>CM062816.1:1192736673-1197536673 GCA_031772625.1 Pinus tabuliformis | reverse complement strand
GGTGGAATCCCCTAGGTCCTCCTAGGCTTCCATTTCTGGCAACGTTAAACTTGCCAGATCTCACTAAGCTAACGAACGACCCTATCAGATACAATCCAGCCTGGCCTCCGGTCCCAACCAAACTCCCTTCGGACATCCCAAAATTCGAAGGGAAGAGTGGTGAAGATCCGGGCGATCATGTAACCACATTCCATTTGTGGTGCTCATCTAACTCCCTCATCGAAGATTCGGTTAGGTTGAGACTTTTTCAGCGCACCTTGACTGGTAATGCGGCTAAATGGTACATAGAGTTGCCAGGGGGCAGCTTTACATCGTTCGCAGACTTAGCTAATATCTTCTTGAATCACTTTCAGTTGCCTGTCCGCTATGATGCCGGAACTGAACTTCTGGCTACCTTTCGTCAAGATAAGGCAACCCACATTTCTGATCACATACAGGAATGGAGACGGAGAAAAAGGCTCATTAAAGCCGAAATCCCTCCGGAGTACCGTCTAGAGTGGTTTTTGAAGTCTTTGCAACCTGAGATCTCCAAGGATGTCTCCATGTCTGGGGTCTATTCTGAGGAGCAAGCCATTTTCAGGGCCCAGCAGTTAGAACTGATCTACTCTCAGTCTGGGATCCTCCAAAAGTACTTGCCAGATGCTCCTGGATCTAAGGTTGATTTAGCTAAGCCAAAGCCAGGTCCGCATGCGGATGGTATCGTGGGGTCTGTAGACTCAACTACAGTGAACTTGCTAAATCAATTGCAGCAGTTGTCATTACAAACTGCTCCTAACAACCAAGTCACAATGTCTAGTCCTCCTGCTTCCCAAAATTCTTCCATTAACGCCGTCCAGTCCAATAACCCCAAAGGAAATCAAAATTCCGATGGGAAAAAGAAAGGACGTGGTAAAAAGAAGAACTCGGATGGGAAGCCCGATGCAAATAAATCCGGCAACAACGCTGGTGGTGGCAAGGGTGAGTCGAGAAAGAAAGTCAAGTTTCCTTGCAAATTATGCAGTGGAGACCATCTAACTCATCTTTGCCCTAAAATCGAAGACGCTCAGCGCTTGTTAGCACAGCAAGGGACTTCTAGTTCGCAAGCTGTGTTGACTAACCCGTTTCCCCAAGGGCAGCAACTTCTTGCTGGCGCGAATTCGAATCCTGGGACCTCCTCTGGGGGCAACCAGGAAGGGGAAAAAGCATCAAATGTTTTTATGATGGGTTCAAACGTTAACGTGACTACTCGGTCACGTGATTATGGTGAAGCCGAAACATCTAAGGATAAAACGGTTCCCGGAAGTAATGACCTTCATATTGAGCGACCTCCTGTTGAGACTGTACCTAGGATACCGAAAGGTTCCGCCAAACGCGCGACAATTAACCCCAATGCTAGAGCTGCTCAAAATTACTCCATTGTGGAGGATTTGGCTCAAAGCCCATGTGCTATGTCCGCTTTGGAAGTTCTCCAGTCGTGTCCGTCTCAGAGAAGTGCTTTACTTTCCGCCATTGGAGCAGTCGATTCAGCTAACTCTCTAGTGCTCTCTTTTGACATGTCAAATGTCAAAAAGAGACTCCCTCATCATATGGCTTTCCAAGTAAAGTCAACATACCGGAAAATCAATATTTTTCGCACCGTTATAGATGAAGGAGCTTCCACATGCGTCATGTCCATGTCTTGTTGGAAGGCTATCGGTTCACCTTCGGCTGTTCCTTCACCAACCGTCTTAACTGCATTTGATGGCCATTCTCACAAGCCGCATGGGATTATCCCGGCCTTTCCTATATGTGTTGGAGGGAAGGTCGTTAATATCGAAGTTGAAGTCGTAGATGCTAACCTAGACTATAATCTCCTATTAGGAAGGAACTGGGTGTACGAGATGGAAGCCGTTGTTTCGACTTTGTTTCGTGTCATTTGCTTTCCTCATGAGGGGAAAATCGTTAAGGTTGATCAATTGGACTATGCTCCAATCGATCCTCAAGCAACCTCCGACTCTACTGTTCCTTTGGTGGATAACCCTCGCCCGCCGACTGAGAATTTAGGAGTAGGGATGTATTCCTCATTGATGGGTACGTTTGATCTTCCCTCTCCTTTTGCAAGAATCAATGCTATTTCATCATCCAAGGAATCTTCTCGAGAGGGGTTCTTCCGAACTCATCATTTTTCCGACCCTTGGACCTTGCCTTCACCTACGACCACATTAGTTGAAGGGCAAGTTAATGGAATGGCGTTTCCTATATCTGCAGCTGAGCTTAGATATCAGGCTATCGTAGACTCTGCAGATAACCATTCTACTCCCTTTTCCGAAGAGGAGCTAGATGGTCATGTGGCCCCCGCTTGGAGCTTTGATTCTAACTCTGCCTTGGACTGCTTAGATTCGGTTCTACCTTCTGAAGAAGCAATCCTCGAAATTATGATGGGTATAGATCGACCTTGGGAAGACTTACACCATCGCTCATATTTTCTTCCTCCATTGCAGGAAGTAGAATCTAGATTCTCCGAGCTCGTTGGTAGTGATGTTTGTACGGTATCGAACCCTTTGGCTCCAACACACACACGTGCTGAAGGTAATATGTCGGTAATCTCAAAAACGATACCTATAAACATCTCTAAAAATCCTAACATCATCGAGAATATCTTCATCGGAAGTGAGTGTTCCCCTGAAGAAATTCAAATTTACACCGACCTATTCAAGGAATATCGTGATGTATTTGCTTGGTCTTATGAGGAAATGCCCGGCATTGATCCTTCTATAGTCCAACATGAGATCAAGACGTACGAAAACGCAAAACCGATTCGTCAAAGGCTTCGGCCGGTTAACCCTAGGAAAGCAGCGGCTATCAAAGCTGAGGTTGAGAAGCTGCTAAGGGCGAGTTTTATATACCCTGTTCCTCTTACGGATTGGGTTTCGAATCCAGTCCCTGTGGACAAAAAGCAAGGAACAATCCGCGTATGCATCGATTTTAGGGACTTAAACAAGGCTTGTCCAAAAGACAATTACCCCACGCCATTTATAGATCAAATTATTGACGAGTGTGCGGGTAATGCGATTTTCTCCTTTATGGATGGTTTCTCAGGTTATAATCAAATCTCTATCCGTCCTGAAGATCAGCATAAGACTGCCTTCATATGTCCCTGGGGTACCTTTGCATATCGAAAAATGCCCTTTGGTCTTAAAAATGCTGGAGCCACCTTCCAGCGGGCCATGTCTTACGCTTTCCACGACATCAAACATATCATCGAGGCATACTTAGATGATCTCGCTGCTCGTTCTCGAAAGAGAACTGATCATCCTAGTCATCTTCGATTAGTCTTTGAGCGATGTCGTTTTTACAAAATCCGGTTGAATCCTAATAAGTGCGTTTTCGCGGTTACATCAGGTCGGTTGTTAGGGTTTATAGTTTCCAATGAAGGGATACGGGTTGATCCCTTCAAGGTTGAGGCAATAGTTCAGTTGCCTCCCCCGTCTTCAATTCGTCAACTTCAAAGTCTTCAAGGGAAGGCCAATTTCTTAAGAAGGTTTATAGCAAACTATGCCGAGATCACTAAAGGGTTCATGCGTTTGCTACGGAAAGGAGTTCCATTCCTGTGGGACGACTTTGCGCAGCGGTCGTTCGATGCTTTGAAAAAGGCATTAGTCTCTGCCCCGCTTTTGAGTCCACCGGATTACGGTAGAGACTTCCTTTTATATCTCGCTGCCGCAGAATCTACCATTGGTATGGTTCTAGTTCAGGAAGACGATGCTCTTGTCGAGCACGTGGTTTATTATTTGAGCCGAGGCTTGATAGGCCCTGAACTCCGCTATTCTCCTGTTGAGAAGTTGGCCTTGGCAGCAGTCCATGCTGTCCAGAGGCTCCGTCATTACATTTTGCTACGCAAAACTTTTGTCTTAGCGGCGGTTAATCCATTCCAATTTGTCCTCAGTAGGCGAGTGATTGGGGGCAAATATAATAGATGGATAGTCATTTTACAAGAATTCGACCTCGAGTTCTTGTCCGCCAAGTCTAAGAAATCTATGGTCTTCGCGGAGCTAATTTCGGAGCTTCCTTGTGGAGAGGATGTTGTTTATGAGGAAAGTTTACCCGACGAACATATATTCCTCATCTCTTCACAAGACCCTTGGTATGGAGATATCATTGTTTATCTCCAGACTTCGAAGTTTCCCTCTACTTCCTCCAAGGATGAACGTCGCAAGTTACGTCACTTGGCTAAAAACTATGTTATCATTGGTGACACTTTATACCGTCGAGGGGTTGATTCAATTCTTCGACGTTGTTTAACCTTAGAGGAAGCGGAGTCTGTTCTTAATGATTGCCACAGTGGAGCTTGTGGTGGTCATCTATCCGGGCTTGCTACAGCCCAGCGCATCTTACGTGCCGGCTACTTTTGGCCTTCACTCTTTAAGGACTGTGTGGAAGCGGTAAAACGCTGTCACCCGTGTCAAATTTTTACTCGCAAGATGCGCGCGCATCCAGCTCCCCTTTTTCCCGTTGTCACCGTCGGTCCCTTTACGAAGTGGGGTATTGATTTTACGACTTGTAATCCGCCTTCAGCGGCAAATCACAAGTACATTATCGTGGCTGTAGACTACTTCACGAAGTGGGCTGAAGCCATGCCTACTTATAAGAACGACAGTGACACGGCAGCTTTGTTTCTTTTCAATCAAGTTATCTCAAGATTCGGTATCCCAAGAGAGATTGTCACTGACCATGGCAGTCATTTCCAAAATCAGCTAATGTCCGAATTGGCTTTTAAATTAGGTTTCCGTCAAGAGCATTCGTCTCCTTACTATCCTCAGGCCAATGGACAGGTCGAGGCGGTCAATAAAACTCTTAAGACGATACTCCAACGGACAATCGATAAAAATCGGTCCAATTGGCACATTATGTTGTATTCGGCTCTTTGGGCATACCGAACCTCCGTTAAAACGGCTACTGGTTTTACTCCTTTTCAGTTAGTTTACGGGGTGGAATCTATCTTTCCGGTCGAATGTGAAATTCCATCTCTGAAATTGGCTGTCGAGCTTCTTCCTGAGACTTCGAGTCTCGAGGAGCGCCTAGTTCATCTGGAACATCTCGATGAGCAGCGTCGAGATGCTGCCACAACGAATGAGGCCCATAAGAAAAGGGTCAAAACTCAGTATGATAAGTCTGTCAGACCTCGTGTTTTTTCTGAAGGTGACCTTGTCTTGGTCTATGACCAAGATAAGGACGCCTTGGGGGCAGGCAAATTCAAGCCTATGTGGTACGGTCCTTTCATTATCAAACGAGTCTTAGAAAAAGGATCGTATGAGTTAATTGATTTCGAAGGAAACAAGCTGGCGGAGCCCCGAAATGGGCTCTATTTAAAGAAGTATTTTGCTTAGTTTTACCAGGCAATGGCTTCTTTGTATTTTATGTATATTTGTACATATCTTATCGAGCGTTTTTCTGATATCAGCACTTTTGGTCTGCTTTGGCAGGTGTTGATGGATGATTTGGTTTATTTTGGATTCGCCAATGGTGCTAGTCGGCACACTCGGAATCTTGCTTCCGCAGCTTGGGTACTTTATTACCCAACTGGTCAGTTGATGACATCGAGAGGCGTGTGTATCGGTCCTGCTTCAAACAATATGGCCGAGTATACAGCTGTTATTAATTTATTATCCGAGGCAATCTCTTACGAGATCGACTCGTTGGTAGTGTATCTTGATTCTCAATTGATAGTGTCTCAGTTAAATAACATTTATCGGGTTAGAGATCCATCATTATATCGCCAATATTTAAGGGTGAGGTTGTTGCAAAGATCATTTATTTACATTAATTATTTGCACATTCCAAGATCTCAAAATTGGTTAGCTGATTCTATCGCTAATCAAGCATTAGACTGGCATATCAATCATTCATCATCATAAAATCATGCATCAAAAAGTCAAACTGTACATATATATATATCTCAAAGCGTCTCGAGTGTACATATGTGTGTCCAAAAATATACAAAATTGGGACTCAAATGCCCATAATCATGTCAGGCATATCTAATGCCTCGGCTCTGGATGAGCAGCTAAATAACTAACTATAGCATTGGCCACGCGCCGAAAAACGCGAACCCAGTCACGTGGCATCCCAACCACATGACGCTGCATATCTGGAGGAAGGTCCTCTATCTCGGCCATCGGTACTTGATGGCTCAATCTCGCCAAGTGTCACTGCACGTTGGCGAGGGTCCTTTCCGCATCCGCAGCCGCCTCTTCGGCTCCTCGGCCACGCCGTCCGTGCCGTGGGAATCCATCTGGTCGCACAGGCCCAATGTCTGAAACATGATCATCATATCAGTCATTTGAATCTCATCAAAAAAATATATATTTTTCAAAGTTCATCATTATGCTTGAAAAATCCTAAAAATCATAAAATCATAAAAATCAAAAAATCTTACCGATCTCGCCCCATGCTGCATCTGGTGGCAGTACTAGGTCAGGATCTCCTCGGAAATCCAGTCCAGCATAGGGGTAGTCGTCTATGGCGATGATCTGTTGCTCCCACCAAGCAAAAAAGTCGTCGTCGAATGCATTCCTGGGCACTTCCCCACCCCCCAGACGTTTCATCAAGTCAGCCCACCGGCCCATACGTGGATCACGTGGACTGCTGATGGGAACTGCTACCCTGGGACGGAGTGCAGGAACCTTCTCGAAGAAAAATGTGCATAAAATGGTCCCATACCCAAAGTTCTTGGTCTGTCCCTTCCTGATAGAAGCAAGCTGCTCCTTCATGTTGGCAAGTAGGGGAGTACACCAGTCAAACACCGTGGTGAGACAGTCTACTGCTACGCTCATGTTTACTCGTGATGCTTGATGTAGCGAAGATGACCCGTTCACTCGAGCTATGGTGAACAGGATTATCCGCAGTGACAAACTCGCCACGTGTGGGATCGAGATCTGACTCCCGACCTTCCGATGACCTGGGCAGTAAAGTTGTACATAGTCGTCTACGCTGAGACTATTCCGGGTCCTGCCCCGGGAGTGGACTACCTCCCCCCTTCGGGAAAGGCCCGTGATGAAATATATATCTTCCACTTCTATCCTGAGTGGCATTTGATCAATCATAAAAGCTTCTTCCTCGACATCCCAGTAATCAATAAGTCTCTCGAGCAGACGCACATTTGCTTTCATATTCGGCAACTTAAAGAATTTTAACAATCCGCATCCCCGTAAGGCATCTAATGCCTCATCATTCTCCATAACTTCATTATCTACAGCTGAGTGCTCTCTTTCACGCCATGTGAGAGTCATCCTGGAAGAAAAAATCAAATTCATCCATTAGTTTTTTATATAAAAATTTTTCGCTGCGCACACGCGGTTTACCCTATACACAGTCGCGTGTAGGGCCGTCGTATACGCGATTTATATACATCCAACCCGCGTGTACGCCGCAGAGTAATTTTTTGCAAAAATCTAACGGTGAAACATTAATTAAACTTCCTAAAAACTATCACAATTGATTGCAAGACAAGTTTAGTGCTTACCTGGAAGTTTTCGGCAAGTTTGAACGGTTGAATAAGTCACGGGGAAAGTTTGCTCCTTTTGCTCCACAATTTGCTCTCCAAGTCAAACGGTGAAAATGGTTAGTCCAAAATTTCTTTTTATAAGTTTTGAAAATGCAAAATTTTTTCAAAATTTTATTTTGTTTGGTTTCATGTCACTTTTAACTTGGGAGCTTGGAATGTCGAGATTGAGTTGTTTTTCAGGACATTTTGGACATTTTTCGACGATTCGAGGCGGTTCCATTACTGCTGACCCGTCATGGCAGGTATCGTGTTCTCACTGGCATATAGGTTAGGGACACCATTTTTCCGTTGCATTATGCATACTAGCCTCCATTTGACCGATACATCTGCCGTAGGGTCGACCCCATCATGTTATGGTTCGCAAGCCATTTTCACTCGCCGTTTCTTTAAATCATGACATGATGGTAGAGCCATCCTTTTACATGGGCATCCTAGTTAGCACCTCACTGACATTTGTTGCCCATGCTGCTTCGTTTTGAGTAGGCTCGGGAGTCCTCTGTAGTCCCGCCATGACTTATGCGTTGAAGACTCATTCTTCCTTGCTTCTTCGCTTCGTTCTGGCCTTATACCCTAGAGGCTCCTATGTGTGTTGAGTTGTACTTCTGCACTGCATGTTGACCATTTGCACCTTTTGGCCTATAACCGGCTTCACTTGGACTCGTGTTTAAGCCCACTTTTGACCATGACATCTGCAAAAAATCAACCTTGCATACCCGTGACCTCTGCAGCTTGACATACCCAGATCCGTGGAAGGGACATACCTCTGAGTGTCACTGACCAGTTTTTTCACCTCCCTGCATTGAGCATAGGAACGTTCCTTTCCCAGGAACTAGAGCATCTGTTTCACCGACACTCGTTCTTTCCACTGTACCATAGCATTCTTTTATTCTTTTTCCGGCTTATCAGAAAAAGACAAAAAAATTAAATATTCCAAAAAGAGCGGGAACAGGGACATTATTTCCATTTATTGTTGGCAGCTAGAGTCAGTCGTGTCGCCCTTGAACAAAGCACTCGAAACAAAGTCTCCTCCGCATGGGTGGGATCTAGTTTGACTTAGGTAAGCCATAACCTTGTTATCGAGTCAGTTCTCCCCCGATTGGTTATCTCTTCCAATCATATGGAGGGTTCGTTCGTGCCTCCTGCATGACGAACTTATACAGATTCATTATATGCTGCCACATAGTCACATTGAGTCGTGCTTTTGTTCAAGGGAAGTTAGCCTGAGTCGGCCTTTCTGCGGTGTCTCTTGACTCATTTTTCAGTCGGCCATCCCTGGTTGTCAGTGTCATGTCTATCATCACATCAGTTATATTGGTCCTTCACTCGTGCCGGTTTGAGAAGGTCCCCATTGACTTCTTGCTGGCGGGTCTTGTCCTTATCGACGACGACACATTGCTCTGAGGGCAGACCTAGAGACCGCACCCTGGCCCTATTTTCATTATTGATAGGTCACCTTGTGCTCAGCATCGATCAGTATCATGGGTCTTTGACTGAGTGGTTTCCCTTGTGTTCGACATCAGCATACATTATCACACATTGGGATTCGTGCAGTACCTTGGTTTCCATTTGACCCTATTGGTGGATACCTCGCCTCTGTGTCAGCTTTCATTATTGGTTGGTTCAGAGGGTTTCTGCCGTGCGCTAGCCACATCTTGTGTACGCCGGAAACGTACTTTCGGTTGGGTTACTACATCTTTTTCGTCCGATTCCTTCCACATTATTGGCCTACGGGTTACACTCGCGCTAGATTGATGGAGGATGCCTTAATGCCTTCCTTCTAGCGGATCTTTCCCTATCGACTACGACTCATTGCTCTGGGGCAAAGATCTAGAGTCCATTTGGCAGTACCTTGGGGTTTGCAGTCATTAGTGGCAGATTCCTCGCTATCGACAGTGGGAAACCATCATTGTCTCCTGATTGATAGATTCTTACAGGTGTTCGACTTCAGCTCATTTATTCACACTTGTTAGATTGTACTGGGTACCTTGACGCTCATTATCATTATCGGTGAGTAGTCTCGCGTTTGTTAACGGTATACATCAATGACCGGTAATCAAACGATTTCTCACATGGTCGACTTCAGATCATTTATTCCCATGGTGTAGAAATGTACCACGGCGGTCGGTGAAGACCTCAGGTTGTATCAGCATTCATTGGTTCACTTGACAGTTGCTCCTGTTGCTGCTAGTTGATACCATTCCACCTTATATGTTGCAGTCAGTCATGGCGACATTCTATATGCTGGCACCTGAGTTTGCAGTGTAGTACCATCCTATTCCATCATGTTCAGTTGGTACCTTATGGGATCAGTCTTTGATTTCAGTGATCCGTTGCATCTTTCAGCATCATTGACAGTTTTATATGTGATATTCAGACATGTACTTACTCATTATGATCAGATGATCCATTATGTATTTTTACAGTCATTTATACTTGTATACTTAGTGGATCCGCTTGTACTTGATATGCGGACATGCTTTACTTTTCCTGAGCATGGGTATGCCCGCCTCAGACAGTGTTTCTTTCTGATCTCCTTTCGGTGGCTTGGCAGGCTGAATTCCGGTGAAGTCCTCCTCGGTTTTTTGGCGGAGTTCCTTTCCTTGTACTTACTTAATGTATTTCGGCCATCATGTTCCCCTTCTGACCTCATACATTAGGGGGCATCTGTTATAGCTCCAAATCTCACTCTTATGGTTTGTGATGCTGCACTTATGGCCTAGGGCAACCCCTCCTTCCAGACCTGGTCCAAAAATTTAAAAAACAGTGTTTTATTCCCTGTACGCGACTTTGCCCTGTGTTAAACGCGTGTACACGCGGGTCTGTCATACCCAACCCGCGTGTATCTATTAAAACACTTAAAAAAATATAATTTCCTCTTTTTCGGGCGGTGATCGCGGGTTTACCTGCTGGATCACCTGTTAGTGCCCGTGGCCCAACTGTTCCCAACCAACTCCTAACTAAAAAACTACTTTGGAGAGGGTATAAAAAGACATCAAAGGGAAGGCCAAGGGGAGAGAAAGGAGAGCAAGATTATTATGCTGAGATTTTTCCCTTAGACCAGGTCTGAAGTCCTTGGTGCATTCTGCACTTCCCCCATTTTGCATAGGAAACCCTTGTTTCCATGTGTATTGGTGATTATTCATCCTTGACATCATCATTGAGTAGGACTTGGAAGGAGCTCTTGCTGGAGGCTGGAGGCTGGAACGAATCCGGGAGGAAGCTTGCTTGGAGCCTGCTGAAGGTGTTCAGGTGATATCTTTCCGATATATGTACTTTATTTGCCTTTATATATAAAGAAACACGTCTTTGTTCCCGAATAATCTTTCTTTATGCTTATGAGATTCTTGTGTTGAATTCTTATGAAAGTAGTTACTTAAAGATTATTTATAACTAACTTTATAGCATAAAGATGATTTATACATAAACTTCTATACATGTACTGTTGATTTCTTTGATTTGTTTGTCTTGCAGGTCAGAGAAAGAAGAAGGGAACTCCAAGAAGGGTTTGCACCCTAACGGTCTTCTCGGACGTAGGACCTTAGGTATGTACCCTAAAACATTAGAATTTGCTTAAAAGTTAAAAAGATGGCTGTGTGTGTGTGTTTCTTTGTATAAGCAATTTTCAGTCTGGTAGAGTCTCAGCCCAAAGGACTCTAGGGGTACTTTCCCTTCAACCACCAGAGTATGATATTTCCTATCCCTAAGTGTGAAACGAAACTCTAATTTGAAATCCCCAACAAAAACTACTTTGGAAGCTTCCTGTGGAGGTTTGATTTTGGTAGGAAGACTATTATATAATTTATTGAACCTTTTTATGAATTTTGACACGTCTTCATTGTGTTTCTTCTTCATGGCATTGAATTCAGTGAGGATGTAACCATGATCTCTCTTCTCCCCCCATTTCTGCATAAAATAATTTTCCATCTCTTCCCAGGTGGTAATGGAAGCATCTGGTAGATATTTGAACCATTTCCTAGCCTCCCCATCCAGAGACTGGAAAAAAATAATCAACACTACATCTAGGTGTTCAACATTTAGGTTTTTTGCAAAGGCACAATAAGGTTCTATATGTCTCTATGCAGAAATATCATCTTCTCCTGTGAATCTTGGAAAGATATTGATATAGTCATGTGGCATACCACTCAATGGTTGTGGAAAGTCCAAGCGAGAATAGTTGTTTAAGAGGAATCTATTATCACTCAGGTTGTCCTTTTGATCAGCAGCAAAAGGATACGGCCGAGGTAACCACATACCAACTTTGGACTGCAGGTTCTAGCCCACCTGCAATCAGAGAGGGCGCTCTCTTTCTGATTTAGCTCTGTTGAAGATGATTTTAGGCTAGATATTGATGTTCAAGGGGGTTTTGTTTTAAGTTTGGTGGGAAGATTGATGTTTTCAAGTAAAGAGGTAGGTATAGTATGATAGTCTCAAACCATTCGGCATGGAGTCAAGGAGTAGGACTGCTGGTGTGTTTTCTTGGTCACAATCGGAATAAGGAGCAAGGTAGTTGTGCATGGAACAATTTCTCAGGTTAAAAGGATGGAAAGAATGCTAAGGAAGGAGAGGCAATTAAGAATCTCTCAATCAGCTTAACAGAGAAGGGTGAATGAGCTCTATCTAGGGGCAGTAAAGAATCCCTAGATAAATGCCAACACAAGTGAATTAGGGTAAATATGAGGCACAAGGAATTCATATTCATGTCCAATTAAATTCTGATGAAAACATAATGAAACAACAGAAATTGAGCCTAGAGTGCAATTAAACAAGTTCAAAGCTAATCTTTCTTTCTGCTATTTAGATGGTGAAAAAATGAAAACAGAGGTAAGAGGCACTTATTGATTCATGTTGCAGCACAAGAATTCCATCATTCAGTCTCCAGAGATCATAAGCAACACATCAGACAGTCCATCCTCCAAACTTTCAGCAGTCTTTGATTAAAGAAAAAGTATCATACATACAGTGTGAGTCTCTAATGAAAAATTATCAATCGACCAACCCTTAAAACAATACAGAGGGCAGTATATATAGGGAAAATTCTCCAAAATGGTCTTATTACAGCTTGACCTAAACAGGTCTGAATGAAATGACTACTTTAACCTAGTCCTATCAGAAATAAATGCAAGAAAATATTTTTGGGCTGCGCTGAGGGCTGTCGTATCAAAACTGAGTAAATGTGTTGTCCTCGGTGGCTTGGTGCAGTGCTTCTGCAATAACTATGCTTCATTTTTGTTCAGTGGCTCTAAATTCTTTAATTGTGATTTGAGAGCTTTAAATGGCTGCCACCACTTTGTTGACTTTGCTGGGGGGGTCATCAATGTTCAGCTGTTTCGAGCCCCTAAAAAATCTTCACTGATACTCTTTGTCGCTTCTTCGATGTGCTGTGGTACTAAAATTGTCAAATCAATATTTAAGGGCCGTTGTTCGGTCCTCTGTCTCCTTTAGAATTGTTTGTTGCTCCTTTATGAAAGCCTCGCGAAGAAAAATGAGTCATTTTGTGCCTTTTGGGCTTGCTGGGGGCCGCGCGATGAGGGTCTTTCCACTTTGGCCCATTTCCCGTAGCCATGCGCGATTAGCGCTAGGCGCTAATCACGCATGAAAAACTGCCTCAGAATTTGAATCTAGGCTTCCTAAGCACGATTTTCGCCTTTGCGCCCTTTTTGTTGATGACGTCAGCGGGTGGGACCCAGTACGGCAGATTACGTCAGCATGATGATGTCAGCATGTATGGCGGGTGACGTGGCAGTGACATGGTGGCAGTGATGTGGCAAGGTGAGTTGGCGGTACGGTGGCAGGGTGCCGACGCAGGCGGATGACGTCAGCGGGTGACGTGGTGCTGACGCAGGAGGGCGGAAGTGGTTTTGGTTTTAGGCGCACCGCCTTTGGGTAGATGGTGGTATCGGAGGAGGGGCTCCGCCACGGCCCAGAGGGTGACGCGTGGTGGGAGTACGGCAGCAAAACCGCCCATCTCCCGGACGCTAACCCTCGGGCTGTTTGGGATATGAGGAGGCCCGCCCACCGAGATCTGGGGCACGGGCGATCGGACGGCCGGCGGCATGGACGGGGCGGTTGAGGGTTAAGGGACGTGCGCGTGAATATTCAAATTTTAATATAATTCCACCGGGGGGTTTAAAACTTAGGGATTGTGGGTTTTTTGGGGATTTTTTAAAAGTGAGTGGGTTGAATATTTGGTGGGTAAGACCTTAGGATGAGGTGGAAAATGGGTTTTTTCAGGGTTAGGGCTTGGGGAAATGGTCATTAGTTTGACCAGAGGTCAAACTAACCCCTGTAAGGACACGGATGGGCTAAAAACAACCCCAGCTGGACTGCTTTTTCCTGGTCTTTAGGGAAAATATGGCTATAGTGCCGGGGAGGGGTATTATTTAGTATTTTTGGGATTTTACATAGTTTTAATAGGGGGAGGGGAGATAGATAGGGAGCTATATAATAAAGTTAGAGGTTAATATGAAAATGACCAAAAAGCGCTAAGGTAAGGGACCTTAGGCTATTAGGGGGAAAAGTGACTTGTAGAGGAGGAATGAACAATCCTTGAGTGAAGCAGATTTTCACCAAGGTAACTGATATGGAGAATGACGAAATTAAGAGGAATCAAGCAGATCTTGACCTCTTCGGGGAAATTAGTAAGTGAATTGGGGGAAAGGGAGAATGGGGAAGTTAGAGATATCCAGCTTGAGCACCTCCAAATGGAAAACTGCATCATGACTGTGATCTGAAAATATATAACACTTTGAAACACAAAATTGATCATAAATCATCATTCTGCAACCTCAAAACTACCTACCCAGCCTACTTTCCTAGCATTTTTTCCTTCTTTCTGGTTTGGGTGCACTTAGACTTGCAGACCCAGCTTTACAATTTTTCTTTTTTATTTCTGTCCTCCTATCTAAGTCTACACTTATTTCTGCCAAGCACCCAGATTAAGCAGTTGGGCTCCTTTGATTCTCTACCTATCTACAACTCTGCCAAGATTAAGTTGTTTGGACAGATATCATTCTCTATATTCTAAAACAAGAAATTGAAACCTAGGGAGGCCAAGATTAAACTGTTTGGCCCTCCCTTTTTTTGAATCATTCTTCAAAAATGGTTAAGTGATCAAAATTGGGATTCAGCAGTGGCACTTGGACTAGCACACTTTCACAGCTTCTTCTTTGACTTCTTTTGGAAATATGGAACCTTGCAGCATGAAAGATGACATATTTGGCATGTAAAAAATATCAATCATGAAATATGAACACCTGTTGCAATAGGAGGCTAATAGTGGCTCCACTTGGGGATCGCTTTTCCTTGTGGAAAGCCAAGAACAGCAGGCCAGAATTCTTGATCTTCTGTTGTTGTTGCAGATTGAAGAAACCTCTTTATGCTGGCTGTTAGATAATTGAAACTTTGTAATATGAAAAACCTTCTTCTCAACTGAAATATTGTGAAATGCATAGCACTGCCTGCTTTCTTCTGCGTGCTTGCTATTATGTAGAATGTTGCTTGAACATTGTACCTTTGAAACATTCTCAAAACATGGATCAAAACTGATGTGTTTGCTTTACTTTTTCTTTGACCAAGGGTGCTGATATGAAACTAAAACACTCCTCTGTTTTGATAATTTTTGACTGAAGACTGCAAACAGCTTCCCTTTACCATGAATTGCTATGATGCGACTGTGCTACTCTTGCTATTTTGTTGAGATTAGTGCAGAGACAGAGCTTTTTAAAATTGGAATACTTGCATTGGCTATGTCTTCACAAGATTTACTACTGCTCCTCTAACATTCGGAAAAATAAAACAAATTTGATATATACAAATATTACTGTACAAAAGATATATACAAAGCTGCGATGTATCCCTTAAAAGGGATCATGATAATGATTTAGCATACGACCATTGACAGGGCCTTCTTCAGCAGAACTCTCCACTACAGATTTGAGAAAATAAGTGTTATTTCCCTGAACAATAGAAATAACAAATGGTCCTTTCCATAAAAAATCAAACTTGGCATGCTTGCCCTTGTCTTCTCTTCGTGAGTCCCACCTTAGAACTTTGTCACCAATGTAGAAATCCTCAGCTTTATCTCTCTTATCAAACATCTTTTTGAGTTTTTCTTGCAAAATTTGAGCTCTGTCATAAACTTGCTCTCTGGTTTGCTGAATATGAATGGTCTGATTAATCCTTCTTTGAATGTCATTTGGTTCTGCCTGAATTTCCTGTAACAGTCTGATAGTAGGGATGCCCAAGGATGAAGGAAATCTGGCCTCCATGCCATATACTAGCTCATAAGGGCTCATCCAAATGGATCTCTTTGTTGAAAGTCTGTTTGCCCATAGGGCATTCACCAGCTTTTTGTGCCAGTTCTTCTTGTTCTCTTCTAGCACTTTCTTTATGATGTTGATGAGGCTCTTGTTGGATGATTCGGCCAAGCCATTACCTTCAGGGTAATAGGCTCTGGAGTGACCCAAGGTAATATGAAATTGGTGGCAAAAATTGATCATTTTTTTGGATTTGAAGGCAGCAGCATTGTCAGTGATGATTTTCTCAGGGCAGCCAAATCTAGAAAGGATATTGCACTCAAGGAATTGGATAATGATGGTGTCATTGGCTTGCCTACAGGGGATGGCTTCAACCCACTTGGTGAAATAGTCAGTGGCTGTTAAAATCCATTTGTGCTGGCATGAGGAAGAGGGATGGATTTCTCCAATGAAGTCAAGACCCCATTGTTGAAAAGGTTTCTCGGTTTATATGTGTTTGAGGGGTATGGGCAACAACTTTCTTTTGCCTTCAAAGATTTGGCATTTGTGACATGACATGGCAAACTTCTTTACATCTGCAAAAAGAGAGGGCCAGTAAAAACCAGCCCTTAAAATTTTATCAGCAGTGGACTTCCAGTATAGACGTCCTCCACAGTCACCTGCATGGAATTCTTTCATGACATTGTTAGTTTCATTCATGGTTAAACAATTAAGAAATATACCTTCATGATTTCTCCAAAATAATGCACCATCTATGACACAAAACATTAAAGCCTTCATTTTCAAAAATCTTTTCTTGGTTCTGGACAATCCTGGGGGAGCAAACAGGTTTAACAGTACAAAACATATATCAGCATACCATGGGGATTGCAAAAAGGGTTCATTGATCTGTGGAGTCACCAGCTCCGCTTCATTGTCCAGTTGGTTAATGTCCAAGGCTTGAAAGTATGTTTCGGACATCAGTTTGGCTAAATCTTGTCCCTTTATCAGTTTAGTTGGTTTTATTTCTATGTCATACTCAAGGATGTTTGCAATCCACTTGCCTCTTTTTCCCTCTAATCCCTCTTGAGTTAGTATGTCTTTTACAGCAGCGTGTGGGACATAGGCAATCACATATGAATATAATATGTATACTCGGAAATCCTTGATGGCCTTAACGAGTGCATAGGCCTGCTTCTCCATTATTGGGTACTTCAAAGGGGCATCTCTTAAGGCTCGGCTGAAAAAAGCAATTGGCTTTTCAGCTCCCTGTTCATCCTTTTGCAAAAGGACAGCAGCTATAGTATGATCAAATGCAAAAGAAAAAATGATAAAATCTTTGTCAAATTGTGGGCTGGTGAGGACAGGGGTTTGGGTTAAGGCAGATTTTATACTCTCAAAGGCCTGCTTGCTTTCAAGAGACCATTTTAGCTTGGCATCCTTTTTTAACATGTTTCTTAATAATCTTATCAGCTCGGCTAGATTTGGAATAAATCTCCTTAGGAAATTGATCTTTCCAAGGAATGCTTGCAGCTTTTTTATGTTTCTTGGATATGGGATTTGGAGGATGGCTTGGATTCTTTCAGGATCAATTCTAATCCCATATTTTGATATGATGTGGCCAAGTAATTTGCCTTCTTCAAGGCCAAAGAGAGACTTCTTGGGATTCAGGGAAATGCCATATTTCATACATGTCATGAATATTTGCCTTAAGTGTTTGACGTGCTCTTGATCAGATTTGGAAAATGGGGCCAAGTCATCAAGGTAGACAACTAGGAAATCATGTATTTCTTTGGCAAAGGTAATATCCATTGCTCTTTGAAAGGTAGCACCAGCGATTTTAAGTCCGAATGGCATCTTAACATACTTAAATGTTCCCCACGGTGTCGTAAAGGTTGTCTTGTCTTGGTCATTTGGGTGAACAAGTATTTGATTTAAACCTGAAAAGCCATCTAGCAAAGAGATTCTAGATGACCCCACTACTCTTTGTAGGATGTGATCCATCTTGGGCAAAGGATAGTGGTCTTTTAGGAAGACTTGGTTTAAATTTCTCAGATCTACACAAAGTCTAATCTCAACTGTCTTCCTTCTTGTGGGAACAAGATTGTATACCCATTCAAAAAATCTGATGGGTGCTATGATACCTGCTTCAAACATTCTTTTCACTTCCTTTTCAATCAAAGGGAGAATCACATGATTGATTCCCCTCAGTTTCTGTTTGAAGGGTTTTTGGTTTGGTTTTAAGGGGATGGTGCGTTGAATTACCGAGGTGTCATAGGACTTCAAGTCCTCATAACTCCAAGCAAATACATCTTGGAATTCTTTAAATAAATCAATATACTTGGGCTTTTGATCAGGTGGAAAATTTTTGGATAGTTTGATCATTTTTGGCTTTTCTGTTGTCCCAATATTGTGTTCCTCTATATCAGAATTTAGTGCTTGCATTTTTGGTTTTTTAGGAACATCATTTGCATCGAACATGTCTTCTAATGGAGTTAGGCCTGCAGGCAAAAAGTTATCCTTTAAGTTAATGATCTCTATCTCTGTTTTGGCTATTTCCTCCAAATGCATTTGTTTCAGCTGTTCTATGTTTGTTTTGTCAAAAATAGTTGGATTTAGGATTTGTTTGGCTGTTGCAGCTGTTATAGCCTGCCGAATTTTATTTGTTTGCTGTTGCGAATCGTTCATAACATCGATGTCAATGTTAATATTTGCAAACTCATGCTCAAGAGTGAGGAAATTATTAATCTGGGCATCATCTTCGAACACTTGCCAATCTTTAACGTTATTTGGGACATCAGGCCTATGTTTTATTTCAGTAGTAAAGTGATTGTTTGGCTCAAAGGAAAGCTTGCATGTACTAGCACAGGTGGCTAGGCTGTGTGCATGAATGTTATACTCTCTTGATATCTTGGCCAGCTTGAATTCAGTGAATGTATTGAGTATATTAGTGGCAGCAGTCCTATAAGCCCTCATTCTATTGCGATTGGTAACAAAGTTACCTTTCATCTATTATATGATTAAATCAGAGTCACCTAAAATGGACACTCTTGCAGTTCCTAAAGCTTTGAGCAGTTTAAGGCCTAAAAGAAGAGCCTCATACTCTGCCATGTTGTTGGTGCATTTAAAGTTCAGTCTGTAGGCATGACCTTCTGCATGATTGTTATGTGTATTATGAATCCATACACCTGCCCTTGCTCCTAACTTGTTGACAGAGCCATCAAACTCTAAATACCATGTGATTTCTTGCTTGTGGTTAGTACTGAGAGTTTCAGTCATTCTTGCAGTGGGCAGATTTGAAATTTCTATTTGGGGAGTTTCTTCTTGTATGCTCGTTGCATTAACTGTTTTGACAATTTCATCAGTATGTGCAACCGATTCTTCATTGATGTGTGCTTGTTGTTCTAGAGCTAAAGGCTCATCATCAGTTGGGGAATTTGTATTATCATTAAACAAAATAAAAGAATCCATATCAGAATGGATTGAGTAAATGGGAAAATTTTCAGGCTTTCTCTCACTACTTACCACATATTTCATGAGTGTTTCTCTGTACAACCTCTTTGGTTGCCCAAATACTGAAATGGTGGCATAGGAGAGGTCTAACTTAAGGGATCCTTGGAGCTTTGCTCCCCATGATCTTGATAGGAGCATACCGTACTTTGGTGGGATGTCAGCCACCACCACATCCATGAGGGTGGTCTTGTTGGGATATTGGACTAAGGAGACACACAAGTCTTTGATGAGGCCTAAACATTTGACTTGACTTGAGTCAAAGGAAAATAGATCTTTGTAGGGTCTTATGATATCAAGGTTCAGCTTTTCCATAACCGCTTTGGGCATAAGATTGTGCAATGCTCCTGAATCAAACATGGAATTGTGCAGGATTTTGTCATGTATATGTAAATTGATATAAAAGGGAAAGACAGATCCATATGTTGACTTTCCATTAACTTCTGGACCAAACAACAGTTCAGGGGTATCATCCAAAACATTTACATCATCCTTATTCTCTGGTATTTTAAGTGATCTTTGAATTTGTTGCCTATATACATCGTGCTTGGCTAGTTCTGAGAGGGGGATGGATATCTTAAGTTTTACAATTTCTGCTTCTAAATTAAATGGCTTTTCCAATGGAGTCTTGGTGTTGATAATGGCAGCTTCTTCTGTTTCATTTGAATTATCAATGATTTGCTCTTGTTTATCACCTTTATGGGAATTGATTGCTTGCGGTTTTTAAGTTTCAGGAGAGCTTTTTGGAACACTGGTCGAATTTTGCTCAGAGGAAGGAGGTGGCAGAGGCTGATCAATAGAAGGCTGTATTTCTGTTATGTCTTCTACAGTCACTTGATGCGGGTTTGGGACAGGTATACTAGCTGGTTCTGTTATGACAGCCTTGCCTTTAATCTTGTGGGTTGTTTGCCATCCTTTGGTTTGCTAGGTTTAGAAATATCAATGGTCCTAGCTCTCAGCTTATATTATTTGTGGACCTCATACACAGCGGTATCATAACCTTGTTTAAAATCAAAAGACTCACCAGACTTAGTCTGAAATTGACTAAAGTCATGCTCATCTTGGTCTTCTTGGGACAGAAAAGTTTGATGCTCACCCTTTAGATCCATCAGATTCATGTGAGTGTCTTCTATGGGTTCACTGGAAGTGGATGCTTCTACATAATTCTCATGGAAGGGGGGTCTTATGTCATGATCTGGGCTTGACCTACCAACATTTGTGTTCTGCGTTTTCCTAAAATTTGGGTTCCTTATGGTATTGGACTGTTGTCCTTCCCATGATGACTTCCTCTCAACACTTTCTACTCTGTCTCCCAGCCTTTGCATGCCACTGATAATAGCATCAAGCTTTTGTTCTAAGGCTGAGGGTTCTTCCTTAAAGGTGGTTCTTCTTTCCATTCTGGCTCTGTTTCTTTTAGTAATTAGGTTGGCCTCTACGCTAACAGCAACATTTTGCATGTCTGCAAGGGTATGAGGAGCTCTTTCTTTTAAATGGTATGCCATATCCGAGTCGAATCCATCAGGGAATTTATACAAGGCAAGGTCAGGTGGGGGTCTCAAGTTCTGTGGTATTGCATTATAGACATTATTGAACCTTGCACAGTACTCCAAAACAGTCTCCTGGGGAACTCTTTTAATTGTATCATATTCAGCTAGTATGTGTAAGGGGTCTTTCTTTTTCTCCCATCTGTTGGTAAAGGATTGGTAAAGCTCATCAGGAGTGGTTATAGAATTTGCGGCAAGTGATCTGAACCAAGTTCTTACATCACCTGTTAGAATTTGAACAAAAATTTTCATTCTCACACTATCATCATCTATTTCGTAGTTTTCAAAATAGTCCTGCATCTTCTTGGTATGATGTAGTGCAGTGAAAGGACCAGTACTATCAAAATATGTAATTTTGAATTGGTAATCTTGAGGCAAGGCCCTAGGATTAGCAGGAAATTGCAGGGGTGCATATCTATTAGCCATATTGACAGGGATAAGTGGAACAGCAGGGACGGCAGGGATAATAGGAGTAACTGGAACATCAGTAGTGGTAGTTGTAGTATGTGCAGTGAATGGAGGTGTGGATGGAGTGCTTTGCGATGTGGATGATGAACAAGGGGAAGTAGGGGCTGAACGAAATAAAACTTTAACAGGGGTTTGAACACAGCTTGGGTGAGCTATTTCAAGACTCAACTAAGCAAAATCTTCTTGTCTTTCTTGCTTCCTAAAGATCTTTGGGATTAAGTTCGGATTTTCAAAAGCAGCTGGGGGATTTGGGTCTGGATTTGACCTTGTGTATCGTGGATTCTTCTTGGGAGGCAGCTTCCGAATTGTTTTTGGTATTTTTCTGGGAATGCTATTAGAATCAGCAAGGGACTGATCAAATTTTGGAATAGCTGTGTATAGCCTAAAACTAGCATGAAGATTCACTGAAGTAGCTTTTATTTACTTCTGTTAATGCAAAGCAAAAAACAGTTTCAAAGGCTTCCTGGCTGATATTCAAGCTTCATCTGTAGTTTTAAGGAATATACAGTAATTAGAAAATCAATTTTTCCAACCTGTTTTATAAAATTAACTGAGGATGGTCCCCAGTGGAGTCGCCATTATGTTATCACTTAGGTTGTCCTTTTGATCAGCAGCAAAAGGATACGGCCGAGGTAACCACAGACCAACTTTGGACTGCAGGTTCTATCCCACCTGCAATCAGAGAGGGCTCTGTCTTTCTGATTTAGCTCTGTTGAAAATGTTTTTAGGCTAGATATTGATGATCAAGGGGGTTTTGTTTTAAGTTTGGTGGGAAGATTGATGTTTTCAAGTAAAGAGGCAGGTATAATATGATAGTCTCAAACCATTGGGCATGGAGTCAAGGAGTAGGACTGCTGGTGCTTTTTCTTGGTCACAAGAGGAATAAGGAGCAAGGTAGCTGCGCATCGAACAATTTCTCAGGTTAAAAGGATGGAAAGAATGCTAAGGAAGGAGAGGCAATTAAGAATCTCTCAATCAGCTTAACAGAGAAGGGTGAATGAGCTCTATCTAGGGGCAGTAAAGAATCCCTAGATAACTGTCAACACACGTGAATTAGGGTAAATATGAGCCACAGGGAATTCATATTCATGTCCAATTCAGTTCTGATGAAAACATAAAGAAACAGCAGAAATTGAGCCTAGAGTGCAATTAAACAAGTTCCAAGCTAATCTTTCTTTCTGCTATTTAGATGGTGAAAAAATGAAAACAGAGGTAAAAGGCACTTATTGATTCATGTTGCAGCACAAGAATTCCATCATTCAGTCTCCAGAGATCATTAGCAACACATCAGACAGTCCATCCTCCAAACTTTCAGCAATCTTTGATTACAGAAATAGTATCAGACATACAGTGCGAGTCTCCAAAGAAAAATGTTCAATCGACCAACCCTTAAAACAATACAGAGGGCGGTATATATAGGGAAAATTCTCCAAAATGGTCTTATTACAGCTTGACCTAAATAGGTATGAATGAAATGACTACTTTAACATAGTCCTATCAGAAATAAATGCAAGAAAATATTTTTGGGCTCCGCTGAGGGCTGCCGTATCAAAACTGAGTAAATGTGTTGTCCTCGGTGGCTTGGTGCAGTGCTTCTGCAATAACTGTGCTTGGGTCTCTGCTTCATTTCTGTTCGGTGGCTCTAAATGCTTTAATTGTGATTTGAGAGCTTTAAATGGCCGCCACCACTTTTTTGACTTTGCTGGGGGGGTCATCAATGTTCAGCTGTTTCGAGCCCCTAAAAAATCTTCACTGATACTCTTTGCCGCTTCTTCGATGTGCTGTGGTACTAAAATTGTCAAATCAATATTTAAGGGTTGTTGTTCAGTCCTCTGTCTCCTTTAGAACTGTTTTTTGCTCCTTTATGAATGCCTTGCGAAGAAAAACAGGTCATTTTGCGCCTTTTGGGCTTGCTGGGGGCCACGCGTTGAGGATCTTTCCACTTTGGCCCATTTCCCGTAGCCATGCGTGATTAGTGCTAGGCGCTAATCGCGCATGAAAAACTACTTCAGAATTTGAATCTGGGCTTCCTAAGCATGATTTTCGCCTTTGCGCCCGTTTTGTTGATGATGTCAACATGACGTCAGCAGGAAGTTAGCGGGTGGGACCCAGTACGGTAGATTACGTCAGCATGATGATGTAAGCAAGGTGACGTCAGCATGTACGACGGGTGACGTGGTAGTGACATGCTGGCAGTGACGTGGTAGGGTGTCGACGTAGGCGGATGACATCAGTGGGTGACGTGGTGCTGACGCAGGAGGGCAGAAGCGGTTTTGGTTTTGAGTGCACCGCCTTTGGGTAGACGGCGGTATCGGAGGAGGGGCTCCGCCATGGCCCAGAGGGTGACGCGTGGCGGGAGTACGGCAGCAAAATCGCTCATCTCCCGGATGCTAACCCTCGGGCTATTTGGGATATGAGGAGGCCCGCCCACCGTAGATCTGGGGCGCGGGCGATCGGACGGCCGGCGGCATGGACGGGGTAGTTGAGGGTTAAGGGACGGGCGCAAATATTCAAATTCTAATAAATGCCACTGGGGGGTTTAAAACCTAGGGATTGTGGGTTTTTTGGGGATTTTTAAAAGTGAGCGGCCTGAATATTTGGTGGGTAAGACCTTAGGATGAGGTGGAAAATGGGTTTTTTGAGGGTTAGGGCTTGGGGAAATGGTTATTAGTTTGACCAGAGGTCAAACTAACCCCTGTAAGGACATGGATGGGCTAAAAACAGCCCCAGTTGGACTGTTTTTCCAGGTCTTTAGGGAAAATATGGCTATAATGCCGGGGAGGGGTATTATTTAGTATTTTTGGGATTTTACATAGTTTTAATAGGGGGAGGGGAGATAGATAGGGAGCTATATAATAAAGTTAGAGGTTAATATGAAAATGAACAAAAAGCGCTAAGGTAAGGGACCTTAGGCTATCAGGGGGAAAAGTGACTTGTAGAGGAGGAATGAACAATCCTTGAGTGAAGCAGATTTTCACCAAGGCAACTGATATGGAGAATGATGAAATTAAGAGGAATCAAGCAGATCTTGACCTCTTCGGGGAAATTAGTAAGTGATTTGGGGAAAAGGGAGAATGGGGAAGTTAGAGATATCTAGCTTGAGCTCCTCCAAATGGAAAAATGCATCATGACTGTGATTTAAAAATATATAACACTTTGAAACACAAAATTGATCATAAATCATCATTCTGCAACCTCAAAACTACATACCGAGCCTACTTTCCTAGCATTTTTTCCTTATTTTTGTTTTGGGTGCACTTAGACTTGCAGACCCAGCTTTACAATTTTTCTTTTTTATTTCTGTCCTCCTATCTAAGTCTACACTTATTTCTGCCAAGGGCCCAGATTAAGCAGTTGGGCTCCTTTGATTCTCTACCTATCTACAACTCTGCCAAGATTAGGCTATTTGGACAGATACCATTCTCTATATTCTAAAATAAGAAATTGAAACCTATGGAGGCCAAGATTAAACCGTTTGGCCCTCCCTTTTTTTGAATCATTCTTCAAAAATGGTTAAGTGATCAAAATTGGGATTCAACAGTGGCACTTGGACTAGCACACTTTCATAGCTTCTTCTTTGACTTCTTTTGGAAATATGGAACCTTGCAGCATGAAAGATGACATATTTGGCATGTAAAAAATATCAATCATGAAATATGAACACCTGTTGCAACAGGAGGCTAACAGTGGCTCCACTTGGGGATGGCTTTTCCTTGTGGAAAGCCAAGAACATCAGGTCAGAATGCCTGATCTTCTGTTGTTGTTGCAGATTGAAGAAACCTCTTTATGCTGGCTGTTAGATAATTGAAACTTTGTAATATGAACAACCTTCTTCTCAACTGAAATATTGTGAAATGCATAGCACTGCCTGCTTTCTTCTGCGTGCTTGCTATTATGTAGAATGTTGTTTGAACATTGTACCTTTGAAACATTCTCAAAACATGGATCAAAACTGATGTGTTTGCTTTACTTTTGCTTTGACCAACGGTGCTGATATGAAACTAAAACACTCCTCTGTTTTGATATTTTTTGAATGAAGACTGCAAACAGCTTCCCTTTACCATGAATTGCTATGATGCGACTGTGCTACTCTTGCTATTTTGTTGAGATTAGTGCAAAGACATAGCTTTTTAAAATCGGAATACTTGCATTGGCTGTGTCTTCACAAGATTTACTGTTGCTCCTCTAACATTCAGAAAAATAAAACAAAATTGATATATACAAATATTACTGTACAAAAGATATATACAAAGCTGCGTTGTATCCATTAAAAGGGATCATGGTAATGTTTCAGCATACTTCCATTGACAGGGCCTTCTTCAACAGAACTCTCCTCTACAGATTGGAGAAAATAAGTGTTATTTCCCTGAACAGAAGAAATAACAAAGGGTCCTTTCAATAAAAAACCAAACTTGGCATGCTTTCCCTTGTCTTCTCTTCGTGAGTCCCACCTTAGAACTTTGTCACCAATGTAGAAATCCTTAGCTTTATCTCTCTTATCAAACATCTTTTTGAGTTTTTCTTGCAAAATTTGAGCTCTGTCATAAACTTGCTCTCTGGTTTGCTGAATATGAATGGTCTGATTAATCCTTCTTTGAATGTCATTTGGTTTAGCCTGAATTTCCTGTAACATTCTGATAGTAGGGATGCCCAAGGATGAAGGAAATCTGGCCTCCATTCCATATACTAGCTCATAAGGGCTCATCCCAATGGATCTCTTTGTTGAAAGTCTGTCTGCCCATAGGGCATTCACCAGCTTTTTGTGCCAGTTCTTCTTGTTCTCTTCTAGCACTTTCTTTATGATGTTGATGAGGCTCTTGTTGGATGATTCGGCCAAGCCATTACCTTGAGAGTAATAGGCTGTGGAGTGGCCCAAGGTAATATGAAATTGGTGGAAAAAATTGATCATTTTTTTGGATTTGAAGGCAGCAACATTGTCAGTGATGATTTTCTTAGGGCATCCAAATCTAGAAAGGATATTGCACTCAAGGAATTGGATAATGATGGTGTCATTGGCTTGGCTACAGGGGATGGCTTCAACCCACTTGGTGAAATAGTCAGTGGCTGTTAAAATCCATTTGTGCTGGCCTGAGGAAGAGGGATGGATTTCTCCAATGAAGTCAAGACCCCATTGTTGAAAAGGTTTCTCGGTTGATATGGGTTTGAGGGGTAGGGGCAACAACTTTCTTTTTCCTTCAAAGATTTGGCATTTGTGACATGACATGGAAAACTTCTTTACATCTGCAAAAAGAGAGGGCCAGTAAAAACCAGCCCTTAAAATTTTATCAGCAGTGGACTTCTAGTATAGATGTCCTCCACAGTCACCTGCATGGAATTCTTTCATGACATTGTTAGTTTCATTCATGGTTAAACAGTTAAGAAATATACCTTCATGATTTCTCCAAAATAATGCACCATCTATGACAGAAAACTTTAAAGCCTTCATTTTCAAAAATCTTTTCTTGGTTCTGGACAATCCTGGGGGAGCAAACAAGTTTAACAATACAAAACATATATCAGCATACCATGGGGATTGCAAAAATTTTTCACTGATCTGTGGAGTTTCCAGCTCCTCTTCATTGTCCAGTTGGTTAATGTCCAAGGCTTGAAAGTTTGTTTCAGACATCAGTTTGGCTAAACCTTGTCCCTTTATCAGTTTGGTTGGTTTTATTTCTATGTCATACTCAAGGATGTTTGCAATCCACTTGCCTCTTTTGCCCTCTAATCCCTCTTGAGTTAGTATGTCTTTTACAACAACATGTGGGACATAAGCAATCACATGTGAATATAATATGTATACTCGGAAATCCTTGATGGCCTTAACGAGTGCATAGGCTTGCTTCTCCATTATTCGGTACTTCAAAGGGGCATCTCTTAATGCTCGGCTGAAAAAAGCATTTCGCTTTTCAGCTCCCTATTCATCCTTTTGCAAAAGGACAGCAACTATAGTATGATCAGATGCAAAAGAAAAAATGATAAAATCTTTGTCAAATTGTGGGCTGGTGAGGACAGGGGTTTGGGTTAAGGTAGATTTTATACTCTCAAAGACCTGCTTGGTTTCAAGAGACCATTTTACCTTGGCATCCTTTTTTAACATGTTGCTTAATAATCTTATCAGCTCGGCTAGATTTGGAATAAATCTCCTTAGGAAATTGATCTTTCCAAGGAATTCTTGCAGCTCTTTTATGTTTCTTGGATATGGGATTTGGAGGATGGCTTGGATTCTTTCAGGATCAATTCTAATCCCATCTTTTGATATGATGTGGCCAAGTAATTTTCCTTCTTCAAGGCCAAAAAGAGACTTCTTGGGATTCAGGGAAATGCCATATTTCCTACATGTCATGAATATTTTCCTTAAGTGTTTGAGGCGCTCTTGATCAGATTTGGAAAATGGGGTCAAGTCATCAAGGTAGAAAACTAGGAAATCAGGTATTTCTTTGGCAAATGCAATATCCATTGCTCTTTGAAAGGTAGCACCAGCGTTTTTAAGTCCGAATGGCATCTTAACATACTTAAATGTTCCCCACGATGTGGTAAAGGTTGTCTTGTCTTGGTCATCCAGGTGAACAAGTATTTGATTGAAACCTGAAAAGCCATCTAGCAAAGAGATTCTAGATGACCCCACTACTCTTTGTAGGATGTGATCCATCTTGGGCAAAGGATAGTGGTCTTTTAGGGAGACTTGGTTTAAATTTCTCAGATCTACACAAAGTCTAATCTCACCTGTCTTCTTTCTTGTGGGAACAAGATTGGATACCCATTTAGAAAATCTGATGGGTGCTATGATACCTGCTTCAAACATTCATTTCACTTCCTTTTCAATCAAAGGGAGAAGCACAGGATTGATTCTCCTCAGTTTCTGTTTGAAGGGTTTTTGGTTTGGTTTTAAGGGGATGGTGTGTTGAATTACCGAGGTGTCATAGGACTTCAAGTCCTCATAACTCCAAGCAAATACATCTTGGAATTATTTAAATAAATCAATATACTTGAGCTTTTGATCTGGTGGAAAATTTTTGGATAGTTTGATCATTTTTGGCTTTTTTGTTGTCCCAATATTGTGTTCCTCTATATCAGAATTCAATGGTTGCATTTTTGGTTTTTTAGGAACATAATTTGCATCGAACATGTCTTTTAATGGAGTTAGGCCAACAGGAAAAAAGTTATCCTTTAAGTTAATGATCTCTTTCTCTCTTTCGGCTATTTCCTCCAAATGCATTTGTTTCAGCTGTTCTATGTTTGTTTTGTCAAAAATAGTTGGATTTAGGATTTGTTTGGCTGTTGCAGCTGTTACAGCCTGCTGAGTTTCATTTGTTTGCTGTTGGGAATCATTCATAGCATCCATGTCAATGTTAATATTTGCAAACTCATGCTCAAGAGTGAGGAAATTATTAATCTGGGCATCATCTTCGAACACTTGCCAATATTTAACGTTATTTGGGACAGAAGGCCTATGTTTTATTTCAGCAGTAAAGTGATGGTTTGGCTCAAAGGGAAGCTTGCATGTACTAGCAAAGGTGGCTAGGTTGTGTGCATGAATGTTATGCTCTCTTGAAATCTTGGCCAGCTTGAATTCAGTGAATGTATTGAGTATATTAGTGGCAGCAGTCCTATAAGCCCTCATTCTATTGTCGTTGGTAACAAAGTTACCTTTCATCTGTTGTATGATTAAATCAGAGTCACCTAAAATGGACACTCTTGCAGTTCCTAAAGCTTTGAGCAGTTTAAAGCCTAAAATAAGAGCCTCATACTCTGCCATGTTGTTGGTGCATTTAAAGTTCAGTCTGTAGGTATGACCTTCTGCATGATTTTTATGTGTATTGTGAATCCATACACCTGCCCCTGCTCCTAACTTGTTGATAGAGCCATCAAACTCTAAATACCATGTGATTTCTTGCTTGTGCTTAGTACTGAGAGATTCAGTCATTCTTGTAGTGGGCAGATTTGAAATTTCTGTTTGGGGAGTTTTTTCTTGTATGCTGGTTGCATTAACTGTTTTGACAATTTCATCAGTATGTGCAACCGATTCTTCATTGATGTGTGCTTGTTGTTCTAGAGCTAAAGGCTCATCATCAGTTGGGGAATTTATATTATCATTAAACAAAATAAAAGAATCCATATCAGAATGGATTGAGTAAATGGGAAAATTTTCAGGCTTGCTCTCACTACTTACCATATATTTCATGAGTGTTTCTCTGTACAGCCTCTTTGGTTGCCCAAATACTGAAATGGTGGGATAGGAGAGGTCTAACTGAAGGGATCCTTGGAGATTTGCTCCCCATGATCTTGATAGGAGCATACCGTACTTTGGTGGGATGTTAGCCACCACCACATCCATGACGATGGTCTTGTTGGGATATTGGACTAAGGAGACACACAAGTCTTTGATGAGACCTAAACATTTGACTTGACTTGAGTCAAAGGAAAATAGATCTTTGTAGGGTCTTGTGATATCAAGGTTCAGCTTTTCCATAACCGCTTTGGGCATAAGATTGTGCGATGCTCCTGAATCAAACATGGCATTGTGCAGGATTTTGTCATGTATATGTAAACTGGCATAAAAGGGCAAGACATATCCATATGTTGACTTTCCATTAACTTCTAGACCAAACAGCAGTTTAGGGGTATCATCCAAAACATTTACATCATCCTTATTCTCTGGTATTTTAAGTGATCTTTGAATTTGTTGCCTATATACATCGTGCTTGGCTAGTTCTGAGAGGGGGGATGGATATCTTAAGTTTTCCAATTTCTGCTTCTAAATTAAATGGCTTTTCCAATGGAGTCTTGGTGTTGATAATGGCAGCTTTTTCTGTTTCATTTGAATTATCAATGATTTTCTCTTGTTTATCGGCGTTATGGGAATTGATTGCTTGCAGTTTTTCAGTTTCAGGAGAGCTTTTTGGAACACTGGTCAAATTTTTCTCAGAGGAAGGAGGTGGCAGAGGCTGATCAATAGAAGGCTGTATTTCTTTTATGTCTTCTACAATCACTTGATGTGGGTTTGGGACAGGTATACCAGCTGGTTCTGTTATGACAGCCTTGCCTTTAATCTTGTTGGGTTGTTTGCCATCCTTTGGTTTGCTAGGTTCATAAATATCAATGGTCCGAGTTCTTAGCTTATATTGTTTGTGGACCTCATACACAGCGGTATCATAACCTTGTTTAAAATCAAAAGACTCACCAGACTTAGTCTGAAATTGACTAAAGTCATGCTCATCTTGGTCTTCTTGGGATAGAAAAGTTTGATGCTCACCCTTTAGATCCATCAGATTCATGTGAGTGTCTTCTATGGGTTCACTGGAAGTGGATGCTTCTACATAATTCTCATGGAAGGGGAGTCTTATGTCATGATCTGGGCTTGACCTACCAACATTTGTGTTCTGTGTTTTCCTAAAATTTGGGTTCCTTATGGTATTGGATTGTTGTCCTTCCCATGATGACTTCCTCTCAACACTTTCTACTCTGTCTCCCAGCCTTTGCATGCCACTGATAATAGCATCAAGCTTTTGTTCTAAGGCTGAGTGTTCTTCCTTAAAGGTGGTTCTTCTTTCCATTCTGGCTCTATTTCTTTTGGCAATTAGGTTGGCCTCTACGCTAACAGCAACATTTTGCATGTCTGTAAGGGTCTGAGGAGCTCTTTCTTTTAACTGGTATGCCATATCCGGGTCAAATCCATCAGGGAATTTATACAAGGCAAGGTCAGGTGGGGGTATCAAGTTCTATGGTATTGCATTATAGACATTATTGAACCTTGCACAGTACTCCAAAACAGTCTCCTAGGAAGGCGGGATATGAAAGCCTCAGCCCTGAAGCCTTTCCTGATCTGGCCCCCCCACAGGCAGGCAACCTCTGCTTATCGCTACGCTACGGGATTCTGATGGGCACTACATATAACCCCAGCCAGTTTAGAACCCATCAATGTAGCCTGATACCCGTCCGTTTACAGGCGTGGTATGGCTGGTCTTCTTGCTTGCTGGTCTGGCTGGATAGGATGGATGGGATGGATGGGCAACGCCACCTTCAAGGACTGAATTTCCCATATCTCAAGGCGTGGTACGGCTGGTCTTGCTTGTATTACAAGGCCACTTTCCATCCCCAAAGTATAATCTATCATCTCGATCTCCAAACTAGCAATATAACGCATTTGTATTTAGAAACTTGAGATTATCCTAGCTTTTATTCCCGGGTGAGCCATCCTTCCGAACCCTCGCCTTTCTTAGGTCTAAGAGTCACTTAACGTACCTCTCCCTTTTGGTCGAGCAATGAATTTCAATTTACTTATTGGGTGGGGGGCGTTGGTCGAGCCCTCTCCTTTTAGTTGAGCGTTCATTACCTCACCCTGTCGGACCTCTCCTTAACAGTCAAGCGATGGCGGCCTTAATAGTCGAGCGTTCGTTACCTCACCATGCCGGGGGCATGATGGCGGCCTTAACAGTCGAGCCCTGCCTTCATTTTACTTATATTGTTTCCTCATGAACAGCCTTTCGGTGGAACCATCCTTCTATCGTTCCCAGCCTCTCGTTCCCATCAGTCACTGTGGCAGTAGTGTTTCGTTAGGGTTAAACGCCTCATGAACAGCCGGGTTAGAAGTGGTCATTCATTATATATGTAATTACGCAAGCTCAGTTTCTCTAACTGACTCTTTTCTCTTTTCCCCTTTCTTCCATCTCCCGCGTGACTCCCATGAGGCTTTCGAGCAGAGGCGACTTGGGATGTCTGCGACTTTGTCCGCATGCATCCTACATGTTTGGACGCGGCTTACCCATTTTGATGAATGAATGTACAATCGGGTAACCCGCCGCTGATACAAGGTCGACATCGCTTCTCCCCTCGAATGAATAAAAGTACATACCCACCAGGATAGGGAGCCCCGACTAGGCCTTGGCACGACATTGTCAGACGCCGATCCAAACATGACCATCGCTATGATCCATATGAAATTGTTAATGAAGTGACTAATATATATTTCTTGATTGAAAGAGAAATCTCTCTTTACCGATAGGGCTCTTTACCGATAGGGTACGTTCTCCTCCTCGTCAACACAACACGGGAATTTCTTCTCGGCCCGGCCAGGCAGGTTGGGTGGTTTATGGGTGGTTGAAAGGATTGCCACAGGATTGCCCAGGTTGCTTGGGTGCTTGCCAAGATTCCGGTCCTCTTTCCGGTCCTCTTGATTGATTCTAATCCTTCTATGAGTCCTATTTATGGTCATCTCATTAGGTTTCCGGTCCTTCCAACCAATTCGTTTAGTTAGTATTTCAATTCACTTTCCGAATGAATTAGGATGTTCAACTCCGGGTCTGCTTTAGAATGATTAGGATCTGATAAATGTCGAGCCCGCTTAACACACCAATCAATTATTTGATCAATTATTCGATAGCGTAATGACATATGCCCATAGCAGCTAAGTCTGCTAGAGCGTAATTACATATAGAAAGAATGAGAAATAAACAGCTCCTTATCAATTCTTTGTGAGGGGCGGGCGGTTCGGGATATAGGGACTACGAGGAACAACATACAATTCTGATAATAGTAAGGGCGTGCAAATCTTTCTGTCTCATATTCAGCTAGTATGTGTAAGGGGTCTTTCTTTTTCTCCCATCTGTTGGTAAAGGATTGGTAAAGCTCATCAGGAGTGGTTATAGAATTTGCGGCAAGTGATCTTAACCAAGTTCTTACATCACCTGTTAGACTTTGAACAAAAACACGCTATCATCATCTATTTCGTAGTTTTCAAAATAGTCCTGCATCTTCTTGGTATGCTGTAGTGCAGTGAAAGGACCAGTACTATCAAAATATGTAATTTTGGATTGGTAATCTTGAGGCAAGGCCCCAGGATTAGCAGGCAATTGCAGGGGTGCATATCTATTAGCCATATTGACAGGGATAAGTGGAACAGCAAGGACGACAGGGATAATAGGAGTAACTGGAACAATAGTAGTGGTAGTTGTAGTATGTGCAGTGAATGGAGGTGTGGATGGAGTGCTTTGCGATGTGGATGATGAACAAGGGGAAGTAGGGGCTGAACGAAATAAAACTTTAACAGGGGTTTGAACACAGCTTGGGTGAGCTGTTTCAGGACTCAACTCAGCAAAATCTTCTTGTCTTTCTTGCTTCCTAAGGATCTTTGGGATTAAGTTCGGATTTTCAAAAGCAGCTGGGGGATCTGGGTCTGGATTTGACCTTGTGTATCATGGATTCTTCTTGGGAGGCAGCTTCTGAATTGTTTTTGGTATTTTTCTGGGAATGCTATTAGAATCGGCAAGGGACTGATCAAATTTTGGAATAGCTGTGTATAGCCTAAAACTAGCATGAAGATTCACTGAAGCAGCTTTTATTTACTTCTATTAATGCAAAGCAAAAAACAGTTTCAAAGGCTTCCTGGCTGATATTCAGGCTTCATTTGTAGTTTTAAGGAATATACAACAATTAGAAAATCAATTTTTCCAACCTGTTTTATAAAATTAACTGAGGACGGTCCCCAATGGAGTCGCCATTATGTTATCATTTATGTTGTCCTTTTGATCAGCAGCAAAAGGATACGGCTGAGGTAACCATAGACCAACATTGGACTGCAGGTTCTAGCCCACCTGCAATCAGAGAGGGCTCTCTCTTTCTGATTTAGCTCTGTTGAAGATGATTTTAGGCTATATATTGATGTTCAATGGGGTTTTGTTTTAAGTTTGGTGGGAAGATTGATGTTTTCAAGTAAAGAGGCAGGTATAGTATGATAGTCTCAAACCATTGGGCATGGAGTCAAGGAGTAGGGCTGCTGGTGCGTTTTCTTGGTCACAAGAGGAATAAGGAGCAAGGTAGCTGTGCATGGAACAATTTCTCAGGTTAAAAGGATGGAAAGAATGCTAAGGAAGGAGAGGCAATTAAGAATCTCTCAATCAGCTTAACAGAGAAGGGTGAATGAGCTCTATCTAGGGGCAGTAAAGAATCCCTAGATAACTGTCAACACAGGTGAATTTGGGTAAATATGAGCCACAGGGAATTCATATTCATGTCCAATTCAGTTCTGATGAAAACATAAAGAAACAACAGAAATTGAGCCTAGAGTGCAATTAAACAAGTTCTAAGCTAATCTTTCTGTCTGCTATTTAGATGGTGAAAAAATGAAAATAGAGGTAAGAGGCACTTATTGATTCATGTTGCAGCACAAGAATTCCATCATTCAGTCTCCAGAGATCATTAGCAACACATCAGACAGTCCATCCTCCGAGCTTTCAGCAGTCTTTGATTAAAGAAAAAGTATCAGACATATAGTGTGAGTCTCTAATGAAAAATTATCAATCGACCAACCCTTAAAACAATACAGAGGGCGGTATATATAGGGAAAATTCTCCAAAATGGTATTATTACAGCTTGACCTAAATAGGTCTAAATGAAATGACTACTTTAACCTAGTCCTATCAGAAATAAATGCAAGAAAATATTTTTTGGCTGCGCTGAGGGCCGCCGTATCAAAACTGAGTAAATGTGTTGTCCTCGGTGGCTTGGTGCAGTACTTCTGCAATAACTGTGCTTGGGTCTCTGCTTCATTTCTATTCGGTGGCTCTAAATGCTTTAATTGTGATTTGAGAGCTTTAAATGGTCGCCACCACTTTTTTTACTTTGCTGGGGGGGTCATCAATGTTCAGCTGTTTCGAGCCCCTAAGAAATCTTCACTGATACTCTTTGCCGCTTCTTCGATGTGCTGTGGTACTAAAGTTGTCAAATCAATATTTAAGGGCCGATGTTCGGTCCTCTGTCTCCTTTAGAACTGTTTGTTGCTCCTTTATGAATGCCTCGCGAAGAAAAACGGGTCATTCTGCACCTTTCGGGCTTGCTGGGGGCCACGCGCTGAGGGTCTTTCCACTTTGGCCCATTTCCCGTAGCCATGCGTGATTAGCACTAATCGCGCATGAAAAACTGCCTCAGAATTTGAATCTGGGCTTCCTAAGCACGATTTTTGCCTTTGCACCCTTTTTGCTGATGTACAGTGGGTGATGTGGCAGTGACATGGCAGTGTGATTTGGCAGTATGGTGGCAGGGTGCCGACACAGGCGGATGACGTCAGCGGGTGACGTGGTGCTGACACAGAAGGGCAGAAGCGGTTTTGGTTTTGGGCGCACCGCCTTTGGGTAGACGGTGGTATCAGAGGAGGGGCTCCGTCATGGCCCAGAGGGTGACACGTGGCGGGAGTACGGCGGTATTGTGCCCTACAACAACCCCCCATTTCATATCATGTTTATTTACAAAATTATCATATGAAATGGGTCCCTTTAGAGTTTAATTGGTATCAATATTATATTGTTCAAAAAGGTCTGATAACCAAATGAAAACATTATTAAAAATCCTTTTGAAAAATCCATTTGATCAAATAAAACAATCCTTTATCATTGCGATAAAGCGATCGCAAGATCGCATATCGCAATGACATAAGGTACATAAATAAGTGGCACATTGGTCTCCGCCGATGCGATATCGCTATCGGCTATCGGCAATACTCTATGCACATTTTAAAGCGCCCCCATGCCATTAGCCCCGATGCGATGCGCAATCGGCGATACTCTATACGCAGTCTTAAATTGCCCCAAGCCTTTCACCCCGATCCGATGCGATATCGGCGATCGGCGATCGGTGATATATAATGCATGTCTTATATAATTCCTATGCTCCCAACGCGATGCGATATCGGCTATCGGCGATCGGGGGTTTTAAATGGTGCCAATACAAGAGGTTAAGCTCTCCCCGATCGCTTATTGCGATAAAGCGCAGATTTCAAAAAAGCCGTTAAGTGGAGGAATATTACGATTCATTCATATTTAAAGCTTGATCTGTTAAGCAATCATTCACCTGCGCTCAACCGCCAAAACATCCACAGCACGCTTAAACAGGTCATTCGGCCGATTAATGATATAATGCGCATTTAAGGGGTGGCAGGTTTTAAACGGCCATTTAATGTAATTGAAAGATCTTCCCATGGATTGTATCCGCGGCCATTTTTAGAGTTAATCTCTCAGCACGCTTTGATCAATATATCTTTCCCATATTCGATTTTCATTGGCATATCTCTGTGTTACATTTATTTTTGCCTCTGTGCAGAATTCATCCAAAGGAGAAGGCTCAAGCAAAATGGGGAAGAAATCCAAGAAGACTACAGGCGCTTCCGCTACACCAGCTGTAGGACAAGCTGTCGTGGACAAAAACAAGGGATTGATATCTGATACTACATGTACGGGTCTCGTTAGAGTTACTTGGCAAGGTACCTACAGCCTGATTGAAGCCGAAGAACCAGCAGTGACAACAGTAGAAGCTACTATGGATTTAACTCGGAAGTCTGAGGGTACTCTCAAGGACTTAGCAGACTCTTTCCTTCACAGGATAGCAGCCAGGGAGCAAATTCTCCCATACACAGACGTAGTGCGATGGGCGATTGAAGAAATCCCAATCCTGGATAGAACCTTCAGCACCAGAGATGGGAGAATTTTCGGGTCATTCAGGGCGGATGATCTAAGGCAAATGTATCATTTGCCCGAGCTAGAGAAGATATATAATAAGGCGTTCCTGGAGAAATTCACAAATGAAAATGAAGTTGAATCTGAACCGATCCGGGATTGGAGACAAAATCCGGCAAAGCACAAACATGAGTCGTCTGGTAAGTACTCAGTTGATTCCATGTCCTCTCCTTATTGCTATGCTGGGATAATGATGTGTAGATTGTGGGGATTGCATGACTCTGCTAATTTTACCATAGAAATGGTTCCCTTAATGGAAGCAACATGCAATAGTGTAATTATGGATTGGGCCACTATCCTCTCAGACAAATTAGCAACAGATGTGCTTGAGTTTAGAAGCAAGACCCGTATTTCTGAAACAGTAATTCCCCCATTTTACTACAGTGCCTATATTCTAGATGCCCTGTGTTTTAACTCTGAATTCCCTGTACTCGGCTGGAGGTGGACTGCACAAGACCCCACGCCTATTCATATATATCATCAGAAGTTGTGGAAATCTTCTTATAAACATCATCTATACCAAGTCTGTAATGGCTTTATGTTGCCTATTTATTATTCCATTTTCGATAAACCTGCTCCCAAGATTTCTTATCAAGCCGAATTTGATTTAACCGCATTAGGTAGATGGTTTGGAGAGGAGAGATTTACCTACATAAGAGTTTTCGGTAGCCAAGCCAACCCCCATGTCCTCCCTTTATACATACCTGATAAACTGCTGGCAAGGGAAATCGCTTACCAGATTATGGCTAAGAGTGTTACACAAACTCTCAAGAAAGAAACGAAGAAGGGCTGGCCCTCTTTTCCCTTGAGGTGTGGTGTCTATACTCTGCATGATCTCAAGCATGCAGAAAAGGAAGCCACAAAGATTCAATCCTTAACTCTGGCAACTCTCCCAAATAGGCCATTTGATCCAAACAAAGTTGTCTACAATGCACTAGAACAGGCCAAATTGACAAGATTTGACCATAAGGAAGATATGTTTGACGACCTGTTCTCTTCAGCTGAGTCAATATATCAGGTTAAAGAATTCGCCAAAGTGAAATATAATGATGAAGGGTTGACTGAATTTAATAAACTTAGAGAACAGAGGTTGCAAACTCTGCCTCTAGATTTACTAGCAACAACCCCAGCGACATCATCAAGCGAGCCTGGTCGGCAACAGTCAAAGGAACCTCCGGTTATAACAAAGGATCATAAGAAAGAATAGGAGGAAAAGCAGAGGAGAGAACAAGAGGAAAGGCAGAGAAAAGAAAAAGAAGAAAAGCAGAAGAGAGCGCAGGAGGAAAAACAGAGAAGAGAGAAAGAGGAAAAGCAAAAGAAAGAGCATGAGGAAAGGCAAAAGAAAGAACAAGAGGAACAGCAGAAGAGAGAACAGGAAAAAGTGCGGAAGGAGTCCCAAGCCGAAAAGCAAAAACAAACCACCATTGATGTCAATATAGATACTCGTATTGACCCTAAATTGCTCCAGGAATGGAAGCAATTTGATTCCATCATCAGTGGGTTGGAATGTTCAAAAGATACAGACACTTCCAAGACAACGGACACACCGGAAATCACTTCACCTCAGGTTCTAAGTGGAACCAGCGGCCCACCCATTTCTAAAGACATTGAGATAATACCAAAGGACCCCTCCGACCAAATAATTTTGCAGGTAGAAGATATTCCTCCCCTGGATGTTTTCTACAGCCCAAGGCATAAAGTAGTGGTTAGGCGACAAAGGAAAAGAAGAAGGACTGATCAACCTTCCCTTTTCCCAGAACAAACTGTTACGGGCAATGTGGTTTGGAAGGAGGAATTTGACCCCTCCGATGACTTGACAAAACTGTCACAGTATGCGGGAGCCTATTCAGCAGCGACGATTGATAAGGCATCAGAGGTAAGTCTTCTACTGAAAACCAAGGATCAAGAAATTTTCTCATTATAGGCAGAGTTAGCTGAGACAAAGCAGAAGGCAGAGCGGGCAGAGTAGCAATTGTTGACACAACAGCAAGCGAACAGTCAACTAACTCAACAATTGCAGGCAGAAAAGAAAAGGGTCGACCAAAGCGCAATCCAGAAACAGAAGGAATTATCAGAGGCATTGGCACAATTAAAGGCCGCGAATGAATTAATGCTGAAAACAAAGGATGAGCAAATCACTCAATTATCAGCACAGGTTGAAAAGACAAAGGGAATTCCACAAGTGGCTGAATTTAGAGCAGAAGCATTACAAATAAACACTGCATTAATATCTCAAATTAAGCTTCTGTGTCAACAAATCGCCCAGGCAGAGCCACTGTGTGAATTAACGACATCCATTAATAAGCAGGTAGAAAAGGCCAGAACTGAATTGGATCAAGCCGAGGAAACCATAGCTACATTTCTTGACTGGCAAGATTCTGATCAAGGACAAGCGGCGAATTTGCCCAGGATCCTAGAACCACATAAAGATATACTCTTCACAGAATGGCAGTCCCAGTTGATGAAAGCAGAGAGGGCGGCTTCAAGATGTAAATCAACTTCCAGCAATCTAGTTGAACTGGTTAATAACACTCTCTACTTATCAAACATGATCTCCCAATGCACACCAGGACAGTTGACAACAACGAACACATTGGAGCAATCATGTTATCCTGATTTAGAGGAAAAAGGGAGATTAATCGCTGGGATTAACAGTTTAACCTGGGACACATATTGGTTCTTCCTGGTAAAGCCGCATAGACAAAGATCCACCCTTAAGTGCCTAACAGATGCGATCGGGTATATGATTCCCGATATTCAGGATGCCACCTATGCTGCCCAGCTCAGTTCGCGCCTCAACAAACCTCCTGAAGTAGAGCCAATGCTTGCGATAAGTCAGCTCAGATTTAAAGGCAAGCAGCCTACTTGATGAATCATGCCGCCGATTGCCAGATCACTGAGGAAAATAGGATCAAGATTTATTGATACCGATTTAATAGGATTTCAGTTTAGTAGATATTTAGATTAATTTAGTATTTATAGACCCTTTCATTGTTTTGGAAAGGGTCGTAAAGTTTTGTACCAGACTTAAAGACTGAAGTTTGCACTATTGTGCATCAGTCAATATTCTTTTATGAAACTGGACCAGTTGTTCTTAATTCAACAAGGAAGTTTTGATGCAATTGTGCACTATTGTCTTTGTTGAGAATGTTTCTGCGTTGAAGGAAGAATTACAAGTAGCGATTGGTATTGGGAGTGTCAAGCAGCTCATATGGTATTTCTATCTATGTCTGAATTCATTCCTTTCATATGAATTGTTATGTGATTATTCTTGCTATTATTGATTATATGCATGCGCTGTAACAGCAGATCTACATTCATTCCACTATTGGATGTTTTATGATGTGCCTTTCATTTTAATCATGTATATGTCAATGATATAAATGATAAGTGTGGTAATATCGCTTCAATCGCTTTGCTTAACTATTTAAGCATAGTAAACATGAATGAAATAATGTCTATGTCTGTTAAATAGAGTCATCTATATGCCTGTTTATAGACACAGATCATCAAGCACTGCACTTTAAAGCTCAATAAGTTCCCAGGATAGATTATAGTTTATGTATTCGTGTTAATAGTTTTAGTTATTTGCTCACCGTTAGTTTAGTTTATAAATCATCCATTCATCCCGTTTATCCACTTTTGGGAAATTGGTCCCATTATCCCCAGTCGGAGCCACTATTCCAAACGGAAAAGGAACTGTACTAAGGTCCGGACCGGGTGGTTATCCCCAATGTTGTTGCAGTGATTTTCGAGGCATCAACAGGCGGCAAAACCGCTCATCTCCCAGACACTAACCCTCGGGCTGTTTGGGATATGAGGAGGCCCGCCCACCGTAGATCTGGGGCGCGGGCGATCGGACGGCCAGCGGCATGGACGGGGCGGTTGAGGGTTAAGGGACGGGTGCGCGAATATTCAAATTTTAATATAATTCCGCTGGGGGGTTTAAAACTTAGGGATTGTGGGTTTTTTGGGGATTTTTTAAAAGTGAGTGGGTCGAATATTTGGTGGGTAAGACCTTAGGATGAGGCGGAAAATGGGTTTTTTCAGGGTTAGGGCTTGGGGAAATGGTTATTAGTTTGACCAGAGGTCAAACTAACCCTTGTAAGGACACGGCTAGGCTAAAAACAGCTCTAGTTGGACTGTTTTTTCCCGGTCTTTAGAGAAAATATGGCTATAGTGCCGAGGAGGGGTATTATTTAGTATTTTTGGGATTTTACATAGTTTTAATAGGGGGAGGGGAGATAGATAGGGAGCTATATAATAAAGTTAGAGGTTAATATGAAAATTACCAAAAAGCGCTAAGGTAAGGGACCTTAGGCTATCAGGGGGAAAAGTGACTTGTAGAGGAGGAATGAACAATCCTTGAGTGAAGCAGATTTTCACCAAGGCAACTGATATGGAGAATGATGAAATTAAGAGGAATCAAGCAGATCTTGACCTCTTCGGGGAAATTAGTAAGTGATTTGGGGAAAAGGGAGAATGGGGAAGTTAGAGATATCCAGCTTGAGCTCCTCCAAATGGAAAACTGCATCATGACTGTGATCTGAAAATATATAACACTTTGAAACACAAAATTGATCATAAATCATCATTCTGCAACCTCAAAACTACCTACCAAGCCTACTTTCCTAGCATTTTTTCCTTCTTTCTAGTTTGGGTGCACTTAGACTTGCGGACCCAGCTTTACAATTTTTCTTTTTTTATTTCTGTCCTCCTATCTAAGTCTACACTTATTTCTGCCAAGGGCCCAGATTAAGAAATTGGCCTCCTTTGATTCTCTACCTATCTACAACTCTGCCAAGATTTAGCTGTTTCAACAGATATCATTCTCTATATTCTAAAACAAGAAATTAAAACCTAGGGAGGCCAAGATTAAACTATTTGGCCCTCCCTTTTTTTGAATCATTCTTCAAAAATGGTTAAGTGATCGAAGTTGGGATTCAGCAGTGGCACTTGGACTAGCACACTTTCACAGCTTCTTCTTTGACTTATTTTGGAAATATGGAACCTTGCAGCATGAAAGATGACATATTTGGCATGTAAAAAATATCAATCATGAAATATGAATACCTGTTGCAACAGGAGGCTAACAGAATCCTCGAAAAACCATATGGAGCAAGGAGGTGGTAATAGGTTTGTTACAGGTCCTCGCAGAGGGGTTATTTGAGCAATAATTGACCGGATCTCCATTAGGAGGTTGTTCACACTTTGTGTGGGACTGTTCTCAAGGATGTATTTGACCTCTTCTATTTGAGGGAAGGGATGAAATGAGAAAGAAGGAGTGCTGACAAAAGCTTCTTCACCCTTGACTCTTGAGAGGTATGTGCTAAATAGTAGACCACTTTCTAGAGGATATTCCAGCACTTTGGAGGGAAAATCAGGATAGTTTATTACTGATTTCTAATATCTAGAAGAGGACACTTCAGGAAAGGAGGTGACAGGAACAACAGTGGTTACGGTTTTTTCCTTCTAGATCCTCCTAGATATTACTCTTTTAGGGTCTGACATAGGGGGAGTTCTTTGTTGTGAGATATATAAGTGGGTATGTAGCATTTTGAAAGCTAGGGTGATCAAACTGAGATTTAGACAGTGGAGTCACCAAGGTGAGAGATCTTCAACCCACACCCCTTGTTCTCACTTAACCAAAGGGTGTAAAAATGTTGTACCTAGGAAAAATATTCTAATTCAGTCCCTAGAAACGGCGCTAGAAGATGTTGTAGCTCCTAGAGACAGCCCATGGGTTGAGTAGAGACCAGTGCCTAGGACATCTTGATGAGTGCTTTTATATTTCATTGGAAATTCATAGCACACTCACTCAATCTTTAATTTATTATATAAAGGAATTTATTGAGAACTTTCGATAAGGAAAGAAATATAGGAATCTGATGTAAACGCAAATTCAAAGGAGTGTCAATCATATATTCATGGTGGCCAATATAATTTGAATCTATAGTTTATCAATTATTTTCATATGTATGATAGCAGAGCTAAGTAGAGGAGAAATTCAATACACCAGGCATAAATTCCAAAGGATCAAGTGCATCAAAATTCAGAATGAAATGAAATAGGTAGACATGTTGATGGTATGTAAAGATACATGGAGTGTGTTTAAGGATCTAGTTTTCATATCCATAGAAGCATCATCCATTAGCATTTGATTTAAACGAATCCATAAATTCATGAAAACACCTCCAACAACTACTTTTACATGCAGTCTGGGAAGAATATTGAACACATATGGAACAACATAGAAAATAATACACACTTCAAACTCAAACGAGTTGGAATCGCCAAAAAAATTGTATTAATCTCCCTTGAAGGATACATTTATCAAAAGTTTACAATACTTATCTTTTGGAAACAAAGAGATATCTCAAACTTCTGAACCTTTGTTCAGTTTCATAAATTTGTTCTTATAGGGCCTCAAAGAGAGAGGTCATTACAAAAAATATTCCTTCTTGATTTCATCATAGTGAATAATCATATTAGAAAATGAGTATGCTACGTGGCACATTTTTACTAACTGAATACTGAAAAACTCACTAAGACAAAATATTTACATAGGACATGAAAGTAAAATGTCGTAGTCAACATGATCAAAAATATCTTCAAGCACTGTAGAGTGGTGGTGGAGGTTGCGTTGATGGCTTAATCATTTGAAGAACAGGGGAACTAACAAATTGCTCGCATTGCTGCCACAATCTTGGAGGTGGGTCAGGAGCCGTGAATAATCATTGATATGTGATCTTAAGCTTGGTTATGCTATAGTAGTTTAGCCTATGACGAAATAAGTTAATCACCATTCCTAGTGGTAGAAATTATCTCTTCAGATAATTCACCACAGTCTTCCCTTTGAGGGTAGTAGTTTTCTTATGGGATGAACCTTCCTTGGTTTTGGCCTCGACAAGTCTCTAACTATACTGCTCCCAGGGGGTCAGGTCCCCCAGAAAATCACAACAAGTAGGTAATCCTAATGGGAAAACCTTTTCAAACTTATTAATGAAGGAAACCTCATCCTTTGGCACTACTTTGAGGCATTCCTCAACTTTGACTCTAGTTTCCTCTTTTACGACCACTTTAGATATGTCCATAACAAAATGAACTCTATCCACTAGATCCCTTGTATTAACAAACCGAATGAATTTCTTGGCGATCTCGGAGTTCTTATCGCCCTCCTATTTGGAAGGTAAGATGAAACCTTTATAATCCTTGATCATGATGTTATATTCATTCATCAATGTTATATGCTCCTAGTGGTTTCTCCTCTCATTGATGATGTCATCCCAGACTAGCTTCCTAGCTTGCATGAACAAGTGCTCAAAAAAAAGCTCAAAATTCAAAGTTGTCAAAATGGTTTGGAACCTAGATGATCGCGTAGTGCTTGTCATACTAAATCTGATGCAACTTGTTTCACACGAAACAAACTTTGTATGACTCTAGAAACGAGTTCTTTTCACTTTCCCAAATAGGCGAATTGTCAAAAACATTGACAGCCCAGTTAGCAGTCTGTACTAATGACGTGACACTGACTTGGTAGGGTATGTGGTTGTTGACTTGGTCAACAAGCTCCTTGGCAAATAACAAGGTGAAAAGTGTCACTTTATATTGGGTACAATTCATTTAATGTCATTGGGTGGTGGATGGCCAACCCTGCGGTGACACATGGCCCAGCTGGAGGCCACCGCATGGTAGCCCGGAAGGCCACCAAAATTTTGGTCATAGTCTAGGAGGAGGTAGCAAGGGTTGAACCCATGATCTCCCAACATGATTCCAAAATCTCTGCGATTGCACCACATATGTGTTTCTTAACCTTATTGATTGGGTGTTATATTTGAAGTTTAATGTCGCACAGTTAAGAGGTTGGATCAACCCATGAACACACCATCGCACACAACCAACGACAGAGGAGGATGGGACGCCTAGCTGGCGGGGGCGGGCCATTGGCGTTAGCCCCGAGCACATGGCCACAATTTTTGTTACATATGCATTAGCAGATATTTAAAATGTCCAACAATTTCACTCAGTTTTCGGCGAAATTGTCAATCTGTTAGCACGTTTTTAGGGTGAAATTATAGGATGATGCCATATTTTGGGGAATTTGTGGTGTGATTAGGATAATATTTGGAAAGGCCATAAATTATTTAGTTTTTGATGAAATCAGGAGTAGAAAGAGGATATGCGGGCATTTTTGGGTATTCAGGAGTCATTGGAATATGTTTTACAACTTCATGAGAATTGTAAACTAATGTATTCACACTTTTGAGCATAATAGAGAGGGCTAAGCCAATGGAACCTAGAGCAAGGATACATAGCACAGGATGGGTGAAATCGTTCATCATGTATTGTTGTGATACTATTTATGGTGATGTTTATGCCTGTTATATGATGATGTTTAGTAATTTGTTTATGTTAATTTACACATAAAAATTACATAAAACACTCAAAAAACCATGTTTAAACTTGCAAATAATTTCATAAATCCTGAAGCACCTTTAATATATTCTGAAAAAGGAATTTTAGCACAACAACAAAAAAAATATTAATCAGATCAAGTTTTGTATGAGAGCTCTTGGTTTTATTTATCTAAGAAGGATTTAGCTATTTGCAAGTGAATGTCATGTTTACAAGGTTAAAACTCAAGAGAGGAGAAGGGAAGTTGATTGAAAGCCTTGAAGTTGGGTCAAGGGGAAGGAGGGAAAGGTTGCCACAATCTCCACCACTAGTTCTTTCTCAAGTTGCAGTTGAGACTCCAGTGAGCATTTCTCATGAAGTAAAAGCTACAAAAATGATAAAGGATGAGAATGTCTTTAGGAAGGATTTCATTGATATGAAAAACATGGTGAAGGTCCTCTATGAAGAGAGAAATACTATGCTGCAGGGTGAAATCTCCAAACCTCCCAAAGGAGAAGGTTCTTTCGGAGGAGGAGGGAATGGAAATAGAGGTAAGCCTCCACCCTCTCCACCCCCTTCTTCATCTTCTTCTTCACAAGAATCTTCACCCTATTCCACTAACACAATCCTTACTCATACTCATCAACATACCTCAAAAGGAACTGGTAAATCACTCTTATTAAAACTTGATGTTAAATTTGAAATACCCATGTATAATGGTGAATTCAAAACCTTCAAGAAGATGACATAAAGATTCAATTATATACCTTGAGTATGGAGGGTGCAGCTCTATTATGGTGGGAATCAAAGACACAAGAGGAGACAAAAAAACACGGTAAGATCTCAATTTATTGGTTTGATTTCGTTACTACAAGAAAAAGAAAATTCTACCCTCTAGATTATATGCAGAAAGCCATCATGAATTTGTAGAACTTTAGACAACTTAAAAGTCGAAATGTGTAAGATTATACCCAAGAATTCAAAAAAATGTTTGTACTGTTCGGTGTAGATTTGAGATTACAAGACACGTTGTTGAAGTACATAGGGGGTTTACACAATTACCTTAGGCATACTATCCTTATGTTTAATCACAATAATATAGAAGAGGTGTATGTGCAAGCCACTCATCTTGAGGCAAGAGGGAAAAACACTCCAGAAGAGGGTAGTAAAAAGCCATTTAAGGGTAAAGAAAAAGAAAATGGTTTCAAAGGAAAGAAAAATGCACCCATTAAAAATTAAGGATAGTAAACAATATGTAAACATTGTTCCACAGAGGGTCATGATGAAGCTAATTGTTGGAAGCTTCATCCGGAGATGAGGCCTAAGAAATTCAACAAGAAAGGAAAAGAAAATATGGTTTCCATCATTCAAGAGTATTTGGGATCCAATTCGGATGATGAAACTAAAATTATAGCCATGGCTATAAAAAGAAAATAATTCATTGCTAGCAATAGTACATCAAATTGTCACACTAGCACTCCAAATTAAGAAACAAGGATTGAATTATTTCATGTGGGGGTAATCTCAAAACATACAAAAATCGACACACTATTTGATAGTGAGTCTCAAGCCAACTTGATATCTAATGATTTAGTTAAGAAACTTAATCTTGAAACAATTTTACATCCCAAGTCATATCCATTGGATTCAATATGCAAGGACACAAAATTACAGGTTACAATAAAATGTATTCTTCGGTTTGCAATCACAACAAACTTCAGACGAAGTTGAATTAAATGTTGTACCTCTTGATATATCAGGAATTGTTTTGGGCATTCCTTACCTCTATGATAGAAAGGAAATCTTCTATCATCATGAAAAAAAAGGTACCACGTGTCAAGGATGGTGTGGAGAATATTATGAGAGCTCATCGCAAGAAACTAAATATATCATTAGTTCATGTAGGGAAAAAGAAAATACTAGTGAATTTAAGAAAGAATTTAGTGCTTCTTATGATCAAACCTAATGTTGATGTTGATTATGAAGAGTTTTATGGTTGTAATTCAAAATTGAAAATTGATTTGGTTGACATCGTTAACCATGATGATGAGTTGTTTTAGAAAGGAAAGGGATTTCCTCCCAAGAAGAGAATCCAACATGATATACCATTGTAGCAAAAGTGTCTTCTTCCTAACATTGACATGCGTCAGATGTCAAGAAGGGAAAGTGGAGAAATAACAAATAAAATCATAGGATTGTTGAAAAAAAGGATCATCCAACCATCTCCTTCACCATGTGGTGCACCTATTATCTTGGCACCCAGGAAGAATGGAAGGCATTTCATTAAATAGGATTCAACAATTGGCTATCATCAAAGTAGAATTGTTGAAGGAGACATATGGAAGGTGACATTAAAAAACAATAAAGGTTTGTTTGTATGGCTTGTTATGCTTCTTGGTCTTTGTCATGCTCCTATTACTTTCATGCATATGAAGAAATTTGTATTGTAGCCATTTCTAGACCTCATAGTCTACTTGGATAATATTTTCATTTTCAAAAAATTTCATTATGAACATATCATGTGTGAGAAAGAAATACTTGATGTCATATGTCAAGAACATTTGTTCTAAAGATGTCAAAGGACATGTTGGGTAAATCTTCTTTGATGTACTTGGGCCATAGGATTGGAGAAGGTGAGTTGAAGCTAGACCTCTCTGAGATTGATTCCATTATGGTTTGATCAACACTCAAGATAGTCATTTGGATAAGAGGTTTTTTGGGAGCAACCCAATGTTAGAGGAAAGATTTTGTGATTTTTTCTTCTATTGTAGCTCATTTGCATTCTTTGGCAGCCATGCAAAAGGTCTTTGTGTGGGAGGCAAACAACAAGGCATTTGCTGTTGTTAGAGAAAAGATTAGTTCAGTCTTTTTACTTGCTCTTCAATACTTAAAAATGCCATTTGAGTTTCAAGTTGATATATGCGACTATGCGATGGGCATAGTCCTTATGCAACACGGTAAGCCCATTTCATTTTCATTGGTGCAGTGTTTAAGTTGCAGCGACAAAGGGACTTTCATTGGATGGGTTTTTTTTCTACTATTCCACTTGATCAAAAGTTATAAGAAATGTGTAAGTGACAATTTTGTTGATTCACCTTCTAAGCCTATTTTTTGTATAACTACTTCCCTCAAGCATCATTTTGTTTTACATGAAAGTTATGATCAGCAAAATACATACTTTCAAGATGTACATTCAAGCTTGAGTCAAAGGAATCAAGTAGAGGAATTTGTTTACCATTTTCATTATAATGTGTTGTATCACATTAGTAACAAGGGTGTTGTTATTGATGGTAACATGGACAAATCTAAGGACTTCATTGAACGGCTCCAAATGGTACATCAAACAGTGCAAGATTAGCTTTAAAAGAGCAAATTCAAGTGCAAAGAAAGGCACAACAAGAATCACGTAGATCACAAGCTCCAAGTCAATGATGAATGGATCAAGATTGGAAAGGTGAGGGGACTATACCATCACCTGTTGAAAAACTGAAAGTGATATTTGGGGTCCAAAAGGCTTCCAGTGAGGAGGAATGATCAGATGCTCAAAAAATAGCTGTAAGAGCCCTACCCTAGGGTCTGCTAATGGATCTAATTTTTTCTGAATTAAATACGATAAGAGGTGATAACTTACTTACTTACACTGCTTTTAAACAAATAAGATTTTGTCATTTACATTATAATCAACATAAATTATGGTGAGCATTCCATTGATATCAACTTAACAAGAGTAGTCCGTGGAAAAATACCTGTTCTGGCGGTTGATGATGATACCTTTGTCTTATAGCTCCAGCCGAACGCTCCTTCTGACCGACCCAACCGGATTTACCTCCCAGCCAACTAGGAAATAAATTCCTAGCCCAGGAAACCTCCATAGGTTCCCTAGCCCTCCGTACCCAAGTCCAACCAGATATAGTGTGTCCTCAAGAAGAATGTGCAAAACTAGATAATGATACTTTCCTCCTCTCAAACCCAAGAAACCTCCACAAGTTTCCAAGGTCTCCCAAAATCATAACATGGCCAAACAATCACAACCCACCCCCACAATCCTAAGCAAGACTCCAACACCCCCCTTTTCTTCCTTCCCCCTTCCATTTTTATACCCTCTTTCCTCAACCACCTCTCATTAATGTTATTAACTTCTCATCCATCCTTAGTTGACTTCTCTTCTCCCAAGTAAGCTAGGAGTACATTTGGAATTGTGACATGAATATAAAATTGAGAATTTAATGGGAAAGGATCATGTCTCCTCCCAAGTAAATCTGAAAAGTACATTTGGAAATGTGAAGTGTAATTACATGGAGAGGACCATGTCTTCTCCTTAGTAAATGTGAGGGTACATTGGGGAATGTGAAATGAATAAATATATATTGATGATAAGATGGAGAGGACTATGTCTTTTCCCAAGTAAATGTGAGGGTACATTGGGGAATGTGAAATGTACTTACATGGAGAGGACCATGTCTTCTCCTTAGTAAATGTGAGGGTACATTGGGGAATGTGAAATGAATAAATATATATTGATGATAAGATGGAGAGGACTATGTCTTCTCCCAAGTAAATGTGAGGGTACATTGGGAAATGTGACATGAATACATATATTTTGGAATAATGAAAGGAGACCATATCCTACATAATATTCAATTTGAGAAGGTAAGTGGGGAATTTGAATAATGGAAATCATAAATTTATATTAGACCAATATTTCTCGATATTTTCAGATAATGTAAATATTAACAAAATTTGTAGGATAAGGTTTAAGTGGGGCATTACATACACCCCTCCTTCAGAAAACTTCGTCCCGAAGTTAGAATGAAAAGATACAAGGAGTTTGAAAGCATAGAAAACCAGAGAGAGTTATAGCATTAAAATTCGATAAGTCAAACAATGACATTACTTCCCATCAAGAGTCTCCAACTGATCTATATCTTCCTATCCAACCTGGCCTACTTCCGTTCCTGCCCTATCCATCCTCTGCTGCCTTATCAGTGGAAAAGTCCATACTGACCACTGATAAAACCGACATGGTGTAAGCGTCGAATGCCTCGACCAAACTTTCCCCAGCAGGAATCTGGCAATCGTCATCACACGTCTAGGGGGAGCGTTCAGCTGTCCTCCCCACGATTCCAGGTTTCGGAGGATACACGGTGGGAAACACCTCCACCCCTCCTTCAGAGCACGGACCACACTACAGAGCTGGTTGGACTTGTCATCGAATAATCCAGTTAGGTTATCTTGCCACCTGTCATTTGCATTTTACTCATTTCATAAGAGTGCATATCAAGTAGATACCAAATGTAATAGAACAATGTACATCGTACCTTTCCTCATTGGTCGTCTCAACCTTCCCCAATGGAATAGTAGATCTTGGTTATCATACAGTTCTTTCCAACCTGTAGTTTAGTTCTCATCCATGCATATATACAACCACAAAATAGATACAGATACATGATCTTAAACATCATGTTTATTAAGCCCAATTTCCACGTGTCAATTTTTGTTGTTCATACTGGAAATAAATCTTACATCAGATAAATCATAATTTCACTAAGTCATTGATTAGATAAATCATATCTATATAAGCCTATACAATGCAACAATAACTCTGACAAGTCATGCACCGGATAAATTGTAACCAAGTAAGTCACACATTTGGTCATACATCCAACATTTCCATCATCAATACCAAATCCATCAATTGATTTTCACGTGTCCAACCAAATGTGTATAATGTTCATAAATAACAACATGGAACTGCAAAATAGAACCTTAACATAGGTGGCTATCTACGTTAAAAGGGGGCATCATAAATGCTCATGTGACATCCTTGTGGAACCCTTCAATAGCAATTAGAGTTGAAATAGATTCAACTATCTGTCATGGAAAATAGCATTTGAACCCGGATACCCTATAAGGTGGTACCAAACCAAAATAATGGCAAGCAACGAATTAGTGCACTATCAATTCCACTAGAAGGTGTTAGTATAAGTTCTATGCATATAATTTCTTTAAAACCTTAGTGAATATGAAATTCCCACTCTTCCAATTTGATGGTTTTTCATCTTCCAAACCCATTTAGTTAATCTTGAAAATAAAGACTCAAAACTTCAAAAATTGTTTCGAACATGATTTTCATACTTTATTATTTTTTTTTTGTAAATTGAGAGAAATGTCCTCTAAATGTCAAAAGTTTTATATATTTAATAATTGTTTACTAGTACTAAAAAAATTTCATGATATATATATTGCAGCTCACAATATCACTAGACAAATGAGAAATAAATGAATGAATGGAATAATTGCCTTTGCCCTGCTGCTATTAGTATTTCCTTTCTAGATGGTACCACATTTCTAAAGATGCCTACTCCTTTCATAAGTGGCTAGTGACCACAAAAGTTGCGAAGAAAGTTGAGGGTCCTTTTATCCAAAACTAGAGACACATATTTTTTTACAACATTTATTCAACACTAGAATAAGGGTAAAAGTGTATTCTAATATTTTCACTAGTCTTTTATTGACTAAATAAGATTCCATTCTAAAATCCCAATTCTCTATGAATTGATCTTCTCATTTAATTTAATATTATTAAAAACAACTATCACAGTAAACCTTACACAAGTCCATGGTATTCAATCCATGTTTTCACTAGATAATTCCACCACTCATAGAATAATCATTAATGTGACATATAGGATATTTCAACACATCCTAATCTGAATTCCCATGCTTCATAGTTGTTTACTTCTCAAACTCGAGATTTGTTATTATGATTTCCTCCATGAATAATGACAAATATACTATCTGAAAGATAATCCTACTATCTGAATGGAAAATTTACTATATCTTAAATAAGGATAATGATAATCTGCTATCCATAGAATTAAAAGCCACCCTCGTATGTAAATTATAACTGACTACCTACTTTAGATTGGGACACATTTTGGGTATAATTTACTGGCTAAAAACTGCAATTTTCAGTGCAAATATGGTTCACACCATCCATATATTTAATAGACACTGAGGTTGGCATCAAAACAAAGACCTCAAGTAAAGATTAGTGGGAACAAAATTGAAATTTTAAATGTAAAATATAGTTCACCTACTTCTTCAATCAGAATTCTGAGACCATTACAGAGTTTGTTCAAAATGTTCAAGTGACACATCCTTCGGAAAAATTTAATCATTGTGATGTGCCAAACTTAACTATACAATTAATGCACTTGGGCTGCATGTTGAAATAGAATAGATACATCTTCACAAACCAATCATCATAGCTTGACCATAGATCCCTATGAATGTTGGGAAAGTGACCTTGCCCATAACTATCGATCTATCTACAACCTGCTAACTTTCCTATCATTAATTCTTTGGTTCAGGGGCCAAAGTCATCCAATCATAATCATATAGTTTCCATGCATCTTCTTATATAACAGAGATATAATGAATCATCAGAGTCATTGGATCAACATCCTTTGTCAATCTGCTCATTTTAAGATGAGACAATATCACGCTACAATTGTATCAACAAACTTCCAACCACCAAATCCCAACAATACACATGCACGGGAACTCTCTCTCACATGCTCTTCCTGTTTAACAACAACTTCTAAACAATAATATATTCAACTGACAAACATTAATAGCAGTATCATACCCACATCAATAGTACCTTTATATTACGGATATCTTAAGTACTTCTAACTGTTTGAAGATACTAAGAGAATTGATCTGAATTTTGCTCTGTTATGCTCTGCTCTACTCCCTGTGAATTGTTTGCTTCGAGTCTGATTATGCTAAGGTGTCTTATGCAACAATGGTTCAAAGTTCTAGCCTTTATTAGCACTATTTCTGACATTTTCTACCACACTCCAGACAGAGCAAAGAGAACCCAATCAATAGATCAATTCAAGTTATGCCAAGTTACTTCTTAGCCACAAACTTAAACTTAGAACATGTTATCATAGGCTAGTTGCATGAGGTCATCAATATGCTTGGAATATATATAACCGCTGATGTATTAGATTTCTTGAAAGATTCAGTGTTGTTGCAAAAGAATGTGGCAAATAGAGAATGTGTAAGGTCCCCTCCTAGGGTCCTCTTCCCTAATCCTCAATTGGTGGTATTCAGATCGTAGATCGATCTTTGAGAAAACTGCTGCTCCACTCATTTACCTCACATGTAATTTCAATTTTTGTTCACTTGACTGTCATCTTGTCAAATGCAATCATATTTTGTTTTCTAGCAGGCATTGCTCCCTGTGTTTAATTAAGAAGCTTAAAGGTATTACGTCATGTAGAATTCCAAACTTACCTTAATGCACAAGCCACTAATCCAATTTTATTCTCTAATGTGTCACTCTTTTTGCTCTGCACAACCCCCATACCTTTTTTTTTGAACTAGAGATGTTGATTACAATGACCCTTTGGGTAAGTGATCATGGAATCCTAGGTGTTTCTATATCATCCAAATCACCCAAGACTTCCACTTAGCCCCATTTACACCTAGTCAAGGGGCTTTGAACACATGACAAATTTTAACATAAATTCTATCGTTATTAGATCACATGTGGGTTTTTCCCTTTTGGCTTTCAACTCAACTCCTTTTGCTCCCCCCCCTTTTTTTTTCTTTGAAATTTACATGACACATTTCTTTTGTTTCCTCATTCTCTTTGCTTTATGTGAACCAATGCATGTTTTAATGAATTATCTAGAAGTATAAATAAATATGTTGGCCAAAATATCAATTTATAAATTTGTGCAGAGGTGATGTTGATGTCCTCGCACACTTTTGACAGAGTTAAAGTAAAATCTTGGTGAATCTTTTGGTGAAGCCCATGACTCCGAAAAGAGTTTTATCAACCTCCCGTTAAAATTATAATTATCGATTAAAGAATTCATAATCTCTTAGCCAAAACTTTCTCAATCCATAACACTTAGTCGAAGCAAATTATTGGCACTGTAATTTTTCTATGCAATTTCAACTTCTAAAAGGTTAGTTCTATGCAAGTTTTTCACATTGATATATATATATATATATATATATATATATATATATATATATATATATAGATATAGATATATATATATCTATATATATATTATTTTTATTTTTATTTTTAATATAATGTCTTTAAATTAACCAACTCAAAGGATTTGCAAAAAAAATATTTTTATAAAACTCACATGGTCATCTTCAAGTACGTATTTTAGTTCTTTGTTTCAGCGAACACAAGGAGACAATTATGGTACAAATGTGATACATCACTTTCTAATTAGTGTAATTAAAGAAACTAATAGACAAGCAAATTAGCAAAACTTTTCTCATATCCTACAGCTGATGCATAATGTCCTAAAAGAATTGTTTAAATTGAATATTTAACACATAAGTTATGACATTGGTGTTAACATAGCTCACTCATTATCCTTTTTATGCAATTCTGAAGAATATTGTTAATAGAAAGCATATTCCCCAGTGTCAATAAAATTTTTGCTTAAATTTAGTAGCCAAAAGCTAACGTTATAAATATGAGTTTGATCATTTAGAATCGAAAGACCTATATAAATTTTATCTTCAGATTTTCACCCACAAGCTAGATCTTGTTATCGAGAATTCAGTGCTCCCTTTTGGTAAAAACATTCCACACACTGGAACATTAAGCGCATCATGAAAAGGGAACTAGCTCTGTGATAGAGCAAGGCAACCATAAAGGGTATGTCTTGGGTATGATTCCTAGCCTGTACAAGTTTTAATATGGAGGTTTTGGCTTGAACAAGGATGTTGGAATATCAAATTGTGAGACATGGTTAAAGGAAGAATACAATTAGTTTTCAAGAGTTCATCCTCCCAATAGTGCAACATACAAGCTTCCATTTTTATAAGCGATTTCATTTTTGTTTTACAGGTTGCTAAGTCTGTGCAACATACTATATGCAACCACATTTTGGCTACATAAATAAAAGCTACTAAGCATAAGCTGGAGTTTCCTTTTACTTAGTTTATCACTGGTGTGAATTTTAACAAATGCAGTTCTGCAGTGAACTTTCTAGGATGTGACAATTTCAAGGTTCCCTCTTGCCAGAAATTAGTTCAAATTTAGAATTCCTCCAGGAAATGTCTGTGGATTTAGATTAATAGGATAATAATAGACAGAAATGAGAAACCGACACTTAGTATCAGTCAAAATCGCTGATCGTCATTCCTATCCCATGCTCATCTTGTTCCTGTGATAGTTCATCTACATTCTGTAAAGGAGTGCTTGTTATTAGGAAATATGCCTCTCTTTGTGGCTGCTGCATGGAGTTTACTTGCATCCTCCATTCTATATTCTTTGCAAAGTTTTGTTAAGTAAGATATTGTATAAGATCGCATTTGGATCCATATCATTTTCTATCATGAAATCCAACATATTAATGGCATCATTCAATCTCCCATTTAAGAAAAACCCCTTGATGATTGTATTGTAAGTTCTTTGACTTGGAAAGTAGTTGTTTCTCATCATCTCATGAAGGAGGGTCAATGCCTCTTCCATCTCTCCTGACAACGAATGTGCATGAATAACCATATGGTATGTATGAGGACCATGAACGTGACCATTATGTTGCATTTTTTTAAATAACCTCATTACATCCTCGGAGTTGCCTTCTCTACAAAGTCCTTGAAGCAGGGAGCTTAGAATTGGGAAGTTGAGGGTGTAACCCTTTTCTTCTATCTCATATTGCAACCTCAAAGCTTCTGAAATTTGTCCAGTTTTCACGAGCCCATGAACCAAAGTGGTATAAGGGACAATGTCAGGCACACAATCATTCTGAGATAGTTCATCCGACCAAGCCAGAGCTTCATCTGGCCTCCCTTCCTTACAATATCCATAAATTAGAGCATTGTAGGGGACATTAGAGGGTCTCAACCCTCTTCCAAGAGCTTGACCTAGCAACTCTTTTACTTCATCTGTTTTTCCCACCTTACATAGACCATCCATTAGGACAGTATAAGTGTAAATATCAGGGGTACAAGATAAATTTTGGATCTTCTCCATCAAGTGATTAAATGCATTGAAGAGAAGATGCTCCATGAAGGTGTATCCCCCAGGTTTGTAACTCAGTCCAATGCTCCAAAAGTACCACCACCAAATCTCCGTCAATTTGATGAAAATCATAAGATGGAACCTCATACAATATAAGTTGCAACACCCACCACTCTGAAACCCTAATCAAAGCTTAATTTCGTTCAGATATGTATCACACTCAGTGCCATTTTGAAATATTCATCCTTACATGCTACATGCATGAGTAAAATTTGCATATTTGATGCCTAATGATGTATTTGTATTGGTGGACATGATATATATGTATTTTCCATATTTTATGTATTTTTTAGTCTGCTGTTTTTTTTTTTCCAGTTCCAGTCCAGTTCAAAATTTGTGCATGACTGGTTCTGGTTACCATAACTACGATCAAAATCAATGTTAGAATTGTGTTCCTTACTAGAAATTAGCTAGAGGAAGGGTTTATGCAACAACTGCAGGGTTTTTACTTGGAAAATAAAATATTGTTTGCAGATTGATAGAAATGCTCTATGGCTTGAAGCAGATGCCAAAAACTTGATATAGCAAGATTGACAAGCATCTGATAGCCATGGGTTTCAAGTTGAGTCCCTTTAATTCAATGGCAACCCTTAATTGAAGACTAGAAGTGATGATCCTGTTACCCTTATTGTTCCTGTTGGTGATCTAGTAATTACAGCTAACAAAGATGAATTGGCAGATAGGTTATAGCATATCTTGTTATTGCTCTAAATATGACTAACCGTGGACCTCTTCACTATTTTTATGGCAACAAAATTTGGGAAAATGAAAATTTTATCTTTATCTTGTAGACTAGATATGCATAATTGTTATAGACATTTTTGTGCCTAACAGCATGAAGCATGAAATGTCAATAATCTAAGGGATCCAAAGTCCCTAAACATGTTGTTCCTGCCCCTAGAGGAACAAGGTCAGCAAACCACAACACTGAAAATCAGTTCTCCACCTGAAAACACTAAAAAACAAGCTATTTCTGGATCATGTCAGCTGCTCCACTGAGCATCTGCGCTGAATGTCAACTGCTCCACTCTGTACCTGCGCTAAATGTCAAAAGCAATGAAGGCTACCTGCGCTGGGTGAGATTGGCCAAGTGGCACAGTCATTCTGCAAGGTGTCAAATGCCCATGAAGCTTCCAAAATGACACTTGGATCAGGGAATTCGCCTTGTGATGAGTAAGAGGATCTAGATCTCCAAGTGGAAGCAAGAAACTCCAAGTGGACTCAAGAACTGAAGTATAACTGAAGTGGGAGAGGACACTAGTCAGCTTCATGCCAGCCTCAAGCTGACTCATCCTTTCTCCAAATCTCCTATATATAGAGCTCTCTCATGAGGTCTAAGGAGGCTGGAATTTTGTGCAAGTAAGGAAGTGTTGTTGGTTTGAGTATAGAACTATTGGGTGATTGCTTTGAAGGAGGTGAAGAGGAGATTTCTTTCTGTTGGGAGGTGTTGCTGGATTGGGCCTATTATGGTTGTAACACTCTCAAAACTTTACTTCTTCTATTAATAAAGTATTTGAGGTTCTTCTATATGAATGTATCTATGTGGTGAATTGATGCTTGTATATTTGATTTATTCTAATCCTTGAATCAGTTATAGATGTATGCTTCTTGTAGTTTCCTTTCCTTGTGCTTTTACAGGATCTTTGTGTAGCTAGGCCGGTGAAAGAACAAGGAGCTAGGAGCAAGCAGCAAAGAGGGAAGATCGGATCAACCATTAGCGGAAGATAACGGTTAGTGGATCCCTTTTCTCTTCTCTCTCTCATCTCATAAAGAAGTAATCTTGAATAGCTTTGCATTCAGTTGTTGCTGAGGTACTATCACCCTTAGAGTGGGATAGGGTCATTCCGTATTGGATACTTTTCCCAACAACAAATTGGCGACTCCGCTGGGGATCGTATCTTGTTGGTTGTTTGTGTTTTTGCTATTCATTTCATAAACAAAGGGAGTACCGAATCGAACTGTGTTTGAATCTTTCAAATACAAAGTAGAGGGCAGCTACTCTAGCTCAGTTTCTGGGCAAGTTTATGATTTGAAGATCTGATCCACAAGGACTCTAATAAGCTCTTAGTGATAGCTTTTCATCCTCCTTGTCATCCCTTAGTGTGTCCTTGACTGATAGCTTCTGATTTGAGCAAAAACTGTGAATTTTTGAGCAATCTGTGACCCGGAAACCACCAGAAACGAAAGTTTCATTCTTCAGTGCAGGCTGTACAAAGGTTGGTTGCATTTCAGCGCAGTTCCCGAAGGGGCTACCTGCGCTGAAGGTCAAACAGGCAGTGTTCCACCTGCGCTGGACTAGTCCTGCCTTGTGCTGCTGGGGTTTCCTGTTGTTTCTTGCCCTGTTTTCACTCTTGTTTTGCTGTTTATTACCAGTCAGTGTGCCTATCTGAAACCAACTTTCCTTGTCACTATTCCGCCTCAGTTGTATAAAGAAACTGTGTTTGTTCTTTGTGTATTTCTTGTACATTTACAGTTTCCCATAACGAAAGTGAACTAGTCTTGTTGTGTCCTCTTAGATCTAGACCTGTGATAAAGTGTCGTTTTGATCTTAAGAGTTAGTTTGTTTGCTATTCATAGCTGATTGAGCTTTTGCTTTCATCATTTGGTTTGAATTTATATATTTCTAGTGTCGAAACAAGTAAATCTTAAGGTGTCTTTTGATTTTGGACAAGCTTGTTTGCTTTCACTTGAAATTGAATTCAAAATTATACAACAGCTTTCTTTTTTGTATTGCACTAACATTAAGAAAGAGAAAAGAAATACTTGCATTGTGCATATACATTATGACAGTCTGCATGTTGATTGAAGGAAAATGCATTAGTGTGTGCTCTATGATCTGTGTGAAAAGGTGTTATCTTTCTTTTCCCTCAGTAGTTAAGGTTTTCAAAGTTGAAAGATTGAAAAGCTTGCTTATCATCTTAGACTGCATTTAGGAGTGTTATCATACATCTCGTGGTGATCCATAAAGGCAAACTGCTAAACAAGATCAACCTTAAAATAAATTGAATTTACATAACAACGCATTGAAACATAACGCAAACACATAGAGGTCTAAGCTAGAGACGTGTTCCGGCATCGTTAAACGTGATATCTTAGCGTTGAGTGGTTGGGTGATTCCTCCACGGTGAAGCGATAAGTATCAATACGGACTTGTGCTCCCACGTACCATCGTGTATATATTGGGGGACCCCTATAGGAATAAAGCCTTTATCCAATAGGAAACCGTGTCGGCCGCCCTACTGATCGCAATGCAGTGAACACAGCATTCACGAAGATCGACCACTCGTACCGTAAAACGTATTCTGTGGTTTTGCGAAAAGTTTGGCACACCCTCTGCCTTGAACTCCAGAGCAGTTTCTTTTGGCCTTTTTCAAACTCTATAACTGAAAAATTCCATCCGAGCATTTGTCACTTCGGGCTCGTTAAAACATCGAAGGAGACTAGAGTCATCTTTAGCTTTTTCTCGACTCTTAAAAAGTGAAAAAGCAAGTTGTGTCTAAGCGTCGTTATAAAATTTATTTTAAACGGAACATAATCACCTCCTATTCCCGCGTTGATCTTAGGTTGAGAACATGGAACGCCCCAACCAAGGAATTCCACATGATGGAAATCCTAGTCCATTCTCCTCTTGGGGAGAAGTTGGTGCGCCCCACATGGCCACATTGTCGCTTCCAGGACTGACAATTGGCCTGCCTATTTGGCTATTCTCAACTAATGTAGTTCAGACCACCATGGTTCCTGAGCAGTCGAGTCAACAGTTAGATCAGTCTAGAGCTGCCCACCAGCCTTCTACTTCTTATAACTCTTCCTCCAATCCTTCATCTTCGCAGGGTAGAGCCGGCAAAAGCCAAGCTCCCATGGAGAAGAAGGAGAAGAAGAAGAGAAGAAGAAGAAAGAGCCTAAGGCGACTGGGGGCAAGAAAAAGACATCTGACAAAAATCCACACACAGCACAGACCGGGCCTAAATCGCCATGTGTCATATGTAGAGGGGACCACTTCCATAGAGATTGTCCCTGTATTCCCCGGATACTAAGGGACTGGTCCCCTCGTCTGCACAATTCGGGAGCATCAACCTCTGATAGCCATGTTGATTGCTTACCGTCAACTAGTGAAAGTGAAGGTTCCAGACAAAGAGGGGGAGCAAGATCCCCCTGCAGACTGTGTGAAGGCAATCACGCCATCCACCGTTTCCCTTCTTAGATGAGGCGAAGAGAGTTTTGGAAGATCGCCCGGTTTCACCGATGAGACTTCCTCCTGGATACAAAAAACTCATGCCGAGTCCTTCGTTGGTTGAAAATACAGCTGGCCTGCTCAAGTGGTCAGCTGAAGCGCCAGTCATTGAAAATGAACCTACTGAATCCAGACTAGACGAAAGTCTAAAGGTCGATACGGCAGTTGACCCGGTTCTTCCTTCAGAGGTTTCATCCTCAAATGACACCGTCACTGAAGATTCATCTTCAAATGACACCCTCACTGAAGAGAATAAGGATGACACCATCCAGATTCTTTTCGTCAACACTGACTCTGATGAGCATCAGGGCAATGCGCCCATTCCTTTATCGCAGGAAGGAACATCGTCAGGATCGTATCCGGCCGTGTATTCGGTCCCACCACCAAGCAACCTAGTTGTGTCCTTTGATTGGAACCAACTAGGCAGACCCCGGTTACCAGCCAGTATACCATTCAGAATCATAGTCCAAATCTACAGGATGGTAATGGCTGGAACTATCATTGATGAAGGGGCATCTGTCAGTATCCTTTCCTCTATTGCTTGGAAAGCACTGGGTTCCCCAGAGCTTTTACCTGAGATAAGAAATCTCTCGGGTTTTGATAAAGGAACCAGTCGACTGTTAGGGATCCTCCCCAATGTACCTGTTACATTGAAAGGGAAGACTGTTCAAATGAACGTGATGGTCGTTCAAGGACCCTTGGATTATAACCTACTCCTTGGACGAGACTATATATATTGCATGGGAGCTGTAGTCTCCTCACTCTTTAGAGTAATGTGTTTTCCACACGAAGGAAGAATGGCCAAGCTCGTAGACCAACTTTCATTTCCGGGATCACGCATCGCAAATAGTCAAATACCAACCCTGAATGGTCTATTCACCCAAGAAATGTCTCCACCCCCAGTCCTCCTTCCCGATGAGTGCGAGTGATTCGGAAAGATGGGACTGGAACCCAGGGGGCATGCATCCTGGTCTGCTTCGGGCAGAGGAAACCCTGGGTATAAGGTAGAATTTCCGCGAAAGAATATGACTAGTCCATACCCCGTCTGAAAGAAGGAAGAGAGGGTTGTTCTAGAATAAGATTCTTTTGTCAAAGTTATGTGTTTGATGATTTCTAGTCATTCACCTTTGTCTAAATAGGTAGGCAATACCAAAGAAAGAGATTCCTTTGCGGCAGCAAATTGTAACCATCTTTGGGTAAAAAGGCAAGCCTCACCCATTAAAACAAATGTTTTGAAGGATAAGTAGGGGCAGCCTCCAAAGAAAGAGATTCCTTTGCTGCAACAAATTGTAACCATCTTTGAGTAACCTAATGATAGACATCGCCGAAGAAAGACCTGGGGGCATGCGAACCTTTTGGAGTGCAAGCAAAGAGCGGTTATTTATCTGTTTTTTGGATTAGTCGTTTCCGAACTTGCATAAAGGAAGGATGTGGGGCAAAGGTCAAAATTTGCCAAATGAGGAGAATAGCTTCGTGAGATAAAGCTCCATAAAAATAGCTATCTCATAGGAGACATTTCTTATCTTATGACTGGTATTTCGAGCAGTTTTACCGCGGAATTTATGCTCGTTAAAAAATAGAAAAGCGAGATCCGAGCAGTTTTAGCGTCATAGTTCATGCTCGTTAAAAAATAAACATAAGCTTTTGAGCAGTGTTTTGGCGCATTCAAGCTCTTTAAAAAATGAACCCAGTACCGGTAAATAACCATTGTGATCGTAAATTTATTAGCCATAAAAGCCTTGGTCGTGTTTGCACCCGCCACCTCCATTTCATTTGGCCAATCGTTCACCTCCATATGATTGTTTACCCATTTTGAGGAACAGCTGCGAAGAGTGATTTCACTTAGCCATCCTTGTGACACTGCCGTGATTGGAAAATTCCAACCTGTACCTGGAATCTGCTGCTATCCCTGTTTATCACTCGTTCCTCAAAAGACGAGTCTTCTTTGAGCTCTTTTCTCCTGACTCGTAAAATATGAAAAGTTTGCCGAGTTTTGGCCTTCCAGCTCGTTAAAGTGACCGGAAGAGCTATCCCTCCTCTAGATTTTAATATTTTTGGACCTGAGGGATTATTGCACAAAAAGGTCGAGCGCTTGTTTTATTCGGCTCGTTAAAGTTATCGAAAGCTCATCCCTTCTGTATGGTTTTATACTTTTTCGGACTTAAGGGATTAGATGACGAAAAAGGAATTTTAGAGTTAACTTTCTGTACCTTTTCAAACTCTCTAAAAATGAAAAGGACCGAGTTTTCCTTGTCGTTAGACTCGTTAAAATGATTAAATAGCGACAAACTTGTCTTTAGACGAGAACGAGTTTCCTTATCGCTAGGCTCGTTAAAACATAGCGATGGGCTTGCCCGAAGGGCAGGTTATAGAACAAGCATATGTTATCCTCCTCAAGCTTGACAAAAATAAAGAGGTACTGGTCAGAAATTACTGGGGAAAAATTGGGAGAACCTCAAAGCTTTAATGGTAGCAAGTCGCTCTTGAACATGACACTTTGTCCTCCGTATCACATCGGGTTGGGTTGTTTCATTCACCGGTCTCATCACCATGGTCCTCGCCAAACCATCCACATTTGGGGTAATGCTACCGATCCATCACATCAGTGTCGTTATATGTTCAAGAGATGTGTTCAGAAAGAGTCAACCGTGTCCCATCCACTGCCATACATTATCCTTCATCCACCCATGATCGCCACCCTGAATCATATTTCACAGATTGTTTTCACCTCCACTAAAATCATTAGCTCCGTTCCGAGTCACTGATGTGGGATTCATTAAGGCCCTCCTTTGACGGATCGCTTCTTGTCGACTTCAACTCATTATCCAAGAAGTTGATCTAGGAACACCCCCCCCAGTACTTTGAAGCTTGCATGCCTCAATGGCAATTTTCTCACTTATGGCGACAGGTATACATCAATGACCTTCGACCAGAAGATTTTGCGTGGTGTTCGACGCCAAGTCCTTTATTCACACCACGTGAATTGTACTGCAATACCTTGAGGGTCATTATCATTATCGGTGATTCCTCTCGCGCTTGTTAACGGTTTACATTATTGACCGGTAATCAAGCGATGTCTTTCCATGTTCGACTTCAGCGCAATTCTCACATGGATCGACTTGTACTTAGAGTGAAGATCGAACGAGTTTGAAGACCCTGGATCTAGTTTCATCCATCCAGGCTGCGATATATATATTCAGGATATAAAGACATTTGTTATGTACATCATTGCAGCAGATGATCATCCTACTCAAAGGATGATAATTTCAGCAGAGAATTATCAGTCTACCACCAGACGATCGTCTGTTCTATGTACCAAAATGAATTTATAAAGCTGAGCATGGGAATGCCCGCCTCAGCTAGATCATGAAAGCAGAATGAAAAATAATGTATTGTATTGTATTTTATTACAGGGCACCTCTCAGCGATTGAATGAACTTTGGATCCTCCTGATAAAGCATTTCACCCGATAAACGACCTCATACTTTAGGGGGCAACTGTTATAGACATTTTTGTGCCTAACAGCATGAAGCATGAAATGTCAATAACCTAAGGGATCCAAAGTCCCTAAACATGTTGTTCCTGCCCCTAGAGGAACAAGGTCAGCAAACCATAGCACTGAAAATCAGTTCTCCACCTGAAAACACTAAAAAACAAGCTATTTCTGGATCATGTCAGCTGCTCCACTGAGCATCTGCGCTGAATGTCAACTGCTCCACTCTGTACCTGCGCTAAATGTCAAAAGCAATGAAGGCTACCTGCGCTGGGTGAGATTGGCCAAGTGGCACAGTCATTCTGCAAGGTGTCAAATGCCCAGGAAGCTTCCAAAATGACACTTGGATCAGGGAATTCGCCTTGTGATGAGTAAGAGGATCTAGATCTCCAAGTGGAAGCAAGAATCTCCAAGTGGACTCAAGAACTGAAGTATAACTGAAGTGGGAGAGGACACTAGTCAGCTTCATGCCAGCCTCAAGCTGACTCATCCTTTCTCCAAATCTCCTATATATAGAGCTCTCTCATGAGGTCTAAGGAGGCTGGAATTTTGTGCAAGTAAGGAAGTGCTGTTGGTTTGAGTATAGAACTATTGGGTGATTGCTTTGAAGGAGGTGAAGAGGAGATTTCTTTCTGCTGGGAGGTGTTGCTGGATTGGGCCTATTATGGTTGTAACACTCTCAGAACTTTACTTCTTCTATTAATAAAGTATTTGAGGTTCTTATATATGCATGTATCTCTGTGGTGAATTGATGCTTGTATATTTGATTTATTCTAATCCTTGAATCAGTTATAGATGTATGCTTCTTGTAGTTTCCTTTCCTTGTGCTTTTACAGGATCTTTGTGTAGCTGGGCCGGTGAAAGAACAAGGAGCTAGGAGCAAGCAGCAAAGAGGGAAGATCGGATCAACCATTAGCGGAAGATAACGGTTAGTGGATCCCTTTTCTCTTCTCTCTCTCATCTCATAAAGAAGTAATCTTGAATAGCTTTGCATTCAGTTGTTGCTGAGGTACTATCACCCTTAGAGTGGGATAGGGTCATTCCGTATTGGATACTTTTCCCAACAACAATAATAAGTAATAGGGCTCAAGTTGATTGCAGGTGAAAACTCACATATAGACAAAATTTTGTACAGATAGTTGGCAGTTCAATTGACTTGATGCTGTAAGTACTATTTCAGAGTGTATGACTACATTGTCGGAAAGAGTTCTTTAGATATATGTATAATGAACACTAAGCTTTGTTCTAGAGTTCGTAAAAAAAATGATAGTTTCAAGCTGGTTGACCATTGACTTCACTGATTCAAATTGGACAAGATACTTCGCTAACATGAAGTGAACTATATGATAGCTTTTAGCCTAGGCATGGCTGCAATCTATGGGATAGAACAAACAATCCACTGTGGATTTGTCCTTGACAAAAGCTTAGGACAGAGAAGCTGTTAATGCTTCTTGTGAAGCCGCATGGCTTAAAACAATTGTTGGAAATCTCTCCTCTATTCTACAACAGTGAATGTGTACTCAACTTAAACAAGAATCTGTTTTTTTTTTTGTGGCAGAACAAATCATACCGAGTAGTATCAATGTTATATCTGAGAATTGTTGTGCAACGAAGAAACTGTTTTGACATACTATGTGACACAATTATTCTCACCAAAGCCTTGATAAGAGATAAATATGGAAAATTTAGAGACATGCTTGGTGTAAATATAAATAGAATGACCATTAAAGGGAGTTACTAGGGAGTTACTAGAATGTCGAGGGTTTTGATTGACGAAACTTCTGAAGGAGGGGGCCTAAATCTAGATATTGTTACATACAGTACGTTACTTGCAGGCTGTGTTAAAGCTTAACATGGGTATTCCAAAGCTTGCAAGTTGATAGAGGATTTCAAAGGGACGGGTTTGAAGTTTGATTCAGTCATGTATGGATCTCTTTTAGCTCTCTGTGCTTCACATAATCTTGATGAAGAAGCTGAGACTTATTTTCAGCAGATGAAGAACGAAGGTCTTCCTGCCAATGAATTTCACTATAGCTCACTCCTAAATGCATATGCAACAAAAGGAAAGCATGAAAAGGCTGAGAAATTAATAGATGATATGAAGTCTGCAGGCTTAGTTACAAACAAGGTGGTATTGAACTCGTTGCTAAAGGTATATGCCAGAAGTGGTCTTTTGAAAAAGCAAGGGAGTTGCTTGCTGAACTGGATGCTTCAGGCCAGGTTTTAGATGAGATGCCATACTGCTTGATGATGGATGGGCTTGCCAAGGCAGGCAAAATACATGATGCCCAAAAGATATTTGACGAAATGAAGGCGAAGGGTATAAGATCAGATGGCTATTCATATAGTACCATGATCTCTACTTATTCTAAGATTGGAAATATTGAAGAGGTAAAAAGGTTAGAAGAGGAGTTAGAGAATATAAAAGGAAAATATGACTTAGTGGTTATGAATACATTGTTGAATGCTTATTCTAGAGGACGTGATATGGAGTATGTCATGCGAACACTCAAGAAAATGGACAAGTTTAAAATTTGTCCGGACCGACAAACATTCAGTATTCTTATTTCATATTTCTGCAAGGAGAAACTATATGATCTTGCGCAACGTACTCTCGAAGACATGCAAGTTAGAGGGCATCGACTAACTGAGGAACTCTGATTATCTGAAGATATGCTTAACTTTGGAATGGTGATCTTTTAGAATCCATCAAAGATCAAATACATGAAGCACAGGGTAAATAGTTCAGGAAATAAAGGACCTGAATCTCGTAGGTGTTCACCTTTTATGTGCATATGCAGTTCTAGTTTGTTAGAATTAAAATGATAAAGGGAAAGGAATGGACAAAACTAGTGTCGAAACCGGCTCAGACAAACACAACCAGAGTAGCAATTATTACCAACAAAGCCACAAAATTAAAACCTATTTCTAAAACAGAGATCACAACTGATGATAAATACTACAATATGAATTTTCAATTACAAATAAACAAGGAAAGGTCAAGCCATTGTTCCCCTGCTGCAAACACTTTATTATGCAGATCAGTTAAAGACAGAGTCCACTATCATGGAGCTTCTTGTTGGTTTGAATTACATCTATGTACTCTGTTATTGGATTTTATAGCACAGCTTGTTTTAAATTACTGAAGACATTGGTTTTTAATATCCATCATCAACAACAGGACTGCATTCTCAAAGGCATAACTCGAAGCAATGTGTTATGTGAAGACATTGGTTTTTAATATCCACCATCAACAACAGGACTGCATTCTCAAAGGCATAACTCGAAGCAATGTGTTATGTAATCCTTGAGCTAGATGGTACCCGAGCCATTGAAAAACACGTTGACTGGAAAGCATGAGTAATAACTTCTTACTAGAACTAATATTGATGAAGAGTTCATTATTGCCTTCAGATTGTTAGTGCTAGCGGCTTATTCTTGTCAACTAACCTTAGCTAAAAATATAAAGGTTGGAATACATGACATTGCTAGAAATTTAAAAGATTGGAGTACCTGACTTTAATACTCCATGTAAACCAGAGGTTCTAAAGACACAGTTACATATTCAAGCTAGTGGGCTCGCTGATGGTGGAAATCAACCTGTTTCTTTGGACTATGTTGAAATGCAGAGGATGTAGAACATGAGAGGACACTAATCAAGCCAGGAATCATATCAAATTTAAACATTAGAATGTAACTAGGAAACAAAAGAAAAAGAATAGGCTGCCTTAAGTGTCTTTGCTCTTTGGCAGAGACACTTAAAGATCTCCTGTGTCTTTGCTGTCATGGAAGAGGCCCTTAAAGGTCCCTTACAAAATTATTTTAGGAATAATTTTAGAGAGGTTTATCGGCAAATTAAAGACGACTACTTACATCCAGAATATATTTCTCTACACCCAAGCGAGGGATCCTTCGTTACCAATGAATGCAAGAAAGTGGTAAGCAGAAATCATCTTCAAATTCAAGACAAACGGATTCATTATAAATATAAATTGAAAACCAAATCATATTGCAGAGAATTGTATTTTAATTTGAATTGCTATCGTATCAGTGCTTATAGATTTTTTTTGGGGAGTCAACTGTCTTTGTTTGTTTGCAGATGAAATGCTCAAGTGCACCTCCATAGATCAATTAAAAGCCCAAGAGTAAGAGATGACCTTTACAGTGAATAACTAAATTTCTGTTCATTTGCCAGTATTCCGTCTAATTATCATTGTTTTAGTGAATGCATCTATTCATGGACCAAATCCAAGTTAAGAATCTCGCATTCCATTTGTAGTGAGAAATATAATAGTGCGATGAAAATCAGATTGATCATTCTGAACTAAATAATAGCTGCTGACTAATACAGGGTTGAAGCAATAATTTTTCCATGGTTGCTCTTCAATCTGATTGAATTTCTGGATCCGAGCACATCTCCAAGGGCTCCAAACCAAAATCTTTCATGTGCTCAGAGATGTTGGTCGGCACTACGATTTGCATCGATGAATGACTCGATCCTGAGATGTACTGACACCGCGCCTTTGAAAATATGGTCAAACCAATCAGGCTTTTGCTAGTGGAAGAAATGTCAGAGTCAAACCAAATGCGAATGGAATACGGACTCCTGTCATAAGTGAAGGCCAGTAGCCATGGGCGGGGATTCGCATCAAACGACAAGGAGGCTTGTGGAAAGTATGAATTGCGGGTTTAGTAGGCTTTGGGTCCAGATTTTGAACCAATGCTCTGATACCATGTGTAAGAGCCCTATCCTAGGGTCTGCTAGTGGATCTATTTTTTTTTGAATTAAATACGATAAGAGGTGATAACTTACTTACTTACATGGCTTTTAAACAAATAAGATTTTTTCATTTACATTATAATCAACATAAATTATGGTGAGCATTCCATTGATATCAACTTAACAAGAGTAGTCCGTGGAAAAATACCTGTTCCGGCGGTTGATGATGATACCTTTGTCTTATAGCTCCAGCCGAACGCTCCTTCTGACCGACCCAACCGGATTTACCTCCCAGCCAACTAGGAAATAAATTCCTAGCCCAGGAAACCTCCATAGGTTCCCTAGCCCTCCGTGCCCAAGTCCAACCAGATATAGCGTGTCCTCAAGAAGAATGTGCAAAACTAGATAATGATACTTTCCTCCTCTCAAACCCAAGAAACCTCCACAAGTTTCCAAGGTCTCCCAAAATCATAACATGGCCAAACAATCACAACCCACCCCCACAATCCTAAGCAAGACTCCAACACCCCCCTTTTCTTCCTTCCCCCTTCCCTTTTTATACCCTCTTTCCTCAACCACCTCTCATTAATGTTATTAACTTCTCATCCATCCTTACTTGACTTCTCTTCTCCCAAGTAAGCTAGGAGTACATTTGGAATTGTGACATGAATATAAAATTGAGAATTTAATGGGAAAGGATCATGTCTCCTCCCAAGTAAATCTGAAAAGTACATTTGGAAATGTGAAGTGTAATTACATGGAGAGGCCCATGTATTCTCCTTAGTAAATGTGAGGGTACATTGGGGAATGTGAAATGAATAAATATATATTGATGATAAGATGGAGAGGACTATTTCTTTTCCCAAGTAAATGTGAGGGTACATTGGGGAATGTGAAATGTACTTACATGGAGAGGACCATGTCTTCTCCTTAGTAAATGTGAGGGTACATTGGGGAATGTGAAATGAATAAATATATATTGATGATAAGATGGAGAGGACTATGTCTTCTCCCAAGTAAATGTGAGGGTACATTGGGAAATGTGACATGAATACATATATTTTGGAATAATGAAAGGAGACCATATCCTACATAATATTCAATTTGAGAAGGTAAGTGGGAAATTTGAATAATGGAAATCATAAATTTATATTAGACCAATATTTCTAAATATTTTCAGATAATGTAAATATTAACAAAATTTGTAGGATAAGATTTAAGTGGGGCATTACAATAGCTCAAATTCAAAGTTATCGGATTGGTGTGGAACCTTGATGATCTTGTAGTGCTCATAATCCTGAATAGGTGACAACTCATTTTTCATGAAACAGACTTCATCTGACTCTAGAAACCAATTTTTTTCACTTTCCTAAATAGGCAAATTTTCAAAAAAATTGATAACCCAATCAATACTTTGCAATGCTGACGTGGTGTGAACTAGGTAGGGTATGTGGTCATTGACTTGGTCAATGGGTTCCTCGGTGAATCAAAAGGTGACAAGTGTCCTTTTATTACTGGGTGTAATTGGTGTAATTTTATTCGGTGGTGGATGGCCAACCACTAGCTGACACGTGGCCCAGCCGGAGACCACCATGCGGCAGCCTGGGAGGACACCAAAATTTTGGTCATATTCCAGTGGAGGCAACAGGGGTCGAACCCACGACTTGCCAACATAATTCCCAAGTCTCTGCTAGTGCACCATATATGTGTTTCTTAACTGTATTGATTATGTGTTCTATTTGAAGTTTAATGCCGCACAGCTTGGAGGTTGGGCCAACCCATGGACACACCACCGCACATGTTAAGTCCCTATAATACTAGTGATTACCCCATTACTATTGTCATTGTATCCCTTATTATTATTGTTGTGCCCCTATTGTCCCCATATTGTTATTATTGTGCCCCATATAATCTCTCTATTATTTTTGTGCCTTTATATTATTATTCTTAGGTCGGCTTGGTTATATTGTGACCCCTTAGACTCCTATATATGGAAAGGAGGTTTTGTCATTTGAATCATCCAAGAATTGCTCACTTTTGTAATGTAAAGGAGATTTCCCCCTCGAAGAGGCTGAATTCTAAGGCATTGATCTATCTTTATATCTTTTTGTGAGATGGTTTCATAACATTTGGTATCAGGGCCTTGGATTTTAGGGTTTCACTTATCCAAATAGGTCGTCGTGGACTTTTCACTATAATGTTTTTTTTTGCAACATTTCAGAAGTTTAAAGGAAAACCCATTTGAGAATAAATCACACTGAACTTTGGGTCCAAATTTCAAATTTTGTCTTGCTATATTTTCAGAGATATGATCTGAGGAAGTAAGGGTTTTTGCAAGCTCCATAATTTCATCTAAAATAGGTCATCATGGAATTTTCACTATAACTCTTTCGCTACGAAGTTTAAGAAGCTAAAAAAAAAAACCCATTTGAGAAGAAATCGGTCTGAACCTAGGCTCCAAATTTTAGATCTTGTCTCTCTATATTGTCAAAGATATAATCTGAGGAATTTTAGGGTTTTTGCAGACCCCCGCTTACATTCCAAACAGGTCACCTTGGTAAAATCGTCATAAATTTTGCTCTGAGCATCAGATTGAATTTAAGAAGTAACCGAAAGAGGACAGATTGTAGTTTTTTTCGGTAACATTTTCAGAATATAAGGTTGAAACAGTGACCCGTGGCACGTCGTACAAGTTCGCTCTACTGAACCAGTCTATACTTAGGTCATTGTGAGAGATTTGGCATAACTCTTCATTGGAGAACCCAATGTTGATCAGATTTTCGGGGTTAGAAAGATTACTCGGAGGATTACGTAGGAAGAAATTTAAGACCTGGGAGATCCAAAATTATAGAGATACATCAGATTCAATATTGAGCTCCTACAAAGTAAAAAAAAGGTGTGTATTTTTTTTTTTAATTTTGCATAAGCTTGGTTTGAAAAATTAACTTGAAGGAATTCAAAGGGCATAGTGAAGCATTATTATTGGTAATTGATGCCCCGAAGAAAGAAAATGGAAACACCTAGTAAGCAAGTAGAAAGCTCTAGCATGAATCATGAAGAAGAGGAAGAAATGCAACATGTTATATCAAAATTACATGATGAAGTGAAACAAATTTCACTCACACAAAAATTAACAGAAAATAAGATGGATGGTTTAAAGAAAGACGTAGAAGGTAAGATGGATGGTTTAAAGAAAGGCGTGGAAGCTAAGATGGATGGTTTAAAGAAAGGCATAGAAGCTAAGATGAATGATGTTGAAGCTAAGATGGACAACGTGGAAGCTAAGATGGACGGTGTGGAAGCTAAGATGGATGGCGTGGAAGCTAAGATGGATGATTTAAAGAAAGGCATGGAAGATTTGAAGATAGATTTGAAAGAGTTTCTACAAGAAATTCTTACTAATGGCGAAAGGGTAGCAAAGGAAACTCATGATGAGAACAAAATAAATGTTAATGATTTCACAGACTCTAATGTTGGATCAAAGAACCACCATGTTCCAAAGATTGATATGTGAAATTTTGATGGCAAGGATCCTGGAACATGGATACTACAGATGGAGAAATTTTTCAATCTCCATAATGTGAAAAACACACAACAGGTACGCATTGCAACTTTATATTTGGAACCAAATCAGTTTGTATGGTATCAATGGTTTTTCTCTTGTAAACAAATTGTTACTTGGGCTATTTTTACAGAATAAATGATAGCACATTATGAGGATACAAAAAGAAATTCTTTTTTTAGCTAATTGATAAATCTCAAACAAAAGGGTTCAATGATGGAGCACATTGCAGACTTCCAAAAATTGAATATAAGGGTAAAAGATATTCCAGAGGAGCATATGATTGATGTGTTCATAGGGACTTTAAAAGGTAACATCCAACATGAGGTTTGCCTTTTGGAACCATATTCATTAGAGAAGGCATTTAGGTTGGCAAGAAAAATGGAAAGCAAAATTATGGAAATAAGGAAGCGTGCCACTCACAATCATAAAGATAGAAGTGTTGCTGCCCCAAGCCACCTACAACCTACAAGTTTGATAGCACAACAAATGGAAGAAAAAAGAGCAAAAGGGCTTTGTTACAGTTGTGATAGCAAATACACAAAAGGTGATAAGTGTGCCGAGAAGAAATTATTTTACATAGATTGTCAAGAGGAGGAAGAAAAGGAATAAGAAACGTCAAAATAAGAGGATATACACTAGGAACAAACCCTAGAACAGGAAGAAGTGAATCTGAACATATCTTGTAATGCATTGTCTGGAATTACCACTCCTCAAACTATCAAGATAGAAGGGCATATCAAGAAGAAAAAGGTAATAGTGTTGATTGATTTGGGAAGTACCCATAATTTTATTCTTTGTAAGATAGCCAAGGAATTGAATTGCTTCCTATATACAGCACCAGAATGTCAATTGATGGTTGCAAGTGGAGGAACCATAAATTTCTCAGGAAAGTGCCATAATATCAAGCTATCCATGGGAGAATATGTATTGAATAGCCCAATGTTTTCCATTCCAATGGGTGGTGCTGATGTTGTACTAGGAATCCAATGGCTACAATCCTTGGGTCCAATAGATTTTAATTTTCAAGAAATTTTCATGAAATTCTCTTCAAAAGGAAAGGAAGTTGAATTAAGGGGTATCGTAGGGAAACTAGGAAAGATAATCAGCTCTAACGGAATGAAAAAGCTTCTAAAGAAAGAACAACGAGGCATAATTGCACAATTACGTTCACTAGAGGTTCCCACATTGAAATCATCCATTTCTCCAGATCTCCAAAAAGTCTTAGACAATCATTCCAAGGTCTTTGAGACTCCCAAAGGCCTCTCACCTATTTGTGATCATGATCATGCTATTAATTTGACTCCAGGAAGTGTTCCTCCAAATATCAAGCCTTACAGATATCCTTATGTCCAAAAGAGTGAAATTGAATGGATGGTTGCAGAAATGCTAGAGGCTGGTATAATCCAACCTAGTCAAAGTTATTTCTTTGCTCCAGTAGTATTGGTTCATAATAAGGATGAATCATGGTGCATGTGTCCAAATCATAGGAAGCTCAACAAGATCACTATTAAAGATAAATTTACCATTCCTATCATTGATGAATTATTGGATGAATTGCATGGATCAATTTACTTCACCAAGTTGGATCTTCATTCAGGATATCATCAAATCAGAATGAAGACTAAAGACATTCCAAAAACAAAATTTAGAACTCATAAGGGTCATTATGAATTTTTGTTCATGCCTTTTGGGCTTATTAATGCACCTTCTACATTTCAAGGTTTGATGAATTCCATTTTCAAAACCTTCCTTAGAAAATTTTTGTTAGTATTTTTTGATGATATACTAATCTACAGCAAGTCCTCGAAGGATTATGTCCAACATGTTGACATGGTGCTGAAACTATTGGAGGAGAAACAATTACATGCAAAAGTATCCAAATGTTTCTTCGGAGTACAAGAGGTGGAATATCTGGGTCATATTGTATCTCATGAAGGTGTTAAGGTAGACCCTAGCAAATTTAAAACCATTAAGGAATGGAAAATCCTCACATCCATAAAGCAGCTACGAGTATTTCTCAGGTTGATAGGGTATTATTGCAAGTTTGTTAAGAATTATGGAAGAATAGAAGCACCTCTAACAACATTATTGACGAAAGATGCATTTTCATGGACTCCAGAAGCAACAAAGGTCTTTGAACATATTAAAGAGGCAATATTCCAAGCACTAGTCTTAGCTACACCAGACTTCACAAAAACCTTTATTATGGAATGTGATGCCTCAGGAAATGGAATTGGTGTTGTTGTAATGCAAGAAGAAAGAGCCATTGCTTTTGAAAGTCATCCAATCAAAGGAAATTATTTACACAAAGCTATCTATGAGAAGGAAATGTTGGCAATACCACATGCACTTAAGAAATGGTGACCCTACCTAATTGGAAGACACTTCAAGGTAAAAACAGATCATGATAGACTTAAATACTTTTTAGTAAAAAGATTATCTTTAGAAGAGCATCAAAAATGAGTCACAAAGATGTTGGGTTATGACTTTGAAATCATCTACAAAAAAGGGAAGCAAAATGTTGTGGCAGATGCACTCTCAAGAAAGGATGAGGATGTGGAAGCATTTCTTTGTGCCATTTCTATTATCCAACTAGATTGGATAAATGAAGCAAGGGATGAATGGAAGAATAACGAGGAAGTGTGGGAACTCATTAAAAAGATACAACAAGATCCCAGTACATCTGATACATTTAGCTGGAAAAATGATTCATTATGGTACAAGGATCGGTTATACCTATGTAAAAATTCCCAACTCAAACAAAAGATTCTTATGGAATTGCACACCTCTCCCTTAGGATGACACTCAGGATTTCTAAAAACTTACCATAGGGTTAAGAAGGATTCTTTTTGGGATGGCCTTAAATCAGATATTCAAAATTTTATGGTGGAATGTTTGGCTTGCCAACAAAATAAAGTTGAAACAATTAAGACTCAAGACTATTACAACCTTTATCCATTCCAATCCAACGTTGGGAGGAGGTTTCAATGGATTCTATCACATGTTTACCCAAGTCCAAATGAAAGAGTGTTATCATGGTGCTATTTGATAGACTTACCAAATATTCACACATTTGTTCATTATCTCATCCATTTAAAGCGAGTACAATTTCTACTGCATTTATGGAAACAATTCAAAAGCTACATGGAAAGCCAAAGATTATTGGAAGTGACAGAGATCCCATTTTCACTAAAAAAATTTGGACAGAATTATTTTCTTGTCTTGGTACTCAATTAGCTCATAGCTCATTTTATCATCCTCAATATTGTGGGAAAACTAAGATAGTAAACAAATGTTTGGAAGGATATCTTTTTTGCTTTGTATCTGATAAATAGACACAATAGGTCAAATGGTTTCCTCTGGCTGAATGCTGGTATAACACTTCCTTCCATATTGCAACAAAAATGACTGCATTTATGGCACTTTATGGATATCATCCACCATCCATCACATCATATTTAAGGAAAAATTCTAAGGTTCAAGCAATGGAAGATCACATTGAGCATCGGCAACAAGTTCTCCAACTCTTAAAGGATAACCTCACCTTGGTGCAAAATAGAATGAAACAACAGGCAGATCAACATCATAGTGAAAGAATTTTTGATGTAGGTGATTGGTTATTCCTACGGCTACAACCATATAAACAAATGTCCCTCAACCAAGATAAGAAGAATAATAAATTATCACCAAAGTATTCTGGTCCATACAAGGTGTTGCAAAAGATAGGTACTATGGCATACAAATTGGAGCTTCCTGCGACTTCCCGAGTGCAGCCAGTTTTCCATGTTTCATGCTTAATGAAGGTTATAGGTGACAGGATTCTAGTTCAAACAATATTGTCAGAACTTGATGAGGAAGGAAAAATCATATTGGATCCTGTAGCAGTCAAAGAAACAAGAACTTGACAACTACAAAATCGATCAATTTCAGAGTATGTCATCATGGAAGAACTTACCCATTGAAGATTCCACATGGGAGGATGAGAATTTTATACAGAAGCATCCAGAACTACTCAAGCATTGATGACAACACTTTTTTGAAGGACAGGGGCATGTTAGGTCCCTATAATGCTAGTGATTCCCCCATTACTATTTTCGTTGTATCCCTTATTATTATTGTTGTGCCCCTATTGTCCCCATATTGTTATTATTGTGCCCCATAGAATCCCTCTATTGTTATTTTTGTGCCTTTATATTATTATTGTTAGGTCGGCTTTGTTATATTGTGACCCCTTAGACTCCTATATATAGAAAAGAGGTTTTTTCATTTGAATCATCCAAGAATTTTTTATTTTTGTAATGTAAAGGAGGTTGCCCCCTCGAAGAGGCTGAATTCTAAGGCGTTGATCTATCTTTTCTATCTTTTTGTGAGCTGGTTTCATAACAGCACATGACCAACATCGAAGGAGGATGGGGGGGGCCATTGACCTTAGCCACGGGCACGTGACCCCCCAAAGTGGCCACAATTTTCAGTACATAGGCACTAGAAAACGTTTAAACTGTTTGACAATTTCTCCCAATTCTCGAAGAAATTGTCTCTCTGTTAACACGTTTCTGGGGTGAAATTGTAAGATGATGCCAGATTTTGGGGAATTGGCAGTGTGATTAGTAGAAGATTTGGAAAGGCCATAACTTCTTTGGTTTTTTACCAAATCGGGAGAAAAACGAGGCTACAAAGGCTTTTTTTGGCATTCTGGAGACATTTGAACAAGTTTAATAGCTTTATGAGCATCGTAAACTAATGTATTGACATATTTGAGCATAATAAAGAGGGTCAAGCAATTGGAAGCTAGACCAAGAATACATATCCTAGGAGCGGTGAAATCCTTCCTCATGTGTTGTTGTGATACTATTTATGGTGATGTTTATGTCTGTTATATGTCGTTGTTCACTCATTTGTTTATGTTAATTTGCACATAAAAATCAAATAAAAACACTCAAAAACCCATGTTTAAAGTTGCAAATAATTTCATAAATCCTCAAGAACCTTTAATATATTATGAAAAGGAATTTTAGAACAGAAAAAATATTTTTTTTAATAAAATCATTGCAACAAAGACATATTCCCTTTCAATTTTTCTTTCATCTTAGTGACCTCCTGATTTAATGCCTGCATATTCTTATAAATAATCTTGATTTTCGTCATAGCAGCCTCCAGATGATTTTATTTCTAAGCTATATTTTCATGGGCATCATCCAAATCCTTTTGTTCCTTCTTCATCTCCCGTTACAAGAGTTGTAGCTCAATAAGAGTCTTAGTAAGTTGTTCAGTAGGGTTTTGAGGGTCCTCGGCTATATTCACTGCACATACATGAGAGTATTCCTGTTTGTAGCTCTATTTCCTACTATTTGTGGGCTATTATCTCATTATTCCTTTCAATAAGCTCCTCGGATAGGATCTCTTTTTATCCTTCAACCTAAGCAAGTTCTTGAGATTTCACATGTTCACTGCCCCATCGTCAGCTTGTGCCTCGACTCATGGATTTCTTTTTGAGAATGATGAAGGAGGGCTTCAAACATGTTGGGTCCCTATAATACTAGTGATTACCCCATTACTATTGTAGTTATACCCCTTATTTATATTTTTGTGCCCCTATTACCCCCATATTGTTATTTCTGTGCCCCATAGAATCCCTCTATTGTTATTTTTGTGGCTTTATATTATTATTGTTAGGTCGGCTGGATTATATTGTGACTCCTTAGACTCCTATATATAGAAAGGAGGTTTTGTCATTTGTATCATCGAAGAATTGTTCATTTATGTAATGTAAAGGAGGTTGCCCCCTCGAAGAGGCTGAATTCTAAGGCATTGATCTATCTTTTCTATCTTTTCTTGAGCTGGTTTCATAACATTTGGTATCAGAGCTTTGGATTCTAGGGTTTCGCTGCTCCAAACAGGTCATCGTGGCATTTTCGCTATAACTTTTTTTATGTGACATTTCCAAAGTCGCAAAAAAAACCCATTTGAGAAGAAATCACGCTGAACCTTGGGTCTGAATTTCATATCTTTTCGCGTGATATTTGTGGAGATATGCTCTGAGGAAGTTGGTCTTTTTGCAGACTCCTGAATTACATTCAAAACAGGTGACCTGGGGAAAATCGTCATAACTTTCTCTCTAGGGATCGGATTGAAATTTCGTAAGAAGGTACAGAAATATGACGGACTGTAGTTTCTTGTATGTGTGTTTCAGATTCAAAGGTTGAAACAGTGAATCGTGGCACGTCATACAAGTTCGCTCTACTGAACCAGTCTAAAATCAAGTCACTGTGGGAGATTTCACATAACTCTTACTTGGAGAATCCAATTTGGCTCAGAATTGTGGCATTGGAAAGAGGACATAGAAGGCTACTACAGGTAGCAATTTAAGAACTGGATGATCCAAAATTACAGAGATACATCAGATTCAATATCAGGCTTCTATAAAGTGAAAAAAGGTGTGTAGTTTTTTTTTTAATTTTTATGTAAGCTTGGTTTAACGGAATTCAAAGGGCATAGTAAAGCATTATTATCGATAACTGATGCCCCGAGGAAAGAAAATGCAAACACCTAATAAGGAACCTGAATGCTCTAGCATGACTCATGAAGAAGAGGAAGAAATGCTACATGATATATCAAAATTACAAGAACAAGTGCAACAAATGTCACGCTCACAAAAGCTAACAGAAGCTAAGATAAGTGGCGTGGAATCTAATATAAATGGCGTGGAATCTAAGATAAATGGCATGGAATCTAAGATAAATGGCATGGAAGCTAAGATGGAGGATTCTATGGTAAATTTGAAGATAGATTTGAAGACAGACATGGAAGAATTGAAGAACTTGCTACAAGAAAGGGTCACTAATGGTGAAAAGGTAGTAAAGGAAACTCATGATGAGAACAAAAGAAATGTTAATCATGATTCCAAAGACTCTAATGTTGGATCGAAGACTCACCATGTTCCAAAAATCGATATGAGGAAGTTTGATGGCAAGGATCCCGCCACATGGATATCACAGATGGAGCAATTCTTCGATCTCAATAATGTGCAAAACACACAAAAGGTACGTGTGGCAACTTTATATTTGGAACCAAATCAGTTTGTATGGTATCAATGTCTTTGTTCTCGTAAACAATTTATCACTTGGGCAATTTTTACGGAAGAATTGATAGCACATTATGAGGATACAAAAAGAAACACTTTTTTTTAGCCAATTGATAAGTCTCAAACAAAAGGGTTCAATAATGGAGCACATTGAGGAGTTCCAAAAATTGAACATAAGGGTAAAAGATATTCCAGAGGAGCATAGGATTGATGTGTTCATAGGGTCTTTAAAGGATAATATCCAACATGATGTGCGCCTTTGGGAACCTGATTCATTAGAGAAGGCATTCAGGTTAGCAAGAAAAATGGAAAGCAAAATTATGGCAACTAGGAAGCATACCATTCACAACTATAAAGATGGAAGTGTTGTTGCCCATAGTCTTCCACAACCTACAAGGTTGACACCACAACAATTGGAAGAAAAAAGAGCAAAAGGGCTTTGTTACAATTGTGATAGCAAATACACAAAAGGTCATAAGTGTGCTGAGAAGAAATTATTCTACATAGATTGTGAAGAGGAAGAAGAAAAGGAGCAAGAAAGGTCAAAAGAAGAGGATATATTCCAGGAACAAAGCCTAGATGAAGAACAAATAAATCCGACCATATCTTGTAATGCATTGGCAGGAATTACCACTCCTCAAACCATCAAGATAGAAGGACAAATCAAGAAGAAAAAGGTAATAGTGTTGATTGATTCAGGAAGCACCCACAATTTTATTCATTGTAGGGTAGCAAAAGAATTGAATTGCTTCCTATATCCAACACCAGAGTGTCAAGTGATGATTGCAAATGGAGGAACAATAAATTGTGCTGGAAAGTGCCATAATATCAAGCTATCCATGGGAGAATATGTATTGACTAGCCCAATGCTTTCCATTCCAATGGGAGGTGCTGATGTTGTACTAGGAGTCCAATGGCTACAATCCTTGGGTACAATAGCTTTTAATTTTCAAGAACTTTTCATGAAATTTTCTGTGGAAGGAAAGGAAGTTGAATTAAGGGGTATTGCAAGGAAACCAGGAAAGATAATCAGCTCTAATGGCATGACAAAGCTTCTAAAAAAGGAGCAAAGAGGTGTAATTGCACAATTATGTTCGCTAGATGTTTCCACATTGGAATCATCTATTTCTCCAGATCTCCAAAAAGTCCTGGACAATCATTCCAAGGTATTTGAGACTCCCAAAGGTCTCCCACCTATGCGTGATCATGATCATGCTATTCATCTGATTCCAGGAAGTGTTCCTCCAAACATCAGGCCGTACAGATATCCATATGTCCAAAAAAGTGAAATTGAACGTATGGTTGCAGAAATGCTAGAGGCTGGTATAATTCAACCGAGTCAAAGTTCTTTCTTAGCTCCAGTAGTATTGGTGCACAAGAAGGATGGATCATGGCGCATGTGTCCAGATTATAGGGAGCTCAACAAGCTCACTATTAAAGATAAGTTCCCCATTCCTGTCATTGATGAATTACTGGATGAATTGCATGGATCAATTTACTTCACCAAGTTGGATCTTCGTTCGGGATATCATCAAATCAGAATGAAGATTGAAGACATTCCGAAAACGGCATTTAGAACTCATGAGGGTCATTATGAATTTTTGGTCATGCCTTTTGGCCTTACCAATGCACCTTCAACATTTCAAGGTTTGATGAATTCAATTTTCAAACCATTCCTTAGAAAATTTGTGTTGGTATTTTTTGATGATATACTAATCTACAGTAAGTCTTGGAAGGATCATGTTGAACATGTTGACAAGGTGCTACAACTATTGGAGGAGAAACAATTATATGCAAAAAGATCCAAATGTTTCTTTGGAGTCTAGGAGGTGGAATATTTGGGTCATATTGTATCTCATGAAGGAGTTAAGGTAGACCCTAGCAAAATTAAAGCCATTAAGGAATGGAAAATCCCCACATCCATAAAGCATCTGCGAGGATTTCTTGGGTTGACAGGGTATTATCGCAAGTTCGTTAAGAATTATGGGAGAATAGCAGCACCTCTAACAACATTATTGAAGAAAGATTCATTTTCATGGACTCCGGAAGCAACAAAGGCCTTTAAACATCTTAAATAGGCAATGTGCCAAGCACCGGTCTTAGCTACACCGGACTTCACAAAAACCTTTATTGTGGAATGTGATGCTTCAGGAAATGGAATTGGTGTTGTTTTAATGCAAGATGAAAGACCCATTGCTTTTGAAAGTCGTCCAATCAAGGGAAAGTTTTTAAGAAAAGCTATTTATGAGAAGGAAATGTTGGCAATACTCCATGCACTTAAGAAATGGCGACCCTACCTAATGGGAAGACACTTCAAGGTAAAAACGGATCATGATAGCCTTAAATACTTTTTAGAACAAAGATTATCCTCTGAAGAGCAACAAAAGTGGGTCACAAAGATGTTGGGTTATGAATTTGAAATCATCTACAAAAAAGGGAAGCAAAATGTGGTGGCAGATGCACTCTCAAGAAAGGATGAGGATATGGAAGCATTGTTGTGTGTCATTTCTATTATCCAACCAGATTGGATAAACGAAGCAAAGGAGGAATGGAAGAATGACGAAGAAGTGTGGGCACTTATTCGAAAGATACAACAAGATTCCCAGCTAAAACAAAAGATTCTTATGGAACTGCGCACTTCTCCCTTAGGAGGGCACTCAGGATTTTTAAAAACTTACCACAGGGTTAAGAAGGAATTTTTTTGGGATGGCCTTAAATCAGATATTCAAAAGTTTGTGGCGGAATGTTTGGTTTGCCAACAAAATAAAGTTGAAACAATTAAGACACCGGGTCTATTACAACCTTTATCCATTCCAAGCCAACGTTGGGAGGAGGTTTCAATGGATTTTATCACAGGTTTACCCAAGTCTGAGGGAAAGAGTGTCATCATGGTGGTAGTTGACAGACTTACCAAGTATGCACACTTTTGTGCATTATCACATCCATTTAAAGCCAGTAAAGTTTCTACTGCATTTATGGAAACAGTTCAAAAGCTACATGGAAACCCAAAGATTATTGTAAGTGACAGAGATCCCATTTTCACTAGAAATTTTTGGACAAAATTATTTTCTTGTCTTGGTACTCAGTTAGCTCATAGCTCATCTTATCATCCTCAATCTGATGGGAAAACTAAGATAGTAAACAAATGTTTGGAAGGATATCTTCGTTGCTTTGTATCTGATAAACAGACACAATGGGTCAAATGGTTGCCTTTGGCTGAATGGTGGTATAACACTTCCTTCCATACAGAAACAAAAATGACCCCATTTATGGCACTTTATGGATACCAACCACCATCAATCACATCATATTTAAGAGAAAATTCTAATGTTCAGGCAGTGGAACATCACATCGAACATCAAAAACAAGTCCTCCAACTCTTAAAGGATAACCTCGTGTTGGCACAAAATAGAATGAAACAACAGGCAGATCAACATCACAGTGAAAGAAGTTCTGATGTAGGTGATTGGGTATTCCTACGGCTACAACCATATAAGCAAATGTCCCTAAAGCAAGCTAAGAAGGATAATAAATTATCACCAAAGTATTATGGTCCGTACAAGGTGTTGGAAAAGATTGTTACTATGGCATACAAATTGGAGCTTCCTGCAGCTTCTCGATTGCACCCAGTTTTCCATGTTTCATGTTTAAAGAAGGTTATAGGTGACAAGCTCCCAGTTCAAACAATATTGCCAGAACTTGACGAAGAAGGAAAAATTATATTGGAACCGGAAGCAGTCACAGAAACAAGAACTCAACAGCTACGAAATCAATCAATTTCAAAGTATCTTATCAAGTGGAAGAACTTATCCGCTGAAGATTCCACATGGGAGGATGAGAATTTTATGCAGAAGTATCCAGAACTACTCAAGAGTTGAGGACAACACTTTTTTGAAGGAGAGGGGCATGTTGGGTCCCTATAATACTAGTGATTACCCCATTACTATTGTAGTTATACCCCTTATTTATATTGTTGTGCCCCTATTACCCCCATATTGTTATTTCTGTGCCCCATAGAATCCCTCTATTGTTATTTTTGTGGCTTTATATTATTATTGTTAGGTCGGCTGGATTATATTGTGACTCCTTAGACTCCTATATATAGAAAGGAGGTTTTGTCATTTGTATCATCCAAGAATTGTTCATTTATGTAATGTAAAGGAGGTTGCCCCCTCGAAGAGGCTGAATTCTAAGGCGTTGATCTATCTTTTCTATCTTTTCTTGAGCTAGTTTCATAACAAAACATCATCCTATCCTCTAGATTGACCCCTAGTTTTGTAATCATCTCCTTGAAACTCATGTTCTACAAGTAAAGAGACATAGAGTTGGTGTTGAGTAGGTAAATCCTCTCTGCGGACATAGATGATCCCTCTAGCCCAATGAGTGGGTCTAGTAACAAACACAATAGTCTACAAGACACTTCCCTAGATTACAATTGAAATAAAAGAAAAGGAGACCTACCTCGCTCTGATGCTATGATGTATTCCTTTGTTGAATATCTTGATCGATTTCTCCCCCAGGCTTGATTCTCGCTTCTCATGGCGTTTGAATACCTGCACAAGAGACCAAAACACAACAAAGCATAAAAGTGAAATCAACATAATTCAAATGTAATCCACTTAACAGATCAAGGAAAATTAAGATAAATGAAGTAGTCACACAAGCATTTATGGAAAGTGAACCAATAATTATATATGTTAATAAAAAAAAGAGGAAGCATACAACTCGGGCCTTGATGTTAGTAGCCCTCCTTGAGTGAATGTCCATGTCCAAGCTCAAGCACTCCTTCCCTAAGCTAAAGTTAATAACATGTAGGCATCATCTCAGCATAAGGCTGAAAATAATTAGATACCAACCATTTGGGAATGGAGGGGGATGAATTTATAGGCAGGGAGAGGGAGTTAGGATCTCACCAAAGATAGGGGAAGGTTCTCATCTCAGGGAGGAATATCATAGGGATAAGATAAAAGGGTACTATTGGGAGAATTTGACCATATCCACAACGAACATCATCCAGCTTGTTGTTCTAAAAGCCTCTAGATCACGAAGCTTCTCCTCCACGTTGGGAAAACATGCCTATTAGGGTTTAGTGGGAGTATCGAGGAAAAAGAGACACTGGCAGCACGAGGCTCATATGGTGCAACTTGCGATCAGCACAAGAGCGCAGTGTCATAGTTGTGTTGACCCAAAAATTAGGGTTTTGAGCTCACTTTTCTCTAGAAAGGCTCAAGGAAAATTTTTATTAGTTATTCATGGAGGATCTTGACAACATATCAGGATAGGTACATTGCATAATTGTCAAGGTTTTTTCACTCTGCAGTATGACACAATGAAGTGTAGGATGTGTGAAAAAATAATTTTGTAATAGATGCCCCCTAAAGCATGAATGAGGAATTGGGAGTGATGGTTGAGATTCTTTATGAGCTTGCACAAGGACTAGAACAAACACCATCAAGAGACTTGCAAATCAAGGACGCATAGACATATACATATCTGATACCTTTATCATATATGCCAAAACATGAATCCACAGTATGGACGTAGCCATCTGGATAGAAACGACCACGTGAAAAGATACATGGTATGGACGTAGCCATCTGAATGAAAAGGATTGTCTGGAATTCTAAGATCCACGGTATGGACACAACCACCCGATATAGAAGGATCATCATCATCATAGATATAAGGTTCCACAGTATGGTCACAACCATCCATATAGAGGAAGCATGTATACAACAATGAATAATACACAATGCTACACAACCTAAGTATATCAAACAAAACTCAAGGTCTTGTGCTTCATTCCAACCAGATCAAAGTACAAATTCTAACATGTGAATGAATGTGTCAAAGTCAAACATGCTATAAAACCACCTGATTACTAGCCAATGATGTGAACCATTAACAGGCACGACAGAAACCATTAGTAATGACAATGACTCTCAAAGTACGATAATACAATCTGTGAATGTGAAAATGAAGCTGAATTATAACACTCGTGGAATCATCTGATCGAAGGCCGATAATGAAAACCTATCGTCAAATGTAGAGAATTTTCCATTAAGGCATGCAAGCTCTAAGGTACTAAAAGGGAGTTTCTAAGTCATCTTCCTGGATAATGGGCTGAAGTCGACAGGAAATGACCTGTCAAAGGAGGGCCATAATGATTCCCTCGTCATCAACATGAAACAAGGAATAAATTGGAATAATCAAGTATGATCCAAGACTATGGAAAAATATGAGACAATGTAGAGGTAGTAAACTGCAAAAAGGACTTCTCTTGAACATATCAACGACACGAATATGGAGTGTGGCAAAATTTGACTCAAAATAGGACCAAGGGTCATGATGACGAAGTGGAATAGTCAAATGAGAGGAAAAATGGATCACCTAAACCTGGAAGGACAAGTGACTGAGTGAGGATATCCCAAACCCAACACAAGAAACAAATGAGTGTCACTATCAAGAGATGTTTCACTTTCAATTTTTCCCCACTATTTCTAGTGATTACCCCAATTATTTTTAATCACAATCTTAAAGGGGATAGCAGATGCTTGTCGTATAAGTTCATTCTTCAAATGAATCCATCCTAGTCAGTTTTACGAGTCCTAGGAAGGAGAAACTCGGTCTTGTCATTGTGACAAGTCTTTCGTCGTTTAATTTTTTATGAGTCTGATGGAAGAGTAACTCAATGTCTTTTTCATATTTATAGAGTTTGAAAAAGAGATGAAAAAGAAAACTCCATCAGGTCCCTTTTCGTAATTTGTCTCTTGAACCTGAAAATGTAGAAAACAACATTCGAGAGAACCTCTTGACCATGTTGACCAAGATGTTCCTTTTTCGTAAATAGTCAAGCCCAACCCAAAAAAAGGGGTAAATGTATACTGAGACAATGTCAATTTATTTAATTTAACAAGTTGGAAAAGACAAGTACTCGATGATCTTTTCATCTTTCGAGAGTCAGAAAAAGGCTTAAAGATCACTCCGAGGGGATTCCTTTTTCATTTATTTTTAACGAGCTCGAAAAAGAGATTAAACCAAACTTGTTGAATCGGTCAAGAATGATCAATGTTACCATCAAAATATCTTGTAACTACACATAGAACACCACACATCACCAATATCGAGAAAAATAATCAAATATTGGTAAAAATGTATTTGAAAACTTACAAATAGACAAAAAGTAAAAGCATTTTACCATTTCACTTTGGGTAATTTGGACAGTGAACTTTACTTTATTTTCTTTATTTTTTCAGGGGAGCGGTGTGGCAGATCTTGGATACTATTTCGTGAACCATCAGTTGCAGGTAGGAGATCTTCCCTTTCTCTTTTTTTTCATACCATTTTTATGTCATTTCATATAAGTTTTGATTGTTTAAGAGGAGTTTTTTTTTTTTTTAATCGGGGGAGATCTACGTGAGTCTGATCATTAGATCCATGCTGATCTCCCATAGCCCAAAATACCATTTTACTACCAGCACAAAAGTAATTCGAACAATCACACTGGGCACAGAGAAAAAAATAAAACGAGAAATAATCTATATTAATCGGTTTTTTCAAAACATTAACCCATTGAAAGACTTCTAAATATTATTTATGGATTTTTTGCAGGAGATTTCAATGAATATGGCCATCGAATGGAAAGATAGAGGCCAAGAGGCAAAAGACCACCAATCTTTTCAAAGCATATCATGTATTAACACCTTGAGGGACTGCGGGTTGATTAAATTCTTTCAGACCCTGGGACTCATAGCTCGGAATGAGTTTCTAGAGTACCTCATAGGATTATGGGATGTCAGTCACAAGATGTTCATTATTGGATATCAAGAATTTGAATTAGAGGTATCTGACATCTATTTCATTGCTAGATTGTCCAGGAGATGAGAAAGGATCCAACTCTCCGGAGCTCATACTCGAAGAGAGAGCACTAGCACATTGATCAAAAGGCATTGCCTGGATGTAGAAACAACCATGAGTGAAAAGGGCGAGATAGAAACCATCAACAACCTACCCTTGAGGACTATTCTATATACCATGGCTTGTGTATCTAGGGCTCAAGTGTTGCATGAGGCAAGGAAATATCAGTTCCAATGCACAGTGGACTGTCTCACTCCAACTTTATTTAATTGGTGCAAAGGATTGTTGGTTAACGTGAAAAAATAGTTGACCAAGTGAAAATCAGGTCATTTGAAGCAATTTGGGTATGGATTGATATTAGTCACATTCTCCTTAGAGCGTGTGGCTTTGTTTCATTACCAATGGATATAGGTGGATGATCTAGCTCCAAGAGATCCAAGGTTACTCAGATGGGGTGAGATTATGACTTGAGCTCGAGGAGGTCAACAGATGAATTTCCCTCCACCATTATTTGGTTGGTTCTTCCAATAGTTAATCATGGTAAATGACTATGCATTTTTGGGCACATACTTTAGAGGAGATCCAAATATTCCTCTACCACTTAGTGTACAATGGACCGATGCAGGGAAAACTTGTTTTTTGGAATTTTTCAAGTTTTTATGATTTTTACTTGCTCTTCAATACTTAAAAAATTCATTTGAGTTTCAAGTTGATGTATGCGACTATGGCAAGGGAATAGTCGTTATGCAACATGGTAAGCCCATTTCATTTCATTCAGAAATTTTCAATGGTGCAGTGCTTAAGTTGCAACGACAAAGGAACTTTCATTAGATGGGTTTTGTTCTACTATTCCACTTGGTCAAAAGGTATAAGAAATGTATAAGCGAAAATTTTGTTGATTTACTTTCTAGGCATATTGTTTGTATAACTACTTCCCTCAAGCATCATTTTGTTTTACATTAAAGTAATGATCAGCAAAATACATACTTTCAAGATGTACATTCAAGCTTGAGTCAAAGGAATCAAGTAGAGGAATGTTTTTACCATTTTCATTATAATGTGTTGTATCATCTTGGTAAGAAGGATGTTTTATTGATGGTAACATGGAAAAATCCAAGGACTTCATTAAAAGACTCCAAATGTTACATCAAACAGTGCAAGATCATCTTGAAAAGAGAAAATTCAAGTACAAAGCAAGGCACAACAAGAATCATGTAGATCACAAGTTCTAAGTCCATGATGAATGGATCAAGATTGGAAAGGTGAGGGAACTACACCCTCACCTATTGGAAAACTAAAAGTGATATTTTGGGTCCAAAAGGCTTCCAGTGGGGAGGAATGATAAGATGCTAAAAAAATAGCTCAAATTCAAAGTTGTTGGATTGGTGGGGAACCTTGACGATTGCGTAGTGATCGTAATCTTGAATTGGTCACAACTCATTTTGCATGAAACGGACTCTGTATGACTCCCGAAACGAGTTTTGTTCACTTTCACAAATAGGCGAATTTTCAAAAAAACTGATAGCTCAATCAATAGTCTGTAATGCTGATGTGGTGTGAACTGGGCAGGGTATGTGGTCATTGACTTGGTCAATGGGTTCCTCAGTGAATCAAAAGGTGACTAGTGTCTTTTTATTACTAGGTGAAATTGGCGTAATTTCATTGGGTGGTGGATGGCCAAGTACGAGCTAACACGTGGCCCAGCTAAAGGCCTCCATGTGGCAGCCTCGGAGGCCACCAAAATTTTGGTCATATTTCGAGTGGAGGCAACAAGTGTCGAACCTACGACCTCCCAACGTAGTTCCAAAGTCTTCGCCATTGCATCATATATGTGTTTCTTAACCTTAATGATTGTGCATTTTATTTTAAGTTTAATGTCGCACAGCTCAGAGGTTGGGCCAACCTGTTGACACACCGCTGCACACGACCAATGGCGAAGGAGGATGGGTGGCTTGGCCGATGGAGGTGGGCCAAAATTTGACCTTAGCCACAGGCACATGGACCCCCCAAGTGGACAAAATTTTCAGTACATAGGCATTAGCAGACATTAAAACTGTCTGACAATTTCTCCCGATTTTTGATGAAATTGTTGCTCTGTTAACACGTTTATGGGGTGAAATTGTAAGACGATGCCGAATTTTTGGGAATTTGTAGTGTGATTAGCAAAAGATTGGGAAAGGCGATAACTTCTTCAATTTTTGACAAAATCAAGAGCAAAACGAGGCTACATAGTCATTTTTGGGCATTCTCGAGACAATTGAACAAGTTTCATAGCTTTATGAGCATTGTAAACTGTTGTATTGACACCTTTGAACATAATAGAGAGGTTCAAGCCATTGGAAGCTGGACCAATAAGATGTATCCTAGGAGCTATTAAATCCTTCCTCATGTGTTGCTATGATAATATTTATGGTGATGTTTATGTCTATTACATGTTCTTGTTCACTCATTTGTTTATGTTAATTTGCACATAAAAACACTCAAAAACCCATGTTTAAAGTTGCAAATAATTTCATAAATCCTCAAGAACCTTTAATGTATTCTGAAAAGGAATTTTAGCACATAAAAACTAATTTTTTTAATAAGATCATTGCAATAGAGACATGTTCCCTTTCAATTTTTCTTTCATCTTAGTGACCTCCTGATTTAATGCCTGCATATTCTTATAAATAATCTCGATGTTCGCAATAACAACCTCTAGATGATTTTATTTCTGAGCTATATGTTCATGGCCATCATCCAAATTATTTTGTTCCTTCTTCATCTACCCTTCCGAGATTTGTAGCTCAATAAGAGTCTTAGTAAGTCGTTTAGTAGGGTTTTGAGGGTCCTCAAGCACAATCACTGCACATACATGACAGTCTATTCTTTTATGCAGCTATGTTTCCTGCTACTTGTCGACTATTATCTCATTATTCCTTTAAATAAGCCCCTTGGATAGGATTTATTTTTCTCCTTCAACTTGAGAAATTTCTTGAGATTTCACATGTTCATTGCTCGAAATCTTCAGCTTGTGCCTCGACTCATGGATTTCTTTTTCAGAATGATGAAGGAGGACTTCAAACATCATCCTATCTTATAGATTAACCCCCAGTTTCGTAATCATCTACTTGAAACTCGTTTTCTGCAAGTGAAGAGCCCTAGAGTTTTTGTTGAGTAGGTAAATCCTCTTTGCAGACATAGACAATCCCTCTAGTCCAATGAGTGGGTCTAGCAACAAACGAGATAGTCTACAAGACACTTTCCTAGGTAACAATCGAAATAAAAGAAAAGGAGACCTACCAGGCTTTGATGCTATGATGCATTTCTTTGTTGAAGATCTTGATCACTTTCTCCCCTAGGCTCAATCCTCACTGCTCATGGTGTTTGAATACTTGCACAAGGGACCAAAACACAACAAAGCATAAAAGTGCAACCAATGTAATTTAAATGTAATCCACTTAACAGATCAAGGAGCATCAAGATAAATGAAGTAGTGACACAAGAATTTATGGAAAGTGAACCAACAATTGTATATATTAATAATAAAAAAAGAGGAAACAACAACCCAAGCCTTGATGTTAGTAGACTTCCTTGAGTGAATGTCCAAATCCAAGCTCAAGCACTCTTTCCCCAAGCCAAAGTTAATAGCATGTAGGCACTATCTCGTCATAAGGGTAAAAATAATTAGAGACCAACCATTTGGGAATGGAGGGGAATGAATTTATGGGCAGGGTGTTGGCTTGTTGGGGCCTGACCTAGGTTTGGAGTTAATTAGCCAAACAAATCCCAGTACTACTGGCCCATTCAGCAACAGTCCGCAGAGCGCGAACTGAGGTCTCACCCGAAGTAGTGTGGGAGGGTGCTAGAACCAAGTTTCCACATCCTGGAGATGTTTGATGAGTTTTACTGGTCCATGGTTTTTCCCTACACATAGGTTGCTTCGCGCACCTTCCCATTCCTCGTGTCCTGATATAATGCCTTCGCGTAGCCCTACCCAGGGGTTGTGTGCTGCACTCTACATTATTACCCAAGAAATTGCTTTATATTCCAATATTAGTTAATTATTTTTCCTACTTGAGTGCTTTAACTTATAATTAACAATAGAAAACCTTCATATAGGTTCACACAATAAATAAATAGTATACTTGTCAACTACATTCATTCATGCAATACACCAGAAAAGATACAAAAAATTATAGCAAAACTTCTCTTTATTAATTCTTTCCATGGTTAGAGACTCGTCTCACCCTACACACTCAAATGCAGGGGTCAGCGCACTCAGCTGCAGACTACTAGGCCTCTGTGCACACAGCTGCAGAGCCTTTTCCTACTCTATGACCCAAAGACACACTTCACACTGTGACTCAATCCCTTAGGCTTCTCATGCTCATCTTCTATTATCTTCGTTTTCTTTTACACTTATAACCTTGCTCTATTTATACAATCCCATGGTTTGAGGACCATGGGTAGGTATATCCATCCAACATTACATTACAAAACTAGGGCAGACAACCTTGTGACTCAATCATACTTTCACGCCCTGCACCCGCAATTCACAGAGCTTTACAACAAGATTCAGTCAAAACTTGGGCTTTAAGCCCCAAAACATGCCTTGGGGGGATTCCATGCCTAACAGGCCCCCAACACAAACATCGTGACTCATCCTCGAGTCACTCTGTCGTTGCGAAGATCTTTGTGTGGAGTCCCTCCAACTGTTGTTGAACTATGTGAAGGTTAGCAGCGCATTGAGCTGTTACTTGTTGGATCTGCTACATACATTGTTCTGAGACCTCTGTGTCGGGAGTGATTCTTTGCATCAGTATGTGCATCCCCTGCATGTGTGTGAGCTTGCCTTTTATTTTCGCCATGATGGTGAAGGCTTCTTCGATCCAAGGTTCAATGCGGACCTTCAGGATTTCTTCCTTATATCATGTTGCATCCACCTATTCCTTCAGCTCTTTATCCTATTGCATCTACGCAAGCCCTTGAGTGAGGACCACTGTCTGTGTAATTCCTTGGACATTTTCATACTGCTGTCAAAGTTCTCATGCCTCTGTCTCTAAGTGTTGGACGTTGGGGTCCTCCTACAGATTTGAGAGGACCGCAAGTGATTCTTCCAACATAATGGTGTAATCTCGCACTGCACTTCCAATCTCGTCTAGTCTTGCTCTGATAGAGCTAGCGCATTTTTCTCTGACTTCTAAAGGGGTGGATGGTTGTGCCTTTAACTGTAGCTCGATGATCTGGAGGTTCAGCTCCAGCTTAACCTTTGTCGTTTCTTCCCTCACCTCGCATACCCCTACTGCTAACCTGTGAATCCGCGCCTCTACTGGTATGTCTATTGGGATGACCAACTCTGAGACGCTTTGGCAAGCATCATCTATCATGTGTACCAGTTGTTGATTCTATGACACCACTTCGTTACACTGCAAGATCAGTTGTTCCATATTTATTTTTTTGCTCACTAAGGACTTGTAGTGCATGGTTCTCCCTAGCTCACAGCTGTGCAGTTATCCCATCCTGCAACATATATAAGGTCTCGTGTGAGAGTGCAACGATATTGATACTGAGACCTTTCAGCATGCTAACTAGAGGCCTATTGGCCTCATTTGTTGTCACTAGTGCCCCTTCCGGCAACACTATGCTATTTGTCATTCGCGCGTGCAACATCTGATCTACTGTCGTGGAGCCGTCTGCGAGGCTGGTCAAAAGGGTACCAGCTTAAGGAAGGCGCACCTGTAATTCTTGCAACTATGCTCTGAGGGCCCCCAACACAATCTAGTTCTCTTGCATGAAATCTTGGAGATCCTCAGAGGTGACATCATGCACTATATTGCCGATGTCATGTAGAACACCCTCTGTTAGAGTGATGAAGTCAATAGACAATTTCGATGCCTTTACCTTCTTACGCAACCCTACCCGCTCTGTTTGGTGCTAGCGCTTTAGCTGTGTCGATGCAGTTCATGGTTCCACACCTCCCTCTTCAGTCTCTACTTCCTCTACTTCCTGCCCTCTTCAGTAGTAGCTTTGCTGCTACTACTGCAGTACCCTTTTCCTGCTTAGCTACTTTCTGTGTCACGTCCCATGCCGCCCACACTTCTCTTGCCGCTGCTTCCTTCCTTCTCTTTTCAACCAAATTTTTGATGCACAACTTGGCCTCATCTTTCTTTCTCTGCACTGTCGACTTCTCGATATCTGCAATGTCTAGGGTGCACCACTCCAGTCGCCATGCCTCTAGTACATTGAAAATGATGTCATCTGTGGCTATGAAGGGTAGCTTTGTCCACTGTTTAGTCAGGTCCTTGCGTGCTCTAATATAAATGTTATGCATGTCTGCTTTGAATTCTGCAAAACTCTATAGACTATTGTAAACAATGGATGACAACTGTGGCTTATGGTTGATCCCCATTCTGAGGTTCATCTCCATGAACACCTAGAAGATTTTACTATCGCGAATCCTCTTAGCATCCTTTGTGGCCCAGAGCAAAGTGTACTTCGTGGCCTCCGGTAAATCCCTATCAATTATGGGGAATTGACTATCCTCCGGTAATCCCCTAGCCACAAGCATAATGGACAGTAGAAGCCATGCATAGTGGAACGTTTTTCCCTATTCTTGAGCTTCGCGGAAATTTTCTAAAAACTCCTTGTAGAGGAACTTGGACCAGTTAAACTAGACCCCCTCCGTGCACTACTCAACCAGTGCTACCATGGTAGGGTACTTCATCTGTGAGGCACTTGTGCATAACCTTTCTGGCCAGGATTTGGGTCACCACACGTACTTCTTTCTCCTTAATGCTATAGATGGTGTAACCCCTCTTCTTATTTTCTAGATTGTACTTTTTCTTCATGGCCTCTGCAATGGCCAAGTCACTGCTCTTTCCTTCCAATATGTCCGCAAGGTCCTCTCCTTTGCATGGAAGCTGGGAGATGCGGTGAATCAGGTCAAAAGTGATGGGGATGGGCTCCTCTAGCCACAAACACCCATCATGCACTAGGCAGAGTAGCTTCCTGATGATGAAAATGGTTTTTGGGGTGCGATGGAAGTGCGGCACCCAGAGCAGGTTCAGTAGCACAACCTTATCCACTTCGTGCAACCACTTGCGCTGCGGTGTTCTGCTTGGGCTTCATAAGGTTCCTGGTCTCAAGGTGAGGGAAGTTCTCGTGGTCAGCAAGGTCCCAATCTTCAAATTTTAGGCTCGGCACTTGTCCCAAGGGCATACCCTAAAAAATAATGTTGTCTCCGAGGAGCGGGGTCTCGATCAATCTCTTAGTCTTGTCCAGGTCCTTGGGCACTTTAGCCTTCCCTTTTAATGGGGGAAAATACATGGGCAACTTTGTCGAGGGGTGCACAGGCTGAGTGTCCTCCTCCATACCTTCATCCTCATCCTCTGCAATGATAAGATCCTCTAGATCTTCTTCTTATTCTTCATCATTTTCTATGGTGGCGGCTTTCCCCTTCTCCTCCATTGACATCTTGCTGCACAGCGGGTTCCACGTGGACACACGTATGGGAACCATCACATGTTTGTCCTTCTTAGGTCTTGGCATGTGTGGTGATTTTTGGATTTCTGCCACAATTCCCACTCCTTTGGGAGAATTTCCCCCAGCTAGAGCTTACGCGGCTCTCCGGAGGTCATTTTGATTCTCTCCATACCATCCTCAGCAGTTTCCATCGTATTGGTCCAGAAATCTAGCACTCGTGAACTCACGGGCTCAATCAACGCTCGGCTCACAATAATCAGGGCTCTGCTCAATCGCTCAGTTTGGAAATGACCAAGTTTTGTTTGCTGGGTAGTCCTTTGTATTTTATAACACTTTTTGAATTTGAATTTGACCATCCCCCCAAATCTGGTTCATTAATGCTTCCCTGGCAGCAAATTTTTCCAAATATTGCCCATAAATCATGTCTTAAATTCCTGCCGCCTGCTCCATTTGGTCTCAAGTAGAGCATACCATCATGAATAGTGACTTCAATGCTCACTTTCTGTCCAACCCGTGTGGCAGCGCAACCCCTCGTGTGCGGTGGTGGACCTTGTGACTTTTTGTTTCTACATACTGCTCCAATGTCATGGAGCTTCCAGGCAGAGTAGTTTATAGTCCCGTGCTTCCTTCAACTACTTGGAGCACTAAGACTCTTCCTCCCTTAGCTAGTCAAGTGGCCACACCACCTGTGTGTAGTTTCCTCTAATCATCCAGCATTTTTCCTAGGGAATACCTACCTTTTACCATTACTAGTTGCATCGCGCACCTTATCATGTATAGCACATCACCCTGGTTAATTCTCTTAGTAATATGCAGTTGAAGCCAAGGCATCAGACTGATAAATTCATGGTGATAGTGCTCAAACTTGTCAGCATGATTGTGCACACCCTATTTTATCACCGTGGTATTCTTATCGATAAAATCGTCCCTTATCTCATCTTCCAGCTTCTTGACTACTGCTTCTACCAAAGCGCTTTTCTTCCTTAATTGAACCCTTTCTTTTCCAAGTTCTTGGAGCCTAAAATTTACCAATTGGATTTCTACTTCCAAGGTTCTGTGAACCGTCGCATCTATTGGTGCGATCATGTGCGGTCTAAGTTCTTCATACTCCAACCTTGGCAGTGCCTACGTGGTCAGGGTTTTTCACACATTCCTATATGCCTAGAGAACCGCTGGTACATGCAGGTCCCAGTCAATCCACTTCACATTGTGGACCTTGTTCAGCACTTCGTGTATTTTCTTAAAATCTTCTGCGTGGATATTATTTTGTGCTCTTGCCCTTGCCATACTTCCTGGTCCCAAATGGAGGGGTTGTTCACGCCATTGTCTTTCCTGCACCTGCTTACCGATCATGCTTCCTACCATGAGGAAGGTGTGGATTCATGCAGGCTGCACACCATATGCCTGTATCCATCTGGAAAGGTGGGCGTGCAGGCCATTTTCTCTATCATACTTGGCTTTTATCCGCATCTGAGGCTTCCCAAATCATAGGTGCATCATCCTTGGGTAGTCGCTCTAGTCCTAAAAACTCTTTTGGTGTGTACCCCACCACCTTGCGAGCGTAGCACACAGTACCCACTTCAGAGCATTGAAACGCTATTATTCTGACACTTCTCTTTCAAATTTGTTTAGGAACTCCTCCACTTAACCTAACCCATCATACGTCAACAGATCCCTTATCTCTATTGCTACACAGTGCAATGACCTTGTCATCATCTTACAGTTGATCGTGGTTACCTCGTGTAACCGGTTCTTCCATCACTCTATCTCTTCATTAGAATATTATGTATAGGAGCTTTCACGCTCCCACGAGATTCAACCATCCGCGGTTGGATTTACACAGTCTTTCTCGTGTGTAGTTATCATGTAGATACATTCTATATCATCTTCGTTGTTGTAGTCGCGCAGTGGCTCTGTGTAGCATGATCCTTCTCCGGGGTCTAATTGTACCACTACGCGTAGTGAATTTTTCTCAAAAATATTCTTACACTTCTTTAGATTTATCACTCCATTCATATCAGTTTCCCAATCTATTCCCAGTAGCGCGGGATAGGGATTGTTGTCATCAACAATTTCTATCACTTCGAAATTTGCTAGCGCGCTCAAACCTTTGATATCTACTCTAATTCCCTGCAATATCCCCATGGGTAGGATCTTCTGTTGGTTCACCATTCGAAGTTGGATAGGAGACCATTCTAGTGCAGGCCTACCCATGTGCTCCCATGTCTTCTTTGGCAAGACGTTTATGTCTGATCCTAGATCTAGAATCACTTGATCCATCTCATATTCCCCGATCTACACGGTAAATCTTATCTCCCTTCCTGTTCGCATTGTGTGCTTCCCGGGCTTCTAGACTACGTGTGGTTCTCTTGGTGTGGTCCCAACACATCTAGTTATGAGTTCTTGCAGCCTCTTCACAACCATGCTATCATGCAGTGGCTTCATGCATGTCTCCAACAATGTAGTGAGCATCGATGGGTCCATTTCTGGCTCCAATCTATCTTTACTTCCTGAAGTGGAGGCATCTGCGAAGCTCCTCTTAACTTCCATGAATGTCTCCTTAGTGCGCTCCAAATGAAATTTTGGTTCCTTCATTGGAGCCTTGAAAACCTAGTTACTTTCTTCGGGTTGCTTTCCTTTGTCATCCCCTATCGTAATACCACTCCAAAGCACGATATTTACATTAGGGTCTTCCTCACATGGCTTAGACCTCATCATTTGCAAGTTCTAAGTCGGTGGAGGCTAGAGTTCTCCTTTATCGCACAACCTTGTTATCAATGTGGGATAGTGCTCCATCTCATGGTCAGACTGCATACAATATAAGCATGATGGTCTTGTTTGATTTGTATAATCGTGGGCATATGCTGCGGCCCTCTGTAATTGTAACATATCAACTATCTGCGACCTCTTCCTTTTCCCATTCCACCTCGGCCTCGTCTACATCCCTAAAATCTAGTGCACGCCATTCCTGCATTTTGATCGAGGGGCTAGCTTTTGGCTTGAACTCTGTAGGTAGGAGTCTTATCCATCACTAGCTCATAACTTCTACAAGTGCGCTCATCATGGCCTACTGACCTACAGAAATTATCGAACAACTGCTAGGAATTCTACGTATACTTCTGTAGTAGATGGAAGTTATATGTAGCATGTTTTCCTCCTATCTGAAAAATCATGCACCATAATGGCGGAATCACGCCTGGTCCTACTTGTGCCTCCAGCTTCAATGGCATTGGTCCTCCTCCTACGAGGTTATTCATGAACACCAAGAAATGGTCCTTGTTGTGCCCTTGGCGCTTGCACTTTATGCACCATACCTCGTCGTGCACTTTTGAATGAATCGTCCTGTCTTGTTTCAAACTCTGCATCTCAAGGCACAAGTTTTACAACTGTGTGTGAATCTGGTGGACTTCCAGGTTAGGATCTTGTATCGAAGTCTCATGCAATCTCATCGCCACCTACAAAGCCTCAGCCTGAGTGGTTAGCCTTTGTTGCAATAGCGCATTCCGTGTGTTAAAAAGGCTACAAATCATTCGCGGTGTTGCCCATCTGTAAAGGTCATCTTCGCTTCATGAATTGTGCACTTCAGTCTTTGATCCAACTCCCATAGGGCTTCGCCTGGTAGCATGGTGATTTCCTTGAAGCCAATGATTGACTGTGCCTCCGATTTTTGCCTGCTAAATTCCTTGTTTAGTGCAGCTTGGATATCCACTATCCCTGCATTCGGATTGTCATTGGAATGCTTAATGTACCAGGTTAGCACATGATCCTACAGAGCACTTGACAAACGTTGCCTTATTTATATAGTCATCTGTGACACCCTATGCTTCCCATACAGCTTTTATCACGAACCAAAATTATTCTAGATCTTCATTCCCTACTCCCTTGAACACTGGTAGCTTTATCGCATTGGCCATACTACTTCATGGTGGTGGTGGAGGTGGTATGGCCAAAGTTGGGGGTGAAGACAATGAAACTGGTGGTGGTGTGGGTGCGAGTGGTATGTGCAAAATTATCTGCTTTATCAAATTGGTCACACTTCTTCGTGAAACCTTCGTGAGCTCTTCTTCACCTCCTCGCAAAGGTGAAATCAAGGGGCTAGTTTCTAGTTCTGTGCTACCTTCATTTCTATAGATCCTCCCACTATGCGTAGCCCCAAACATCAATTTATTCACATAACCCACTTTTCACACAGTAGCATTTTGATCCAAGTGTTCAAATATTTAATGTACTTACCTCGTGGTCCCTTGAGGAAGCATCGTTTTGCCTCGCTATAGCTAACCGAAGTATCTACTGCTAATTCAATGATGAAGCTTCCTATGATTTGATCCAGCCAGTGATCGACAGTGTGCGTGATATTATCTTCCAATGCTTCTAGTCTGCGCACCAATTTTGGAGTCCACGCAATAGGTTTGTTGAGTTTACACCTTCCTTGGCTATCTGCTAGCCTCACGATCCACTCGTACAACTCAGTAGGGAATGATGCAAAGAAATTTTCATGGATTTCCGTACATAAGTAGCAATCTAACCACTCTTCCTTTGATAATTGCGGATTCTTGTTTTCCTACACTGTGAACTCGTGAATCTTTCTGTCCAACCACTCTTCAAATCCTTTCTTTGTCGGATTCCAGTGATACGACATCACACATCTTTATGCATATCACAGTCCCAGCAATGGAACCATTTTTTGCCTTGTTGGGGCATGACCCAGGTTCGGAGTTAATTAGCCAAAAAAATCTGGGTACTACTGGCCCTTTCAACAACAGTCTGCAGAGTGTGGACTGAGGTCTCACGCAAAGTAGTATGGGAGGGTGCTAGAACCAGGATTCTGTACCCCGGAGATGTCTGATGAGTTCGACTGGTCCACGGTTTGTCCCTGTGTGCAGGGTGATTCACGTACTTTCCTGTTCCTTGTGACCTGATATACTACCTTCACATAGCCCTACCCAGGGGCTGTGCGCTGCACTCTACATTGTTACCCAAGACCTTTCTTTTACAATATTAGTTAATTGTCTTTGCCTACTTAAGTTCTTTAAGTTATACTTAACAACATAAAACCTTCATACAGGTTCATGTAGTAAATAAACATTATACTTGTAAATTACATTCATTCATGCAATACACCAGAAAAAATACATAGAATTATGGAAAAACTTCTCTTTATTGATTCTTTCCATGGTTACAGACTCAACTTGCCCTATGCACTCAGCTGCAAGGGTCCGTGCACTTGGTTGTGGACTACTAGGCCTTTTCTCACATAGCTACAGAGCCTTCTCCTACTCTGCGACCCAAAGACACACTTCACACTGTGACTCAATCCTTCAGACTTCTCATGTTCATCTTTAATTATCTTCGTTTTCTTTTACACTTAGAGCATTTCTCTATTTATACAATCCCATGGTCCGCAGACCATGGGTAGGTCTATCCAGCTGACGTTACATTACAAAACTAGGGTAGACAACCCTACGACCCTATCATACTTTCGCGCCCCGCACCCGCAATTCGCAAAGCTTTACAACAAGATTCGGTCAAAACTTGGGCTTTAAGCCCCAAAACATGCCTTGGGGGATTCCATGCCCAACACAGGGAGAGGGAGTTAGTATCTCACCAAAGATAGGGGAAGGTCCTCATCTCAAGGACAAATCTCATTGGGATAATATCAAAGCGTAATACTAGGAGAATTCGACCACATCCACAACGAACATCATCCTCCTCATTGTTCTGGAAGCCTCTAGATCATGAAGCTTCTCCTCCACTTTGGGAAAACATGCCTATTAGGGTTCAGTGGGAGTATCCAAGAAAAATACGAGCTGGGAGCACGAGGGTCATATGGTGCAACCTGCCATCAACACGAGAGGGTAGTGTCATAGTTGCGTTGACCCAAAACTTAGGGTTTTGAGCTCATTTTTCTCTAGAAAGGCACCTTTTCATTAGTTATTCATGGAGGATCTCGATACCATATTAGGATAGGTACACTACATTGTTTTCAAGATTTTTTCACTCTGGGGTATGACATAGTGAAGTGTAGGATGTTTGAAAAAATATTGTGCAACGGATTCCCCCTAAACTATAAATGCATAATAGGGAGTGATGGTTAAGATGCTTTACGAGTTAGCGAAAGGACTCGAACAAACATTGTCAGGAGACCTACAAATCAAGGATTCATATACATATACGTATCTGATACCTCTATCATATATATCAAAACATGAATCCACAGTATGGACGCAACCATTTGGATAGAAACGAACATGTGAAAATATCCATGGTATGGATGTAGCCATCCAAATGAAAAGGATTGTATGGAATTCTAAGATCCATGATATGGACACAACCACCCGATATAAAAGGATCATCATCATCATAGATATAAGGTTCCAGTATGGTCACAACCATCCATATAGAGGAAACATGTATACAATAATGAATAATACACAATGCCACACAACCTAAGTATATCAAACAAAACTCAGGGTCTTGTGCTCCATTCCAACCAAATCAAAGTACAAATTCTAACATGTGAATGAATGTGTCAAAGTCAAACATGCTATAAAACCACCTGATTACCAGCCAATGATGTGAACCGTTAACAGGCACGACAAAAACCATTAGTAATGACAATGACTCTCAAGGTACGATAGTACAATCTGTGAATGTGAAAATGAAGCTAATGTCGAACACTTGTGGAATCATCTAATCAAAGGCCAATGATGAAAACCTGTCGTTGAATGCAAATAACTTGCCATTAAGGCATGCAAGCTCTAAGGTATTGAAAGGGAGTTTCTAAGTCATATCCCTGGATAATGAGCTGAAGTTGACAGGGAATGACCCATCGAAGGAGGGCCATAATGATTCCCTCATCATCGAAATGAAACAAGTAATAAAGTGGAATAATCGAGTATGATCCAGGACTATAGAAAAATATCAGACAATGTATAGGTACTAAACTATAGATAGGACTTCTCTTGAACATATCAGTGACACAACTATGGAGTGTGGCAACACTTGACTCAACATAGGAATGGGGGTCATGATGACGAAGTGGAATAGTCAAATTGGAGGAAAAATGGATTACCCAAACTTGGAAGGACAAGTGACTGAGTGAGGATATCCCAAACCCAACACAAGAAATATATGAGTGTCATTATAAGGAGATGTTTCACTTTCACTTTTCCCCACTATATCTAGTGAGTACCCTAATTATTTTTAATCCCAAGCTTAAAGGGGATAGCCAATGCTTTTCGTATAAGTTCATTCTTCGAATGAATCCATCCTAGTAAGTTTTACGACTCCCAGGAAGGATAAACTCAGTATTGTCATTGTGACAAGTCTTTCGTCGTTTAATTTTTTATGAGTCCAATGGAAGAGTAACTCAATGTCTTTTTCATATTTAGAGAGTTTGAAAAAGAGACAAAAAAGAAAACTCCATCAAGTCCCTTTTCGTAATTTGTCTCTTCAACCCGAAAAGGTAGAAAACAACATTCGAGAGAACCTCTTGACCATGTTGACCAAGATGTTCCTTTGTTGTAAATAGTCAATCCCAGCTCGAAAAAAGGGCTAAACTTATACTAAGACAACGTCAATTTATTTAATTTAACAAGTTTGAAAAGACAAGTACTCAACGATCTTTTCATCTTTCAAGAGTCAGAAAAAGGCTTAAAGATGTCTCCGGGGGGGGTTCCTTTTTCATTTATTTTTAACGAGATCAAAAAAGAGATAAAAAAACTCATTGAGTCAGTCAAGAATGATCAATGTTACCATCAAAATATCCTGTAACTATACAAAGAAAACCATACATCACTGATATCGAGAAAAATAATCAAATATTGGTAAAAATGTATTTGAAATTTTATAAATAGACAAAAAGTAAAAACATTTAACCATTTCACTTTGGGTAATATGGATAGTGAATTTTACCTTATTTTCTCTAATTCTTCAAGGAAGCGGTGTGGCAGATCTAGGATACTATTTCATAAACCATCAGTTGCAGGTACGAGATCTTCCCTTTCTCTTGCTTTTCATACCATTTTTATGCCATTTCATATAAGTTTTGACTGTTTAAGAGGAGTTTTTTTGTTTCTATTATTGGAGATGATCAACATGAGTTTGATCATTAGATCCACGTTGATTTCCCATAGCCCAAAGGATCATTTCACTACTAGCACAAAAACAATTCAAACAATCAGGCTGGGCACGGAGAAAAAAATAAAATGAGAAATACTGTATCTCAATCAGGTTTTTCAAAATGTTAACCCATTGAAAGACTTCTAAATATTATTTATGGATTATTTGTAGGAGCTTTCAATGAATATGGCCATCGAATGGAAAAAGAGAGGCCAAGAGGTAGAAGACCACCAAGCTATTCGAAGCGCAGCATGTATTAATGCCTTGAGGGACTGTGGATTGCTTAAAATCTTTCAGACTTTGGGACTCAAAACTCATAATGAGTTTCTAGAGTGCCTCATAGGATTATGGGATGTCAGTCGCTAGATTTTCATTATTGGATATCAAGAACATGAATTAGAGGTATCTGACATCTATTTCATCGCTAGACTGTCTAGGAGAGGAGAAAGGATCCACCTCTCCGGAGCTCGTAATGGAGTAGAGAGCACTTGCACACTGATCAGAAGGCATTGCCCGGATGCAAAAGCAAACATGAGTGGAAAGGTTAAGATAGAAACTGTTAGGTTCCTATACCAATAGGTTTCATTTTTCATGATTGACAGTGGAAGTGCCAAATATGTTCATCTTTTCATGCTGCAAAGGTTCCATATTTTGTAAAAAAGGCATTAGTGAAAAGTTAAAAAATGTGAAGAGGGTATGCCCTAAAAGAATTATCAAAGGGAAACAAGAGTAAATTGGTCAGAAAAAATGATAAAAATGAACCCCAAAGAAAGACCAGGAAAGTGGCCAGTTCAAATGCCACTGCTAGTTTGATGGATGGCCCAACAGTTCAATCTCGACCATGCCATGTTTTAAATTGCTTGTTCTAGACTAGAGAATGAATATCTGTCCAAACAGTTCAAGCCTGGCAGATGAGTAGCTATGTAGAGAAACTAAGGAGCCCAACTGCTTAATCTGGGCCCTTGGAAGAGATAAGGGTAGATTTAGATAGGAGGGCAGTAAAAAAAAAGAGGATAATCAGGGTCTGCAAGTCTTAGTGCACCCATTCAAAAGGAAGAAAAAATGTTAGGTGTATTAGGCTGGGTAGGTAGTTTGAGGTTGCAGAAAGCAAGGTTTTGATCATCTGATGTATTGCCAATTACAACTTGTCTCATCAATGAAATATATGCCAAAGCATTTGTTTGATGGCAGAATTATGGAAGCATGTCTAACTCCCTTTCACCCCCCCCCCCCCCCCTCAAAGTTTCTTACTAACACCCCTCAAGGACCTTGGGATCTGCCCAACCAGTCCTGTTATCACTTCATTTTTGAAAAAATACTAAGTCAAGCTTTGACTTTCTTAAATGAAAAGAAGCCACATTTCTTGTGTAAAAATCATTCTATACTCCTTTCATCTTCATATCTCCAAGTTCTCATACTATGGACTTAGCATTCATCCATTCAGCTTCAATCCATAAACTCATATTAACCACTAATTCTATTATATAGCTCCCTAAAACCACTTCCCCATCCCTATGCTACAAAAAACTATATAAAATCCAAAAATGTATTAAATATCCCACCCCATTGCAGTATAGCCATATAAATATAGTTTAGGGGAATAATAGTCCATCCGGGACTACTATTAACCCTTCCACGTCCTCACGCAGAGTTAATTTAACCTCTGATTAAATTAAAAACCACTCCTCTTTACCCTTAAACCCTACTATTCTACTCTTTGTTAATATTGGGTGTTCAAATGTTTATTTAAACATTAAACACCACCAGCGCATAACCCACAAACCCAAATTTTTGACCCCCCCGCCACATAAATAAATGATAAAATATTCAACGGCCCCGCGCACAAACCTGCCGTCAGTTTCGCGCTCCGTTAGCCCTCCGATCCGCCCTCCCAGATCCGACGGCTCTCGGCGATTTTGGAGCCGCCCCGTCATTTGATAGTTATCATCCGATAGCATGGCGTTTTTTCTGTCGTACAGAAGACAGGTGTCCACCTTTTATTGCATCAGAGCCCCTCTAACAAATACCGCTCCCGTACAGAAGGCAGTCCAATAAAACCACAAACCACCTTCTGTCTCTCCGCCCCCAACATCAGTGCCACGTCGCCTCTTACGTCACTCTTGCGTCAACCCACTGTCACCCCGTGTCATTGCCACCACATCTGCATCTGTCCCTACCCCGCCATTGTGTCCTATGCCACGTCGTCATCCCAGTCAACTGCCACATCACCCTGCCATACCCGGGACCCATCGATGACGTCATGCTGATGTCATATCAAAAAAGAACCAAAATTCCGCAAAAGCCCAAATTTGTGTTAAAAAGGGAAAAAACGTCGTTTTCGTTTGTTTTTTATGCAAACGAATGTTGCAAACTTTTGCATGCCACTTACAACCAGTGTGCATTTGATGTGCCCGACAGTCGCCAAGACCTGCTCGACCTGCAACCCGACCTGTTCGGCCTCCACCCACGGCCATTCACCACAACATTTCTCCAAGTGAACAGGTATTTACCTGAAAAGCACCAGTAACCCTGTTTTTCATGATTTCTCTACAAAATTACCCAAATACACCTGAAAATCCACATTAAAACATATTGGCACCTGCAACCTTTTCTTCTCTGCCTCACGTAACTTCATTTGCGGCCAAAACCTGGCATCTTTGCCCCCCTGATAAAACTACCACCGCCAGCTCAAATTGTAGCTCCAGTTCACCCGCAGAATCACTAAGAGTAGGTTGCTAAAGCCCTTTATTTTTCCCCTTTCTAGTGTACCAATTGCAAAGCCTTGCACAGTCTTCATTTCTTTAAGTTTTACTCCTCAAAAACAGCTCTACACAAAACTTGAAATTGTGAGTTCCTTACCCAGAAAACCATTATCACAACTCTATTTTCTGCTGAAATACAGGCCTAACCCAACTGCAATCATTGTCGAAACATGGAGGCCCCAGTTGCCCTTAACATTGCTCCACTAAATGAACCCCATAGACAGCTAGAATGGCTTCCACTGGCAGATAGAGATTATCAAATCGACGATATGGAAGGAGTGAAGCCTCATCTTCAAGCCTTTTGTGCGATAAGGAGTAAGTTCAGAAACAAGACTGATCCATTAAGAATATGGGAGTCCAACATGCCCATGTCCTATTTTCCCTCAGTAAATGTTTTTCCTGATCTCATCCATCACTACTGTTCTAATTATGATCTTGTTCATAGGGTAGTGATGAGCCCTGCTGGTAAAATCCTCTTCTACATTACTCCTCAGTCTATTAATGAGATGTTTTAATTCAAACCAACTCAGCCATTGGTCCCCCTTTCTATGAAGAATCTGATAGATCAAGCATCAAAATTGCCCCCTGTAGAGATTGACTGAATTGCTAAGTTGTTTATGCCCCCAGAATGTTACTCCATATTTACAATTCCTTATCTCCATGTTGCATTTACTGAGGAGGGAAAAATGATTATATATATGATCTCCTACATCCTGGGATTTAGAACAAGTGAGATTGTAGACAGTACTATCTTTGCCTTGATGTCTATCTTCACTCTAGGACAGCCCCCTACTGTCTAGTATGATTATGCCACTTTCATTGCTGATAAGATTCATCAGCAATTCATGAGCCTAGAAAGGGAAAGGGTTTTCAAATACACCTCATACATCTATCATATGCTGTTGTATTATCAGTCTGAGAGTTTCCCAGTTATCCTAAAAAAATTGGATGCAAGAGGGGAGAGGAGGTCAGTCATATTTTGGTTATCAGTATTCCATCATATTAGTTACTCCCCATACACATACTGTGAGGTCATTGACCTGTTTATCTATCCAGCTACCTGCTTGTTGTCAATAGATCCTCCCCCCAGACTCACTGATGATATGCAGAAGATTCTACAGCTTTCCAAAAGCTACAGCATCGGTGACTAGTATTTCTACCAAAACCACACCATAATCAGGGTCTATGGTTGTTGATTAGCCCCCTACCGACTGCCCAAATATGTCCCCATGAGACTATTTTCCTTAGAATACTTTCGGCAATTTGGTAATGCGGATATGGTGCATTTCTTTGGCAAAAGCAAAAATGCACAAATAAAAATCAAAAATCAATTGGGTTCTTTTATTTTTAATAAGAGGGAAGAAGCATGGAAGGATGCTGACCAGATTCTAGGGGAGAAGCTCAACCTAAAAACAAGCTTTTATTGGGCACCATATGACCCCAATCACTTTATAAGCCTTAGAATAATAAAATATAGGCTTGCAGCATATGAACACTATACTATCCCTCAAATTGAGCAATTTTCTAATCAACAAGAGTGGGTAAAGGGAACTCTAGTTGAAGAATTCACTGAAGAAGAAATAACAGAAAAAGAAATCAAGAATCTGGAAAATCTGTTGAGTTGGAATCTTGTGGACAGGTGTTTTTTACATCTCCTCAGTACATTGGAGAAGGCAAATCTTCTGCCACGGCCCACCAGCAACCTGCCCAAGGAAGTACCCACCTGTAGCAACAGATAAAGGAAAAGAGGTGCAGCATTTAGAAGAACAAGTGCACAATTTGGGACAGCAAGAAACAATGGTAGATCAGCCAGTTTCTACAGATGAACAAAGCCAAGGGCAAGACCCTTCTACACAAACAAATGTGACGGAAATTCTAGTATTACAGACACCTCTAAATGAGGAAAGAGCGAAGAAGAGAGATAGGCAGGAAGAGACCCCTCTATGGACATCTACAGATCAGCAAGGAGAAAGGAGACAAAGGTTGAATCCTTTTTCAGAGGAAGAAATGCCAGAGGGGCCCACAGAACAGCAAATTCCCACAGGCATGGAGACATCGGCCAGCCCTTTTCATCAGGAGCAAGAGAGACAACAGGGAGTGGAAGTAACATCCACAAGGCAACATGGCAGATAGCCCTCTGATATTAAAAAAGCATTTACTGATATCAAGGCCAGGAATGAACCAATAAGACTACATTTTTACAACCAGCTAATAAGGATGGCCCCTACCAATCAGCAAAGGCTAATGGTGGCCTATGACATCCAGGAAGGAAGAATGACCCTCGGTCACTTCAGACCTACAACTCAGCAACCCCAATCAGCTGTTGATTACATTAGAACTAATCTGGAAGTGTTTGCCAAGGATATCCATCCGATGGACCAGATTGAATTGCACAAGCAGACTGGGGAGATGGTATATGCTACTCTAGCAGATAAAACATTGTTAGCCCATAGATTGCAAAATTCTTTGCACAACACTGCTGCCCAACTTGAGTTCGAGAAAGCTTCGTCATAGGCCAAGGACAATAGAATCAAGTCCTTGGAGGAGATTATCATAGAGCTGGGACATGATCCCTCTGATCCCAAGGGTGTACAAGCTTTGATAAAAAAGAAGGATGAAGACATAGCTGCCCTAAGAAGACAAATCAGGCTGTCACCCACATTGCATCCTCAAGCTACACATCTGGCACAACAAAAAGAGGAGTAGGATATGGTAGCTTTGCTTACAACCTTACATAAAAGGTTGATAGAGACAGAGAGTGCCTTAGAGGCATCATTACAGGGAAGACAGGGAGAGTTGGCCCCTCAGCCAATTCAAACAGCTCAGATTCTTACAGCTGCTCCTCCCACGGCCACCACAACAGTCCCTCCCACTGTTACAACATTAGAAGCAGGCGTTTCAAGCTCAGCACCAATTTCAGCCACTACTTCAACACCTACAGAGCAAGGCACCAGCTTAAAAATGGATAATATGATGAAGGAAATAGAAGCTCTAGAATTGAAAATGACATAATTGAAAGAAACCAAGGAAAATCTGGCTACAATTGAGGGAAAATATGACAAATCAAAGCAGGATGTAGCTGAGAAGACAAGAGAAGTCAAAGCCTTGGAAAGAAGAATAAAGGAGCTGGAGAAAGAGCTCACTTTTGATAGGACTCTAGCAGATATCAAGAAAATTTTGTGGGCCAAAATTGGCCAATCCGTTACAGACCAATGGCAATCCATTGAAACCATTCATGAGCAAATGGATTTGATAAACTTGGCTCAGTTTGAAAACCAAAAGGCTAGAGCATCTTTAAGAAATATGCCCGAGCAAGCAAATAGAATGATCCAATTTTTGAATACTCGCACCAAAGGGCAGCTGGCAGCATTAGGAATCAGTAACAGGACTGAAACTATTTTGCTAATAAAAAAGGTGTTAACCCTTAGGAATTTTGTGTTGGAATTGGACAGAAAATTCCAAGAAATGCAAACAGAGGTGGATGAGTTCCAGACAAAGATAATGGCATTACATACCAGAGGGCTACCAAGTTTATCAACCAGTGCTGGAAGACTACTGTCACATGGCCTTTATGCCAACAGAGTGAATAATTTTGCTGCCAACCAAAACACAGCCTCCTCAAGTACTTCAGAAGATACAGGTCCTCCATCAGGACAGAGTGTCTTTGATAAATTGGAAAATCTATTCTACATTGCGCATGAGATAAACCACCTGTTCGAATTCTAGCCCACTTTCCATAGATGCACAGAAGTTGAGGAAACACTGATAAAGATACAAAGGCATCAGCTACCTATAGAGGATTGGTGGAATGGGATGATAGAAGCATTACTCAGGTGATTTTGTTTATTAATTCTTTTTTGATCAAGCTACAGTTCAGCATATACAGATGGCACGATACACCTGTCAAAGGTAAATCAGCATAAAGCAAAATTGAAATGATAACTACAGCTCATCAAATGCTAAGAAGCCGAGCACACAGGATGAAGACCCAGACAACAACAGGCAGCGTACCAGCAGCAGGCCCAAAAAACGCAAATTAAATGCGCAGCAGGCAGCCGACTCATTCAGCCCAGAAAGTCAAAGTTTTCTGACAAAATAGACAGCTAGCAAGCCAATATTAACTGCAGTGTTTAATGCTTCATTTACTCCCTCACAAGAGTTGGTGATGTAATTTATTGCTTGAAGAGTCATCACCTAGATATTTTGTATCTTGTTTTTTATATATACCTCCCCATAAAACGTATTTGGGGTTGGTTGGTTGATAATCCTCATTCGAGACTTGTGCTGTATATTTTGAGAGCTCTGTAATCAAAGACTGGTGGAATGCTTTGGATGAAGAAATCATTGTTGTGTTATTTAATGGCCAAAGAGTGACTGTGGAATTCATGTGCTACTACATGGCTCAATAAGTGTTTTCCTACCTCTGTTTACAGTTTACATATGTTTATGCACCAATGTGTTACCATCTAAATAGCAAGAAAGAAGAATAGCTTAGGTTTTGCTTGACTGTAGCCTATGCTCAGTTCTCGTTATTTCTATATGTTTTCTTCAAAAATGGTTATGAATATGCATACTTAAATGATCATGTTTACCCTGTTTCTTTCACATATGACTGTTATTTAGGAATTCTTGACTGCTCCTAGACAAACTTTCATTCACCTTCCCTCTCTGTTAGTTAATGAAATATTCTTAGTTGCCTTTCATCTCTGACCTTCATTCCATCTTTATTCCAGCCTGATATTGTTCTATGTGTAGCTATCCTGCTCCGTATTCCTCTTGTGACCAAGAAAACGCAACAGCAAGCCCTAATCCATGACTCCATGCCCAATGGTTTGAACTTCTCACACTATGCATCCCAACTCTACTTGAAAACATCATCCTTCCCACCAAAATCAAAACAAAACCCATGCACACCATAACTAGCCTAAATCCAACCCAAAACAAAGTTAAATCATAAAGAGAGAGCCCTCTCTGACTGCAGGTAGGCTAGGACTTATAGCCCAAAGATTGGTTTGTGGTTACCTCGGCCGTATCCCTTAAGGAGCTAAGGGACAACCTGAGTGATAACATCATTGGCGACTCAACTGGGGACTGAATGAATTGTTGCAATCGCTATCTGTTCCTTAAAGCTACAGATGAAGCCTGAATGTCAGCCAGGAAGCCTTTGAAACTGTTCTTGCTTTGCATCTACAGGAGTAAATAAAAGCTGCTTCAGTCAATCTTCATGCTAGTTTTAAGCTACAGATAGCTGTTCCAAAAATTTGATTACTTCCTTGCTAAATTCCAAAAATTTCTTAGAAAAATACCAAAAACAAATTCGGAAGCTGGCTCCAAAGAGGAAAACTCGTTATACCAGGTCAAACCCTGACCCAGATCCTCCAGCTGTTTTTGACAATCCTAACTTAATCCCAAAGATCCTTAGGAAACAAGAGGAACAAGAACAGTTTGTTGATTCAAGCCCTGAAACAGTTCAGCAAAACTATATTCCAACCCCTGTTAAACCTTCAGTTCATCCTCACACTGCTCCTTCTTCTCCTTCTTCCTCATCCACCTCTCAAAGCACATTCCCCACACCTCCATCCACTGCACAAATTTCCATTGCTGTCCCTGTTGTCCCAGCTGTTCCATTCCTTCATGTTGTCCCATTTATCCCTGTCAATATGGCAAATAGATATGCCCCTTTGCAGCTACCTGCAAATCCAAGGGCTATACCTCAGGATTACCAAAGTAAGATCACTTATTTTGATGGTACAGGTACCTATACTGCCCTACAGCATACAACGAAAATGCAAGACTACTTTGAGAATTATGAGATAGACGATGATGATGTGAGAATGAAAATCTTCGTCCAAAGTTTAACAGGTGAAGTAAGAACTTGGTTTAGAGCACTTGCTGCAAATTCCATAGCCAACCCAGATGCTCTTTACCAATCATTTCTCAACAGATGGGAAAAGAAGAAAGATCCACTACAAATTCTATCTGAGTATGACACAATAAAAAGAGGCCCCCAAGAAACTGTCCTAGATTACTATGCAAGATTCAACAATGTTTACAATGCCATCCCTCAAAACGTTAGAACTCCACCTGACTTAGCCTTAATCAAATTCCCTTATGGATTTGACTTTGACATGGCATATCAACTAAGGGAAAGAGCCCTGCCAACCTTAGCAGACATGCAAAACATAGCTGTTAGTGTAGAGGCAAACCTTATTGCTAAAAGAAATCGGGCAAGAGCTGAAAGAAGAACTACTTTTAAAGAAGAACCTTCAGCATTTGAACAAAAACTGGATGCAATCATCAAAGGTATGGACAGACTTGGGGATAGGGTGGAAACTATTGAGAGAAAGTCATCATGGGAAGGTCAACCAAGTGCTGCTAGAAACCCAAACTTTAGAAAGAATCAAAATCCCAATGTTGGAAGGGCTGGTCCTGATCAGAACATCAGACCTCCTTTTCAAGAAAATTATGTCAAGGCCTCAACATCTAATGAACCAATTGAGGACCCTCACATCAACTTGATGGGTTTGGATAGTGAACACCAAGTCTTTTTAACACAAGAGGATCAAGAGGCCCATAATTGCAACCAATTTCAAACCAAATCAGGAGAATCATTTGATTTTAGAGAAGGCTATGATGCAGCAGTTTATGAGGTACATAAACAGTACAAATTGCGGAGCAGAACCATAGATGTGCCTGAAACTAGCAAACCAAAGGATGCTAAATAGCCAAAGAAAGTAAAAGATAAAGTTGTTCTCCCAGAATCCTCTGATAAAACAGACCTACACCCAAGAGAAGTCACTGTGGAGGATATATCAGATGTACAACCCTCTAAAGATCAGCCATCCTCATCCCTCCCCTCAAAAGTAATTTCAAACAGCATTCCTCAAAATAAATTCAAAACAGATTCAACTCAAAATCATACCCATGATGAAGAAAAGGTCACTGAAAATTCAACTGAAAAGGAAAAAGCTGTTGCCCATAATACAAAGACTTAGATAGAGAAACCCTTCAACTTGGAAACATAAATAGGAAAGCTGAAGATAGTTGTTCCTCTTTCTGAATTGGCCAAACACGAAGTGTATCGACAGCAAATCAATAGGTCACTCCAAATATCAGACAATAGGGATGCTGTGAATGTTCTAGATGATCAACCTGAATTACTGTTTGGTCATGAGGTTAACGGAAAGACAGAAAATGGAGGAGTTCCACCCTTTTATGTCAGCTTAAACATTCCTGACAAGGTGTTGCACAATGCAATGTTTGATTCAGGAGCTTCACACAACCTAACGCCTAAATCTGTGATGGAAAAACTAGACCTAGATATCACAAGACCATACAAAGATTTGTTCTCATTTGATTCAAGCCAAGTCAGGTGTCTAGGCCTAATTAAAGATTTGTGTGTTTCCCTGGTCCAATACCCAACCAAAATGATTCTAATGGATGTGGTGGTAGCTGATATTCCACCCAAATATGGCATGCTTTTATCCAGATCATGGGGGGCCAAGCTCCAAGGATCCTTGCAACTAGACATGTCCTATGCCACTATTTCAGTCTTTGGGCAACCAAAGAGATTATACCGAGAAACACTAATGAAATACGTGGTGAGTAGTCAAGAAAAGCCCCAAAACTTCCCCATCTACTCAATACATTCTGATATGGACTCATTCATCTTATATAATGCTGATATGTGTACCAAAACTGATGCCAAATTACTAGTAGCAGCACAGACAGAGGGTTTGAATGAACAATCTGCTGCTCAAAATCAAAAAATTGTTGATATGATTGATACAACAAAGGAGAATGATACATCAAAAGACTTACAAGAACCCAATCTACCCATGGTGCAATTGTCTAAACATCTCAATGCAAACCTTGACCATGAAACTTTGTGGTATTTAGAGTTTGATGGATTTGTAAACAAATTAGGAGCAGGGGCAGGGGTTTGGATTCACAACATGCAAAATGACCAGTCTGGGGGTCATGCATATAGGTTAAACTTCAGATGCACTAACAATATGGCCGAGTATGAAGCCCTCTTGTTATGTCTCAAACTCATAAAAAACCTAGGTGCAACCAAAGTCTCAATTTTAGGGGATTCAGATCTGATCATACAACAGATGAAGGGAAATTTTGTCACAAATGATCTTAGGTTGAGGGCTTATAGAGGTGCAGCCATTCAAATACTTGACACCTTCTTAGAATCTCATTTAACTAAAATTTCCAGAAATCTCAATCTACATGCACATAGCTTGGCAACCTTTGCCAGCACTTGCAAGCTACCTTTAGAACCCAACCACCGTTTCACTGCCGAAATCAAACATATACCTGATGTCCCTGATAATGTTAAAAATTGGCAGATCTTTGAAAGTGACACACAGATAAATAACTTCCTCACTTTGAAAGAGGAATTCTCCAACATGAACATTGATACAAGCACTGTGAACGACCAAGAACAAAAGCACAAAATTGAACAAAACATATCAGTTGAAAAAGCAAATCTGATGTTGCATCCAACTACTTTTGATCACAGCAATGTACAGGAGTTGAAGCAAACAGATTGTGATGAAATAGTTGAAGCAGAAGCTGAAGTAATTGATCTAAAAGACAATTCTCTGCCTATAGGTTTAACCCCTTTGGAGGATTTGTTTGATTCAAATGATATCTCAAGGAAACCAAAAATGCAACCACTGAATGATGAAATGGAAGACTGTAATATTGGGACAGCAGAGAAGCCCAAAATGGTAAAACTATCCAAGGCATTACCAGCTGATCAAAAGTTGAGATACATTGAATTGTTCAAATAGTTCCAAGATATCTTTGCCTGGAGTTATGAGGACCTCAAATCCTATGATACTTCAGTCATCCAACACACTATACCTTTGAAAGAGAATCAAAAACCTTTTAAACAAAAGCTTAGGAGAGTGAATCCTATCCTCCTTCGCCTGATTGAAAAAGAAGTTAAACGTATGTACGAAGCAGGAATCATTGCTCCAATTAGGTTCTCAGAGTAGATCTCAAATCTAGTGCCTACTAGGAAGAAGACCAGAGAAATTAGACTGTGTGTTGACCTAAGAAACTTGAACAAAGTCTCTCTCAAAGACCATTACCCCTTACCAAAAATGGATCATATCCTACAAAGGGTAGTGGGAGCCTCTAGGATTTCACTGTTAGATGGGTTCTCGGGATTCAATCAGATTTTAGTACACCCGGATGACCAAGACAAAACTACCTTTACAACTCCTTGGGGAACCTTTAAATATGTCAAAATGCCTTTTGGGCTTAAAAATGCAGGGGCCACTTTTCAGAGAGCAATGGACATAGCCTTTGCCAAAGAAATCCATGATTTCCTAGTAGTCTACCTTGATGATCTCACTGCCTTTTCAAAATCAGACCAAGAACACTTAGAACATTTAAGGCAAGTGTTTCTAATTTGTAGAAAATATGGCATATCTTTGAATCCAAAGAAATCATTGTTTGGCCTAGAGGAAGGCAAGCTCCTAGGTCATATAATCTCAAAAGATGGCATTAGGATCGACCCGGACAGAATTCAAGCTATCCTTCAAGTGCCTCATCCGAGAAACATCAAAGAACTACAAGGCTTTCTAGGGAAGATTAACTTTTTGAGAAGATTCATTCCTAATCTGGCCGAGCTCATAAGACTATTAAACAATATGCTGAAGAAAGATTCTAAAGTCAAGTGGACCATCGAAGCCAAACAAGCCTTTGAGGACATCAAAAGAGCTTTGACAAACACACCAGTCCTCACAAGTCCTAGGTTTGATAGAGATTTCATCATTTTTTCCTTTGCATCTGAGCACACAATTGTTGCTGTCCTATTACAAAAAGATGACCAAGGGTGTGAGAAACCCATTGCCTTCTTCAGCAAAGCTCTTAGAGATGCTCCCTTAAAATATCAGATTATGGAAAAGTAAGCTTATGCCTTGGTAAAAGCCATTAAAGATTTCAGGATTTACATTCTATACTCTCATGTGATTGCTTATGTCCCAAATGTTGTGGTTAAAGACACTTTAACCCAAGAAGGAATTGAAGGCAAAAGGGGCAAATGGATTGCCAATATCTTAGAATATGACATTGAAATCAAGCCTACAAAACTGATAAAAGGACAAGGGCTAGCCAAACTGATGACTAAAACCAATTTTCAAGCCCTTGACATCAATGAACTGGACAACGAAGAGGAGATGGCGACTCCACAGATCAATCAAGCCTTTTTACAATCCCCGTGGTATGCTGACATATGTTTTGTATTGTTAAACCTGCAAGCTCCCCCAGGGTTTTCAAGAACCAGAAAGAGATTCTTGAAAATGAAAGCATCAAAGTTTTGTATTATAGACAGTTCTTTGTTTTGGAAAAATCACGAAGAAATTTTACTTAATTGCCTAACATTAGATGAAACTGACGATGTCCTCAAGGAATTTCATGCAGGTGACTATGGAGGACACTTATACTAGAAATCAATTGCTGATAAAATCCTAAGGGTTGGATTTTATTGGCCCTCATTGTTTGCTGATGTGAAAAAATTTGTAATGTCTTGTCATAAGTGCTAGATTTTTGAAGGCAAGAGAAAGTTGTTACCTATACCACTTAAACCTATTTCAACTGAAAGACCTTTTCAGCAATGGGGTGTAGACTTCATTGGTGAAATTCACCCTTCATCCTCCGGCCAGCATAGGTGGATTTTGACTGCCACAAAGTACTTTACCAAATGGATAGAAGCCATCCCATGTAGGCAGGCCAATGACTCAATCATTATGCAATTTTTAGAAACCAACATCTTGTCAAGGTTTGGCTATCCAGAAAAGATCATTACAGACAATGCTGCTGCTTTCAAATCCAAAATAATGATCAACTTTTGCCATAAGTACCATATTACCTTAGGCCATTCCACAGCCTATTACCCTCAAGGCAATGGCCTAGCTGAGTCCTCCAACAAAAGCCTCATCAACATCATCAAAAAGGTCTTGGAGGAGAACAAAAAGAATTGGCACAAGAAGCTGGTAAATGCACTGTGGGCAGACAGATTGACCACTAAAAGATCCATTGGTACAAGTCCATATGAACTAGTTTATGGAATGGAGGCAAGATTCCCTTCATCTGTGGGAATCCCTGTAATCAAGTTGCTGCAAGAAATACAAGCAGAGCCTAATGATATTCAAAGAAGGATCAATCAGACCATTCACTTGCAGCAAACAAGAGAGGAAGTGTATCATAGAACCCAAGTACTGCAAGAGAAGCTGAAAAGGATGTTTGACAAAAGAACCAAAGCTGAAGATTTCTTCATAGGAAACAAAGTGTTGAGATGGGATTCTAGGAGAGAAGAAAAAGGGAAACATGGCAAATTTGATTTTTTGTGGAAAGGACCTTATGTCATTCATGCTGTACAAGGTAATAACACATATTTTCTGAAGAGTTTGGATGGCTCAAATACTGAAGAAGGCCCAGTCAATGGGCGAATGCTCAAGCACTACTTTGATTCCATGCAATCAGCATGACACCACTGTATATTGTACATAAATATCTGTAATTCCAGCATTTTTATTTACAGCGGTTAGATAAGGAACTAAAGGCAGCAAATTTTGAAGAAAAACAGGGAACTGCACCATTTTTTGATATATATTCTGGCTCTATCATAAGAAACCAAGAAAAGCACTTGTGAAGGCTAAAAATGATGATGAATACTCAGAGAAACCAGCAAATACAGAGCTGTAATTTCACAAGCAGAGCAGCTCAAAGGGTACTTCATACAAGTTACAAGGATTCAGATCAATGGTCTTGAACAGAAGGAAGGTTCAGACTGTAGCAAGAATTAAAAACAAGGCAATCTGACCTGTTGTTCTTGACTTTTCATTTGGAAAAGCCATCCCCAAGTGGAGCCACTGTTAGGTTCCTATACCAATAGGTTTCATTTTTCATGATTGACAGTGGAAGTGCCAAATATGTTCATATTTTCATGCTGCAAAGGTTCCATATTTTGTAAAAAAGGCATTAGTGAAAAGTTAAACAATGTGAAGAGGGTATGCCCTAAAAGAATTATCAAAGGGCAACAAGAGTAAATTGGTCAGAAAAAATGATAAAAGTGAACCCCAAAGAAAGACCAGGAAAGTGGCTAGTTCAAATGCGACTGCTTGTTTGATGGATGGCCCAACAGTTCAATCTAGACCATGCCATGGTTTAAATTGCTTGTTCTAGACTAGAGAATGAATATCTGTCCAAACAGTTCAAGATTGGCAGATGAGTAGCTATGTAGAGAAATTAAGGAGCCCAACTGCTTAATATGGACCCTTGGAAGAGATAAGGGTAGATTTAGATAGGAGGGCAGTCAAAAGAAAAGAGGATAATCAGGGTCTGCAAGTCTAAGTGCACCAATTCAAAAGGAAGAAAAAATTTTAGGTGTATTAGGCTGGGTAGGTAGTTTGAGGTTGTAGAAAGCAAGGTTTTGATCATCTGATGTATTGTCAATTACAGCTTGTCTCATCAATGAAAGAAATGCCAAAGCAGTTGTTTGATGGCAAAATTATGGAAGCATGTCTAACTCCCTTTCACCCCCCCCCCCTCAAATTTTCTTACTAACACCCCTCAAGGACCTTGGGATCTGCCCAACCAGTCCTGTTATCACTTCATTTTTGTAAAAATACTAAGTCAAGCTTTGAATTTCTTCAATGAAAAGAAGCCACATTTCATGTGTAAAAATCATTCTATACTCCTTTCATCTTCATATCTCCAAGTTTTCATACTATGGACTTAGCATTCGTCCATTCAGTTTCAATCCATAAACTCATATTAACCCCTAATTCTATTATATAGCTCCCTGAAACCACTTCCCCGTCCCTATGCTACAAAAAACTATATAAAATCCAAAAATGTATTAAATATCCCACCGCATGGCAGTATAGCCATATAAATATAGTTTAGGGGAATAATAGTCCATCCGGGATTACTATTAACCCTTCCACGTCCTCACCCGGAGTTAATTTAGCCTCTGGCTAAATTAATAACCACTCCTCTTTGCCCTTAAACCCTACTATTCTACCCTTTTTGCACTCTTTGTTAATATTGGGTGTTCAAATGTTTATTTAAACATTAAACACCACCAACGCATAACCCACAAATCCAAAGTTTTGACCGCCCTGCCACATAAATAAATGATAAAATATTCAACGGGCCCTGCGCACAAACCTGTCGTCAGCTCCACGCTCCGTCATCCCTCCAATCCACCCTCCCAGATCTGATGGCTCTTGGCAATTTCGGAGCCGCCCCGTCATTCGACAATTATCGTCCGATAGCATGGCGGTTTTGCCGTCGTACAGAAGACAGGTGTCCACCTTTTATTGTATCAAATTCCCTCTGACAAATATTGCTTCCATATAGAAAGCGGTCCGATAAAACCACAAACCGCCTTCTGTCTCTCCACCCCCGACGTCAGTGCCACGTCGCCTCTTACGTCACTCTTGCGTCAACCCACTGTCGCCCCGTGTCATTGCCACTGCATCTGCCTCCGTCCCTACCCTGCCACCATGTCCTGTGCCACGTCGTCGGCCCAGTCAAGTGCCACGTCACCCTGCCATACCCGAGACCCGCCGATGACATCATGCTGACGTCATATCAAAAAATCGCCAAAATGCCACAAAAGCCCAAATTTGTGTTAAAAAGGGCAAAAATGTTGTTTTCGTTTGTTTTTTATGCAAACGAATGTTGCAAACTTTTGCATGCCACTTACGACCAGTGCGCATTCGACGTGCCTGACAGTCGCCAAAACCTACTCGACCTGCAACCCGACCTGTTTGGCCTCCGCCCGCGGCCATTCACCACAGCATTTCTCCAAGTGAACAGGTATTTACCCGAAAAGCACCAGTAACCCTGTTTTTCATGATTTCTCTGCAAAATTACCCAAATACACCTGAAAATCCACATTAAAACATATTGGCACCTGCAACCTTTTCTTCTCTGCCTCACGTAACTTCATTTGCGGCCAAAAACTGGCATCTTTGCCCCCCTGATAAAACTGCCATTGCCAGCTCAAATTGCAGCTCCAATTCACCCGCAGAATCACTAAGTGTAGGTTGCTAAAGCCCTTTATTTTTCCCCTTTCCAGTGTACCAATTGCAGAGCCTTACACAATCTTCATTTCTTTAAGTTTTACTCCTCAAAAACAGCTCTGCACAGAACTTGAAACTGTGAGTTCCTTACCCAGAAAACCATTATCACAACTCTGTTTTCTGCTGAAATACATGCCTAACCCAACTGCAATCATTTTCAAAACATGGAGGTCCCAGTTTCCCTTAACGTTGCTCCACTAAATGCACCCCATAGATAGCTAGAATGGCTTCCACTGGCAGATAGAGATTATCAAATCGACGATATGGAAGGAGTGAAGCCTCATCTTCAAGCCTTTTGTGAGATAAGGAGTAAGTTCAGAAGCAAGACTGATCCATTAAGAATATGGGAGTCCAACATGCCCATGTACTATTTGCCCTCAGTAAATGTTTTTCCTGATCTCATCCATCACTGCTGTTCTAATTATGATCTTGTTCATAGGGTAGTGATGAGCCCTGCTGGTAAAATCGTCTTCTACATTACTCCTCAGTCTATCAATGAGATGTTGCAATTCAAACCAACTCAGCCATTGGTCCCCCTTTCTATGAAGAATCTGATAGATCAAGCATCAAAATTACCCCCTGCAGAGATTGACCTAATTGCTAAGTTGTTTATGCCCCCAGACTGTTACTCCATATTTAAAATTCCTTATCTCCATGTTGCATTTACTGAGGAAGGAAAAATGATTATAGATATGATCTCCTACATCCTGGGATCCAGAACAAGTGAGATTGTAGACAGTACTATATTGGCCTTGATGTCTATCTTCACTCCAGGACATCCCCCTGTTGTCCAGTATGATTATGCCACCTTCATTGCTGATAAGATTCATGAGCAATTCATGAGCCTAGAAAGGGAAAGGGTATTCAAATACACCTCATACATCTATCATTTGCTGCTGTATTATCAGTCTGAGAGTTTCCCAGTTGTCCTCAAAAAATTGGATGCAAGAGGGGAGAGGAGGTCAGTCATATTTTGGTCATCAGTATTCCATCATATTAGTTACTCCCCATACACATACTGTGAGTTCATTGACCTGTTTATCTATCCAGCTACCTGCTTGTTGTCAACAAATCCTCCCCCTAGACTCACTGATGATATGCGGAAGATTCTACAGCTTTCCAAAAGCTACAACATCGGTGACTAGTATTTCTACCAAAACCACACCATAATCAGGGTCTATGGCTGTGAATTAAATCCCTACCGACTGCCCAAATATGTCCCCATGAGACTATTTGCCTTAGAATACTTTCGGCAATTTGGTAATGTGGATATGGTGCATTTTTTGGCAAAAGCAAAATGGCACAGCTAAAATTCAAAAATCAATTGGGTCCCTTTATTTTTAATAAGAGGGAAGAAGCATGGAAGGATGCTGACCAGATTCTAGGGGAGAAACTCAACCTAAAAATAAGCTTTTATTGGGCACCATATGACCCCAATCACTTTATAAGCGTTAGAAGAATCAAATACAGGCTTGCAGCATATGAACACTGCACTATCCCTCAAATTGATCAATTTTCTAATCAACAAGGGTGGGTAAAGGGCACTCTAGTTGAAGAATTCACTAAAGAAGAAATAACAGAAAAAGAAATCAAGAATCTGGAAAAATCTGTTGACTTGGAATCTTGTGGACAGGTGTTTTTTACAGCTCCTCGGTACATTGGAGAAGGCACCTTTTCTGCCATGGCCCACCAGCAACCTGCCCAAGGAAGTACCTCACCTGCAGCAACAAATAAAGGAAAAGAGATGCAGCATTCAGAAGAACAAGTGGACAATTTGGGACAACAAGAAACAATGGCAGATCAGCCAGTTTCTACAGATGAACAAAGCCAAGGGCAAGACCCTTCTACACAAACAAATGTGACAGAAATTCCAGTATTGCAGACACCTCTAAATGAGGAAAGAGCGAAGAAGAGAGATAGGCAGGAAGAGACCCCTCCAGGGACATCTACAGATCAACAAGGAGAAAAGAGATAGAGGTTGAATCCTTTTTCAGAGGAAGAAATGCCAGAGGGGCCCACAGAACAGCAAATTCCCACAGGCATGGAGACATCGGCCAGCTCTTTTCATCAGGAGCAAGAGAGACAGCAGGGAGTGGAAGTAACATCCACAAGGCAACATGGCAGACAACCCTCTGATATTAAAAAAGAATTTACTGATATCAAGGCCAGGAATGAACCAGTAAGACTACAGTTGTACAACCAGCTAATAAGGATGGCCCCTACCAATTAGCAAAGGCTAATGGCGGCCTATGACATCCAGGAAGGAAGAATGACCCTCGCTCACTTCAAACCTACAACTCAATAATCCCAATCAGCTGCTGATTACACTAGAACTAATCTGGAAGTGTTTTCCAAGGATATCCATCCGATGGACCAGATTGAATTGCACAAGCAGACTGGGGAGATGGTATATGCTACTCTAGCAGATAAAACATTGTTAGCCCATAGATTGCAAAACACTTTGCACAACACTGCTACCCAACTTGAGTTGGAGAAAGCTTCGTCACAGGCCAAGGACAATAGAATCAAGTCCTTGGAGGAGATTATCATAGAGCTGGGACATGATCCCTCTGATCCCAAGGGTGTACAAGCTTTGATAAAAAAGAAGGATGAAGACATAGCTACCCTAAGAAGACAAATCAGGTTGTCACCCACATTGCATCCTCAAGCTACACATCTGGCACAACAAAAAGAGGAGCAGGATGTGGTAGCTTTGCTTACAACCTTACATAAAAGGTTGATAGAGACAGAGAGTGCCCTAGAGGCATCATTACAGGGAAGACAGGGAGAGTTGGCTCCTCAGCCAATTCAAATAGCTCAGATTCTTACATTTGTTCCTCCCACAGCCACCACAACAGTCCCTCCCACTGTTACAACATCAGGAGCAGGTGTTTCAAGCTCAGCACCAATTTCAGCCACCACTTTAGCACCTATAGAGCAAGGCACCAGCTTAAAAATGGACAATATGATGAAGGAAATAGAAGCTTTGGAATTGCAAATGACAGAATTGAAAGAAACCAAGGAAAAGCTAGCTACAATTGAGGGAAAATATGACAAATAAAAGTAGGATGTAGTTGAGAAGACAAGAGAAGTCAAAGCCTTGGAAAGAAGAATAAAGGAGCTGGAGAAAGAGCTCACTTTTGATAGGACTCTAGCAGATATCAAGAAAATTTTGTGGGACAAAATTGGCCAGTCCCTTACAGACCAATGGCAATCCATTGAAACCATTCATGAGCAAATGGATTTGATAAACTTGGCTCAGTTTGAAAACCAAAAGGCTAGAGCATCTTTAAGAAATATGTCTGAGCGAGCAAATAGAATGATCCAATTTTTGAATACTCACACCAAAGGGCAGCTGGCAGCATTAGGAATCAGTAACAGGACTGAAACTATTTTGCTAATAAAAAAGGTGTTAACCCTTAGGAATTTTGTGCAGGCATTGGACAGAAAATGCCAAGAAATGCAAACAGAGGTGGATGAGTTCCAGACAAAGATCATGGCATTACATAGCAGAGGGCTACCAAGTTTATTAACCAGTGTTGGAAGACTGCTGTCACATGACCTTTATGCCAACAAAGTGAATAATTTTGCTGCCAACCAAATCACAACCTCCTCAAGTACTTCATAAGATACAGGGCCTCCATCAGGACAGAGTGTCTTTGATAAATTGGAAAATCTATTCTACATTGCACATGAGATAAACCACCTGTTCGAATTCCAGCCCACTTTCCATAGATGCACAGAAGCTGAGGAAACACTGATAAAGACACAAAGGCATCAGCTACCTACAGAGGATTGGTGGAATGGGATGATAGAGGTAATTCTTAGGTGATTTTGTTTATTAATTCGTTTTTGATCAAGCTACAGTTCAACATATACAGATGGCACGATACACCTGTCAAAGGTAAATCAGCATAAAGAAAAATTGAAATGATAACTATAGCTCATCAAATGCTAAGAAGCCGAGCACACAGGACGAAGACCCAGACAGCAACAGGAAGCGTACCAGCAGCAGGCCAAAAAAATGCAAATTAAATGTGTAGTAGGCAGCCGATTCATTCAGCCCAGAAAGTCAAAGTTTTCTGACAAAATAGACAACTAGCAAGCCAATATTAACAGCAGTGTTTAATGTTTCATTTACTCCCTGACAAGAGTTGGTGATGGAATTTATTGCTTGAAGAGTCATCACCTAGATATTTTGTATCTTGTTTTTTTATATATACCTCCCCATAAAACGTATTTGGGGTTGGTTGGCTGATAATCCTCATTCGAGACTTGCGTTGTATATTTTGAGAGCTCTGTAATCAAAGACTTCTGGAACGCTTTGGATGAAGAACTCACTGTTGTGTTATTTAATGGCCAAAGAGTGACTGTGGAATTCTTGTGCTACTACATGGCTCAATAAGTGTTTTCCTACCTCTGCTTATAGTTTACATATGTTTATGCACCACTGTGTTACCATCTAAATAGCAAGAAAGAAGAATAGCTTAGGTTTTGCTTGACTGCACCCTATGCTCAGTTCTTGTTATTTCTATATGTTTTCTTCAGAAATGGTTATGAATATGCATACTTAAATGATCATGTTTACCCTGTTTCTTTCACATATGATTGTTATTTAGGAATTCTTGACTGCTCCTAGACAAACTTTCATTCACCTTCCCTCTCTGCTAGTTAATGAAAGATTCTTAGTTGCCTTTCATCTCTGACCTTCATTCCACCTTTATTCTAGCATGATATTGTTCTATGTGTAGCTATCCTGCTCCGTATTCCTCTTGTGACGAAGAAAATGCCACAGCAAGCCCTAATCCATGACTCCATGCCCAATGGTTTGAACTTCTCACACTATGCATCCCAACTCTACTTGAAAACATCATCCTTCCCACAAAAATCAAAACAAAACCCATGCACACCATAACTAGCCTAAAATCAACCCAAAACAAAGTTAAATCATAAAGAGAGAGCCCTCTCTAACTGCAGGTAGGCTAGGACCTGTAGCCCAAAGATTGGTTTGTGGTTACCTCGGCCGTATCCCTTAAGGAGCCAAGGGACAACCTGAGTGATAACAGCAACCATTAACAACCTACCCTTGAGGGATAGTATACATACCATGTCCTGTGGAGCTGGTGCTCAAGAGTTGCATGAGGCAAGGAAATCTCAGTTCCAATACATAGTGGACTGTCTCACTCCAATTGTATTTTGTTGGTGCAAAGGATTGTTGGTTAACATGAAAATATAGTCAAGACCGAGTGAAAATCAGGTTGTTTGATGCATTTTGGGTATGGATCAATCTTAGTCACATTCTTCTTGGAGTGTGTGCCTCTGTTTCATTACCAGTGGATATAGGTGGATGATCCAGCTTCAAGAGATCCGAGGTTACTCAAATGCGGTGATATTATGCCTTGAGCTAGAAGAGGTTAACGGATGCATTTCCCTCCACCGTTATTTGGTTGGCTATGCCAACAGCTAATTGTGGTAGATGACTATGCCTATGCAGGCACATACTTGAGATGAGACCCAAATATTCCTCTACCACTTGGTGTAAAATGGACTGATGTAGGTAAAACTTGTTTTTTGGAATTTTTCAAGTTTTATGATTTTTTTGAAGTGTATTTGAGAGTTTACTTATGATAATTTTGCAAATGTGGGACTAAAAAGACCTATTGAAATGTCTTTGATAGCCCGGTGAGTATCACACCGAATAGAGGAAGAATATTTGTATAAGGAAGGAGCAGACCCTGTAGTGGAGATGGAGAAAAACTTGGAAATGCTTACTCATGGTATTCCAGAGTACGCTACAATAGATGACATGTTGTTGTGGTACCAAAGGAACATAGTGGGAGTATCCACAAGAGTTCGTCGGTTGTTACAATAAGTGATTAGAATTGTCTCATGCTATCATGAGTATCATGTGGGAAGATAGCCTATTCCTAGTCATATTATCTACATTGTTGTAGGCTTTTAAAGTCATGTGCCTCAGAACATTGTTTTTTGAGATTTTGACATAACAAACTTTGACAGACTCAATATATATATATATATATATATATATATATATATATATATATATATATATATATATATATATATATATATATATATGCATGTTTCTATTTTTTATTTATGTTTTCATTTATCATGATGATGTGTTCGGTTTTTTACAAGTGACACAAATGTATATCTAAAACATAATTTTCCAATGCATTTGTTAACGTATTCAAATTTCATAGAATGTGTTGATATGTAATGTAATCGAAGTTTATTTCTAGTAATCGAACACATGGATACATGCACAAAAATTATGGATTTCTTACTTAATAATGACCATTTAATTGTAGCACAATGAGTTGTGAATCTAACTTAACAACCAAATTTTTGATTCAAAGAGCAAATGCTTCTGATAACAGTTTGATAATTGCACTGTACTTGGCAAGATTATTAGTTATTTGTCCCAGGAAAATATCTTGTAACTTCCTCAACTCACCATTAGGGGTGAAGAGTGCCAAAGCTATGGAAGATAAGTTCCATGTGCTACGATAAGCATCATTAGGAAAACCAACATAATGGTTTGATGACATCTATGAACCGAGTGGAACAAAAGGTAAGAAAAGGAAATATGTCTACAAAGCAAACAATCACACCAAAAGATCAAAATGCACACTAATGAATTCACACACTAATGTACAAAAATATCTACAGATATGATCACGTGTAAAAAAAAAAATAGATGGAGCCCATTTGTGGACTTGGGGAATTGATTAACAAAGAATGAAACTAAAGTTTCACTGTTAGCATGATGTGTAAGAATCAAATCAGCCAGATAGTGGAATAACACACATAAATGACCATTCCCCCATGTCCCCTGAGTGAGTGAGAATTACGGGTCATAGGACGAATACCCCATTGTGATAATGGATGAAGAATAAAGATTCGGTGAGGTATCTCATGAAAGAAGGAAAGAAAATATTAAGCTCATGGCTGTTACAGGGAAAAGTGTCTATATAGAACTGCTCTATCCCACTAAGGTGTGACAGCTGCCTTAGAAACAAACAGAGAAAAGCTACTTTCATTTTTCCTTTATGAATTATAGATAGAGAGGAACAGAAAGACCAACCTCTGTCTTGCGCTAATCTCCTGATTTGATCCCTCTCTTCTTTGATAGTCCTCAGCTACCTGCTCCCTTGCACGCCCAGCTTCACAAAGTACCTGTAAGATCACAGAAGCATAGCACTATACAAAGACATGGATCTATAATCATAAACAACCTAGGATCATATGTAAATTGAACATACAAATGTAGCAAGCATCAGTGACACAAAAGCATGGAGGAAAACTCGAATAGCTTTTATTGATAAACAAGAAAAGAGCCAAGAGGAGTTACAACCAGTTGTTCTGACCCAGCATCAACCTCCCAGCAAAGAAGCCCCTTTTCACCTCAAACAAAGCTTAGATCACCCAACAATTTGATGTTTGTCTCAAGAAACCAACAACAATTCCTTACAATATGCAAAATTCCAACCTTTGGATCTCTGGGATGAGGGATCCATATATAGATATCTGTAAGGGGGATGAGTTAGCTTGTGATTTGATTAGTGTCCTCCCTCTGATAGTTCTTTCTTCCACTTGGAGATTGATGGTCTCTTACTCATCCTTGGTTGAATTCAGTGAGGCAAGTGTCACAGGAGAAGATTCTGGAAGCTTCCATTGCCTCTCCACCTCACGGAATGACACTGCCATTTGTCATTTCTCGCCCATCGCACCCCACAGAAGGGATTTTTGAAATGCAACACACCCACACAGTGTATTTAGGTGAGATGCAATGCACCTAGCCAGTGGAGCAGCTAAAATGATCCTGTTTTGACCAATTCTGAGCAGTTTTTCATGGAGAACTTCTGGGAGAAGCTGTAATCTGTTGACCTTGTTCCTTTAGGGGTTAGAACAACAGTTTTAGGGACTTAGGAGCCCTTTGTTTATGGACATTTCATGCTTGGGGTTGTAGGGCCCAAAAATGTCTATAACAGTTGCCCCCTAAAGCATGAGGTCGTTAATCCTTTGATGTCGGGTGAAATGCTTTATTATGAGGATCTGAAGTTCTTTCAATGCTGAGAGGAGACCTGTAATAAGACACAATACAATACATTATCTTCATAATATTTTCATGATCTAGCTGAGGTGGGCATTCCCATGCTCAGCTTTATAAATTCATTTTCATGTACATAGGACAGATAATTGTCTGAGTGTAGACTGATGATTCTGATAGAGCCATCATCCTTTTGAGTGGATGATTATCTGTGCAGCAATGATGTACATTTAATGTCTTTATTTCCCTGAATATATATCGCAGCCCGGATGGATGAAACTAGATCCGAGGTCTTCAATCTCGTCTGATCCTCACTCGAAGTACAAGTCGATCCATGTGAGAAATGTTCTGAAGTCGAACATGGAAAGACATCGCTTGATTACCAGCCAATGATGTAAACTGTTAACAAGCGCAAGAGGAATCAGCGATAATGACAATGACCCTCAAGGTACTGCAGTACAATTCACGTGGTGTGAATAAAGGACTTGGCGTTGAACACCATGCAAAATCTTTTGGTCGAAGGCCATTGATGTAAACCTGTCACCAAAAGTGAGAAACTTGCCATTGAGGCATGCAAGCTTCAAAGTACTTAATGGGGTGTTCCTAGATCAACTTCTTGGATAATGAGCTGATGTCGACAAGAAGTGATCCGTCACAGGAGGGCCTTAATGAATCCCACATAAATGACACGGAATGGAGCAAATGATTTTAATGGAGGTGAAAACGATCTGGTGATATAAGGTTCAGGGTGGCAGTCATGAAAGAATGGAGTATAATGTATGGTAGTGTGTGAGACACAGGTGAATTCTCTGAATGACTTCTCTTGAACATATCGGCGACACCGATGTGATGGATTGGTAGCATTAACCCCAAATGTGGATGGTATGATGTGACCATGGTGATGTGACCGGTGTGTTATCTCAAAATCAAGCCCTGGAAGGCTGCAAACCAGGAAGACTTCAAGTAACTGTTTCAAACCAATCTTTTGACTAAGGCTTAGCCTCCTTAGCCTGAGAGGGCTCTCTCAAAGGGTTATTGATTTTGACTATTAATAAGATGGCTAACTCTTGTGGAATAACATTAACAAATATGAAGGTTGGACAAGCATTACATAAGTTTCCATTGGGCCTATGGAGTCAAACATACTACAGCAAACAATGATGATGCCTTACATAGAAGTCAGGGCATTTAGCATTTGGATGTTCAGAATACCACTTATATAAAACCACAGTTTACAAAGACATACAGGAAATCAGAGCATGATCAATGAATTCTGAGTGATTATGCATTTGTACAACTGTAAAAGAACACTAAAGAAAAAATATACCATCACACATTCTGAACAAGAAAATCCCTTATGAATCCTGAGAAGTAAAACAATCATTTATATTACTGAACTCTGTTTTTACATAAGCCAAAACAATCCTCTGTTTTATAAAATATCCAACCCCCATTACATCACTGTCTTAGCTATATATAGAATTCTTATTCTACCTAATTTGAGATTCCTCCTCCAGCATGAGGGGAATTCAATAACTATTTTTTATGACACCTATCTGCTTTGCAACAAACTATTAAATACAATAAGTGCTAACTGGAGTTCTAAAGAGTTCTAATTTGACTATGACTCTAACTCTATCTTCTTCGTAGAATGATTCCTCCTTGTTCTTTGACACCTGGTCTCTTTTTAGTTTGGCTGAGATGGCTAAGATGATTGCTGAGATGAGTATTTAATGCTCCATGTTGGCCTTGGATGCTGAATGCTTTAACTGCTCAGTGATGTTAGGTGATATCCCTTGCTTTTCGATTCCAGCCCTCCATAACTTTGAATATACAGCATCATGTCTTTTAGCCCTTTTAATAACCCAAAAATATAGAACACCACCATGTTCCTGATGTGTTGGAGGCTTCATCGATGGCCAAGTGTGCAAGCCAAAATTCCTTGTATGCAACTCATTCAATACCCTATGACCGGTAATAAAGTGGCTTTATAACAGAAACTTTAAACTTGAGTTAAAGCATTCCACCTTTTAAAGGTACACCTGTCTTGATCTGAATGGTTGTGATGGCTTCATTTGGTCTCTTACATATCCTTTAGGTGTTTCCTTTTGAAAATTTCCGCACATATTACCAAACTGTTTGTCTGCGTTGAAAACACCACCTACAGCAGTTTCGTAGCGCGCTACGAAACTGCTGAATTGTTTAAACAGCTTGTCTTTGCCCTGAGGTATTTACCGCCTAGACATTTGATTGCCAAAACTCTTTTTGATCTTTGATACATATAGCAGGGATCTACATGTCCTCAAAACAATAAAACTAAGCAAAATTTGACAAAATTTGGAACAAAACCTTTCTTTGAACAACAACTTCATTTAGCAGCTAACTGGCCTAGCTGTGCCTTCAAGTCTTCAACTTTCTTCCTCATAGATTTATTTTCAGCTCTTAGATGCATATTTATCTTTCTGATGAATTTGGCCTCTTTGATTGCTGGAACTGTCCATGTGTAAACATCGGCTACTGAATCCAACTGGTTTACTAGGTTTTCACTTCCTTTCCATACAACTTTACGATAATTTGCATACTTGACTGCAGACTCCCTAGTGGCATTCTTCACCTTAGCAATCTCATGTTTAGCTGCTTCTAACTGGTTCCTTATAGCTATAATATTACCTCCTTGAGATATGATGACTGTTCTATTTGTGTCTTTTTGCTTAATTTTCTCTGCCTCCTATGTTCTGGGCAATTCCTCGGCTTCCTCTGTTCTGGGCAATTTCTCGGCTTCCTTTACTTGCTTCCTTGTAATAGGTCTTCTGGGTTTGAAAATGAATTCTTCACCTGGCTCATCAAACTTCAGCCTTTTTGAGGCCTCAGACTTCTTGGTACTTTCTGGTGATGACTGTGTCAAATCAATATGCACTGGTTCAATTTGCTCAAACTCAATGGCCTCCAATAAATCATTCAGGCTTGCCTTAGATACTGGGCTTTCTTCAATAGCTATGGCTTTACCTTTTTCTTTACTTATTTGGCTTCTTGTCCTTACCCTTGACACTGTTTCAGATCTACTTGTTTCAGGTACAGTCCTCTTATGCTTAGCTTCTTCTTTTGTTGATTGCTGAGGTTGTTCTCTAATGATCAGTGGCTTCACTGGTTTTCTTAGCTGTGACTTGGCTTGCTTTTTATCTCTTGCCTCTTTTTGAAGCTCAGCTATCGTGAGTTCTTTGACTGGTTTTTCTTTAACTGGTTGTGGAGTAAGGCCAGTTTTGCTTTGGAAACCAGCCATGAAGATGAACGAATTCCAGTCTCTGCCTATCTTCTGGAGGCCATCTAAAACTAACAATTTAACCAAACCATGGTGAAACAAAGAGGTTTCACAATCCTCTTTCCTCAGCTGCACCTTATCACACATTTTACTCAAACTGCGAAATAAGTAAAAAGGAATGTCTATGGAAGCTTTCCCAGTGAAATGTAAAAGCAGCTTGAAGTGATAAGAGTAGACCTTATTGTATCTTCCTTCATAGGTCAAGTATTTCTGAATACAGGTGAGAAGAAGGGCATAATGCTCCTTGACATAGTTTCTGGGCACTTTTTTTGTTAGGTCTTCATTCACATATGCCTCTTTTAAAAACTCTTTGCATGGATTCATATCAAACTTAAAATTCTTAAACCATTCTTGCCGCCCTCTTGGGATCTCTGTTGCAGCAGCTATTGCCTCCGGAGACACTTGAACTTCAAACATAGCTATTTTTGAATTTAAACCGGTGAAGTTTAAAGCAAACTCTTTGGTTACCTGCGCATGTCCTCCTTGCAGCTTTTTACAAAAGTTCCAGCACCCGGCATCTTTGAATGCTTTCTTCATGCCTTCATCTCTCAATGCTATGTCCAAACCTTCAGGTTCAGTCCTCTGGCATTTTCCAGATCTGTGTTCTTTCCTCTCCATTTTGATTTTGAAATTTTCACACACACAATGACCAACAGCTTCAGTTGAAATGGCGGTTCAGTTCTCTTTAACTCGGCCTCGCTTGTAATCAGGCTCGCTTGAAAACAACCTCGCTTGAAAACTCAAATACATCATCATACAAGCTTGTCACTTATGCATCGCTTACGATCATCATAAAGATCCATGCACGGTAAAATCCATTGGAATGATATTTCTGTGCATTTCAACAAATCTATTGGTGGAGTAGTGACTAATGAGCATTTAGACATGCTACGGGAGGTACACAAACTGACATGAGAGGACAGAATTGGTGACTCATCAACAGACATGACACTTTGGGAAAGATTCGCTGCGAAATGCACGAATCTACGATTTCACAGCGCGGTTAGTTTTGAATTCTAATAATGCGCAGCGAAACGGCTTAATGATAACGCGCTGCGGAATGGCTGAACAATGATTACGCTGCGAAACTGGCCAATAGGAGATTACGCTGCGAAATCACGAAAAGAATCGGTGACTAGGATAAGACAAGACATGACTTATGAAACCATGATGGTGGAGGAGGACCAATAGGATTCGAGTATAATTTAAATCAAACACCTTTAAAGCTCCAACCCTAAGTAAGAAACATAAAACGAAAACAATTTGACACAGACTTTTGACATTGAACTAGGACAAAGGATTATATGCAAAAAAATTTATTTTTTTTAGTTCTAAGTGATAACAGTTGTGGCTCCACTTGGGATAGTGTGCTCCTGTAGTACACTAAGAACTCGTAGGTCCAGTGCTTTGTTCAATTTCTTAAAAACACACACAGAGTTGACAAGCATTCCTTTCTAGCTTTGTGGGCCTTCACCTCAGGCTTAAGCTTTCTGTTCAGCTTGTCATTTATTTTCAACAAGAAAGATTCATAAAACGGTTATATACAATGTTTGTGAGACACTTGGCAGAAATTCATTAATTGTAATGCTTTAAGAACCTGCCATTAACAGGTCCTCCAGCATATGGTGTTCCATCAACTTCCTGCAGAATGTAGGTGTTATTTCCATGGAAAGCAGAAATCTGATATGGCCCTTTCCACAAATTTTCAAATTTACCATGTTTACCTTTCTCTTCAATTCTAGCTTCCCATTTCAGGACTTTATCATGAATCTGAAATGTGACCTCTTTGATCTTTTTGTCAAATGCTCTCTTGACCCTGTTCTGGTTTTGTTGATGACTGTCAAACACCTCACTTCTTTTCTCCTGCAAAGCTATTAGCTGATTGATCCTTCACTGTATAGCATTTGGTTCCTCTTCTAATCCTTGAATCAGCTTCATTACTGGTACCCCGAGAGATGTTGGGAATATAGCCTCTGCTCCATACACAAGTTCATATGGTGATGTTCCAATGGATCTTTTTGTGCAAATCCGGTCAGCCCACAAGGCATATTTCAGTTTCAAATGCCAAGCTTTTTTATTTTCTTGCAGCAGCTTCTTTATGATTCTCACAAGACTCTTGTTTGATGACTCAGCTAATCCGTTTCCCTGTGGATAATAAGCAGTGGAATGTCCAAGGGAAATGTGATACTGATGACAAAAATTAATCATTCTTTTGGACTTGAAAGATTGAGCATTATCTGTAATGATCTTGATTGGACAACCAAACCTTGATAATATATTATTTTCTAAGAAAGAAATAATCACAGAATCATTTGCTTGCCTTGTGGGTATTGCCTCTATCCATTTTGTAAAGCAATCAGTGGCTGTGAGAATCCAGCGATGCTGTCCTGATGAGGGAGGATGGATTTCCCCTATAAAATCTAATCCCCACTGCTGGAATGGTGCTTCAACATAAATAGGAACCAAGGGCATTGGCATGAGCTTTCTTTTTCCTTCAAATACTTGACATTCATGGCATGTGGCTATCTTTTTATAAATATCTCTAAACATAGTTCGCCAAAAATAGCCAGCTCTCAAAACCTTGTTTACAGTGGCTTTCCAATAATGATGACCTCCGCAATCCCCTTTATGAAACTCATCAATTACTTTATCAGCTTCTTCTTCGATGAGACAATTTAATAATATTCCTCCTGCATCTTTCCAAAACAGATTTTGATCATACACAAAATATCTGAGAGATTTCAACTTGGTAAACCGAGCTTTGGACTTTGAAAGGTTATCAGGAGCTCTATTATGCTGCAAAACAAATGCTATGTCCTTATACCATTCAGAGATCATGAATTTTTCATTTATCTGGACCAACTCTTCTTCATTTTTAGAAATTTCTGAGATTTCTGTGCTTAAATTAATATTAATACAGTCCAGATTTGACTGAGTCAACAATTTGGCTAAGCCTTGACCCTTTACCAACTTGGTGGGTTTGATCTCAATATCATATTCCAACAACTTTGTTATCCACTTCCCCCTTTTTCCATCTGGATCAGCTTGTGTAAGAATGTCTTTTATGACAGTATTTGGCACGTATGCAACAATGTGAGAGTGCAAAACATAAATTCTGAAATCCTTAACGGCTTTCACCAATGCATAAGCCTGTTTCTCTAAGATATTATATTTCAATTCAGCATTAGCCAATGTCTTGCTAAAGAAGGAAATTGGTTGTTCAGTACCTTGACTTCCTTTTTACAATAAAACTCCAGCAATTGTGTCTTCAGAAGCAAATGTGAAGATCAGAAACTCCTTGGTAAAATCTGGGTTGATGAGTACTGGTGTTTGAGTAAGTGCTTTCTTAATTTCTTCAAATGATTTCTTTGCTTCAGGGGTCCATTTGAAATCTTCTCCTTTCTTTAACATCTTTGTTATGTTCTTAACCACTTCAGCAAAGTTAGGAATGAATCTTCTAACAAAGTTAACTTTCCCAAGAAAAGATTGAATCTCCTTCTTACTTCTTGGTAAATCTAACTTTTGAATTGCACTAACTCTATTAGGATCAATCCTAATTCCCTCTTCAGAAATAATATGTCCAAGCAGTTTGCCAGAAGTTAAAGCAAAAATACTTTTGGTTGGGTTTAGAGAAATACCAAACCTCCTACATTTTAGTAGGACCCTTTCAAGGTGCTTTAAGTGGTCTTCTTCCTTTTTTGAAAAAACTATGATATCATCAAGATAAACCACCACTGATTTGTCCTTTTCTTCAACAAAAGCAATGTCCATTGCTCTCTGGAAAGTTGCTCCAGCATTCATGAGACCAAAGGGCATTTTTTCATACATGAATGTTCCCCAAGGTGTAGTGAAAGTTGTCTTCTCCTGATCATCTGGGTGAACAAGAATCTGATTGTACCCTGAGAAGCCATCAAGCATAGACATCCTTTGTGAACCAACAATGTTTTGCAAAATGAAATCCATTTTGGGAAGAGGGTAATTATCCTTCAATGAAGCTTTGTTTAAGTTCCTGAAGTCTATACAAATTCTGATCTCCCCATTCTTTTTCCTAACTGGTACCAAGTTAGCAAGCCAATTTGAGAATCTGATTGGAACAATAATTTTGGCATCAAAAAGCTTTTTCACCTCTTTTTCAATCAGTGGCATTAGAAGAGGATTAATCCTCCTTAATTTCTGCTTAAAAGGCTTCTCATTTTGCTCAATTGGGATGGTATGTTGTATGATTGAAGAATCATACTGTTTCAAATCAGCATAGCTCCATGCAAAAACATCAATGAATCTTTTCATCATTTCAACATATTTAGTCTTCATATCAGCTGAAAGGAACTTTGAAATCTTGACTATTTTAGGCACTACTGAGTCACCTAAATTACAGCTTTCCACTTCCTCCTCATTAGCTTGCAGTCTTGGTGCTTTGAACACATCATTTTGATCAAATAATTTCTCCAAAGGAATGAGGCCTTTAGGGATTAAATTATTTTGTAACTGTAAGACTTCAGAACCTTCCTTTGATTCTACTAACATGTTCTGCTGATCTATTTGATTGTGCTCAAACTCTTCTTTTAATTCAATGAAATTTCTTACCTGCTGGTCATCCTCAAAAACTTGCCAATTTATGATATTATCTCGTATGACTGGTCTATGGCGAACCTCCACCTCATAACTATCAGAAGAGTGCTTAGGAATGACAAATAAACTGGCTGAAACAGCAAGAGAATCTGCAATAGAGTTTTGGTCTCTAGTTTTGATGCTAAAAGAGTAAGTCTGAAATTTTTCTAACATCTCCAACACTAAATTTCTGTATGCTCTCATTCTTGCATCCTTGGTTTGATATGCACCCTCTATTTGTTTAATTACCAATTCAGAATCTCCACAAACAACAATGTTTTTGGCTTTCAACTTTATCAAGGCTTCCAGACCTAAAACTAGAGATTCGTACTCAGCCATGTTGTTGGTACAATCAAAATTTAATTTGTATGAGAGAAACTTACTTTCTTCAGTTGGACTAGTGATCCAAATGCCAGCTCCTGCCCCTTCTTTTCCTGCTGATCCATCAAATTACAATGACCAACAGCCCATGATATCCTTTTCATCTCCTTGCTGTCCTTCATGACTCTGATTTTCTGCAGGTTTATCTTCTAATTCTCTCCCAACTGATTCATTGAAAAGGATAGCTGAACCAAGACCAGTATCACATGAGTAAATAGGAAAATTCTGAGGCTTTTCTTTGCTGCTCACCATGTAGGCCATCCTTGTTTCACGGTACAACCTCCTTTGCTCACCAAACACTGGAATAGTAGCATATGTAAGATCCATCTGCATTGTGCCCTTGATTTTGGCTGCCCATGACCTTGAAAGAAGCATTCCAAACTTAGGTGGAATGTCTGCAACAACAATGTCCATAACAGTGGTTTTTGCTGGAATTTGTGTAAGACCCACAAGAACATCTTTTATCAAACCAATGCAGTGAACTCTCTTTGAATCAAAGGAGAATAAATCCTTATATGGCCTAGTAATCTCTAACCCCAGTCTTTCCATAATTACCTTAGGCATAAGATTATGTGATGCCCCTGAATCTAACATAGCATTATGTAGAGTCATGTCATGGATGGTAATGCTTATGTAGAAAGGAGGAAATTCTTCATTTTGTTCATCCTCAAGCCTTGGACCCAAGCATATAATAGGATTATCTTCTTGTACATTTAGGATATCAGCCACTCCTGGTTGTGAATTTAGCATTTCAACAATTTTGCTTCTGTACTTATCTACCTTGAGAATTTCATTAAAAGGGACTGATATTTTAATTTTTGCAATCTCATTCTCAATATTAAAAACAGAGGTAGACTTGTCACTTTCTTTGGGAGGAGAAGAAATTTGAATGTCCCTTTTGTCAAGAGGAGGATCATCTTTACTTTCACCTACCTTTGCTTTTTCCTTTTTATCATCAGCTGTTCTTGAGGAATTCTTCTTGGGCTGTGCCTTGTTTGCTGTGATAGGAACATCTCTATTCCTAAGATTGTACTGCTTCTGTATCTCAAATATAGCATGCTGATAACCTTTTAAGAAATCTGAAGGCTCCTCTTCTGATTTTATCATGCTAGACTCATCATGTTCCTCCTTAGTTAAGAAAATTCCTGAATCTTCTTCATCAAAGCAATGGATAGATTCCTCAGGGACTTCAGGTTCTTCTTCTTCATCCACCAAGTTTTGTTGGAAAGGAGGTCTCACTGGAGGATCTGCCTGTTGATTTCTGTTGTCTCTTGGCCTTTGCTGATTCTGAGATCTTCTGAACTGTGGGTTTCTAAATTGAGGTTCTTGTTGTGCTTGAGGAGCAGAAGTATTCCCAAGAGCTAATCGGTCCATCAATTTCTCCATGGTTTTCATCATTGTTTCAAACTTGTCTTCTTGAGCAGAGGTAGAAGGCTTCTCTTCTTCCTTTATCTTTGTCTTTGCCATCTTTGATTTCTTAGCAGCAAGCATATTCACTTCTACCTTAATTGCATCATTTTGCATGTCAGCAAGAGAGGCTGACTCCCTTTCTCTGAGTAAAAGAGAAAAATCTGAATCAAAGGACTCAACATATCTCAACTGTGCCAAAGCTCCAGGAGGCTTCAGATGAGCTGGAATAGAATTATAAACTTTGTTAAACCTCTTAGAGAAACTTTGAACAGTTTCCTCTGGAGCTCTCCTAAGATTGTTATACTCAGTAAGGGCTTGGACAGGGTTAGTTCTGTTTCCCCATTTCCTTACAAAGCTGTCTTCAAATTCTACCCAACTATGAATGCTTCCAGCTCTAAGGGCTTTAAACCATTTTCTGACTTCCCCAATGAAAGTTTGAGCAAACAGTCTTAATTTTACATCTTCATCATCCACTTCTTCCCTGTCAACAAAATCATTGAACCTATCTACATGTTCCTCGGCTGTAATATCTTCATCTCCTCCCCATGTTGGAATTCTGGCAGCATATTTACTAGGAAGATCATGCAAAATAGCAGGGAGAGCTAGAGGGGCATACCTAGCAGGTATAGCCATAGTGAATGGGGGAACAGTGATAACAGGTATTCTATGACCAGTGGAACCAGAACTAGTATGAGATGTTGTTTGAGGACTATTTGAACTAGCAGAGGCAGAAGATAAAGTATGGGTACGAAAAGGGCTATTTGGACTTTGTAAACCACTGACAAAAGAACTCCAATTTGGGAGAGGTAAACCAGTTTTAGATTTGAGCAAAACTTCAAAAGGGTCAAGCTCTTTGAGCTGATTCAAGTCCTCTTCCTCTAATAGCAATTCTGAAGTAACAACCTCCCAAAACTCTTCCTCATCTTTTTGTGACACTAAAGATGAAGTATCAATGCCTCTCTTTTGTAAATCTAAAATAATTCCAATAAGCTCTTCTTCGTTTTCAGACCTCAACAATGCCTCTTGAATTTTATCATCAACAATTTTATCTTCAGGACTTCTAGAAAATTCAGGAAACAAAGATTTTCAAATGTTTGAAGTACCTGGTATATCAGAAAATCTTTGTCTACTCCTTGAGATAATGTTGGGATTATCCACAGGACTAGGTGGGTTTGGGTCAGGATTACTCCTTGTATATCTTCCTCTCGAAGCCACCTTTTTAACTTTAAGATTGAATGGAGTCACCAAGGTAGAATGCAGCCTCGAAAACCTTTCTGAGCTCCTACTACCTTCAGAAGTTCAGCTTCATAATTTCGGAATGAGTAATCTTCAATCTCCCGGCAGACGCACCAAAATGTTATCTCAAAATCAAGCCCTGGAAGGCTGCAAACCAGGAAGACTTCAAGTAACTGTTTCAAACCAATCTTTTGACTAAGGCTTAGCCTCCTTAGCCTGAGAGGGCTCTCTCAAAGGGTTATTGATTTTGACTATTAATAAGATGGCTAACTCTTGTGGAATAACATTAACAAATATGAAGGTTGGACAAGCATTACATAAGTTTCCATTGGGCCTATGGAGTCAAACATACTACAACAAACAATGATGATGCCTTACATAGAAGTCAGGGCATTTAGCATTTGGATGTTCAGAATACCACTTATATAAAACCACAGTTTACAAAGACATACAGGAAGTCAGAGCATGATCAATGAATTCTGAGTGATTATGCATTTGTACAACTGCAAAAGAACACTAAAGAAAAAATATACCATCACACATTCTGAACAAGAAAATCCCTTATGAATCCTGAGAAGTAAAACAATCATTTATATTACTGAACTCTGTTTTTACATAAGCCAAAACAGTCCTCTGTTTTATAAAATATCCAACCCCCATTACATCACTGTCTTAGCTATATATAGAATTCTTATTCTACCTAATTTGAGATTCCTCCTCCAGCATGAGGGGAATTCAATAACTATTTTTTATGACACCTATCTGCTTTGCAACAAACTATTAAATACAATAAGTGCTAACTGGAGTTCTAAAGAGTTCTAATTTGACTATGACTCTAACTCTATCTTCTTCGTAGAATGATTCCTCCTTGTTCTTTGACACCTGGTCTCTTTTCAGTTTGGCTGAGATGGCTGAGATGATTGCTGAGATGAGTATTTAATGCTCCATGTTGGCCTTGGATGCTGAATGCTTTAACTGCTCAGTGATGTTAGGTGATATCCCTTGCTTTTCGGTTCCAGTCCTCCATAAATTCAAATATACAGCAGCATGTCTTTTAGCCCTTTTAATAACCCAAAAATATAGAACACCACCATGAACCTGATGTGTTGGAGGCTTCATCGATGGCCAAGTGTGCAAGCCAAAATTCCTTGTATGCAACTCATTCAATACCCTATGACCGGTAATAAAGTGGCTTTATAACAGAAACTTTAAACTTGAGTTAAAGCATTCCACCTTTTAAAGGTACACCTGTCTTGATCTGAATGGTTGTGATGGCTTCATTTGGTCTCTTACATATCCTTTAGGTGTTTCCTTTTGAAAATTTCTGCACATATTACCAAACTGTTTGTCTGCGTTGAAAACACCACCTACAGCAGTTTCGTAGCGCGCTACGAAATTGCTGAATTGTTTAAACAGCTTGTCTTTGCCCTGAGGTATTTACCGCCTAGACATTTGATTGCCAAAATTCTTTTTGATCTTTGATACATATAGCAGGGATCTACATGTCCTCAAAACAATAAAACTAAGCAAAATTTGACAAAATTTGGAACAAAACCTTTCTTTGAACAGCAACTTCATTTAGCAGCTAACTGGCCTAGCTGTGCCTTCAAGTCTTCAAATTTCTTCCTCATAGCTTTATTTTCAGCTCTTAGATGCATATTTATCTTTCTGATGAATTTGGCCTCTTTGATTGCTGGAACTGTCCATGTGTAAACATCGGCTACTGAATCCAACTGGTTTACTAGGTTTTCACTTCCTTTCCATACAGCTTTATGATAATTTGCATACCTGACTGCAGACTCCCTAGTGACATTCTTCACCTTAGCAATCTCATGTTTAGCTACTTCTAACTGGTTCCTTATAGCTATAATATTACCTCCTTGAGATATGATGACTGTTCTATTTGTGTCTTTTTGCTTAATTTTCTCTGCCTCCTCTGTTCTGGGCAATTCCTCGGCTTCCTCTGTTCTGGGCAATTTCTCGGCTTCCTTTACTTGCTTCCTTGTAATAGGTCTTCTGGGTTTGAAAATGAATTCTTCACCTGGCTCATCAAACTTCAGCCTTTTTGTGGCCTTAGACTTCTTGGTACTTTCTGGTGATGACTGTGTCAAATCAATATGCACTGGTTCAATTTGCTCAAACTCAATGGCCTCCAATAAATCATTCAGGCTTGCCTTAGATACTGGGCTTTCTTCAACAGCTATGGCTTTACCTTTTTCTTTACTTATTTGGCTTCTTGTCCTTACCCTTGACACTGTTTCAGATCTACTTGTTTCAGGTACAGTCCTCTTATGCTGAGCTTCTTCTTTTGTTGATTGCTGAGGTTGTTCTCTAATGATCAGTGGCTTCACTGGTTTTCTTAGCTGTGACTTGGCTTGCTTTTTATCTCTTGCCTCTTTTTGAAGCTTAGCTATCGTGAGTTCTTTGACTGGTTGTTCTTTAACTGGTTGTGGAGTAAGGCCAGTTTTGCTTTGGAAACCAGCCATGAAGATGAACGAATTCCAGTCTCTGCCTATCTTCTGGAGGCCATCTAAAACTAACAATTTAACCAAACCATGGTGAAACAAAGAGGTTTCACAATCCTCTTTCCTCAGCTGCACCTTATCACACATTTTACTCAAACTGCGAAATAAGTAAAAAGGAATGTATATGGAAGCTTTCCCAGTGAAATGTAAAAGCAGCTTGAAGTGATAAGAGTAGACCTTATTGTATCTTCCTTCACAGGTCAAGTATTTCTGAATACAGGTGAGAAGAAGGGCATAATGCTCCTTGACATAGTTTCTGGGCACTGCTTTTGTTAGGTCTTCATTCACATATGCCTCTTTTAAAAACTCTTTGCATGGATTCATATCAAACTTAAAATTCTTAAACCATTCTTGCCGCTCTCTTGGGATCTCTGTTACAGCAGCTATTGCCTCCGGAGACACTTGAACTTCCAACATAGCTATTTTTGAATTTAAACCGGTGAAGTTTAAAGCAAACTCTTTGGTTAACTGCGCATGTCCTCCTTGCAACTTTTTACAAAAGTTCTAGCACCCGGCATCTTTGAATGCTTTCTTCACGCCTTCATCTCTCAATGCTATGTCCAAACCTTCAGGTTCAGTCCTCTGGCATTTTCCAGATCTGTGTTCTTTCCTCTCCATTTTGCTTTTGAAATTTTCACACACACAATGACCAACAGCTTCAGTTGAAATGGCGGTTCAGTTCTCTTTGGATTGTGCTCAATATCAAGAAGTGTTTGTTTTGCGTTCCTTTTGGGAACCTATTGGGGCATGTGGTTTGTAGACAAGGATTGATGGTAGACCCCGCAAAGATCACGGTGACACTGAACTTGGAAGCATCGAGTGTGAAACAGTTTCTTGATACTCTATGACATATGGGATATTACAGAAAGTTTATCAAAGGCTATGCCCAGATCACCGCACCAATGGAAAAATTGTTGAAGAAGGATGTCATGTTTTGTTAGAACAATGATTGTAAGAAAAGCTTGGATATATTGAAAGAAAAGATGGTTACCGCCCCGATTCTAGTCTTCCTGGACTGAAAGAAAGAGTTTCATGTACATGTCGACACGTCATGTATAGCGCTAGGGGTAGTACTAACAAAGGATGGAGGAGAAGGCTTTGACCATCATATTGCGTTCACAAGCCACAGATTATCCAAAGCAGAGAAGAATTATTCTACAACTGAATGCAAGGAGCTAGCTATCGTGTATGCGCTCCTAAAGTACCAATAGTACTTGCTAGGGGAGAATTTTAAGATGTATATAGATTACTCCACGCTGAAGTACATGGTCAATAAGCTTGTGTTGTGGAGGTGAATATGCAGATGACTCTTATTGTTCCAAGAGTATGATTTCGAAGCTGTTGTGAAGCCTAGACAATTGAACACGGGACCATACCATCTACCACGCATCGAAACAGGGCAGGAACCTACTAACTTGGAAGAAGGATTGCCTAATGCATAGCGATTTTTAGTGCGTGTCATGGATAGTCATTTTGAGGATATAATACACTTCCTAACAACAGGAACTGCACTGAAAGGATACCTTGTCCAGCAAAAGAAGGAATTAGTGGTGCGTGCGACAAATTTCTCTATTATTGCTGGACATCTATACAAAAAGGGGACTAATGAGATATTCTGATGGTATGTACCTAAGTTCAAATGAAGAAGTATCATCGCAGACACTAATGGGGGCACTGCGGGAAGATATTATGCAGGGAGAGCAACTGTGCAGAAGATTTTATGCATAGTGTTGTGGTGGCCAACCCTTCATCAGGATTTAAAAGCATATTGCAAGGTTTGTGATGTATGTCAAAGAATAGGCAGGCCATCATGGAGGGATGAAATTCCATTGAATCCAAAAATGATGTTGCAACCTTTCGAGAAATGGGCAATAGATTTTGTAGGACCCATTCAGCCACAAGGGAAGAGAGGGGCAAGGTACATTATCATAGCAACAGAGTATTTGGCTCGTTGGGCAGAAGCGTAGCTGGTGAAGGATTGCATGGGTGTGACGGTCACGAATTTCCTATTCGAGCATGTACTAATGTTATTTGGATTTCCACGGAACTTGATGAGTGATCGTGGTATGCACTTCTTGAATGAGACAATCAGCACAGTAATGGAGGAATTTTAGGTATATCACCAGAAGAGCACACCTTATCACCCATAGGCTAACGGGACAGTGGAGGCTTTGAAAAAAGTTCTTGAAAACACACTAACCAAGGTTTGCAATGCTCAGCAAAGTGATTGGGACCTATGCATACTTGCAGTATTGTGGGCTTATCGAAAGACATGCAAGAAGCTGACGGGACAAACCCCTTTTAGGCTTGTCTATGGTTTGGAAGTTGTAATTCCTATGGAATACATCATGCCTAGTCTGTGCATATAGTTCTCATAGGTATGATGGATCGCGGAGCCCTAGAAGAGAGGCTCGTGTAGCTGGATGAGCTCAAAGAAGAAAGATTTTTTGCTGGGTTTCACCAATAGGTACAAAAGAAGCGTGAAAAGGCATGACATGATCAACACATAAAGTTGTGCACATTTAAGATAAATGATATGGTTTTTTTGTATGATATTAAGTTTGATAAATTCCCCAGAAAATTTAGGATGCACTGGTTAGGGCCTTATGTTATTAAGGAGATTACCGACGGAGGAGCGATATAGCTGGTCAAGTTAAATGGAGAACCCTTACCGGGAAAGGTGAGTGGCAGTCACTTGAAGCCATACACCCACGGTCCGACCATGTGACTAAATGAAAGTAGCATAGTCTTAGTGCTCCAGGTAGCTGAATGGAGGTGCCAGACTATAAACTACAATGCCCAAGTTGTGGAGCTACACGATTGGAAGACAGTGCGAAGCAAGGGCATGTCACTGGGTCCGTGAAAGTGTGAAGGGAACCATGCTACCTAGGGAGAAATCATGTAAGTTAGTTGGAAAGTGACCATTAAAGTAACTTTTCATGAAAAGATGACCGAAGTGAGGCAATATGGAGCGAGTGATCGGCAATTAAGATGAAATTTATGGCATAGATCCTTGAAAATTTGTCGCCAATCCGGCATTAATGAACTAATTTTGAGGGGAACAGTCATATTTGAATTAAAATTACCTTATAAATTACAAGTGGGTTTCCAACAAGAAAATCTTGGCATTTTTAGTATTCAGCTATTGAGCTCTCAGATGCCTATGGACCTAGAGTTTTTCGAATCTCTCAAACATACTCCTGCATTTGTGAACTTTCCTGAGACGTCGCAAGTACTGATGGAAAGTGTTACGTCATCACCCCTAGAAGTTATCAATAAACAAAAAGTGGTAGAAGAGTTGACACAAGAGATGGAGAAACAGGCCATATAAGTTTCCCCTAAAGTAGTAGAATTACTAGCGGAGGTCCCTAAATCTCTGAGAACACCGAGACCAAAGCCAACCCCAACGAAGGAGACCATGAAAAATAAGAAGGGCAAGCAGGATGCCTCGCGGTCCACATGTCGCCAAGATGAAACCCAAAAAATCCCACTGCCTAGGAGAAATGCAAGGCTATAGACCTAGAGGTTGAAGAGGAGGATATCGAAGACATCCCCATCGACGATCAAGATGTGGGAATGGAAATAGTGGAGGTTGAAGCCCAGGGTGTGGACACTATTACACAACTATCGGAGTATGTCCCTCCATGCAAGCCTAAGTCCAAGGTCTCAAAGGACATTGATGAAAGCAAGACCCCCCTGCAAACCCCATTACTACCAGATGAGATCACTTTCGACGGTCCGCATTTGGCATGGGTGTCGATTTTGAAGCTCAAAGACTAGGACTTGGCATACCATGAGAAGTTCCCACACCTAGCGAAAAAGCAACTAATGCATCGCATCATAGATACAACTATGGGGATTACTACACTAGAGCCATGAAAGTGGCTTAGAGGAGTAGAGAAGGCAAGATTACTCAAACTGCTCTAGGTGCCACACTATAATTGCACCCCCGTGACAGTTCTAGTCATCATGTAGCTGTTGTGTTAGGTGCATGATGGGTGTCTATGGTTGGATGAGCCGATACCCATCACAGATATGTTGATTCACCACATAACACGCCTACCATATATAGATAAAAATCCAGCGATCATTTTTGGTGGCAAGGGTGGCGAGTTGGCACTCTCAGAGTCAATGAAAGAGAAGCTCAAATTGGTGAACAAGTCGTGCGGGTACACAATCTCCAGCATCTGTGACCCCGCTGTAAAGGTGGCAATGTAGATCCTTGTAGGGAAGGTCATGCGAAAGTGACACGTCAATGAGGTGACGATGCTTGTCATCGCGCTCGCACAGCAGTGTGCGAAACGAATCTGAATTTACTGGTTGGACTACCTTCTGGAGAGTTCCTCGTGAACTGCCGCAAAGCACAAGAGTAGAGAAAGATGTTCCACTATGCATCGCTCTTGCTATTGATTATGCTCGTAGTAGAGGAGCTACTAGAAGAAACCCAATTCCTCTTGATCGCGTCAAACCTTCTTGAGACAGTGAAGTACACTTCGCTTTGGGAGACCAAGGATGCGAAGTGCGTGAGGGACAGTAAAATCTTCTAGATCCTGATGGAAATGAATATCAGGATGGCTATCAATCACAAGCCATGCTTGTCACCCACAGTATATGCTAACCTACAGAGCTATGCCGAATTCAAAGTTGATTTCCATCGGATCTCAATCAAGGCATGGAAGGACCCTGTGAAGAAGTGGTATAATTTGGCGTACCTGGCCACAGATGATGCCATCAATGCAGTATTGGATAAATGGTTGGTGGAGTGGCATACCTCCATGGACTTAGTAGTGGGTGGAAGCAATTCCGCCACACAAAAGAAGAAGGATGAGGCCAAGTTGAAGATGGCGCAGCTGGTTGAGAAGAGGAAGAAGGAGGCTGCTGAGAAGGCCAAGGCAAAGTAGATAAGAAAGGAGGTAGGAAAACAAATAGGAGGCATAGAGCGGGGCTCTAACAAAGGCATGTGGTCACCTTCACATGAAACTGAAGAAGAGGAAACATAGTAGCATGGTGTGGACCCCTAGGAGACGTCCAGTCGTATTAAGCACCCGATTGAGCTGGAAAAGGGAGGGTCGAGAAAGAACTCCAAAGCTAGCAAGACCTTGTTGGACCCCATCACACTAATGGAGGGAGACTTATACGACATCGATGACATAGTCAGAGATGTCACCACGAAGGCCTTGCAACAATTTGAAATTCAGTAGCAGATTGTCCTATGGGCCATCCAGACTGGAGTGCAGGCATTGCAGGCCCACGCATCGCAAGTTGGTATGGCATCTACCAACTTGGCTATTGGCACATCAGAGGCTGCCAATACGCTGCGCACGAAGGCTTCCAGTGCACTAGTGTTACTAGATGGAGCACTGACAACAGAGAATGAGGCTGGCAGGCCCATAGTCAGTGCCTTGAATGGAGTAGGATTGAACCTGGCAGCACTCCTGCGTGAAGCACTCACTCCCTGCGAGATGGAATAATTGCAGAGCTAAGGGCCCGTGAGCACCTCTCCCTTTAAGTGATCAACGAGTAGAGAATAAACAATGAGAATATGGCCTTATAGAGTGATGCTGCCATCGCCGCTGAGGCTGAGGTGACTAGCTAGAATAAGAATATCATACAGGTCATAGCGGAGGCCTGCAGAATGGTCTCGGAATTGGCCATTCCGGAGGAGGAGCCAACTGAAGTCCACATCCGTAAATTGGCCATAGGGGTGTGTGAAACTCAGACAAAGATGGAATGGGTTCAGTTGGAAGTGAACTTGCAGATTACAGAGCTTCAGTTGAGGGCTCAGCCTTAAACACCACTAGAGGTCAAGAAACAGTGGGTCGTCATTGCCTCAGAAGCAGTCACCACAGTGGAGAGTGTAGTAGTAGACTGCACCCAATTGTTTTAACAATCATTTGAGGTCTTAGTCAGCTTGTACGAGGACCCAAAAATCGAGAGGCTCGAGAGGGAAGAGCACAAACTCCAACATTGCTATGATGAAGTTAAGGGCACAACGCGAATCGTCGCGCTGACATAGAGGTTATCCAAGTTGCAGGAAGCCAAGCAGCTAAAGGAACAGGTGGACACAGCGTAACACAAGGAAGCAATGTTGAAGGCATGACTCAAGCCCAAGATGGAGGAAGCTTATGCACTTACAGTAAACATTGAAGGCAAGCTTGTGACTCTACAAGCCACGCAACAACAGCTTCAGGCTAACAGGACAGGGGAAGTAACTAAGAAGATAGTTGAAGATGAAAAGCAAGCAGCAGCTCAATGCACAAACAAAGTTGCAGTCATCAGGGTTGGTTTGGACGGGCTTCACGCAATGATCTTTGCACCTATGCAGTGACTCAAGGGCGAGTCATGATATTTGTGTTGGGGGCCTGTTAGGAGCGAGATCCCCCAAGTGAAGTTTTGGGGCTCAAAGCCCATATTTAAGTCAACTTTTGTAATATTATTGTAAAGAATCTGTATTTTTTGGTTGCGGAGCACGAAGGTATTATGTGTCACAAAGGGTAGTCCACCCTTAGTTTTGTAAAGTAAAGTTGGCTGTAAGAGATCTACCCATGGTCTACGGACCATGGGATTCTACAAAAACAGTTAAGCTCTAAGTAGTTAGAAGCATCGAACATGTAAGAGAGACATAGATTTAGATAAAGAAGTCTATGTCTTGGGTTGTAGCATAGGTAGAGGCTTTGCAACTAAGTGTGCATAGGCCCAGGGTAGAGGTTCGCAGCTGAGTGCGTGGACCTCTACAGTTGTGTGCGCATGGTGAACAAAGTCTCTAATACTTGGAAGATATCAATAAAAGGAGTTATTCTACAATTTCTGTGCATATGTTCTGTTGATGGGTTTGGATATTTTTTTATGAATTTATGCTTATCTAGTGCACGAATGAATGAAATTACATTGAAAAATTAAACACAATCATGAATATCTGCTTACATCGTGATAACTTTAAGTATTTGAGAGGATAAGAAAAACACTTAAGATAATTGAGGAATCTATACGACACGCTACAATAGTAGCGCGAAAGAACCTAAGCCCTAGGTTAGGGCTATGCGAAGGTTGATCATATACTTTTGTGAAGATATTGAAAGCCAGAACAAAGGGTTTTTCTTACAAACCCTAGAGTGAGATCACCTGTGCAAAGGCAAGGATAGAAGAGATCAAACGACATCACAACCATCTCAAGGGTGTGGAAACTTGGTTCCAGCATCCCCCCATACTACTTCGGGTGAGACTTTGGTCCGTGCTCCGCGCACTGATGCTGAAAGGGCTAGTAGTGTAGGGATTTGTTTGGCTAATTAACGTTGAACCTGGGTCAGGCCCCCTCATGCCAACAATGACATCAGTGAATGACTGCAGCTTAGGAGAGGTGGGGTAAAATAGGGCCCTTTGGATTAATTTTAGAGTTACTTCGAGTATTCTAGCCCCATAGGAAGAAACAAAATATTTTTTTCTCATCAATGTATGTTGCACTTAACCAAGAGACGAATTCAAGGAAATAATGTAGAGACGGTGTGACTTGATAATATAGACCAAAGTTAACTACCTGGAAGGTGTCTTCTCCCCTGACATGATTCCCAAATAGGTCAAAACAAAGATTGGTGAGGTGGTAAGCACAGACCGGGTTAGAAATTTGGGCTTTTGTGTCCATGAGAGGTTCAAAGCTAGAAGAGGGTTTGAATTCACAAGTTTTTGGGGTTTCAGGGGTTGTCTTCTTTATTTTAAAGCATATGAACAAATTACAGGTGATCGTGGATGATAGTTTACCTAGTTTCTGTAGATGTTGTTAAAAATGACATTGAGAGCAGGTTCTGTGGGTGGTCTGAGTGTTCGAATAGGGTCTTGTGCAGGCAACTGACAAGGGAGAGTGCCCTAGAAACTGGAGAGTAAATTTTGAGAATATGAGGAGGGAAACGGTCGTTTTATAGCAAGAGGGAAAATGCTTGGATGACGTGAGGTAATGTCATAAAGGGGTAACACATGGCACAATGGGATTGGATGGGAGAGAGAGACAGGTGGACTAGAGTGGGGCCACTAAATTACCATTTACATTCACCATTCATACTAGACTCGCTTCACAAAAAGCGCTAGTGGGTTGGTCCATTGGGTGTGTGGTCCCCACTGTCCTCTATCGAGTCAGCTTGAAGATGGATAAGTCCAACAATCACCCCCCAGGATATACCTGGACCATCATATTAAGATCTGACTTTTCCACTCTTGGGGGGTTCATGTTGTTTATCTTTTGTGCAAGTTAACCCTCCAATATGGTCCTAGGGAACGGTTGGTTGGAGATGGATGGTGATCCACCCGAAAAAAAAAAATTCAACTGTTAACCTATCATTATGCCTGTGTAATTCACTTGCTCCCCTTGCTTTGCTATCTGGTTAGGAGCCCAATGGGTACCATGTTGTGTTTTTGTTCCTTCCACCTGAGAACTCGGCTTCAACATTTTCCCCCTAGTTATGATTTAGTCAAGTTTTCATTTCTGAAGCCATATTGATGGCCCTTTGTTTCCTTCAAAAAAATCAGAAGGGTGACAACAGGTGGGAACTAACATGTTTCCAAAGTGTATTTACTATTAAATAATTTTACACCCAGACTTGGACTGTAAAAAACAGAGAAATATTTCTTCATATTCCTTTTTACAAAAAAATTTCATTAAATATTTATTGTTAGAAATTTTGCATTGATTTTCATTATGTCAAATCTATAGAGAATTTCATAATTACTTTACATTAATTCACTACTTGTAGTCAAATATTTCATACATTTTTACCATCTACAATTACATTTTTATTCTGAGAGAAAATATAAAGTACTTATATGTCAGATTTAGGCTATCGGGAATTCACAAGGAAGAAAGACCTCTCCTTCCAACCAATGAGAATGTAAATGACGTCCAATTCTACCCGCTAGCTAGTTTTTCAATCCTCGAATAGTTGATTGACAATGACCTAGCAAGGTTTGTCCAAGGACATCAATACTCAACAAGTCCAGCCCAACAACTCACAGACTCACAAGATTTTCTTACGGTTTACATCGGTCACCAACTGGCTAAACAGTACCCTAACTGGTAGCATCATGCATTATCTTAACAACCTCTAGTTCAAGGTATCGGTTCTCTCTTCTTCCTTCTTAGATGCATCAGGTGCATTATCATAACTTATTTTTTCTTTTCCCAACTGAGATGATTTATCTCTAGGGAAGGAAGTAATTGTCCTCTAATTGTCTAGTGTCTGAAAGCTTTTTCATTTAGTGTATTTTCCTGGTGAATTTCAAACCTTAGCATACCACTTTGATATAAAATTAAAATAAACTTTAAAAATTAAAATTTTCCACTTGGCTTTCCAGATTACCCATGATTTACCATGTCTTTGCAATAAAAGTAAATTAAATATTTACTTTTATATAAGGAATGTGTTGACAGTGCTAGACTCGCCAACATCTCAAGGGATCTCCCTAGTAAGAAGTCCCAACTAGACCTCAGATTGTTTGGTGTAGGAGTCCCAGCAATGGGTCGTAAGGTATCACCTTAACTGCGATGGTGGGAAAAGGCAAGTAAGATGTCCCTATTGGTAGCAAGGGTGTGACATATGTAGTAAGTCAAGGAAGGTACATGAGCAGTTCTAACAAACAGGGGGTGAGGTGAGTGCACCCCTTGGAAACCTATGAAAGCATGGAGTTAAGAAGGGAACACATGAGCAAAGATGCATCACAGACTATAAAGAAAGTGAGCTAGCAATCCAAAGTGATGGTTAAACTAGCAAAACATTAGTAATATTCATACACAATTATATAATAAAGTCATTCATGTATGCATAAGCAAACATATACATATATTATTAAAGTAGACGAGTTAGCTGAAATACAATAACAGCGTACACGTGAAACATTTTGGCTCTATTATATTAAGAAGTGAAATTTCTAATCATACAATACAAGCATGACCAACCGCTAGTTCCAACAGTGAACGTTACCGTCACTGTTGGCTGCTCCTCCAAAGAGAAATACTAGCTCTGCATAGTGGAGAAGCCAAGGCTCGTTACAATATTGTCCAAGCTTTCTCTAAGATACTCCTATTGGAATCTTGACTAACCAAAAGCCTCTACAATGAGTTATGAGGTTCTATTTATAGCTAATGGTGGGGTGACCCTTGACATTCCCCTTTGTGACTCTTCACCTACCCTCATGTCTCTTCACCTACTACATGACTGTTACTTCCAACTATCGACACTTGGACTTTCACTTTACATGATGTTACATTACATTGCACATGTACCCATGTGGGATGGCATAGGCTTGAGCAAGTCGTGCAAGTCTTCACTAAGGCTCGGACATATGTGGGATGACCAACTCTTTGACATCCTCATGGTGTCCGACTGTGGCGAACTGATACCAAGCTTGGTGGTCCGTTGTGGTGTCCACGTGCTCAATGGTGACATCTTGCTAAAAGCAAACTCTTGCCTCCGCTACGTCCTGGTACACTGATATGGATTCTCTGTCCAACCCATCTAATAACATGTGCATGGTTGTCTTGGGTGCAATTAGACCAACAACATGCTGATGCATAGTGTCTGTGCTAATCTCCAAGCATGTGCTGGTGGCCATGCGCATCAACTTGTTGTAGTACATGTTCATCTCCATTCGGGCTTCCTTCTTGTCTTTGCCTCGGTGAGTGTGCCAAATGGGTGGGATTGCATGCGTGCACACAATGACATGCATGCTGCTAAATTTTCTTACATGTGATCAACATCACTGCTCACCTTGTCTTCTCCATGTTAGCTATTGGGATGGATCTATAACTTGTATAGGCACAATTTCATCTGTCTGTGCATGTTGCACCCCCTGTTATACATGTTCCTGCTACAACTCATTCTCTCGCTTATGAAGCTCATGTTCCTCCTTGAGTTTCCTCTTCAACACATGCAACTCCTTCTCTATTTCTCTCTCTAACTTTGCGCGATCTTCGTGTCACACCATCACTGTCATCATAGCTTCAATCTCCAATGCTGCTTTTGAAACGAGTGGATTTACTTTGAACTCACAGCTTTTCTCTGCCTTTGTGTTGTCAAAAACCTTCCTCTTGCATTTTTCACGTGCGAGTGTGCTTCCTTTTGCTACTGCTAATGACGCTTCTCACTGTGATGTTGTTGCCATATTATCTTGAGCTCCTTATCTATGAACAACTTGATGTCTTCATAGGTAGGAAAGCTCATAGACACTTTCTTGGCTACAACCCTCATTGTGCTCTCAATGGTTTCCTTTGACTCTACTCTCCTGAAGGTCATTCTACTTGTGCTGCTAAGAGACAGATGAACAGATGTGATGCCTGGAGACATAGAAACACTCATGGCAAGCAATTTGTTAGTCGAAAACCAAAACAAAGTTGAGGAATGACTTTCAATATACCTTTGTGATTGATCATGAAGGTTGCGCAATATCCACCAGGAGGTCAGGAGACTGACTACTAAAACTGCGCAAGGAACAGTATGGGATGTCAAGAGGCTGATTGACTACTAGAACTACGAAATGCAAATTGTAAGTGCAGGATTTAGAAAATGGGATAGTATGCATGCAAGTGAAGTAGGTTGCCATGATGGCGACCATCTGTGAAAAAACAACGTCATTCATGTGACAACAGTGAGATGCAAACGAAAACTGAAACGATGCTTGTGCAAGCTAACATGCATGCAAACGACAAGAAGCATTCATAGAAATCAAGCAAACATCACTCACAGAAGCTGAAACACGAAAAGTGACAGAAATGCAGCGCAAGATACGTGAAGCGGGCTTACCCCAAAATAGATGAGTTGAATGTGCCGACGACTCCTAGATACAATGTGAGATGTCATAGCTACAATATCGATGCAAGGAAAAAAATTATTTTTGATAAAATCGAGGTTATGATGTGCATGCCATAAATCTAGGAAAAAGGACACTTGGCCGGAGGTTTCTAAAGTGATCCATGCATGTAACCTCCAGCTACTAAAAATAGATCCCTAAATCTTGGGATTCCTTTGCATGTTGCCTTGGGAAAAGAAGTCTGTGCATGAAAATAAGCTTTTAGTGGTCCCGGAGGGAATCAGTCAACATGAAGGCACATGCATCGGTCTGTGAGCCCGGGAGAGGGATTTGCACAGTTTCTTGGTTGAGCATAGATGGAGATGGTTGTCCCAGGGGGATTACGCAATTTCTAGAAGGAACAGGTGATTGTCTCCCAGGATAGCGCAATTTCTGGGATGAGCAACTGTCCTCGATCAGACTGCGCAATTTTCACAAGGAAGCCTGTCTGACTGCATTACGCATTTTCTAGACCCAGCAGGCTGCCTAGATGATTTGCACAATTTCTGCTAACTGCTTAGATTGTTTTCCTAGAGGGATTGTACAATTTTGGGAGTAGCAGGTGATTGTTGCCAAGGATTGCACAATTTATGGGTTGAGCAGTGTTCCTGGGATGAATTACTCTCAGGAAGAATTGCATAATTCTGGAGCCTGGTTGGGTGTCCAGCTTTGTTTTCACAATTTCTAGATGGAAGGTTGGTTCCCCTCTAGAATTGGTCAATTACTATAGGGAGCTTCTCAGCCAGCAACTAACACTAAGTCTAGAAATCAACTTGTGAAGGAGGTGGAGCAAACTTCCATGCACTGGTTGATAAGACTCTATGAAATAGCTGAAGCTGATGTGCTTGATAATGCAAGACATGTTGCTGAGGAGGGTTGGTAGGGAGGCTGCAAAATGAAGCTACGGAAAAAATTTGGAGGGTGTTTGTAGCCGTTACAACACTTGGCAACACACTAGTAGAACTCCAGGTCTCTGAATGGACCTTGTTCATGAAAATCAAGTCTAACACCTCTCTAAGTATGGTTTAGTTCTTTGTTCGTCTTGGTTTCCACACTTGCTTGATTGTAATATGTAGCATCTGCCAGGCTCTTGGTCAACTGACACACATTCCAAGCCAAGCCAACATAGTTTTTTCGATTTGGGATGAGGGGTGTATTGGTGCACAAGTCATATGTCCGCTGCTAGTAGGCCAGGATAGTACCCTAACAGAGTCACACAAGAACACAAGCATCACTCCACGGCTAGCGAGCCTGGTCAGTACTCTGACGGAGTTACTTGTAGCACCTCTCTGCATAGGAATCATTTATCTTCTTTCACCTTGTTAATTTTCATTTTTTCATTGTTTCATAACTATGCATAGCACTTATTCATTTAAAAGATGGAAGAGGGATCCCGACTTATTAAGAGCAGAAGAGGTTGTTCCTTCAGAGAAGTAGTTTGTATATACCTCTGACATGCTTGTTAAGGTTTCCCCCCTTACCTTACTCTACTTGACTGCACTGACAATGATTAACCCAAAAACAATCGACTAGAGTAGGTGATACTAGTTTGCATGTAAGCATTGTGTTTTCACCAAGCTTCACTTCGAAGAGTACGTATTTTCCATTGATGTATCATGGACTGAAGAGAACAAGTTCTTACATAAGAGGCAGGATGACTGATAACCAAGTATTGATAGATGTACAAGTCCTCTTTTGATTCACCCAACTTGTTTTAAGAGTTGCACATGGTCCATGCGAAACTAACCTATGGAGATAAACAAATAGACGAACCAAAATGAAAAGGAAGAAGCAGAAGCAAATGTGTATGCAAAGCAGGTAATAAAACAAGCAAGCAAGAAAGAAAACACTCAAAGAAAGAAGCAAACATGCATGCAAGCAAACAACTCAAAAGAAAACACTAATCCTACTCCTAAGCTAATAGTGCATGTGTCATCTCATGTGAAGTGATACTTCTAATGCATCCATCGGTGCATTGGTCAAGCCATGTTGGTGAAGGCATGGTTTGCGAACATCAAAATTGTGCAAACTAGCCAGCATGAAAGATATAACGGTGAAGATGGACACTGTCCAAGCTTACAAGCATCCATAGAACAAAAATGAGTGAAAGGGCATGACATGCACTATGTGGACTTGCCATGGTGCTATGCTACACTATGTGCAGATGTTGAGTGTATGCATTCCCTTAACCGTGACATGCAAGCAAACATGAGAAAGGTAGACCACTTACGTTGTGCAAGTGTTCTTGGTGTGTAATATTCCTCTAATGCATGAGTGATGGGATCGTGTAGTTCGAGTGGAGGAAGTGAAATATGAGTGTTAGATTCATCTTCACACAAATGAGTGATGAGGATCCTTACATGTTTGATCAACTTCCTGATCAGAAGCAAAACCAACCTCAGGACAGTGAGGGCCTGACATAACCATCATCTCGGCCTGAAGTGCCTCGATAGTCTTTTGGGTTTTGACTTCATCGATAGATATATCATCATAGAGCAGTGGCTTAGATGGATTAACAATGAGTGAATTACCATCGTGATTAGATGAAGAAGTATAGAGATCATGACAACCAAGATCAGAAAATCCAAGATGTTTATCAGCATCCTCATGATTTGATGAATCATGCAGAAGGGTAGATGAGAAGCAAGGATTTTCACACTCTATGCTTTTAGAAATGACAGATGAGAGATTGGACGGTTTTTTGGAGGAAAATGTGTCCTCTTTGCAATGTAATGATAGACTGACATTTGACATGTCTTGTGAACGATCAGAAGTAGAAACATCTGGAAATGAGTTTTCATAGGGAAATTAGAAGTGGAAAAATCACAAGGGATGTCAAAATATAGTGGATGAGGCATGGCTAGAAGGGAGTCATCCTTCATCTTGGGTTCTTCTTTAGATTCCCAGACACACTCATCATGAATGATGGCACAGGTTGGCTGCATAATACCAAATCCGTCGACAACTTGATCCTCTTTCATAGCAGGTGAGGAGTTCGGAATGGAAGAACATGAGACAATACAATCTGGAGGATCAAAAGAATGTAGGGATGGAGGTTGAGGGAACCAATCCACATGACAACCCATAGGTTTGCAAGCAAAATATATGAAGATATAAAGAGTAGGTGGGGTGGGAGGATGTGACAGTTCAACAGATGTGTGTGCATAATCTCCCACATCACTCTGTAGTGGTGGAGCTGTCTAATGAGTTGAAGGCGGATAGTCACTCGTGACAGCAACTGTGCCTACCTTTGATTGCGCAACTCCATCACCGAAGTGAGCTGAGCGGGGTTCAGATGATTTCAAGAATTGTGGATTTTCGGATATGTGAAGAAGATACTCAAATATTCCATCGAGAAATTCCCAATCAATTTCATCTTTGGGAAATCGGTATGCAAGATTACAAAAGCATCTGTGAAACTATTCAATGGATTCATCAAGTTCTTTTTGTAATTTTGAAATCACGGTCTATCTCTGCAACCAGATGAGAAAGAGAATGAATATATTTTTTCAGGTAGCGTGGCACACCAGTGCATTAGGTTCCCTCGAAGCGTGTAGAGGAACAATGCATCGGTCATGTAATCTTCAAAGATTCCATGTCTTTCGCATGAGCCTACAACGCTAACCGCATGGCTAACCAGGGCTACGTAGCCTTCACCATAGTATGTTTTATGTGACAAGTTATTCGAGATATTTTACGATATAATGAAGTCGTTTCCATAAGACACACACTTTGGACGAGAAACTCCATAGTTAGTCATGATAGATATGCAAATATTTAAAACAATTTTGCAGACTCAACTTGTCATCTGGCCCCATTTCTAGCACCAAAATGTTGACGGTGCTGGACCTGCCAACATGTCAGGGGATCTCCCCAGTAAGAAGTCCAAACAAGACCTCACACCGTTTGGTGTAGGAGTCCTAGTAGTGGGTTGTATGGTGTCGCCTTGACCGCGGTGGTGCATAGAGGCAAGTAAGATGTCCCTGTTGGTTGCAAGGGTGTGACATATGCAATAAGTCAAGGAAGGTACATGATCAATTCTAACACACAGGGGGTGAGGTGAGTGTGCCCTTTGAAACCTATGAAAGCACGAAGTTAATAAAGGCACACACGAGAAAAGATGCATCACAAACTAGAAAGCAATGGAGCTAGCAATCCAAAATGATGGTTAAACCAACAACACATTTCAGTAAGATTCATACATACTTATGCCATACATGCATGCATAAGCAAAAAAATACATATATTATTAGAGTAGACAACTTAGTTGAAATACAATAACAACATATGCATGAAACGTGTTGGCTTTGTTATATTAAGAAGTGAAAGTTCTAGTCATACAATACAACCATGACTAACTACTAGTGATAGTGGAATGTTACAGTCACTACTGCCTGCTCCTCCAAAGAGATATACTAGCTCTGCACAGTGGAGAAGCCAAGGATTGTCACATTACTATCCAAGCTTTATCTATGATACTCCTATTGGAAGCTTGGCTAACCAAAAGCCTCTACAATGAGTTATGAGGTTCTATTTATAGTGAAGGGTGGGGTGACCCTTGACATTCCCCTTTGTGACACTTCACCTACCCTCATGAATCTTCACCTACTACATGATTGTTACGTCCAACTATAAACACTTAGACCTTCACATTACATTATGATACATTACAATGCACATGTACCCATGTGGGATGACATAGGTGTTGAGCTAATTTGTGGACCTAAATTAACACAATTATTTCTTATCAATCCGGGTTGTTTATGCTTTGAGGAAAGTTCACTATATGTGAAGATCAGATGTAATCAAACCTTAAAACATAATTTATTCAAAAGCTAAAAGTAATATATTCTATAACTCTAATTCAATCAGCTTAAAAAGAGAAAAACATTGAAATGGTTCTTGACCTCAAGAAGTCCACCTTCACCTCAATTATCACTTAATGAATCAGAGATTGAAACCAAAAGCTTAAGATGGATAAATTATTAATGAAAGAAGCTCTTAAATTAAGAGACACATAAGGTATTCCATCATAATTCATTCATCTCAATATCAAAATCTAAATGAAAAACTACTTGCATGCAAACAAAAAAAACTAGTTTTGATTCATCATTTTAGCAGAAGGGATGCCCAACTTGAACACCTGTTTTTCCAAATCAATAAAGTGATGAATAAGCTATTAACTAATGAAATCAATCACTATGCATAAACCATAAAGAAAACTGAAATAAAGCTTTGAAAAACTAGTGCTACAATCAACCAGATTACAAGGAAATGAAACTAGTTAACAAGGAAGTGTACTTAGCTTGGAATGGGGGCCCTCCACCCTTGCCTTGCACACTTTGAGAGGTGATATCAGAAGCTTAAATTCAGTCACACATCCATAGCATTGAACAGCAAAATAATAATAACACAAGTATTCAAATTAACTCCTCAATCCAAAGATGTCAGAGCATAAAAGTATATCACAAAATCAATATATAAGCCATCAAAGTTTTGGCTTTAAATAAGAAGTCTCATGAACAAACTGATCTATATTCACTCAAACAAACCCATCTACTCTCATCCACCTATCTAAGTCGAATTCATTACTTCCATCCCAAGAAAGATGACCATTCCTATAAAATCTCAAAACTGCCCTATTTCTATGGGATTCTTGAATGACTAGTCATGGTTGACTAGCACCAAATGGGCCTAATAAAGCTTGTTCTGTTCGAACTAATCATTGCTGGCTTAGACCTAGTTCCCAAGCTATTCATCCATGCATTCCATTTGTGCCCAAGTTTCCCGCAACCATATCAACCATAGAGCTATTACGGGAATTTCTGAATCTGCCAATTTTGCACTAAAAACCAAATTTTCATAAAAACTTTAGAAATTGAAAAATTAAAATTAAATACCTGAATGGATATCAAATATACATCAAAATGGGATAAATGAAGGGAAAATGGATGGAAAATAGATGGATAAGTAAGTTTCTTTGAGCAAAAATATGACCAAAACTAAGGCCCAACATCTCTCCCTTGCTTATCATCAAGCATGTCCCCATGCTTGCTTGCTCCTCTTTGACCTTCATCTCTCTGTAGTAGATGTTGTACCTGTAGATGCTTCCTGTTGTGTTGTCCTGACCAAACAATCCATTCCTGTGTCATGTCTCTCCCTAAACAAAGCTACTTTGACCTTTTTTTTTTCATACTTTGCCTGCCACATGTTCTTTTCCTTTAGCCATTTAAATGCTTGCTTAGAAAGTAGATCATTTTTCCTTTTCAGCCTCCCCAATTCTTCATTTAATTTTTCATTTTCCTTAACCAATTTAGCATTATCTTTCTTATTTGCCTTGTTTTCTTCTTTTAATTGTTTCTCCAAGATTTTGCTAACTTCCAATTGGTCAGCTAAATCCCTGATTCTTCCCAAATTGATTTCTCTCTCAAAATCTTGTGTTGTTTTCATTAGTGATGTTGCTGCTGCATCATCATATGAAGAATCCTTGTAAAATACCTCTTGTGCAATATCATTTTCTTCTTGTTGTCTTGGGGAATATGTTTCTACTTCCTTGTCTAAATCAATGGGACTTTTATTCCTAAATCTTCTAGGAATAGACATAACAGATGTTTCATTTTCTTGCATGGCCATGCTATTCTGTTGTTTGGCTCTTGTTCTAGGATACAAGGGTGAGTTCATCAATCCTCTGTTTTCCTGCTCTGTTTTATCCTGTACCTCATTAACCTGTTCAATGAATTGATTTTTAGACATGAATTCTCGCCACACTATGCCCTGTGATCTCACCTGATACTCAACTAGGATTTTGATTAATCCTTGGTGGTAAATCTGTCCTGCTTTAGGCCTGTGTTCATGTTTGACTGTTTCAATCATTCTCAAAAGGCTCCTATATAGGAAATAAGGCAAGTTAATCCTATCCTCCCCTTTTATATGTTGCAGAAGTCTGACATGATACAAGTGGGCCACGCTATATCCTCTATCACAGGTCAAAAACTTTTGGATAACCAAAACCAACTCACCCCATGGTTCATTAAACCATTCCCTGGGTATCCCTTTTGTTCTATCAAATGTCCCTTTCCGGTTGTTCTCAAGAGGGAAAGTCCAAGCTTTCTCCTTGAAGTGCAGGCCTTTGTAATACTTCTCACCTATCATGGGTAGATCTAAAGCTTGGGAAAGATATTCCTGGGTTACAGGAATAATGACATCTCCCACCCGTGTCTGTTCTTGACTGAAATTGTTTATAAAATCCCTGGTTATTTGTTTAGAGTGGCCACCAAATTTTTGTAGGAAACTTATCATCCCTGCCTGGTAAAGTTTTTCTATAGTTTCCTTCCCCCAGCTCTCTATCTGAAATTTTGGCTCTACTCTGACTGACATTGCTTCTGTAAACCAATGAATGAATTCCTCTGCTGTTACTATTTTCATTTTGACAAAAAAAATATATAACTATTTGTTTGTTTTCAAAATGAATATTTTGAAAGCGAAGAAGCTTACCTTCCTCCTCTCAATCAACTTAATTCTGACCTCTGCTTGAATCTGTTCTCTATAACAGCACTGTTTTAGTTCCCTGTTTAATACACCTGTATACCCCTGTTAATATGCTGCTCTCTGTTTTTTTTAAAACAAAAATACATATATAAACAATATCCATATATGCTCTTGGCCTTATTTCGTTGCCAAAATTCAAACCATTGTTTTACTGTGTATATTCAACCAGGAAAACTGAGTAGTTCGCATGCATATGGCTCTCGGCCTCATCAAAAAAACATTGAGGATGCTCTTGGCCTAACCAAAAATATTTGAAAAAAACGCTTTTGACTGATCACAAAATTTGGAAAATATGCATACGGCCTCATCATAAAAACAATTACCAAAAATATGCTCGGTTGCATCAAAAATATGGGCAAGAAGGCATTCGGCCTTAGCATGGCAGATTGAGGACTATACACATACGCTCGGCCTCACAAACACAAGTGATAAAATAAGAAACACGGCGCATTTGGCTTAGCAATCAAATCTTCTTTTGGCAAATCAAAATTTCTCATGCATTATGAATTCAATCCTTAGGCACTGCAATCCCTTATTTTCGGTGCAAACGAAACAACAGTGCACAGCAAGGGTTATGGACGCATGTCGTTTCATAACAGTTGACTGTTTGTTTTGACGTTTGAATTGGCGCGCAATCAAAACAATGTATGGCAATAAACAAGCGTAGTGCACATTTTATAACATTCACATTTTAATACCTACTCACCGCCATTCAATATAACATGCCATAACAACTAAGTTTCGTGCCTCCTCTGTGTATTGTTTCCATTGTTAACACGGCATATCATAAAAATTCCTTATAACAATGTCAAATCCTAAACGTGTTAACCATGCATGCATTGGCATTTAAGGGAAGCGTGATCCACTAGCAGTGCATACCAAGATTCACGCAGCGAATCAACGGATTTGAGGCTATGGTTTCGGCTTACCTGTTATTAATGAGCACTTTGAGGGATATCCGGCGCTCCAAATCCTTGTTTCAACTTGTACAATTGACTGGTGGTAGGGACTAAGCAATCGTAACCATTAATTCAGATAGTTCATGACCTTAAATCACTGTATGCCGAGCTTTAAACAACTAGCGCCTTACCTGATTAAATCCCGAAAATCTGCTATCCTTGAACGTGAAACCCGGGATGATTTCCTTTTTTAAATCCGCCCCAACTCAATTCACTCTTCTTTTTACTATGCTGCGGCCTCAAACACCATTGCTCTGAGCTATTTGGCAATGAAGATTATGGTTTAAACAGCGCAAGAGCTCAGTCGGTTCATGACCATTTCAGGGCTGTACTGCGCTTTGTGTCCATTGGTGTTTACAATGCGTAGTTTACATGGCCGTCCTGTTTGACCAGTCGCCCGACTGTGTCATGAGGATGGCCAAATCATTGCTTTCATACGCATGACCCCTGCGTAGTATACTGTCCAATGACCATGAGTTGCCATGCCACCGTGTTAAGCTCGTACCTGTGTGTTGGCCGGTAGTTGTTTGGGGTTAACGTTTTATTTATTACGGTTGTTTTACCATTATGCCCATCGTCATGCGCTTGCAATGATATATAACCATTGCTTGTTTTGCAATGATTCGCATGCAATGATATTTCAACCTCCCCGCCGTAACGTTTCAATTGTTGTTTTATATGCGGCCGTCCACCATTTATATCATACCATTGTGTTATGAACCTTCACTTATAACTGTATCATATACCATATGTTGTGCACCACTTATCATATGCGCGTTGGGTGATATAAATAATTTGAGCGCATTCACACATTTTGTTTTCAACTATGGTATATGTTGTATGATATAAATTTTGATTTCCATATAGCGCATGGGGTTTATTTGATTTGTATAACATAACTTTATAATTTTAAAATGACCATTTGGGTCATATTTAAAATTATCACCATCACTAATGCTTTGAGTTGTATGTGCAAGTTGAAGGTTGTCCCAGTTTGGTCTTTCTAAGCTCATAAAGAAAAATACTTTAGGAGTAATAGGGAATATGTATGGAAATGAAAGGGAATAGGGTTATGAGGTATAAGAGTATGGAAATGAAAGGGAATAGGGTTATGATGTATAAGGGTTATAGGAATATAGGATATGAATGATAATGAATATCCTCAGGTACTAATTTCAACTTAACAAAAACTAAAAATTTCTAAGAAAAAATTGAATTTTTAAAGCACAAAATGACTATACATATACTCCCCTGGATGATGGTTGTACAAGTGAGATGAAATAAATTGATCAGATGTTGTAGATGGATCAAAATGTAAACTTTATTGCTGCTCCTTGTAATGATTCTTTGTTTCAGGTCCCTTTCACTGCTTACAAAATATGCACATGTTGTGTTGACATTGGCAGGTCTTTCAAGTCCCTTGGCAATGATTTATTATGTCAGGTCCCTCTATTGACAATACAAGTTCTGTCTATACTTCAGCGTTCTAGCTAAAGAGCTGATGTTTGCAACTTCAACTGTCCAGTTAAAGAGTGAATGCAAGTCTCCCCCTTGTTGAAGATATGACTTGTCCTCAAGTCATTTGGTGGTGGAGAGTGCCTGCATTAAATGTATCTGAGAACAATAGAACAAGTATAAGGAATTCATAGAGTCCAAGTTGCCCGGGTTTTCCCCTATGAATTCGTGCTTGCAAAGTGCCAGTTGCCTGGTTTTCACTTGCAAACAATTTATTTGTTGTTTTTTTTATGTTTTTGTCATGTTTTTTTTTATGTTTTTTTTTTTTTTTTTTCTATGTTTTTTTTTTTATTATTATTCAACTACTAGACTGGAAGATGGCTAATCTTGTGCCATGAGTTCCAGTTCTGTATCTTCGTTCAGTTGTTTCATAAATGCTTCTTTACTGATAGGCCTATTGTAAACTTTGAGCCTATGTCCATTCACTATAAATGAGGTGGAATCCTAGTCGATTGTCTTGATCCTGACTGCTCCATTGTCAAAGATTTCATCAATTTCATATGGGCCTAGCCAGTGTGTTGTGAACTTCGCTTTGAAGTCTTTGAATTTGGAGTCGAAAAGCAATGCCCAATCTCCCTTATGAAATGTCTTTGTTTTGATATATCTGTCGTGCCACTTCATTCTTTGTTGTTGCACCAATGTAGTATGTTCCATGGCTTGTTGACGATGCTCATCTAACTGATTCAGTTCCATGATCCGCTGTTGTTGTGCTTCTATCAAGTCGTGTCCTAGTTCAGCTGCTAGTCTGTATGTATGTATCTGAAACTCTATAGGCAATAGGGCCTCTTTCCCATATACTAACTGGTATGGACTGAAACCAGTTGTAGTTTTCCATGTGATCCTATAGGCCCATAGTGCATCTTTTAATTTTTCAGACCAGTCTTTTCTGTTCATCTGTACTGTTTTTGTCATGATATTTTCTAGGACTTTATTCGTTGATTCAACCTGCCCATTTGCTTGTGGATGATATGGTGTAGATTTCCTGTGTTTGATCTTGTATTTCTCCATTAAATCTCGTACCAGCTTTGATGTAAACTGTGTGCCTTGATCTGTTACAATTTGTCTAGGTACTCCATATCTGACAAATATTTCTTCAAAAAGAAAGGTGACCATTGTATCTTCTGTTGCTCTGTTTACTTCTTTTTCTTCTGCCCATTTGGTTACATAGTCTGTACATACTAAGATGTAACTCTTCCCATTTTATGGTGGATTGATAGGTCCAACAAAGTCAAGTGCCCACTGCTCAAATGGTTCTATGAGAACCTGTGGCTTCAGCGGCATTTCATCCGATGTTATTGGTCGCCCTATTCTCTGGCAGCTGTTACATTGCTTGACATATTTCTTAGAATCTCTGAAGATGGATGGCCAGTAATAGCCCAGTTGCAGCACCTTATATGCTGTTCGTTTATCTGCAAAATGGCCACCACATGGTTCATCGTGACATGCTCTTAGAATATCTAATATTTCGTCTTCCCGTACACATTTTCTAATTATCAAGTCTGAACCACTATAAAATAAATCACCATTTACCCAACTATATCTAGAGCTTGCTCTAACAATTTTGTATTTTTGCTTTTTAGTGAATTGAGTTGGAAACCTTCCAGAAGATAAATAGTTTGCAATGTCTGCAAACCATGGTGTTTTGACTGTGATGAAAAACAGATGTTCGTCTGGAAAGTTATCTACAACTGGATTTGGATCGTTGGGTGAGTGTATGCGGGACAGAAAGTCAGCCACTTGATTTTCTTTGCCTGGCCGATCTTGTATTGTGATATTAAATTCTTGCAATAACAGTAACCATATTCTTATTCGTTCATTGGTGATGGGTTTATTCATCAAGTATTTGATTGTTGAATGATCAGTATGAATGAAAACTTGATATCCTGTTATATAGTGCCGGAATTTATTTACTGCATGTATAACAGCTAACATTTCTTTTTCTGTGACTGTGTAGTTCATTTCTGCAGGTGTTAGATTCTTGCTTATAAAGTATATTGCATAAGTGAACAAGTTCTCTTTCTGTCCAAGAGAGGCACCTATCGCGGTATTGGATGCATCAGTTGATATATGAAATGGTAAAGACTAGTTGGGCCCATGAAGAATGGGGGCAACTGACAATTTCTCTTTCAAAATTTGAAATGCATTTTGACAATCATTTGTCCATTGAAATTCTATATCTTTTGCTAATAGTTTCAACAGAGGTTGGGCTATTTTACTAAAGTTTTCAATGAATCGTCTATAATAGCATGCATAGCCTAGGAAACTTCTTACCTCTTTCTGTGTTGTAGGAGGCATTAAGTTTAATAGGACTTGGATTTTTGCTGGATCCACCTTTATTCCTGAAGCAGAAATGTGGTGTCCCAGAACTATTCCTTCTGTCAACATCATATAGCATTTCTCATTGCTTAATGACAAATTTGTTTCAATGCATCATTTCAAAACTTTCTCAAGGTTGTTTAAGCAATCATTGTATGTGTTTCCGTAAACTGTGAAGTCATCCATATAGACTTCTACACATTCATGAATTAGATCAGCAAATATTGCAAGTACTGCTCATTGGAAAGTTGCAGGTGCATTGCATAGACCAAATGGCAAAACATTATATGCATATGTTCCCCATATGCAAGTAAATGTTGTCTTGTCTTGGTCTTCTGTTGCTATTCTTATCTGGTTGTATCTGCTAAACCCATCTAAGAAGGAGAAAATTTTCTTCCCAGCTAATGAGTCTAACACTTGATCAATGAATGGTAGAGGAAAATGATCCTTTAGTGTAGCTTTGTTTAGTTCCCGATAGTCCACACATACCCTCCACTTTCCATTTTTCTTTGGTACAATAACCAGTGGAAAAACCCATTGACTATCTGAAATAGGATAGATGAATCCAACTTTTAACAATTTTTGCAGTTCTTCTTTCACTATTTCCTTCATCATGGGATTCATTCGTCTTTGAGGTTGTCTTACAGGTTTAAGTTGATCATCTGTATAGATGTGGTGGATACATGTGCTAGGATGGATTCCTTGCATATCAGTATAATCCCAGGCAAAAGCTTTTGAATATTTCTGTAATAATGCAATTACCTCTTGCTCTTGTGTTGATTGCAATTCGTTTCCAATGGTTAGATGTTTTCCAGGATGAACCTCAATTGTTTTGATTGTTGGCTTGGAGATTGTGTTTACAGGAAAGATGTCTATAAAATATTTCTGCAAAGTTTGAATTGTACAAGTTTCCTAAAAGCATTGATTCAAAAGGTTACTTGCAGCTTCATATTGAACTTTTCTAAGCTGCTCTGAAATACTTGGTTCTAAAATGAAAAGATCCATTAAGTCTTCATTCTCTTCTTCTTCTCTAAAATCAAAGAATTGATTTATACTTAAAACTGATTTTGTTTGCTGTTTTTCTTGAGCTTCAAGTACTGATTCTAAAGAAGTTGATTGTGCAGGTGAATAAAGAGTTATGTGTTTCCTTTCATCTCCATGTGAAATAATCATGATTCCAGATCTGCATCCTATGAAGGCATCAACGGTAGCTAACCATGGTCTGCCTAATATTAGAGGATGTCCTCCCAAGTTTGTCTTTGGTTGCAAGATCAGGAAGTCAACAGGATACTCCCATGAATCCAAAGAGACTATGATATCTTCTAATATTCCTTCAGGAACAACTTTAGATCTATCTGCTAGTTCCAAGATTGTAGAAGTTGATCTAATGTTGTTTAAATGCAAAGTTTTCATTGTCTCCATTGTCATTACGTTTATAGCTGCTCCCAAGTCTATTAATGTATTTGGTACTGAGAAACTATTTATTGATATAGTAACCATTGGGATACCAGGATCAATATATTTCTCTACTATAGTTTGTGTAGACATGAGGCTTGCTAATTTACCAATGACTTGGATTGTAGTAGGATCCTTTTTCTTTTTCTCTGATTTCCGAATGCACAATTCCTTTATTGTTTTAGCATATATTGGTATTTCTTCAATTTCCTTCAACAAAGGAATTTTTACATAAGCATTTTTTAACTCATCTAAGATATCAAATTCAGGAAGGATTGTTTTGTTTTGTTGTTCCACTAACCTTTCAGGATAAGGTGGTGTTTGTGTTGTAATGTTTGTTCCTTTCTGATTTTGTATCTCAGTTTGTGATGTTTCAGGTGATTCTCCTTGTTCAGTTGGTTCTTCTATGATTGGAGGAGAATCCTTTTTAAGCATTTTTCCAGACCTTAGATGGACATCATTAAGAGGAAGAATCGAATATGTAGGAAAACATGATGCTTCCTCTACAGTGTATGCAGATTTGTCCACCTTATTATTTGGATTGGCCATTGGTTGGGCTGGTAGTTGAGTTGGTCTGGGTTGATTTGTGGGTTGATGTAACTGTTGTGGTTGGGTCAACAACGATGGTGGATTCTGCTGTGGAAATGGGATGGATTGCAGATATGCAGAATGTTGTTGTTGAAAGGGTATGGATTGTGGATATTGTGGATATGCAAATGGTTGTTGTTATTATTGCTGGTATTTTTGTTGATACTGTTGAGGTGGCTGGTTTCCATAACCATATCCTCTCCAACCTTGTGCAGGTTGTTGTGAATATTGTTGTGGAGGCCAAGCTTTCCATGGCATTGGAGGGGTCCAAGGATTGTGAGGTGGATAGGGATAATTTTGTTGAGGGAATTGCTGCTGATTTTGTTGAGGCATCCTAGGTTGCCATGGTCTTCGTGGTGCTACATAATAGAGACCTTCTATCCCTGGCACTTCTTCCATTGAGTTCATTTGTAATTCTTTCAATCTTAAACAATTCTCTGTGGAATGATTTTCCGTACAAAGACCACAAACCTGAATACTATCCAAAGGACATTCTCTCAAGGGATGTTTCTTTTTACATTTGGAACAAAAGATTGCTAGAGCTTGTTCTTGTTCTTCTTTCTTCTTGTTTGCCTTTAGCACATCTACTTGTGTCCCTAATGTACTCAAGAGATCTGTTTTGAAATTTTCCAATAAGCTTCCTATTTCAGCTCTTGTTATCCCTCCTACAGCTGACTTTGCTGCTTTTGAACTTACTTCCCTTCTTCCGGTTTTTTATCTTCCTCTAGAATATTTTTTACATAACTCAACAATTTCATCGAATGGTAAGTTTGAAATGTCTCCTTTACCCATCACATTCAAAATGTCAAGGTATTCATCCCTTACACCTTTGAGAAAGATCGTGCGAACGGTTTCTTGATTTAGAGAGTGTTGTTTAGATTTCTGTAGATTATATGCAAATTTTTCCAAATATTCTTCTAAACTTTCATCTTCTTGTTGTGTCATTCTGAAAACATCTTCCTTTGAATCTCTAGATCTACAATAAGCTTGATATTTCTTAAGGAAGACAGATCTCATATCATCCCAAGAAGCTATTGTTTGTTCTCCTAAACCCATAAACCATTTCAAAGCTGCTGCTTTTAATGTTGCAGGGAAAAGACGAAGTTTATGAACATCATCGGTATATCCATATGTTCTACATAGAATATCAAATTCAAACATAAATGCATCAGGATCTTCTGTGGACATTCCATAAAAGTTTGGCAATACAGAAGGTGGAATACTTTTCATTTTTACTTCTTCTCCTAATATTGCACTTGTGTCTACTATTGGAAAACCAAAAGTAGTTTCTTGATCATTTCCATATTCTTGTCTTTTCCGATCGTTTTCTAGCTTCCTATCATTTTCTTATTTTGCCTCCTCTTCTCTTTTTCTTCTGCATTCTCTTTGTTGTCTTTCATATTCAGCCCTTTGTTGTTCAGGAGTGAAAATAACGGATCCATGTCCCTCTTCTGCCATTGATTGATTTGTTTCAATTTCAATTGGAATTTTAGGTTGTTGGAAGATAGGAGGATTTATGGATGGAAAGATAGGTTGTTTTCCTTTAATAATATCTTTTTGTTTTCCGGAAGTGGAGAATTGTTTTTGTTTTGCTTCCCAAGCTAACAAAGTTTACCTTTCAATCAAGGTTAATCTTTGTCCAGTTCTTTGTTTTTCTGCCAACTCCTCAATTATTGGATTACTAGTAACTGGGGTGTGTGATGATCCTATTTCTACTTGTGGGGGGTTTTTGATAAATCTACCTTGAGGATCTCTATATCTAGACATAAAGAAACATAACTAAAAAGTAATGTAACTAATGGTTTTGTTGTTTTGAAATTTATCTTTCTATTGACTATGCCGATATTTGTCTCCCCGGCAACGGCGCCAAAATGTTGAGCTAATTTGTGGACCTAAATTAACACAATTATTTCTTATCAATCCGGGTTGTTTATGCTTTGAGGCAAGTTCACTATATGTGAAGATCATATGTAATCAAACCTTGAAAGATAAGTTATTCAAAAGCTAAAAGTAATACATTCTATAACTCTAATTCAATCAGCTTAAAAAGAGAAAAACATTAAAAGGGTTCTTGACCTCAAGAAGTCCACCTTCACCTCAATTATCACTTAACGAATCAGAGATTGAAACCAAAAGCTTAATATGGATAAATTACTAATGAAAAAAGCTCTTAACTTAAGAGACACATAAGGTATTCCATCATAATTCATTCATCTCAATATCAAAATCTCAATGAAAAACTACTTGCATGCAAACAAAAGAAACTAGTTTTGATTCATCATTTTAGCAGAAGGGATGCCCAACTTGAACACCTATTTTTCCAACTCAATAAAGTGATGAATAAGCTATTAACTAATGAAATCAATCACTATGCATAAACCATAAAGCAAACTGAAATAAAGCTTTGAAAAACTAGTGCTACAATCAACCAGATTACAAAGAAATGAAACTAGTTAACAAGGAAGTGTACTTAGCTTGGAATGGGGGCCCTCCACCCTTGCCTTGCACACTTTGAGAGGTGATACCAGAAGCTTAAATTCAGTCACACATACATAGCATTGAACAGCAAAATAATAATAACACAAGTCTTCAAATTAACTCCTCAATCCAAAGATGTCACAGCATAAAAGTATATCACAAAATCAATACATAAGCCATCAAAGTTTTGGCTTTAAATAAGAAGTCTCATGAAAAAACTGATCTATATTCACTCAAACAAACCCATCTACTCTCATCCACCTATCTAAGTCGAATTCATTACTCCCATCCCAAGAAAGATGACCATTCCTATGAAATCTCAAAACTGCCCTATTTCTATGGGATTCCTGAATGACTAGTCATGGTTGACTAGCACCAAATGGGCCTAGTAAAGCTTGTTCTGTTCGAACTAAGAATTGCTAGCTTAGTCCTAGTTCCCAAGCTATTCATCCATGCATTCCATTCATCCCCAAGTGTCCTGCAGCCATATCAACCATAGAGCTATTACGGGAATTTCTGAATCTGCCAATTTGCACTAAAAACCAAATTTTCATAAAAACTTTAGAAATTGAAAAATTAAAATTAAATACCTAAATGGATATCAAATATACATCAAAATGGGATAAATTAAGGGAAAATGGATGGAAAATAGATGGATAAGTAAGTTTCTTTGATCAAAAATAAGACCAAAACTAAGGCCCAACATTAGTGGGTTGTATGGTGTCGCCTTGACCGCGGTGGTGCATAGAGGCAGGTAAGATGTCCCTGTTGGTTGCAAGGGTGTGACATATGCAATAAGTCAAGGAAGGTACATGAGCAATTATAACACACAGGGGGTGAGGTGAGTGTGCCCCTTGGAAACCTATGAAAGCACGAAGTTAAGAAGGGCACACACGAGAAAAGATGCATCACAAACTAGAAAGCAATGGAGCTAGCAATCCAAAATGATGGTTAAACCAACAACACATTTCAGTAAGATTCATACATACTTATGCCATACATGCATGCATAATCAAACAAATACATATATTAATAGAGTAGACAACTTAGTTGAAATACAATAACAACATATGCATGAAACGTGTTCGCTTTTTTATATTAAGAAGTGAAAGTTCTAGTCATACAATACAACCATGACCAACTACTAGTTTCGATAGTGGAATGTTACAGTCACTACCGCCTACTCGTCCAAAGAGATATACTAGCTCTACACAGTGGAGAAGCCAAGGATTGTTACATTACTATCCAAGCTTTATCTATGATACTCCTATTAGAAGCTTGGCTAACTAAAAGCCTCTACAATGAGTTATGAGGTTCTATTTATAGTGAAGGGTGGGGTGACCCTTGACATCCCCCTTTGTGACACTTCACCTACCCTCATGAATCTTCACCTACTACATGATTGTTACGTCCAACTATAAACAATTAGACCTTCACATTACATTATGATACATTACAATGCATATGTACCCATGTGGGATGAAATAGGCTTGAGAAAGCCATGAAATACATCACTAAGACTCGGACATATGTGGGATGACCAACTATTCGACATCCTTAGGGTGGTCAACTGTGGTGAACTGATACCAAGCTTGGTGGTCCATTGGGGTGTCCATGCGCTCAATGGTGACATCTTACTGAAAGCGAACTCTTGCCTCCACTGCATCCTGATACACTGATATGGCTCCTCTGTCCAACCCATCTGATAGCATGTGCATGGTCATCTTGGGTGTGTCTGGACCGACAACATGCTGATGCATAGTGTCTACACTAATCTCCAAGCATCTGTTGGTGGTCATGCACATCAACTTGTCAGAATACATGTTCAGATCCAGTCGGACTTACTTCTTGTCTTCGCCTTAATGAGTGTGTCAAATGGGTGGGATCGCATGCATGCACACAATGACATGCATGCTGCTGAATTCTCTTGCATGTGATCAACATGACTGCTCACCTTGTCTACTCCGTGACAGTCGCTGGGATGGATCTATAACTTGTATGGGCGCACTTTCCTCCATCTGTGCATGTTGCGCCCCATGTTGTACCTGTTTTTGCTGCAACTCATTCTCTCGTCTATGCAACTCCTATTCTTCCTTGAGTTTTTTCTTCATCACATGCAACTCCTTCTCTATTTCTCTCTTTGCCTTCGCGTGATCTTCATGTCGCGCCGTCACATCATAGCTTCAATATCCAAAGCTGCTTTTGTTACGAGTGGATTTTCTTTGAACTCACAAATTTTCTCTGCCTCTGTGTTGTGAACGACCTTCATGTTGCATTCATTGTGTGTTGGTGTGCTTCCTTCTACTGCTGCTGATGGTGTTGCTCGCTATGATGTGCTACCATACTATATTGATGTCCTTATCTATGAACAGACTGATGTCTTCATAGGTAGGCAAGCTCATAGACACTTTCTTGGCTGCATCCCCCGTTGTGCTCTTAGTGGTTTCCTTTGACTCTTCTCTCCTGAAGGCCATTGTACTTGTGTTGCTAAGAGAGAGATGAACACATGTGATCCCTGGAGACATAGAAACACTCATGGCAAGAAATCTGTCAGTCAAAAACCAAAACAAACTTGAGGAGTGACTTGCAATATACCTTTGTGATTGATCATGAAGGTTGCGCAATTTCCATTGGGAGGTTAGGAGACTAACTACAAAAACTGTGCAAGGCACAGTCTGGGCTGTCCCAAGGCTAACTGATTGGTCAAACTACAAAATGAACAGTCCAGTATGGCCTGCTAAGGATTGAAACTGCGCAATGCACAATTTCAGTCAGTAGTGACATGAAACCAGAAAACTGCATTGTGCATTTTCTCGAGCTAGTAGGACACTACCTTGAAGACATGTGAAATGCAAGCCTGGGGGTCATTGTTGGGCCAGAATTGCACAATTTCTGGAGGGAAGCCAGAGCATTCACTTCCGAAAATGCACAATGCTAGATGGGCAAGGCACTGTCTGGGCCAAGGCAGCCCAGACCGGCCAACGGGCGACTGAAAACATGAGAAGCCTAAATGCATGATGAGATGATTGCAAACAAGATTGAATGATTATGCATGCAAACAATAAGTGAAAGATTTAGAAAATGAGAAAGCATGCATGCAAGTGAAGCAGGTCACCACGATGCAGACCGTCGGTGCAAAAAGAATGTCATGCATGCAACAACAATGAGATACAAAAAAAAATGAAACGACACTTGTACAAGCTAACATGCATCCAAACAACATCAATCATTCATAGAAATCAAGCAGACAACAGTCACACAAGCCGAAACACAAAAGGCGACAGAAACGCAGCACAATATATTTGAAGTGGGATTACCCAGAAACAACTGAGTTGAATGTTCCGACGACTCCTAGATGTGATGTGGGATGTCAAGGCTACACGATCAATGTGACGAATGAGCTTTGCAGTTTTTAGAAAATGATTTTTGATAAAATCGATGTTATGACACGCATGCCACAAATCTAGGAAAATCGACACTTGGCGGGAGGTTTCTAAAGTGATCCATGCATGTAACTATTATCGGGAAATGTAGTGCCTATGCAGAGCTACTAGTCCCACTAAGATAGGTAGCTATCTTAGAAACAAAAAGATTAAAGTGACTTTCGTTTTCCTTTATGAGAAGTAGATAGGAGAGGATCAAAGAATATCAACCTCGATCTTGCACTTGGTTCTTTGCTTTTTCCTTCTCCTCACCGACAGGTCTTTACCACTTCTCCCTTGACCACTCCACTTCAAAGACTACCTGTAAAGTCAAAGCAGCATAATACATTCAAAGTGCATAGATCTACAATCATAAACAATATAGGACCAGATATATATTGACCACATAAATGCATATACTATCATACATACAAGAATGTGGAGGAAAACTTGAATAGATTTATTAATATGAAGATTAGAAGAGAGGATTACAACGCATTGATCTAACCCAGCATCATCCTCCCAGCATGAAAGCCCTTATTCACCTCATGAAAAGCTTAGATCACCCAACATTATGATATTCCACCAGGAAACCAACAACACTTCCTTACAAGATACAAAATTCTAGCCTCTGGATCTCTGGGATGAAGGATCCATATATAGATGATTGCAGGGAGGTGAGTCAGCTTCTAGGATTTTGATTAGTGTCTTCTATCTGATAGTTCTTAATTCCACTTGGAGATTGATGATCTCTTACTCATCCCTGGGTGAATTCAAAGAGGCAAGTGTCACAGGAGAAGTTTCTGGAAGATTCCATGATCATCCACCTTGCAAACTGTCTCTGCCATTTGTCCATTCTCGCCCATCGCACCCTACAGAAGGGCTTTCCAGTATGCATCGCACCTTTTACACTGGGAAGGTGAGATGCATCGCACCCTTAGCACTGAGCAACCTGTATGGTCCAGTTTTGACCAGTTCTGAGCAGTTTTCTATGGCGAATTTCTGGGAGATGATGTAATCAGCTGACCTTGTTCCTTTAGGGCATGAAACAACACTTTTAGGGACTCAGAAGCCCTTGGTTTATAAACATATATGATTGGGGTTGCAGTGCCCAAAAATTTCTATAACAATTTCCCCCTAAAGCATGAGGTTTTTAATCTTTTGATGTCGAGTGAAATGATTTATCATGAGGATCCGAGGTTTTTCGAACTGGAAGGTAACCTGTAATAAGATACAATACAATACATTACTTTATAACATTTTCATGATCTAGCTAAGGCAAGCATTCCAATGCTCAGCTTTATAAATTCATTTTCATGTACATAGCATAGACAACCGTCTATGTGGCATACTGATGATTCTGATAGAGCCATCATCCTTTGATTTGTATGATCATCTGTGCAGCAATGATGTACATTTGATGTCTTTATTTTCCTGAATATATCGCAGCCCGAATGGATGAAACTAGATCCGGGGTCTTCAAACTCGTCCAATCTTTGCTCGAAGTACAAGTTGATCCATGTGAAAAATGTTCTGGAGTCAAACGTGGAAAGACATCGCCTGATTACCAACCAATGATCTAAGTTGTTAACAAGCGCGAGAGGAATCACCGATAATGATGATGACCCTCACGGTATGATAGTACAATTCGCGTGGTGTGAAAATGAGACTTGGCGTCAAACACCACACAAAAGCTCTTGGTCGAAGGCCATTGATGTAAACCTGTCACTGAAAGTGAGAAACTTTCCATTGAGGCATGCAAGCTTCAAAGTACTGAAAGGGTTGTTCTTAGGTCAACTTCTTGGATAATGAGCTGATGTCGACAAGAAGTGACCCATCGTAGGAGGGCCTTAATGAATCCCACATCTATGTCACGGAACGGAGCAAATGAATTTTGGAGGTGAAAACGATCTGATGATATAGGGTTCAGGGTGGCGGTCATGAAAGAATGAAGCGTAAAGGTATTGCAACGGATGAGAAACAAGATGGGTTGGTGAATTCTCTGATCAACTTCTCTTGAACATATCGGCGACACTTGAAATGGATTGGTAGCGTTAACCCCAAAGATGGATGGTACGGAGGACCTGTTATCTCAAAATCAAGCCCTGGAAGGCTGCAGACCAGGAAGACTTCAAGTAACTGTTTTAAACCAATCTTTTGACTAAGGCTTAGCCTCCTTAGCCTGAGAGGGCTCTCTCAAAGGGTTATTGATTTTGACTATTAATAAGATGGCTAACTCTTGTGGAATAACATTAACAAAAATTAAGGTTGGACAAACATTACATAAGTTTCTATTGGGCCTATGGAGTCAATAAAACCTCAGCAAATAATGATACAGCCTTTACATAGAAATCAGGGCATGTGGCATTTAAATGTTCAAAACACAACTCTTATAAAACCACAGTTCATGAATGTGTACAGGAAATCAGAGCAGCATAAGTGAATTCTGAGTGATTACACATCTACGCAACTGTAAAATAAATCAAAGATAAAGTAAAACCACACATCTTGAACATAGAAACACTTTATGAATCCTGAGAAGAAAAGCAGTTCTATTATATTACTGAACTCTGTCTTTCTACATAAGCCAAAACAGTACTCTGTTTTATAAAATCTCCAACCCTCATTACATAGATGTTCCAGCTATATATAGAATCCTTATTCTAACTACTTTGAGCTCCCTCCTCCAGCATGAGGGGAACTCGATAACTGCCTCTAATGACACCTATTAGCTATTGAACTAACTAATAAATACAATAAGGAACTGACTGTAGTGTTTAAGAGTTCTAAATTAACTATGACTCTAACTCCATTTTGCATGCATAATGACTTCTTCTTATTCTCTGACACCTGGTCCTCTTTCGACTTGGCTGAGCTGGATGTTTAATACTCCATAGTGATCTTGAACGCTGAACCTTTCAACTGCTCAGAAGTATTAGTAGATTTCCCTTACTTCTCGGCTCCAGTTTTCCTAAAAATGCTCAAATGTACCAAGCATGTTTCTAGCCTTTAATAACCCATAATATGGAACACTGCCACGTTTTGGATGTGTTGTGAGCTGCATCGATTGACATGTGTGCAAGCAAAAGGTCCTTGTATGCAAAAGATTTGCTACCTCTTGAACGGTGACAACGGGGATATCACAGAACTTTTAAAAATGGGTTGAAATATTCCACCTTTTTAAATCCTCCACCTGTCTTGTTTTGATTGACTATTGTCGTTCCCGCTGATATCTTGTATACCCTTTTGGCGTTTCCTTTTCAAAATTTCCGCTCAAAATACAAAATTGCCTGTTCTGTGTTAAAATCATCACCTTCAGCAGTTTCGTAGCGCGCTACGAAACTGCTGAATTATTTAAGCAGCTTGCCTTTGGCCCGAGACCTTTATTACCAAAACATTTGATTGCCAAAACTTCCTCTGAGTTTTCATATGTATAGCAGGGATTTATATGTCTTCAAAAACAATAAGACTAAGCAGATTTGACAAAAATTTGGAACAAAACCTATTTTGAAGAGAAAATTCATTTAGCAGATAATTGGTACAGCTGTACCTTCAGGTCTTCAATCTTCTTCTTCAGAGCTTTATTCTCAGCCCTTAATTGCATATTTATTTTTCTAATGAACTGGGCCTCTTTGATGGCTGGTACTGTCCACGTGTGAAATTGTGCATGGCCATCAACTACTAAATTCAACTGATTTTGAAAGGTTTCAGTCCCTTTCCACAGAGCTTTACGATAATTTGTATACACATCTGCATGCTTTCTAACTGCTTGCTTCAGTTTGGCAATCTCATATTGGGCTGCTTCTAATTGGCTCTTCATGACTGCTATATTATCTTCTTGAGATGTGATAATTGTTCTGCTTGCATTATTTTGCCTAACTCTCTCGATTGCCTCTATCTTTGACAGCGCTTCTTTTACTTGCTTCCTTGTAATAGGTCTTCTAGGTTTTACAATGAATTCTTCACCTGGCTCATCGAACTTGAGCTTTTTTGAGGCTTTAGACTTCTTGGCAGTTTCTGGTGATGATTGTGTCAAATCAATATGGACTGGTTCAAACTGCTCGAATTCAATGGCCTGTAATAAATCATTCAAGCTTGCCTTGGATGTTGGGCTCTCTTCAACAGCTATGGCTTTACCCTTTTCCTTATTTATTTGACCTCTTGTCCTTACCCTTGAGACTGCTTCAGATCTGCTTGTTTCAGGTGTAGTCTTCTTATCCTGAGTTTTTTCCTTTGTTGATTTCTGAGGTTGTTCTTGAATGATTAGTGGCTTCACTGGTTTTCTTGGCTGTGACTTGTTTTGCTTTTTGGCTCTTGCTTCTTTTTGAAGTTCAGCTATTGTGAGTTCTCTGACTGGTTGTGGAGTAAGGCCAGTCTTGCTTTGGAATCCAGCCATGAAAATAAACGAATTCCAGTCCCTGCCTATCTTTTGGAGACCATCTAAAACTAACAACTTAATCAAACCATGATGAAATAAAGAGGTTTCACAGTCCTCTTTCCTTAACTGCACCTTGTCACACATCTTACTCAAACTGCGAAATAGGTAAAAAGGAATGTCTATGGAAACTTTCCCAGTGAAATGTAAAAGCAATTTGAAATGGTAAGAATAGACCTTATTGTACCTTCCTTCACAGGTCAAGTATTTTTGAATGCAGGTGAGAAGAAGAGCATAATGTTCCTTGACATAATTTCTGGGCACTGCTTTTGTTAAGTCTTCATTTACATATGCCTCCTTTAAAAACTCTTTACAAGGGTTCATATCAAATTTAAAATTTTTAAACCATTCTTCCCGTCCTCTTGGGATCTCTGTCACAGCAGCTATGGCTTCTGGAGAAACTTGGACTTCTAGCATAGCAATCTTTGAATTTAAACCAGTGAAGTTTAGCGCAAATTCTTTGGTTACCTGCGCATGTCCTCCTTGTAGCTTCTTGCAAAAGTTCCAGCAGCCGGCATCTTTGAACGCTTTCTTCACACCTTCATCCCTCAACGCTATATCCAAGCCCTCAGGTTCAGTCCTCTGGCATTTACCGGATCTGTGTTCTTTTCTCTCCATTTTCCTTTCAAAATCTTCACACACACAGAGTCTAACAGCTTCAGTTGCAATGGTAGTTCAGTTCCTTTTAATTCAGCCTCGCTTGAAATCAGGCTCGCTTGAAAACAGCCTCGCTTGAAATCCAAATTCTTTGTCACTCATGCAGCACTTACGACTATCATTAAGTACATGCACGGTAAAATCCCTTAGGAATGATATTTCTGTGCATGTTGACAGAGCTAGTAGTGGGATAGTGGCAAATGAGTGTTCAAACGTGATACGAGAGGTACAAAAACTGACATGAGTGGACACAACTGATGACTCGGATAACAGACTTGACCTTTCAGGAAAGATACGCTGCAAAAAGCACGAATCCATGATTTCGCAGCGCTGTTAGTTTGAAATTCTAATAATGCGCTGCGAAACGGCCTAATCATGACGCGCTGCGAAATTGCTAAACCATAATTGCGCTGCGAAACTGGCCAATGGGATTTATGCTGCGAAATCACTAAAAGACACGATGACTCGGACATGGATAAGACATGACTATGGAACAATGGTGGATGAATTAGAACGAATGGGAGTCGAGTATGGTTTAAGTTAAGAACTTTAACATTCAAATCCTAAGTAAGAAAAAAAAAAATCAACCTAACACAGACTTTTGCTATTGGACTAGGGCAGACGATTATATACATCAAATTTTTTTAGTTCTGAGTGATAACAGTGGCTCCACTTGGGATAGTGTGCTCTTGTAGTACACTAAGAACTTGTAGATCCAGTGCTTTGTCCAAAACATAAACAAAGTTGACAAGCATTCCTTTATAGCTTTATGGGCCTTCACCTCGGGCTTGAGCTTCCTGTTCAGCTTGTCATTTATTTTCAACAAGAAAGACTAATAAAACGGTTATATACAATGTTTGTGAGACACTTGGCAGAGATTCAATCAATTGTAATGCTTTAGGAACCTGCCATTAACAGGTCCTCCAGCATATGGTGTTCCATCAACCTCCTGCAGAATGTAGGTGTTATTCCCATGAAAAGCAGAAATTTGATATGGCCCTTTCCATAAATTTTCGAATTTACCATGTTTACCTTTCTCTTCAATTCTAGCTTCCCATTTCAGGACTTTATCATGAATCTGGAATGTTACCTCTTTGATCTTTTTGTCAAATGCTCTCTTGATCCTGTTCTGGTTTTGTTGATGACTGTCAAACACCTCATTTCTTTTCTCCTGCAAAGCTATTAGCTGATTGATCCTTCGCTGTATAGCATTTGGTTCCTCTTCTAATCCTTGAATCAGCTTCATTACTGGTACTCCGAGAGATGTTGGAAATATAGCCTCTGCCCCATACACAAGCTCATATGGTGATGTTCCAATGGACCTTTTTGTGCAAATCCGGTCAGCCCACAAGGCATATTTTAGTTTCAAATGCCAAGCCTTTTTATTCTCTTGCAGCAGTTTTTTAATGATTCTCACAAGACTCTTGTTTGAGCTTTCAGCTAAACCATTTCCCTGTGGATAATAAGCAGTGGAATGTCCAAGTGAAATGTGATACTGATGACAAAAATTAATCATTCTTTTGGACTTGAAAGCCTGAGAATTATCTGTAATGATCTTGATTGGACAACCAAACCTTGATAATATGTTATTTTCTAAGAAAGAAATAATCACAGAATCATTTGCTTGCCTTGTGTGTATTGCCTCTATCCATTTTGTAAAGTAATCAGTGGCTGTGAGAATCCAGCGATGTTGTCCTGATGAAGGAGGATGGATTTCCCCTATAAAATCTAATCCCCACTGCTGGAAAGGTGCTTCAACATAAATGGGGACCAAGGGCATTGGCATGAGCTTTCTCTTTCCTTCAAACAGCTGACATTCATGACGTGTGGCTATCTTTCTATAGATATCTCTAAACATAGTTGGCCAAAAATAGCCAGCTCTCAAAACCTTGTTTGCAGTGGCTTTCCAATAGTGATGACCTCCACAATCCCCTTTATGAAACTCATCAATCACTTTATCAGCTTCTTCTTCAATGAGACAGTTTAATAATATTCCTCCTGCATCCTTCCAAAACAGATTTTGGTCATATACAAAATATCTGAGAGATTTCAACTTGGTGAACCGAGCTTTAGATTTTGAAAGGTTATCAGGAGCTCTATTATGCTGCAAGATGAATGCTACATCCTTATACCATTCTGAGATCAAGAATTTCTCATTGATTTGGACCAACTCTTCTTCATTTTCAGAAATTTCTGAGATTTCTGTGCTTAAATTAATATCAATACAGTCCAGATTTGACTGAGTCAACAATTTGGCTAGGCCTTGACCCTTTACCAGCTTGGTGGGTTTGATCTCGATGTCATACTCCAACAGTTTTGCTATCCACTTTCCTCTTTTTCCATCTGGATCAGCTTGTGTAAGAATATCTTTTATAACAGCATTTGGCACGTATGCAACAATGTGAGAGTGAAAAACATAAATCCTGAAATCCTTAATTGCTTTCACCAATGCATAGGCTTGTTTTTCTAAGATATTATATTTCAATTCAGCATTAGCCAATGTCTTGCTAAAGAAAGAAATGGGTTGTTCAGTACCTTGACCTCCTTTTTGCAGTAAGACTCCAGCAATTGTGTCTTCAGAAGCAAATGTGAAGATCAGAAATTCCTTGGTAAAATCCGGGCTAATGAGGACTGGTGCTTGAGTGAGTGCTTTCTTGATCTCTTCAAATGATTTCTTTGCTTCAGCTGTCCATTTAAAATCTGCTCCTTTCCTTAACATCTTTGTTATGTTCTTGACCACTTCAGCAAAGTTAGGAATGAATCTTCTAACAAAGTTAACTTTTCCAAGAAAGGATTGAATCTCCTTCTTACTCCTTGGTAAATCTAACTTTTGAATTGCACTAACTCTATTAGGATCAATCCTAATTCCTTCTTCAGAAATAATATGTCCAAGCAGTTTGCCAGAAGTTAAAGCAAAAATACTTTTGGTTGGGTTTAAAGAAATACCAAACCTCCTACACTTCAGTAGGACCCTTTCAAGGTGCTTTAAGTGGTCTTCTTCCTTTTTTGAAAAGACTGTGATATCATCAAGATAAACCACCACTGATTTGTCCTTTTCTTCAGCAAAAGCAATATCCATTGCTCTCTGGAAAGTTGCTCCTGCATTCATGAGGCCAAAGGGCATTTTTGCATACATGAATGTTCCCCATGGTGTAGTGAAAGTTGTTTTCTCCTGATCATCTGGGTGAACAAGGATCTGATTGTACCCTGAGAAGCCATCAAGCATAGACATCCTTTGTGAACCAACAATGTTTTGCAGAATGAAATCCATTTTGGGGAGAGGGTAGTTATCTTTCAATGAAGCTTTGTTTAAGTTCCTGAAGTCTATACAAATTCTGATCTCCCCATTCTTTTAACTGACTGGTACCAAGTTAGCAAGCCAATTTGAGAATCTGATTGGAACAATAATTTTGGCATCAAAAAGCTTTTTCACTTCTTTTTCAATCAGTGGCATTAGAAGAGGATTAATCCTTCTTAGCTTCTGCTTAAAAGGTTTCTCATTCTGCTTAATAGGGATGGTGTGCTGTATGATTGAAGAATCATATTGTTTCAAATCAGCATAGCTCCATGCAAAAACATCAATGAATTTTTTCATCATTTCAACATATTTGGTCTTCATATCAGCTGAAAGGAACTTTGAAATCTTGACTATTTTAGGCACAACTGAGTCACCTAAATTACAGTTTTCTATTTCCTCTTCATTAGCTTGCAGCCTTGGTGCTTTGAATACATCATTTTGATCAAATAATTTTTCAAGGGGAATGAGGCCTTTAGGGATTAAGTTGTTTTGTAGCTGTAAAACTTCAGAACTTCCCCTTGACTCTGTTAACATATTCTGCTGATCTATTTGATTGTGCTCAAACTCTTCTTTTAATTCAATGAAATTCCTTACCTGCTGATCATCCTCAAAGACTTGCCAATTTATGATATTATCTGGTATGACCGGTCTATGGCGAACCTCTACTTCATAGCTTTCAGAAGAATGCTTGGGAATAATAAAGAGACTAGCTGAAACAGCAAGAGAATCTGCAATAGAATTTTGATCTCTAGTTTTGATGCTGAAGGAATAGGATTGAAATTTTTCCAACAGTTCCAACACTAAATTTCTGTATGCTCTCATCCTTGCATCCTTTGTTTGATATGTACCTTGTACTTGTTTAATGATCAATTCGGAATCTCCACAAACAGCAATGTTTTTTGCTTTCAATTTTATCAAGGTTTCCAAACCTAAAACCAGAGATTCGTACTCAGCCATGTTATTGGTACAATCAAAGTTTAGTTTGTATGAAAGAAACTTACTTTCTTCAGTTGGACTAGTGATCCAAATCCCAGCTCCTGCCCCTTCTTTTCCTGCTGATCCATCAAAGTATAATGACCAGCAACCCGTGATGTCTCTTTCATCTCTTTGCTGTCCTTCTTGACACTGATTTTCTGCATGTTCATCTTGTGATTCTTTTCCAACTGATTCATTGAAAAGGATAGCTGATCCAAGACCAGTATCACATGAGTAAATAGGAAAATTCTGAGGCTTGTCTTTGCTGCTTACCATGTAGGCCATCCTTGTTTCACGATACAACCTCCTTTGTTCACCAAACACTGGGATGGTAGCATATGTTAGATCCATTTGCATGGTACCCTTAATTTTTGCTTCACATGACCTTGAAAGGAGCATCCCAAACTTAGGTGGAATATTTGCAACAACAATGTCCATGACAGTTGTTTTTGTTGGGATTTGTGTGAGTGCCACAACAACATCTTTTATTAAACCAATGCAATGAACTCTCTTTGAATCAAAGGAAAATAAGTCCTTGTATGGTCTAGTTACTTCTAACCCCAGTCTTTCCATGATTACCTTAGGCATGAGATTATGCGATGCCCCTGAATCCAACATAGCATTATGTAGAGTCATATCATGAATATTAATGCTTATGTAAAAGGGGGGAAACTCATCATTTTGTTCATCCTCAAGTCTTGGACCTAAACAGATAATAGGATTATCCTCTTGTACATTTAGGATATCAGCCACTCCTGGTGGAGAATTAAGCATTTCAACAATCTTGCTTCTGTATTTGTCTACCTTGAGAATTTCATTGAAAGGAACTGATATTTTAATTTTTGCAATCTCATTCTCAATGTTAAAAACAGAAGTAGACTTTTCAATTTCTTTAGAAGGAGAAGGAGTTTGAATATCCTTTTTATCAAGAGGGGAATCACCTTTACCTTCAACCACCTTTGATTTTTCCTTTTTATCCTCAACTGCCTTTGAGATATTCTTCTTGGGCTGTGCTTTGTTTGCTGTAATAGGAACATCTCTATTCCTAAGATTGTACTGCTTCTGTATCTCAAATATAGCATGCTGATAACCCTTTAAGAAATCTGAAGGCTCTTCTTCTGATTTTATCATGCTGGACTCATCATGTTCCTCCTTAGTTAAGAAAATTCCTGAATCTTCTTCATCAAAGCAATGGATAGATTCCTCAGGGACTTCAGGTTCTTCTTCTTCATCCACCAAGTTTTGTTGGAAAGGAGGTCTCACTGGAGGATCTGCCTGCTGATTTCTGTTGTCTCTTGGCCTTTGCTGATTCTGAGGCCTTCTGAATTGAGGGTTCCTAAATTGAGGTTCTTGCTGTGCTTGGGGAGCAGAAGTATTCCCAAGAGCTAATCGGTCCATCAATTTCTCCATGGTTTTCATCATTGTTTCAAACTTGTCTTCTTGAGCAGAGGTAGAAGGCTTATCTTCTTCCTTTATCTTTGTCTTTGCCATCTTTGATTTCTTAGCAGCAAGCATATTCACTTCTACCTTAATTGCATCATTTTGCATGTCAGCAAGAGTGGCAGACTCTCTTTCTCTGAGTAAAAGAGAGAAATCTGAATCAAATGACTCAGCATATCTTAACTGTGCCAAAGCTCCAGGAGGTTTCAAATGTGCTGGAATAGAATTATATGTTTTATTAAACCTCTTAGAAAAGTTTTGGACAATTTCATCTGGAGCTCTTCTTAGATTATTGTATTCAGTGAGGGCTTGAACAGGGTTGGTTCTGTTTCCCCATTTCCTCAGAAAGCTATCTTCAAATTCAGCCCAACTACGAATGCTACCAGCTCCAAGGGCTTTAAACCATTTTCTGACTTCCCCAATGAAAGTTTGAGCAAACAGTCTTAATTTTACATCTTCATCATCCACTTCTTCCCTGTCAACAAAATCATTGAACCTATCCACATGTTCCTCGGCTGTAATATCTTCATCTCCTCCCCATGTTGGAATTCTAGCAGCATATTTACTAGGAAGATCATGCAAAACAGCAGGGAGAGCTAGAGGGGCATACCTAGCAGGTATAGCCATAGTGAATGGAGGAGCAGTGATAACAGGTATTGTATGACCAGTGGAACCAGAACTAGTATGAGATGTTTTCTGAGGACTATTTGGACTAGCAGAGGCAGAAGATAAAGTATGGGTACGAAAAGGGCTATTTGGACTTTGTAAACCACTGACAAAAGAACTCCAATTTGGGAGAGGTAAACCAGTTTTAGATTTGAGCAAAACTTCAAAAAGGGTCAAGCTCTTTGAGCTAATTCAAGTCCTCTTCCTCTAATAACAATTTTGAAGTAACAACTTCCCAAAACTCTTCTTTATCCTTTTGTGACACTAAAGATGAAGTATCAATGCCTCTTTTTTGTAAATCCAAGATGATTCCAATAAGCTCTTCTTCGTTCTCAGACCTCAACAATACCTCATGAATTTTATCATCTACAATCTTATCTTCAGGACTTCTAGAAAATTCAGGGAACAAAGATTTTGATACAGATGAGGTACCTGGTATATCAGAAAATCTTTGCCTGCTCCTTGAGATGATGTTTGGGTTATCCACAGGAGTAGGTGGATCTGGGTCAGGATTACTCCTTGTATATCTTCCTCTCGAAGCCACCTTTTAAACTTTAAGATTGAATGGAGTCACCAAGGTAGAATGCAGCCTCGAAAATCCTCTGAGCTCCTGCTACCTTCAGAAGTTCAGCTTCATCATATCGGGAATGAGTAATCTTCAGGCTCCCGGCAGACGCACCAAAATGTTATCTCAAAATCAAGCCCTGGAAGGCTGCAGACCAGGAAGACTTCAAGTAACTGTTTCAAACCAATCTTTTGACTAAGGCTTAGCCTCCTTAGCCTGAGAGGGCTCTCTCAAAGGGTTATTGATTTTGACTATTAATAAGATGGCTAACTCTTGTGGAATAACATTAACAAAAATGAAGGTTGGACAAACATTACATAAGTTTCTATTGGGCCTATGGAGTCAATAAAACCTCAGCAAATAATGATACAGCCTTTACATAGAAATCAGGGCATGTGGCATTTAAATGTTCAAAACACAACTCTTATAAAACCACAGTTCATGAATGTGTACAGGAAATCAGAGCAGCATAAGTGAATTCTGAGTGATTACACATCTATGCAACTGTAAAATAAATCAAGGATAAAGTAAAACCACACATCTTGAACATAGAAACACTTTATGAATCCTGAGAAGAAAAGCAGTTCTATTATATTACTGAACTCTGTCTTTCTACATAAGCCAAAACAGTACTCTGTTTTATAAAATCTCCAACCCTCATTACATAGATGTTCCAGCTATATATAGAATCCTTATTCTAACTACTTCGAGCTTCCTCCTCCAGCATGAGGGGAACTCGATAACTGCCTCTAATGACACCTATTAGCTATTGAACTAACTAATAAATACAATAAGGAACTGACTGTAGTGTTTAAGAGTTCTAAATTAACTATGACTCTAACTCCATTTTGCATGCATAATGACTTCTTCTTATTCTCTGACACCTGGTCCTCTTTCGACTTGGCTGAGCTGGATGTTTAATACTCCATAGTGATCTTGAACGCTGAACCTTTCAACTGCTCAGAAGTATTAGTAGATTTCCCTTACTTCTCGGCTCCAGTTTTCCTCAAAATGCTCGAATGTACCAAGCATGTTTCTAGCCTTTAATAACCCATAATATGGAACACTGCCACGTTCTGGATGTGTTGTGAGCTGCATCGATTGACATGTGTGCAAGCAAAAGGTCCTTGTATGCAAAAGATTTGCTACCTCTTGAACGGTGACAACGGGGATATCACAGAACTTTTAAAAATGGGTTGAAATATTCCACCTTTTTAAATCCTCCACCTGTCTTGTTTTGATTGGCTATTGTCGTTCCCGCTGATATCTTGTATACCCTTTTGGCGTTTCCTTTTCAAAATTTCCGCTCAAAATACAAAACTGCCTGTTCTGTGTTAAAATCATCACCTTCAGAAGTTTCGTAGCGCGCTACGAAACTGCTGAATTATTTAAGCAGCTTGCCTTTGGCCCAAGACCTTTATTACCAAAACATTTGATTGCCAAAACTTCCTCTGAGTTTTCATATGTATAGCAGGGATTTATATGTCTTCAAAAACAATAAGACTAAGCAGATTTGACAAAAATTTGGAACAAAACCTCTTTTGAAGAGAAAATTCATTTAGCAGATAATTGGTACAGCTGTACCTTCAGGTCTTCAATCTTCTTCTTCAGAGCTTTATTCTCAGCCCTTAATTGCATATTTATTTTTCTAATGAACTGGGCCTCTTTGATGGCTGGTACTGTCCACGTGTGAAATTGTGCATGGCCATCAACTACTGAATTCAACTGATTTTGAAAGGTTTCAGTCCCTTTCCACAGAGCTTTATGATAATTTGTATACACATCTGCATGCTTTCTAACTGCTTGCTTCAGTTTGGCAATCTCATATTGGGCTGCTTCTAATTGGCTCTTCATGACTGCTATATTATCTTCTTGAGATGTGATAATTGTTCTGCTTGCATTATTTTGCCTAACTCTCTCGATTGCCTCTATCTTTGACAGCGCTTCTTTTACTTGATTCCTTGTAATAGGTCTTCTAGGTTTTACAATGAATTCTTCACCTGGCTCATCGAACTTGAGCTTTTTTGAGGCTTTAGACTTCTTGGCAGTTTCTGGTGATGACTGTGTCAAATCAATATGGATTGGTTCAAACTGCTCGAATTCAATGACCTGTAATAAATCATTCAAGCTTGCCTTGGATGTTGGGCTCTCTTCAACAGCTATGGCTTTACCCTTTTCCTTATTTATTTGACCTCTTGTCCTTACCCTTGAGACTGCTTCAGATCTGCTTGTTTCAGGTGTAGTCTTCTTATCCTTAGTTTTTTCCTTTGTTGATTTCTGAGGTTGTTCTTGAATGATTAGTGGCTTCACTGGTTTTCTTGGCTGTGACTTGTTTTGCTTTTTGGCTCTTGCTTCTTTTTGAAGTTCAGCTATTGTGAGTTCTCTGACTGGTTGTGGAGTAAGGCCAGTCTTGCTTTGGAATCCAGCCATGAAAATAAACGAATTCCAGTCCCTGCCTATCTTTTGGAGACCATCTAAAACTAACAACTTAATCAAACCATGATGAAATAAAGAGGTTTCACAGTCCTCTTTCCTTAACTGCACCTTGTCACACATCTTACTCAAACTGCGAAATAGGTAAAAAGGAATGTCTATGGAAACTTTCCCAGTGAAATGTAAAAGCAATTTGAAATGGTAAGAATAGACCTTATTGTACCTTCCTTCACAGGTCAAGTATTTTTGAATGCAGGTGAGAAGAAGAGCATAATGTTCCTTGACATAATTTCTGGGCACTGCTTTTGTTAAGTCTTCATTTACATATGCCTCCTTTAAAAACTCTTTACAAGGGTTCATATCAAATTTAAAATTTTTAAACCATTCTTCCCGTCCTCTTGGGATCTCTGTCACAGCAGCTATGGCTTCTGGAGAAACTTGGACTTCTAGCATAGCAATCTTTGAATTTAAACCAGTGAAGTTTAGCGCAAATTCTTTGGTTACCTGCGCATGTCCTCCTTGTAGCTTCTTGCAAAAGTTCCAGCAGCCGGCATCTTTGAACGCTTTCTTCACACCTTCATCCCTCAACGCTATATCCAAGCCCTCAGGTTCAGTCCTCTGGCATTTACCGGATCTGTGTTCTTTTCTCTCCATTTTCCTTTCAAAATCTTCACACACACAGAGTCTAACAGCTTCAGTTGCAATGGTAGTTCAGTTCCTTTTAATTCAGCCTCGCTTGAAATCAGGCTCGCTTGAAAACAGCCTCGCTTGAAATCCAAATTCTTTGTCACTCATGCAGCACTTACGACTATCATTAAGTACATGCACGGTAAAATCCCTTAGGAATGATATTTCTGTGCATGTTGACAGAGCTAGTAGTGGGATAGTGGCAAATGAGTGTTCAAACGTGATACGAGAGGTACAAAAACTGACATGAGTCGACACAACTGATGACTCGGATAACAGACTTGACCTTTCAGGAAAGATACGCTGCAAAAAGCACGAATCCATGATTTCGCAGCGCTGTTAGTTTGAAATTCTAATAATGCGCTGCGAAACGGCCTAATCATTACGCGCTGCGAAATTGCTAAACCATAATTGCGCTGCGAAACTGGCCAATGGGATTTATGCTGCGAAATCACTAAAAGACACGATGACTCGGACATGGATAAGACATGACAATGGAACAATGGTGGATAAATTAGAACCAATGGGAGTCGAGTATGGTTTAAGTTAAGAACTTTAACATTCAAATCCTAAGTAAGAAAAAAAAAAAAAATCAACCTAACACAGACTTTTGCTATTGGACTAGGGCAGACGATTATATACATCAAATTTTTTTAGTTCTGAGTGATAACAGGACCAATGGTAATATCACCGGTGAACGGAATAACCCAACCCGACTCAGACATGGAGTGGAAGTGTCATGGTCAAGAGCGACTTTGCTACCAATAAAGTTTCTTCAAGTTTTCTTCCCAATTTTTCGCCAGTCATTGCTGACCAGTACCTCTTTATTTTTATCAAGCTTGAGGAGGATAACATATTCTTATTCTATAATTTTCCCTTCGGGAAAACCCGTCGCTATGTTTTAACGAGCTTAGCGACAATGAAACTCATTCTTGTCTATATGGACAAGTTTGTCGCTATTGGTTTTAACGAGTTTAACAACAAAGATAACTTGGTCCTTTTCAATTTTAGAGAGTCTGAAAGGGACGTAAAGGAAACTCCAATAATCCTTTTTCGTCATATAATCCCTTAAGTCCGAAAAAGTATAAACTATACAAAAGGGATGAATTTTCGATAGTTTTAGCGAGCTGAACAAGACAAGCGCTCGATCTTTTTGTGTAATAATCCCTCAGGTCCAAAAATATTAAAATCTAGAGGAGGGATAGCACTCCCGGTAGCTTTAACAAGCTGGAGAGGCCAACTACTCGGAAATCTTTTCATATTTTACGAGTCAAACGAAAAGAGCTTAAAGGAGACTCGTTTTTTGAGGAACATGTTATAATTTCAGGTAGAAGCTGATTCCAGGTAAGGTTTGGAATTTTCTAATCACGGTAGTGTCACAAGGATGGCTAATAGGATCACTCTTTGCAGTTGTTCCTCAAAAGGGGTAAACAATCAAATGGAGGTGTATGATCAGCTAAAACAGAGTGGAGGTGATGATGAGAACACGACCAAGGCTCAAAAGCTGATGATAATGCATTCACAATGGTTATTTTCTAGAGATCGATTAATTTTTTAATGAGCTTAAACTCTGGGGGAAACATTTGCTCATTGCTTGGGTTTAATTTTTAACGAGCTTAAACTTCACATAAAAACTGCTCATGCCAGTCGTATAATAAGGATGTCTCATCGATAGATTCCATTTTTATGGAGCTTGCACCTTTCGAAGCTTTGCCCTGTATCCTTTCTTTATGTAAGCTAGGAACGACCAATCCTACGAGTTTAAAGGGTTTGAGAACCTACAAACTAAGAAAATAAATGGTTTCTCTTCACTTGCACGCAAAACTGTTTGCATGCCCCCAGGTATAGTGAAGTAGAGTTTCGAGGTTACCCCTCAATTTGAAAACAAAACATTTGCTCTGTCAGGAAAGGCCTACCTTTTATAGGTTACCCCTCAATTTGCAAACAAAACATTTGTTCTATTAGGAAAGGAATACCTTCTAACGGAGGTATCTTATCCGGTCTAATCCCATTTTCCTATATGGACGGGTGTCAGACTAGTCATATATCCTTTGTAGAAACCTACCCTATACCCAAAATTTTCCTACCGAAGCAGACCAGGGTGCATGCCCCCTGGGTTTCAGTCATGACCCCCCGAATTACTCGCGTTCTTCAAGTGGGCGGACTGGAGATTGATGAGACATTCCTTGCATGAAAATACCATTTAGGGATGGTATTTGACTATTTTCCATGTGTGAGCCGGGGAACAAAAGCTGGTCTACGAGCTGGACCACTCTGCCTTCATGCAGAAAACACATTACTCGAAAAAGTGAGGAGACAATGGCTCCCATGCAATAAATATAGTCACGCCCAAGGAGTAGATTGTAATCTAAAGGCCCTTGGACTACCATTACGTTCATATACACGGTTTTCCTTCTCAAATTTATAGGCACATTTGGAAGGATCCCTAACGGTCGACTAGTTCCTTTATCGAAGCCTGTCAGATTTCTCATCTCAGGCATAAGCAATGGCGAGCCAAGCGCTTTCCAAGAAGTTGAGGAAAGGATACTCACAGAAGCCCCTTCATCTATGATAGTACTAACCATGACCATTCTGTAAGCTTGTATAATGATTTGGAATGGTACATTAGACGGTAGATGGGGTTTGCCTAGTAGATTCCAATCGAAGGAAACCACTAGGTTGCTTGGAGGTGGGACCGAATAGACATCCGAATATGACTCTGGCAAACTTCCTTCCTGCGGTAAAGGAATGGGTAGATTTCCCCCATGTTCATCGGAGTCTGTGTTTACGAAAATAATTTGAACAGTGTCATTCTCATTCTCTTCGGTGATTGTATCATCTGAATATGGACCTTCCGAAGACAAGACCGGGTCAACTGCCACCTCAACCTTTTGACTTTCGTCTGGTATGGATTCAGCGGGTTTATCTTCAATGATAGATGCTTCGACTGATCACAAAGTCATGTCAGTCGGATTTTCAACTAGCGATGAACTCGGCAAGAGTTTCTTGTATCCAGGAGGAAGCCGCAGCGGTGAAGCGGGATGGTTATCCAAGATTACTTTTGCTTCGTCTAGGAAGGGACAATGGTGGACGATGTGATCGCCTTCACATAGTTTATAAGGAAATTTACATTTCCTTTTCTATCCAAATGCTTTGCTTTCACTAGTTGATGGTGTACTTTCAACATTATTTTCAGAGGTTGATGACACAGATTGTGCAAACGAGGAGACCAGTCCCTTAAGATCCGAGGGATACAAGGACAATATCGATGATAGTGGTCTCCTTTGCAAATGACACATGGAGATTTAGGCTTGGATAGTGCAGTGTGTGGATTTTCTCTAGATGATGCACGGTTACCACTTTTTGCCTTTGGCTCCTTCATCTTCTTTTCTTTCCTCTCCTTACCCTTCTTCTCCTTCTTAGTTACTTGATTTTTGGCTTTACCAGCTTCATCAAGCAAAGAGGAAGGAGGAGAGGGAGAATCGGACGAAGTAAAAGGTTGGGAGGTAACTTTAGTATCATCTAGTTGCTGACTTGACTGTTCAGGAATCACGGTGTTCTGAATGACAGAGGTCGAGAAGAGCCATATTGGCAACCCAATCGTCAATCTTGGAAGTGACAATGTGGCCATATGAGGTGCACCAACATCTCCCCAAGAGGAGAAAGGACCAGGATTTCCTCCAAGGGGAAATCCTTGGTTGGTGGACTCTATTTTCCTCAACCTAAGACCAACGCGGGAATAGTGACGTTATTCTGATTAAAATAAATTTTAGATGCTTTGACACAACTTGTTTTTTCAATTTTTAAGAGTCGAGAAAAAACAAAAGATGATTCTAGTCGCCTTCGATTTTTAATGAGCCTGAAGTGACAAGTGCTCAGATGGACCTTTTCCTTTAAGGAGTCTGAAAAGGAACGAAAGAGACTACTTTGGAAATCTAGACAGAGGGATTACCAAACCAATTGTAAAAATACAGAATACTTTTTATGGTACGACAATCAACCTCCCCGAATGTTTTGTTCAGTGCATTGCAATCGATAGGGCGCAGACACGGCTTCCTATGGATAAAGGATATGGCCTATTGTGGTCTCCCAATATATTCTCGACGGTACGTGGCAGCACAAGTCTGTACTAGCACTTGTCATCTCAAAGAGGAGGAATCACCCAACCAACAATGAAAGCGATAGTTACCAGGCTTTATGACGCTGGAATACATCTCTAGCCTAGACTTCTAAATGTTGTGCGTTAGATTCCAAAGCGTTTTTATGTTCATTGAATTTATTTTACAGTTGATCTTTTTGAAGAAATTTTTCTTTCAGGTTCACCACGTGATGTAGATATATAATTCCTAAAATGCAATCTAAGATGATAAACAATCGTTTAATCTTCTTTTTGCAATGAAAATCCTAGCTACTAAAGAAAGAAAGATGATATTCTTTCAACATATAGCAGAGAGCACAGACTAGATGCATTGTCCTAAATCAAACCAACAAGCAGTCTAAATGCAAATGCACATGCATGTATTTGCTTTCAGCCTTCTTAATGTGTGAATGACAAGAATAATGCTAAGTACAAATATGAATTATCTTTTCAAAGGGACAGGACTAACAAATTTCTCCACAAAAACGAAAGGAAGATAATGACGACACTTTGCGATTTTGAATTGAAAACTGCTTTCGACACTTGAAAAACTACTAATTCAAATCAAATACAAGAGTAACTGTATAATCAACTATCAAGAAAAATAGAATTCTTTTCTTTGACTAAAAACGACACTTGCGACACTTCCAAATCAAAAGACGACAGTTTGATTACGCTACTTTTGTAAAAGAGAACTGTAAATGGCTCACAATACATAAAAACATTCACAATTCTTTGTACTATGGAGGAAGAATCATGCAAAGGAAGGGGGTTTCCACAATGGTATACTGATCACATACAGCAAAACTCCCGAATAAAACTGAAGAGAGTGAACAAAGAAACCAAAATCTGGAAGCAGAAGAGGTCTTATCTGATCATCACACCTGCAACACGGGGAAAGTGCAATGCAGCACACGTACTGCACACAGGAGGTGCGATGCATCTAGATTCCCAAGAGGAGCAAGTGCGATGGTCTAGGGACGAGACTTCAACTTCGTTCTTGGTCACAGTTTGCAACTTAGTTCAGGGATTTAGGCCGAGCTGATGATAGTTAGTAAATAGAAATCACAAGGGCTGCTCTAATGAGATTACTAGAGCCACCACTAGGGGAATTAGGATGTTTGCAAATCGATTGTTCATTTTATAAACAAAACCCGAAGATAGACTGAAGTAGCATTGATCTACTTTGCACTTGCATAGAAAATGTAGTTCAAAGGCTAGCTGGCTTAACGTTAGGCTCCATCTGTAAGTTTATAAAGAAAACAAGTATAAACAAGCAAACAAGCTATTCGGTCCCCAGTGGAGTTTCCATTTTGTTATAAGGAAATCTAGTGTCTATGCAAAGCTGCTAATCCCACTAAGACGGGTAGCTATCTTAGAAACAAACAGATTAAAGTTACTTTTCTTTTTCTTTATGAGAAGTAGATAGGAGAGGATCAAAGAATACCAACCACGATCTTGCGCTTGGTTCTTTGCTTGTTCCTTCTCCTCACTGACAGGTCTTTACCGCTTCTCCCTTGACCACTCCGCTTCAAAGACTACCTGTAAAGTCAAAGCAACATAATACCTTAAAAGTGCAGATATCTACAATCATAAACAATATAGGACCAGATATATATTGACCACACAAATGCATATACTATCAGACATACAAGAATGTGGAGGAAAACTTGAATAGCTTTATTAATATGAAGATTAGAAGAGAGGATTACAACCCATTGATCTGACCCAGCGTCATCCTCCCAGCATGAAAGCCCTTCTTCACCTCATGAAAAGCTTAGATCACCCAACACTATGATATTCCACCAGAAAATCAACAACACTTCCTTACAAGATACAAAATTCCAGCCTTTGGATCTCTGGGATGAGGGATCCATATATAGATGATTGCAAGGAGGTGAGTCAGCTTCTGGGATTTTGATTAGTGTCTTCTCTCTGATAGTTCTTGATTCCACTTGGATATTGATGATCTCTTACTCATCCCTAGGCAAATTTAGAGAGGCAAGTGTCACAGGAGAAGTTTCTGGAAGATTCCATGATCATCCACTTTGCAAACTGTCTCTGCCATTTGTCCATTCTCGCCCATCGCACCCTACAGAAGGGCTTTCCAATATGCATCGCACCTTTTACACTGGGCAAGTGAGATGCATCACACCCTTAGCACTGAGCAACCTGTATGGTCCAATTTTGACTAGTTCTGAGCAGTTTTCTATGGAGAACCTCTGGGAGATGATGTAATCAGCTGACCTTGTTCCTTTAGGGCGTGAAACAACACTTTTAGGGACTTAGAAGCCCTTGGTTTATAGACATATATGATTGGGGTTGCAGAGCCCAAAAATGTCTATAACAGTAACCTCTAGCTGCTAAAACTAGATCCCTAAATCTAGGGATGCCTTTGCATGTTGCCTTGGGAAAAGAAGTCCATGCATGCAAATCAGTTTTTCTTAGTCCTAGAGGAAACCGATCAACCTGAAGGCACATGCATTGGCCTGCGAACTTGGGAGAGGGATTTGCATAGTTTCTGAGCTTAGCGGAGATTTCTTAAAGGAACTTCAAATCTAGGTTGAGTCAGCATTAGTCATATGAAAGTATAGTTCACCTTATCATAATCCTTAGAGAGGTCAATTTCTATTATAGTGTCTTCCAATTTTCTAGTTTTTAGACTATGCAAACTTTCTTGGGCCACCCCAATGGCTTCATGGATTTGATGACCTTCCAAAAAAGAAAATTATTCCCTAAACACATTTTTTAAAAGGATCGGCCTTAACCTATTGGCTATAGTTTTAGTAATAACTTTATATATACAATTTCCTAGAGAGATAGGCATAAAATGTTCAAATGGTTGGGGATCATCTTATTTGGGGTTGGGGGATATGACAGTGGAATTAAAGGAATCTAATATCATTCCATTAAACTTGGAATGCTCCACAACTTTAAGCAGATCAATACTCGAAATTTCATATAAGATGATAAATAATTTGACCATCCACCCATCTCGACTTTAGCTCTTTTCTTTCTACATTCCATGGGGGACTCGTTGAAGCTCCTTACTCGATGGTATAAAATTGCAATACCCAAAACTTGGGGAGGCTGGGGTATTAGGAATCTTTGAACAATTATTCTCAAAATCCTTGGAATCAAAGGTTGTATGGAGGCTATTGGATAGAAAAAGTTTCTGGAGTTTGGTGGCCTATAGGAAATATGTATTTCCTTCAACTATTGAAGACTAGATTAGGAAACCAAACAAAAATAAAGTTAATGTTTTAGTTGTATGGAAAGTTCTTTTTTACTTATTTTTGGTGATTGAAAGTGGCTTAGGTTGGAAATGGAGGAAAGTTAAGGGTTGTTATCAATCCTTGGGTAGGCTATAACAAAAATTATCGCCTTCAAGGGGATTTAGTCACTCTTTTGAAGGAGAATGGCATGATCTTTATCAAGTAATTGATGAGGCTTGTACCTATTTTTGGGCTCAAGGTTGGGCTGATGTACATAAATTAAACTTAACATAGCAGTATGTGAGACAATGGCAAGAGTACATTATAGCTTTGAACAGGGCTCATGTGGATCTGAGATTGTGAAGACTCCATCTATTGGATCCACTCTCCAACTTGGTCCTACACCCTCAAAGCTGGGTACTTCCATTTAATTTCATTAAGAAGGGTTGTTGGCACTTTTTGGTGGTGAAAAAAGATTTGGAAACTCAGTTTCCCCACCAAGGTAGGTGGATCTCACTGTGGTCCGATGGAAAACAAACTCCCACATGGGACAATCTACAAAAGAGGAAGGAGGGGATGAGATAGTGCATCATATGAAAAATGCAACGCAATATGTGGGTCATTTATTTTTGTTATGTCCCTTTTCATTGAACATATGGGTTGCCTACAGGAACAATTTGGGAGGAGTTACACTATGGAAGGGGTAACCTTAATTGAGGCATCGAAATCATGGTTGGATTCGGCCCAAGATATCTCACTCAGAGACATTCCTCCACTTGATTGATGGGGGGTATGGCTAGCTAAGAGCAAGGCCACCTTCCAAGATCGGGCAGATATCATTCTTGCAATATACTCCTCTCTTCCATCCTCGGAAATAGATTCATTTCCTCAGGTAATCACTTCATAAGATATTGACTAGCCCTATCCTTGGGCAAACTTCAATGGTGCATCTCAAGAGGATGGTGATAGTGGTGGGGGAATAATATTTTACCTTCATTTCCATCATATTTTTGAACAACATATCGGTTTGGAGAAGGGCACCAACTATTTTGTTAAGGTGCTTACTTTTGAAATTTCTACTATGTCTTGCCATTGAAAAAAGATTTAGTAAAATTCATATTTTTTGGGTGATTCAATGATTGTGATAAACTGGTTTAATGATGTTCAAATATGTAATATCCATACTATTCTTACTCTTATTGAGAAGATTTTTCACTTAAATTCTTATTTTGATCACATTTCATGCCATCACATTTATAGGAAAAAGAACTCTAAGGCAGAGGCCTTGAGCCCTCTCTAAAGGGGGTGTGGGATAGGCTACAAGATCGTGGAAAATCACATAATAGCTAGAGGATAGCGTTCAAGACTTCTTCCGCCTCTCATTCGTAAAGAGATGACTTCTGCACAATTATATGACAATTTTATCATGTCACCATTTTGTTTTTTTGCCTCCGATACGTACACAAAGGGTTGATCACATTTCAGTCATATGGCATCCTATATATCTTTCCTTTATGGAGAGTTATTGTTGATACACATTTATATATACTTGTTAAAATATGTGATTATTTATCTTTTATTTTTGTTTTTTTCTTCTATGTAAGCTATATAACAGAGACAAATTTCTTGTAATTGTAACTATAGATATAGTGTACTAAGCAACAGTGAATTTTTTTTTTTAAATTGGCGTGCATAAAGCTGGTTTTTGCCTACATTTAGACAGTATACATTTAGACCGTATATGAGAATCATCAGCAAAATGTAACTTTTTAGTATTTTAATATATATATATATATATAATTTAAAATTAAATTAAATTTATATAATTATTACCAAACTTAATCAATTTAAATTAATTCAACGACCATTAATATTCTTATGTTAGCCTATATGGACGATATCCCATGTTAATTATTTTTAAGACTAACAGTAGATCCAGAGCCAGTATCTCATCTTAGTCGTCACTAATACTTCGAAAAACATAAAACCGAATACAAAATTAATTGACAATTTGGCGTTATACTCTCACAGAAAAAACCTGTATTATCTTTAACCCTTTTTTTACTAGGATAAATATCTCTGAATTTTAAATTTATATGTGTGATATTATTTTGGTCTTTAATTTTTTCAGTTTTCTCATGAGAAAGAACCACCGATAAATTGGTAAGAGTTGATACTATACCAGTAACTTCATCGACAACTTCCCACGCTGATTTTATCTGTGTGTCCGACCGAACTAGTCAGTCCCCACAATATGTTTCATTTTTGGGCCCCCGCTGAGTCAATCGTCGAATTCTACGATAGAGCTATAAATATGTATACACCCATTAACACACAACTCACATTGATTTGGCATTTGAAAGACGTTTAGTGGAAGCCGGAGAATATGGCTTCTTTTAATTTCATTGCTTCTTTCGATGCCATCAAATCAACTAGTAATAACCAATCGATTACTTAAATAGTGAGCGTTAACTGATTTGCAAGTTGAAATTTATGTTATCCCGTAAGGCTCAAGCCTGTATATCAGACTAAAGAAATATTTATTTATTTTATAATAATAATAATTTAAGTTAAGACTAAGTTGGACATTAAATTGCTATAGGTTTTCTTGTTTATTGGACAAAAGATTTACTTTTGTCAAGTTATTTAACTGTTCAAGTTTAAGAAGACATACATACTTACAGCTTTCTTTTTACCTGTATTATTAGTTTGAGTTAGGCTGAGACCAGTCTCAATATTGAATGGAAAAATATTTTCACACAGATAAATGTCTAATGAAAAATATTTGCACACCAATAAAAAAGTGAACACTTTATCCCAACACCAATGTTGAATGAGGAAATATATTCACGCCAATAAATGTCTAATGAAAAATATCTCCACACTAATAAATGGTAAATATTTTATTCTTCTTTTTGAACCTCTAACTTCTTAGGAGAAAACACACACTCTTAATTATTAGGTTAAGTAAACCAAAGCAGCCCTAATGTTAAATGGAAAAAGGTCTACACACCAATAAATATCTAATGAAAATTGTTTGCCCAGTAAGTACAATATCTATGAGTGACTTTTAAGAAAGAAATACATACTCTTAATTGTTAGATTAAGCTAAAAAGAAACCAATACCAATACTGAATGAAAAAAATCTACAACCATTGTTGAACGAAAAAAAATAAAAAATTGATATCACCAAAATGATGAAGAAACGGCTGGAGCTAACCAGCCATATATTGGGTATTTAATGCCTTTAGAGTAGCCCGCAACTTAGTCCGATAACACAGGAGCGGGCAAATATTATTTAATGCCGAATTTGCCCACTCCCGTGTTATGGCCTTAAGTCGCTTGCTACTTTGAGGGCATTAAATACCCAATATATGGCTGGTTAGCTCTTTCCTGAAAAAACTAGGTATATGCTTCTTAAAATAATTTCACCTAAATATTTGTTAGCGAAGAAATGGTTCACCTGACATAGAGTGAACCATATAATGAAGTGTCTTGTCCACGGGGTTTTCCAATGTGATTGGAAGAATTAAATGCACTGGGTGTTTGATTTCTCGTATGGTTTATGGCTATAGCATTGTATGGCCATACACACATTAAATGCATGTTTAAATGGGTTGATCATCCATCATAAAGAGGATCCTCCATTTTGATGATAAAAGTTCGGGCAGCAGCTATTTGAGTTCCCACGATTAGATCTCCTGCAAGTTCAGGTACATTGGAATTAATGGGCGATTGAGTACAAGGAAGGAAGTGCTTCCTTGACCGCACAACTTTCTACTCATTTATTTCTAATTTATTTTTTTCATTTCAAGCAGCTATTGAAACTCTCATTGTTTCTTCTATTACAGCTGCTTGTGCTTTTGGGTGATGCACTGTACGGTAGTCCGCCATGGCCGAAGAGGAGAAGAAAAAGGATGCATCACATGACTTCCCTGCATCAACATGATTTCAAGGTTAACATTTTACGTTTATCATTCTGTGAGAACAGTGTCAACCGAGAGCAGTGAGGATATCTGTTGTCAACCTAGAACAGTGAGGATATCGAGCAGTGAGGATACTGACAGAGCATAGGATACCAAGCAGTGAGAACAGTACCAATACAGAGCAGTGCCGACCCAGAACTGCACCGACTATTGACAGGGGCGCGACAACAGGTAGCAGGGACAAGACAGCAGACAGCCAGTGGGACCAAAGAACGTTCAGAGGGGCCAGTCTTTGCAGAGGAGAGTTTCGCGAAGCTGATTTTGCGCAGTTAGATTTCGCACAGCTAGCTTTCGACCGCTAGATTTCGCAGAGTTATACAGAGGCCACTCACGGCAACAAAAAAACTCAGTAAAATAGAGTAAGTATGGAGCAATAATAAAAACTTAGGATTAATTTCTATTTCATGAAAATACATACTCTCAGAGTCTAGCTCTCTTTTTTTCTTACTTGCAAAATGACTTTTACATACATATTTATTTCAACATACAATTTTACATTAACACATGACAGAGCAAATAATTAATAGGTTGTTATTGTTGAGTGTGGGTAGTAATCATGCAGGTGTTTGTGTTAGCTGAATGAATGCTTTCCCATATCTATTTACTAAAATACATAAAATGTCTTAAATTCTTTGTTGTGTTGTGGAATGGTTCATGTGGTACTTCAGTCCTTCCATCTTCAAACAGAGACGCACCCTGCAAAAATACTTCTTACAAGTATGGTTGCTCTTAGGGTATTTATTGTGGTGGTTGGGATTAATATTTCCAACAAATCTTGAGGACCAAAAGGAAAGGATGCCACTATTGAGAGAGGATTCCAGCATAGAGGATACACAAATACCACTGCTTAATACAAACAAATTTGGAAACTATTCAATCACTATGGAGGGGGTAGGCTACGCCCGTGGTTTGCAATCTCAAGTGAAGGGTTCATTGCCATTGCTAAACCTTGTGTATCAAGTAAGTGGGAGCTCTTATTGGAAAAACAACCTTCATCTCATTTATGGACCTTCATTTCCTCACCTTTCCATAATAGTGTAGGATCTAGCGGGATCATGGGGTTCTTCTAGGAAAGATTTTCTTCAGAAGGGAACTTACAACACAAACGAAAGATTGGTTTTTGTAAATGTAAAACGATATAAGGGGATTTTAAGGCATATGAAGATCTAAAAACTAAGGGAAACACTTAAGAAAAAATTCACAATGATCCTACCGAAAGTAAACAACATATCTAGCAAGGCCTCTCAAACTAGTGTGGGGAAAAGAGAAGTTATTAAGGGTCTCAAATCAATCTGAATAAAATAGAGGGTTTTGTAGCAAACAAAGAAGATAACAAAGTAGATAAGCATGACAACAAAGGCATATATAGTCCCACATCAACACCATTAATATGCTCATCAGGACTATATGTGGAAGAGCTCATGAGCATCAAAAGGATACTTGAAATTTTAGAAGCGAAAAAGTGGTATGAATGCAACAAATTAAATGAAATCGTGAAGTTCAGGGGCACATTAGAGAGGGAAAATAAAACTCTCAAGGAACAAATCACAAACTTGCAGGGTAAAATTGAAAAAAGGCAGCAAGAAGTGGTTGCCTTGAAACAAGAATTAGAGAAAATAAGGGTAATTAGCCTTGAGAAGTCAAAATTGGTAAAAGAAGACGACACAACACAAATAAATAATATTTAGTTAGCATTGGATAAACTAGAAACTAAATAAAATGAACTAAAAGATCGAATACAAGAGGCTAAATCATGGTCGCAAGTTGTAAGTGGGTCATCAAACAACAAAAAATGAATCATTGAGAAGCAAATCAAAATTCAAATAAAAGAAGAACAAGACAATCAAGGTAAGGTTAAAAAAAGGACCAACATCTTAGCAAGGGACTTCCTTAAAGATCAATTGAAGTATATAGGGTGTATTCATCAAGCAAGTAGGATCAGAAAGAAGGTAGAGGGAGGAAGGGATAGACAGATAAGAGTTATCTTTAGGAGTATAGAGGATAAGAATATCATTCTTAGAAAAATAGGTTTTCTTAGAGGCACACACATCTACCTAGATGAGGACTTGACTCTTTCTCAACAAGATTAACAAAGAAAGGAGTGGGAAAAAGTGAAAGTAGTAAGAAATGAGGGAAAATGGGCATGCTTGAAGAACAAGAAAGCTCAAATCAATGACCAGCTCCCGAATAATAAATATGAAATAGGGGCTGCACTAGGCTGCTTACAGGTAGTAAGTTGGAATTGCAAAGGTTATCCATGGAGAAAAGGTCTGGGGTTGGGTCCCATAGCAGAGGGGGAGGATATTATCATTCTTGTAGAAACACATGAGCATGATGGATGAAAAGTTCCAGATTTTGAGGGTTACAAGAATATTTCAGCTTGGAAGTCCCTAGCTTTAGATCCTCCAAGCTCACCCTTAGTTTCATTACCATCAGTGGTAGATCGAGTAACTGAAAAATGTGGTGGAATTGTAAAATTAGAAAAAGAGGATCTGAATAAACAATACATTTGGTTGTAAATAATAGAGAAGCAGATTGCTTTCAAGTTGGCATCTTGTTTGTTTTCCCTAGAAAACTCAAAGATCTATAAGTGAATAAATTTAGACAACGAAGACCTGTATGCCTCATTGAAGAGAGATATATATTTATTCAACCCTCTTGGGGAAATATTCTTAATAGGTGACTTTAACACAAGGACAACGAACAACCAATCCCTCCAGTTGAGCAATGAATAAAGAGGAGAAAACAATCCCCTATGGTTGGATGAGGGAGGTGGTCAACCTTGAGAAAGGGATTCACAAGATGAAAATGGGGGTGTGATGCACGTTGGTGTAGAATTACTTTGGCTCTGTTGTATTTTTGGCATGGTTATTTGCAATGGAATGAGAAGGTGGTTAGCTTTTGGAGGTATCACATGCAAAATTTACAATGGTCAAAGTCTGGTAGATTATCTAATCTACTCTCGAATTTTCACCTCTAGACTGTTGAAGTTCGATATTGGGGGAAAGTCTTATCGAAATGAAATATAATCATGCCCTTCTATTTGTTAAGCTGGATTTTTCCCATAGTAGTCCACACAATAGGCAAACTCTTGAAATACAAAAGAAATCTCTCTATAAAGGAAAAGTATCGATAAATCAGGAAAATAGGGAAAGGTTTAGTACTTCTCTTAAGCAACAATTTCATACTATAGAGCATGATGTGGCAAATAAAACAACCAATGGCAAGGATTTTCCTGTTCATTGTAGTTTTCTAATACCAACAATTCATAGGGCCTTCAGTGCATGAAAACGGTCCTGCCCCAACGAGGGAATTGCAAGTAATTTTCCGACAAATCCATGGTATGATAAAAAATGCAAGGAAGTTAGGATATATCTAAAAGAGAGAAAGTGGAGCAAAGAAAACTGGAAGAAATATGAAAAATTAGCACAATAAAAAAAATAAGAATATGTAAATGGAAGAAGAAAGGAGTTAATCTCTCTTGGAAAGCACAACCCCAAGGGATTTTGGAAAGATCTAAAACAAAGGACAAAGGAGACTGAAACCAATATTATAGGTGTCCAATGGTTGGAGTATGTGAGGATCCTCTATGAGCAGGTGCACGAGAAAGATACTCCCCCCCACAGTGAACACTTCAGTGGAACTATTCATAGAGGATGATATCAAGTAGGGAATAAAGAATTTAGCAAGTGGTAAAGTAGAGGACATAGATAGGCTTAAAGCTAAATTCCTAAAATGGGGAGTTGAGCTCCTTGATCTTCATTGAAAAGGAATTTTCAATGGGATCATCTAGGACAGCTTTCCAGGCGAGTGGACTACTAGTGTGGTCATTCCTCTCTTAAGGAGTGGAGATATAAATAACCCCTCTAAATGTCGTACTATTATGGTCAATCCCCTCATGGACAATATTTTTGAGAGCATGATAGAGTGAAGAATCAGGAATTGGGCAAAAAGTAAGGGGAAAAGGGCAAAAGGACAAGCATGCTTGCGACATAGACACTCTGCCATTAACTATTGTGTCACCCTCAGACATTTGATAGAGATATTTTGGGACAAGCAAGGTTAAACAACCCATTATTGTTTTGTGGACTTCAAGAAAGCCTTTGACACAATGCCTAAAGACAAACTATGGAACAAGATGGAAGAGTTAGGTATCCCAGATGAGTATAGAGAAACAATTCATGGACTTTATGAGAAGGTTAGAGAGAAAATTAGAACAAGTGAAGGAATGTTCGAATGTTTTGGTAGTGATATTGGTGTTAAACAGGGATGTCCTCTACCCCCCACTTTGTTCGGTTTATATATTGATAAGGTGGAATCTTGCTTAGGAAAAGCAGATGGAGAAGGGGTTCATCTAGCAAGGTATGTGGTAAAGCTTCTTCTATATGCAAATGATCATATCCTAATCTCAAAAATAGCACATGGATTAAAAGAACATTAAAAGGCCTTAGAACACTTTTGTCATGAGGTTGGGATGCAGCTGAACATTAACAAAACCAAAATCATGATTTTCTCTTTAAGTAGAAAAGACAAACCAAACACTTTTCTTTTCGAAGGTATTCCTCTGGAGATAGTGAAATAATAAAAATATCTTGGGATTGAATTCCACTAGAAGCTCAGTTGGGAAACTTGTAGGATGAAATGAATTTAGGGAGGATGGAGAGCCTCATACTTACTCCAAAATAGGTGCAGAAAAGCTGAATTTTAGGATTGGAAAACCAGGAAAACCCTTTTTGGTTTGTTGGTTATGTGGTTGTTCCCTACAGTTGTGAAGTATATGGAAATAACATGTCAACTTGAAGCTAGAGGTATTTAGAAAGAATAAAAAAACATTTAATTACTATCAATTTCAAAGTTAAAGCCACAATCCCATACATAATCGTTTTTGCTGAAGCATGTAATTTTCCATTGGAGGCGACAATGGTAACTAGGTTAATAAGTTATTTAAATAAGATTAGAAACATGGATAACTAGCGTTGGCCCAATGTAGCTATGGAAGAGGTATTGGATCCTAGGAAGAAAACTTGGATGAAGAAAAACAAAAATTTGTTGAGTAAGTGGAATATAAAGCTACATGAATTCCCTAGCACCAATGAAGAAATACAAAATTTTGTGATGGAAAAAATTAGGATGACCATGTGGACCAATCACTGTGGACGTAAAAAATCATACTACATCAAAGAGTTCAATCCAAATTGTGACCATGGTGAGAAAACATATTTAGGAGCAACTATTAAAGGAAAAGAAAGGGTGCTAGTTGCACAATTAAGCACAAGGTTACATCACCTGAGATGTGAAAATGGCAAGTGGAAGATCCCCAAGGAAGTCTGGGAAGAGAGAACTTGCATTTTCTGCGATAAGGGTGTGGTGGACATGGAATGAGACTTTGTCATGGAGTTTGAAACATATAAGGATAGTCGTGTTCAATATGAAAACAATTTAAAGGTTGACAACATGCACCATATATTTGACAAAGATAAGATCAATCAAATTTCTAGCCTTCAGGTCAAGACTCATAGCAGAAGATCTAACATCGAAAGGAATATGAAGATGAGTTAAGGTTTTTATTCTCTGGGGCCCTTAGGCTGCTCAGCCTCATATACATCATTAAAATCATTCATTTCATTGTTGCTCCTATGATAGCTCTAGGCTCTTCTTTTTCTCCACGTCTCCATCAAAGGGAATTACTCTAATAGATTTTGTTGTTACAAGTCGTATGACCAGTCACTCTATTCATCATAATTATTTTATGGTATGAGAGTGGATTATCTATCTAATTCAAAGCAATGACAGTGTGTGACTGTGGTGTCAGATGTGAATAAGTTTCTTTTTTTTTTAATTATTGTATGTTGGATTCAAACTGCGTAATGTTTTTGATATCTTTTATGCTTTTAGTAATTTAAATATGTTGTCAAATTGTATTTATTCATTTTCTATTAATAAGGATTTATAATTGACTTCATAGAAATATATTGGTAAAAAAAGATAATCATAAAATATGTTGAATTATTTTTTTAGTGATTTGATTTTTTAATTTACAAAATATTTATTTATTTTTGTTAAGTGATTTTGAAATAATTTTAAAGGAGTTAAAATTTGCTATTTTATTTAAAAGTAAAATAAAATTTGTTAGAGTTATCTTTTCTAATGTCCCATTTCCCTATGAGCTTAGTATGGTTATTTGTAAGCTCACATATGGACTTGCATTTGTCCAGATGTCATAGTTATCCTTAATCAACAATGGGCCTCCTCCATTGCTATATAATGGAGGTCTTCCATGTATTTTTACAGAACATTTATGAGTAATAAAATACTCTAACATGGTATTAGAGCAGGGGATTCCTGCCCTACTAAATACTTTTTTGGAGTTTTTTAATTTTTTAATCTAAATGGAGTTTCAGTTTTAGTGTCTTCTACAAATTTTTTATTCGAGGTCTATCTAAGGGATAATGGTTTCAATATAAGGTGGATTCCATTAGCGACATAACACATAGGAGGTCTTGTATTTGAATCCAGTGGTTATTGTGACCACGTATTTTTAGACGTGGTAGTCTATCTATTGTGTTTGTCGATATTCTGAACAATGATGGAACTAGGAAGACTCGCTGAAGTGAGCTTGACGATTGTATTAAACTTATGGTAAATTTATACATGCAGACAGTTGTAGATTCTACAGTGATATGTCGATTTCCTTTTATGATTCAACTACACCTGCCGACTACCGCCACCTGCTGCCAACTTGCCATCATTAGAATAGGCGTTGTGTGATGTGATTATTCTAACAAACCTCCCTTTAATCATGACGACCTAAATTTTAAAGTGCCTACTAGTCTCAGTCTCATGTAAGGCTTACAATAGTACATAAAAAAAACTTGATAAGGGGGTGTTATAGACATTTGTGTGCCTTACAGCATTGAGCATGAAATGTCCATAATCTAAGGGATCCAAAGTCCCTAAACATGTTGTTCCTACCCCTAGAGGAACAAGGCTAACAAACCACAACAATTCACAGAAGTTCTCCACCAGAAACTGCTCAAAAACAAGTCAATTCAGGATCATTTTAGTGGCTCCACTAGCTGTTTGCGCTGAATGTCAAAGCCAACACTGGCTACCTGCACTGAATGTCAAAGGCAACACTGGCTACCTACACTGAATGTCAAAGGCAACACTGGCTACCTGCGCTGAGCGAGAGTGGACATGTGGCAAGTTCATTTCTCAAGGTGTCAGAACCCAAGAAGCTTCCAAAATGACACTTGCCTCAGGGAATTCGACTGGTGATGAGTAAGAGGTTCCAAATCTCCAAGTGGAAGCAAGAACCTCCAAGTGGAATCAAGAACTGACAGAGGGAGAGGACACTAGTCAGATCTCAAGCTGACTCATCCTCTCTCCAAACATCTATATATGGATCTCTCCTCCATGAGATCTAGAGGCTGGAATTCTGTTATTGCAAAGAATTGTTGTTGGTTTGAGATTGGTATCATTGGGTGCTTAATGCTTTGAAGGGGGTGAAGATAGGAATTCCATTTGCTGGGAAGGAGATGCTGCATTGGAGCCCTCTGGGTTGTATCTCTTCCTGAACCTTGTTATTCATCAATAAAGCTATCTTGATTTCTCCTATATACTGATGTATTTTTGATGTATGATTGCATTAGTATGTTTAGTTTATTTCTAATCCTGAACTAGTTATGAATATGAATCCATGTCTTGTGTAGTGTTCTCTTCTTGTGATCTTGCAGAAACCTCTTGAAGCTGGGCGAGCGAGAAGGCAAGTAGCTGGGAACTCTCCAAGAGAAGAGAAGCCGGATCGAGGGACAAACGGAAGACACCGGTTAGTCCATCCATCTCTCTCTTCATTCTTAATTTATAAAGGAAGAATACTAGAATAGCTGTCTCTGTTTGTTGCTAAGGCACTGTCACACCTTAGGTGGATAGGATCGTCCTGCATAGGCATTTTTCCCCACAACAAATTGGCGACTCCACTGGGGAGATTTGTTTAGTCATTTTATTTATGTTTCTATCATTGTTCATTTCATAGACTCGACAGCAACAATCGAACTGCATCTACTATTCCCGGATGCAAAGTAGACAGTTGCTGCTTTGATCCAATCACTAGACTTGTCTATGATCTGAACAATGGACTCACAAATGATTTGATGATCCTTTGTGATAGATCTTAGTACTCCCTCAAAGCATCCCTTTGATTGCACCTTGCTTGTTGTTTTTATTTGGCCTAAAACAGTAGATTAATCAGCAATTTGTGACCCAGAACTAGTGAGAAACGAGAGTTTCTCCTTCAGCGCAGACCCTGTGAAGGGATTCTGCATTTCAACGTAGGTCCCGTGAAGGCTACCTGCGCTGAATGTCAAAACCCCTGTGTTGAGGTTGCGCTGAACCAATTTGCTCTTGTGCAGCTGGGGTTCTTTGCTCTGTTTTGCCTTGTTTTGATCTCTGATTTTTGCAGCCTGTAACCAGCATAGGTACCAGACTGATAACTCCTTTTCTCTGCTTAAATTCCGCCTCCTTTTGTACAAAAAGACTGTGAGTGTTTTTATGTGTTTGTGGCATCATTTACAGTTTTCCTTTGCATGAGTGAAATAGTCATCCTGTAGCCTTTGATTCAGATCTGTTGATTGTGATCTTAGAAGAGAGTTCATTGGCTGTTTACAGTTGATTATACATTTGCTTTTGCTTATTGGTTTGAGTTTGTCTCTTTTAAGTGTCGAAACAAGTATTCATTTCGGAAATCGTTAAGTGTTGTAATCTCTTCTACCCTCTCTGATTTCGAAAAAGTAAACTTGTTTGTATTTGTCATTTAAAAGCAAATTCAAAGCTGTACAAAAAGCTTTCTTCGTAGGCATCAATACTAAGAAAGCGGAAAACAAACACCTGCATTGTGCATTTGCATCTTGATAGTTTGCATGTTTGATTTAGGAAAAGTGCATTAGAGTGTGCTGATTGCTCTTTGAGAAAAGATGGTGTCTTTCTTTTCCCTTAGTAGCTAGGATTTTCAAAGTTGAAAAGATATAAAGCTTGCTTATCATCTTTAGACTGCATTTAGGAATTGTATCATACATCTCGTGGTGAACCTTGAAAGGCAAACTTCTAAAAAGATCAACCTAAAATAAATTGAATGAACCTAACAACGCTTTGCAACATAATGCACAACATAGAGGTCTAGGCTAGAGACGTGTTCCGGCGTTGTAAAGCCTGGTGACTGTCGATCTCGTGGATGGTGGGTGATTCCTCCTGAGGGATGATAGCGCCAGTACGGATTGTGCTCCCACGTACCGTCGCGTATATATTGGGAGACCCCTATAGGCATAAAACCTTTATCCTTAGGAAGCCGTGTCGGCCGCCCTACTGATCGCAATGCACTGAACACAGCATTCAGGAAGATCGACCGCCCGTACCCTAAAAAGTATTCTGCGGTTTTGCGAAAAGTTTGGCACACCCTCTGCCTAGAACTCCAGAGCAGTTCCTTTTGGCCTTTTTCAGACTCTATAACGGAAAAAGTCCATCCGAGCATTTGTCACTTCGGGCTCGTTAAAACATCGAAGGAGACTAGAGTCATCTTTAGCTTTTTCTCGACTCTTTAAAATTGAAAAAGCAAGTTGTGTCTAAAGCGTCGTTAAAATTTATTTTAAACGGAACAATCACCCCTATTCCTGCGTTGATCTTTAGGTTGAAAAAAAATGGAGCACACCAACCAAGGAATTCCCCTTGGTGGGAATCCTAGTCCCTTCTCCTCTTGGGGAGATGTTGGTGTGCCCCATATGGCCACATTGTCGCTTCCAGGACTGACAATTGGCCTGCCGGTCTGGCTCTTTTCAACCAATGTCGTTCAGAACACCGCTATTCCTAAACAGTCGAGTCAACAGTTAGACCAGACCAGAGTTGCCCACCAGCCTTCTACTTCATCTAATTCTTCCTCTCCTCCTTCCTCTTCGCTTGACGGAACTGGTAAAACAAAAAACCAAGTTCCTAAGGAGAAGAAGGAAAAGAAGAAGAAAGAGAAGAAGAAGAAGGAGCCAAAAGCGACTGGGGGCAAACAAGTGTCGTCTGACAAAAATCCACACACAGCACTGACTAGGCCTAAATCGCCATGTGTCATATGCAAGGGAGACCACTTCCACAGAGATTGTCCCTGCATCCCTCAGATACTAAGGGACTGGTCTCCCCGTTTGCACAATTCGGTAGCATCAACCTCTGATAGCCATGTTGACTGCTCACCGTCGACTAGTGAAAGTGAAGTCCCAGGACAGAGAGGGAAAGCTAGATTTCCCTGCAAACTGTGTGAAGGCGACCATGCCATCCACCGTTGTCCCTTCTTAGATGAGGCTAAAAGAGTTCTGGAAGATCGCCTGATTTTACGAGTGCAACTTCCTCCTGGATATCAAAAACTCCTGCCAAGTCCTTCACTAGTTGAGAACCCGGCTGGCCCGCCCAGGTGGTCAGCCGAAGCACCTATCATTGAAGATGAACCGTCTGGATCCATGCCTGACGAAAGTCAAAAGGTTGAGGCGGAAGTTGACCCGGTTTTGCCTTCAGAGGCTCTATCTTCGAATGATACCATCACAGAGGAGAATAAAGACGACACCGTCCAATTTCTCTTCATCAACACAGACTCCGACGAACAAGGGGGCAATTTGCCCATTCCTTTGTCGCAGGAAGGAACTTCGTTAGAGTCATTCCCGGCCGTCTATTCGGTCCCACCACCAAGCAACCTAGTTGTCTCGTTCGATTGGAACCAACTAGGCAGACCCCGGTTGCCAGCAAGCATACCATTCAGAATTATCGTTCAAATATACAGAATGGTAATGGCTGGCACTATCATTGATGAGGGGGCATCTGTGAGTATCCTTTCCTCTATTGCTTGGAAAGCGCTTGGTTCGCCAGCGCTTTTGCCTGAAATGAGAAATCTATCAGGCTTTGATAAAGGAACCAGTCGACCTTTAGGGATCCTCCCCAATGTGCCCATCACATTGAAAGGGAAGACCGTTCAAATGAACGTGATGGTCGTTCAAGGACCCTTGGATTATAACCTACTCCTTGGACGAGACTATATATATTGCATGGGGGCCCTCGTCTCCTCACTCTTTAGAGTAATGTGTTTTCCGCACGAAGGAAGAATGGTCAAGCTCGTGGACCAACTTTCATTTCCCGGATCACGCATCGCAAATAGTCATGTACCATCCCTAAATGGTCTATTCACGCAAGAAGTGTCTCAACCCACGGTCCGTCCTCCTGATGAGCGTGAGTAATCTGGGAGGATTTGACTGGAACCTAGGGGGCATGCGTCCTGGTCTACTTCGGCAGGGAAACTTTGGGTATAGAGTAGGTTTCCGCGGGAGAATATGACTAGTCTGTACCCCGTCCGTCTAGGAAGAGGGTTATTCTAGAATAAGATTCTTTTGTCAAAGTTATGTGAGTTGGCGGGCTACGTCGCTCACCTTTGTCTATTTCGGTGGACATTGCCGAGGAAGTGTTTTGTTTGAAAGATTAACGAGACAATCTTTGGGTAACCTGAAAGAGGTAAGCCTCTCTCGTTAAAACAATTGTTTTGGCGGAAGTGAAGTAGAGGTAACCTTGAAATCATACTTTATGCCTGGGGGCATGCAAACCTTTTGGAGTGCAAGCAAGGGGCGACTATTTATTTTTTAAATTTTTAGGTCCTCCCTTTAAACCTGTAGGTCTAACCCTTTAAACTCGTAGGATTAGTCGTTTCCGAACTTGCGTAAAGAAAGGATCCGGGGCAAAGCTTCGTGAGATGAAGCTCCATAAAAAATAGAATCTCAATGAGGCACTCTTATCATATGACTGGTATATCGAGCAGTTTTAGCACACAGTTCATGCTCGTTAAAAAATAAACGCAAGATCCGAGCAGTTTTAACGCGGACTTCATGCTCGTTAAAAAATAAACATAAGCAATGAGCAAGTGTTTCCACCAGCGTTTAAGCTCATTTTAAAATAAAAAATGAACCACTACTCGGTAAATAACCACTGTGAATGTAATATCATCAGCCATTAAAGCCTTGGTCGTGTTTGCCCGTCACCTCCACTTTTCCATTGGCCGATCGTTCACCTCCATATGTTTGTTTACCCATTTTGAGGAACAGCTGCGAAGAGTGATTTCACTAGCCATCCTTGTGACACTGCCGTGATTGGAAAATTCCAACCTGTACCTGGAATCAGCTGCTAACCCTGTTTATCACTCGTTCCTCAAAAGAAGAGTCTTCTTTAAGCTCTTTTCATCTGACTCGTAAAATATGAAAAGATTGCCGAGTCCTTGGCCTTCCAGCTCGTTAAAGGGACAGGAAGTGCTATCCCTCCTCTAGATTTTAATCTTTTTGGACCTGAGGGATTATTGCACAAAAAGATCGAGTGCTTGTTTTGTTCGGCTCGTTAAAACTATCAAAAACTCATCCCTTCTGTATTGTTTTATACTTTTTCGGACTTAAGGGATTAGATGACGAAAAAGGACTTTGGGAGTTAACTTTATGTACCTTTTCAGACTCTCTAAAAATGAAAAGGACCGAGTTATCTTTGTCGTTAGACTCGTTAAAATCATTAAATAGCGACAAACTTGTCTTTAGACGAGAACGAGTTTCACTATCGCTAGGCTCATTAAAACATAGCGATGGGCTTGCCCGAAGGGCAGGTTATAGAACAAGCATATGTTATCCTCCTCAAGCTTGACAAAAATAAAGAGGTACTGGTCAGCAATGACTGGGGAAAAATTGGGAGAAACTAAAGAAAACTTTGATGGTAGCAGGTCGCTCTTGAACATGACACTTTTCCTCCATACCACAATCGGGTTGGGTTGTTTCATTCACCGGTCACATCCATGGTCTCACCATACCATCCATATTTGGGGTAATGCTACCGATCCATCGCATCAGTGTTGCCATATGTTCAAGAGAAGTCGTTCAGAAAAGTCAACCGTGTCCCATCCACTACCATACATTATCCTTCATCCTTTCATGACCGCCACCCTAAATCATATGTCACAGATCGTTTTCACCTCCATCAAAATCATTAGCTCTATTCCGTGTCATTGATGTGGGATTCATTAAGGCCCTCCTTTGACAGATCGCTTCTTGTCGACATCAGCTCATTATCCAAGAAGTTGATCTAGGAACAACCCCTTCAGTACTTTGAAGCTTGCATGCCTCAATGGCAAGTTTCTCACTTCCGGCGACAGGTATACATCAATGGCCTTCGACCGAAAGATTTTGCGTGGTGTTCGACGCCAAGTCCTTTATTCACACCACGTGAATTGTACTGCAGTACCTTGAGGGTCATTATCATTATTGGTGATTCCTCTCGCGCTTGTTAACGATTTACATCATTGACCGGTAATCAAGCGATGTCTTTCCATGTTCGACTTCAGAACATTTCTCACATGGATCGACTTGTACTTAGAGTGAAGATCGAACGAGTTTGAAGACCCCGGATCTAGTTTCATCCATCCGGGCTGCGATATATATTCAGGAAAAATAAAGACATTGACATGTACATCATTGCGCAGATAATAATCCTACTCAAAGGATGATAATTTCATCAAAATTATCAGTCTACCATCAGATGATTGTCTTTTCTATGTACAGAAAAATGAATTTATAAAGCTGAGCATGGGAATGCCCGCCTCAGCTAGATCATGAAAGCAGTATGAAAAATAATGTATTGTATTGTATCTTATTACAGGTCTCCTCCCAGCATTGGATGAACTTCGGATCCCCCTGATAAAGCATTTCACCCGATAAACGGCCTCATACTTTAGGGGGCAACTGTTATAGACATTTTTGTGCCTTACAGCATTGAGCATGAAATGTCCATAATCTAAGGGATCCAAAGTCCCTAAACATGTTGTTCCTACCCCTAGAGGAACAAGGCTAACAAACCACAGCAATTCACAGAAGTTCTCCACCAGAAACTGCTCAAAAACAAGTCAATTCAGGATCATTTCAGTGGCTCCACTAGCTGTTTGCGCTGAATGTCAAAGCCAACACTGGCTACCTGTGCTGAATGTCAAAGGCAACACTGGCTACCTGCGCTGAGCGAGAGTGGACATGTGGCAAGTTCATTTCTCAAGGTGTCAGAACCCAGGAAGCTTCCAAAATGACACTTGCCTCAGGGAATTCGACTGGTGATGAGTAAGAGGTTCCAAATCTCCAAGTGGAAGCAAGAACCTCCAAGTGGAATCAAGAACTGACAGAGGGAGATGACACTAGTCAGATCTCAAGCTGACTCATCCTCTCTCCAAACATCTATATATGGATCTCTCCTCCATGAGATCTAGAGGCTGGAATTCTGTTATTGCAAAGAATTGCTGTTAGTTTGAGATTGGAATCATTGGGTGCTTAATGCTTTGAAGGGGGTGAAGATAGGAATTCCATTTGCTGGGAAGGAGATGCTGGATTGGAGCCCTCTGGGTTGTATCTCTTCCTAAACCTTGTTATTCATCAATAAAGCTATCTTGATTTCTCCTATATACTGATGTATTTTTGATGTATGATTGCATTAGTATGTTTAGTTTATTTATAATCCTGAACTAGTTATGAATATGAATCCATGTCTTGTGTAGTGTTCTCTTCTTGTGATCTTGCAGAAACCTCTTGAAGCTGGGCGAGCGAGAAGGTAAGTAGCTGGGAACTCTCCAAGAGAAGAGAAGCCAGATCGAGGGACAAACGGAAGACACCGGTTAGTCCATCCATCTCTCTCTTCATTCTTAATTCATAAAGGAAGAATACTAGAATAGCTGTCTCTGTTTGTTGCTAAGGCACTGTCACACCTTAGGTGGATAGGATCGTCCTGCATAGGCATTTTTCCCCACAACAGGGGGCTTTCATATTTTTTTGTTGATTTCACACAGCACAACTCTCCTCATTGGACATGGTGTTGTAGACATTCCTATCTACCAACACTCCACTCGATATTCTTTTTGATCTAGGCCACACAGGCATCACGATCTTCATTAGCGGACACTCAGTTATAGACATTCCTATCTGCGAACACTCCACTAGATACTCTCTGTGCCACACAGATGTCACGAGCGACACAACCCTCTTTAGCAGACACTCCACTGGAAACACACTCTCCAATAGCGTCAACAACAGGACATACTCCACTTTCCCTTTACAACCACCGAGCCCTCCTCTGGCTCTTCATACCACAGATCCCACAACCCTACACACCATCAAGATTACAGCTATGGTTCTAATCTCACACCCTCCTAGGCTCGGGTTCACCACACTGAAAATATTCAAATATGCAGTGCCCAACAATTAAGCTCCCCTACACAAGGAGCAACTACTCTTCAAATAGAAGATCGAGCCCTCACGACTCCTCACACATGAGTCAACGTCTAGGTCGCAGACTCCTTAGGCCAACGAACATTTCTCTTCGCTCCATGATCATGGCACCAAACAAACCAATTTCACGCTATGCTACTTTCCCACAGCAACAACACAGGTCTCATTCCAGCTTCACACAGCCTCACTCTTCGCAAATGCTTAAGCCTCTAGGAAATAAGCTCGGATTTGGATCCCGGCAGATGCACCAAACACGATCTTTAATGGGCTTCAATCAGTAGGCCACACTCATCCATTAAACATCCGTCTGTGTAGCTTCCTCAGTTGACAACACCATAATCACCTCCACACAACACTTTGCATCACGTCCACGCAACACTCATAATCTCTAGGCTCAGGATTTCAATGATCACACTCTCCTACAATGCTTCAAACAATGCCTTGTTACACAGGAAAATGACCTCCTCATTAGCTCAGAGGAGAAAGGTAAGATGACTGAGAGGCTGACCAACTTCACAGAGCTATTTTTTAAGCTAACACTCTAAAGGAACTAGCAACCTTCTTTATAAATCTTCTTAGCCATGCATCAGGTGCGTTAGTACCTAGGGTATCTCTTCCTATTGCCTCGGGAAGAGCGTTAGTCAACCTAAATGAGTTTCTATGAGTCAGAGGAACAAGTTGACCAAGAAATATCCCTATATTCACTCCTATGTCAACTCATAAAAGCAAGGAAACATCCAGATTCGACCTGTTTGGAGGAATTACTATTTGTAATGGAGTCTACAAACAGGGAAAGAGCATAAAAGCATGGAAACATCTATGCTTTTGCCCAAAGGAACTCATGAAGGATTTGGCAAGGCTTATCCTCTCATGCTACAAATGTGAGGCTAAGGCCATTATGGAAGGGATCGAAACATTTGAAAGGATTGCCTATTTGACTGTCAAAGCTAGTATTAGACAGAGCTCTTCAAGAGGTTAAGAAGGGAGGGAGAGAGAGGAGTTGGAGGAGTAAGGGAAGGTTTATGCAGCCGATGGTTGTAATAACTCTTTTATATCATTAATATATACCTTCAATTGTGTTGTCCACTCCATGTTGTTGGTATTGTAATTTGTTTACATGTTTATGAAACATTATTATTATGAGTGGCTTAGATGTATGAAGTTAGATATCCCTATATGTTAGTGCATTGATTGTTAAAGTTATATACGGTTATATTACACCTTGTCTTGTCTATATGCAGGTATTGATCTTGGAGCTAGTTGAGGGGTCTTCCACTCCACTACTTTACACTCTCCAGCGACACCACACCAAGACCCGAGGTAATAAGGATTTCTTCCTAATTTGATTCTCATTTGACTAACATGGATATATGCATGTATATCTAGGCCAGCTGTAGCTAATTTAACTGTCTACCAAGGATCTCGGGAAGATCCTTGAGGGTATCTCCACCACCAAACAACCATGCATAAATCCCTATAGCAGAATTGGCGACTCCGCTGGGGACTACACTTAGTTCCCATTTTTCTCCCAGAAAGTTCCTAGATCTCTCTTTCTTCCAGGCCTTCCTGTATTTCTTGATCCCCTTTCTGACCACTCAGGACTATACAACAACCTTATCTCAGTGCTCATCCTTAGATCTGATCCCCACAGCCTAATTTTTAAGCCTTTTTCCTCACTAATGTAGTCTACCAGCGTAAATGGTGCTTTATAAAGCAATATGGCCTTCCACACAGTGCATTAGTGCAGCCCCTAACTCTCTGTATCCTCTGTTACAGTACGTTAGCCAGCCATTTTGTGATAAACAGATTGTTATGTGACCTCATGGGTTGGGAAATCTACTTGTAGACTGACCAGGGATCTGCAACTGTGCTTGTTTGATTGATATCTGTCTCCTGAACAAATTTTTTCTTTTAGGGAAATAACTTTACTACTTAAAGTTTTTCATAAAGAAGAAAAATACAATTTTTTTTACTCTTTTTTTCTTAGTTGGTTAGATCTACATTTATTTGGTTTCAAAAGTTGTTAGTGAGCATTATAGTTCTGTCGATTGTGCTTGTGCTTTACTGAACTAGATGCATGGTATATATACTAATGTATAAATGTCTCCTCCATTGTAGAAGCAACTTATTCATCAAAAGTGAAATTTGAAAGCATTGTTTTTGCATGATTTGAGTCAGAGTCCCACACAACTTCATATGTCAACACCCCCACCGAAGACTTTAACAAAGTACATTTAAAATTTACATAATAAAATGAATCAACAATTATTTTTTGAGTAAACACATATTAGTTTAGATTAGGATCTTGGGTTAGGAAGTTGTGAGTTAACTGCCCAAGATCATACACTAAAACTAGTGTAATTAATGAGGGAAATCCTTTTGCGCTCATACTATCTAGGACCACTCTAGTAAAAGTGGAGCTAAATATGAGACAACATCATACTGTAAATGAAGGTAGCCCACCTTCGCTTACATCTCCTTTGGGTATTCTGTGTATCAAGGATCACTTCGTGGATATCAGAGCTGAGTCGGGGACTCAACTATCCTGCACACATAACGTACTGTCTGTGACTATGTCCCCCCCGGTAGTGTCTGTGATTTGAGTTAACCATAGTGGCCATACTTTTTAGAGATGAACAAAAGGTGACTCTGGTGGAATTCCCTGGTACCTAACACAGATGAACCTACTTTGTCTTTGATTTTTGGGAGGGTTCTCATCTTCACAAGAGTACTTGGCCCCTTAATATGAGGTTCGGGCAAAGCTCAAGAGTAATCGTAACTGTTCATTTGGCCAACTCTCTCTTTTATCCATTGTGATACTAGGTTTCATCTCCAGCAAATGGTGGTTATCAGATAGGGTCATACCCTCTGCTTGTTGATTGATTTCTTTAGAGTAATTTTTTGTTTTAGGTGTCAGTTTGTTATCATCGAGACTTTAATAAATTTCACTGTAAAATCTATTGATAAAATTTATCAGTCACTGTGGCTACATCTAACCCTCTTCATCAATCTAGAAGGCTACTAGGCCTTCCCCCGCTCACTATGGAGGATCCGCCGAGCCCTAGTGTTACACAACATTTTGTCACTGTCCCTATACTCCCCATCCCTTGATCTTGGAGGACCTGTACAGTGAACCCCGCATGCTTTTCCTTCATGAAGAAACTCCCATTCTGTCCCTCTTCATGAGCAGATCATTTCCCTTTTGCACCATTTCCCCTAAAACTTCTATTTTTCCCGATTTACAATGCCGACACTAATGACCTTTGTCTCCCCTGCACCGATGTGCAGAGATTAGCACTATTCCCTGCGTCGATCGGTGTGACTGAGATATGTTCCAGTTTCACTGGTCTTGTTATGGAAAGTTTTTTAAATTAGAGCTGAAGCTTCCAACTCTAGAAGCTTCGTAACAGAAGTCTAGTAAATGGTTTGGCCGGATGGGGTCGAGGATGACAGTTTGGGCTCCTTTCCCCTATAATGATGGAACTACCTCAAGGGATAAATCCTTCTCCCATGAGAAGAGGATCCATCTCCCATCCATATTTCCTATATAAACCTCCCTTCTTCCCAAGCACAAACTAGTCACGGTGTGAATGTTATAGTGATAGTGAGAGTGGTGGCTAAGTGTGAGTATACTATTTTGATTAGACAAGAAAGCTATTACCGACCCACCTCTAGCGCTTGTTGTTAGTTAGGCAGTCGCGCCGATCTCTGTAAGTGAAGATTAGGGCTAGACCCCAATCTTGGCCAGTGTGTTCTGCTCTTGTGTTTTTGACCTCGTGAGCCCGTTTGGTTGTTTTCTCCCTGATTAGGAAGCTACTTTTCATTTGGTTTTGCTTGCTTGTTGGCTTCTCATCTTGTTGTCTTGTTGATTGAGTCATTGAATGGCTAGCGACACTAGGGCATCTAGCTAGCCACCCATTCAACAGCTCTTGGATTCATCAAGTCTAGTTGTGGGTGTGTTTGCTCCTTGCATTTGCTTTTGGTCCCTCTTACAACTTTGACCTCTTTTTGCACAAGTTTGAAAAAGTTTTGTTTACTAGTTTGAACGTCTTTTTCAGCATAGATTACATTTTCGGTCTTGTGTTTGGTAAAATCGGTGTTTCATTGATCTGAATGAACTTCTCTTTTCATGTTTGCATCTGCTTGAAGATCTCATAGTCTCGAAAAAAAATTCATTGAAAAATTGTATGCGAAAAGTTTGTTTCGTTGTTTCATGAGAGAATATGAAATTCTAGCTTGTTGCATCATTATGATTTGCATCTCTTAAAAAACTAGAATTGCATGAGCATTTGAAATAGGAAGAGAAATTTTTTCATTTCAAAGGGACTGATAGATAAGTGCTTGTCAGGAGATTAGGAATTGGAATGCATTTTTCATTAGTTTATTTTTTGAAAAAGTGAAGTAATGAAGGATCATTTCGTTTTCAGTTGCTTGATTGTTTGCATTTGATTGAGTAGTTTCTACCCTCTCTAGTGTAGGCATTTCATCGAATTGAAAGGGCCTTGTCCCATTTAGTTTCATTTTAGGTTTTTCGAGTAGCATCGCTAAAACCTGAAAACTGAAACTTAACTCAAGATCAATTCTAAAATGAATTCAATTAACCTAAGGCGCATTTGACATTAACGATCATATCTAGAAGGTCTAGGCTAGAGACATGTTCTGGCATCTCTAAACCTAGCAGTTTTCGTTAGCTTCAACATTAGACAGCGCTAGCACGGATTTGTGCTCCCCGTATCATTGAGTATATAATGGGAGACCCCACTAGGCTGCAATCCTTTTATCATTAGGAAGCCGGGTCACCCGCCTTGCGAGCATGATCCACCGAACACAACATTCAGGGAGATTTCCTGATTATACTTCTTGGTTCACCAGGAGTTATTTTGCAGTTCACGGTTGTGTGGTAATCCTATTTACCTAGATCATCCAGAGTAGTCATTCGATATTTTTGACTCATTAAACTTAAAAGATCATTCGAGCACTTGTCCTTTTGAGCTCATTTCCAATCGAAAGTGATAGAGTCATCTTTGTTTCTTTCTCGACTCTTTAAAAATGAAAGAACATCAGTGTTTTATGCATTTTAATAATTGAATTTCCATGATCTAAAGCATCATGTTAGTATTTTTGACCAAATCGTGAGTTCTCTTAAAAGGACATTCTTAAAAGCCTTGAAGTTACTTGTTCTGTCGACTAAGACAAGGTCATCGTGGTTGAACCATCTGGTTCACCCAGTTCCTCTTCCTCTTCTCCATCTGAAAGATTGTCTGAGGAGTTGTTTCTTGAGTTACCGAAGTCACTTGGGGACCAAATTGTTGAACTCACAATTGTTTTGAGTGTTCAACCATTGTCTTCTCGTCCTCTGCCTACTTTTGATTCAGGGTCATCTACTAATCTTGGCCCGTAATCTCCAGATAATCCCGTTCAAGCTCCAGAGAACTTGCCAACCCGTGACGGTCATCTTGGACTAGTTATCTATCCTTTGAACCCTCTGTTTGATGTTGTTGAGATATCACCACAACGTCCTTATAGTCCCTATGACCAACTGGGTGTTCCTTTGGAACTACCCCCCAATACACGTTCGATCATTCGTCATCATTTGTTTTCAGACATGGAACTCGGAGGCGATGCCCGAGTCACTTCTCCGGATGAGTCCAAAGTTGCTACACACTGTCGAGGGGGAAGAATTGTAGTTGTAGTTCCTTCCCGAGGTGTTCCCTTATTCAGAAGGTATTCCCTCCAGTTTTCCACCTGGCTATGTGTCTTCGGGACACTTAGTTTCAAGCACACCTAGTGCCTCATCACTCTACCATAATTTTGTTTGGACATCAAGCGTCAGGCCTACGTCAGGTCTGTTCGTCATGAACACAACTTGCCAACCAGTTGTTACTACAGTCCCGGTACAACCCACGTCCCGAACACTCTTGTATCATCGATCCTAGTTACACGTCATCTCAACCAATGGTTTCAAAGACTACCTCTACCAGTTCTTTTGTCTTGTTACTTAGTGGCCAGATTGTGCCACCACCTAGGGGGTAGAACCTGAATGTATCTATGGTGCTAGGTGCCTCTAATGTGAGCGGCTCACAAGCTCACATGCTTGGTATAAACCAGCCCTCTTCTGGTATTATTTACAACCCTGCTAACCCCATTGGATCAAGCAATGTCCAGTACCAACAAGTTCAAAATCCTGATGTTCTGTCTAGATCGAGAAATTTTCAGTATCAGCAGCCCTATGGGGCTCAAGTCCAATACCAAAATCCTTACGTTCCATATGGTTCTATAGGACTGGTTAATCAACCTTACATGCTCCAACCTGGGCAGTACATCCAGCCTGGCTACAGCGAAATTCAGTTCGGTAATTTCCCAGGCACTGTTCAAGTACCCTTGCAACAATAAGGACAGCTTTTGCACCAATAGGGCAGCCTTTGTTACCGCAAGGGAAACCTTTGCTGCAACAAGGGATTTCTGCACAACAGCGAGGGCAGATTATCCCGCAACAAGGTCACCTGCAACAACCATAAGGTCAATCCTTTCAACAGTTGCAGCAGGTCACGCAACATCAAATGCAATATGTTCTGCATACCTTTCAACCCATACCCTCGAAGGGCCAACCTCTGTAGCCCCAGGGACAAATTTTGCAACCGTAAGATCAGCCCTTGCAATAGCAAAACCAACCCAGGCAGCAAAAACCCTTGTATACATATCAGTAAGGCCAATCATTGCAAGGACAGGGTCAAGGTCAAATCCTGTAGCAGTAGGTGCAGAGTCCTCTTGTCTAGGGTCAACAGGTTCAGAATCTTGCCAGCCAAGGGCACCATGTACAAAACCCCTACATCTAAGGGCAACAAGTTTATCAATCTTATGCCCAAGGACTACAGGTCTAGAAGCCTCTTGTTTAGGGACAATAGGCCCAACAGCCCTATGTTCCAAGACAACAGGTCCCATACCCATATGTCCAAGGTCAAAAGGCTCAGTAGCCTTTTAACCCATACGTTGCCCATCAAAAACCTGTGCATGGACAGTTTCAAGGTATTCAAGGTCCGAATCCTCCCTTTGGTCAAGGTAATCCGCAATGGGGGCAACCTCAGATGCCATATGGCCAAAATCCCCCACTGTGGGGTCAAAATCCTTACCAACAAGGATGGGCTCCTCCTTATGGTCCTGCCTATCGACCTCCCATGCCTTTTAACACTCAATTACCTTTCTTAGCTACAGTAGAGTTGGCAGATGTATCGCGTCTTATGAATGATCTGATTCTTCATTTGCCATACTGGCCTCCGGTGTTGTTCAAGATACCAAGTGATTGCCCAAAGTTTGATGGAAAAGCTAAAGAAGATCCTGAAGCCCATGTGATGACATATCACCTCTGGTGCTTGTCGAACTCATACGTGGATGATTCTATTCGCCTTCGTCTTTTCTAATGAACCCTCACGGGTGCTATAGTAAAATGGTACATCGAGCTACCTAGAAGTAATTTCCATGACTTCAATTTGTTAGCCATGTCTTTCCTCACATATTTTCAGCTGTCAGTTCATTATGAAATTGGCACCTATTTGCTCACATCGCTTAAGCAAGACACTGCGACACACATATCTGATTATATCCATGAATGGAGACGTAGACGTCGCCTGATCAAGTTCGAGATAGCTGATCAGTTGCTCACTGAATGGTTTACCAAATCATTCATGGCCCCAATTTCTCACGATATAGATATGGGTGGATGTGTCACTAAAGAGCAAGCCATTTCCTGTGCCCAATACTTGGATCTGGTTTACTCTCAGTCTAGTACCTTATACAAATTGTTACCTAATTCTCCGTGGCCATCATCTGATCCTATAGCATCAAAGTCACCAGTTGTTCCTCCCGTTGATGAAGTTATTGGTTCAGTATCCCAGACCCCCGCTAAAACGTCTTCCAATTAGAAGTCGGTCTCGAATGCTGCTCCTAACAATTCATCTCAAAATCCTCCAAACCCTGGTAAAACCTCATAGGTCCACTCTGTCCAGTCTACCACAATAGATAAATCCTCGAAAGGAAAAAAGAAAGGCAAAGGCAAAGCTAAAGCCGATGCCCCAAAAAAGGGTCCTCCCAAATCATCTGTTGGAAAATCTTCACAACGAAAACCTAAGTATCCATGCCTCATTTGCGAGAATGATCACTATACTGAGGATTGTCCATGATGATCTGAAGTTAGTCACTTGCTCAAAGGGACCCCTGCTGCCCTTAAAGAGCCATTTGCGTCTCAGTAGACTCAAATGGTATACCAACCCTGATTTTCTTCCTCTGGATCTCAAGTGTTCATGATGAGCACGCCCATTAATGTGGCTACCCAATCGAAAGATTATCAAACTCCAACTCCAGTAGCTAAGAAAGAAAAAGAAGTTGCTCCTTCTTCTTCCACCTCGAATTTTGACCCTCTTCAAATCGAGCGCCCTAACCCTGATTCCACTACTCGGCCGCCCTCTCGAGGTGTGCTACGGAAATCCTCGTATAATCCCAACACTCGAGTTGCTCAGCACTATAACATTGTTGAGGATTTGACTCAAGCACCATCAACCGTGTTGGCTCTCGAGGTACTCCAAAGCTACCCATCACAGTAGAAATCTTTGCTGTCAGCTATCGGTGGCATCAATCCCGCTGATTATAATTTGATCTGTTTCAATCTGGAGAACCATGTTCTGTAGCTCCCTCATTATATTTACTTTCTTATTCAGGTAATCATTAACGAGAATACCGTCCACCGCACTATCATAGATAAAGGTGCTTCCACCTGCATGCTGGAAGTCTATTGGTTCCCTTGCACTAAACCAATCTCCGAACACTTTGGAAGCTTTCGATGGGCATGATTCGTGATCCTTCAGTGTCTTATCTAACCTTGCCATCACCCTAGAAGGCAAGACAATGCAAGTTGAAGTAGAGATTGTTGACACCAATCTCAATTATAATCTTCTACTTGGCCGAAGTTGGAATCATGCCATGTATGCCATGGCCTCCTCTATGTTTCACATGATTCGTTTTCCCCATCAAGGGAAGATTGTAAACGTCGATCAATTGTCTTTCTTCGCCTATTCCTCCTCAGATGGCAATGTTCCATATGTCAAGCACTCTGGTGCCCCTATGACAGTATGGGGGAAGGTCTCTTCAAAGACTCTGCCTTAACGGGAATTTTTCCACTCCCACCTCCTCATGTTTCCTCTTTCAACATGGTCTCAATCAAATTTGATCCCTGGGTCATAATTGTACTACATCTTGTTAATACTTGGGGCGAGGTCATGCTACTTAGCCCTGCTGAAGTCAATTATGTGGAAATTGTTTCAAATTAGAACTTCGTGTCATCTGATTCTCATATGCTGAAGACCTCTCTCAATATGTATCCCCAATCCCCCTGGATTGGAACTTTGGAATCATCCAATCCCTTAGTTGAGACCTTCCTCGCCAATGAAGGTATCATGGAAGTCATGTCTCTCAAGGAACTGCCATGGATCGATACCCATCATCACTCCTCGTTCTTGCTTTGCCCAACGGTCATGTCTACCTCTTTCCAAGAGTCCTCTTCTCCATTTCCACCACTGATTGTTACTCATGAAGTATGGTCGGAAGGAAATTTGGGTAATATTACCCAAACAATACCAATTGGCATTTCTATCAAACCCGGTGTCGTTGAACATGTTCATATTGGGGTATCTTGTTCTTTGGATGAGATCTAGACATATACTCATCTATTTCAAGAATTCCATGATGTGTTTGCATGGTCTTATGAAGAAATTCCTGGCATCGATCCTAGCATTACGGTGCATGAAATACCAATGTATCCGCACGTAAAGCCTGTTCACCAACAACTTCACCTAGTGCACCCTAGGAAGGCTTCTACTATTAAGGGTGAATTTGAAAAGCTTCTCAAAGTTGGATTCACCTATCCCATCCCCCTTACAGACTGGGTGTCCAAACAAGGCACGATCCTCGCTTGTGTGGATTATCAAGATCTTAATCGTGCGTGTCCTAAAGACAACTATCCTACTCCCTTCATTGATCAAATCACTGATGAATGTGCCAGGAGTGATATCTTTTCCTTTATGTATGATTTTTGTGGTTATAACCAAATCAATATCGCATCCGCCGACCAAGAGAAGATAACCTTTATCTTCCCATGGGGTACGTTCACGTACAAGAAGCTCCCTTTCGGCCTCAAAAATGTTGGAGCCACATTTCAACAGGCAATGTCCTATGCATTCCATGATATTCGCAACATTTTCCAGCCTTAGTGGATGACCTTTCTGCTCATTCTCGTAAGTGCCAAGACCACCCAGACCATCTTCGGCAGATTTTTCTATGATGAAGACACTATAACATTCGGTTAAATCCACACAAATGTGTTTTTTGCGTGGAATCATGATGACTCCTTGGCTTTATCGTATCCAAGGATGGAATTCACCTGGATCCGTTAAAAGTCAAGGCCATTGTAAATTTACCCCCTCCATCTTCACTACACCAACTCTAGAGCCTGCAAGGAAAGGCCAAATTTCTCCATCATTCTATACCCAACTACACTAGGCTAGCCACAAGATTTATTCGGTTGCTCAAACAAGGAACGCCCTTTGCATGGGATGAGGTGGCCCAAAAATCTTTTGATGATCTTAAGGTCGTCCTCATAAATTCTCCTTTGTTGCATCCACCAGATTATTATCAAGATTACTTCCCTTACCTAGCCGTAGCCCCAAGCACCATCGATATGGTGTTGGTTCAAGATGACGACGAAAGCAGAAAACATGTGATCTACTACCTTAGTCAAAATCTCCTCGACACTGAAACACATTATGCACATGTAGAGAAGTTGGCTTTGGCTGTCGTTCAGGCTGTTCAACATTTTTGAAACTATATTATTTTACGTACGACTACAGTGATTTCTGAATGCAACCCTATGACCTATATCCTGACTCGTTAGTTTCTAGGGGGCAAGTATTCTAAATGGATCCTTATCTTGTAAGAATTTGATTTGGTCTTCACTACAGGCAAATCTAAGAAGTCACTTGTTTTCGTTGAATTTATTTGTTCCCTTCCCTCCAAATCTCTCCCTACTAGTGTAGATGAACAACTCCCAGATGAGACTCTTTTCCTGATTAGCACCTTTGATCCATGGTACGGTGATATCATCGTGTATCTCCAAACCTCCACATTCCGGTCCACGTTGATCGAGGATGATCATCGAAGGATTCAGCATCATTCCCAACCTTAGCGTATTATTGGAGATACTTTATGCCGTGTAGGCATCGATTCCATCCTTCACTAATGCCTCACGATCGAGGAAGATGAAAGAGCTCTCAATGATTAGCACTTAGGGACATATGGTGGTCATATGTCTAGTTATGCTACAGCTCAGAAAATTCTTTGCGCTAGTTATTTCTAGTCGTCTATCTTCAAAGACTGCATTCTTGCTGTCTGCAAGTGTCATGAATGCCAAATTTACCAATGCAAGATGCGTGCCCAACTCACTCACCTATACCCCTTCATTACCGTTGGTCCCTTTACCAAATGGGGCATTGATTATATGACATGTAACCCTCGTTCGACTGGGGGGCATGGCTATATTATCGTTGCTGTGGATTATTTCACCAAATGGGCCGAATTGATGCCTGCATATTCTGCAGATGGTAATACATCGACTCAATTCCTTTTTAACCATGTTATTTCTAGTTTTAGTGGACCCCAAGCCATTGTCACAGATCATGGCTCCCATTTCAGAGATTACATGATGGAAGAACTGACATCTGCATTGGGCTTGTGCCACGATGGCTCGACCCCATATTACCCTCAAGCCAACAACCAAGTTGAAGCCGTGAACAAGGTTTTGGTCACCATGCTTCACTGTACCATTGGGATGCACAAGTCAAATTGGCATCTCATGCTTTTTTTTAGCTCTGTGGGCCTACCGAACTTCAACCAAAGATGCAACTGGTTTCACTCCATTCTAGTTGGTCTATGGTCTGGAAGCAACATCGCTGATCGAACGTGAGATTGCTTCACTCAAGTTAGCTATTGAACTCCTCCCCGAAAGATCACCTCAAGAGGAATGCCTCTTATATTTAGAGAAATTGGATGAGACTTTCCATCTCGCTACCTTGGTCATCGAAGCACAAAAGAAACGGGTCAAATCCCATTTCGATTAGTCGATCTCCCCTTGCGCTTTCTCTGAAGGTGATTTGGTCCTGCTATACGAACAAGCTAACGATAAGCTAGGGGCAGGAAATTTCGAACTTATGTGGCATGGGCCCTATATTGTAAAATGTGTTTTGCAGAAAGGAGCATATGAGCTTATTGATTATGAAGGAAATCCTCTCGATAATCCCTGAAATGAGCTTTACCTCAAAAGATACTATGCTTAGGACATCTTGAATGGTTACTTATGTACATTAGTGTGTGATTCATTTTTGTACAGTGTGATTTTGTGTGATATTTTTCGAACAACTTTCCTATTTACTCTGCTTTTCTTGCTTTGCATATGTTTGCAACTCCTAATGTTGGTTTCACCGACGGTGTTTTCCAAAGTACCCGGAACCTATCATCCGCGGCATGGGCTATCTACAACCCTAATGGTGGGTTGATTGACCTTCAATGTATCTGCCTAGGTCCTACAACCAAAACATTGTTGAATATAGTGCGGTCATCGAACTGTTGTCAGAAGCCATCGCTCTGGGCATCAGAGAATTGGTTGTCAACCTGGATTCACAGCTTGTCGTCCTTCAACTCAACGAGAAATATTCCATTAGGAACCCTGAAATATTACGAATGTATCTCTGTATCCATCTATTGGAAAGACATTTTGATCATATTACATATCATCATATTCCTAGATGCATGAATACATTGACAGATGCATTAGCTAATTACATGTTGGATAGACATTTATGAAACATGTGAAAGATAAGACAAACGATTTGTACCATAATAGACAGGAAAATACAACATATATGTGTGTGTGTGTGTGTGTGTGTGTGTGTGTGTGTGAATGTTTGATACATCAGAACCCAAAAAATAATATGTGTGTCTATAATAACATCGACGGCTCACAGGCCTCGTACATCTGTGGCACGCTGGCCTCAAAAAATATGTAAGTACTAGACCTAGGAACTACTCAGCATGGTGGTCATGATAGCACGAGACATCTCGTGCAACATGACTTAGAAGTCGGAAAATCCAATCTGAGACTCCCACTGTGTGCCTCTGGTACCACCAAGGAATGTCTCCTATCCGAGCATACTCCAGGATACGATGAGTCAACCCCTCGAGGTTCATTGTGATCTCTTACTCATTATATCTCCCTTCCTGATAAGGGGCGACAAAATCAATAGGATAGGAGACACGCCTGGCTATCAGGGACATCCCGACTGGCTGCTATGGTCCAACATCTGCATAGATAAGAGAAATTTTTATAAGCATGCATATACCAAAACAATTAAAAAATATCAAAATAAAAGATCTGAATTTTTACCTTAGTCATCGAAGTCCTCTCCATCTGGTAAGGGCATATCTAGGTCTCCACAGAAATCAGTTTTTTTGTATGGCCAGTCCTCCACGACGATCTTCTGTCATCGTATCCATGAGAAGAATGTTGGTTGGTATGACATATGCTGACCCCTAGTGATCCCGGGCATCAAATGAATCCAGCGGGCCATCCGTGGATTGCATGGCGCAGGAGGATCAACCTCAATCAACTGATACTAGAACAATGGCACTATTTCCAGGAAGAAAGTCACAAGTATTGATCCAAAGCCAAATTGCTTCAAATTCCCCTCCTTGGACTTGGACAACTGGCACTTGGTGTTCATCTTCATGGCCTCTGCCCAGTTGAAGACCGTAGGAGCTGTGCAGTCAATAGCATAAAGGAACTTTGACTTGTTAGTATCATGTTCTTCCTGGGACCCCGCCACTCTGTTTATAGTCAACAGAAGCACCCTCAATGTCAAATCCTACACATGGTAAATTTATATCTTCGCACTCTTGGATTTCATGGCCTGAGGACAATTTTTGGCAAGCAGGGAATATATGCTTGCCCCGACCGGACATGACCCATACAAGTTCATTGGCTCACCTCTGCGAGACAATCCAGTAATGAAGTAGATATCTGAAGTTCTCAACTCCAGCTCCTGGTCCCCAATGACAAAAATCTCATGATTGATCTCCCAAAGGCTTATTAAGTATCAAAGCATCTCGGGTTGGGCCCGCATCCCTTGTGTAAGGAAAAACTTGAGGAACCAGCAAGCCCTCAAAGTCTCTAGGCAATTTGGATCATTCAATGCCTGGATGTCAACATCTTCGTGATCTCTTTTCTTCCTGCAAAAGCCATTTATTTGAGTCAATCATCAATTTTGGCACATAAAATTCAAGTTCTAATGGTCAGTTTTTCAAGAAACATGATTTTTCCATATCCACAGCGTCAGCACACCAATTTTAGAAATAGTCGCACCGGTCGGCGTATATGGTTATGCAAATAACCCTTGACCGACGCGATCCCGTGCCCAGAAATCTGTTACACTAAAAAATGTCACCTTGACTACTTACAGTTAGTATGGCTCCAATCAACAAGTCATGCTACCCTCTTAGGCAAGTCTCATGCCTCTGTTATCCATCTCAAACTCAAAGAAGAGAGAAAGTCTTGTAAAAATCATGTTTATCTCTGGGGTCGCAGGTTCTCTCTAGCCTTACCTGCGGGGACGCTGACCATGTTCACAAAATCCGCGTCCATAGACGCTCTGTATGTTAAGGGACAGGTGCGTCCCTCTGTAAAAGGCAAAATGCGCGAGTTTTATCTTGAAAAAGTTACTTGTGGTTACTTCTAGAACATTCTAGAGGTCGGTTTGATGAAATGGATGCGCCTCCAGTTGGTTCATGTATCTCTATTAAGGGGGAACTTATCCCATCAATAAGGGAGCTATCCCACCCATAGAGGGGGATGATCCCATTGATAGTGGACCTGAATAACCTCTTTACAGCACTATAAATGAAGGCATTGAGCCAGAAGGAGAGGAGGTTGGAGCTATACATTTTCTTTGGGTAAATGCTGCAGGATTTAGGTCTTCCATTAGAGCCTTTGTGAGGAGAGATTGTCTTCACTTGATTCTACTTGGGAGAGGGTGAGCTTTGTCAAAGTAGAGGAAAACCCTTGATGGACCCTGGGAGGAATTTGCACAACACCAAGGCCAGGTTGTAAGAGTTTCTTTGTTTCGTTATTAATACAAACTGGTTTATTTTTCTCAATAGCTTGTGTTAATGAGTTATTTCATGTGTTCCTTGGTCTGCATGTTGAATATATGTTTTATTATATGAAATGCAAGTGCTTGGTAATTGTTTGATTGTTTGTGGTTGCAGGAATTGACTTGAAGGAGGAGCTCATCCGGATCGTCAAGAACGGACTTCAACAACAGCGTTTTGGAATAAGGTAAGCCTAAACACTTGTAGTTTTCATGTTGTAAAAGGTGTATTTAGAGAAAGATCACTCCATTTTGTCTTGTTTGTCATTAGAATGTCTTAGACTTCTAGGAAGGTCAGTCGTGTCCGCACCCTTGACAGATTCCGTGTGACAAATTGGCGACTCCGCTGGGGAATCCATTAATGAGAGAGTCTTTTCCTTTATATGAACTTTGCTTTGAGAAAATCATTTTTATTTTCTGGTTTTTGACTGTGAGAATTAGTATTTGGGTGGCTTAGCTGTAGCTTTAGTTGGCTTTAGTTTTTCTTCCTTTTTCCAGAAAGACGCAGTCTCTGTGTGCTGCACAGTGCGTCCTTGGACGCGCTGTTGTCGACTGCACAGTGCGGGGTCGCACCTGTGACAACTGCTGGCCTGCGTCTTCCTGTAAAAGTTAAGAAAATTCCATTTTTGCCTTAAATTACTTTTAGATTTTGTTTTTTCTTAGTGTTTTCTGCCCAGATCCTTTAGTACCCTGTCAAGAATTCTCACCTGAACTCGTTTTGTGAGCTTTGAGTGTTTTAGTGGTTTTCAACGAAGTTTAGACCTAGGGTTTGATTTTTGGTAAGGCTTTGTAGTGACTTTGAGCTTAGAAAGTTGTCCAGCCTTAGATATCTCTGGTTAGTCAACCTTCTTAGAAGTTGAGCCTGCCGTAAAGTCTCCTTGTTTGAGCAACTTGTCATTTGAGTTGTTTTGGGTCAAATTTCGAATTGCTTGTTTTTAAAGTATTGATTTCCATTTTCAAAAAGGACAAAAAGATTAGAATTTTGTTTTGACTAGTTTTTGGTTCTGCAATAAGCTAGTCCTTGATTTGATTGTGATCAAGTAAAACACCTTAGAAATAATCATTGTTAGTTTTGGCCTCGTTAAGATTGCTTAGAGTAAATTTGCCTTTAGTTTGCTTATGAGTGCATTTTCATAGATTTTAAGAGTTTTTAAGATTGATTTTTGGTTATATTAGATTTATTTGCTTTATTAAAAGAAAAATACAAAAACATCTTCTTAAAAGTCTTGTTTCAAGTAGCTTTTTGTTTTCAAAAGAAGAAAAGAGTTTTTTCGTGCATGTAAAGAGAAGTTATGTTTTTATGCTTGGAAAAGAAAAACGAATTGTTTCTTTGATTGTCTTCAATTAAGAAGTTGCTTTTATAAGGATTGCATTCTCTCAACTTTTTAGTTAAGCAATTCATCGAAAAAGTAAAGTAGTGGATAAATCATTTTAGGTGCATTTTGTAGTGGTTTCGAGTCGAGTCAACATACCACTAGTTTCACTTCCATCACCTTTTGACTTAAGAAACAACCTTAAAAGTAACGCTTAAATTAAAATCAATCTAGTAATCTTTATTTTTCTAGGGCTCTGAAGCACCAACATAGCTTAGGCTAGGGTCTTGGAGTAGGTGAGTACTTAACTCTCCAAGACTACAAAACCAAACAGATAGTCTATCTTGAGTAGAACAAATCCAATTGTTTCAGTTACATTCTGGGAAAGCTCCTCTTAAAGGAGAAACACGAGCTCGTGTCCGAACCAGTGAGGGGATCATTCCTCCCTCGTTGGGAACGACGCCAGGCAGTACGTATTACAAACGGTAAACCTCGGATTAACCATTGTCGAGGAGCCAGGGGTCACTTATCGGTAAACCTTGGATTGTTGTCAAGGAGCCGGTAAGGGGATTGGAGCTTGCTACTCTGCCCTTGCGTGCTGTCGGAGTTTAGACTGTTCCCCCAGGTGTAATTGTTGTGATTGGTAACCTTAGTGGCCATAATATCTAGGATTCTACCCAAGGTGACGGTGGAGGGAAGGTCCCACTGTACCTGGAGCAGACGTCGGTTATACTCACTTGGATTTTCTGGGGGGTTCGCTTCACTTCGAGACGGTTAAAGTGGAGGAACTTGGTCCAGTCTATTCATTAAGCAGGTTGCCGGGGTAACTGTTCCACCCACTATTTCTGTACTGAATCCTGCGAGGTTGGGCCTAATCACCAACTAGCGCTTTTGGTCCGGAAGACTACTGTTTGTGTGTGGTTTGACGCTCTAGATTATTTAGGCGTGTGCTTCAAATTTGATTGGTTCTTTAGAAGACTTTAGGTGGTTTGATTTGAAATTTTTTACTTTGATTTCGTGTGTTGTAGTTAAAATCTTTAATTGTGGCGGAATTACCGAGACAGTCCCGTAGACTTCGGGGCAAGTCTCCTGAGATTGTTACCGGGATAGATTTGTTAAGAAAACTCCGTAAATCGCGGGGTGAATCTCCTGAAAACATTCCGGGTCATTTAGAAGGGTTAAAGGTCCTTGTAACTCCTCCTAGTGGCAGTAGAGTAGGTTCACCTGAAGAAGGAGAATCTTCTTTGGTAGTCCATCCAGATTACCAAAGATTAGAAACAGGTTACAATCCCGAAGCTGTTACAGTTTCCGAGCTTGCTGGTAGTTTTTCATCTGCCAGTGAAACAGGCGAAGAACCTGAAATTTCAGAACCTGTTACTCCAACTCCTAGTGTTCCTGATTCACCAAGAATAGAAAGAATTATCACCGAAAATCTTCCTGTTGGATTAATTGCTATAGAAGAACTTGTTCCAGAGGAAGAAATAGGCGTTTCTGATTCTGAAGATCTAATTACCCTTGATCTAAGGGAGCGTGAATCCATCTTTTACAGTCCTCCTAGAAGTGAGTCTTGGTACCTTGCATTAACCAATTTTTTAGACAACTCAGTAGGTTTTTCTACACCTCGTACTCCGGTTCCACCTAGAGGAATTCATTCTCCTGTAAATATGTCTGGTCAGTCGTCTGTGTTTTCGCAAAGTCCTGAATCATTTTTACATGGCGGTCCTTCTGTTCCTACTGGGTATCAGTCACTTTCTGGTACCTTTGCGGGAGCATCTCCTCAACCTGTTGATCATGGGTTATTAGTTGGAAACAGTGGTAATGTACCATTGAGTATAGGTGAAGTTTATATGATGTCAGGTTCAACTCCCATTAACCAACCTCAAGGTGGCCAATTACCGCCTGGGGGGCAACCTTCGTTAATGCCTGGGGGGCAACCTCAAGGTACTTCATTTGTGACTGGGGGGCAACCTCAAGGGTATCAACCCCAAGGGTATCAACCCCAGCCTCAATACGTACCCCAAAGTCAACCTCAGTATCAGTATCAACCTCAAGGATGGCAACCTCAAGGATGGCAACCCCAAGGGTATCAACCCCAAGGGTATCAACCTCAAGGATACCAACCTCAAGGTCAAGGTCAACCCCAGTATTCGTATTTACCTCAAGGTTATCAACCACCTCAAGGGCAATCATATGGGACTACACCTTACAGTTATCAACCCTATCCTCAATACGGCTATGGATCTCAGTATCCTCAACCTGTTACGAGTCAATACCCTGGAATGTTAACATGGGATCCGTCACAGGGTCAACAGATGTCGCAACCAAGTATACAGTCGGTACCTCAAGCAGGACAACCTGCAGTTCCTGGTCCACCCCAGCAACCGCAACCTGTCCAGTCAAGTGTTCAGACCCCTGTAACTTCTGTAGTTACTCAGCCGCCAATTGCACCGAGTACTCCACCTCACACGGCTGCAGCAGCTACCGCTTCATCTACCATGCTTACATCTGGAGTATCGGCAGCTCCGGTTTCTACTGTCCCTGTAACCGTTCCTCAGACATCTGTACCGTTGTCTGGACCCACGGTTCAAACCACAGTCCAGATGCCTGCAGGTCAACCTGGTACAAGTACGGTTGTTACTACTCAACCTCAATTTGTTCAACCTCCGTACCAGGGACAGTATCAACCTGGTCAAGCTGCCCAACAACCGGTTTACCAGTATCAACCGTATCCTGGGTACAATTATCAACCACCTCAACAACCCCAGTACGGTCCGGTTAATCCTGGTTTTCCAGGAGGATATAATATCCCCAATGCGAATCCTGTTCCTAGTTATCCTGGATATCCTCCTCCTGGGGCTGGTATTGTGACTCAGAGTTTCCGAGATCCTAACCGGCAGTTACCATTTATTGCGACTTTAGATTTACCCGACTTGACGCGCCTAACGAACGATCCAATTCAATATCTTCCGTTCTGGCCGCCAATGCCAAATAAGTTGCCCAGCGATATACCCAAGTTCGAAGGTAAGTCTGGAGAGGATCCGTCTAATCACGTGATGACTTACCACCTCTGGTGTGCATCAAATTCCATCTCAGATGATTCTATCCGCTTACGTCTTTTCCAGCGTACACTCATTGGTCTCGCAGCCAAGTGGTACATTGAGTTGCCACGGGCTTCTTTTTACAACTTTAGCCAGTTAGCTACTTCATTCTTAACTCATTTTCAGTTACCAGTCAGATACGATAATGGTACGGAATTATTAACTTCGCTAAAACAATCGACATCCACGTACATTTCTGATCACATCCATGAGTGGAGACGTCGAAGGAGATTAGTGAAAGTTTTTATCCCGGACCAAATTTTAGCTGAATGGTTTGTAAAATCATTATTACCAAGAATTACTGAAGATGTAGCTAAGGCCGGCGTAGTTACTGAGGAGCAAGTCATTGCTCAGGCACAATACCTTGACTTAGTTTACACTCAGTCGGGTACGTTACACGAGAAAATTCCGGATCTTCCAAAGTCAAACCAAATCGCTGCTGCTCCTTCGGGATCTCATGCCGCTGATGGTATGATCGGTATCGTGACTACGAAGAGTAAGAAGAAGTCTTCCAAGACCTCCAATACTCCAATTATCACTTTGCCTGATTCTCCGACAGGAGAGTCTTCTCCTCCTGAACTTACCGCCGACATTCACGCTGTAGAGTCATCTACGGCCAAATCCAAAAACGGTGGAAAGAAGAAAGGAAAGAAGAAGGCTAAAGCAGACAAGGCTCCAAAGGAGAAAACGGAAAAGTCGGAAACTAATGACGAAAAGCGCAAACCTCGTTATCCTTGTCTCATTTGTGAAGAAGATCATTTTACGAGAGACTGCCCTCATCGGGCCGAGGTAGTGAAAATAGTTAAAGGTTCTCCGACTCCTGCTGTGTTAAAGAATCCATTCCCCGAGCAGGAAAATAAGATGATAGGTTCTTCTTCGAATGCCAGTGAAGAACCCATTTTGATGATGTCTCATGTCAGGATTGCGACTCGATCGCAAGATTATGGTAGTAAGGCTCCTGTTGATGGTAAAGAAGCAGAATCTTCTAACTCTAACCCATCAACCTCAGCTCCTGGTTCCGATCCACTACAGATCGAAAAACCTAACCCAGACTTAGTGATTAAGCCGCCCGCCAAGGGTGTACTTCGAAGGTCTGCTTTCAATCCACATGCGAGAGCAGCCCAGAATTACAACATTGTTGAAGATTTAGCTGTTTCACCTTCAGCAATGTCGGCACTCGAAGTGCTGCAATCATGTCCAGCGCAACGAAAATTGCTTTTGTCGGCTATTGGAGCTGTCGATGTTCAGGACCCGAACCTAATGATCTTTGATCTAGAAAGTAGTACACCGCGTCTCCCCCATCAAATGGCTTTCCAAATTCCAGTGATAGTCAAAAACAGGCCTATTCATCGGACTGTGATTGATGAGGGAGCTTCTACGTGTATTATGTCGATTCAATGTTGGAGATCGCTTGGTTCTCCTTCGTTGAACCAATCCCCCACCATCCTTAAGGCCTTTGATGGCCGTGGGTTCCGTCCGTTTGGTATTCTACAAGAATTGCCTATAGGGGTCGAAGGTAAAACCGTTAGTCTGGATGTGGAAGTGGTTGATGCCCCTCTAGACTACAACCTTCTTTTGGGTCGAAGTTGGTCATATGCTATGACAGCGGTCGTTTCATCGGTCTTCAGAGTCATTAAGTTTCCACATAACGGTAAGATCGTGACTATTGATCAGCTGACATACTTTTCATCCGACCCAACCTCTTTAGAAACTATCCAGCATGTTGGTAAAACGACAATCCCTTATAGGGACATTGGTGTAGGTTTAGTTAAGGATTCCGGTTTACTGGGAACTTTTCCTCTCCCTCCACTCAATGCAGACCCTTCGTTCGCAACAATTCATATGATCACGTCAGAAAACATTATTTATGATGATCCTTGGTATGTTCCCTCTGACTCTGAGCTAGACTCACTCGGTGATGTTATGCCGTTGAGTCCGTATGAGATTGCTTATGAAGCTCTTATGTCTTTTACCGACTTTCATTCAACCGACCAAATGAATGTGGTCAGTGAAGAGTCACTTTTCACCTCACCCTTAGAACGGATAACGTTTCCCGAAGAAGTGTCATCTGACGAACAACTTCGCGAAATCCTAAGTGTAGATGATCTACCATGGGACGATCTCCATCACAGATCTTCGTTTTTACCTAAGGATGATGCTTTGAAAATGATTTTTCATCTATCTTTACCGCTGAATATGTCAAAGACGCTCAGGATCCAACGAAACATTCTGATTCAGAGCTGAATTTAGGGAATATTTCTCGTACTATTCCCATTGATATTTCAGTGAAGCCCGGAATCAAGGAGAACATTCATATAGGTGCCGCATGTACTGAAGAAGAAATTGAAACTTACAAGGCCCTATTCCAAGAATTCCGCGACGTGTTTGCCTGGTCCTACGAAGAAATGCCAGGAATCGATCCTGCCATTGTTGTTCATGAAATCAAAACCTACCCGGATGCTAAACCCATTCGGCAACGGTTGCGTCAGATTCACCCTCGAAAAGCAGCTGCAATCAAAGCCGAAGTCGAAAAGCTGTTGAAAGCAGGTTTCATTTATCCGATCCCGTTAACGGATTGGGTATCGAATATTGTTCCCGTCAATAAAAAACAAGGAACAATAAGAATCTGTATCGATTATAGGGATATCAATCGAGCTTGTCCAAAAGACAACTATCCTACGCCTTATATCGATCAAATTATTGATGATTGTGCCGGAAGTGAGATGTTTTCCTTCATGGATGGTTTCTCCGGGTATAATCAAATCAATATTCTACCTGCCGATCAACCAAAAACGGCATTCATTTGTCCATGGGGGACATTTGCTTATTGCAAATTACCTTTTGGCCTTAAGAATGCCGGTGCTACTTTTCAACGGGCCATGTCTTATGCATTTCATGACATCAAGCACATTGTGCAACCCTATCTCGATGATTTGCCTGCTCATTCTTTACACCGAGCTGATCACCTTGTCCATTTACGAGCAATCTTTATGAGGTGTAGGCATTATCGAATTCGGTTGAATCCCCACAAGTGTGTTTTCTGTATAGAAACAGGTCGATTGCTGGGATTTGTTGTTTCCAAAACCGGCATTCGCGTCGATCCCTCGAAAGTCGAGGCTATCATCCAATTGCCTCCTCCTTCGAGTTTGCGCCAACTCCAAAGTTTGCAAGGGAAAGCAAACTTTTTACGCCGATTCATCCCTAACTACGCCGAGGTCACTAAAGGTTTTACACGGTTGTTGAAACAGAACGTACAATTCTTTTGGGACGAGATTGCTCAACAATCTTTTGATGCACTGAAACACGCGTTGACCCATGCACCGTTATTGCATCCTCCCAACTACAACCAGGACTACTTCTTATACCTCGCAGCTTCGCATTCCACCATTGGAATGGTGTTAGTTCAAGAAGATGAATTCAAGGCAGAGCATGTGATATATTACCTTAGCAGAACCTTAAATCCAACTGAGTTAAAATATTCGCATGTGGAGAAATTGGCCCTGGCAGCCGTTCAAGCTGTCCAGCGTTTTCGTCACTACATTCTTCTCCGCAAAACTACTGTTATTTCGGATTGCAACCCTATGATTTATATCTTGACAAAACAACTGCTAGGGGGCAAGTACTCTAAATGGATCGTCATCCTGCAAGAGTTCGACTTGGAGTTTGAGAAGTCCAAGTCTAAGAAATCTTTAGTCTTCGCGGAATTGATGTGTGATTTCCCGAGTGCTGACACAGAGACTGTGGCAGAGGAGTCCATTGCGGACGAATCTTTGTTTCTTATTAGCACTGTAGATCCGTGGTATGGGGATATAATCATCTATCTCCAAACCCAAACCTTTCGGCCTGAAACTTCCAAGGAAAACCGTCGAAAAATTCGGTTTCAATCCCAGCAATACAGAATTATTGGAGATACACTTTATCGCCTGGGGGCAGACTTAGTTTTTCGACGTTGTTTAACTCACGATGAGGCTGAGAGAGTTTTGAATGATTGTCACTCTGGAGCATGTGGCGGTCATATGTCTGGGTATGCCACAGCTCAGAAGGTGTTGCGCGCTGGCTATTTCTGGCCGTCTATGTTTAAAGATTGTATCCTTGCCGTCAGAAAATGCCACAACTGTCAAGTGTTTGATCGCAAGATGCGCGCTCCACCTGCTCCTCTCCACCCTATAATTGCCGCTGGTCCATTCGCCAAATGGGGCATTGACTTTATTACTTGTAACCCTCACTCGGCCGGGGGGCATGCGTATATCATCCTTGCGGTTGATTATTTTACTAAGTGGGCCGAGGCGATGCCTACATTCGACGCAAGCGGCAAGACAGCTGCACTTTTCGTATTCAATCATATCATAACTAGGTTTGGTGTCCCACAAGCAATCATTACGGACCATGGAAGCCATTTTCGAAATGTCATGATGACTGAACTTACAAGCCAGCTTGGTTTGCGCCACGATAGCTCTACACCTTATTATCCGCAAGCCAACGGTTTGGTTGAGTCAATCAACAAAGTTCTAGTCGTCATGATTCGACGGATCATTGGTATCCATCGAACGAATTGGCATAACATGTTATTTTCGGCACTATGGGCATATCGAACTTCAGTGAAAAATTCAACAGGTTTCACCCCTTTTCAGCTAGTTTATGGCTTAGAAGCTGTGTTACCTATTGAGTGCGAAATCCCATCACTTCAAATGGCTGTCGAATTACTTCCAGCTACTTCCGAAGAGGAGAAACGGTTGTTATACTTAGCTAAATTAGATGAGACTCGACGTGACGCTACTTTAGCTATCGAGACTCACGCGAAACGAATGAAAGCTCAGTACGATAAAAATGTAACCCCTCGAAGTTTTTCGGAAGGAGACCTAGTACTATTATATGATCAAGCAAACGATAAGCTAGGTGCTGGAAAATTCGTTCCCATGTGGCATGGGCCCTACATTGTAAAGCGAAAGCTAGCAAAAGGGGCTTATGAGTTAGTTGATTTTGATGGGGACTCTTTGGGCAAACCCAGAAATGGACTTTACCTAAAGAGGTATTATGCTTAAAATGGTGGATGGAGAAATTTTTAGATAGGTTAGATTTCCTTTCTAGCTAGCAAGTGTGTTAGTTTAGTCAGTGTGCTTAGCTTAGCAAGTGTGGTTTTTCGTCATTATTTTGGCTCATCTTGGTTTTACTCTTGATATTGTAGATGTCGACGCCTCTCCAAACATACATTGGATTTGCTGATGGTGCTTGTCGTAGTACACGGAATATCTCTTCCGCAGCTTGGGTTATCTATTCGCCCTCTGACGAGTTAGTTTCTATGCATGGGGTAAGCCTCGGTCAAACAACGAATAACATTGCAGAATACAGTGCAGTGGTTGAATTATTATCCGAATCTATTTCATTTGGAATTCGACGTTTGATAGTGAGGTTAGATTCTGAACTTGTTGTATTACAGCTTAATAGAGTTTATGCCATTAGAAATCCTGTGTTATTAAGGTTGTTTTTGAGAGTGCGTCTCTTGGAACGTGAATTTGATTACATTGAATATCAACATATTCCAAGGTCTTTGAATACATTAGCAGATGCAATTGCTTCTCAAGTGTTGGACAGACATTTATAATAATCATGCAAGTGAATTTAAAAACATTTCATCATACATGTTAAACAAGATAAGCCGATAATAGTGATATATAGATATAGATAGAAGTGTGTTCAAAAATATATACATCGTCTTCGATCATAGGTTTAACACACCTTATGATCGGCAAAATGATAGTGCAAAAAGTCAAAAATGTCACATGTGACTACAAAAGTGACTAGTCAATCACTGGTGGTGCTCTCTGTACGACACCACTGCGCGGGCTATCTTGCGCAGAAATCTCCTAAACGGTCCAGGGACTGCAACCACGAAGCGCTGAAGCCTCATTGGAATGTCATCCATAGTAGTCTCAGGTATATCTGCCGTGAGACGCTCTAGATCATGCTCCAAATCGGCTAGTACTTCTGCTGTCGCATCCTGTAAGGCCGGTGCCGGTGCAGCTGGATGTCGTCTGTCGTAAGGCCGGAGATTGGCTGGACGCTGTGGTCCAACATCTGCATTTTTAAAATTTTACTGTTACTTTGAGACGATATATATGAAAAATAAAAAATACATAATTAGAAAACTTGTGAAAATGAAAGTACCTCTGTCATCCCATTGTTCTCCCTGTGGAAGAACCATGTCCGGATCACCTCTGAAATCCATTCCGGCATATGGAAAGTCTTGTATCACAAAAAGCTGGCCCTCTAGCCAGTCGAAGTAACTGTCAGAGAATCGAACCACTGCAGCACCCTCGTCAGGATGCCGGGCCATCACCGCAACCCATCGAACAAGCTTTGGCTCCCGAGGACCCAAGTCATCAACTGTGAGTTGCTGAGGGATCAGCATAGGAACTCTCTCCAAGGCAAAGCTCACGACTAGAGGCCCATATCCAAAAGTCTTTAGTCGTCCGTTCTTTGCCTTGGTTAGTTGGCTCTTCATATGAGCCGACACAGCTTCGCACCAGTTGAAGATGGTGCCTTGGTAACAGTCAACTGCCATCCGCATTTGGGATCCGGAAGCAATGTGCAAGGCGGCCGCGCCACAAATCCTAGTGACCGTAAATGCAATAACTCTAAGTTCCGCCAGAGCGATGTGCTTTATCTCCACGCCCTTTTTATGGCGAGTCCCTGGTCTGCACCACTCCTCGCGGAGATCATCAAGGGATTGGCCACCCGGCCTGGTCCCCGCAAGGTTGAGTTGCTCACCTCTGTTTGGCAAGCCAGTGAGAAAGTATACATCCGAGGGCTCTATCTCGAGCTGGTGCCCTCCAATGTAAAAGCATTGATCTTGAACGTTCCATCGCTCAACTAGCCATTCCAAAAATCTTACCTGGCCCCTCATGCCCGGTATGGTCCAATATTTGTACAATCCACATGTTCTTAAGGCATCCAGAGAGGGTTGGTGGTTAATCGCAGCTTCATCGTCTTCTACGTGCTCTCTCTCTCTCCAGTCTAACATGTTTTGGCCCCTGCACATCAAAAGAGTCAATTAGAAATTAATTTGAGAAATTTGGTGGTTTTTTGAGAGAGTTAGGGTTTTGAAATGCGCCCTTTGCGGAAGACGCACCCCGGCTTTTTAGCACAGGGCGTCCGGACGCAGCTCGCCTGAAGGCGGACTGCGTCCCCAGACCTTTTTCCCGTGTGAGAAAAAGTCGGGGGACGCGGCTCACCCGAAGGGCACCTGCGTCCGCCGAGGGGCGCATTTTGAACCCAAAACCCCCCCAAAAAATGAAACAGAGACCAAAAACAAAAAACTAAACGGATAAAAATGAAGAGTGGGATGTGTAAAATACCTCGGTGAAGCGGCGTTCGATTCCGACGGTCAGATTTTCCGCAGCAACCACGGGAAGTTTCTTGTCAAAAGCTCCTTTTTCAACCTCAACAGTGAAACGGTAAAAATGACATGGTAAAAGGTCTTTTTATAGGTTTTTTGGATGAATTAGTTCATTTTTTACCATGAAAAGATGTTTTCAAATGTATTTTTGCCTATTTTTAAACAGGTATGAGTAATGTGTCGCTTTTGTGCAGGACGAAGGGATTTCAAGGGAAATTGTAATTTTTCACAAACAAAATTTCAGAGTCATCTTTTAAGCCCTTTTCTGACTCCTAAAACATGAAAAGATCGCCGAGTGTTTCTTTTTCACTCGTTAAAACGGAATTAAAAGACGGTCCCCTTTTAGCTCTTTTCTGACCGTAAAATCAGGAAAAGATTGCCGGGTTTTTGTCGTTTCAAACTCGATAAGGAAATAAAACGACGTGTCTTTGATCGCTTTTTACTTTTCAGGTCAACGATACTATTATGAAAGTACTCCTTGGTCGCAAGATCAAGCGGTTCCCCCAGGTATTATTTTATACTTTTTCGGGCTTGAGGGACACAAATATACGAAAAAGTTCAACGTGGAGTTTCCTTAAGTTTTTCAGACTCTCTAAAATTGAAAAACGCCGAGTTTCTCCTATACTGGGCTCGTTAAACTTTTACAGTAAAGGACCTGTTCAATTACAAACAGGAACGAACCACTCCTTCCTAGGGTTCGCATTTAAACTAGGTTGGACTCGTCCGAAGGATGAGCTTATAATCAAGCATATGTTATCCTCCTCAAGCTTGTTAAAAATAAAGAGGTACTTGCCAGAAATGGTGGGGGAAAAAAAGAGAAGAATGAACCTATTTGTCACCTTTTGCCTCAGAAGAAACTTTATTACCGCTCTTGAACACGACACTTTTCATTCACCTGGGTTGGGAAATCTTTTACCTCACAGTTGACTAAATCACTTTGAAAATCTTTAACCGGGTTCAGGGATCAACTTTGAGTTATTCGTCACCAAACCATCTGTTGTGTCGTTATGTGTTCAAGAGGTCTGCAAGCAAAACTTTCATCTGCAAAATACTTGTCATCCATTGACCATCCCTGAGTCAGTCCTTACAGCAACATTTCTTCAACTTGAACAATGATTTCGTGTTGCAGGCTTGCCTGCAACGGGTCGCTTTCTATCGACATCGACACATTATCTAGAAAGATGACTTAGGAATCGACAGTACCTTGAAGTCTGCATGCATCAATGGCAGGTTTCTCGCCTTTGACGTCAGTTTACATCATTGACTTTCGATCAGAGGATTCCGTGAAGTGTTCGACATCAAAACATCTATTCACATTTCACGGGTTGTGCTTGGTACTTTGAGAACCATTGACATTACTGGTGGTTTCTCTCACGCTTGTTAACAGTTTACATCATTGACTGGTAATCAAGTGGTTTCTACCATGTTCGACATCGAATCATTTAAATCACATGGCTAGAATCGTACCAATTCGGGAAGTAGAAGTGAAGACCCTGGATCTAGTTTCTACCATCCAGGCTGCGAGGAGTTTTGTATTCATTATCTATGTAGACTAATCATAAACAGATGGCTGCGTCCATACTGTGTCTACAAAAGTCTATAAAAATGATGTACTGCAAGATCATTCCTGTATCAGAATAGTTAGTCCATTAGTTAAAGTTTTGAATCTGAGTATGGGAATGCCTACCTCAGTGATGATATAATCTTATCCATGTATTTTGTGTTGAAAATTGCAGGTTCCAACCAGGCCATCCACAAGGCAATCCTTGAAATGATAAAGCGCTTCACCCTTCCTAGAATTACAAAACCCTATTCTATTCCAGGCTTCGCACTTTAGGGGGCAATCTGTTACACTAAAAAATGTCACCTTGACTACTTACAGTTAGTATGGCTCCAATCAACAAGTCATGCTACCCTCTTAGGCAAGTCTCATGCCTCTGTTATCCATCTCAAACTCAAAGAAGAGAGAAAGTCTTGTAAAAATCATGTTTATCTCTGGGGTCGCAGGTTCTCTCTAGCCTTACCTGCGGGGACGCTGACCATGTTCACAAAATCCGCGTCCATAGACGCTCTGTATGTTAAGGGACAGGTGCGTCCCTCTGTAAAAGGCAAAATGCGCGAGTTTTATCTTGAAAAAGTTACTTGTGGTTACTTCTAGAACATTCTAGAGGTCGGTTTGATGAAATGGATGCGCCTCCAGTTGGTTCATGTATCTCTATTAAGGGGGAACTTATCCCATCAATAAGGGAGCTATCCCACCCATAGAGGGGGATGATCCCATTGATAGTGGACCTGAATAACCTCTTTACAGCACTATAAATGAAGGCATTGAGCCAGAAGGAGAGGAGGTTGGAGCTATACATTTTCTTTGGGTAAATGCTGCAGGATTTAGGTCTTCCATTAGAGCCTTTGTGAGGAGAGATTGTCTTCACTTGATTCTACTTGGGAGAGGGTGAGCTTTGTCAAAGTAGAGGAAAACCCTTGATGGACCCTGGGAGGAATTTGCACAACACCAAGGCCAGGTTGTAAGAGTTTCTTTGTTTCGTTATTAATACAAACTGGTTTATTTTTCTCAATAGCTTGTGTTAATGAGTTATTTCATGTGTTCCTTGGTCTGCATGTTGAATATATGTTTTATTATATGAAATGCAAGTGCTTGGTAATTGTTTGATTGTTTGTGGTTGCAGGAATTGACTTGAAGGAGGAGCTCATCCGGATCGTCAAGAACGGACTTCAACAACAGCGTTTTGGAATAAGGTAAGCCTAAACACTTGTAGTTTTCATGTTGTAAAAGGTGTATTTAGAGAAAGATCATTCCATTTTGTCTTGTTTGTCATTAGAATGTCTTAGACTTCTAGGAAGGTCAGTCGTGTCCGCACCCTTGACAGTTTCCGTGTGACAAAATCGCGCCAACCAAGGGCGAAAAAATTCTCAAAAACCTTCCTAAAAGTCCTAAAAATGGCTAAAAACATAAATGAATGGCATGAAAATGGATCTTAGGGCTTCTGTTGTTACCTGCAACTAATGGCTCGTCGATTGACCTCTCGAAAATCCCATGATCTGCTCCAGAAAAGCTAGGGCAAAAGCGGGTAAAAAGTCTTCACTACAAAGGTGAAATGGTAAATGGTAAAAATATATTTACTTTTCCCCTTTTTATTCACTTTTCATGAAACTATCAGGTTTTGTAAATATTTTTGACCTATTTTTCCTCAAGGACTCGGTAATACACTTTGCCTTGCATGTGCAGTGACAGGTGATGGATGTTCGACGATGACGATGAATCACATTTCAGCTCTTTTCGCGACTCGTTAAACTCATATGAAAAGATTATCGAGTATTTTTCCCTTTTTGACTCGTTAAAGAGAATAAAAATGGGGGGTTTGCTTATAGCTCTTTTCTGACCCTTTAAAAGTGAAAATATGGGCGAGCCCTTGTTGTTTTGAACTTGTTAATGGATGCGAAACGTTGTGCACCCAGTATAAGTTTACCCCTTTTTCGAGCTGGGAGGCACTATTTATGAAAAAGGTACTCCTTGACTAAAATAGTCAAGCGGTTCTCTCAAGTATTATTTTCTACCTTTTCAGGCTTGAGAGACACAAATGTACAAAAAGGGACCATGTGGAGTTTTCTTTTACATGTCTTTTTCAAACTCTCAAGACTTGAAAAGGATACTGAGTTACACCTTTGTCAGACTCATTAAACTATTAAACGACATCGGATAAGTCACCATGACGAACACAAGATTCTCCTTCCTAGGGATCGTTAAACATACTAGGTTGGACTCATCTGAAGGATGAACTTACAGTGCAAGCATATGCTATCCCCTTCAAGCTTGCGATTAAAAAATAATTGGGGTACTCGCCAAAAATGGTGGGGGCAAAAATTGGAAATCTAACGAGTTGTGTCGGCAGCTTACTCTTGAACATGACACTCTTTACTTCGTGTTGGGTTGGGACATCCTCCTTTGCATCATTGACCTTCCTAGGTTTGGGCTATTCATTTTTTCCTTCCATTTGATCTCTACCATGTCATTATAACCATCGAACCCATGGATCCAAAAGCTGCCAAACTTCCAGTTGTGTTGCCAAAGTGTTCAAGATTTTTCCTTTTCCTTCTGTAGTCATACTTACCTCTGATTCTCTGTATCATCCAAAATCATTTTACATCCTCTCATCTTCCATCGATGATGTGGGATTCATTATGGCCCTCCTTCGACATGGTCGCTTCCCGTCAACTATGACCCATTATCCGGGATGTTGACGGAGAGACTCACTTCCAGTACCTTAGAGCTTGCATGCCCTAATGGAAAGTTCTTTGCACTCGACAACAAGTTCACATCATTGGCTTTCGATCAAGTGATTTCATGGGTGTTCAACTTCAGTTCCTGTATTCACATTCCGTGAATTGTGTTGATAGTACCTTGAGGGCCATTGTCATTATTGGTGATTTCTCTTGTGCTTGTTAACAATTTACATCATTGACTAATAGTCAAGCGACTTTCTATCACGTTCGATGTCAACACATCTATTCACATGCTAGGATCTGTACTTTGATCAAGTCATGTTGGAGCGCAAGAACCTGGACTCAGATCACAAAATTCCAGGTTACGAAGTGATGTGACATGGTTATGATGATATGTGTGTCTCTTTCAGATGCTTGGATGCAACTAGACCATGAGTTATCATATGTGATCCTTCTCATTATCAGATGGCTGCGACCATACCTTGGTTTCATTATGATCCTCTTTGACGGATGGCTACGCCCATACCTAGATCCATTTATGTGATCATTCTCTGGATGGCTGCATCCATGCCACGATTCATGTATCATTTGACAAGTCTCTCAGTTTATGTATCCTTGCAGGTTTTCCGATGGTAGACCGGTTCCCTACATTGATTTGTAAAGCATTTCATCCCTCACTCTGGTTCGACCTTCATGCTTTAGGGGACATATGTTACGAAACATTTTGTCACTGTCCATGTACTCCCCATTCCTTGATCCTGGAGGACCTCTACAGTGAACCCCAAATGCTTTTCCTTCATGAAGAAACTCCCATTATGTCCCTCTTCATGAGCAAATCATTTCCCTTTTGCACCATTTCCCCTGAAACCTGTATTTTTCCCAGTCTACAAGGCCGACACTAATGACCTTTGTCTCCCCCATGCCAATATGCAAAGATTAGCACTATTCCCTGCACCGATCGGTGCGATTGAGTAGTGTTATAGCCGTGCTAGTGTTGTTATGGAAGTTTTTTAAATTATAACCAAAGTTTCCAACTCTAGAAGCTTCATAATGGAAGTTTGGTAAATGGTTTGGAAGGATGGGGTTGAGGATGATAGTTTGGGATCCTTTCTCATATAATGATGGAACTACCTCAAGGGCTAAGTCCTTCTCCCATGAGAAGAGGATCCGTCTCCCATCCATATTTCTTATATAAACCTCCCTTCTTCCCAAGCATAAACTAGTCACAGTGTGAATGTTACACTAATAGTGAGAGTGGTGGTTGAGTGTGAGTATACTATTTTGATTAGAAAAGCAAGCTATTACTAGTTGTAGCCATCTAGTTGTGTGAGGGAGAAGTGTTTTTGGTTTGGAGTGAAGTCTAAAGGGAAGAGCCTTTAAACTATTGTTGTTTGAAGCCATGATGGAATGCTAGCAAAAGTGTGTGGAAACCTGGTCTTGTCAGAGGAAGATCGCGACATCAAGAAAAATGGTTGTAATCTCTCTTTGATAGTAATATATGCAACTATCGATTGATTTCCTACATGTTTTGTAATATTACATATTCGTGTCTTGATTCTTCTTGACCCATTAAGTAGGTTGAATTGCAATTTGTCTATTATTATGTTTGTGTGTTGTTGTTGTTTAATTTTTTCAGGAGCTTGAAGAAGGAAGCAAGAGATTGTTGGAGCGAGCAAGAGAGGACATCATCAATCAGGATAAGTGACCAAGAGGTATGCCCTCTTGATTGATTCTAACCTAAGGAAATCTTCCATAGAATGTATCTGTTGTGGTTAGACTCATTATCGGGCTAGAGGAATTCATTTGTGTCTACACTTATAATTTTATTTCACAACACCCAGTGAACCAAATTACCCATCTTCAGGTAATAAGTCTCCAAGATCTCACACAGAATCAGTCTGGACATCCCATGACTCAAGTTTACAAGAAGATTTCTTTAAGGAAGGTTTCATTCCTCCATATAATCCTCTGATCACAAATCCATTGGGACCGCTCTTGATTGCAATTTCACCTATACCTCATATGTCTTCTACTATACCTATACCTACTATCCCATCGTCGACTAACGAGTTGTGGGATTTTGTGTACACTTTTGGTCCACTTCCACCTCCCCAGTCAACTTTCAGTACCACACCTTTGATGGAAATCCATACTATCCCAACTATCCCAGGTTCAAACCCTATCATGACACCCAACGCGAGTGGAACCCAGTGCATAACGTTTTCCGCCCCTTTTGTGTCATCTCCCATACCTTCGACAAGCACTACATATAGCGCTCCATATAGCACAGTTAGCATAGGTCCCCTCAGTAACCCTTTTGGTTGGAATCCATTTTTTAGTTCCAACCCCCAGGTTTAGATGCCTAGGGGCACCATTCCCAATATGCACATACGGGCCGAGAATGTTGTAGTTCCCACTCCATTTACAAGACAACAGGGAAATTCATTATTTGACATGAACCCTCCTTATGTCAGTCAAGGGCATACAACTAATTATGTGGCTAGCAAGATCCCTCAACAAGGTCTCACTCAATCCATATGAGCACCCCACTCTTAACCTCAAATGAGTCACGAGGGAAGTCCTTACCCTGGGAGAACTTATATCCCCCAACATAACAACCCTGATGGATAACAAAATATATGATTGTGCCCCAAGGAAATTATTATTCCATGCATCCTGTGTATAATATTGGGAACAACATGATGGGAGGACCGCAAGGATCCTCAAGTCATGTGTCATCACCTTGGTCCAATTCGGGGGAATCATACACCTTTCCTTTCTTGGCAACACTTGATATCCCCTGTTACACAGTAATTTGTCACTGCCTTCCTGTCAGTCACCCTGCTGTGCCAATCACTAAGTTCATGCCTTCTGAACTGGCCCAAAAACCCATTTTTCTAAAGTTTTATTCATCAGCGCGTCTGTTTGCGAAATACCCGCGATGATTGGCGCTCCATAGTGTATTATGTGCGCTGCCAGCTCGGAAGGACATCACTTTTCCGCGCTGGTCGCCAGCGTGCCTTTCCCGTGTTCTTCCGCGCTGACATGACTGTCCCAGTTATGTAGACGCGGTGACATCGCGTCAGTTGCCTCATAATCCGCGCTGATCCAGTTTGGGCGAATTTGTTCAAACAGCCAGCCTTCGAGATCACTCCAGGCATGGTTGTTAGCTTTGTGAATGTCGACTCCCTTCTATGGCATGTTTGTTCGACCCTTTGCAACCACTTCCCTTGAAGATAAGCTCATCCTTCCACCCTTTTAGGAGGCTCCTTCTCCTACATATACTTCCACCATTACCATGAGCAGCTAGTTAGACATAGCTTGGATTGTATAGAGCTTATAGTGCTCAGATTGCTGCTACTATAGGTATTTGGTGTGCTAGGTGTGGAAGTGATTGATTGCTTAGGGAAGGTTGTTTTGTGTTACTTGTGTATGAGAGAGAGTTGTTTGTCTTGGGAGAATCATCCTCAAAGGTGAATGCTTGAGATACATGCTGACCGGCCCCTCCTGAGAAGGTTACCGACGTCAGAACATTTGGTTGTACTCTTCTCTATTCTGATTAATAATAGATGACTGCTATTATTGTTCCATTCTCATTTGTACTTGCAATGGTTCAATGTGAATTACATCTTTTCTGACTGATGTATGGTTGCTTTTACTAGATTTCACGCTTGTGTTTGTTTCCTCTTCGTGTGTGCAGGTATCTATTCGCGGAGATCACGGAGGATTGTGACCGGCCAAAGCGAAGGAGCGAAGGCAACATCTCTTCGTCAAACGACAGCGCGGGAATCCAAGTAGGTGCTCTTTACCTCTTGTTTAATTGTAATTAGGAACATGCATAGCAGCATTGTTTGATTGTTGCTAGACCCTTGCTGGGCTAGTAGGGATCGCCTCTATCCGTAGAGGGGATTTACCTCTCCAACAATTTGGCGACTCCGCTGGGGATCAGCCTTTTTGCCTCTTGAGTCCACTTTCGTGTTTGACTTTGATTGGTCTCTTTTTCCGAGATTCTGGGATTGTCTCTCTGCTTATAAACTTTCTGGGTACATCTGGGAAGTGTCTTGATTGTTAGAAGGCTCTTGCCTTTGGTTTGGGAAGTTTTTGCTTTGGCTTTGCTGGTTTTTTATCCTCAGCGCGTTTTAATTCAGAACAGTCGCGCTGACATCGCGTCCCCGCTTCTTTGTGATCTGTGTCATCGCGTCTGTGTGGTTTCTTTCCGCGCTGACCTCGTTTTTCTGAGACAGCGTGCTTTATCCTTGTCCTTCCGCGCTGACATCGCAAAGTTGCTACAGGCCTCCTCCTGTCAGCGCCGAGTTGCTGAAGGCTACCCGCGCTGGTCCGGTAAAGTTCATTTTTTACCAAATTAGCCTCTTGAACCTCTTGCTTTGACTATCCCTTCTTCTCTCCACCTGCTTTGTGACTTGATTTTCACTGTCTGAACTCTAAACTCCTTGATTGCGGAGTCTGGATCCATAGGGTTCCGTTTTTGCTTAGTTTTTGGTTTTGCGAATACCTTCCCTTTTGCTTTCGCTGCTTGGTTTGTGTTTACACCGTCACTTTTTCGATTGCTGAATGGTTTTGAGTCTCTAATTGACTGGTTGTAACTCTCATCCTTCGGGTGTTTGCCCTTTTCTGTTGATTTTTCACTCTAGCCCTAGGGTATCTAGTGGCCGTGTGTGTGTCAAGCCTTCCGTAGGGATTTTGTTTTCTCGTTTGACCAGCCAACTTCAGATTTGTTGAGTGCACTTGTTCAGTGATTGTTGGAGTGTCTTTGGTTGTGTTTCCGTGCAATTTCTCGCTTTCCCCCTTGTTTCAATCCTGGCTTGTCTTGCCGATCTTAGATCACATAGCTCGTGTGGAACTTGATTTTCTCGTCGATTTGGAAATCTTTGTTGAGTGTTTTGGGAACTTTGTGTGCTTTCATTAGGCAATTGCATTTTGCTTGGTGTTCTAGTTCCTCCAAATTATTTTAGATGCTTTGTGTCACTGAAAGAAAATCAAACTATTGGCTTTGCTTTTAAAAATTGAAAAGGAAAAGAATGTTTCATTGATTTGCATTTTCAAAAGAAAAAGTTTCCTTTCCTCGCTTTTAGTTGCATTAGGCTGTTTGATTGATTGTGTTCGTTTTGTTTGATTGAAATCTCTTTACCCTTCCATAGCTAGAATTCATCGAACAAAATGATTCTCTTTGGCATGTAGTTTGCATCTAGGTAATTGTGAGAGAACATACGATAGGACCTGAAATCGAAACTTAACTCAAGATCAACTATAAAATGAACCGAATGAATCTAAAAACGCATTGGAACTAAACGCAAACATCTAGAGGTCTAGGTTAGAGACGTGTTCCGGCGTCTTTAAACATAGTCATTGTTGTTTCACATTTCGGTTGGGTGATTCCTCCTTCTGTGACTCGATAGTGGTCTAACACCGACTGTGCTCCCACGTACCGTCGCGTATATAGGGAGACCCCACTAGGCTTTTATCCTTGATACATAGGAAGCCGAGTCTGCCGCCTTACGATTCGCAATGCAGTGAACACAGCATTCACGAAGACTGACCACCCGTACCCTAAAAAGTATTCTGTGGTTTTGCGAAAAGTCTGGCACACCTTTTACCTAGAATCTCCAGAGCAATCACTTTTGATCCTTTTCGGACTCCCTAAATGAAAAGGTGTAAGTGAGCGTCTTGTCACTTCGTGCTCATTAAACATTCGAAGGAGACTGGAGTCATCTTTTCGTCCTTTTCTCGACTCTTGAAACATGAAAAGGTCAAGTCTAATTCCAATGTCTTAAAAAATTTATTCGGCCACGATAACATTTCCTGTTAGATCTTGTGTGCGCTAGTTTGAGTAGGGTTGTCTATTGTTAGTTTCCCTTAGGTTTTTGTGTGGGGTTTGTCATCCTGGCTGACCCGTCCACCCCCGATCCAAGAGATCAAGGCTCTCCATCTTCGGTTGCTCCTGAGGTACCAGTTGTAAGCGATACTCTTCCTGTCATTCCGAGTATCCAGCCCATCAACGTACGTGCCCCAGGCGATGCGGATTACGTAGAAGATTGGAGCCCTTCTTGGGAAGGCGATGAAGACCTTTTTCATACCCCTCCCGGTATGTCGTCTCCAATGTCTACCTCGGGGGAGACATCTCCCAGTGTCAGTGAAACACCTGTGGTTTCAAGCGTCTCTACTCCCATCTCAGCCTCTGCCTCCCTCCCTCCTCGATATTGACAAATGAGGGATAAGATGGCTGCTAAAATGCCTGCATCGACTATGTGGGATCCTAATGTCACTCCTACCACTCGGCCTTTTGTTTCACAACCTCATACTACATCTGTTACCTCAGTTCCCACAACTCCAATTGTTTGTGTGGCCTATTCTACTCCAGTCGTTAGTGCTGTCACAACATCTTCATCTACAAACCCAGGAGCTGGCTCCTCTCACGCTTAAGTGAATAGTAGCCAACCTGAGGTTTTGTCTAGAGTCATCGACCCTGCCCAAAGTGCTCAACCCTCTTCTGGCGGTGTTCCAGGATCGGGGCCGTATGATGCCTTTGGGCAGCCTATTACGGATCCAGATTACGAAGGTCCGTTCTTTTATTATCATGCGAATGGTCAGTACCTCGAGAACGTTTCGATCCTCCCTCATCGTCCTTTCGAAGAGAACGAGGAACCTTTGAACATGAGGTACGATCCCACCTCTCATGTTTTTTATGGCAACCGGGATCCTCCCGTGCAGCCTCAAGGACCACCCAATCAAGGCCAGCCGCCTTATGTGCAAACACCTCAAGGGAAACCACTTTATGGCCCGCCTTACCCAGGACAATCTGGGGGCCCACAGGGACAACCCTACCAGGGACAACCCTCGGCCATTGGAGGTCCGTCGTATTCATATCAAGGTCAATCTACTGGGTATCCAGGGCAACCTGGTACTCAGCAAGGTTACCCAACTGGACAACCAGGGCAGCCTTACGTTCAGTAAGGCCAACCCGGTTTCCAGCAAGGGTACCCATCTGGACAAACTGGGTCAGTTTATAATCCTCAAAATCAACGAGCAGTCCAGCAGGGTTATCCTCTTGGGCAGGGTGGGAAACCCTATGTTCAGCAGGGTCAACCCACTGCTCAATCCATGAATCCCTCTGGGCAAGGGGGGCAACCTGCTATACAGCAAGGCCAACCCTCTGCTCAGCCTATGCACCAAGGAGGGCAGCCTGCTATGCAGCAAGCCCAGCCCTCTGCTCAGTCTGGTCACCCTGGGGGGCAAACGGGCCAACCTTCTACGCAGCAAGGTCAACCCGCTGTCCGCCCTAATCGTCCAGCTGGACAAGCTGGCCAACCTCGGCGTCAACCAGCTATCCAGCCAGCTCAGTCATCCGTTCTGCAAAGACAACCCTTGGTGGCGCATTGACAACCTGGTGCCCAGCAAGTTTATCCTGCTGGCCAACCAGGCCCATCTCAAATCCAACCAAGTCAACCTTCGAGACAGATGATTCAACCCCAGCCGGTTCAAGGACATTACCCTGGGCCTCAAACTCAAACAGGTTATCAACCTCCTTACCAAACGCAGCCTACCTATTAGGCTCCGTATGGGGTCCAGCAACCATATGGCTACCAGCAACCCCAGGGGCAAAATCAGTTTGCTCCGTATCAAAATTATCAGCAACCACAGGTCACTCCTTACCAAAATTATCAATATGGTGCACCTGCGGGGCAAGCTGCTAATACATGGGGTGCTGGGGGGCAGTATCAGGGTCAATCGTCCGCATATGGACAAAATCCGTATGGACAGAACCCCTCTGGACAAGGTCCCTACGCGCCCGGCCCTTTTGGGCCAGGCCCGTCGGGGCAAGGTCCTTATGCGCCTGGCCCTTTCGGGCCAGGTCCATCGGGACAAAGTTCTTATGCTCCAGGCCCTTTCGGGCCAGGTCCATCTGGACAAGATCCCTGGGGACAACCACCATCTGGTTGGAACCCTAATACTGCCTCAAACCCTCAGCCTCGGATGTCCTTTAATCCTCAGCTGCCATTTTTAGCGACATTGGAACTTCTGGATGTGTCCAAGTTAACAAATGATCCCATTTTGCATAATCCATATTGGCCGCCGGTTCCAACTAAAATACCTGGTGATTGTCCAAAGTTTGACGGTAAGGCAGGAGAGGATCCTCAAGCACATGTTATGACTTATCATCTTTGGTGTTCATCGAACTCATGGCTTGATGACTCTATCTGGCTTCGCCTCTTTCAGAGGACTCTCACCGGTGCAGCTGCCAAATGGTATATTGAGCTGAATCGCGGTATGTTTCAAGACTTCAACTCGTTAGCTATGGCATTTTTAACCCATTTTCAGTTGCCCATTCAGTACGAGACTGGGACTAATCTCCTCACGTCTTTGAAACAGGACACGGCTACGCATATCTCTGATCATATACATGAATGGAGAAGGCGTCGTCGTTTGATCAAATTCTGGATTCCTGATCAACTCCTGACCGACTGGTTTACAACCTCCTTTATGCCCAAAATTGCAAAAGATATTGCCATGGGAGCTTGTGTTACTGAAGAGCAAGCGATCGCGCGAGCTCAGTACCTAGACTTAGTCTATTCTCAGTCAGGTACTCTATATGAGTATTTCCCAGATGCTCCGAGGCCTGGGCAGACCAAGGCTCCGCCGAAACCATCAGTAGATGGAGTCATTGGCTCTGTCAATTCGTCGTCGAAGAAATCCTCCGCAAGCCCTGGAAAGCAAAAGCAAAATGCTTCCAATGAAAATGCTTCTCAGGGCCCATCGAATTCTGTTAGTACCTCAGAGGTTAACGCCGTTCAGTCCACCGCGGCGGACAAATCCTCGAAAGGGAAAGGGAAGGGGAAAGGAAAACCGAAAAATGAGAATAAACAACCCAAGTAGGAACCTTCTAAGAATTCATCTGAAGATGGAGCCAAGCGAAAACCTAAGTATCGTTGCCTCATCTGTGAGGAAGATCACTATACCAAAGACTGCCCTAGGCGGTTCGAGGTTAGTCGGTTATTGAAAGGCGCTCCTGGACCTCCTGCCGTGTTGAAAGAACCTTTCCCTTCCCAACAGACGCATCAGGTGGCTGACCCCTCTCAGTCCTCTTCCTCGTTCGGTTCTCAAGTGTTCATGGCTGGCACCATTCCCATCCATGTTTCGACTCGAGCAAAAGATTATCCTTCTTCAGCCGGGAAGGAGCCGGAGATTCCCTCCAGCGCTCCTCTGTCCAGTTCTGGTCCCCTTCACATCGAACGGCCCAGCGCTGAGACGATCCCGCGACCCCCTCCTAAAGGTGTACTCAGGAAGTCATCCTATAACCCCAATGCTCGTGCCGCCCAGCACTATAGCATTGTCGAGGACTTAGCTCAGGCTCCGTCTGCTATGTCCGCGTTAGAAGTCCTCCAGAGCTGCCCCTCACAGAGGAAGTCCCTGCTATCAGCCATTGGTGGCATCGACCCGGCAGATTCGGATTTGATTACTTTTGATCTCGAGGGTTTTTCCCAGAGACTGCCTCACCAAGTAGCATTCCTTATCCAGGTCATCATTAATAGCAAAACGATTCATCGTACCGTTATTGATGAAGGTGCCTCAACCTGTATCATGTCAGTCGCTTGCTGGAAAGCTATTGGTTCCCCCGCTCTGAGTCAGTCTCCTACGACCCTAGAAGCGTTCGATGGAAGAGAATCTCGCCCTTACGATATTCTCCAACGTTTACCCATTTCCTTAGAAGGCAAGACAGTCGAAGTAGAGGTAGAGGTCGTTGACGCAAATCTCACGTACAACCTCCTCCTCGGCCGCAGCTGGACATATGCCATGCAGGCCGTAGCATCCTCCTTATTCCGTGTCATTCGTTTCCCTCACCAAGGAAAGATTGTCACGGTGGACCAGCTCTCTTTATTCGCCTCTTCCTCCGAAGGTAATGTGCCATTTGTGGAGCATACCTCCAGGTCCTTAGAAAGTGTGGGAGCCGGACTTTTCAAAGATCCTGCTTTGATGGGAGTTTTTCCCCTCCCACCTCCCAATTTCGCCTCTGTCAAGACTCTTGGGGCGATATGATGCCATTGAGTCCCGCTGAGCTCAATTACATCGAGATTGTCGTTGCATCGGCTCCACCCCCTGAACCTGCTCTTCCAAGCAGTGTTCCCGATTCATATGATCATTTCCCATGGTTAGGAGATGAGCCTACTTCGGACCCTTTGAAAGAGATTTTCCCGTCCGATGAGGCCATTATAGAGATTATGTCTCTAGAAGAGCTCCCTTGGTCAGATCACCACCATCGCTCTTCGTTTCTCCCTCCCCATCCGGAAATGGCCGCATGTCTCGAGCGGTTTGCTTCATGTGTCCCATCTCCGCCTCTCCAAACACCTATCCAGCTATATCAAGTGTCGTCAGAGGGCAATTTGGGAAATATAACGCAAACCCAGCCAATCGACATCTCTGTCAAACTAGGGATTGTCGAGAATATTTTCAATGGAGTCACATGCACTCCTGAGGAAGTTCAACTTTATACCGCTTTATTTCGTGAATTCCAGGATGTCTTTGCATGGTCTTACGAGGAAATGCCCGGCATCGACCCTAGTATTGTGGTGCACGAAATTCCTACTTATCCAGGCGCCAAGCCTGTTCGTCAGCGTTTACGTCCTGTGCACCCTCGAAAGGCAGCAGCCATCAAGGCCGAAGTTGAAAAGCTTCTTCGAGCTGGTTTCATTTATGCCATTCCCCTCACGGAATGGGTATCCAATATAGTCCCTGTAAATAAAAAGCAGGGTACTATTCGGGTCTGTGTTGACTACCGCGATATCAACCGCGCCTGTCCAAAAGATAATTTTCCTACGCCTTTTATTGATCAACTTATTGATGACTGCGCGGGAAGCGAGATTTATTCGTTTATGGACGGCTTCTCTGGTTACAACCAGATCAACATAGCCCCCACAGACCAGCACAAGACAGCTTTCATTTGTCCTTGGGGTACCTTCGCTTATAAGAAGCTCCCTTTCGGTCTAAAAAATGCCGGTGCCACTTTCCAGCGTGCGATGTCGTATGCTTTTCATGATATCCGACACATCGTACAGCCTTACCTGGATGACCTCCCAGCTCATTCAGCTAAACGTCAAGACCATCCATCTCATTTACGCGAAATCTTCCTCCGCTGTCGACACTACCGTATTCGACTTAATCCGCACAAGTGTGTCTTCTGCGTGGAAGCTGGCCGACTACTCGGGTTCATCGTCTCCCGAGAAGGCATCCGCTTGGATCCCCTCAAAGTTGAGGCCATTTTGAATCTTCCTCCCCCTGCCTCTTTGCAGCAATTGCAGAGCTTGCAGGGAAAAGCTAATTTTCTCAGACGATTTATCCCGAATTATGCCGAGGTGGCTAAAGGCTTCACGCGGTTATTAAAGCGAGACACACCCTTTCGTTGGGATGCCATCGCCCAGGAGTCTTTTGAGCGCCTTAAAGACCTTCTTGTCTCAGCTTCGCTCTTAAGACCTCCGAACTATCACCGCGACTATATTCTCTATTTAGCTTCCGCTGACACCACCATCGGTATGGTTCTAGTGCAGGACGATGATGCTGGCACCGAGCATGTTATCTATTATCTTAGCCGCAACCTTCCGGATACGGAAACTCGCTACGCATACGTCGAGAAGTTGGCATTGGCAGCTGTCTGTGCCGTCCAACGATTCCGGCATTATATCCTGTTTTGCACAACGACCGTGATCTCTGATTGCAACCCCATGACCTACATTTTGTCACGTCAGCTGCTGGGGGGCAAATACTCGAAGTGGATTGTAATCCTCCAAGAGTTCGACTTGGAATTCACTGCAGCCAAGTCTAAGAAATCTCTGGTCTTTGCTGAACTGCTCTGTTCCTTACCATCTCACTCTGCACCATCCCGCTCAGAGGAGCATATTCCGGATGAAACTTTGTTTCTCATCAGCACCCTCGACCCGTGGTACGGGGATATTATCGTATATTTACAAACGTCTTCGTTCCGTCCCAACGTATCGAAAGATGCTCGACGACGGATTCGTCACCAAGCTCAACCATATCGTATCTTGGGCGATACCCTGTACCGCCTCGGCGTCGATTCTGTTCTTCGCCGATGCTTAACTCTCGAGGAGGCTGAGCGAGTCTTGAATGACTGCCACTTCGGCGCTTGTGGCGGCCATATGTCCGGATATGCTACCGCCCAGAAGATCCTCCGGGCTGGTTATTTCTGGCCTTCCATCTTCAAGGATTGCATCCTTGCTGTACGTGCATGTCACGAATGCCAGGTTTACCACCGGAAGATGCGTGCACCTGTCGCACCACTGCACCCTGTTGTAACCGTAGGTCCATTTGCCAAATGGGGCATCGATTATACATCCTGTAACCTTCGTTCGGCCGGGGGGCATGGGTACATTATCGTTGCTGTGGATTATTTCACCAAGTGGGCCGAAGCGATGCCTACATTGAACGAAGACGGTCACACAGCGGCGCAGTTTTTATTCAATCATGTTATCACTCGTTTCGGAGTCCCTCAGGCTATCGTTACAGATCATGGAAAGCATTTCCGAAATCATATGATGACGGAGCTAATGACCCAACTAGGCTTGCGCCAAGATAGTTCGTCACCGTACTATCCACAATCTAACGGTCAAGTTGAAGCCGTGAACAAAGTTTTGATCACTATGCTTCAGCGCACCGTCAATACGCACAAGTCTAACTGGCACCTTATGCTTTTCCCAGCCTTGTGGGCCTACCGGACTTCTGTGAAGGATGCCACCGGTTTCACTCCTTTCCATTTGGTTTATGGACTGGAGGCTACCCTTCCCGTCGAATGCGAGATTCCTTCATTAAAATTAGCTGTCGAGTTACTTCCCAACACCACTCCAGTGGAGGAACGGCTTCTTTACCTAGAACGGTTAGACGAGACTCGTCGTTTGGCTTCTCTGGCTATCGAAGCACAGAAGAAGAGAGTCAAGGCTCACTTCGACCAGAATATTCATCCTCGTTCCTTTGTTGAGGGAGATTTAGTACTGCTCTACGATCAAGCTAAGGATAAGCTGGGGGCAGGGAAACTCGAATCTATGTGGTTAGGTCCCTACATCGTGAAAAGAGTTTTACAAAAGGGCGCATATGAGTTAATTGATTATGAAGGAAATCCTCTTGACAAGCCCCACAACGGGCTGTATCTGAAGAAATATTATGCATAACTTCGCGCACTCACTTTGTATATACGTGTGTTTTGTGTTTTGCATGATTTCGTTTTTGCTTTGGTGTGAAGGCGTGTTTTGCCTCTTATTGTGCTCTCTTTTTCTTGTGCAGATGTCTAGTGCACCCTATGTTGGTTTCGCTGATGGCGCCTGCCGCAGCACTTGCAATTTGTCATCTGCGGCGTGGGTGATCTACGATCCTCACGGAGAATTGTTAGACCTTCAGGGTGTCTGCCTAGGTCGTACCACTAACAATGTTGCCGAATACAGCGCTGTAATTGAATTACTTGCCGAAGCGGTTGACCTCGGCATCCGAGAATTAGTGGTGAATCTGGACTCCCAGCTGGTCGTCCATCAACTTAACGGGCGATATTCCGTCAGAGACCAACGCATACTAAGGTTGTACCTACGTGTAAGATTGTTGGAACGGAACTTTGATTACATTACATATCAACATATTCCGAGACGATTAAACACGTTGACTGATGCATTGGCAAATCATGTGTTAGACAGACATTTGCGAAACAGATAACATCATACAAGAGGACATAGAAAGCATAATAGAGTAAAGCATATGTAAATAAATCATTTCAAGCATAGTGTGCATGTGTGTGCCTTTAAGCTTGTTTAAAATATAAAATACATGGGTCATGTGTCGTGCAAATTCATACACAAGATCACAGTTGTACTGAACAATTGCATAACATAAACAAAACATCATCACATGTAACAATGATCCATCCAAAAAGCCGGTATGTATATATATATCGTGTGGCGCACTAAGGCGCTCAAAAATAAGTGTATATGTCCAAAAAATCAGTACATTTGAGTCATGTGTCTCAAAATAACAGTGGAAATAAAACCTAGGTAACTATTGAGTCGGGTGATGCTCTCTATAGTACATAGCTGCTCGTGCTACCCACCTCAGAAGGCGGTGCACCCTGGGTTCCACCCCCACTGTATGGATCTGGTGCTCTAAGGGGACCTCCTCGACCCCCTGGTAGTTAGGCACTCCCTCCAGCAACCCCTCAAGGTTGCGAGCTACAGTCTCTGACGTGTCAACCCCTGGAGGGACTAAGGCCAGGGCTCCATCTCCCTGTCCCTCTCTCCGTGCCTCGGCAGCCAGGCCAATCGGTCTAGTGGGCCCCACATCTACATACCATGACATTTATTAGGACATGTACATGAAAAATTCAAAAACATTACAAAACTCAAAAAGTCAAGTGTTATACCTGCATCATCCCACTGTTCCCCTGGGGGCAGCACCATATCAGGGTCATTGCGAAAATCCATACCCACGTATGGCCAGTCCTCCACGAAGATAACCTGCTGATCCAGCCAATCCCGAAAGAATGCTCCCCAGGCATGCGGCCGGCCACCGCCTCCGCGTGGCATGATGCGGGCCCATCGTGTGGCCCTCGTCTCCCGAGGACTGTTATCACCTAGAACTACAGTCCATGTACATAATGTTTTTCCAAACAAAAAATTTCATTGTCAAAAAAAATGTGTGTCTAGTGGTTATGTTCCTATGTGTGTCACTTAGGGATTATGTTTTAAAAAGGTATTGATGTGAATCATTGCAAAAAACCATTAATCATCCTTCATCATAATTGTTTAAGGCATGTCTTGTCTTGTTTGCGTCATTGGTCCTTTGCGCAGTTTCGCAGCGCAGTCTGATTGGCCAATTTGGCAGCGCAATGATGTTTCCGCCTTTTCGTAGCGTGTCATCTACCAGCCATTTCGTAGCGCATATTGTTAATTTATAACTGTCTGCGCTACAAAATCGGGGATTCGGGGATTTTACAGCGCGTTTTCTTGAAATGTCAAGTCTGGGGGGATGAGTCATTAGGTCCGTCCATATATTGTCAGTTGATGTCCTCTCCAGGTCATTATGGGTCATCATTCCGCCATGAGGTTCAGAACCACGCACATAAACATCATTCAAAGTGATTTTATGATGTATGGTAGTGTCATGATATTTGTTATTAGTGCGTAAATTGACTTGCTTGTATGACAAGACTATTGAAGCGCAAAGGAGCCCGAGTTTTCATTTAAAAGGACCTGATTGCAAGCGAGCCTGCATTCCAAAGTTCGAAGTTGCCTTTTGAGTTGAAGCTGCTGTTAGTTCTCTGTCCGAAAGTTTTCAAAGCAAAATGGAGAAAAGGGAGCATAGATCAGGAAGGTGCCAAAGAACAGAACCGAGGGGCTGGATCTTGCGTTAAAGGATGAAGGAGTAGCAAAAGCTTTTAGAGATGCTGGTTGCTGGAGGTTTTGTGAGAAATTGCAGGGAGGGCATGCAGAGGTAACAAAAGCTTTTGCATTGAATTTTACTGGTTTAAACTCTAAGGTGTCAATGCTAGAATTCTCTGTATCTCCAGAAGCCATTTCTAATGTGACTGAGATTCCTAGAGGAGGACATGAATGGTTCAAAAATTTTAAATTCGATATGAGCCCCTGTAAGGAATTCTTGAAGGAGCCTTATGTAAATGAGGATCTCACAAAGGTTGTGCCAAGGAGTTACGTGAAGGAACATTTTGCACTGCTCCTTACATGCATCCAAAAATATTTAACATGCGAAGGGAGGTATAACAAAGTTTATTCCTATCATTTTAAACTTTTGTTACATTTCACAGGAAAAGCATCAATAGATATCCCTTTCTACTTGTTCAGAAGCCTCAGTAAAATGTGTGATAAAATCCAACTGAAAAAAGATGACTGTGAAACATCACTGTTTCACCATGGTTTGGTAAAGCTGTTAGTGTTAGATGGTTTGCAGAAGATTGGTAAAGATTGGGACTCCTTTATTTTTATGGCTGGCTTTCAGAGCAAGACAGGCCTCACTCCATTGCCTGTTAGGGAAAGAGAAGAAATAATTGAAGAACCTACTCTTGCTGAGCTCAGAAAGGAGGTGAAAGATCAGAAGAAGTCCAAAACCAAGTTGAAGAAACCAGTGAAGCCCTTGGTAGTCAAGGAGACACCTCAATCATCATCAAAAGAGAAGGTCAAACAGAAGAAGGATGCATCTGGACCAAGTGAAGTTGAAAGGGTATCAAGAGTAAAAACCAGAGGTCAGTTAAGCAAGGAGAAAGGCAAGTCAATTGCTGTTGAAGAAAGTCCTATGTCAAAAGCTAGTTTAACTGATTTACTTGAGGCAATTGAGCTTGAACAAGATCAGCCAGTGCAGATTGAGCCAATAGAGTTTGAGCAGGACCAGCCAGTGCAGCCAATGCACATTGACTTAACCCAATCCTCACCAGAGAGCATGAAGAAATCAAAGGCTTCGAAAAGGTTAAGGTTTGAGGAGCCTAGTGAAGAATATGTGTTCAAGCCACGGAGGCCAATTACAAGAAGACAAATGAAAGAGGCCGAGAAAGTGCATAAAGAGGAGGCAGCTGTTAAAATGCCCAGTACAGAGTTTCTTGAAGTTCTGACTAAAACAGTGCATGCAGCCAGGCATAAAGACAAGAGTAAAAAGGTTATTATTAGCCAAGGAGGAAATGTCATAGCTATCAAGAACCAGGCAGGAACAACCCAGGAAGAAGTGGCTCAGATAAAGAATGTTTCTAGAGAACGTGCAGTGAGATATGCTAATTATAGAAGGGCTGTATTAAAAGGCAGCACAAGCCTACTCGGTCAAGCTGACTCGGGGTCTGATGTATTTTCGTGGATGGTACCAGCACTAAAGCAAGCAAAACTCATAAGAAAGCTGAACATGAGCCTGAGATCAGAAAATAAGGCTTTGAAGAAAGAGGTTAGCAGTTTGAAGAAGAAGCTAGGTAAACTAGCTCACTGATTTAAAAGGAAAGGTGCTTTTCAAGTTTTGATAAATTTTGGTTTAAGCTCCATCATTTTGAAACTATTTAGGTCCCTAACACCTGTACAAAATGTCTGAAGAAATCATGAGTTCAAGCAGAAAGCGTTTCATGATAAATATGTTCTGTTTTGACAAAAACAGCAGTTTCGTAGCGCGCTACGAAACTGCTGTAGATGCTGTTTTATAAGAAAACAATGAATTTGATGATGAGGTCAGCGAATTTTGAAAGGAATGCCTCGAGGACAGGAGGGAAACCATACAAGGCTATCATAGCAATTCAAACAGTGACAGGTGTAAGTTTTGGAGGAAAGGTGAAATATTTTGTTTTTTGCTAAAGCTCTCTTAAAGGTACTTTATGACCGAATTACTAGGGTTCTGGTAGGGTTACCGGAATTTTTGGTTTGTACACCTGTTCAGTCCACAAGGCATCCAGATCATGAGGCATATGGTGTTATGCGTTGTTATTGATGAATTAAAGAGCTTGGAGCGTGGTCTTTAAGTAGTAAAGAATAATGGAAGACAGGGACCGTGAAAACAGGGCACTCACCTTTACTAATTAATGAGCCATCTACACAGCTAGTATCCAAGGTCAGCTCGTTCAGTGAATGCTCCTCCAACATATCTCGGCCACAACAGAAAATGTACAGGTGTCAAAGCTCAAGAAAGGCATCATGCATACGAGGAGATAGAGTTAGAATTTCAATGTGATTAGGACTCTATGTATTTACAGCACAATACCTTATGTATTTAATAAGTTTGTTTAAAAATAGATAAGGTTAGTTAATGATAGACCATCGAGCTCCCCTCATGCTGGAGGAGGAGACTCAAGGTAGTTTTAGTTTTGTTTTCCTATATATAGGAGAAACTCTGATGTAAGTAGGGTTGGAGATTTATGAAAAAAACAGAGTTTTTATATTGGCTTATGTAAAAGACTTTGACAGTAATAGAAAGATTACTTTTTCTTCCCAAGATTCATCTTGTGTTCAAAGGCTCAGAATATATGTGGTTTTGTCTTTATCCTTTCTGTTTTACAGCTCAATAGATATGCAATCACTCTGAATTCACCTATTGCTCAGACTTCCTGTGTATGTTTATGAGTTGAGGTTCTTTTTGAGAAATATTCTGAGTGTTTAAACATTATATGCCTTGGCTTCCATGATTGAGTAGTTAATAGGTTACTGCAGAGGTGTTTGACCCCATGAGCCCAATGGAAGAAGTGTTATTTTGTTGTTCCAACCAGCTTATTTTCATGTACTGTTTGAAGAGTTAGCCATCTTTTCTTGTTATTAATCCATATCAAAAATCTGTGAGAGAGCCCTCTCTGACTAAGGAGGCTAAGCCTTAGTCTAAAGCCTGGTTTGAAATAGTTGCATGAGATCTTGCTAAGTAGCAGCCCTTAGTACACGATTTTGTGATAACAGACCCCTAGGAGCATCCACGGCCATCATCTGCAGCCGCATGGCTGGCACTCGCTCTAGGATAAGCGGGACTAAGATAGACCCGTAGCCGAACTGCTTCGTCTCTCCGCGACGACAGTTGCTGAGCTGCCTCTTCATGTTGTTGGTCACCGCTGTGGCCCAATCGAACACAGTAGGCTCAAGGCAATCGAGAGCTAGCATAAGGTGAGTCTTCGAGGCCTCGTGGTTGGCCATGCTTCCCGCTGCCCGGGTCACCATGAACAGGATGGTGCGAAGGACTATGTTTCTCACCGTGGGGATTGCCACTTTCCCACTCCGCGTCTTCTCGGCTTCTGGACATACTCGAGCCATGAGATCGTCTAAAGGACCACCGCCAGGTCGTTGTCCCTCTATGATGGGCCTTTCACCCCGGCGTGACAACCCAGTCAGAAAGAAAATGTCCATATGATCGAATTCAATGTCTTGGCCCCGGATGGTGAATTTCCCATCCACCGGGTTCCATGCCCTGATCAGTAGCTCGAGGAGATCATGCTGGGCCCTTAGGCGCGGTGTGAGGAAGAACTTCATGAACCCGCATGCCCGCATGGCATTGCAGCACTCCACACTTGCAAATGCAGCTATGTCTTCAACCTCGTGCACTCTTTCCTGCCATTGGAAAGCCATTGCGTCCTGCACAAGCCATGAGAAGAAATTAGAAGTGCTGGCATGAAATTTTTCACGTTCAAATTGAAACAAAAAAAAAATTTCCGCGCCAGCGCGGCTGTTTTAAAAACAGCCGCGCTGGCCATAGCAGCCCTATGTTATTTTTCAAGGTCAGCGCGGAAGAACACGGGTTTTCCGCGCTGACCCGAAGTTGGATGCGTTTTGTCCTAATTCGGCCAGTGCGGACCCGCGTGGGAAATCCGCACTGACCGAGAGCGCATCCATGCGCCAAGAATTTGTCCAATTGGGCAAATTCGACCGTTAAAATCCTATAAAATATGATCAAAATGCAGGGCAAGGAGAGGAGAACCTACCTGGAAGAAACGGTTCGAAGAATGGTGTCCGTACGAGCTGGAAATCACTCCGTCAACTTTCTGGCTTCTCCACATCCTTCACGTCCCAAAATGGTAAAATGGTAAAAATGATTTTTCACCCCCCCTATTTATAGTAAAAACTCATAAATGACCATATTTTTGGGTTTCTACCATCTTTTGCCATGGATTTAGCCCTAGCCTTATTGAATGCATGTTTTAATATGTTTTTTTTTACACATATCGAATGGATTTATGCGGGTAGTGTTCTTGTGCAGGTTCGAATAGACGGTGAAAATCATCATGGTCCTGAAATCACTTGGTCCCAACAATGTCGTCTTTGAGCTCTTTTCCGACATAAAACAAGAAAAGATGGCCGAGCCTCCTTTCAGCTCGTTAAAGGGAACGAGAGGCGGTCATTTTAAGCTCTTTTTCCGACCGTATAACTTAAAAAGATTGCCGGGTGTTTGTCCTTTCGCACTCGTTATCGGCTCTAAAACGACGTGTTTTCGACCGCTTTTTTACTTTTTCGGGTCAAGAACACTATTTACGAAAAGTACTCCTCGATCGTAATGGTCGGGCGGTTCTTTTGAGCATTGTTTTATACTTTTTCGGGCTCGAGAGACACAACTGTACGAAAAAGGACCCCCCTGGAGTCTTCTTTTCTGCTGTCTTTTCAGGCTCTCTAAACAAGAAAAGACGCCGAGTTTTTCCTTTGTCAGGCTCGTTAAACACTTGATGACATCGGACATTGTCAAAATGACACTCTTCAAGCATATGCTATCCCCGTCAAGCTTGTCATCCAAAAATAGCCGGGGTACCTGCCAAAAATGGTGGGGAAAATGGAACTGTAATCATAGTCGTGTCGGCAGTATGTCGCTCTTGAATATGGCACTCTTCTGCTTCGTGTCTGGGTGGGACCATCTCATCTTGTTTTTCACTGGCCTCCGTGGGTTTGGGTTATCCTATTCGACCTCTCATCTGCCCATTGCCATCATCACTATACCCTTTGCTCATTTGATGTCAAATACTGCCAAACCCGCTACAGTGCCGTCGATATGTTCAAGAGAAGTTGACCTCTGCAATAATACAACCTCATCTGCTATCTCACACAAATCATTTTTCCTCTGTCTCGCGTCGATGATGTGGGAAACATTATGGCCCACCTTCGATCAAGGTCACTTCCTGTCGACTTCAGCTCATTATCCGGGAAGGTGACTTAGAGACTCCCTTCAGGTGCCTTAGAGCCTGCATGCCTCAATGGCAGGTTCTTCGTGTTCGACACGAGGTTTACATCATTGGCCTCCGATCGAATGATTCCGTGGGTGTTCGACACCAGCTCATTGATTCACATGCCGCGGATTGTACCTATAGTACCTTGAGGGCCATTGTCATTATTGGTGGTACCTCTCGCGTCTGTTAACAGTTTTCATCATTGACTGGTAATCAGACGATGTTCATGCATGTTCGACTTCAACCCATATATTCACATGCTTGAACTTGTACTTTGTTCAGATCGGGACGGAGCGCAAGACCCTGGATCCCTGTCTGTTATGGTCCAGGTTGCGATTTTGTGGATGATCATTACATGACTCATTGATGGATGGCTGCGCCCATACCTGAGTCTTCATGGATGGCTGCGACCATACCTTATCATTATTATGGTCTCTTTAGCTGGGTGGCTGCGTCCATTCCAACAGACCTTTTCACATGTCTTTTTGGATGGCTGCGCCCATGCCTAGACTGCATGTACTTGATTATCAGAAATATTTCGGTCCTTCCTGGTGGTGTTCCAGTTCGACGTGTGTTGTAAAGCATTTCACCCCTCCCACTCTCTCGGTCTTCATGCTTTAGGGGGCATCTGTTACACAGTAATTTGTCACTGCCTTCCTGTCAGTCACCCTGCTGTGCCAATCACTAAGTTCATGCCTTCTGAACTGGCCCAAAAACCCATTTTTCTAAAGTTTTATTCATCAGCGCGTCTGTTTGCGAAATACCCGCGATGACTGGCGCTCCATAGTGTATTCCGTGCGCTGCCAGCTCGGAAGGACATCACTTTTCCGTGCTGGTCGCCAGCGCGCCTTTCCCGTGTTCTTCCGCGCTGACATGACTGTCCCAGTTATGTAGACGCGGCGACATCGCGTCAGTTGCCTCATAATCCGCGTTGATCCAGTTTGGGCGAATTTGTTCAAACAGCCAGCCTTCCAGATCACTCCAGGCTTGGTTGTTAGCTTTGTGAATGTCGACTCCCTTCTATGGCATGTTTGTTCGACCCTTTGCAACCACTTCCCTTGAAGATAAGCTCATCCTTCCACCCTTTTAGGAGGCTCCTTCTCCTACATATACTTCCACCATTACCATGAGCAGCTAGTTAGACATAGCTTGGATTGTATAGAGCTTATAGTGCTCAGATTGCTGCTACTATAGGTATTTGGTGTGCTAGGTGTGGAAGTGATTGATTGCTTAGGGAAGGTTGTTTTGTGTTACTTGTGTATGAGAGAGAGTTGTTTGTCTTGGGAGAATCATCCTCAAAGGTGAATGCTTGAGATACATGCTGACCGGCCCCTCCTGAGAAGGTTACCGACGTCAGAACATTTGGTTGTACTCTTCTCTATTCTGATTAATAATAGATGACTGCTATTATTGTTCCATTCTCATTTGTACTTGCAATGGTTCAATGTGAATTACATCTTTTCTGACTGATGTATGGTTGCTTTTACTAGATTTCACGCTTGTGTTTGTTTCCTCTTCGTGTGTGCAGGTATCTATTCGCGGAGATCGCGGAGGATTGTGACCAGCCAAAGCGAAGGAGCGAAGGCAACATCTCTTCGTCAAACGACAGCGCGGGAATCCAAGTAGGTGCTCTTTACCTCTTGTTTAATTGTAATTAGGAACATGCATAGCAGCATTGTTTGATTGTTGCTAGACCCTTGCTGGGCTAGTAGGGATCGCCTCTATCCGTAGAGGGGATTTACCTCTCCAACAAGGTCTCACTCAATCCATATGAGCACCCCACTCTCAACCTCAAATGAGTCACGAGGGAAGTCCTTACCCTGGGAGAACTTATATCCCCCAACATAACAACCCTGATGGATAACAAAATATATGATTGTGCCCCAAGGAAATTATTATTCCATGCATCCTGTGTATAATATTGGGAACAACATGATGGGAGGACCGCAAGGATCCTCAAGTCATGTGTCATCACCTTGGTCCAATTCGGGGGAATCATACACCTTTCCTTTCTTGGCAACACTTGATATCCCCGACTTGTACAGTATCACCAAAGACCCCATCTATCACAACTTACTTTGGCCTCCAATCCCGTAAAAAATTCCCACAGACATCCCAAAGTTCGAAGGGAAACAAGCGGAGGTTCTAAGTACACACATCACCACCTATCATTATGGTGCATTTCTAAATCCATGGTTGATGATAGTATCCAACTTTGGCTCTTTCCATGCACACTTACTGGCAATGCAGCCAAGTGGTACATTGAGTTACCACGTGTGTTAGTCAATACCTTTGGCGCTTTAGCGATGGAATTTTTAAAGCACTTTCAGCTACCCATCCACTATGAAACTGGGACGAAACTCCTTACTTCTTTACGTCAGGACACCACCACCCACATCTTTGATCACATTCATGAATGGAGATGTAGGCAGAGGCTAGTCAAAGCTCCCCTCCCAGACTATCTATTAGCGGATTGGTTCTGTAAATCTCTTCTCCCTCAAATCGCTAAAGATGTCACCTTAGGTGGTGTGGTCACGGAAGACCAATCCATTCATCGTGCCCAACACTTAGATTTGATTTATTTACAGTCTGGCACATTATACGATGTCATTCCCAATGCACCTAGAAACTCCAAAGCTCCTGCTACTCAGCAACCCGATGCGCACGTTGATGGTATTATCAGTGCTACCTCTGGGTCTGCTGTAAAACAACTTAGCGGTCATATTGCCAAGTTGTTAGTTGAACCTGACACCCAACCGACAGCTCTTCCTACTGCCATGATAAACTCTATGAAGCATACACAAAAACCTAGTGGCAAGCACAAGAAGAACAAGAAAAATACCTCTCCTTTTGAAGAGAAGTCAACAAATAAGTACAACCCAAAGAAGAAAGTTATTGGACCTCCTCACAGTGGAAAATACAAGGTTGTCAAGTTCCAGTGAAAAATCTATGCAAACGAACATATGACACATTGTTTTCCATGTCTCCATGAATGTACAGACTTCCTTGCTGAAAAGGACACTAGCCGTACCCCCACTATCCTTAACAATCCTTTCCGTACTCAGCAGCAACAACATCTTATTGCAAACCAACCCGAACCCCTGCAATGGGGTAACAATTGCTCTCATCATCCTTCAGCTCGTGAAGGACCATCTACCGTTTCCACCTTTGAAATGGTAGATCTTCAAACAAGAGCCAAAACTTATGGAGCTCCAGTCGCTAATGATGAGGAAGCCTCCTCGAGTCAGAACCCACCGCCACCTAACAATCTCCATATTGATAGGCGGGTTGTTGATCTTGTGATTCACCCCCGAAAAGGGGCACTTGGTCGCACAAGGCATAATACACTTGCACGTGCTGCCTAGAACTACAGTATTGTAGAATATTTGGCACAAGCACCGTCAACTATGTCAGCACTCGAATTATTACAAACTTGTCTAGCACAACGGAAAACTCTACTTTTGGCAATTTGTGGGGTCGACCCTTAGGATTCCATGCTTACAATTTTCGACATGGACAAATGTAAACCTCCCCTTTCACACTAGCATGCATTTCAAGTGAAAATATTTTTGAAAGGGAGAGGAGTACATAGAACTGTCATTAACGAAGGTGCTTCAACTTGTGTCATGTTGGATTCATGTTGGCTCACCTTGGGTTCTCCAACCCTCTCACCGCCATTGAATTTCCTTAAAGCTTTTGACGACCAAAATTTCATCCCAAAAGGTTACCTTGCCATCTACCCCATAACTTTGCGTGGGAAAACTGTAATGGTGGATATTGAAGTCATGGATCGAAAAATCGACTATAATATATTGTTGGGTCGCAATTAGACTTATGCCATGACTGCCATTGTGTCTACTATCTTTTGTATCATCCTATTTCCATTGGATGGAAGGATAGTCATAGTGGACCATTTGTCATTTTGCACCCTAGATTACTCCCTGTTACCTAGAGGATCTTTACCCTTAGTGGCTGGCCTTCCTGACTCTTACGTCAGTATCTGTACCAGTCTATTGAAGGGCTCTTCCATGATGGTTTGTTTTCCTCTCCTGCCGCCCGCGGTTCCACAGACAATCTTTATGGTTTCATCCATTCCTCATGAATCGATTGATCCTTGGATCCTCCCGGCCCCTTCAAACATTGACTCTTATGGAGAAGAAATGTCGTTGTCACCAGCTGAATTGGCCTACCAAGCGATTCAATTTGCATCCAAGTCTCTAGTCACTTTGGTTCATGACCAATGGTATCACCTACTCTCCCATAAACACTCCTTCTAATGATCTCCTCAATCAAGCCCTACCTTCGGACAAAGCTATTCGAGATATCATGTGTTTAGAGGAGCCGCCTTGGGAGGATTCTCACCATTGTGTTTTGATATCTGATTTGGACACGATACCCATACAAATCCTGTCCTTTGAAACAGCTGAGATCATTCCCTCAACTTACACAACCGTCCAAACTTTGGATTCAGAAGGGAACATGGACAATATTACAAAGACAATGCTCATTGATATCTTAGTCAAGGTAGGCATCGTGGAAAATATACAGATTGGATCTAATTACAATCCTCAGGAAATTGCGAGCTTCATCTACCCTTTTAAGGATTTCTGCGATGTTTTCCCTTGGTCTTATGAGGAAATGCATGGCATAGACCCTTCTTGTTGGGTTGTGTTATATTCTTTCCATGACTAGCCCAAGTAGTTAACCAGGGGGTTAGAAGGGGGACAGAGCCCCCCCTTCGTTGCGCTGATTGAATAGCGAGGGGAGTCACAGGGGGTTTTGAAGGGTGCAGGTAACCCCACTTTGTGGGGTCCAAGGCAACGCCCCAGAAAATTTTGGTTTTGGACCCTATGTTAGGTTGGGTGGAGCTACCTATGTTTTTGTGCATGATTTTCGCACATGGTTTTGGATGCGATGGTTTTCAGTCAATAGTTTTGGACGTGATGGTTTTCGATCCATGGTATTGGATGCTTTGGCATGCATAAATATGTATTGTAACATTGAAAGGAACATAATGAAAAATCAAGCTCGTAGTACCGGTTTTGGGATCCAGGGGAAAATCTATGTGTATATGTGTTTTATGTGTTATGCTCTCGCATTATTTATTTTCTGTGTTTTAGAATTCGTATGCAAGTAATTTCTGTACAGGGTTAAAACCTACATTTGGTATCAAAGCCAGGTTTGGCTTCAAGGGAATGCCTTTGTTGCTGAGGGGTTTTTCTCGGGCCTATGGTAGACCCTGTTTAGTGGGAGATCTACAGGATCAATTATAGTGGTGAAAGAAGATGGCGAGCAGTGGAAAGATAGAGATCGAGGAATTCAATGGTAAGAGTTTTGAGTTGTGGAAACTCAAGATGGAGGATCTATTGGTGGATAAAGATCAGTGGATCGCGGTAGATCTGGGTACTAAACCAACAGAAGTGTCCGATGAAGAATGGAAGAAGTTGGATCGGAAGGAAAAGAGCACAATAAGATTATGTGTCTCAGATTCAGTATTGCTGAATGTATCGGGGGAAGCTATGGCTAAGGCTTTGTGGGACAAGTTAGGGACTTTGTACCAATCTAAGTCTCTGGTGAATAAACTATTCCTACGGAAAAAACTGTATAATCTGAGAATGAAATATGGAGACTCAGTGACAGAGCATCTGAATGCGTTTAATACTGTGGTAAGTCAGCTATCATCTGTTGACATCAAAATTTCAGATGAAGATAAGTGCATTAGTTTGTTGTGTTCTCTACCAGATTTGTGGGATAGTCTGGTTATTGCAATATGTTATGAAACTAGCTCACAAAAAGATATAAAAGATAGTTGAATTCCTTAGAATTCAGCCTCTTTGAGGGGGAAACCTCCTTTACATTACACAAGTGAACAATTCTTGGATGATACAAATGAAAAGACCTCCTTTCTATATATAGGAGTCTAAAGGGTCATAATATAAATAATCAGAGCCGACATAACAATAATAATGTAAGGGCACAATAATAACAATAGTGGGCTTCTATGGGGCACAATAGTAACAATATGGGGACTACATGGGTACAACAATATAATAAGGGGGTTGTACTAATAACAATAATGGGTTACACTAGTAGTATAGGGGCCTAACATGCACCTCTCCTTCAAAAAGTGTTGTCCTCAACGCTTGAGTAGTTCTTGTTGCTTCTGTATAAAATTTTTGTCCTCCCATGTGGAGTCTTCAGCGGGTAAGTTATTCCACATGATGAGATACTCTGAAATTGATCGATTTTGTAGCTATTGGGTTCTTGTTTCTGTGACTGCTCTAGGTTCCAATATGATTTTTCATTCCTCTTCAAGTTTTGGCAATATTGTTTGAATTGGGATATTCTGCAACTTTTGAATGAGTGGCCGCACTTGTTTGTCCTTCTTCCATTCATCCCTTGCTTCATTTATCCAATCTGGTTGGATAATAGAAATAGCACAAAAAAATACTTCCACATCCTCGTCCTTTATTGAGAGTGCATCTGCAACATAAATTTTCTTCCCTTTTCTATAGATGATGTCAAAGTCATAACCCAACATATTTGTGATCCATTTTTTCTTTTCTTCTAAAGATAATATTTGTTCTAAAAAGTATTTAAGATTATCATGATCCATTTTTACCTTGAAGTGTCTTCCCATTGGGTAAGGTCACCATTTCTTACGTGTATGTAGTATTGCCATCATTTCCTTCTCATAAATAGCTTGCTTGATATGTAGCCGTAAAAATACCTAATCACCTACATCCAAACTTTTTTCACTGCGATGTTGATCTACCTGTTGTTTTATTTGATTCTGCACCAAAGTGGCATTATCCTTTAAAAGTCAGAGAACTTGTTGTTGATGCTCGATGTGATCTTTCACTGTTTGAACCTTTTTCTTCTTGATATGTCCTCTATCTTGAGATTTTTAGGAGTGGTAATTTCTTCCAATGCTTTACAAGATATGGTCGGATGCATTTCTTGATTCTCAATGTGATCTTCCACTTCTTGAAGATTTTTGTTCGTGATATGTCCTTCTACCTTGATAGTTTGAGGAGTGGTAATTCTGGCCAATGAATTACAAGATATGCCTGGATTCATTTCTTCTTTCTTGATGTGATATTTCATTTCTTGAACCTTTTTCTCCTTGATATATCCTTCTATCTTGAGAGTTTTAGGAGTGGTAATTCTTGCCAATGCTTTACAAGATATGGTCGGATTCATTTCTTCTTTCTCTGGGGTTGGGTCCTAGCATATATCCTCTTCTTTTGATGTTTCTTGATCATTTTCTTCCACCTCTTCATACTCTATGTAAAATAATTTCTTCTCAGCACACTTATGACCTTTAGTGCATTTTCTATCACAATTGTAACAAAGCCCTTTTTCTCTTTTTTCTTCCAATTGTTGTGGTGTTGCTCTAAAGAAGGTATTTCTCTTTGTATTCTCATAATGTGCTATAATTTCCTCCATGAAAATTGACCATGTAACAAGTTGTTTAAGAGAACAAAGCCTTTTATACCATAAAAAATGATCTTGTTCTAAATATGAAGATGCAATACATACCTTTTTTAATAGTGGTACACCATGTAGATCAAAATATTTCTCCATTTGTAGTATCCAATTTACTGGATCCTTGCCATCAAACTTCCTCATCTCACTTTTTCTTGATTTTAGGAGCTCGATCTTGAAACAACTGTAAATTCTTTAAGTTCTAAAATTACGACCTACAATAGACCTCTGTGTCCTCTTTCCAATGCCACCAATGTGATCGAATTTAGATTCTCCAAGGCAGAGTTATGCAAAATCTGCCAAGATGACCTGATTATAGACCTTTCTAGAAGAGCGAACTTGTATGAATTGCCATGTCTCACTGTTTTTACCTTAGTATCTAAAAAATATACACAGGAAACTAATATCCATCCTCTTTCCGTAACTTCTTACGAAATTTCAATCTGATGCTTGAAACAAAAGTTATGATGATTTTCCCAAGGTCACCTGTTTGGAATGTAATTCAGGAGTCTGCAAAAAGGCCAACTTCCTCAATTAATATCTCCGCAAATATAGTGCTAAAAGCTCTAAAATTGTTACCCGAGGTCAGCACGATTTCTTCTCAAATGGGTTTTTTGTTTCACTTCTGAAATATCACAGAAGAAAAAGTTATAGCAAAAATTCCACAATGACCTATTTGGAGCAGCGAAACCCTAGAATCCAAAGCTCTAATACCAAATGTTATGAAACCAGTGCACAAAAAGATAGAAAAGATAGATGAATGCCTTAGAAATAAGCCTCTTCGAGGGGGAAACCTCCTTTACATTACAAAAATGAACAATTCTTGGATGATACAAATGAAAGACCTCCTTTCTATATATAGGAGTCTAAGGGGTCATAATATAATCAGAGCCGACATATAATAATAATGTAAGGGCACAATAATAACAATAGTGGGCTTCTATGGGGCACAATAGTAACAATATGGGGACTACATGGGTACAATAATATAATAAGGGGGTTGTACTAATAACAATAATGGGTTACACTAGTAGTATAGGGGCCTAACACAATAGGTAGCAATGCAATTGCCTTGCAGTTTGATGAAATAGTCTCATCCTTGCTGACGGAGGAGATGAGATGGAAAATATGGAGAGGACAGTTCTAGAACAGAAACAAAAATAACTCATCAAGTGGGAGATCTAAATATCGAGGGAGATCTAAATCTCCAGTAAAACCTATAAAGGTGGTGTGCTGGAAATGCAAAAATGAAGGGCACTACAAAAGGGACTGTAAATCTAAAGCTCCTGACAAAGGAAAGGAATTTGATGATGCTGCTTCTGCAGAGGTGAAAACCACCTTAGATGAAGGTGGGGATGTTTACTTGGCTTCTTCAAGTACACATGTAGATCATGAGGCATGGTTGATTGACTCAGGTGCATCCTTTCACTTCACTCCCCATAGAGATTCGTTCTGTGAGTATGATAAATACAATGGTGGTGATGTCTTTTTAGGGGATGATAGGAAGGCTAAAATCATTGGTCACAGAAAAGTAAAGTTGAAGTTGCAAGGTGGAAGGGTTATAACACTTTCAGGTGTTCTGCATATTCCTACATTAGCCAGAAATCTGATTTCTGTAAGCAAGTTGGATGATGCAGGTGTAAAAACAGTGTTTGAGAAGGATACTTGCAAGATGGTTCGAGGAGCACTGGTATTGATGTAGGGAGTTCAGACTGGAACTTTGTACAAGCTGCAAGGTAGCACTATTGTTGATGGGTGCAACAGTGTTGTGGTTCCTGAAAGTGGAGCAAAAATCTAGTGGTCTCTGGAGAGAAGACCATGTTGTGCAATCAAAGGCTTGGACATATTGGAGAGAAGGGCCTTCGAATACTTCATGGTAAACGTATGGTAGAAGGTATGAGTAATAGCTCTCTGTATTTTGATTTATGTGAAAATTGTGTATATGGGAAGCAGCATCAGGTGAGTTCCCCTCTGGTGGTAAGAGGGCGAAACATATATTAGAGCTTGTGCACAGTGATGTGTTTGGACCTGTGAAGGTTCCATCACTGGGTAAGTCTGTGCACTATGTATCATTTATAGATGACTTCTCAAGGAATACATGGATATATTTCCTTAAGAAGAAATATGAAGTATTTGACAGGTTTAAATAATATAAGGCTCTAGTGGAAAACTAGATAGAGAAGAAGATAAAGATGCTGAGGACAGATAATGGTGGAGAATTTTGCAGTAAGGAATTTGAAGTATTCTGTAAGAAGTGCAGTATAGCACGACAGAAGACTACTCCATATACACCTCAGCAAAATGGAGTTGCAGAAAGAATGAACAAGATGTTGATGGAAAGGGCAAGAAGCATGCTCAGTGGTGCTGGGTTAGGACAGGAATTCTGGGCAAAGGCAGTGGAGACAACATGTTACCTGGTCAACAGATCACCTTCATCAGTGTTGGAGGATAAGACTCCAAAGAGGTATGGACTGGTAAGAAACCATCTCTTTCACATCTGAGGGTATTTGGATGTGATGCATATGTACATGTTCCAAAGGAGAAATGAATCAAGTTGGATAGTAAATCTAAAAAGTGCATCTTTATTGGGTATAAGGATGGTTTAAAGGGTTATAAGCTTTGGAACCCAGTAATAAAGAAGGTTGTGTACAGCCGAGATGTGGTGTTCAGAGAGGTGAAAGATGTTATTAAACATGAAGTCCAACCAAAGGAACCCGAGAAGATAGAGTTTGAGCTAAAGGAGGAAGAATCAGTCTCTACAACAGAGGAGGAATTAGAAGATGAAGAGCCACAAACTCTGGGTGTGAGAAGATCAGTTCGAGAAAGAAGGCAGCCAGAAAGGTATCACAGAACTCTGAAGGAAGTAGTAGATTCAGAGGATGGAAAACTATGGAAAGAGGCCATGGTTAATGAAATGGCATCTTTGCACAAAAATGAGGCTTGAGATCTGGTGGAGTTGCTAGCTAGAAGGAAACCCATTGCTAGCAAATGGGTGTTCAAGAAGAAGACAAATGCAGAAGGAAAGGTGGAGAAATACAAAGCTTGGTTGGTAGAAAAAGGTTATTCCCAGGTGCTGGGAATTGATTTTGATGATATTTTTTCTCCTGTTGCCAAGGTAACTTCTATTAAATTACTTTTATCTGTTGCTACTGCTTTTGATTTTGAGGTAGAATAGATGGATGTGAAGACAACATTTCTTCACGGGGATCTGGAAGAGGAGATCTACATGAAGCAACCTAAAGGCTTTGTGGTGAAAGGTAATAAATAACTGGTATGCAAGTTAAAGAAGTCTTTGTATGGGTTAAAACAATCACCAAGGATGTGGTATCATAAATTTGATACATTTATACGGGGACTTGGCTTCACCAGAAGCAAAGAAGATCACTGTGTGTATTTTAAATTAATTGGTGACCGTGTTATTTATCTGGTCTTGTATGCAGATGATATGTTTCTAGTTGAAAATGACAAAGAAATTATCCAGGATTTGAAGACCCAATTGTCCTCCAAATTTGACATGAAAGATCTTCATGCTACAAACTATATTTTGGGCATGGAAATTAAAAGAGACCAGGCAAAGAGGAATCTCTGGTTAAACCAAAGGAAGTATGTCGAGACAATACTACAGAGGTTTAATATGAAGGATAGTAAACCAATGAAGGTTCCTATTCCTGTAGGTGTAAATTTATCTGTTGAATAGTGTCCCAAGACACAAGAAGAGGAAGAGGATATGTCTCGTGTTCCATAAGAAAATGCAGTCGGTAGCCTGATGTGTGCAATGGTTTGTACTAGACCAGACATTGCACATGCAGTAGGAGTATTGAGCAGTGTTATGTCAAAACTAGGGAAGGAGCATTGGACAGCAGTGAAGCGGGTTTTCAGGTATTTGCGTGGCACTAGTGATTATGGTTTATGCTACCAAGGAATACCAGGATTGGACAGAGTTTTGGATATCCATGGCTTTGTTGATGCAGACTGGGCTGGAGATTTGGATCAGAGAAGATCTACAAGTGGGTATGTGTTTAACCTATTTGGAGGTGCAGTCAGTTGGATGAGTAAGAAACAATCTGTAGTGGCACTATCAACTACAAAGGCAGAATACATGGTAGCCACTCATGCAAGCAAGGAAGTAGTTTGGTTGCAGAGATTGTGTTCAAGTATGGGGTTAGTACAGGGAGCTATAAAGATAGACTGTGACAGCCAAAGTGCAATTTTCTTGGCAAAGAACCCTGCTTATCATTCAAAGACAAAGCACATTGATGTTTAGTATCACTTTGTGAGGAGAAGACAAAAAGGTGTTGTTGGTAAAGGTGGACACTTTGAAGAATACTACAGATGCATTGACAAAATCTGTGAGCTCTGAGAAGTTCTCCTGGTGTAGAGAAACAATGGGTGTTTTAGGGCTGGAAAAATGACTAAGCTCTCCTCTGGCCCACTGTGGAAAGAAAAAAATAAGTGGGAGAATGTTGGGTTGTGTTATTACCCAATTAGCCCACGTAGTTAACCGGGGGGTTAGAAGGGGGGCGGATCCCCCCCTTCATTGCGATAATTGTGTAGCGAGGGGAATCACAGGGGGTTTGTGGGGTATGGGGTAGCACCCTGAGAAATTTTGGTTTTGGACCCTATGTTAGGTTGGGCTGACCTACCTATGGTTTTGTCTATGATTTTCGCACATGGTTTTGGATGCGATGGCTTTTGGTCCATGGTTTTGGATGCGATGGTTTTCAGTCCATGGTATTGGATGCTTCAGCATGTATAAACATGTATTGTAACATTGAAAGGAACATAATGAAAAATCAAGCTGGTAGTCCCGGTTTTGGGATCCAGGGGAAAATCTCTGTGTATATGTGTTTTATGTGCTATGCTCTTGCATTGTTTATTTTCTGTGTTTTAGAATTCTTATGCAGGTAATTTTTGTACGGGGTTAAAACATACACTTCTATTGTCAAGCATGAGATCAAAAAGGATCGAGAATTCTTTTTATGGTATTTTTCTTGCTCGTTAATCCAAAAAAACGCAAGTCTACTTCTTTAGGCTTGTTAAACTACTACAAAGAAGATATGAGCATGTTCATTTTTGGGACATTTTTCTTGCTCTTGAGCTGAAAAATCCCTGAGTAACTTCTTCAATCTCATTAAAATCTTATGAAGAAGATATGAGAAACTCTTTTTCTCTCTTCTTCTATCTCATTAAATGGAAAAAGATAGTCCGAGCATTCATTTTAGGGACTTTTTCTCGCTCATAAAATTGAAACGACCCCGAGTTACTTCTTCAGGCTCATTAAAAACTTATGAACAAGATCCGAGCATTCTTTTTACGAAATTTTTCTCGCTCGTAAAAATTGAAAAAACCCCAAGATTTCATCATCAGGCTCGCTAAACTCCTACGACGATGATATGAACGCTTTCTTTTTTGGGACTCTTTCTCGCTCTTAAATTGAAAATCCCCGATTTTTTCCCTTCTTTGGCCTCGTGAAATCTACGAAGAAGGAATGAGTAGTTCTAATCCAGATTTAAATAGAAACGCAACAAATTATAGAAATAACCATACGTATAGAGATGCAACAAAAATAATACTTCATTTCATTACTGTAAAATACTGAAATATGCTTACAACATAAATGGAAATAAACTGGCTGGGGCAATGGTAGCTTATATCTGAGAAGAGACATGGCAGCTACATCCCTCTGAACTTGTTACAATGAGGATCGAAGGCCTATTTATTGTTGAGAAACAATGGAAAATCCTAAACATCCAAAAACCTAACCCTAGGGGATGAAGCGCCAAAATATGGCCCCATTTTGGGTAAACTGGTACATCAACTTCCTGGAGTTGTAACTTTGGCATATGATCTCCGTTTGACGCGCACAATACCTTGTTAGAAAGACCTATCCAAGGACTACAACTTTGGGAAAAGAAAAATTCGTCCATGGACCCATGTTGCTCTTATTTTTTCCAAAAAAGTCGTTTAGGGCCTCAAAACGGCTCCAAAAGTTCAGGACCCGAAAAACTGCTAAAAATAGTAAACTGTGCTACAATTAAGGAAACTGAAAAACCAAAAAAAAATGTTGGGGGTCCAAGTGGAATCAGTAGATGGCCACCAATATCCACCTAGATCATTCCTCCCCCCTTAGGAAGTAATTTTCCCCATTGCGTTGAGTTCCTCCATGAGATGAGGAAACTTCTACTGAACTTGATCCATGGTGCGCCACTTACCCTCGTGAAGGATTTGGCCTACTTTGAAAACTCGATACAGTTGGATCTTCTACTAGCAAGTGTGCTTGATCTATGTGTCCATGATCCCATTAGTTGTAGCGTGTTCCATGCAATATGGATTTAACTCTGTGGGTGTGAATTGTTCTGCAATGTCGGATGTGTCTAGTAATGGTGGAAAGTATAGTCGAAGGTTGTCCACATTGAACACTGGGTGTAGGCCAAGGAATGGGGGAATGCTGAGCTCAAATTCATTGTCTCCCATAGCCTTGGTAATGGTGTAAGGACCATATCAAAGTTGTTTGAGTTTCTGATAGGCTCCGGTAAGGCGTTCCTTTTGCAAATGCAACTAGACTTTGTCGCCCACCTGAAACTTGTGTGGCACCCGATGTTGATCATGTCACTACTTGTACTTGGCATTTGATTTCTACAGAATGTCATGGACCTGTTGGCGAATATGTTGGATGTGCTCAATGAAGTTGTTTGCCTTATCTGTTTTGGACTGGAAATGTGCCGAATCTGCCTGAGTAGCTGCAAATGGCATGGCCACATCAATGGGACATAGTGGCTGGAATCCCAAGCCCACCTGAAAAGGGTTGTGGCTAGTCGAGCTGTGGAGAGCCCAGCTATAGTTATGTTGAAGATAGAGGAGGATCTCATCCCATGTGCATGGATTCTTTGAGTTATACATGCCTAGAATGTGTATGGTCATCCTGTTGACAACCTCTATCTGGCCATCAATTTGGGGATGGAAGGTTGTGGACTTAGTGAGTTTGGTGTTCAACATTGACCAGAGACTAGACCAAAATGTACTGAGGAACCTGTTGTCCTGACCTGGGATGATATACTGTGGGATCCCAAAGTGAACCCACACTTGTTCAAAGAAGAGTTTAGTAGTGGTTGCTACTGTGATATTCTTCTTACAGGCCACCATAATGGCCATATTCGAGAACCTGTCGACGACCAAAAAAACACAATCATTTCCATGCTTAGTAGAAGGAAGGATTGACATGTAATCCATGGAGATGGATTCCCAAGGTCACCTACGGGTAGGCAGCGGGGTATAGAGGCCTTGCTTCTTGATGGTCGGTTTGGCAATGGCGCAGGCAGTGCATGATTTGATGTACTTCCTGACATCCTGTCAAAGATTCGGCCAATAGAAATACTTCTACAGTACTGCCACCATTTTCTTGACCCTGAAATGCCTAGCAACCCAACTGTAGTGTGCTTCCCAAGTCATCTTGGCATGCTCGCTTGAAGGAACACAAAGGTGACCTAGGTGGCATAACAGGGCATCCTGGAGGTGAAAATTTGGAACATGCTGACCCTCCAAGAGTGTCTGGTATGTGTGACCGAATTCTGGGTCACTTCTATAGAGAAGTGGCCAATCAAAAGTCTTGTGCCCACATGTCGGCCAGATAAATCATTCTTACGGACAAGACCGATCTCCCTAGTATCAATAGATATCTAGCAACAAGCAGGACAAGCAAATTTATCTTTCTCTAAATATATTGCGATTCATTAATAAAAGCTAAGAGATGTTTTAGACCCTACCTTAAGTCCAACACTAGTTTGTGGCAGCCATACTTCGATCGTCCGAAAGAGTTTCCTTTTAAGAACCTACAATCACAAACAAGCACACATCAAATAACACCTGCATAGCTAATATAATGAATCATATTCATCATGGTGATCAAGGAATCCATAAAATAAACCATAAAACACAGCTTATTGAGAAAATTAAACTTGATTGTATCAACTTTGAAAATAGAATAACTTTACAACCTTTGGTGCCTTGATGTTGTACAAACTCCTCCCAGGGTCCGAAACAGGAATCTCCTCTACTTTGATAAGCCTCACACTCTTCCAAATTAAATAAACAAGGTATGTAATCTTTCCTCACAAAATCTCAATTAGGAAGACTAAGTTCCAGTAGCATTTCACCTCAAAAATATTCATCTTTCAACCCCCCCAGTGACCAGCCCAATGCTTCATTTTATAGTGCAAGGGAAGGAGGTTACAGGTCCACCTATGAAGGGATAGAGTCCTCCTTCAAAGGGATAAGCTCCTCACATCAACAGGTTAGCTCCTTAAGGTACAGGATGCATGAACATTAAAGGAGCGAACTTGCCACCTCAAGATTCCTTCTAGAAGCTTCCAAAAATGACTCAAAGTGAGTTTTTAATAATGTACTTGTGCCTTTTTGACTTTTACAGGGGTCCGCACCCATTACACAGAGACAGAGCAGTCAGGTACATAGGGGACATGACAATTAGGTGCAGGACCGCAAGTAATGCTAAGAGAAAGTGCGGAACCAGAGTTTTAGAGACTTTCAAGGGCTTTCTCTTATTTTGAAGGCTTTACATGAAGAACTAAGGTTTAAGACTTGCAAAGGAGGAAAGTATGAGTGGTGATAGACTCACACAAATTGTAGAATGTCATGGTGACAATATTTTGTGCAACAGATTGCCCCCTAAAGTGTGAAGTCTGTAATAGATGAGGATAGCATTTGTCATCTAAGAAGAGTGAAGTACTTTATCACTTCAAGGATCATCTTGTGGACACCCTGGTCAGAACCTGTAAAAACATTCAATACAAAATATATATATGTGAACATATCATCGTTGAGGTAGGCATTCCCATACCAGATCAAAACTGACTAGAAAACTAACTAAACTGCTCTGATACAGGAATGATTTTGTAATACATCACAAGTATAGACATATGTAGACACAGTATGGGCGCAGCCATCTGTTTATGAATAGTCCACTGTATAATGAATAACAAAATTCCTCGCAGCCTGGATGGTGGAAACTAGATCCAAGGTCTTGATTTCTGCTTCCCGAACTAGTACGATTCTATCCATGTGAATGGATATGTCTAAGTCAAACATGGTAGAAACCACTTGATTACCAGTGAATGATGTGAGTTGTTAACAAGTGTGAGAGAAACCACTAGTAGTGTCAATGGCTCTCAAAGTACTCAATACAATCCTTTGATCGAAGGTCAATGATGCAACCTGTCGTCAAACGCGAGAAACCTGCCATTAGGGCATGTAGATTCCAAGGTACGGACAATTTCTAGATCAATTTTCTAGATAATGAGCTGAATTCGATAGAAAGTGATCCGTCATAGGCAATCCCACAACACAAAATCATATATCAAGTTTGAAGAAATATATTTGGCAAGGACTAACTTAGCGATGGTCAAGATGGATGACAGATATTTTGTAGATGAATAGTTTATTTGAATTGACCTCTTGAACACATAATGACACTACAGATGATTTGGTGACAATTGACCGAAAGCTAATACCCAGAAACCGACTGAAGACTTTCAATATGGTTTGATTAACTGTTAGGCAAAGGATTTCCCAACCGAGGTGAACAAAAAGTGTCGTGTTCAAGAATGGTTATATGCTTTTCTAAAACACAAAGTATAACAAACAGGTTCATTTTTCTCTCTTTTCCCCCACCATTTCTAGCAAGTACTTCTTTATTTTTGACAAGCTTGAGGAGGATAACATTTTCTTGGTTATAAGCTCATCCTTTGGATGAGTCCAACTTAGTTTAAAATTCGAACCCTAAGAAGGATTGGTTCGTTCCTGTTTAAAATTGAACAGGTCCTTTACTATTTAATTTTAACGAGTCCAGTATAGGAAAAACTCTGTGTTTTTCAATTTTAGGGAGTCAGAAGAAAAACTTAAGAAAACTCCATGGATGTCCTTTTTCGTAAATTTGTGTCTCCCAAGTCCGAAAAAGTATAAAATAATACTTGAGAGAATCACTTGACCATTATGATCAAGGAGTACTTTTCATAATTAGTGTCCCTAATCCAAAAAATTAAAAAAGCGATCAAAGACATGTCGTTTTATAACCAATATCAAACTTGAAACGATAAAAGCCCAGCAATATTTTCATGTTTATATGGTCATAAAAGAGCTGTAAGTGGACCGTCCTTTTAATTCCATTTTAACGAGTTAAAAAGGGAAAAACTCGGTAATCTTTTCATATTTTACGAGTCTGAAAAGAGCTTAAAGAGGACTCCAATGTTTTTTGTTGAAAATGATCAATTTCCCTTGAAAAATCCAATATTCTGCACAAAAACACAAGACATTACTCATACCTATTTAATAAAAATAAAAATGCATCAAAAAGTTACCTTTTTAAAGTGGAAAATAAATAAATTAAAAATTCATTTATTCAAAAAAGCTTATAAAAAGGGCTTTTATAAATTCACTTTTAACGTTTGACTTCAGAGTGAGAAGAGAGAGCTTTTGGGTAAGAAACTTCCTGTGAATATTGTAGAAAATCCGTCCGTTGGAATCAAAAACCGTCATCTCCAGGTAATCCACATCATCCTTATCTTGCATTGCAACCATTTGCATTTCGTTTTTATGCTTCCATTTTGATTTTTGAGGGAAAAATTAGTTTAGAAATCCGCTTGTGGGGGGTACGGAGGCGCAACATGCAGACCCTGCGGACCCTGACTTTTTTCTACAAAGGAAAGAGTCAGAGTTCCATGCCTGTTGCTTAGGACGAGTGCGGACCTACACACTATCCCTAACTAGCGGGTGCAAACCCCGTGAAATAGGTTTTAAAACTTCAATTTTTTCCATTTCCGCCCAAAAAATATTTGAACTAAAATGTTCTAATGTGTCTTTTGTGAAATGTAGGACATACAAAATGCTTATTTGGAGTGAACACGAGCACGAAGATGTGGACCTAGGTGCAATAAATCATCAACCCTCATTGGATGCATTGAGAGCATGCAGACTATTTAAATTCTGGGCCATACCCTGCATGAGGGCCCAAGTAGACTTTTTGCAATGGCTGGTAGACAGGTGGAACATACAGGACCAGTGTTTCATTATTGGTGACCACCGGCTCAAAATCGAGCTAGAGGACATTTATTTCTTGACTGGTTTGCCCAAGAGAGGTGAACGATTATCTCTTTTCAGGACTAGGCCAGGTGGCCAGTCTGTCGATAGTCTCTGACTAGAGTTTTGTAATGACCAAACAAAGGACAAAGGGACGATATCAAAACTATCTCCCGTACTGAACTTAAAGTGATTGCATTTACTGTCACCAGACTCTGCGGAAGCACAACATTGCATGTAGCTACCGGATCCCAAATGCGAATGGCAGTAGACTATTATCGAGGCACCATCTTCAACTGGTGTGAAGCTATGTTGGCGAATGTAAAAGGCCAACTAACTAGAGAAAAGAACGGACAACTAAAAAACTTTGGATATGGTTTCCTAGTTGTGAGCTTTGGTCTAGAGAGGGTCCCGATGTTGGTCCCACAACAGCTTTCCGTTGAGGTTGGACTTCCCCGAGAGCCTAAGTTAATGCGTTGGGTTGCAGTTATGGCCCATCATCTTGAGGAGGGTTCAGAGGTTGTTCGAATTCCGCCTTAGTATTTTCGTTGGTTGTAGAACCAACTTTTCGTGATTCAGTGTTTTCCATATGCTGGGCTGGATTATCGTACTGACCCAGACATGACTCTTCCACCAGGAGAGCAGTGGGATGATTCAGGTAAAATCATTCTCAACATTTTCTAAGTTTTAACTAATTTTTTTTGTTTTTAAATCGTCCAAAACTGATAATAAAAAGTTTCAAATGTAGATGTGGGTCCACAGCGACCAGCCGCTCTCCAGCCCTATGAGAGGAGACACCCAGCTGCAGCAATACCGGCCCCACAGGACCAATCTACAGAGACCCTGACCGAATTGGAAAATCATCTAGAGCGTTTGACAATAGATATTCCAAAGACTAGCATAGATGATATTCCACTTAGGTTACAACGTTACGTGATTGGGGTCCCAAGACCTTTTAGGAGGTTCCTTTGTAGGGTGGCCCGAGCAGTGGTTTCTTATCATGATCATCACCAGTGATAGGATGATCGCCTTTTTAGACTCATACGACATTTTTGCTTTTTTTTATTATCATTTTTGCCGATCATAAGGTGTTTTTCAACCTATGATCGAAGATGATGTATATTTGAAACACTTCTATGCTATGTTATATCACTATTACTAGCTATCTTGTATAACATGTTATGGAATGTTTTTACATTTACTATTTGATTATTGCAAATGTCTATTTAACATTCGAGAAGTAACTGCATCTGCTAATGTATTTAAATATCTTGGAATATGTTGATATTCAATGTAGTCAAATTCACGTTCCAAGAGACGAACTCTCAAGAGTAATCTTAATAACACGGATTTCTAATGGCATAAACTCTGTTAAGCTGTAATACAACGAGTTTAGAATCTAACCTAACAATCAAACTTCGAATCCCAAATGAGATGGATTCAGATAATTATTTGGTGTTTGACCGAGGCTTACCCCATGCATAGATACCAAATCATCAGAGGGTGAATAGATAACCCAAGCTGCAGAAGAAATGTTCTGTGTGCTATGACAAGCACCATCAACAAAACCAATGTATGTTTGAAGAGACGTCGAAATCTGCAATATCAAGATTAAAATCAAGATAAGCAGGAATAATGATAAAAACACTATCTAAACTAGGCACACTTTTCTAATCTAAAACACACCAGCTAGAAAGAAACTAATCTAACAAAAATCTCCACACCCAGATTTAAGCATAATATCTCTTCAGATAAAGACCATTTCTAGGTTTACCCAAAGAGACACCGTCAAAATCTACCAATTCATAGACCCCTTTTGCCAGCTTTTGCTTAACAACATAAGGACCATGCCACATAGGTACAAATTTTCTAGCCCCTAGCTTATCGTTTGCTTGATTGTATAGTAAGACTAGGTCTCCTTCCGAAAAATTACGAGGTGTAACATTTCGATCGTACTAAGCTTTTATTCGTTTGGCATGAGTTTCGATTGCTAATGCAATGTCACATTGATTCTAATCTAGTTGAGCTAAGTACAACAAACATTTCTCCTCTTCAAAGTGGCTGGGAGTAATTATATGGCTATTTGCAATGACGAAATTTTGCATTCAATGGGTAAAACTGCTTCCAAACCGTAAACCAGTTGAAAAGTAGTGAAACCTGTTGATGTTTTTACTGAGGTTTGATATGCACAAAGTGCTAAAAATAACATGTTATGCCAATTAGACCTATGAATACCAACGATTCGTCAGATCATAGTGACTAGAACTTTATTGATGGCTTCAACCAAACCATTAGCCTGTGGGTAATATGGAGTAGAACAATCATGACGCGGGCCAAGTTGATTTATTAGTTCAGTCATCATGATGTTTCGAAAATGACTCCCATGATCAGTAATAATCGCTTGAGGAACACCGAATCTAGCAATTATATGATTGAAAATGAAAATTGCAACAGTTTTGCCATCTACCAAAAATGTAGGCATCGCCTCGGCCCACTTAGTAAAATAATCTACCGCAAGGATGATATACGCATGCCCCCTAGTCGAGTGAGGGTTACATGTAATAAAGTCGATACCCCACTTTACGAAAGGACCACAACAATTATAGCGTGGAGAGGAGCAGGTGGAGCACGCATCTTACATTCAAAAATTTGACAATTGTGGCATTTCCGAACTGCATAGATACAATCTTTAAATAAAGATGGCCAGAAATAACCAGTGCGCAATATCTTTTGGGCTGTGGCATACCCAGAAATATGACCACCACATGCTCCAGAGTGACATTCATTAAGAAACTTTTCAGCTTCTTCATGAGTTAAACAATGTCGGAAAACAGAATCCACCCCACGACGATAGAGTGTATCACCAATAATATTGTATTGTTGGGATTGGAAACGTATTTTCCATCGCTGAGATCGTGAAATTTCAGGCCGAAAAGATTAGGTTTGGAGATAAACAATGATATCTCCATACCATGGATCGAGAGTGATAAGAAACAAGGATTCATCCACAATGGGCTCTTCCGCCATAGTTTCAGTATTAGCACACGGGAAATCACACATCAACTCCGCAAAAACCAAAGATTTCTTTGCCTTAGATTTTTCAAATTCCAAGTCAAATTCCTGTAGGATAAGTATCCATTTGGAATACTTGCCCCCTAGCGATTGTTTGGTCAAAATATAGATCATAGGGTTACAATCAAAAATTATTGTAGTTTTGCGTAATAAAATGTAATGACGAAATCTTTGGACAACTTGAACAGCTGCCAAGGCCAATTTCTCCACATGCGAATATTTAAGCTCAGTCGGATTCAGAATTCGACTAAGATAGTAAATCACATGTTCACTGTTGAATTCATCTTCCTGAACTAAAACCATCCCAATGGTGGAATGAGAAGCGGTGAGGTACAAGAAGTAATCCTGGTTGTAGTTGGGAGGATGGAATAACGGTGCATGGGTCAACGCATGTTTAAGTGCATCAAAAGATTTGTCAGATATCTCATCCCAAAAGAATGGAGTATTCCATTTCAACAACCTGGTAAAACCCTTTGTTATCTCGTCGTAGTTAGGAATGAAACAACGTAAAAAGTTTGCTTTCCCTTGCAAACTTTGGAGTTGGTGAAGAGTCGAAGGAGGAGGTAATTTGACAATAGCTTTAGCCTTCGAGGGATCGATATGAATTCCTACTTTCGAAACAACAAATCCCAATAAACGACCCGTTTCTATACAGAAAACACATTTGTGTGGATTCAGCCTAATTCGATAATGCCTACATCTCATAAAGATTGCTCGTAAATGAGTGAGAAGATCGGCTCTACGTAATGTATGGGCAGGTAAATCATTGAGATATGGCTGCACAATGTGCTTGATGTCATGAAATGCATAAGACATAGCCCTTTGAAAAGTTTCTCCGGCATTCTTCAATCCAAAAGGTAATTTGCAATAAGCAAATGTCCCCCATGGACAAATGAAATCCGTTTTTGGTTGATCAACAGGGAGTATGTTGATTTGATTGTAACCGGAAAAACCATCCATAAAGGAGAACATTTCACTGTCGGCACAATCATCAATGATTTGATCGATATAGGGGGTTGGATAATTTTCTTTAGGACAAGCTCAATTAATATCCCTATAATCGATACATATTCTTATCATTCCTTGCTTTTTGTTAACAGGAACAATATTCGATACCCAATCCGTTAAGGGAATTGGATAAATGAAACCTGCTCGAAGTAATTTCTCAACTTCAGCTTTAATAGCAGCAGCTTTTCATGGATGTATCTGACGCAAACATTGCCGGACAGGTTTAGCATCCGGGTAAGTTTTAATTTCATGGACAACAATTGATGGATTGATTCCTAGCATTTCTTCATATGACCAGGCAAACACGTCACGGAATTCTTGAAATAGGGATTTATAAGTTTGGAGTTCATTGTCCATACAGGAAGCACCTATATGAATTTTTCAATAATTCCAGGTTTAATTGAAATGTCAATAGGAACCGTTCGAGAAATATTTCCCAAATTTAACTCAGGATCAGGATGTTGCAATGGATTCTGTGGTTCTTTGACATAATCAGTAGTAAAAATAAATGAAAAATCATTTTCAAAATGATCAAGCTCAGGTAAAAATGAAGATCGATGATGAAGATCTTCCCATGGTAAATCATCAACAGACAAAAGTTCACGAATCTGCTCCTCAGTATGAACAAGATCAGAAAAAGTTGTTGAAACTGAGGTTGATATTGAAAGTGATTCTCCATGGACCACATTCATTGGATCAATTTTGGTTGAACAAGGGTTAGAAAACAACTGTACAGCCTGATATGCAATTTCATAGAGACTCAAAGGCATCGCATCACCAAATGAATCCACCTCAGACTCGAAAGGTACGATCCAAGGATCATCAAAAGCAATAGTGTTCAATGAAATCATATGAATAGTTGCAGTAGAAGGTGATATGTTAGGAGGAGGAAAGGAAAAAGTTCCTAGTAAACCAAAATCTTTAATCAATCCTACCCCAACATCCTTGTAAGGGATAGTTGTTTTATCGACATGCTGGATACTTTTAGAAGAGGCTAGGTCGGATGAAAAATAGGTTAGTTGGTCTATTGTTACGATATTTCCATTATGGGGAAACTTGATAAGTCGAAAGATCGATGAAACAACAGCAATCATAGCATAAGACCAACTGCAACCTAAGAGAAGGTTGTAATCTAGAGGGGCATCAACCACTTCCACATCTAGATTAATAGTTTTGCCTTCAACCCCTATAGGTAAATCCTATAAAATTCCAAAAGGATGGAACCTACGGCCATCAAAAGACTTTAGAATCGTCGGGGATTGATTAAGTGTAGGAGAACCAAGCGATCTCCAACACTGGATCGACATAATACACGTAGAAGCTCCCTCATCAATTACAGTCCTAAAGCAAGGTTTGTTTTTTACTAACAATGGAATTTGGAAAGCCATTTGATGAGGTAGGCGAGGTGTCCTATTCTATAAATAGAAGATTATAAGGTTCCAATCCTGAATATCAACAGCTCCTATAGCCGACAATAGTAATTTACATTGTGTTGGACATGATTGCAGCACCTCCAAAGCCAACATAGCTGAAGGGGAAATAGTTAAGTCTTCAACAATGTTATAATTCTGAGCATCTCTCACATGAGGATTGAAAGCTGACTTTTGAAGTATACCTTTAGCAGGTGGTTTGATTACTAAGTCAGGGTTAGGTTTCTTGATCTGTAGTGGATTAGAACCAGAAGGAGTTGAAGTTGATGGGTTTGAATTAGAAGATTTTGCTTCCTTACCACCAACAGGATTTTTACTACCATAATCTTGTGATCGCGTCGCAATCCTGACATGAGACATCATCATTATGGGTTCTTCTGAGGCATTTGAGGAAGAACCAATCATCTTACTATCTTGACTAGGAAAAGGATCCTTCAAGACAGTAGGCATTTCAGAACCTTTGATTATTTTCACAACCTCAGCATGATGTGGGAAGTCTCTTGTAAAATGCTCCACATCACAAATGAGACAAGGATAGAAAGGTTTACGTTTTTCATCAGTAGATTCAGTTTTATCTTATTTCTCTTTTGAGTTTTGTTTATTTTTCTTCTTCCCCTTCTTTTTACCACCAGATTTCGATTTGGCCGCAGATGATTCTACAACATGAATATCGGCAGGAATTTCAACGGAAGAGTTTTCTGTCGGGGAATCTGGTAAAGTTATAATAGGAGAAGAATTATCTGAAGATTTCTTCTTGCTTTTGGTACTAACTAAACCAATCATACCATCAGTGGCATGAGACCCTGAAGGATATGCAGTTATTTGATTTTATTTCGGAAGGTCGGGGATTTTTTCGTGTAAAGTACTCGACTTCGTATAAACGAGGTCAAGGTACTGAGCCTAAGAAATTACTTGCTCTTCATTAACAACTCCTACCTTAGCTACATCCTCAGTGATTTTAGGTAATAATGATTTAACGAACCATTCTACTAAAATTTGATCCAGAATAAAAACTTTCACTAAACGTCGTCTACGTCGCCATTCATGAATATGATCTTAAACATATGTGGACGTTGACTGTTTTAATGAAGTTAATAATTCCGTGCCATTGTCATATCTAACAGGCAACTAAAAATGAGTTAAGAAATAAGTGGCTAACTGACTAAAATTATAAAAAGAAGCTTGCAGTAACTCAACGTACCACTTGGCAGCAAGACCAATCAGAGTTCATTGAAAAATACGTAAGAGAATTGAATCATCAATAATGGAATTAGATGCACACCAGAGGTGATAAGTCATCACATGGTTTGACGGATCCTCTCCTGATTTACCTTCAAACTTTTGGATATCACTGGGAAACTTATTTGGCATTGGCGGCCAAAACAAAAGATAATTAATTGGATAGTTCATAAGGCATGACAAATCATGCAAGTCCAAAGTTGCAATAAATGGTAACTGACGGTTAGGATCACGAAAACCTTGGGTCATAAGACCAGCCCCAGGAGGAGGATATCTAGGATAACTTGGAATTGGAATTGCATTTGGAATATTATATCCTCCCAAAAAACCAGGATTAACCAAACCAAACTGGGGTTGTTGAGGTTGTTGATAAGTATATCCAGGGTACGTTTGATACTGGTAAACTGGGCTTTGCACAGAAGGACTAAATTGGTACTGTCCCTGGTACGGTTGAAAAGTGAATTGCGGTTGACTTGTGACAACTGTACTTGGACCAGGTTGTCCTACGGGCATCTGAATCGAAATTTGAATTGTAGGTCCCGACTAAGGTAAAGAGGCTTGAGGAGTTGATGCAGGGATAGTAGAAATCGGAGCCGTCAATACTCCAAAAGTAGGCGGGGTAGATTGAACAGAAGTTGTAGTAGTTGCAGTAGTCATTTGAGGGAGAGTTTGAGGTGAACTAGGCCTAGACTGATGAGCTACACCAGGTGCAGAAGTTTGAATAGTAGGCTGGATAGGTTGCTGGGTTGAACTAGAAACCATAGGTTGTCCAGATTGAGATGAAAACTGCACATTAGGTTGCAAGATCTGTTGAGATTGAGATGGATCCCACACCATATTCATTCCGGGGTATGGACCCATAAAAGGTTGAGCATATTGAGGACCATAACCGGGTTGAGTGTAGGGCTGATAATTAAATGGTACATTTCCAGCTCCTTGTACAAATGATTGACCAGAAGGTGGTTGGAAACCTTAAGTTGGGTACTGACCTTGAGGTTGATAACCTTGAGGCACATAGTGAAACTGGGGTTGGCCTTGAGGTATATATTGATACTGGAGTTGACCTTGAGGTATGTACTAAGTCTGGGGTTGACCTTGAGGCATGTACTGTCCCGAAGGTATGTACTGTCCTTGAGGTTGCCCCCCAGGCAGTAACTGACTACCTTGAGGTTGCCCCCTATGCGGTAATTGAGTACCTTGAGGTTGCCCCCCAGGTGGTAACTGACTACCTTGAGTTGCTCTCTAGGCAGTAACTGACTACGTTGAGGTTGCCCTCCAGGCGGTAACTAACTACCTTGAGGTTGCGGATTTGGGATAGTACCAGACATCATAATAATTTCTTCTACGGTCAACGGTTGAGTTATGTTATTACCAGTTGATATCCCATGTTCAATGGGTTGAGGAGATGCTCCTGAAAAAGTACCAGTGATTGACTGATACCCCGAAGGAACAGAAGGACCGCCATATAAAAATGTTTCCGGTGATTGGGAAAACATGGATGACTGTCTCGACGTATTCAATGGAGGATAATAACCTTTGGGTGTTGGATGAAAAGGAATTCGAGGTGGTGAAAAATTAAGACCCATATTTTCTAAAAAGTTGGTCAATGAGACGTACCAAGCATCACTCCTAAATGGACTGTAGAAAATTGATTCACGCTCCCTAAGTTCTAAAGTTGGTTGATTTTCAAGGAGAGTTATATCTTCTTCTGAACTAATAAGTTCTTCAATAGAAATGAGTCCAGAAGGAAGATTTTGGGTAATGATATTCCCTACCCTGGGTGAACCAGGACCACTAGAAGTTGGAGAAGAAAATCCTGAAGATGGAGTAGCAGCAGGTTCAGTTTCAGGCTCAAAAATTTCAGGTTCTTCAGCTAATTCACTAGTAGAAGAAAAACTACCAGTAACTTCGGAAAATGAAATTGGTTCAGAAATATACTCTGTTGCTTGAACTTGATAATTAGGATGAACAATTAAAGAAGAATCTTCGGCTTCCGGTGACCCAACTCTACTGTCACTAGGTGATACAAGAGCTTGTAGCCCTTCAAGCTGGCTTGGTGTATACTCGGGAGGTTGCCCCCGAAGTCTATGGGATTGTCTCGGTAATTCAGCCATGATTAAATATTTAATTACTTCACACGCAAACAAATAAAATCTCAATAAAACCACCTAAAGTCTCTAAAGAACCAAACAATTGAATCACATGCCTAAAAAATCTAAGAGTTCAAACCACACAGAAACAGTAACTTTCCGTACTAAAAAACTAGTTGGTGATGAAATCCAACATCGCAGAATTCAATACAGAAATGGCGGTTGGAATAGTTACCCTGACAACCTACTTAATGAAACAGACTGGCACAAGTTTCTTCACAAAACTATCTCGAGTGAAGAGAACCCCCCAGAGAGTCCAAGTGAGTCTAGTTGACGTCTGCTCCAGGTATAATGAGACCCATCCTTCACCGTCACCTTAGGAAAGAATCTTAATATTATGGTCACTAAGGATACAAACAGTAACAAATACAACTGGGGGAATAGTCTACGATCCGATCTACGCGCAAGGGCAGAGTAACAAAGCTCAATCCCCTTGAAGGCTCCTTGACATGATCAATCCGAGGTTTACCAACAAGTGACCCCAGGCTCCTCGACAATGGTTAATCCAAGGTTTACCATTTTTAATACATGCAAATCTTCTATCTTTCCCAATGAGACAGACTTGATTGTCTCAAAGGTTCGGACATGATCTCATGAATGACTCGTTTAAGAGGAGCTTCCCAGATTATATCAATTACAATTGGATTTATTTCCTACCGCAAGATATAGCTACTTGTTTGTTTTAACTATCTTGGAGAGTTAATTACTCCCTACTCCAAGATACTATCCTAAGCTATATTGGTGATAAGAGCCCTAGAAATAAAAAATTGCTAGATCAATTTTAATTTAAGCGCTATTTTTATGGGTTGTTTCTTAAGTCAATATGTATGGAGATGAAACTTTGATGGTGTGAAGACTCAACTCCAAAAACACTAAAAAATGCACCTAAGATGATAAACAATCATTTTTCCTTCAATGAATTCCTAGATAAAAGAAAGAGTTGAGAATGCAATTCTTTGAAAAACAAATCTTTCCTTCAACATGTAAATGAAAAGAAATTTTTTTTTTGTCTTTTTCAATAAACTCACAACGAGACTACTAATTATGCTCATAAAAAATCCCTTTCTTTTTCAACACTCAAAAACTACAAAAAACAAATTCTTTCAAAAGAGATTCTACAATTTCTAGAAAACACTCAAAACTATAAAAAACTAATCTTGAGATCTAAAAACTTCTAAAAACCTAATTGAAATAAAATCTTTAAATATTTTTGAGGACGTTTTACTTAGTTACTCAGTAAATTAAGTATTAATTTGTTCAGAATAACAAATCAATCAAAAAACACCCAGCTATGTTTTCTTTTATAAAAATGAAATTCAAAACTTACAAGCAAGTTCGTTCAAAGCTTTGCAAAGAGAAAATGAATTCTATTTCTCAGCAAGGGAAGATTTCACAAATCAATTAGAGTCATCAAGAAGACCAAAAAGACAAGGGTAATCTAAGGTTTCTTAGACTTCTAATCTCTGAGTCACTACAAAGACGAAGCGAAACTCAATCCAGGCACGCAAAACTTCTAAAAAATCACCTAAAAAAGAAATGCTAATGGAACTCACTCACAAGAGATTCTTGACTGAACACATGCAGACCTGGGTAGACACTAAAAGTTGTAAATAAAAACTAAACTTAACTCGACGAAAACAATTTAGGTTTTTCAAAAATTTTAACAGGTTCTGCAGGCTTCCAGTAGAACCAGATGCGGTACCGCTCTGTGTACTAAAGGAAAGATGCAGAGAGGTCCGCACTGTCTATAAAAAGAAAGCGTGGTTCCTTGTAAACTTCAGAAAAAAAAAAAAAAAAAAGAAGAAGAAGAAGAAGAGAATCCAAATCCTAAAAGCTACCCAATCCCACACACATCAAGCAAAAACCAGAAACAGGGACAAGTTTCTCAAGTCAAAGAAAAAGGAAAAGAAAAAACCAAATTCAGTTCCCCAGTGGAGTCGCCAATTTGTCGGCCGGATAAATCTTTCTTGCAGACAAGACCGATCTCCCTAGTATCAACAAATGTCTAGCAACAAGCAGGACAAGAAAATTTATCTTTCTCTAAATATATTGTGATTCATTAATAAAAACTAAGAGGTGTTTTAGACCCTAACTTAAGTCCAATGCTAGTTTGTGGCAGCCATACTTCGATCATCTGGAAGAGTTTCCTTTTAAGAACCTGCAATCACAAACAAGCACACATCAAATAACACCTACATAGCTAATATCATAATCATATTCATCGTGGTGATCAAGGAATCCATGAAATAAACCATAAAACACAACTTATTGAGAAAAATAAACTTGATTGTACTAACTTTGAAAATAGAAGAACTTTGCAACCTTTGGTGCCTTGATGTTGTACAAGCTCCTCCCAGGGTTTGGAAGAGGAATCTCCTATACTTTGACAAGCCTCACACTCTTCCAAATGAGACTAACAAGGTATGTAATCTTTCCACACAAAAGATCAATTAGGAAGACTAAGTTCCAGTAGCATTTCACCTAAAAAATCTTCAGCTTTCAATCCTCCTAGTAACCAGACCAATGCTTCATTTTATAGTGCAAAGGAAGGAGGTTACAGGTCCACCTATGAAGGGATATAGTCCTCATTCAAAGGGATAAGCTCCTCACATCAAGGGGTTAGCTCCTTAAGGTATGGGATGCATGAACCTTAAAGAAGCGAACTTGCCACCTCAAGATTCCTTCTAGAAGCTTCTAGAAATGACTCAAAGTGAGTTTTTAAGAATGTACTTGCGCTTTTTTTACTTTTACAGGGGTCTGCACCCATTACACAGAGACAAAGCAGTCAGGTACGCAACGGACATGACCATTAAGTGCGGGACCACAAGTAATGCTAAGAGAAAGTGCGGAACCAGAGGTTTAGAGACTTTTAAGGGCTTTCTCTTATTTTCAGGGCTGGACATGAAGAACTGAGGTTTAAGACTTGCAAAGGAGGACAGTATGAGTGGTGATAGACTCACACAGATTGTAGAATGTCATGGTGACAATATTTTGTGCAACACCACAAGAGTTGAGCACGGTAGTTAACGCCATGATCGGTGGTCGACTGAGGCAATCTGCAACATTATTGGTGCTGCCTTTCTTATACATAATATTCAATGGAACTATTGTAGGTATGTGGACCACTTCTGATGGCGATCATTTTGCAATTTCCCTTGGATCTGTATGTACTATAGGGGCCGGTGGTCTGTGTAGATGACCATTTCCTTCCCCAAAATGTAATGCTTCCATTGTCGGTAGCCCTACACAATGGAATACATCTATTTGTCATAATTGGGATACTTCCAGACTGTGTCTAAAAGTGTCTCACTGTGATATGCCACTGGATGCCCATGTTGAGTAAGTACTGCCCCAATAGCATAGTCAAATGCATCTGTCTCGACCTGAAATGGTTGTTGCAAGTCCGGTAATGCGAGCACTAGTACCGAGCAGAGGTGATGTTTCAACTCTGTGAATGTCTTCTGTTGAGATTCAAAACAAAAGAATTTTTCTTTCACTCCTCCCTTGCTGACTTGACTCAAGGGCCAAGTGATATGAGAAAATCCCAACACGAACCTGTGATAGAAGTTGGCAAGACCCAGAAATTTGCGGAGCTCTGTCAGAGTGGTTGGAGATGACCAATCTTGAATGACTTGGATCTTAGTTGGATCCACATGCACCCCCTGTTCATCAATAATGTATTCCAGATACTGAACCTGGGTCATGCCAAAAGTGCATTTCTCCAAATTGGCACATAACTTGTGTTGTCACAGTGTTTGGAGAACCTGTCGGATATGGTGGACGTGCTCTTCCCAACTCTGGCTGAAGATTAGTATGTCATCAAAGTATACCACTACAAATGAGTTGGTGAATGGACCAAGATGTCATCCATTAGCCTCATGAAGGTTTCAGGAGCATTCATCAACCTGAAAGTCATAACCAACCATTTGAAAAGGCCCTCCTTGGCTTTGAAGGCAATCTTCCAGACATCGGAGGGTTCGATTGGTACCTAGTGATATCCTGAGTTCAAATCGATCTTGCTGAAATATTTTCCCCCCTTTAGTTGGTCCAGGAGGTCATCGTTCCATGTTATCGAGTACCTATTATGGACAGTGATCTTGTTCAGCGCTTGATAGTCAATACAGAGTCTCCAAGTCCCATCCTTCTTCTGTACCAACACGATTGGGCTCCCATAAGGCAATGACCTTAGACATATATGACCTTTCTGCAGCAGCTCCTGAGTCTGCCTCTTGATTTCATCGTTCTTTAGAATGGAGCGTTGATAGATTGGTCCATTGGGTAGTGGCGCACCTGAGGTCAGATCAATGGAGTGCTTGACCTGATAGTGCAGAGGAACCCTTGCAAGGGGGTGAATATGTCCTCGCACTCCTCCATGACCTTGTCTGTCTATAGTTGTCCTGCAGAGGGGCCCTGTCTAGAGGTTGTGGCCACCATATTCTTCTTTCCTTAAGGGCGTATCATCAGGAAAAAAAAATTCCAGATTTTGGAAACAAGCTTACTACATTTTTTTGCAGTAACCAAAAAGATGGTGGTAGGCGGTGCTACCTCTGGTATCCTGTACAACTCGTTTCCCAAAGTAACAATAATAGCATGAGGCCTTGATTCATACACAACATGGCACTTCCACAAGTATGGTTGGCCTAATAATACATCACAAAAATCAAGGGCAACAATGTCACACAATACCTCATCTGTGAAGGGCTTGATGTTGTATGGAAGGCAACACTACTGGCTCACGCGAAGATCTCGTCCTTGGTGAAGCCACCCGATGGTGTATGGTTGTGGACGTATTGTGGTCGGTAAGCCTAACCACTTCACAACCTCTGCCAAAATGAGGTTCTTTTGGCTCATGTTGTCAACAATGAACTGTAGCAGGGAGCCCTTTACCCACATCTTGGAGTGGAAGAGGCACTCCTTCTCCTCTGGATCTTCGGGTTCCTTCTTCTGGATCTTCGTGGTGGTAACGATGGCATTGGGCTCTGTATCGATAATCTGCTTCCCTTTGTCATTCCCCTTGTCGGGTTCTGACTCAGAGTCGGAACATGCATCTGATTTTGAAACCTTTTGCTCGACCACCAGTGACTACTTGGCCCGAAACTCTCTTGTGTTCTGAGTGGAGCTCTTATGGAACTCACACCACTTTCCCATGTCCTTTTTCGGCTTGGCAACATTGTTCTTTTCTTGTAGCTTTGGCGGGTTGTCTTGGGCTGCCCCGACTTGGATTTTTCCCTTGTTTTGCGGTTTGGGGGCACAATTCCCTTGCTTTGGATTTGCAAATCCAAAGTCTCGCTTCTTCTGTTTAAACTTTGACAGCATATCAGTATGCCGTGACGAGCGAGGAGATGTTTAGGAATTCTATTTAGTCCTAGATGTACCTGTGCAAGCAGTCACGGTATTTGAGTACCAAATGCTTCTCTGAATCCTTGATACCCAACTTTGTGTGAAGGGTATGGAAAATATTGGTAAACTCTGGCACGTCTTGGTCCCTTTCCTATCGCAGCATGGTCCACTTTATGTATTGATCCTCTTAGCTTCTTATAGGGTAGTACTGCTCCTTGATGGCAGCTCGGAATGAATTCCAAGTGGGTGCAGTTGAAAAAAGTGAGTTTGTACTTTCATCCTTCTGATCGCAGTAGGTTTCCCACTAGTCCTTGACGTCGGGGGCGGCTTTGAGAAGAGCGAAAGTAATCTTTTCCCAGTCAAAAAAATCATGAACATAAAAATACAATTCTAGCATATTTAATCATTTATCTACAGTGTCTACATCTATCTGACCCTCAAATATGGGAATGTCAAATTTAACTTGTACCTTAAAGGGCATGATGCTTCCAGAGTCGCTGCTAGAAGTAGATGTGTCACCCTTGGGTAGCTGCTGAAGGATCTGGGCAAAGTTGTCCATCATCGCATTCCTTTGTCGCTCGAGGGCCTCTTCGAGCATGATTTTGATTGGATCTCTTGCCCCCTTCTATTTCTTTTCATCTGCCATGGGAGGCCATCGGGATTTGTGAGGCTGGTCTTGCAAAGGTTTGACTAGTTCAAGCCCTAACTCCTTATATCTCGACCTCATTGGGAACATGCAAAGAAAGACAGATAAAGAGAAAACCGCTCTGATAACACTGATCTAGATTTAAATAGGAACGCAACAAATTATAGATATAACCATACATATAGAGATGTAGCAGAAATAATACTTCATTTCATTACTGTAAAATACTGAAACATGCTTACAACAAAAATGGAAATAAACTCACTAGGGCGATGGTAGCTTATCTCTGAGAAGAGATGTGGCAGCTACATGCCTCTGAAACTATGTTACAATGAGGCTAAAAGGCCTATTTATTGTTGAGAAATAATGGAAAACCCTAAACATCCAAAAACCTAACCCTAGGAGATGAAGCGCCGAACTATGTGCCCCGTTTTGGGTAAATTGGTACATCAACTTCCCGGGGTCGTAACTTTGGCATATGATCTCCATTTGACGCACACAATACCTTGTTAGAAAGATATATCCGAGGACTACAAATTTGCGAAGAGAAACATTAAACCATGAACCTATGTTGCTCCCATGTTTCCCAAAAAACATCGTTTAGGGCCTCAAAACGGCTCGGGAAGTTCAGGACCCGAAAAACTGCTAAAAATAGTAAATTGTGCAACAATTAAGGAAACTGAAAAATTGAAAGAAACAATGGTGGGGGTCCAACTAGAATTGGTGGGTGGCCACCAATATCCACCTGGATCAAGTTATTTTACCTTTTTTCCCTCACTCATTAAACTGAAAAAGATACCTTGAGTTTTCTTCATTTGACTCGTTAAAATTTGATGAAGATCTATTGAGTTTGTCGTCACGTGACTCATAAAAATTTCATGAAGAATATCGAGTTTAATTCGTCTCCTCATACTCATAGATTAATTTACGGAAAAGAAACATTTTCGAGTATACTATTAAGCCTTTGTCGCACTTGGTGAAAAACTATGACAAAGGGACCACCCTAGAATCGCTATTTATGATCTTTTCAGACTCGAGAAATATGAAAATAGCATGGAGTTTATCTATATGGACTCATTAAATTAATTAGATGGGGATAGTGGATAATACAATTTTCTTTTGTCAGTATTTTTAAAAGAAATTTTTGGCAGCAGTCGCTCCCTTGAACATAGCACTCCCTCAGCAAAACCTTCCTTGTGATGGCCTCTCAATATGAACCTTACCATCCTATGAGTTTAGCCTATATATCCCGATGTTCTTCGATCTCTATATCCTAACACTCTTTGGTGCTCTTGAGTCTAGTGTTGCATGGTTAAAACCTTTGTGTCATGCCTTCTATTGTTCAAGGGAAAACCTTTATCTTCTGTTTCCTCCATCAAACCATTAAGCAAATTCTTCCATCATGCCCTTTTTCAATTTGACACAATGCTCAAACTATTCTTCAAAAAACAAATCAATCTTGTCCTATTTCGTGTCAACTAATGTAGGACACATTATTCCCTACCTTTCGACAGGTCTCTTTCTATCGACTTCAACACTCTATCTAGGAAGCAGACCCAGAAACACTTTAGTGCCTTGGAACTTGCAGACATTAGTGGCAGGTTACCTTGTGTTTAGTCAGGGGTTTTCATTATTGGCTCTTGGTTAAACAATTCTACAAGTGTTGGATGACAAAAACATTATTCACACTCACTAGATTGTTCTGTGCATCTTGGAGACCATCACCATCATCATTGGCCATCCTTCCATCTGTTAATAGTCTCCATTATTGACTAGTAATTAGATGATTTCGTAGATGTTCGACCTCAATGCCTTTATTCACATGTATCGAACTATGTTGTTAAGGTGAAGCGGAAATCAAGACCTTGGGTAGAGGCTTACATCACTCAACCTTGTTTCCTCTCCCAAGTTGCATATATTTTTTTTGGAGACATCTCATCAAAATGATCTTATTATGACAAGTGTTATGCATTGTGCTTATGAATCAGATTTAAATAGGAATGCAACAAATTATAGAGATGACCATAAACACAGATATGCAGTGGAAATAATACTTCATTTCATTAATGTAAAATACTAAAATATGCTTACACACGGAATTAGAAATAACCCAGCTAAGGCGATGGTAGCTTATCTCTGAGAAGAGATGTGGTGGCTACATGCCTCTGAACTATGTTACAATGAGGCTTGAAGGCCTATTTATTGTTGAGAAACAATGGAGAACCCTTAACATCCCAAAACCTAACCCTAGAAGATGAAACGCCAAACTGTGGGCCCCGTTTGGGTAAATTGGTACATCAACTTCCCGGGGTCGTACCTTTGGCATATGATCTCCGTTTGACGAGCATAGTATCTCGTTAGAAAGATACTACAACTTTAGGAAGAGAAACATCGGTCCATGGAGCCATGTTTCTCCCAGTTTTCCCAAAAAACGTCGTTTAGGGCCTCAAAACGGCTTCGGAAGTTTAGGACTCGAAAAACTACTAAAAATAGTAAACTAGGCTACAATTAAGGAAACTAAAAAGCTGAAAGAAACAATGGTGGGGGTCCAAGTGGACTTGGTAGGTGGCCACCAATATCCACCTGGATCATTCCTCCCCCCTTAGGAAACAATGGTCCCCATTGCATTGAGTTCCTCCATGAGATGAGGAAACTTCTATTGAACTTGGTCCCTGGTGAGCCACTTGCTCTGGTGAAGGAGTTGGCCTGCTTTGACAACTCGATACAATTGGATATTCTGCTGGTGAGTGTGCTTGATCTGTGTGTCCATGATCCGATCAGTTGCAGCTTGTTCCATGTAATCTGGATTTAACTTTGTGGGTGTGAGCAGTTCTGCAATGTTGGATGTGTCTAGTAATGGTGGAAAGTATGGTCGAAGGCGGTCCACATTGAACACTGGGTGCAGGCCAAGGAATGGGGGAATGCTGAGCTCAAATGCATTGTCTCCCATAGCCTTGGTAATGGTGTAAGGACCATATCGAAGTGGTCTGAGTTTCCGATAGGCTCTGGTAAGGCGTTCCTTTTGCAAATGCAACTAGACTTTGTCGCCCACCTGAAACTTGTGTGGCACTCGATGTTGATCATGTCGCTACTTGTACTTGGAATTTGATTTCTCCAAAATGTCATGGACCTGCTGGCGAATATGTTGGATGTGCTCAATGAAGCTATTTGCCTTATCTGTTTCGAACTGGACATGATCCAAATCTGCGTGAGTAGCTTCAAATGGCATGGCCACATCAATGGGACATAGTGGCTGGAATCCCAAGCCCACCCTAAAAGGGCTGTGGCCAGTTGAGCTATGGAGAGCCCGATTGTAGCTGTGCTAAACATAGTGGAGGCTCTCGTCCCATGTGTGTGGATGCTTTGAGTTTTACATGGCAGAATGTGTACGATCATCCTATTGACAACCTCTATCTGGCCATTAGTTTGAGGATGGAAGGTTGTGGACTTAGTGAGTTTGGTGTTGAGCATCGACCAGAGACTGCACCAAAATGTACTGAGGAACCTGCTGTCCTGATCTAATATGATAGACTGTGGGATCTAAAATTGTACCCACACTCATTCAAAGAAGAGTTTAACAGTGGCTTCTGCTGTGATATTCTTCTTGTAGGCAGCCAGAATGGCCATCTTCGAGAACCTGTCGACGACCACAAAAACATAGTCATTTCCATGCTTAGTGGAAGGAAGGTCTGACATGTAATCCATTGAGATGGATTCCCAAGGTCAACTAAGGGTAGGCAACGAGGTATAGAGGCCTTGCTTCTTGATGGTCAGTTTGGCAATGGCGCAGGCAGTGCGTGATCTGACGTACTTCCCGACATCCTGTCAAAGATGTGGCCAATAGAAATACTTCTGCAGTACTGCCACCATTTTCTAGACCCTGAAATGTCCAGCAGCCCGACTGTAGCGTTCTTCCCAAATCATCTTGGCACGCTCGCTTGAAGGAACACAAAGGTGATCTAGGTGGCATAACAAGGCATCCTTAAGGTGAAAATCTGGAACATGTTGACCCTCCAAGAGTGTCTGGTATGTGTGGCCGAATTTGTAGAGAAGTGGCCAATCGGAAGTCTCGTGCCCACAAGAGTTCAGCACAGTGGTTAACACCATGATTGGTGGTCAACTGAGGCAATCTACAACAATATTGGTGCTACCCTTCTTATACTTGATATTCAAATGGAACTGTTCCAGGTATGTGGACCACTTCTGATGGCGATCATTTTGCAATTTCCCTTGGGTCTATATGAACTGTAGGGGTCGGTGGTCTGTGTGGATGACCGTTTCCTTCCCCAAAATGTAATGCTTCCATTGTCGGCAGATCTACACAATGGAACACATCTCTTTGTCATAAGTGGGATACTTTCGAACTGTGTCTGAAAGTGTCTCATTGTGATATGCCACTGGATGCCCGTGTTGAGTGAGGACTACCCCAATAGCATAGTCAAAGGCATCTGTCTCGGCCTCAAATGGTTGTTGCAAGTTTGGTAATGTGAGAACTGGTGCTATGTAGAGGCGATATTTCAACTCTGTGAATGTCTTTTGTTGAACTCAGACCAAAAGAATTTTACTTTAGCTCCTCCCTTAGTGACTTGACTCAAGGGCCAAGTGATATGAGAAAATCCCAACATGAACCTGTGGTAGAAGTTGGCAAGACCTAGAAAGATGCAAGGCTCTGTCAGAGTGGTTGGAGATGGCCAATCTCGAATGGCTTGGATCTTGGATGGATCCACATGTACCACTTGTTCATCAATAATGTATCCCAGATACTGAACCTGGGTCATGCCAAAAGTGCATTTCTCCAAATTGGCACATAACTTGTGTTGCCGCAGTGTTTGGAGAACTTGTCAGATGTGGTGGAGGTGCTCTTCCCAACTTTGGCTGAAGATGAGGATGTCATCCAAGTATGCCACTACAAATGAGTTGGTGAATGGCCGCAATATGTCATCCATTAGCCTCATGAAGGTTGTAGGGGCATTCGTCAATCCGAAAGGCATAACAAACCATTCAAAAAGGCCCTCCTTGGATTTGAAGGTAGTCTTCCACATATCGGAGGATTCGATTGGTACCTGGTGATATCTTGACTTCAAATTGATCTTGATGAAATATTTTTCCCCCTTCAGTTGGTCCAAGAGGTCATCAATCAGTGGGATCGGGTACCTATTACAGATAGTGATCTTGTTAAGTGCCCGATAGTCAATACAAAGTCTCCAAGTCCCATCCTTCTTCTGTACCAACACGATTGGGCTCACACAGGGCAATGAATTTGGATGGATGTGACCTTTCTGTAGACGCTCCTGAATCTGCCTCTTGATTTCATCATTCTCCCAAACAGAGCGACTATAGATTGGTCCATTTGGCAGTGGTGCACCTGGGATCAGATCGATGGAGTGCTTGACCTGACAGTGCAGAGGAACCCCTGCGAGGGAGGTGATGATATCCTCATACTCCTCCATGACCTTGTCCATCTGAAGTTGTCGTGTGGAGGGGCCCTGTATGGAGGTCGTGGCTAACATCTTCTTCTTTCCTTGAGGGTGTATCATCAAGAAAAAAAATTCACAGTTTTGGAAATGAGCTTACTGCATTGTTTTGAAGTAATCAAAGAGATGGCGGTAGGTGGTGCTACCTCCGGTATCCTGTACAACTTATTTCCCAAAGTAACAATAACAACACGGGGCCTTGATTCATACATAGCATGTCGCTTCCACAAGTAAGGTTGTCCTAATAATACATCACAAACTTCAAGGGAAGAAATGTCACACAGTACCTCATCCGTGAAGGGCTTGATGTTGTATGGAAGGTGACACTGCTAGCTCACACGAAGATCCCGTCCTTGGTGAAGCCACTCGATGGTGTATGGTTGTGGATATGCCATGGTTGGTAGGCCTAGCCGCTTCACGACCTCTACCGAAATGAGGTTCTTTTGTCTCCCGTTGTTGACAATGAACTGTAGCGGAGATCCCTTTACCCACATCTAGGAGTGGAAGAGATGCTCCCCCTCCTCTGGATCTTCAGGTTCCTCCTTCTGGATCTTCATGGTGGCAACTGTGGTGTTGGGCTTTGCGTTGATAATCTACTTCCTTTTCGCATTCCCCTTGTCGGGTTCTGACTCAGAGTTGGAACACGCATCTGATTCTGAAACCTTTAGCTTGGCCACCAGTGACTATTTGGCCCAACACTCACTTGTGTTGTGAGTGGAGCTCTTATGTAACTCACACCACTTTCCTGTGTCCTTTTTCAGCTTCACGACACTATTCTTTGCTTTTAGCTTTGGCGGGTGTCATGGGCCGCCCTACCTTGGCTTTGTCCTTTGTTCTGTGGTTTGGGGGCACCTTTCCTTTGCTTTGGATTCGCAAATCCAAAGCCTCGCTTCTTCTGTTTAAACTTTTTCTCGACCTTGATGGCATATCGATATGCCGTGCCGAGCGAGGGGATGTTCAGGAATTCTATTTCTTCCTGGATGTACTTGTGCAAGCAGCTGCAGTATTTGAGTATCAAATGTTGCTCTGAATCCTTGATACCCAATTTTGTGCGAAGTGTATGGAAAATATTGGTAAACTCTGGCACGTATTGGTCCCTTCCCTGCCGCAGCATGGTCCACTTTATGTATTGATCCTCATAGCTTTCGATAGAGTATTACTACCCCTTGATGGCATCTTGGAATGAATCCCAAGTGGGTGCGGCTGAAAACAGTGAGCCTATACTTTCATCCTTTTGCTCGCAATAGGTTTCCCACCAATCCTTGACGTGGGGGGCTGCTTTAAGAAGAGCGAAAATAATCTTTTCTCGACTGGAAAAATCATGAATAGAAAAATAACCCTCTAGCAGATTTAACCATTTATTGACAGCATCTGTGTCTATCTGACCCTTGAATATGGGGATTTCAAAATTAACTTGTGCCTTAAACGGTGTGGCGTTTCCAGAATAGCTATTGGAAGCCGATGTGTGGCCCCTTGGTAGCTGCTGAAGGATCTGGGCAAATTTTTCCATCATCGCGTTCCTTTGTCGCTCGAGGGCTTCTTTGAGCAAGATTTTGATAGGATCTCCTAACCCCTCGTCTTTATTTTCATCCGCCATGGGAGACCGTCGGGATTGGCGAGGCTGGTCTTGCAAAGGTTCGACTAGTTCAAGCCCTAACTCCTTATATCATGACCTCGCTGGGGACATGCAAAGAAAAACAGAGAAAAAGCAGACCGCTCTGATACCACTGATCCAGATTTAAACAGGAACACAACAAATTACAGAGATAACCATAAACACAAAGATGCAATGTAAATAATACTTCATTTCATTAATGTAAAATATTGAAATATGCTTACAAACAGAATTGGAAATAAACTAGGTAGGGTGATGGTAGCTTATCTCTGAGAAGAGATGTGGCGGCTACATGCCTTTGAACTGTGTTACAATGAGGCTTGAAGGCCTATTTATTTTTGAGAAACAATGGAAAACCCTTAACATCCCAAAACCTAACCCTAGAAGATGAAACGCCAAACTGTGGGCCCCGTTTGGGTAAATTGGTACATCAACTTCCTGGGGTCGTAACTTTGGCATACGATCTCCGGTTGATTTGCATAGTATCTCATTAGAAATATCTATCCGAGAACTACAAATTTGGGAAGAGAAACATCAATCCATAGACCCATGTTGCTCCCAGTTTTCCCAAAAAACGTCGTTTAGGGCCTCAAAACGACTCCCGAAGTTCAAGATCCGAAAAATTACTAAAAATAGTAAACTGGGGTACAATTAAGGAAACTGAAAAACTAAAAGAAACAATGGTGGGGGTACAAGTGGACTTGGGAGGTGACCACCAATATCCACCTAGATCAGCTTATCAGTAGACACGATTGTCATATCTCTTTGTTGAGAAATTGCTCTAACATAGATACTAAGCATGGGAATGCCCGACTTAGGACATGATTTTAGATTTTTTTATATATGTGTGTTGTATAATATTTCTCGTATTCCTGAGGCTCCGATCCTGTCTCCCTTTTTTCGAAGAAAATGACAGTTATATAAAGTATTTTGGCCATTGTCTCTGCCTCTAATCTCACACTTTAGGGGGCATCTGTTACACAAGAAAATGACCTCCTCATCAGCTTAGAGGAGAAAGGAAAGATGACTGAAAGATTGACCAAGTTCATAGGCCTATTTGTGAAGCTAACACTCTCAAGGAACTAGCAACCTACTTTATAAAGCTTCCTAGCCATGCATCAGGTGCGTTAGTACCTAGGGTAACTCTATATGTTGCCTCGGGAAGAGCGTTAGTCAACCTAAATGAGTTTCTATGAGTCAAAGGAACAAGTTGACCAAGAAATATCCCTATATTCACTCCTATGTCAGCTCATAAAAGCAGGGAAACATCCAGATTCGACCTGTTTGGAGGAATTAATATTCCTAATGGAGTCTATAAACATGGAAAGAGCATAAAATCATGGAAACATCTCTACTTTTTCCCAAAGGAACTCATGAAGGATTTGGCAAGGCTTATCCTCTCATGCTATATATATGAGGCTAAGGCCATTGTGGAAGGGGTTGAAACATTTGAAAGGATTTCCTATTTGACTGTTAAAGCTAGTATTAGACAGAGCTCTTCAAGAGCTTAAGAAGGGAGAGAGAGAGAGGAGTTGGACGAGTAAGGGAAGGTTGATGCAACCGATGGTTGTAATCACTCTTTTCTATCATTAATATAGACTTGCAATTGTGTTGTCCACTCCATGGCATTGGTATTGTAATTTATTTACATGTTTATGGAACATTATTATTATGATTGGCTTAGATGCATGCAATTAGATATCCCTATATGTTAGTGTATTGGTTGTTAAAGTTATATGCTGTGATATTATGCCTTGTCTTGTCTATGTGCACGTACTAATCTTGGAGCTCACTGAGGGGTCTTCCACTCTGCTACTTTTTTCTCTCCAACAACAGCACACCAAGACCTGAGGTAATAAGTCCTTCTTGCTACTTTGATTCTTCTCATTTGACTAACATGGATATATGCATGTATCTCTGGGCCAGCTGCAACTAATATGACTGTCTACTAAGGATCCCGGGAAGATCCTTGAGGGTATCTCCACCACCAAACACCTATGCATTAATCCCTATATCACGCCTCGACCTGCACTCCTTAGCAATCTTCACACTACACACCACCGAGCCCAGACAACTCTAGCCACTGAACCTTGACATCTCTACCTTTGATATAACTCTTCCCACGATGTGCGAGACAATTCTTCCCCGATGTGCAGGGAAAGACTCCGAGCGACACAGACTCATAACACACAAGTAATCACCATTTTTTATATGGGCACCTCAATCCACTCATTTCATATTTAGGTGATGTTCCCTCTATTTCTTTGGGCATCTCAATCCACCCATTCAAGTCTTTAACTTGAGGCATTCTCCCCATGTTTTTTTCTTTAAAATACTTTGCTTCTACTACCATGATCTTCGGAATGTGAGAGGGTTTTGAGAGCAAGAGAATCTCATATGTATTTAATCCCAGCCATGACCTCTCACACCAAGAATCGCATGGGTAGTGTGCCGCCCACTGATGTCAACCATAATTATGGAGCCATGTACCATCGTTTTCGAAAGTCTTCAGCCACTCCAGACCTCTCTACTTATTCTTCGTCTCATCCATGAATAATATTCTTCTCAGCTTTTGCATCAATCAACGTTGTTTTCTTGAGTTTCTTCTACTTCCTTTCTCTGGGCATAGAGGCCTCTTTTGCATCTACCCTATTGCTCTTCCTCAAAATATTTGGAGTGACCACAATTGATGATATTACAAAACCCACGCTCTCAGTGAAACTCCAACTCGCTTATATCAAAATCCTCCAAGCACATACTGGACAACTCATCCACACAGTCCCACGAGCTCCTCCAAGTGCAATCCAATGACTTCCTTGGTTGTTAGGGATAGATCTCGACACTCTTCAATCATTCCTCCAAGCGCAGTCCAACAACTTCCTCAGTTGTTAGGGAAAAATCTCAACACTCTTCAATCAGTCCTCCAAGTGCAGTCCAACAACCTCCTCAGTTGTTAGGGACAGAACTCAGAACTCTTCAATCACTCCTTTTGAAGTCTTCTACGTTTTCTGATGTCGTGAGCTTCCTCTAATGTCAAGCCCAACACTAGTAGCCCACTTGGCTTCAGCACTCAACCCACATTAGACTCTGATGCCTCCACCATTGGCTTTGAAACAACTAATCAAACAACATTGTTATAGGACATCGCCCCTCCATACACATATTTAGTAACCACGATGCCTTTTGCATCTCTCAATGCACAGCGCTCTCTTCAAACATCTCTCAGGGCTTCATTGTCTGCAATTAACCAGACTACATGCAACTTCACTATTCACATTCATCTGGACTGCAACCTCTACACCAAGGATCCCTCATGCCTTCACTCCACCGAGCTTACTTGGATATGGCCCTGATACCAGTTGATGGAACTGAGAAGACTCACCGAAGTGACCTTGACGATTGTACTAAACTTATGGTAAATTTATACACGCAGACAACTGTAGATTCAATAGCAATCTGTCAACTACCATTTATGATTCAACCTCACCTACCAACTACCATTGCCTGCTTCTGACTAGTTGTCATGGGAACAGGCGTTGGGCGGCATGATTATTCTAACAAAGAGGATGGTGGTCCCAAATCTAAGGATCGACATAGTTGTGTATTGGTGGATTATATAGAGATGATTTAGATGGGTGCCAATAGTGAGAAGACAATGTGTTTCTAGATTCAAATATGATCATTAGATTGACCTGATTAATGGTGTTAACCTGCTGAGTTTTTTGTGCCTAGTCACTCTCACAATTTAAATTTTAAACATAGATCAATTATGGTAAAGGAGAATAGACTTAATTATGCGAACGTGTGCAGTTGTGATGGAATGTGCAAGATTTAAAGCAGTCGTGGACCAAGTCACACCCTACATAATTTTTTGAGGGCTCTCGGTCACAACCAAAAGATTATGGTGTAGAGATAAAGTGAAATATGAGATATCCATTTCTATAAAGAACATACTTTAACGTTAGGCCAGACAACATGAACATTATAGTCCTTCCATTAAATCTGATCACTATCTTTATTGGTGAAGTGTGGTGAACTTGGAGTTACACTCCTCTACCTTTCCGGCTGGAATCTGTGGTTGAAGGACTAATTTCTTCCATTTTCTGTGGCTTCAGATTAACTTCGAGAAGAAAGAGAGTGGGGTCTCTATTCCTGGTTAATAGAGTGCATGTGGATTTGTTGAATAGACCAGCCACTTGAAGCAGTGATAGGTCAATGCTTTAGAAATTGTAATTATCCCATTTAAGTTTCCCACTAGCATTATTGGCAAGTTGGGAGTTGTACCCCTCTATCTTCTCCATGGAGTCATTCGCCTCTTTCTCCTTATCAATGGAGAGATCCACACCTCCTATCTCTGATCTGAAGTAGGTTCTCAGTTGAAAAAGTACCTTACTATCAAAATTTGTGTTTCTATATACATTTTCCAACTCTAATTGGTCCTTTTTCTTAGAAATATATCTTAAAGAAGTATTTTCCTTAAAAGTAATTTTGGGCATGCATTTTTTATTTCCAAACGTCATTTTAAAAAATATTAAGAGTATTTTTAAATGATGCTCAATGGCCATTTGTCCATCTGTTGATGTATTTGGTATCTTGATGGTTGCTTGTTATGAAACCCTTCCTTGTTGGCTAGCCATGTAAATCTACTTGATTGATCTTATTTATGTGGTGATTGGGACTGTGAAGTTATTGTCATCATCATTCGTCCTTTGTAGCCTTCCTTTGTAACATTTTTTTTCTTTTCTGACTTGGTTTTTTTCAATATGAGTAAAAGGTTGTAGGAGCTCTATGAGAAGAAGGTAGCAAATGAACTTCATAAAGACTTCATTCAATTGCAGTCTGTGGTAACTCTATTGCAAGTAGAGAATTCAACTCTTAAGAATAGGTTGCAAACTTCAATCGCTGAAAAAATCAACAAGGTTGAACATTTGGAATCAACCATGGGAAAATATCTCCAAATGCGTGTAGATGAATTTCAAGAGAAGATTGGCCTCCTTGATGACTAGTAGGAGGAAGTTGAGTCTTTTTTTTATTTGAGAACAAAAAATTGAAGAAGCAGCTGGAAGAGAAAAATAATCAACATGTTACGGAAGTTAATTGTTTAAAAGAAACAATGTTGGAGCAATATCAACTTTTGAAGCAAGATTATCATTCATTGTCTCAACAGTTTATTAAGAAGGATGAGGTCAATCAAAAGCTGCAAGATTATAAGCACGAACTTGAATTGGAAGTTAGTCATCTTCAGAAATTTGAGATGGAGACAATTGTTGATAAGGTGTCAAACTCTCCTTCTTCCACACTTGATGATGTTGAATTCTAGAAGCTTGATGCTAATGATCATGATTCATCACATGCCTTTGTCACACTTGGTTTTTAAAAGAATACCACAAGTATTGGATCTCGATTGTTGAGTAAAATGGAATATATTGGAAGAGGACTTGGGAGGAATGGACAGGGAGTTGTTACTCCTATTAACCCTATAGTGAAAAAATCAAGAGCAGGTCTTGGATACAATATTGTTGTTGTCTCATCACCTACATCCAATTATGAGGTGCTTGAATAAAATTCTCTTGTTAATTTTTATAAACATATTGATGACATGGATATTAATGCCATTCCAGATGAAAATGTTGTGGCACCCAACTTTGAGTCTGAAAAACAAAAAATGAGTTATCTGCACAAACTCATTAGAAGAAATTACCCAAGCGTCAACATTATTGGTCAACTAGTAGACCAACATTTAGATCATTACAGAAGAGATGTGAAAGAATGAATTTTGGACCAATGCGAACCATCAGGATTGATTGTGGATGGATTGATGAATAGTGATGGCATCATTTGAGCTAATGCTTGAAGAATTAATTCATTGTATTGCATCAATTGTTCGTTGTTGATTGTCAACGTTCCCTTGGTTGTGGTTCACACGGGAAATTTGTTGACAATGGATACTATTGATTCTCGCTCCTTCCATAGTTGTGTTTTGGGGGGGTCAATTAGATGGTGAAAAATATGGTTGTCGTTCCTTTGTTGACAATTTTCATATTTTCTGTTTGATCAGTGTGATGGTGACAATGTTCAAACAACTTCAAGAATGTTGTTATACAACATTTTCTATACTTACAGGCCTCATTATTTGTTTGTTGGTTGATGGTGTTGCTTCTATTTGGAGCCCTTATCATGGTGCTTTATAGGTGCCTATTTTCTCTGAAGCTTTTTGGGAGAAGTTGACAGTGTTTGCCACATGTGTGCCTCTGCAACAACCCTACTTCAGAGATCGACCGACCTCATTGAGGTTTTGTTATCACTAAGAATTTTTCCCTAGAAGTTATCAGAAGAAGGGAAAGACCGAGGTAACCACAAACCAATATTTTAAGTACAGGCTCTAGCCAACCTATGACTCAGAGAGGGCTCTCTCTATATGTTTTAGCTTTGTTTGCTAAGATTTTAGGATAGTTCTTAAAGTTCAGGGGGTTTTGAATTTGTATTGGAGGTTGGATGGTAGAATCCTTAAACAAATGGACAGAATTATGTCTCTGGCTATTGGGCTATGGAGTCAAACAAGGGCAACAGAACTGGAATTAAATCATTAAAGGGAGTGTTCAAAGAGAAAGCTAGTAGAGTGAAGCACAAATTTTTGGGTCGAATGGGTGAAATGATCTTAACATAGGTAAAATGATCTTAACATGGGTGAGAGAGAACTTAAGAATTCTCAAACTGGGATTAAAATGAGGAAAAGAGGGTAATCATGAGCAAAGGGCAATTAAGAATCCTTTACTATAGATCAGAGGGAAACTACCTGAACTAAGGAGCAATCAAGAATTCCTTAACTTAGATAATTAGCAGAAAACATTAAAATGCATAATAGTTAAAACAGAGTGCAATGAAGCAAGTTCTGAGATATCATTCCATATTATAGCATTCAGATTTCAGATACATTTAAGAGTATGAAAAACTTATAAAGAAAATAACATCACAAGAGAAAATACTTGTTGTACTTCACACTACACATGAATCCAGTGAAATATCTTTGCTTTATTCATTAATCCAGCTTGTTGGTCCCAACAGTGATACAATAGCTTAAAGTCTTTGATCAAAAACTCTATAGAAATGTCTAAGAATCCACCCTACATACTTCGATTTGTGAAGTATTTATACAAACAATAGTTACAAAATATCTCAAAACAACTTGAGATTTAATTTATGAGATACAAATATCTTCTTGCAATAAGATAGAGACAGCTAATAAATTGTTTCATGTTTTCCCCTTTTTATTTGGGTACTGCTCGCTGTTATCGTTGGATTTGTAGCCCTTTGTGTTGGCTTTCAGTTGTGGAATTTCATGTTGGAATCTTCTTTAATTTCATCTTTCACTCGATACTCTTTGACCCTGCTACTCTTTGACCCTATTGCCCTGTTTTCATCTGTTTACCTGGTTGCCTTCATTTTTACTGTGTGGTAACTTTTAGCTGTAAATTCATCACAGTAAATCAATCATAGTCTCCCACCATTCTGCATCAAGTAATTTCACATTCATCATTCTCCTATAAATCTCATCAGCCTTAGTATATTTGGAAAAATTAGGTTTAGTGAGGAATAAATGTTTGACCTCATGTTCCAGACAAAACAAGTTTTCAAATGTGTCATACAACACTTTTCCTATTGGTAGGGCTTTTATGGATGAAGAACTGGCTTGTTCCTTATCCAACTTCCTAATTTTATTACCGTAGTCCAGTTGTGTCATGAGCTTTTCATTGATAACCATAGGACTGGGCAAACCTTTCTCCCTCAAAATCTGGAATTTAGCCATGAACCTATCAATGGCTACCTACATATTATGTAATTTATTTTCTAAGTTGAGCATGAGGTTCCTTTTGGAAAGGACCTTCCTTATTTCTAAAATAGTCTCAGTTCTATCTTCAATATTTATCTCATGTATCTCATATATGTTCTTACTGTTGATGATGTGGATGAGTCTATTGACATCCTCAGGATTATCTCCCAACTCTTCCTTTACTTTCTGGATAACTTCTATAGCTATCTTTACTAACTCCGTTTGTTCAAAAATAACTTGGATTGATGGCCAAATATCATTGACAGAGTCAATGATATTGGCCCACATCGTTTCCTTGGTTTGTCCAAGTGGTTTCTCCAGCGTTAAGTCTTTCTCTAGGATTTTGATTCTCTCACCCATTCTCTGGGTCTTTTTTGTTTCTTCTTTTTGCTTTAGTTAGGAAAGTTTGCAGTCAATTTCCAAACTTGCCATTTTTTCCTTTAGTCTTTTCATCTCTGTAACTTGGATATACATTTATTCCATGGCTTTAATTAATTCTGTTGTTTTTTCTCCTTGTGCACCTATTGTTGTTGTAGATTTTGTTGTTACTAGCAATGTTGTGGTAGGTGGAGCAGTGGATGCTAGTGATGTTGCCAATGTAGAAGGAACTACTGTGGATACTGTTGGGATGAAATCCTTGGAAGTTGTGACCACATCTTCTTGTTTTAATTGGATCAAAGCATCCAATTCCTTTTCAGTCTCTTTAAGTTGATCATTTAGCTTCAGGACCAAGTCCATCAACTCCTCATGTCTGGTTTGATTCTCTATGAATTCTAGAGTTTGAGGATGATGCAGTTGGGGTATTTTCAATTGCATCTTAAGTGCAACAATGTCTTCATTTTTCTTCTTTATAAGCTACTATGTAGCTTTTATATCCTTGGGATCGTGTCCCAATTCAATTACTAAGTCCTCTAAGGACTTGATCCTTGTATTCTTGGCCTATGAGGAGGCCTTTTCCAACTAAAATTGTGCATATATGTTGTTCAAAGAGTTCTATAGCTAATGGGCAGCTATGGCTTTACCTGTCAGGGTGGAGTATATCGTCTGCCTAGCCTGTTTGTGCAATTCAATCTAGTCTAGGGGATGAATATCCCTTGCCAGCACTTCAAAGTCAACCTTTTTGAAATCTGCTATTGTTTTGTGCTATTGTGTCATAGGTTTAATAAAAGACATTTGCAGCTTTCCCTCTTTAATGTCAAAGGCTGACATTAGCCTTGTTTGATTGATGGGAGTCAGTCTCAAGTACTGAGCATAGGTTTGGGCCTTAAGCCTCTCATTTCTCGCTTTGATTTCATTATATTTTTCCTTGATATCCTAGTCTTTGTCAGTAGGCCTGCTGAAGGAAGATACTTCTACACTGAGCTAACTTTCCAACATCTGAGTTTGTGATGTGGAAGGCTCTTGCATGCCTTCAGATGGAGTGGTTGGCCTGCTTCTATTTTCCTTTGTATCTGTCACCTGTGCTGAATATTCTATGTATTCTTACTCAGAGGTCGGATTTAGCCTCTGCCTCTTACTGGATTCCTGTTGCAAAATTTGAGGTGCCCACCCCTGATGTGGAAGCTCCCTCTCTGTTCCTCTTTGGTATCTTCTCCTCATTCTGAGGAGTCTGTATGACTAGAGGGGTACTCATGGTTGTTTGTGGTTGATCTGATTGCTCTGAAACCTACAGGAAAGAACCCTCATGAAGCTGTCTTTCTAGATCAATGAGAGTATTCTCTATGTCTACCCTGGTGCTGTCTTGATCTGCTAGGGTACCCTCCACCCATTCTGTTTGATTGGCATAGGCTTCTATTTTAGGTATGGGATGGTGAATGAAAGGTCCTAACTTGACCTTTTGTCTCTTATTTGTGATGAATTCCAAAGGATCACAACTCCATATGAAACTCCCATGGAAATTCATGCTTTGCAATATCAAGTCTGCTTCTTTGCCTACCTCCCTAGAGTTGCATATGAAGGGGCCTAGTTGGTCTTTTATTCTAAAATGGGCTTTCTTCTTAGCAAACACAAAATTGAGTTCATCAGAATTGATGATTTGTCTGTAGTATTCCAATGCAAACAACCTCATTGGGAGGCATCTTGGAAACTTGTATGGTGCAAGCATGCAACCATAGATTCTAATTCAGTGTGGTTTTGGTACAAGTACCAATACCCCACTTTGCTCTGCTTGGAAAACTGTAGGACCCTCTTTATTTCTGGACTGATTCTAGAAGGAGGGCTTCCTGTCAACATGGTCATGACTGGGTGTACAAATAAATCAATAAAATTAGAATAAGAGTATGGAGACTGATATTTGTGGATTAATGGGGTCCAAAAAATGACTAACCTGGGCTGGCCCTTGTTGTCCAACTTCTGAAGGGTGAATGGGAACTTATCAGTTTGATAATACAAGAACATATGATATAGGATTGAAGAATACTTGAAAACTCTTTCATTGCTCATTCTAAGGAATTTCTCATGCATCCTGTCAGCTATAAATTGGGCATAGTCATAAATGACAGCAGGAGGCTATCCTGGAGTGTAGATGGACATGAAGGCAATGATTAATTCGTAAATGTATTCACTAGTGTTGTACCCCAAAACAAAGGATATCATAGCTACAATGTTCTGGCCCCATGGGGAGAAAATAGCAGCAACATATGGAGGGGAGTCTTTAGGGATGTGCTTCTCCTCCCTTATGAAGGTTTGGAATAGTTGGGCCAGCTTTGTAGGGCTAAGCTTGGGGTACTGGTCCAACAGGTCTCCAATTGAAAGGGGAGTTAGATTTAACCCTGGTTGGAGCTGCAACATTTCATTTATGGACTCAGCAATGATGGTGAAAAGTATGGTTTGGTTTGGGGACATGATTGCTCTCTAACTAGGGATGTAATGGGCATGATAGTAGTGGAAAATCTCTGGGAAAATATGGACTTGGTGGAACTAGTATTTTCGAAAATTTGACTCCTAAAGTCCAATCTCATCAGAATGATTAAGGTATTTGTCCCTACTTTGGCAATGTACTTTGAGCAGGGACTCTAGGGCAGTGGTATCTTTTATTTGGAAATCTTTATCAGATAAGGGAAGGTGGTCCAGGTCTAAGTAAGATGTAGAGATGGACCTTACATCCATTGCAATTGGGGCAGCCATACTCAGTTCTTGTGGATTTGAGCGTGGGGGGTGATTCAGAGTTTTTTAGGGCAATGGTTGTCTTGCAGGTAGTTATGGCTCAGAGTGTTAAAATTGAACTAATTTGATATTTTTTCCTTAATAATCAGTGTTATGAGGGTGGATTTACTTGGAATTAGATAATGGAGTTGGTTTTCCATGGTTAAATACCTGGAATTAGGCAGAATTAACTATAAATGGTGGTTGCTAGAAGGTTGCAGAGGTATGTACGATTCTGGTACAGACTGGTGATGAGCTGGTCTATCTGTAGTGTCTGTGGAGTAATGGAGAAGGTTTGTGAGCCAATTCGTTGTTTGCAGGGGTCGCAACAGCTTTTCTGAATTCTCAGTGACAATTGCGTGAAAAGAGTGAAAAGAAGGGTAAATGGGCCTTTATATCAAAAACAGTTAATTTTTGGCGGGTTCATTGATTGATGAACAGTGACGGTTTTTGGTTAAATGAGAGAAATGGTTTTGGAGGGCCATCGCACTGCTTTTGTGGTGCGAGCGGTATTCAAGAGGGGTCGCCCGATTCCATTCGTTGTTCGACACGTAACATCGAGGGCCGGGAGGAAAACCACCTTATCGGGTGGGTAAAGGGCGGACATCGGGTCGGCTCGATATGGATGTGAGTCATTGGATGAGGGTGAGGAAGATCGTATGGTGATTAGGAGGTGAAGCTGTCCGGCAATTTATACAAAAATTTTTCGGGGGGCCCATCGGTATAATCACCAGTGTTATAGGATTAACTTAGCACTTAATCTCATTAGGGCACTTTAATGCGGGATTAAGGACTGTGGGCGAGGTTTTTAATATATTTCGTGGGATATGGGGGTAATCATATAGTTTATAACTAAACTAAGGGGGTTATTTTATATAAAGGAGTTAAATATTTACGGGCTAATGGGTTTTTCACAAATTTTATATATTTAATTTAAAGCTAGAGGTGAGATGAGCTGAAGGGGTACTGTACTTAGGTATAGAAAATATTATATGCTTTCCATATATTTAGTATTTAGGATAAATGTTATTGGGTGGGTTTTTTTCATAGAACATGTTTGTCATGGGGTTTTCCTAGGCAAAAAGAACTTAGCCTTAGGAAAAGGGTTTTTGTGAGGGGGATGAATGAATTGCAAAGGAATTTAACACCTTTCCTTCTTAAGTCATCAAGCTGAGGGTCTGGTCCCACCAAAAGTTAGAGAAATGCTCTGAGCCTTTGTGAATTGAAGAATGATAGGTATTAATTTTTTTTATTATGAGAGGGAAATTAGTGAGTCTCATAGGGGTTAAAATGAATGACGGGGATGTTAAATAAATCATATTTTGAACCATTGCCTTTGCTTTGTTTACCACTTATGCATATTTGAAAGATGCATTTGGAATAATAACATAAGTGCTTTTTGTGTCATCACATGATGTTTCTGCAAACTTTCTACTACTTACCCATTCACTTATCCTACCATTTTTTCTTCACTTTATTTGGGTGCATTTATGCTAGCAAGCCCTTATTAATACTTTTATTTTCTTTACATAACAAACTATCTAAATCTAACCTTATATCTTCCAAGGACTCAGATTAAACTGATGAGTTCCTTTTATTCACTCTACCTATCTAATGATCTGCCAAGATTACACTGTTTGGTCATATTTTATTCTCTAATTATAAACATAAAATAGCCAGGTTTAAACAATTTGACTGTCATGGATTGTGGCATGAGTAACAAGCTACACACAATCATTTATTATGCATAAAAAATAAATAGTACTGGCATTTTGGCTTGCACACTTTCATGGTCTCTTTTTGTCTTTTGGGGTTCATATATTTTCATTTTTTTTTTACCTTTTTATTCTTTTCGTCATTTGATTGTTCTTTTAGGACATACCATCTTTACATTTTTTAATTTTTAAATAAGGAAAACATTTGCAGAAAGCAAAGGTTTGTACAATGTTACAAGGCTTAACCTCAACCGTTCAAAATTATGACTCCTATTGGTATAGGAACCTAACAGGTTTTATGGCTCACATCTTCAGAGTTTTAGTACTTCAACATTTTGTTACTTGTACTTCTTGATTGGAGCAGGTATATGTTCTTACCATTCAGTGGATCGTTATAGGATCTACAATTTCAGCTCCATGATAATTTGAGCACTGACATCTTTCTCTTTTGGGTGGAGGGGTGCCGAGCGTTTTTCCTACATCTTTTTCTCTCGTTCTCTACTTATGAGAGTTTGTACATGGGTACCTAATCAAGCCTTGTTGTTGGGACCCATTCTTTGTTTTCTTTTTTCTTTAGTTACTCTCAATGTTTCACTTAAGGGGGGGAGGGGAGTGTTAGAGTTGGCTTTTCCAATGCCTCATTTCCCTATGAGCTATGTATGGTAATTTGTAAGCTCACATAAGAACTTGCATATGTCTAGTTGTTGTAGTTATCGTTAATCGACACTCAGTCTCCTCCATTATTGTATAATAGAGACCTTCCATGTAATTTAACAAAATATTTGTGAGTAATAAAATTTACTATTTTACAAATAAATGCAATCATATATATAATATCCTTACCAAAGAAATATTTAAAAAAATAAATTAATTAAATATCACCATTTTTATAATGTACAAAAAATGAATACTAAACATAATAAATTCGAAAAGTCTAATGGTATATAATAAATTAAGCAATAAATGTACACCTAAACTAAATGAAATATTCTTTATTTTCTAACCATAGAGTAGAGACTACGCCTCAATCCAAATATACATCAAGATACTATCGATCATATATGGTAACATGTTAGACATAATCTCATTAATTAAATATTTTTTTTATGTTCTAACTAGAGATTACATACATCGCCTCATTCCAAATATGCATCGAAATACCATCGAGCATATATGGTAACATGTTAAGCATAATGAGATGGTAACATGTTAAGCATAATCTCATTAGAACAAAAGATTTTTTCCTTATTCCAAATATTTTTATAGAATATTTTAAAACAAACAATTTCCACTAACCTATATACTAAATATTAAATAAAATATACTAAACAATATATTAAAAAAGAAATATTAAATTTTTTTCATAGTATAAATATTAAATATTTTGTAAAAATATCTTAAAATAATTATAAATGATGGTTTTAAATAGTGCAACATGTTACCATAGTTGAACAAATTTCTAAAGTCACGAAAGATGTGTAGGTTAATTTAAGAAAAAGTCTACACGAAAGATGTGTAGGTTAATTTAAGAAAAAGTCTACACGAAAGATGTGTAGGTTAATATAAGAAAATGTCAATATTTTTAGGACAGATGTGTATGCTAATATAGAAAATGCCAACATTTTTAAATGTATGAATATAATTGTAATAATAAAAAAATTGACTACTCAATATTGGTGTTATTAACACCAATGACATCCCTTTAATCATTTTCTTAATTAAATTTTGATTAAATTATATAAATTTAAAAGTGCCTACACGTCATAATTATATCAATAAATAAAATTCACATCACATAATTTTTTCATATCAAAATCATATGTTTAAACCTTTGTTTAGATTAAAAATTTACGAAACCCTATTATAAATTTATTATGTGATTTATTAATTGCCATCTATCAGGTTTAAGAAGTGAAAAATAAAAAAATAAAAGAAAAACTACATTCAAGTAATGACAAGTTATACTCAATCTTAATTTCTTTTCATATCAAAATCATATGTTTAAACTTATATTTCAATTAAAAATTTACCAAACCTGATTATAAATTTATTGTGCGATTTCTTAATTGCGACCTATCCAGATTGAGAAGTGAAAGGAAAAAAAAAAATTACACTTGGATAATGACAATTTATACTCAAGGTAAAAGAAAAATAGTTTTTCATTTTCCATAGAATATGTCAAAAAATAAATAGTTTTTCTTAGCTCGAAGATTGCAGAATAGTGATCATATGAACACTCAACTTTGCGAGGAGTCAATGTCAATAACACATAAATAAGTAGATTTTCATATGGTTTTTCACGGCTCGAAGATTGCAGAATAGTGATCATATGAACAATCAACTTTTTGAGAAGAGTCAATGTCAATAAAACATAAATAAGTAGATTTTCATATGGTTTTTCTTAGCTCGAAGATTGCAGAATAGTGATCATATGAACACTCAACTTTTTGCGAAGAGTCAATGTCAATAAAACATAAATAAGTAGATTTTCATATGGATTTTCACATCTCGAAGATTGCAAAATAGTGATCATATGAACACTCAAGATTGCACACTCAACTGTGCGAGAGTCAATGTCAATAAAACATAAATAAATAGATTTTCATTGTTGGAAGATTCCAGAATAGTGACGATCTGAAGACTCAATGAAACAATTGTCTTTTTACTGTCGTAACAACTTTTCATATCGAAATGCATTGAGCAGTCATTTCGATGAGTTTATTAATCTCTTCGAAGACTTTGGTTTTCCCATGCGAGTAGTTTGAAGAGAATTACATCATCTTACCTCAATTTGACCCACCAAAATAGAATGTTTCGAAGATCAGATCATCGAGAATAGAAGAGTATAGAAGGCAACGTTTTTCATTAATACTAGGTTTCGAAGAGCAGATCATCGAGAATAGAAGAGTATAGAAGGCAACGTCTTTCATTAATACTAGAAAGCTCTAATTTCTACCACGTGCCCGGAGTTTGCAAAGTAATGCCAGTAAATAAAGCAACCAATTCTCACGTAATTAATGTTTATGAGTTACGTTGAAAAAAGGAGTGGCTTACATGCAACGAACAATATTTCACCGTTTTCTCTGAGCGCCCCTACTTTTAGCTTGAAAATATGCAGTTGAGGAAAGAACAGGGAATTGCTTAGCTTTAGGTTCTTGTGTAGTATTAAAGTTGGGTATTACTTTGCTCCAAGCTTTTAATATAGTAAAGCTGGTGTGAGGTGTTCTCGAGCTTAGTAAACATAAGGTATTACCTCTTATCCTATCCGGAACAAACACTGTCATACGACATAGATACCAAGTTAAGCATCACATCATAGTGAGAAGTACACTATTTGAAAACTGGGGTTGCTAGCTATTTTGGACTAGCTTCAACCCCAAGAAGAACAATAGGTAAATACGCTTATTCATGGGACTCGGATCGTTACCGTTTTCTTCATATATGTAAGAGACCCCTTCCGCCCAAAGCTCTATTTTTCTTCATGATTTCATGCAAAATGAGTGCAGATAGGTGAATTTTCTCTATAAATAATTGGCGCCAAATCAATGTAATACAGATCTTTTTGGGAGCAGCCACAAATGTGACAGCCGTAAGGGAGTAGTTTATGCTTACGAGGATGGAGACAAACAACGTAAGGCTTCTTTCACTACCCGTGAGAATAACAGTAAGTGTACCGTAAGGCTTCTTTCACTACCCGTGAGAATGAGAAAAACTCTTGCTATGCGTTTTCTTCTATCGGTAGAACCCACATCACATCAATGTTATGTATCAAATATAGTAAAGTTGATGTGGTGTGTTTTCCAGCTTAGTATGAAAAATATATTGTAATATAATATTATCTTAAGTTTTGAATTTTTTCATATAAAAATTATTTAAAACTATCACTATTTGATTTTGAGAGTTTAGTATGAAAAGATATTGTAATGCAATATTATGTTAGGTAAATATTTTGATTTTTCAAATATAAATTGGTGTGAGGTGTTTTCCAGTTTAATATGAAAGATATATTATAATACAATATTATGTTAGGTAAATATTTTGATTTTTTCAAATAAAAATTATTTTAAAGTATGATTAGTTGATTCTGAGAGCTTAGTATAAAAAAGATATTGTAATACAATATTATGTTAGGTAAATCTTGTGACTTTTCAAATAAAAATTATTTAAAAATCTCAGTACTTGATTCAAAGTAACTAGGTAATCATCAACCAATAGCAAGAACAGAACTATAGTTCAGTTCCCGCGCCCCAGCGTTCCTATTAATTCGGTGGTCTCACTCACCTCACCTGCCCGGCCAATCAATAAATCAATTAATCTGTCCCTTCAAGAGACTCAAAGGCAGGCCAACGGGACAAAGACAAACTGACAACGATTAGGCTAAACTATACGTCATAAAATACCCCTGAAAATGAAAGCCTAAATAATAATAATATAATGTTTATCTGGATCCCAGTTAGTATCCATAAGAACAAAAAAATGGTGCGTCACTTCTTTCACACCAGTGAAAACAGGTCATTGCGTCACTTTCGCAACACAGAAAAATAGAATTTGCGTAAATTTGTCAAAAAAACGTGCAAAATTTGTGGTGGACGCACCGTGCTAGTGGAGAGAGGGTGCAAAATTGCACATAAAACGTCCTGTCGGGGGCAGGTCAGCAAACGACAATCCAATTTTTGGGCTCCACTAAGTCGGTCGAAGGTTCATTTCTTTTTGGAATCCTCCTCGAATTTTAAAAAGGTTCGAATACATGACAAAACTCAACAGTTTTTTTTTTAATTCATGAAATTTGGCTCCATTTGTGTGCCTTCGTTGAAAGGCTTTATTTAAAGACTTGTGAGTTTTTTATTTAAGGCTTTTTAAATAAAAAGGATTTAAAAAAAATGTTCTTTTGTTTGAAAGCTTTTTGAAGATTAAAAAAAAAAAAAAACCATTTTATTGAGAAAAAATGATTTTTTAAAAAAGGTGGTGTTTGATTTAATTTATTTATTTTAAATAAAAAAAGATATTTTTTAAGAAGAAAGGGCAACCCTTTGTATTTGAAGAAATGATTTTCTTCCATAGCTTTGTTACAAACACCAATTTTGCTTGGAAAAAATTACGATTTTTGGTCATTCTTCATTTCTGCAAGCCCAAGAATGTTGGAATACCAAGCTGAACGGTTATGTAGAGCCGACCCAAGAACAATTAGTATCCATGAAGAACAATTAGAGGAATGTTGCAGCAAAACTAAGAAATAAAGAACACAAAGCCAAATGTTGGATACAAAAGTCAGACGATGACTATATCTTTGACAAAATAACCGGTGCATCAACAACAAAAAAATCTTGGGATATTTTGAAAGTGGCATATCAAGGTGATGATACAGTGAAGAGTGTTAAATTGCAGACATTGGAAACCATTAAGGTGACTGACACAAAGAATGTGGACCAATTCATGACTAGAGTCGTTGGGATATTCAATCAGATCAAACTCATTAGTGAAACCATTACAAATCATAAAATTGTTGAAAAATGCCTTCGAATCATGCCTAAGAAATATAACTTGATTGTAACAACCATTCTGGAATCCAAAGATTTTACAACTTTTTGAGTAGAATAGTGACCTAGATCACTTCTGGCACATGAAACAAGACTTAACTTGGCAAAAGACTCCATGGAACAAGCTTTCAAAGCACAACTCTCCCTTGGAAGAGATAGAGGCAGAGGATATAGAAGCAAGCGAGGCAGAGGCATATCAGAACATCATCATGCAGCAGAGCAATGAAGACATCTACAAAACCAAACACAGAGAAGTAGAACATGGAGCAAAGCTAATGTTCAATGGTATAACTGCAAGAAATTTGGGCATTATGAACATCAATGCAGAAAGAAATAGCTAGATCAACAAAGAGGCAGTATCCATCTCTCCAACAATGAAGGAGAATCCTCTTTGACAATGTTTCTTTCTTTCCATCTGTCTGAAAACACTCATAACGAGGACCTTTTGTTGCTAGACAGTGGTTCCAGCAATCATATGATAGGTAACAAAAATATTCTTTCTTATCTTGATGTTTCCATAACATTAGAAATTACTCTTGGAGATCGTTCCTACATTAAAGTTGAAGGGAAAGGTACTATCCTGGTTCTTACTGTTATGACCAAAAAATTGATCATCTAACCTAATTTACTAGATGGATCGAAGTACACCATGTAAAGCCAATTTTACCATAGTAAAATTGCTTTCATTGTGAGAAATTACTTAATAAACCACCTTTGTTAAGTAATTTATAGTTAAACCCATGAATAATAATTAAATAAATCAATATTTATTTGATTTTCTTCTAAGAATAATTAATTAAATCATTGTTCAATTATTATTCCTTGTCATATTTGACCCAATTATGAAAAATCAACAGATCAATTATTAATTATCTTACTTTTCTCTAGGAATAATTAATTATTATTCCTTGTCAAATTTCACTGAATCCCTTAGGAATAGTGAAATAAATCATTATTTGTTTGTTATTCCTTAACCAATTTCTTGAGAGGATAAATAAATCATTTATTTATTTATTATTTTTAATAAAAGTTTAAATACTTTTTCCCTCCTAACCAAATATAATAAAATATTCCGTGTGGTTATTCCAAGAATGAGGTTAATAATATTTTATTATTGCTTACTTTTCAAGGATAACTCAATATTTTGTTATAAATAAAAGAATTTTCCATTCATTATTCACTTTTGATTATTTTCATTGTTGCACTCACTATTGTAACTCTGATTATTTTCATTGTTCACCACCATTTTTCTTCCATTTGAGTTCCCATTGAGCTCAAACATTTCATTTGTTGGTTTTACACATTATAGAGGAGAGAGACTCTACACAAGATGAAGATGTTTGAGGATAGCCAAGAACACATCCCATAGAGGGGGACTACTAACATTTATTTGTTCCCCTCAGAGGTGTTATAATAAAATCTATTCTTTGTATATCTAGTTTCCATTGGATGATTGGAGTTATCATTGTTTCTTTTTGCTGTTTAACTATGATTTTGGCATGGATCAGGACTTTGGCAGGTTTTGTTTCTATCAGTTGCTGCAGATCTACAATGTTTAGAAGTCATTTATATTTGAGACTGTTTGTCATCCACAGTCTTAAGTGGGTTCTTTTCGTATATCTTTAAGGAGAAAACATTACAACAAAATTGGTGACTCCACTGGTGTTTTACTTCAAATCCAGAAATGTGGGTGACCTTTAGTTTTCAGCTTATGGTTTCTTCTTTTTTTAGCCTCTTAATGTTTACTATCTTTTTAACCCTATATATGTTAAATTTCTGACTTCTGCAAGTTTTCTGGTTTTTTCCGTAGGTCACAAGAACCAGTCACGACAAAGCTGACAATTTCTTCCGAAATTTGTCAACCAAGAATCAAGGAGTGAAAATCGTAGTTTTTAGTTGAAAAAGTGCGATCTGGAGTCAAGAGCACACCTTTCAGCCCAAAAAGTGCGATCCCACTTGGAAACAGGTCATTACTTGCGATTTTAGGGTTTCCAGGTTTTTATCAGATCTGTTTCCGGGTTTTTCTGAGGGTTGTTTGTTGGGTTGTTTGAGCTCTGTCCCATCCCTCTTAGGTCTTGATCTACTATGATTTACTCATCGAAGTGGAATTTAGCCCCCTTAGGGCTTCTAGTACACTTTCACCTTTATAGGAGGATTTTAGCTGGGTGAATAGTCCGCGTTTCTGCAACACATTCAACCATATTTTCCATATTTGTCCCCTTCTATTTCATATCTCTAAATATAAGTTGTTACCATCCACAGTTTCATATTAAACCTTATTTGGTCATTTGCCTTAGGGTCCCATCAGTTGCCGTAAGTTTTTCACCCATCTCCCTATTTTTTGTAGTGATCTTCCTATCTGGTTTTTTGTTGTTGCTGCACCACTTTCCAGCAGCCTAGTGTCATTTGATCCCAGTCACCCCGACAACTAGATCTATTGACGTTTTTAGTGTGCTTTCCGTCGATTTAGCCACCGACCAGCACAGGGTTTGCAAACCTAGTTTTGGTGGGGTTTAGTTAATTATTTTTCTGTTCAACTTTTGTTGTTAATTTCAGTTTATTTTCAACAAGTTTTTTCTTTTTTATAAACACGATGTGGGCTTAATCAATAATTACACTTGCACATACAAGAACACCTTAAGCGAAGGGCGTTTGGTTTACACCGCCAAGCAAAGACTTAACATAATAAATTTATCTCCTCTCATTGAGACAAAGGCACATTGTTGATCTCCCTTCACCATTTCCGTGTCACGTGTGCCTTTCCATCATTACGCCACCAAGGCCTTTGTCATGGAGACTATTAGGCCTTCATCCCAGTTTCTGCTCGAGCATATTACCCCTCCCTGCCAGGTTCGAGTTCATGGCCCTCCGAGTCCCCATACGGACTCTTCTCCCGGTTCATCTAATAACTCATATAATTCTGAGCCTCCTTCACCGCATATTGTCACCATGTCTAGACCCACAGCGGGTGCAAGAATCCAACCTGGTGTTGGCTCCTATTATATCTCGGTGGTCACATCAAGCAGAATAGTCTCAGGAACCATCTCGACATCCCCTATGCTCCCTTTTATGGCTAGTTTATGTCTACCAGATTTTAGCGAGTTGATAAATGACCCCATACACCACGATGTTGGTTAGCCTTCTATGCTGACTAAGCTTCCCTCAAACATCCCAAAGTTTGAGGGTAATGCTGGAGAGGACCTACTAATCACGTCCGCTCCTTCGACATGTGGTGTTTGTCCAACTCCATTACCGCTAACTCCATCCGTCTTCGATTGTTCCAATGCAGGCTTACTAGAGACGCTGCAAAATGGTATGTACACTAGCCCGCTGCATCTCATTCCATTTTCGCAATGCTTGCTAAAGCGTTCTTGTCATATTTCCACTTACCTCTCTGGTACGAAACTAGTACAGAGCTATTGACCTCATTCCGTCAGTCCTCTGCCACTCGCCTATCCAACCATGTTCAAGAGTGTTGTCGAAGGAGGAGCAGATGTCATGGCTCGCTTTTCAAAGACCGTGTTTATCTAGATTGGTTTCTTAGGAGCCTTTTAGCACCCATTGGAAAAGATGTCGCGTCCCATTTTCCTTAGACTGAGGAAGAATCTCTCCAAACCGCTTTGAGATATGACCTGATTTTATACGCGATCAGGTTATGTCTATACTGTCATTCTAGACCTCCCTTGTCCTGGAAGTGTCAATGCACCGGGGGCATCTCACGCCGCCGTCGGTATCGTTGGAACCCTTTCACACCCTTCGCCATATACTCAACAAAGTTATGGCTATCTGCAAGGGGGAACTAGTTCCTCTAACACTCATGCCCCTCCTGTTAGAAACATGTTTTCAGGGCCCCAACCTATCTACCAAACCGTTTCTCCTCCTTATGCACAGTCGAGCGCTCCTGCCCCTCAAGGACTAATGTCACAGCCACCCATGCATCCTCAGCCCTAGTAGCCACCGCCCCATCAGGGTCAAGTGTTTGCACAGTAGAGTGCAACCAATCCCAGAAATTTGAAGAAAAATAATAAGGGGAAAGGTAACAAGGGTAACCAGGGTAATCAAGGTAATCAACCTAGTGAACCCTGGGGGAACTAGCCTAACACTAACAACCAACAACAGGGTAGTTAACCCAAGCAGAACAATTTTCTTCATATAAACAAGCCTTTTGCATGTTGTGGAGTACACGGAAATTATACACGAACGCCCTCTCTTACCCCAGATGCGCGAAATGTGGGAAGCTCAAGCAACTTTTAGAGGCCAACAATTGCCTAAGAATCCTACCCCATCTCAACCAGCAGTGCTCACAAATCCTTTCCCTCAACAAGGATTTGTTGTTGCACAACCTCAACCAGGTCAGGTAGCCCATCCCCCCCAACCTTCTGGTCCTAGTGACTACCAGATCCTCATGATGAATTCTGATGAGGTTAGTACCTTCGATATCAACCTACAAACTCAGTCGTGTCACTATGACAAGCCATCCACTTCGTCTACCACTCAGTCCAAAACCAAAGCATCTGTTGAGCCTCTTACAACACCAAATGGTCATCTACAAATCCCTCAGCCTAAATTTGGGGCAACTCCCAAGATCCCCAAGGGACCATTACATCGTAACGCGACTTCTAACCGAGCTACTCATACATACAGTATAGTAGACGACTTGGTGCAATCACCTGCTGCCATGTCAATGTTGGAAGTCCTCCAGTCGTGTCCATCTCAAAAGAAATCTCTACTAACTGCCTTGGGTGTAGTAGATCCTTCTCACGATCGTTTGATTGTCTTCCTAGTGGATACATTAGAACATCCCCCATTGCCTTCATCCATTGGTTTCCAACTACCAGTACGAGTCCGTAATGTTGTTTGGAAACAACTTATGTCCACCTGTGTCATGTCCGTTGCCATTTGGAAACAACTTAAGTCACCTGAGTTGTCCCCCTCTAACATCACTTTGTGTGCTTGAAACAGACACTCCTCCCAGCCTCTTGGCATGTACCGCAACTCTCTAGTGACCCTTGCGGGCAAGAATGTCCACGTAGACATTGAGGTTATTTATTGCCCATTGGATTAGAACATTATCTTGGGTCGTAGTTACACACATGATATGTCAACTATCACGTTTGTGGTTTTTCGCAAGATGTGCTTCCCCCATGAAGGGAAGATCATGACCATTGATCAGTTGACTTACTATGAGCTGGAATCCGTGACCTCCATCGATTCCATTATCTCGTCGATGTCAGATAAGCAGTCTCCAACTCATCTCACTGGTGTTTCACCTGGAGTCTACAAAGATTCCTCATTGTTAGGTGTTCTCCCTGGTCCTTCCCCTCTCATCTCAAAGCCTAACTCTATGAGTGTTTGCATGTTACAACCATCACAGGCTACGCTTAAGCAATCTAGTACATCTGATCCGCAACCATCTCCTCAACACCCTGCAGTTACCATCCCAGTTGAGCCCTCTGGATCCACCCCCCACGACCTCCTCTATTTGTGGGTGCCACTCCTATGTTTCCACCAGGAACTGTTCCTATAGGTCTCAACCATCCAGGAGCTATTCTGCTAGGACATTACCCTGCAGGCCGGATACCTTTCCTATTTCCCCCTCCAGGAATATTCTCTGTCCCTATCATGGCTTCGTTGGTCCTTCCTAACATGACTTTGGGGATCCCAGTATGGTACATTGATCCCCCTGCAAAAATTTCACATGGTCAGCTAAGACCTTGTCATGCTTTGACCTCAATTCCACCGGTCCCTACGGCCCCTGCTGCTACTTTAGTTCCATCAAAACCTCAACAGGAACCCACTCCTATCGCATAAGCATCTGGACAGGGGGGCAAAGCTAAGAGGAAAGAATTGAAGGACAAGGCTCCCTAAGCTGCTCCAGCCCCTAAGGCCCCAAAGTCGTCACCTCTATGCACATTTTGTAAAGTTGTTTGGAACACCACCAATAATTGTCTTGAGCTTCCTCATCTCAAACCATTGGTTCATGAAACGTTCCCTGAGTCAAACATCCCTAAAGTCCATGTTAACTTGCCGAGTCCACCCAAGAAACTTAGAACGTTGCGCACAAATCACCCTTGTGCCCTGTGTGATCATCATGGTCACTACTCCCATTGTTGCCCTCATCTCAATGAATTTCACAATTGCCTCGAAGCGCTTCACAGATATGAGGCCAATCGTAGTGGAACACCTACTCCTCTACCCGTGGATTATGATACCACTAGTCAACTAGAACAGGGGGACTCTGGTCCCACCATCGTGATCCCTTCCCCCGATGTCAAGATCACGGACAGCACTAGCCATATCCTTTACCTATCATCATCCTTGAGTTCCTTGCAGACAAACCTTTCTAAGGTTTCTACGCCCTCTTCTATCGAACCTCTTTCGACAGAATCCCAGGTCTAAACATCAGCAGATCCTCCATATACGAGCTCGTCATCTACAATTCCAGATGATGCGTATGTGAACCTTCTCTCTTAGGTTGATGCACCATGTACCACCGCTGCATCATGTAGTCAGTGTTCTTGTCGTCCGCCCATCTTCCATTCTGATAAGGACATCATGGAAGCTATGTCTACCCCTGATTACCCTTGCACTTAGGCAAGGGGGAATATTTATGTGGAGGATTTTGAAGGACATTTCCTTCCTAATTCTCCCAATGCACTCTACCTCAAGAAATTTTTCTCATAGCTTATCCCTTTGATTTGCTTATCTTTATTTCTATCATGAAGATAGGTAGGTTGCATCATCTCATCCGTTGTCTTTTGCACCTTTCATATGGATCCATCATCCACAGTATATCGATCATGCTGACGGTGCGAGTCGCTTCTCCAAGAATCTAGCCTTGGCAGCCTGGGCCATTTTTACCCCCTTGCATACGTTAGTCCTTTCGAACAACGTGTGCATTGGATCTGCCACCAATAACCATTCTGAATATGATGCAGTGATAGGTTTGTTATTCGATGCCCTTGCTTGTCGCATCCTTCATCTTCATGTTCGTTTATATTCCTTGCTACTTGTGATGGAATTGAATCGTGTGTATCATGTGCATAACCAAGTCCTATTTAAAAAATATCTACGAGTTAAGTTGTTGGTATGTGAATTTGAGACCATTACTTTCAGTCATGTTCCTAGAGCCCAAAATAACTGTGTAGATACCATTGCAAATAACATTCTAGATTGGCATTTATCACATGTATACCACAGAAAACAACCATAAAACACAACACATGGCAAACCATCATCATCATATAAAAATGCATAATCATATTATGTATCACATAAAACATACAAGTATTTGGAGTCCACCACTCTAAATACATCCGGTATGCCTGTAGCATCCTAGGGGAGCATATAGGCCCCTACATCTCATTATCATCCTTTAGAGGATCTCGTGCCAAGTTGGGCTGAGATGCTTGAACCCCTTTTTTGAGCACTCGAAACACAGTGGCACTCCACAAAATCATCCTGCTAGGGGGCATGATTCCCACCTTTGCATACCAGATCAGTCCCCTCCATCACATATTCTTGCAGGAAGTATCCCATGCTTGGGGGCATGATGGTTTTCCCTTGGCCATCTTCTCAATTGATTAACATAAGTCTAGGCCTAGATCCCATCGGATCTAGGTATGGTCGATTACCCTCCCATTCCTTCGATAATTTTTCCTACCGACCTCTCCGATGATCCATATTCACATCGCATGTCGTAGACATTTGATACCATATCTTCAAATATTCTACCCTATGGCCTACCACCTAGTCTCCATGTTTGAATTAGTAGGAGGATGATTCTAGACCTCCTCTAGTAGTTCATTCTCATTTTCCTCTTCCCTTAATTCTTCACCAGGAACCATCGTTCCATGAAGCATTAAGGCCATATTTAGACAAGCAAGGCCACTTGCATGAAACTCGCCAATCCTGATTCCGATTGTTGGTTTGTCCGCTATGATCTCCACAAGATTTAGGGCCTTATCCTCCTCTCAAATTGGAGAGAAATCACCCTTTTATAGGAAAACCCATAGTTTTTCTATCGCACATTGTGACCAGAACTTAGCTTCGTTTGATGAACTGTCAATACCATTAAAAAACTATCATTGAGTACTATAATGGGTCTTTCTCATATCTTGATGATTTGACACTTCACCCAGAAGCCATTTTTCCAAGAAAGGTCATTTTGTCACCTCTCAAATCGAATTACTTCATATGCGATGCTTTTCCTTTGGGGACCACCTTCCCTTGGTGGTTTTCATTTCATGTGTCGATTTTCTTCATGAGTAACCATCATTTACTCATGCTTTCATGGTCCCCACTGGCCTATTCTATGTGGCAGCATCGTCGAGTCACCCTTGTTCAGAGCATTCGCGATGAGTCACCCTTGCATCCATGGAGTCTGTTTCACGTCCCATTAAATCATTTCACAATATTCCATCCATATTTGCATACCATCCATGATGTGTTTCCCATTTTGGCATCCAGTCATACTATCCCCATCCCCTCCGGAGTTCAGTCAGTTGTTGCTAGGTCAAACATGCACTTTATGCTCTGACAAGGGAAGTCGTTTGTTTGTCCCTCAGTACCACTTTCCCTAATATCCCTATGTCAGTCCATAAGTAACATTACTACTTTCCCTCGTGCCTTAGTTGAGGATCCTCATTGCCTCACCTATCACGGGCACTATTCTGTCGACATAAACTCATTTATTGCAAAAGAATGACCTAGAGGGCAGTGTATCTTGTTTCGAGCTTCCATTCTTATTCGGTGCCTCGGATCAAGAAGAGGGACTCATTATTTCCCTTTGAATTGGTTGTTTCATGTTCATGATTCATACGATTGATGGTCGAGTGATGCAGCAGATTGTACTAGTGATTCCCAGATGTGTGTGAGATGTTTCAAAACTCATGAGGGGGTGGCCCTTCAGGTAGCCCTCCACATGTCTGAATGCATTCCTATTATGATACAACTTCAGATGCAATTCCGCAGAGTTGATGGGTTTAGTTCCTACTGATCGAAGTGTTCATAGCATGCACGTCTCCTTCAGATGAGCCATTCAGTTGTGTAGAGCCCTTCCCTGTTCAGCAGGGCTTCTCCAGTTATTCTATCATCCCTCCTACCCATTTTTTGAGGGAAGGGACATTATATCTCATGTACTCAGATATTAGTGTATTCAGTCCTGACTCATGTTTTCCCAGGTGCATTATGTATACGGGACACATTGTATTATTTCTTGGCTCTGTTATGCTAGCACGTCATGTACCATTCAACATGTACTTCATTGCTCAATTTTATGTTTCTAGGCACACCATTATTTTTGTATTAAGTTATCTTGATTAGTATGGGCATGCCTCCCTCGCCTCATTAAGGTCTGGTACCACAACATAAAAGGAGACTTGCATTGGTCTCACCCCTTTTGTCCCTATCCTCTTTCGCTTTAGCTTTAATGATCTCTCCCTCTCTCTCTGAATCAACTTTGTTGTCTAGTGATTATTTCTTTACAATGTACTTTGGTCATACGTTTTTTTCCTAACACTCATAAGTTGAGGGGAAATTTGTTATCACCAAACAATTGTTCATCTAGCCTAATTTACTAGATGGATCGAAGTACACCATGCAAAGCCAATTTTACCATAGTAAGATTGCTTTCACTATGAGAAATTACTTAATAAACCACCTTTGTTAAGTAATTGATAGTTAAACCCATGAATAGTAATTAAATAAATAACAATTTATTTGATTTTCTTCTAGGAATAATTGATTAATCCATTGTTCAATTATTATTCCTTGTCATATTTGACCCAATTATGAAAAATCAACGAAGAAATTATTAATTATCTTATTTTTCTCTAGGAATAAATAATTAATTACTAATTAATTATTATTCTTTGTCAAATTTGACTAAATCCATTAGGAATACTTAAATAAATCATTGTTTGTTTATTATTCCTTAACCAATTTCTTGAGATGATAAATAAATCATTTATTTATTTTTATTTCTAAATAAAAGTTTAAATGATTTTTCCCTCCTAATATAATAAAATATTCCAAGTGGTTATTCCAAGAATGGGGTTAATAATATTTTATTATTGCTCATTATTCGAGGATAACTCAATATTTTGTTATAAATAGAAGGGTTTTCCATTCATTATTCACTTTTGATTATTTTCATTGTTGAACTCACTATTGTAACTATGATTATTTTCATTGTCCACCACCATTTTTCTTCCATTTGAGTTCCCATTGAGCTCATACATTTCATTTGTTGGGTTTACACATTATAGAAGACACATAATCTACACAAGCTAAAGACGTTTGAGGATAGCCAAGAACACCTCCCATAGAGGGGGACTGGTAACATTTATTTGTTCCCTTCACAGTTGTTATAATAAAATATATTCTTTGTATATTTGGTTTCCATTGGATGATTGGAGTTATTACTATTTCTTTTTCTTGTTTAACTATGATTGTGGCATAGATCGGGACTTTGGAATGTTTTGTTTCTATCTGTTGTTACAAATCTACAATGTTTAGTAGCCATTTATATTGTTAAGATTGTTTGTCATCCACAGTTTTAAGTGGGTTGTTTTCGTAAATCTTTGAGGAGAAAACACTGCAACACTTACCAAACTGAATCAACAAAAATATATACATGTTGTTTATTGTGTTCCACATTTGAATAATAACCTCATAAGTATAGGTTAATTGATGGAACATGGTTATGATGTAATATGCCAAGGGAAAACATCTTATATCTATGATAAACCTCCTAATAGAAGACTGATAGCAAAGGCTGAAAAAACAAAGAATATGATGTTTCCATTGATACTTGGAATTCAAAATCTCTCACAGCCGTTTTCCCACAACGTGTCAAGAATCGATGAATCTCGGCTATGGAATTATAGGTATGGCCACATCCCATTCAAGAGTATAATTCTACTTCATAAACATTCTATGGTCATTGGTCTCCCTGTTATGAATGACAAATATTGTAATTGTGAAATTTGTATTCTATCCAAGCATAAAAGAGATAGCTTTCCCACATCTTCCTCTAGAGCAAAAGAGCCTTTAGAGCTAGTCCATACAAATATATGTGGCCCAATGCAGACACAGTCCATTGGTGGTATTATTTATTTTCTGACCTTCATTGATGATTATAGCAGGAAGATATGGGTGCATTTTCTCAAAAATAAATCAGATACATTCTCAAGGTTCAAAGAATTCAAAGCAGAAGTAGAAAAACATAGTGGAAAGCCTTTAAAAGTCCTCAAGTTAGACAGAGGAGGAGAATATAGTTCCAATGACTTCAAATCTTTTTGTCAACAACAAGGAATCATAATGTAGAACACAACAAGATATACTCCACAACATAATGGAGTAGTAGAAAGGAAAAACCAATCAGTTATTAACATGGCTATATGTATGCTTCGTGAGAATAAATTTTCAAATGACTATTGAGCTGAAGTATTTTCAACTGCAGTTTATTTTTTCAACAGATTTCCACCAACTAGTCTCCAAAATACAGTACCTCAAGAAGCATGGGATTGTAAAAAGGTAAATGTATCTCATTTTAGAATTTTTGGATTAGTAGCATTTGCACATGTTCCTGAGAAGCTAAGAAAGAAGCTTGATGATAGGAGTGAAAGATGTATTTTTGTAGGCTATAGTGAGTAGTCAAAGGCCTATAAACTTTACAATCCAATTACCAAGAAGTTTTTTTTAAGAAGAGATGTTAAGTTTGTTGGCATTATAACTCAGATTTGGCACTATGGCACAAGTGTTGTCCTTGATGGCAACTCACTCAGATGGCAGATCACAGTTCAGGCACTCAAAATGAAAGAAAAAGAGATATACGCAAGTTCCTCTTAACCAGATTGCGTATACACGCGGGATTGCTAATAAAAAGTCGCGTATGCATATGCACGCACTTTCATGCACGGAAAAGCATGTACATGTGGGAAAGTTTATTTTTTGGTCCATGGTACTTAGTCCTTGGTATTTGAACCTATGGTTTTCGACCATGGTATCTCATCCAAAGTGCTAAACCCAAGTATTGGGTCCATGGTATTGATTCTCTATGGTTTTGGACCATGGTATTGAGTTAGGCCTAAGACTATAAAAGGGAAAGGAGATCATTAGGCAACGACATTCACTCAAGCATTGAATATCTAATGAAGAAGCAAGATCTAGAATACTGGTGATTGGGTTATGGTGCATAGGTGGATCTGAACCAAGGAGGAACTTGAGCGCTAGAAGAAGGATAAGTTTTATTGATGGGTCAAGATCTTAAGGCTTGAATAGTAGTATCTTTGTGTGAATTTGATCTATTATATTTGGTGCATGACTTGATATATAAATCTAATAATATTGGTATAACTGATGTCTGAATATTTGAAAAGGGAAAATTATCTTTTATAGATCTATACGCAGGTTCGGCACAACAGAGGCACGTATACACACTGGTTCAGTAATTCAAAATAGTGTATATGCTAGTTTGCGTTAATACAGAAGCGTATGCACACATGTTCTTCATCTTGAAGTAGCATACGTCTCATAAAATATGCTTTAGCTACTTCTATTTATTGCTGCAATATTCTGGGTTCAAGATTGGTGTCTAGTTACTATTATTGTATTATGGTTACAGCATTCAGAGAAGTGATTATTTGATTCAGTTTTAGTTAGTGCAAGGAGACTGATTGATACAGATAGATTTGATGTTTGATTGATGTTATTGACGGATCCAGTCTGAAAATTTATGAAACATGGTCCCTGGAAAAAAAGAGAAGGTTGTAGCCTTCTTTAGATCAGCACCTACGTACTAGTACATCAACTAGTACAAGAGCTAAGGGGGTTGTATCTCCCTTCCAGGAGAAGCTGGAGAATGAGAGAAGGTTGTAACCTTCTGCAGGTAGAAGCCTGCGTATTGGTATAAGACTACACTAGTACAAAAATATTGTAAAAAGAAGTTTCTTATTAAAGAAGATAGAGATGAATTGCAGTAGGTGGTTCTCACCCACATTGAGTTTCCACCTTATATCTTGTGTCCATGTGTGTGATGATCTGTTTTGTTTTACTGCACCTATTTATTGTTATTATGGTTAATGAAGTTCTAATGCTCTGATTAAAGATCAACATTTAATGAGTCATAAGTTTACTGATATACATTGGTTGCCTTAGACACAATAGCGTATATACACAGTTTCCCATAACTGAAGTAGCGTATACAAATCTAATTGTGAAATGAAAAATAATTGATCTAATAACATTGATTCAGCCCCCCTCAGTATTATTTCCAATAATTGGTATCAGAGCAGGTCTTTCAAAAGAAGCTTGATCGCTTGAAGGAAGATCTATCATCATGAGCAACTACGAAAAAGAGGCATCTATTAGGCCACCAATCTTTGATGGGAGCAACTTCGTCTATTGGAAAGTAAGAATCACAACCTATCTTCAATCTCTTGGTACAGAAGTTTGGGATATTGTGGAAGTAGGATACACATTTCCATCAACAAATCCTACAGATACGGCTGGTAAGAAGCAGTACGAAACAAATGCAAAGGTTGTCAATACTCTGTTAATGAGTTTATCTCAATCAGAAATCGTCAAGGTTATGCAGCTCAAAACCACAAAAGAAATATGGGACAAGATCGTTCTAAGCTATGAAGGAGATGATCAGGTAAAACGTGCAAAACTACAATCTCTCAGAATTCAATATGAAAATCTCAGAATGCATAATGATGAAAGTGTGGCTAATTATTTCTTACATATAGATGAGACTGTTAATCGTATGAAAAACTTGGGTGAAGAGATAAAATAAGTTACTTTGGTTGAAAAGGTTCTAAGATCTTTGTCTTCTAAGTTTGAATCAAAATTTTCTACCATAGAAGAAAAATAGAATCTACAAAGCATTACCATGTCACAGTTGCACAAAATCCTAACTGCTTTCGAAGTGAGAAAAGGGGGACCATCAGATAGGAGAGAAGCCGCATTCAAAGCTTTAGGAAAAGGAGATTACAATGAATCAGGACATATGTCAGAAGGAGAGGAAGAATCAAACTTTATCAAGAACCTTCAACGGGGTTCTGGAAGATTCAGAGGTAAGCTACCTTTCAAATGTTTTGCTTGTGGAAGAGTCAGTCACTATGCTGCGAAGTGTCCTCATAAAGATAAGATTGACAAAAGTAAGGAACCAGTTAGATGGAACAGAAAATAGAATGTAAGTAAGAAGAGCTATTATACGCATGAAGACAGTGACGGATTTTCTATTCGTGATGAAGATGAACAATCTAATGATTATAGACTTTTGATGGCTTTTGAAGATGAAGATTTCTTGGATGATATAGATGAAGATGATCTCTATGAAGAAATTTCTAAACTTAAAATATGTTTAGAAGAAAAGAGTATGATCATAGATACTCTGACATTCCAACTTGCTGAAAGGGAAAAACACAATGAAAAGTTAGAATGTGAAATTGTGGGACTTAGAAAAGATATTGAGAAAACAAAAGCTCTTAATCTTAGATTTGTTAAAGGATTTGAAACTTTAGATGAGATTACCAAAGTGCAGCATTCTCCTCTAATCAAGACAGGTCTTGGATATTCTGAAGAAGCATCTCAAGCACAGAAGCCATCCACCTCCAAAAGTTATCTAGATGCAACAAGGAGAAGTGAACAGGTTGAAAATCGACAACAAAGGCATAAAGCAGATCATCAAGTAAATCAGGGTCAATCTACTTCAAGGATGAACAGAGATCACCAAGTAAATCGGGGGCAATCTACTTCAAGAATAAATAGAAGTTACAACCAATCGTAGGTAAATCATTCTCAATTTGCCTATGGAAACTACAATCACTTGGACGGTAGGTTTGATAATCACAGGAATTTCTTCAATGGCCAATGTTTCTCTTGTCATAACTTTGGACACAAAGCTGCTCAATGTGTTTCCTACAAGACCATCATGACTAGAGAAGCACGAAATCAAAGGAGTGTGACTGGGATCATGAAAAGGACCTACAATAACTTTTTTGCTCTTGAAAATGAAATAGAATGTTCTATTTGTAACAACTTCGGTCATGAAGATTCTGAATGCAGGGGTGGGATTCGGAAAACAACTCAGAAGGAGCAAGCTTCACTGAGTCCCAAAACATGGAGAAAGAAAGAACCGCAACTAGAAAGATGTGGTATAGCCTTATATTCAGAAGGACAGGAAAATCAGTGGTACATCGACTGTGGATGCTCGAAACATATAACAGGTGATAAAGAAAAACTTCAGTCACATAGTGCCTTAGAAAAGGAAAGGAAGGTCTCATTTGGAAATGACACCCCTGCACTCATAAAAGGTAAAGGTTTTGTTCTGTTGAAAGAAAAGGTCAAAGCTGGAAATGTTATGTATGTTGATGGCTTAAAGCATAATTTATTGAGTCTTAGTCAAATGTGTGATCAAGGAAATGAGGTAATATTTCGATCAAATGGATGTATTTCCGTGAGCTCGATATAGGAGAAACAGTGATCAAAGGCATAAGAACTCCAAATAATTTATACATACTTAAGGGAGGACAACAACAATGCTATCTAAGCAAGAATGATGAACATTGGCTATGGCATAGAAGATTAAGGCATATAAGCTTCTCTCAGATAAGGAAAGCATGCAAATATCAAGCAGTTCGGGATCTCCCTGAAATCAGAATTCCAGACAATACAATATGCAAATCATGTCAGTTTGGCAAGCAAACCAGAACTAATTTCCCTGAGAAGGAAGGATCAGCTAGTATGCCGCTTGAACTTGTCCATACTTATGTATGTGGTCCATCCAGGAAAAGGTCACCTCGAGGATCTTCATATTGTTCATTGACGACTTTTCCAGGATGTGTTGGATAGGACTTCTAAAGCATAAATATGAAGCTTTCGAAAAGTTCAAAGCATTCAAAGCCTTCGTTGAAAACGAATCAGATCGCAGAATCAAATGCCTCAGGTCTGATCAAGGAGGGGAATTTACTTCGGATGAATTTTTCGATTTTTGTGAAGAACATGGAATAAGAAGGGAATTTTCTACTGCAAGGACTCCTCAAAAAAATGGAGTAGTGGAAAGGATGAACAGAACGGTTCAACAAATGGCTTGTGCTATGCTTGATGAATCTGGAACTCCTGGAACCTTCTGGGGTGAAGCTGCATTTGCTGCAGTTATTATTCTCAACAAGACAAACGTCCGAGTGAACATCACTCAAACTCCTCATGAACTTTGGTATGGTAAGACTCCCATGGTAAAATACTTCAAAATTTTTGGAAGCAAATGTTACATTAACAGGACTGATGAAAACCTTGGGAAGTTTGAACCTAGAGCAGATGAAGGCATTCTCCTTGGTTACTCTCCCCACAACAAAGGATATAAGTGTTACAATAAAATACTTGGAAAAATTGTTGAAAGTATTGATGTAGTGGTTGATGAAGAAGGAAACATTCCTAGGCAAGTAAAATCCGAAGATTTCGAAGATGATGAGGACTATCCTTCAACATCAAATCAGACTTATGATGAAGAAGAAACCCATGAGACACCAGAAGAACAGATAAGGATAGAAGAAAAGACTCCTTCCAGGTACGTTCAGAAGAATCATCCAGAAACTCAAATTTTGGGGTAGAAAGAGGCAGGTGTACAAACAAGAAGAACTATCTCAGAAGATTCAAGCTATCTAGCATTGCTTTCCTCCACTGAACCACGAAATGTAAGTGAAGCATGCAAAGATGAATGCTGGGTCAAGGCCATGAATGAAGAACTTGAGCAGATTGAAAATAATAATACTTGGGAGTTGGTTCCTAGATCAAATGATTAGAACGTAATAGGGACAAAATGGATATTCAAAAACAAGCTAAATGAAAATGGAGATGCTATTATAAACAAGGCCAGACTTGTTTGTAAAGGTTATGCTCAACAAGAAGGTATAGACTTTGAAGAAACTTTTGCACCAGTTGCTAGACTTGGGGCCATAAGAATGTTCCTTGCTCTTTCTAGTTTTCATAAGTTCAAAGTATTTCAAATGGATGTGAAATATGCCTTTTTAAATGGAGACTTAGAAGAAGAAGTGTATATTGAGCAACCAAATGGATTCATCCTTGGAAATGATCCAAAACTTGTATGCAGACTTAAGAAGGCACTCTATGGTCTTAAACAGGCTCCAACGGCTTGGTATTATCATCTGGACAAATACCTCCATCAACAAGGTTTTTCAAAAGGATCAACAGATAGCTATCTATATATAAAAATTGATAATGATAAATTTCTAATACATGTTGTGTATGTCGATGATATCATCTTTGGTAGCAATGAAGAAGCTATGATTCAAAAATTTGCTTTGGTGATGCAGAAATAATTTGAAATGTCCTTGCTTGGTGAGCTGACATATTTTCTTGGTTTACAAGTCCAACAAAATAAAGACGGTATCTTTTTATCACAAACCAAGTACCTCAAGCAGATCTTGAATAAATATGGAATGGAAGATTCGAAACCAGTATGTACCCCTATGGTAATAGGATGCAGCCTAAGTGCAAATGATGATTCAGTAGCAGTACATCAACCAACCTATAGATCCATGATTGGTAGTCTACTTTATCTGACAAGTACCCGACTAGACATCATGCATGCAGTAGGAATAATTGGAAGATTCCAGGAAAATCCAAAAGAAGCACACCTTCAGGCGGTTAAAAGGATTTTCAAATATCTTCAAGGAACACAAAACTATGGCTTATGGTATCCTAGAGATACAGATCTCACACTTCATGCATATACAGATGTAGATTGGGTAGGAAGCGTGGATGATAGAAAAATCACTAGTGGTGGTGCATTCTTTATGGGTTCCAGATTACTATCTTGATTCAGCAAGAAACAAAGTTCAATTGCTTTATCTACAGCTGAAGCGGAATATGTGGCTGTTGCATTTTGCTGCACACAACTCCTTTGGATGATGCAAACTTTGCAAGATTTTCAAATCACTTGTACTCCACCTATCTCCATTTTATGTGATAATACAAGTGTAATCAATATTTCAAAGAATCCAGTCATGCATTCAAAGACCGAGCACATACCTATCAAATATCATTTTCTCTGGGAACAAGTGCTTGAACAAAAGGTCAAATTGGAGTATGTTCCCTCTAAGGAACAGGTTGCTGATATACTCATCAAACCATTGCCCAGGGAGAAATTTGAATACCTCAGGCAGAAGCGGGGAGTAGTTGATGCATCATCTTGCTATTGAAACTTATCTATTTAAGAGAAAAGTAGTTGTACGCAAGTTTCATGAGGAGCATCCGCGTACATAGGCTAGTTTCTGTGGATATATTCACGTATATGTTGGTTTGAAGGAAATCACTGGGCCAGACTCAGGATGAAAAGAGTCTGATATGGGTTTGACAGAGACCCTCTGGCACAGGTTCAGGGGGAGCATATACTTCTAATAATGCATTGTTGGCATTATCTTAGAAGATCTTGATACAATTTCATAGTTGTTTTTGGTTTCAAGTGGAACAGGTGTTGAGGGAGAACATGGTTGTTGGTCTGAACGATGATTGACAGATGTTGCTGATGATAGTTGTTGATGACTATCATAGTCTTGTTGTAGATATTTCATCTCTATGTCATGTATTTATTTTATTATCAAGGTCATGTAACGGCCTATTTTGGTTTCCCCACTATGCCTGGGATGGAGGATGTAATGTTATTGTTTTATCATGTGTAAACTTTTGGTGTATCCCCACTTGGTTGGGTGGATGAGTCAATATTGGTATATCCCCACTTGGTTGGGAGATGGATGTATATATGAGTCTTTGGTGATAGGAAGGTCATTTATAATGTATAGAGTCATGTTCTTTCTTGTAGAACATCTTTTTGCAGACCTTGCCTACAGTTAGGGGGAGCATGGACAGCACAGGAAAGTAGAGATTTCAGCATGTATTCAGGGGGAGCATAACCTTTGCCCTTGATATCAAAGGGGGAGAATGACTTTGAGTGACTTGGGGTTGCCATCAAATCCAAAGGGGGAGATTGTTGGCATTATGACTCAGGTTTGACACTATGACATAGGTGTTGTCCTTGATGGCAACTCACTCAAATGGTAGATCACAGTTCAGGCGCTTAGAATGAAAGAAAAAGAGAGATATGTAGGTTCCTCTTAACCAGATCGCTTATAACGCGGGATTGTCGATCAAAAGTCGCATATGTGTATGCACGCACTTTCATGCACAGAAAAGCGCGTACATGTGGGAAAGCTTATTTTTTGGTCCATGGTATTTAGTCCTTGGTATTTGAACCTATGGTTTTGGACCATGGTATCTCATCCGAAGTGCTAAACCCAGGTATTGGGTCCATGGTATTGATTCTCTATGGTTTTGGACCATGGTATTGAGTAAGGCCTAAGACTATAAAAGGGAAAGGAGATCATTAGGCAAGGGCATTCACTCAAGCATTGAATATCTAATGAAGAAGCAAGATCTAGAATACTGGTGATTGGGTTATGGTGCATAGCTGGATCTGAACCAAGGAGGAACCTGAGCGCTAGAAGAAGGATAAGTTTTATTGATGGGTCAAGATCTTAAGGCTTGAATAGTAGTATCTTTGTGTGATTTTGATCTATTATATTTGGCGCATGACTTGATCTATAAATCTGATAATCTGGGTATAACTGATGTCTGAATATTTGAAAAGGGAAAATTATCTTTTATAGATCTGTACGCAGGTTTGGCACAGCAGAGGCATGTATACACGCTAGTTCAGTAATTCAAAATGGTGTATACACTGGTTTGCCTTAATACAGAAGCGTATGCACGCAGGTTCTTCATCTTGAAGTAGCGTACATCTCATAAAATATGCTTTAGCTACTTCTATTTATTGCTGCAGTATTCTGGGTTCAGGATTGGTGTCTGGTTACTGTTATTGTATTCTGGTTACAACATTCAGAGAAGTGATTGTTTGATTCAGTTTTAGTTGGTGCAAGGAGATTGATTGATGCAGATAGATTTGATGTTTGATTGATGTTATTGATGGATCCAGTCTGAAAATTTATGAAACATCGTCCCTAGAAAAAAAAAAAAAAGGTTGTAGCCTTATGTAGGTCAGCACCTACGTACTAGTACATCAACTAGTAAAAGAGCTAAGGGGGTTGTAGCTCCCTTCCAGGAGAAGCTGGAGAACGAGAGAAGGTTGTAGCCTTCTACAGGTAGAAGCCTGCGTACTGGTATAAGACTACACCAGTACAGAAATATTGTAAAAAGAAGTTTCTTATTAAAGAAGATAGAGACGAATTGCAGCAGGTGGTTCTCACCCACATTGGGTTTCCACCTTATACATTGTGTCCATGTGTGTGATGATCTGTTATGTTTTACTGCACCTGTTTACTGTTCTTATGGTTAATGAAGTTCTGATGCACTGATTAAAGATCAACATTTAAGGAATCATAAGTTTCCTGATATACGCTGGTTGCCTTAGACACAGTAGCGTATATACGCAGTTTCCCATAACTGAAGTAGGGTCTACAAATCTGATTGTGAAATGAAAAATAATTGATCTAATAATACTAATTCACCCCCCTCTTAGTATTGTTTCCAACAAATTTTTTGAAAGTATATTTTGGTGTGATCATATTGATGAAGTTTCAAATCAACCCTTTTATCCACCACATATACCAAGATTGCAGGTTCAAGAAGAGTCATACCACTCTAAATATGGTACATATTCAAGCAATGAATCCACCAATGGTTCAACATCTTCAGAAGACAATCATAAAACAAGAAGCATCAAAGAAATATATGAGCATGAGCGTGAATTTGACTAGCATAATATGTTTGCATTTTTTCATCTCAACCAACCCATTTTGAAGAAGAGATTAGAGAAAAACATTGGGTTGATGCAATGAACCAATAAATTGTTTCCATAAAGAAGAACCAGACTTGAGATTTCGCTGATCTCCCAAAAGACAAAACCAAAATTGGTGTAAAATGGGTATATAAGACCAAGCTGAATGAAAAAGGATAAATTGAGAAACATAAGGCAAGGTTGGTTGCCAAAGGATTCTCACAACATTTTGGTTTCGACTATGGTGAAATATTTGCTCCAGTAGTAATGTTAGACACTGTGAGAACTATTTATCCACAACATCTCAACATAAATGGAAGGTTTATGAACTTGATGTAAACATTTCCTTCTTAAATGGTATATTGCAAGAAGAAGTTTATGTAGAGTAGTCTCCTAGTTTTGAAGTTCCAAGACCGAGACATAAGGTATATAGATTGAAGAAATAATTGTATGGCTTGAAACAAGCTCCAAGAGCTTGGTACAGTCGCATTGACACCTATCTCTTCAAAAGTGGTTTTTGCAGACACAACTATGAGCCAACTTTGTATACCAAAACTCATGAAAGTAAAATTCTGATTGTATGCATTTATGTAGATGATCTTCTTTATACAAGAAATATGATGTTAGAAGACTTCAAAGGAGAAATGCAAACAAATTTTGATATGACTGATCTAGGGGTCATGAAGTACTTCCTAAGCATTGAAATTCAACGATTTTCTAATGGCATTTTTATTGGTCCACAAAAATATGTCACTGACAACATCCAAAAGTTCAGAATGATCAATTGCAAACCAGTTGATACACCAATTTCTCAAGGCACAAATCTATGTGAAGAAGATGTAGCACCACCAATTGATCCCACGTTGTATAAAAGTCTAGTTGGTATTTTGTTTTGTATCATTGCAACTAGACATGATATCATGTTTGTTGCTAATTTTGTCTCCAAGTTTATGCAGTCACCTAATATTTTCTCATTGGAAGGTTGCAAAAACGATCTTAATGTATATTGCAGGGACCATAGACTATGGTTTGTTCTACACACATTTTGAAAATTGTTCATTTCCACGTAATATAGACAGTGATTATGTAGACAATCTAGATGATCACAAAAGCACCTCAGGGTATGATTTTCACCTTGGAACCAATCTAATCTCATGGGCATCCAAGAAACAGTCAATCATTTCAATAGCTTCTACAGAGGCAGAATATGTAGCAATAAATTCGGCAGCTTGTTAAGCAGTTTGGTTAACAATATTATTGAAAGATATTTCAAATGTTCAGAAGGAGCCAAATCCTATTTACTGTGATAACAATTCAACAATTTATTGATCAAAAATCGTGTTTTCGACAAAAAGAGCAAGCACATTGACACACATTTTCATTTCATCCATGAGCTTGTCAATGATGGGGACATAGTACTTGCTTTTTGTGGTTCCAAAGATCAACTTGCAAATATTCTCACAAAGTTATTGGGCGTAAATGTATTTGAATTTCAAAGAGAGCAATTAGGCATTGTAAGTGCCTCTACTTGTAATAGTTGAGATTAGCAGAGGATATTGAGATATTTAACTCACTGTGTGTTAGTTGTCATCACATTTATTTCCATTGTCGGCTAGGTGTCATAGTCAGTTCAAATTTACTTCAGTTTAATCGAATTTCGCTCTCGTAATTTATTGTTGATTATTTCGATGTAATTCATTTAACTATTTTGAATAATGAGAAGAGCAATCTGTGCTCCATGATTTATCTTCTTTCTTTGTCACTGATTCCTTTCCCTGCGATTAGGGTGGATGCGGTTGGGATGGGTGGGTAAATAGTTGTTTCAAATGAAAATTCAAATAAAGCTAATGGTATATATATATATATATATATATATATATATATATATATAACCAATCGATATTCATTTTAACTCCAGATGTATTGAACTCAGAAAAATATCAAATCTTTCACGGTACAAACCTCTAAAGATTTGATCTTTGGAGAGTTTAAATGGAAATAGGTTAGTTGATACTTACAATTTCATCTCCCTTTTCGTTTCCTTTAGAGTCTTCCATTATTGAGTGTCCTCCCTCTCTCCTTTGAGATACAACATATTTTCATTCAAATAAACTTATTTAAACAACACACTTACAAATTTATGAACATATATCCATTTTAGATATTTGTTACTAGCTAACTGGCATCTTACAAATCTTTCCTTTATGGACAATTTTGGTTTCATACACATGTTTATATGTTTTTATTAAAATATGTGGTTATTCTTTCTTTTTTTCTCTATAAACTATATAACATAGACCATAATATATTTTTACTAAAATATGTGATTATTCTCTTCTTTTTTTTTTTTCTCTATAAGCTATATAACATAGACAATTTTCCAATAATTAGAACTATGGATGTACTGCGCTTTGCATAGTGAAACAGTTAGTTAACATGGACAATTTTCCAGTAATTGCAACTATGGATGTATTGCACTTTGCATAGTGCAACAGTTAGTTTCTTTTTTACACTGGGCTGCATAACGCTGGTTTTTGCTTATATTTAAACAGCATATAAGAATGCCCCAAAAAGCACTAACAAAATGTAGCTCTTTCATATTGTAATGAAATAGTATTATATATATATATATATATATATAATTAATACTAAAAAAACATAATTTATATCTATATTTTATATATAAATATAGATATAAAATAATTCAACAACCATTAACATGTGAGCCAACATGGACGATATACAATAGAGCCAGTATCTCATGTTAGTCGTAACTAATACTTTAAAAACATAATACCGAATACTAAATTAATTTACAATCTAGTGTTACACTGAGAGGAGAAACCTATATTACTTTTAACTATTTTTTTCATTATGATATATTTACTTTGGTCTTTACCAGAAAAAAGCTTTTTAATTTTTTTCAGTTTCTCATGGTAAAAGACCACAGGTAAATCTCTAAGAGTTGATGCTTGCAACTTCATCGACAACTTCCCACGCTCATCTTTATTTGTGTGTCCGACCGAACCAGTCAGTGCCCACGCTTTGTTTCATCTTTGGGACCTCACCGAGTCAATCGCTGAATTCTACGATAGAGAAATCCGCGTGGAGCTATGAATATGTATGCACCCATTAACCCACATCTCACAACGATTTCACATTGGAAAGACCTTTAGTGGCAGACGGAGAATATGGCTTTTGATTTCATTGCTTCAAAAGTAAATGTATACCCGATTCAATGTGTTGAAATTAAATATTAATTTATTTTATAATAATAATAATTTAAATTAAGGTTAAGTTAGATATCGAATGGATGTACCTTATATTTTGTTTACTAGAAAAAAATAAAAATAAAAAATTTTAGCTATATATATTTTATTGCTTTATTTTCACATATAATTTTTTAAGAGAAAACACATAATTTTAATTATTAAGTTGAGTTAGGCTCAGGTCAGCTTTAATGTTAATGGAAAAGTATTTACACACCAATAAATGTCTAATGAAAAAGATCTTTGCACTAATAAAATGGTGAATACTCTATCATTCTCTTTGAACCTGTGATTTTTTAGGAGAAAACACATACTCTTAATTATTAGGTTGAGTGAGGCCAAGGCAGCCCCAATATTATTTGGTAAAAGATTTGCACACCAGTAAATGTCTAATGAAATGGATCTCCACACCAATAAAATGGTGGATATTCTATTCCTCTCTTTGAACTTGTAACTCCTTAAAAAGAAACACATACTCTTAATTATTAAATTGAGGCAGGAAAAGACCAACCCCAATATTGACTGAAAAAACATCTACACACTATATGTTGAATGAAAAAATAAAATCTCCAAACTAATAAAATGCTATCACCAAAATTATAAAAAAACTGTCGGATTAAAATAATTTCACCTAAATATTTGTTAGTGAAATAATGGTTAACCTAACATAATGTGAACCATATATTGATGCTGCTTGTCCACGGGTTTTTCAAACGTGACTGGAAGAATTAAATGCACTCGGTGTTTGATTGACCGTATGGATTCCTTAAGGAGCATATTGACTAGTCACTCTAAGTCATGGTTATAACATTGTATAGTCATACATATTGTCTTAACTTTGTTAAAGATACTTAATTGTTCCCGTTTAATTATTCTGGTATGTAGAGTAGTTTAAATTTAGAGCGTCACTTAGTTGAGTTGAGTGAATTTGAGTTTAATTTTATATTTGATAAAGTTAAATTTAGTGTATGGTTGGATGTAAAATTTATTTCAAGTGAGTTGTTAGTTGAAAAGTATAAATATCCCTCATCAAATTTATTTTAATCAAATATTGTATGATCAATATAAAAAAACAATAATTAGTAAATTTTGTGTCCCTAAATTTTATGTCTTTTCTCTTCTTCCTATTAGAGAGCAGAGACTTAGACTCATAAACACAAAACTCAGAAAACTTAGAACTTAGAACTTCTACCTTCATTTGATGACTAAACAGGGATTTATACATAACAAAGAAAGTTCTGGAGTTTGATGGGGCAGTGGCTTCTTCAGGAAGCTTGCCCATTTTGTCAACGAATTCTAGAACCTACACTTTGAAATATCTGTTGTATTCTCTAGATCAGTCTAACTACATTAATGCGGGTGGTTGGAATTAGTTCCTTCCAACACACCCCTTAATTCCAACCATATATAAGACACTGTTAAACATACTCTTAATTGACATGCCTGCTGGTCTAAGTCTCAGCTAGGCTTACAACAAAACATTTCATTTTTGACTTCTTATTAAAGGGTCCATGCTTGTTCCTTTTCCTTTGCTAGTGCAACTTCATCTTCACCTTTATTGTCATAAGATAGTTATTGAGTTTCTCCTTTCTTGATTTCAGGGTAACATTCTTTGTATTCAACATTGCTTCAGGTTCTTGGGACTTCTACTTGTCCTTAATGCTTGCAATTTCTTCAAGTTTTATTGCTTCTTACTAATTTTCAATATCTGCACACTCAAAAACAATGTTAGATTCATAAGAACTCTGATGCAGGAAAGTGTTCCCTCTGCGGACAGAGGAACCCCTCTAGCCCTAGAGTGGGTCTAGTCAGAAACAAGGATAGATCAACAATAGCTTTCCTTAAACAGTCATAGTTGAGGGCCTACCTCAACCGGTGGTCGATGGAGTTCCATTGCGCTGCTCCAGCTTCCACTTCCTTCTCCTAACGAGTGATCAGCCTGAAACAAAGCAAAAGAAATACAACAAAGCACGTAACCGGAAAACAACAATGATCTATTTACTCACAAAGTCAAGAAATCATGAGCTATCAAGTACATTACATACAAGACATAGAAAAACATCATTGATTGTATTAATAATGAAATAAGAGTAAGCTTACAACCAAAGTCTTGACATCACAAGCTTTCTCAGAGGGATCTAGCCAGCATGTTCCTTAAGCATTCACTCTTTAAAGATGGATATCCCAACATACAAGGTCTCTCTCACTTATAAGTTTTACACAATGTTAAGGGCACTTCACAACCTTCCACAAGCTATCAACAATCCCACACTTGTCACACTCACACCAGCTATCTAGCAAACTCACAAACACTAACAACACTGCTCAACTAGCCAACTATCAGAAACTACCAGTGCATAGCAATGGTGAGAGTTTAAATAGGAGAAGGAGTATCCATAAAAGGTGGAAGAGTGAGCTTATCTCCAAGGAAGGTAGCACAAATGACGGAACAACCACGCCAGAGAAAGGAGAGCGATACAAACTATGCCAACAACTAGGTCTGGAGTCATCCAGAAGGCCGACTATTGGAACAAATTCACCCAATCTGGATCATCACGGGTGCATAACTGAGATTTAGTGCTGACATCGCTAGTGAGCAATGTAGCCAGTCAGATCATCGCTAAAGATTATAAGTAACCTCGCACTGGGACATGTAATCGGACCATCGCGGGAATCATATGTAATTCTACGCTGGTAGTGCATTTGGACTATTTATGAGCGCCCTTCAGCGCGTATATTTAGTCCATAGTCATGATGAGGCAGATAACTTAGGAAAAGTGGGTCATTTGGCAACATCAGAGAGCATTTGTTTAATATGAACATGTTTGACTTGGACACATGACAGAGTAGAAGGACTGGAGTGAAGGCAATGACAAATTACTATGTAACAGATGCCCCCTAAAGTATGAAGCCTGAGAGAGTGGGAAGGGTGAAATGCTTTACAAAACTGACTAAGCTGGAACACCATCTGGAAGAACCTACACGCAAGTACAACTGATATCCCTGATAATGAAGTACATGTAGTCTAGGCATGGGCGCAGCCATTCAAAAGACATAGGAATTAGGTCTGTGGTATGGACACAACCATCCAACTAATGAGACCATGATAATGATAAAGGTATGGTTGCAGCCATCCATGAAGACTCAGGTATGGTCGCAGCCATCCATCAATGATTCATGCAATCATAAACCAATCCATGCAGCCCGAACATATGTAATCTGAGTTCGAGGTCTTGAACCCAACCGATCATAGTACAAATTCTAACATGCAAATAGATGTGCTCAGGTCAAGCATGATAGAAAGCCGCTTGATTACCTATCAATGATGGAAACCGTTAATTCCATTGGTTATTAAGGTACTGTCTAGCACAATCCACAAAGTGTGAAGAAGGAGCTGAAGTCGAATATTCGTGGAATCACCCAATCAACGACCAATGAGGAAATTCGACTGCCATTGAGACATGCAAGCTCTAAGGTGCCAAAGGGGATCTCTAGATCAATCTCCTGAATAATGAGCTGATGTCGACAGGAGACGACCTGTCGCAGGAGGGCCATAATGTTTCCCCCATCAACAACACGAGATAAGGAACAAGTGGTAGATGGTGAAACAGAGTATGAGAGAGAGGGCAAGGATGTAAACTGCAGAAGGATTATACTCTTGAACATGTCAGCGACACGACTCCGGAGGGTGGCAACATTCAGGTACGAAGGGATCAGAGGCTCGATGAAGACGACGTGAATCAGATGAAATGAGGCTAAATGACAACCCAAACCCGCGGAAGGCCAAATGACGATGTATGGATGTCCCAACCCGACAAGAAGCAAAAGTGTTGATGTTAAAGAGTGACTAGCTGCCAATGATGATTTCCAAATTTTCCCCACCATTGCTGGCAAGTACCCCTATTATTTTTGAAGCAAGCTTAAAGGGGATAGCATATGCTTGTAATATAAGCTCAAACTTCGGTCAAATCCAACCTAGTAATAGTTTAACGAGCCCTAGGGAGGAGAAGCTCGAGTCTCATCATGGTGATGAGTCCAATGTCGTCAGGGTTTAACGAGTCCGACATAGGTAAAACTCGGAGTCTTTTTCATATTTAGAGAGTTTGAAAAAAGACACGGAAAATAAAACTCTAGCGGGGTCATTTTTCGTAAATTTGTGTCTCTCGAGCTTGAAAAAGTATAAAATGATACTAGAAAGAACCGCCCGACCATTACGATCAAGGAGAACTTTTCGTAACTAGTGACCTCGACCCGAAAAAGTAGAAAGGCAATCAACGTCACGTCGTTTCATAACCAGTAATGAACCCGAAACGACAAAAGCTCGGCAATATTTTCGTGTTTACATGGTCGGAAAAGAGCTTAAAGAAGACTGCCTCTTATTTCGTTTAACGAGTTAAAAGGGAAAACTCGGCAATCTTTTCGTCTTTAAACGATTGAAAAAGAGCTTAAAGCAGACCGCCTCTTATTTCGTTTAACGATTTAAAAGGGAAAACTCGGCAATCTTTTCATCTTTTACGAGTCAGAAAAAGGCTTAAAGGTGACTCGTCCTAGAGGAACGAGTGGTATAAAGGGTAGCAACTAGTTCCGACAATGGTGTAACTGCGAAAAACATGTAATGGTCAAGAGGTTGGCTAATAAAACCACTCATCACTGCGGTTCCTCAAGAAAGGATAAATAATGAAGTGAAAGCATATGATCAACCAAAGAGATGGTGGCGATGGAATGAAACAACCAAGGCTCATCTAGCAGAATTTAGCGGATAAAAACAATAATCACGAGGTGTAAATCAAGTATGGGTTCATTTTTACACAAGCTTGAACCATGAGAACTCTGCTTAGATTCAGTTTCATGTTTACACAAGCTTGAAACGAAAAAATATGCTTGTTATAAGTTCGCATGCCCCCAACATAATGACGCAAATCGAGGTACATGCCACCCAAGCTTCATTCCATTCAACGAGGTGGATGAAATGAAGATTCACATTCGAGATCTTGGAAAGACTCGACTTGGAATTTACGAGATCTTAATCAAAGACTCGATTTGGAAAGGGGAGTTGTTTCATTTTTTAATGAGGTTGACACAAGATCAAGAACTTTCCTCAAGACTCCTTGTTTCATTTTTTAACGAGCTTGACACAAGACAAGGAACTGTGCTCCAGGATCCTTGTGTCATTTTTTTAACGAGATTGACATAGGAAAAAATTATCCTCGTGACACCTTGTTTCGTTTTTTAAAGAGGTTGACACAAGATCAAAACTATCCTCGGAACACCTGCTCATGGGCCATACGATAACATTGCTCCCAAGAGGTTTTCGCGGGATGGAAGAAATGCACTCTAGGAGGAATACATGTCATGATGCACCAATGATAGATCAGGTTCCAATGCCCCTAGTACATGATGTACGAGACCACCTACATGATCATCAGAAGAGGTGGAGACAAAATGGGTAGCCACATAATTGACCTGCGGCAAGGAAGGTATTGCTTCCGAGCAAGAACCGATAGGGGACGACGGCTGCGTAGGAGGCACAGGGGGACTAAAGAACGATAACTGATTGATGGTCACCATTCTTCCATCATGTGGAAAACAAACCACACGGAAAAGTGAAGAGACGAGGGCCCCCATGGCATAGACATAGTCACGACCAAGGAGAAGACTGAAATCTAAGGCACCTTGGACAACCATGACGTCTATATAGATGGTTTTGCCTCCCAAAGTAACAGGAAGCTTTAGGAGGATCCCTAAAGGTTCACTGGTTCTTCCGTTAAACGCCAACAGATTCTGTGTGATTGGCACAAGCTGTGGGGAGCCCAAATCTTGCCAAGTAGTGAAAGGCATGAGGCTAACTGACGCACCCTCATCCAAGACAGTGCCAGGTACTGCCTTATCATAGGCATGTACTATAATCTGGAAAGGCACATAGGATGGAAGGAAAAATGTAGTCAAATGACTTCAGTTGAAGGAAATGACTGAACTACTTGGTGGGGGAACTGTATGATTACCCACCTGCTCTACAGGAACCGAAGGAGGATCCCCTTAATCAGCGAGGATAGAAGGGTCGTTGTCAGACTCTAGAGAATATGATGAGATGAGAAGAACATGATCATGATGCTATTCTGAAGCAGAGTGATCAACAGGTGGTGAACCTAAGTCGACACTCTCTCCGACCAATGATTGATTTGGAACAGGCTTAGCACAGCCAGGCTCAAAAAGAGGAGGATGGACAAGAGAAGAATCTAATTCAATCTCTTTGTCAATGGGGAGAGGGTCTGAAGAGAGCCTCTAATAACCAATGGGAAGTTGGAGGGAAGAAGCTGTAAGACTTTCCAAAACGACGGAAGCTTTATCCATGAGCAGACAAAGGTGAAGGGGATGGTTGCCTTCACACAGTCTACAGGGGCATCAAATCTTCCCTTTCTTCTTACCATTGACAGTTGATAGGGTAGCATCGCGATGAGCTTCAGAGGACGAGGAGGGACGAGCCGGATCATGAGACCATACGTCTAAGATCCTAGGAATGCTAGGACAATCACGAAGAAGATGGTCACCCTTGCACAATTTACAAGGAAACTTAACCTTCCACGGAGGAGCAGAAGGTGGTCCGACCTGAGATGTACTCAGAGCAATAGCTGCACAGGTGGCCTCGCATTTATCAGACTTCTCCTTCTTCTTCTTAGTCTCCTGGTTACTAGATGTGAAACTTTCACTAGGCAAAGGAGGAGAGGAGGGGGAAGAAATAGGGGAAGAAGGCGTAGGCTCCACCTTGGAATCAACATGTCGTGGTTCAGACGAAGGAGATGGTAGAATAGGAGTCATGACACTTGGGACCACTGAGGTTGAAAACAACCAAACGGGTAAACCGATGGTTAACCCAGGCAAGGACAGTGTTGCCATATACAGAGCACCGGCATTTCCAAAAGGAGGAAATGGACCAGGATTTCCATCTATGGGAAAAACTTGACCAGTAGACTCCAGGACTATCGCCATCGGGAACGAGCCTGAAAAACAATCGAACTGTAATGAAAAACTCTAACTATTACCAGGAATATTTTGTGGGCAGTAAATTTTATGTCACAGGAACAAAACTTGACCTTTTCATGTTTCAAGAGTTGAGAAAAGGACGAAAAGGTGACTCTATCTCTTTTGAGGTTTAATGAGCCTGAAAGGACAAGTGCTCAGATGGACCTTTCTTTTAGGGAGTCCGAAAAGGAACGAAAGTGACTACTCTAGAGAACTAGGCAAAAGGTTTACCAAACAACCCGTAAAACTACATATACACCTTGGTGATCATATGAAAACCAAGGACTTTACGTACGACAGTCAATCTTCCCGAATGTTGTGTTCGGTGCGTTATGATTTGCAAGGCGGCAGACACAACTTCCTAAGGATATAGGATGATAACCTAGTGGGTTCTCCCAACGTATACTCGACAGTACATGGGATCACAATTCCATACTAGACCACTATTGAGTCATAGAAGGAGGAATCACCCAACCTTGAGTGGAAACAAAAGTGACTAGGTTTAACGACACTGGAGCACGTCTCTAGCCTAGACCTCTAAACAGTGTGTGTTATGTTCCAATGCGTTGTTAGGTTTATTCAGTTCATTTTAGAGTTGATCTTGAATTATGTTTTAGTTTTCAAGCCTTACCGTATGTATACAACAAATCCTAGGATGCAGCTAGAATGAGCAAAAATATCCATTTTCTTCAATGAACACCTACCTACGGGAGGGTAGAGAGATCATTCGCAAACCAAGAAAACCAAGACAACAAAGGCAGTCACTCAATGCATATAGACATCAATTCCTAAAGTGCATGGATACTACTAATGAGAGATTTTATCATTCGCTTTCCAATATGCACACTTGAAATGCAAATTCACTTTCACTTTCGTACACTAAATGAATGCAGTCCTTTTGATTTTGTTGTCAAATAAGCAACAAGCAAGTGTGGAAAAAACCGGTTGATCCAAACAATTGTGATCTATGTTCGGTAGCAAAAGGAAATCGAATCAATGCCAAAGATTGGTTGAATAACAATCACTAAACAATCAATCAAAAGCAAGCAAAGGTGAAGGCTCAATCAAACCAACGAAAAGCTGCAAACGAACCTTGGGCAAACAAGCAACCAAGCCACCCGATTCAAGAAACTTGAAATAATGAACTAGGTCACATAGGCAAAAAAGAAAAAGATTCATTCAACAAAGCTCACAAAAGAGTGCCTTAACCATAAACAGCGAAAAACAAGCTACCAAGCAAGAGGGAAAAGCAAGGGACCAGCAGGACTGATGGACTCAGGAGGTAGAATTGAGAAAATCAATTCTACAGCAATCAGCACGGGTAATACACAAGAAACAAGCGCTGATAAAGAACTAGCCGCAACAACAAAGCGATGTTAGCGCAGAAGTACACGACTTTTCTGCGATGGTTAGATTTACAGAACCATCGCGACTGTGTGACGTAATTACGTGATGCACAGGATATTACAAAAGGGTGAGCGTGATGACAGCGCGACTGTTAAATTTAAAACCGTGGTGATGTTAAAAACAATGACAGGTGAACCAAAACTCCCAAATCAAAAGCAGTCAATCCTTCAATCGAATAGAGGTACATCCCAGATCAAGCCACGAAACTCAAAGTCTGATAACTAATCCCCAAACTTCGAAAGAGACCAAATAAAAAATCAAGACAAGAGCAAAAAAGAAAAGAACAAAGGCCAAACTCCCCAGCGGAGTCACTAATTTGTGATGCAGGAAAGTATTCCCTCTGCGGACAGAGGCAACCCCTCTGGCCCTAGAGTGGGTCTAGTCACAAACAAGGACAGATCAACAATAGCTTTCCTTAAATAGTCATAGTTGGGGGCCTACCTCAACCGGTGGTCGATGGAGTTCCGTTGTGTTGCTCCAGCTTCCGCTTCCTTCTCCTAATGAGTGATCAACCTGAAACAAAGCAAAGGAAATACAACAAAGCACGTAACTGGAAAACAACAATGATCTATTTACTCACAAAGTCAAGAAGTCATGAGCTATCAAGTACATTACATACAAGACATAGGAAAACATCATTGATTGTGTTAATAATGAAATAAGAGTAAGCTTACAACCAAAGTCTTGACGTCACAAGCTTTCTCAGAGGGATCCAGCCAACATGTTCCTCAAGCATTCACTCTTTGAAGATGGATCTCCCAACATATAAGGTCTCTCTCACCTATAAGTTTTACACAATGCTAAGGGCACTTCACAACCTTCCACAAGCTATCAAAAATCCCACACATGTCACACTCACACCAGCTATCTAGCAAACTCACAATCACTACCAGCACTACTTAACTAGCCAACTATCAGAATCTACCAGTGCATAGCAATGGTGAGAGTTTAAATAGGAGGAGTCTCAATGAAAGGTGGAATAGTGAGCTTATCTCCAAGGAAGGTAGCACAAATGACGGAACAACCACGCCAGAGAAAGGAGTGCGATACAAACTATGCCAACAACCAGGTCTGGAGTCATCCAGAAGGCTGACTATTAGAACAAATTTGCCCAATCTGGATCATCGAGGGTGCATAACTAAGATTTAGCGCTGACATCGCTAGTGAGCAATGTAGCCAGTCAGATCATCGCTAAAGATTATAAGTAACCTCGCACTGGGACATGTAATCAGACCATTTTGGGAATCAGATGTACTTCCACGCTGGCAGTGGATCCAGACTGTTTATGAACACCCTTCAGCGCATATATTTAGTCCATAGTCGCAATGAGGCAGATAACTTAGGAAAATTGGGTCATTTTGCAACATCAGAGAGCATTTGTTTAATATGAGCATGTTTGACTTGGACACATGACACAGTAGAAGGACTAGAGTGAAGGCAGTGACAATTTACTGTGTAACGAGAACCATATTGATTTTTCTCGTCGTGCTCTTTGGAAAGAGCTTTGCTTCCTTCATTTTCCTTTGCTGACATAGTTGATTGATTCATGTCTTCAACCTCTTTTGTCAATTCTGTTGCTGCAAACATGTTGTCCTGCATTTGATTTGTGTATGGAGGTAGGCAACTCTTCTCACCAAACAACAACCCATCAATAAGATGCTTTTCATGCATCATATTTAACCACTTATCATGGGATACATAATTGTCATCAAATTTGACTTCATAAATCTCTGCATCACAAGGTGTTTCCTTAATATCACATACTACTCTATTGTCAGCTAAAGACATACTTTCAGCTTTAATCCAAGCTATGATGCTTTCAACACAATCACTTTTAGCAACAACACCTTCATCAACATCGACTTTCTCACTAGCCTCCATACTATATTTCATTTCAAGTATATCCCAAAATATTTTTGCATCACATATTTCACCAAATTCATACAAAATATTAGACAAAATATTTTCGTCTAACATTGATATGATGAGAAACAATGCTATTGTACACTTACTTTTATCATTGACATTTATGGAAATTCCTTGAACAAATTTCCATAAATTTATTGAACCAAACAATCCTTCCATTTTTATTGCCCAAAGTTCAAAATTTTTACCTGAGAAAATTGGCAGAACTAGCATTAATCGTTTCAGTATTGCATCAGTGTCTTCAAATTCTTCTATCTGATTCGGATATACTTTTGGTTGAAGCATTTCATATTCTTCTGCAACTATTGCCATTTCATTCTTTCTCTTCACCTGTTTCAATTCTCTCCAAGACTGTCTCCTCTGTTGACCCATCACTCTTCTTTTAACACAACTAAAGACGTTGTGATCCACAACAAGCCTCACTACACAACAGGCATAAACAACCTCACTAATCTTCAGTCTTGGCCCTCCAACTCTGGCAATTCAATAACACATGCACATTCTACAACTTCAGCACCAACACGCTCCAATAATCTCATGGCTACAGATAAGGTGCCCCCATTAGCAATTAGATCAGACAATCAAGCAGAAAATCATAATTCAGATCCACACAACCTATAATGCAAACATCAAAGCATAAGACAGTCCTTCTCCGGAGCACACAACTCTTCTCCTGGTGCGCAGCGCCTATCTGGTCATTGCTCGCACCATAAATTTCCAAAACACTCGGCTGCAAGCACAAAACAAAAGGATTTCCCAACAACCAGTAAACAAAATGCACAAAACAGCCTTACCAATATACCAGACACTTCAGGAAGTTGTAGAATGCACCCAATGCTCGCAGGTGGCACACAATCCACCACTCTTCACACACATATCGTTTCCTGAGACCTTCACAGGTGTCTCCACTCCTCGGCCTGAACTGCTCGACTTCTTCAGGCGCACTCGACAGCCAACGGGCAGGAAATTATCCCAAGTGCAGTCGATTTCCTCAGGCTGCCACCAGACCTTCAGCTCTACACACATACGCCAACGCCTCCAGGAAGCACAACTCCATATTTCGCGCAGCGATCTCTTACAAAGAAACTCCACACTCTTAAATGACTTCTCCACGCAAGTTCATGACAATTGTAGAAGGAAAACAACTGACTACACTACACCCAGACTTCCCTTAAAGCTTAACACGACTGACTCAAGAGTTCACACAAATCTCTCTCACAGAAGAGCCTTAAGCTCTCAACTCTCAACGAGGAAGCACTCGAACTTACACCAATGAACTATCACCTAGCATGCGCTCACACTCTCTGCACAACAATATCTCCAGGACTTCACTTAAACACTCAGCCAAAAATTGGCCTCACGTAGTGATTCACCACTTGGCCTCCTCCAAGCAGCTCACCTGAGATCTATCTTCTCATAGCTCACTTGGCTCTAATACCATATCAGAGAGCAGAGACTCAGACTCATAAACGCAGAACTCAAAAAACTTAGAACTTAGAACTTCTACCTTCATTCGATGAACAAAAAAGAATTTATACATAACAAAGAATGTTCTGGAGTTTGATGGGGTGGTGGCTTCTTCAAGAAGTTTGCCCATTTTGTCAATGAATTCTAGAACCTACACTTTGAAATATCTGTTGTATTCTCTAGAACAGTCTAACTAGATTAATGCGGGTGGTTGGAATTAGTTCCTTCCAACACTTCCTTCCTAACAAATTAATATAAGAGATAAAAAAAAATCACAATATCCTAGAAGCCAACAGAAACATCAAGCAAATAAGAGAAAACTTATGATTTTTCAAAAATCATAGGTTTTGGGTGCGCATCGCAGGTTCTAAAGTTTAAAGGTGCGATAATGGGGAAAAACTCACAAAACTCACCAAATTTTGGTTTTCATCACGGCTGTTGCCCTCTATCCAAAAGTGTGATTAGTAAATCATTGCAGCTCCACCCTGATCAAAAGGTGCAATGAGCAAGGCTTATTAAAAAGCCGCACATAAATTTGAAGCGCATAGGGCTATTTTTTTGAAAAAGATTTGTTTTGTTATATGAAAGATTTACAAAAGGGGTTTGGCGATTAAAAGGCCTTTATAATTTTTTTTTAAATAAAATAAAGGGTTTTATAAAATAACCACCTTTTTGAAAAATATTTGTTTTATTACGTGAAAGATTTATAAAAGGGCTTTGGCCATTAAAAGGGCTTTATAACAAGTTTTTTTTAAATAAAATTAAGGGTTTTATAAAAGTGTTGTGCAAAGTAGATTTTTTAAAAAGTTAAAAAATAAAAATAGAAAGGGGTTTAATAAATAAGGAAGTTGACAGTTTTTAAGTATATTTTTTGAAGAAATATTGTTTCATTAAGTTTTTAGTTGTAATTTCCACCATTTACAAGGAAAAACTATGATATGTGGGCCATTAAGATGAATACAATATTAAAGGCTCATGATGTTTGGGAGTACATCACGATTGGATTTCCAAAACCTCTTCTGAGAATGAAGAAGAAGAATGAGTCCTCACACATGCAGAGAAGGAGGACTTAAAGATACACAAAAAGAAGAATGCCCAAGCATTGCAACTTATCCAACAAGGAGTAGACCAAACAGTGTTCGAAAAGATTATCACCACGTCTTCAGCAAATACAACATTGGAGACTTTGAAGACGAGCTATAAATGTATGGCCAAAGTCAATACTGTTAAGTTGCAGAATACTAGGAAAGATTTTGAAAGTCTATACATGAAGGAAACATAGGAAATCGATTCATTCATGAATCGGGTTTTGACTATCATAAACAAGTTAAAGATTTATAGTGATGATATTAAAGATCAAATAGTGGTTGAGAAGGTCTTTATATTTTTTTCTACTAATTTTGATGTTGTAGCAGTAGCTATTGAAGAAACCAAGGATTTTAGAACACTGACAATTAATGGGATGACTTCTATCACATGAGGCAAAAATAGAGAAAAATAAGGATTCCACCTTAGAAAACTCTTTCAAAATTCAGGTTTCTATCTCAAGAGAAAAAAGGTCGAGGAAAAGGTAAACCGAGAGGCAAAGGATGAGGCGGAAGATCAAGTGGTCAGAGAGATGGAAGAGAAGAGCAAGAACAAGAAAGTGGAGGCAATAACGGAAGCTTCAACAACAATCAAAGAGTCGATAAATCAAAGGTGAGATGTCGGCGAGTTGATAAGTGTTGGCCAGTTGATGCAGAAAGGATACAGAGTTATCTTTCATGGACAAGAGTGTGTTATATATGACAAGCCTCCAAGCAAGTAGTTGATAGCCAATGTGCAGATGACGTGAAACATACCCTTTCCTCTAATCATGAATTGCAGTGATCAGGTCAGTGCTTTTATACTTGCATGTTCTAATGATTATTGGTTATAGCACTTTCATTTTGGAAATTTGAATTTCTCTTTTTTAAGATTGTTGCAATAGAAACAAATGGTTAGAGGATTACCTCTCATCAAAGAACCTTCTACTAATTATGAGTGTTGTATCTCATGAAAGAAATACCATGAGAGTTTTCTAAAAGAAGTTGCATAAAGAGAAAAACATCCACCAGAGCTGGTTCATACAAGCTAGTGTGGACCTATGAGGAGACAATCGATTAGTGGAAGTTGTTACTTCCTTACATTTATTGATGATGTCAATAGAAAGACATGGGTTTATTTTCTAAAGAAGAAGTCTGAAACTTTTGCAAAATTCAAATGATTTAGATCCTTAGTAGAGAACCAAAGTGATTAGAAAATCAAGGTATTGAGATTAGATTGTGGTGGAGAATATGATTCAAAGGCATTCCATGCTTACTGCAAAGAACATGGAATTAGAAGGGAGTTTACAACCATATACACAATGCATATACACAACGCAACATAATGGTTTAGCAGAGAGAGAGAATAGGACAATTATGAACATGGCAAGAAGCATGTTGAAACAAAGAAGCTTGTCTAATGAGTATTGGGCATAAGGAGTTGCATGTATTGTTTATGTGATAAAGAAATCTCCTACAAAGAGCGTGATGAAAAATTACTAGAAGAAGCATGGTCAAGTATGCTTTGTACTGTATCTCATCTCACGATGTTTGGATGTGTAGCATATGCTCATCTACCTAAAGAGATAAGAGGCAAGTTGGATGATAAAAAAAAAATAAAAAAAATTATATTTACTAGTTATAGAGAGCAATCAAAGGCTTATAAATTGTATAACCCTATCACCAAGAAGACTACACTCAGCAGAGATGTTGTGTTCAAAGAACAAGAGTCATGGAATGGGAGTGTAGATAAAAAAGTTGATGTAAGAGTGCCACAGATGGAAGAAGAGGATGTAGTAGAAAATGAGCAGCATGGATCACAAGAGAAGACACCAAATAGATTCACACTAGCAAGGACTCCAATATTTTATGAACAACATGGATCTTCAAGTAGATCAACAGATCAAAATTCTCCTAGTTATAAGTCAAGTAATGAATCAAGCAATGGTAAGAGAAAAATGAGAAGTTTGTAATATATTTATGATATTTTGGATGTTATTTCAAATTTTTCATTTTGTCATTTAAACCTTCATCGTTTGAAGAAGCTATCAGAGATGAAAATTAGGTGTAAGATATGGATGAAGAAATAGAATCTATTGAGAAGAATGATACTTGGGATTTGGTTGATTTTCCAAAAGATAAAAATATCATTGGTGTGAAGTGGCTGTACAAGAAAAAGTTGAGTGAAAAATGAGAGATTGACAGATTTAAAGTAGAGCTTGTAGCAAAAGGGTTCTCACAACAATCGAGAATAGACCTTGGAGAAACATTTTCTCTAGTAGCTAGATTGGATATTGTAAGATAAGTCTTAGCAACAACAACTCAGAACAAGTGGAAAGTGTATCATATGGATATGAAATTAGCTTTCTTGAATGGATTTCTAGAAGAAGAAATTTATGTGCAGCAACCTCCACGTTATGAAGTTGAAGGTCATGAAGACAAAGTTTACAGATTGAAGAAAGCGCTCTATGGACTCATGCAAGTGTCTATAGCCCAGTATAAAGGAATTGGAAATCACATGATTGAGAATGAATTTTGCAAAAGCAACATTGAACCTACCTTGTACATAAAGGTAAATGAGCATGGAAATTTTTTGATTGTTTGCTTCTATGTGGATGACATGATTTATACTAGTGATCTTGAATTAGATGAATTTAAAGAAGTAATGAATAAAGAATTTGAATTGACAGAACTGGTCTTATGAAATATTTTCTTGGCATAGAATTTGAGCAATATGAGAAAGTAATTTTCATTTGTCAAAATAAATATGCTAAAGAATTGTTGAAAAGATTCAGAATGGAAAATTGTAAACCTTCTGTTATACCGATTGCAATAGTTACATAGTTATTAAGGATGATGAAGGATCAAATGTCATTTAAACCCTATTCAAAATATTGGTTGACAACCTTATGTATCTCACAACTATAAGACCATATATTATGCAAGGAGTTAGTTTTATTTCTAGATTTATGGAGTCTCCAAAAGACTCGCATTGGAGATCGCAGAAAAGAATTTGAATACACATAGAAGGAACTACAAATTGTCGCATATTTTATGCAAGTATGAAGAAGAAGGATTTGGTTGGATATATAGGCAATGATTTTACAGGAAGTTTGGATGATAGGAAAAACACTTATCATTGTGTTTCATCTTGGTTCAGGTGTGATATCATGGGCATATAAGAAGCAACCTATTGTGACACTTTCATCAACAAAAGTAGAATATATAGCAGCAACATCAACAACATGTCAAACAATATGGTTACAAAGAGTTTTGGATGGACTTAAGAAGAAACAACAAGGATCAACAACAATCTATTTTGACAACACCTCAGCCATTGCATTATCCAAGCATAGTGTGTTTCATCAAAAGAGCAAGCATATTGATATTATATATCATTTTATTAGAGAACTTATGAGCAATGGAGATTTTTATTTGAAGCCTTGTAAATCGATTGATCAATTGGATGATATATTCACTAAAAGGTTAGCAAAAGATATATTTGACTTTCATAAAGGAAACTTAGGTGTTCTAAGCCTAGCTAAGACTTAGACGAACTGACATGTTTGAGTTGCCATGAGTAATGTCTTAGTTTAGTGGTTGTAATTAAGGGGGAGTGTTAAAGATTTACCCCTGCATGTAGAGTATTCTAAATTTAGAGTTGCAGTTAATTGAGTCAAGTGTGGGAAAATTCGAGTTTAGTCTTATATTTGGTAAAATCAAATTTAGTGTGTGGTTGCATGTTGAATTTATTTTGAGTGATTTTCTAGTTGAAAGAGTATAAATATCGCTCATTGGGTTCATCGTAATCATCAAATTTTGTGTCATCAATATAGAAGAATAGCAGCTTGTGTGTTTTGTGTGTGTCAATTTGGTGCCTTTACGCCTCTGTATTTCCAACAAATTTTTCAGTAACCTTCTTGTGAATGCATCTTGAAATGGGATGCACAACCATGTGAATGCATGTTTAAATGGGATGATTAACCATCATAAAGATCATCCTCCATTTTGACAATGAAATTTCTAGCAACGATTTGAGTTCCGATGATTGGTCTCCCTCAAGTTTAGGTATGTTGGAATTAATCATTATTATTCAAAATATGGTGTTGCAAATGGTATGAGTAGTCAATCTGTTCATCATAATTATTTTATGTTGTGAGAGTGGATTATATGTCTAATTCAAATAAATGGTTTTGTGAGACTATGGTGATAGATGTGAATAGGGTTTGTTCTATATCTATTTGTGAGTGGTGTTAAATGTGAATAGGGTTTCTTTATTTTTTTTAGTAATTCAAAATATGTTGTCAAATTTTATTTATTCATTGTTTATCAATCATATTTAATAAATCACTTCAAAGAAATATATTGGTAAGAAAACATAACCACAAAATATGTTAAATTTTTATTGATTTGTTTTTTTCTCAATTTTAAAAGATAATTATTTAATTATTTTTTTTTGTTAAGTGATTTTGAAATTATTTTGTAGAAGACTTCAAACGGGATTAAAATTCACCAATTTATTTGAAAGGTGTTTGGCAATATGTTATGACAAAGCTCATATTTGAGGTATTTGGTGAGGTGAAGAGTTAAAGGAGCCATGGTTCTAAAGGCTCTCATTGAGGAGGAACAAGCCATATCAAATATTGTCTCTTTTAATTGTTCGGGGAGTTGTTCTTGCAAGAAATAGAGTTATCTTTGAAGATCACTACATTCTTATTGAGGTTTCTGTGACACATATGTTAGTTTTTTATGATCTTGTCCCAAAGGACCAAAATGATAGTAATAATAGAATACTCAATCTTGTAGTCATTGATAGAACACATCGTTGAGATTTCTTTGATGGGGCTTTTCAAGGAGATACCTCTAGTTCTGGTGGAGGAGTTGTACTTCATCTTTAGCAGACTCATTTCTTCTCTCTAAAAATGGGCTTGGGAGCAGGCTCCAACAACTATGGTGAGCTTTTATCCTTAAAATTGTTGCTTATGTTTGTAGTTGAGAAAGGAGTGGATCATTTACAGGTCTTTGGAGACTCTACGTTGGTTATAAATTTGGTCAAAGTGTCTTACATATGTCACAACAAGAGACTATTGCCTTTGCTTGAAGAAACATCAAGACAAAAAGATACCTTTACCTTTATCTTTAGAGGAACTCAATAGTCAAGCGGATAGTGTTTCAACAGAAAGCCTGCATTTAGACTTGGACTTTGGGAACTAGTTGATCAAACAACAAAAAAATGATCAATTCTACATATTTTATCATAAACTATTCATAGAGTGATCAGTTTTGACAATTTTCTTTTGGCTCACATTCTTCATCAACTTTTTGTGAGACTTTTTTATATCTCTGTACATTCATAGTTATCTCCTCTGTTACACAGGAACCGCTCCTTAGAGGTGGGAAACCCATTCCAATGGTTTCCGCGATCCTGGAAGCTTTGGAACTATATGGGAACATTCCCTTTTCAGTGGGAGCTGCAATGTGAGCTTGGGACAGTTCTGGGAGCTTTGAAGACTGTTTTTTTTTTTAGTTTTGACATTCCCTAGGTTTGGGGAATACAAAGCCTGTAGACAAATATGTTGAATTGCCTACAAAACATGAGCCTTTGTTGAAACCTTCGCAGAAAGAAAGGCCAAAGAGATCCTTAACACCGACATCCTTAATTGAGAAACCAGAGCAATCTTGATGAGTTAAGGAAGCGTGTGACTCCTCAATGTAAGGGTGATATCTATGCTTATGAGTATTTATTTTGTTGTTTATGTATATATATGGCAGAAGATTGTGTGCATATTGTATGTGGTAGTCAATGCTTAACCATTAGAGTTTCTTTACTTTTTCTCGTAAGAATAACTAGAGAAACATAGGTAAAATTGTTCCTTTGTATTTTTAAGGTAGATTGCTTCAAAGACTCATCATGTGTCAGAGAACATAATGAATGAACTTGACATTTTAATATTTTATATATATAGAAGTGAGAGACCGAGGGAGAGAGACACCCAGAGAATATATTTATATATAAGAGATATTATATATTTAAATTGATTTTAATATTTGATTTTTTTTTTATTTTTTTTTGTAAGCTGGGGTGAGACTCTCCGATTTACATGTCCATTATGTACCCCTCTACGGGGGAAGGGTAGCCCAAGATTTGAACCCAAGACTTCCGGTTCGGTGAGACTTCATTTCCACGACCCTTGCTGCTTGAGCTACCCCATGTGGACTTAATATTTGGATATTTTGATTTAATATTAATTTTGATTATTATATAAATTATATAATTAGAAATATATTTTTAATTTTTAATTTTTTTTATTATATAATATTACCATATTTTTGAGAAACCTCAAGTGGATGTACCCAAATTCCCAACATTCCCACATTCCAAAAATTCATGCAACATAAGTTATCTCATATGGCTATTAAACATACACAGACACTTTTGATATTATGTAAATATTGTTTATATAATAGTTATTTTGGTGAATAATATATGTAACAATTTTTTTAAGTGCGAATATGACCTCCCTTTTTGGACAGATCATGTGGATGGTCATACTTGAATAATACATGCTTGTTATTATGCATGTGTAAATATAATTTTATATATTTGGATGGTCATACTTGAATAATACATGGTTGTCATGTATGTGTAAATATAATTTTATATATTTAATAAAATTAAACATTTTGAAACAACACCTTTATAAGAAATTCTCATGAAATGGCATTTCATCGATTGAGTTCAATCTCTGCAACTGGTGGTGCATTTGGGAAGATGGCCTTGCCTTTGTCTTCATTGTCATCCCATATTCGTATTGGAGCTCACCATGCTAACACACAATACATTCCACAATTCCACAGCTCGCTTGATGCAGGAACCAGTGCTGGCAAACGGAGAAACTTGCACCTACGATGTGGTAAAGGCGAGTATATAATTTCCATTTCTTGCTGTGTTTTTCTGAGAAATGGTCCTTTTTATCGTTTGATCATTCCACATTTAACAGAAGAATAATAATTTCTTTTTCCTGTTTTCTATGGGAGTAAAGGTCAGTAGATAATTTCTATTAATAATTTCTTTGCTGTTTGTGGCCGTGAGTTTATGTCGATTGCTGATTTTTCCGCAATCAGACGTACGTGGCACAGTGCTTATGATTGTGGAATATTCAGAAAATCAGCCATCACCACCATAAAGATGCCCTGTTTCCGCACTTAGGCGAAGAATAATAACCTTTTATCATGTCTTCTCTAGCAGATAACCCGACACAAAAAACTGGATAAACATTACATTTCAAACTAACTAGATTATTCGTTATCCACCAGAACTATTATGGTTATTTTTATCTCACATTAATTTCGACTCAACTGATTAATGTTTCTTGATATGCAGGTTCAAGCAACATCGTTGCTTGTGCTGGGGAAGGTAGAACCTCCCTTCCTTGTCATTCTACCGAAAAACCTGCTATAGCATTTGTTAGAACGTAATTTGATTTTTAAGAAGACAGTGATTTGATTTATGTTGAGAAATTACTGTCGGTATATGTATTTTGTTATGGAGGTTTCCAATCAATAAGTGTAACTCATCTTTAAGAAATAAGAAATGGGGTATTCTCTTATAGAGGTTTCCCACCAATAAGTGCGATTCACTTTAAGAAAAGAGAAATGTTTAATTCGAAAGTTCAAAAACAAAATACCTATGTGATGGATGGGGAAGAAATTTAAATCTTTATAACGTCGTTCTTCCCTGATTGTTTTTTTGGATACCTTCAAATCCGGTGTCAGTTCCTAAACTGGTGAAAAGAGAATTTCCTCCAAGTTTCTGGAAGGACCATGTTATCGAATCTCTAATGCCGTCTTACAAGGTTAGTAATCTCAATGCCTGTCGATTGAATTCCCGTCACTGTAGCAGCTCTTCCTCCATTGTTATAATTGACGACAGTGAAATAATTATAGGTTGCACCATCAGACGAGAAGCGTATCGAGACATTAATATCCGAGATTAAGAACATGTTTAGATCTATGGACTATGGGGAAACCAATCCCTCTGCATATGACACTGCTTGGGTAGCAAGGATTCCAGCAGTTGATGGCTCTGAGAAGCCTCAGTTTCCTGAGACACTTGATTGGATTCTTCAAAATCAGTTGAAAGATGGCTCTTGGGGTGAAGAATTCTATTTCTTGGCATATGACAGGATACTAGCTACTCTTGCGTGTATTATTACTCTTACTATATGGCAGACTGGGGACACACAAGTACAAAAAGGTTTGTACATCGATCAAGGCCCTTGTGTAATTTTTTTATTAATTGATATATATATATATATATATGTGTGTGTGGGGGGATTGAAGTAGAAATATGTTGATATCAGCATTGCCCTTGCCTTGTGTTCACACAGTGACAAACTCTGGTATATTCTCTCCTGTGAAGACTTTTTAACTTGTACATATTTCAGGGATTGAATTTTTCGAAACACATGCTGGAAAAATAGAGGAGGAGGCTGATAACCACAGGCCATGTGGATTTGAAATAGTATTTCCTGCAATACTAGAAGAAGCTAAAGCCTTAGGTCTGGATCTGCCTTATGAATTACCTTTCATCAGGCAAATCGCTGAAAAGCGGGAGGCTAAGCTTGAAAGGTTAGAATCTGATCACCATTCTCCTCTGTCATTGAAAAATTTGCCATCTCTCAAAGTGACGACTTATTAACTTTACCTTTTCCCCTGGTTGTGTTTGCATCAGGCTTCCTACTAATCTTCTCTATGCATTTCCAACGTCGTTACTATATTCTTTGGAAGGCCTGCAAGATATAGTAGACTGCGAAAAAATAATCAAATTTCAATCCAAGGATGGATCATTTCTCAGCTCGCCGGCATCTACAGCGGCTGTGTTCATGCGTACTGGGAGCAAAAAATGCTTGGAATTCTTGAATTTTGTCTTGAAGAAATTCGGAAACCATGGTATCAAGATGACAATATGATTTTAGGAAAGCCCTTTTCACTTCATATAATTTGTGAAAAATGCTAAGAATGAAGAATTTGTTATTGCAGTTCCTTGTCACTATCCGCTTGATCTATTTGAACGTCTGTGGGCCGTTGATACTGTTGAGAGGCTAGGAATCGATCGCCATTTCAAGGATGAGATCAAAGACGCATTGGATTATGTTTACAGGTATGATGTTTTTCGGCATTTTAAAAGAGTAAAGTGTTTTCTGATTTTAAGTTTATGTGATCCATCTCGTTTTTGTGATAATCACACATCAATTTATTTTGGTGGATGTTTCAAACATATCCGTTTATTTGATGGATGTTTCAAAGTTCAGCTTAATAATTTTTTTTTTAAAAGAGAAAAATTAGAACATTTCATCGATATCAAATGTTTTACATATACATGAATCTTGATCCCTTAAATTTGTAGGCAATGATACAAACGAAATCTTGCCAAGGATTAACCCTGTTACACATTTGACAAAACATTGATCCCTTAAATTTGTGGGCAATGATACAAACGAAATTCTTACCAATGATTAACCCGGTTACACATTTGAAAATACATAGTAAGAAATGATCTCCAACACATCAATAAAGAATATAAACATGAAGTTCATCAGGCCATGCTAGGAATCATGAGAGGAAAGGGTCAAAAAGAGGTATCGAAGCCAAAAGCTTGGCAAGCCCCCAGAGAGGCCGAAAAGAGTCCTAAGTAGAAACAAAGAGATTTAGAAAACGCAAAGGAGCCCTGACTTTGAATGGTTCCATCCGCAACCTGTTCAAAATGCATGTGACCGGGCAAAGAAGACAGAGCACGCTTTGAGTCAACTTTCTGCTCTCTAAAGACGTGTTGAAAAGTGACCTCGGTGAAGAGTGCCTTAAGGTCTGAAATGTGTTGCATCGAGTTGAGAAGAGCGCGGACTTGAAGAGAACCTATTTTGTATCCATCGGATGGTAGAAAGGGAGTCCCCTACCATCAATATGCTATTAACACTGAGCCACTGTGCAACCTGTAATGCTCCCCATAAAGCCACATCTTAGCCCTATAGTTGTCCCCTAGGCCACCAAACCATTTGAAGCAAAAGGATAGAGCAGGATTTATATGGAGTGAAACTCCCCACTTGCAACGCCCACCAGCAGAGGCCCCATCAAAGTAACAAATTGGAAAAATATTAGGGTAAAAGCATGCTAATGTGTTTCATTATATGGAAAAAGCAAAAAAATACTCAAATGAAAAAAGATTAAAAAAAATAATATAAAAATATCAATTAAATGAGTTGAGTTTCATACTGGTTAATTATAAAAAATAAATGCTAAATTTGTAACAAAGCTAACTCACAATAAATTTTGGTAAAAGCTATAGTGAACCTATTTAATGGGTTTAGAAAATATAAATAATGTTATAAAAAGTAAATACTAAATTTGCAAATAAGTCCACTGATAGTAAATATTGGTAAAAACTATGGTTAATCACTCACAAAATATAAATAGCTTTATGTAAAGTTAAATGAAATGCTAAAACTCTTTAAAAATTTATATAAAAATAGAATTAGAATTTCTAAACAAATAATTTTATATATTATATTTTGAATAATATAAAATATGTTATTATAATCATAATTAAAAATTTTATTATAAAAAATTTAAAATATATTTTAAAAATTTTCAAAAAATAATTTTAACATTTTGTTATATGTTATTTTCAAATTTCTATTAAAAAAAAATGATTTTATAAACTTGAATGGGTAGTTTCTTGGGTTGTGGTTTTATATATACGAAAAGATGATAATTTTTACTAGTATTTTAATAATAATTAAAAAATATGCTTATTTTTTAATTTTAAATTTGTTTACCAATCTTTAGAATGTTTACAACACATCTCTTAAAGAAATTGGAATTAAAAAACATAAATCAATAGAGAAATGGGGGGTCGTAGTTTTGTCACTACTTAAAAATTTATGTAAAATATTAATGATATCTTTTAAAGAAAATCAATAAATTAGATAAAAAAATATATATTAAATTTTAGAAAAAATATGACATGAAATTGAATTTAAATTGACATGTTTTGTCTTTTTTTACCACCACCTAATTTTTTATGATTTTGTAAATTTAAGAGTAAACATTTCAACTCCATTTATTTTTATAAAACTTCTTTGTGGAAAAAGTGATACACATTAACATGCTTTTACCCATTAGCGAGGTCAACAAAAATGATAGACTGGGAGAAATCCTTGGGGTCCATGGACCTGTCTCCAGAAAGAGTGCAACAATGTGGAGGGAAGACAGTAAGGCAGTAGGGAAGGATCCTTCAAAGATATATTCGTTCCAGGCTCGCCAGATACCCCAAAAGGCATAGAGGGGAACAACCTTGTAGGCCTTATTTTGTCGTTCCTGAGAGCATATCCAAGCAACCACCAAGGATTGTTCAGCTACCATCTGTAACCCCCAAGAGAGAAATCACCCGCTTCCTTATGTCCCTGGCGAAAGGGCAGAAGGTGAAAAGTTGGAAACAATCCTCTGTCATCGTTGAATTATGGAGTGAACATTTGTCAGGCCTGACAAAATCTTTCTTCATGAGGTTGTCTGAGGTAAGAATCTGATTGTTGAGAATTAGCCATGAAAAACACACGATCTTGAGTGGGACCTCCCAACTCCACAATTGAACAGTGAAACCGAAAAAAGGTTCGGGTTGAATGCAGGAAATGATATTCTCATATGCTTTTGAAGTTGCGATTTTGCCATTGAATAAAAGACCCCCACACAAGTCTATCCCGACGAGGGGTCAAAGAAATGCTAGCCTGAAAACGATTGCCTCGATATGATTTCCATTTGGCATCGAGGAACATCGGGATTCCAATATTTCGAAGATGAGGCCAAGAACTGGTGGATAGTGGCAACTGATGTCCCTGCCCAATATTGGCCAAATTGTTGAATCCCTGCTGGTCGAGAATATTTATTAACGGAAGCGAAAGAAGGTGGAATCCTAGCATGCCTTTGATGGCATCCAAACCCAGTTGAATTCTCTCTATGTCCCCGACAACCTAACGCAGATTGCTACATAGCCATGGGATCATGGTCCTTAGACTCTACCATATAGCCGAGATATAGGACTTTGATGGGGTTCTTGCTTGGATCCACACCTCTAATTCTCCTTGAGGAATATATTTGGCCATCATAATAGATTGCCAAAGTCCTTGCTACCCAAATACATGCCAGAGGCTGGAAGTTAGGAGAGCTTGACTAAAACTTTTAATGTTAAGGATGCCCCAACCACCTTTTTTTACAGGTTTGGAAATAAGATTTAGTTCGACAACGAGATCTCTCTTCTGGGGCTAGATCCAAACCACAGAAAATTTGCCACTATGGATTCAATCTTTTTTATTATGGCTTGGGGAATATCAAATATGTGCATCCAATATACAGGTATGCCTTGAAAAACTGATTGGACAATGATTAACCTGTGCCCCATAGATAGCCATTTATGGTCTCATCTGATGCAAGGTTACCCCCGCTTACACCCACAGTATGCATATAAAATGCATAATCCTGTCTGTCCCAGGAATTTTAACTCTATAAGGAGTTAAATCTTCATTTACTAAGGTTTAAGGCCCATTAATAAATCTCTATGCGGGATGTTTGATTAAAACCCAACATAATCTAACCCTTTCTTCAATATGCATGGATCGGGACTTTATCAACCCTCAAGTCTTCATTTATGACTTTATTAAAGCATTTCATTAAATCCTTCCTATCGGGACTTTAAAAATCCTCATAACCTTCATTATCCCTTTAACCGCATATATATAACCTTCCCCTTTTTGACATTGGTTACATATATTTTAACACATAAAACCTTCCATCCTTTGATAATGTTGGACTTATATATAAAAACTCATATATCCACACTTAATCCTTTATAAAAAATTTACAAAGGAAATACCCGCAAAACATAACTTTTCCGCCTTTATATAGCCTTTGCACTGATATCGATGCTCCCTTTATCGCTATCGCTAATCACTCCTCCATGGGTTTCATTAACACCGGGTTCTATCACATCCGATATGTGATAACGAAATATCGGATTTCAAATATCATTAACCGCGCCATATCACTTATCGGGTCCGCCCTTATCACCTTTCCACAGCGCTGCACTCCGATCTCCGAAACCCTGAAGCCCGGTCGCCAATACTTCTGATCGTCGATCAACGCTTTATCACTATCGACGTATCGGCCCCATCGTACATCACTATTTCTATTGTCGTTGTTCCTTGACCTTGCGATCTCTGATTTGTGATTAGATCGCGACCGTTGATCTAGCTCTAATCCAATGGTCCACGATCAATCGGCAGGCGCTCATCGCTCTTGTCCAAGACCCGATTCCGATCTATCCATAAGGATTCCGCTGATGCGATTTAATCCTGACCATTGATCTTCCAGATTCAACGGTTACTGTGTGCTGATACTTCACTTCTCCGCTCTTTCTTTGTACTTAGATTTTATGCCATTCTTCCATTTTTCTGTGGTTTTCGGGTTTTTCAAAGGTTTCGACCTTTCACTCTTTCACTGCTCAATTCACTTCCGCTTAAGCTTAACTTCGTGATTTCTTTGATCACTGCCATCTTGGCCTCTAATTGATCCTTCGAATGGTTCAACAATCCATACGATCCTCTGTCTTTTCTCCTCCTCTATGTATTCACCTCGATTCTACCTGCATATATAAACTATGCAAATCTCTGATTACATCATTCAATATTCGGATCATACACTTACACTCAGGATCGAATTCTCTGTATATAAATATAAAACAAATGATTACATATTGCGACTCTGTCTCTCTGGCTTGATTATTCTAATTAGTGGCCTTTGCTTCACACCCTTCCTGTAAGCTTACAGTCAAACTTATCTCACCTATCTAACCTTTCTAACATATGTCTTTGCCTTTTAGGCTTACATTTATACAAAGGGATTCTAAAACCAATCCCTGATTTAGATCCATAGATTTCTCAACAAAATCCTAAAATCTCTTCCTCATCCCTAAGGATCCCTTCTAATCCATAAAATCATGAACTAACTCCTAATCTGAGTTTTATAATTAATTCTCAAATCATCTCATCTCTCAATTATCCTAAATCCCTCATGTTCTCCTACATTTGAGAACATTTACAAATATGCCTCACTATATTCAATTAAATCCTATTCTCATTAAAATCACTCAAAAAGCTAAATAATTACATTAATTCACACTTAGGAGACCAACTCCCTTGAAAACGCAATACCCCTATCTCTACTAAAATACAATGACATTATTGGGCTGAATGCTCCTGCATCAGACTCCCAAAGTATAAAATTTTCATGATCTCCTAATCATGTGGGTTCATATGTTGATAGAAAAAAATCCGGGGTCCCATACTTTAGTTTGTAGCCGCCCAAATGCCTTGCACCATTGTTGTTGTTGTACTTTTGTTGTTTTCTGTTTCATCTTCCTCTCCTTGTCAATCAAGTTCATACTCTGATTGATCATGCTTCCTGCTGCTATCATTCTCTTCCATATGGACTGTTTCATCATCAACTGCCATAATTCGTCAATTTTTGTCTCCAGTTCATCCTTGGAATGGTCCACATTCTACTTCTTACTTCTTCCTCTTTCTCTTTGCTTCAGGTTGTCATTGTTGTCCACTAACTCTTCAAGCTGTTGTTGGTTACTTTCACTTTGTAGTTGTTGGTTTACTTTTTCTTCTACTTTTGCTCTTGCTACCATAGTAGACATTGCTCTTGCTCCAACTTTTTCTTTGACTCCTACGCTTACTGCCTCCCTTTCATCCTTACCCTCTTTCATGATTATTTCTATTTGCACTGAATCATGACTTTCCAGCATTCTCTCCAGCAATTGGGCATCTCTGTTCCATGGATTAAATTCTTCCACAAAATCTTCTTCTTTCATTTTTATTTGGCTGCTCATCTGTGCCAAATTTCCTCCAGCATCTGCAACTAAACTTGCACTCACAAAACAACTATTAAAACAAAAAACACAAGGCTTCTGTGCCTTTTCCTCCTTCGGCAACAATTCAGTTTGCTGCTTTGTCTTCTCCTCCTCTATCAGCACATCAGTATGCTGATTTGAATTCTCAAAAGAATTCATTAGATTGTTAACTAGTCTCTCCTCCACACCATCTGTTCTAATGATGTATTTCTATCCTTGTCCAATGTAGTGAACTTCTTCATTCTCATTCAATTCTGATTTTACAACCTGAACACTTACTTTTTGGTCTTCTAGCCTTTTTTCCAAAAGACTTAAGTCATGCCACAAATTTGCCATCTCACTTGGAATTTCTCCCAAACGTTTTGTACAATCCTCATCATCTTCTTCTTTGTCACAAGCATAACTTATTGACACTATTTCTTCATTCTCGATTAGAATAAAATTTTAATCCTCCATCTCTTTGATAGTTTTAGATGTTTGTCCATCACTCTCCCTTTGATTATTTAAGAAAATCAATTCCTCGTTATTCTCTTCAATAGCAAATTTCTTATCATAGGACATAACTGTCTCATTCCCATTGAAGATATTTTCTCCATTAATTATGGAATTTATGAAATCCTTTTGCTGTAATAACTCAACTTGATTTTCATTTAAAAGGTAGTCATCATCATACTTTACCTGGCAATTTTCAGCTTCATTCAAGACGTTTCCATAAAATGATTTGTCTTCTGCAATGCCTGCATTCAAGCACAACTTGTCAGTTGCAAAACCACAAGACCTCATGTCTTCATCTGATGATTCAATCACCAATTCCTCCTACTGTTCCAAGTCCTTTACATGACTTAGAAATATTTCGATGGTCTTTTTCTCAATCTCATCAAGTCCTTTACTTGATTGCTTGATATCTTTCTCTACTTCATCTTTTAAAAAAGAATTTAGATTCTATCTATCTTCTTCCTTCTTTATGACAATAGCGGCAAATTGTCCTTCTTTATATGTTTCACCTGCAAACATACACAAATTATCAGATTTAAAATCATCAGACCTTTTGCCCTCACTTGAAGTTTCAGTTTTCAATTCTTCATCTTCACCCAGAACTTCACCCTGCTCTGGTTCACAAATGGACACTTCCATTTCCAACTTAGCTTTTCTAAGTTTTTCCGTTAGTCACCTTACTTTTCTCTGCTGTAGCCTTCTTTGCAACTTATGCCACTTCACTAGCTTCTTCTTTAATACCCAACCTTGTCTCTGACTTTCCTCTAGTATCCTCATCAATACATTGAGTTGTTCTTTCAACTCTGCAATCTCTTTGTCAATTTCCTCTTGACTCATCCTCCTGCCATTTGTCTTGGCATTTTCTTTCTTCATCTTTTTTCTGTTGTGGTCTTCCTCAAAACCTCTGCTATGACTATTAATAGCCATCTTCTTCTCCTCTTTCTATGAGTTCCTCGCTCATTCACTATGATCTGCACTAAAGCCTCTGCAACAAGTCCTCCTTGTTGCAACTTACCTCACCAAGCTTTCCTCTATACTCGATCTTTTAGCAAGCACTTGGCTCTCTATCTCTGGAACCTCCTTTGAGCACTTCTCTCTGCTTCTTCTAGGTTTCAACTCATCTGCACCTTCTAAGAACACAACTGTCCTCTTGTATTTCAATCGCCATGAAATACTTGGTTCTGACCACTTCTTCTTTCACTTAGAAAGTCTTACTAGCTTCCTTCATTACCTTGGAAATTCTACCCACATCCTCTGTGGAATTTCCTTTGTGATATGCAACAATACCTTTGTAGTAACAAGTCTCCTCCTTGCTACATATGCTTCACTAAGCTTCTGTCTTTTGAGCTCAGTGTTTCAACATCTTTCTGGTTCTTTCCTTTGGAACCAATCGAGCTCTCCTTGTTTTTAGGCTATTGCTGCAACTTTCTCACCTCCTTATTCTGTCACCTGTGTATCAATATAACAACCACATATTCTCCAATATTCAAATCTGAACAAAACATATCACCTTACCTTCAAGATCTCTGCATGATCTTATTCTACCATTTCCAGTTATTTAAAAGGATTGTCTTCAGTTCCTTGCATTTGCAAGTTCTGCTACACATCACCTATGTGTTTTAACTATTTGTCAGACTAGAATCTGATCCCCTATGCCTGCATAAACATCTTTACACATAGCTCTGTTCTAAATTCTTTTACATAGAATTTCTTTGTTCTATTTAACACCAATTGTTTTAATTACAATCGGCTCTGATACCAAATGGCATAGGGTTACCCCCGCTTACACTCACAGTATGCATATAAAATTCATAATCTTGTCTGTCCCAGGAATTTTAGCTCTCTAAGGAGTTAAATCTTCATTTACTAAGGTTTAAGGCCCATTAATAAATCTCTATGCGGAATGTTTGATTAAAACCCAACATAGTCTAACCCTTCCTTCAATATACATGGATTGGGACTTTATCAACTCTCAAGCCTTCATTTATGACTTTATTAAAGCCTTTCATTAAATCCTTCCTATCGGGACATTAAATCTCCTCATAACTTTCATTATCCCTTTAACTTATATAACCTTCCCCTCTTTAACATTGGTTAAATATATTTTAACACATAAAACCTTCCATCCTTTGATAATGTTGGACTTATATATAAAACCTCATATATCTGCGCTTAATCCTTTATAAACCATTTAGAAAGGAAATACCTGCAAAACATACATTTTCTGCCTTTATATGGCCTCTGCACAGATATCGATGCTCCCTTTATCGCTATCGCTAATCGCTCCTCAATGGGTTTCATTAACACCGGGTTTTATCACATTCGATATGTGATAGCACAATATCGGATTTCAAATATCATTAACCGCGCCATATGACTTATCGGGTCCGCCCTTATCACCTTTCCACAGTGCTGCACTCTGATCTCTGAAACCTCGAAGCTTGATCGCCAATACTTCCGATCGCTGATCGATGCTTTATCGTTATCGGTGTATCGGCCTCATTGCACATCGCTATTTCTATTGTTGTTGTCCCTTGACCTTGCGATCTTCGATTTGTGATTAGATCGCCACTGTTGATCTAGTTCCGATCCAACGGTCCACGATCAATCGGCAGTCGCTCATCGCTCTTGTCCAAGACCCGATTCCGATCTGTCCATAAGGATTCCACTGATGCGATTTAATCCTGACCATTGATCTTCCACATCCAATGGTTACTGTGCGTCGATACTTCACTTCTCCGCTCTTTCTTTGTACTTAGATTTTAGCCATTTTTCCATTTTTCTGTGGTTTTCGGGTTTTTCAAAGGTTTCGACCTTTCGCTTTTCCACTGCTCAATTCACTTCCGCTGGAGCTTAACTTCGTGATTTCTTTGATCACTGTCCTCTTGGCCTCTAATTGATCCTTCGAATGGTTTAAAGATCCACACGATCCTCTATCTTTTCTCCTCCTCTATGTATTCGCCTCGATTCTGCCTACATATATAAACTATTCAAATCTCTAATTACATCATTCAATATTCAGATCATACACTTACACTCAGGATCGAATTCTCTGTATATAAATATAAAACAAATGATTACATATTGAGACTCTGTCTCTCTGGCTTGATTATTCTAATTAGTGGTCTTTGCTTCACACCCTTCCTGTAGGATTACAATCAAACCTATCTCACCTATCTAACCTTTCTAACCTCTGTCTTTGCCTTTTAGGCTTACATTTATACAAAGAGATTCTAAAACGAATTCCTGGTTTAGATCCATAGATTCCTCAACAAAATCCTAAAATCTCTTCCTCATCCATAAGGATCCTCTCTAATCCATAAAATCATGAACTAACTCATAATCTGAGTTTTACAATTAATTCTCAAATCCTCTCATCTCTCAATTATCCTAAATCCCTCATGTTCTTCTACATTCGAGAACATTTACTAATATGCTCACTATATTCAATTAAATCCTATTCTCATTAAAATCACTAAAAAACCTCAATAATTACATTAATTCACACTCAAGAGACCAACTCCCTTGAAAACACAATACCCCTATGTCTACAAAAACACAATGACATTATTGGGTTGAATGCTCTTGCATCATCATCTGAGCTACGTCTTCTCAAATTTAGTAGTGAGCCAATCCGAGTAAGATATTTTATAATTGTTAGGCTTCAAGTGGCATCCCAAGTATTTGAATACTAGTGATAATGATCAAATATTCACACCAAATAAACATGTTATTATTAGAAAATAGAGAGAAAGCAAAGAGATCCATTAAACACAACACCAAACATTGTATATTTTATTGACATCAAGGGTTACATATTTATAGTATTTAGATAACTGACAAAGACACATCTAGATAACTATTACAACTTACACATAGGAAACTGACTACTTCTGGATTGACCCTTAGGGACTCACAATGACAACTCACACATTACATGGAAGGATTACTTCCAACACCATCCCTTAATGCTTACATGTAGAAAATACAAAAAAGCTTACATTACAACAATAAATAAACTTTGTCAGATTTCCCTGATATGGTCATCATCAGCACCCACATCCACTCTAGAATCTCGCAAACTCCACTCTTTCACCACCACATCTTCGAGCGGTCAGTTGACCTCCATTTAAAATGTAACCGCCTCTGAAATCGTTGATGAGATTTGCAGAATTGACGCTTCTCAACCTCCCGGAGCGTAACGGGTCAGTCTCGATACTGAACCATCCTATGGAACTGCTACCATCTGCGAATCCACGGTCCTTCGCAGCCTTTATCAATTATCTAAGATAGCATTCTGGATACAGAATGTCTTCAGCAGACAATTCTACAACTTGACGCTATAAAATAACCTGTACTGCACTGGTGGAACATGATGAGTCACACAAGTTTGACTTTATTAAGAACTACCTGTGACCATAGGACACATTAATCTATTAAATAATTAACCTCTTCTTTTTGGTTACACATTTCTTCTTCTTTCTTTTTTCCTTTTTTTTATTACACACTACAAAATAATTTTACAACCAACACTAATAAAACCACCACAATTTCTCACACTATTTTCTCAACAAACTCGGCTGTCGAGACCATTAAAGATCTACCTAGAACGTGGCTAATAAAATAGTCATATTGAACCCTCTATATGTGTGAATAGTGAAATTTCTCACACTATTTTCTCAACAAACTCGGCTGTCGAGACCATTAAAGATCTACCTAGAACGTGGCTAATAAAATAGTCGTATTGAACCCTCTATATGTGTGAATAGTGAAAAGCATGATAAGAATTCACGTCTAATTAAACGAATGAATCAAACCTTTCGAATAAATGGTTTGACTTTAAGAAAAAGTTTTTCCAAGTGACCTTCATAAAAAAAACTTCTAAAATAATTAAGTTTGCAACTTCGGCCCTCAAAAAAAATAATGCACAACTACGGTTTGAAGGAGACCTGCTGCTCTGCTTGAAGAAAAAAAAAATAGGGAAACTCGTTTTAACCACTGAACTCCTCCCCACCAGATTTGAGATCCAGATCTTGTCGTGCCATATCTTTCTACAACCACTTTGATTCCTTTTTAAACAGATGCACAATTTTTTATTCATGCAATTCACACAAATCTCCACGCAAACACATTATACGAAGAAATAAAAAAATTATGCAAATTGACTGATCCAACATGTTCCCAAATGCCGTTAGCATGATGGATATTTTTGCTGGGGAAATACCAAAACCAAGATTCAAACTAAACACAGAGGCAATGCTCTGTTTTACCTCCACAGGATTTTTGTGCACAGACAGCTTAAAAAAAATTTCATGAAGAAACAGAGTATTTCACCACCATTAAAAACATTCTATTCATTAAAACCTGATGCAAAGATTTACCACTGTAAAATCCCTTTTATATTCACTGCTGTGAAAAACAACAACTTACTGCTGTAATAAAAGTTTACATAAGTTTACTGCTGTAAATAAAAATAACACAGGTTTACAAAAATCGCTCCACCATTTCCTTTATGCACTGCTGTGCAAAACCACACATGGTTTTTCCCTACACCAAAAATTACATCATCTGGTTCTGTCTTTTTACACACTGCTGTGTGTTTTTCTTTTTACTGCACCATCAATCTTTTTTACGCTGCTGTGAACTCCCTCTGTCTCCTCCCATGTGCGATACATATAAATAAAAGTCAACACACACAAAAAAATACAAGCTCCTCTTCTTGTATTACATTGCATTAAAAAAACGACCATACCTGTCTTTAAATGCTACATACCTATTACTTAAAGAAACCTACGAGCTATATAAAAAAATATATATCGTAACGTGCCCATATTCACATTAAAAGGGCCCACCAAAATCTTGTACCAATCATTAACTCATTTACCTACGGCGGTCAACCATAAATCTTTCACTCCACGCAAAACATTGAATTGATGTGGGTCCGTATGCAGCTCCAGGTGATCAACGGCGGAGGAGAGTGGAGCAGATCCGACGGTGGATAACGATATCGGAAGGCCTCACATGAGTGAACGATATCTCCCGATGGGTCAAAGTTGCCTACGTCAGGCGAGAGCCACGTGCCAGCACCAAAACGCATCGGAGCAACGAATACGGAAACTGCTTTTCCGGAAAAGCGGTGCGATATGTTTCTGGGCAGTTTTGTGGTTTTGCAGGCGGTTTTGGTTGATAGCGTACGGCAGCGTTGAAATTAGATTTCAACACTCCCCTTTAATTTCAACAGCTGGGCATTCGGTCATACCGAGACACTTCCTCAAAAATTCAAAGCTCTTCTGATCCAGTGGCTTTGTCAAGATGTCTGCTACCTGTTCTTGAGTCCTGCAATGTTCTAGGACAATTTCTCCATTGTTCACCAATTCTCTGATGTAATGAAACCTTGTATCAATGTGTTTCGTTCTTTTATGAAACACTGAATTCTTTGACAATGCAATAGCTGAGCTATTGTCACAAAAGATCACTGTCGCTTTTGCCTGCTCTTGGCCTAAGCTTCTCAACATTCTTCTCATCCACACTGCTTGACATGCTGCTGCTGTAGCTGCCACATATTCAGCCTCTGCTGTAGACAATGCTACAATGGACTACTTCTTAGAAGCCCATGAAATGGCTCCTGAACCCATATGAAATACATAACCGGAAGTGCTCTTCCGATCATCTACACTTCCAGCCCAATCGCTATCAGTGTAACCAATTAAATCTGAACTTTCTGAGACACTATATAATATGCCAAACATTTTGGTACCTTTGACATACCTCAAAATTCTCTTTGCTGCCTGCCAATGTGCCTCCTTTGGCCTCTCAATGAATCTGGAAATCAAACTAACAGCATACATTAAATCAGGCCTAGTAGCTGTTAAATACATAAGGCTGCCTACAATACTTTTGTACAAGCTAGGATCAAAATCCTTGCTGCTGTCCTCTCTGCTGAGCTTTAATCCCATTACTGTGGGAGTGATTGCTGCCTTGCATTCTTCCATCTTAAATCTGCCCAAAACTTGATTTACATATCTTGCTTGAGATATAAAAATCCCTTTTTCATTTTGATCTACTTCTATGCCTAAGAAGTATCTCAACAAACCCATGTCAGTCATTTCAAATTCATCCTTCATGACTGATTTAAAATTCTCAATAAGACAAATATCATTTCCAGTGAAAATAACATCATCTACATACAAGACAACAATTAAAATTTTACCATCCTTTTCCTTGATGTAGACTGTGGGCTCTCCTTCACATTTGTCAAATTCATTATCCAATAGATATGAGTCTATCCTGCTGTACCATGCTCTTGGCGCTTGCTTCAGCCCATAAAGAGCTTTCTTCAATTTGCACACTTTGTGCTCTTCACCTTTCTTCTCATAACCGAGAGGTTGTTCAATGTACACCTCTTCTTTTAACACTCCATTTAGGAATGCTGACTTCACATCCATTTGGTAGACTTTCCATTTGTTTTGAGCTGCTATGGATAGCACTGCTCTCACGGTTTCCATTCTTGCAACCGGTGCGAAAGTCTCCTCATAATCTCTCCCGTACTGCTGCTTGTACCCTTTGACAACCAGCCTTGCCTTGTGCCTTTCAATCTTGCCTTCAGCATTGCTCTTGGTCTTGTAGACCCATTTCACACCAATGACTTCTTTGCCTTTTGGTAACTCTACCAAATCCCATGTTTTGTTTCTCTCTATGGCATTCATCTCCTCATCCATAGCTTCTATCCATTTCCTATCTTTAATAGCTTCTTCAAAATGAATAGGATCATCAACATGACAATACAAGGCAAATAAGGAATTCATTCCTTCTTCATAAATTTCACTTAGATTTCTAAACTTCTTACCTCGTTCACTTGGTGTGCAAGTGCTTGAAGATGCACTTGAATTTCCTCCTTGTGGTGTGCTTGGAGAAGCACTCTCATTGATCCTCAATGGTGTCCCTTGCTGTTCTTGTGTTGGCGCTGCTGTTTGGGGATGCATTTCAGCCACCTCCTCTTCATCTTCATCATGAGACAAACAGTTCTTGACATTTACTGTTTTCTCTATGCTTCCATCCCAAGCTTCTTCCTCAATGAATTAAACATCCCTGCTTACAAAAAATTTCTTGGTAGATGGGATATACAGCCTGTAGGCTTTGGATTCCTCACTGTATCCAATGAAAAGACATTTCTCCCCTTTGCTGTCCAACTTCCTCCTTAGCTGATCCGGAATGTGTGCATAGGCCACACACCCAAAAACTCTCATGTGGGTGACTCCTTGCTTTCTCCCACTCCATGCCTCTTCCGACACTTTGTTCAAGACTGCTTTTGTAGGACACATGTTCAAAATATACACTGCACAATGTACAGCTTCAGCCCAATACTCATTTGGCAAATGCTTTGCCTTCAACATGCTCCTTGCCATATCCATGATGGTCCTGTTCTTCCTTTCAGCAACTCCATTTTGCTGCGGAGTGTACCTTGCTGTAAACTATTTATGAATTCCATTTTCTCTACAAAATCTTAGGAATTCCTTGGAGATATACTCACCTCCTCTATCAGTTCTCAAAACTTTAATGTGCAGCCCGCTTTGGTTTTCAACAAGTGCTTTGAAATTTTGGAATTTCTCAAAGACTTCACTTTTGTTCTTGAGGAAATATATCCAAGTCTTTCTTGTACAGTCATCAATGAATGTTAGGAAATATAGGCTGCCTGCTAATGATGGAGCTTGCATCGGTCCACACAAATCTGAATGGATAATCTCTAAGGGTGCCTTTGCCCTTATGCTTTTCCCTGATGGAAAACTTTCTCTATGTTGTTTTCCCAATATGCAGCCTTCACATAGGCTGTCCGGCTTCTCTATCAATGGTAATCCTCTTACCATTCCTTTCCTACTCAACAAATTCAGACCTCCAAAATTGAGATGTCCAAATCTCAAGTGCCACAACCAATTCTCATCCTTTGGCACGCTTTGGAAAGCCTCTTGGGTAACTGCTGCAATTTCTCCTTTGTTTTTCAAATTTGCCCGGATCCTGAGAGGGAACATCCTGTTCCTTGTCATCTTCACTTCAGCAATGCATCTTTTGCTGGGTGGTATGTCCATGATGGTGCACACATCATTTACAAAATAAACATTGTAACCCTTTTGGATAAGCTGTCCAACACTCAATAGGTTACATCTCATTCCGGGGACATAGTAGACATCTGCTATGGTTTTCCTTTCTCCTTGCTTTGTAAATATTTTTACCTCCCCTTTTCCCATAACAGACACTTTACTATCAGTTCCTAGTGTGACCTCTGATTTCAAATTCTGATTTAAGGCTGAAAAGATGGCTATATTCCCTGTCATATGGTTGCTGCAACCTGAGTCTAAAAACCAAATTTCCTCACTGTTTGTTTCAGCCATGTTACAGGCTAACAACACATTACTTTGACTGCTGTTTTCTCTAGTAACATTTGCATTTTGTCTAGTGTTCATATCATGCTGTTTCTTTCTACAATCACTTGCATAATGTCCATACTTTTTGCAATAATAGCATTGAACATTAGATTTATCATACCTTTGTCCTTGAGCATGATATTGTCCTCCTTGTTGGCTGCTGCCTTGGCCTTGGTTCTGATTTGGATTGCTGCCTCTTCCTTGTGCATTTGATGAGCTGTTCCTTCCTCCTCTGTTCTGGCTTCTGCCTCTTCCTCTCTTGTTTCCTCTACCTTGACCTCTTCCTCTTCCAAAGGACATCTGGGTCTTGAAGGCTTGCTCTAGAGATGAGTTTTCATTCCTACTCAACCTCTGCTCATGTGTTATCAGTGATGCATGTAGCTCATCAACTGAAAATCTTGAGAGATCCTTTGTCTCTTCAATGGTGGTGACTATTGCATCAAACTTTGAGGGTAAGACCCTCAATATTTTCTCCACAATCCTTCTGTCTTCAATGGTTTCTCCATGAGTTCTCATTTGTGTGATTACACCAATCACATGAGTGAAGAATGAGTCAATGTTATCTGACTCCTTCATGTTCAAGTTCTCAAAATCCTTTCTCAGCAATTGTAGCTTTGCTGTCTTCACTCTCTCCATGCCTTGATAGGCTGTCTTGAGGGTTTGCCATGCTTCATTTGCTGTCTTAGCTGCTGCTAACCTTGGAAACACACTCTGGTCTACTGCTAGATACAACAACATACGGGCTTTCGAATCCTTCTTCCTATTGCTCTTCAGCTGATCTCTCTCTCCCTGAGTTAGTGCATTGAACTCAGTTTCATCTGCTGGTTCTTCAAAACCTTCCTCAACTATTTCCCATAAATCTTGAGAGGCAAACAGGGCTGTCATGGTTATTGCCCAATAGTCATAGTTCTTCCCATTAAACTGTGGGAGCTGGGTGTTAAACAAACCCATACCAGTGCTTGTGCTGGCCATTCCTTGACTCTGTATTTAAAAAAAAACTGACTGTCTCTTTCAGCAGCAACACAAAGAAAAATCTTTGAGAAATACCTGAACCCTTTATTGTCTGAGTCTTCTGTCTGCCTGAGAAATTTTGCTGCAGCAACAACCTTCTCCCTTCAGCTTCTTTAACTTCTTTAAAGAGCCTGAGCCTGCTCTGATACCACTGATGGATATTTTTGCTGGGGAAATACCAAAACCAAGATTCAAACTAAACACAGAGGCAATGCTCTGTTTTACCTCCACAGGATTTTTGTGCACAGACAGCTTAAAAAAAATTTCATGAAGAAACAGAGTATTTCACCACCATTAAAAACATTCTATTCATTAAAACCTGATGCAAAGATTTACCACTGTAAAATCCCTTTTATATTCACTGCTGTGAAAAACAACAACTTACTGCTGTAATAAAAGTTTACATAAGTTTACTGCTGTAAATAAAAATAACACAGGTTTACAAAAATCGCTCCACCATTTCCTTTATGCACTGCTGTGCAAAACCACACATGGTTTTTCCCTACACCAAAAATTACATCATCTGGTTCTGTCTTTTTACACACTGCTGTGTGTTTTTCTTTTTACTGCACCATCAATCTTTTTTACGCTGCTGTGAACTCCCTCTGTCTCCTCCCATGTGCGATACATATAAATAAAAGTCAACACACACAAAAAAATACAAGCTCCTCTTCTTGTATTACATTGCATTAAAAAAACGACCATACCTGTCTTTAAATGCTACATACCTATTACTTAAAGAAACCTACGAGCTATATAAAAAAATATATATCGTAACGTGCCCATATTCACATTAAAAGGGCCCACCAAAATCTTGTACCAATCATTAACTCATTCACATTAAAAGGGCCCACCAAAATCTTGTACCAATCATTAACTCATTTACCTACGGCGGTCAACCATAAATCTTTCACTCCAAGCAAAACATTGAATTGATGTGGGTCCGTATGCAGCTCCAGGTGATCAACGGCGGAGGAGAGTGGAGCAGATCCGACGGTGGATAACGATATCGGAAGGCCTCACATGAGTGAACGATATCTCCCGATAGGTCAAAGTTGCCTACGTCAGGCGAGAGCCACGTGCCAGCACCAAAACGCATCGGAGCAACGAATACGGAAACTGCTTTTCCGGAAAAGCGGTGCGATATGTTTCTGGGCAGTTTTGTGGTTTTGCAGGCGGTTTTGGTTGATAGCATACGGCAGCGTTGAAATTAGATTTCAACATAGCATTCGACCTCTCTCCTCCAGAAAATCTACTAGATGAATGGAGCGGCGACTCCTCCTTTGCTACCGTGTGGGTAGCTTCACTTAGGGAGCGGATAAGCCACAGAAGGAGGTGTAAGGCTGAGGGAATCTCATAAAAAGAAATTCCACGATGGCTCAAGATCTGATCACCATTTTGCAAGCACGGTCCTGATCTTGAAATATTTTTGCACATTGCTTATTAGCTTCTGCAAATTTCCGTGTTGAGTACCACTTGCAGTGATGATGTTGGCATACGCATTTGGTGCTTCTATCCTCACAACAACTTATTCCAGAATTTACACTGAAAATTTCCAATTTTCTCACTGATCTAATTGATCTCAGCCACCAATACACAACGACATTCGATAATAAGCCACCAAGGCACAACGACATTCAATAATAAACCATGAGTGATGAAAACATATGGAACAATCTTGAAGAGGCATTATGCACAGGAAAACTAAATTCACATACTAAACTAATTTATATAAAAAACAATAACATTCAAAGATCTCTCATTTTCCTGGCCTTCCAGTAAAGGAATAAAGGAATTAAGCTAGAATAGGCTCTGATACCATATTAGAAAATAGAGAGAATGAGAAGGGATCTATTAAACACAACATTAAACACTATATATTTTATTGATATCACGGGTTACATATTTATAGTATCATCACTGACAACGACACCTCTAGATAGCTATTACAACTCACACATAGGAAACTGACTACTTCTAGATTGACACCTAAGGACTCACAATGACAACTCACACATTACATGGAAACATCCAACAGCTATACCATTTAATTAGGATGAGTCTCCCAAAAAAAAGCTCAAATTTTTCATTGTTTATGTGGAGTCTAGAAGCTTTACGGAGTTTTGAAATATCTTGTGAAAGGATTCCCATTCTGATAATTGTGCTTCCCTCGCACAGAGAATGTCATCTACAAATAATAGATGTAATCGCTGATTGTTTCTAATATCCCACATCCCTTAATTGCACCAGACTCCTTCATGACATGTATACCTCTGCTAAAGGCATCCATAACTAAGATAAATAACAATGGAGACAATGCACATTCTTGTCTCAGCCCTCTGTGGTTCATCGTAATACTTGGTAATTATTATATCTGAAATTGTTGTGCAGCCACTGGGACGAAAGAGGAATTGGATGGGCGAGAGAGAATCCTGTCCCTGATATCGATGATACAGCCATGGGCCTTCGAATGTTGAGACTGCATGGATACAATGTATCCTCAGGTAAACTGTTGGTGTAGAGAGCTATATTTTTGCTGGGAATTGTGCCAATGGCCTTGTTTTTGAATTCATTCAGTTTGTTGAACTCTGCAACCAATATTTTTGGCAGATGTTTTAAAAACTTTTAGAGATGAGGATGGGGAGTTCTTTTGTTTCTTGGGTCAAACACAGAGAGGAGTTACAGACATGTTAAATGTCAATCGTTGTTCACACGTTGCATTTCCGGGAGAAACCGTCATGCAGGAAGCAAAACTCTGTACCCAAAGGTATCTGAGGCATGCTCTGGAGGATGTGGTTACCTTTGACAAATGGGCTCTTAAAAAGAATACTCGGGGAGAGGTACATAATATTGCTTGCTCTCTTTATGTTATGGAAACATTTTAGAATTTAATTAATAGAGCCAGCTCAATTAATTCAGTTCTTTTTATTGTCAAATCAAATTTTAAAAATCATAGTTTAAAATTATCTTAAAAGCTATAATAGAATTGCTCAACAAGATTTCATATATAATACAAGTGTTCAACATTTTTTCATATTACATTTTTTCGTTAGATGCGTATTTTACTAAATTCGATCTTTCAATGGTGTGTTTTTCTAGGTGGAATATGCACTCAAATATCCCTGGCATAGAAATATGCCAAGGTTGGAGGCCAGAAGCTACATTGAAAATTATGGACCAAACGATTTCTGGGTCGGGAAAATTTTGTATATGTAAGATTCATAAAATTACTCTGTAAATTTAACTTTCAAGATCGTATGATTGAGTTTTTCTGTTTTTCCAATTAGTATTATGGAAAAATAAATATACTTTGTCAACTCCTTTATGTAACAAAAAAAGCGGTAGAAATAAATTATTAAACAACAGCAATGTCTTAAAATAGTTTTTATCTCTATAAAACCTCCATTAATATTTACTTCCCTCTGTAACTCCCTCTTCCAGGATGCCAAATGTTTTCAACGAAAAATATTTGGAATTAGCAAAATTGGATTTCAATCGACTGCAAGCTTTACACAGACAAGAGCTTCAGGATATTCGGAGGTGCTACTTACACATTTACATTTCATTGATATTAAATCTATCTTCCTTACCGAAAGCTAACAATATATTTTGCACTGTTCAAAGGTGGTGGAATTCATCGGGTTTATCAGAGCTCGGCTTCACTCGGGAACGTGTGGCTGAAATATATTTCTCATCAGCGTCCTTTTTGTTTGAGCCAGAGTTTGCTACCTGCAGAGCCGTTTACACAAAAACTGCTATTTTCACCGTCATATTAGATGATCTTTATGACGGGCATGAAACTTTAGACAATCTCAACCTGTTTACAGAATCTGTGAAAAGGTAAACGTTTTATTTATTTCAACTTTTCCTCAAAGGGAAGATACTTTATCGCCAAGCTGTATGTACTTTACCAATTGGCTTGATTATTAAAATCTGTAAAATCTATATAGAGATAGGTACTATATTGAAATCCCTAAAATCTATAGGATAAGATATTCTATCTTTTTCATGGGAATTTGTGAATGGGTTTGATTATTAAAACCTATAAAGATGAAGATACTTTATCTTTTTCATTTTTCCATTTGAAATCGTGATGTACTTTATCATTCTGAATTTGATCGGTTTAATTATTAAAACCTAATATATATATTCTTGATTTGAAATATATATTTTTTGGATTTGAAATTTTAAATCCTTCAAAAATTTATCTATAATAAAATTAAATTCAAAAACATATGTACTTCATACATAATTAAAACCAATAAGATAAAGTGTAAATTCAGGTACATTCTTTATTTTATTATTATGATGACGGCTAATCTATATATTGGCTTTGTTTTTAGATGGGATTTATCTTTGGTAGATCAAATGTCACCAGATATAAAAATATGTTTCAAGAGTTTTTACGATACGTTTAATGAAATAGTTGAAGAAGGATGCAAGAGACAGGGGCGTGACATGCTAGCATTCGTTCAAGAAGTTGTATGTATTAAGCTTGTCATAATTTTCTGAAGTTTAATATTGATTATAGATTTATTATTCACTAATATGGTATATGGCAGTGGGAAGTCCAGCTAGCAGCGTTTGCCAAAGAAGCAGAATGGTGTGCAACCAAATATGTGCCGTCTTATGATGAATACATAGAGAATGCGAGTGTGTCAGTATCGCTGGGAACACTGGTTCTCATCAGCGCTATTTTCACGAGGGAGATTCTTACCGATGACGTACTCTCCAAAATTGGTCGCGCATCCAGATTTCACTACCTCATGGGCGTGACAGGGCGTCTGGTGAACGACACCAAAACTTATAAGGTACTTAGCATTTCCAATATTTTGATAATTTGATATGAAGTTATAAGGTACTTAGCATTTCCAACATTTGATAATTTGATATGAAGTTATAAGGTACTTAGCATTTCCAACATTTGATAATTTGATATAAAGCAGCACAATGTGGTAAGGTAATCATTGTCTTTTCGCTTTTCAATATTCAATAGACAATATGAAGAAGCAGTTACATGAAAATAATGTGTTAAAAATGGAAAAGCAACTAACCAATCATTAATACTTTAATTGCTTCTCATGTTTAAACGGTTGGTAAATATAAATGCAGGCTGAGAGAGGTCAAGGCGAGGTGGCTTCTGCCGTAGAGTGTTATATGAAGGACCATCCTGAAATCTCCGAAGAAGAAGCTCTGGAACATGTGTATACTGTCATGGATAACGCTCTCGATGAGTTGAATAGGGAGTTTGTGAATAACAATGATGTGCCGGACAGTTGCAGGAGGCTGATTTTTGAAACGGCGAAAATAGCGCAGTTGTTTTACATGGACGGAGACGGTTTCACATTTTCTCATAATATGGAAATTAAGGAGCATGTCAAAAAATGCCTCTTCCAACCTGTTACCTAGATTCAATTCTTCAGTTGAAATGTTAACCTTAACGTCATAGAAGTTAGAAGTTGTTGCCTGATATTGGTATTTGTTAGAGCTATCATGTTGGTTTAGTACAAGCCATGAGACATTCCTAAAGAGACATCTGCATCAAATAGATGCACTAAATATTTTATGGCATCCAATTATCTTTACATTATAATATATAACATATTTTATTTCCTAAGTACGTTTTTTGCTTTTGTTTTATAATTTAATTTTTCAGCCTCCAAATTTAGATTTGGATAGAGTATCATACCATATTAAAAAATTACAATTATCTTTACATTATAATATATAACATATTTTATTTCCTAAGTTTGGTTTTATAATTTAATTTTTCAGCCTCCAAATTTAGATTTGGATACAGTATCATACCATATTAAAAAATTACAAAATTAAAATAGAGAGATTCCAAGTAAATATAAGTTGTATGTTATAGAGGGCATTTAAACCTAATTAAATAAATAGTAAATCATAATAATAATAATTACAAAATTATTTAAAAACTTAGATGTATAAAACAAGTGGAAAGTTATGTAAATTTAACATTTAAATTAATTATATCTATAAAAAGTTAATATAATTTAATTAATATTTTATATATTTAAAGCATTTTTGAAATAATAATAAAAAATTAAATTTTAATATGTTTGAAAAACATAAAATTTATTTAAAATAAATAATTTTTTTTTTATTTCAATTCTTTAAAAATTACATAATGAATTTAAAATAATTTATATCTATATTAAATTTTAATAACATTTTTTTTTAAATATAAGAGTTAAAATTTATTATATAACATATATTTATCATTAACATTAATATCACATAACATTATAATGTTGTAAAATAAAATAAAATAGACTTATCATCAACATCAAAATCTAACAAATATATATATATATATATATATATATATATATATATATATATATATATATATATAACAACTTTATCCATTTAATTTTATTTTTTCAAGGCTTTAAACTTGGATTTGGATTAATTATTATTCCATATTAACAAACTACAAAACTTAAAAAAAAAAAGTTCCATATAAATGAAAGTTGTATGTTTTATATAACATTGAGCAATAATCAAATCAAATAATAATAATAATAATAACTTAAAAACACAAATATATAAATTAATTTCAAAATTATATAAATTTTATATTTAATTTATCTTTCTCTATAAAAGATTAATACAAGTTAATTAATATTTTAAGTATTTAATTTTTTATTATAAAATTCAAATATATTACTATTCTTTTCTAAATATTAATATATTAATTTTTAATATCTTTTAAAAAATGAAATTTATTTAATTTTTTTTTTCTCTTAATTGAATTATTTAACCATCATGCATTATGAATTTAAAATAATTTTTATATAGAATAAATTTTAATAACCTTTTTCAAATATGATATTTAAACTTTAATATAAAATATATATTTATCATTATATAAACCTATGATAGGACATTATAATGTTTTAATAATATATATTTAATCATTATTATATAATATATATTTACCATTTAAAACAATAAAATATTTAAAAATAAATAAATAAATTTGATCTAAAATAGATTTCCTTTTTAATGGATTCCTTAAATAAAAATATAATTATTATTAACATCAACATATAAGGTTTATAATATAACATTATAATATTATAAAAATTATAAATACTTTTTTCTATAGGCAAGTTAAAATTTCTATATCATAAAAAATTACAAAAAAATACAGCCTTGTAGAAATGTATGTGTCTGAGAGAAAATTTCAATCCATGAAACCATATGAAACCATTTACCCATGAAAGGGAATCCATGTGATCTCTCCAAGAGCTTTGAGGCATAGTGATAATAGTAACACAAAAAGCAAAACAATCATGAGGAGAGCACTACATGGACCATCTTCCCATGACAGGGAAACGAGATGGCCTCCTAGTAAATTTAAGTGCATGATATTGAATATATGACAACAAAATAGAAAAGAACACAGTGGAAAATAGACACTCTAAAAACAACAAAATAACATGAGAAGGAAAACAATAGAGTACAATTATGGAGATTTATCACGCCTGATGGGAGTAGACCTTCACTTGGTCATATTTTGGCTAGGTTGGATGTGTTGGCTTCATTGGGACCTTGTCATGTTGATTTTTCTACTTTTTGGCCTACTCCCGTTGTGCTAGATACATGAATGGGTCATCGAATCCCTTCGGTAGCTAGGCATGATGCTGCCATTCAATGAAGACATTGTAAAATTCCTCTTGTCTCTTGTAGGGCTCAACCCTATATGTGTCTTTGGCATCAGTCTGACTGGCCAAGTTTGACGTTTGTTCCACGAGTTTGAGTGAGTTGTGGTAGAATTCCACCTTTTTCTTCTTTGCTTGTGAATCTAGTTTCCCAATTGGAAGGCTCTCAGTCCTTGATTCGAGGACATTGTTGCTTCAGATCCATAGTGAGAATTGGAAGACATTAGAGGAGGTGGAGGAGGAGGAGAAAAGCGTATCCTCATCATCGTGGATAGGTTCCTAGGTGCTATGGGCGTATTGACTAGAATGGAATTGGCGTCTGCCATCCTGCTCTTGGAACTTTATCTTATTTCTTTCTTCTCCCTAAGTTGTCTGCCGAGAAGATTCCTAATAGCCCAGAGGGCATTACCGATTTTTCATCTCTTCTTTACCTCTATGGTAGCCACGAGCTAACAAATGCGCATAAGAATATCCTCATCAAATTGCTCTTGACCCCGAGCATGCCATCACGGGAGAGGTTGATGTCCTCGTTCCCTACTGCCCCTTTTGGTTTAGGCTTTCTCCCTCACCATGATGATTATAATGTTGTAGTTCCCTTTTGGTTTTTTTAATTTTCCTCTTGCCTGCAACAACTCTAAACCACCATCAACCGAACCATTTTAGTGCCAAGAGTCTGGAGGAAGGAATGTCTAGCTCGATAATGTTTGAATCCATGTTATACATAGCGCATAAATTCTTTGTCCTCAGTTGAGTGCTCATGGCCTAGTTGCATTGATTGTGACATGAGGTTAGGTCAGGGAATGGATGCCACCATGTCTTCCCCTTGTGTTATCATGCAGCATGATCATGTGACAGTGTCCCTATCTAGAGAACTTTGTGATCACCCTAATAGAATGTGTATCTCTCTCTCTCTCTATATATAGATATAGATATAGATATAAACAAACACAAACACACATTTATTATTGAAATTTGAAGTTTATATATCTACCATTTAAGTAACTTTAAAAAAATAATTTTTTTTTTTTCATTTTTGAAAGGAAAAAAAATAAGACAATAAAATTTATTAAAATAAATACATATTTTTTATTGGATTTATAAAATAAAATATGCTCTATCATTCACATTTAAGATTTATTATGAAATATGTATTTATGGTTGTGAGTTTTATGATATCATAATGTAATGTTGTAGAAAATATCTTAATATTTTAAAATGAAAATATTTTAAAAACATGTTATTAATAATTTTCTTAATAAATATTTTTTTTGAAAAGTTAAATTTATAGAGTTGGAAAATGTTATTATTAACTAAACTACTCCAGCTATATATATAATTATATAATTTTACATTGTAAATTATTTAATATAATTCGTATATAATGTTAACATTAACTCTTTAAAAACAACTCACATGAAAAAAATTATAAAAAAAAAATTAATATACCATTTATATACTATTTTTTATAAATATTTTTTTATTATTGTTATAATAATTTTTTTTTCACAATTTGTGTTATTTTACACGGTTTTAAATATTTTAATTAAAATAACTATTTTTCAATTATTTAAAAGATAATGAATTAAATTTATAAATAAAAACAATATGTTTTTTTATAATGTAATTATAATTAATATATTTAAATATAAATTGGATATTTTTTCCAAATTTATTAGATAAAAAATACTTAAGGAAATAAAAAATACTTAATTGAATAAAAAATACTTAATTCATATACTTAATTGAATAAAAAATACTTAAGGAAATATTTAAAAGATTCATGTCCTAATTTTGTTAAGGAACAATCAAGCAAGTATTTAAAACATTTTTATTATAGTTTAAAGAGCCCTCACTAATAATTTTGAAAAATTATTTAAAATATGTTCAATTTGTGTTAGATTTACAAAGAGAAAATAAATTAAATAATGAAATTATTATTACCTTATTTTGTAAAATGTTATGGAAAGTATTTTATAGATAAAATACCTTTTTCATTTGTGGAAATTAATGATATGAAATTTTTTTTGTTAGTGAAAATTGATACCTTATTTTGTAAGATTTTATGAGAAGCTATATGTTTTTTCTCATATTTCTTTCCACCCATCCCTTATTATGTTTTCGATCATATTTTGCCCCACTTCCTCCTTCATGTATGGTTTCTCTCCTATTTCTAGCCACCCCTCCTTCATAAGGACCCACCTCCTCTTTATACATAAAAAGTTGTTTATTAGTGAATATTTAATAATATAAATTAGCGACTATATATCATTCTTATAAGTGATAACTTAGTAATATGTTTTTTTTCCAATAATATATAATATTAATTTTTATTTAAATAATTGTTAAAATTATTTATTTAAAAAAAATTATAATTTACTGGATTTTTCCATTAATGATTTAAAAATAAAAATAAAACTATTGCATTCGCTTTCTTTCTTAAAAAGAGGGTCACAAACTGCAAGAAGGTAACAAACTCGATCTAAACAATTGAAAATTACATTTAATTTCTCCTTAATCTTTACAAATAGGAACTAATTCCTATATCTTACACGTTGTTGTGATCATATGCAAAAGCTAACGGGCATACTATAGGGCATTAAATGCCCGGCTACATGCGCCCCGGTTAGCTCTTTAACACACGCGCACATATTTTTTATCTATCTAGCACGGCGCGCTCGTGTTAAAGAGCTAACGGGGGTGCATGTAGCCAGGCATTTAATGCCCTATAGTATGCCCGTTAGCTCTTGCTCTGATCATATGGTTTTTCTCGAAAACTGAACAATATTACTTTATATTTTGTCGTGGGATACAAAGTTATTGTTTTTGGAAAGCCAAGCAATATAAGTTTTCAGTGGGAAAATTCAATTGCAACGTGACTCTATTATAACAGATGGTCACATATTTATCAGCATATTTAGACTTCAGCCCTATTTCATAGTTAAAATCTGATCAGATTTACATGGGCAAGATCGTGATTGGCTGAGTAGAGTGATTCGTGAAGTGTCACTTTGATGATAAATATTTATGATACATTTGTTTGAAATAATGATGTAGTTAAGTAGGTTGATGTTAAGTGTTAATTTGTTAGTACGCGATATAGGTGAAGAATGAAATATATAGAACATAGGTGGTGTAGTTTTAATTAAACCAATGTACTATGTAGAGTTGTTACTTAGTACTTACTTATTATGTGTAATTGATAGCAAAACTTATTGTAATTAAGATAAAAATAATATTATTATTATGCAAAAAATTGTCTATATATATATATATATATATATATATATTTTAACAAAGTCGGTTGCTATACTAGTGGCTGAAAAGGAAGGAGTCAGATCTCTTGAAGTACAGTATATACCGCTGGTAATTTGGATCAAAGGAGTTACAAAATGGGAATCTCTCCTTGATCCTTTTTCTACTTCTAAAGCTCCTTGAACTACTATAGATTCTTACATATTGGAACAACCAAAACTTACATTTGCAAAGCATTTTTAATCTATTTCTATATGGCTTATATGTCTTGTTGTGGATTCCTCCTAATTTTGATCCGGTTCTGCCTGCTTGGCACTTGAAGAGCTAGGAGCTGTCTGATTCCGCTTGTCCATCATATACTGCAGCATTGATATCGACTCCTCAGCATGACTGCATCAGTTTGACAGACAGTTAAACTACTCATGAAGAGAAGTGACCCTATGCAGGAAAAGGTCTATCTCTGCTCGATATTTGTCGTTGATGATGTGGTTTTGATCTTTAATTCTGGTCTCCAAGATCCTCTGCTGGTTTTCTAATTTATGTTGTTGCGCCCTAACTTCCTCTAATTCAGCTTGTAAATCCGCACAGTGTAAACAGTCCTCGGAGCGTGCCATGCTTACTGATGAGGGACGATTGCGGTCGATAGCACCTGGGACAAGAAAAAAGGAAGAGACAGACCACGGAGTAGGGAAGTTATGAACCGAAACTCGCTTGGGGGCGCAAAAAATCAGATGGGCAAGGCAAGGAGAGGCTGACCAGAGGTTCTGATCGATACGAAGATGAAAAGGGTAGAGTCTAATGAAGGGGCAACGAAACAACGCTGAGGACAACACAAGAAAGCCTACAGAGGATGGATTCTCTTGGGGGCAGAGAAAAACAGAGCAATGAAGATCAAGGCAGTAGGGGAAATATATAGAAGAAGACTGCATATAGAAAGAGCGAGAAGAGGGCAAGCCAGTCACGCGATGAAGATGGAGATCCTGCAAGTAGATCGGGAAAGAGTCCTGTGAGATTCAACGATCAGATCCGAAGGGACGTCTGTCGGCTGTGGTGTTGAAGTTTTCAATATCATTGACTGCTTTGTGTATATCATATCTATCCAGTATCTTATTACAATGAGCCGTCCTGCTGACAGTCCGTAGCTCATGATTCGCCTCATTTCTGTCAATGTTTTGGTGCTTATCACTAAAGAGTTTCTTTTGACTCATGGCAGGGGTTGAAAGGACTCGCTGGAGTTGCAGCTTAGGACACCGATTTGTCTTTCACATGCCTTATTGGCGCGTTCATCGGCCCTCTTGTTCAGTTTATGGAGGATGTGATAATATTGTATATCTTCCATTGCCTGATGCAAAATTTGGTTGCGCCTGTTTATTTGCTGTAGAAGTGTGTTTGGAGAGTTCTGTTGATGAACCATTAAGCGGATGACTATGGAGGAGTCCCCGAAAACTTTCACCTTCTTTATTCCCAGTTTGCCTAGCTGTGTTAGGCCCTGGAACAGAGCTAATGCTTCAGCTCTGTTGTTTGAAACCTTCCCAAGACCCCATTCGTATTGCAGAATACAATCACCATTGGCGTTACAGATCAGCCCTCCTGCTCCGGCTATACCCGGATTTGATTTGGATGCCCCGTCGAAGAACAAATGGAAGGAGTTACAGTTACTTATCCAGTTAGCAAACTCCTCTTCTTTTAGTCTCAGTTTCCAAGCACTGACTTTTGTTTTGGTCTGAGTCTCCCTCCTACGAACTTCTTGAGCTTTGGGATTGTTTTCCAAAATGTAACTTATGAAGTTTCGCTCCTCTGTGCTGTATTTTGCTGCTTCAATATTTCCAGTGGTGTTTACTGAGATCGTTTCCAAAGCAAGTGTTTTAGCTTTGTTACAGATTATTCGAATGTTTGAGCTTTTGTCCTGGAAGATTTTTTGATTTCTGGCTAGCCAGATGCGCCATAACAGAGTGTGAGGGAGAGCGTTCCATACTCTCTTCACCAAACTGCTTCTTTTTTCTTTCCAGGGGCAATCTTTTCTCCATTTGTGGATTGTCTCTGCTATAGTGCGCTGGGGTTCCCAGTTTATGTTACCTGTTGAGGCCATCTTTTCCCAACAGTCAACAGCTACCAGGCATTCTATGAATAAATGGTGCATCGTTTCCTCAGCCTTGCAACAGTTAGGGCATCTAGATGGGCCATTGATGCCTCCTCTTTTTAGATTTTTAGCTGTTAGAATTTTGGCTTTTAGCAAGAGCCAAATAAAAAATTTAACTTTTGGAGGAGCCTCTGTTCGCCATACTATTTTCCAATGATTCCACAAACTCATTTGATAGGTGCTATTACAGAGATGTTGATGGTCTGCTTTGATGGTGTAGTCTGTTCCAGTTGCATCCCAACAAAAACCATCAATTTCACCTTCTTGGATGGGGGCCTTACTATGGAGGAGCATCTTCAGATAGCTGAGGCTAGGTTCTAAAGCATTGGGAATTTCAGGGAAATACCAGCCTGTCTAGACATGCGACTGGGAATCCCATCTTGAGATTTGAGACAGGTGATAGATTCCTCTATTGTTAAACAAATTTATAACAGGGATGGCCTCTTTGTGCATGGTCAAGGGCTGCTGCCCCATAATTTTATTAGTGCCAAAATTTATGCTGGTTCCCCCCCCAGGGACATTCGAAATGTTTTGGTTCATAAATGGAATAAACTTCTTACATAATCTCTAGATTTTGGTGGATTCTTCGTTGGGGATATTGGAGTCTAAGAGTTGCTGCCTGGGACAACTAAGATATTTAAACTCCAATACCTTTTTCCACCACAATGTAGGTCCTGTTATTAATCTCCAGACAATTTTTGCAACAAAGGCCAGGTTTAAGAACTTTGGAGATCTGATGCGAGTCCACTTCTATCCTGAGTTTGAATTACATGCTTCCAGCTGACTAAATTGAACTTGTTTTTATCAGTCTTCCCCCTTGCCAGAGGAAATTTCAGAGTGCAACTTCCAATTTATGATGAAAAATAGTTGGAGCTTGATATAGAGAAAATCGATAGAGAGGAAGGGAAGTGATACCTTATTTGAGGAGAATGAGCTTGCCTGATAGATTGAGCCACATTGTTCCTCATTGTTGCACTTTCCTCTTTACCTTGTCAATGATTCCATTCCAGGTTTCAGCCTTCAAAGGCCCCAGCTCACAGGCATACCTAAATATGAGAAGTGGGTCCATTCCAGGTTGCATGTGACACCGAATATGCTCGCAATGTTGTGTATAACCTGGTCTGTGGTATTCCTCTAGTAGTTCATTCTCATTTTCCTCTTCCCTTAATTCTTCACCAGGAACCATCGTTCCATGAAGCATTAAGGCCATATTTAGACAAGCAAGGCCACTTGCATGAAACTCGCCAATCCTGATTCCGATTGTTGGTTTGTCCGCTATGATCTCCACAAGATTTAGGGCCTTATCCTCCTCTCAAATTGGAGAGAAATCACCCTTTTATAGGAAAACCCATAGTTTTTCTATCGCACATTGTGACCAGAACTTAGCTTCGTTTGATGAACTGTCAATACCATTAAAAAACTATCATTGAGTACTATAATGGGTCTTTCTCATATCTTGATGATTTGACACTTCACCCAGAAGCCATTTTTCCAAGAAAGGTCATTTTGTCACCTCTCAAATCGAATTACTTCATATGCGATGCTTTTCCTTTGGGGACCACCTTCCCTTGGTGGTTTTCATTTCATGTGTCGATTTTCTTCATGACTAACCATCATTTACTCATGCTTTCATGGTCCCCACTGGCCTATTCTATGTGGCAGCATCGTCGAGTCACCCTTGTTCAGAGCATTCGCGATGAGTCACCCTTGCATCCATGGAGTCTGTTTCACGTCCCATTAAATCATTTCACAGTATTCCATCCATATTTGCATACCATCCATGATGTGTTGCCCATTTTGGCATCCAGTCATACTATCCCCATCCCCTCCGGAGTTCAGTCAGTTGCTGCTAGGTCAAACATGCACTTTATGCTCTGACAAGGGAAGTCGTTTGTTTGTCCCTCAGTACCACTTTCCCTAATATCCCTATGTCAGTCCATAAGTAACATTACTATTTTCCCTCGTGCCTTAGTTGAGGATCCTCATTGCCTCACCTATCACGGGCACTATTCTGTCGACATAAACTCATTTATTGCAAAAGAATGACCTAGAGGGCAGTGTATCTTGTTTCGAGCTTCCATTCTTATTCGGTGCCTCGGATCAAGAAGAGGGACTCATTATTTCCCTTTGAATTGGTTGTTTCATGTTCATGATTCATACGATTGATGGTCGAGTGATGCAGCAGATTGTACTAGTGATTCCCAGATGTGTGTGAGATGTTTCAAAACTCATGAGGGGGTGGCCCTTCAGGTAGCCCTCCACATGTCTGAATGCATTCCTATTATGATACAACTTCAGATGCAATTCCGCAGAGTTGATGGGTTTAGTTCCTACTGATCGAAGTGTTCATAGCATGCACGTCTCCTTCAGATGAGCCATTCAGTTGTGTAGAGCCCTTCCCTGTTCAGCAGGGCTTCTCCAGTTATTCTATCATCCCTCCTACCCATTTTTTGAGGGAAGGGACATTATATCTCATGTACTCAGATATTAGTGTATTCAGTCCTGACTCATGTTTTCCCAGGTGCATTATGTATACGGGACACATTGTATTATTTCTTGGCTCTGTTATGCTAGCACGTCATGTACCATTCAACATGTACTTCATTGCTCAATTTTATGTTTCTAGGCACACCATTATTTTTGTATTAAGTTATCTTGATTAGTATGGGCATGCCTCCCTCGCCTCATTAAGGTCTGGTACCACAACATAAAAGGAGACTTGCATTGGTCTCACCCCTTTTGTCCCTATCCTCTTTCGCTTTAGCTTTAATGATCTCTCCCTCTCTCTCTGAATCAACTTTGTTGTCTAGTGATTATTTCTTTACAATGTACTTTGGTCATACGTTTTTTTCCTAACACTCATAAGTTGAGGGGAAATTTGTTATCACCAAACAATTGTTCATCTAGCCTAATTTACTAGATGGATCGAAGTACACCATGCAAAGCCAATTTTACCATAGTAAGATTGCTTTCACTATGAGAAATTACTTAATAAACCACCTTTGTTAAGTAATTGATAGTTAAACCCATGAATAGTAATTAAATAAATAACAATTTATTTGATTTTCTTCTAGGAATAATTGATTAATCCATTGTTCAATTATTATTCCTTGTCATATTTGACCCAATTATGAAAAATCAACGAAGAAATTATTAATTATCTTATTTTTCTCTAGGAATAAATAATTAATTACTAATTAATTATTATTCTTTGTCAAATTTGACTAAATCCATTAGGAATACTTAAATAAATCATTGTTTGTTTATTATTCCTTAACCAATTTCTTGAGATGATAAATAAATCATTTATTTATTTTTATTTCTAAATAAAAGTTTAAATGATTTTTCCCTCCTAATATAATAAAATATTCCAAGTGGTTATTCCAAGAATGGGGTTAATAATATTTTATTATTGCTCATTATTCGAGGATAACTCAATATTTTGTTATAAATAGAAGGGTTTTCCATTCATTATTCACTTTTGATTATTTTCATTGTTGCACTCACTATTGTAACTCTGATTATTTTCATTGTCCACCACCATTTTTCTTCCATTTGAGTTCCCATTGAGCTCAAACATTTCATTTGTTGGGTTTACACATTATAGAAGACACATAATCTACACAAGCTAAAGACGTTTGAGGATAGCCAAGAACCCATCCCATAGAGGGGGACTGGTAACATTTATTTGTTCCCTTCACAGTTGTTATAATAAAATATATTCTTTGTATATTTGGTTTCCATTGGATGATTGGAGTTATTACTATTTCTTTTTGTTGTTTAACTATGATTGTGGCATAGATCAGGACTTTGGAACGTTTTGTTTCTATCTGTTGTTACAAATCTACAATGTTTAGTAGCCATTTATATTGTTAAGATTGTTTGTCATCCACAGTTTTAAGTGGGTTGTTTTCGTAAATCTTTGAGGAGAAAACACTGCAACACTTACCAAACTGAATCAACAAAAATATATACATGTTGTTTATTGTGTTCCACATTTGAATAATAACCTCATAAGTATAGGTTAATTGATGGAACATGGTTATGATGTAATATGCCAAGGGAAAACATCTTATATCTATGATAAACCTCCTAATAGAAGACTGATAGCAAAGGCTGAAAAAACAAAGAATATGATGTTTCCATTGATACTTGGAATTCAAAATCTCTCACAGCCGTTTTCCCACAACGTGTCAAGAATCGATGAATCTCGGCTATGGAATTATAGGTATGGCCACATCCCATTCAAGAATATAATTCTACTTCATAAACATTCTATGGTCATTGGTCTCCCTGTTATGAATGACAAATATTGTAATTGTCAAATTTGTATTTTATCCAAGCATAAAAGATATAGCTTTCCCACATCTTCCTCTAGAGCAAAAGAGCCTTTAGAGCTAGTCCATACAAATATATGTGGCCCAATGCAGACACAGTCCATTGGTGGTATTATTTAATTTCTGACCTTCATTGATCATTATAGCAGGAAGATATGGTTGCATGTTTTCAAAAATAAATCAGATACATTCTCAAGGTTCAAGGAATTCAAAGCAGAAGTAGAAAAACATAGTGGAAAGCCTTTAAAAGTCCTCAAGTTAGACAGAGAAGGAGAATATAGTTCCGATGACTTCAAATCTTTTTATCAACAACAAGGAATCATAATTTAGAACACAACAAGATATACTCCACAACATAATGGAGTAGTAGAAAGGAGAAACCAATCAGTTATTAACATGGCTATATGTATGCTTCGTGAGAATAAATTTTCAAATGACTATTGAGCTGAAGTATTTTCAACTGCAGTTTATTTTTTCAACAGATTTCCACCAACTAGTCTCCAAAATACAGTACCTCAAGAAGCATGGGATTGTAAAAAGGTAATTGTATCTCATTTTAGAATTTTTGGATTAGTAGCTTTTGCACATGTTCCTGAGAATCTAAAAAAGAAGCTTGATGATAGGAGTGAAAGATGTATTTTTGTAGGCTATAGTGAGTAGTCAAAGGCCTATAAACTTTACAATCCAATTACCAAGAAGTTTTTTTTAAGAAGAGATGTTAAGTTTGTTGGCATTATAACTCAGATTTGGCACTATGGCACAAGTGTTGTCCTTGATGGCAACTCACTCAGATGGCAGATCACAGTTCAGGCACTCAAAATGAAAGAAAAAGAGATATACGCAAGTTCCTCTTAACCAGATTGCGTATACACGCGGGATTGCTAATAAAAAGTCGCGTATGCATATGCACGCACTTTCATGCACGGAAAAGCATGTACATGTGGGAAAGTTTATTTTTTGGTCCATGGTACTTAGTCCTTGGTATTTGAACCTATGGTTTTCGACCATGGTATCTCATCCAAAGTGCTAAACCCAAGTATTGGGTCCATGGTATTGATTCTCTATGGTTTTGGACCATGGTATTGAGTTAGGCCTAAGACTATAAAAGGGAAAGGAGATCATTAGGCAACGACATTCACTCAAGCATTGAATATCTAATGAAGAAGCAAGATCTAGAATACTGGTGATTGGGTTATGGTGCATAGGTGGATCTGAACCAAGGAGGAACTTGAGCGCTAGAAGAAGGATAAGTTTTATTGATGGGTCAAGATCTTAAGGCTTGAATAGTAGTATCTTTGTGTGAATTTGATCTATTATATTTGGTGCATGACTTGATATATAAATCTAATAATATTGGTATAACTGATGTCTGAATATTTGAAAAGGGAAAATTATCTTTTATAGATCTATACGCAGGTTCGGCACAACAGAGGCACGTATACACACTGGTTCAGTAATTCAAAATAGTGTATATGCTAGTTTGCGTTAATACAGAAGCGTATGCACACATGTTCTTCATCTTGAAGTAGCATACGTCTCATAAAATATGCTTTAGCTACTTCTATTTATTGCTGCAATATTCTGGGTTCAAGATTGGTGCCTAGTTACTATTATTGTATTATGGTTACAGCATTCAGAGAAGTGATTATTTGATTCAGTTTTAGTTAGTGCAAGGAGACTGATTGATACAGATAGATTTGATGTTTGATTGATGTTATTGACGGATCCAGTCTGAAAATTTATGAAACATGGTCCCTGGAAAAAAAGAGAAGGTTGTAGCCTTCTTTAGATCAGCACCTACGTACTAGTACATCAACTAGTACAAGAGCTAAGGGGGTTGTATCTCCCTTCCAGGAGAAGCTGGAGAATGAGAGAAGGTTGTAACCTTCTGCAGGTAGAAGCCTGCGTATTGGTATAAGACTACACTAGTACAAAAATATTGTAAAAAGAAGTTTCTTATTAAAGAAGATAGAGATGAATTGCAGTAGGTGGTTCTCACCCACATTGAGTTTCCACCTTATATCTTGTGTCCATGTGTGTGATGATCTGTTTTGTTTTACTGCACCTATTTATTGTTATTATGGTTAATGAAGTTCTAATGCTCTGATTAAAGATCAACATTTAATGAGTCATAAGTTTACTGATATACATTGGTTGCCTTAGACACAATAGCGTATATACACAGTTTCCCATAACTGAAGTAGCGTATACAAATCTAATTGTGAAATGAAAAATAATTGATCTAATAACATTGATTCAGCCCCCCTCAGTATTATTTCCAATAATTGGTATCAGAGCAGGTCTTTCAAAAGAAGCTTGATCGCTTGAAGGAAGATCTATCATCATGAGCAACTACGAAAAAGAGGCATCTATTAGGCCACCAATCTTTGATGGGAGCAACTTCGTCTATTGGAAAGTAAGAATCACAACCTATCTTCAATCTCTTGGTACAGAAGTTTGGGATATTGTGGAAGTAGGATACACATTTCCATCAACAAATCCTACAGATACGGCTGGTAAGAAGCAGTACGAAACAAATGCAAAGGTTGTCAATACTCTGTTAATGAGTTTATCTCAATCAGAAATCGTCAAGGTTATGCAGCTCAAAACCACAAAAGAAATATGGGACAAGATCGTTCTAAGCTATGAAGGAGATGATCAGGTAAAACGTGCAAAACTACAATCTCTCAGAATTCAATATGAAAATCTCAGAATGCATAATGATGAAAGTGTGGCTAATTATTTCTTACATATAGATGAGACTGTTAATCGTATGAAAAACTTGGGTGAAGAGATAAAATAAGTTACTTTGGTTGAAAAGGTTCTAAGATCTTTGTCTTCTAAGTTTGAATCAAAATTTTCTACCATAGAAGAAAAATAGAATCTACAAAGCATTACCATGTCACAGTTGCACAAAATCCTAACTGCTTTCGAAGTGAGAAAAGGGGGACCATCAGATAGGAGAGAAGCCGCATTCAAAGCTTTAGGAAAAGGAGATTACAATGAATCAGGACATATGTCAGAAGGAGAGGAAGAATCAAACTTTATCAAGAACCTTCAACGGGGTTCTGGAAGATTCAGAGGTAAGCTACCTTTCAAATGTTTTGCTTGTGGAAGAGTCAGTCACTATGCTGCGAAGTGTCCTCATAAAGATAAGATTGACAAAAGTAAGGAACTAGTTAGATGGAACAGAAAATAGAATGTAAGTAAGAAGAGCTATTATACGCATGAAGACAGTGACGGATTTTCTATTCGTGATGAAGATGAACAATCTAATGATTATAGACTTTTGATGGCTTTTGAAGATGAAGATTTCTTGGATGATATAGATGAAGATGATCTCTATGAAGAAATTTCTAAACTTAAAATATGTTTAGAAGAAAAGAGTATGATCATAGATACTCTGACATTCCAACTTGCTGAAAGGGAAAAACACAATGAAAAGTTAGAATGTGAAATTGTGGGACTTAGAAAAGATATTGAGAAAACAAAAGCTCTTAATCTTAGATTTGTTAAAGGATTTGAAACTTTAGATGAGATTACCAAAGTGCAGCATTCTCCTCTAATCAAGACAGGTCTTGGATATTCTGAAGAAGCATCTCAAGCACAGAAGCCATCCACCTCCAAAAGTTATCTAGATGCAACAAGGAGAAGTGAACAGGTTGAAAATCGACAACAAAGGCATAAAGCAGATCATCAAGTAAATCAGGGTCAATCTACTTCAAGGATGAACAGAGATCACCAAGTAAATCGGGGGCAATCTACTTCAAGAATAAATAGAAGTTACAACCAATCGTAGGTAAATCATTCTCAATTTGCCTATGGAAACTACAATCACTTGGACGGTAGGTTTGATAATCACAGGAATTTCTTCAATGGCCAATGTTTCTCTTGTCATAACTTTGGACACAAAGCTGCTCAATGTGTTTCCTACAAGACCATCATGACTAGAGAAGCACGAAATCAAAGGAGTGTGACTGGGATCATGAAAAGGACCTACAATAACTTTTCTGCTCTTGAAAATGAAATAGAATGTTCTATTTGTAACAACTTCGGTCATGAAGATTCTGAATGCAGGGGTGGGATTCGGAAAACAACTCAGAAGGAGCAAGCTTCACTGAGTCCCAAAACATGGAGAAAGAAAGAACCACAACTAGAAAGATGTGGTATAGCCTTATATTCAGAAGGACAGGAAAATCAGTGGTACATCGACTGTGGATGCTCGAAACATATAACAGGTGATAAAGAAAAACTTCAGTCACATAGTGCCTTAGAAAAGGAAAGGAAGGTCTCATTTGGAAATGACACCCCTGCACTCATAAAAGGTAAAGGTTTTGTTCTGTTGAAAGAAAAGGTCAAAGTTGGAAATGGTATGTATGTTGATGGCTTAAAGCATAATTTATTGAGTCTTAGTCAAATGTGTGATCAAGGAAATGAGGTAATATTTCGATCAAATGGATGTATTTTCCGTGAGCTCGATATAGGAGAAACAGTGATCAAAGGCATAAGAACTCCAAATAATTTATACATACTTAAGGGAGGACAACAACAATGCTATCTAAGCAAGAATGATGAACATTGGCTATGGCATAGAAGATTAAGGCATATAAGCTTCTCTCAGATAAGGAAAGCATGCAAATATCAAGCAGTTCGGGATCTCCCTGAAATCAGAATTCCAGACAATACAATATGCAAATCATGTCAGTTTGGCAAGCAAACCAGAACTAATTTCCCTGAGAAGGAAGGATCAGCTAGTATGTCGCTTGAACTTGTCCATACTTATGTATGTGGTCCATCCAGGAAAAGGTCACCTCGAGGATCTTCATATTGTTCATTGACGACTTTTCCAGGATGTGTTGGATAGGACTTCTAAAGCATAAATATGAAGCTTTCGAAAAGTTCAAAGCATTCAAAGCCTTCGTTGAAAACGAATCAGATCGCAGAATCAAATGCCTCAGGTCTGATCAAGGAGGGGAATTTACTTCGGATGAATTTTTCGATTTTTGTGAAGAACATGGAATAAGAAGGGAATTTTCTACTGCAAGGACTCCTCAAAAAAATGGAGTAGTGGAAAGGATGAACAGAACGGTTCAACAAATGGCTTGTGCTATGCTTGATGAATCTGGAACTCCTAGAACCTTCTGGGGTGAAGCTGCATTTGCTGCAGTTATTATTCTCAACAAGACAAACGTTCGAGTGAACATCACTCAAACTCCTCATGAACTTTGGTATGGTAAGACTCCCATGGTAAAATACTTCAAAATTTTTGGAAGCAAATGTTACATTAACAGGACTGATGAAAACCTTGGGAAGTTTGAACCTAGAGCAGATGAAGGCATTCTCCTTGGTTACTCTCCCCACAACAAAGGATATAAGTGTTACAATAAAATACTTGGAAAAATTGTTGAAAGTATTGATGTAGTGGTTGATGAAGAAGGAAACATTCCTAGGCAAGTAAAATCCGAAGATTTCGAAGATGATGAGGACTATCCTTCAACATCAAATCAGACTTATGATGAAGAAGAAACCCATGAGACACCAGAAGAACAGATAAGGATAGAAGAAAAGACTCCTTCCAGGTACGTTCAGAAGAATCATCCAGAAACTCAAATTTTGGGGTAGAAAGAGGCAGGTGTACAAACAAGAAGAACTATCTCAGAAGATTCAAGCTATCTAGCATTGCTTTCCTCCACTGAACCACGAAATGTAAGTGAAGCATGCAAAGATGAATGCTGGGTCAAGGCCATGAATGAAGAACTTGAGCAGATTGAAAATAATAATACTTGGGAGTTGGTTCCTAGATCAAATGATTAGAACGTAATAGGGACAAAATGGATATTCAAAAACAAGCTAAATGAAAATGGAGATGCTATTATAAACAAGGCCAGACTTGTTTGTAAAGGTTATGCTCAACAAGAAGGTATAGACTTTGAAGAAACTTTTGCACCAGTTGCTAGACTTGGGGCCATAAGAATGTTCCTTGCTCTTTCTAGTTTTCATAAGTTCAAAGTATTTCAAATGGATGTGAAATATGCCTTTTTAAATGGAGACTTAGAAGAAGAAGTGTATATTGAGCAACCAAATGGATTCATCCTTGGAAATGATCCAAAACTTGTATGCAGACTTAAGAAGGCACTCTATGGTCTTAAACAGGCTCCAACGGCTTGGTATTATCATCTGGACAAATACCTCCATCAACAAGGTTTTTCAAAAGGATCAACAGATAGCTATCTATATATAAAAATTGATAATGATAAATTTCTAATACATGTTGTGTATGTCGATGATATCATCTTTGGTAGCAATGAAGAAGCTATGATTCAAAAATTTGCTTTGGTGATGCAGAAATAATTTGAAATGTCCTTGCTTGGTGAGCTGACATATTTTCTTGGTTTACAAGTCCAACAAAATAAAGACGGTATCTTTTTATCACAAACCAAGTACCTCAAGCAGATCTTGAATAAATATGGAATGGAAGATTCGAAACCAGTATGTACCCCTATGGTAATAGGATGCAGCCTAAGTGCAAATGATGATTCAGTAGCAGTACATCAACCAACCTATAGATCCATGATTGGTAGTCTACTTTATCTGACAAGTACCCGACTAGACATCATGCATGCAGTAGGAATAATTGGAAGATTCCAGGAAAATCCAAAAGAAGCACACCTTCAGGCGGTTAAAAGGATTTTCAAATATCTTCAAGGAACACAAAACTATGGCTTATGGTATCCTAGAGATACAGATCTCACACTTCATGCATATACAGATGTAGATTGGGTAGGAAGCGTGGATGATAGAAAAATCACTAGTGGTGGTGCATTCTTTATGGGTTCCAGATTACTATCTTGATTCAGCAAGAAACAAAGTTCAATTGCTTTATCTACAGCTGAAGCGGAATATGTGGCTGTTGCATTTTGCTGCACACAACTCCTTTGGATGATGCAAACTTTGCAAGATTTTCAAATCACTTGTACTCCACCTATCTCCATTTTATGTGATAATACAAGTGTAATCAATATTTCAAAGAATCCAGTCATGCATTCAAAGACCGAGCACATACCTATCAAATATCATTTTCTCTGGGAACAAGTGCTTGAACAAAAGGTCAAATTGGAGTATGTTCCCTCTAAGGAACAGGTTGCTGATATACTCATCAAACCATTGCCCAGGGAGAAATTTGAATACCTCAGGCAGAAGCGGGGAGTAGTTGATGCATCATCTTGCTATTGAAACTTATCTATTTAAGAGAAAAGTAGTTGTACGCAAGTTTCATGAGGAGCATCCGCGTACATAGGCTAGTTTCTGTGGATATATTCACGTATATGTTGGTTTGAAGGAAATCAATGGGCCAGACTCAGGATGAAAAGAGTCTGATATGGGTTTGACAGAGACCCTCTGGCACAGGTTCAGGGGGAGCATATACTTCTAATAATGCATTGTTGGCATTATCTTAGAAGATCTTGGTTCAATTTCATAGTTGTTTTTGGTTTCAAGTGGAACAGGTGTTGAGGGAGAACATGGTTGTTGGTCTGAATGATGATTGACAGATGTTGCTGATGATAGTTGTTGATGACTATCATAGTCTTGTTGTAGATATTTCATCTCTATGTCATGTATTTATTTTATTATCAAGGTCATGTAACGGCCTATTTTGGTTTCCCCACTATGCCTGGGATGGATGATGTAATGTTCTTGTTTTATCATGTGTAAACTTTTGGTGTATCCCCACTTGGTTGGGTGGATGAGTCAATATTGGTATATCCCCACTTGGTTGGGAGATGGATGTATATATGAGTCTTTGGTGATAGGAAGGTCATTTATAATGTATAGAGTCATGTTCTTTCTTGTAGAACATCTTTTTGCAGACCTTGCCTACAGTTAGGGGGAGCATGGACAGCACAGGAAAGTAGAGATTTCAGCATGTATTCAGGGGGAGCATAACCCTTTGCCCTTGATGTCAAAGGGGGAGAATGACTTTGAGTGACTTGGGGTTGCCATCAAGTCCAAAGGGGGAGATTGTTGGCATTATGACTCAGGTTTGACACTATGACATAGGTGTTGTCCTTGATGGCAACTCACTCAAATGGTAGATCACAGTTCAGGCGCTTAGAATGAAAGAAAAAGAGAGATATGTAGGTTCCTCTTAACCAGATCGCTTATAACGCGGGATTGTCGATCAAAAGTCGCATATGTGTATGCACGCACTTTCATGCACAGAAAAGCGCGTACATGTGGGAAATATTATTTTTTGATCCATGGTATTTAGTCCTTGGTATTTAAACCTATGGTTTTGGACCATGGTATCTCATCCGAAGTGCTAAACCCAGGTATTGGGTCCATGGTATTGATTCTCTATGGTTTTGGACCATGGTATTGAGTTAGGCCTAAGACTATAAAAGGGAAAGGAGATCATTAGGCAACATCATTCACTCAAGCATTGAATATCTAATGAAGAAGTAAGATCTAGAATACTGGTGATTGGGTTATGGTGCATAACTGGATCTGAACCAAGGAGGAACCTGAGCGCTAGAAGAAGGATAAGTTTTATTGATGGGTCAAGATCTTAAGGCTTGAATAGTAGTATCTTTGTGTGATTTTGATCTATTATATTTGGCGCATGACTTGATATATAAATCTGATAATCTGGGTATAACTGATGTCTGAATATTTGAAAAGGGAAAATTATATTTTATAGATCTGTACGCAGGTTTGGCACATCAGAGGCATGTATACACGCTAGTTCAGTAATTCAAAATGGTGTATACAGTGGTTTGCCTTAATACAGAAGCGTATGCACGCAGGTTCTTCATGTTGAAGTAGCGTACATCTCATAAAATATGCTTTAGCTACTTCTATTTATTGCTGCAGTATTCTGGGTTCAGGATTGGTGTCTGGTTACTGTTATTGTATTCTGGTTACAACATTCAGAGAAGTGATTGTTTGATTCAGTTTTAGTTGGTGCAATGATATTAATTGATGCAGATAGATTTGATGTTTGATTGATGTTATTGATGGATCCAGTCTGAAAATTTATGAAACATCGTCCCTAGAAAAAAAAAAAAAAGGTTGTAGCCTTATGTAGGTCAGCACCTACGTACTAGTACATCAACTAGTAAAAGAGCTAAGGGGGTTGTAGCTCCCTTCCAGGAGAAGCTGGAGAACGAGAGAAGGTTGTAGCCTTCTACAGGTAGAAGCCTGCGTACTGGTATAAGACTACACCAGTACAGAAATATTGTAAAAAGAAGTTTCTTATTAAAGAAGATAGAGACGAATTGCAGCAGGTGGTTCTCACCCACATTGGGTTTCCACCTTATACATTGTGTCCATGTGTGTGATGATCTGTTATGTTTTACTGCACCTGTTTACTGTTCTTATGGTTAATGAAGTTCTGATGCACTGATTAAAGATCAACATTTAAGGAATCATAAGTTTCCTGATATACGCTGGTTGCCTTAGACACAGTAGCGTATATACGCAGTTTCCCATAACTGAAGTAGGGTCTACAAATCTGATTGTGAAATGAAAAATAATTGATCTAATAATACTAATTCACCCCCCCTCTTAGTATTGTTTCCAACAAAATTTTTTGAAAGTATATTTTGGTGTGATCATATTGATGAAGTTTCAAATCAACCCTTTTATCCACCACATATACCAAGATTGCAGGTTCAAGAAGAGTCATACCACTCTAAATATGGTACATATTCAAGCAATGAATCCACCAATGGTTCAACATCTTCAGAAGACAATCATAAAACAAGAAGCATCAAAGAAATATATGAGCATGAGCGTGAATTTGACTAGCATAATATGTTTGCATTTTTTCATCTCAACCAACCCATTTTGAAGAAGAGATTAGAGAAAAACATTGGGTTGATGCAATGAACCAATAAATTGTTTCCATAAAGAAGAACCAGACTTGAGATTTCGCTGATCTCCCAAAAGACAAAACCAAAATTGGTGTAAAATGGGTATATAAGACCAAGCTGAATGAAAAAGGATAAATTGAGAAACATAAGGCAAGGTTGGTTGCCAAAGGATTCTCACAACATTTTGGTTTCGACTATGGTGAAATATTTGCTCCAGTAGTAATGTTAGACACTGTGAGAACTATTTATCCACAACATCTCAACATAAATGGAAGGTTTATGAACTTGATGTAAACATTTCCTTCTTAAATGGTATATTGCAAGAAGAAGTTTATGTAGAGTAGTCTCCTAGTTTTGAAGTTCCAAGACCGAGACATAAGGTATATAGATTGAAGAAATAATTGTATGGCTTGAAACAAGCTCCAAGAGCTTGGTACAGTCGCATTGACACCTATCTCTTCAAAAGTGGTTTTTGCAGACACAACTATGAGCCAACTTTGTATACCAAAACTCATGAAAGTAAAATTCTGATTGTATGCATTTATGTAGATGATCTTCTTTATACAAGAAATATGATGTTAGAAGACTTCAAAGGAGAAATGCAAACAAATTTTGATATGACTGATCTAGGGGTCATGAAGTACTTCCTAAGCATTGAAATTCAACGATTTTCTAATGGCATTTTTATTGGTCCACAAAAATATGTCACTGACAACATCCAAAAGTTCAGAATGATCAATTGCAAACCAGTTGATACACCAATTTCTCAAGGCACAAATCTATGTGAAGAAGATGTAGCACCACCAATTGATCCCACGTTGTATAAAAGTCTAGTTGGTATTTTGTTTTGTATCATTGCAACTAGACATGATATCATGTTTGTTGCTAATTTTGTCTCCAAGTTTATGCAGTCACCTAATATTTTCTCATTGGAAGGTTGCAAAAACGATCTTAATGTATATTGCAGGGACCATAGACTATGGTTTGTTCTACACACATTTTGAAAATTGTTCATTTCCACGTAATATAGACAGTGATTATGTAGACAATCTAGATGATCACAAAAGCACCTCAGGGTATGATTTTCACCTTGGAACCAATCTAATCTCATGGGCATCCAAGAAACAGTCAATCATTTCAATAGCTTCTACAGAGGCAGAATATGTAGCAATAAATTCGGCAGCTTGTTAAGCAGTTTGGTTAACAATATTATTGAAAGATATTTCAAATGTTCAGAAGGAGCCAAATCCTATTTACTGTGATAACAATTCAACAATTTATTGATCAAAAATCGTGTTTTCGACAAAAAGAGCAAGCACATTGACACACATTTTCATTTCATCCATGAGCTTGTCAATGATGGGGACATAGTACTTGCTTTTTGTGGTTCCAAAGATCAACTTGCAAATATTCTCACAAAGTTATTGGGCGTAAATGTATTTGAATTTCAAAGAGAGCAATTAGGCATTGTAAGTGCCTCTACTTGTAATAGTTGAGATTAGCAGAGGATATTGAGATATTTAACTCACTGTGTGTTAGTTGTCATCACATTTATTTCCATTGTCGGCTAGGTGTCATAGTCAGTTCAAATTTACTTCAGTTTAATCGAATTTCGCTCTCGTAATTTATTGTTGATTATTTCGATGTAATTCATTTAACTATTTTGAATAATGAGAAGAGCAATCTGTGCTCCATGATTTATCTTCTTTCTTTGTCACTGATTCCTTTCCCTGCGATTAGGGTGGATGCGGTTGGGATGGGTGGGTAAATAGTTGTTTCAAATGAAAATTCAAATAAAGCTAATGGTATATATATATATATATATATATATATATATATATATATAACCAATCGATATTCATTTTAACTCCAGATGTATTGAACTCAGAAAAATATCAAATCTTTCACGGTACAAACCTCTAAAGATTTGATCTTTGGAGAGTTTAAATGGAAATAGGTTAGTTGATACTTACAATTTCATCTCCCTTTTCGTTTCCTTTAGAGTCTTCCATTATTGAGTGTCCTCCCTCTCTCCTTTGAGATACAACATATTTTCATTCAAATAAACTTATTTAAACAACACACTTACAAATTTATGAACATATATCCATTTTAGATATTTGTTACTAGCTAACTGGCATCTTACAAATCTTTCCTTTATGGACAATTTTGGTTTCATACACATGTTTATATGTTTTTATTAAAATATGTGGTTATTCTTTCTTTTTTTCTCTATAAACTATATAACATAGACCATAATATATTTTTACTAAAATATGTGATTATTCTCTTCTTTTTTTTTTTTCTCTATAAGCTATATAACATAGACAATTTTCCAATAATTAGAACTATGGATGTACTGCGCTTTGCATAGTGAAACAGTTAGTTAACATGGACAATTTTCCAGTAATTGCAACTATGGATGTATTGCACTTTGCATAGTGCAACAGTTAGTTTCTTTTTTACACTGGGCTGCATAACGCTGGTTTTTGCTTATATTTAAACAGCATATAAGAATGCCCCAAAAAGCACTAACAAAATGTAGCTCTTTCATATTGTAATGAAATAGTATTATATATATATATATATATATATAATTAATACTAAAAAAACATAATTTATATCTATATTTTATATATAAATATAGATATAAAATAATTCAACAACCATTAACATGTGAGCCAACATGGACGATATACAATAGAGCCAGTATCTCATGTTAGTCGTAACTAATACTTTAAAAACATAATACCGAATACTAAATTAATTTACAATCTAGTGTTACACTGAGAGGAGAAACCTATATTACTTTTAACTATTTTTTTCATTATGATATATTTACTTTGGTCTTTACCAGAAAAAAGCTTTTTAATTTTTTTCAGTTTCTCATGGTAAAAGACCACAGGTAAATCTCTAAGAGTTGATGCTTGCAACTTCATCGACAACTTCCCACGCTCATCTTTATTTGTGTGTCCGACCGAACCAGTCAGTGCCCACGCTTTGTTTCATCTTTGGGACCTCACCGAGTCAATCGCTGAATTCTACGATAGAGAAATCCGCGTGGAGCTATGAATATGTATGCACCCATTAACCCACATCTCACAACGATTTCACATTGGAAAGACCTTTAGTGGCAGACGGAGAATATGGCTTTTGATTTCATTGCTTCAAAAGTAAATGTATACCCGATTCAATGTGTTGAAATTAAATATTAATTTATTTTATAATAATAATAATTTAAATTAAGGTTAAGTTAGATATCGAATGGATGTACCTTATATTTTGTTTACTAGAAAAAATAAAAATAAAAAATTTTAGCTATTAAAGTTTAAGATGGTATATATATTTTATTGCTTTATTTTCACATATAATTTTTTAAGAGAAAACACATAATTTTAATTATTAAGTTGAGTTAGGCTCAGGTCAGCTTTAATGTTAATGGAAAAGTATTTACACACCAATAAATGTCTAATGAAAAAGATCTTTGCACTAATAAAATGGTGAATACTCTATCATTCTCTTTGAACCTGTGATTTTTTAGGAGAAAACACATACTCTTAATTATTAGGTTGAGTGAGGCCAAGGCAGCCCCAATATTATTTGGTAAAAGATTTGCACACCAGTAAATGTCTAATGAAATGGATCTCCACACCAATAAAATGGTGGATATTCTATTCCTCTCTTTGAACTTGTAACTCCTTAAAAAGAAACACATACTCTTAATTATTAAATTGAGGCAGGAAAAGACCAACCCCAATATTGACTGAAAAAACATCTACACACTATATGTTGAATGAAAAAATAAAATCTCCAAACTAATAAAATGCTATCACCAAAATTATAAAAAAACTGTCGGATTAAAATAATTTCACCTAAATATTTGTTAGTGAAATAATGGTTAACCTAACATAATGTGAACCATATATTGATGCTGCTTGTCCACGGGTTTTTCAAACGTGACTGGAAGAATTAAATGCACTCGGTGTTTGATTGACCGTATGGATTCCTTAAGGAGCATATTGACTAGTCACTCTAAGTCATGGTTATAACATTGTATAGTCATACATATTGTCTTAACTTTGTTAAAGATACTTAATTGTTCCCGTTTAATTATTCTGGTATGTAGAGTAGTTTAAATTTAGAGCGTCACTTAGTTGAGTTGAGTGAATTTGAGTTTAATTTTATATTTGATAAAGTTAAATTTAGTGTATGGTTGGATGTAAAATTTATTTCAAGTGAGTTGTTAGTTGAAAAGTATAAATATCCCTCATCAAATTTATTTTAATCAAATATTGTATGATCAATATAAAAAAACAATAATTAGTAAATTTTGTGTCCCTAAATTTTATGTCTTTTCTCTTCTTCCTATTAGAGAGCAGAGACTTAGACTCATAAACACAAAACTCAGAAAACTTAGAACTTAGAACTTCTACCTTCATTTGATGACTAAACAGGGATTTATACATAACAAAGAAAGTTCTGGAGTTTGATGGGGCAGTGGCTTCTTCAGGAAGCTTGCCCATTTTGTCAACGAATTCTAGAACCTACACTTTGAAATATCTGTTGTATTCTCTAGATCAGTCTAACTACATTAATGCGGGTGGTTGGAATTAGTTCCTTCCAACACACCCCTTAATTCCAACCATATATAAGACACTGTTAAACATACTCTTAATTGACATGCCTGCTGGTCTAAGTCTCAGCTAGGCTTACAACAAAACATTTCATTTTTGACTTCTTATTAAAGGGTCCATGCTTGTTCCTTTTCCTTTGCTAGTGCAACTTCATCTTCACCTTTATTGTCATAAGATAGTTATTGAGTTTCTCCTTTCTTGATTTCAGGGTAACATTCTTTGTATTCAACATTGCTTCAGGTTCTTGGGACTTCTACTTGTCCTTAATGCTTGCAATTTCTTCAAGTTTTATTGCTTCTTACTAATTTTCAATATCTGCACACTCAAAAACAATGTTAGATTCATAAGAACTCTGATGCAGGAAAGTGTTCCCTCTGCGGACAGAGGAACCCCTCTAGCCCTAGAGTGGGTCTAGTCAGAAACAAGGATAGATCAACAATAGCTTTCCTTAAACAGTCATAGTTGAGGGCCTACCTCAACCGGTGGTCGATGGAGTTCCATTGCGCTGCTCCAGCTTCCACTTCCTTCTCCTAACGAGTGATCAGCCTGAAACAAAGCAAAAGAAATACAACAAAGCACGTAACCGGAAAACAACAATGATCTATTTACTCACAAAGTCAAGAAATCATGAGCTATCAAGTACATTACATACAAGACATAGAAAAACATCATTGATTGTATTAATAATGAAATAAGAGTAAGCTTACAACCAAAGTCTTGACATCACAAGCTTTCTCAGAGGGATCTAGCCAGCATGTTCCTTAAGCATTCACTCTTTAAAGATGGATATCCCAACATACAAGGTCTCTCTCACTTATAAGTTTTACACAATGTTAAGGGCACTTCACAACCTTCCACAAGCTATCAACAATCCCACACTTGTCACACTCACACCAGCTATCTAGCAAACTCACAAACACTAACAACACTGCTCAACTAGCCAACTATCAGAAACTACCAGTGCATAGCAATGGTGAGAGTTTAAATAGGAGAAGGAGTATCCATAAAAGGTGGAAGAGTGAGCTTATCTCCAAGGAAGGTAGCACAAATGACGGAACAACCACGCCAGAGAAAGGAGAGCGATACAAACTATGCCAACAACTAGGTCTGGAGTCATCCAGAAGGCCGACTATTGGAACAAATTCACCCAATCTGGATCATCACGGGTGCATAACTGAGATTTAGTGCTGACATCGCTAGTGAGCAATGTAGCCAGTCAGATCATCGCTAAAGATTATAAGTAACCTCGCACTGGGACATGTAATCGGACCATCGCGGGAATCATATGTAATTCTACGCTGGTAGTGCATTTGGACTATTTATGAGCGCCCTTCAGCGCGTATATTTAGTCCATAGTCATGATGAGGCAGATAACTTAGGAAAAGTGGGTCATTTGGCAACATCAGAGAGCATTTGTTTAATATGAACATGTTTGACTTGGACACATGACAGAGTAGAAGGACTGGAGTGAAGGCAATGACAAATTACTATGTAACAGATGCCCCCTAAAGTATGAAGCCTGAGAGAGTGGGAAGGGTGAAATGCTTTACAAAACTGACTAAGCTGGAACACCATCTGGAAGAACCTACACGCAAGTACAACTGATATCCCTGATAATGAAGTACATGTAGTCTAGGCATGGGCGCAGCCATTCAAAAGACATAGGAATTAGGTCTGTGGTATGGACACAACCATCCAACTAATGAGACCATGATAATGATAAAGGTATGGTTGCAGCCATCCATGAAGACTCAGGTATGGTCGCAGCCATCCATCAATGATTCATGCAATCATAAACCAATCCATGCAGCCCGAACATATGTAATCTGAGTTCGAGGTCTTGAACCCAACCGATCATAGTACAAATTCTAACATGCAAATAGATGTGCTCAGGTCAAGCATGATAGAAAGCCGCTTGATTACCTATCAATGATGGAAACCGTTAATTCCATTGGTTATTAAGGTACTGTCTAGCACAATCCACAAAGTGTGAAGAAGGAGCTGAAGTCGAATATTCGTGGAATCACCCAATCAACGACCAATGAGGAAATTCGACTGCCATTGAGACATGCAAGCTCTAAGGTGCCAAAGGGGATCTCTAGATCAATCTCCTGAATAATGAGCTGATGTCGACAGGAGACGACCTGTCGCAGGAGGGCCATAATGTTTCCCCCATCAACAACACGAGATAAGGAACAAGTGGTAGATGGTGAAACAGAGTATGAGAGAGAGGGCAAGGATGTAAACTGCAGAAGGATTATACTCTTGAACATGTCAGCGACACGACTCCGGAGGGTGGCAACATTCAGGTACGAAGGGATCAGAGGCTCGATGAAGACGACGTGAATCAGATGAAATGAGGCTAAATGACAACCCAAACCCGCGGAAGGCCAAATGACGATGTATGGATGTCCCAACCCGACAAGAAGCAAAAGTGTTGATGTTAAAGAGTGACTAGCTGCCAATGATGATTTCCAAATTTTCCCCACCATTGCTGGCAAGTACCCCTATTATTTTTGAAGCAAGCTTAAAGGGGATAGCATATGCTTGTAATATAAGCTCAAACTTCGGTCAAATCCAACCTAGTAATAGTTTAACGAGCCCTAGGGAGGAGAAGCTCGAGTCTCATCATGGTGATGAGTCCAATGTCGTCAGGGTTTAACGAGTCCGACATAGGTAAAACTCGGAGTCTTTTTCATATTTAGAGAGTTTGAAAAAAGACACGGAAAATAAAACTCTAGCGGGGTCATTTTTCGTAAATTTGTGTCTCTCGAGCTTGAAAAAGTATAAAATGATACTAGAAAGAACCGCCCGACCATTACGATCAAGGAGAACTTTTCGTAACTAGTGACCTCGACCCGAAAAAGTAGAAAGGCAATCAACGTCACGTCGTTTCATAACCAGTAATGAACCCGAAACGACAAAAGCTCGGCAATATTTTCGTGTTTACATGGTCGGAAAAGAGCTTAAAGAAGACTGCCTCTTATTTCGTTTAACGAGTTAAAGGGGAAAACTCGGCAATCTTTTCGTCTTTAAACGATTGAAAAAGAGCTTAAAGCAGACCGCCTCTTATTTCGTTTAACGATTTAAAAGGGAAAACTCGGCAATCTTTTCATCTTTTACGAGTCAGAAAAAGGCTTAAAGGTGACTCGTCCTAGAGGAACGAGTGGTATAAAGGGTAGCAACTAGTTCCGACAATGGTGTAACTGCGAAAAACATGTAATGGTCAAGAGGTTGGCTAATAAAACCACTCATCACTGCGGTTCCTCAAGAAAGGATAAATAATGAAGTGAAAGCATATGATCAACCAAAGAGATGGTGGCGATGGAATGAAACAACCAAGGCTCATCTAGCAGAATTTAGCGGATAAAAACAATAATCACGAGGTGTAAATCAAGTATGGGTTCATTTTTACACAAGCTTGAACCATGAGAACTCTGCTTAGATTCAGTTTCATGTTTACACAAGCTTGAAACGAAAAAATATGCTTGTTATAAGTTCGCATGCCCCCAACATAATGACGCAAATCGAGGTACATGCCACCCAAGCTTCATTCCATTCAACGAGGTGGATGAAATGAAGATTCACATTCGAGATCTTGGAAAGACTCGACTTGGAATTTACGAGATCTTAATCAAAGACTCGATTTGGAAAGGGGAGTTGTTTCATTTTTTAATGAGGTTGACACAAGATCAAGAACTTTCCTCAAGACTCCTTGTTTCATTTTTTAACGAGCTTGACACAAGACAAGGAACTGTGCTCCAGGATCCTTGTGTCATTTTTTTAACGAGATTGACATAGGAAAAAATTATCCTCGTGACACCTTGTTTCGTTTTTTAAAGAGGTTGACACAAGATCAAAACTATCCTCGGAACACCTGCTCATGGGCCATACGATAACATTGCTCCCAAGAGGTTTTCGCGGGATGGAAGAAATGCACTCTAGGAGGAATACATGTCATGATGCACCAATGATAGATCAGGTTCCAATGCCCCTAGTACATGATGTACGAGACCACCTACATGATCATCAGAAGAGGTGGAGACAAAATGGGTAGCCACATAATTGACCTGCGGCAAGGAAGGTATTGCTTCCGAGCAAGAACCGATAGGGGACGACGGCTGCGTAGGAGGCACAGGGGGACTAAAGAACGATAACTGATTGATGGTCACCATTCTTCCATCATGTGGAAAACAAACCACACGGAAAAGTGAAGAGACGAGGGCCCCCATGGCATAGACATAGTCACGACCAAGGAGAAGACTGAAATCTAAGGCACCTTGGACAACCATGACGTCTATATAGATGGTTTTGCCTCCCAAAGTAACAGGAAGCTTTAGGAGGATCCCTAAAGGTTCACTGGTTCTTCCGTTAAACGCCAACAGATTCTGTGTGATTGGCACAAGCTGTGGGGAGCCCAAATCTTGCCAAGTAGTGAAAGGCATGAGGCTAACTGACGCACCCTCATCCAAGACAGTGCCAGGTACTGCCTTATCATAGGCATGTACTATAATCTGGAAAGGCACATAGGATGGAAGGAAAAATGTAGTCAAATGACTTCAGTTGAAGGAAATGACTGAACTACTTGGTGGGGGAACTGTATGATTACCCACCTGCTCTACAGGAACCGAAGGAGGATCCCCTTAATCAGCGAGGATAGAAGGGTCGTTGTCAGACTCTAGAGAATATGATGAGATGAGAAGAACATGATCATGATGCTATTCTGAAGCAGAGTGATCAACAGGTGGTGAACCTAAGTCGACACTCTCTCCGACCAATGATTGATTTGGAACAGGCTTAGCACAGCCAGGCTCAAAAAGAGGAGGATGGACAAGAGAAGAATCTAATTCAATCTCTTTGTCAATGGGGAGAGGGTCTGAAGAGAGCCTCTAATAACCAATGGGAAGTTGGAGGGAAGAAGCTGTAAGACTTTCCAAAACGACGGAAGCTTTATCCATGAGCAGACAAAGGTGAAGGGGATGGTTGCCTTCACACAGTCTACAGGGGCATCAAATCTTCCCTTTCTTCTTACCATTGACAGTTGATAGGGTAGCATCGCGATGAGCTTCAGAGGACGAGGAGGGACGAGCCGGATCATGAGACCATACGTCTAAGATCCTAGGAATGCTAGGACAATCACGAAGAAGATGGTCACCCTTGCACAATTTACAAGGAAACTTAACCTTCCACGGAGGAGCAGAAGGTGGTCCGACCTGAGATGTACTCAGAGCAATAGCTGCACAGGTGGCCTCGCATTTATCAGACTTCTCCTTCTTCTTCTTAGTCTCCTGGTTACTAGATGTGAAACTTTCACTAGGCAAAGGAGGAGAGGAGGGGGAAGAAATAGGGGAAGAAGGCGTAGGCTCCACCTTGGAATCAACATGTCGTGGTTCAGACGAAGGAGATGGTAGAATAGGAGTCATGACACTTGGGACCACTGAGGTTGAAAACAACCAAACGGGTAAACCGATGGTTAACCCAGGCAAGGACAGTGTTGCCATATACAGAGCACCGGCATTTCCAAAAGGAGGAAATGGACCAGGATTTCCATCTATGGGAAAAACTTGACCAGTAGACTCCAGGACTATCGCCATCGGGAACGAGCCTGAAAAACAATCGAACTGTAATGAAAAACTCTAACTATTACCAGGAATATTTTGTGGGCAGTAAATTTTATGTCACAGGAACAAAACTTGACCTTTTCATGTTTCAAGAGTTGAGAAAAGGACGAAAAGGTGACTCTATCTCTTTTGAGGTTTAATGAGCCTGAAAGGACAAGTGCTCAGATGGACCTTTCTTTTAGGGAGTCCGAAAAGGAACGAAAGTGACTACTCTAGAGAACTAGGCAAAAGGTTTACCAAACAACCCGTAAAACTACATATACACCTTGGTGATCATATGAAAACCAAGGACTTTACGTACGACAGTCAATCTTCCCGAATGTTGTGTTCGGTGCGTTATGATTTGCAAGGCGGCAGACACAACTTCCTAAGGATATAGGATGATAACCTAGTGGGTTCTCCCAACGTATACTCGACAGTACATGGGATCACAATTCCATACTAGACCACTATTGAGTCATAGAAGGAGGAATCACCCAACCTTGAGTGGAAACAAAAGTGACTAGGTTTAACGACACTGGAGCACGTCTCTAGCCTAGACCTCTAAACAGTGTGTGTTATGTTCCAATGCGTTGTTAGGTTTATTCAGTTCATTTTAGAGTTGATCTTGAATTATGTTTTAGTTTTCAAGCCTTACCGTATGTATACAACAAATCCTAGGATGCAGCTAGAATGAGCAAAAATATCCATTTTCTTCAATGAACACCTACCTACGGGAGGGTAGAGAGATCATTCGCAAACCAAGAAAACCAAGACAACAAAGGCAGTCACTCAATGCATATAGACATCAATTCCTAAAGTGCATGGATACTACTAATGAGAGATTTTATCATTCGCTTTCCAATATGCACACTTGAAATGCAAATTCACTTTCACTTTCGTACACTAAATGAATGCAGTCCTTTTGATTTTGTTGTCAAATAAGCAACAAGCAAGTGTGGAAAAAACCGGTTGATCCAAACAATTGTGATCTATGTTCGGTAGCAAAAGGAAATCGAATCAATGCCAAAGATTGGTTGAATAACAATCACTAAACAATCAATCAAAAGCAAGCAAAGGTGAAGGCTCAATCAAACCAACGAAAAGCTGCAAACGAACCTTGGGCAAACAAGCAACCAAGCCACCCGATTCAAGAAACTTGAAATAATGAACTAGGTCACATAGGCAAAAAAGAAAAAGATTCATTCAACAAAGCTCACAAAAGAGTGCCTTAACCATAAACAGCGAAAAACAAGCTACCAAGCAAGAGGGAAAAGCAAGGGACCAGCAGGACTGATGGACTCAGGAGGTAGAATTGAGAAAATCAATTCTACAGCAATCAGCACGGGTAATACACAAGAAACAAGCGCTGATAAAGAACTAGCCGCAACAACAAAGCGATGTTAGCGCAGAAGTACACGACTTTTCTGCGATGGTTAGATTTACAGAACCATCGCGACTGTGTGACGTAATTACGTGATGCACAGGATATTACAAAAGGGTGAGCGTGATGACAGCGCGACTGTTAAATTTAAAACCGTGGTGATGTTAAAAACAATGACAGGTGAACCAAAACTCCCAAATCAAAAGCAGTCAATCCTTCAATCGAATAGAGGTACATCCCAGATCAAGCCACGAAACTCAAAGTCTGATAACTAATCCCCAAACTTCGAAAGAGACCAAATAAAAAATCAAGACAAGAGCAAAAAAGAAAAGAACAAAGGCCAAACTCCCCAGCGGAGTCACTAATTTGTGATGCAGGAAAGTATTCCCTCTGCGGACAGAGGCAACCCCTCTGGCCCTAGAGTGGGTCTAGTCACAAACAAGGACAGATCAACAATAGCTTTCCTTAAATAGTCATAGTTGGGGGCCTACCTCAACCGGTGGTCGATGGAGTTCCGTTGTGTTGCTCCAGCTTCCGCTTCCTTCTCCTAATGAGTGATCAACCTGAAACAAAGCAAAGGAAATACAACAAAGCACGTAACTGGAAAACAACAATGATCTATTTACTCACAAAGTCAAGAAGTCATGAGCTATCAAGTACATTACATACAAGACATAGGAAAACATCATTGATTGTGTTAATAATGAAATAAGAGTAAGCTTACAACCAAAGTCTTGACGTCACAAGCTTTCTCAGAGGGATCCAGCCAACATGTTCCTCAAGCATTCACTCTTTGAAGATGGATCTCCCAACATATAAGGTCTCTCTCACCTATAAGTTTTACACAATGCTAAGGGCACTTCACAACCTTCCACAAGCTATCAAAAATCCCACACATGTCACACTCACACCAGCTATCTAGCAAACTCACAATCACTACCAGCACTACTTAACTAGCCAACTATCAGAATCTACCAGTGCATAGCAATGGTGAGAGTTTAAATAGGAGGAGTCTCAATGAAAGGTGGAATAGTGAGCTTATCTCCAAGGAAGGTAGCACAAATGACGGAACAACCACGCCAGAGAAAGGAGTGCGATACAAACTATGCCAACAACCAGGTCTGGAGTCATCCAGAAGGCTGACTATTAGAACAAATTTGCCCAATCTGGATCATCGAGGGTGCATAACTAAGATTTAGCGCTGACATCGCTAGTGAGCAATGTAGCCAGTCAGATCATCGCTAAAGATTATAAGTAACCTCGCACTGGGACATGTAATCAGACCATTTTGGGAATCAGATGTACTTCCACGCTGGCAGTGGATCCAGACTGTTTATGAACACCCTTCAGCGCATATATTTAGTCCATAGTCGCAATGAGGCAGATAACTTAGGAAAATTGGGTCATTTTGCAACATCAGAGAGCATTTGTTTAATATGAGCATGTTTGACTTGGACACATGACACAGTAGAAGGACTAGAGTGAAGGCAGTGACAATTTACTGTGTAACGAGAACCATATTGATTTTTCTCGTCGTGCTCTTTGGAAAGAGCTTTGCTTCCTTCATTTTCCTTTGCTGACATAGTTGATTGATTCATGTCTTCAACCTCTTTTGTCAATTCTGTTGCTGCAAACATGTTGTCCTGCATTTGATTTGTGTATGGAGGTAGGCAACTCTTCTCACCAAACAACAACCCATCAATAAGATGCTTTTCATGCATCATATTTAACCACTTATCATGGGATACATAATTGTCATCAAATTTGACTTCATAAATCTCTGCATCACAAGGTGTTTCCTTAATATCACATACTACTCTATTGTCAGCTAAAGACATACTTTCAGCTTTAATCCAAGCTATGATGCTTTCAACACAATCACTTTTAGCAACAACACCTTCATCAACATCGACTTTCTCACTAGCCTCCATACTATATTTCATTTCAAGTATATCCCAAAATATTTTTGCATCACATATTTCACCAAATTCATACAAAATATTAGACAAAATATTTTCGTCTAACATTGATATGATGAGAAACAATGCTATTGTACACTTACTTTTATCATTGACATTTATGGAAATTCCTTGAACAAATTTCCATAAATTTATTGAACCAAACAATCCTTCCATTTTTATTGCCCAAAGTTCAAAATTTTTACCTGAGAAAATTGGCAGAACTAGCATTAATCGTTTCAGTATTGCATCAGTGTCTTCAAATTCTTCTATCTGATTCGGATATACTTTTGGTTGAAGCATTTCATATTCTTCTGCAACTATTGCCATTTCATTCTTTCTCTTCACCTGTTTCAATTCTCTCCAAGACTGTCTCCTCTGTTGACCCATCACTCTTCTTTTAACACAACTAAAGACATTGTGATCCACAACAGGCACAAACAACCTCACTAATATTCAGTCTTGGCCCTCCAACTCTGGCAATTCAATAACACATGCACATTCTACAACTTCAGCACCAACACGCTCCAACAATCTCATGGCTACAGATAAGGTGCCCCCATTAGCAATTAGATCAGACAATCAAGCAGAAAATCATAATTCAGATCCACACAACCTATAATGCAAACATCAAATCATAAGACAGTCCTTCTCCGGAGCACACAACTCTTCTCCTGGTGCGCAGCGCCTATCTGGTCATTGCTTGCACCATAAATTTCCAAAACACTCAGCTGCAAGCACAAAAAAAAAAGGATTTCCCAACAACGAGTAAACAAAATGCACAAAACAGCCTTACAAATATACCAGACACTTCAGGAAGTTGTAGAATGCACCCAATGCTCGCAGGTGGCACACAATCCACCACTCTTCACACACATATCGTTTCCTGAGACCTTCACAGGTGTCTCCACTCCTCGGCCTAAACTGCTCGACTTCTTCAGGCGCACTCGACAGCCAAGGGGCAGGAAATTATCCCAAGTGCAGTCGATTTCCTCAGGCTGCCACCAGACCTTCAGCTCTACACACATACGCCAACGCCTCCAGGAAGCACAACTCCATATTTCGTGCAACGATCTCTTACAAAGAAACTCCACACTCTTAAATGACTTCTCAACGCAAGTTCATGACAATTGTAGAAGGAAAACAACTGACTACACTACACCCAGACTTCCCTTAAAGCTTAACACGACTGACTCAAGAGTTCACACAAATCTCTCTCACAGAAGAGCCTTAAGCTCTCAACTCTCAACGAGGAAGCACTCGAACTTACACCAATGAACTATCACCTAGCATGCGCTCACACTCTCTGCACAACAATATCTCCAGGACTTCACTTAAACACTCAGCCAAAAATTGGCCTCACGTAGTGATTCACCACTTGGCCTCCTCCAAGCAGCTCACCTGAGATCTATCTTCTCATAGCTCACTTGGCTCTAATACCATATCAGAGAGCAGAGACTCAGACTCATAAACGCAGAACTCAAAAAACTTAGAACTTAGAACTTCTACCTTCATTCGATGAACAAAAAAGAATTTATACATAACAAAGAATGTTCTGGAGTTTGATGGGGTGGTGGCTTCTTCAAGAAGTTTGCCCATTTTGTCAATGAATTCTAGAACCTACACTTTGAAATATCTGTTGTATTCTCTAGAACAGTCTAACTAGATTAATGCGGGTGGTTGGAATTAGTTCCTTCCAACACTTCCTTCCTAACAAATTAATATAAGAGATAAAAAAAAATCACAATATCCTAGAAGCCAACAGAAACATCAAGCAAATAAGAGAAAACTTATGATTTTTCAAAAATCATAGGTTTTGGGTGCGCATCGCAGGTTCTAAAGTTTAAAGGTGCGATAATGGGGAAAAACTCACAAAACTCACCAAATTTTGGTTTTCATCACGGCTGTTGCCCTCTATCCAAAAGTGTGATTAGTAAATCATTGCAGCTCCACCCTGATCAAAAGGTGCAATGAGCAAGGCTTATTAAAAAGCCGCACATAAATTTGAAGCGCATAGGGCTATTTTTTTGAAAAAGATTTGTTTTGTTATATGAAAGATTTACAAAAGGGGTTTGGCGATTAAAAGGCCTTTATAATTTTTTTTTAAATAAAATAAAGGGTTTTATAAAATAACCACCTTTTTGAAAAATATTTGTTTTATTACGTGAAAGATTTATAAAAGGGCTTTGGCCATTAAAAGGGCTTTATAACAAGTTTTTTTTAAATAAAATTAAGGGTTTTATAAAAGTGTTGTGCAAAGTAGATTTTTTAAAAAGTTAAAAAATAAAAATAGAAAGGGGTTTAATAAATAAGGAAGTTGACAGTTTTTAAGTATATTTTTTGAAGAAATATTGTTTCATTAAGTTTTTAGTTGTAATTTCCACCATTTACAAGGAAAAACTATGATATGTGGGCCATTAAGATGAATACAATATTAAAGGCTCATGATGTTTGGGAGTACATCACGATTGGATTTCCAAAACCTCTTCTGAGAATGAAGAAGAAGAATGAGTCCTCACACATGCAGAGAAGGAGGACTTAAAGATACACAAAAAGAAGAATGCCCAAGCATTGCAACTTATCCAACAAGGAGTAGACCAAACAGTGTTCGAAAAGATTATCACCACGTCTTCAGCAAATACAACATTGGAGACTTTGAAGACGAGCTATAAATGTATGGCCAAAGTCAATACTGTTAAGTTGCAGAATACTAGGAAAGATTTTGAAAGTCTATACATGAAGGAAACATAGGAAATCGATTCATTCATGAATCGGGTTTTGACTATCATAAACAAGTTAAAGATTTATAGTGATGATATTAAAGATCAAATAGTGGTTGAGAAGGTCTTTATATTTTTTTCTACTAATTTTGATGTTGTAGCAGTAGCTATTGAAGAAACCAAGGATTTTAGAACACTGACAATTAATGGGATGACTTCTATCACATGAGGCAAAAATAGAGAAAAATAAGGATTCCACCTTAGAAAACTCTTTCAAAATTCAGGTTTCTATCTCAAGAGAAAAAAGGTCGAGGAAAAGGTAAACCGAGAGGCAAAGGATGAGGCGGAAGATCAAGTGGTCAGAGAGATGGAAGAGAAGAGCAAGAACAAGAAAGTGGAGGCAATAACGGAAGCTTCAACAACAATCAAAGAGTCGATAAATCAAAGGTGAGATGTCGGCGAGTTGATAAGTGTTGGCCAGTTGATGCAGAAAGGATACAGAGTTATCTTTCATGGACAAGAGTGTGTTATATATGACAAGCCTCCAAGCAAGTAGTTGATAGCCAATGTGCAGATGACGTGAAACATACCCTTTCCTCTAATCATGAATTGCAGTGATCAGGTCAGTGCTTTTATACTTGCATGTTCTAATGATTATTGGTTATAGCACTTTCATTTTGGAAATTTGAATTTCTCTTTTTTAAGATTGTTGCAATAGAAACAAATGGTTAGAGGATTACCTCTCATCAAAGAACCTTCTACTAATTATGAGTGTTGTATCTCATGAAAGAAATACCATGAGAGTTTTCTAAAAGAAGTTGCATAAAGAGAAAAACATCCACCAGAGCTGGTTCATACAAGCTAGTGTGGACCTATGAGGAGACAATCGATTAGTGGAAGTTGTTACTTCCTTACATTTATTGATGATGTCAATAGAAAGACATGGGTTTATTTTCTAAAGAAGAAGTCTGAAACTTTTGCAAAATTCAAATGATTTAGATCCTTAGTAGAGAACCAAAGTGATTAGAAAATCAAGGTATTGAGATTAGATTGTGGTGGAGAATATGATTCAAAGGCATTCCATGCTTACTGCAAAGAACATGGAATTAGAAGGGAGTTTACAACCATATACACAATGCATATACACAACGCAACATAATGGTTTAGCAGAGAGAGAGAATAGGACAATTATGAACATGGCAAGAAGCATGTTGAAACAAAGAAGCTTGTCTAATGAGTATTGGGCATAAGGAGTTGCATGTATTGTTTATGTGATAAAGAAATCTCCTACAAAGAGCGTGATGAAAAATTACTAGAAGAAGCATGGTCAAGTATGCTTTGTACTGTATCTCATCTCACGATGTTTGGATGTGTAGCATATGCTCATCTACCTAAAGAGATAAGAGGCAAGTTGGATGATAAAAAAAAAAAAAAAAAAATTATATTTACTAGTTATAGAGAGCAATCAAAGGCTTATAAATTGTATAACCCTATCACCAAGAAGACTACACTCAGCAGAGATGTTGTGTTCAAAGAACAAGAGTCATGGAATGGGAGTGTAGATAAAAAAGTTGATGTAAGAGTGCCACAGATGGAAGAAGAGGATGTAGTAGAAAATGAGCAGCATGGATCACAAGAGAAGACACCAAATAGATTCACACTAGCAAGGACTCCAATATTTTATGAACAACATGGATCTTCAAGTAGATCAACAGATCAAAATTCTCCTAGTTATAAGTCAAGTAATGAATCAAGCAATGGTAAGAGAAAAATGAGAAGTTTGTAATATATTTATGATATTTTGGATGTTATTTCAAATTTTTCATTTTGTCATTTAAACCTTCATCGTTTGAAGAAGCTATCAGAGATGAAAATTAGGTGTAAGATATGGATGAAGAAATAGAATCTATTGAGAAGAATGATACTTGGGATTTGGTTGATTTTCCAAAAGATAAAAATATCATTGGTGTGAAGTGGCTGTACAAGAAAAAGTTGAGTGAAAAATGAGAGATTGACAGATTTAAAGTAGAGCTTGTAGCAAAAGGGTTCTCACAACAATCGAGAATAGACCTTGGAGAAACATTTTCTCTAGTAGCTAGATTGGATATTGTAAGATAAGTCTTAGCAACAACAACTCAGAACAAGTGGAAAGTGTATCATATGGATATGAAATTAGCTTTCTTGAATGGATTTCTAGAAGAAGAAATTTATGTGCAGCAACCTCCACGTTATGAAGTTGAAGGTCATGAAGACAAAGTTTACAGATTGAAGAAAGCGCTCTATGGACTCATGCAAGTGTCTATAGCCCAGTATAAAGGAATTGGAAATCACATGATTGAGAATGAATTTTGCAAAAGCAACATTGAACCTACCTTGTACATAAAGGTAAATGAGCATGGAAATTTTTTGATTGTTTGCTTCTATGTGGATGACATGATTTATACTAGTGATCTTGAATTAGATGAATTTAAAGAAGTAATGAATAAAGAATTTGAATTGACAGAACTGGTCTTATGAAATATTTTCTTGGCATAGAATTTGAGCAATATGAGAAAGTAATTTTCATTTGTCAAAATAAATATGCTAAAGAATTGTTGAAAAGATTCAGAATGGAAAATTGTAAACCTTCTGTTATACCGATTGCAATAGTTACATAGTTATTAAGGATGATGAAGGATCAAATGTCATTTAAACCCTATTCAAAATATTGGTTGACAACCTTATGTATCTCACAACTATAAGACCATATATTATGCAAGGAGTTAGTTTTATTTCTAGATTTATGGAGTCTCCAAAAGACTCGCATTGGAGATCGCAGAAAAGAATTTGAATACACATAGAAGGAACTACAAATTGTCGCATATTTTATGCAAGTATGAAGAAGAAGGATTTGGTTGGATATATAGGCAATGATTTTACAGGAAGTTTGGATGATAGGAAAAACACTTATCATTGTGTTTCATCTTGGTTCAGGTGTGATATCATGGGCATATAAGAAGCAACCTATTGTGACACTTTCATCAACAAAAGTAGAATATATAGCAGCAACATCAACAACATGTCAAACAATATGGTTACAAAGAGTTTTGGATGGACTTAAGAAGAAACAACAAGGATCAACAACAATCTATTTTGACAACACCTCAGCCATTGCATTATCCAAGCATAGTGTGTTTCATCAAAAGAGCAAGCATATTGATATTATATATCATTTTATTAGAGAACTTATGAGCAATGGAGATTTTTATTTGAAGCCTTGTAAATCGATTGATCAATTGGATGATATATTCACTAAAAGGTTAGCAAAAGATATATTTGACTTTCATAAAGGAAACTTAGGTGTTCTAAGCCTAGCTAAGACTTAGACGAACTGACATGTTTGAGTTGCCATGAGTAATGTCTTAGTTTAGTGGTTGTAATTAAGGGGGAGTGTTAAAGATTTACCCCTGCATGTAGAGTATTCTAAATTTAGAGTTGCAGTTAATTGAGTCAAGTGTGGGAAAATTCGAGTTTAGTCTTATATTTGGTAAAATCAAATTTAGTGTGTGGTTGCATGTTGAATTTATTTTGAGTGATTTTCTAGTTGAAAGAGTATAAATATCGCTCATTGGGTTCATCGTAATCATCAAATTTTGTGTCATCAATATAGAAGAATAGCAGCTTGTGTGTTTTGTGTGTGTCAATTTGGTGCCTTTACGCCTCTGTATTTCCAACAAATTTTTCAGTAACCTTCTTGTGAATGCATCTTGAAATGGGATGCACAACCATGTGAATGCATGTTTAAATGGGATGATTAACCATCATAAAGATCATCCTCCATTTTGACAATGAAATTTCTAGCAACGATTTGAGTTCCGATGATTGGTCTCCCTCAAGTTTAGGTATGTTGGAATTAATCATTATTATTCAAAATATGGTGTTGCAAATGGTATGAGTAGTCAATCTGTTCATCATAATTATTTTATGTTGTGAGAGTGGATTATATGTCTAATTCAAATAAATGGTTTTGTGAGACTATGGTGATAGATGTGAATAGGGTTTGTTCTATATCTATTTGTGAGTGGTGTTAAATGTGAATAGGGTTTCTTTATTTTTTTTAGTAATTCAAAATATGTTGTCAAATTTTATTTATTCATTGTTTATCAATCATATTTAATAAATCACTTCAAAGAAATATATTGGTAAGAAAACATAACCACAAAATATGTTAAATTTTTATTGATTTGTTTTTTTCTCAATTTTAAAAGATAATTATTTAATTATTTTTTTTTGTTAAGTGATTTTGAAATTATTTTGTAGAAGACTTCAAACGGGATTAAAATTCACCAATTTATTTGAAAGGTGTTTGGCAATATGTTATGACAAAGCTCATATTTGAGGTATTTGGTGAGGTGAAGAGTTAAAGGAGCCATGGTTCTAAAGGCTCTCATTGAGGAGGAACAAGCCATATCAAATATTGTCTCTTTTAATTGTTCGGGGAGTTGTTCTTGCAAGAAATAGAGTTATCTTTGAAGATCACTACATTCTTATTGAGGTTTCTGTGACACATATGTTAGTTTTTTATGATCTTGTCCCAAAGGACCAAAATGATAGTAATAATAGAATACTCAATCTTGTAGTCATTGATAGAACACATCGTTGAGATTTCTTTGATGGGGCTTTTCAAGGAGATACCTCTAGTTCTGGTGGAGGAGTTGTACTTCATCTTTAGCAGACTCATTTCTTCTCTCTAAAAATGGGCTTGGGAGCAGGCTCCAACAACTATGGTGAGCTTTTATCCTTAAAATTGTTGCTTATGTTTGTAGTTGAGAAAGGAGTGGATCATTTACAGGTCTTTGGAGACTCTACGTTGGTTATAAATTTGGTCAAAGTGTCTTACATATGTCACAACAAGAGACTATTGCCTTTGCTTGAAGAAACATCAAGACAAAAAGATACCTTTACCTTTATCTTTAGAGGAACTCAATAGTCAAGCGGATAGTGTTTCAACAGAAAGCCTGCATTTAGACTTGGACTTTGGGAACTAGTTGATCAAACAACAAAAAAATGATCAATTCTACATATTTTATCATAAACTATTCATAGAGTGATCAGTTTTGACAATTTTCTTTTGGCTCACATTCTTCATCAACTTTTTGTGAGACTTTTTTATATCTCTGTACATTCATAGTTATCTCCTCTGTTACACAGGAACCGCTCCTTAGAGGTGGGAAACCCATTCCAATGGTTTCCGCGATCCTGGAAGCTTTGGAACTATATGGGAACATTCCCTTTTCAGTGGGAGCTGCAATGTGAGCTTGGGACAGTTCTGGGAGCTTTGAAGACTGTTTTTTTTTTTAGTTTTGACATTCCCTAGGTTTGGGGAATACAAAGCCTGTAGACAAATATGTTGAATTGCCTACAAAACATGAGCCTTTGTTGAAACCTTCGCAGAAAGAAAGGCCAAAGAGATCCTTAACACCGACATCCTTAATTGAGAAACCAGAGCAATCTTGATGAGTTAAGGAAGCGTGTGACTCCTCAATGTAAGGGTGATATCTATGCTTATGAGTATTTATTTTGTTGTTTATGTATATATATGGCAGAAGATTGTGTGCATATTGTATGTGGTAGTCAATGCTTAACCATTAGAGTTTCTTTACTTTTTCTCGTAAGAATAACTAGAGAAACATAGGTAAAATTGTTCCTTTGTATTTTTAAGGTAGATTGCTTCAAAGACTCATCATGTGTCAGAGAACATAATGAATGAACTTGACATTTTAATATTTTATATATATAGAAGTGAGAGACCGAGGGAGAGAGACACCCAGAGAATATATTTATATATAAGAGATATTATATATTTAAATTGATTTTAATATTTGATTTTTTTTTTATTTTTTTTTGTAAGCTGGGGTGAGACTCTCCGATTTACATGTCCATTATGTACCCCTCTACGGGGGAAGGGTAGCCCAAGATTTGAACCCAAGACTTCCGGTTCGGTGAGACTTCATTTCCACGACCCTTGCTGCTTGAGCTACCCCATGTGGACTTAATATTTGGATATTTTGATTTAATATTAATTTTGATTATTATATAAATTATATAATTAGAAATATATTTTTAATTTTTAATTTTTTTTATTATATAATATTACCATATTTTTGAGAAACCTCAAGTGGATGTACCCAAATTCCCAACATTCCCACATTCCAAAAATTCATGCAACATAAGTTATCTCATATGGCTATTAAACATACACAGACACTTTTGATATTATGTAAATATTGTTTATATAATAGTTATTTTGGTGAATAATATATGTAACAATTTTTTTAAGTGCGAATATGACCTCCCTTTTTGGACAGATCATGTGGATGGTCATACTTGAATAATACATGCTTGTTATTATGCATGTGTAAATATAATTTTATATATTTGGATGGTCATACTTGAATAATACATGGTTGTCATGTATGTGTAAATATAATTTTATATATTTAATAAAATTAAACATTTTGAAACAACACCTTTATAAGAAATTCTCATGAAATGGCATTTCATCGATTGAGTTCAATCTCTGCAACTGGTGGTGCATTTGGGAAGATGGCCTTGCCTTTGTCTTCATTGTCATCCCATATTCGTATTGGAGCTCACCATGCTAACACACAATGCATTCCACATTTCCACAGCTCGCTTGATGCAGGAACCAGTGCTGGCAAACGGAGAAACTTGCACCTACGATGGGGTAAAGGTGAGTATATAATTTCCATTTCTTGCTGTGTTTTTCTGAGAAATGGTCCTTTTTATCGTTTGATCATTCCACATTTAACAGAAGAATAATAATTTCTTTTTCCTGTTTTCGATGGGAGTAAAGGTCAGTAGATAATTTCTATTAATAATTTCTTTGCTGTTTGTGGCCGTGAGTTTATGTCGATTGCTGATTTTTCCGCAATCAGACGTACGTGGCACAGTGCTTATGATTGTGGAATATTCAGAAAATCAGCCATCACCACCATAAAGATGCCCTGTTTCCGCACTTAGACGAAGAATAATAACCTTTTTATCATGTCTTCTCCAGCAGATAACCAGGCAAAAAAACTGGATAAACATTACATTTCAAACCAACTAGACTATTCATTATCCACTAGAACTATTATGGTTATTTTTATTTCACATTAATTTCAACTCAACTGATTAATGTATCTTGATATGCAGGTTCAAGCAAGATCGTTGCTTGTGCTGGGGAAGGTACAACCTCCCTTCCTTACCAGTCTACCGAAAAACCTGCTATAGCATTTGGTAGAAAGTAATTTAATTTTTAAGAAGACTGTGATTTGATTTATGTTGAGAAATTACTTTCGGTATAGGTATTTTGTTATGGAGGTTTCCAATCAATAAGTGTAACTCATCTTTAAGAAATAAGAAAAGGGGTATTCTCTTATAGAGGTTTCCCACCAATAAGTGCGATTCACTTTAAGAAAAGAGAAATGTTGAATTCGAAAGTTCAAAAACAAAATACCTATGTGATGGAATCGGGAAGTAATTTAAATCTTTATAACGTCGTTCTTCCCTGATTGGTTTTTTTGGATACCTTCAAATCCGGTGTCAGTTCCTAAACTGGTGAAAAGAGAATTTCCTCCAAGTTTCTGGAAGGACCATGTTATCGAATCTCTAATGCCATCTTACAAGGTTAGTAATCTCAGTGCCTGTCGATTGATTAATTCCCATCACTGTAGCAGCTCCGCCTCCATTGTTATAATTGACGACGTGAAATAATTATAGGTTGCACCATCAGACGAGAAGCGTATCGAGACATTAATATCCGAGATTAAGAATATGTTTAGATCTATGGACTATGGGGAAATTAATCCCTCTGCATATGACACTGCTTGGGTAGCAAGGATTCCAGCAGTTGATGGCTCTGAGAAGCCTCAGTTTCCTGAAACACTTGATTGGATTCTTCAAAATCAGTTGAAAGATGGCTCTTGGGGTGAAGAATTCTACTTCTTGGCATATGACAGAATACTAGCTACTCTTGCATCTATTATTACTCTTACTATATGGCAGACTGGAGACTCACAAGTAAAAAAAGGTTTGTACATCGATCAAGGCCCTTGTGTAATTTTTTTATTAATTGATATATATATATATATATATGTGTGTGTGGGGGATTGAAGTAGAAATATGTTGATATCAGCATTGCCCTTACCTTGTTTTCATACAGTGACAAAATCATGGTATATTCTCTCCTGTGAAAATTACTTTTTAACTTGTACATATTTCAGGGATTGAATTTTTCAAGACACAAGCTGGAAAATTAGAGGAGGAGGCTGATATGCACATGCCATGTGGATTTGAAATAGTATTTCCTGCAATTCTAAAAGAAGCTAAAGCCTTAGGTCTGGATCTGCCTTATGAACTTCCTTTCATCAAGCAAATCATTGAAAAACGGGAAGCTAAGCTTGAAAGGTTAGAATCTGATCTGTCATTGAAAAATTTGCCATCTCTCAAAGTGACGACTTATTAACTTTACCTTTTCCCCTGGTTGTGTTTGCATCAGGCTTCCTACTAATCTTCTCTATGCATTTCCAACGTCGTTACTATATTCTTTGGAAGGCCTGCAAGATATAGTAGACTGCGAAAAAATAATCAAATTTCAATCCAAGGATGGATCATTTCTCAGCTCGCCGGCATCTACAGCGGCTGTGTTCATGCGTACTGGGAGCAAAAAATGCTTGGAATTCTTGAATTTTGTCTTGAAGAAATTCGGAAACCATGGTATCAAGATGACAATATGATTTTAGGAAAGCCCTTTTCACTTCATATAATTTGTGAAAAATGCTAAGAATGAAGAATTTGTTATTGCAGTTCCTTGTCACTATCCGCTTGATCTATTTGAACGTCTGTGGGCCGTTGATACTGTTGAGAGGCTAGGAATCGATCGCCATTTCAAGGATGAGATCAAAGACGCATTGGATTATGTTTACAGGTATGATGTTTTTCGGCATTTTAAAAGAGTAAAGTGTTTTCTGATTTTAAGTTTATGTGATCCATCTCGTTTTTGTGATAATCACACATCAATTTATTTTGGTGGATGTTTCAAACATATCCGTTTATTTGATGGATGTTTCAAAGTTCAGCTTAATAATTTTTTTTTTAAAAGAGAAAAATTAGAACATTTCATCGATATCAAATGTTTTACATATACATGAATCTTGATCCCTTAAATTTGTAGGCAATGATACAAACGAAATCTTGCCAAGGATTAACCCTGTTACACATTTGACAAAACATTGATCCCTTAAATTTGTGGGCAATGATACAAACGAAATTCTTACCAATGATTAACCCGGTTACACATTTGAAAATACATAGTAAGAAATGATCTCCAACACATCAATAAAGAATATAAACATGAAGTTCATCAGGCCATGCTAGGAATCATGAGAGGAAAGGGTCAAAAAGAGGTATCGAAGCCAAAAGCTTGGCAAGCCCCCAGAGAGGCCGAAAAGAGTCCTAAGTAGAAACAAAGAGATTTAGAAAACGCAAAGGAGCCCTGACTTTGAATGGTTCCATCCGCAACCTGTTCAAAATGCATGTGACCGGGCAAAGAAGACAGAGCACGCTTTGAGTCAACTTTCTGCTCTCTAAAGACGTGTTGAAAAGTGACCTCGGTGAAGAGTGCCTTAAGGTCTGAAATGTGTTGCATCGAGTTGAGAAGAGCGCGGACTTGAAGAGAACCTATTTTGTATCCATCGGATGGTAGAAAGGGAGTCCCCTACCATCAATATGCTATTAACACTGAGCCACTGTGCAACCTGTAATGCTCCCCATAAAGCCACATCTTAGCCCTATAGTTGTCCCCTAGGCCACCAAACCATTTGAAGCAAAAGGATAGAGCAGGATTTATATGGAGTGAAACTCCCCACTTGCAACGCCCACCAGCAGAGGCCCCATCAAAGTAACAAATTGGAAAAATATTAGGGTAAAAGCATGCTAATGTGTTTCATTATATGGAAAAAGCAAAAAAATACTCAAATGAAAAAAGATTAAAAAAAATAATATAAAAATATCAATTAAATGAGTTGAGTTTCATACTGGTTAATTATAAAAAATAAATGCTAAATTTGTAACAAAGCTAACTCACAATAAATTTTGGTAAAAGCTATAGTGAACCTATTTAATGGGTTTAGAAAATATAAATAATGTTATAAAAAGTAAATACTAAATTTGCAAATAAGTCCACTGATAGTAAATATTGGTAAAAACTATGGTTAATCACTCACAAAATATAAATAGCTTTATGTAAAGTTAAATGAAATGCTAAAACTCTTTAAAAATTTATATAAAAATAGAATTAGAATTTCTAAACAAATAATTTTATATATTATATTTTGAATAATATAAAATATGTTATTATAATCATAATTAAAAATTTTATTATAAAAAATTTAAAATATATTTTAAAAATTTTCAAAAAATAATTTTAACATTTTGTTATATGTTATTTTCAAATTTCTATTAAAAAAAAATGATTTTATAAACTTGAATGGGTAGTTTCTTGGGTTGTGGTTTTATATATACGAAAAGATGATAATTTTTACTAGTATTTTAATAATAATTAAAAAATATGCTTATTTTTTAATTTTAAATTTGTTTACCAATCTTTAGAATGTTTACAACACATCTCTTAAAGAAATTGGAATTAAAAAACATAAATCAATAGAGAAATGGGGGGTCGTAGTTTTGTCACTACTTAAAAATTTATGTAAAATATTAATGATATCTTTTAAAGAAAATCAATAAATTAGATAAAAAAATATATATTAAATTTTAGAAAAAATATGACATGAAATTGAATTTAAATTGACATGTTTTGTCTTTTTTTACCACCACCTAATTTTTTATGATTTTGTAAATTTAAGAGTAAACATTTCAACTCCATTTATTTTTATAAAACTTCTTTGTGGAAAAAGTGATACACATTAACATGCTTTTACCCATTAGCGAGGTCAACAAAAATGATAGACTGGGAGAAATCCTTGGGGTCCATGGACCTGTCTCCAGAAAGAGTGCAACAATGTGGAGGGAAGACAGTAAGGCAGTAGGGAAGGATCCTTCAAAGATATATTCGTTCCAGGCTCGCCAGATACCCCAAAAGGCATAGAGGGGAACAACCTTGTAGGCCTTATTTTGTCGTTCCTGAGAGCATATCCAAGCAACCACCAAGGATTGTTCAGCTACCATCTGTAACCCCCAAGAGAGAAATCACCCGCTTCCTTATGTCCCTGGCGAAAGGGCAGAAGGTGAAAAGTTGGAAACAATCCTCTGTCATCGTTGAATTATGGAGTGAACATTTGTCAGGCCTGACAAAATCTTTCTTCATGAGGTTGTCTGAGGTAAGAATCTGATTGTTGAGAATTAGCCATGAAAAACACACGATCTTGAGTGGGACCTCCCAACTCCACAATTGAACAGTGAAACCGAAAAAAGGTTCGGGTTGAATGCAGGAAATGATATTCTCATATGCTTTTGAAGTTGCGATTTTGCCATTGAATAAAAGACCCCCACACAAGTCTATCCCGACGAGGGGTCAAAGAAATGCTAGCCTGAAAACGATTGCCTCGATATGATTTCCATTTGGCATCGAGGAACATCGGGATTCCAATATTTCGAAGATGAGGCCAAGAACTGGTGGATAGTGGCAACTGATGTCCCTGCCCAATATTGGCCAAATTGTTGAATCCCTGCTGGTCGAGAATATTTATTAACGGAAGCGAAAGAAGGTGGAATCCTAGCATGCCTTTGATGGCATCCAAACCCAGTTGAATTCTCTCTATGTCCCCGACAACCTAACGCAGATTGCTACATAGCCATGGGATCATGGTCCTTAGACTCTACCATATAGCCGAGATATAGGACTTTGATGGGGTTCTTGCTTGGATCCACACCTCTAATTCTCCTTGAGGAATATATTTGGCCATCATAATAGATTGCCAAAGTCCTTGCTACCCAAATACATGCCAGAGGCTGGAAGTTAGGAGAGCTTGACTAAAACTTTTAATGTTAAGGATGCCCCAACCACCTTTTTTTACAGGTTTGGAAATAAGATTTAGTTCGACAACGAGATCTCTCTTCTGGGGCTAGATCCAAACCACAGAAAATTTGCCACTATGGATTCAATCTTTTTTATTATGGCTTGGGGAATATCAAATATGTGCATCCAATATACAGGTATGCCTTGAAAAACTGATTGGACAATGATTAACCTGTGCCCCATAGATAGCCATTTATGGTCTCATCTGATGCAAGGTTACCCCCGCTTACACCCACAGTATGCATATAAAATGCATAATCCTGTCTGTCCCAGGAATTTTAACTCTATAAGGAGTTAAATCTTCATTTACTAAGGTTTAAGGCCCATTAATAAATCTCTATGCGGGATGTTTGATTAAAACCCAACATAATCTAACCCTTTCTTCAATATGCATGGATCGGGACTTTATCAACCCTCAAGTCTTCATTTATGACTTTATTAAAGCATTTCATTAAATCCTTCCTATCGGGACTTTAAAAATCCTCATAACCTTCATTATCCCTTTAACCGCATATATATAACCTTCCCCTTTTTGACATTGGTTACATATATTTTAACACATAAAACCTTCCATCCTTTGATAATGTTGGACTTATATATAAAAACTCATATATCCACACTTAATCCTTTATAAAAAATTTACAAAGGAAATACCCGCAAAACATAACTTTTCCGCCTTTATATAGCCTTTGCACTGATATCGATGCTCCCTTTATCGCTATCGCTAATCACTCCTCCGTGGGTTTCATTAACACTGGTTCTATCACATCCGATATGTGATAACGCAATATCGGATTTCAAATATCATTAACCGCGCCATATAACTTATCGGGTCCGCCCTTATCACCTTTCCACAGCGCTGCACTCCGATCTCCGAAGCCCTGAAGCCCGATCGCCGATACTTCTGATCGTCGATCAACGCTTTATCGCTATCGACGTATCGGCCCCATCGCACATCACTATTTCTATTGTCGTTGTCCCTTGACCTTGCGATCTCTGATTTGTGATTAGATCGCGACCGTTGATCTAGTTCTAATCCAATGGTCCACGATCAATCGGCAGTCGCTCATCGCTCTTGTCCAAGACCCGATTCCGATCTATCCATAAGGATTCCGCCGATGCGATTTAATCCTGACCATTGATCTTCCAGATCCAACGGTTACTGTGTGCTGATACTTCACTTCTCCGCTCTTTCTTTGTACTTAGATTTTATGCCATTCTTCCATTTTTCTGTGGTTTTCGGGTTTTTCAAAGGTTTCGACCTTTCACTCTTCCACTGCTCAATTCGCTTCCGCTTGAGCTTAACTTTGTGATTTCTTTGATCACTGCCATCTTGGCCTCTAATTGATCCTTCGAATGGTTCAACAATCCATACGATCCTCTGTCTTTTCTCCTCCTCTATGTATTCACCTCGATTCTACCTGCATATATAAACTATGCAAATCTCTGATTACATCATTCAATATTCGGATCATACACTTACACTCAGGATCGAATTCTCTGTATATAAATATAAAACAAATGATTACATATTGCGACTCTGTCTCTCTGGCTTGATTATTCTAATTAGTGGCCTTTGCTTCACACCCTTCCTGTAAGCTTACAGTCAAACTTATCTCACCTATCTAACCTTTCTAACATATGTCTTTGCCTTTTAGGCTTACATTTATACAAAGGGATTCTAAAACCAATCCCTGATTTAGATCCATAGATTTCTCAACAAAATCCTAAAATCTCTTCCTCATCCCTAAGGATCCCCTCTAATCCATAAAATCATGAACTAACTCCTAATCTGAGTTTTATAATTAATTCTCAAATCATCTCATCTCTCAATTATCCTAAATCCCTCATGTTCTCCTACATTTGAGAACATTTACAAATATGCCTCACTATATTCAATTAAATCCTATTCTCATTAAAATCACTCAAAAAGCTAAATAATTACATTAATTCACACTTAGGAGACCAACTCCCTTGAAAACGCAATACCCCTATCTCTACTAAAATACAATGACATTATTGGGCTGAATGCTCCTGCATCAGACTCCCAAAGTATAAAATTTTCATGATCTCCTAATCATGTGGGTTCATATGTTGATAGAAAAAAATCCGGGGTCCCATACTTTAGTTTGTAGCCGCCCAAATGCCTTGCACCATTGTTGTTGTTGTACTTTTGTTGTTTTCTGTTTCATCTTCCTCTCCTTGTCAATCAAGTTCATACTCTGATTGATCATGCTTCCTGCTGCTATCATTCTCCTCCATATGGACTGTTTCATCATCAACTGCCATAATTCTTCAATCTTTGTCTCCAGTTCATCCTTGGAATGGTCCATATTCTACCTCTTACTTCTTCCTCTTTCTCTTTGCTTCAGGTTGTTGTTGTTGTCCACTAACTCTTCAAACTGTTGTTGGTTACTTTCACTTTGTAGTTGTTGGTTTACTTTTTCTTCTACTTTTGCTCTTGCTACCATTGTAGACATTGCTCTTGCTCCAACTTTTTCTTTGACTCCTACGCTTACTGCCTCCCTTTCATCCTTACCCTCTTTCATGATTATTTCTATTTGCACTGAATCATGACTTTCCAGCATTCTCTCCAGCAATTGAGCATCTCTGTTCCATGGATTAAATTCTTCCACAAAATCTTCTTCTTTCATTTTTATTTGGCTGCTCATCTGTGCCAAATTTCCTCCAGCATCTGCAACTAAACCTGCACTCACAAAACAATTATTAAAATAAAAAACATAAGGCTTCTGTGCCTTTTCCTCCTTTGGCAACAATTCAGTTTGCTGCTTTGTCTTCTCCTCCTCTATCAGCACATCAGTATGCTGATTTGAATTCTCAAAAGAATTCATGAGATTGTTAACTAGTCTCTCCTCCACACCATCTGTTCTAATGATGTATTTCTATCCTTGTCCAATGTAGTGAACTTCTTCATTCTCATTCAATTCTGATTTTACAACCTGAACACTTACTTTTTGGTCTTCTAGCCTTTTTTCCAAAAGACTTAAATCATGCCACAAATTTGCCATCTCACTTGGAATTTCTCCCAAACGTTTTGTACAATCCTCATCATCTTCTTCTTTGTCACAAGCATAACTTATTGACACTATTTCTTCATTCTCGATTAGAATAAAATTTTAATCCTCCATCTCTTTGATAGTTTTAGATGTTTGTCCATCACTCTCCCTTTGATTATTTAAGAAAATCAATTCCTCGTTATTCTCTTCAATAGCAAATTTCTTATCATAGGACATAACTGTCTCATTCCCATTGAAGATATTTTCTCCATTAATTATGGAATTTATGAAATCCTTTTGCTGTAATAACTCAACTTGATTTTCATTTAAAAGGTAGTCATCATCATACTTTACCTGGCAATTTTCAGCTTCATTCAAGACGTTTCCATAAAATGATTTGTCTTCTGCAATGCCTGCATTCAAGCACAACTTGTCAGTTGCAAAACCACAAGACCTCATGTCTTCATCTGATGATTCAATCACCAATTCCTCCTACTGTTCCAAGTCCTTTACATGACTTAGAAATATTTCGATGGTCTTTTTCTCAATCTCATCAAGTCCTTTACTTGATTGCTTGATATCTTTCTCTACTTCATCTTTTAAAAAAGAATTTAGATTCTATCTATCTTCTTCCTTCTTTATGACAATAGCGGCAAATTGTCCTTCTTTATATGTTTCACCTGCAAACATACACAAATTATCAGATTTAAAATCATCAGACCTTTTGCCCTCACTTGAAGTTTCAGTTTTCAATTCTTCATCTTCACCCAGAACTTCACCCTGCTCTGGTTCACAAATGGACACTTCCATTTCCAACTTAGCTTTTCTAAGTTTTTCCGTTAGTCACCTTACTTTTCTCTGCTGTAGCCTTCTTTGCAACTTATGCCACTTCACTAGCTTCTTCTTTAATACCCAACCTTGTCTCTGACTTTCCTCTAGTATCCTCATCAATACATTGAGTTGTTCTTTCAACTCTGCAATCTCTTTGTCAATTTCCTCTTGACTCATCCTCCTGCCATTTGTCTTGGCATTTTCTTTCTTCATCTTTTTTCTGTTGTGGTCTTCCTCAAAACCTCTGCTATGACTATTAATAGCCATCTTCTTCTCCTCTTTCTATGAGTTCCTCGCTCATTCACTATGATCTGCACTAAAGCCTCTGCAACAAGTCCTCCTTGTTGCAACTTACCTCACCAAGCTTTCCTCTATACTCGATCTTTTAGCAAGCACTTGGCTCTCTATCTCTGGAACCTCCTTTGAGCACTTCTCTCTGCTTCTTCTAGGTTTCAACTCATCTGCACCTTCTAAGAACACAACTGTCCTCTTGTATTTCAATCGCCATGAAATACTTGGTTCTGACCACTTCTTCTTTCACTTAGAAAGTCTTACTAGCTTCCTTCATTACCTTGGAAATTCTACCCACATCCTCTGTGGAATTTCCTTTGTGATATGCAACAATACCTTTGTAGTAACAAGTCTCCTCCTTGCTACATATGCTTCACTAAGCTTCTGTCTTTTGAGCTCAGTGTTTCAACATCTTTCTGGTTCTTTCCTTTGGAACCAATCGAGCTCTCCTTGTTTTTAGGCTATTGCTGCAACTTTCTCACCTCCTTATTCTGTCACCTGTGTATCAATATAACAACCACATATTCTCCAATATTCAAATCTGAACAAAACATATCACCTTACCTTCAAGATCTCTGCATGATCTTATTCTACCATTTCCAGTTATTTAAAAGGATTGTCTTCAGTTCCTTGCATTTGCAAGTTCTGCTACACATCACCTATGTGTTTTAACTATTTGTCAGACTAGAATCTGATCCCCTATGCCTGCATAAACATCTTTACACATAGCTCTGTTCTAAATTCTTTTACATAGAATTTCTTTGTTCTATTTAACACCAATTGTTTTAATTACAATCGGCTCTGATACCAAATGGCATAGGGTTACCCCCGCTTACACTCACAGTATGCATATAAAATTCATAATCTTGTCTGTCCCAGGAATTTTAGCTCTCTAAGGAGTTAAATCTTCATTTACTAAGGTTTAAGGCCCATTAATAAATCTCTATGCGGAATGTTTGATTAAAACCCAACATAGTCTAACCCTTCCTTCAATATACATGGATTGGGACTTTATCAACTCTCAAGCCTTCATTTATGACTTTATTAAAGCCTTTCATTAAATCCTTCCTATCGGGACATTAAATCTCCTCATAACTTTCATTATCCCTTTAACTTATATAACCTTCCCCTCTTTAACATTGGTTAAATATATTTTAACACATAAAACCTTCCATCCTTTGATAACGTTGGACTTATATATAAAACCTCATATATCTGCGCTTAATCCTTTATAAACCATTTACAAAGGAAATACCTGCAAAACATACATTTTCTGCCTTTATATGGCCTCTGCACAGATATCGATGCTCCCTTTATCGCTATCGCTAATCGCTCCTCAATGGGTTTCATTAACACCGGGTTTTATCACATTCGATATGTGATAGCACAATATCGGATTTCAAATATCATTAACCGCGCCATATGACTTATCGGGTCCGCCCTTATCACCTTTCCACAGTGCTGCACTCTGATCTCTGAAACCTCGAAGCTTGATCGCCAATACTTCCGATCGCTGATCGATGCTTTATCGTTATCGGTGTATCGGCCCCATTGCACATCGCTATTTCTATTGTTGTTGTCCCTTGACCTTGCGATCTTCGATTTGCGATTAGATCGCGACTGTTGATCTAGTTCCGATCCAACGGTCCACGATCAATCGGCAGTCGCTCATCGCTCTTGTCCAAGACCCGATTCCGATCTATCCATAAGGATTCCACTGATGCGATTTAATCCTGACCATTGATCTTCCAGATCCAATGGTTACTGTGCGTCGATACTTCACTTCTCCGCTCTTTCTTTGTACTTAGATTTTAGCCATTCTTCCATTTTTCTGTGGTTTTCGGGTTTTTCAAAGGTTTCGACCTTTCGCTTTTCCACTGCTCAATTCACTTCCGCTTGAGCTTAACTTCGTGATTTCTTTGATCACTGTCCTCTTGGACTTTATTTGATCCTTCGATGGATTCAAAGATCCACACGATCCTCTATCTCTTCACCTCCTCTATGTATTCGCCTCGATTCTGCCTACATATATAAACTATTCAAATCTCTAATTACATCATTCAATATTCAGATCATACACTTACACTCAGGATCGAATTCTCTGTATATAAATATAAAACAAATGATTACATATTGAGACTCTGTCTCTCTGGCTTGATTATTCTAATTAGTGGTCTTTGCTTCACACCCTTCCTGTAGGATTACAATCAAACCTATCTCACCTATCTAACCTTTCTAACCTCTGTCTTTGCCTTTTAGGCTTACATTTATACAAAGAGATTCTAAAACGAATTCCTGGTTTAGATCCATAGATTCCTCAACAAAATCCTAAAATCTCTTCCTCATCCATAAGGATCCTCTCTAATCCATAAAATCATGAACTAACTCATAATCTGAGTTTTACAATTAATTCTCAAATCCTCTCATCTCTCAATTATCCTAAATCCCTCATGTTCTTCTACATTCGAGAACATTTACTAATATGCTCACTATATTCAATTAAATCCTATTCTCATTAAAATCACTAAAAAACCTCAATAATTACATTAATTCACACTCAAGAGACCAACTCCCTTGAAAACACAATACCCCTATGTCTACAAAAACACAATGACATTATTGGGTTGAATGCTCTTGCATCATCATCTGAGCTACGTCTTCTCAAATTTAGTAGTGAGCCAATCCGAGTAAGATATTTTATAATTGTTAGGCTTCAAGTGGCATCCCAAGTATTTGAATACTAGTGATAATGATCAAATATTCACACCAAATAAACATGTTATTATTAGAAAATAGAGAGAAAGCAAAGAGATCCATTAAACACAACACCAAACATTGTATATTTTATTGACATCAAGGGTTACATATTTATAGTATTTAGATAACTGACAAAGACACATCTAGATAACTATTACAACTTACACATAGGAAACTGACTACTTCTGGATTGACCCTTAGGGACTCACAATGACAACTCACACATTACATGGAAGGATTACTTCCAACACCATCCCTTAATGCTTACATGTAGAAAATACAAAAAAGCTTACATTACAACAATAAATAAACTTTGTCAGATTTCCCTGATATGGTCATCATCAGCACCCACATCCACTCTAGAATCTCGCAAACTCCACTCTTTCACCACCACATCTTCGAGCGGTCAGTTGACCTCCATTTAAAATGTAACCGCCTCTGAAATCGTTGATGAGATTTGCAGAATTGACGCTTCTCAACCTCCCGGAGCGTAACGGGTCAGTCTCGATACTGAACCATCCTATGGAACTGCTACCATCTGCGAATCCACGGTCCTTCGCAGCCTTTATCAATTATCTAAGATAGCATTCTGGATACAGAATGTCTTCAGCAGACAATTCTACAACTTGACGCTATAAAATAACCTGTACTGCACTGGTGGAACATGATGAGTCACACAAGTTTGACTTTATTAAGAACTACCTGTGACCATAGGACACATTAATCTATTAAATAATTAACCTCTTCTTTTTGGTTACACATTTCTTCTTCTTTCTTTTTTCCTTTTTTTTATTACACACTACAAAATAATTTTACAACCAACACTAATAAAACCACCACAATTTCTCACACTATTTTCTCAACAAACTCGGCTGTCGAGACCATTAAAGATCTACCTAGAACGTGGCTAATAAAATAGTCATATTGAACCCTCTATATGTGTGAATAGTGAAATTTCTCACACTATTTTCTCAACAAACTCGGCTGTCGAGACCATTAAAGATCTACCTAGAACGTGGCTAATAAAATAGTCGTATTGAACCCTCTATATGTGTGAATAGTGAAAAGCATGATAAGAATTCACGTCTAATTAAACGAATGAATCAAACCTTTCGAATAAATGGTTTGACTTTAAGAAAAAGTTTTTCCAAGTGACCTTCATAAAAAAAACTTCTAAAATAATTAAGTTTGCAACTTCGGCCCTCAAAAAAAATAATGCACAACTACGGTTTGAAGGAGACCTGCTGCTCTGCTTGAAGAAAAAAAAAATAGGGAAACTCGTTTTAACCACTGAACTCCTCCCCACCAGATTTGAGATCCAGATCTTGTCGTGCCATATCTTTCTACAACCACTTTGATTCCTTTTTAAACAGATGCACAATTTTTTATTCATGCAATTCACACAAATCTCCACGCAAACACATTATACGAAGAAATAAAAAAATTATGCAAATTGACTGATCCAACATGTTCCCAAATGCCGTTAGCATGATGGATATTTTTGCTGGGGAAATACCAAAACCAAGATTCAAACTAAACACAGAGGCAATGCTCTGTTTTACCTCCACAGGATTTTTGTGCACAGACAGCTTAAAAAAAATTTCATGAAGAAACAGAGTATTTCACCACCATTAAAAACATTCTATTCATTAAAACCTGATGCAAAGATTAAAAACATTCTATTCATTAAAACCTGATGCAAAGATTTACCACTGTAAAATCCCTTTTATATTCACTGCTGTGAAAAACAACAACTTACTGCTGTAATAAAAGTTTACATAAGTTTACTGCTGTAAATAAAAATAACACAGGTTTACAAAAATCGCTCCACCATTTCCTTTATGCACTGCTGTGCAAAACCACACATGGTTTTTCCCTACACCAAAAATTACATCATCTGGTTCTGTCTTTTTACACACTGCTGTGTGTTTTTCTTTTTACTGCACCATCAATCTTTTTTACGCTGCTGTGAACTCCCTCTGTCTCCTCCCATGTGCGATACATATAAATAAAAGTCAACACACACAAAAAAATACAAGCTCCTCTTCTTGTATTACATTGCATTAAAAAAACGACCATACCTGTCTTTAAATGCTACATACCTATTACTTAAAGAAACCTACGAGCTATATAAAAAAATATATATCGTAACGTGCCCATATTCACATTAAAAGGGCCCACCAAAATCTTGTACCAATCATTAACTCATTTACCTACGGCGGTCAACCATAAATCTTTCACTCCACGCAAAACATTGAATTGATGTGGGTCCGTATGCAGCTCCAGGTGATCAACGGCGGAGGAGAGTGGAGCAGATCCGACGGTGGATAACGATATCGGAAGGCCTCACATGAGTGAACGATATCTCCCGATAGGTCAAAGTTGCCTACGTCAGGTGAGAGCCACGTGCCAGCACCAAAACGCATCGGAGCAACGAATACGGAAACTGCTTTTCCGGAAAAGCGGTGCGATATGTTTCTGGGCAGTTTTGTGGTTTTGCAGGCGGTTTTGGTTGATAGCATACGGCAGCGTTGAAATTAGATTTCAACACTCCCCTTTAATTTCAACAGCTGGGCATTCGGTCATACCGAGACACTTCCTCAAAAATTCAAAGCTCTTCTGATCCAGTGGCTTTGTCAAGATGTCTGCTACCTGTTCTTGAGTCCTGCAATGTTCTAGGACAATTTCTCCATTGTTCACCAATTCTCTGATGTAATGAAACCTTGTATCAATGTGTTTCGTTCTTTTATGAAACACTGAATTCTTTGACAATGCAATAGCTGAGCTATTGTCACAAAAGATCACTGTCGCTTTTGCCTGCTCTTGGCCTAAGCTTCTCAACATTCTTCTCATCCACACTGCTTGACATGCTGCTGCTGTAGCTGCCACATATTCAGCCTCTGCTGTAGACAATGCTACAATGGACTACTTCTTAGAAGCCCATGAAATGGCTCCTGAACCCATATGAAATACATAACCGGAAGTGCTCTTCCGATCATCTACACTTCCAGCCCAATCGCTATCAGTGTAACCAATTAAATCTGAACTTTCTGAGACACTATATAATATGCCAAACATTTTGGTACCTTTGACATACCTCAAAATTCTCTTTGCTGCCTGCCAATGTGCCTCCTTTGGCCTCTCAATGAATCTGGAAATCAAACTAACAGCATACATTAAATCAGGCCTAGTAGCTGTTAAATACATAAGGCTGCCTACAATACTTTTGTACAAGCTAGGATCAAAATCCTTGCTGCTGTCCTCTCTGCTGAGCTTTAATCCCATTACTGTGGGAGTGATTGCTGCCTTGCATTCTTCCATCTTAAATCTGCCCAAAACTTGATTTACATATCTTGCTTGAGATATAAAAATCCCTTTTTCATTTTGATCTACTTCTATGCCTAAGAAGTATCTCAACAAACCCATGTCAGTCATTTCAAATTCATCCTTCATGACTGATTTAAAATTCTCAATAAGACAAATATCATTTCCAGTGAAAATAACATCATCTACATACAAGACAACAATTAAAATTTTACCATCCTTTTCCTTGATGTAGACTGTGGGCTCTCCTTCACATTTGTCAAATTCATTATCCAATAGATATGAGTCTATCCTGCTGTACCATGCTCTTGGCGCTTGCTTCAGCCCATAAAGAGCTTTCTTCAATTTGCACACTTTGTGCTCTTCACCTTTCTTCTCATAACCGAGAGGTTGTTCAATGTACACCTCTTCTTTTAACACTCCATTTAGGAATGCTGACTTCACATCCATTTGGTAGACTTTCCATTTGTTTTGAGCTGCTATGGATAGCACTGCTCTCACGGTTTCCATTCTTGCAACCGGTGCGAAAGTCTCCTCATAATCTCTCCCGTACTGCTGCTTGTACCCTTTGACAACCAGCCTTGCCTTGTGCCTTTCAATCTTGCCTTCAGCATTGCTCTTGGTCTTGTAGACCCATTTCACACCAATGACTTCTTTGCCTTTTGGTAACTCTACCAAATCCCATGTTTTGTTTCTCTCTATGGCATTCATCTCCTCATCCATAGCTTCTATCCATTTCCTATCTTTAATAGCTTCTTCAAAATGAATAGGATCATCAACATGACAATACAAGGCAAATAAGGAATTCATTCCTTCTTCATAAATTTCACTTAGATTTCTAAACTTCTTACCTCGTTCACTTGGTGTGCAAGTGCTTGAAGATGCACTTGAATTTCCTCCTTGTGGTGTGCTTGGAGAAGCACTCTCATTGATCCTCAATGGTGTCCCTTGCTGTTCTTGTGTTGGCGCTGCTGTTTGGGGATGCATTTCAGCCACCTCCTCTTCATCTTCATCATGAGACAAACAGTTCTTGACATTTACTGTTTTCTCTATGCTTCCATCCCAAGCTTCTTCCTCAATGAATTAAACATCCCTGCTTACAAAAAATTTCTTGGTAGATGGGATATACAGCCTGTAGGCTTTGGATTCCTCACTGTATCCAATGAAAAGACATTTCTCCCCTTTGCTGTCCAACTTCCTCCTTAGCTGATCCGGAATGTGTGCATAGGCCACACACCCAAAAACTCTCATGTGGGTGACTCCTTGCTTTCTCCCACTCCATGCCTCTTCCGACACTTTGTTCAAGACTGCTTTTGTAGGACACATGTTCAAAATATACACTGCACAATGTACAGCTTCAGCCCAATACTCATTTGGCAAATGCTTTGCCTTCAACATGCTCCTTGCCATATCCATGATGGTCCTGTTCTTCCTTTCAGCAACTCCATTTTGCTGCGGAGTGTACCTTGCTGTAAACTATTTATGAATTCCATTTTCTCTACAAAATCTTAGGAATTCCTTGGAGATATACTCACCTCCTCTATCAGTTCTCAAAACTTTAATGTGCAGCCCGCTTTGGTTTTCAACAAGTGCTTTGAAATTTTGGAATTTCTCAAAGACTTCACTTTTGTTCTTGAGGAAATATATCCAAGTCTTTCTTGTACAGTCATCAATGAATGTTAGGAAATATAGGCTGCCTGCTAATGATGGAGCTTGCATCGGTCCACACAAATCTGAATGGATAATCTCTAAGGGTGCCTTTGCCCTTATGCTTTTCCCTGATGGAAAACTTTCTCTATGTTGTTTTCCCAATATGCAGCCTTCACATAGGCTGTCCGGCTTCTCTATCAATGGTAATCCTCTTACCATTCCTTTCCTACTCAACAAATTCAGACCTCCAAAATTGAGATGTCCAAATCTCAAGTGCCACAACCAATTCTCATCCTTTGGCACGCTTTGGAAAGCCTCTTGGGTAACTGCTGCAATTTCTCCTTTGTTTTTCAAATTTGCCCGGATCCTGAGAGGGAACATCCTGTTCCTTGTCATCTTCACTTCAGCAATGCATCTTTTGCTGGGTGGTATGTCCATGATGGTGCACACATCATTTACAAAATAAACATTGTAACCCTTTTGGATAAGCTGTCCAACACTCAATAGGTTACATCTCATTCCGGGGACATAGTAGACATCTGCTATGGTTTTCCTTTCTCCTTGCTTTGTAAATATTTTTACCTCCCCTTTTCCCATAACAGACACTTTACTATCAGTTCCTAGTGTGACCTCTGATTTCAAATTCTGATTTAAGGCTGAAAAGAGGGCTATATTCCCTGTCATATGGTTGCTGCAACCTGAGTCTAAAAACCAAATTTCCTCACTGTTTGTTTCAGCCATGTTACAGGCTAACAACACATTACTTTGACTGCTGTTTTCTCTAGTAACATTTGCATTTTGTCTAGTGTTCATATCATGCTGTTTCTTTCTACAATCACTTGCATAATGTCCATACTTTTTGCAATAATAGCATTGAACATTAGATTTATCATACCTTTGTCCTTGAGCATGATATTGTCCTCCTTGTTGGCTGCTGCCTTGGCCTTGGTTCTGATTTGGATTGCTGCCTCTTCCTTGTGCATTTGATGAGCTGTTCCTTCCTCCTCTGTTCTGGCTTCTGCCTCTTCCTCTCTTGTTTCCTCTACCTTGACCTCTTCCTCTTCCAAAGGACATCTGGGTCTTGAAGGCTTGCTCTAGAGATGAGTTTTCATTCCTACTCAACCTCTGCTCATGTGTTATCAGTGATGCATGTAGCTCATCAACTGAAAATCTTGAGAGATCCTTTGTCTCTTCAATGGTGGTGACTATTGCATCAAACTTTGAGGGTAAGACCCTCAATATTTTCTCCACAATCCTTCTGTCTTCAATGGTTTCTCCATGAGTTCTCATTTGTGTGATTACACCAATCACATGAGTGAAGAATGAGTCAATGTTATCTGACTCCTTCATGTTCAAGTTCTCAAAATCCTTTCTCAGCAATTGTAGCTTTGCTGTCTTCACTCTCTCCATGCCTTGATAGGCTGTCTTGAGGGTTTGCCATGCTTCATTTGCTGTCTTAGCTGCTGCTAACCTTGGAAACACACTCTGGTCTACTGCTAGATACAACAACATACGGGCTTTCGAATCCTTCTTCCTATTGCTCTTCAGCTGATCTCTCTCTCCCTGAGTTAGTGCATTGAACTCAGTTTCATCTGCTGGTTCTTCAAAACCTTCCTCAACTATTTCCCATAAATCTTGAGAGGCAAACAGGGCTGTCATGGTTATTGCCCAATAGTCATAGTTCTTCCCATTAAACTGTGGGAGCTGGGTGTTAAACAAACCCATACCAGTGCTTGTGCTGGCCATTCCTTGACTCTGTATTTAAAAAAAAACTGACTGTCTCTTTCAGCAGCAACACAAAGAAAAATCTTTGAGAAATACCTGAACCCTTTGTTGTCTGAGTCTTCTGTCTGCCTGAGAAATTTTGCTGCAGCAACAACCTTCTCCCTTCAGCTTCTTTAACTTCTTTAAAGAGCCTGAGCCTGCTCTGATACCACTGATGGATATTTTTGCTGGGGAAATACCAAAACCAAGATTCAAACTAAACACAGAGGCAATGCTCTGTTTTACCTCCACAGGATTTTTGTGCACAGACAGCTTAAAAAAAATTTCATGAAGAAACAGAGTATTTCACCACCATTAAAAACATTCTATTCATTAAAACCTGATGCAAAGATTTACCACTGTAAAATCCCTTTTATATTCACTGCTGTGAAAAACAACAACTTACTGCTGTAATAAAAGTTTACATAAGTTTACTGCTGTAAATAAAAATAACACAGGTTTACAAAAATCGCTCCACCATTTCCTTTATGCACTGCTGTGCAAAACCACACATGGTTTTTCCCTACACCAAAAATTACATCATCTGGTTCTGTCTTTTTACACACTGCTGTGTGTTTTTCTTTTTACTGCACCATCAATCTTTTTTACGCTGCTGTGAACTCCCTCTGTCTCCTCCCATGTGCGATACATATAAATAAAAGTCAACACACACAAAAAAATACAAGCTCCTCTTCTTGTATTACATTGCATTAAAAAAACGACCATACCTGTCTTTAAATGCTACATACCTATTACTTAAAGAAACCTACGAGCTATATAAAAAAATATATATCGTAACGTGCCCATATTCACATTAAAAGGGCCCACCAAAATCTTGTACCAATCATTAACTCATTTACCTACGGCGGTCAACCATAAATCTTTCACTCCACGCAAAACATTGAATTGATGTGGGTCCGTATGCAGCTCCAGGTGATCAACGGCGGAGGAGAGTGGAGCAGATCCGACGGTGGATAACGATATCGGAAGGCCTCACATGAGTGAACGATATCTCCCGATAGGTCAAAGTTGCCTACGTCAGGCGAGAGCCACGTGCCAGCACCAAAACGCATCGGAGCAACGAATACGGAAACTGCTTTTCCGGAAAAGCGGTGCGATATGTTTCTGGGCAGTTTTGTGGTTTTGCAGGCGGTTTTGGTTGATAGCATACGGCAGCGTTGAAATTAGATTTCAACATAGCATTCGACCTCTCTCCTCCAGAAAATCTACTAGATGAATGGAGCGGCGACTCCTCCTTTGCTACCGTGTGGGTAGCTTCACTTAGGCAGCGGATAAGCAAGAGCTCACAGAAGGAGGTGTAATGCTGAGGGAATCTCATAAAAAGAAATTCCACGATGGCTCAAGATCTGATCACCACTTTGCAAGCACGGTCCTGATCTTGAAATATTTTTGCAAATTTCTTATTCGCTTCTGCAAATTTCCGATTCGCAGTGTTGAGTACCACTGGCAGTGATGATGTTGGCATGCGCATTTGGTGCTTCTGCCCTCACAACAACTTATTTCCAGAATTCACACGGAAAATTTCCAATCTTCTCACAGATCTAATTGATCTCAGCCACCAAGGCACAACGACATTCAATAATAAGCCACCAAGGCACAACGACATTCAATAATAAACCAGGAGTGATGAAAACATATGGAACAATCTTGAACAGGCATTACACACAGGAAAACTAAATTCACACACTAAACTAATTTATATAAAAAACAATAACACTCAAAGATCTCTCATTTTCCTGGCCTTCCTATAAAGGAATCAAGCTAGAATAGGCTCTGATACCATATTAGAAAATAGAGAGAATGAGAAGGGATCTATTAAACACAACATTAAACACTATATATTTTATTGATATCACGGGTTACATATTTATAGTATCATCACTGACAACGACACCTCTAGATAGCTATTACAACTCACACATAGGAAACTGACTACTTCTAGATTGACACCTAAGGACTCACAATGACAACTCACACATTACATGGAAACATCCAACAGCTATACCATTTAATTAGGATGAGTCTCCCAAAAAAAAGCTCAAATTTTTCATTGTTTATGTGGAGTCTAGAAGCTTTACGGAGTTTTGAAATATCTTGTGAAAGGATTCCCATTCTGATAATTGTGCTTCCCTCGCACAGAGAATGTCATCTACAAATAATAGATGTAATCGCTGATTGTTTCTAATATCCCACATCCCTTAATTGCACCAGACTCCTTCATGACATGTATACCTCTGCTAAAGGCATCCATAACTAAGATAAATAACAATGGAGACAATGCACATTCTTGTCTCAGCCCTCTGTGGTTCATCGTAATACTTGGTAATTATTATATCTGAAATTGTTGTGCAGCCACTGGGACGAAATTAGAGGCATTGGATGGGGGAGGGAGAATGCTGTCCGTGATATCGATGATACAGCCATGGGCCTTCGAATCTTGAGACTGCATGGATACAATGTATCCTCAGGTAAAATGTTGGTGTAGAGAGCTATTATATTTTGCTGGGAATTGTGCCAATGGCCTTGTTTTTGAATTCATTCAGGTTGTTGAACTCTACAACCAACATTTTTGGCAGATGTTCTAAAAAATTTTAGAGATGAGAATGGAGAGTTCTTTTGCTTCTTGGGTCAATCACAGAGAGGAGTTACAGACATGTTAAATGTCAATCGTTGTTCACACGTTGCATTTCCGGGAGAAACGATCATGAAGGAAGCAAAACTCTGTACGGAAAGGTATCTGAAGCATGCTCTGGAGGATGTGGATGCCTTTGACAAATGGGCTATTAAAAAGAATATTCGGGGAGAGGTACATAATATTGCTTGCTCTCTTTATGTTATGGAAACATTTTAGAATTTAATTAATAGAGCCAGCTCAATTAATTCAGTTCTTTTTATTGTCAAATCAAATTTTAAAAATCATAGTTTAAAATTATCTTAAAAGCTATAATAGAATTGCTCAACAAGATTTCATATATAATACAAGTGTTCAACATTTTTTCATATTACATTTTTTCGTTAGATGCGTATTTTACTAAATTCGATCTTTCAATGGTGTGTTTTTCTAGGTGGAATATGCACTCAAATATCCCTGGCATAGAAATATGCCAAGGTTGGAGGCCAGAAGCTACATTGAAAATTATGGACCAAACGATGTTTGGCTCGGAAAAACTATATATATGTAAGATTAATAATTTTTCTCTGTAATTTTAACTTTCAAGATCGTATGATTGAGTTTTTCTGTTTTTTCAGTAAGTATTATGGAAAAATAAATATACTTGTTAAACTCCTTTATATAACAAAAAAAGCTGTAGAAATAAATTATTAAACAACAACAATCTCTTCAGATATTTTTTAATATCTATAAAACCTCCATTAATATAAACTTCCTTCTGTAACTCCCTCTACCAGGATGCCAAACATTTCCAACGAAAAATATTTGGAATTAGCAAAATTGGACTTCAATCGTGTGCAAGCTCTACACAGACTAGAGCTTCAAGATATTCGAAGGTGCTACTTACACATTTGTATTTCATCTTATTAATACTATCTTCCTTACTCACAGCTAACAATATATTTTGCATTGCTTTGTTCAAAGGTGGTGGAATTCATCGGGTTTATCAGAGTTGGGCTTCACTCGGGAACGTGTGGCTGAACTATATTTTTCACCAGGGTCATTTTTGTTTGAGCCAGAGTTCGCTACCTGCAGAGCCGTTTACACAAAAACTTCTATTTTCATAGTCATATTAGATGATCTTTATGACGGTCATGAAACTCTGGACAATCTCAAGTTGTTTTCAGAATCTGTGAAAAGGTAAACGTTTTATTTATTTCAACTTTTCCTCAAAGGGAAGATACTTTATCGCCAAGCTGTATGTACTTTACCAATTGGCTTGATTATTAAAATCTGTAAAATCTATATAGAGATAGGTACTATATTGAAATCCCTAAAATCTATAGGATAAGATATTCTATCTTTTTCATGGGAATTTGTGAATGGGTTTGATTATTAAAACCTATAAAGATGAAGATACTTTATCTTTTTCATTTTTCCATTTGAAATCGTGATGTACTTTATCATTCTGAATTTGATCGGTTTAATTATTAAAACCTAATATATATATTCTTGATTTGAAATATATATTTTTTGGATTTGAAATTTTAAATCCTTCAAAAATTTATCTATAATAAAATTAAATTCAAAAACATATGTACTTCATACATAATTAAAACCAATAAGATAAAGTGTAAATTCAGGTACATTCTTTATTTTATTATTATGATGACGGCTAATCTATATATTGGCTTTGTTTTTAGATGGGATTTATCTTTGGTAGATCAAATGTCACCAGATATAAAAATATGTTTCAAGAGTTTTTACGATACGTTTAATGAAATAGTTGAAGAAGGATGCAAGAGACAGGGGCGTGACATGCTAGCATTCGTTCAAGAAGTTGTATGTATTAAGCTTGTCATAATTTTCTGAAGTTTAATATTGATTATAGATTTATTATTCACTAATATGGTATATGGCAGTGGGAAGTCCAGCTAGCAGCGTTTGCCAAAGAAGCAGAATGGTGTGCAACCAAATATGTGCCGTCTTATGATGAGTACATAGAGAATGCGAGTGTGTCAGTATCGCTGGGAACACTGGTTCTCATCAGCGCTATTTTCACGAGGGAGATTCTTACCGATGATGTACTCTCCAAAATTGGTCGCGCATCCAGATTTCACTACCTCATGGGCGTGACAGGGCGTCTGGTGAACGACACCAAAACTTATAAGGTACTTAGCATTTCCAATATTTGATAATTTGATATGAAGTTATAAGGTACTTAGCATTTCCAACATTTGATAATTTGATATGAAGTTATAAGGTACTTAGCATTTCCAACATTTGATAATTTGATATAAAGCACAATGTGGTAAGGTAATCATTGTCTTTTCGCTTTTCAATATTCAATAGACAATATGAAGAAGCAGTTACATGAAAATAATGTGTTAAAAATGGAAAAGCAACTAACCAATCATTAATACTTTAATTGCTTCTCATGTTTAAACGGTTGGTAAATATAAATGCAGGCTGAGAGAGGTCAAGGCGAGGTGGCTTCTGCCGTAGAGTGTTATATGAAGGACCATCCTGAAATCTCCGAAGAAGAAGCTCTGGAACATGTGTATACTGTCATGGATAACGCTCTCGATGAGTTGAATAGGGAGTTTGTGAATAACAATGATGTGCCGGACAGTTGCAGGAGGCTGATTTTTGAAACGGCGAAAATAGCGCAGTTGTTTTACATGGACGGAGACGGTTTCACATTTTCTCATAATATGGAAATTAAGGAGCATGTCAAAAAATGCCTCTTCCAACCTGTTACCTAGATTCAATTCTTCAGTTGAAATGTTAACCTTAACGTCATAGAAGTTAGAAGTTGTTGCCTGATATTGGTATTTGTTAGAGCTATCATGTTGGTTTAGTACAAGCCATGAGACATTCCTAAAGAGACATCTGCATCAAATAGATGCACTAAATATTTTATGGCATCCAATTATCTTTACATTATAATATATAACATATTTATATTTTATTTCCTAAGTACGTTTTTTGCTTTTGTTTTATAATTTAATTTTTCAGCCTCCAAATTTAGATTTGGATAGAGTATCATACCATATTAAAAAATTACAATTATCTTTACATTATAATATATAACATATTTTATTTCCTAAGTTTGGTTTTATAATTTAATTTTTCAGCCTCCAAATTTAGATTTGGATACAGTATCATACCATATTAAAAAATTACAAAATTAAAATAGAGAGATTCCAAGTAAATATAAGTTGTATGTTATAGAGGGCATTTAAACCTAATTAAATAAATAGTAAATCATAATAATAATAATAATTACAAAATTATTTAAAAACTTAGATGTATAAAACAAGTGGAAAGTTATGTAAATTTAACATTTAAATTAATTATATCTATAAAAAGTTAATATAATTTAATTAATATTTTATATATTTAAAGCATTTTTGAAATAATAATAAAAAATTAAATTTTAATATGTTTGAAAAACATAAAATTTATTTAAAATAAATAATTTTTTTTTTATTTCAATTCTTTAAAAATTACATAATGAATTTAAAATAATTTATATCTATATTAAATTTTAATAACATTTTTTTTTAAATATAAGAGTTAAAATTTATTATATAACATATATTTATCATTAACATTAATATCACATAACATTATAATGTTGTAAAATAAAATAAAATAGACTTATCATCAACATCAAAATCTAACAATATATATATATATATATATATATATATATAACAACTTTATCCATTTAATTTTATTTTTTCAAGGCTTTAAACTTGGATTTGGATTAATTATTATTCCATATTAACAAACTACAAAACTTAAAAAAAAAAAAGTTCCATATAAATGAAAGTTGTATGTTTTATATAACATTGAGCAATAATCAAATCAAATAATAATAATAATAACTTAAAAACACAAATATATAAATTAATTTCAAAATTATATAAATTTTATATTTAATTTATCTTTCTCTATAAAAGATTAATACAAGTTAATTAATATTTTAAGTATTTAATTTTTTATTATAAAATTCAAATATATTACTATTCTTTTCTAAATATTAATATATTAATTTTTAATATCTTTTAAAAAATGAAATTTATTTAATTTTTTTTTTCTCTTAATTGAATTATTTAACCATCATGCATTATGAATTTAAAATAATTTTTATATAGAATAAATTTTAATAACCTTTTTCAAATATGATATTTAAACTTTAATATAAAATATATATTTATCATTATATAAACCTATGATAGGACATTATAATGTTTTAATAATATATATTTAATCATTATTATATAATATATATTTACCATTTAAAACAATAAAATATTTAAAAATAAATAAATAAATTTGATCTAAAATAGATTTCCTTTTTAATGGATTCCTTAAATAAAAATATAATTATTATTAACATCAACATATAAGGTTTATAATATAACATTATAATATTATAAAAATTATAAATACTTTTTTCTATAGGCAAGTTAAAATTTCTATATCATAAAAAATTACAAAAAAATACAGCCTTGTAGAAATGTATGTGTCTGAGAGAAAATTTCAATCCATGAAACCATATGAAACCATTTACCCATGAAAGGGAATCCATGTGATCTCTCCAAGAGCTTTGAGGCATAGTGATAATAGTAACACAAAAAGCAAAACAATCATGAGGAGAGCACTACATGGACCATCTTCCCATGACAGGGAAACGAGATGGCCTCCTAGTAAATTTAAGTGCATGATATTGAATATATGACAACAAAATAGAAAAGAACACAGTGGAAAATAGACACTCTAAAAACAACAAAATAACATGAGAAGGAAAACAATAGAGTACAATTATGGAGATTTATCACGCCTGATGGGAGTAGACCTTCACTTGGTCATATTTTGGCTAGGTTGGATGTGTTGGCTTCATTGGGACCTTGTCATGTTGATTTTTCTACTTTTTGGCCTACTCCCGTTGTGCTAGATACATGAATGGGTCATCGAATCCCTTCGGTAGCTAGGCATGATGCTGCCATTCAATGAAGACATTGTAAAATTCCTCTTGTCTCTTGTAGGGCTCAACCCTATATGTGTCTTTGGCATCAGTCTGACTGGCCAAGTTTGACGTTTGTTCCACGAGTTTGAGTGAGTTGTGGTAGAATTCCACCTTTTTCTTCTTTGCTTGTGAATCTAGTTTCCCAATTGGAAGGCTCTCAGTCCTTGATTCGAGGACATTGTTGCTTCAGATCCATAGTGAGAATTGGAAGACATTAGAGGAGGTGGAGGAGGAGGAGAAAAGCGTATCCTCATCATCGTGGATAGGTTCCTAGGTGCTATGGGCGTATTGACTAGAATGGAATTGGCGTCTGCCATCCTGCTCTTGGAACTTTATCTTATTTCTTTCTTCTCCCTAAGTTGTCTGCCGAGAAGATTCCTAATAGCCCAGAGGGCATTACCGATTTTTCATCTCTTCTTTACCTCTATGGTAGCCACGAGCTAACAAATGCGCATAAGAATATCCTCATCAAATTGCTCTTGACCCCGAGCATGCCATCACGGGAGAGGTTGATGTCCTCGTTCCCTACTGCCCCTTTTGGTTTAGGCTTTCTCCCTCACCATGATGATTATAATGTTGTAGTTCCCTTTTGGTTTTTTTAATTTTCCTCTTGCCTGCAACAACTCTAAACCACCAACAACCGAACCATTTTAGTGCCAAGAGTCTGGAGGAAGGAATGTCTAGCTCGATAATGTTTGAATCCATGTTATACATAGCGCATAAATTCTTTGTCCTCAGTTGAGTGCTCATGGCCTAGTTGCATTGATTGTGACATGAGGTTAGGTCAGGGAATGGATGCCACCATGTCTTCCCCTTGTGTTATCATGCAGCATGATCATGTGACAGTGTCCCTATCTAGAGAACTTTGTGATCACCCTAATAGAATGTGTATCTCTCTCTCTCTCTATATATAGATATAGATATAGATATAAACAAACACAAACACACATTTATTATTGAAATTTGAAGTTTATATATCTACCATTTAAGTAACTTTAAAAAAATAATTTTTTTTTTTTCATTTTTGAAAGGAAAAAAAATAAGACAATAAAATTTATTAAAATAAATACATATTTTTTATTGGATTTATAAAATAAAATATGCTCTATCATTCACATTTAAGATTTATTATGAAATATGTATTTATGGTTGTGAGTTTTATGATATCATAATGTAATGTTGTAGAAAATATCTTAATATTTTAAAATGAAAATATTTTAAAAACATGTTATTAATAATTTTCTTAATAAATATTTTTTTTGAAAAGTTAAATTTATAGAGTTGGAAAATGTTATTATTAACTAAACTACTCCAGCTATATATATAATTATATAATTTTACATTGTAAATTATTTAATATAATTCGTATATAATGTTAACATTAACTCTTTAAAAACAACTCACATGAAAAAAATTATAAAAAAAAAATTAATATACCATTTATATACTATTTTTTATAAATATTTTTTTATTATTGTTATAATAAATTTTTTTTCACAATTTGTGTTATTTTACACGGTTTTAAATATTTTAATTAAAATAACTATTTTTCAATTATTTAAAAGATAATGAATTAAATTTATAAATAAAAACAATATGTTTTTTTATAATGTAATTATAATTAATATATTTAAATATAAATTGGATATTTTTTCCAAATTTATTAGATAAAAAATACTTAAGGAAATAAAAAATACTTAATTGAATAAAAAATACTTAATTCATATACTTAATTGAATAAAAAATACTTAAGGAAATATTTAAAAGATTCATGTCCTAATTTTGTTAAGGAACAATCAAGCAAGTATTTAAAACATTTTTATTATAGTTTAAAGAGCCCTCACTAATAATTTTGAAAAATTATTTAAAATATGTTCAATTTGTGTTAGATTTACAAAGAGAAAATAAATTAAATAATGAAATTATTATTACCTTATTTTGTAAAATGTTATGGAAAGTATTTTATAGATAAAATACCTTTTTCATTTGTGGAAATTAATGATATGAAATTTTTTTTGTTAGTGAAAATTGATACCTTATTTTGTAAGATTTTATGAGAAGCTATATGTTTTTTCTCATATTTCTTTCCACCCATCCCTTATTATGTTTTCGATCATATTTTGCCCCACTTCCTCCTTCATGTATGGTTTCTCTCCTATTTCTAGCCACCCCTCCTTCATAAGGACCCACCTCCTCTTTATACATAAAAAGTTGTTTATTAGTGAATATTTAATAATATAAATTAGCGACTATATATCATTCTTATAAGTGATAACTTAGTAATATGTTTTTTTTCCAATAATATATAATATTAATTTTTATTTAAATAATTGTTAAAATTATTTATTTAAAAAAAATTATAATTTACTGGATTTTTCCATTAATGATTTAAAAATAAAAATAAAACTATTGCATTCGCTTTCTTTCTTAAAAAGAGGGTCACAAACTGCAAGAAGGTAACAAACTCGATCTAAACAATTGAAAATTACATTTAATTTCTCCTTAATCTTTACAAATAGGAACTAATTCCTATATCTTACACGTTGTTGTGATCATATGCAAAAGCTAACGGGCATACTATAGGGCATTAAATGCCCGGCTACATGCGCCCCGGTTAGCTCTTTAACACACGCGCACATATTTTTTATCTATCTAGCACCGCGCGCTCGTGTTAAAGAGCTAACGGGGGTGCATGTAGCCAGGCATTTAATGCCCTATAGTATGCCCGTTAGCTCTTGCTCTGATCATATGGTTTTTCTCGAAAACTGAACAATATTACTTTATATTTTGTCGTGGGATACAAAGTTATTGTTTTTGGAAAGCCAAGCAATATAAGTTTTCAGTGGGAAAATTCAATTGCAACGTGACTCTATTATAACAGACGGTCACATATTTATCAGCATATTTAGACTTCAGCCCTATTTCATAGTTAAAATCTGATCAGATTTACATGGGCAAGATCGTGATTGGCTGAGTAGAGTGATTCGTGAAGTGTCACTTTGATGATAAATATTTATGATACATTTGTTTGAAATAATGATGTAGTTAAGTAGGTTGATGTTAAGTGTTAATTTGTTAGTACGCGATATAGGTGAAGAATGAAATATATAGAACATAGGTGGTGTAGTTTTAATTAAACCAATGTACTATGTAGAGTTGTTACTTAGTACTTACTTATTATGTGTAATTGATAGCAAAACTTATTGTAATTAAGATAAAAATAATATTATTATTATGCAAAAAATTGTCTATATATATATATATATATATATATATATTTTAACAAAGTCGGTTGCTATACTAGTGGCTGAAAAGGAAGGAGTCAGATCTCTTGAAGTACAGTATATACCGCTGGTAATTTGGATCAAAGGAGTTACAAAATGGGAATCTCTCCTTGATCCTTTTTCTACTTCTAAAGCTCCTTGAACTACTATAGATTCTTACATATTGGAACAACCAAAACTTACATTTGCAAAGCATTTTTAATCTATTTCTATATGGCTTATATGTCTTGTTGTGGATTCCTCCTAATTTTGATCCGGTTCTGCCTGCTTGGCACTTGAAGAGCTAGGAGCTGTCTGATTCCGCTTGTCCATCATATACTGCAGCATTGATATCGACTCCTCAGCATGACTGCATCAGTTTGACAGACAGTTAAACTACTCATGAAGAGAAGTGACCCTATGCAGGAAAAGGTCTATCTCTGCTCGATATTTGTCGTTGATGATGTGGTTTTGATCTTTAATTCTGGTCTCCAAGATCCTCTGCTGGTTTTCTAATTTATGTTGTTGCGCCCTAACTTCCTCTAATTCAGCTTGTAAATCCGCGCAGTGTAAACAGTCCTCGGAGCGTGCCATGCTTACTGATGAGGGACGGTTGCGGTCGATAGCACCTGGGACAAGAAAAAAGGAAGAGACAGACCACGGAGCAGGGAAGTTATAAACCGAAACTCGCTTGGGGGCGCAAACAATCAGATGGGCAAGGCAAGGAGAGGCTGACCAGAGGTTCTGATCGATACGAAGATGAAAAGGGTAGACTCTAATGAAGGGGCAACGAAACAACGCTGAGGACAACACAAGAAAGCCTACAGAGGACGGATGCTCTTGGGGGCAGAGAAAAACAGAGCAATGAAGATCAAGGCAGTAGGGGAAATATATAGAGGAAGACTGCATATAGAAAGAGCGGGAAGAGGGCAAGCCAGTCACGCGATGAAGATGGAGATCCTGCAAGTAGATCTGGAAAGAGTCCTGTGAGATCCAACGATCAGATCCGAAGGGACGTCTGCCGGCTGTGGTGTTGAAGTTTTCAATATCATTGAGTGCTTTGTGTATATCATATCTATCCAGTATCTTATTACAATGAGCCGTCCTGCTGACAGTCCGTAGCTCATGATTCGCCTCATTTCTGTCAATGTTTTGGTGCTTATCACTAAAGAGTTTCTTTTGACTCATGGCAGGGGTTGAAAGGACTCGCTGGAGTTGCAGCTTAGGACACCGATTTGTCTTTCACATGCCTTATTGGCGCGTTCATCGGCCCTCTTGTTCAGTTTATGGAGGATGTGATAATATTGTATATCTTCCATTGCCTGATGAAAAATTTGGTTGCGCTTGTTTATTTGCTGTAGAAGTGTGTTTGGAGAGTTCTGTTGATGAACCATTAAGCGGATGACGATGGAGGAGTCCCCGAAAACTTTCACCTTCTTTATTCCCAGTTTGCCTAGCTGTGTTAGGCCCTGGAACAGAGCTAATGCTTTAGCTCTGTTGTTTGAAACCTTCCCAAGACCCCATTCGTATTGCAGAATACAATCACCATTGGCGTTACAGATCAGCCCTCCTGCTCCGACTATACCCGGATTTGATTTGGATGCCCCGTTGAAGAACAAATGGAAGGAGTTACAGTTACTTATCCAGTTAGCACACCCCTCTTCTTTTAGTCTCAGTTTCCAAGCACTGACTTTTGTTTTGGTCTGAATCTCCCTCCTACGAACTTCTTGAGCTTTGGGATTGTTTTCCAAAATGTAACTTATGAAGTTTCGCTCCTCTGTGCTGTATTTTGCTGCTTCAATATTTCCAGTGGTGTTTACTGAGATCGTTTCCAAAGCAAGTGTTTTAGCTTTGTTACAGATTATTCGAATGTTTGAGCTTTTGTCCTGGAAGATTTTTTGATTTCTGGCTAGCCAGATGCGCCATAACAGAGTGTGAGGGAGAGCGTTCCATACTCTCTTCACCAAACTGCTTCTTTTTTCTTTCCAGGGGCAATCTTTTCTCCATTTGTGGATTGTCTCTGCTATAGTGCGCTGGGGTTCCCAGTTTATGTTACCTGTTGAGGCCATCTTTTCCCAACAGTCAACAGCTACCAGGCATTCTATGAATAAATGGTGCATCGTTTCCTCAGCCTTGCAACAGTTAGGGCATCTAGATGGGCCATTGATGCCTCCTCTTTTTAGATTTTTAGCTGTTAGAATTTTGGCTTTTAGCAAGAGCCAAATAAAAAATTTAACTTTTGGAGGAGCCTCTGTTCGCCATACTATTTTCCAATGATTCCACAAACTCATTTGATAGGTGCTATTACAGAGATGTTGATGGTCTGCTTTGATGGTGTAGTCTGTTCCAGTTGCATCCCAACAAAAACCATCAATTTCACCTTCTTGGATGGGGGCCTTACTATGGAGGAGCATCTTCAGATAGCTGAGGCTAGGTTCTAAAGCATTGGGAATTTCAGGGAAATACCAGCCTGTCTAGACATGCGACTGGGAATCCCATCTTGAGATTTGAGACAGGTGATAGATTCCTCTATTGTTAAACAAATTTATAACAGGGATGGCCTCTTTGTGCATGGTCAAGGGCTGCTGCCCCATAATTTTATTAGTGCCAAAATTTATGCTGGTTCCCCCCCAGGGACATTCGAAATGTTTTGGTTCATAAATGGAATAAACTTCTTACATAATCTCTAGATTTTGGTGGATTCTTCGTTGGGGATATTGGAGTCTAAGAGTTGCTGCCTGGGACAACTAAGATATTTAAACTCCAATACCTTTTTCCACCACAATGTAGGTCCTGTTATTAATCTCCAGACAATTTTTGCAACAAAGGCCAGGTTTAAGAACTTTGGAGATCTGATGCGAGTCCACTTCTATCCTGAGTTTGAATTACATGCTTCCAGCTGACTAAATTGAACTTGTTTTTATCAGTCTTCCCCCTTGCCAGAGGAAATTTCAGAGTGCAACTTCCAATTTATGATGAAAAATAGTTGGAGCTTGATATAGAGAAAATCGATAGAGAGGAAGGGAAGTGATACCTTATTTGAGGAGAATGAGCTTGCCTGATAGATTGAGCCACATTGTTCCTCATTGTTGCACTTTCCTCTTTACCTTGTCAATGATTCCATTCCAGGTTTCAGCCTTCAAAGGCCCCAGCTCACAGGCATACCTAAATATGAGAAGTGGGTCCATTCCAGGTTGCATGTGACACCGAATATGCTCGCAATGTTGTGTATAACCTGGTCTGTGGTATTCCACCCGTAGATACAAATTTTGAGCTGATTGAACTTGCCTCTGGAATACTTCATAAATTGGTCAAGGAGTTTCTTGAATTTCCTTGCTATAGTGGTGGATGCTCCCCCAATTAATAAGGTATCATCGACAAACTGAGAGTGGTTAATGTTTTTTGCTCCATTCCCAAATTTGATGCCAATTATGAGCCCCACTCTATGGTTGTGATCTAAAGCTTGGCTAAAAGATTCAGCCATGAGAATGAATAGGTATGGGGAAAGAGGACAACCCTATCTAAGCCCCCGGGAAGATTGGAAAGCTTCACAAGGCCTTCCATTGATCAAGGGGGATATCCAGGGCCCTGAAATGCAGGCTACAATCATGTTGATGAAGGATGGCTCGAAGCCCATTTCATTTAAGATGGCAATAAGGAAGGAATGTCCTACTCTGTCAAAGGCATTTGCCAGATCAAGTTTTAAGACAAATCCTTTCTCTTTCCTGGATAAGCTCGAATGGATGGCTTCTTGTACAAGGAGGATGGAGTCGGTGACATGCCTGTTGGGAAGGAAACCTCCTTGGTTTTCAGACATCAGGGATGGAAGAAGGGGATTGAGCTTGGAAGCCAAGATTTTAGAAATAATTTTATAGGACGAGTTGCATAGAGAAATGGGTCGGAATTTGGAAAAGGAGGCGGGCCGATTTTCCTTGGGAATGAGGGCAAGAAAGGTGGAGTTGGTGAATCCTCCTAACTTCCCTTTTCTTAGTACCCAACGGATCATCTTTATCAGGTCCTTTTTTATCAAAGTCCAATACTCCTTGAAGAAGCAGATGGGGAATCCATCTGGTCCTGGCACCTTATCAGGTTGCAAGCTCCAGATTGCTCCCTTAATTTCCTCTTCCTCTATTTCTTTGCTAGGATTATCATTCATCTCCTTGGTGACTCCTTTGGGCAGGTGCTGGAGCAAGTCAGAATAGTCTTCTGCCCCTTTACTTTCGGTGAGAAGGTCCATGTAGTGCTTAAAGGCAGCTTTATTTATGGTTTCCTGAGTGCTGTACCGATTTCCTTCGCTGTCCATAATTGTACTTACATTATTTCTGAGCTTTCGAACAGTAGCTTGTTTGTGGAAATAGGCTGTATTTTTATCTCCCCCCTGAAGCCATAGTTGTCTAGATTTTAGGCGCCATTTGATTTCTTCCTCCCTATTAATATGACTCAGATATGCATAAAGGGAACTTTCTTGCTCTTTATTTTGCTGCGATAATCCATGTTCTTCAATCCTTAGCTAAACATTTTCTAGATCACTTTTGACTTTCTTTTTGTTCTCTTCTGGTTCCTGATAGTTGTCCTTAGCCCAATCTTTTAATACCTGTTTGATTATTTTTAATTTGGATTCCCAAATAAAACTTGGTGAGCCTTCTATATGCTGATTCCATGTCTTTTGAACAAGTTCTCTAACTACTGGAATCCGATTCCAAAGAGGGCTATATTTGAAGGGGATGGGACCAAGAGGGCAATGGCTTTCCAATGTCAAAGTAATGGGGTAGTGATTGGAGGTAGATGTGTTGAGGATGTTGGTATATCCTACTAAGAAAGAGGAGAGGAATGTAATATTGATTAGAAACCTATCTAATCTTTCCATTACATTGCCAATGCCGATCCTACGATTGCTCCAAGTATATCTGCGATTTTTGGGAATAACGTCAACTAAATCGTGCTCCTGTATGATGGTTTCTAGATGGTCTCTGGAGGGATCTGGAGTAAAGGTTCCTCCCCTTTTTTCAATGGCATGAAGAATCAGGTTGAAGTCGCTTGTGACTATGACGTTGGTGTTTGGTTCCCCTTCTATGCTTACCTTCAAATCATCCCAGCAGATTTCTTTTTCTCTGAAGTGATTGGGTGCATAAACATTGTATATGGTTACCATTTGATTGCCTGTTCTGCTGTCGAGAGTAGTTTTGATCCAATTCTAATGAATATTTGTTGAGATGCAAACCCATTTATTGTTGTCCCAAATGGTAACGATTCCTCCAGAGGCCCCTCTAGCTTCACTGATGGTTCATAAATACTGTCTCTGTTGGTCTATAATTTTTGTCATTTCTTACTGATTTTGTTTTGTCTCCTGTATCAACATGATTCCTGGCTTTTCGCTGTGAATTAGATCTCTAAGGGCAGCTAATTTGGAGGGGTGCGCTAAAGCCCTGCCGTCCAAGAAAGAATTTTCATCATGATGCATTGGGCATGCAGAGAGGTGCTCGCCTCTCATGATCTTTAATACTTGTCTCTTTTTCTTAGTGTCGAAGGATGTAGGATTATATTGGGGTTTGCGTGCCCATGGCTATATCTTTTTGGGCGTTCTCATCCCTCTGTTGCTTGGCTGATTTTTTGCCCAGTCCCTGTTTTTTCAAAGCATCACTAGATGCTCCATGTTCTTTGGAGGAACTTCTGGTAATCCTTGATGAAGGGGGCTCAGGCGGAGGTTGAGAAGATACAAATGAAGGCTGGAGGGTGATAGGGGGCTCAGAGGGGGGATTCTCACGGGCAGAGTCTACTGCTGAGAGGATAAAGAAAGGGTTGGAAGAAGAAGGGAGAGGCGAATCAAGGGGATGGAGATCAGTGGGTGATGGAGAAGAGGAGGATGGACGCAGACCGGAGGAACCGGGAATTTCAGAGTCCAAAGAAGGCTTGGGGGGGGGGCTGATTTCTTCTTTTTGACTGTTTCCTAGTGGCCATCTTGCTCATCGTTGTCTACATTAACAAATTTTGTGAATCTATTAGCGAAGTGCCCATATTCATGACACACCTTGCATTTAAATGGAATCTGGTCATAGTCCAGCTGCTGGATATGACTACATTCGTCCACTTTCAACTTTATCACTTCCGGCAGTCTTCGACCTAGATCCACTTCGACACAAATCCTTGTGTATGCATGCATGTTGTCCTTGGGTTCACTACGATCAATGTATTTGCCAACAACATTCCCTATGGCCCGAACCGATTCATCACCCCCGCAGTGAAGTGGAAGGTGAGGGAGACGGACCCAGACCGGAACAACACTTGGGATGTCTAGTTCCGGATCGAAATCTGTGGTCCATTTATTAAGATAGAGCCCCCTTGAATCCATGAAGTATGGCCTGTTCCTGAAGATCAGATCCTTGTCCTCTTTGGATTCAAAGTGAGATGTAAAATACCCTTTTCCACAAAATCGGATGGATATTTTCCCTTTGATCTTATCTGACCAGTTTCGTTCCACCCATCTTTGGACTGTTCTTGGCGATGGCCAAAACCCTGTAAATTGCCCTATTAGTCCTTTCTTGGCAAGAGAGAGTGCTGCCATGCGAGGGATAGATGGGGGAAGCTGAACTTCCTGAAGCACATCAAGTTTCTTGACAAATTTCGAGATTGCAGGCCTGGGACGTTGTGGGGGGAGGGACTTTACCAGATTTGAGAATGCTTTTTGAGGATCGGGGGCCTCCTGGTGCGAATCCGATGGGGCCATGGCTGGGTGTTATAGACATTTTTGTGCCCTACAACTCCAAGCATGAAATGTCCATAAACCAAGGGCTCCTAAGTCCCTAAAAGTGTTGTTCTAACCCCTAAAGGAACAAGGTCAACAGATTACAGCTTCTCCCAGAAGTTCTCCACCAGAAACTGCTCAGAATTGGTCAAAACAGGATCATTGCAGCTGCTCCACTGGTTAGGTGCGTTGCATCTCACCCAAATGCACTGTGAGGGTGCGTTGCATTTCAAAACACCCTTCTTTGGGGTGCAATGGGCGAGAAATGACAAATGGCAGTGTCATTCCGTGAGGGGAGACGCAATGGAAGCTTCCGGAATCTTCTCCTGTGACACTTGCCTCACTGAATTTGACCAAGGATGAGTAAGAGGCCCTCAGTCTCCAAGTGGAAGCAAGAACTGACAAAGAGAAGACACTAATCAAATCACAAGCTGACTCATCCTCCTTACATATATCTATATATGGATCCCTCATCCCAGAGATCCGGGGGCTGGAATTTTGCATATTGTAAGGAATTGCTGTTGGTTTCTAGAGACAAACATCAGATTGTTGGGTGATCTATGCTTTGTTTGAGGTGAAGAGGGGCTTCTTTGCTGGGAGGTTGATGCTGGGTCAGAACAACTGGTTGTAACTCCTCTTGGATCTTTTCTTGTTTATCAATAAAAGCTATTTGAATTTTCCTCCATGCTTTTGTATCATTGATGCTTGTTACATTTGTATGGTCAATTTACATATGATCCTAGATTGTTTATGATTATAGATCCATGTCTTTGTATAGTGCTATGCTTCTGTGATCTTACAGGTACTTTGTGAAGCTGGGCGTGCAAGGGAGCAGGTAGCTGAGGACTATCAAAGGAGAGAGGGATCAAATCAAAGGATTAGCGCAAGACAGAGGTTGGTCTTTCTGTTCCTATCTATCTATAATTCATAAAGGAAAAACAAAAGTAGTTTTTCTCTGTTTGTTTCTAAGGCAGCTATCACACCTTAGTGGGATAGAGCAATTCTATATAGACACTTTTCCCTGTAACAAAATGGCGACTCCGCTGGGGATATAATTAGTTTGTTTGTTTATCATTCTTTGTTGTTTGTTTCATAAACTTACAAGTAGCATTCGAACTACATTTGCCATAACAAATGCAAAGTAGATAACTGCTGCTTCAATCCATTCACTGGATCTGTTTATGATTTAAACAGCTGATTCACAAACTATCTGATTGCCCTTGTGATAGCTCTTAGATCCTCCTTAGATCTACCCCTGATTGTTGCATTACTGATTGCTTTTTACTCGGCCAAAAACCAAGAACTGAACTGCAAACTGCGACCCAGAACCCGGATAGAGTGTCGTTTCTGGCCCAGCGCAGGTACTGTTCAGAGATTTTGAATTTCAGCGCACTTCCCGAAGGGACAACCTGCGCTGCATTTCAGATTCCCTGTGTTACAGGTGCACTGATCAGACTAGCTCTGTGCAGCTGTGGCTTCTGTGCTTCATTCTTTCCAGTTCTATTCCTGAATTTGTTGTCTGTGATCAGTATATGTCTGTTTAAAACCCCTTTTCCTTGCTATTATTCTGCCTCCTTTGTACAAAAGAACTGTAGATGTTTTTGTGTGTTTGTTGAGTCATTTACAGTTTTCCTTTGCAAAAGTAGCATAGTCGTACTGTCGTCCTTTGATTTGAATCTGTCGCAAGTGTCGATTTTGATCGTAGGAGAAAGTTTGATTGCTGTTGATGGTCGATTATCCTGTTACTATTGCTTTTGGTCTGAATTTGCAATTTTCTAGTGTCAAAAAAAAGTATTCATTTCAAAATCGTAAGGTGTCGTAATCATCTCTATTTTTTGATTTCGAAAAGAAGCTTGTTTATATTTGTCGCTTGAAAAGAAATTCAGATTTGTGCATCAACTTTCTTTTTAGCATCTATATACTAAGAAAGTCCAAAAACAAATACATGCATGTGCATTTGCATATAGACAGTCTGTTTGGCTTGATTTAGGAAAGTTCATTTACAGTGTGCTCTTTTCTCTTTGTGAAAAGATTCTGTCTTTCTTTTCCCTAGTAGCTAGGATTTTCATTGCACAAAAGAGATAAAAAGTTTGTTTATCATCTTTAGATTGCATTTTAGGAATTACATCTACATCTCGTGGTGAACCCGAAAGGCAAACTTCATAAGCAAGATCAACTTAAAATAAATTCAATGAATCTAACAACGCTTTGGAACTTAACGTACAACATTTAGAGGTCTAGGCTAGAGACGTATTCCGGCATCGTAAAGCCTGGTAACTGTTGTTCTCACTGATGGTTGGGTGATTCCTCCACTTTGAGACGATAATTGCCAGTACGGACTTGTGCTCCCACGTACCGTCGAGTATATTTTGGGAGACCCCTATAGGCTTAAATCCTTTATCCATAGGAAACCGTGTTTGCCGCCCTATCGATCGCAATGCACTGAACACAACATTCGGGAAGATTGACTGTCGTACCGTAAAAAGTATTATGCAGTTTTGCGATTGGTTTGGTACTCCCTCTACCTAGACTTCCAGAGTAGTCCCTTTTGTTCCTTTTCAGACTCCTTAACGGAAAAGGTCCATCTGAGCACTTGTCACTTCAGGCTCATTAAAAATCGAAGGAGACTAGAGTCATCTTTTGTTTTTTCTCGACTCTTAAAATCTGAAAAAACAAGTTGTGTCAAAGCGTCTAAAATTCATTCAATTCGGAAACATACTTCCCTTTTATTTTAGTTGATCGAGTAATCTGCAATCGTGGAAGAAAGTCAATTGAAACCCCGTCATTCGCGGAGGCTTACGAGTCAACCGTCTTTGTCTCTGGAATCGAAACCAGTACGGAAAAAATGAACTTGTTTAACCGGTTCCAAATCTCCTATTAAAGTTAGAACAAGTGTTCCAATGACATCAGAGACTCCGGTTACTCCAAAAATTTCTGGAATCCCTGCCTCTACAGAAGAAGTTCAGTAGCCACAGAAGGACAGTGATATTGATCCTAGTCTGAGAGTAAACACTCGTGTTACCGAACCAGTTCCATCTACAACCAGTTCGGAGAGTCTTTCTCTTCAAACATCTGTCGCTGCCGATTTCACACCTTCTTCGGCACCAAAAATATTTTACGGACCTGACGGTCTTCCCCTTCCACCTGGTCTGATTTCCATAGAAGAAATTGTAGAAGATCCTCAAACAAGTACTCCAACGCAATTTGGAGTCGGGATCACTCTATATCCTTCTTCGTTAGAAGTTAGTCTACCACCAGTGGAACCTCCTGTAGAAGCGCTAGGTAATCTTTTGGATAGACTACAAATGTCTGAACAACTGTCAACATCTAGGACTGTGTCGTCTGACACAGCGATGACAGAACTCCCTGCTATCACTCCGACAATGTTCGCCGTTATACCATCTGTCCCGTCTAGCTCTCAGCCGCTAGAAGGAGCCCACTCAGGGGCTATTTTGACAGTATGGTCTGTTCCTGTTTGTTCATCCGGAATAATATCTGGAAACTCTTATGTTGAGTCTCAACAAATTGATCCATTTGGAGGTCAATTTGGGCAGTCCGGCCCCCAAGGGCAAACAATTCCCTTGAGTTCTGGATTACCACAGTATGGGGGGCAGTATACCCTTTCATTATCCCCTCCGGGAGGATATCCATACGGGAGTTCACAACAACACTCAGGTTATACTGGAATTACCTCAAGCGGTTGGGTACCTATACTACCTCAACAACCAAGAGTTGTATATTCAATGCAACAATGCTTACCTATGTCGAATATACCGACTACGCCAGCTATTGTGACCATGTCGCAAGTTCAAGCGCTGCCTGTTGTATGCCAACCTCATGTTTCTCAGGTTGTAATGCAACAACCCCTTGACCCTGCGACTCAACCACAATCGCCGACTAGTGGAACGACACAGGTTCAGACGGGTACAATTACCCCTCATCTTGGTCAAACTGTTAGTATTGGGCAACAGCACATGGCTTCACAACCATGGCTGGTGCAATACCAACAACTGCAATTCCAACAAGTATACCAAGGTTCTGAGCAAAAAATCTTTGCTAACAGTGGATAGTCATACATTCAAAATGGTCAAAATCAACCATTTTACAATGTTCATGTCCACCAACCTTACTAAACATACCAACATCAAATGCATTATTCCGGTATGCAAAGACCAACTGCTCAGGCAATCCCATCTTATCCTGGGTATGCTTCACCTAACTTGAATCAGCAGTTACCCTTTGTGGCAACTTTGGAGTTACCTGATTTAAACTGGTTAACCAACGATCCAATTGCTTACGCCCCTTGGTGGCCAGCAATTCTGCATAAACTTCCATCAGATATTCCTAAATTTAATGGAAATCCGGGTGAAGATCCAACGAATCACGTGATTACTTTTCATCTATGGTGTTCATCAAACACCCTGAATGATGATTCGATAAGACTTCGCCTCTTTTAGAGGACGTTAACGGGTCCGGCGGCAAAATGGTACATCGAACTGCCTAGAGCTTCGTTCGACAACTTCAGCACCTTACCACAACCTTTTTAACCCATTTTCAGTTACCAATAAGGTACGAAACGGGAACAGAACTTCTTACCAATTTCAAACAGACGACGGCTACTCACGTATCTGATCATATACATGAATGGCGACGTCGTCGTAGAATGGTAAAAACGTATGTCCCCGATCAACTTTTAACTGAATGGTTTATCAAGTCATTATTACCTTCCATCACGGAAGATGTGGCAAAGGGGGGAGTTGTAACAGAAGAGCAAGTTATCGCTCGTGCACAATATCTGGATTTGATTTACACTCAGTCCGGCATGCTCTATGATAAAATACCTGACGCCCCTAGACCAGAATTCTCAATTCCTCCTCCTCCTAAATCGAACAATGACTCTCATGCCGACGATGGCGTGATTGGCACAACAGACACGAAATCGACAAAGGCTACATCCAAAAAGGCCCATAAGATTTCAGGTCAAAATGAAAAAGACGAACTTCTTGCTTCGGAAGTAAATGCCGTATCAACAGATAAAGGCAAAGAAACCAAACAACCAGGGAGCAAGAAAAAAGGCAAAGGGAAGAAGAAGAAACAGGAGGAATCATCACCTGAAAAATCTTCTTCAAACCCTCCTCGAGATAGGAAACCAAAAAATCCATGCCTTATATGCGATCAGGATCATTGGACCGCAAATTGTCCACATAGAGCTGAGGTTAAGAAATTCTTCAAGAATTCAAAAACCTTCGCAGTGTTAACTAATCCGTTTCCAAATCCAGGAACAAATCTGGTTGAAAGTGAAAATGCTTCCCCGTCTCAAGTGCTAATGTTGTCAGTTTCAAAACAGCAAAATGATGCTTTGATATCGACAAGGAACAAAGATTATGGGAATCCACAACTGTCGAACAACAAGGATAAAGATCAACCTAGTAGTTCGACAACAACTTCGATAGAAGTTGCGCCACCTACCATTCCTGAATTGACGATAAAACTGCCAAAGGGAGTAGTACACAAGTCGACATTTAATCCCTGCGCTAGAGCGGCACAACATTATAATATAGTGGAAGATTTGGCCCAATCGCCATCCGCTATGTCGACTCTTGAAGTACTACAGAATTGCCCATCCCAAAGGCAGGCTTTATTATCAGCCATTGGTGGGATAGACCCAAAGGATTCCAATCTTGTATCCTTCGATCATAAAGGATACGATCCTCAATTACCAGCTCAACTAGCTTTCCTTGTTCAAGTGAAAGCCCTCAACAAAACTGTTCATCGAACAATTATTGATGAGGGGGCATCTACATGCATCATGTCGATGAGTTGCTGGAAAACTTTAGGATCTCCAACCTTGTCGCGATCTTCGACGACATTAAAAGCATTCGACGGAAGGACATATACCCCATATGGTATTCTAAGTAACTTGAAAATTGAACTAGAAGGGAAAACAGTAGAAATAGATGTTGAAGTAATCGATGGAAATATTGATTACAACATCCTACTAGGAAGGCCATGGATATATGCTATGGCGGCTGTTGTGTCAACCTATTTTAGGAAGATTGCATTTCCCTTTCAAGGAGGGGTTACAATCGTCGATCAACAAAATTTCCTCCCCAACGGTTCTCAAGTTACAGGAAGCATTCCCATGATCCATGGAAGCCCTCATTCGCTTCAAAATATCAGAGTAGGCCTATTAAAAGATCCTATACTAATGGTAACTTTCACCCTTCCACCTCCAATCAACCCGGAAGAAGTGGCATCGATAGGAACCTGCTACATGATATCTTCTAAAAAGATCTTGGAAAACGATATCGCCATGGATCATGCAATGGTTTTGCCCCAAGCCCAACGGAAATATTGTAGCAATTAATGTTCCTAGCATGGGAGGCAAACCCAAATCAACGCTCATCAAGCTTTTGGATAGATAGGTCTAAAGAATATGGTACCCCTTCAGATCCTTGGTCGCAAGTGCATGTCAATAACGAAGGAATTGTCCAATCAATGGTAATTGAAGGAGCACCATGGAATGATTCCCACCATCATTCCCTTCTTCCGGATTGTGGAGAAGATACTCAAGATGACCTTTATCATCCTTCAGTTTTTGATTTTCTATCAAATACTGTAAACACGGTGGATTCCGAGCGAAACTTGTCCAATATTGAAGAGACTATCGCCATAAATATCTCGACCAAAACAGATGTTGTAGAGAATATTTATGTCGGCAAATGTTGTTCTCCTTCAGAACTAGAGATATATAACGCTCTTTTTCGCGAATTCAAAGATTTCTTTGCTTGGTCATATGATGAAATTCCAGGCATTGACTCTAGTATCGTTGAACACGAAATTAAGATGTATCTAGATGTCAAACCAGTATGACAATGGCTACAACAGGTGCACCGCAAGAAAGCCGTTGCCATTAAGGCAGAAGTTGAAAAACTTCTCCATGCTGGTTTCATCTACCCGGTTCCTCTAACGGATTGGGTATCGAATATTGTCTCTGTTATGAAAAAACAAGGAACAATTAGAGTGTGCGTCGATTATAGGGATGTAAATCAAGCTTGTCCAAAAGACAACTACCCTACACCCTTCATTGACCAGATAATTGATGAATGCGCCGGATGCGAAATATTTTCATTCATGGATGGATTCTCCGGGTATAATCAAATAAATATCCACCCACAAGACCAGTCAAAGACTGCATTTATTTGTCCGTGGGGCACATTCGCATATCGAAAATTACCCTTTGGTTTAAGGAACGCAGGGGCGACGTTTCAGGGCAATGAATTATGCCTTCCATGACATCAAAAACATCGTTCAACCATACCTCGACGACCTTCCAGCTCATTCGCGAAAGCGGACTGATCACCAACAGCATTTAAGAGCGATATTTCTACGTTGCCAACACTACAAGATACAACTCAATCCACGCAAATGTGTATTTTGCGTCAGTTCTGGTCGTTTACTTGGCTTTGTAGTCTCAAAGGATAGGATTCGTCTCGACCCATGTAAGGTCCAGGCAATCATAAATTTGCCTCCACCTTCGAATTTGCTTCAGATTCAGAAACTCCAAGGGAAAGCGAACTTTCTGAGGAGGTTCATTCCAAATTACGCCGAACTTGCGAAAGGTTATACACGTCTTTTGAAAAAGGAAGTACCCTTTGTCTGGGATCAGGTTGCACAATCTTCCTTTGATGCTTTAAAAGATTCCCTAATGAAAGCATCATTAATGTACGCTCCTGATTATCAAAAAGATTTTAACTTGTATCTGGCTCCAGCGGATACGACCATCGCAATGGTTTTAGTTCAAGAAGTTGATGGAATTGAACATCCTATATATTATTTAAGTAAAAACTTAAATGATACAGAAAGCAAATATTCTTACATTGAAAATCTAGCACTCGTAGCTATTCAAGCGATACAGAGATTTCGACACTATGACCTCTTTCGGAAAACTACCATTCTGTCAGATTGTAACCCCATGACTTATATATTGTCGCGACAGTTGCTGGGGGACAAATAATCATAATGGATAGCAATCCTACAAGAGTTTGATCTGAAATTTTTAAAATCCAAGTCAAAGAAAGCTCTAGTTTTCGCAGAATTATTGTGCGATCTCCCATCGTCGTCCAACGATGACACATCCGAAGAAACAATCGTGGATGAAAGTTTGTTTCTAATATCTGCAAGCAATGAGTGGTATGGGGATATAATCATTTATCTCCAAACCCAAAAATACAGGCCAAACACCTCACACTCCGAACAAAAACGTATTCGATACCAAGCAAAAGACTACATGATCGTCGGTGATACACTTTACCGTCGTGGTATCGATACAGTTCTGAGAAGGTGCCTCACCCATGAGGAGGCCGAAAAGGTCCTGAATGAGTGTCACTTAGGCGCGTGTGGGGGGCATCAATCTGGATATGCTACAACGCAAAAAATCTTACGAGCAGGATACTTCTGGCCAACAATGTTCAAATATTGCATAACCGCAGTCAGAAGTTGCCATGCTTGTAAATTTTCGATAGCAAAACCAGAAGACCACCCGCACCTCTGCAACCAATAGTTGCTTTTGGGCCATTCGCCAAATGGGGCATCAATTTCATGACATGTAACCCCACCTCGACCGGGGGGCATGGGTACATCATAGTCGCAGTTGACTATTTTACCAAATGGGCTGAGGCGATGCCTACATTAGATAATACAGGTGAAACAGCTGCGCTCTTCTTTTTCAATCATGTAGTCGCCAGATTCGGCATGCCGCAGGCTATAGTCACAGATCATGGATCGCATTTTCGCAATCACATGATGATCGAATTAGCTGCCAAACTAGGGTTGTCTCACGACAGCTCTACTCCATATTATCTGCAAGCCAACGGACAAGTTGAAGCAATCAACAAGGTCCTCAAACGCATGCTGGAAAGGATGATTGGAGTTCACAAAAGAAGATGGCACCTAATCCTGTACTCAGCTTTGTGGGCTTACCGAACATCGGTAAGGAATGCAACCGGGTTCACACCTTTCCAACTGGTATATGGCCTGGAAGCAGTCTTACCAATCCAGTGTGAAATCTCGTCTCTCAAACTCACAATTGATCTCCTCCCCGGAGCTTCAGAAGAAGAAGCTCGTTTCTTGGAATTAATCCAGTTGGATGAAACCCGTCCTGATGCCGCTTTGGCTAACGAAGCCCATAAGAAACGAGTCAAGGCATAGTTCGACAAAAATTTCAAACCCTGTGTCTTCTAAGAAGGTGACTTGGTCTTGCTTTACGACCAAGAATCCGATAAATTGGGAGCAGGTAAATTTAAGTCTTTATGGATGGGCCCTTATATTGTTAAACGAGTGTTAGCAAAAGGAGCCTACGAGTTAATGGATTATGACAGAATTCCACTGGCGCAACCTCGTAATGGGTTGTACCTCAAGCGTTACTATGCGTAATGGTAACCTGTGTGCTTTTGTTATGTTTTTGTTTTCGCTAAAGTGTTTATTTTGGTCAAGTAATCCACTTTTTACATTTGTTGCAGATGTCAAACCTATTGGAGTCATGTGTTGGATATGCTAATGGAGCGAGTCGTAGTTCGCGGAACCTATCTTCCGCAGCCTGGGCTATTTTTGATCCAAGCAACGAGTTAGTAAGTTTCAGAGGGGTATGTATTGGTCGATCAACAAATAACATCGCTGAATATAGCGCGTTGATAGAACTTCTCTCTGATGCCATCACACATGGTATACGCAGACTAAGTTTCAGGCTAGACTCACAGCTCGTAATACTACAACTCAATGGTATATATTCCGTCTGAAACCCAGCTATTTATCGCATGTTCCTAAGGGTTAAGATTTTGGAAAGACAATTTGATTTTATTCAATATCAACATATTTCCATAAATTAAACACATTAACTAACTCATTAGCAAATTATATGTTAGATAGACATTTGCAACATTTATAAAAAGAAACATACCATCAATGTTTGCATTTGGATCATGTAACTTAACCAAAGTAAAACTCTGAAAATCAAAAATATATATAACTGTTTATGGTTTACACATAGTGTTCTGTAACCAAGACAAAATTGGTCAAATGACCCAAAAACTAAAAATGCTAGGGGGCACCCTAGTCCAATGATGCTCGTGATAGCAAGTCACAGCCTGTGCGATCATGCGTAAGAGACGAGTCCATCGTCTGGGCACACCAGTAGTATGTCGTTGTAACCTCAAAGGTAGCTCATCAGTCCTCACATCTGGAATACCAAGAGTGAGGCCCTCAACCTACTCCTGTAATGCTGTGAGAGTCTCAGCCAAGTCGAGGTCGCGAAGGATAGCCCTTCCGACGGCCTCTCCTGCTGGGGCAGCAGCCCGTACTCTCAGGCGAACTACTGGACGAACAGGACCAACATCTGCATGTACACACAAATTTGATTAAAGTCTTGATAGAATAAAGCACAAGGACATTATAAACAAAAAATGATAAACAGGGATATGGTCAAAGATTTTACCAATGGCGCCCCACTGCTCGCCATCCGACAATACTAAATCTCGATCACCCCGGAAGTCCATGCCAGCGTATGGATACTCAGAATAAACCATCTCCTGATGATCAAACCACCTGAAGAAGGTATCAGAAAATGAAATCTGAGACTGGCCAGCATGCCTAGACATATGGTCAACCCATCTCTGCATACGTGGTTCAGTAGGAGAAGGTAAATCGAGTGCAATGTACTGCGGCTGCATCAGTGGTATCTTCTCCAAGGCAAAGGCAGTCAAAATAGAACCATACCCAAAGTTCTTCAACCTCCCGCTCTTTATCTTGGTCAACTTTTCTTTCATCACAAGAAGTACTACGTCGCGCCAGTTGAACACCTTCGGTTGGAGGCATTCCAAGGCATGCTGCATGTAAGATCGGTTGGCTACATGAAGGGCCGCACCACTGGCCATCCTACCAAAAGTAAACAGAATAGTCCTGAGGGACCTGTTAGTGACATCACGGATGATGATCTTGCCATCTTTACTCGGCTGAGATCCTTCTATGCAGTACCAGCGGACATAATCTCTCACAGAGTCGCCTCCTCGGGCCGAACCTGACAAAGAGATGGGGGCACCCCGCCTCGACAAGCCAGTCAAGAAATAGATGTCTACTACAGTCAAGGGGATAGATTTGCCCCTGATCTCGAAAACCTGGTTGGTAGGATCCCAAGCATCGAGCAAATACTGCAGTAAGTTGATCTGCTGTCTCATGCTAGAAATGCGGAAAAACTTCAGCAAGCCACAGTTCCGCAGCGCGTTTACTGTAACCGGATCATGTAGGGCAAGCATGTCCTCTTCTTCATGCTCACTTTCTCGCCATGTAATGGTCATCTTACTCCAAAGATCTCTGAAAAAGAAACAAGAGAAGAGTTAGATCCTGATTTTGGTAAGAAACAAGCAAACTTTCCATCAAAAAATTGTGCACTAAATTCCTTTTCTGCGCCCAACGCACCTGCAGCAGTGTTATAGCTGCGTTGAATGTCAGATAGCCTTTAGATAGGTCAACATTCAACACAGCTTTTGATACACAGAGGGTGCGCTGAAGGCAAAACGAGTTCTTCAAACCCCAGGGGCTCAGAAAAGCTAGGAATCAAGCTCAAAATGCAGAATGGAAACCATGAAATGAAAAAGCTCATGTTTAGCTCCTACCTGGTCCAGACGGCGCCAAGAATCGTCCACAGAATCTCCTGAAATCAGCTGATGAAAATCAAGGGGGAAAAAGCACCTCTAAAGCTCCAACAAACCAAAGTTCAAATGAAATAGTAAAATGAGAGGTAAAAACACTTTTTCATTACTTTTTACGTAGTTCAAAGTAAAATATTTGTGTTCTAACTCATTTTCAAGCATATATTGTTCATTTCTGACTAGTTTGATGAAGCAGTTAAAGATACAGTACAATCTTTGAAAGAACAGAGCTACTTATAGTAAAATAAAAAAGGGACCATTTAATCAAGCAGTTTTAGCACATAGTTCAAGCTCGTTAAAAAATAAACATAAGACATGAGCAAATGTTTCCACCTGCGTTTAAGCTCATTAAAAAATGAACTATTCCCTGGTAAATAACCACCGTGAATGTAGTACTTCAGCCATTAAAGCCTTGGTCGTGTTTTCACCGTCACCTCCACTTTTTCATTGGCCGATCATTCACCTCCATTTGATTGTTTACCCATTTTGAGGAATAGCAACGAAGAGTGATTTCACTAGCCATCCTTGTGACACTGCCGTGATTGGAAAATTCCAAACCTTACCTGGAATCAGCTGCTACCTGTTTTATCACTCGTTCCTCAAAAGAAGAGTCTCCTTTAAGTTCTTTTCAACTGACTCGTAAAATATGAAAAGATTGTCGAGCCATTGGCCTTTCCAGCTCGTTAAAGGGACAGGAAGTGCTATCCCTCCTCTAGAATTTAATCTTTTTGGACCTGAGGGATTATTACACAAAAAGATCGAGCGCTTGTTTTTTTCGGCTCGTTAAAAGTATCGAAAATCCATCACTTCTATATTGTTTTATACTTTTTCGAACTTAAGGGATTAGATGACGGAAAAGGAATTTTGGAGTTACCTTTACGTTCCTTTTCAGACTCTCTAAAATTGAAAAGGACCGAGTTATCTTTGTCGTTAAACTCGTTAAAAAGATTGATAGCGACAAACTTTTCTATAGACGAGAACGAGTTTCACTATTGCTAGGCTCGTTAAAACATAGCGATGGGTTTGCCCGAAGGGAAAATTATAGAAAAAGCATATGTTATCCTCCTCAAGCTTGATAAAAATAAAGAGGTACTGGTCAGCAATGACTGGGGAAAATTTGGGAAGAAAACTCAAAGAAAATTTGTTAGTAGCAAGTCGCTCTTGAACATGACACTTCCACTCCGTGTCCGAGTCGGGTTGGGTTGTTTCATTCACCGGCCACGTCACCATGGTCACGCCATACCATCCACATTTGGGGTTAATGCTACCAATCCACCACATTAGTGTCGCCAGTATGTTCAAGAGAAGTCATTCAGTGAATTCACCTATGTCTCACCCGCTACCATACATTATACTCCATTCTTTCATAACCGCCACCCTGAACCTTATATCACCAGATCGTTTTCAACTCCATTAAAATCATTTGCTCCGTTCCATGTCATTGATGTGGGATTCATTAAGGCCCTCCTGTGACGGATCACTTCTTGTCGACATCAGCTCATTATCCAAGAAGTTGATCTAGGAACACCCCATTCAGTACTTTGAAGCTTGCATGCCTCAATGGCAAGTTTCTCACTTCCGGCGACAGGTATACATCAATGGCCTTCGACCGAAAGATTTTGCGTGGTGTTCGACGCCATTTCCTTTATTCACACCACGTGAATTGTACTGCGGTACCTTGAGGGTCATTATCATTATCGGTGATTCCTCTCGCGCTTGTTAACAGTTTACATCAATGACTGGTAATCAAGCGATGTCTTTCCATGTTCGACTTCAGAACATTTCTCACATGGATCGACTTGTACTTCGAGTGAAGATCGGACGAGATTGAAGACCCGGATCTAGTTTCATCCATCCGGGCTGCGATATATATTTAGGGAAATAAAGACATTAAATGTACATCATTGTAGCATAGATAATCATCCTACCAAAAGGATGATGGCTCTATTAGAATCATCAGTCTACACTCAGACGGTTGTCTGTCCTATGTACATGAAAATGAATTTATAAAGCTGAGCATAGGAATGCCCGACTCAGATAGATCATGAAAATATTATGAAGATAATGTATTGTATTGTATCTTATTACAGGTCTCCTCCCAGCATTGAAAGAACTTCAGATCCTCATAATAAAGCATTTCACCCGACACCAAAAGGTTAATGGCCTCATACTTTAGGGGGCAACTGTTATAGAAATTTTTGTGCCCTACAACTCCAAGCGTGAAATTTCCATAAACCAAGGGCTCCTAAGTCCCTAAAAGTGTTCTTCTAACCCCTAAAGGAACAAGGTCAACAGATTACAGCTTCTCCCAGAAGTTCTCCACCAGAAACTGCTCAAAATTGGTCAAAACAGGATCATTACAGCTGCTCCATTGGCTAGGTGCGTTGCATCTCACCCAAATGCAATGTGAGGGTGCATTGCATTTCAAAACTCCCTTTTGTGGGGTGCGATGGGCGAGAAATGACAAATGGCAATGTCATTCCGTGAGGGGGAGAGGCAATGGAAGCTTCCAGAATCTTCTCCTGTGACACTTGCCTCACTGAATTTGACCAAGGATGAGTAAGAGGCCCTCAGTCTCCAAGTGGAAGCAAGAACTGACAGAGAGAAGACACTAATCAAATCACAAGCTGACTCATCCTCCTTACAGATATCTATATATAGATCCCTCATCCCAGAGATTCGGGGGCTGGAATTTTGCATATTGTAAGGAATTGCTGTTGGTTTCTAGAGACAAACATCAGATTGTTGGGTGACCTATGCTTTGTTTGAGGTGAAGAGGGGCTTATTTGCTGGGAGGTTGATGCTGGGTCAGAACACCTGGTTGTAACTCCTCCTGGATCTTTTCTTGTTTATCAATAAAAGCTATTTGAATTTTCCTCCATGCTTTTGTATCATTGATGCTTGTTACATTTGTATGGTCAATTTACATCTGATCCTAGATTGTTTATGATTATAGATCCATGTCTTTGTATAGTGCTATGCTTTTGTGATCTTACAGGTACTTTGTGAAGCTGGGCGTGCAAGGGAGCAGGTAGCTGAGGACTATCAAAGAAGAGAGGGATCGAATCAAAGGATTAGCGCAAGACAGAGGTTGGTCTTTCTGTTCCTCTGTATCTATAATTCATAAAGGAAAAACAAAAGTAGCTTTTCTCTGTTTGTTTCTAAGGCAGCTGTCACACCTTAGTGGGATAGAGCAGTTCTATATAGACACTTTTCCCTGTAACACTGGGCCAAGGCCCTGGTCGTTGCGGAGCTAGTTGCGATCTCAGGCTGGGTGTGCGCACAACGATTACGCTCCTCCCGAGAGCGCGTTCCGGTTTGATTCAAAAAATTGTCTATATTTATAGTGATTTTTTAACTTACTTATTTAAAGTATATTTTTATTTTTTTACATTTTCATAAGTTATTAAGTGAGATTTTTAAATGACACTAAGTTTCATGGTTGAGTTTGTGATATACTTGAGAACAAGTTTAAGATATAATTTTTGGTGATCACAAAGATACATAGAACAAATTCTATGTTATAGGACAACTAACATACTATAGTAATTAGGAATTATAATGGCACTAACTTACATGAGGAAGCATGTTTTATGATATGTTTGAGATACAAATCCAAGTTATAGTTCTGGTGACCATATGGGTAATTGTAATAATCATTTATATAGTGATATAAAAAAATGATCAATGTCAAAAAAATTATGTTGTGATTTTTAACACTTCTAAATTCTCAAAAAATCATATATATATATATATATATATATATATATATATATATATATATTATTAATTTTTAATGAAATTATAATTTATTTAATTAGCATTTGCTTAATTTTTTAAAAATAATGATTTTACTAACATTTTAAAATAAAGCATAGACTTGTATTATGGTTAATTGTTAATTATAATATAAACATTATTACAATTAAAATATGACACATTGTAATTATTTTAAGGTTTTCTTTATTGAAATTTCACAATATAATTTCTGGTGAGAGTGTAGTTCTTTATTGTTTAAATTGTATTTTTGACGTCTCTAGAAAACTCCTAGAACACTGAAATTGTGCAAACTAAACCACTCAAACTTATCTTTCCAACCAATTTATTCTAGATTTCATACAAAAATGATGAAAAATATACCTTAAAATACTAAAATATAAAACAATAAACTATATTAAAAAACGTAAAATTAATAATAAACATCGAAATTGTAACAAAAAGATTTTTAATTTGAATATCTTGTTAATAAATCCTATACATTTAATATTAGCATAGATCTATTTTAAATACGGATTTAACATGAGCGGAGAAGAATCCAATTTCTTCACGTGCAAATTTTTTTATGAGACGAAATTATTTAAATGTTTTGTATATATGTATATATATATATATATATTTTAAATTTCAACTTTGATGACGCACGGAGAGCATTACACATCATACTAGGTTGTAGATTGAGCCTCTCGACTCATAAATTTCAACTTTGATGACAAATAGACAAACAAACAACTTTACACATCATACTAAGCTATAGAATGAGTCTCTGGGCTCAATAAGATATTATATTATATTGGAATAGGATATTTATATTATATTATATTATATTGGATAGGATATTTATATTATATTTCTAAATTTATCTTAATGATATATTTGCTTATAATTTGACTAATTTTTAACTGGAAAAAAATAGCAACTTAAGATTGACATATTCTAATAAAATAATATTAATGTGAAAATAATGCATAGGGTACAAATTACTATAATTGTAATTGGTTTCTCGTAAAAGAATTTGACTTCAATTAAACCAAAACAAATTATAAAGTTTTAATAATGTTTTTCCAAAAATTGGATTAAAACAAATTTTTGGATTTCCATTAAAACTAGGTCTTAACGTTTTTCTCAATGATAATTTGAAAAGCACCAAATGAAGTTCATTCGACATTAACATTACATACACATTCTTGGCACAATTATTTTTTAAAATTTTTAATTTTCAAAGTAAAAGGATTCTCAAGCATAGATGAATGAGACATTTTAGTGATGGTAAACCTTGATGATATAGGAGACTGACTTTGTACTATCATTTATGAAAATATGATGTTTCTATTACTCTTGAATTTGGCATTCATAATGGGTTCTTAATTCATCTCCTATATCTATAGGCATTTTTAAAAATATTTTTGTACTAAATCATTTAAGCATACATTAAATCAATTGTAGTAGAATGATTAATGGCTAGACTCAAAGTTAATTTTGTTGAGCTAAAAAGCTTAGGCAAAAGAAAAGTTATATTGTCTTATCATCTTAATATTAAGTATACAATAGTTAAAGAATCATTTGCGTTAGGAAAACGGAAGAAGAAGAGATAACACTAGTGACAATGCAAGGAAGGAGGAGTCTAAGAAATAAACCAATTTATAATGCAAAAATAGAACAAACAAGTAAACGAACATGGCGTTTTCATCATTGAAGACCTAAGTCCTATCAACCTCACAATAGTAGGACAAATCCTTGCAAGGAGATTTGCTAGCACACATCTTTAGAATAACTCATTATTTGGAGAGACATTGCTTAGGTTAAAGAAAAAGAGATTAGTATAAACTAAGTGGTTGAAGTCCCATTCCAAAGATATACCAGAGCATAAAAAGAAAGTATATATATATATATATATATATATAAGAAAGAAGCCACACAAACTTCCACATAGTGTTGAGAAGATTGGTAGACAATTTAGATTCCCGCCACAAATTACTTTGAATTATTGTTATTAATTTATTTATAAAAATAATATATATATATATATATATATATATATATATATATATATATATATATATATATATATATGCATAAAATATGGAACAAAATTCTTAACCATAGATACTTTTACTTTAATATAGAGGTTCTTAATCTAAAAATAGGATTTGTTACAATACCATGAACTAATACTATGACTTATTAGTACCACATGTTTAAAAAAACATAACTTACTTCATATGCCACTTATTCATCAGATTTTTTTTAATTAATCAATTTAATTAAAAGGAAAAAAAAGCATCATAGTGATTTTAAAGATAAATCTCAACCTTTTGATTCATGTATATTATTATAAATATTTTAAAAAAATATTTTATGTATATTATTATAAATATTTAAAATATTCTATAAAAATTAAATACTTACTATCCACTTAATATTTATTAATAATTAGCCCACAGGGCTTTGGATTGACGGTGAATGGGTGTGCTGTTAAGTCACTCCTTGCGATAGGTCACTGGTTCAATTCCCCATGGGTAATTAGTTTAGTCTTAGCCTAGAAAAAAAAATATTTATTAATAATTAAATTAAAATTTTAGAAATCTAATTTTAAAATACACTTATCTATCAACCTAACTACAAAATACTACTCTCACACTTAGTTATTAAAACTTTAGTTATTAAGACAACTTGAAGGGTTCATTGCACTTTCGAAAACTCCGTAATGTACACACGAATGACTCTGTAACAGTAAGCTTATCAATGAGTGACCATACATTTGATTTCCTTTTTCACAATCACTAAACGCGAATATGAAGACCTTTATGAATGGGTGATGATACCTTTTCGTTATTAGGAATGACTAAATGTAAATGTAATCGAGTGACGATTGTAATGAACTTGAACTTTTGGATAATCCAGTGGGTTGTGGATTATGTTGAGTGCTTTTTGTATTTGGAGAGCTTCGGTGACAACTCGTTAGGAAGTAGTGTGTCGCCTGTGTGGAAGAGGCACAGACCTCAACTGAGATTTGTGTAAAGTCGCATAGGAGTGTTGTCACTCCAGGAAAGAATTTTGTCTATGTACAGACCTCAACTGAGATTTGTGTAAAGTCGCATAGGAGTGTTGTCACTCTAGGAAAGAATTCTGTCTATGTGGGTTATAAATGCAGCATTAAGTTACAGGTTGGAGTGTCGTGTGTGTAGAATTGATTGGTGAGGTTGCGTGTCAGCTTTGTGTTGGAATGTTAATTCCAACTGCTGGCTGCAGGCGGACGTGGGCAGCCGACTCAGCTAGCACGCTGCACCCAAAACCGCCAGAACAAAACCACAAACCCGCTGAGGCATATCGCACCGCTTTTGCATAAAGGTGGTTTCCGTATATTGGCCTCCGATGCGTTTTGGTGCAGGCACGTGGCTCTCGCCTGACGTAAGCAACTCTGACATATCGGGAGCTATCGTTCACTCAAGTGAGGGCTTCCGATATCTTTGTCCACCGTAGGATCAGCTCCCGTGTCCTCCGCCGTCGATCTCCTAAAGGTGCACGGGCCTGCAGCAAATTAAATATTGCGTGGAGTATTAGACATTCCGTTGACCGCCGAAAGGAATTTAATGAATTTATTGCTGTTTGTTGAGAGTTGGTATATGATTTAAATTTATGTTTACGGCACATATGTTTTTGTTCTTTTTTATGTTTTTGGTCATATACATAGGTTTAGATATATATAGAATATAGTGTAGTGCCTGCGCGCTGTGGTGTAAAGTTTTTTTTTGCTGCAGCAAAAAGAAGGTTGACTTCCATGAAAGCCATGGTGATGCACAGCAGTGCATAATGTATAAATGAAAACCGTGGGAGCGCATATGAAAATATGTATGTTCTTTTTACTGGTGGTGAAGCAAAGTGAAATACCGCAAATGGTGGAGCGGATGTTTTTTTAAGTTGACTTTTGTTTTTTTTTGTAAGATGAAAATGCACAGCAGTGCGGGGAGTATGTAATTTTTATTACAGCAGTAAAGTTTTGTTTTACAGCAGCCTGTAAAAGTTGTTTTTCACAGCAGTGAATATAAGAAGGATTTTACAGTGGAAACAGAGCATTGTCTCTGTGTTGGTTATTTAATTGGTTTTGGTATTTCCCCATTCAAAAATATCCAACAGTGGGTTGGAATGTTAATTCCAACTGCTGGCTGCAGGCGGACGTGGGCAGCCGACTCAGCCAGCACGCTGCACCCAAAACCGCCAGAACAAAACCACAAACCCGCTGAGGCATATCGCACCGCTTTTGCATAAAGGTGGTTTCCGTATATTGGCCTTCGATGCGTTTTGGTGCAGGCACGTGGTTCTCGCCTGACGTCAGCATCTCTGACATATCGGGAGGTAAAGCTCAGCAACAAGGTGGCTTCCGATATCATTCTCCACCGTTGGATTTGCTTCTTCATCCTCCACCGTCGATCTCCGAAGCTGCATACGACCCGCATCAAATCAATGTTTGCGTGGCGTGTGAGGATTCCTGTTGACCGCCGAGAAGGGAATTAAATGCTTTTAATGACTTTCGTAGTTTTTGGTAGAGGCTTTAATTTTGGATATGGGCTTGTGTCCCATATGATATACGTCACATTCTTTTTGTATGTTTTTATATATATATATGTTGTCAAAAAAAAGTCTATGATAGAGAGTATTTAGTGTGTGCGTGCTGTAGTCTTTATTTAGGTGTGCCCGTGAGCAAAAAAAGGTTAAGTCATGTTTTTTTTTTGTTGTGATGTATTGTGGCTGCGGCAGTGTATAGTCGTGTGCGTTTTTTTTGGGTGATGGGTATTGTGCCTGCGCACAATTTTTTTTTAAGTAATGGTGTTATGTGGTGGCTGCACACAACAGTGCGATTTTGGTAAATGCACAGCAGTGCGATAAAACAAAAACAGGGATGTAATGGTTTTGGTGGCCATTGTAAAACAGAGGTGCATTGTAATGGTGTTGACCCTGTGCACGTTTTTTTTGTTCATGGAAATGTATTGAACGCACAGCAGTGCGAAAAGAATTTTGAAGAACAGAGGGTTGTTTTGTAATATCCACAGCAGTGGAAAATCTGTGAGAGCAGCAGAGTTTTTTTTTTTGATTCCCTCTTTGTACAGAGGAAGAAATATGTAACAGAGTTTCGTTTTTTTTAAATTAATAGAAATGTGTTGTGACTGTGTAATAGACTGTTGAGTCATTTTGTTTTTTAAGAGGTTCCCTGTGCAAAGATCCTGGAACAGTGGAAACAGAGCATTGTCTCTGTGTTGGTTATTTAATTGGTTTTGGTATTTCCCCATTCAAAAATATCCAACAGTGGTATCAGAGCTAGTCCAGGCTCTTTGAAGACTCAAAGAAGCTGAAGGAAGGTGTTGTTGCAGCAGTCAAACTTCTCCAGCAGTGTGAAGTTTCAGCCAAAGGGATTCAGGTATTTCTTAAGTTTTTGTGTTACTGTTAAAGGAACAGTCAGTGATTTAAAAGAAAACACAGTCAAGTATTTAAAGCCTAGATAAGAATGGCAAGGTCAAAGAAGAAAGCCTCCAAGCCTGCTAAAAATGTGTCTCCCCCTTCTACTAAACTAGAAGGCAATCCATTAGAATACATTCTATTTGAAACCCCAAAGTTTGATGGAAACTTTAATGTATGGGAAATAATGATGAGGGCTTTCCTAATGTCTGAGGGGATTGAAGTCTGGGAGTCAGTGATTGATGACAGCAAGATGGATAAAGAATCCATGGAGTATGATTCACAAGCAACAAAGACTATCTTGGATGGACTCCCTGATTCTGTGAAGAAGAATCTAGGAAAATATACATCAGCAAAGGTTATATGGGACAGACTGCATGACCTTCATGCAAAGGGAGCACTGACCATGACAATGAGTCAAGAAGAACCCATCATAGAAGCTGAGAATGAAAAGCTTGACCTCATCAAGTTTCAAGTAAAAGAAAGGGATGAAGAGCTTACCAAGCTGAAGAAGGAGCTTGATCAATGCAAGAGGAAACATCATGAAGAAGTCATATCCATGACAAATCAGCTGAATGAATCAAAGAAGCAGGCAGATGCCTTTACAAGCCAACTTGAACAAAGGCACAAGAGAGTGAACAAGCTTGTAGAAGAGATTGGACAGTACAAGGAAGAGGTTTCCTCCCTTAAGTCCGAACTACAAGAAGCCAGGAAGCAGGCACAAGGAGCTGAAAAGAAAATGAAGAGCAGTCAAGCAAAAGATGAAGAAATCTCCAAAATGAAGTCTGATATTATCTCCCTCAAAATAGTAGCAGCTGAAGCTACTCGTAGCAAGGAAGAAACTGAGGGACAACTAGCAAAGAAAAACAATGTATGTGAACAGTTGGAAGAAGAGATTGTCCTCCTCAGGAAGAAGGTTGAAGGGATGAACAAAATTATGAAGAGCTCTCAAGCATTGGATGACATGCTCAGCTATCACAGATCTCCATCTGATAAATCAGGACTTGGGTATGTAGGTGAACCCTCAAACAAGGATGAGGATGCTTTAAGCAAAGGAGATGTGAAGAAGCCAGAAAGAGATGGTGATGCTCCTAGTTCCAGCAAAGGCAAGGAGAAAAATGAAGGCAACAATAGAAGAAATCCTCCACCAAGTAGAAAACCAGCTCCAAGAAGAAATGTAGCTGATGGCAAAGAGGCAAGATGCAATGGTCATCAACAAAGGATCTCAAGGCAGCAAGGGTTCAGAAGTGCATCAAGGAAACCTCCATCTCCCAGGTACCAAAGTTCATTTTATGGTTATTGTTATTCCTGCTCAAACTTTGGTCATATGGCAAAAGACTGTAGAGCATTTCATGGAGATAGATGTTGTGGTCTTCGACAACCTCCAAGAAACAATTTTAGAAGAAATCATGAAATGTCATTCATGAAAAATGTAGAATTTTTTAAGTGTCATAACATTGGGCATATGGCACGTGACTGTAACTTGACATGGGCTCTTACACAAGCTAGACCCATGCAAAAGAAGAAAGTTACACAAGTATGGAGAAGAAAATAAATACAGTGTGAAAGCCCCTTAAGCAACGCAGCTGATCTAAGTTTGTTTTGAGAAAACTTGCCAAAAGAAGACAAGCATACATTAAAGGGGAGCTTGTAATTCTTATTGCTGAACTGTATTAACAGTCACTCCTTGATGAAAATTAAAAAAAAAAGAAAAATATGAAGTTAAATCTGCCATAACAGCAGAGAAGAAAAGGGGACAGCGCTCAAATGTAAAGAGCAGCAGCGCAAGAAGAAAAGTATGCAGAGCATGGAGACCCTCACAGCAGTGGGAGGACAAAACATAAAACAACAGTTTGAATTTTTTTTGTTATGGAGCACATGCATTGAAATGCATAGCAATGGAAGGTAGTTTCCTTCTATGTATTGTGAGAGAACACATTCATAGCAGAGTGAGTACAATACACAGCAAAAAAATGTAATGTCTTTTCTTCATATGCAATGCAGCATGCAAAGAAACGCATAAAGAAAAACAGGGACAACAGATTTTTAATGCACATGGGTGAATGATAATGTGTGGCAGTAGAAAAATGAAAGGAATTGCACAGCAGTGCATTGTGTAAAAAAAATGAATGAAGACTAAGATTGTGTGAAGCAAGGGTGCATAAGAAAAGGCAGCAGCCTGTGTTATTTTTTTTGTGGAGAATGAAGTGTCAAGAGTATGGGCACAACAGTATGATGAAACAAAAGGCAGCCACAGTGCAAATTGTAGAGGCAACGCAGCAGCAAATAAAAACCCAGGGATGAAAGTCTATGGTCATGGGTATGGACAGCAGTGAATATGAAAAATGCAGCAGCAATAAGTTATGGACAGCAGCATGATGGCAAGAAGGAGAAGCACACAGCAATGCAAATGAGAAAATGCAGCAGCATGAAGTTTTTTTTGTTGAAGAAATGAAAGGTAATGGGCAGCAGCACATGTAAAAGAAATTTTTTCTTTACAGCAGCAAATGTAAGTGCAGTGAGTGTGTTGTTTGCATCTGAAATGCAAGTGAGACACAACAGAAGTACAATTGTAATCAATGAAGGGGAGCACGCAGCAGTGTGAAGAAAAGTTTTCCCATTGTGAAGAAGGGAAGCACGCATAAGTGCACAAGTGAAGAATTCTCACACAGCAGTGTGAATGTGAGAAATGTAAGTGAAGTGCAGCAACACAACAACAAGTGTAGACACAGCAGTGTGGGGTAGACGCAGCAAAGAAAATGGCACAACAGTGCAGCAGAGAATATGCAGCAGCATAAAAGAACAATGTAATGAGTTTGCACACACAGCAGTGCAATGATTGTTTGTTTTGGAACTGCATTTGAAGCAGTCATTTGGTGAAACCCTCTGTTAAGAGGAAGGTGCTCTTCAGCACATTGTTATAGTGAATCCCTCTATCAAGAGGAAGGTGCTCTTCAGCACATTGTTATGGTGAATCCCTCTATGTGAGGAAGATGTCTTTGTAACAGCAGTGTTGGTGAATCCCTCGATGTGAGGAAGTGTTTGGGTATGTTTGAACGCCCAGCAGTTGAAATTAAAGGGGAGTGTTGGAATGTTAATTCCAACTGCTGGCTGTAGGCGGACGTGGGCAGCCGACTCAGCCAGCACGCTGCACCCAAAACCGCCAGAACAAAACCACAAACCCGCTGAGGCATATCGCACCGCTTTTGTATAAAGGTGGTTTCCGTATATTGGCCTCCGATGTGTTTTGGTGTAGGCACGTGGTTCTCGCCTGACGTCAGCATCTCTGACATATCGGGAGGTAAAGCTCAGCAACAAGGTGGCTTCCGATATCATTCTCCACCGTTGGATTTGCTTCTTCATCCTCCACCGTCGATCTCCGAAGCTGCATACGACCCGCATCAAATCAATGTTTGCGTGGCGTGTGAGGATTCCTGTTGACCGCCGATAAGGGAATTAAATGCTTTTAATGACTTTCGTAGTTTTTGGTAGAGGCTTTAATTTTGGATATGGGCTTGTGTCCCATATGATATACGTCACATTCTTTTTGTATGTTTTTATATATATATATGTTGTCAAAAAAAAGTCTATGATAGAGAGTCTTTAGTGTGTGCGTGCTGTAGTCTTTATTTAGGTGTGCCCGTGAGCAAAAAAAGGTTAAGTCATGTTTTTTTTTTGTTGTGATGTATTGTGGCTGCGGCAGTGTATAGTCGTGTGCGTTTTTTTTGGGTGATGGGTATTGTGCCTGCGCACAATTTTTTTTTAAGTAATGGTGTTATGTGGTGGCTGCACACAGCAGTGCGATTTTGGTAAATGCACAGCAGTGCGATAAAACAAAAACAGGGATGTAATGGTTTTGGTGGCCATTGTAAAACAGAGGTGCATTGTAATGGTGTTGACCCTGTGCACGTTTTTTTTGTTCATGGAAATGTATTGAACGCACAGCAGTGCGAAAAGAATTTTGAAGAACAGAGGGTTGTTTTGTAATATCCACAGCAGTGGAAAATCTGTGAGAGCAGCAGAGTTTTTTTTTTTGATTCCCTCTTTGTACAGAGGAAGAAATATGTAACAGAGTTTCGTTTTTTTTAAATTAATAGAAATGTGTTGTGATTGTGTAATAGACTGTTGAGTCATTTTGTTTTTTAAGAGGTTCCCTGTGCAAAGATCCTGGAACAGTGGAAACAGAGCATTGTCTCTGTGTTGGTTATTTAATTGGTTTTGGTATTTCCCCATTCAAAAATATCCAACACTTTGGAGAATCTGGTTGTGTGTTTGAGAATCAGTATCTACCAACTGTGTGAAGAGAAGGAGGAAAGGTTTGACAGCTTCAGTCCGTCGGTGGAGCACGTGCCTCAGTTGATGAGAGTTGTCGCTGCCTGCATAGAGAGGCACTGTGAATTGTTGATCTATGCATTTATCGACCTGGTCTTGGGTGATTGGTGGTGTGATGATCTGGTACCAACTATGGCATTTATTCTTTCATTCATAAGTGAAATTTCTTCATTCCTCCTTCACTCATTCATTCATAAGTGATGATCTGGTGCCAACTGTGGCTCGATTGGGATTTCATTGTCTCCTTGGGCTTTGGATGCGAAGGAGGAGAACAACGAAGTTTACAGTCTTTCCAGGAACTCGAACTCTGGAACTCCAGATTGATCCGGTTGGATTGTTGTGCTTGCCTGGACGAATCCATTAAACCCTTGGGATTTTCTGTTAACGCTGATCTCTTCTATCTTGGGAGGTGTTGGATTTGTGTCCGTGTTCCTTCATAGAAGGTCCCTGGTTTGCTCATCGCTTCTCTGTTGTATTGTTATTTTCGAAATGGATCTTCCGAGCTTGGCAGTTTCTGAGAGAAAACATGAAGACTCTATGAAAAGAGCTTGTTCATTACATTCACAAACATATAGATTTATACATAGATTGAGCAGGAGTGTCATTTATTTTTCACCAACACTCGCTCACTCCAGCCCAATGACATAGAGAAGCAATTCTATGGATTCTATGGAGTGCATACGAGGAGCCAGTCCTACTTTGGAAATAATAATCCCAACCACCGCAATAAACACTCTAACAACAACCATACTTATTAGAGGTACTTTTGCAGGTTGAGTCTTTGTTGAAGATGGAAGCACTGAGTGAACCATTTTGAAACGCAACAAGGAATTTAAAGCATTTAATGTATTTTTCTAAATAGATATGGGCAAGCATTCATTCAGTGACTATTGCCCACACTCCACAAACACCTGTGCATTCTGATAACTATTTTGCTTTGTCATAAATTAAATGTAAAATCTTATGTTGAGTTAAATATGAATGCAAAAGTCATTTTGTAGAGGAGAGGGTAAGAGAGTTAAAGAGAAAAAAAAGAGTGAGGGTATCGGAGGAGAAAATGGTGGAGCAAATTTTGTTGGGCTCGTGAAAACAACAGTTACTATGTTTTACTGTGTGTTATTCTGCCTAAGCATAAATCACTGTAAAACCTTTGTTTTACTTGGTGAATGAGCGGTAGTCTCATGTAAATGTATTTTGATGTTTTAGAATTCAATACTAAGTTTTTAGTGTGTTGCTCCAAACCTACTTTGTTCTATTTTTTCCATGAGTAAATATTTTTATTAAGTCTATGTATAGCTTCATGAAGAGTCATAGAGTTGCATGAAATTGCTTCGTGAAAGTCATAGCCCTATGCCTCTCCACGTAAATTCTCTGCGTGTAAATTCTTTCAATTCTTCTAACATGGTATCGGGTTAAACTTTGTTAGTGTAAAAACAAGTGTTTTTACTAGCAGTTAAAATTGTTTTGAGGGCAGATTGTTTTTAGCATATTTACCAGGAGGTAGAATGGTTTTTTTCACTTAGAAATGGCAACATCAAGTACAAGCTTGACTAATCCTTAGCTACCTCAGTTTAATGGAAAAAATTATGATTATTGGGCTATTACAATGAAGGCCCTGTTTTCTTCTCAAGACATTTGGGATTTCGTGGAGAATGGTTTTCAAGAACTAGCAGATGCAGCATCATACAATGCCTTATCTCAACAAGAAAGAAATATGTTAAGAGACAACAGGAAGAAGGATTCAAAAGCCCTGCCTTATATTATATCGCAAGCAGTACATGAAAGTATTTTCCTAAGGGTTGCAGCAACAACAAAGTCCAAGCAAGCATGGGACACCCTCCAGAAAACCTACCAAGGCATGGCAAAAGTCAAGACAACAAAACTGCAAATGTTGAGGAGATATTTTGAAACATTTTGTATGAAAGAGTCTGAGAATGTAGACTCGTTTTTTACACATGTAAGGGGGCTGGTTACTCAAATCAGGTCTCATGGTGAGACACTTGTGGAAAGAAGAATAGTTGAGAAAGTTTTGAGAAGTTTGCCAGCAAGGTTTGATGCCATTGTTGTGGCCATAGAAAAGACAAAGGATCTCTCATAGTTCTCATTGGATGAGCTTAATGCATCACTAATTTCTCATGAACATAGACTAAATAGAGCAACAAGCTCCTCATTGGAGCATGCCTTCAAGACGCAAGTATCATTTGGTTAAGGTCGAGGCAGAGGAAGATCATATACTAGAGGAAGAGGAAGAAGCCCACACAGAGGTGGAAGAAGCATCTCTTCAAGATCAAATGGAAGAGGCAGCATTCAAAATCCAAGTCAAGGCCCAAGCCAAAATCAAGCACAAGGTCATAGGTATGATAAGTCTTAAGTTCAATGTCATTGCTATAATAAGTATGGTCATTATGCAAATGAATGTAGAAAGAAGCAATATGACATTAGTAACAAACCAAGTGTAAATTTCACAAAATAAAATTAGAGCCATGATAGCATGTTTTTAGCTTGTAATGTAGCACAAGAAAAACAAAGTGATATATGGTATCTAGATTTAGGATGTAGCAACCACATGTTAGGAAACATAGAAATGTTTTCAAATCTAGATGAAAGTGTGAAATCTGAAGTGACATTAGGGACTCATAGAAAAGTCTCTGTCATGGGAAAAGGAAGAGTTAATATCCTAACAAATAAGGGGGAGAAGAAGTACATCTCAAATGTTTACTTTGTCCCCGGTTTGAAACATAACCTAATAAGCATTTGACAGCTCATGCAAAAGGGATACAATGTCTTTTTCAAGATTGATGTATGCACAATTTTGGATAGGCCTCCAAGTAGACCACTGATTGCAAAGGTTCAGATGACAAACAATAGAATGTTTCCATTAAAATTAAAATCAGATTTGCAGAAAGAAGGTGCACAAGCACAACTATCTATGAACTCACAATAAGCCGCGTGAAAAGAGACAACTCTCATACAAGTAAACTTTCAAGCAAAGGTAAAAGATGAAAACAGGTTATGGAATTTGAGATTTGGAAATCTCAACTTTGGAGGTTTGAATTTGCTGCATAGGAAAGGCATGGTGAAGGGCTTACCACTCATAGAAAAACCGGACACCCTATGTGAAGGATGTATCTTGGGCAAGAAACATAGAGAGACATTTCCAGCAAGAAAGTTAGTGAGGGCAAAGGCACCTTTGGATATTTTCCACTCAGATTTATGTGGACCAATGCAGACACCATCAATTGGTGGCAGCCACTATATATTGACCTTCATAGATGACTACACAAGGAAGACATGGTTCTTTATCCTAAAATAGAAAAGTGAAGTGTTTGAGCACTTTCGCCAATACAAGGCTCTTGTTGAGAAGTAAAGAGGACACTACAACAAAGTCCTTAGGACTGGCAGGGGTGGAGAATACATCTCAAATGATTTCCTTCATTTTTGTAGGGAGCATGGAATTCACAAGCAATTTACAACAAGGTATACACCTCAACAAAATGGTGTAGCGGAAAGAAAGAATAGGATGATTATGGAAATGGCATGGAGTATGTTGAAGGCAAAGCATTTTCCAAATGAGTATTGGGCTGAAGTTATCACTTGTGGAGCATATATCTTGAACAGATTTCCAACCAAAAGCGTCCACAACATAGTTCCTGAAGAGGCATGGAGTGGAGGAAAGCATAGTGTCACTCACATGAGAGTTTTGTGATGTGTGGCGTATGCACATGTATGGATGAGTTGAGGAAGAAGTTGGACAACAAGGGGGAGAAATGTATATCTGTTGGAAACAGTGATGAATCCAAAGCATACAAACTCTACAATCCATCAACCAAGAAAGTCATAATCAGCAGAGATGTGTAGTTCATAGAAGAGGAAGCATGGGATGGAAGTTTAGAAAAGACAGTCAATGTCAAAGTATGCATACCACATGAGGACAAAGAGGAATTAACAGCAACAAGTAATTCCTCAATAGTGACACCTTCTATTCCTATTCAAGTGCAACAAAGCAAGCAGCAAACAACGCCATCAACAAATAATATGACAGTTTCACGTAGCCAAGAAAGTTCTTCTCCAAGCACACTGCGAAGTGCGACACCAAGTGACATGTCAAGCCCATCTCCGACAAGCACAAGAAGACCAAAATTCATAAATTTAAATGAAATTTATGAGTAGGATGAAGTTGACACTAGCGCTGGTCTAAATTCCTTATTTACCTTGTTTTTTCATGTAGATGACCCAATCCATTTTGAAGATGCAGTTAAATAAGAAAAGTGGGTTGCAGCAATGGAGGAAGAAATAGAAGCAATAGCAAGGAATGACACATGGGAGTTAGTGAGCCTTCCAAAAGGAAAACATGTCATTGGAGTGAAGTGGGTCTATAAGACCAAAGGCAACATTGAGGGAAAGATTGAAAGGCACAAAGCAAGACTAGTTGTCAAAGGATACAAGCAGCAACATGGAAGAGATTACGCAGAGACATTCACACCAATCACGCAGATGGAGACAGTGCACGCAACTGTGTCGATTGCCATGCAACATAAATGAAAAGTGTATCAGATGGATATAAAATCAGCATTCTTGAATGGAGTTTTGAAAGAGGAATTGTATGTTGCGCAACCGCCTGGTTATGAGGTAGAAGGCTAAGAAGAAAAAGTGTATTGGTTGAGGAAAGCTCTTTATGGGTTGAAGCAAGCACCACGTGCATGGTACATGAGGATAGATGCTTACTTGTTGGACAATGGTTTCGACAAATGTGACATTGATCCTACTCTCTACATAAAAGAGAGTGAAGATAAGATTCTCGTTGTCGTCTTATATGTAGATGACTTGATTTTTACAGGCAATGATGATTTCCTCATTGTTGATTTCAAACAAGTCACGAAGAGTGAATTTGAAATGACTAACTTGGGATTGTTAAGATACTTTTTGGGCATAGAAGTGAAGCAAATTGAAAATTTCATTTTTATCTCTCAAGCAAAGTATGTGGAAGACATTTTGGAGAGGTTTAAAATGCAGAACAACAAGCCCGCAACAACTCCAACTGTCATAGGGTTGAAGTTGATCAAATAATATTGCTGCAGCAATGTCAATATGACATTATACAAAAGCATGATAGGCAGCTTGATGTATTTGACCGCCACTAGGTTGGATATAATGTATGCAACAAGTTTGGTGTCAAGGTTCATGAAGACACCCAAGGAGACACATTGGCAAGCAACGAAAATTATTTTAAGGTATGTCAATGGGACAAAATAGTATGGCGTTTTGTACACAGCAACAAGTGATTTCAAGCTGGTTGGTTACAATGATAGTGATTGGGCAGGGAGTGTCGATAATAGAAAGAGCACGTTGGGATATGTTTTTCATTTAGGTTCCAGAGCCATTTCATGGGCCTCCAAGAAGCAGCCAATAATGTCATTGTCAACAATAGAAGCTGAATATGTCACAGCAACAACAACAATGTGTCAGGAAGTTTGGATGAGAAGGATGTTGAGGGATCTTCGTCATGACCAAGAGGGAGTGACTACTATTTTCTGTGACAACACCTTAGCAATTGCATTGTCAAATATTTCTGTCTTCCAAAAAAGGACCAAGTATATTGATGCTAAATATCATTTTATTAGAGAGTTAATTAACAATGATGAAATTGTGTTGTAACACTGCAGGTCATAGGAACAATTTATTGATATCTTCACAAAGCCATTCACATGTGAAAGTTTTGTTTATCTCAGAAACTATTTGGGAATTTTCAATGGTAGTAAATGTGATTAAGGGCGAGTGTTGGAAATAATAATCCCAACCACTGCAATAAACACTCTGACAGCAACCATACTTGTCAGAAGTATTTTTGTAGGTTGCATCTTTGTTTGAAGATGGAAGGACTGAAGCCAGGCGTGAACCATTCCGAAATGCAACAAGGAATTTAAAGAATTTAATGTATTTTGCTAAATAGATATGGCAAGCATTCATTTAGCAACTATTGCCCACACTCCACAAACACCTGCGCGATTCTGATCACACTCAACAACAACATCATATTAATTATTTTGCTCTATCATGAATTAAATGTAAAATCATATGTTGAGTTAAATATGAATGTAAAAGTCATTTTGTAGAAGAGAGGGTAAGAGAGTTAAAGAGAAAAAAAAGAGCAAGGGTCTCTGAGGAGAAAATGGTGGAGCAAATTTTGGTGGGCACGTGAAAACAACAGTTACTGTGTTTTACTGTGTGTTATTCCACATAAGTGTAAATCAATGTAAAACCTTTGTTTTACTTGGTGAATGAACCGCAGTCCCATGTAAATGTATTTTCATGTTTTAGAATTCAATACTAAGTTTTTAGTGTGTTGCTCCAAACCTACTTTGTTCTATTTTTGCCGTGAGTGAATATTTTTCTTAAGTCATTGTATAGCTTCTCGAAGATTCATAGAGCTACACGAAATTACCTATGCGGTGCACGAAGGTGAGCTTCGTGAAAGTCATAGCCCTATGCCTCTCTGCGTAAATTTTGTCAAATTTTCTAACATCCTACATGTGGTGATGAAAAGTTGTGCGCTTCTTTTCTCAAGACACTCGAAGAGTTTGTTTGTGTTGGTTCTCTTGACATTCAGACAGTTGAATCGTCCAACGACAGAGTCATTCCACAAACAATATTTTTATTAGTCAACATTTGTTGTATCACACAATTTGAAGTGTGGTTCGGTGGCATGGATTGGATTAAGAATGGCTAGATAGTATTGCATTTTATGAAGGTTGGATTTTATGAAGGGAGTACACTTCCAAATTGAAGCATGAGATGTGGTTGTGCATGCATTAGAATGTGCAGAATGAATGGAGAAGGCATCCCTGTGTGAGATTCTCAGCAATGCTTATGACGTTGTTCCTCCAAATTTGAACGAACAAGAGAACTATATTTGATGCAATGTAACTTAATAGAATCTCCACTTGTTCTAGAGCCCTTTTAATGAGGAACATAATCAAGAGAAACATGGTATTACCAAAGAGGAAATCAACTTGATGTGTGCTTGGACTTCAATAAGCAGACTGGTTTTTGCATGGGAAATGAAAGGAGGATGCCAAGGATGAGAATGAAGCCATTCAATGGAGGCATCCACGATTTGTCTGAATTTACAAGGATTGTCAATATTTGGATACATTTGAAAAGACGTTCAAAGATAAAATCACTGTGTTACCGCTGAAGAAATAGTTCATCAGATTTTCACTGAGGGAAAGATTTGGGTTTGAGGTTCAAGTTGAGCTGAGGGTCATGTTTGATGCGGTGATCTGAAATGATCATAGACTAAAACTGATGTAGAATTGATTAGCTATTAATGAATTGAATGTTAGCTGAAAGTGCAGAAATCGAGAGAAAACTGCTTGAGAAGAAGACTTTACGACAATTGATTAAACATAAGTAAGATGCATAACAGAAGTGAAAACAGTAAAAACAAAGCAATACCATACTGAAAAGTTGATTATGGAGTTCGTCCTTGATGGACTACATCTCTGGGTCCGCTTTCAAGATGGGCGACCGCTTTATTAGGATCGATACCAAGGAGTTCAATTACACAGAAAATAAACAAAACTGAATGTGCATGCAGGCACTTTTGATCACTATCAAAAGGAATCTCTCTGAACCAAATTTCCAATGCCTGTCATGGTTCCCAATTCCGACTCCTGATGCTCTTGTTACACTAAAAACAAAACAACCTCTCACTTCCAGAATCTGTAGACAAAAACTCTAAAACCACTCTCTAATCCCTTCCATGGACAAAACTACCTCTTATAGGCCTACAGGTACATCAAAACCACCTTTGGCTGAATTCAGGATGAATTTGTTGTCTTCTGGATGGGTTTTGGAGCCTTAGGATGGCTTGCATGGTGGTCGCATTAGTTGTTTAACAAAAAACCATAATAAAACCCAAAATAACATTGGATAAGCTTGAATCCATTAGCGGTTAGCTAACCAGGTGGAGGAGCTGACAACATATGTGAACAAAATTTTTTAACCTACGGTTTGGGCTTCGACAGTTCCTGTGATGCAGGAAAGTGTTCCCTCTGCGGATAGAGGCAACCCCTCTAGCCCTAGAGTGGGTCTAGTCACAAACAAGGACAGATCAACAATAGCTTTCCTTAAACAGTCATAGTTGGAGGCCTACCTCAACCGGTGGTCGATGGAATTCCGTTGTGCTGCTCCAGCTTCTGCTTCCTTCTTCTAATGAGAAGTCAACCTGAAACAATGCAAAGGAAATACAACAAAGCACGTAACCGGAACAACAATGATCTATTTACTCACAAAGTCAAGAAGTCATGAGCTATCAAGTACATTACATACAAGACATAGGAAAATATGATTGATTGCATTAATAATGAAATAAGAGTAAGCTTACAACCAAAGTGTTGACGTCACAAGCCTTCTCAGAAGGGATCCAGCCAGCATGTACCTCAAGCATTCACTCTTTGAAGATGGATCTCCCAATACACAAGTCTCTCTCACTCACAAGTCTTACACAAGATTAAGGGCACTTCATAGCCTTCCTCAAGCTATCAACAATCCCACACTTGTCACACTCACACCAACTATCTAGCAAACTCACAAACACTAACAACAATATCAGCAAACATTCCCCAAAACTAAGAACTCCAAACTAGCAGCACATGGCAATGGTGAGAGTTTAAATAGGAGAAGGAGTCTCCATGAAAGGTGGGAGGGTGAGCTTATATCCAAGGAAGGTAGCACAAATGATGGAACATCCATGCCAGAGAAAGGAGGGCGACATAAACTAGGCCAACAACTAGGTCTGGAGTCATCTGGAAGGCTGACTCTTGGAACAAATTTGCCCAATCTGGATCATCGCGGGCACATAACTGGCCTTCCGCGCTGACATCGCTATCGAATAACGTAGCTAGTCAGGTCATTGCAGGATATTACAAGAGATAGTCACGCTGGCACATAAAGTCAGACCATTGCAGGAAACATGTGTACTTCCACGATGGCAAGGCTTATGGGCTATTTTGGAGCACCCTTCAACGCATTTATTTGGCCAACAGACGCGATGAGGCAGAAACCTTTGGAAAAGTGGGTCATTTGGCAACATCAGAGAGCATTTGCCTAACATGAGCATGTATGACTTTGGACACATGACACAGTAGGAAGACTGGAGTGAAGACAATGACAAATTACTGTGTAACAGATGCCCCCTAAAGTATGAAGCACGAGAGAGAGGGAGGGGTGAAATGCTTTACGAAACTAACTGAGCTAGAACACCATCTGGAAGAACCTGCACGCAAGTACAACTGATATCTTTGATAATGAAGTACATGTAGTCTAGGCATGGGCGAAACAATCCAAAAGACATGAAATAGGTCTATGGTATGGACGCAGCCATCCAGACGATAATAAAGGTATGGTCGTAGCCATCCATGAAGACTCAGGTATGGTCGCAACCATCCATCAATGAGTCATGTAATCATAAACCAATGCACGCATCCAAAACATGTGTAATCTGAGTTCGAGGTCTTGAACCCATCTGATCATAGTACAAATTCGAACATGCGAATAGATGTGCTAGTTTAGGCAGATTTTCAAACCGGGCTCCGCTTCTCGGTCATCACGAGTATACCCTATCGGGTTCGCGATGGCCGAAAAAATTTACACATGGCATGCTCCGATCATCGCGGGAAAGTGGTATACTTCTGTGATGACCGTTAAAAAAATGAAATAGAGACCTCGCGTCATCGCGTCTGTTTTTAAAACAGACGTGATGACGACGGGAACTTATGTTTTTTGCAAATTATGCATCAAAATTTGATAACCGAAGCGCTAATTCAATTTTCTTCATCATGCAGGTGACAATGGCGTTTGTTTGGCAAGAGCGGACGCATGATGACAACGATATAGAAGCTTTCGTCGACGTGGGGTGCCAAATCGCATTACGGGCATGCAGATTGCTCAAATTCTTCCTAACTCTGCATCTCCGATCACAACCTAACTTGCTGGAGCTACTGATTAGGGCCTGGAATCCCATAGATGGGAAATTCATCATCCGAGGCCAGGATATCGAGTTTGACGCTACAGACATATATTTTTTGACCGGGCTGTCCTGTCGAGGTGAGAGGCCCATTCTGGAGGGGCAGCGACCCAGGGGTGATTCCTTAGAGATGCTGATGGCTCAAGTGTGCCCACAGGCATGCAAGACGAGGAGTGGGAAGGTGGCAATCCCAATAGTGGACGATGTAGTCCTTCGTGCTATGATTTTCATGGTGACATGGGCAGCGGGCTCCCAAGCCCAACATGAGGCTTCGAAGACCCAACTTCGGTTGGCTCTTAAGTGTCTCAATCCCACCATGTTTAACTAGGCAGAGACAGTGACGGCGAACATGAAGAGTTAGCTCACCAACTGCCATCGAGGAGAGATGAATCAGTTTTGTTACGGATCCATCTTAGTCCCGCTCATGCTGGAGAGGGTGCCGACAATGCAATTATAGGACATGGATTTGGATTTACCCAGGCCACGTGAGACAAGGGACGCACGATGGGCCCACGTCATGCCACGAGGAGGTGGCGGATGACCGGTGGGGTGGGGGCCATTGTTCTGAGAGTGGCTGGAGCGCCAGACGATCTTCATAGAGGATTGGCCATATGCAGGCATGGACTTCCGCGACGATCCTGACATGCAGCTGCCCATTGGAGAGTAGTGGGATGACGGTGGTAAGACACTTGATCACATTTTTTACATTTTTATTTTTTTGATGTTTTTTGATTTTTTCATGTATATGCCCTAATGACGAACGCTATGGTATGTAGATGTAGGACCAGTGAGACCCGTCGGGCTGGCTCCAGAGGCATGGAGGGATGCGCAAGGCATTACAGCACTAGCCTTGGCTCCTCTAGTTGATCATACGATGGAGACAGTGATTCAGAACCTTGAGGGCTTGTTAGCAGGGATTCTAGATTACATGGGGATCGAGGAGGTCCCCAAAGCATCCCAGATCCACACAGTAGGAGTGGAACCCAGGATGCACCGCCTGTTGAGGCGGGTGACATGAGTGGCGGTGTACTATAGAGAGCACAACCCACCACAGTAGACACCTAGGTTTTTATTTCCTGCTGGTGATTTTTGAGATACATGTGTCTCAGATGTACAGAGAAGACAGACTCTATTTGGACATGTACACTTATTTTTCGAGCGCCTAGGTGCGCCATGGGATATATATATATATATATATATATATATATATATATATATATATATATATATATATACATATTCCTATGGTCTATTATTGTGTTTTACATGCTTCTTGTATGCTGTTTTGATTATATGTTACGCAAATGTCTGTCTAATACATGATTAGCCAATGCATCAGTTAACATGTTTAATTGTCGTGGAATATGTCGATATGTAATGAAATAAAAATTTCTCTCTAACAATTTAACACGTAAATACAACCTTAAAATGCGATGGTCTCTGATGCAATATTGCCGATTGAGCTGGTGGACGACGAGTTGAGAGTCCAAGTTCACAACCAATGCACAAATACCGAGATTAATCACCTCAGCCAGTAACTCAATCACAACACTATATTCAGTGACATTGTTTGTGGTACAACCTAAACACACCATGAAGGTCTATCAACTCACCATGAGGATCGTAGATCACCCATGCCGCAGAAGACAAGTTGTGGGTACTGCAGCAGGCACCATCGACAAAACCAACGTAAGGTGCACCAAACATCTGCACAAAAAGCAAAAGACACAATAAGCGGCAATCATGCCTTCACACCAAGTCAAAACATGAAAACACACACACACGACAATTACGAGGTGTAGATGAGGTGCGGGTTCATTTTTACACAAGCTTGAACCATGGAGATCTCTGCTTGGATTCGGTTTCATGTTTTCACAAGCCTGAAATGAAAAAACTATGCTTGTTATAAGTTCACATGCCCCCCAAGCTTCATCGCATTCAACGAAGTGGATGGAATGAATGTTCACTTGCGAGATTTTGGAAAGACTCGACTTGGATTTTATGAGATCTTAAGCAAAGACTTTATTTGGAGAGGGAGATTGTTTCATTTTTTAATGAGGTCGACATGGTAAAAGAACCATCCTCATAACCCTTGTTTCATTGTTTAACGAGGTTGACATAATATCAAGAACTTTCCTCAAGACTCCTTGTTTCATTTTTAAACGAGGTTGACACAGGAACAAACTATCCTCGTGACACCTTGTTTCATTTTTTAACGAGCTTGACACAAGATCAGGAACTGTGCTCATACTCTGGTTCATGGGCCATCCAAGAACGTGGCTCCCAAGAGGTCTTGACGGAATGGAAGAAACACACTCTGGGAGGAACACATGTCAGGATGCACCAATGACAGGTCGGGTTCCAATTCCCCCAGTACATCTTGTACCAGACCAGCTGCATGGTCATCAGCAGAGGCGGGAATGGAATGGGTAGCCACATAATTAACCTGTGGCAAGGAAGGTACGACTTGCAAGCAAGAACCAGTAAGGGGTGATGGCTGAGAAGGAGGCACCGGGGGACTAAGGAACGATAATTGATCTATGGTCACCATTCTTCCATTGTGTGGAAAACAAGCCACACAGAAAAGTGAAGAGACGAGGGTCCCCATGGCATAAACATAATCATGGCCAAGGAGAAGACTAAAATTCGCACCTTGGACAACCATGACATCTATATAGATGGTTTTGCCCACCAAAAGTAACAGGAAACTTTGGAAGGATTCCCATAGGTTGACAGGGTTCTCCGTCGAATGCCAACAAATTTTGTGTGACCGGCACAAGCTGTGGGGAACCCAAGGCTTGCGAAGTAGTGGAAGGCATAAGACTGACAGACGCACCCTCATCTAGGACAGTGCCAGGTACTGCCTTATCATAGGCGTATACTGTAATCTCAAAAGGCACATATGATGGAAGGCAGAAAGTAGTCAAGTGACTCCAATCAAAAGTGACGGCCAAAGTACTTGGTGGGGGAATCATGTCATTGCCCCCGTGCCCTACGGGAACCGTAGAAGGACTCCCTAGATCAACTGGGATAGGAGATTCGTTTTTAGACTCTGGAGAATCTGATGAGACGAGAAGAACATGAGCATGATTCTCTTCCGAGACAGAGTGATCAAAAGGTGGTGAACCTAAGTGGACACTCTTTCCAACCAACGGTTGGTCTAGAACATGCTGAGCACAGCCAGGCTCGGAAGAAGGAGGATGGTCAAGAGAAAAATCTAAGTCAATCTCTTTGTCAATGGAGGTAGGGTCTGAAGAAAGCCACTGATAACCAATGGGAAGTTGGGGTGAAGAAGCTGTAAGACTTTCCAAAATGGCAGAAGTTTTATCCATGAGTGGACAAAGGTGAAGGGGATGGTTGCCTTCACATAGCCTACAGAGGAATCGAATCTTCCCTCTCTTCTTACCGTTGCCAGTTGATAGGGTGGCATTGTCATGAACTTCAGAGGACGATGAGGGACGACCCATATTGCGAGACCATACGTCTAAGATCCTAGGAATACCAGGAAAATCACGAAGAGGATGGTCACCCTTGCACAATTTACAAGGATTCGAAACTTAACCTTCCGCGGAGGAGTAGAAGGTGGTTAGACCTGATATGTACTCGGAGCAGTAACTGCACAGGTGGCCTTGCATTTATCAGACTTCTTCTTCTTCTTCGTCTTCTTCTTCTTCTTCTTAGTCTCCTGGTTACTAGATGTGAAACTTTCACTAGGCGAAGGAGGAGAGGAGGAGGAAGAAACAGGGGAAGAAGGTGTAGGCTCAACCTTGGAATCATCGTGTCATGGTTCAGACGAAGGAGATGGTGGAACAGGAGTCATGACACTCGGGACCACCAAGGTTGAAAGCAACCAAACGGGTAGACCAATGGTTAACCCAAGCAAAGGCAATGTTGCCATATATGGAGCACCGACATTTCCAAATGGAGGAAACGGACCAAGATTTCCATCCGGGGGAAGGCCTTGGCCAGTAGACTTGGGGAATGTTTCCATTGAGAACGAGCATGAAAAAAACTCTTATCACAACCAAGAACTCGAACTTTTACCAAGAATATTTCGTGGGCAGTAAATTTTATGACGCAGGAACAAAACTTGACCTTTTAATCTTTAAAGAGTCAAGAAAAGGACCAAAGATGACTAGAGTCGCCTTCGAATATTTAATGAGCCTAAAGTGACAAGTGCTCAGATGGACCTTTTCTTTTAGAGAGTTTGAAAAGGAATGAAAGTAACTACTCTGGAGAACTAGGAAAAAGGTTTACCAGACAAATCCGTAAAACTGCATATACACCTTGGCAGTCATATGAAAACCAAGGACTTTCCGTACGACAGTCAATCTTCCCGAATGTTGTGTTCGGTGCATTACGGGTTGTAAGGTGGTAGAGATGGCTTCCTATGGATAAAGGATGATAACCTAGTGGGGTCTACCAGCATATACTCGACGGTACATGGGAGCACAATTCCATGCTAGACCACTATTGAGTCATAGAAGGAGGAATCACCCAACCTTGAGTGAAAAAAAAAGTGACTAGGTTTAACGACGCTGGAGCACGTCTCTAGCCTAAACCTCTAAATGTGTGCGTTATGTTCTAATGCATTGTTAGATTTATTCAATTCATTTTAGAGTTGATCTTGGATTATGTTTCAGTTTTTAGGCCTTACCTTGTGTATATAACAAATCCTTGGATGCAACTAGGATGAGTACAAATATCCCTTTTTTTCGATGAACACCTACCTATGGGAGGGTAGAGAGATCATTCCCAAACCAAGAAAACTAAGGCAGCAAAACAGTCACTCAATGCAAATGGACATCAATTCCTAAAGTGCACAGATACTACTAATGAGAGATTTAATCATTCGCTTTCCAATATGCAACTTGAAATGAAAATTCAGTTTCACTTTTGCATGCTAAATGAAATGCAATCCTTTTGATTTTGATGTCTCTTAAATATAAAAGAAACCAATAAGCAATAGACAAATGTGGAAAAACGGTTGATCAAACCAATTGTAATCTATGTCCGAGTAGTGAAGAGAAATCGAATCAATGCCGAGATTGGTCCAATAATATTCACTAAACAATCAACCAAAAGCAAGCAAAGGGAAAGGCTCAATCAAACCAACAGCAAGCCGCAAACGAATCTTTGAGCAACCAAGAAACCAAGCGAAATTGATCCAAAAGACTTAAAACAATGAAACTAGGTCACAAAGCAAGGAAAACAAGATTCATTCAACAAAGCTCATGAGAGAGTGCCTCAACCTCTAAACAGTGAAAAAGAAGTTATCAAACAAGTGAGAACAGCAAGGGACTAGCAAGACTGATGGATTCAGGAGGCAGAATTGAAAAAATCAATTCTACAACAATCAACGCGGGTGATACACAAGCAACAAGCGCTGATAAAGAGCACACCGCAGAAACAAAGTGATGTCAGCGCGGAAGTACATGGCTTTTCCACGATGGTCCGATTTACAGAACAATCGTGACTGTTAGGCGTAATTACATGATGAACAGGATACTACAAAATGGGTGACGTGATGACATCGCGACTATTAGATTAAAAGTTGCGATGATGTTCAAAACAGTGAGAGGTGAACCAAAAACTCCCAAATCAAAGAAAATCAATATTTAATCAAATAAGGGAATTTCCTAGATCAGGCCAGGAAACTCAGAACACTGGTAACTAATCCCAAAACATCAAAAGAGACCAAAACAAAAATCAAGACAAGAGTAAACAAGAAAAGAACAAAGGCCAAAGCTCCCTAGTGGATTCGCCAATTTGTGATGCAGGAAAGTGTTCCCTCTACGGACAGAGGCAACCCCTCTAGCCCTAGAGTGGGTCTAGTCACAAATAAGGACAGATCAACAATAGCTTTCCTTAAATAGTCATAGTTGGAGGCCTACCTCAACCGGTGGTCGATGAAATTCCGTTGCGCTGCTCCAGCTTCCGCTTCATTCTCCTAATGAGTAGTCAACCTGAAACAATGCAAAGGAAATACAACAAAGCACGTAACCGGAACAACAATGATCTATTTCCTCACAAAGTCAAGAAGTCATGAGCTATCAAGTACATTATATACAAGACATAGGAAAATATGATTGCTTGCATTAATAATGAAATAAGAGTAAGCTTACAACCAAAGTCTTGACATCACAAGCCTTCTAAGAAGGGATCTAGCCAGCATGTTCTTCAAGCATTCACTCTTTGAAGATGGATCTCCCAATACACAAGTCTCTCTCAATCACAAGTATTACACAAGATTAAGGGCACTTCATAACCTTCCTCAAGCTATCAACAATCCCACACTTGTCACACTCACACCAGCTATTTAGCAAACTCACAAACACTAACAGCACTATCAGTAACCATTTCCCAAAACTAAGAACTCCAAACTAGCAGCACATAGCAATGGTGAGAGTTTAAATAGGAGGAGTGTCCATGAAAGGTGGGAGGGTGAGCTTATCTCCAAGGAAGGTAGCACAAATGATGGAACAGCCATACCAGAGAAAGGAGGGCGACATAAACTAGGCCAACAACCAGGTCTGGAGTCATCTGGAAGGCTGACTGTTGGAACAAATTTGCCCAATCTGGATCATCACGGGCACATAATTGGCTTTCCGCGCAGACATCACTATTGAATAATGTAGCTACTCAGGTCATCGCAGGATATTACAAGAGACAGTCGCGCTGGCACATAAAATCAGACCATTGTAGGAAACGAGTGTACTTCTGCGATGGCAGCGCTTATGGACTGCTTTGGAGCGCCCTTCAATGCGTTTATTTTGCCAACAGATGCGATGAGGTAGAAACCTTTGGAAAAGTGGGTCATTTGGCAACATAAGAGAGAATTTTCCTAACATGCTCATGTATGACTTTGGACACATGACACAGTAGGAAGACTGGATTGAAGACAGTGACAAATTACGATGTAATAGATGCCCCCTAAAGTATGAAGCTCAAGAAAGAGGGAGGGGTGAAATGCTTTACGAAACTGACTGAGCTAGAACACCATTTGGAAGAACCTGCACGCAAGTACAACTGATATCTCTGATAATGAAGTACATGTAATCTAGGAATGGGCGCAACCATCCAAAAGACATACGAAATACGTCTATGGTATGGATGTAGCCATCCAGACGATAATAAAGGTATGGTCTCAGCCATCGATCAATGAGTTATGTAATCATAAACCAATCCACACAGCCCGAACATGTGTAATTTGAGTTCGGGGTCTTGAACCCATCCGATCATAGTACAAATTCTAACATGCGCATAGATGTGTTGAGGTCGAGCATGATAGAAAATCGCTTGATTACCAGTCAATGATGGAAACCGTTAACAAGCGCAAGAGAAACCACCAATAATGCAAATGGTCCTCAAGGTACTACCTAGCACAATCCACGAAGTGTGAAGAAGGAGCTGGAGTCAAACACTCGTGGAATCACCCAATGGATGACCAATGATGAAAGTCGACCGTCAGGTGTGAATATCTTGCCATTGAGGCATGCAAGCTCTATGGTACCAAAGGGGATCTCTAGATCAACCTCGTGGATAATGAGTTGATGTCGATAGGAGACGACCTGTCGTAGGAGGGCCATAATGTTTCCCCCATAAACGACAGGAGATAAGGGATAAGAGGCAGATGGTGAAATAGAGTATCAGAGGAGAAGGCGAGGGTGTAAACTGCAGAAGGATTATACTCTTGAACATGTTGGCGACATGACTCCGGAGGGTGGCAACGTTCAGGCACCAAGGGATCAGAGGCTCGAAGGAGACGGCATGAATCAAATGGAATGAGGCTAGAATGATAACCCAAACCCATGAAAGGCCAAATGGCGATGTATGGATGTCCCAACCCGACAAGAAGCTAAAGTGTCGATGTTTAAGAGTGACTAGCTGCCATAGACAATCAATGATAAACCTGTTGTTAAGTCCAACCTAGTAATAGTTTAGCGAGCCCTAGGAAGGAGAAGCTCGAGTCTCGTCATGGTGATGAGTCCAATGTCTTCAGGGTTTAACAAGTCTGACATAGGTAAAACTTAGAGTCTTTTTTATGTTTAGAGAGTTTAAAAAAGATATGGAAAAGAAAAGTCCAGGGGGGTCCTTTTTCGTAGAGTTGTGTTTCTCGAGCCCGAAAAAGTATAAAACGATACTCGAAAGAACCGCCTGACCATTACGATCGAGGAGTACTTTTTGTAACTAGTGACTTCGACCTGAAAAAGTAGAAAAGTGGTCAGAAGTATATTGTTTCGTAACTGATAATGAGCTTGAAACAACAAAGGCCCGACAATATTTTTGTGTTTAAACGGTCGGAAAAGAGCTTAAAGGTGACTGCCTCTCGTTTCTTTTAACGAGTCAAGAGGAAAACTTGGTTATCTTTTCATTTTTCAAGTCGGAAAGGAGCTTAAAGATGACTTTTCGGGATCAAGTGTTCACGAAGCTAGCATAATTCCACTACCTGAAGCTCTGCACAAAAACACGTCACACGTAAACCCATTTGAGATAAAATAAACAATATACATAGTTATAGTTAAAAAACCAAAATTTGACTATCCATGTGGCAAACTATGAGAAAAAACCCACATTTATAAAATTTAATTTTTAAATTTGCAAAAATCACTATAAAAAGGGATTAACTCATTCATTTTTACCATAGTACTATTCAACTCACCGTGGAGCAACTTGGAGCATTGAGGTTGGTGAGCTGAATTCGGTCTCGTCCATGCATCATTCACCCTGAAACTTGTTCCAAGTAGACACATGTTTCCTTGCGCTTCAATTTAATAATCTTTTCATGCGTTTTGATCGTTCCATGTGCTAGTTTAGGCGGATTTTCAAACTGGGCTCCGCCGCTTGGTAATCGCGGGTATACCCTATTGGGTTCGTGATGGCCGAAAAAATTTACACATGGCTCACTCCGATCATCACGGGAAAGTGGTGTACTTCCGCAATGACCATGAAAAAAATGAACTAGAGACCTCGCGTCATCGCGTCTGTTTTTAGAACAGACACGATGACAACACGAGCGTATGTTTTTTGAGAATTACACATCAAAATTTGATAACCGAAGTGCTAATTCAATTTTCTTCATCATGCAGGTGAAAACGACATTTGTTTGGCAAGAGTGGACGCATGATGACAATGATATAGAAGCTTTCACCGACGTGGGGTGCCAAAACGCATTACGGGCATGTTGATTGCTCAAATTCGAGGTTAGAGGCCCATCCTGGAGGGGTAGCGACCCGAGGGTGATTCCTTAGAGATGTTGATGGCTCAAGTGTGCCCACGAGCACGCAAGACAAGGAATGGGAAGGTGGAAATCCCAATAGTGGACGATGTAGTCCTTCATGCTATGCTTGTCATGGTGACACGGGTAGCGGGCTCCCAAGCCCAACATGAGGCTTCGAAGACCCACCTCCGGCTGGCTCTCGAGTGTCTCAATCCCACCATGTTTAACTGGGCAGAGACGGTGATGGCAAACATGAAGAGGCAGCTCATCAACTGCCATCAAGGAGAGACGAAGCAGTTTGGTTATGGATCGATCTTAGTCCCGCTCATGCTGGAGCGGGTGACGGCACTGCAGTTATAGGACATGGATTTGGATTTACCCAGGCCACGTGAGACAAGGGCCACACGATGGGCCCACGTCATGCCACGAGGAGGTGGCGGACAACCGGTGGTGTGGGGGACATTGTTCCGAGGGTGGCTGGAGTCCCAGACAATCTTCGTGGAGGATTGGCCATATGCAGGCATGGACTTCCGCAACGATCCTGACATGCAGCTGCCTGCTGGAGAGCAGTGGGATGATGGTGGTAAGACACTTGATCACATTTTTTACATCTTTATTTTTCTGATGTTTTTTTATTTTTTCGTGTATATGCCCTAATGACGAACACTATGGTATGCAGAAATAGGACCAGTGAGACCCGTCGGGCTGGCTCCAGAGGTGCGGAGGGATGCACAAGGCATTAGAGCATTAGCCTTGGCTCCTCTAGTTGATGATATGATGGAGACAGTGATTTAGAACCTTGAGGGCCTGTTAGAAGGGATTCTAGATTACATGGGATTGAGGAGGTCCCCAGAGTGTCCTAGATCCACACAATAGGAGTGGAACCCAGGATGCACCGCTTGTTGAGGCAGGTGACACAAGTGGCAGTGTACTATAGAGAGCACAACCCACCATAATAGACACCTACACTTATTTTTTGAGCGCCTCGATGCGCCACAAGATATATATATATATATATATATATATATATATATATATATATAGATATATTCCTATCGTCTATTATTGTGTTTTACATGCTTCTTGTATGCTGTTTTGATTACATGTTACACAAATGTGTGTCTAATACATGATTAACCAATGCATCAGTTAACGTGTTTAATCGTCGTGGAATATGATGATATGTAATGAAATAAAAATTCCTCTCTAACAATTTAACACATAAATACAACCTTAAAATGCGATGGTCTTTGATGGAATATCGCCCATTGAGCTGGTGGATGACGAGTTGAGAGGCCAGGTTCACAACCAATGCACAAATACCGAGATTAATCGTCTCGGCCAATAACTCAATCACAACACTATATTCAGCGACATTTTTTGTGGTACAACCTAAACACACACCATGAAGGTCTATCAACTCACCATGAGGATTGTAGATCACCCACGTCGCAGAGGACAAGTTGCGGGTACTGCGGTAGGCACCATTGGCGGAACCAACGTAAGGTGCACCAGACATCTGCACAAAAAGCAAAGACATAATAAGTGGCAATCACGCCTTCACACCAAGTCAAAACATGAAAACACACACACACGGCAATTACGAGGTGTAGATGAGGTGCGGGTTCATTTTTACACAAGCTTAAACCATGGAGATCTCTGCTTGGATTCGGTTTCATGTTTTCAAAAGCCTGAAATGAAAAAACTATGCTTGTTATAAGTTCACATGCCCCCAACATAATGACACAAATCGAGGTGCATGCCCCCCAAGATTCATTGCATTCAACGAAGTGGATGGAATGAAGGTTCACTTGTGAGATTTTAGAAAGACTCGACCTGGATTTTACGAGATCTTAAGCAAAGACTCAATTTGGAGAGGGAGATTGTTTCATTTTTTAATGAGGTAGACACGGTAAAAGAACCATCCTCATAACCCTTGTTTCATTGTTTAACGAGGTTGACATAAGATCAAGAACTTTCCTCAAGACTCCTTGTTTCATTTTTAAATGAGGTTGACACAGGAACAAACTATCCTCGTGACACCTTGTTTCATTTTTTAACGACCTTGACACAACATCATGAACTATGCCCGTACTCCGGTTCATGGGCTATCCAAGAACGTGGCTCCCAAGAGGTCTTGACGGGATGGAAGAAACGCATTCTGGGAGGAACACATGTCACGATGCACCAATGACAGGTTGGGTTCCAATGCCCCCAGTACATCTTGTACCAGACCAGCTGCATGGTCATCAGCAGAGGTGGGAATGGAATGGGTAGCCACATAATTAACCTGTGGCAAAGAAGCTACGACTTGCGAGCAAGAATCAATAGGGGGTGATGGCTGCACATGAGGCACCGAGGGACTAACGAACAATAATTGATCTATGGTCACCATTCTTCCATCGTGTGGAAAACAAGCCACACAGAAAAGTGAAGAGACGAGGGCCCCCATGGCATAAACATAGTCATGGCCAAGGAGAAGACTAAAATTCGCACCTTGGACAACCATGACGTCTATATAGACGGTTTTGCCCCCCAAAGTAACAGGAAACTTTGGGAGGATTCCCACAAGTTGTTAGGGTTCTCCATCGAATGCCAACAGATTCTGTGTGACCAGCACAAGATCTGGGGAACCCAAAGCTTGCCAAGTAGTGGAAGGCATAAGACTGACAGATGCACCCTCATCCAGGACAGTGCCAGGTACTGCCTTATCATAGGCGTATACTGTAATCTCAAAAGGCACATAGGATGGAAGGCAGAAAGTAGTCAAGTGACTCCAATCAAAATTGACGGCCAAACTACTTGGTGGAGGAATCGTATGATTGCCACTGTGCCCTACAGGAACCGAAGAAGGACTCCCCAGATCAACTAGCATAGGAGAGTCGTTTTCGGACTCTGGAGAATCTGATGAGACGAGAAGAACATGAGCATGATTCTCTTCTAAGACAGAGTGATCAACAGGTGGTGAACCTAAGTGGACACTCTTTCCTACCAATGGTTGGTCTAGAACAGGCTGAGCACAGCCAGGCTCGGAAGAAGGAGGACGGACAAGAAAAAAATGTAAGTCAATCTCTTTGTCAATGGAGGGAGGGTTTGAAGAAAGTGGCTGATAACTAATGGGAAGTTGGGGTGAAGAAGCTGTAAGACTTTCCAAAACGGCGGAAGCTTTATCCATGAGTGGACAAAGGTGAAGGGGATGGTTGCCTTCACATAGCCTACAGGGGAATTGAATCTTCCCTTTCTTCTTACCGTTGCCAGTTGATAGGGTGGCATCGTCATGAGCTTCGGAGGACGATGAGGGACGAGCCAGATCGCGAGACCATACGTCTAAGATCCTAGGAATACCAGGATAATCACGAAGAAGATGGTCACCCTTGCACAATTTACAAGGAAACTTAACCTTCCGTAGAGGAGAAGAAGGTGGTTTGACCTGAGATGTACTCGGAGTAGTAACTACATAGGTGGCCTTGCATTTATCAGACTTCTTCTTCTTCTTCTTCTTCTTAGTCTCCTTTTTACTAGATGTGAAACTTTCACCATGAGAAGGAGGAGAGGAGGAGGAAGAAACAAGGGAAGAAGGCGTAGGATCAACCTTAGAATCATCGTGTCATGGTTCGGATGAAGGAGACGGTGGAATTGGAGTCATCACACTCGGGATCACCGAGGTTGAAAACAACCAAACGGGTAAACCAATGGTTAACCCATGCAAAGACAATGTTGCCATATACGGAGCACCGACATTTCCAAATGGAGGAAACGAACCAGGATTTCCATTTTGGGGAAGGCCTTGGCCAGTAGACTCGAGGAATGTTTCCATTGAGAACGAGCCTGAAAAACACTCTTATCACAACCAAGAACTTGAACTTTTACCAAGAATATTTCGTGGGCAATTTTATGATGCAGGAAAAAAACTTGACCTTTTCATCTTTAAAGAGTCGAGAAAAGGACCAAAATATGACTCTAGTCACCTTCGAATATTTAATGAGCCTAAAGTGACAAGTTCTCAGATGGACCTTTTCTTTTAGAGAGTCTGAAAAGGAATGAAAGTGACTACTCTAGAGAACTAGGCAAAAGGTTTACGAGACAAATCCGTAAAACTGCATATACACCTTGGCAGTCATATGAAAACCAAGGACTTTCCGTACGACAGTCAATCTTTCTGAATGTTGTGTTCAGTGCGTTATAGCTTGTAAGGTGGCAAACAAGGATTCCTATGGATAAAGGATGATAACCTAGTGGGGTCTCCCAGCATATACTCGACGGTACATGGGAGCACAATTTCGTGCTAGACCACTATTGAGTCACAGAAGGAGGAATCACCCAACCTTGAGTGAAAACAAAAGTGACTAGGTTTAACGATGCCAGAGCACGTCTCTAACCTAGACCTCTAAATGTGTGTGTTATGTTCCAATGTGTTGTTCTATTTATTCAGTTCATTTTAGAGTTGATCCTAGATTATGTTTCCATTTTCAAGCCTTACCGTGTGTATATAACACATTCTAGGATGCAACTAGTATGAGTACAAATATCCCTTTTTTTTCGATGAAGACCTACCTACGGGAGGGTAGAGAGATCATTCCCAAACCAAGAAAACCAAGGCAGCAAAACAGTCACTCAAAGCAAATGGACATCAATTCCTAAAGTGCACGGATACTACTAATGAGAGATTTAATCATTCGCTTTTCAATATGCTACTTGAAATGCAAATTCACTTTCTCTTTTGCATGCTAAATGAAATGCAATCCTTTTGATTTTTATGTCTCTTAAATCTAAAAGAAACCAATAAGCAATAGAAAAATGTGGAAAAACGGTTGATCCAAACAATTGTAATCTATGTCCAGCTAGTGAAGAGAAATCGAATCAATGCCGAGATTGGTCCAATAATATTCACTAAACAATCAACCAAAAGCAAGCAAAGGGAAAGGCTCAATCAAATCAACAGTGAGCTGCAAAAGAATCTTTGAGCAACCAAGCAACCAAGCGAAATTGATCCAAAAGACTTGAAACAATGAAACTAGGTCACAAAGCAAGAAAAACAAGATTCGTTCAACAAAGCTCACGAGAGTGTGCCTCAACCTCTAAACAGTGAAAAACAAGTTATCAAACAAGTGAGAATAGCAAGGGACTAGCAAGACTGATGGATTCAGGAGGCAGAATTGAAAAATTCAATTCTACAGCAATCGGTGTGGGTGATACACAAGAAACAAGCACTGATAAAGAGCACACTGCAGCAACAAACCGATGTCAGCATGGAAGTACATGACTTTTCCGTGATGGTCCGATTTACAGAACCGTCGCGGCTGTTAGGTGTGATTACGTGATGAACAAGATACTACAAAATGGGTGACGCGATGATAGCGCGACTGTTAGATTAAAATCCGCGATGATGTTTAAAACAGTAACAAGCGAACCAAAAACTCCCAAATCAAAGACAATCAATCTTTAATCAAATAAGGGCATTTCCCAGATCAGGCCAGGAAACTCAGAAGACTAGTAACTAATCCCAAAACTTCAAAAGAGACCAAAACAAAAATCAAGACAAGAGTAAAGGAGAAAAGAACAAAGGCCAAAGCTCCCCAGGGGAGTTGCCAATTTGTGATGCAGGAAAGTGTTTCCTCTGCCGACAGAGGCAACCCCTCTAGCCCTAGAGTGGGTCTAGTCACAAACAAGGACAGATCAATAATAACTTTCCTTAAACAGTCATAGTTGGAGGCCTACCTCAACCGGTGGTTGATGAAGTTCTGTTGTGCTGCTCCAGCTTCCGCTTCCTTCTCGTAATGAGTAGTCAACCTGAAACAATGCAAAGGAAATACAACAAAGCATGTAACCGGAACAATAATGATTTATTTACTCACAACGTCAAGAAGTCATGAGCTATCAAGTGCATTACATATAAGACATAGGAAAACATCATTGATTTCATTAATAAGTAAGCTTACAACCAAAGTGTTGACGTCACAAGCCTTCTCAGAAGGGATCCAGCCAGCATGTTCCTCAAGCATTCACTCTTTGAAGATGGATCTCCCAATACACAAGTCTCTCTCACTCACAAGTCTTACACAAGATTAAGGGCACTTCACAACCTTCCTCAAGCTATCAACAATCCCACACTTGTCACACTCACACCAGCTATCTAGCAAACTCACAAACACTGACAGCACTATCAGCAACCATTCCCCAAAACTAAGAACTCCAAACTAGCAGCACATAGCATTGGTGAGAGTTTAAATAGGAGAAGGAGTCTCCATGAAAGGTGGGAGGGTGAGCTTATCTCCAAGGAAGGTAGAATAAATGATGGAACAACCATGCCAGAGAAAGGAGGGCGACATAAACTAGGCCAACAACCAGGTCTGGAGTCATCTGGAAGGCCAACTGTTGGAACAAATTCACCCAATTTGGATCATCGCAGGCATATAACTAGCCTTCCGCGCTAACATCACCATTGAATAACGTATCTAGTCAAGTCATCGGAGGATATTACAAGAGACAGTCGCGCTGGCACATAAAATCCGACCATCACGGGAAACAGGTGTACTTCTGCGATGACAGTGCTTATGGGCTGTTTTGGAGCGCCCTTCAGCGCGTTTATTTGGCCAACAGACTTGATGAGGCATAAACCTTTGGAAAAGTGGGTCATTTGGCAACATCAGAGAGAATTTGCCTAACATGAGCATGTATGAATTTGGACACATGACACAGTAGGAAGACTGGAGTGAAGATAGTGACAAATTACTGTGTAATAGTTCCGTTGACCGTTCGCTGTGACAGTTGGCGGTTGCGTTTAACCCGATGCTCACATAGCACTGCCACCTACCTGAATGTAACTGTCCACCAAACCCACAGAGTTTAACCCTGATGGCTTACCTGCAACCTATTCGCTTTCCCGTTCACATGAACATGTATATTCCGTTGATGTCTTAACATCTGGTAGTTTAAGAACTATGGTAGACTTCGACGGTTAACCTTATGACCTCCACCTATTCACATGGACCTAACCCTTCTACGGTTAAGGTTTGTGGGTAGGGTCTACATTGCAATGTTTTTAATGGTTTACAATGTTTTTGCTATGGCTGAGAAGGTTTTAGAACTAGAGTTAGGCTTTTATTTATTGTTTTAACACATAGTTGCATGCGATAGGTTTGATAGGTTATATCATAGGGTTCAAATTTTTAGGTTTAATGTATTTTATTACATGGTAAGGTTTGGACATTAGGTTTATTCTAGGTTTAGGGTTTTATAATACATTTGTCACAATATGACAAAACCAAGTGCATATCATCGACACAAGCTACAGTTGCGATGACAACCCTTTATCGACACCCAAATCCTGTGGAGGCAGAAGACAACCACATGTTGATGACCAATCCTGGCTGAACTATCGATGAACACAAGTCAACAACCATGTACAAAACCATCTCAACTGAATGCCATGAAAAACCATAAACATTACCTGTACAACCTGATCCATAACCAACACTGTTGAAACTTTGAACTAAATGCTGACAACAACACTGAACACTGATGACGACACTGAACACTAACGATGAACTGTGCAACTAATCTGACGAGATCCTCCTGGAGCAATCCTCTCCACTTGAAAGCTTTTGGACCACAAAAGTTTGACTAAACAAATAGTCAATGAGGGTAGAGCTCCCTCACTTTCCACCTTGACTTGATGATGTACCACTACATTCGATCAATCACCTACAAGTGGTGACCCTGATGATGCCATGGCACATTTTGAGTCGGTGACCTATTCCATCCATCTGCAATATGAAAAACTTGTGACGATGGGCAAACAACCTGTTATGAACAATGCAATTGAATTCTTTCCATGAAGAACCATGAGTTAGTGATTCATAATCATCGTTGAAAACAGTCTCTACAGGATATTTTTCAATACCATCAACATGTATGTTATCGGGAAATCTAGTGTCTATGCAGAGCTGCTAGTCCCACTAAGGCTGGTAGCTACCTTAGAAGCAAACAAACTAAAACTACTTTCGTTTTCCTTTATGAGAAATAGATAGGAGGGGAATAAAGGAGATCAACCTCTGTCTTGTGCTTGGTTCCTTGCTTGATTCCTCTCCCTTCTGATAGATCTTTGCCACTCGCTTCCTCGTCTACCCCGCTTCATAGAGCACCTGTAGAATCAAAGCAGCATAACACTATCCAAGAACATAGATCTATTATCATAAACAATATAGGACCAGATATATATTGACCACACAAATGCATATATCATCAATCATACAAGAATGTGGAGGAAAACTTGAATAGATTTATTAATAATCAAGAATAGCAAAGAGGATTACAACCAATTTTTCTGACACAACATCATCCTCTCAGCAAGAAAGCCCTTCTTCACCTCATGAAAAGCTTAGATCACCCAACACTATGATGTTGCACCAAGAAACAAGCAGCACTTCCTTACAAGATACAAAGTTCGAGCCTCTGGATCTCTGGGATGAGGGATCCATATATAGATGTTTGCAAGGGGGGTGAGTCAGCTTTTGAGATTTGATTAGTGTCCTCTCTCTGATAGTTCTTGATTCCACTTGGAGATTGATGATCTCTTACTCATCCCTGGGCGAATGAAGAGAGGCAAGTGTCACAGGAGAAGTTTATGGAAGATTCCATGATCCTCCACCTTGCAGATTGACCCTGCCATTTGTCCACTCTTGCCCATCGCACCCCATAGAAGGGATTTTCAGTATGCATCACACCTACCGTGTGTATTTAGGTGTGATGCAGTGCACTTTGACCACGGAGCAGGTGAGATGGTCTAGTTTTGACTAGTTCTGAGCAATTTTTCATGGAGAACTTCTGGGAGAAGATGTAATCAGTTGACCTTGTTCTTTTAGAGGTTGGAACAACACTTTTAGGGACTTAAGAGCCCTTGTTTTATGGACATTTATGATTGGGGTTGCAGTGCCCAAAAATGTCTATAACAGTTGCCCCCTAAAGCATGAGGTCATTAATCTGTTGATGTCGAGTGAAATGCTTTATCATGAGGATCTGAAGTTTTTTCGAGCTGGAAGGCGACCTGTAATAAGATACAATACAATACAATATCTTCATAACATTTTCATGATCTAGCTGAGGCAGGCATTCCCATGCTTAGCTTTATAAATTCATTTTCACATACATAAGACAGACAATCATCTGAGTGTAGACTGATGATTCTGGTAGAGCCATCATCCCTTGGATTGGATGATTATCTGTGCAGTAATGATGTAATTTGATGTCTTTATTTTCCTGAATATATATCGCAGCCTGGATGGATGAAACTAGATCTGGGGTCTTCAATCTCGTTCGATCTTCACTCAAAGTACAAGTCAATCCATGTGAGATATGTTCTGGAGTCGAACATGGAAAGACATCGCCTGATTACCAGCCAATGATGTAAGCTGTTAACATGTGCGACAGGAATCACCGATAATGATGATGACCCTCAAGGTAATACAGTACAATTCACGTGGTGTGAATAAGGGACTTGGCATCGAACACCACGCAAAATCTTTCGGTCGAAGGCATTGATGTAAACCTGTCGCCAGAAGTGAGAAACTTGCCATTGAGGCATGCAAGCTTCAAAGTACTGAAAGGGTTGTTCCTAGATTGACTTCTTGGATAATGAGCTGATGTCAACAAGAAGCGATCCCTCATAGGAGGGCCTTAGTGAATCCCACATCAATGACACGGAACTGAGCAAATTTTTTTAATGGAGGTGAAAACGATCTGGTGATATAAGGTTTAGGGTGGCGGTCATGAAAGAATGGAGCTTAAATGTATTGCAGTGGATGAGACACAGGTGAATTCTCTTGAACGTATCGGCGACACTGACATGATGGATTATTAGTGTTAACCCCAAATACGGATGGTGTGATGGAACCATGGTGATATGACCAGTGAACGGAACAACCCAACCCGACTCGGATGCGGAGTGAAAGTGTCATGTTCAAGAGTGACTTGCTACCAATAAAGTTTCTTCAAGTTTTCTTCCCAATTTTTCCCCAGTCATCGCTGACCAGTACCTCTTTATTTTTGTCAAGATTGAGGAGGATAAAATATGCTTGTTCTATAATTTTCCCTTTGGGCAAACCCATCGCTATGTTTTAAGGAGCCTAGCGATAGTGAAACTCGTTCTTGTCTGTATGGACAAGTTTGTCGCTATTCGGTTTTAACGAGTTTAACGACAAGGATAAATCGATCCTTTTCAATTTTAGAAAAAGGGAAGTAAAGAAAAATCCAGTAATCCTTTTTCGTCATATAATCCCTTGAGTCCGAAAAAGTATAAAACAATACAAAAGGGATGAATTTTCAGTACTTTTAACGAGCCGAACAAAACAAGTGCTCGATCTTTTTGTGTAATGATCCCTCAAGTCCAAAAAGATTAAAATCTAAAGGAGGGATAGCACTTCTTGTCCCTTTAACAAGCTGGAGAGGCCAATTGCTCGGCAATCTTTTCATATTTTATGAGTCAGTTGAAAAGAGCTTAAAGGAGACTCGTTTTTTGAGGAACGAGTGATAAATTCGGGTAGCAACTGATTCCAGGTAAGGTTTGGAATTTTACAATCACGACAGTGTCACAAGGATGGCTAACAGGATCACTCTTCGCAGCTGTTCCTCAAAGGGATAAACAATCAATTGGAGGTGAATGATCGGCCAATACAGAGTGGAGGTGAGGATGAGAACATGACCAAGGCTTCAAAGGCTGATGATAATACATTCACGAAGGTTATTTACCGGAAATGGTTCATTTTTTAATGAGCTTAAACTCTGGGGGAACATTTTCTCGTTGCTTATGCTTATTTTTAACGAGCTCGAATTCCGCATTAAAACTGCTCGATCCAGTCGTATAATAGGGATGTCTCATATAATTAGCATTTTTTCAAAGCTTTTCCCCGCATCCTTTCTTTATGCAAGTTAGGAAACGACCAATCCTACGAGTTTAAAGGGTTAGAGGACCTATAAATTTAAAAAAATAAATGGTCGCTCTTCGCTTGCATGCCAAAAGTTTTGCATGCCCCCTGGTATAGTGAAGTAGAGTTTCCAGGTTACACCTCAATTTGCAGACAAAACATTTGTTTTATCGGGAAAGGCCTACCTTTTCCAGGTTACCCTCCAATTTGCAGACAAAAAATTTGTTCTATCAGGAAAGTCCTACCTTCTAACAGAGGTATCTTATTCCGGTCTAACCCCATTTTCCGAAATGAACGGGTGTGTCAACCAGTCATATATCCTTCGTGGAAACCTACCCTATACCTAAGGTTTTCCTGTCAAAACAGGACCGGGTGCATGCCCCCTGGGTTTCAGTCATACCTCTGAATCACTCGTGCTCATCAGGAGGACGGACTGGGGATTGATGAGACATTCCTTGCGTGAAAAGACCATTCAGGGATGGTATATGACTATTTGCTATGTGTGAACCGGGGAATGAAAGCTGGTCTACGAGCTTGACCACTCTTCCTTCATGCGAAAAGCACATTACTCTAAAGAGTGAGGAGACAATGGCTCCCATGCAATAAATATAGTCACGTCCAAGGAGTAGATTATAATCCAGGGGTCCTTGGACTACCATTACGTTCATGTGAACGGTTTTCCTTCTCAATGTTATCGGCACATTGGGAAGGATCCCTAACGGTCGACTGGTTCCTTTGTCAAAGCCTCCTAGATTTCTCATTTCAGGCAAAAGTGGTGGCGAACCAAGCGCTTTCCAAGCAGTTGAGGAAAGGATACTCACAAAAGTCCCTTCATCTATGATGGTACCGGCCATGACCATTCTGTATATTTGAGCAATGATTCGAAATGGTACACTAGCCGGTAAGCGGGGTCTGCCTAGTAGATTCCAATCGAAGGAAACAACTAGGTTTCTTGGAGGTGGGATCGAATAGACGGCCGAATATGACTCTGACGAAATTCCTTCTTGCGGTAAAGGAACGGGTAGACTTCCCCCATGTTCATCGGAGTCTGTGCCTACGAAGAGAATTTGGACGGTGTTGTTTTTGTTCTCTCCGGTGATTGTATAATTTGAAGATGGATCCTCTGAAGGCGAGACCGGGTCAATTGCCGCCTCGACCTTTTGAATTTCGTCTAGTGTGGATTCAGATGGTTTATCTTCAATGATAGATGCTTCGGCCAACCACAATGGCGTGTCAGCCGGATTTTCATCTAGTGACGGACTTGGCAAGAGTTTCTTATATCCAGGAGGAAGCCTTAATGGTGGAACCGGATGGTCGTCCAAAAATCTTTTAGCTTCATCTAAGAAGGGACAACGGTGGACGACGTGATCACCTTCACACAGTTTACAAGGAAATTTACATTTTCCTTTTTGTCCAAGGGCTTCACTTCCACTAGTCGACGGTGTATTTTCAACATGATCATCAGAGGTTGATGACACCAGATTGTGCAAACGAGGAGACCAGTCCTTTAAGATCTGAGGGATGCAGGGACAATCTCAATGATAGTGGTCTCCTTTGCAAATGACACATGGCGATTTAGGCCTAGATGGTGTAGTATATGGATTTTCACTAGATGATGCTTGGTTTCCCCTTTTCGCCTTTGGCTCATTCTCCTTCTTCTTCTCGGTTACTTGATTTTTGGCTTTACCAGATTCATCAAGCGAAGAGGAAGGAGGAGAGGAAGAATTGGACGAAGTAGAAGGTTCGGGGTTAACTCTGGTATCATTTAGTTGCTGACTTGATTATTCAAGAATCACGGTGTTCTGAATGATAGAGGTTGAGAAGAGCCATACGGGCAAGCCGATTTTCAATCCTAGAAGCGACAATGTTGCCATATGGGGCGCACCAACATCTCCCCAAGAGGAGAAAGGAATAGGATTTCCCCCAAGGGGAACTCCTTGTTTGGTGGACTCCATTTTTCTCAACCTAAGACCAACGTAGGAAAGGTGATATTTATTCCGATTAAAATAAATTTTAGACGCTTTGACACAACTTGTTTTTTCAATTTTTAAGAGTCGAGAAAAAACAAAAGATGACTCTAGTCGCCTTCGATTTTTAATGAGCTTGAAGTGACAAGTGCTCAGATGGACCTTTTCCTTTAAGGAGTCTGAAAAGGAATGAAAGAGACTGCTCTGGAAATCTAGACAGAGGGATTACCAAACCAATCGTAAAACTGCAGAATACTTTTTACGGTACGGCAGTCAATCTTCCCGAATGCTGTGTTCAGTGCATTGCGATCGATAGGGCGGTAGACACGGCTTCCTATGGATAAAGGAGAAAGCCTAGTGTGGTCTCCCAATATATACTCGATGGTACGTGGGAGCACAAGTCCGTACTGGCACTTATCGTCTCAAAGTGGAGGAATCACCCAACCATCAATGAAAAAAACAGTTACCAGGCTTTACGACGCCGAAATACGTCTCTAGCCTAGAATTCTAAATGTTGTGCATTAGGTTCCAAAGCATTTTTAGATTCATTAAATTTATTTTACAGTTGATCTTGCTCAAGAAATTTGCCTTTCAGGTTCACCGCGTGATGTAGATGTACAATTCCTAAAATGTAATCTAAGATGATAAACAATCGTTTAATCTTCTTTTTGCAATGAAAATCCTAGCTACAAAGGAAAGAGAGATGATATTCTTTCAACATATAGCAGAGAGCACACACTATATGCACTATCCTAAATCAAACCAACAAATAGTCTAAATGAAAATGCACATGCATGTATTTGTTTTTAGCCTTCTTAATGTGTGAATGATAAAAAGAAAGCTAAGCACAAATCTGAATTATTTTTCAAAGCGACATTACTAACAAGTTTCTTTTCAAGACAAAATGAAGACAATGACGACACTTTGTGATTTGGAATTGAAAACTTGCTTTCGAAACTTGAAAAACTACTAATTCAAATCAAATACAAGAGTAACAGTGTAATCGACTATCAAGAACAATCGGATTCTCTTCTATGACTGAAAACAACATTTGCGACACTTTCAAATCAAGAAACGACAGTTCAATTATGCTACTTCTTTGTAAAAGAGAACTGAAAATGGCTCAAAATACATAAAATTTTTTACAGTTCATTGCACAATGGAGGTGGAATAATGGCAAGGAAGGGGGTTTCAATAGAGGTATACTGACTACAGACAACAAAACTCCTGAATAGAGCTGAAAAGAGTGAACACAGAAACCAAAATCTAAGAGCAGAAAAGGCCTTGTCTGATCACCGCAGCTGTAACACAAGGAAAGTGGGATGCAGTGCACCTACTACACTCAGGAAGTGCGATGCATCTAGATTCCAAAGAAGAGATAGTGTGATGGTCCAGGGACGAGACTTCAACTGGGTTCCGGGTCACAATTTGCAGCTCAGTTCAGGGATTTAGGCCGAGCAAGTGGTAATCAGTAAATAAATCACAGGGGTAGAGGAGCCACCACAAGGGCAATTAGAGAGTTTGTAAATCAATTGTTCAGTTCATAAACAAAACCCAGAGATAGACTGAAGCAGCGTTGATCTACTTTGCACTTGCATAGCAAATGCAGTTCGAAGGCTAGATGGATTGACTTCAGGCTCCGTTTGTAAGTTTATAAAGTAAGCAAATGTCGATAAACAAACAATCTATTCTCTCCCCAACGGAGTCGCCATTTTTTTATCGGGAAATCTAGTGTCTATGCAAAGCTGCTAGTCCCACTAAGGCTGGTAGCTACCTTAGAAACAAACTAACTAAAACTACTTTCGTTTTCCTTTATGAGAAATAGATAAGAGGGGAATAAAGGAGACCAACCTCTATCTTGCGCTTGGTTCCTTGCTTGATTCCTCTCCCTTCTGATAGATCTTTTCCACTCGCTTCCTTGTCTACCCAGCTTCAAAGAGCACCTGTAGAATCAAAGCAGCATAACACTATCCAAGAACATAGATATATTATCATAAACAATATAGGACTAGATATATATTGACCACACAAATGCATATATCATCAATCATACAAGAATGTGGAGGAAAACTTGAATAGATTTATTAATAATCAAGAATAGAAAAAAGGATTACAACCAATTGTTCTGACCCAACATCATCCTCTTAGCAAGAAAGCCCTTCTTCACCTCATGAAAAGCTCTGATCACCCAACACTATGATGTTGCACCAAGAAACCAGCAGCACTTCCTTACAAGATACAAAATTCCAGCCTCTAGATCTCTGGGATGAGGGATCCATATATAGATGTTTGCAAGGGGGGTGAGTCAGCTTTTGAGATTTGATTAGTGTCCTCTCTTTGATAGTTCTTGATTCCACTTGGAGATTGATGATCTCTTACTCATCCCTGGGAGAATGCAGAGAGGCAAGTGTCACAGGAGAGGTTTCTGGAAGATTCCATGATCCTCCACCTTGCATATTGACCCTGCCATTTGTCCACTCTCGCCCATCGCACCCCATAGAAGGGATTTTCAGTATGCATCGCACCTCCTGTGTGTATTTAGGTGGGATGCAGCGCACTTTGACCATGGAGCAGGTGAGATGGTACAGTTTTGACCAGTTCTGAGCAGTTTTTCATGGAGAACTTCTAGGAGAAGATGTAATCAGTTGACCTTGTTCTTTTAGAGGTTGGAACAACACTTTTAGGGACTTAAGAGCCCTTGTTTTATGGACATTTATGATTGGGGTTGCAGTGCCCAAAAATGTCTATAACAATGTATTAACAATCTATTTTGCCGAATAACAGAGACAATCAAATATGTATTTGATATCAAACCAGCTACTTGACTTGACATACTTTCCTTCTTCCTAATTACTAAGTAAACTTGCTGCAATGAACCCATCAAACTGTAAAGTGAAAATTGCTACAACTTAGTTTGTCTTTGAAAGTATTGAATTAGTTGTTGATTTGTTTGAATCACTTTTTCTTTATTCATTAAATGATGTTTCCATTGATTAGCACTTTCCCCTGATGCATAAGTTTCCCTTAGATACTTTGACACTACTTTAGAAAAGGCTTTGATATGAAAACAAAGAGGTTTCCTCTCCACTTGAAAAGAGGTTTCCAAACTGTTCGAAACATGAAATGGTGACACAATAGAAGAGAAATTTAACGCTGATTTTCCCCAATACTGAATTGTATCCCTGTAACTGTTAATTTCCAAACTTTCACTGAAATGATTCATTCTGACATTAGTAAGAGGAACTTTAGGCACAAACTGTAATTCATGTTGTATTCCCTGCTTATGAGTAAGATGTTTGGTTTTACGTAGAACTGGAATAGTTTCTATCTCTTTGATCAAACCATGTTTAAGCTGAGTCCCATAACTTGAATAAGCATCACGTTGATTTTTATGTTGTTCCTTTACACACATGATTACAAATATTTTATTTGAACTTATTAATCGCTTCATCTAATTAGCAACAATATTCAAATGATTTTTATTTTGATGTGCCCTGACAATAAATTCAACCCCATCTTTGTTAAGGTGATATTTATGTTCTCTCCTGTAAAATACTACATCATGGTCATAATGATAAGGACTTCCTAAGACAACTCCACATATGTCTATTGGAACCACATCTAATTCCACTTCATTAATATAATTAGCTAGTATGGCAAATCTTAATCGAAACTGTTTGGTGACTTTTATCTGAGTTGATTTATTTAGCCATCCTAATGGGTAAGGTCTTGGATGATTCCGTGTTTCCAAACCCAAAATTTTAACTTAATATTCAAATATTAGATTCACTTGTGATCCACTGTTAAACATTGTATCTATCTTTGTATGCTTAGAAGTTATCCTTATGTTAAATAATTCAACTGTTTTATCCTCATTTAGATGATTTTGGTTTGAAGAAGGTATAGAAGTATTAGAACTTGAACCAGTATCAGAAGATTTACCCGTTGAAACCATTGTGGTTATTTTACCTTCATCATCTGAGTTGGAACCCAAATCTTGTTGGATTTTTGTATTGGCCTTCTTTTCACCTTTCTTCTTCTGAAATTTCTTTGGTTTGAGTTCTGGGTGAAGTTTCCAACATTTGGACTCATCATGTCTGATCCCCTAGCAATGAGTACAAGTAGGTATTTCACTTTCCTTCTGAGCTATCGCTGATCTCTTTCCCTTCAGATTACCCTTATTCTTGTTGTCTTTGGAATCCTTGATTTCAAATTGTCTAGATGGTTTCTGTGAAAACTTGAATGGCCTGCCAACTGATTCAATATGTATGTATCGAACACACACTTCATCAAAATCATCAGGATTAAATATCAATAAAGTATGCTGCAAATATGAATGTAAGCTGCCGATGTATTTTAACAAAGTTTCACGTGTATCCAATGAAATACCAAGCGCCAATGCTTTCTTTCTAAACTCCTGAACACTCCGCCCTTTACCTTGCCTTAGATGTTACAAAATCAGTAACAACTTGCTGCATGTATCCTAAATGATAGAATTGTTTCCTAAGAGATTTTAAGAACCTAGACGATGAAGAGATTACTTTTCCTTTATGCTTTACATCTATCTGAGTTTTACTTTCCCACCAGATTAAAGTTGTTCCCCCCATTCTAAGTGTAGCTAAATTAATTTTTATTTTATCGTTATAAATGTTCTAAATGCGACAATACACTTCTAACTGCTTAATCCAGTTATCTAGCTTTTGAGGATTCATTTCACCATCATAAATAGGTAACCCAAATTTCACATCAAGTTTCAAAAGAGTTGTTTTCTTAGGTTTCTTTTCTATTTTAGATTCTGCACTCGAAGAAGAAGAAAAAGAAGTTGATGATGGAGATTATTAGCTACCTATACCAATAGGTTTCATATTTCATGATTGGCAAAGAAAGTTCCAAATATGCTCTGCTTTGATGATGCAAAGATCCCATATTTTCAAGGAAAGGCAACATGTGTATATAGCTTGATGTTGTCTCAATTTTGATGGATGGTCCAACAGCCTAATCTGGATCATGCCATGTTTCAATTTTTTGTTGTAGAATAGAGAAAGAAGTCTGTCCAAACTGTTTAATCTTGGCAGACCAGTAGCTAGGTAGAGAAGTAAGGTTCCCAACTGCTTAATCTGGGACTTTGGAAGCAATAAGGGTAGCCTGAGGTAGAGAATCAAAAGAAAAAGCCAAAAGAAAAGAAAAGGCACATAAGGGTCTGCAAGTCTAAGTGCACCCTCCATGAAGAAACAAAAAATGCTAGGCAAGTAGATGGGTAGGTAGATGGGGTTGTAGAAATGTCATTCATTTCAACTGAATTTTGTTGGTCTAGCATAAAGGAACATCAGTGGATAGAGAAGCTCCTCTTCTCCATCATGTTGCAGCAAAGCAAAGGAGCATGACTAACTCCCTTTCCTCCCCTTTCACATTCATTACTAACATCCCTTCATCAGTTGTGTTCATGAAAGAATTTAAGGTTTTATGTTGGTTCTTATTCCTTTAAAAACCACATTTCTTGTCTAAAATTCTTTTCATTTTGATCTACTCCTTAAGCTAAGTTGTTTTTATATAAACTTAGTGATATCACTCCTCATTCACCTCTTCCATTCATATTAACCCCTAACTTCTTATTTTCTAAATCCCCTATGTTACCCTTTCCCTATTATTATAAACACTATGGTGTATAAACCCCAAGCATTCTATAAATATCCCTTCCCCCTGGCATTATAGCCATATGTTCATAGTTAGGGATTAAATTGACATCTGGTCAGTTTAAAAACCCAAACCCTACCCCTCTTCCCCCTTCAGAAGTTATCTAAACCATTAACCCCTTCATTTGATAAAGAACCTTGTAAAAACCCCATTTTCACCCCTAACCCGCTTCATTTGCAAAATATACATAAAAACCCACTTTTCCCATTTTACCCAAAGTATTGGCGCAGTGTGCGTTTTGATAAAATACATTGAAAAGTCATACAAATTCGCCAAAGTCCACAGTCCCGCTGGGCGCGCTTTTCAAACAAATATATTATTTTAATCCCCGCCCACGTCTGTATCAACCTGGCACCTTAACGATCCGTCGACCGTTGGATCTGGCCCTTTTCATCCGACGGCTCTCATGCATTTCGGACCGGGCCCGACGTCCGTAAGTTACCTTCCGAAATCTGTCAGAGGGTGACATCAAGCCTCTGCCACGCATCACCCCCAAATCGTATCGGAGCGCCCTCTGACAATTCCGCTTCCGTATAGAGAGCGGTGCGATATTATACCGCTTACCGTTTCCGGTTTCTGTGAACTCGCCTTGCCAACGTCACTACCACGTCATAACCGCGTCACTGCTACATCACCGCCACGTCAGCGCCCCCGTCCGCCACTGCTCTGACCTGCCCGCCACCTCACCATACCACTCTCAAGCCGCCACGTCACTCGATGACGTCATGCTGACATCATCCGACCTTGACCCCACCTGTTGACGTCATGCTGACGTCATCCAAAAAAAGCGCCAAATAACCTAAAAATCCATATTTTGGCCGAAAAATCGTGTTTTTCATTACTTTTGCAAAAACGACTGTTGCACCTCTGCATGTATTTTACCACCAAACAAGCGTCAACCTGATGAATTCGACCGGAGGACCGTTGGTGCGCCAAATCCACCTGCATTTGTGACTATTGCCGACAGTTTACCAGGTATTTATCCCAGTCATTCCCTCTGCGCCTGGTTTTATCCTGCATTCTCCAACAATAGCTTAAAGAGTAAGAAAACACTGTGTTTACCGCTAAATCCCCTGTGGCTAGCCTCCATTTTCAGTTGTAAAGTCTAAATTTGCCTGCAGAGCCTTGTTTACCCAAGTTTTCACAAAACATACAGTTAGTTCGCGCATTCGTGAACTGAGAACCCAAGCTGCACCAATTCACCGTAAAGAGAGTTTTTAAGGCCAAGCATTTGCCCTATCAGTGCTTTGTGCAGTGTTTCAATTGCTGCCATTGCCATTTTATCCTCTATTCCTCAGTAAATCACCTCTCTTTACAAGAAATACTCCTTTGTGTTGCTCTGCACAGTAACACCAGTTCATACCAACATAATCCTAAAGTAACCATGGATGCACCAGTAGCTCCTGTAGCCTTGAATATTTCTCCATTAAATGCCCCTCAGAGAGAATTGGAATGGCAACCATTAGCAGACCTGGATTATCAAATATCAGAAGAAATTATAATGCACAGCAAGTACCACATCCACTTGTTAAACGAATTGAAGCTTAAACACGAGACTGGAACAGATGTATTGGGCATTTGGGATTCTTTCCTCCCTATCTTCAAGATCCCTCAGGTCAACCAGTTTCCTGACCTAATCCACCTATGTGCTGACTGCTACGACGCCACTCAGAGGGCTGTGATTGACCCTTTAGGCTCAGTTGTTTTCTATGTCACCCCTGAAGCCATCAGAGAGATGCTGCACTTCAAAACTGAGAAGAAATTAGTTCCTTTATCACTGACTGATCTGATAAAGCAAGGATCTAAATTCACAGATGCTCAGGTCACCAAACTAAATCAATTGTACATTGACTCTGACACCGTGAAGTACCCTCCCATTTCTCATGTTTACCTCAACCAATTGGGCAGGGACCTTGTAGACATGATCAGTCCCATTCTGGGCTATAATTCAATTGAGTTTGTTGATGAAACTGTGCTGGTGATGATGCTCATGTTTTCTCCTGGCAAGTCTCCAATCTGCTATGACTATGCCACCTACATATCTGACAAAATACATGAGCAATTAATGAACTTGGCAAGAGAAAGGGTGTTCAAATACACCTCCTACATCTACCACTTAATTTTGTATTATCAACATGAGAAATTTCATTTTGCTGTGAAGAGAGTGGATGCACAAGGCAATCCAAGGTCGGTAGTCTATTGGTCCTCTGCTATCCACTGCAGATCTTATTCTCCATACACTTATTGTGATTTTATAGACCTCTTCATCCACCCAACCATGTCTCTGCTTATGAGCTCACCTCCTCCAAGACTAACTGATGAGATGCAGAGAATCCTTCAGTTATCTAAAGCATACAACATTGGGGATTGGTACTATTACCAAAACCACACAGTCATCAGAATATATGGGTGTGAGTTTCCCCCATACAGATTGCCCAAATATTTGCCCATGAGATTGTTTGCCCTTGAATACTTCAGGCAGTTTGGGAATGCTGATGTGCTACATTTTTCAGGCAAAGGCAAGAAAGCACAGCTCAAAGTAAGAAACCAATTAGGCCACTTCATTTACAACAAAAGGGAGGAAGGTTGGCAAGAAGCAGACAGAATGCTAGAATCCCTTAGCCTACAGACCAGTTTCCTTTGGAAACCTTATGACCCCAATCACTTCATAACTTTAAGAAGGGTCAAGTATGGGCTGGCCAGTTATGGCCACGTAAGGTTGCCTCATATAGAAAAATATGCAAATCAAATAAAGTGGAGGAGAGGCACCTTAGAGGAAGCTGTCACACAAGAAGAATTAAATCAAAGAGCAGTTAAAAATCTCCAAAAGATGGCTGACTTAGAGCTTTGTGCACAGGTATTTGCTCTTCCAGGCACTCAAGTGGGAGCAGCTGCCTCATCCTCCACAGCACATCAGCAAGCAGCCAAAGCTACTGATCAAACCTCTAGCAAAGGCAAAGAGAAAGAGATGGAGCCAGAGCAGCCACCTCATGAACAGGTACAACAGCAACAAGGGGGGCAGCAAGAAAAGGAACAGCCAGTGCAACAAGAGCAAACATCACAGGCCCCAAAATCCACCGGGCAGCAAGCTCAGGACACTCTGCCTCCTAGGCAGGAGACAACAGTGGAGGCCTCAGTCCTCCAAACCCCACAAAAAGAAGACATAAGTAGAAAGAGGGACAGAGAGACTCCCCTCACAACATCAACAACTCAAGGGGAGAAAAGACACAGAATGAATCCCCTCTCAGAGGAAGAAATGCCTATAGGGAAATCTTTGGGCATGGGCCCACCTAGTATGGAGGCATCTGCAAGTTCCTTCCAGCAGGAACAAGAGAGGATGATTGGAGGAGAAGTCAGCTCCTCAAGCCAGCAAAGAGGAGGTGAACTGGGCATCAAGCAGTAGTTCATTGATATAAAGAAGAGGAATGAGCCCATAAGAATACAGCTATATAATCATTTGTTGAAAATGGCTCCCACTAACCAGCAAAGACTAATGTCTGCATATGATGTCCAGGAGGGCAAAATGATCATGAGCCATTTTACGCCAGCAGTGTTGCAGCCGCAGTCAGCTGCAGATTACATAAGGACCAACCTTGAGGTCCTTGCCAGGGACATCCACCCAATGGATCAAATCGAATTACATAAGCAAACGGGTGAGATGGTGTATGCCTCCTTGGCAGATAAGACATTGGTGAATTACAGGCTAGAAAATAGCCTAAATAATACAGCTGCCCAACTTGAGTTGGAGAGAGCATCCTCTCAAGCAAAGGACAACAGAATCAAAGCCTTAGAGGAGATAATCATAGAACTTGGGCATGATCCCAAGGACATCAAGGCTGTACAAGCATTATTGAAGTTAAGAGATGCAGATATGGCAACGCTAAGGAAAATGGTAAAAGTCCCAGCAACCATTCACCCACAAACTGGAGAAGTTGCCCAGCTGAGACATGACCAAGATGCAGTAGCTATGCTGGTGTCATTACACAAACAGCTGATCCAGACACAGGAGAAATTGGAAGAATCAGAGGTTGCACAGGCTGCACTGCAGGCAGCATTACAACAAAAAGAAGGAGGACAAACATCTCAGCCTCCTCCAGAGATAATTAACCTTGAGGAACCTCCTCAAACTACTGCTCCTCCCCCTGAAAAGACAGAACAAACAGCACCATCTACATCAACACCAGCGCCAACAACAGAGCAGGCTCCAAGCCTGGACATGCAGAAGCTAAGGAGTGAAATCCAAGCCCTGGAAGCCCAAATGGCAGAATTAAATGAGGCGAGGAAAAATTTGGTCAAGTTGAATGAAAGATATGATAAATCAAAACAAAGTGTTGCTGAGAAAGGAAGAGAGATAAAGGCTCTCAAAGTGAAGATAAAGGAGCTGGAGAAGGAGCTCACACTCGATAAAGTAGTGGCTGAACTCAAGACAGTCCTATGGGCCAACATTGGCCAATCCATAACTGATCAATGGCAATACATTGAGACCATTCATGAGCAAATAGAGCTCATAGGGAAAGCACATAGAGAAATCTAAAGAGCAAGGGCATCTCTAGGCAATATGCCTGAGGTTGCCAACAGAATGATTAATGTGCTTAGTAACAGAACAAGTGCTCAGCTGGCAACAATGGAATTTCCAACAGGACTGAGACCATTTTGCTAATAAAAAGAGTCCTAACACTAAGAAGCCTGGTGCAAACACTAGAAAGAAAAAGCCAGGATATGCAGACAGAGGTTAATAAATTCATGGACAAATTTGTAGCATTTCAGAACAGAGGTCTTCCTAGCTTACTAAACAGCGCAGGAAGACTACTTTCCCATGAAAATTATGCCAAAAGGGTCAACACATTTGCTACAAATCAGATTACAGAAAGACCCAGCACTTCAGAAGAATCAGGGCCAGCATCAGGGCAGAGTCTCTACAACAGGGTTGAGAACCTATTTTTCATCATGAATGAGATCAAACATTTGTTTGAAGTGCCTCCAAATTTCTACAAATACACAGAGGCAGATGAGACTCTAGAGGCAATCCTGAGACATCAATTGCCCACACAGGAGGTCTGGACCAAAATGATACAGTTAATACTGTAAACCAGAGCCTGTATTCAAGTTTTTTCATTTAAATATATAAGTTATCATGCACAGGAAAATTTTGATAAAATCAGCATGCATGGAGAAGAATGGGCTGAGCCAACTCAGCAAAACTATTCGGCCACTAAAGCAGCACTGACAGTCACAGGTGACAGGGCCGAAAAGATACAGGAGGACAGAGCCACAAAGACACGTCATCCAGCATTTATAACAGAACATTCAACCGACTCAGTGGCCTCCAAAGGTCAAAAAGTCTTCTGACAGAATTGAAGAGCATTTATGTTGTATTCAAAGCTGTAATAACTTCTTATCTATTGTTCTGTACAAGTTGGTGAACATATTTATTTCTCAGATGACTCAACGCTTCAGATATTTTGTATGATCGTTTGTATATATTCCCCCTCGCATAAGTTTGCAGGCTTTGTTGTTGATTTCTCTTCTAGAGTTTCTTATGCTGTAAATTTTCAGAGTATTAATACAAGGGCTGATGGAATTTCCAAAGCTCTGCGTTATCTGAGTCATTGTGGTGTTTTGCTGAATGTTACAGGATTCCTGCGTACTTCATGGCACAATAATTTTTCCTTAAAAACTCTTCGTTATGTGTTTTTTTTTTATATCCTTTCATAGCTCATTCATGTTTCTGTGTTTCATAGTTAATGGCAGAGAAAAGGAATAGTTCCAGGATTTATTCACAGAGTACGCTGAACTCAATCTATGCTGTTATAAATGTCTTTCTTCAGTTATAGTCATAAGGTGTAATTCTTAACTGCTGCACCTCCAAACTATATCTTTCACAGTGATTGTTGTTTCAGGAATTCAAGTTTTCTCCTGTGCAATATATCTCTTTCTTACACCCCCAGCTTAGTGGAGAATTCTTAATTGCTTTTCACTGGTTAAACACACCTCATAATCACAATTTCAATTTTGTTTCATGATGTATTTAAATGGCCTTGCAGTTTCAGCAACTCAACTCAATCCCTCAGACAACCTGTAGCCACAGACTCCATTGCCCAATGGACTAGAATTATCTGAATATTTCCACCTTAGGTACAGAAGACATCCCTCAACCAAAACACAAAACCAAACCCTGAATTCATAACTAGCCTAAAATCTTCACAAAACAGAGACAAACCTTAAAGAGAGAGCCCTCTCTGATTACAGTTTGGCTAGAAGCTGTAATCCAAAGATTGGTTAGTGGTTACCCCGGCCGTATTCCCTTGGGAGTCAAAGGGAACAACTTGGGTGTTAACATAATTGGCGACTCCACTGGGGAGTTCCTCAGGATTTTCTAATTTCTGTATATTTCTTAAAGCTGCCTCAGTCAATTTTCATGCTAGCTTTAAGATATACGCAGTCACTCCAAAATCTTGTCTGGCCCTTGTAGACACAAAAATATTCCGAAAAACATACTAAAAAATAAGTTCAGAAGCTGGCTCCCAAGAAGAATCCGCGATATACAAGGTCAAATCCTGACCCTAATCCACCAACTGTTTTTGAAAATCCTATTACAATCCCTAAAATCATTAGGAAGCAGCAAGGACAGGAAACTCTTGCTAATTTAAGTCCTGAGACAGCTTATCCAAACCCTGTTCCAACTCCAATCAAGGTTCTATTTCGATCTACCCTTGATTCCCCCAGTTCACCATCCACATCTCAAATCCCTCCTTTCACACCTCCATCCACTGCACATATTCCCTTGACCAACACTCTAGTTTCTACTGTTCCCACTACCCCTGTTGTACCAGTCATTCATGTTATCCCAGTTATCCCTGTCAACCCTATAAATCCTGCAAATATGGCTAATAGATATGCACCCCTGCAGTTGCCTGCTAATGCTGCAGCTCTACCTCAGGACTACCAATCCAAGATCTCATATTTTGACTCCACTGGCCCTTTCACAGCAATTCAGCATGCCAAGAGGATGCAAGACCATTTTGAGAACTATGAAATAGATGACGATAGTGTGAGAATGAGAATCTTTGTTCAGAGCCTGACAGGGGATGTAAGAACTTGGTTTAGATCACTGGCTGTAAATACCATCACAACTCCTGATGAGCTTTATCAAGCCTTTACTAACAGGTGGGAGAAAAAGAAAGATCCCCTGCACATACTTGGTGAATATGATACAATAAAACGAGGTCCTCAAGAGACCATTTTGGAGTATTGTGCAAGATTCAACAACGTATATAACGCAATACCACAGAATTTAAGATCTCCTCCTGATTTAGCCTTGTACAAATTTCCTGATGGTTTTGACCCTGATATGGCATATCAGTTGAAGGAAAGAGCCCCTGAAACCCTTGAAGATGCCCAAAAGGTTGTTGTCACAGTAGAGGCTAACCTGATTGCCAAAAGAAACAGGGCAAGATTGGAAAAGAGAACCACCTTCAAAGAAGAACCCTCAGCCTTTGATCAAAAACTGGATGCAATACTCACTGGTATGAAGAGATTGGGGGATAGAGTAGAATCAGTTGAGAGAAAGTCATCATGGGAAGCACCACAAAATAACCCTATCAGGAATCCCAATTTTAGGAGAAATCAAAACCCAAACGTTGGCAAGGCCGTTTCTGATCCAGACATAAGACCTCCTTTCCAAGAAAACTATACTGAGGCATCCACTCTGAATGAGCAAACAGATGACACCCACATTAACCTGATGGGCCTGAATGACGAACAACAAGTTTTTCTGAGTCAAGAGGATCATAAGGATGATGACATTCAGCAATTCCAAACCAGGTCAGGTGAGTCATTTGACTTTAAACAAGGCTATGACACAAGAAATATAAGCTAAGAAGCAGAACTATAAATGTAACACAGCCTGAAAAAACAAAGGATAGCCAGCAGCCCAAAAGAGCCATAGTCACAGAACCAAATGACGCAACTAATTCAGTTACAAATGAAATAACCATTCAAGAAGTCACTGAACCATTGCCTTCAAAACAACAACCTATGGCTACATCACCCTTGCACCCTAATCCAAGTAATACTCCTCAAGAGATGAGTAAGAAGGACAAGCCTCAAGATCAAGGAAAGAATCAAGAAGAAGACTTAGTGAACAAGGAAAAGGTTGTCACCCACAACACCAAGATCCCATCTGAAAGACCCTTTGACTTAGAAGCTGAAATTGGCAAATTGAAGGTAGCTATTCCTCTTTCAGAACTAGCCAAGCATGACATTTATAGACAACAAATCAAGAAGTCCCTTCAACTTACTCGTAATAAAGATAATGTCAATGTGTTGGATGACACCACAGAATTGCTTTTCGGTCCAGAGGTTGATGGAAAGACAACAGTTACAGGGATCTTACCTTTCTATGTCAGCCTGCATGTTCATGATAAGATACTACACAATGCAATGTTTGACTCAGGTGCCTCTCACAACTTGATGCCTAAATCAGTCATGGAAAGATTGAATCTAGATATTACAAGACCATATAAGGACCTATTCTCATTTGACTCCAGCCAAGTTAAGTGTTTAGGCTTAATAAAAGACTTATGTGTGTCCCTAGTTCAGTACCCAAATAAAACAATTCTAATGGACGTTGTAGTTGCTGATATCCCACCCAAATATGGGATGCTGTTATCAAGATCATGGGGGGCTAAACTCCAAGGTTCCCTACAATTAGACATGTCGTATGCAACCATCTCAGTCTTTGGTCAACCCAAGAGGTTATATAGAGAGTCACTTATGAAATAAATGGTCAGCAGTGAAGAAAAACCTCAAAACTTTCCCATATATGCTGTCCATTCTGATACAGATTCATATATTCTCTTCAATGATAATTCAGGTCTTACAAATGATGATGAAACCAAGACACTCAAACAAGATCAGGACATTAATGAACCAGCTGCTGCTCTAGAAATAAAGCTGATCCAATCAAGTGATGAGACTGTCCTAAAAGACAAACTAAATGAAAAACCAGAACTTCAACTTACAATCCCAGATCACAGAGAAGTTATTAAGTCTCCCCTAGAACAAGAGATCCTATGGTTCCTTGAATTTGATGGGTCAGTCAACAAATTAGGGGCAGGAGCTGGAGTTTGGATACATAACAAGCAGAACAATCATGCAGAAGGCCGAGCCTATAGGCTAAATTTCAGATGCACTAATAACATGGCAGAATATGAAGCTCTTTTACTAGGCCTCAAACTAGTAAAATCCTCACAAGCCACAAAGGTTTCAATCATGGGAGATTCAGACTTAATTATCCAACAAGTGAAGGGAAATTTTGTTACTAATGACAAAAGGTTGAGATCTTATAGGTCTGCTGTTGCTGAAATACTAAACTCCTTCACTGAATTTCAAATCGCCAAAATTTCTAGGACCCACAATCTTCATGCTCATAGTTTAGCCACATTTGCAAGTACCTGCAAGCTACCTTTTGAACCTAAGCATTGTTTTATAGCTGAGGTAAGACACAGACCTTCTGTCCCAAATAATATTAAAGATTGGCAAGTATTTGAAGATGATACACAAATAAATAATTTCTTGACCTTGCAACAAGAATTTGCAGGATTAAACATTGACACTGAGGGAGCAAGTCAATCACAAATACAGAGTGAACAGAACAACAAGCCGATATCACCCAAAATAGCCAACCAAATGCTACATCCAACAATTTTTAACAAAAACAACATACAAGAAATTCAACAAACCAGTTGTGAAGAAATAGTTGCTACAGAGGCTGAAATCATAGAGCTGAAAGACAATTTTCTTCCAACAGGCCTAACTCCATTGGAGGACATTTTTGACTCAAATGATATCCCTAGAAAACCAAAAATGCAGCCCCTTAATGTTGCCATTGAGGAATGCAACATTGGAACTATTGAGAAGCCCAAAATAATAAAATTGTCTGCATCCTTACCTCCTGATCAAAAACCCAAATATATTGACCTCTTCAAAGAGTTTCAAGATGTCTTTGCATGGGGTTATGAGGATTTAAAATCCTACGACACCTCGGTTATCCAGCATACTATCCCTCTCAAGCCTAATCAGAAGCCATTTTAGCAGAAATTGAGAAGGATCAATCCCATGCTTCTCCCTTCAATCGAAAAAGAACTGCAAAAAATGTTTAAAGCTGGCATCATAACACCCATTAGGTTTTCTGATTGGATTTCTAATTTGGTACCTACAAGAAAGAAAACTGGTGAGATAAGACTTTGTGTTGATCTTAGAAATCTAAACCAAGTGTCCCTCAAAGACAACTATCCCTTACCTAAGATGGATCACATTCTCCAAAGAGTGGTAGGGGCCTCAAGGATCTCATTACTTGATGGATTCTCAGGCTTTAATCAAATCCTAGTGCACCCTGATGATCAGGACAAAACTGCATTCACAACCCCATGGGGAACTTTCAGATATGTAAAAATGCCTTTTGGATTGAAAAATGCAGGGGCAACATTTCAAAGAGCAATGGATATTGCTTTTGCCAAAGAGATTCATGACTTTCTTGTCATTTATTTGGATGACCTCACACCTTTCTCAAAATCTGACCAAGAACACTTGAAGCATTGAAAGCAGATCTTCTTAACATGTAGGAAATATGGAATTTCCTTGAATCCCAAGAAGTCTCTATTTGGTTTGGAAGAAGGTAAGCTGTTAGGGCATATCATTTCAAAGGATGGCATAAGAATTGACCCAGACAGGATACAAGCTATCTTACAAATGACTCACCCAAGAAACATCAAAGAATTGCAAGCTTTCTTAGGGAAGATCAATTTCTTAAGAAGGTTTATCCCAAACTTAGCAGAATTGATCAGATTACTAAACAACATGTTGAAGAAGGATTCAAAAGTGAAATGGACAGTAGAAGCAAATCAAGCCTTTGAAGGTATAAAATTGGCCCTTACCCAAACCCCAGTCTTAACAAATCCCCAATTTGATAGAGAATTTATCATTTTTTCTTTTCCCTCCCAGCATACCATTGCTGCTGTTTTATTACAGAAAGATGACCAAGGAAATGAGAAACCCATTGCTTTATTTAGTAGAGCTCTTAGAGATGCACCTCTGAAATATCAGATCATGGAGAAACAAGCTTATGCTTTGGTCAAGGCCATTAAAGACTTCAGGATTTACATCCTTTATTCCCATGTTATAGCTTATGTGCCAAGTCCCATTGTGAAAGACATACTCACTCAAGAAAACTTAGAGGGCAGAAGAGGAAAATGGATTGCCAACATTTTGGAATTTGATATTGAAATAAAACCTACAAAACTAATAAAAGGGCAAGGTTTGGCCAAACTAATGACAGAAGAAAACTTCCAAGCCTTAGACATAAACCAGTTGGACAATGAACCGGAGCTGGCGACTCCAAAGATCAATGTAGCCTTTGAACAATCCCCTTGGTATTCTGATATCTGTTATGTGTTACAAAACCTGTGTGCTCCCCCAGGATTGTCCAGAACTAAATGTAGGTTCCTAAAAATGAAAGCTTCAAGATTTTGTGTTATGGATGGCAATTTGCTTTGGAAAAACCATGAGGGTATACTGTTAAACTGCTTGATTGAGAATGAGACTAACAATGTCACCAAAGAATTTCATGCAGGTGACTGTGGTGGACACTTGTATTGGAAGTCCACTGTGGATAAGATACTGAGGGCTGGTTACTATTGGCCCACTATTTTCTCTGATGTCAAGAAATTTACCACCTCATGTCATAAATGTCAAGTGTTTGAGGGAAAGAGAAAGTTACTGCCACTTCCTTTGAGGCCTATTGCAACAGAGAGACCTTTTCAACAATGGGGCTTGGATTTCATTGGAGAAATTCATCCCTCATCTTCAGGCCAACATAGATGGATTCTAACAGCTACAGACTACTTTACTAAATGGATTGAAGCTGTTCCATGCAGACAAGCAAATGATTCCACTATCATTCAGTTCCTTGAGACCAATATTCTTTCTAGATTTGGTTGTCCTGATAAGATAATAACAGACAATGCTGCTGCCTTCAGATCTAAGAAGATGGTGAATTTCTACCACAAATTTCACATTACCCTGGGCCATTCTACTGCATACTATCCCCAAGGAAATGGCCTAGCAGAATAATCAAGTAAAAGCCTTGTAAACATCATAAAGAAAGTGTTGGAAGAAAATAAGAAGAATTGGCATACGAAGCTGGTCAATGCCTTATGGGCAGATAGACTAACAACCAAGAGATCAATTGGGATTAGCCCATATCAGTTAGTCTATGGACAAGAAGCCAAATTTCCTTCATCACTAGGGGTTCCTGTCATGAAACTTCTTCAAGAAAATCAAGCTGAGCCCAATGATATGCAAAGAAGGATCAATCAAATAATATGTTTGCAGCAAACTAGAGATCAAGTTTATAGCAGAGTTCAAGTTTTACAAGAAAAATTAAAGAAAGCTTTTGATAGAAGGACTAAGGCAGAAGATTTCAACATTGGTGACAAAGTCCTCAAGTGGGATTCAAGAAGGGAAGATAAACGAAAACATGGAAAATTTGATTCCCTTTGGAGAGGACCATTTGCTGTTCAAGCAGTACAAGGAAATAATACTTATTTCCTTAAAAGTATTGATGAAGCTGATTTGGATGAAGGTCCTGTAAATGGCAGGATGTTGAAGCACTATTTTGACTACTATCCATAACTACAGCCTAAGTTTCCCTTGTACATATTCAGGTGTATATATTACTTTCTGTTAACATGTAAAAATGCAGTTTCTCAAGTTTTATTAGTTATCAGCAAAAGGCAAATAAGTTCAGAGATTTACCAAGATGGGAAGAGCACAATTTTGGGATTTCAAAGAGGAATACTCCAAGTTTTGATACAAGAAGTCAAGGGCCAAGGCATTCTGACCTGTTGTTCTTGGTCTTTCAAATGGAAAAACCATCCCCATGTGGAGCCACTGTTAGCTACCTATACCAATAGGTTTCATATTTCATGATTGGCAAAGAAAGTTCCAAATATGCTCTGCTTTGATGATGCAAAGATCCCATATTTTCAAGGAAAGGCAACATGTGTATATAGCTTGATGTTGTCTCAATTTTGATGGATGGTCCAACAGCCTAATCTGGATCATGCCATGTTTCAATTTTTTGTTGTAGAATAGAGAAAGAAGTCTGTCCAAACTGTTTAATCTTGGCAGACCAGTAGCTAGGTAGAGAAGTAAGGTTCCCAACTGCTTAATCTGGGACTTTGGAAGCAATAAGGGTAGCCTGAGGTAGAGAATCAAAAGAAAAAGCCAAAAGAAAAGAAAAGGCACATAAGGGTCTGCAAGTCTAAGTGCACCCTCCATGAAGAAACAAAAAATGCTAGGCAAGTAGATGGGTAGGTAGATGGGGTTGCAGAAATGTCATTCATTTCAACTGAATTTTGCTGGTCTAGCATAAAGGAACATCAGTGGATAGAGAAGCTCCTCTTCTCCATCATGTTGCAGCAAAGCAAAGGAGCATGACTAACTCCCTTTCCTCCCCTTTCACATTCATTACTAACATCCCTTCATTAGTTGTGTTCATGAAAGAATTTAAGCTTTTATGTTGGTTCTTATTCCTTTAAAAGCCACATTTCTTGTCTAAAATTCTTTTCATTTTGATCTACTCCCTAAGCTAAGTTGTTTTTATATAAACTTAGTGATATCACTCCTCATTCACCTCTTCCATTCATATTAACCCCTAACTTCTTATTATCTAAATCCCCTATGTTACCCTTTCCCTATTATTATAAACACTATGGTGTATAAACCCCAAGAATTCTATAAATATCCCTTCCCCCCTAGCATTATACCCATATGTTCATAGTCAGGGATTAAATTGACATCTGGTCAGTTTAAAAACCCAAACCCTACCCCTCTTCCCCCTTCAGAAGTTATCTAAACCATTAACCCCTGCATTTGCTAAAGAACCTTGTAAAAACCCCATTTTCACCCCTAACCCGCTTCATTTGCAAAATATACATACAAACCCACTTTTCCCATTTTACCCAAAGTATTGGTGCAATGTGCGTTTTGATAAAATACATTGAAAAGTCATACAAATTCGCCAAAGTCCACAGTCCTGCTGGGCACGCTTTTCAAACAAATATATTATTTTAATCCCTGCCCACGTCCGTATCAACCTGGCACCTTAACGATCCGTCGACCATCGGATCTGGCCCTTTTCATCTGACAGCTCTCATGCATTTCGGACCGGGCTCGACGTCCGTAAGTTACCTTCCGAAATCTGTCAGAGGGTGACGTCAGTCCTCTGCCACGCGTCACCCCCAAATCGTATCGGAGCGCCCTCTGACAATTCCGCTTCCGTATAGAGAGCAGTGCGATATTATACCGCTTACCGTTTCCGGTTTCTGTGAACCCGCCTTGCCAACGTCACTACCACGTCATTACCGCGTCACTGCTACATCACCGCCGCGTCAGCGCCCCCGTCCGCCACTGCTCTGACCTGCCCGCCACCTCACCATCCCTGTGGACCACTCTCAAGCCGCCACGTCACTCGATGACGTCATGCTGACGTCATCCGACCTTGACCCCACCTGATGACGTCATGCTGATGTAATCCAAAAAAAGCGCCAAATAGCCTAAAAATCCATATTTTGGCCGAAAAATCGTGTTTTTCATTACTTTTGCAAAAACGACTGTTGCACCTCTGCATGTATTTTATGACCAAACAAGCGTCAACTTGCTGAATTCGACCCGAGGACCGTTGGTGCGCCAAATCCACCTGCATTTGTGACTATTGCCGACAGTTTACCAGGTATTTATCCCAGTCATTCCCTCTGCGCTTGGTTTAATCCTGCATTCTCCAACAATAGCTTAAAGAGTAAGAAAACACTGTGTTTACCGCTAAATCCCCTGTGGCTAGCCTCCATTTTCAGTTGTAAAGTCTAAATTCGCCTGCAGAGCCTTGTTTACCAGAGTTTTCACAAAACATACAGTTAGTTCGCGCATTCGTGAACTGAGAACCCAAGTTGCACCAATTCACCGTAAAGAGAGTTTTTAAGGCCAAGCATTTGCCCTATCAGTGCTTTGTGCAGTGTTTCAATTGCTGCCATTGCCATTTTATCCTCTATTCCTCAGTAAATCACCTCTCTTTCCAAGAAATACTCCTTTGTGTTGCTCTGCACAGTAACACCAGTTCATACCAACATAATCCTAAAGTAACCATGGATGCACCAGTAGCTCCTGTAGCCTTGAATATTGCTCCATTAAATGCCCCTCAGAGAGAATTCGAATGGCAACCATTAGCAGACCTGGATTATCAAATATCAGAAGAAATGCTAATGCACAGCAAGTACCACATCCACTTGTTAAACGAATTGAAGATTAAACACGAGACTGGAACAGATGTATTGGGCATTTGGGATTCTTTCCTCCCTATATTCAAGCTCCCTCAGGTCAACCAGTTTCCTGACCTAATCCACCTATGTGTTGACTGCTACGACGCCACTCAGAGGGCTGTGATTGACCCTTCAGGCTCAATTGTTTTCTATGTCACCCCTGAAGCCATCAGAGAGATGCTGCACTTCAAAACTGAGAAGAAATTAGTTCCTTTATCACTGACTGATCTGATAAAGCAAGGAGCTAAATTCATAGATGCTCAGGTCACCAAACTAAATCAATTGTACATTGACTCTGACACCGTGAAGTACCCTCCCATTTCTCATGTTTACCTCAACCAATTGGGCAGGGACTTTGTAGACATGATCAGTCCCATTCTGGGCTATAATTCAATTGAGTTTGTTGATGAAACTGTGCTGGTGATGATGCTCATGTTTTCCCCTGGCAAGTCTCCAATCTGCTATGACTATGCCATCTACATATCTGACAAAATACATGAGCAATTAATGAACTTGGCAAGAGAAAGGGTGTTCAGATACACCACCTACATCTACCACTTAATTTTGTATTATCAACATGAGAAATTTCATTTTGCTGTGAAGAGAGTGGATGCACAAGGCAATCCAAGGTCAGTAGTCTATTGGTCCTCTGCAGATCTTGTTCTCCATACACTTATTGTGAGTTTATAGACCTCTTCATCCACCTAGCCATGTCTCTGCTTATGAGCTCACCTCCTCCAAGACTAACTGATGAGATGCAGAGAATCCTTTAGTTATCTAAAGCATACAGCATTGGGGATTGGTACTATTACCGAAACCACACAGTCATCAGAATATATGGGTGTGAGTTGCCCCCATACAGATTGCCCAAATATGTGCCCATGAGATTGTTTGCCCTTGAATACTTCAGGCAGTTTGGGAATGCTGATGTGCTACATTTTTCAGGCAAAGGCAAGAAAGCACAGCTCAAAGTAAGAAACCAATTAGGCCACTTCATTTACAACAAAAGGGAGGAAGGTTGGCAAGAAGCAGACAGAATGCTAGAATCCCTTGGCCTACAGACCAGTTTCCTTTGGAAAGCTTATGACCCCAATCACTTCATAACTTTAAGAAGGGTCAAGTATAGGCTGGCCAGTTATGACCACGTAAGGTTGCCTCATATAGAAAAATATGCAAATCAAATAAAGTGGAGGAGAGGCACCTTAGAGGAAGTTGTCACACAAGAAGAATTAAATCAAAGAGCAGTTAAAAATCTCCAAAAGATGGCTAACTTAGAGCTTTGTGCACAGGTATTTGCTCTTCCAGGCACTCAAGTGGGAGCAGCTGCCTCATCCTCCACAGCACATCAGCAAGCAGCCAAAGCTACTGATCAAACCTCTAGCGAAGGCAAAGAGAAAGAGATGGAGCCAGAGAAGCCACCTCATGAACAGGTACAGCAGCAGGAAGTACAACAACAGCCACAGGTACAACAGCAACAAGGGGGGCAGCAAGGAAAGGAACATCCAGTGCAACAAGAGCAAACATCACAGGCCCCAAAATCCACCGGGCAGCAAGCTCAGGACACTCTGCCTCCTAGGCAGGAGACAACAGTGGAGGCCTCAGTCCTCCAAACCCCACAAAAAGAAGACATAAGTAGAAAGAGGGACAGAGAGACTCCCCTCACAACATCAACAACTCAAGGGCAGAAAAGACACAGAATGAATCCCCTCTCAGAGGAAGAAATGCCTATAGGGCAATCTTTGGGCATGGGTCCACCTAGTATGGAGGCATCTACAAGTTCCTTCCAGCAGGAACAAGAGAGGATGATCGGAGGAGAAGTCAGCTCCTCAAGCCAGCAAAGAGGAGGTGAACTGGGCATCAGGCAGCAGTTCATTGATATAAAGAAGAGGAATGAGCCCATAAGAATACAGCTATATAATCATTTGTTGAAAATGGCTCCCACTAACCAGCAAAGACTAATGTCTGCATATGATGTCCAGGAGGGCAAAATGATCATGAGCCATTTTACGCCAGCAGTGTTGCAGCCGTAGTCAGCTGCAGATTACATAAGGACTAACCTTGAGGTCCTTGCCAGGGACATCCACCCAATGGATCAAATCGAATTACATAAGCAAACGGGTGAGATGGTGTATGCCTCCTTGGCAGATAAGACATTGGTGAATTACAGGCTAGAAAATAGCCTAAATAATACAGCTGCCCAACTTGAGTTGGAGAGAGCATCCTCTCAAGCAAAGGACAACAGAATCAAAGCCTTAGAGGAGATAATCATAGAACTTGGGCATGATCCCAAGGACATCAAGGCTGTACAAGCATTATTGAAGTTAAGAGATGCAGATATGGCAGCACTAAGGAAAATGGTAAAAGTCCCAGCAACCATTCACCCAAAAACTGGAGAAGTTGCCCAGCTGAGACATGACCAAGATGCAGCAGCTATGCTGGTGTCATTATACAAACAGCTGATCCAGACACAGGAGAAATTGGGAGAATCAGAGGCTGCACAGGCTGCACTGTAGGCAGCATTACAACAAAAAGAAGGAGGACAAACATCTCAGCCTCCTCCAGAGATAATTAACCTTGAGGAACCTCCTCAAACTATTGCTCCTCCCCCTTAAAAGACAGAACAAACAGCACCATCTACATCAGCACCAGCGCCAACAACAGAGCAGGCTCCAAGCCTGGACATGCAGAAGCTAAGGAGTGAAATCCAAGCCCTGGAAGCCCAAATGGCAGAATTAAATGAGGCCAAGGAAAATTTGGTCAAGTTGAATGAAAGATATGATAAATCAAAACAAAGTGTTGCTGAGAAAGGAAGAGAGATTAAGGCTCTCAAAGAGAAGATAAAGGAGCTGGAGAAGGAGCTCACACTCGATAAAGTAGTGGCTGAACTCAAGACAGTCCTATGGGCCAACATTGGCCAATCCATAACTAATCAATGGCAATACATTGAGACCATTCATGAGCAAATAGAGCTCATAGGGAAAGCACATAGAGAAATCCAAAGAGCAAGGGAATCTCTAGGCAATATGCTTGAGGTTGCCAACAGAATGATTAATGTGCTTAATAACAGAACAAGTGCTCAGCTGGAAACAATGGGAATTTCCAACAGGACTGAGACCATTTTGCTAATAAAAAGAGTCCTAACACTAAGAAGCCTGGTGCAAACACTAGAAAGAAGAAGCCAGGATATGCAGACAGAGGTTAATAAATTCATGGACAAATTTGTAGCATTTCAGAACAGAGGCCTTCCTAGCTTACTGAACAGCGCAGGAAGACTACTTTCCCATGAAAATTATGCCAAAAGGATCAACACATTTGCTACAAATCAGATTACAGAAAGATCCAGCACTTCAGAAGAATCAGGGCCAGCATCAGGGCAGAGTCTCTACAACAGGGTTGAGAACCTATTTTTCATCATGAATGAGATCAAACATTTGCTTGAAGTGCCTCCAAATTTCTACAAATACACAGAGGCAGATGAGACTCTAGAGGCAATCCTGAGACATCAATTGCCCACACAGGAGGTCTGGACCAAAATGACACAGTTAATACTGTAAACCAGAGCCTGTATTCAAGTTTTTTCATTTAAATATATAAGTTATCATGCACAGGAAAATTTTGATAAAATCAGTATGCATGGAGAAGAATGGGCTGAGCCAACTCAGCAAAACTATTCGGCCACTAAAGCAGCACTGACAGTCACAGGTGACAGGGCCGAAAAGATACAGGAGGACAGAGCCACAAAGACACGTCATCCAGCATTTATAACAGAACATTCAACCGACTCAGTGGCCTCCAAAGGTCAAAAAGTCTTCTGACAGAATTGAAGAGCATTTATGTTGTATTCAAAGCTGTAATAACTTCTTATCTGTTGTTCTGTACAAGTTGGTGAACATATTTATTTCTCAGATGACTCAACGCTTCAGATATTTTGTATGACCGTTTGTATATATTCCCCCTCGCATAAGTTTGCAGGGGTTGTTGTTGATTTCTCTTCTAGAGTTTCTTATGCTGTAAATTTTCAGAGTATTAATACAAAGGCTGATGGAATTTCCAAAGCTCTGCGTTATCTGAGTCATTGTGGTGTTTTGCTGAATGTTACAGGATTCCTGCGTACTTCATGGCACAATAAGTTTTCCTTAAAAACTCTTCGTTATGTGTTTTTTTTTTTATATCCTTTCATAGCTCATTCATGTTTCTGTGTTTCATAGTTAATGGCAGAGAAAAAGAATAGTTCCAGGATTTATTCACAGAGTACCCTGAACTCAATCTATGCTGTTATAAATGTCTTTCTTCAGTTATAGTCATAAGGTGTAATTCTTAACTGCTGCACCTCCAAACTATATCTTTCACAGTGATTGTTTTTTCAGGAATTCAAGTTTGCTCCTGTGCAATATATCTCTTTCTTACACCCCCAACTTAGTGGAGAATTCTTAATTTCTTTTCACTGGTTAAAGGCACCTCATAATCAAAATTTCAATTTTGTTTCATGATGTATTTAAATGGCCTTGCAGTTTCAGCAACTCAACTCAATCCCTCAGACAACCTGTAGCCACAGACTCCATTGCCCAATGGACTAGAATTATCTGAAGATTTCCACCTTAGGTACAGAAGACATCCCTCAACCAAAACACAAAACCAAACCCTGAATTCATAACTAGCCTAAAATCTTCACAAAACAGAGACAAACCTTAAAGAGAGAGCCCTCTTTGATTACAGTTTGGCTAGAAGCTGTAATCCAAAGATTGGTTAGTGGTTACCCCGGCCGTATTCCCTTGGGAGGCAAAGGGAACAACCTGGGTGTTAACAGAGATGATGGAGGTGAAGGTGGTTTATAATCCTTACCTTTACCTTTGTCCTTCTTTAATGCCTTTGAAGAAGAAGCTGCATCTCTCGCCTTCTTGTCTTCATACAGTTCTCCCAACATGTGTTGCATAGTCAAGAATTCTTGCTAAAACTGTTCATCACTCATCTTAGTTTTAGTGTTTTGACCTGCATCAGATCCTGTCATGGTTGACTTATGAATGACTTGTCATTTTCCAATCTCTGGATCGCTCTGCTTAAGGATTCCTTCTCCTCATTGCGACTTTGACCTGGTTAAAATTCAATGGAAAATTCTACAGATGAAACCTGCTTTGATACCAAATTATATGATCTAAAATGATCATAGACTAAAATTGATGTAGAATTGATTAGCCATTAATGAATTGAATGTTAGCTGAAAGTGCGGAAATCGAGAGAAAACTTCTTGAGAACAAGAGTTTATGACAACTGATAGACATAAGTAAGATGCATAACAGAAGTGAAAATAGTAAAAACACAGTGATACCAGATAGCAAAGTTGATTACGAAGTTCGTCATTGATGGACTACGTCTCCAGGTTTGCTTTCAAGATGGGCGACCACTTTATTAGGATTGATACCAAGGAGTTACATTACACAGAAAATAGACCAAACTGAATGTGCACGTAGGCACTTCTAATCACTTTCAAAAGGAATCTCTCTGAACTAGCTTTCCAATGGCTGTCAGGGTTCCCAATTCCGATTCTCAATGCTCCTGTTACACTAAAAACAAAACAACCTCTCACTTCTAGAATCTGCATACAAAAACTATAAAACCACTCTCTAATCCCTTCCATGGAAAAAACTGCCTCTTATAGGCCTGCAGGTACATCAAAACCACCTATGGCTGAATTGGTTGTCTTCTGGATGGGTTTTGGAGCCTCGGTCTAGTTGGAAATTGACACATAGGATGGCTTGCATGGCGGTCGCATTAGCTTTTTAACAAAAAACCATAATAAAACCCAAAATAACATTGGATAAGCCCAAATGAGCTAGCATTTAGCTAACTGGGTGGAGGAGCTGACAACGTATGTGAACAGACCTTTTTAACCCATGGTTTGGGCTTCGGCAATTCCATTGGCCGTTCACCGTGATGGTTGGCAGTTGCGGTTAACTCGACGCTCACATTGAGCTACTACCCACCTAACTGTAACTGTCCACCAAACCCATGGAGTTTAACCCTGATGGCTTACCTACAACCTATCTGCTTTCCTGTTCACATGAACATGTATATTACACTGCGGTCTTAACATCTGATAGTTTAGGAACTGTGGTAAACTCTGGTAGTTAACCTTACGACCTCCACTTGTTCACATGTACCATACCCTTCTGCAGTTTCGATGTGGTTAAAGGTAGCGGTTAGGGCCTGTGTTGTAATGTTTTTAATGGTTTACACTGTTTTTGTTATGGCTGAGAGTGTTTTAGAACTAGAGTTAGGTTTTTATGTATTTTTTTAACACATATTTGCATGCGATAGGTTTGATAAGTTAGATCATAGGGTTTAGATGTTTAGGTTTAATGTATTTTATTACATGGTAAGGTTTAGACATTAGGTTTTATTCTAGGTTTAGGGTTTTATAATACATTTGTCACAATGTAACAAAACCAAATTCATATCGTCGACACAAGCTACAGTTGCAACGACAACCCTTTGTCGACACCCAAATCTTATGCAGGCGAAAGACAACCACATGTCGATGACCAATCCTGGTGGAACTGTTGATGAACACAAGTCGACAGCCAGGTACAAAACCATCTCAACTGAATGCCATGAAAAACTTTAAATGTTACCTGAATAACCTGAATCATAACCAACACTGTCGAAACTGAACTGAATGCTAACGATGAAACTGAACACTGATGATGACACTGAATACTAATGATGAACTATGCAACTGATCTGATGAGATCGTCCTAGATCATGTGGTGAGCATAGTAGAAATTTCCCACTGTAGATCAATAGATTATGCAATATACTAAAGCAAAATACAAGATCTACTTCTACAACAAACTTGCAGAAGCTTAATCAAATATGAGGAAGATCAAATAGAACACATATAACTGAGAATGAGAAATCAATCACACATGAAACAAAAAAGAATACTCTGGGGAAAGCTTCAGCTAAAAACCTTGATCTCTATATTATCATACAAGTGGAAATATGTTCGAATTACACAAAGCTTTAGCTCAAAAGCTATCCAGCTCTCAGTACAATCCTACTTCTGCTCATAGACAGTCAAAGGCTTCTCACAAACCTTCTCCTCTACCCTCCAAGCCTCCTATTTCCTTGCACAGTTTTTCCTGGGGTCCAGTGCTTCCACTTGTGTGAATTTCCACCTCACACTGCTCACTTAGCTTAGTAGTAACTGCGCAATCCAGAAGGAGATAATTCCTTCTGCATGGATGAGTTTCCTATATAGGAAAAATCCTCCAACTGATAGTACATTATCCCTTCCTATGATCTCAACTGGGTCTCTAGCTGAACTGACCTGCATGAGTTATTTATGAGAGAATATTCAACTATCTGAAGTGCAGTAGTTACATGCATGCATTCATTAACTAACTAAACTCACAATTAGTTCTACAAACTATTGGAACTAATCTAACTGGACTTGACTCAGTTAACTAAGCTAACTAATAACAATTCAAAGTACAACTCATCCTGATCTCCTTTAATCAAGGGATAACTTCCTCAATCAATGGAGAAATTGTTGCATGTCTTCACATAGACTTCATGTTTGATTTCCTACAACTAATTAACTCAAGATGAATTAATTAATTATTTTACAAACAGCTGCTAAGATCAAATTTGAATTTGAATTCTTAATTTTAGTTTAGCGACTAACTAAAACTAGAATCCATCTCGAAATGCTATTTATAGCAATGCTATTTTTAGCACTTCCATTTTTCATTCCTTGTTGCTATGTCCAACACTGGTACTGGGACAACTATTTATAGCAATGCTAATTTTAACATTTATTGTTGCCATTTTCAACACTCCCTCTCAACAAGAAAGACATTCAACTCGAACCTGATCCTGAACCTTTGGAATGTTCTACATGAAACACTTCTCCCAAGTGTTATTGCTCCAGCAACTCTAGAGACAAACAATCTCCCAACTGACCTCACTGTTGGGCTAGAAACACCCTCTGATGCTGAAGCTCCCTCTGCCACTAGCAAGTGCTCCCTATGTGACCTATGAGTTGCTACAACACTCCATGCATCTCGCACTGTTGCACACCTCTCTTTTCCATCCTACACTGGTGCAACACTCCTGTTCCTCTCGCATTGTTGCAGCCTGCTAGCTCTGCACTGTCTTGGGATTCCTGCACTATAGCTCTCTCTGATGCTCCATCCACATCTGTCCCTACCCACTCATCCAATCTTGCTACTCCTCATCGGGGCTCCCATAGCATGGTCTAATCAAAGAGGTTGGGTACCTCAATGATCCCGCCCTTATTCTAGCCTTCTTGGGACTGTCACTCCACATCACCCCACCTCGTACTTGGACGTATGGATGCATGTGATCCCTCTGCCCACTTGACTCAAAATTTCCCTCTACTAGAGGTCTCTGCATGAGTGGATGCCTCCACTTGATCTCCTCTCAGCTTCTCCAGTTGTGGCTGCTCCACAACCCCTTGAAGCTGCTTCACCAATTGTGGTTTCTCCACAATTGTCTGAGACTTCTTATGATGCTACATGTTGAGAGGTAATTTACTCTCCCTCTCAACCACCAAGTCTCCAAGAGTTTCCTTGCTCCTCAAGGCTTTGCATGCATCTTGAAACTTAAGAGCATACAAGTTCTTGACTCGTGAACCGATTTGCTTCACCTGTCTCATGGTGATTTGTCTAAGGAAAACCTTTCCCTTACTGAAGACTACATCATAGCCTTTGTCTTCCAGCGTCATGATCGATACTAAGTTTTTCTTCAGTCCTGGCACATACTTCACATCAATCAAGGTAATTCGAGCTCCATGCTCCCTCTGAAAAGCAACTGTGCCTACTCCCGAGACACTATACTTTTCATCATTACCCATCACTATGAGTATCTGGAGATCTTTCTCCTCCAAGGTACTGAAAAAACTCTTATCACCGGTCATGTGGAATGAAGCTCCACTGTCAAGAAACCAACCACATCCTAGCATGGATGAAACCATGCATGCGAAGAGGGTGAAATACAACTCGAACTGTGAGGCCAATGCCTCACCTTCAGATCCTTCCTTGGATCCCATCTTGGATTTCTTCAATGGACAATTTGTTGCAAAATCGCCCACCTCATGACAATGAAAGCATCACACTTTTGATTTGTCAAACTTCTTCCCACCATGGGAAGAACTCAATTTGGGATGAGAAACCTTCTCCTTCCCTTTCTTTTCCTTACTCGCTAAGGCACAATTTTCTTCATCCTCCTTGGATGAATAACCATCTTTGGTGCTTCTTCTTATCTCCTCCTGCATCAAATCTGACCAAAGTCATTCCCAATCTGGCAGTTTCTCTCTTCCATTTACTGAGTCTTGGTAGCTATGCCAGCTCTTAGGAAGACCGAGGAGAGCTAGACTCACCATGTCATCATCGGCTGCCATGATCCCTACACTTCCAAGCTCATCCCTACAGGTGGTGAGCTTGTTCAGATATGTAGAGATCATGTTGCCCTTTTCACACTTGATTTTTTGAAGCTCGTCTTTCAACACCAGCTTCCTCTAATCGATTTTGTTCTGATATAGATCTTTCAATGTTTTCCACATCAAAAACGGTGTCTCCTTCCCATGTATGCTTGAGACAATGTGGTCTTGAACTCCCTCCAGGAGGATTCTCCTTCCTCTAGGCACACATTTCTTCAGTTCCACCAATTCTGTAGCATTAGTTGTTGTTGGCTTGGGGAATTCTTGATCAATGAAGTCCTTTAGACCATTGTCCTCTAATATTGCTTCCATGCAATCCTTCTAGGCTATATAATTCAAGCTGCCATAAAGGGCATACTCGAGTCTTAAACTGTTGAAATCCATTGGTGAAATTGAGATGTGATAAGAACTCAATTTCTATATTCATGAACCTAAACTTCAAAATTCTCCCTTGTATATTGTTCTCTCCTTTGATAACCTTTGCTCTGATACCATGTAGAAATTTCCCACTGTAGATCAACAGATTATGCAATATACTAAAGCAAAAAACAAGATCTACTTCTACAACAAACTTTCAGAATATTAATTGAATATGAGCAAGATCAAATAGAACACATATAACTGAGAATGATAAATCAATCACGCATGAAACATAGAAGAATACTCTGGGGAAAGCCTCAGCTAAAAACCCCGATCTTTGTATTATCATACAAGTGGAAATATGTCTGGATTACACAAAGCTTTAGCTCAAAATCTATCTAGCTCTCAGTACAATCCTATTGTTGCTCATAGAAATTCAAAGGCTTCTCACAAACGTTCTCCTCTACCCTCCAAGCCTCCTATTTCCTTGCGCAGTTTTTCCTTGGGTCCAGTGCTTCCACTTGTGTGAATTCCCACCTCACACTGCTCACTTGCCTTGGTAGTAACTGCGTAATCCTGAAGGAGATAATTCCTTCTTCATGGATGAGTTTCCTATATAGGAAAAATCTTCCAATTGATAGCACACTATCCCTTCCTCTGATCTCAACTGGTTCTCTGAATAAACTGACATGCATGAGTTATTTATGAGAGAATATTCAGTTATCTGAAGTGCAGCAGTTACATGAATGCATGCATTAACTAACTGAACTCACAATTAATTCCACAAACTATTGGAACTAATCTAACTGGACTTAATTTAGTTAACTGAGCTAACTAATTACAACTCAAATTACAACTCATCCTGATCTCCTTTAATCAAGGGATAACTTCCTCAATCAATGGAGAAACTGTTGGATGTCTTCACATAGACTTCATGTTTGATTTCCTACAACTAATTAACTCAAGATGAAATAATTAATTATTTTACAAACAACTGCTAAGATCAATTTTGAATTTTACTTCTCAATTTTAGTTTAGGGACTAACTAAAGCTGGAATCCATCCCGAAATGCTATTTTTAGCACTTCCATTTTTCATTCCTTGTTGTTATGTCCAATACTAGTACCCGAACTGCTATTTATAGCATTTCTTGCTGCCATTTTCAACAAGCATGGACAGGTTGTTGGGTGCAGGAAACGTGTGGATTGTTGCAGATGAGTGTGCTGAAAATAGCAACAAGAAATGATAAAAATAGAATCCAGAAATTCCAATTTTAATTTGTCCTTGAATTAAAGTTGTGAATGAAATTCAAATTTAGTCTCACCAGCTACTTGGAAATGATTAATTAATTCATTATGGATTAATTAGTTGGAGAAATTCAAGTTAGAAGTATTTATGAAGTCATGCAAGAGTTATCCATTAAATTAAGGAGATTATCCCTTAATTAAGGAGATAAGATTGAGTTATATTTGTGTTATAATTAGTTAACTCAGTTTACTAAGTTAAGTCTAAATAAATTAGTTCCAAACTGTTTGAGGAACTAATTGTGAGTTATCAGTCAGTTGATGCATGCATGCACTCAACCAGTGTACTCCAGATAAATGAAGATTCTCTCATCAGAAACTCATGTGTGTCTATTCAGAGAAAGAGTCAATTGAGCCAATTGTCAAGGATAGGTTACTATCAGTTGCATGTGTTTTCCTATAAAGGAAACTCATCCATGCAGTCAAGGTAAGGTTCCTTGAGGATTGCGTAGTTCTGACAGGTTGTAGGATTAGTGTGAGTGATCAGTATTCCACTTGGTAACAGGAGGATCACCTAGAGAAACTGCACAAGGAAATAAGAGCTTGGAGGGCAGAGGAGAAGGCTTGTGAGAAGCTTTAATTTCCTATGAGCATCTGGGAGGATTGTACTAAGAGTTGGCTAGTTATGAGAGCTAAGGCTTTGTATAATTCTGATGTATTTCCACCTTGTATGTTAATACAGATAGTGGGGTTTTTAGCTGAGGCTTTCTCTGAGTATTTTTTGTGTTTCATGTGCATTGATTCTTCTTATGGTTATATGTGTTCAGCTCTGATTCAACTCGATCTTTAAGCTTCTGCAAGTTTGATAGTAGAAGTAGATTATAGTATTTTCCTTTGGTATATTGCATTATTGAGTTAATCTATAGTCAGATTTTCTACATAGATCTCAGAGGTAGATTTGTAGAGAATTTGTAGGAAATTTCTACATTGTATCAGAGCTAGCTGATGTATAGAGAAATTTCTACATGGTATCAGAGCCAATTTTATTGGAGCTGTGAACAGTATACTGAGAAGAGAATTCGAAGTTTGAAGTTCAGGGTTGCAGGTGCAAATCGAATTCATATCATACTTCAAGGTTGGCCAATGGCATTCTATTGCTTGAGACTCAAGTATGCCTTGGAAGGCAACTCGAATTACATAACATTGAAAGATCGCATGGAGGCTATACTAGCAGACAATGGCTTGAAGGATTTCATTGATAAAGAAATCCCAATGCTAGGTTCAACTAATGCACAAGAGTTGGCTGAGTGGAAGAAGTGTGTGGTAAGGGCGAGATAGATCATCCTTGAGGGAGTTCAAGACCATATTATCTCGAGTCTCCATGGGAAGGATACTCCATATTTAATGTGGAAGACATTGAAGGACCTCTACCAGAACAATAGCGACCAGAGGAAATTGGTGCTCAAGGATAAGCTTTGAAGAATCAAGATGGAGAACGACGATACTATTTCCACATATCTGAACAAGCTCACCACTTGTAGAGATGAGCTTGGAAGTGTGGGAATAACTATTGGCGATGATGATATGGTGAGCCTGACTCTCCTTGGCCTTCCAAAGAGCTAGAATAGCTACCGGGACTCTATGAATGAAAGGGAGAAACTGCTGGATCGGGAACGACTGTGGTCGGATTGTTGGCTTAGTGGGGCTTGACCCAGGTTCAGAAGTGATTTAGCCAAGCAAATCCCGGTACTACTGGCCCTTTCGGCAATATTCCGCAGAGCGCGGACTGAGGTCTCACCCAAAGCAATATGGGAGGGTGCTAGAACCAGGTTTCCGCACCTTGGGGATGTCTGATAGGAGGTGATTGGTACGCGGTCCACCCTTCACACTTACTATGCTATGCGCATCAGTGGGCCCCCTACGCCCTACGATACTGTCTTCATGCAGTTATAGCCACTGTGTGACCTGTGTTATTTACCCAAGTCTTCCTTAATTAGGCACTGTTAGCTGATTACTTAGATTATTTTCATATATAAGCATTCATACAAGTATTTATTAATTGCACGTAGTAAGTAAACAAAGTAAAAGTCATGCATAACATAAAAATGCGGATTCAAGAATAGATGCACACAATAGACTTCTTCTTTATTAGCTTTCAATCCCAAGTACATACCCGACTTCGCCCTGTGCACTTAGCTGTGGACTCTACTAGGCCTCTATGCACTCAGCTACAGAGCCTCTTCCTCCTACTATGACCCAGTACACTTTAGATTCAACTCTAACCTCAAACCATGCCTTCACTATTCTATCTATCAGTCCCTCCCTTTACACTTACAGCCTCGCTCTATTTATATAACCCCATGGTCCGCAGACCATGGGTAGGCCGACACAACTTTACATTAAATTACAATATTTTAAGGCAGTCAACCCTATGACTCATCCTAGACTTCGCGCTCCGCACCCGCAATTCGCGGAGTCTTACAATATAATTGACCAAAACTTGGGCTTTGAGCCCCAAAAACATGCTATGGGGGATCCCATGCCCAACAAGCCCCCAACACAATCATCGTGACTCATCTCGAGTCACTCTGCTGGTGCGGCGATCTTGGCATGGAGCCCTCCAACTGTGCCTATGCTGCGCGAAGGTCCACAGTGCACGGAGTTGCTAGTGGCTAATCTTGCGGCATCTGATCTTCTGAGCTTACCGTGTCTGAATTATTCCCTTACATCTGTACCAGCAATTTGTTGCATAAGTTTATAGTCCCGTGCCCTAGTCTGGGCCTTTGGGTTGCGAAGAATGTGTTGCAGTTGGTTAGTCAGGTAGCTGACCCACCCGTATAGAGCTTCAAGCGACTATCATTTACTTTACCGAGGAAGGGTTCACCATTTAGTTTACCTAACTGGACGGTGCCTCCATCGATAACCTCCTTAACCACGTAAGGTCCCAGCTAGTGCATTCTGAATTTTCCCGGGAATTTGTCAAGTTTACTGTCGTACAATAGTACTAACTCATTGGCCTTAAAGGTGCGCAACTTGATATGACAATCATGTCAGGCCTTTTCACGCTGTTTTTGTACCTGCTGATGAAATCCTGGCAGAAATCGTTCTTCCTCGAGTTATTCTCATTGCGCGAGCCTCACTTCCAAGGCTTCGTGCTCCGACATGCTTGTGAGTGCTGCTATTCACAGACTAGGTACGATGTATTCCATTAGCATGACAGTTTCCATGCCATAGACTAGTCGGAAAGGTGTCTGACCTGTAAATTTTTTGCACGTGGTTCTGTACGCCCACAATATGGCAGGTATGCATAGGTCCTAGTTGTTTCACTGTGCATTACATACTTTGGTCAGCAAAGTCTCTAGTATTTTGTTGAATGCCTCTACTCTCCCATTAGCTTGTGAGTGGTACGATGTACTTTGCTGATGATACACTTGGAACTCCTCTATGAGCGCGCTGATGGTTTCGTTTAGGAAGTGTGTTCTACGGTTACTCATTAAGATTCTGGGGCAACCAAACCGTGTCAACATGTTTTCGAACAAAAACTTTGTAGCCGTAGCGGCCGTGCAGTCTTTTACTAGCTACGCTTCCACCCATCGTGTCAAGTACTCCATCGCGGTGATGATGTAGCGCACACCCGTATTTCCCAGAGGTTTGATTGGTTCCACGAAGTTGATTACCCATTTTTCAAATGGTCGTAGTGTCATTTGTGGGTTTAATGGCATCTCGTCCCTTCGTGATGGTTTTCCAGTGCTTTGACATATGTCATAGGCCTGATAGTGTGCTTTCAAATCTTGGTGCAGGGTTGGCCACCATAACCCAGTGTAAAGAATATTCTGTGCAGTCGCGCGACCTGCATAGTGTCCCCCTGCAACAACCCCATGTGATTTCACAAGGATTTGACCCCGTTCAAATTTAGGTACATATCGTTGTAATATCTCATCGTTTCCCATTTTGTATAGGTGACCCGCGATGATAGAAAAGTCCACCGTGCACAACACCAATTCCTTCTTCTATTGGACTGAGTATTCTTTTGGCGCAGTCCTTGTGGTTAATAAATGTATTATATCTTCGAAATGGCCATCTGTGACGTGCATTATGGAGAGATGTGCATCAGGTAGTCCCTCCTCCAAATTTGTTGGCTCTTCGCCTGTCTCAATGTGTGACAAGTGATCTGGTCCTACATTTAGGCATCCCGGCTTGACAATGACCTCAAACTCATATTCTTGAAACATTTTTAGCCATCTGCGAATGTTCCCCCCAACACTGGCTTGTTCACCAGGTATTTTAACGTGGAATGATAGGTATACATCTTGAAATGCCTGCCAAGTAAATAGTGTCAGTATTTTTGGAGTGCGTACACCATTTCCAGCCCTTCACGCTCAGTAGTAGAGTAGTTATTTTTGGCTTTGGAAAATCTCTGACTCGTGAACACGATCGAGTGATCCATGCCTTCTGCACCTTCCTGCATGAGTATGGCTCCCAACGCAATACACGATGCATCAACATGTACATGAAACTCCATGTCCCATTTCGGGAAGACCAGGATGGGAGCGGATGCCAGTTTCTCCTTAAGGACATCAAAACTTTTCATGCAATCATCATTCCAACAATATGTAGCATCCTTATTCAATAACTTTTCCATTGGCGCTATTATTTGGGCATAGATCTTGATAAACATCCTATAGTAGCCAGTGTGCCCCAAAGTAGCACGTAATTTTTTGACACTACGCGGTGCTTCCAAATTCAGAATAACAACAATCTTTGCAGGGTCCACCATCAGGCCTTGTTTGTAGACCAAATGGCCTAGCAGGTTTCCAAAGGGAATGAGGAATGTGCACTTCTTAAGGTTCAACACAATATGGTGTCGGCGGTAAGTATCCAACATCAAACGTAAGCTCTCTACATGGTGTTTAACTAATCCAAAGACAATCCAATCATCCAAATAGACCTCCAAGAACTTGTGGATGTATTCTTTGAACGCCGCCACCACTATGCGCAAAAATATTGCTGGCACGTTCTTCAGTTCAAAGGGCATAACGATGTACTGAAAGTAGCCCCATTCTGTTGTGAAGGTTGTTTTGCTCCTATCTTTTGGCACGATCTTGATCTAATAGTACCCTGAGAAGCCATCAGTGAATGAGTAAGCTTCCTGACTGCCAACATTCTCTAATACTTCATCTGTGAATGGTGTTGGGAATGGAACGTGAACACAGGCATCATTAAGCTTCCTGAGGTCCATGCATATTCTTATTTTGCCTCTCTGTTTTTTCTCCTGCACTACCATAGGACTCACCCAATCGGATTCTTCCACTAGTTCATTAATTCTAGTTGCGAGCATTTTGTCTAATTCGTCGTGGACCTTTTCTTTATACTTTTGGTTCAAGCGGTAAGGTCACTGCTTAACTGGCTTCGCATCTAGTTTCAGAGTGATCTTCATCATCCCTAAATAACCAATGATCCCTTTTAAGTCCATGATTTTGGTCGGGAACAACTCTTGGTATTCGCAGAGTAACTCAGTGACCTTATCTACCGTAGCATCGTCCCAATAGTCCCCAAGCGTCACATACTTCGGCTCCGCTTCAGTGCTAATGTTTACCTGCTTTGTTTTTACCGGTGCGGTGATGTCTGGATCCTCAATTGATGGTCCTCGAACCTCGCCACAGCCTTCGGTTTCTAGAATATTAATATTTCAGGGGTCGTCGTCCTCCTCCTCCACCTGCACGTTATAACATTCTAGGGAGATGCTTAACTGGGTTGCCCATACTAGTTGAAGCATTTCCAGTGGCTCCTATGGTATTTTGAAGATGGCGGCTTTTACTGCTTGTAGCGCATCGTCAACAGTATCTGACCACCGGTCTTCAAATGTGAATGTTAACAAAAATCCCTCGCGCAGGACATCCCATTCGCCCATACCATGTCAGAGTTTTGTCTCGGTATACCAATTCATGGGTATGACATCCAGGTATGGTATATTAAGTGTACCAATTGAGGCTGTGGTTCTTCCCCGTAGACCTTGGTCCATTTTGTGAGGTGCATGCATGGGTCATCTCGTCCATCATATTTGTCTTCTAATTGTAGTTGCAGTTTCCCAAACCGTAGGCACATCATCCTTCTACATCCACGCTAGTCCTCAAAATTTCCTTGATGTGTACCCCACCATCATGCAAGTGTTGCGTGCAGTGCCCACTTCAACGCATTGAATTGGTGTTGTTCCAGTACTGCGCTTTCAAATTTTCTCAGGAATTCATCCACCACTGTCAATCCATCATATGTTGGAAGCTCTCTTGCCTCTGCTGTCATGCAACACAGTGATCTAGCCATCATGTTGCAATTTAGTGTCATCACTTCGTGCAACCGATTCTATCATCACTCTACTTCTTCATCTGAATCTGAAGTGCACGAGATTTCACGCTCCCATGAGATCCTCCCATCTGCAGTCGGATTCACCCAATCCTAGTCTCGTTCAGTTATCTTGTAAATACAATCAAGATCATCATCACTATCATCATCATGCACTGGTTCAGTGTAGCACGCTCCTTCGCCTGGGTCAAGTGGGACTACTAAGCGTAGTGACTTTTTCTCGAAGATCATTTTGCGCTTCTTTAGATTGATGAATCTATTCATATCAGTGGCCTAGTCTATTCCTAATAGCATAGGATAGGGATTCCTGTCATCGACAATCTCTATTACTTCAAAATCCGTTTGCACACTCACGCCTTCAATATCAACTATTACCCTTTGCAACCTGCCCATGGGCAAAATCTTCTGTTGGTTTGCCATTCATAATTGATTAGGGGACCATTGTCACATGGGCCTACCCATGCGTTCCCATGTTTGCTTCAGTAATACATTCGTGTCCGAACCTAGATCTAGGATTACCTGATCCATTTCATACTCACCAATTTGTGCAGTCAACCTCATTTCCCTTCTAGTGCGCAATGCATGTTTCCCCAATTTCTAGACTATGCGCAATTCTCTTGACACCGCGCACCTGGTGATCAACTTTTGTAGTCCTTTAACTGCCTTGGTTTCACGTAGTAGTTTCATGCATGTCTCCATAAAGGTAGTGAGCATTGAATGATCCATTCCTGGCTCTGGTTGATCCTTACTACTTGAAGTGGAGGCCTCCGTGAAGCTCTTCTTAGCTTCCATGAATTTCTCCTTTGCGTGTTCTAAGTCAAACTTGTGTTCCTTTGTAGGAGCCTTGTGAACCCACGTAATTTCCTCTGGATGCTTCCCCATATCCCCTACCATGGCCGTACTGCTTTTGAGAATCATGTTTACATTCAAGTCCTCTTCGCGCGGCTTAGTCCTCATCATTTGTATATTCTGAGTCAGGGGAGGCTGGGATACCCCTTTTTCGCACATCCTTGTGATCAACGTAGGACAGTCTATTGTTTCATGATCAAACTGAGCATAATACGAATAGGATATCCTCATTGGGTTGGTACAATCGCAGGCATAGTGCCCTAATCCTCCGTAATTGTAACAGATTAATTCTCAGCGGCCCCTTCCTGGTCCCATTCCACCTCGTCCTCGACTTCGCCCTTGAAATCCAGTGTGCACCATCCGCACATCTGGGTCGATGGCTCATGTTTCAGTTTGCATCCTATAGGCAGGGGTCTAATCCATCATTAGCTCGTAACGGTAGCAAGTGTGCTCATTGTGGCCTACCGACCTGCAGAAATTACAAAACAATTCCTGGGGTGCCTGTGCATACTTCTGCAACAAATGACAAGTATTCATCATGTGTTTCCCTCCTATTTGATAGATTGCGCACCATAAAGAGAGTGTCGCACTCGGCCCTGCCTGTGCCACCAGTCTCAATGGCATTGGCCCTCCTCCTGCCAAGGAGTTCGCGAACACTCGACAATGATCCTTGTCATGGCCCTAGCCTTTTCATTTTATGCACCATACTTCCCCACGTGCTTCTAGCTGCAGTGCCTTGTCTTGCTTCAAACTTTGCATTTCCAAACACAGATTCTGTAGTTGCATGTGGGTTTATTGAAATCCCAACCCAGGGTCTTGTATCGAGGTCTCATGTAATCTCATTGCCATTTCCAATGCTTCGCCCTGGGTGGAAAGTTTCTGTTGTGACATCGCCACCCCCAAGTGCGATGTCAACGATGCTACAAACCATGTGCGATGTTGTCCATCTGTCAATGTCATATTGACTTCGCGGATCGTACTCCTCAACCATTGATCTAGATCTTAGGGAGTCTCACATGGGAGCATCGTGATTTCTTTAAACCTGATGATTGATTGTGTTTCTGACTTTGGCTAGCTAAATTCCCTATTCAACGCATTCTGGATCTCTGCTATCCCTGCATTTGAGTGGTTGTTAGAGTGCTTGATATACCATGTTAATGCACGATCCTACAATGCGCTCACCAATGTAGCCTTCTTAATATTTTCATCCATGACCCCTTGTGCTTCCCATACTGGTCTTACCATGAACCAAAATTGGTCCAGATCTTCATTTCCTACTCCTCTGAATACTGGTAGTTTGATTGCGCTCGCCATACTAAACCATGGATGTGGTGGAGGTGGTGGAGGTGGAGTGGGTGGAGATGGAGGTGAGGGAGGTGAAGCGGGTGGAGGTGGTAACCATAGAATGCGTTGCCTTATCAAGCTAATTGCGCTTCTCGGAGAGACCTTAGCAAACTCTTCCTCACTCTCCCGCGAGGGTGAAATTAAGGGAATTTTTTCTAATTCTTCGCTACTTTTGTAGATCTTTCTGCTCCGCGTAGTCCCAAACATTAATGTATTCACGTGACCCCTTTTTCACAAAATAACATATTAATCCAAGTATTCAAAGATTTAATATACTTACCTCGCGGTCCTTTGAGAAAGCGTTACTCTTCCTCACTGTAGCTCATAGTCATGTCTACCGCAAACTCAGTGATAAATCCCCCTATTATCCAGTCGAGCCAATGGTCCATAGCTCGTGCAATCTTATCTTCTGATGCTTCTAGTCTGCGCACTAATTCCAAAGTCCACACTATTGGTTTGTCGAGCCTACACCTTCCCTGGCTATCGGCTAACTTCACAATCCACTCATACAACTCAGAAGGAAAGGATGCAAAGAAAATATCATGGATTTCCATATATACGTAGTGATCCAACCAATTTTCCTTAGATACTTACAAAGTTCTATTTTCCTATGTCACGAACTCGTGAATCTTCTTTTCCAACCACTCTTCAATTTCCTTCTTTGTTGGGTTCCAGTGGAACGACATCAGACATCCCTTATGTAGATCTCGGTCTCGGTAATGGAACCATTTGTTGGCATAGTGGGGCCTGACCCAGGTTCAAAAGTGATTTAGTCGAGAAAATCCTGGTACTACTGGCCCTTTCAGCAATAGTCCGCGGAGCGCAGATTGAGGTCTCACCCAAAGTAGTACGGGAGGGTGCTAGAACTTGGTTTTCACACCCTAGGATTTCTAATAGGAGGTGATTGGTATGCGGTCCACCCTTCGCACTTACTGTGCTACGTGCATGAGTGGGTCTCCCGCACCCTGCGATATTGTCTTTGTGCAGTTCTAGCCATAGCACGACCCGTGTTATTTACCCAAGTCTTTCTTAATTAGGCTTTGTTAGTTGATTACTTAGATTATTTTCATATTTCATACAAGAATTTATCAATTGTGCGCAGTAAGTAAACATAGTAAAAGTAATGCATAACATCAAAATGCGGATTCAAGAATAGATGCATAGAGTAAAATTCTTCTTTATTAACTTTCAATCCCAAGTACAGATCCGACTCCCCCCTGCGGACTCTGGTAGGCCTCTGCGCACTCAACTGTAGATCCTCTTCCCACTACTATGACCTAGTACACTTCAGATTCAACTCTAACCTCGAAACATGCCTTCACTATTCTATCTATCAGTCCCTCCCTTTACACTTAGAGCCTAGCTCTATTTATACAACCCCATGGTCCGTTGACTATGGGTAGGCTGACACAACTTTACATTAAATTACAATATTTTAAGGCGGACAACTCTATGACTCATCCTAGACTTCGTGCTTCACATCCGCAATTCGTGGAGTATTACAATATAATTGACCAAAACTTGGGCTTTGAGCCCCAAAAACATGCTGCGGGGGATCCCATGCCCAACACAGATCTCATGCAGGAGGAGATCAGGAGGAGCACTCGAGATGGTTCTTCATCGAAGGATGATGATGAAGAAAATCTGGCCTTAGCAAGTAAGGCAAGGAAAGGAAAGGGGAAGGCATCCCATTCTGAATCGAATTCTTCTCATGGAGGGAAGAAGGTTGACAAATCTAAAGTGAGATGCTTTAATTGTCACAATATGGGTCATTATGCGACTAATTCCCCATCGAAGAATTACAAGAAGGGATGCTTAGAAGGATCAGAAGGTGAGGCATTAGCCTCTTAGTTCGAAATGGACTTTACCCTCATCACATGCATGGTGTCATCGATGATGGGTTGTGGTTGGTATCTTGACAGTGGAGCCTCATTCCACATGACCGGCGATAAAATTTTATTCAGTACCTTGGAGGAGAAAGACCTCAAGATGCGTATAGAGATGGGTGATGACGAAAGGTTTAGTGTTTTAGGAGTGGGCACGATTGATTTTCACAGGGAGCATGGAGCTCCTATCACCTTGACAGATGTGAAGTATGTGCCTAGATTGAAGAAGAACTTGGTATCGATCGTGATGTTGGAGGACAAAGGCTACAATTTTGTCTTCAGTAAGGGAAAGGTTTTTCTTAGACACATCACCATGAGACAGGTGAAACAAATCGGTTCACGAGTTAAGAACCTATATTCTCTTGAGGTTCAAGATGCATGCAAAGCCTTGATGAGCAAGGCAAATGTTAGAGACTTGGTAGTTGAGAGGGAGAGTAAATTACCTCTCAACATGTAGTCCCAGAGGAAGTCTTAGATAATTGTGGAGGAGCCACAATTAGAGTCAACAAAGGGATCACATGTAGCCATACCTCTAGGTGTGAGGTGGGGCAATGTGAAGTGATAGTCCTAAGAAGGTTGAAATTGGGCAGGGTTCATTGAGAGGTTTTATCTCATGGATCGTACCTTGCTACGAGAGCCCAAAGTACATAGTAGCAAGAGGAATCAGTGGGATTGATGCAGTCAGAGATAACAGTAACAAAGTCTAGAGCAGTCAGATATTGAAGAGCACAGAGAAGGATTGAAAACAATGTAGAAAGTTTGAGTCAACAGAAGCGAAAAGTTTTCAGTTGACAGAGGCAATAACAGTCAGAGACTTTGATGGCAGATGCATCATACTGATTCAGGTTGGATGTTTTTCTTTTGTTTCTGGAGTTGTTGGAGGAACAACACTAGAGAGAAGTGTTGCATGCAGAACATTCCAAAGGTTTAGGATTAGGATCAAGTTGAATTCCTTTCTTGTTGAGAGGGAGTGTTGAAAATAGTAACAAGAAATGATAAAAATAGAATCCAAAAATTCCAATTTTAATTTGTCATTGAATTAAAATTATGAATTAAATTCGAATTTAGTCTCACTAATTGCTTGGAGATAATTAATTAATTCATTATGGATTAATTAGTTGGAGAAATTCAAGTTAGAAGTCTTTTTGAAGTCATGCAAGAGTTATCCCTTAAATTAAGGAGATTATCCCTTAATTAAGGAGATAAGATTGAGTTGTAATTAATTAACTTAGTTTATTGAGTTAAGTCCAGTTAAATTAGTTCCAAATTGTTTGAGGAACTAATTGTGAGTTATCAGTCAATTGATGCATGCATGCACTCAACCAATGTACTCCAGATAACTGAAGATTATTTCATCAGAAACTCATGCATTTCTATTTAGAGAAAGACCCAGTTGAGCTAAATGTCAAGGACAGGTTACTATCAGTTGCATGTGTTTTCCTATAAAGGAAACTCATCCATGCAGTCAAGGTAAGGTTCCTTGAGGATTGTGCAGTTCTGACAAGGTGTAGGATTAGTGTGAGTGATCAGTATTCGACTGGGTAACAGGGGGATCACCCAGAGAAACTGCACAAGGAAATAGGAGCTTAGAGGGTAGAGGAGAAGGCTTGTGAGAAGCTTTGATTGCTTGTGAGCATTTAGGAGGATTGTATCGAGAGCTGACTAGCTGTGAGAGCTAAGGATTTGTATAATTCTGATGTATTTCTACCTTGTATGATAATACAGATAGAGGGGTTTTTAGCTGAGGCTTTCCCCTGAGTATTTTCTGTGTTTCATGTGCATTGATTCTTCTTATGGTTATATGTGTTCAGCTCTGATTCAACTCGATATTTAAGCTTCCGCAAGTTTGATAGTAGAAGTAGATTATAGTATTTTTCTTTGGTATATTGCATTATCAAGTTAATATGCAGTTAGATTTTCTACATAGATCTCAGAGGTAGATTTGTAGAGAATTTTCAGGAAATTTCTACATGGTATCAAAGCTAGTTGATTGATAGAGAAATTTCTACATGGTATCAGAGCTAGCTAATATATAGAGAAATTTCTACAAAGTGAAAGTTGTAATGTGTTTCGATTGAATATATTTGCTTGAATGAAATATATAGAGATTAGTGAGTGTGACGATTTCTCATGTCCTAGATGAGGCCTCTTGTAGATTGATGTTGCATGACGATGTTTCTTTGGAAAATTGTTGGAAATCTGTCCTTGGTTTGTTTTAGTTTCGTTCATTTGGCGATTCAAGTAAAATGACGATGGAATTCTTCCATGGTATAAAGGAGAAGACTTCTTCAAATGTTGAAACTTGTGCATTTCTAGAGATAATAAAAATAATAGTTGGCATGAATTGAATGTGGCTAGCATCTGATGAAGGTTGTGAAAATCGATCTTGGGCATGTCCTCCAGCAGACCATTTGCTATAACTAGAGAAGGAATTGGATGGTTTTTTAGGGATATCCTCTAGCAGAGCATTTGCTATAATGAGAGTAGAGGAAAAACATCAACATAAGCACTTTGTACTCCTGGAATGGACTACATGTCGGAGCACTGACCACGATGCTGGCATACTCTCACTAAGCTGGTAATGTCAATTTCTCTCACTAATGCCATATGAGTAATTTTGTGTGCATTAGTATGGTGTGTCATGGCATTTCTAGTGGTTATTGAAGTGAAATTGGTTTGACCAATTACTGTCACAATTTTGAGTGTGTGTTGGAACTGGTCATTCCAAAAATACACAAATTTGTAGGTATTATTGAAATTTCGTGTGAATTAGTGTGAGTTAGTGGAATAGACTCACTAGCATGTTTTATTTTTTGTCACACATATTAATTGGAAGCAAGTCTATGGTGTTTTTTAGTGGTCTTTGTAAAGTATGTACCTGGTAACTCCATGAGTTAAAGTGTGTAATGTAAGCCTGATGAGGGATATGTACCCCCATAAAGTATGAGGTAATCTTAAAACCACTTTGTAAATGAAGATTTGTGGTAAGCCAGAAACCATGTGTGAGAGTGAAGTGGATATGGATTACTGTAGGCATGGTTTAAGGCCATCCGAAAAAACCCTAGGCATGGTTTAGGGTAAGCCGATAAAATCCAAAGCATGTTATGGGTAATCCAAGAAAACCCATGATGAAGATGATGGAGGGGGATTTACAAGTATAGGTACATGTATGCAAATAATGATTGACTGAACCATGTACACGAAGGACATCTTAGCAGACTGGTGGTTGCAACAGTTGGTACTCATGCATTCTGGTAGATGGTTGTTCCTTTATATGGACATCAACATATTCTTTTCTGATCATGTATGTAAACAACAAGACCACAATTAGATTTTGCTAATTGAGATTGAGACAAGTAGTCATTAAAGGGGCGACTTGGAAAAATATAATTCCTACTTGTCTTTGTTGTGATTCATTTTATGTACAGGAGTTTGTTCCTAGTATTCGGGAGTTTGTTGATGCCTAGTTGGTTGACATATTCTCTCCAACTAGTTAGTTTCCTAGATCGATGTGTGGTTGATATATTTACTCAACCAAGAAATTGTATTTCCAAGATATACTAGCTATCTCGGGACATAGCTTGATGTATTTATATTGTATCATTATTTTCATGTGAATATAATTTTGAGTGCATTTAGAAAATCGTTGTAAAATTTATCTCAATTTTATCCATTAAATTCGTTTTTGAGTAAATAATAATGAACATGAAATATGTTCACAAATGCTTAAGAGTGAGTGAGTGTAAGTTAAGTGTGATATCTCATTACAAGTTTAGTCACAATGCAAACATAGAAAAAGCAACAATTTATTAATTTGGAAGTATAATTCAAAGTACATTTATAATGAGTTTGAATATGATATAACAAAATGAAATGTACAAAATCATATTAACTTTTAAAATATTAAAAATACGTGTGTTTTTATTGATAACACTAACACCTTGATTGAAAAGGATTAAATCCCAGAGCTTAACACTCTTACATTATGTTGCACAATTCCCCCCTCTCTATTTTAAATATTCTTAGATATTAAAAGAAGTATCATGAAACCATTTTTTTCCACATTGCTCAAGAGATATTGTAGAGCTAATAGGGTTGGATTCCTAGTAGGGGATTAAACTAGAAGAACAAATAAACCTTTCCATGTTTTAGTGGAATAATCTTGTAGACTATGACTCACAATATTTCAGTGAGCTTCAATGCAAGGTTGATGTTTCTTTTACATTTACAAATTTTGAGTTTTTTTTAGATGGACAACCCCAAAAAATTGAAATTAATATTTATGGAAAGAGATGGGAGAAACCATTATAAAACCTAACTTTCATTACAACAATGGAGAGGTAGTTGTAACACGTTTTATCCTAAGAACTAATTCTACAAGAAATATTTGTTTTAACAACAAAACTTTACAGGAAATAAATATATCACTAAGCACATAAACTATATTTTTATGAAATAGAATGATGGAATTAATCCTAGAATTTTATCGACTAGTTCTACAAAAATCTTTCCACAAATCTAGGAGGAAAAGAGATAAAAAAATTTACGGAATATGTAGAATTGATATATATATGGATGAGAACTTAGAAGATCGATAAAATCAACAATTGAGATAGGAATAAAAATTTCCAAAGAAAATAGGAAAACGAGTACCCATAAAAGGGGGATCTTCTAAAATCTAGACCCCTACAAAACTTTACAAATTCTGATTTCACCATTAATTAAATAATCATTGGCAATTTCATTTTTATGCTTTATATCTTGAAGAAAATGAGGGGATATGTGATCACAAATCCTTTCAAAGAAAAGGTAGAAGATGTTATAGCTAAATGGGACTCAATATATATTAAACCCATTAAAGGTAAAGTTTACTTGGTCATATAAAAGAGTATGACCTAGTTATATTGTTGCTAGACAACATAGGTTTTTATTAAGTCTTCAAATCAAAAATCCTAACCTAAACTACTTTACACCATAATATCATCTCCCTCCACTTACATACATCTCTTGAATTTGAGCTCTACCTTTTGGTTTAATCCAATATAGCTCAACCATTATGAAATCTCTAATAAAGTTAGGAAAAATTGGAAAACGTAGGTACGTGGCACCCATGTTTACATATGAGAGTAGAACCTTAAGATGGAAAAAATTAGGCTCAAAGAATGTCTTAACACCAGAAAATCCTACAACTTTTTGAAAAATCTAGAAGATGCTAAAAGATGTCCAGCGGAATGCATAGGTGAAGATTTTCTAGCTAAAGACATAATAAAGTTTGAAAATTTTTAATTTCTCCTAAGGTTCAAAGTTTATAAAGTTAAAAAATTGGGGACTCCGCGACTGCTTTTTCGATAGCCATGCACCGCACGAAATTTTCTTCGAAAGTGCGCGATCAAAAAAATGGATGACTCAACGAATTTAAGACCACTTCACACACTTGGAGGAGATTCCTTGATAGGATCTCAATCCAGGATATCCGAATTCGAGTTTCCTTGAAGATATGAAACCCTCAATGGAATTATATTGTCCTACTCATGAGTCATTTTTATTCATGAACCAAGAGAGGGAAGATGGATTCAAAAAATTATATATAAACAGGCCATGGGAGAACCAAAATATGAGACATTATTATGCTGGCCAAATTGCTATCAGAGAAAACCAACATTCCATTGTTGAAGCCAAAGAAAGTAAGAGCACTAGCATGTTGGCCATATTGCTTCTAAGCAATCCATCATCTTAGTAAGAGGAGAAGAGTCCACCATTGGAGAGTCTTCATACATCTTTGAAAGGGAGGAGAAGCTTGCAAAGAGATTAAGGAAAAGAACCTCCTTGCTAAGGATTTTTGAGCACCATAGCTCAAATAATTCTCTTCAAGTGTTTAATATTCATCTATTGTATTCAACTTCTACTACCAACAATCAATAAAGATAGATGTTTCCATTATTTTGTTGACTTGTTTGCTACATTGAGCATTGTCTATGTATTTATACCATTGTTTTAGTTCAGGTTTGTGTATGCATAATTTTCACTATTTGTAATGCTTTTTTTATCTAAATCTATTCACTAACAACGCAGAATATGTCTGTGTTCCTTTGCAGGGAACAACCAATTGTTAAGGAGATGTTTTTTGGTACACCATTTCCACAAAAACACTACCACAAAAATGGTGACCATATTGTGTATTTTATTTAATTTAAAGGTTGTGTTTGCATGGAATTTTCTCTACATAGTCGACCTACAAGGCGTTCAATACCTCTCTAGAATTTTTGCAAGACCCTGTGAGCCTGTGGTGGTTAAAAAAACTTGTTAATTTACAATTTTCTTTCGACCATATGGCTTATTCTCTGACAGACGTGCACTCCGTGGCTTTTCCTCTGACAGGTGCACCACCACATCTATGCACTGTGAAACTCGCGCATTTTTCTAGAAAGAAAAAGATACCTTGTAATTTCACATTTTTCAGGTGATTGGAAGCCTTTAGTGAATTTCCTTCATCTCTGCAATTTTTTCACATTCAGTTTACATTGCTTAGTTGATTTACTAATCCAAATTAGTAGAGTAATTAGATTATATTTTCTTTTTGTTTACAATATTTACATAGCTTAATTAGTAAAGAAGTAAGTAGCCCATCATCGACAAATCTTATTACTGACCAAAGCATTCATTTATTTCATTTCATGGGACTAGGAGCAAGTATTATTACAAAAGGTAAGTAATCTTTTCTTCCCTTGTGCCTCTTAGACAAACTTTGGCTTGCTTATGAAAACTTTCTTAAACCATTTGAATTTCCATCTCCCTATTCTAAGTGGCCCATTATCCACATAGCACTTATTTCCCATGCAAGAAATAATAGGAATCTAGTATAAGTAGGGGAATATTGGAATGGATCACTGAATAACCACATCTTTTCACAATTTACATGCTCACTTCATCGCTTACACACAATTACACACCACACACTAAGCTTATATAAAATTCGTATTAAAAGGAATCTAGTTTCATGAGCTTTTGATACTTAGTTTATTTTAGCTTATAGATCACACCCTAAATAAAATGAAGACACTTAAAAGAAACCATAACTTGAACCAACTAAATTCCCCACATGGGCCACCAAAAGAATTATAGTTCAGGTTAGGACCATTGGGGTAAGGCATCCCATAAGTCGCCATGGTCATGTTACATATTTGAAACATAGTTTTTGACTTTTTAGGGAGCTTAAAATACTTCAATCATCCCATGGAAAACAATACCTGAGCATGGAAAAGACCAAATTCATATGGGGTTTGTCTTAGGTCCAGTATGTGTGGTACTCTTTGGGGCTACTTGACTCATCTAGTGCTTGGTACTAGTAACTGACTACCAAGAATCTAAGGACTTGAATTCTCATGTGGGACGAAGGTACTTTAGTGGAGAAAATATAGGGCATCCTTTCCCTATAGGTGATAGTACGGGAAACACATAAGCCTCATTTTCATTACCTTGTTTGATTCTTTGAATGTTGGAAGGCGTCACTAGTTCTTTCGGGATGTTTCCCTAGGACCCATTAGAATATATCTCCCCAAGGTCCAGTTACTTTGAGAATGGTAAGGATGATTTGGTATTGTTAGGATCTTTTTTCACAAAAAAAAATGAAAACCATTTTTTGTTTGATTAATCACATAGCATAAAGTTAAAGGGAAAGTAATATTTTTATTTTTCACTTTGTTTTATGTATGTGATTGATTTGATTTGAAGAATAATCTCCATCCCTCACCATACACAAAGTAGCACACACTCTAATCAACACCATAGGGGACCTCATAACTCCGTTTCGATATAGACACTTCTTAAAACCTCCCCCCATTACCGGGAGGTGTGCCAGTACTTCCACCATTTAGGTGCATAGGAAATCACCTAACCACGATGATAGGCTCTTCCCTTTTTGGTGCATCTTTGCTCATTAACCTTCCCCATCGAAGCATGACCTTCACAACACCACAAGGGTACCCACAAGCTACCACTTTGGGGAGCCCACATACCACTTCTCCGAACAATCCGCGAGACACCCATTGAGGTAGTTTTCCTGACACTTCCCCATAGAGGACCTCTTTACATATAGATATCCAAAATCATTTCATGATGGCGGATAACTTGTAGATCCCATTATTAGCTTGTTTAAACCTAGTAGATTTAAGTAAGCTAACTAATGACCCGATTGCTCATAGCCAGAATTGGCCAGCTATGCCCACCAAGCTCTCCTCGGACATTTTGAAATTCTAAGGAAAATAGGGAGAAGACCTAGGAAACCATTTCATGACTTTTCACCTGTGGTGTTTGTCTAATAGTATCATAGAAAATACTATTCGATTAATGACTATTTCAACGCACCCTTAGAGGGCCTGCAATGAAATGGTATATTGACTAGCCTTCTACGTCACATGGAACCTTCAACTCCCTAGCTACAACTTTCCTCACATTCTTTTAGCTCTCGATATGTCATGATTCAGGCCTGGAACTCCTCGCCCACTTCAAAAAAACACCAGCTACCCACATATCAGATCATATACATGAATGGTGGAAATCTTGTAGTTTGTGTAAAGCACAGTTTGAAGACAAATTCCTTCTTGACCTGTTTTTTAGATCCCTCACATTGAAAATTTCAAAAGATGTGGAAAATTCATCCCCACATAACTAGGAATAAGCCATCAGCAAAGCTCAATAGTTAGATATTATATACACCCAGTCTAGATATATCTATCTTGTGCTTCTAAATATCCCATGCCTGTAGACTTATAAAGAGACACCAGCCGCATCCAATGTTGCTGATGGATTGATTAGGTACATAACCAAAAACCAAATCAGCAACACCTACTAGTACCATAGATACTCATTCAATGGACAAGCATTTTGTTCTACACAAAACACACCACCATTGAAACATACAATATACTAGCCCGGTCAACCCACACCGATGCATAATTCGCTCAGTACGGTTAACCAATATTAGTCCCATCATGGAGGTTCGTATCTTCCCCCATAGGGAACCAATACTCCTAGAGGAATATGGATGGAATGTCTTCTTCCCAGAATCCATATAGCAATTAGGGACAAGGAAACCAATATTCTCCTTTCCCCACACAACAAAAAAATAACCCACCAACACAAAATAATGTAAAGGTTAATCTAGTGCAACATTCTCTCGCTCAACAACAATAATCGGAGGAGCAAATAAACCTAACTAACCCACCTAGTTTTGCTAAGAAAAAACCAAAGAAAAAACCAAAAGGAGGGCTTGATTAGGGGGGAAGAAACCCCTACAGGCACCGGTAAGGGGCAACCCTTACCAGAATAAAAACCAAAGATCGAAAAACAAAAACCCACATAAGAAAAAAAGAACACAAGTCTACGGATAAATCATTCCTGTGTTATATGTGGGGACTATGGTCATTATACTAATCATTATCCTCAACTCCCTTAGTTAAAAATGATAAAGGACAATAGGAGGCAACGAGGGCAAGAAACTGCAGTAGTACAAGACCCTTTCCCCCATTAGGGGGTGGTTAACACTTAGCAACAATCATCCCATTCACTATTGGTTCCCTATAATACTGGTGTAGCCCCCTTATTATTATTGTTAGTGTAGTTTTTTTGTCCATGTAGCCCCCATATTGTTATTGGTGTGCCCCATAAAAGCTCATTATTGTTATTGTTGTGCCCTTACATTATTATTGTTATGTAGGCTCTAGTTATATTGTGACCCCTTAGCCCCCTATATATACAAAGGACGTATTGTCATTTGTATCATCCAATAATTTTTCATTTATGTAATGTAAAGGAGGTTTACCCCTTCAAGAGGATAATTTTTAAGTCGTTGATTTATCTATTTGTGAGTTGGTTGCATAACATTTGGTATTAGAGATTTTAAATTGTTTCCATAAATACAGTAGCAACTTGACAAAGAAGGAAAAATCATATTTGAGCTTGAAGAAGTTATGGAAACAAGAACCTGACAATCAATCAATTTTAGAGTATGTCATTAAGTGGAAGAACTTACCCGCTGAAGATTCCACATGGGAGGATGAGAATTTTATACAGAAGCATCCAAAACTATTCAAGTGTTCAGGACAACACTTTTTTGAAGGAGAGGGGCATGTTAGGTCCCTATAATACTAGTGTATCTGCCTTATTTTTATTGTTAGTGTAGGCCCCTTATTGCTATTTTTGTGCCCATGTAGCCCCCATATTGTTATTGTTGTGCCCCATAGAAGGCCATTATTGTTATTGTTATGCCCTTACATTATTATTTTTTCCCCAAAACCCTTACATTATTATTGTTATGTACGCTCTGATTATATTGTGACCCCTTAGAATCCTATATATACAAAGGAGGTATTGTCATTTGTATCATCCAATAATTGTTCATTTATGTAACATAAAGGAGGTTTCCCCCTCAAAGAAGATAATTTATAAATCGTTGATCTATCTATTTGTGAGCTGGTTGCATAAAATCCACATTCTTCTGGAGGGAACTGATCCTAATTTAAATATGAAAACAAAAAATTATAGATATAACCATAAATACAGATATGGAGAAGAAATAACACTTCCTTTCATTAATATGAAATAAAGAAATATGCTTACAAATGGAATGAAAATGAGACTAACTCGGTTGATGGTAGCTTATCTCTAAGAAGAGATGTGGCTGCTACATGCCTCTGAACTAAGTTACAACGAAGCTCAAGGGCCTTTTTATTATTGAACAATAACATAAAACCCTAAACAACCAAAATCTCGACCCGAGGAGATGTAACACCAAGCGTTTATGGGCCCTGTTGGGGTTAGTTGGGCAACCAACTTCTCGGGGTCGTAACTTGGTCATATTATCTCCGTTTGACGCACATGATACCTCATTGGAAAGATTTCTGTGAGGAATATAATTAAAAATATGATGTCTATGAAATTTTTCATAGGTATATTGCCAAAAAAACGTCGTTTAGGGCCTCAAAACGGCTTCAGAAGTTCAGGACTCGAAAAACTGCCAAAAATAATAAACTGTGCTACAATTAAGGAAAATGAAAAACTTAAAAAAACAATGGTGGGGGTCCAAGTGGAATAGGTGGGTGGACATCAATATCCACTTGGATCATTCCTCCCCTCTTAGGAAGAAATGGTCTTCATTGCATTGAGTTCCTCCATGAGATTAGGAAACTTCCACTGAACTTGGTCCCTAGTGCGCCATTTTCCTTGGTGCAAGAGTTGACCAGCTTTGAAAGCTTGATATAGTTGGATCTTCTGCTAGTGAGTTTTCTTGATCTGCATGTCCATGATCGGATTAGTTACAGCTTGTTCCATGCAACATGGATTTAACTTTGATGGTGTGAGTTGTTCATCAATGTCAGATGTGTCTAGTAATGGTGGAAAGTATAGCCAAAGGCGATCCACATTGAACATTGGATGCAGGCAAAGGAATGGGGGAATGTTAAGCTCAAAAGAATTATCTCCACAGCGTTGGTGATGGTTTATGGCCCATATCGAAGTAGGCGAATCTTGCGGTGGGTCCTAGCGAGGCACTCCTTCTGCAAATATAGTCAAAATTTGTCGCCCACCTGGAACTTGTGTGGCACCCGATGCTGATCATGCCGCTACTTGTACTTAGAATTGGCTTTGTCAAATATGTCATGTACTTGTTGGAAGATGTGTTGAATGTTCTTAATGAAGCTATTTGCCTTGTCGGCTTCGGATTGGACATGAGCCTAATCTGCTCTAGTCGCTGCAAATGGTATTGCCACATCAATGGGACATAGTGGCTAGAATCCCAAGACCACCTGCAAAGGGATGTGGCCAGTCGAGCTATGGAGAGCTCAGTTGTAGAAGTGTTGAACATAGGGGGGGCTCTCATCCCATGTGCGTGGATGCTTTGAGTTGTACATGCACAGAATGTGTACGATCATCCTATTGATGACCTATGTTTGGCCGTCAGTTTTGGGATGGAAAGTTGTGGACTTAGTGAGCTTGGTGTCCAGCATCGACCAGAGACTGAACCAAAATGTACTGAGGAACCTACTATCTTGATCTGATATGATAGACTGTGGGATCCCAAAGTGTACCCACACTCATTAAAAGAAGAGTTTAGCAGTGGCTTCTGTTGTGATCCTCTTCTTACATGCTACCGCAATGGCCATCTTTGAGAATCTGTCGATGACCACAAAACATAGTCATTTCCATGCTTAGTAGAAGGAAGGCTTGAAATGTAATCCATGGAGATGGATTCCCAAGGTTGAATAGGGGTAGGAATCAAAGTATAGAGACCTTGCTTCTTGATGTTTGGTTTGGCAATGGCACAAGCAGTGAAGGATCTGATGTACTTCCTGACATCCAATCGAAGATTCAGACAATAGAAATACTTTTGTAGTACTGCCACCATTTTCTTGACCCCAAAATTCCCAGCGGACCGACTGTAGTGTGCTTCTCAAATCATATCGCACGATTGCTTGAAGGAATACAAAGGTATCCTAGGTGGCATAACAGAGCATCCTGGAGGCGAAAATATGGAACTTGCTGGCCCTCAAAGTGCGTATGGTATGTGTGGCCGAATTCCGGGTCGCTTTTGTAGAGAATTGGCCAATTAGAAGTCTCGTGCCCACAAGAGTTCAACACAGTGGTTAACTCCATGATCGATGGTCGGCTGAGGTAGTTTGCAACATTATATGTGCTCCCTTTCATGTACTTGATATTAAAATGGAACTGTTGTAGGTATGTGAACCACTTCTGATGGCGATCATTTTGCGACTTTGCATCTGTATGAACTCCAGGGGTTGGTGGTCTATGTGGATGACTGTTTCCTTCCCCAAAAAGTAATGCTTCCATTGTCAACAGGCCTGCACAATGGAATACATCTCTTGTCATCAGTGGGATAGTTCTAGACTATGTCTAAAAGTGTCTCACTGTGATATGCCACTGGATGCCCCTCTTGATTAAGGACAACCCCAATAACATAGTCAAAGGCATCTATCTCAATCTCAAATGGTTGTTGCAATTTTGGTAATGTGAGAATTGGTGTATAGAATAGGTGATGTTTCAACTCTGCCAATGCCTTCTGTTGAGATTTAGACCAGAATAATTTTTCTTTCGCTCCTCCTTTGGTGACTTGACTCATGGGTCAATTGATATGAGAGAACCCCAACACGAACTTGCGGTAGAAATTGGAAAGACCCAGAAAGTTGCGGAGCTCTGTTAGAATGCTTGTGGTAGGCCAATCCCGAATGACTTGGATCTTGGCTAGATCCACATGCACCCCCCATTCATGAATAATGTATCGCAGATACTAAACCCGGGTCATGACAAAAGTGAATTTCTCCAAATTGGCACACAACTTGTGTTGCCACAGTGTTTGGAGAAGCTATCAGATGTGGTCGAGGTGCTCTTCCGAACTATGGCTGAAGATCAAGATGTCATCCAAGTATACCACTACAAATGAGTTGGTGAATGGCCGCAAGATTTCATCCATCACCCTCATGAAGGTTGTAGGAGTATTCGTCAATCCAAAAGGCATAACCAACCATTTGAAAAGGCCCTCCTTGGCTTTGAAGGAAATCTTCCACAAATCAGAGGGTTCGATTAGTACTTGGTGATACCTAGACTTCAAGTCGATCTTGCTAAAATATTTTTCCCCCTTTTTTTGGTATAGAAGGTCATCAATACATGGGATCAAGTACCTATTCTGAACAATGATCTTCTTCAATGCTTGATAGTCAATACAGAGTCTCAATGCCCCATCCTTTTTCTATACCAACATGATCAGGCTCCCACATGGAGATGAAGTCGGCCGAATGTGACCTTTTTGCAACAGCTCCTGGTTTTGCCTCTTGATTTCATCGTTCTCCATAACGGAGTGCTGATAGATTGATCCATTGGGTAAGAATGGACATGGGGTAAGATTGGTGGAGTGCTTGACCTAACAGTGCAGAGGCATCTGTTTTGGGGAGGTCAATATTTCCTCGTACTCCTCCATGACCTTGTCCATCTGTTGTTGTCATGCGGAGGGGCCGTGTCTAGAGGTTGTGGCCACTGTCTTATTTTTTCCTTGAGGGTGTATCATTAGGAAAACAAATTTCCTAGTTTTTGAAATGAGCTTAATGCATTGTTTTGCAGTAACAAGAGAGATGGTGGTAGGCAATGCTACCTCCAGTATCCTGCACAACGTATTTCCCAATGTAACAATAATAGCGTGAGGCCTTGACTGATACAAAACATGTCTCTTCCACAAGTATGGTTGGCCTAATAATACATCACAAACATCAAGGGGAGAAAATTCACATAATACCTCATCTGTGAAGGGCTTGATGTTGTATGGAAGGCAACATTGTTGGCTCACACACAGATCCCATCCTTGGTGAAGCCACCTGATGGTGTATGGTTGTGGGTGTGCTATGGTCGGTAAGCCTAGGCACTTCATGACCTCTGTTGCAATGAGGTTTTTTTGGCTCCCGCTGTCGACAATGAACTGTAGCAGGTGTTATAGACATATTTGGGCACTGTAACCCCAATCTTATATGTCGATAAACCAAGGGCTCTTTAACCCCTAATAGTGTTGTTTCATACCCTAAAAAATCATGGTCAATTGATTACATCATTTCCCAAAAGTTCCACCTGAAAAACTACTCAGAATTGGCAAAAACTGGACCATACTGACTGCTCCACTGTCAAGGTGTGATGCATACTGACTGCTACACTAGCCAGGTGTGATGCATACTGAAGAGGCCTTCTATAGGGTGCGATGAGCGAGGATGAACAAATGCCCGAGACAGTTTGCTAAGTGGATGATCATGGAACCTTCTAGAAACTTCTCCCATGACACTTGCCTCTCTGAATCCGCCCAGGGATGAGTAAGATATCAATGAAATCTCCAAGTGGAACCAAGAAGTACAAGTGGAATGACACTAAACAAAAACCCAGAGATGACTCACACCCTTGCATACATCTATAAATGGATCCCTCATCTGAGAGATCTAGAGGTTGGAATTTTGTAATTTGTAAGGAAGTGTTGATAGTTTGTCTTTGAGAAAGAGCATTGTATTGCTGGGTGATTTTTCTTTTCATGAGGTGAAGAGGGCTTTGATGCTGGGAGGATGATGCTCGATCAGACATCTGGGTTGTAATTCTCCCTTCTATTTTAATAAAGTTCTTTGAGTTTTCCTCCATACAATCGTGTATTTATGAATCTTGTTATTTGTGAATGCCATTGTATGGTCAATGTATTTTTGATTCTGCATTGTTTATGATATAATAGATCGATGTACTTTGATGGTGTTTTTTTACTTTGTTTCTACAGATATTCTCTAAGCGGGACAAGTAGAAGAGGAGTTGCAAGCTCTATCAAGGGAGAGAGAAATCAAGCAAGGAGTCAAGTGGAAGATCCAGGTTGGTCCCTTTGCTTCTCTCTTATCTATCATACATAAAGGAAATCACAAATTGCTTTGATTGTTTGTTTCTAGGATAACTTCTAATCCTAGTGGGACTAGCAGATCGAAAAGACACTAGTTTTCCTGGAAACAGAATGGCGACTCCGCTGGAGATCAAATAGGAGTTTTTTTTTTGTTTTTTTGTTTGCTTTATAAACTATAAATGGAGCCTGAAGTTAGCCAGAGAGCCTTTGAACTAGTCTTGCTCTACAATTGCAAAGTAGATGAATGCTGCTTCAGTCAATCTCCGATTTAGTTTATGAGTTGAACATCTGACTTACAAGCATTCTATATGCCTTTTTGGTAGCTCAGTAACCTCCCAAGATCATACCCTTGTACTTTTCTCTTTACTGTCCACAATAGCTCAGCTTAACTCATTGAAATCAACTGCAAATTTGAGCCAAAACCCATCTCAGTTGTGCTCCCTGGCCCATCGCATTGTCTATCACTGTAAGCCTGTATGTATTGCACTTCCCATGTCTAGCAAGTGAGATGAATCCCTATTTCTATGAAGCATAGGTGCGATGACTGAGTAATCCTATTTCTCTCCTTGAAATTTGGGGTTTCTGTCCTTGTTTTCAGCTCTATTTAGTTGTTTTGCTACTTATGAACAGTGTCTCATTGCTGAAGCCTCCTTGCATTAAATAGACTAACCTCCATTGATTAGGATTAGTTAATGTTCTTATGTATTTTTCCATCATTTACAAATCCTTTGTCGAAAAGTTCCTTAAATTGATCTGTTGGTTTGGTTCAAAAAGTGTCATAACTATCATTTTGTGTCAAAAAAGAGAAGTGTCGTTGAGTCTTCCTTCCCTAGATAGTCGATTGAACTTTTTGTCATGTATATGATTTGATTTGTTGATATTTGAAGTGTCGAAAGCTTTTTCTATTCGAAATCGAAAAGTGTCATTTAAGTCTTCCTTTCGTTTTGAAAAATAAATTGTCGAAATGTCGCTTTGAAGAAAATATTTCAGATCTATACTTAGTTTTCCTTTTTGCATTTCTCACATTAAGGGAACGAAAAAAAACTTCATGCATTTGCATTTGCATTTAGACTGTGTGCGAAAAATGATTTAGGAAAAGTGCATTTAGTGTGTGCTCTTTGCTCTTTGTTTGAAAGAATCGTAATCTTCTTTCCTTAGTAGCTAGGATTTTGATTGCTAAAAATAAACAACGATTGTTTATCATTTTAGATTGTATATTTAGGAGTTTTACATCTACATCACGTGGTGAACCTTGAAAGGAAAACTTCTAAGCAAGATCAACTCTAAAAAAAATTTCAATGGACTTAACAATGCTTTGGAACTTAACGGAACACATCTAGAAGTCTTGGCTAGAGACGTGTTCTGGCGTTGTAAAATCTAGTAACTATCGTTTCCATTGAAGGTTGGGTGATTCCTCCTCTTTGATACAACAAGTGCTAGCACGGACTTGTGCTCCCCATACCATCGAGTATATATTGGGAGACCACAATAGGCTTATATCCTTTATCCATAGGAAGCCATGTCTACCGCCCTATCGATCGCAATGCACTAAACACAACATTCAGGAAGATTGACTGCCATACATAAGTCCTTGGTAATTTCTATTTAATTTACCACCAAGGTGTATATTGCAGTTTTGCGATTGGTTTGGTAATCCCTCTTTCTAGATCTCTAGAGTGGTCACTTTCGTTCCTTTTCGACTCCTTAAAAGAAAAGGTCCATCTGAGCACTTGTAACTTTAGGCTCATTAAAAATCGAAGGGGACTAGAGTCATCTTTAGCTTTTTCTCGACTCTTAAAAATTGAAAAAGCAAAGTTGTGTCAAAGTGTCATTAAAATTTATTTTATTCGGAATAACATCCATGTTCCTTCGTTGATCTTAGGTTGAGATAATGGAGTCCACCAATCATGGAACCACTCTTGAGGGGAATCCTAGTCCATTTTCTTCTTGGGGAAATATTGGTGCTCTGTATATGGCCACATTGTCCCTTCTAGGAATCACAATTGGTCTGCTGATATGGCTATTCTCAACCTCTATTGTTCAAAATACCATGATTCCTTAGCAATCAAATCAACAACCATTTGATACTGAAGTTGACCCTTCACCTTCTACTTCGTTTGTTTCTCCCTCCCCTTCTTCCTCTTCGCTTGGTGAAAATAGTGATACTAGTAACCAAGTAGCTGAGAAGAAGAAGAAAGGGAAGGCGAAGAAGAAGAAAAATTCAGCTAAGTAAGGGGGTAACCATGAATCTCTTAGTGAAAATCTGCCCACTAAATCTCCCAGGTATCCTTGTGTAATTTGCAGAGGAAACCATTTTCATCGAGATTCTCCAGCCATTCCTTGGATCTTGAGAGAATGGTCTTCCCACTCGCACCATCTGGTGTCATCAACCTCTGGTGATCATGTTGACAACACACCATCAACTAGTGAAAATTAAGTTCATGGACAAAAAGGAAAGGTCAAAATTCCATGTGGATTATGTGAAGGGGGCCATCACCTTCCCTGTTGTCCCTTTTTGGATGAGGCCAAAAGAGTCTTGCGTAATCGTCTTGCTTCACTGCAGCGACTTCCATATAGATACAAGAAACTCTCCCCAAGTCCTTTACTAGTTGAAAATCTCACTGACATGACTCAATCGTTGGTTGAAACACCTATCATTGAAAGTGAATCTTCTGAGTCCATACCGGACCAAAGTCAACCAGTTGAGATGGCAGTTGACCTAGTTTTACATTCAGAAGGTCCACCTCTAGATGATACCATTCCCAAAAAGATTGAGAACGATACTGTTCAAATTATTTTTGTCACGTCAAAGTCTGATGAACTTGGGGGCATTCCGCCCGTTCCTTCACAACAGGAGGAAAATCCCCTAGTTCCTGCTACTCAAGGGGTTCATTCAACCGTTTATTCAGTACCCCCTCCAAGCAGTCTAGTCGCTTCCTTCGATTGGAATCGACTAGCGAGATCCTGCCTTCCTTCTAATGTACCATTCTGAATCATAGTACAAGTTTACAAAATTATCGTGTCTGGTACTATCATAGATGAAGGGGTTTCAGTGAGTATCCTTTCCTTAACTTCTTGGAAAGCGCTTGGTTCGCCATCGCTTACGCCTGTTACACAGAATTTGTTAGGCTTCAACAAAGGAACCAGTCGACCGTTAGGGATCCTTCCTATGTCACCAATTACTTTGAGAAGGAAAATTGTTCACTTGAATGTGATGATAGTCCAAGGACCATTAGATTACAATCTACTCCTTGGACGTCACTATATTTATAGCATGGAAGCTATGGTTTCCACACTCTTTTGAGTGATGTGTTTCTCGCATGAAGGCGAAATTGTCCAGCTTATTGGCCAGCTTTCATTTCCTAGTTCAAATAAAGCTCCAAGTCAAACATCATCCCTAAATGGTCTCTTTGCATCAAGAGTGTCTCTTCAACCTTCGTTCCATCCAACTAATTGCAGCGAGTACTCTGGTGAATGTAACGAAGCTTAGGGGGCATGCACCTTGGTCTACTTCGGCAGACGAACCCAGCTGAAAAGATAGGTTTCCTTGTAGGATATGTGATTGGAAGTGCCATCCCACACCATTCACTTTTTCCCACTCCATGGACAAAGCCAAGGAGGTATTTTGTTTAACCGCTGACGAAACCATCCTACCATATTAATTTCCCTGTAAGTTAAGTGATTGGTTTGACACTAATTGGCGGACAAAGCCAGGGAAGTGTTTTTGTCTAACCACTGGCAAAACAAATCCTGCTTAACCACAGTGATTCCCATATGGTTACTGGAGACTCTCCTTTTCTCGATGCCTGGGGGCATGCAAACCTTTTTATGCAAGTGAAAAATGAACAATTTCATTCTTTTAGCTTTTTAGTTTTTCAACTTCTTAGGTTAGGTGATTGGTTTGATCCACAATTCACCTTTGTATGCGCTATGCATGAAGCAAAGGAAGTGTTTGAACCATTATGTGGATGAAACCATCCTACCTAACCTCAGTAGTTCCTAAGCTTTCTAGATTCACTTAGCTTTTTAGTTTGGTCGTTTCTAGCTTACATAAAAAGAAAACTGAGCATATGTTATCATAGAGTTCAAGCTCACTAAAAATGAACCTACCAATGAGGGACATATTTGACTACTGCTATGAGCAATGTTTCGCATGGTGCAAGCTCGCTAAAAGTGAACCTACCTCATGAGCAATGTTTTTCATGGTGCAAGCTCGATAAAAAATGAACCTACCTCCTGAGCAATGTTTCCACAAGGTTCAAGCTCGTTAAAAAAATGAACCTACCAACTGAGCAATGTTTCCACAAGGTTCAAGCTCATTAAAAAATGAACTTTCCAAATGAGAAATGTTTCCACAAGGTTCAATATCATTAAAAAATAAACCCGCTAATGAGCATATGTTCCTCAGCGTTCAAGCTCGTTAAAAAATGAACCCACATCCAGTGAATAACCTTTGTGATTGCCATTATATCAGCCTTTTGAACCTTGGTTGTGTTCCTACCATCACCTCCATTCTTTTGGCCGACCATATGCTTCCACTTGATTGTTTACCCTTTTGAGGAACAGCTGTGATGAGTGGTCCTGTTAGCAACCCTCTTCACATCACCATGTTTTGAGAAGTTCCAAGATTACCTGGAACCAATCACTACCATAAACGCCACTCATTCCTAAAAAACGAGTCTACTTTAAACTCTTTTCAGACTCACTAAATATGAAAAGATCGTCGAGCAATTGGCCTCTCCAGCTCGCTAAAGTGATTAGAAGTGCCATCCCTCCTGTATTTTAATCTTTTTGGACTTGAGGGATTATCCCATGAAAAGATCGAGAGCTTGTCTTTTTCGGCTTGCTAAAGTGATCGGAAAAGTCATCCTTTTTGAATTATTTTAGTCTTTTTCGAACTTAAGGGATATGCTATGAAAAAGAACTGCTGGAGTGTCACACGGAATCAGTCAAGAGTGCGGACACAACCGACCTTCCTAGAAGTCTAAGACATTCTAATGACAAACAAAACAAACTGGAGCTATCCTTCTCTAAACATGCATTATGATATGAGAAATCAAGTGTTTCGTTCTTACCTTTGTCCAAACGCTGTTGTAGAAGTCCAAGCTTTGTTGATCTGGATGAGCTCCTCCTTTTCTCCAAAACCTGCAATCACCAACAGTCAAACAATTAAATAGCACCTGATTATAACATAAAACAAAGCATATTCAACATATAGACCAAGGAGTACATGAAATAACCCATAAACAACAAGTTATTGAGAAGAATGGACCAATTTGCATTAAAGGTAATCAAAAGGAACCATTACAACCTGAGCCTTGGTGTTGTGCAAGCTCCTTCCAGGGTCCACAAGAGTTCTCCTTTACTTTGACAAAGCTCACCCACTTCCAAATAGAACAAGCAAAGATGGCAATCTCTCCTCACAAGCCTCTAAATGGGAGTCCTAATTCCTGCAGCATTTACCCTTAGAAAATGTATAGCTTTCAACCTCCCCTCCCTCTGGCTCAATGTCTTTATTTATAGTGCTGTAAAGAGGTTATTCAGGTCCACCATCAATGGGATAATCCCCCTCTTTGGGTGGGATAGCTCCCTTATTGATGGGATAAGTTCCTCCTTAATAGAGATACATGAACCAACTGGAGGCGCATCCAATTCATCAAACCGACCTCTAGAAAGTTCTAGAAGTAACCACAAGTAACTTTTTTAAGATGAAACTCGCGCATTTTGCCTTTTACAGAAGGACGCACCTGTCCCTTAACATACAGAGCGTCCAAGGACGCACCTTTTGTGAACATTGTGAGCGTCCCCGCAGGTAAGGCTAGAGAGAACCTGCGACCCCAGAGATAAACATATTTTTGACAAGACTTTCTCTCTTCTTTGAGTTTGAGATGGATAGTAGAGGCATAAGACTTGCCTAAGAGGGTAGCATGACTGTTGATTTGAGCCATACTAACTGTAAGTGGTCATGGTGACATTTTTTAGTGTAACAGATTGCCCCCTAAAGTGCGAAGCCTGGAATAGATTTAGGGTTTTGTAATTCTAGGAAGGGTGAAGCGCTTTATCATTTCAAGGATTGTCTTGTGGATGACCTGGTTGGAACCTGCAATTTTCAACACAAAATACATGTATAAGATTATATCATCACTGAGGTAGGCATTCCCATACTCAGATTCAAAACTTTAACTAATGGACTAACTATTCTGATACAGGAATGATCTTGCAGTACATCATTTTTATAGACTTTTGTAGACACAGTATGGACGCAGCCATCTGTTTATGATTAGTCTACATAGATAATGAATACAAAACTCCTCGCAGCCTGGATGGTAGAAACTAGATCCAGGGTCTTCACTTCTACTTCCCGAATTGGTACGATTCTAGCCATGTGATTAAATGATTCGATGTCGAACATGTTAGAAACCACTTGATTACCAGTCGATGATGCAAACTGTTAACAAGCGTGAGAGAAACCACCAGTAATGTCAATGGTTCTCAAAGTACCAAGCACAACCCGTGAAATGTGAATAGATGTTTTGATGTCGAACACTTCACGGAATCCTTTGATCGAAAGTCAATGATGTAAACTGACGTCAAAGGCGAGAAACCTGCCATTGATGCATGCAGACTTCAAGGTGCTGTCGATTCCTAAGTCATCTTTCTAGATAATGTGTCGATGTCGATAGAAAGCGACCCGTTGCAGGCAAGCCCGCAACACGAAATCATTGTTCAAGTTGAAGAAATGTTGCTGTAAGGACTGACTCAGGGATGGTCAAATGGATGACAAGTATTTTGCAGATGAAAGTTTTTGCTTGCAGACCTCTTGAACACATAACGACACGACAGATGGCTTGGTGACGAATAACTCAAAGTTAATCCCCGGAACCCGGTTAAAGACTTTCAAAGTGGTTTGGTCAACTGTGAGGTAAAAGATTTCCCAACCCAGGTGAATGAAAAGTGTCGTGTTCAAGAGTGGTAATAAAGTTTCTTTTGAGACAAAAGGTAACAAACAGGTTCATTCTTCTCTCTTTTCCCCCACCATTTCTGGCAAGTACCTCTTTATTTTTAACAAGCTTGAGGAGGATAACATATGCTTGATTATAAGCTCATCCTTCGGACAAGTCCAACCTAGTTTAAATTCGAACCCTAGGAAGGAGTGGTTCGTTCCTGTTTGTAATTGAACAGGTCCTTTACTGTAAAAGTTTAACGAGCCCAGTATAGGAGAAACTCGGCGTTTTTCATTTTTAGACAGTCTGAAAAAACAAAAGGAGACTCCACGTTGAACTTTTTCGTATATTTGTGTCCCTCAAGCCCGAAAAAGTATAAAATAATACCTGGGGGAACCGCTTGATCTTGCGACCAAGGAGTACTTTCATAATAGTGTCGTTGACCTGAAAAGTAAAAAGCGATCAAGGACACGTCGTTTTATTTCCTTATCGAGTTCGAAACGACAAAAACCCGGCAATCTTTTCCTGATTTTGCGGTCAGAAAAGAGCTAAAAGGGGACCGTCTTTTAATTCCGTTTTAACGAGTGTAAAAGAAACGCTCGACGATCTTTTCATGTTTTAGGAGTCAGAAAAGGGCTTAAAAGATGACTCTGATATTTTTGTTTGTGAAAAATTACAATTTCCCTCGAAACCCCTTTGTCCTGCACAAAAGCAACACATTACTCATACCTGTTTAAAATAGGCAAAAATACATCGAAAAACATCTTTTCATGGTAAAAAATGAACTAATTCATCCAAAAAACCTATAAAAAGACCTTTTACCATGTCATTTTTACCGTTTCACTGTTGAGGTTGAAAAAGGAGCTTTTGACAAGAAACTTCCCGTGGTCGCTGCGGAAAATCCGACCGTCGGAATCGAACGCCGTCTTATCCAGGTATTTTACACATCCTACTCTGCATTTCTATCCGTTTAGAATCAATTTTTAGGTCTTAGTTTCATTTTTTGGGGGGTTTTGGTTTTGGAATGCGCCTCTCGGCGGACGCGGGTGCCCTTCGGGTGACCCGCGTCCCCCGACTTTTTCTCATACGGGAAAATGGTCGGAAGACGCGGCCCGCCTTTAGGCCAGCTGCGTCCGGGCGCCCTGTGCTACAAAGCCGGGGTGCGTCTTCCGAGAAGTGCGCATTTCAAAACCCCAACTCCCTCAAAAAACCACCAAAAATTCCCAAATCAATTTCTAATTGCTATTTTTGATGTGCAGGGTATTAACCATGTTAGATTGGAGAGAAAGAGAGCATGTAGAGGATGATGAAGTTGCAATAAATCATCAACCTTCCCTGGATGCCCTAAGAGCATGCGGATTATACAAATATTGGACCATACCGGGCATGAGGGGCCAGGTAAGATTCTTGGAATGGCTGGTTGAGCGATGGAACGTTCAAGAACAATGCTTTTACATAGGAGGGCACCAGCTCGAGATAGAGCCCTCGGATGTATACTTTCTCACTGGCTTGCCGAACAGAGGTGAGCAACTCAGTCTTACGGGGACTAGGCCGGGTGGCCAATCCCTTGATAGTCTCCGCGACGAGTGGTGCACACCTGGGGCTCACCATTCAAAAGGCATAGAGATAAAACACATCACTTTGCCGGAACTCAAAGTCATAGCGTTCACGGTTACCAGAATTTGCGGCGCGGCCGCTTTACACATTGCTTCCGGATCCCAAATGCGGATGGCAATTGACTGTTACCAAGGCACCATTTTCAACTGGTGTGAAGCTGTGTCGGCTCATATGAAGAGCCAACTGACCAAGGCAAAGAACGGACGACTAAAGACTTTTGGATATGGGCCTCTAGTCGTGAGCTTTGCCTTGGAGAGAGTTCCAATGCTGATCCCTCAGCAACTCACTGTTGATATCTTGGGTCCTCGGGAGCCAAAGCTGATACGATGGGTTGCGGTGATGGCCCGGCATCCTGACGAGGGTGCGACAGTGGTTCGATTCTCAGATAGTTATTTTCACTGGTTAGAGGACCAGGTTTTTTCGATACAGGACTTTCCGTATGCCGGAGTGGATTTTAGAGGTGATCCGGACATGGTTCTTCCACCGGGAGAACAATGGGATGACAGAGGTACTTTTATTTTCACAAGTTCTCTAATTATGTATTTTTTATTTTTCATATATATCGTCTCAAAACTAACAGTAAAATTTTCAAAATGCAGATGTTGGTCCACAGCGTCCAGCCAACCTCCGGCCTTTTGATAGACTACATCCAGCTGCGCCGGTACCGGCCCCACAGGACGCGGCTGCGGAAGTACTAGCTGAGTTGGAGCATGATCTAGAGCGTCTCACGGCAGATATACCTGAGACTACTATGGATGACATTCCTACCCGGCTTCAGCGCTTCGTAGTCGCGGTCCCTGGACCGTTTAGGAGATTTTTGCGTAAGGTAGCCCGCGCAGTGGTGTCATACAGAGAGCACCACCAGTGATTGACTAGTCACTTTTGTAGTCACATGTGACATTTTGACTTTTTGTACTATCATTTTGCCGATCATAAGGTGTTTTCAACCTATGATCGAAGACGATGTATATATTTTTTGACACACTTCTATCTATATATATCACTATTACCGGCTTATCTTGTTTAACATATGTGATGAAATGTTTTTAAATTTACTTGCATGATTATCGTAAATGTCTGTCCAACATTCGAGAAGCAATTGGATCTGCTAATGTATTCAAAGACCTTGGAATATGTTGATATTCAATGTAATCAAATTCACGTTCCAAGAGACGCACTCTCAAAAACAACCTTAACAACACAGGATTCCTAATGGCATAAACTCTATTAAGCTGTAATACAACAAGTTCAGAATCTAACCTCACTGTCAAACGTCGAATTCCAAATGAAATAGATTCGGATAATAATTCAATCACTGCACTGTATTCTGCAATGTTGTTCGTTGTTTGACCGAGGCTTACCCCATGCATAGAAACTAACTCGTCAGAGGGCGAATAGATAACCCAAGCTGCGGAAGAGATGTTCCGTGTACTACGACAAGCACCATCAGCAAATCCAATATATGTTTGGAGAGGCATCGACATCTGCAATATCAAGAGTAAAACCAAGATAAGCCAGAATAACGACGAAAAACCACACTCTCTAAGCTAAGCACACTGACTAAACTAACACACTTGCTAGCTAGAAAGAAAATCTAACCTATCTAAAAATTTCTCCATTCCCATCATTTAAGCATAATACCTCTTTAGGTAAAGTCCATTTCTGGGTTTACCCAAAGAGTCCCCATCAAAGTCAACTAGCTCATAAGCCCCTTTTGCTAGCTTTCGCTTTACAATGTAGGGCCCATGCCACATGGGAACGAATTTTCCGGCACCTAGCTTATCGTTAGCTTGATCATATAATAGTACTAGGTCTCCTTCCGAAAAACTTCGAGGGGTTACATTTCTATCATACTGAGCTTTCATTCGTTTCGCGTGAGTCTCGATTGCCAATGTAGCGTCACGTCGAGTCTCATCTAATTTAGCCAAGTACAATAAACGTGTCTCCTCTTCGGAAGTAGCTGGAAGTAATTCGACAGCCATTTGAAGTGATGGGATTTCGCATTCAATGGGTAACACAGCTTCTAAGCCACAAACTAGCTGGAAAGGAGTGAACCCTGTTGAATTTTTCACTGAGGTTCGGTATGCCCATAGCGCTGAAAATAACATGTTGTGCCAATTCGACCGATGAACACCAATGGTTCGTCGGATCATGGTAACTAGAACTTTGTTGATAGACTCAACCAAACCGTTGGCTTGCGGATAATAAGGAGTAGAGCTATCGTGGCGCAAACCAAGCTGGCTTGTAAGCTCAGTCATCATGACATTTCGAAAATGGCTCCCATGGTCAGTAATGATTGCTTGTGGGACACCAAACCTAGTTATGATATGATTGAATACGAAAACTGCAGCTGTTTTGCCGCTTGCGTCGAATGTAGGCATCGCCTCGGCCCACTTAGTAAAATAATCAACCGCAAGGATGATATACGCATGCCCCCCGGCCGAGTGAGGGTTACAAGTAATAAAGTCGATACCCCATTTGGCGAATGGACCAACGGCAATTATAGGGTGGAGAGGAGCAGGTGGAGCGCGCATCTTGCGATCAAACACTTGACAGTTGTGGCACTTCCTGACTGCAATGATACAATCTTTAAACATAGACGGCCAGAAATAACCAGCGCGCAACACCTTCTGAGCTGTGGCATACCCAGACATATGACCGCCACATGCTCCAGAGTGACAATCATTCAAAACCCTCTCAGCCTCTTCGTGAGTTAAACAACGTCGAAAAACTAAGTCTGCCCCCCGGCGATAAAGTGTATCTCCAATAATTTTGTATGGCTGGGATTGAAACCGAATTTTTCGACGTTCCGCTTTGGAAGCTTCAGGCCGAAAGGTTTGGGTTTGGAGATAAATGATTATATCCCCGTACCACGGATCTACAGTACTGATAAGAAACAAAGATTCGTCCGCAATGGACTCCTCTGCCACAGTCTCTGTGTCAGCACTCGGGAAATCACACATCAATTCCGCAAAAACTAAGGATTTCTTAGACTTGGACTTCTCGAACTCCAAGTCGAACTCTTGCAGGATAACAATCCATTTAGAGTACTTGCCCCCTAGCAGTTGTTTTGTCAAAATATAAATCATAGGGTTGCAATCCGAAATAACTGTAGTTTTGCGGAGAAGAATGTAGTGACGGAAACGCTGGACAGCTTGAACGGCTGCCAGGGCCAATTTCTCCACATGCGAATATTTTAGCTCAGTTGGATTCAAGGTCCTACTAAGATATTATATCACATGCTCCGCTCCGAATTCATCTTCTTGAACTAACACCATTCCAATGGTGGAATGCGAAGCTGCGAGGTATAAGAAGTAGTCTTGGTTGTAGTTGGGAGGATGCAATAACGGTGCATGGGTCAACGCGTGTTTAAGTGCATCAAAAGATTGTTGGGCAATCTCGTCCCAAAAGAATTGTGCATTCTGTTTCAACAACCGTGTAAAACCTTTAGTGACCTCGGCGTAGTTTGGGATGAATCGGCGTAAAAAGTTCGCTTTCCCTTGCAAACTTTGGAGTTGGCGCAAACTCGAAGGAGGAGGCAATTTGATGATAGCCTCGACTTTCGAGGGATCGACGCGAATGCCGGCTTTTGAAACAACAAATCCCAGCAATCGACCTGTTTCTATACAGAAAACACACTTGTGGGGATTCAACCGAATTCGATAATGCCTACACCTCATAAAGATTGCTCGTAGGTGGACAAGGTGATCAGCTCGATGTAAAGAATGAGCAGGCAAATCATCGAGATAGGGTTGCACAATGTGCTTGATATCATGAAATGCATAAGACATCGCCCGTTGAAAAGTGGCCCCGGCATTCTTAAGCCCAAAAGGTAACTTGCAATAAGCAAATGTCCCCCATGGACAAATGAATGCCGTTTTTGGTTGGTCGGCAGGTAGAATATTGATTTGATTATAGCCCGAAAAACCATCCATGAAGGAAAACATTTCACTTCCGGCACAATCATCAATAATTTGATCGATATAAGGCGTAGGATAGTTGTCTTTTGGACAAGCTCGATTTATATCCCTATAGTCGATACAGATTCTTATCGTTCCTTGTTTCTTGTTGACCGGAACAATATTCGATACCCAATCCGTTAACGGGATCGGATAAATGAAACCTGCTTTCAACAGCTTTTCGACTTCTGCTTTAATCGCAGCCGCTTTTCGAGGGTGAATTTGACGCAACCGTTGCCGGACGGGTTTAGCATCCGGGTAGGTCTTTATTTCATGAATAACAATGGCAGGATCAATTCCCGGCATTTCCTCGTAAGACCAGGCAAACACGTCGCGGAATTCTTGGAATAGGGCCTTGTAAGTTTGGATTTCTTCTTCAGTACATGCGGCACCTATATGAATGTTTTCCTCGATTCCGGGCTTCACTGAAATATCAATGGGAATAGTACGAGAAATATTCCCTAAATTCAACTCTGAATCAGAATGTTTCGTTGGATCCTGAGCGTCTTTGACATATTCAGCGGTATAGATAGATGAAAAATCATTTTCAAATGCATCATCCTTAGGTAAAAACGAAGATCTGTGATGGAGATCTTCCCATGGTAGATCGTCTACACTTAGGATTTCGCGAAGTTGTTCGTCAGATGACACGACTTCGGGAAACGTTATCCATTCTAAGGGTGAGGTAAAAAGTGACTCTTCACTGACCACATTCATTTGGTCGACTTCGGTTGAATGAAAGTCAGTAAAAGACATGAGAGCTTCATAAGAAATTTCATATGGACTCAAAGGCATAACATCACCGAGTGAGTCTATCTCAGAGTCAGATGGGACGAACCAAGGATCATCATAAATAATGTTTTCTGATGTAATCATATGAATGGTTGCAAACAAAGGATCTGCGCTGAGTGGAGGGAGAGGAAAAGTTCCCAGTAAACCGGAATCCTTAACTAAACCTACACCAACATCCCTATAAGGGATTGTCGTTTTACCAACATGCTGGATACTCTCTGAAGAGGCTGGGTCGGATGAAAAGTATGTCAGCTGATCAATAGTCACGATCTTACCGTTATGTGGAAACTTAATTACTCTGAAGACCGATGAAACGACCGCTGTCATAGCATATGACCAACTTCGACCCAAAAGAAGGTTGTAGTCTAGAGGGGCATCAACCACTTCCACATCCAGACTAACGGTTTTACCTTCAACCCCTATAGGCAATTCTTGTAGAATACCAAACGGACGGAACCCACGGCCATCAAAGGCCTTAAGGATGGTGGGGGATTGGTTCAACGAAGGAGAACCAAGCGATCTCCAACATTGAATCGACATAATACACGTAGAAGCTCCCTCATCAATCACAGTCCGATGAATAGGCCTGTTTTTGACTATCACTGGAATTTGGAAAGCCATTTGATGGGGGAGACGTGGTGTACTATTTTCTAGATCAAAGATCATTAGGTTCGGGTCCTGAACATCGACAGCTCCGATAGCCGACAAAAGCAATTTCCGTTGTGCTGGGCATGATTGCAGCACTTCAAGTGCCGACATTGCTGAAGGTGAAACAGCTAAGTCCTCAACAATGTTGTAATTCTGGGCTGCTCTCGCATGTGGATTGAAAGCAGACCTTCGAAGTACACCCTTGGCGGGCGGCTTAATCACTAAGTCTGGGTTAGGTTTTTCGATCTGTAGTGGATCGGAACCAGGAGCTGAGGTTGATGGGTTAGAGTGAGAAGATTCTGCTTCCTTGCCATCAACAGGAGCCTTACTACCATAATCTTGCGATCGAGTCGCAATCCTCACATGAGACATCATCAAAATGGGTTCTTCACTGGCATTCGAAGAAGAACCTATCATCTTATTCTCTTGCTCTGGAAATGGATTCTTTAACACAGCAGGAGTGGGAGAACCTTTGACTATTTTTACAACCTCGGCCCGATGAGGGCAATCTCTCGTAAAATGATCCTCTTCACAAATAAGACAAGGATATCGAGGTTTGTGTTTGTCGTCATTGGTTTCCGACTTTTCAGTTTTCTCCTTTGGAGCCTTGTCTGCTCTAGCCTTCTTCTTTCCTCTCTTCTTTCCACCGTTTTTTGGTTTGGCCGTAGATGACTCTACAGCGTGAATGTCGGCGGTGAGTTCAGGAGAAGACTCTCCTGTCGGAGAATCAGGCAAAGTGATAATTGGAGTAGTTGAAGCCTTGGAAGACTTCTTCTTGCTCTTCGTAGTCACGATACCAATCATACCATTAGCGGCATGAGATCCCGAAGGAGCAGCAGCGATTTGATTCGACTTTGGAAGATCCGGAATTTTCTCGTGTAACGTACCCGACTGAGTGTAAACTAAGTCAAGGTATTGTGCCTGAGCAATGACTTGCTCCTCAGTAACTACTCCGGCCTTAGCGACATCTTCAGTAATCTTCGGTAATAATGATTTGACAAACCATTCAGCTAAGATTTGGTCCGGGATAAAAACTTTCACTAATCGCCTTCGACGTCTCCACTCATGAATGTGATCAGAAATATACGTGGACGTCGATTGTTTTAGTGAAGTTAATAACTCCGTGCCGTTATCGTATCTGACCGGCAACTGAAAGTGAGTTAAGAACGAGGTAGCTAACTGGCTAAAGTTGTAAAAAGAGGCCCGTGGTAACTCAATGTACCACTTGGCCGCGAGACCAATGAGTGTACGCTGGAAAAGACGTAAGCGGATGGAATCATCTGAGATAGAATTCGAAGCACACCAGAGGTGGTAAGTCATCACATGATTGGACGGATCCTCTCCAGACTTACCTTCGAACTTGGGTATATCACTGGGCAACTTATTTGGCATTGGCGGCCAGAACTGAAGATATTGAATTGGATCGTTCGTTAGGCGCGTCAAGTCGGGTAAATCCAAAGTTGCAATAAACGGTAACTGCCGGTTAGGATCTCTAAAACTCTGGGTCACAATACCAGCCCCAGGAGGAGGATATCCAGGATAACTAGGAACAGGAGTCGCATTTGGGATATTATATCCTCCTGGAAAACCAGGATTAACCGGACCGTACTGGGGTTGTTGAGGTTGTTGATAAGTGTACCCAGGATACGGTTGATACTGGTAAACCGGTTGTTGGACAGCTTGCCCAGGTTGGTACTGTCCCTGGTACGGAGGTTGAACAAATTGAGGTTGAGTAGTCACAACCGTACTTATACCAGGCTGACCTACAGGCATCTGGACCGTGGTTTGAATCGTAGATCCAGACAACGGTAAAGATATCTGAGGTGTGGTAACAGGGATAGTAGAAACTGGAGCCGTCGATACTCCAGAAGTAAGTATGGTAGATGTAGCGATAGTTGCAGCAGCCGTTTGAGATGGAGTACTAGGTGCAATTGACGGCTGAGTAACTACCGAAGCTACAGAAGTTTGAACATTTGGCTGGACAGGTTGCGGTTGCTGGGTTGGACCAGAAACTACGGGTTGTCCAGCTTGAGGAACCATCTGTACACTTGGCTGCAACACCTGTTGACCCTGTGAGGGATCCCACACTAACATTCCAGGGTACTGACCCGTAACAGGTTGAGGGTACTGAGATCCATAACCAGATTGAGGGTAGGATTGATAATTGTAAGGTGCAGTTCCCATACTTGGAACATATGACTGACCTTGAGGCGGTTGATAACCTTGACTTGAGTATTGACCTTGAGGTTGATAACCTTGAGGTAAATACTGATACTGGGGTTGACCTTGACCTTGAGGTTGGTACCCTTGAGGTTGATAACTTTGGGGTTGATACCCTTGAGGTTGCCATCCTTGAGGTTGCCATCCTTGAGGTTGATATTGATACTGAGGTTGACCTTGGGGTACATATTGAGGCTGAGGTTGACCTTGAGGCAAGTATTGCACCATAGGTACATACTGACTTTGAGGTTGCCCCCCAGACACGATTTGTGTACCTTGAGGTTGCCCCCTAGGCGTTAACTGCGGTTGCCCCCCAGGCGGTAATTGGCCACCTTGAGGTTGGGAAACGGGAACTGAACCTGACATCATGTAAATGTCTCCTACACCCAATGGTATATTACCACTGTTTCCAGCAAATAACCCATGATCAATGGGTTGAGGAGATGCCCCCGCAAAGGTACCAGAAAGTGACTGATACCCAGTGGGAACAGAAGGACCGCCGTGTAAAAAAGATTTAGGACTTTGTGTAAACACGGACGACTGACCAGACATATTTACAGGAGTATGGATACCTCCAGGTGGAAAAGGAGTACGAGGTGTGGAAAAACCGACTGAGTTGTCTAAAAAATTGGTTAACGCAAGGTACCAAGAAGTACTTCTAGGAGGACTGTAAAAGATGGATTCACGCTCCCTTAGATCAATAGTAAGTTGACCTTCAAGGTGAGAGACACCTATATCTTCTTCTGGAGCAAGTTCTTCTATAGCAATCAAACCAGAAGGTAGATTTTCGGTGATAATTCTTTCTATTCTCGGTGAATCAGGGACACTAGAAGTTGGAGTAACAGGTTCGGAAATTTCAGGTTCTTCGCCTGTTTCACTGGCAGATGAAAAACTACCAGCAAGCTCGGAAACTGTAACAGTTTCGGGATTGTAACCTGTTTCTAAACTTTGGTAATCTGGATGGACTACCAAGGAAGATTCTCCTTCTTCAGGTGAACCTACTCTACTGTCACTAGGAGGAGTTACAAGGACCTTTAACCCTTCTAAATTACCCGGGTCGTCTCGAGGAGGGGATCCCCTAAGTCTACGGGATCTTCTCAACAATTCGGCCACAGAAACAACTTCAGGAGACTGGCCCCGAAGTCTACGGGACTGTCTCGGTAATTCCGCCACAATTAAAGATTTTTAACTACAACACACGAAAACAAAGTAAAAATTTCAAATCAAACCACCTAAAGTCTTCTAAAGAAGCAAACAAATTTGAAGCACACGCCTAAATAATCTAGAGCGTCAAACCACACACAAACAGTAGTCTTCCGGACCAAAAGCGCTAGTTGGTGATTAGGCCCAACCTCGCAGGGTTCAGTACAGAAATGGCGGGTGGAACAGTTACCCCGACAACCTGCTTAATGAATAGACCTGCACAAGTTCCTCCACTTTAACCGTCTCGAAGTGAAGTGAACCCCCCGGAAAATCCAAGTGAGTATAACCGACGTCTGCTCCAGGTACAGTGGGACCTTCCCTCCACCGTCACCTCGGTAGAACCCTAAAGATTATGGTCACTAAAGTTACCAATCACAACAATTACACCTGGGGGAACAGTCTAAACTCCGACAGCACGCAAGGGCAGAGTAATAAGCTCAATCCCCTTACCGGCTCCTTGACAATAATCCAAGGTTTACCGATAAGTGACCCCTGGCTCCTCGACAATGGTTAATCCGAGGTTTACCGTTTGTAATACGTACTGTCTGGCGTCGTTCCCAACGAGGGAGGAATGATCCCCTCACTGGTTCGGACACGAGCTCGTGCTTCTCCTTTAAGAGGAGCTTTCCCAGAGTATAACTGAAACAATTGGATTTAATCTACTCAAGATAAACTATCTGTTTGGTTTTGTAGTCTTGGAGAGTTAAGTACTCACCTACTCCAAGACCCTAGCCTAAGCTATGTTGGTGTTTCAGAGCCCTAGAAAAATAAAAATTACTAGATTGATTTTAATTTAAGCGTTACTTTTAAGGTTGTTTCTTAAGTCAAAAGGTGATGGAAGTGAAACCAGTGGTGTGTTGACTCGACTCGAAACCACTACAAAATGCACCTAGGATGATTTACCCACTACTTTACTTTTTCGATGAATTGCTTAACTAAAAAGTTGAGAGAATGCAATCTTTATAAAAGCAACTTCTTAATTGAAGACAATCAAAGAAACAATTCGTTTGTCTTTTCCAAGCATAAAAAACATGACCGCTCTTTACATGCACGAAAAAACTCTTTTTCTCTTTCAAAAACAAAAAGCTACTTGAAACAAGACTTTTAAAGAAGATGTTTTTGTATTTTTCTTTTAATAAAGCAAATAAATCTAATATAACCAAAAATCAATCTTAACAACTATTAAAATCTATGAAAATGCACTCATAAGCAAACTAAAAGGTAAATTTACTCTAAGCAATCTTAACGAGGCCAAAACCAACAATGATTATTCTAAGGTGTTTTACTTGATCTCAATCAAATCAAGGACTAGCTTATTGCAGAACCAAAAACTAGTCAAAACAAAACTCCAATCTTTTTGTTCTTTTGTAAAATGGAAATCAACACTTTATAAACAAGTAATTCGAAATTTGACCCAAAACAACTTAAATGGCAAGCTGCTCACACAAGGAGACTTTACGACAGGCCCGACTTCTAAGAAGGCTGACTAACCAGAGAGATCTAAGGCTGGACAACTTTCTACCGTCAAAGTCACTACAGGACCTATTGAAAAATCAAACCCTAGGCCTAAACTTCGTTGAAATCCACTAAAACACTCAAAGCTCACAAAACAAGTTCAGGTGAAAATTCTTGACAGGGTACTAAAGGATCTGGGTAGAAAACACTAAGAAAAATCAAAATCTAAAAGCAATTAAAGCAAAAATGGAATTTTCCTAAATTTTACAGGAAGACGCAGGCAACCCGTTATAACAGGTGCGGGCCCGCTCTGTGCAAACGGTAACAGCGCGTCCAAAGACGCACTGTGCAGTACTCAGAGGGTGCGTCCTTCTGGAAAGGTTGAGAAAAACTAAATCTAACTAAATCTAAAGCTAAGCCACCCAAATACTAATTCTCACAGTAAAAAACCAGAAAATAAAAGTGATTTTCACAGAGCAAAGTTCACACAAAGGAAAAGACTCTCTCATTAATGGATTCCCCAGTGGAGTCGCCAATTTGTCACACGGAATCAGTCAAGAGTGCGGACACAACCGACCTTCCTAGAAGTCTAAGACATTCTAATGACAAACAAAACAAACTGGAGCTATCCTTCTCTAAACATGCATTATGATATGAGAAATCAAGTGTTTCGTTCTTACCTTTGTCCAAACGCTGTTGTAGAAGTCCAAGCTTTGTTGATCTGGATGAGCTCCTCCTTTTCTCCAAAACCTGCAATCACCAACAGTCAAACAATTAAATAGCACCTGATTATAACATAAAACAAAGCATATTCAACATATAGACCAAGGAGTACATGAAATAACCCATAAACAACAAGTTATTGAGAAGAATGGACCAATTTGCATTAAAGGTAATCAAAAGGAACCATTACAACCTGAGCCTTGGTGTTGTGCAAGCTCCTTCCAGGGTCCACAAGAGTTCTCCTTTACTTTGACAAAGCTCACCCACTTCCAAATAGAACAAGCAAAGATGGCAATCTCTCCTCACAAGCCTCTAAATGGGAGTCCTAATTCCTGCAGCATTTACCCTTAGAAAATGTATAGCTTTCAACCTCCCCTCCCTCTGGCTCAATGTCTTTATTTATAGTGCTGTAAAGAGGTTATTCAGGTCCACCATCAATGGGATAATCCCCCTCTTTGGGTGGGATAGCTCCCTTATTGATGGGATAAGTTCCTCCTTAATAGAGATACATGAACCAACTGGAAGCGCATCCAATTCATCAAACCGACCTCTAGAAAGTTCTAGAAGTAACCACAAGTAACTTTTTTAAGATGAAACTCGCGCATTTTGCCTTTTACAGAAGGACGCACCTGTCCCTTAACATACAGAGTGTCCAAGGACGCACCTTTTGTGAACATTGTGAGCGTCCCCGCAGGTAAGGCTAGAGAGAACCTGCGATCCCAGAGATAAACATATTTTTGACAAGACTTTCTCTCTTCTTTGAGTTTGAGATGGATAGTAGAGGCATAAGACTTGCCTAAGAGGGTAGCATGACTGTTGATTTGAGCCATACTAACTGTAAGTGGTCATGGTGACATTTTTTAGTGTGACATTGAGAAGTTCCAAGATTACCTGGAACCAATCACTACCATAAACGCCACTCGTTCCTAAGAAATGATTCTACTTTAAACTCTTTTCAGACTCACTAAATATGAAAAGATCGTCGAGCAATTGGCCTCTCCAGCTCGCTAAAGTGATTAGAAGTGCCATCCCTCCTGTATTTTAATCTTTTTGGACTTGAGGGATTATCCCATGAAAAGATCGAGAGCTTGTCTTTTTCGGCTTGCTAAAGTGATCGGAAAAGTCATCCCTTTTGAATTATTTTAGTCTTTTTCGAACTTAAGGGATATGCTACGAAAAAGAACTGCTGGAGTTTCCTTTTCATCCCTTTTCAAACTCTCTATACATGAAAAGGACCGAGTTATCCTTGTCATTGTCTAAACAATAGCGACAAACTTGTCCATCCAGACAAGAATGAGTTTCATTGTCTCTAGGCTCGCTAAAACATAGTGACGGGTTTTCCCGAAGGGAAAATTATAGAAAAAACATATGTTATCCTCCTCAAGCTTGACAAAAATAAAGAGGTACTGGTCAGCAATGACTGGGGAAAAAGGGAAGAAAACTTGAAGAACTTTATTGGTAGCAGGTCGCTCTTGAACATGACACTTTCACTCCATCACCATGATTGAGTGGGGTTGGGTTATTCCATTCACCGGTCATATCGCCATTGGTCCTCCATACCATCCAACTTTTGGGGTTAATGCTACCAATCCATCTTAGTGTCGCCGATATGTTCAAGATAAATCATTCAAAGAATTCACCATCCAGTTAATGCCTCATCCACTGCAATACCTCCACCCTTCCTTTTCATGACCGCCATTCCTGAACCTTGTATCATCATATTGTTTTCACCTCCAGAAAATCATTTCCTTCGTTTCGTGTCGTGGATGTGGGATAAATTAAGGCCCTCCTATGACGAGTCACTTCTTGTCGACATCAGCTCATTATCCAAGAAGTTGACTTAGGAACAACCCTTTCAGTACTTTGAAGCTTGCATTCCTCAATGGCAAGTTTCTCACTTCCGGCGATAGGCTTACATCAATGGCCTTCGACTGAAAGATTTTGTGTGGTGTTCGACATCGGATCATATATTCACACCACGTGAATTGTACTGTAGTACCTTAAGGATCATTATCATTATCGGTGATTCCTCTTGCGCCTGTTAACAGCATACATTATTGGCTAGTAATCAAGGGATGTCTTTCCATGTTCGACTTCAAGACACTTTGTCACATGGATCGACTTGTACATTGGGCGAAGATTGAATGAGTTTGAAAACCCAGAATGTAGTTTCATCCATTCGGGCTGCGATAAATTCAGGAATATAAAGACATAAAATGTACACAGAAGCTACACAGATGATCATCCAAGCTAAGGGATGATGACTCTACATATAAAGAATCACCAGTTTGCAATTGCAGATGATTATCTATCCTATGTACATGAAAATGAATTTATAAAGCTGAGCATGGGAATGCCTGCATTAGCTAGATCATGAAAATAATATGATGATGATGTATTGTATTGTATCTTATATAGGCCACCTTTTAGTTTGAATACCTCGGATCCTCATGATAAAGAATTTCACCCAACATCGAAAGATATACGACTTCATGCTTTAGGGGCCAACTGTTATAGACATATTTGGGCACTACAACCCCAATATTATATGTCAATAAACCAAGGGCTCTTTAACCCCTAAAAATGTTGTTTCATACCCTAAAAAATCATGGTAAAGTGATTACATCATTCCCCAAAAGTTCCACCTGAAAAACCACTCAGAACTGGCCAAAACTGGACCATACTGACTGCTCCACTGTCAAGGTGCGATGCATACTAACTGCTACACTAGCCAGGTATGATGCATACTGAAGATGCCTTCTGTAGGGTGTGATGAGCGAGGATGAACAAATGTTCGAGATAGTTTGCTAAGTGGATGATCATGGAATCTTCTAGAAACTTCTCCCATGACACTTGCCTCTCTGAATTCGCCCAGGGATGAGTAAGAGATCAATGAAATCTCCAAGTGGATCCAAGAACTACAAGTTGAATGACACTAATCAAAACCCCAGAGATGACTCACACGCTTGCACACATCTATAAATGGATCCCTCATCTGAGAGATCTAGAGGCTGGAATTTTGTAATTTGTAAGGAAGTGTTGATAGTTTTTCTTTCAGAAAGAGCATTGTATTGTTGGGTGATTTTTTCTTTTCATGAGGTGAAGAGGGCTTTGATGCTGGGAGGATGATGCTGGATCAGATAGCTGGGTTGTAATTCTCCCTTCTATTTTAATAAAGTTCTTTGAGTTTTCCTCGTATTTGTGAGTGCCATTGTATGGTCAATGTATTTTTGATTCTGCATTGTTTATGATATAATAGATCGAGATGCTTTGATGGTGTTTTGTTACTTTGTTTCTACAGATATTCTCTAAGCGGGACAAGTAGGAGAGGAGTTGCAAGCTCTATCAAGGGAGAGAGAAATCAAGCAATGAGTCAAGCGGAAGATCCAGGTTGGTCCCTTTGCTTCTCTCTTATCTATAATACATAAATGAAATCACAAATTGCTTCGATTGTTTGTTTCTAGGATAGCTGTCAATCCTAGTAGAACTAGCAGATCGAAAAGACACTAGTTTTCCCGAAAACAGTAGGGAACCCTTTACCCACATCTGGGAGTGGAAGAGATGCTCTTCCTCCTTTGGATTTTGGGGTTCCTCCTTCTATATCTTTTGGTGGCATGGTGGTTTTGGGCTCCGCATTGATAATCTGCTTCCTTTTGTCATTCCCGTTGTTACATGGAATTTGCATCTATGGATAAATACATCTTCCCTAAGTGGGTGACTACACCTAGAACAACAGAATGAAAGTAGTTTAACCTTTTCTTATAGAAGATAGATGAGATGGAGGAACTTAATTGTTGCCTTTCGCTTCCTAAATATCTTTTGAATCGCTCTCGTCCCTCCCACTTGAACTAAATCCGCTCAAAAGGTACCTGCATCAAAAGAAACAGAAACAAGAAACGATCAAAGCATAGATGGACTATAAACTATAAAACAATGGTATCGAATACATTGAAATACATAATGATCATAGATATGAACAATCATATGAGAAAAGGAATAAGCTCTTTATTAATTTAGAAGGAAGAGTATCACCCAATACAGTTTGATCCTATGCCACTCCTCCAACTTCAGTCCAACCCTCGCCACATCAAAAGCACAACACTCTAGCAGCATAACATTGCTTAACATAAACTCAATCCTCAAACCAATAGAATTTCCTTACAAACTTCAGATTCTAGCCCCCTGATCACTATGATGAGTGCTCAATTTATAGGAAATGGAGGTGGTTTTGTCATAAATGAGGGTATTGAATGACTTTCCAATCTTGGAGTTAGTTTCCATGGAGGAAGGGATGAGAGGATAGGAGGTTAATGGATCCTTAGCCTATGCAATTTCGTGCTCATATGAGGGGATAAGAGATGGGAACCTTCTAGAGTCATCTAGAATGAAGGAATATTCCCACAACCCTACACAAATTTCTCTCAATCTTGCTTAGGGTAGGCTAAAGAGGGCCTAAGTGCACTACAGTGCAGGCCATAGTGAGCCTGCCTGCTCTGCAGTGCATTGTCTCAAGGCTTGGGCTGTGCTAGTGCCCCAAGGAGGAATTTCAGGAAGGCTTCAGGCCATGAAACTTTCATAGAAGGAGGCATTCAGTGAATTGACTTATCTAGGGAATGTAACAACTAAATTAGGGTTTAATGAGCCATAAAAGTATTGCTCTAAATGTCGGGAGTGATTTTCCCAAATAGACCTGTAATCGTTGCCCCATAAAGCATGAAGTCAAAAATGATAATGTGGAGTGATATGCTTTACGATGTGATGGAAAGGAACTGAAGCGGATGGTAACCTGCATCGATTACAATACATAACATCATGATATTTTGATTTTTTCATGAGTTGCTGAGGGAAGGCATACCCATACTCAACATATAAACTTTTCATTACATGTACATAGATAGTCATCTATAGATATAGACCCATGATGGGATGACCATCAATGTAAAGCCATCATATATATGGTTTAGCACATTCCTGAAATCGCAGCTCGGATGGATGAAGCTAGATCCAGGGTCTTCTATCTCGTCCAATTGTTCACTCAAGTATGAGTCTAACCATGTGAATATGTGATCTAAAGTCAAACATGGGAAGACACCATCTGATTACCAGCCAATGATGTAAGCCGTTAATAGATGCGAGAGAGATCACCGATAATGATAATGATTCTCAAGGTACTGCAGTACATTCTACATGGTGTGAATATATGTTTTTATGTCTAACATTATACAAAGTCTTTCGGTCAAAGGCCAGTGATGTCAACCTGTCACTGGAAGAGAGAAACTTGCCATTGATGCATGCAAGCCTCAAGGTACTAGAAGCGTGTTTCTAAGTCAACTTCTTGGATAATGTGTTGATGTCGATAGGAAGTGACTCATCGCAGGAGAGCCTTGATGTATCCCATATCAATGACACGAAACGAGTGTAATGATTTTGGAGTGATGACACAAGGTTCAGGAATTGCGGTCATGAAAATGAAGGTTTATGAGTACTGCAAAGGATGAATTTTACTGAATGACTTCTCTTGAACATGTCAGAGACACTGAATGAATTGGTAGAATTGACCCAAAACCAAAGTGATGGATGGTGTGATAGACCATAGATATGATAACCATGAAGCAGATAACCCAACCCAAATAGTCAGGAAGATGAAGTGAAAGTGTCATGTTCAAGAGTGACATGCTACCATAAAGTGATTTATCCATTTTCCCATTTTCCCTAGTCATTGCTGACTAATACCTCTTTATTTTTTAACAGGCTTGAGGAGGATAACATATGCTTGTAGTATAATTCCACCCTTCGGGTGAATCCATCGCTATGTGATGTTTTAACGAGCCTAGCGAAGGTGAAACTCGGTCTTGTCATGATGGACAAGTTTGTCACTATTTGATGTTTTAACGAGTTTAACGACAATGAGAACTCAAACCTTTTCATGTTTAGAGAGTTTGAAAAGAGACAAAAAGAAAACTCCACAAGCTCCTTTTTGTAAGTTTGTCTCTCAAGTCTGAAAAAACATAAAATAATACAAGAGAGAACCTATTGACTATGTTCAATCAACGTATTCCTTTTTTGTAAATAATCTATCTCAGTCTGGAAAAGGGTTAAACTTATACTGAGTAGATGTCATTTCCAATCCGTTAACAATCTAAAAACAACAAGAGCTCGACAATATTTTCATATTTCGAGAGTCTGAAAAGAGCTTAAAGAGGACTCCAGTTAGAGGAATGAGTGGTGTCTAGGATAGCAACTAGTTCCGATGATGTTGGAACTTCTCAAAACATGTTGATTTATGTGAAGAGGCTAGCTAATAATACCGCTCATTGCAACTATTCCTCAGAAAGGGTAAAACAAGCAAGTGAAAGCATATGATTGGCCAAGCAGATAGTGACTATGGAAGGAGAAAAGCCAAGGCTCATTTGACGGAAGAGGCTGATAGAATGGCGATTGCAAGGGTTAAATTGGAGATGGGTTGATTTTTACGTAAGATTGAACCATAGGGAAGTATTCTTGGATTCAGTTTCACATTTACACAAGCTTGAAGTGAAAAACTATTCTTGGAACATATTTACATTCCCCCATCATGATGACTCGATTCTAAGTGCATGCGCCCCAAGCTTCATTGCATTCACCTAAGTAGACTACTCATGGCTATGAGGTGGATGGAATGAAGGTTCATATACAAGGTCAAGTGAAAGACTCGATTGGGATTTTATGAGATCTAATCAAAGACTTGAATTGGAACTTTGCTCGAGAGGACCTTGTTTCATTTTTTAATGAGCTTGACATAAGACAAGGAACTTTGCTCAGATTCCTTGTTTCATTTTTTGACGAGCTTGACACAAGACAAGGAAATATGCTCTGGGACCTGTTTCATTTTTTAATGAGTTTGACATAGTAAAAGAACTATCCTCATATTCCTTGTTTCATTTTTTAACGAGGTTGACACAAGATCAGGAACTATCCTCATATTCCTTGTTTCATTTTTTAAACGAGCTTGACACAAGACAAGGAACTATGCTCATACGCTTTGTTTTATTTTTTAACGAGGTTGACACAAGACCAGGGACTATCCTCATACCCATTGTTTCATTTTTTAATGAGGTTGACACAAGACCAGGAACTATCCTCATCTTCCTTGTTTCATTTTTTAACGAGCTTGACACAAGACAAGGAACTATGCTCATATTTCTTGTTTCATTTTTTAATGATCTTGACACAAAGAAAGGAACTCTGCTCATGATTCCAATCAATGGAAGTGACTAGACTACTTGGAGGGGGTACCATAAGAGCGAGAGAATTACCCCCTTTAGTTACGAGAATTGGAGGATTTTCCTCCTGTCTTGATGGAACAAGAGGGTTTCCTCCAAGCTCATTGGAATATGAAGAAATGAAAAGAAACTGAGTGGTATCATACTCACTCTCTATGGGAATGGTATGATTAACTGAAGGTGAAATCAGGTCAACTATTTCCTTGACCTGTGATTGGTCAGGTATAGACTCATGGGATTCACATTCAGAGAGAGTGGGTTTGACCGACTGTTGATTTGGGTCAATCAATTCATCAACTAGTGAAGGATTAAGGGAGAGTCTCCTGTAACCAAATGGAAGTTACTGCGGAGAAGTAGGACGGTTATCCAACACTTTTTGGGCTTCATCTAGATAGGGACAAAGGTGAATGAGGTGATTCCCTTCACATAACCTACAGGGAAACTTAACGTTACCCTTATTTCCATGAACTTTACTACCACTAGTTGATGATGTGTCACTAGCATGATCTCCAGAACTTGATGACACAAGATGATGTGAATGAGAAGACCATTCTTCTAGGATTTGAGGAATACTAGAACATTTTGAAGAAGATGGTTTCCTGTACAAATTTTGCAAGGATATCAATGTTTGTGAGGCTTATCAGATAGTTTCTTATCAGAAGTTGCATTCGAAGCAATGGTTGCTTGGTTGCCCCCTGCTGAATTTTCTTCTTCTTCTTCTTCATACCTTTCTTCTTCTTCTTAGCCACTTGGTTACTAGTTCCAATACTTTCACCAAGTGAAGAGGAAGAAGGGGAGGAAGAAACAACTGACGAAGAAGGCAAAGGGTCAACTTTACCATCAAATGGAGGTTGATTTTGTCTAGTTGTAGGAATATTCAGTTGCAGGGCCAAGGAGGTTGAGGAAAACCATACTGGAAAGCTAATGGTAAGTGTCAGAAGGGACAATGTAGCCATATAAGGAGCACCAATATTTCTGAAATGAGGAAAAGGACTAGTATTCCATCAAAAGGAATTCCTTGATTGGTGGACTCCGGAGTTGTTGCCATATGTTTCAACCTAATATCAACTAAGGATTGACATGGAGGATGTTATCCATAGTCAATTAATTTATTTCAATCAAAATAACATAACAAAACAAAATAGGGATAATCTAGGCAAAAGGATTACCAAGTAACTGTGAACTACAATATACTTCCTCAGTAAACTAAGGACTTAACATACATGCAGAAAATCTCCCAGAATGTTTTGTTCAGTGTATCACAGTGTACAAGGCAGCCAACTCGGTTACCTAAGGATGGATAGCAACCTAATGTAGTCCTTCCATATATACCCAAAAGTATGCGGAGGCCCAATCCATGTTAGTGCTGTCTAATGTGAAACCGCATAGTGAGAGCATTCCTTTATACTTTTTGTACTATAACACCACCCTATATACTCGAAGGTACATGGATGAGCTACAATATACTTACATACATGGAATTATCTATCATACTCAGAATGTATCGTAGACAATTAACGACATCTGCTATGTTTTACGATGCCAGAACATGTCTCTAGCCTAGAACCTCTAAATGTTATTCATTAGGTGACAGTGCTCCATTAGGTTAATTGAGATAACTTTTAAGTTGATCTTCATTAAGAGTTTGTCTTTCAGGTTCACCACGTGATGTATTTGAAATTCCTAGAATGCAACTATAATGAGAAACATTCTTTCCATTTGATTTTGAACAATGAAAACCTTAACTACAAGGGACAGAGCAATCAAAATGTTTAATCAAAGAACAAAGAGCACATCTAATGCTATTTCCCTAAACTATTCCTACAAGCACACACAAAACCTCTAATTTCATAGTGCAAGTCTTTCTTTTCAATTTCCTTAATGTTGAGATGAAAAAAATAAAACTAATGCACATACAATCAATCAATCTTTTTGCAAGAAATGAAGACTTTACAATAGTTCCTTTTTGAAAGAAATGAAGGCTTTACAACACTTTCTTCTCAACAAATATTAATTGACTATAAGATAACTTTGAAAATGAATTGATAATGATAAAGAAATCATTTAAGAAACACTAAAAAATCAAGGCCAAAGTAGGGATAGGAAGACAAATACAGTTGATTTCAGAATCACAAGCATCATTGATCTTTCAACAAACAACAAGAAAAGCAACTTTGGAAAAATCGGACTAAAGGTGGGTTTTTTAGCCTAAGAGGAATCAGCATAGGCCAGAGAGGGAGACAGTGTGTTGTAATGCATTGTCTCTAAGGCAGGGGCTACTTTGTAGTGCATTGAGTCAATACTAATACTGCACTGGTGCTAGAGAGTCAATTCAAAGGACATTCAAGCATAATTTTTTACTAGCAACACTTCAAGAAGATTGAAATAGTATCAATAAAGCTAGGAAAAGTCTACTAGGGTGTAATATGATGAGGGTAAGCCACAAAGAATGACAGTTTTTCCCTAGTATGGTTGCCAATTTGTAATATGATGAGGGTACGCCACCAAGAACGACAATCATTCCCTAGTATGGTTGGCAATTTGTTACATGGAATTTGCATCTTCGGATAAACACATCTTCCCTAGGTGGGTGACTACACCTAGAGCAACATAATGAAAGTAGTTTAACCTTTTCTTATAGAAGATAGATGAGATGGAGGAACTTACTTGTTTCCTTTTGCTTCCTAAATCTCTTTTGAATCGCTCCCATCACTCCCACTTAAACTAAATCCGCTCAAAGGTACCTGCATCAAGAGAAACAGAAACAAGAAAAGATCAAAGCATACATGAACTATACACTATAAAACAATGGAATCAAATACATTGAAACACATAATGATCACAAATATGAAAAATAATATGAGAAAAGGAATAAGCTCTTTATTAATGTAGAAGGAAGACTATCACCTAATACAGTTCAATCCTGTGCCACTCCTCTAGCTTCAGTCCAACCCTCGCCACATCAAAATCACAACACTATAGCAACATAAGATTGCTTAACATAAACTCAATACTCAAACCAACAGAATTTCCTTACAAACTTTGGATTTTAGCCCCCTGATCACTATGACAAGTGCTCAATTTATAGGAAATGGAGGTGCTTTTGTCATAAATGAGGGCATTGAATGGCTTTCCAATCTTGGATTTAGTTTCCATGGAGCAAGGGATGAGAGGATAGGAGGTTAATGGATTTTTAGCCTATCCAATTTCGAGCTCATAGGAGGGGGTAAGAGATGGGAACCTTCTACAGTCATCTAGAATGAAAGAATATTCTCAGAACCCTATGCAAATTTCGCTCAATCTCACCTAGGGCAGGCTAAAGAGGGCCTAAGTGCACTGCAGTGCAGGCCATAGTGAGCTTGCCTGCTCCACAACACACTATCTCAAGGGTTGGGTTGCACTGGTATCCCAAGGGGGCATTTCAAGAAGGCTTCAGGCCATGAAACTTTCATAGAAGGAGGCATTCAATAAGTTGACTTCTCTAGGGCATGTAACAACTGAATTAGGGTTTGATGAGCCCTAGAAGTACTGATTTGAATGGCGGGAGTGATGTGCCCAAATAGACTTGTAACACCCCTTGTGAGGTTATGAATCATAGTCAGAACATGCATCTGATTCTGAGTCCTTCAGCTCAGCCACTAGTGACTGCTTGGGCTGACACTCACTTGTGTTGTGGGTGGAGCTCTTATGGAACTCACACCACATTCCTATTTCCTTCTTCAGCTTTATAGTGTTGTCCTTTGATTGTGGCCTTGGCAGGTTGTCCCGGGTTGTCTCGCCTTGGCTTTTTCCTCTGTTCTATAGTTTGGGGGTACCTTTCCCTTGCTTCAGATTCACAGATACAAAGGCTCTCTTCTTATGTTTAAAATTCTACTCAATCTTGACAGTGTATCAGTATGCCATAACAAGCGAGGAGATGTCCAGGAACTCCATCTCATCCTGGATGTATCTATGTAGGCAGCCGCAGTACTTGAGTACCAAATGTTTCTCAGAATCCTTGATACCCAACTTCGTGTGAAGGTGTTGTGCTCTACAACAACCCCCCATTTCATATCATCTTTATTTATAAACATTAACGTATGAAATGGGTCCCTTTAAAATTTAATTTGGTATCAATGCTATTATGATCCAAAAAAGTCCAATAAATGAATAAATGCACTTTAGAAAACTTTTTGGATAAACCCTTAAAAAGAAATCATGTAATGATTTGTCATTGCGATAAAGCAATCGCAAGATCGCATATCGCAATGACACATGAATTATAATTAAGCACCCCAAAGTTTTCCGCCGATGCGCATTCGGCGCATTCGGCGATCGGCGATATTCCATGAACATGTTATAATGCCCTATGCCAATAGTCTCGATGCAATACGTATTCGGCGATCGGCGACACGCTACAATAGTTGTGATGTTCCCAAAGACTTGTAATGATGCGATGCGCAATCAGGAATCTGATATCGGTGGCAATCTCACCAAAGTCTTATTGCGCTCAAAGCTTTTCGCCGATGCGATATCGCATTCGGCGATCGGTGATATCCAATACACACCATTAAAGCACACTAATCACACCCCCGATTGCGATCCGATAAAGCGCGGTTTTCGACGAAGAGCCGTTAAGTGATGGGATGGCGCAATTCATTTGTAATAAAAGCTTGATCGCTCACGCAATCCTTCATCTATGCTCAACCGCCAAAACATCCATTTCATGCTTAAGTGAATCGTTCACCCAAATAACGATATAATGGGCATTTAAGGAATGACAAATTGAAAACAGCTATTTAATAAGATCATGTCCTAAAATCTTTTTACGGATTGTATCCGCGCCCATTTTAAAAGCTAAATCCTTTAGTTACTCATCTATTCATATGTGCTGTATCACTTAAGAGTTTTTCATCGCTATCTCTGTGTATTACGCCCAATTGCCTCTTTGTGCAGAATTTATTCACAGAAGCTAGGCCTGAGAAGATGGGAAAGAAGTCCAAGAAGACTGCAGGTGCTTCCGCAACACCAACTGCAGGACAAGCGGCCGCAAATAAGAAGAAGGGACTAATATCTGATACCACATGCACAGGGCTCACCAGAGTTACTTGGCAGGGCACTTATAACCTAATTGAAGCTGAGCAACCAGAAAAGGTGGTGACAGAAGCCAGTGTGGACTTACTCAAGAAGTCTGATGCAACCCTCAAAGATTTGGCCGACTCTTTCCTTCACAGGATAGCGGCCAGAGATCAAATTCTTCCCTATATAGATGTTGTACGATGGGCGATTGAAGAAATCCCCATATTGGACAGAACTTTTAATACCAGAGATGGGAGGATTTTCGGATCATTCAAGCCAGATGACCTAAGGCAAATGTATCATTTGCCTGAGCCAGAGAAAATATATAACAAGGCCTTCTTGGAGAAGTTCGCAAGCGAGAATGAGATCGAATCTGAACCTATCAAGGATTGGAGGCAAAATCCCAACAAGCACAAGCACGAATCCTCCGGTAAGTACTCGGTCGATTCTTTGGCTTCTCCTTATTGTTATGCGGGGATTATGATGTGTAGGCTATGGGGATTGCATGATTCTGCCAATTTTACCATTGAAATGGTTCCTTTAATGGAGGTAGCAGTAAACAGTTGGATTATGGATTGGGCTACTATTCTTTTGGATAAATTAGCAGTAGCTGTTCGTGATTTTAGATCTCAGACTATTGTTTCAGAAAGGAAAATGCCCCCGTTCTACTATAGTGCATATATCTTAGACACTCTTTGTTTCAATTCCGAATTTCCTGTTCTCGGGTGGAGGTGGACTGCACAGGACCCTTCACCCATTCATATATATCATCAAAAATTGTGGAAGTCTTCTTATAAAGACCACCTGTATCAAATCTGTAATGGTTTTATGGTGCCCATTTACTATTCCATTTTTGATAAACCCATTTCAAAAATTTCCTATCAAGCTTCCTTTGATTTACCAGCAGTAGCAAGTTGGTTTGGAGAAGAAAATTTCACCTATATCAGAGTTTTCGGCAGTGAAGCCGACCCACATGTGCTTCCTCTATATGTTCCAGACAAGCTGCTAGCAAGGGAAATTGCATATCAAATCATGGCTGAGAGTACTACACAGACTCTCAAAAGAGAAAAGAAGAAGGGATGGCCATCTTTTCCCTTCAGATGTGGTGTTTATACTCTGCATGATCTTAAACATGCAGAAAAGGAAGCCACAAAGCTTCAGTCTTTAACTCTGGCCACGATCCCAAACAGACCATACGACCCAAAAAAGACTGCTTACACTGCATTAGAACAGGCCAAATTAACAAGGTTTGAGCATCAGGCAGACATGTTTGATGATCTGTTCATTGCCTCCGAATCAATAGGTCATGCTAAAGAACTCGCTAGGATGCGATATAATGATGAGGGATTAACTGAGTTTAATAAACTCAGAGAACAGAGGTTGCAAACTCTGCCTCTGGATTTATTGGCAACAACCCCAGCGACATCATCAAGCGGACCTGTTCAGGAACAGTTTAAGGAACAGGAGGAAAGGCAGAAGAAGCAACAGGCAGAAGCACAAGCAAAAGAACAAGAGGAGAAGCAGAAGAGAGAACAAGAAGAGAAACAGAGGAGAGAAAAGGAAGAGCAGCAGAGGAAAGAAAAAGAGGAGCAGCAGAGGAAAGAGCAGGAGAAAGAACAACAGAAGCAAACCACCGATGTCAATGTAGACACTACCATAGACCCCAAATTATTACAAGAATGGCAACAATTTCATTCCATCATCAGTGGATTGGAATGTTCAAAAGATGGGGATACTTCTAAGACAAATGATACTCAGGATGTTACCTCTCCTCAGGTTCCAAGTGGAACCAGCGGCCCACCAAGTTCTAAAGAAGTTGAAGTTATTCCAAAAGACCCCTCTGACCAGATTATTCTACAGATAGAAGATATTCCGCCATTGGATGTTTTCTACAGCCCAAGACACAGGGCAGTTGTAAAGCGGTCAAGGAAGAGACGAAGGATTGATCAACCTTCTATCTTCCCCGAACAAACGGTCACGGGTAATGTAGTATGGAAGGAGGAATTGGATCCCTCCGATGACTTAACAAAGCTATCACAGTATGCAGGCGCTTATTCGGCGGCAACAATTGACAAAGCATCGGAGGTGAGCCTTCTATTGAAGAATAAGGACCAAGAAATCTTTGCGTTACAGGCAGAATTGGTTGAAACAAGGCAAAGGGCAACACAAGCAGAAGAACAGTTGCTGGCACAACAGCAAGAGAACAATCAGCTGACTCAGCAATTGCAAGCAGAAAGGCAAAGGATCGATCAGGATGCGATCCAGAAACAAAAAGAATTGTCGGAGGCATTGGAAAATTTGAGAGCGGCGAATGAGCAAATGATAAAGACCAAAGATGAGCAAATTGCTCAAATGTCATCGCAGCTGGAAAAGATGAAGGGCGCATCGCAGGTAAAAGAGTTTAAATCAGAGGCATTATTGATAAACAATGCATTGATAGCTCAGGTCAGACTCTTGTGTCAACAGATCGCTCAAGCTGAGTCCCTATGTGAGCTAACTACAGCAGTAAATCAGCAGGTAGAAAAGGCCAGGACTGAACTAGATCAAGCGGACGAGGCCATTACTGCATATCTTGACTGGCAAGATACTGATTTGGGAAAAGCAGCAAAATTGCCCAGGATTAATGAAACACAGAAAGATATACTTTTCACAGAATGGCACACTCAAGTGATGAAAGCAGAAAGGGCGGCTTCAAGATGTAAATCAACCGCCAGCAATCTAGTGGATCTAGTCAATAACACTCTTTACCTGGCCAATATGATTTCTCAATGTACACCGGGAAAGATAACAACTACAAATACATTAGAGCAAACATGCTACCCTGAATTAGAGGAAAAAGGAAGATTAATCGCTGGAGTTAAAAGCTTATCCTTAGATGCATATTGGCTCTTTTTAATCAAGCCTCATACACAGAGATCTGCCCTAAAGTGCCTTACAGACGCAATCGGGTGTATAATTCCCGATATCCAAGATGCCACCTACGCTGCACAGCTCAGTTCGCACCTCAAAAAACCTCTGGAAGTTGAGCCAATGCTTGCAATTAATCAGCTCAGATTCAAAGGAAAGCAACCGACTTAATGAGTCACCCTCCCACTTGCCAGATCGCCAACCAAAACAGGATCAAGAGTTATTGATACCAGCTTAGTAAGATTTCTGTTTAGTAGATATTTAAATTAGATTAGTATTTATAGACCCTTTCATTGTTTTGGAAAGGGTCGTAAAATTTTGTAACAGACTTAATAGGCTGAAGTTTGCACTACTGTGCTTCAGTCGCTATTCTTTTATGAAATTGGACCAGTTGTTCTGAATTCGACATTAAATTTTTTAATGCAATTGCGCACTATTGCCTTTGTTGAGGACGATTTCTGTGTTGAAGGAAGAACTGCTAATAGTGATTGATATTTGGGAATGTGCTGCAGCTCATATGGTACTTTTATCTACATCTGAAGTCATTCTTTTTATATGAATTGTTATGTTATATATTCTTGCTATTGTTGAATACATGCATGCGCTGTAACAGCAAATCTCTATCTCAGCCCACTATTGGATGTTTTGCGATTTGCATTTTCCTTTAATCATGCATGTAACAATGATATAAATGATAAAGTGTAGTAATTTCGCTGTTATCGCTTTGTGTAACTATTTATGCACAACAATCTTCAACAATTCAATATCTATGTTTGAAGACAGAGTCATCTATATGCCTGTCTAAAAACTCAGATCATCAAATGCTACACTTTAGAGATCGATAAAACCCCGGGGTAGATTATAGTTATTATATTCATGCCGATAGTTTTAGTTGTTTGCTTATCACTAGCATAATCTATAAGTCACTCATCCATCCCATTTTATCTATTTTTGGGAAACTGGTCCCATTATCCCCAGTCGGAGCCACTATTCCAAACGGAAAAGGAGCTGTACTAAGGTCCGGACCGGGTGGTTTCCCCTCTGTTGTTGTAGCAATTTTCGAGGCATCAACAGAAGGGTATGAAAAACATTGGTAAACTCTGGCATGTCTTGGTCCCTTACCTGCCGCAGTGTGGTCCACTTTATGTATTTGTACTCGTAGCTCCCAATAGGGCAGTACTGCTCCTTGATGGCACCTTAGAATGAATTCCAAGTGGGAGTGGCTGAAAACAGTGAGGTCATACTTTCATCATTTTGCTCACAATAGGTTTCCCACAAGTCCTTGACGTGGGGTGTGGCTTTGAGAGGAGAAAAAGTAATATTTTCTCGGTTGGAAAAGTCATGAACAGAAAAATATCCTTATAGCAGATTCAACCATTTATCTACGACGTCTGCATCTATTTTTCCCTCAAATATGGGAATTTCAAAGTTTAGTTGTACCTTAAAAGGTGTGGAGCCTCCACAGTGGCTGTTGGATGTGGATGCATCACTGGTGGGCAACCATTGAAGGATCTGGGTAAAGTTATCCATCATCGCGTTCCTTCATTTCTTGAGGGCCTCCTCGAGCAATATTTTGATAGGATCTCCTACTCCCTCATCTTTATTTTCTTCCCCCATGGGATGGCATCTGGATTTATGAGGCTGACCTTGCAAAGGTTCGACCAGTTTGAGCCCTAACTCCTTATATCCTGACCTGGATGGGGACAAGAAAATAAAAATAGAGAAAGAGAAGCCTCTGCACTGATACCACTGATCCGAATTTAAACAGGAATGCAAAAGATTACCTATATAACCATAAATATAGAGATGCAGTAGAAATACAACTTCCTTTTATTAATATCAAATAATGAAATATGCTTACAAATAGAATGGAAATGAGACTAGCTCTGGTGATGGTAGCATATCCTTGAGAAGCCATTTGGAACTACAAACCACTGAACTAAGTTACAATGAGGATGAAGGGAATTTTTATTATTTAACAATAAGAGAAAACCTTAAACAACCAAGCCCTAACCCGAGGATATGTTACACCAAGAGTTTATGGGGCCCATTGGCGTTAGTTGGGCAGCGAACTTCCCAGGGTCGTAACTTGGTCATATTATCTCCGCTCGACGTGCATGATACCTCATTGGAAATATCTCTCCGAGGAATAAAATTGACAACACGATTTCATTGAATTTTTCAATTGGAATATTGCCAAAAAAACATTGTCAGGGCCTCAAAATGGCTCCATAAGTTTAGGACCTGAAAAACTGCCAAAAGAAGTAAACTATGCTACAATTAAGGAAAATGAGAAACTGAAAGAAACAATGGTGGGGGTCCAAGTGGAATAGGCCAGTGGCCACCAATATCCACCTGGATCATTTCCCCCAATTAGGAAGCAATGGTATCCATTCCGTTGATTTCCTCCATGAGATGAGGAAACTTCTGTTGAACTTGGTCCCTAGTGAGCCATTTTCCTTGGTTTAGGAGTTCGCCAAATTTGACAACTCAATACAGTTGGATCTTCTACTGGCGAGTGTTCTTGATCTACATGTCCATTATATGATCAGTTTCATCTTGTTCCATGTAGTTTAGATTTAACTTTGTTTGTGTGAGCTATTTTCCAATGTCAGATGTGTTTAGTTATGGTGGAAATTATGGTCGAAGGTGATCCACATTGACCACTGGGTGCACGCCAAGGAATGGGGGAATATTGAGCTAAAAAGCATTATCTCCCACAACCTTGGTGATGGTGTATGTCCCATATTGAAGTGAGCGAATCTTGCGGTGGGTCCCATTGAGGCACTCCTTCTGCAAATGTAGGCAAACTTTGTTTCCCACCTAGAACTTGTGTGGCACTCGATGTTGATCATGCTTCTACTTGTACTTAGCATTGGATTTGTCCAATATGCCATGGATCTGTTGGCAGATTTGTTGAATGTGCTCAATGAATCTATTTTCCTTGTTGGCTTCGAACTGGACATGAGGCGAATTTGCCTGAGTAGCTGCAAATGGTATTGCCACATCAATGGGACATAGTGGCTGGAATCCCAAGCCCACCTAAAAAGGGTTGCGGCCAGTCAAGCTGTGGTGAGTTTGGTTGTAGCTGTGCTAGACATAGGGGAGGCTCTCATCCCATGTGCATGGATGCTTTGAGTTGTACATGCACAAAATGTGTACGATCATCCTATTGATGACCTTTGTCTGTCCATCAGTTTGGGGATGGAAATCTATGGACTTAGTGAGCTTGGTGTCATGCATCGACCAAATACTAGACCAAAATGTACTGAGGAACTTGCTATCCCAATCTAAGATGATATACTATGGGATCCCAAAGTGTACCCACACTCGTTCAAAGAAGAGTTTAGCAGTGGCTTTTCTTGTGATACTCTTCTTGCAGGCTGCCATAATGGCCATCTTTGAGAATATGTCGATGACCACAAAAACACAGTCATTGCCATGCTTAGTAGAAGGAAGGCCAGACATGTAATCCTTGGAGATGGATTCCCAAGGTTGACTAGGGGTAGGTAGTTGAGTATAGAGACCTTGCTTCTTGATGGTAGGTTTGTCAATGGCGTAGGAATTGTAGGATCTAATGTGCTTCTTGACATCATGTCGAAGATTCGACCAATAGAAATACTTTTGTAGTACTACCACCATTTTCTCAACCCCAAAATGCCCAATAGCCCGACTATAGTGTGCTTCCCAAATCATCTTCGCACACTCGATTGAAGGAACTCAAAGGTGTCCATGGTGTCATAACAGAGCATCCTAGAGGTGAAAATATGGAACTTTCTGACCCTCCAATAGCGTATGGTATGTGTGGCAGAACTCTGGGTTGCTTTTGTAGAGAAGTGGCCAATCAAAAGTCTCGTGCCCATAAGAGTTCAACACTGTGGTTAACGCCATGATCGGTGGTTGGCTGATGCAGTCTACAACATTATTTGTGCTACCCTTCATGTACTTTATATTCAAATGGAATTGTTGTAGGTATGTGGATCACTTTTGATGGAAATCATTTTGCAACTTCCCTTGCGTCTGTATGAATGCAGGGGTCAACATTATGTGTGGATGATTGTTTCCTTTCCCAAAATGTAATGTGTCCATTGTCGACGGGCTTGCACAATGGAATACATTTCTTTTTCATAAGTGGGATACTTACACATTATGTTTGAAAGTGTCTCACTGTGATATGCCACTAGATGCCCTTGTTGAGTAAGGACTGCCCCAATAAGATAGTCAGAGGCATCTGCCTCGATCTCAAATGGTTGTTGCAAGTCTAGTAATGTGAGTACTGGTGCAGAGCAGAGGTGATGCTTCAATTCTGCGAATGCCTTCTTTTAAGATTCATACCAAAAGAATTTTTCTTTCGCTCCTTCTTTGGTGACTTGACTGAAGGGACAAGTGATATGAGAGAACCCCAACATGAACATGCGGTAGAAATTGGGAAGACCCAGAAAGTTTCAGAGCTCTACCAAAGTGGTTGGGGCTGGCCAATCCCGCATGACCTGGATCTTGGCTGGATCCACATGCACCCATTCCATCAATATTTTATCCCAGGTACTCAACCTGGGTCATGCCAAAAGTGCATTTCTTCAAATTGGCACACAACTTGTGTTGTCGCAGTGTTTGGAGAACCAGTCGGATGTAGTGGAGGTGCTCTTCCCAACTCTGGCTGAAGATCAGGATGTCATCCAAGTATACCACTACAAATGAGTTTTTGAATGGCCACAAGATGTCATTCATCAGCCTCATGAAGGTTGCAGGAGCATTTTTCAACCCGAAAGGCATAACCAAGCATTCCAAAAGGCCCTCCTTAGCTTTGAAGGTAGTCTTCCACACATTGGAGGGTTTGTTTTGTACTTAGTGATACCCGCAATTCAAGTCGATCTTGCTCAAATATTCCCCCCCCTTGGGTTCATCCACAAGGTCATCAATCCATGGCATTAGGTACCTATTCCAGACAGTGATCTTGTTCAGCACCCGATAGTCAATACAGAGTCTCCAAGTCCCATCCATTTTTTGTACGAACACGATCGGGCTCCCACATGGCAATGAACTCAACCAAATGTGACCTTTCTGCAACAGATCCTGAATTTGCCTCTTGATTTCATCATTCTCCAGAATGGAGCGCTGATAGATTGGTCCATTGGGTAACGACGCACCTGGGGTTAAATCGATGGAGTGCTTGACCTGACAGTGGAGAAACACCCCTTCAGGGGAGGTGAAGATGTCCTCGTACTCCTCCACGACCATGTCCATCTATTGTTTTCATGTGGAGGGGCCTTGTCTAAAGGTCATGGCCGCTGTCTTATTTTTTCCTTGACGGTGTATTATCACAAAAACAAATTTCCCATTTTTTGAAATGAGCTTAATGCATTGTTTTGCAATAACCAGAGAGATGGTGGTAGGTAGTGCTAGCTACGATATCCTATACAACCTATTTCCCAATGTAACAATAACAATGTGAGGCCTTGACTCACACACAACTTGTCTCTTCCACAAGTATGGTTGGCCTAATGTTGGGTAGCGGAGGCCCCGCGTAATGGTTTTGGGGCTTAAAGCCTAGAAGTTAGGGTAATAATATTGTAAATTTCTGTAATGTGTGGAGCACGAAATTTAATAGGTTGAGTCAAGGGGTTGTCCACCCAAAAATAATATAGAATGATAGAAAGTAAGTTGGTCTGCCCATAGTCCACGAACCAAGGAAATGTATAAATAGAGCGAGACTTTAAGGGTAGAGAGCAGTTTTGGTTCTATATTCGATTTGATGTGTTATGGGTTGGTGAAAGTAATCAGAGTTCTCCATCTGTAAGTTCGAGTCAAGGGTGTTAGTGGGTGGCTCCATAGCTGTGTGCATGGGGGCCTAATAGAGTTCGTAGTTGTGTGCGCGGACCCCTGCAGCTGTGTGCGCAGGGCAGAAAGAAGGTTGTACTCGAAAGAATATATTAATAAAGATAAGTTGTTTCTAAAATATCACGGATCCATTGTATTCTAGTTTATGCATTTGTTATTTGAATTTATACAATTTTATAATTGTGCACACTAGGTTTTATGGTTAGATATTTTCTTAAAGACTGCACAAGAAGGTCTGTAATAAGTTCATTAAATAAGAAAGTACACCTGTGTGGAAGCCTGATACTAGTGACGCGAGGCCATAGAACGGTTTACGACCCCTCTAGACCACATCAAAACATCCCAAGGGTGTGGAACCTGGTTCCAACACCCTCCCCTTCTACCTCGGGTGAGACCTCAGTCCATGCTCCATGGGCTATTGCCAAAAGGGACGGTAGCTGCGGGATTTGTTTGGCTAATAACTCTTCCAAACCTGGGTCAGGGTCCAATAAGCCAACAAATGGTTCCATTGCTGGGACCAGGATCTGCCTAAGGGATGGTTGATGTCGGGAGTCTGGAACCCTATGAAGAAAGAGATTGAAGACTAAGTGGATCAGAAGTGGTATGAGTTCGTAGGTGGCCTTAGCACACCTGTGCGCCAACTAGAAGTTTAGCATGGTGAACGCGATCAAGTTGCCCATTTTCGAAGGAGCAGGAAGTGAAGATCCAGAATAGTTTTGGTTCGTAGTAAGGGTAGTGTGGGAAGCGCACAGAGTTATGGACAATAATATTAAAAAGGCTACCCTGGTAAGTGCACTGCAAGATCGCGTGCTAACTTGGTATATTAAGTATTGTAGTGATTACCTCAATGTCAGAATAACATAGATCTGAGATGCGCTAAAAAAAGAAGTTTAGTCAGGCGAAATTAGAAACGCAGTCGATTATAGGATTCAAGGAGATCATGATGCTGCCAGGAGAAACCCCTTGGGATCGAGATCAAAGATTGAAGAGTATGATCCAAGAAGCTGACATGACGTTAATAGATGCACAACATTGTGCATGGTTTGTGGCATCTTTAACGCCACACCTGAGGACATCGATGTCATAGCAGAAGATCTCGACCCAGGCTGAAGCATTAGAAATAGCGATGAGGTTGCATGAGACTCAAATATAGGATCTTGGGTTGGGAGTTCAGCAGATCCATGTGCAATACAAAGTTTATCTTGGAAATGCAGACTTTGAAACAGGCAAAGGCGCCCAAGCCAGAAGTACGTGAGGAGGTGTGGTGTGTGAAGTGTAAAAGCCAGGGCCACGATAAGGATCATTGTCTGATATTCAAAAACTACTTGACACCGGGGGGGCCAATGTCGTTGCAACCAGAGGTGCAAGCAGGGCCAAGCGCGACACCCTCGCTCTGGTGTGCAATCTGTCAGGTGGTCAGAAAGCACAACATGGACAACTGTCATCTACTGCAAAATTTTACCGAGACCCCCTAACAGCTATTTTGAAATATTTACAGATCAGTGGGCCACGATGAACGAGACTACTGTAGTTATGAATTACTGATGGATCACACTCCTACTTATAGGATGTAGATAGAGGCCCGAGGTCAGGATCCAGTTGTGGCGATAGTGCACAATGGGTTCCAAGGGCGAGGACGAGGATGGGGAGGAATGGGGCCAGGAGGGGGCCACGGGCAGCTCATCTGTTACAATTGCTGAGGACTAGGGCACTACGCACGAGATTGTACCAACTTGACCAGAATATTGTGCCCCTATTACGAGCAGTTTGATGAAGAAATGATAGATTTCCCCAGACTGATAGCGTAGATTCATGAGAAAAGGGAAGCACAACCTACAACGACACAGAACTTCTAGATGATGAGGTTCGAACCAAGCAAGGAAGACCCTAACGTGAATATGATGCTTAGAAGTGGCACGACCATATGGGAGGATAAGGGGAAACTAACTAAGGAAGACGAAGGGGTTCACAAGGAGACATGTCTGGAAGCTAGGAAGAGCTTCGCAGAGGTCTCTACCCCAGGTAGTAAGGATCAACTTAAGTTAGAAAGGGATCCCTCGATGCTAACTACCTTTTTAGAGACATGCATGAAATTGCTTTGCGACAATAGGGTGCTTAAAGGATTACAAGAGTTGATAACTAGGTGTGCAGGGTCAAGTGAAACTTGCATGGTTCGAAAATTGGGGAAACATGATTCGCGTACCGGATGGGAAATGCGATTAACAGTGCAGATTGGTGACTATGAGATGGATCAGATCATTCTAGACTTAGGCTCAGATGCAAATGTACTACCTAAACAGACTTGGGAGCGCATGGGCAAGCCCTCACTACAATGGTCTCCTATTCAATTGCGGATGGCTAACCAACAGAAGATCCTGCCTATCGGAAGACTACAAGGAATTACTGTAGATATCAAAGGCGTGAGCACTCAAATGGACTTTGAGGTAATAGAAATCGTGGATGAAAGTAGCCCTTACCCTGTGTTGTTAGGGATAGACTAGGCCACCGATATGAATGGGGTTATTAATTTAAAGAAGCGGAAAATGATATTTGAGAAGAAGTCACTCCGCATAGTCATTTCACTAGACCCGACTGAAGGACTGCATTACATTAAACCAGTGTGCGATGAAGGAAGTGATGATGAACTCGATTATATCTACAATATTACTGCACAAGATTGGGTCAATCCAACTGTGGAAGGAAGAATATCGTGGGACCGTGCAGAATCCTGCACCGAAGATTCAGATGAGGAGGACGAGCGGTGGCATAACTGGTTGAATTGAGTAACAACATTAAACTGCAATATGGTGACTAAGTCATTGTATTGCGTAAGAGCTCAGGATTACGAACTACTGATGTATGATGGGCTGACAGCAGTAGATGAATTCCTGACCAAGTTTAGAAGCGCAGTACCAGAACACCAATGATCTGATGCATTAAAATGGGCATTGTGTGTGATGCCTGCACGTTGATGGGGAATACATGAAGGAACCTTCGAAGATTGGCGTGGCTATAGACGCATGATGCAGATAAGATTTGGGAAGCCGAAACTATGAATAACTGAGAAATACAATGGATGTGATGACCCGTGCATGCACATTACCAGATGGGCCTAAGCCTATGGAGAAGAACCTCAACTAGAGTCGGTATACTTATTTTATCATACCTTGGATGTCATCCCAAGGAACTGGTACTGTTATCACAAAATCAAGCACTGAAGGCTGCCAATCAGTAAGACTCTGTGTAACTATTTCAAACCAGGCTTTTGACTAAGGCTTAGCCTCCTTAGTCTGAGAGGGCTCTCTCAAAGGTTATGAATGTTGACTAATGACAAGATGGCTAACTCTTATAAGACACATGAACAAGTATGCTGGCTGGACAACCTTGAATTGATTCCCATTGGGCTTATGGAGTCACTCATATCTCAGTAAACAATAACACTATCCTTTCATAGAAATCAGGGCACTTAACATCTAAATGTTCAAACATAACTTTGAAACCACAGTTTGCAAAGGCATACAGGAAGTCAGAGCATGATCCATGAGTTCTGAGTGATTATGCATTAACAAAACTGTAAAAGAACATTAAAGAAAATATACCATCACACATTTGAACAAGAAGATCCTTTGTGAATCCTGAGAAGAAAAAACAGTCATTTGCATTACTGAAATCTGTTTATACATAAACCAAAACAGTCTTCTCCAAAACATCCAACCCCCATTACATCAAAGTTTTCTCTATATATAGAAACATATCCTTAACTACCTTGAGCTTCCTCCTCCAGCATGAGGGGAGCTCAATGACTGCTACTAATCACCCCTATCTGCTATTTAACTGACTCATTAAATACATTAAATGCTGAACTGGAATTACAAAGAGTCCTAATTAAACTATATCTCTAATTCTGTCTTCCTCGTAGGATGATTCTTCTTTGCTCTTTGACACCTGTCTCCTTTCAGTTTGGCCGAGATAGCTGAGAAGAAGATGCAATGCTCCAAGCGAGCTTTGGATACTGGATGCATTAACGGTTCAATAATATTAGGAAAGAAAACCCCTGTTTTTCCGGTCCTTGTCTTCCACCACTCTTCGACAATGTAGCAGCATGTCTCCAGCTCTTTAATACCCCAAAAATGATGAGCATCACCATATTTCAGATGTGTTGGAGGCTTCGTTGATGAACATGTGAACAAGCCAAAACAATACTCCTCGTATGCACCTCCTTCCAAACCCTAATAACCGAAAATAAAGTGCCTTTATAATGAAAACTTTAACTTGAGACAAAAACACTTCACTTTACAAAGAAGGTACACCTGTCATCATTTGAATGGCTTATGCTAGCTTCATTTGGTCTCCTAAATGTCCCTTAGATGTTTCCTTTGAAAAATTCTGATCATCTTATCAAACTGCTTGTCTGCGTTAAAAAACAACACCTACAGCAGTTTCGTAGCGCGCTACGAAACTGCTGTATTATTTTAAACAGCTTGCTTTTTTGCAGTGATTATTTGAGGAAAGGATCTCAGAGGTTCTTGGAGTATGCGGAAAGTCACAATTTCAGTAAAAACTCGGCCTAGAGTAAGCTCTATATGAATCAGTACACATGAGCCAAATGACATAACAGAAACTGCAAGCGGTGATAACCACAACCAAATAATATAACAGAAACTGCAAGCGGTGATAACCACAGCAGAAAAATGGTTATAGCAGCATAATACATGAGCCCCCTTATCCAAATGTGTTCTTTACCACGAGCAGCATCAACCTGAATCCCCTTTAACCACTTTAAATTCCCTTAACTTGAAGTTTCAAAAAGAAAAACCTCTGTCGCCAGTGTCAAATGTTTTGATGTTCCACACCAAACATACATATATGCCACATGCATGCGGGTTTTCTTGGCATCTACTGATCCTCATTAATTTTCTTCAACTCCTTTGGCTATTTGAAATAATATCTATTGCCCTTGGAAATGAAAATGGGATTCTCTTGCGCTCTGCCATAAACAAAAATAGCATTCTCCTTGTCATCTATAACCTGGCTGTAATAACTTATGAGTTCATTTCGAGCTGTGGCAAGCTTTATAATAAAATGTAACATGTATTCCTCCTTTGATTATACAAAAATATCAGAATGCCACGTCTTTGTGTGTTGTCAACCTTTGTCCATGTGTGAAGACAAAAGTTCTTCCAAGCTGCCTGACATATTTTGGATTGTAGTAAATGTGTTCACTTTATGACAAAAGTTTAAAGTTGCATTCGAATACATGATTCCTCCACCTGTATTAACTTTGCTGAAGATTGATAATTTTGAAGGATCCCTTGAAGATATTCCCTTTTCAACATTTCCACTTGCGGTTCAAAACTAGTGACTGAGATTGGATTATTTAGCTTCAGCTGCTACAAAACTGCTGTTCTGGCTGAAAAATATGTCTTGGGATAGAGCTCATAATTTCTCACAGAAAACGTATTTGGAAAAACTAAAGGAGGTTTTTGTGAACCAATCCATTCTTAACAAAAACCTCTCTTGGTTTTTTGAAAAACCTTCCCTACCGCCCAAAATCTATCTTTGAAAAGCAGGTGTAAAACAGGAGATGAAAAATGCACTTACAGCAGTTTCGTAGCGCAACTTTGGTCATTAATTTCTCTCAGCTCGTAATGGATTTGAGGAAACTGAAGGAGGTTTTTCTAGTTCAGCCTGTTAGGAATAAAAACCACTTTCCGTTTTGAAAATTCAGTTTTCAGCTGCTCAGAAGCCCTTCTGTAAGTTTACTAGTAAACGCAGCAAACATAGTTTTTTATGCTGAAACAGGCTGCTATAGGGGTTTCGCAGCGCGCTGCGAAACTGCTGTGTAATTTCAAAAACACAGCTTAGGATCAAAAACTAACTTTCTTGTGTCTTTCCTTTTACTGCAACGACTTTTCCATTTGACATGAAATTGTTCAACATCAAAATCTAGCATATGAACCTTCTGCTCATCCTTAAAGGCTTCACAAATTTCACCATTGGCCACCATGCAACCAAATTTGAAATATGGGCAAACCTCAAATAACATTTGCATATTAGCTTTGTATATTCCGTTTCCTGAAGATTCTATTCGTGCAGCAAGACCCTCCACCATGTAAGCTGCAAGTCTTTCCATTGGGTCTCCTTGCAATTTTGTGATTATATGTGATGCCACTTCTTCTTTACCTTTAGATATTGCAGTTGCACATTGAACTAACAGCTGTTTGGAAGAGCTCCCTGTATTGTGACCAGTTGATGCATATGCTTCTTGTTGCAAAGAATTAGTTTTCGAAACAGAACATGAATCAGAGATATTTGCAACACTGGGATAATCTATGCTTCTATTAGAAAAATCCTTCAAGGTTGTGCTCTCCGTCGGAGAATGCATAGGGGAATCCTCATACAGGAGGTTTTCTATTGTGTCTGCCCATTCCCTGTCAATATATGTTCTTTGAGCGGGGCTAATGATACTTGCTTCATCAATATCACTAAAAAGTTCTCTCTTCAACTCTTGCAGCCATTTCCCCAATTTCGTAGCGCAGCCAGTGCAAAATATGAATTATGCGCTACGAAACTACCTAAACATGTTGCGCTGCGAAACTACAAAAAGGCTTTATGCGCATCAAACTAATGTGAGCGGTTTTGAAATTTTGGCATTGGAATTTTCAGTGATAACAGTGGCTCCACTTGGGATAGTGTGCCCTTGTGGTACACTAAGAACCTGCAGTTCCAGTGCCTTATCCTCTTTTGATGAACAAAAATTTATTTGACAAACATCTTCTTCAAGCTTCTTGGGCCTTCACCTCGGGCTTAAACTTGATGATCACTGTGGGAAAAAGAAATCTACCACTACTAAAAAATGCTCAGTCAACCTTGAGCTTATTTGTACATTTCTACCTACCTACCCTATCAGCTGCAACTTCTTTCTGCTCAATCAATGTGAAATTTCCAATGTAGCCAATCCTCTATTTTATCTGATATTTGATTTCTTTGACTGCATCGGAGTTCAGAGCCAATATGATAATGTGATGACCGCTGCCACTGAAATTGTCTCTGATCTTTATAGGAAAACTGAAACACTGGAGAGTAAAACTCTTCCATGTAGTCAGCTATAGGATCCCAGAATACATGATCAGCTTGATGATTCTTGTAACTTTCAGGTTGTGCAAACTGATCTTCAACAACAGCGTACAGCTCCTTAATCGTGAAAGAGAAAGGAAGCGGCACTCTCTCCTTGTGTTCTGCCATAGAAAGCTTCTGAAAATAATGATCATGATTATGAAGACTATATGATTGAATTTGACCTTCTAAGCCTTCAATGTCTTTCTCAATGTCCTCAGCAACTTCATCCAAAAATTTCATCTTATCCTCTGCTTTACAGTCAAATGATTTTAGATACGAGGACAAGGACAAAGAAAAATTTTCACCTATTTCTTCATTAATATGATCATCATTCCATTGTTTGAAACCTTCAACTGAAGGAGAGTTTGCCACCACCTCTGACCTATCTATCCATTCCTCCAAGAACATAAGCCAAAAGTCTTCAAATGACTTAATGGATTTAGGAGGAAAGCTTTCAATCCATTGTTTACATTTCCCTTGAAGTGAATCATAGAATAACATAATGAAAACATCCTCATGTTTAACTCTAAGAAGCTCTGAAAATTTACAAAAATCTGATATATGCTTCAAAGTTAAACTCAAATCTTCTCCATTGAATTTTGGACCATTCCTTAGAAAATATGCATCCTTGGGAAAATGATTTGGGAAACCATGAATTCCTGAAAAATCTATGCATGCATACCTTGAAGTAAGAATGGTAGCATCTGGATCCTTCATAACTCCAGTGGAATCACCATGAATGTATGAATTTTGAATTCTTCAACAATGGAGTCGCCAAGGTAGTTTTGCAGCCTCAAAAAAAACCTTCTGAGCTCCTGCTACCTTCAGAAGTTCAGCTTCATGATTTCGGGAATGAATAGACTTCAGGCTCCCGGCAGACACACCAAAATGTTATCACAAAATCAAGCACTGAAGGCTGCCAATCAGTAAGACTTTGTGTAACTATTTCAAACCAGGCTTTTGACGAAGGCTTAGCCTCCTTAGTCTGAGAGGGCTCTCTCAAAGGTTATGAATGTTGACTAATGACAAGATGGCTAACTCTTATAAGACACATGAACAAGTATGCTGGCTGGACAACCTTGAATTGATTCCCATTGGGCTTATGGAGTCACTCATATCTCAGTAAACAATAACACTATCCTTTCATAGAAATCAGGGCACTTAACATCTAAATGTTCAAACATAACTTTGAAACCACAGTTTGCAAAGGCATACAGGAAGTCAGAGCATGATCCATGAGTTCTGAGTGATTATGCATTAACAAAACTGTAAAAGAACATTAAAGAAAATATACCATCACACATTTGAACAAGAAGATCCTTTGTGAATCCTGAGAAGAAAAAACAGTCATTTGCATTACTGAAATCTGTTTATACATAAACCAAAACAGTCTTCTCCAAAACATCCAACCCCCATTACATCAAAGTTTTCTCTATATATAGAAACATATCCTTAACTACCTTGAGCTTCCTCCTCCAGCATGAGGGTTGCTCGATGACTGCTACTAATTACCCCTATCTGCTATTTAACTGACTCATTAAATACATTAAATGCTGAACTGGAATTACAAAGAGTCCTAATTAAACTATATCTCTAATTCTGTCTTCCTCGTAGGATGATTCTTCTTTGCTCTTTGACACCTGTCTCCTTTCAGTTTGGCCGAGATAGCTGAGAAGAAGATGCAATGCTCCAAGCGAGCTTTGGATACTGGATGCATTAACGGTTCAATAATATTAGGAAAGAAAACCCCTGTTTTTCCGGTCCTTGTCTTCCACCACTCTTCGAAAATGTAGCAGCATGTCTCCAGCTCTTTAATACCCCAAAAATGATGAGCATCACCATATTTCAGATGTGTTGGAGGCTTCGTTGATGAACATGTGAACAAGCCAAAACAATACTCCTCGTATGCACCTCCTTCCAAACCCTAATAACCGAAAATAAAGTGCCTTTATAATGAAAACTTTAACTTGAGACAAAAACACTTCACTTTACAAAGAAGGTACACCTGTCATCATTTGAATGGCTTATGCTAGCTTCATTTGGTCTCCTAAATGTCCCTTAGATGTTTCCTTTGAAAATTTCTGATCATCTTATCAAACTGCTTGTCTGCGTTAAAAAACAACACCTACAGCAGTTTCGTAGCGTGCTACGAAACTGCTGTATTATTTTAAACAACTTGCTTTTTTGCAGTGATTATTTGAGGAAAGGATCTCAGAGGTTCTTGGAGTATGCGGAAAGTCACAATTTCAGTAAAAACTCGGCCTGGAGTAAGCTCTATATGCATCAGTACACATGAGCCAAATGACATAACAAAACTGCAAGCGGTGATAACCACAACCAAATAATATAACAGAAACTGCAAGCGGTGATAACCACAGCAGAAAAATGGTTATAGCAGCATAATACATGAGCCCCCTTATCCAAATGCGTTCTTTACCACGAGCAGCATCAACCTGAATCCATTCTTTAACCACTTTAAATTCCCTTAACTTGAAGTTTCAAAAAGAAAAACCTCTGTCGCCAGTGTCAAATGTTTTGATGTTCCACACCAAACATACATATATGCCACATGCATGCAGGTTTTCTTGGCATCTACTGATCCTCATTAATTTTCTTCAACTCCTTTGGCTATTTGAAATAATATCTATTGCCCTTGGAAATGAAAATGGGATTCTCTTGCGCTCTGCCATAAACAAAAATAACATTCTCCTTGTCATCTATAACCTGGCTGTAATAACTTATGAGTTCATTTCGAGCTGTGGCAAGCTTTATAATAAAATGTAACATGTATTCCTCCTTTGATTATACAAAAATATCAGAATGCCACGTCTTTGTGTGCTGTCAACCTTTGTCCATGTGTGAAGACAAAAGTTCTTCCAAGCTGCCTGACATATTTTGGACTGTAGTAAATGTGTTCACTTTATGACAAAAGTTTAAAGTTGCATTCGAATACATGATTCCTCCACCTGTATTAACTTTGCTGAAGATTGATAATTTTGAAGGATCCCTTGAAGATATTCCCTTTTCAACATTTCCACTTGCGGTTCAAAAGTATTGACTGAGATTGGATTATTTAGCTTCAGTTGCTACAAAACTGTTGTTCTGGCTGAAAAATATGTCTTGGGATAGAGCTCATAATTTCTCAAAGAAAACGTATTTGGAAAAACTGAAGGAGGTTTTTGTGAACCAATCTATTCTTAACAAAAACCTCTCTTGGTTTTTTGAAAAACCTTCCCTACCGCCCAGAATCTATCTTTGAAAAGCAGGTGTAAAACAAGAGATGAAAAATGCACTTACAGCAGTTTCGTAGCGCAACTTTGGTCATTAATTTCTCTCAGCTCGTAAGGGATTTGAGGAAAATGAAGGAGGTTTTTCTAGTTCCGTCTGTTGGGAATAAAAACCTCTTTCCGTTTTCAAAATTCAGTTTTCAGCTGCTCAGAAGCCCTTCTGTAAGTTTACTAGTAAACGCCGCAAACATAGTTTTTTATGCTGAAACAGGCTGCTACAGGGGTTTTGCAGCGCGCTGCGAAACTGCTGTGTAATTTAAAAAACACAGCTTAGGATAAAAAACTAACTTTCTTGTGTCTTTCCTTTTACTGCAATGACTTTTCCATTTGACATGAAATTGTTCAACATCAAAATCTAGCATATGAACCTTCTGCTCATCCTTAAAGGCTTCACAAACTTCACCATTGGCCACCATGCAACCAAATTTGAAATATGGGCAAACCTCAAATAACATTTGCATATTAGCTTTGTATATTCCGTTTCCTGAAGATTCTATTCGTGCAGCAAGACCCTCCACCATGTAAGCTGCAAGTCTTTCCATTGGGTCTCCTTGCAATTTTGTGATTATATGTGATGCCACTTCTTCTTTACCTTTAGATATTGCAGTTGCACATTGAACTAACAGCTGTTTGGAAGAGCTCCCTGTATTGTGACCAGTTGATGCATATGCTTCTTGTTGCAAAGAATTAGTTTGTGAAACAGAACATGAATCAGAGATATTTGCAACACTGGGATAATCTATGCTTCTATTAGAAAAATCCTTCAAGGTTGTGCTCTCCGTCGGAGAATGCATAGGGGAATCCTCATACAGGAGGTTTTCTATTGTGTCTGCCCATACCCTGTCAATATATGTGCTTTGAGCGGGGCTAATGATACTTGCTTCATCAATATCACTAAAAATTTCTCTCTTCAACTCTTGCAGCCATTTCCCCAATTTCGTAGCGCAGCCAGTGCAAAATATGAATTATGCGCTACGAAACTACCTAAACATGTTGCGCTGCGAAACTACAAAAAGGCTTTATGCGCATCAAACTAATGTGAGCGGTTTTGAAATTTTGGCATTGGAATTTTCAGTGTTAACAGTGGCTCCACTTGGGATAGTGTGCCCTTGTGGTACACTAAGAACCTGCAGTTACAGTGCCTTATCCTCTTTTGATGAACAAAAATTTATTTGACAAACATCTTCTTCAAGCTTCTTGGGCCTTCACCTCGGGCTTAAACTTGATGATCACTGTGGGAAAAAGAAATCTACCACTACTAAAAAATGCTCAGTTAACCTTGAGCTTATTTGTACATTTCTACCTACCTACCCTATCAGCTGCAACTTCTTTCTGCTCAATCAATGTGAAATTTCCAATGTAGCCAATCCTCTGTTTTATCTGATATTTGATTTCTTGGCTGCATCAGAGTTCAGAGCCAATATGATAATGTGATGACCGCTGCCACTGAAATTGTCTCTGATCTTTATAGGAAAACTGAAACACTGGAGAGTAAAACTCTTCCATGTAGTCAGCTATAGGATCCCAGAATACATGATCAGCTTGATGATTCTTGTAACTTTCAGGTTGTGCAAACTGATCTTCAACAACAGTGTACAACTCCTTAATCGTGAAAGAGAAAGGAAGCGGCACTCTCTCCTTGTGTTCTGCCATAGAAAGCTTCTGAAAATAATGATCATGATTATGAAGACTATATGATTGAATTTGACCTTCTAAGCCTTCAATGTCTTTCTCAATGTCCTCAGCAACTTCATCCAAAAATTTCATCTTATCCTCTGCTTTACAGTCAAATGATTTTAGATACGAGGACAAGGACAAAGAAAAATTTTCACCTATTTCTTCATTAATATGATCATCATTCCATTGTTTGAAACCTTCAACTGAAGGAGAGTTTGCCACCACCTCTGACCTATCTATCCATTCCTCCAAGAACATAAGCCAAAAGTCTTCAAATGACTTAATGGATTTAGGAGGAAAGCCTTCAATCCATTGTTTACATTTCCCTTGAAGTGAATCATAGAATAACATAATGCAAACATCCTCATGTTTAACTCTAAGAAGCTCTGAAAATTTACAAAAATCTGATATATGCTTCAAAGTTAAACTCAAATCTTCTCCATTGAATTTTGGACCATTCCTTAGAAAATATGCATCCTTGGGAAAATGATTTGGGAAACCATGAATTCCTGAAAAATCTATGCATGCATACCTTGAAGTAAGAATGGTAGCATCTGGGTCCTTCATAACTCCAGTGGAATCACCATGAATGTATGAATTTTGAATTCTTCAACAATGGAGTCGCCAAGGTAGTTTTGCAGCCTCAAAAAAAACCTTCTGAGCTCCTGCTACCTTCAGAAGTTCAGCTTCATGATTTCGGGAATGAATAGACTTCAGGCTCCCGGCAGACGCACCAAAATGTTATCACAAAATCAAGCACTGAAGGCTGCCAATCAGTAAGACTCTGTGTAACTATTTCAAACCAGGCTTTTGACTAAGGCTTAGCCTCCTTAGTCTGAGAGGGCTCTCTCAAAGGTTATGAATGTTGACTAATGACAAGATGGCTAACTCTTATAAGACACATGGACAAGTATGCTGGCTGGACAACCTTGAATTGATTACCATTGGGCTTATGGAGTCACTCATATCTCAGTAAACAATAACACTATCCTTTCATAGAAATCAGGGCACTTAACATCTAAATGTTCAAACATAACTTTGAAACCACAGTTTGCAAAGGCATACAGGAAGTCAGAGCATGATCCATGAGTTCTAAGTGATTATGCATTAACAAAACTGTAAAAGAACATTAAAGAAAATATACCATCACACATTTGAACAAGAAGATCCTTTGTGAATCCTGAGAAGAAAAAACAGTCATTTGCATTACTGAAATCTGTTTATACATAAACCAAAACAGTCTTCTCCAAAACATCCAACCCCCATTACATCAAAGTTTTCTCTATATATAGAAACATATCCTTAACTACCTTGAGCTTCCTCCTCCAGCATGAGGGGAGCTCGATGACTGCTACTAATTACCCCTATCTGCTATTTAACTGACTCATTAAATACATTAAATGCTGAACTGGAATTACAAAGAGTCCTAATTAAACTATATCTCTAATTCTGTCTTCCTCGTGGGATGATTCTTCTTTGCTCTTTGACACCTGTCTCCTTTCAGTTTGGCTGAGATAGCTGAGAAGAAGATGCAATGCTCCAAGCGAGCTTTGGATACTGGATGCATTAACGGTTCAATAATATTAGGAAAGAAAACCCCTGTTTTTCCGGTCCTTGTCTTCCACCACTCTTCGAAAATGTAGCAGCATGTCTCCAGCTCTTTAATACCCCAAAAATGATGAGCATCACCATATTTCAGATGTGTTGGAGGCTTCGTTGATGAACATGTGAACAAGCCAAAACAATACTCCTCGTATGCACCTCCTTCCAAACCCTAATAACCGAAAATAAAGTGCCTTTATAATGAAAACTTTAACTTGAGACAAAAACACTTCACTTTACAAAGAAGGTACACCTGTCATCATTTGAATGGCTTATGCTAGCTTCATTTGGTCTCCTAAATGTCCCTTATATGTTTCCTTTGAAAATTTCTGATCATCTTATCAAACTGCTTGTCTGCGTTAAAAAACAACACCTACAGCAGTTTCGTAGCGCGCTACGAAACTGCTGTATTATTTTAAACAGCTTGCTTTTTTGCAGTGATTATTTGAGGAAAGGATCTCAGAGGTTCTTGGAGTATGTGGAAAGTCACAATTTCAGTAAAAACTCGGCCTGGAGTAAGCTCTATATGCATCAGTACACATGAGCCAAATGACATAACAGAAACTGCAAGCGGTGATAACCACAGCCAAATAATATAACAGAAACTGCAAGCGGTGATAACCACAGCAAAAAAATGGTTATAGCAGCATAATACATGAGCCCCCTTATCCAAATGCGTTCTTTACCACGAGCAGCATCAACCTGAATCCATTCTTTAACCACTTTAAATTCCCTTAACTTGAAGTTTCAAAAAGAAAAACCTCTGTCGCCAGTGTCAAATGTTTTGATGTTCCACACCAAACATACATATATGCCACATGCATGCGGTTTTTCTTGGCATCTACTGATCCTCATTAATTTTCTTCAACTCCTTTGGCTATTTGAAATAATATCTATTGCCCTTGGAAATGAAAATGGGATTCTCTTGCGCTCTGCCATAAACAAAAATAACATTCTCCTTGTCATCTATAACCTGGCTGTAATAACTTATGAGTTCATTTCGAGCTGTGGCAAGCTTTATAATAAAATGTAACATGTATTCCTCCTTTGATTATACAAAAATATCAGAATGCTACGTCTTTGTGTGCTGTCAACCTTTGTCCATGTGTGAAGACAAAAGTTCTTCCAAGCTGCCTGACATATTTTGCACTGTAGTAAATGTGTTCACTTTATGACAAAAGTTTAAAGTTGCATTCGAATACATGATTCCTCCACCTGTATTAACTTTGCTGAAGATTGATAATTTTGAAGGATCCCTTGAAGATATTCCCTTTTCAACATTTCCACTTGCGGTTCAAAACTAGTGACTGAGATTGGATTATTTAGCTTCAGCTGCTACAAAACTGTTGTTCTGGCTGAAAAATATGTCTTGGGATAGAGCTCATAATTTCTCACAGAAAACGTATTTGGAAAAACTGAAGGCGGTTTTTGTGAACCAATCTGTGCTTAACAAAAACCTCTCTTGGAGTTTTGGAACAACTTCCCTACCACCCAGAATATATCTTTGAAAAGCAGGTGTAAAACAGGAGATGAAAAATGCACTTACAGCAGTTTTGTAGCGCAACTTTGGTCATTAATTTCTCTCAGCTCGTAATGGATTTGAGGAAACTGAAGGAGGTTTTTCTAGTTCAGTCTGTTAGGAATAAAAACCTCTTTCCGTTTTCAAAATTCATTTTTCAGCTGCTCAGAAGCCCTTCTGTAAGTTTACTAGTAAACGCAGCAACCATGGTTTTTTATGCTGAAACAAGCTGCTACAGGGGTTTCGCAGCGCGCTGCGAAACTGCTGTGTAATTTCAAAAACACAGCTTAGGATCAAAATATAACTTTCTTGTGTCTTTCCTTTTACTGCAATGACTTTTCCATTTGACCTGAAATTGTTCAATATCAAAATCTAGCATATGAACCTTCTGCTCATCTTTAAAGGCTTCACAAATTTCACCATTGGCCACCATGCAACCAAATTTGAAATATGGGCAAACCTCAAATAACATTTGCATATTAGCTTTGTATATTCCATTTCCTGAAGATTCTATTCGTGCAGCAAGACCCTCCACCATGTAAGCTGCAAGTCTTTCCATTGGGTCTCCTTGCAATTTTGTGATTATATGTGATGCCACTTCTTCTTTACCTTTAGATATTGCAGTTGCACATTGAACTAACAGCTGTTTGGAAGAGCTCCCTATATTTTGACCAGTTGATGCATATGCTTCTTGTTGCAAAGAATTAGTTTGTGAAACAGAACATGAATCAGAGATATTTGCAACACTGGGATAATCTATGCTTCTATTAGAAAAATCCTTCAAGGTTGTGATCTCCGTCGGAGAATGCATAGGGGAATCCTCATACAGGAGGTTTTCTATTGTGTCTGCCCATTCCCTGTCAATATATGTGCTTTGAGCGGGGCTAATGATACTTGCTTCATCAATATCACTAAAAAGTTCTCTCTTCAACTCTTGCAGCCATTTCCCCAATTTCGTAGCGCAGCCAGTGCAAAATATGAATTATGCACTACGAAACTACCTAAACATGTTGCGCTGCGAAACTACAAAAAGGCTTTATGCGCATCAAACTAATGTGAGCGGTTTTGAAATTTTGGCATTGGAATTTTCAGTGTTAACAGGTACACTGAAACAATCTTACGCGAAGGGTTTTTATTAACATTATTATTTGAGGACCAATGGATAGACACTATTGACGATGCGTTGCAAGTAGTAAAGGCCGCCATTTTCAAAGTACCACTTGAATCGGAAGAAATACTGCAGCCAGACTGGTCACACTAGTTGAGCTAGGCCGTTGAAAGTTACAATGTACATATCGAAGATGATGAGGATGATCCTAGAAGCATCAATATTCTAGAAGCTGAGGGGAGTCGCGAGGTGCGCGGACCAGCAATCGAGGACCCCGACATCACCACGCTACTGAAAACAAAACAAGTGAACATTGGCACCGGGGGGAACCGAAGTATGCAACACTTGGGGACTATTGGGATGATGCAACTGTGGATAAGGTTGTCGATTTACTTAGCGAATATCAGGATTTATTCCCGACAAAAATCATAGAGCTAAAAGGAATCCTTGGCAACCTAGGGATGATGAAGATAACTCTAAAGCTGGATGTGAAGCCAGTCAAGCAGTGACCCTATCGGTTGAATCCAAAATGTAAAGCAAAGGTCCGTGAAGAATTAGATAGAATGCTTGTAGCAAGAATAATTAAAACAGTAGAGGAATCTGACTGGGTAAGTCGTATGGTTGTACAGGAGAGAAAATAAAACAGAGAAATACGCATCTATGTGGATCTCAGGAAGCTCAACGGTGCATGTGTTAATGATCCATTCCCAACACCATTTATAGATGAAGTCCTGGAAAATGTTGGGGAACAAGAAGCCTACTCCTTTACGGATGGTTTCTCGGGGTACCACCAGATCAAGATTGTGCCAGAGGATAGGAGTCAAACAACATTCGCTATCGAATAGGGCTGTTTTCAGTATACGGTGATTCCCTTTGGACTAAAGAATGTGCTAGCGATATTCTCACGCGTTGTGGTAGCTACATTCAAGGAATTTATACATAAGTTCTTAGAGGTATATCTTGATGATTGGATCGTATTTGGGTTGGTTAAGAAACATACTGTGAGCTTATGGTTAATGCTGGATACTTGGCGATGGCACCAGATTGCACTAAATATAAAGAAGTGTACTTTCCTCGTCCCCTTCAGGAACTTGCTCGGCCATGTGGTATGCAAGCAAGGCCTGATGCTAGACCCGACAAAGATTGCTGTCATACTCAATCTGCAAGCGCTGTGAAGTGTCAAGTAGCTGCGCACCATGCTAGGACACACTGGTTACTATCGAAAGTTCATCAAGAGCTATGCGTAGATTATGGCACCGATGGAACAGTTGTTGAAAAACAATGCTACTTATTGCTGGAATGAGGAATGTAACAAAAGTTTGGAAACGCTCAAGGAAAAGATGGCATCAGCTCCTATATTGGTCTTTCCAAAATGGGACATCGAATTTCATGTGCATGTTAATGCGTCGTGTATTGTGTTGGGAGCGGTACTCACACAGGAAGGAGTAGAGGGAATTGATCACCTGATCGTGTTTGCAAGTCGAAGATTGTCCAAAGCTGAGAAGAACTACTCCACTACTGAGTGTGAGGGATTGGCGATGGTATACACACTCTAGAAATACTTCCACTACCTACTCGAAGGACACTTTAAGATGTATACTGATCACTCTATGCTAAAATACCTAGTGAATAAGCTTCTGTTGGGAGGGTGCATTTGTAGATGGTTGTTATTGTTTTAGGAATATGATTTTGAAGTCATCGTAAAGGCAAGGCATATAAATGCAGGCCCAGATCACCTGTCTTGAATTGAGAATGGTGAAGAACCCAGAACCTGGAGGAGGGACTACCTGATGCACATCTTTATGCAGTGCGTGTCATGGATGGGCACTTTGAGGATATAATCCACTTCTTAACTACAGGAACCATGCCACTGGGGTATTCGGTTCAGCAGAAGAAGGAACTAGTGATACGCACAACAGACTTCACTATTATTGCAGGGAACGTCTACAAAATGGGCAATGATGAAATATTACACAGATATGTACTGGAATTTGAGCGAGGACAGGTCCTTGCCGAAGCACATGGGGGGGTTGCAAGAGGACATTACATAGGACAAGCTACAACACAAAAGATTCGTCGCGCAGGACTTTGGTGGCCAACCCTACATCAAGACTCAAAAGTGTACTGTCAGGCCTGTGACACATGTCAACGGACAGGGAAACCATCGCAAAGAGATGAGATGCCACTCAAGCCAGAGATGACGCTACAACCGTTCGAGAAATGGGAAATCGACTTTGTAGGGCCTATCACACCACCAGGAAAGATGAGAACACACTATATCATCACTACGACAAAATACTTGACCTGATGGGTGGAAGCACAACTGGTTAAGGACTATACGACTACTACAACTGCGAAATATTTGTTCAAGAATGTGTTAATAAGGTTTGGATGTCCAAAAATTCTAATGAGTGACTACGGAATGCACTTCTTGAATGAGACTATCAGTGCACTCACTGAGGAATTCCAGATATATCATCAACAAATCACACCATACAATCCACAGGCAAATGGGACCGTTGAAGCTTTCAAAAAGATCTTGGAGACTACGTTGACAAAGGTATGTAATGCACTGTGGAATGATTGGGATTTGCGCATACCTGCTTTGCTATGGGAATACTTAACAACGTGCAAGAAGTTGAACGGCCAGACGACTTTCCAGTTAGTCTATGGAAAAGAAGCCATCATGCCTATGGAAAAAATTGTACCTAGTTTACGAATAGCAGCGACAACAGGCATGGCTGACTGTGCGTCTTTGGAAGAAAGGATCACGCAACTAGAAGAACTTGAGGAGGAACGCTTGCTGATAGGATTCCATCAGCAGGTACAGAAGTAGTGGGAAAAATCTTGGCATGATCGCCATATCAAGATGCACATGTTCAAGGAAAATGATCTAGTATTTCTCTACGACAGCAAGTTCGAGAAATTCCCTAAAAAGCTCTGAATGCATTGGTTGGGGCCCTATATAATACAAGAAGTTACAGATGGGGGCACGGTCCAGCTTGCCAAGTTGAATGGAGAACCTTTCCCAGGTAGAGTAAATGGCAATCACTTGAAGCTCTAGATGGGGGGGTCGACTGCATGACTAACCAACTGAAGGATAGTCTCACTGCTCTAGGTAGTTTAAAGAGAGCGTGGGACATTAAAGCAGTCTATGGGGAAGCTACATGGAAATCAAGGGGCACGTAGAATTGGTATGTTACCAGGGTTGCAATTGCGCAGAAGGGGCTACGCTGCTATGTGGGCAAGAAAAAAGGTGACTGTTGCTGACGCTATTCATGACAAGATGTCTGAGTTATGGAAAAAGGGAGTGGGCCACGGGCAATTAAGAGACGTGGTACGAGCCAGATCTGGAATGATCTACTGTAGGCTTAACGTTACATCATAAAAAAATGAGGTAACCGACAAATTTGAATTTTGAAATGCTTATAAATCATTGGGGGGCATCCGCCAAACGATCTACGATTTTGAGGAAAGTAAGATATTGTGCCTCCCTGCCGAGATGAAATTGTTCATGATTTATGCTCAAGGAGTAAGCCTAAGGGTTGTGATATGGCCAATGGAGATATAGGACTTTTTGGATAGTATGGTGTTAATGGTCGGGGGCACCGCACAGATTTTAGCAGTACCGGTACGGGATGTGTGGGAAATTCTTATACACGAAGCAAAACTGGTCTAGATGTCGCTGCCTAACCCATGGGCTGGCCAGTGAACCATCAAAGATAAGGGAAAGCCTGTAAATATGGAGCCAAATGTTGGAATTGTGGTTAATAGTTCATCTCCTATACACCTTGAAGATTTGGATCTCGTGGACAGTAGCAATTGTCTTGCAAAATTGCAACACAAGCTGCAACAGACAGTGCGTATACACAACTAGAAATTGGAAACTTGTTGAGTTGGCACAAAGAATTCCCGTACGTGGCACCCCAGCTAAAGCTAAAATCCTATGACGGGGTGCTCTGTGTTAACTGAGGAGAGTAGAATGAGCATCATTGGTTGCGCGAATTAGTGAAGGCATTGGAGCAGGAGCTAGCAGAAGAGTTGCAACAGATAAAGAGGGAGCAGCAGCACGAAGTGTGTCACTCACAGGGATGGTGGACCGCGAAGCCTAGGCAGCATGTATCGCCGCACCGACGAGTGATTCAGGATGAGTCATGATGATTCTGTTGGGGGCCTATTTGGTAGTGGAGGCCCTGCGTAATAGTTTTGGGGATTAAAGCCTAGAAGTTAGGGTAATAATATTGTAAATTTCAGAAATGTGTGGAGCGCGAAATGTAATAGGTTGAGTCAAGGGGTTGTCCGCCCAAAAATAATATAGAATAATAGAAAGTAAGTCAGTCTGCTCATGGTCCACAGACTAGAGAAATGTATAAATAGAGAGAGGCTCTAAGGGTAGAGAGCAGTTTTGGTTCTAGATTCAATCTGATGTGTTATGGGTTGGTGAAAGTAATTAGAGTTCTACGTCTATAAGTTCGATTCAAGGGTGTTAGTGGGTAGATAGAGGCTCCGCATTTGTGTGCACGGACCCCTGCAGCTGCGTGCGCAGGGCAGAAAGAAGGTTATACTAGAAAGAAGATATTAATAAAGATAAGTTGTTTCTGAAATATCGTGGATCCATTGTATTCTGGTTTATGCATCTGTTATTTGAATTTATATCTTTTTATAATTGTGCACACTGGGTTTTATGGTTAGATATTTTCTTAAAGACCGCACAAGAAGATCTGCAATAAGTTCATAAAATAAGAAAGTACACCCACGCGAAAGCCCGATACTAGTGGTGCAAGGCCACATAACGGTTTGCGACCCCTCCAGACTGCATCAAAACATCCCAAGGGTGCAGAAACCTGGTTCCAACACCCTCCTCTACTACCTCGGGTGAGACCTTAGTCTGTGCTCCGCGAGCTATTACTGAAAGGGTCGGTAGCTGCAGGATTTGTTTGGCTAATAACTCTTCCGAACCTGGGTCAGGGTCCAATAAGCCAACACCTAATAATACATCACAAACATCAAGGGGAGTAACGTAACATAATACCTCATCCGTGAAGGGCTTGATGTTGTATGGAAGGTGACGTTGTTGGCTCACGCGTAGATCCCGTCCTTGGTGAAGCCACCCGATGGTGTATTATTGTGGGTGTGCTGTGGTCGGTAAGCCCAACTGCTTCATGACCTCTGCTTCAATGAGGTTATTTTGACCCTCGCTGTTGACAATGAACTATAGCGGGGAACCCTTTACCCAAATCTGGGAGTGGAAGAGATGCTCCTCCTCCGGATCTTCGGGTTCCTCCTTCGGGATCTTTGGGGTGGTGACAGTGGCATTGGGCTCTGCATCAATAATCTGCTTCCCTTTGTCATTCCCCTTGTCAGGTTCTGACTTAAAGTTGGATCATGCATCTAATTTTGAAGCCTTCAGCTCGACCACCAGTGACTGCTTGGCCGGACACTCACTACTATTGTCGGTGGATCTCTTATGGAACTCACACCACTTTCCTGTGTCATTCTCCGGCTTCGCAGTGTTGTCCTTTGCTTGTGGCCTTGGCGGTTGTCCTGGTTCATCCTGCCTTGGCTTTGTCCTTTGTTCTACCGTTTGGGTGCACCTTTCCCTTGCTTTGGATTCACAAATCCAAAGTCTCACTTCTTCTGTTTAAACTTCTCCTCGATCTCGATAGCATATTGGTATGTTGTGCTGAATGAGTAATGTCTAGGAAGTCCATCTCTTCCTGAATGTATCTATATAGGCAACTACGGTGCTTGAGTACCAAATGTTTCTCATAATCCTTAATACCCACTTTCATGCGAAGGGTATGAAAAACATTGGTAAACTCTGACACGTCTTGGTCTTGTTATCACTCAGAACTTTCTCTAGAAGTTATCAGAAGAAAGAAAATGACCGAGGTAACCACAAAGCAAATTTTAAGCATAGGCTCTAGCCAAGCTATGGCTCAGAGAGGGATCTCTCTATATGATTTAGCTTCCTTTGCTGGGATTTCAGGCTAGTTATGAATGTTCAAGGGGGTTTTTGATTTGTATTAAAGATTGGATGGTGGGATCCTTAAAGCAGATGGATAGAATGATGTCTTTAGACCATTGGTATATGGAGTCAATAGAAGGGTAGTAGAGCTGGAATTAACTCACTAAAGGGAATGTTCAAAGGGAAAGCTAGCAGAGTAAAGTGCAGGTCTTTGGGCCAGAGGGGTGAAATGGTTTGAATCAGGGTGAGAGAGCAATCAAGAATTCTTAGACCGGGAGTTAAACGAGGAATATATGGTAATCGGAAACAAAGGGAAATTAAGAATCCTTTGCTATAGATTATAAAGAGACAACCTAAACTAAGGAGCAATTAAGAATTCCTTAACTTAGATCTCAGTAGAAAACATTTATATGCCTAACTGTTAAAATAGAGTGTAACTAAACAAGTTCTGAGATAATATTCCAGTTATAGAATTCAGATACAGAGATACATTAAAGATTATGGAAAAAATTTAAGGAGGATACCAATAACATGAGAAAATACTTGTCTGCACTTCGCTTTACACATGAATCCTGTGAAATATCTTATCTTTATTCATCAATCCAGCTTGCTGGTCCAGTCAGTGACACAATAACTTTACAGTCTTTTGATCAAGAAGTCTATATAAATGTATAAGAATCCACACTATATACTTCGAATTGTGAAGTATTTATATAAAAATTGTTTCAAAATACCTCACACCAACTTAAGATTTAATCTAGGAAATGAAAATATCTTCTTGTAAGAAGATAGAGACAGTTATTGAACTGCTTTCATGCTCTCCCTTTTATTGTGGTGCTGCTGGCATTTATAGTTTGGTCTGTAGCCCTTTATGCTCTTTGTTGTTTAAACTTTCACACTGGAGGCTTTAGTTGCCTCTAGCTTTCATCTGATACTCTTTAACCATGTTGACTTGCCTTTACCTTTTACCCTTTTGACTGTACATTAACCTTTTTACTACGTTTTACTATAGTAAATTAGTCAATTTTCCCATAATTAATTATTAGGTAACTTAATTTTCAACATCCTTCTATATATCTCATCTGCCTCGGTGTACTTAGCAAAAGTAGGCCTGGTGATGAGTAGGTGTTTCACCTCATGCTGGAGGAAAAACATGTTTTCAAATGTTTGGTAAAGAACTTTGCCCATCGGCAATGCCTCTACCGATGATGTACTAGAATGTTCTTTAGCTAGCTCTCTGATTTTGTTGTTATAATCTTGTTGTGTCCTGAGCTTGTCATTTATGACCAAGGGACTGGGTAACCCTTTCTCTCTCAAAATTTGAAACTTGGCCATAAATCTATCGACTGCTACCTACATATTTTGACACTTGTCCTCCAAGTTTAACATTAAGTTTCTCTTGGAAAGGACCTTTCTTACCTCCAAAATTGTTTCTGTCTTATCCTCTATATCTAATTCTTGAAGTTCGTACTTGTTTTTACTGTTGAGGAAGTGGATAAGTCTGGTTTCGTCTTCAAGCATATTTCCTAGTTCTTCCTTGACTTTTTGGATATCTTCTATAGCTATCTTTATCAGGTCTATCTATTCAAAAATCACTTGAATGGATGGCCAAATATCATTGACATATTCAATGATATTGGCCCATAATAGTTCCCTGGCTTGCCCAAGGGGTTCCTTTAGTGTTAGATATATCTCCATGGCCTTTAATCTTTTATTCATTTTGGCAGCTTTCTGTACTTCTTCCTTGTGCATGACCTTGGCAAGCTTGCAATCTGTTTCCAAGCTTGTCACCTTTTCTTTCAATTTGTTCATTTTTGTAGCCTGAATAGACATTTCCTCCATGGATCTGACCAAATTTGATGCTTCTTCTCTTAATGCACCTATTGCTGATGTAGACTTTGCTGAAATTGGTTGTGTTGTATGCATGGGAGTTGTGGGAACCAATGAGGCTGCCAACATTGAAGGGACTGTTGGGATGAAATTTGCTGATGTAGTGGCAATATCACTTTGCTTCAATTGAATTAAAGTGTCTAATTCCTTCTCTGTCTCCCTTAATTGATTATTAAGTTTGAGGACCAATTCCATCAACTCTTCATGTCTGGTTTGGTTCTCTAATATCTCCTGTGTTTGCGGATGTTTCAGCTGAGGTGTCTTCAATTGTTTTTTTAGTGCAACAATGTCATCATTCTTTCTCTTAATCAATTGCTCTGTGGCTTTAATATCTTTGGGATCATGTCCCGATTCAATCACTAAGTCTTCTAAAGACTTGATTCTAGTATCATTGGCCTGTGAGGAGGTCTTCTCTAATTGATATTGAGTTGAGATATTGCTCAATGAATTCTGTAACTAATGAGAAACAATGGTTTTCCCTGTGAGGATGGAGTATATCATCTCTCGAGCCTGTTTGTTAAATTATATTTGGTAAATGGGATGAATATCCCTTGCCAATACCTCAAAATCAACTCTCTTGTAATATGTTGATGTCCTTGGCTATTGTACAGTTGGTTTTATGAAGGACATCTATAATTTTCCTTGCTTGATGTCAAAAGCTGACATTAGCCTTGTCTAATTGGTAGGTGTGATTTTGATATACTGAGCATAACTTTGGGCTTTAGTTTCTCATTTCTCATCTTAATCTCTTTATATCTATCTCTTAGATCCTTATCCTTATCAGTAGGTCTACTGAATGAGGATACTTCTACACTTAGCTGTCTTTCCAAAATCGGGGTCTGTGATGTGGATGGCCCCTCTGTTTCCTCAGATAGAGCTATGCCTTTACTTCTGTCTAGCTGAGTATCAGTTATTTCTACTGAGCCTGTTGTGTCTTCCTGCTCTGAAATAAGATTTAGCCTAGGTGTTTTGCTCTGACTAGTCTCATATTGTATATTTGATGTGTCCATTCCTGAACTTGAGGGTTCCTCCCTTGTTCTTTTGGGGATCGTTTCCTCATTCTGAGGAATCTTCATGATAAGAAGGGTGCTCATGGCTGGCTCTTTCTATTTAGGTACCTACAGAAATGAGCTCTTATCAAACTGTCTTTCTAAGTCACATAAGGCATTCTCTACATTTACCTTTGTACTATCTCTATCTACAAGAGTGTTTTCCACCCACCCAGATTGATTTGCATATCTTTATATATCTGGTATGGGTTGGTGAATATAAGGTCCCAACTTGGCCTTCTTTCTCAATCTTGTCATAAATTCTTGAGGGTCATACCTCCACATGAAACTCTTTTGGAACTTCATTTGCTGCAAAATTTGGTCTGCTTCCTCCCCTACTGTTGGGCAATACAAATGCTAGGTTTTATATGAAAAAATCGACTTTGGAACGACCCAAGATACAACGGATGCATGGCTCTTCAATCATGTCTTACCATCACTTCTACCCTCGAGCTGCCCTGCAACTAAGATGACACCAACATTTATACCGAAATTTAATTTGTCAACCCAGTGTCGTAAGACTCAGAGGCGTAGCACAGGTAATGCCAGAATACGACCTCAGAGATTTGTGAAATTGAAACCGTAGAACCTACAAGAAATCAAAAGGCATCAATCAAGTAAATAAACAACACTCTTTAAGGCAAAATAAACACACTAGGAGTCTACTTCTGGCTCCTCCTGGGTTGGGTTGACTCCTGCAGTAAGTCTTCCTCAATTTTCCAGGGGAAAAAGGAATGTAGGTTCCGCTCACACCCACAACCTATTCATGAAAATAAATGCAAGACAAGCCCAATGAAAAGCATCTTAAAATATACTGCTACACTACAAATATGAGAGAGCATGAACTAAGCTATAAATCATAAGATCTACTGCTATACTACAAAGACGAATTGAGCTAGAAACCATAAGCAACTTAATCTTACAAAGATAGTTGAATGTTTTTAAAGGAATCAAGATGATGATGTTCTGCTTCAACACAAAGTGTATCATAGAAATAAGATAGATCCATCTGTTGCTTCCAGGCTCACAGGAATACTATGATATATGCAACAAAAGAATATTAATAATGGTTATTGACCTTCAATGTTCCTTGCATTATGTCATTGAGATAATAATGAATGATAAGAAATCAGCTTCATGAATGCTCTAATTTCCCTTTTAGAATCTTAGAGTAGTTTTCATTATGCAGTTGTTGAGATCAAGGTAAATATAATGTTTCAATTCTACAAACCAATTGAGATGCAAATGAAAGTATATAATCTTCCTCACTCTTTTTAATATAAAATCATTATTCAAATTTAAATAACATTCAAAATGATGGAAAGGATTTAATAATCTGCTTGAATTGCAGTTTAGACCAGAAGCATGGTATCATACTACGCAAAACAAACTGTCACATAAGCAAATGGTAATCTATGCCAGCACACACTATATCAAATCAAACTATACCAATCTAAGCCAAGGAATCATAAACTAAGAAAACTAATCGACATTAAACCATGTGAGGAAATCTAGAACAAGAATTCAATCTGAGTGGAAGGATTAATATATAAAACTAGTGCTGGATTGTATTAATTCTAAAATCGATATTACATATCTGGACTCCAGTGGTCCCCTCACTCATTTCGTTGAGCGCACAATAAAACTTAATCTTCTACATTGTAAAAATACCCTACCTCTATCAAATGAAATACATCTAAGTCCTTGTGTCTCCCTGTTTTATCGAATCAGATGTGCCCCTTCCATGCATGTGTCTCATACAGAGCATGGCTTCACATTTTATAACCATGATGGCACACCAACAATCTGAATTTTATGGTGGTCTAATACACAAATTAGAGTTCAAAATCGTTTCAACTAAAAATAAGAGATACAATAACTGGATAGATACAAAACGATCTATAATTCCCCTAGAAAGGCAAAAAAACCAGTATTGTAGATATTGTCGGAATGCTGTTGAATGTAGTTTGACCAAATGTTTGACTATAACTCCACGCACTATTTGGAAGGCCTAGAATCCATCGAAGGAACACATCAGCATTTTGATTTCCTACCTTCCAAAACCGATATGGCCATTTTCTTTCATGATAGTCCGAAGTATGAAAATCGTGGAAGTGAGAATAGGATTTCCATTGTTGGTGGAGGAACTAGGTTGGTGGAACAGGAAGTGGACTAGTGGAACTAGATCTATACATCTGCCATCCAGGAAACTTGATATTAATGGTGCTTTGACATTAAAATAACTTCATATTATTACATAAAGAACAATTGAAGAATTCACAGCTTATTACCTCTGGGTGACTATATATTAGCATAAAAAGGATGGTAATGGCTATAAACACCTGGTGCAAACACAAGTTGTTTAATAAAAAAGCATAGAATGTCGAGAAAAAACAGAGGCTCAACACCCCCCCATGCTCAGCTTCTTGCACTTCCTCATGCAAGACAAACCAGAAAATGGACTTCAAACTTCAAAAATTTCAAAATATGTAGAGTTGTGGCCTAGAGCCCTATTGTATTAATTGAAATGTTCAAGTTCTTGCGTGCTGTGCTTTTGACCAATTCAATTTCTCTTTTCAAAATCCTGTTATGGGTAGCATAGGGCCTGGCTTGCCTGGTCCACTCCTTGACCAAATTTTGTAATTTCTCTGTCTTAACACTTAGTCTAACATTTTTATTATGTATCTTGGTGCATAGTTCCTCCCAATTTTGGTTCTCTCCTTTTACAATGTCTTCACGAGCAACGAGCTCTCGCACCTTTTTCTTCAGTCTTCTGAGCATCCTATTTTTCTTCTGCAATATGTAATCATTGGTAAGCCCTTTTGATCTTGGTTGATTGCTGGAATGAACGTCCATCGTTCTAACCTTAGGGGGATCAAATTTGGACTCAAATCCTTAGTGCATGGGGTTTTCAAACTGAGGATTTTTCCTTTCAAAATTTTGATTTGTCCCTACAACTGGTTCACTGACTGGTTCAGTTACCAGATTCTTGATCTGGGACATAAATTTTTCAATACATTCAACAAATTTCTAGATTTTATCTTCCTCGATGGCACCCATCTGTCCTTTTTCAATTTCTTCTTCCTCTGGATCCAAATCAATGGCTTGAAAATCCAAGTTTCTGGAAGGAGGGCGAGTGGCTTTCTTCATATTGCGTGTAATATTTCATCCTACAGTGGGGGTCTAAGGTTCTAATGGTGATGTTACAGGTGTTATAGGGTTTTCAGGGGTTGCAAGGATTTCATGAATTTCTACCCATTTCTGCCTCGATTTCCTAGGATGTGATTAGAGGCAAGCATATATTCCATTTTCCTATAGGTTTTTGTTTGCCTCACTCAATTCGTCAAGAGGCTGGGTGCCAGGCTTCTCAACGACTATTATAAACAAATTTCTCCAAAGAAAATCATCCCAGTCATCGTTCCTAATGCCTAACTCATCTTCAATTAATATTTTGATGAGCCCGTAATGGTAAAGGCTTGCCCTAGGGTTTTTAGCAGCCCTACAGACCCCCTATGACATCTTTTGCAAGCTATTGAGAAGGAAATATGGAACATTGATTCTCTTCTCACCAGTAAAATGTAATAGCAAACCTAGATGATAGAGAAAAATGGTTGCATACCTGCCTTCACAGGTCAAATACTTCTGGAGAATGAACAGAGGAGTGCACCATTCGTCTTTGATCTGAGAACACCGTATCCCCTTTGCCCAATTAACCTCTTTATGCCCTGCTTAGAGAAATTTCACAGTCTGTCACTTATCTATCTACCCTTTCAAGGGTAGCCCAGTTGCTCGAGAAATGGTCTTTTCATTTACATTCATAGCCACATCTCCAATTCGAGCTATTTTTCCATCGAATCCCTGAGCAAATTGAAATGCGACCTCATCTTCATGGCCCTGGAATTTGGCCATGAATTCATGCCATCCATCTCTTATTAATTTTTTTTTGGAGGCATTGTACTCCAGAGTTTGATCCAGCTCTTCGATGGATGCAGGTTCATGTCGGTCATATTTCTTCGTCATGTCTAGGATGGATGACATGTACTTCCAGGGGGAGACGAACAAAACTGACTCAATATGTTTTGAAGCAGAGAGCCGAACGACTTTTAGACTAAGTACTTCTAAGTGACATAACAGTTCATAATGCACATTCAATGGGATATGCATAGGGGAGGACTCATGAAGCATCAAAGGACCGTGCAAATGTAATCATCATAAAAAGTGTCATGAATTAACTCCAATCCTATCTGAATATAGCTTTCCTATCATTGATAAACTATAATGATTACTCACATCCATCCTTATGATAGAGAGGGGTATGAATACACATTAACAGTTATGATTACCTTGGTTGACAGCATAAAACATCCATTAGCAAAATGACGAAATTTAGCATAGAAAAATACATAAAGTTTTGCATCAGTAAAGACTAATTTATCTTTGCATTTCCCATTAGAGTTCTATGAGCCTATACAAAAGCATCGAGGACAAAAAATAACTAAAGTAGAGAGGATTAACATAATCAATGTCAGGAAACAATATATATACATATCATAAAAATAAATTGAATATTTACTTGTTGTCCCGTTTCGAACAATTTCCCTATCTGACATAGATTTCTTTGAAGAATTCCAAGTCTTATGAGGATTAATGATGAAAATTTTGTTGAAAGAGGAGTGCAATTCGAAATACCACTACAAGATTCTCATATTTGTTTTAACAATCCTGTAGTTATGATAACAATCCCATTCTTACTATGACAATCTTGTTCCCAGGACATATAGGGCTTATTCAGAGGCAGCTACTATCAATAAACACTGTTGTTGAACAACACCTAGTGAATAATCATTATTGAGTAATTCATCCCTATGAAAATTAAAGCGAGTGATGATACCAGGAAGAGAGTAAGAATAGAGTTAAGATATTACTTTCCTAGATCAATTAGTAACCTTGAACACTCTAAATGTTTGTTGTCATATAAATGCAAAAACAAATCTCCCCTCAATCTAGTAGAAAGGATTACCTTCACTAAGGGTACCACATCATCGAAGATCTCTAATTTTTGAAAGATAGAACTCGATGCATCATGTTAAAATTGTCTTAAAATAAAAGTGCAAGAAAAAGGATGAGTTTCAGGGAAAGAGAAGGATAACTAAGCAAATCATAGTGTGTAATTAACTTTAATACCACAGACATAGCGCTGCTGCCCACAGGTGTCCATAACCTTGGCAGGGATGTCTTTTAACCTAGCGAAATGTCTGTGTCCCACTTACTAGATATAGATTCAGAGCTATATTTTTTTAACTTTTAGATGAATGCCACTGTCCTGGCCTGGTAACCAGATGATGGCAGTGCCACTCAGAAGAAGTAACATGGATGAATAGGTCGGCTTGTGATGAGACCTCTTGTCTTCCAAATTTTTGTTAAATGCAATTACTCTAGCTTGGTGACCAGGAGCAGTAATGTCATACAAGTTAGGTCCCATGATCGTGGTAGGTAGGTCGGCTCATCACGAGTCCTCCTATCCTCCCCTAAATCTTTTGTAAACTCCGATTTTGATTAACTTTAGAGGCTACTTAATAAGTGGGTAGACAGATTTACTCCTTAAGAGTTATGGGATGGCGTCAAATGTTTTTAATGACTAATCATTACTGGCTAGTTTCTCTACCCTAAAGACTTATTAAAGATAATCATGAATAATGACTGAGAGATTATTTGAATTTGGAATGCTAGTGTTCTCATGAATAACTTATTGTGATCTTTACTAGAGTCGTCCACCATAGGGGTCTTTTCAATAGTACCTTCTAAGGGAAACTGAAAACATATATCTCAATTGACAACTCATTAGAGTGATTAATCATGGTTACCTTTGAAAAATCATGAGGTATTAGAGTGAATCGTACTCAACAAGATTTGTCACAAATGTGTGTTAACAACTAATGTAGATCATAAAGCAGTTTCATTGGCTAAAAACAAAACCCTAATATCTTTATTCATGACACTATTTTATTCTTTATACCCTACCCTACCTTCAGAAGTGGAAGACTTCCTTCTACGTATAGGAGTACTTCCAATGCATCCATGTGTGTAATAGAAGGACAATTATACTCATGTTAAAGTTTGCAAAGTATATACAAGAAAATACGAGAACATGAGGTACCAGCTACTTTAACTGATGTGATGCTACAAATTTTCGAATGATAAAGGAGGAGTGGATACTGAAAAACATTTTAAACGAAGATTCTATGGGATCCATACACTCTTGGTCATTTGATTCCTGGGCAGACTCCAGTGCAGCATGCAAATCCTCCACATTTCTTTGCTTGTCTTCTAAAGTACAGACTGAATTAGGTAGGTGTTCTTCAATCTCTGCTTCTGATGGCTTCTCCACGTCAAGTGTGATCCATAACTACTTGGTCTCCTTAGGAAGATCTTCTAGATCTTCATGAATTTCTCTTCCAAAGGAAAAAAAATTTCTCTGATTGAGGCCAAAATATGATCTTTCTGTGAAACAAAGACTCTAGCTTCTTCTAGAATTTGAGATAAGTCTTTTAATAACATCAAATTTCCTGTCATTTTCCTGCTAGTTGGTATTGTGAACACACAGATTTAGAGCAGGGGTTCTTTTATTATATGCAAAAATTAACTCGAAAGATTAATAAAAAGAACAAACCAAAATTGTAAGCTAAGGAAATCACATTTGCGGAAATTAAATAATATCAATTGCGGAAAAGAAAGCTACTTAAGGAATTATTCCTAAAAACTCAATTGCAAATAAATAAATGAATCAGGAAACACACTTTGCACTAAATAGAATCACTCATTTGGAGAAAGGAAAACCTGGCTTGTGAGATTTTTGGCAATACCATCTAGTATGCTGCAGCAAGCAAGGGGAATCTCGCTAATCTAAAAATTCAATTGCAAAAAAAAAACAAATCACGAGGCCTTATCCTACAACGCCTCCCTGGAAACGACACCAAAATGTTGGGTGGTATAAATGCTATGTTCTATATGAACAACTCGACTTTGGAACGACCCAATATATAATGGATGTGTGGCTCTTCTCTCACGTCTTACCGTCACTTCCGCCCTTGAGCTGCCCTACAACTAAGATGACACCAATATTTATACCGACATTTCATTTTTCAACCAAGGTCGTAAGACTCATAGGCATAGCACAAGTAATGCTAGAATATGACCTCAGAGATTTATGAAATTGAAACCCTATAACCTACAAGAAATCAAAAGGAATCAATCGAGTAAATAAACAACACTCTTCAAGGCAAAATAAACACATTGGGAGTCTACTTCTGGCTCCTCCTGGGTTGGGTTGACTCCTGCAGTAAGTCTTCCTCAATTGTCCAGGGGACAAAGGAATGTAGGTTCCACTCACACTCACAACCTATTCAGGAAAATAAATGCAAGACAAACCCAATGAAAAGCATCTTAAAATCTACTGCTACACTACAAATATGAGAGAACATGAACTAAGCTAGAAATCATAAGATCTATTGCTATACTACAAAGATGAATTGAGCTAGAAATCATAAGCAACTGAATCTTACAAAGATAGTTGAATGTTTTTAAAGGAATCAAGATGATGATGTTCTACTTCAACACAAAGTGTATCATAGAAATAAGATAGATCCATCTGTTGCTTCCAGGCTCACAGGAATACTATGATATATGCAACAAAGGAATATTAATAACGATTATTGATCTTCATTGTTCCTTGCATTATTTAATTGAGATAATAATGAATGATAAGAAATCAGCTCTATGAACACTCTAATTTCCCTTTTAGAATCTTAGAGTAATTTTCGTTATGCAGCAGTTGAGATCAAGGTAAATAAAATGTTTCAATTCTGCAAACCAATTGAGATGCAAATGAAAGTATATACTCTACCTCACTCTTTTTAATATAACATCAATAGTCAAATTTAAATAACATTAAAAAATGATGGAAAGGATTTAATGATCTTCTTGAATTACAGTTTAGACCAGAAGCATGTTGTCATACTAGGCAAAACAAACTGTCACATAATCAAATGGTAATCTATGCCAACACACATTATATCAAATCAAGCTATACCAATCTAAGCCAAAGAATCATAAACTAAGAAAACTAACCAAAATTAAACCATGTGAGGAAATCTAGAACAAGAATTGAATCTGAGTGGAAGGATTAATATATAAAACTAGTGCTAGATTGTATTAATTCTAAAATCGATATTACATATCTGGACTCCAGTTGTCCCCTCACTCATTTCACTGAGCGCACAATAAAACTTAATCTTCTACATTATAAAAATACCCTGCCTCTATCAAACGAAATACATCTAAGTCCTGGTGTCTCCCTGTTTTATCGAATAAGATGTGCCCCTTCCATGCATGTGTCTCATACAGAGCATGGCTTCACATTTTATAACCATGATGGCACACCAAAAATCTGAATTTTATGGTGGTCTAATACACAAATTAGAGTTCAAAATCATTTCAACTAAAAATAAGAGATACAATAATTGGATAGATACAAAACGATCTATAATTCCCCTAGAAAGGCAAAAAAACCAGTATTGTAGATATTGTCGGAATGCTGTTGAATGCAGTTTGACCAAATGTTTGACTATAACTCCACACGTTGTTTGGAAGACCTGGAATCCATTGAAGGAACACATCAGTATATTGATTTCCTACCCTCCAAAACCCATATGGCCATTTTCTTTCATGACAGTCCAAAGTATGAAAATCATGGAAGTGAGAATAGGATTTCTACTGTTGGTGCAGGAACTGGGTTGGTGGAACAGGAAGTGGACTAATGGAACTGGATCTATACATTTGCCATCTAGGAAGCTTGACATTAGTGGTGCTTTGACATGAAAATACCTTCAGATTATTACATAAAGGAGAATTAAAGAATTCACAGCTTATTACCTCAGGGTGACTATATATCAGCATAAAAAGGATGGTAATGGCTATAAACACCTGGTGCAAACACAAGATGTTTAACAAAAAAGCATATAAGGTCAATATAAAACAGAGGCTCAACACCTGCCTCTCTATAATTATAGATGAAGCGGCCTAACTGGGTTTTTACTTTGAATTGTGATATTTTCTTGGCCGAGACAAAATTTATCTCATCAGAGTTCATTATTTGTCTATAGTACTCTAGAGCAAATAACCTCATGGGGAGATATCTGGGTAGTTTATATGGTGCAAGCTGGCAACCATAAATTCTTATCTCTATGTGGTTTTGGTAAAGGTACCAATCTCCCACTTTGATTTTTTTAGACAACTAAAGGACCCTTTTGATCTCTGAACTTATCCAGGGTGGAGGGCTTCCCGTCAGCATAGTCATGACCAGATGAACAAAAGAATCTATGAAATCTGAATAGGTATATGGTGACTCAAACTTATCGAACAATGGGGTCCAAAAAATGATAGACCTGGGCTGGCCTTTCGTATCCAGCTTTTGGAGGGGAAAAGGAAATCTGTCTGGCTGATAATATAAAAAAATATGGTAAAGAATAAAGGAGTATTTAAATACTCTCTCATTATGCATCCTGGTGAACTGTTCATGCATTCTCTCAGCTATGAACTCAGAATAATTGTACAGAATAGCAGGAGGCTGTCCTGGGGTATAAATTGACATGAAGGCTAGGACAAGTTCATCAACAAATTCATTAGTGGAGTAGCCTAGTAAACATGATATCATGGTGATCATTTGTTTGCCCTTTTCAGAGAACATGGCAGAAACATATGGGGGGGGGGGGGATTTTAGGAATGTGTTGCTCTTCAAGAATGAAATCTTGGAACAATTGGGCCAGCCTAGAGGGACTTAACTTGGAATATTGGTCTAACAAATCTCCAATTGAGAGTGGGGTCAGGTTTGGTCCTGGTTGGAATTGCAACATTTCATTTATGGAATCAACTGTAATGGTGAACAAAATATTTTGGTCAGGTGAAATAATAGCTCTCAGGCTAGGAATGTAATAGGCATGGCACTGGTGGACAATTTCAGGGAAAACATGTACCTATGGGAACTGGTATTTTGGAAAATTTCACTCCCAAAGGCCAATATCATCAACATGGTTGAGGTATCTATCCCTACTTGAACAATGGATTTTAAGCAGGAGGTTGTGGGTAGATGTATACTTAATTTGGAAATCCCTTTCAGCCAAGGGAACGTGGTCGAGGTCTAAATGGGGAGTTGTGATAGGTCTAATGTCCAACGCAACAGGGGCAGTCATAATTTAGCTCTTGTGGATTTAAATTTGGCTTTACAGGTTTATTCATAAGTTTTTCACAGCAACTGGGATTTTTCAGAGGGTTTGGCCGTGGGTTTTTAAATTTAAAGTATTATTCAATTAATTTTACTTAATTGAAACATTGTACAAGGCTGAGCATTTCCGAATTTGAAAGGGCGAGTGGTAATTTGTGGTGAAATACCTGGAATTGGGTGAATAATCTGCAAATTTTGGAGTTCATGGCAGCTGCAAAGGTCCGAATGAATCTGGTACGGATTGATAGGCCGACTGGGTTCTCTGCAACTTTGTCCAGGGTTGAATTCGGGGTTTGCAGGAATCACACCAATTCGCAGAGAAAATGAGCGAAAAAAGCTGAAAAAGGGCTTCTCGGTTTTTTATGGAGCAAAGGTTATTTTTTGGCGGCAAATTTCGAATGAATAGTAGGTGGTTTGGCGGGTTGAGCAGGGAGGTGGTTTCCCAAGCCATCGCACCGCTTATGGAGGTTGGGCGGTATTTCGGAGGGGTCACTCGATCTACTGTAGAGTGTGACACATAGCAAAGGAGTGGTTGGGAAAAACTGCATTAGCGGGCGGGTGATGATCAACCGTTGGGTGAAGTCGATATGGATGTGGATCGTCAGATGAGGGCATGGTTGATCAAACAGTAGTCAGGTGGAAAACATGCACGAAGGAAATGAATGGGAGTTTAGGGGGGGCCAGGGGCCTTAATCAAGACAGTTTGTGATTATTGTGGGGTTAATCACGAGGTTAGGGGATCGGGTGGAACTTAATGATGGGATTAACTTAAATTTACTGAGATTTGGTAAATTAAGTGGGTTTTGTCGACATATGGGGTAAATGTATTAGTTTCTATTAAAACTAAGGGTTGGTGGTATTTACATAGGGGATTTAATTAATATACGGGAAAAGGTATTTCATCGGGGAGTTATATAATAAAGTTAATAATTAATATGAAATGTGGCGGAGTGGGTTTTTTCTTAAGAAAAAAGGTAAAATGTAATTTTTGTGCACACACACTCAATACTTAGGATAAAAGGTTTTTTGTGGGTTTTTGGGTGAAAAGGGATTTACATGGGGGTTTTCACTTTTCCTAGGCAAAAGAGTTTTAACCTTAGTAAAACGGATTTTATTAGGGAAATTAGGGGGGAACGAATTTAATGGAGGGGATTCTAGCACTTGTGTCCATAAGTCATTAAGTTGACGGTCCGGTCCCACCAAAATTAAGAGAAATGCTCTGAGCCTCTTTGACATGTAGGATTTAAAGTACTAGAACATACTTGTGGATAGGAAACTAGTAAGTAAAGGGGAAAAATGAATGGGGGGGTTATTCACATGAACTTGTAAACCTTTTATTTTGTCTTCATAATTGATCATACATGTTGAAATATGTATCTAAGCATGATGCATGTGTTTCGATCCAATTAACTTTGTAGTTCAGCAGCCTTTCTTCTACCTACACATCTCTTACCCTAACATGTTTTCTTCGTTTCTTTGGATGAATTTAGGCTAGAAAACTCTTATTCTATCTTTTCTTTAATAAAACAAACTATCTAATTATAAAATTATATCATCCAAGGGCTCAAATTAAGCTTATGAGCTCCTTTTATTTTCTCTACCTATCTAATGATCTACCAAGATTAAACTGTTTGGTCAGATTTTATTCTCTAACTATAAACATAAAATTCAAAGCATGAAATAACCAAGATTAAACAGTTTGATTACCATTGATTGTGGCATGAATAAAAAGTTGCACAAAATCATTATTATGAATAAAAGTAAATAGTAGTGGTATTTAGACTTGCTCACTTTCATGGTCTCATTTTGTTTTTTGGGGTTCATACATTTTCATTTTTTTTTTTACCTTTTCTCATTCTTTTTGTCCTTTGATTTTCCTTTCTGGACATACCCTCTTTACATTTTTTAATTTTTTAATATGGAAAACATTTGCAGAAAGCAATGGTATTTACAACATTACATGGCTTAACCTTAGTCATTCAAAATTATGACTCCTATTGGTATAGGAACCTAACAGTGGCTCCACTTGGGGATGGAATTTTCTAGTGAAATGTCAAGAAATTTAAAGATCAGTAGCCTTTGAATTGTTGTTTATGTAACCTAGCGAGGTGTCCTTCTGCAAATCTGCATTATTGATACTTATGATAGTAAATGTTTTAAAGATTAGGGCCTTCTCTTCAGGCTTCAAGTTCAAATATCACCATCCAATCAAAACTAGACTTTGTAAAATAAAGTATGTACAAAATGAAAAATGAAAAATTAGTAACTTGGTTCAAAGTAATTTTTTAGCATTCGACCATTCACTGGCCCACCTTCTGCATTTGTACCATTAATTTCTCTCAGGAAGAAAGCATTATTTCCTCTATAAGAATAAATGACATAGGGATCTTTCCATAGGAAATCAAATTTCCCATGTTTACCTTTGTCTTCCCTCCTTGAATCCCACTTTAGCACCTTGTCACCTAGGTAGAAATATTTAGCCTTGGTTCTCTTATAAAAAATATTTTTAACCTTTTCCTACACAACTTGAGACTTGATATAGACCTCTTCTCTGGTTTTTTGTAGATGAATAATTTGGTTGATTCTCCTTTGGACACTATTTGGTTCAAACTGCAATTCTTGAAGTATCTTCATTACTGGTACTCCCAAAGAGGATGGAAAGATAACTTCCATCCCATAAACTAGTTGATAGGGAGAAGTACCAATTGATTTCTTAGTAGTCAAACTGTCTACCCATAAGGCATTGAATAGCTTTTTATTCCAAGTTTTCTTGTTGTCCTCTAGTAACTTCTTGATGATGTTTACAGGCTTTTATTTTAGGATTATGCCCGTCCATTACCTTGTGGGTAATAGGCTGTAGAAAGGCCCAGGGTGATATGATACTTATTGCAGAAATCTATCATTCTTTTGGATTTAAAGGTTGCTGCATTATCAGTCATGAGCTTAGTTGGACATCCAAATATTGAAAGAATATTGGTTTCAATGAAGGTTATGATAACAGTATCTGTGGCTTGCCTTGAGGGTATGGCCTCTATCCATTTTTTGAAGTAGTTTGTGGTTGTGAGGATCCATTTGTGCTGGGCAGAGGAGGGTGGGTGAATTTCACCAATGAAGTCTAAACCCCATTGTTGAAAAGGTATTTCAGAAGAGATTGGCTTGAGGGGTAACGGTAAAAGATTTTTCTTCCCCTCAAAAATTTGACATTTGTGATAGGAGGTCACATATGTTTTGACATTAGCAAACAATGTAGGCTAGTAAAAACTAGCTCTAAGGATTTTATCTACATTGGTCTTCCAGTAAAGGTGTCCTCCATAGTCACCTGGATGAAACTCTTGCAAAACTTTGTCAAATTCATATTTTAATAAGAAATTAAGAAGGATACCTTCATGATCTCTCCAAAGCAGAGCATTATCTAACATACAAAATTTCAAGGATTTCATCTTTAAAAGCCTGCTTTTAGTTCAGTGAAACATAAATCATATCAGCATACCAAGGTGACTCAATAAAGGCCTAGCTGATTAGTGGAGTCGCCATCTCCTCTTCATTATCTATTGTTGTAATAAAGTTTATATCCAAGGCCTGACAGCTCAATTCAACCATGAGCTTGGCTAAATCTTGGCCCTTGATTAACTTAGTAGGTTTGATTTCTATATCATACTCTAAAATAGTACAAATCCACTTTCCCCTCTTTCCATCAGGACCATCCTGAGTTAGGATGTCTTTGACTACTACATTTGGAACGTATGCTACTATATGAGAATATAAGACGTATACCCTAAAGTCCTTAATGGCTTTGACTAAAGCCAATGCTTGTTTTTCCATTATATTATTTTTCAAGGGGGCACCTCTCAGGGCTTTGCTAAAGAAAGCAATGGGTTGTTCATAGCCCTGGTCATTTTTCCACAATATAACTGCAGCAACTGTGTGCTCAGAAGCAAAGGAAAACATGATGAAATCTCTACCAAATTTAGGACTAATTAAAATTGGTGTTTTAGTCAAGGCTAGTTTAATGTCTTCAAAAGTTTTTTTAGCCTCAACAGTCCATTTTATGGTGGAGTATTTTTTCAGCATGTTGTTTAGTGATCTAATTAATTCTGCTAGATTAGATACGAATCTTCTAAGAAAATTAATTTTTCCTAAGCAAGCTTGTAAATCTTCAATTTTCCTAGGGTGTTGTATTTGCAAGATAGCTTTTATTCTCACAGGGTCTATTCTTATACCATCTTTTGAAATTATGTACCTAACTGTTGGAGATAATATTGAGAAGGGGGGGGGGGGGTGAATCAGTATTATCAAATCAATAAAACTTTTTCATTTCCATATTCTCATTCATATATGCTACTTCCACAAAAATGATTAATGCAATCAGTGTATATCCAGTGTACTTATGATTCAATTAGTTGATCCTTAATGAGTGCATTGGAACATTATTAACCATATGAATAGTAAACCGAAGCAGTAAAATAGAACAGATCATCACACACAAGAAGCACACATGAACACCAAGATATAAGGTGGAAACCCAATGTGGGTGAAAACCACCTGATGCAAGTCGTCTCTATCTTCTTTTAATAAGAAACTTCCTTTTACAATATTTTGTACTAGTGTAGACTTATACCAGTACACAGGCTTCTACTTGCAGAAGGCTACAACCCTCTCTCATTTTCCAGACTCTCCTAGAAGGGATCTACAATCCCCTTAGCTCTTGTACTAGCTGATCCATTTACTAGTACGCAGGCTGCAACCTACTGACATGCTCCAAAGTTTTCCAACTGCTACTGGACGGGAGCTACCACCCCCTTTGCTTTTGTACTAGCTAAGATACTAGTACTTAGGTGCCAACCTACAATCTTCTCTCCTCCGGGTACCACGTTTCATACATTTTCAGACTAGATACTCCTGAAGCACAACACATAATCTGAAGGCCACGTTTCATCCAATTATCATACTGGACCCATTAATATCATTGAAGCACATAGTCAATCTATCTTCTGAATCACCCAATCACCAGATCATTACATATACAAGAATAATATGTGTGTTAGCAATCAGATCTAGTCCATCAGATCTCATAAAGATAAGTCATTATGAACCTGATCCATTATAGATCTCATCCATCAATACTGAAGCTAAACATAATCAATCAATCAATTACTTCTCAGAATGCTGTTATTAGAATACAGTGCCAGTAATCAGACATTAATTAAGAACCCTGAACACAACAGTAATAGAAAAAATCAGCTAAAACATATTTTCTGAGAAGTCCGCAACTCCACCAATAGGAATATTGCGGGTATCCGCACTTTCTCTGTTTATGACCCGCGGATCAACGCACCTGCACCTCCGACTTGCCTGTGCACCTCCGCACCTGCGCTTGTGTCTTTCCTGCATACCTCCACACCTGTGCCTATGTCTTTCCTGCGTACCTCCACACTTGCTTCGGTGTCTTTCCTGCTGACCTCCGCAGTTCTGCTGCAAATCGCCTGTGCACCTCCACACCTGCGTCGTGTCTGGACTGTGGACCTCCAGGTATAGATAATTTATCAGTCTTCAACTACACCCCAGATTATCAGATTTATGGATCTGATCATGCGCCAAGGAGATCTCAACCAATCAGTAGATTTGTCTTGTAATGCTCAGGTTTCTCCTTGATTTAGATTAGGCTATCGCTCACCAACCGATCACAAGTATTTCAGATCTTGCTCACCTTAAGATATTCAACCCATCAGTATATCCTCCAAATGATCTCCTTCCCCTTTTTATAGTCTAGGCCTTTCTCAAACTATGGACCAAAACCATTGTGAAACAATACCAAGGATCCAATACTTGGGTTCAACTCTTTTGGATGCAATACCACGGACCAAAACCATAGGATCAAAAACTGTCGGACTAATACCATGGACCAACCATAAGATTTCCCATGTGTGTTCGCTTTTCTCTGCATGAAAGTGTGTGAACTGGGGTCCGCACCTTTTGAACTATGAACCTGTGAACATGTCTGCACCTTCTGAATGATGTTCCTACGGATCCTGCCTATGACTGCACCTATTGATCGGCACACCTGCGAACTTCTTATTTTCTTCATTCTTTGTAGGCTGATCATCAATCTTTGCTACTGACCTGTTGCACTATGATCTGTCATCTATATGAGTTGCCATAAAGGACAACACTTGACCCATAATGCCAACAATCTCCCCCTTTGGACTTGATGGGAAAGCTAACATGTCATACTAAGGACTTGTCATTTGATTGGTTTGAGCTGTCCTGCATCCCATGTATTATGTCACATCTGATATCTCTTCTGTAGATTCATCTGATTGTATATAAGAGAGATGTTCTTCTATGAGTGGGTTGCCATCAAGTACAACACATGCATCATAATGCCAACAATCTCCCCCTTTGGACTTGATGGCAACAATACCAAGTCACTCTCCCCCTTTGACATCAAGGGCAAAGGGCGGACCAAGATATTCTCTTTCCATGATAAACATTCCACTAACCATACTCCCCCTGAGTATCTGCTGAAATCTCTGAATGAGCTCCCCCTTTGAATATGCTAAGGTGTACCAATCTGACCATGCTCCCTTTGAGTACTGCTGAAGTCTCTGCTCTGCTAAAAGGTGCTATTCATGCTCCCCTTGACTGTAAGAAAGTTATGCAAAAATATGTTCTAGAAGAAGAACATGACTCTATCATAAATGACCTTCCTATCACCAAAGACTTATCCATCTCCCACCAAAATGGGGATATACCAAACTTGACTCATCCACCCAATCAAGTGGGGATACATCAAGGTACAAGAGTATAACATCATCCATCCCAGGCATAGTGGGGAAACCAAAATAGGCCATTACATGACCTTGATAATGACTGAAATATTTCAACATCATATGACCAGAAGAGATTAGAGACACACTATTACATCATGAGACTTGATATGACCTTTACATCGAATGATATACATGACATTTAAAACCATGAAAGTCATCAACAACTATCATACATGGTGAATGATCAGCTCCATAAGCATCTGCCAATAGCATCTAGATCAATAATCATGTATATGCCCATTAGTGTAGATAACATCATCCTGTGACAAGATATGCCTGCATATAGATATCAATTCATTCTCTTGATATTGAGCATCATAAGATCATTATCCTATGCGAAAGACACCATAGCCATCTCATCAACATCAAGATTTGCATGATCCAAGTATCATCACTTGGGAACATCTTGAGCAATCATTCATGTATCCAACACTAAGTATCTTGTGCTCAAGATCATTTGTCAAGACTTCTTGATGTCATCAACCGCAACAGTCCTTATCCATATGAGCACCAAGAACTATAGAATTCTGCATCATAACTGTATTATATGATCTTTATTCATATGACGACAACAGTATATGAGTGACTCATCATCAAGTAATGTGAATTCAAGGTAATAACCATACATGCATCATCAAAGAATCAACCACAAATCTGATCTGAACATCAACTATGTAATCCCAAGAATCATATGAGACAACTCACAACTATAGCAAGATATATCATTTAGCCATGTAATCATCATTACCAAGGACTACCAACCATAATGCCAACAATGCATTATTGAAAGTGTATGCTCCCCCTAAACCTGTGCCATCTTGTTTATTGTCAGATCTGATCATGCATATATCAGTAAGAAGTATCAAGGCATCAACTAGTTAAGATCAAATCATTCAAGTGTCAAGACATTCCCACACAACATCAACAGATTGCAACCATTATGAAACAGAGAAAATAATGGACTGAATCATATCAGAGTCTATCCCACTGCTTTTCCTCAAACTAACATATACGTGATAGAGCAGTAACCAACTCGCGTATATACGCAACTTCCCTTTATCAAACTTACATATGAGATTTAGGACACTGAAGTTTTACACTTTCAGCTCCCCCTGAGTCTGTTATGTCTGTATGTTGTGTTGTGCCACATCTCTCTGACTGTACTTCCTTCTTCTTCCATATCTTCAAGTGTGGTGATGTTTTCTCCTTTTGGTGTGATGCCCGTACTTTGCTCCTGCATTCCTTTGCTATATGTCCAAGCTTGTTACATGCATAACATCTTACATGTTTCATATTCCTCCTGTAACAATCAGCAGCTTTGTGACCAAACATATTGCAAGAAAAGCAATATCCCTTAAAGTACCTGGAACACGATGATCTTTCTGTGTGATGGTCTTGAACCATTCTTCTTCTGCATCTAGCTACAACATGTCCAAAATTATGACATACATAACATTCAACATTATTCATTGGAGGAGTAAAATATTTTCTTTGAAGAATTTCTTTCCTTGGTTGTTGATGAGGTTGACCTTTCATCTCCTTGCTGAGCATTTCATATTTTACATTAGAGTTCCTTGTCTTACTTTGTGAACTAGATTCTCCTTCAATAGATTCATGAAAACCAAGACCAGCTTTGATAGCAGGAGACCTTTGACTACTAAGAATATCATCCAAGATCTTAGTTCTATCTTGAAATCGTAAGAGCTTATCTTTTTCTTCTAGCTTATCTTTTAGCATAGTTACCTCAACCTAATGTTGCTCTTCCTTTTCAAGATACCGCTTCTTCATGTTTTCTTCAGCTTTTCTTCCTTCTTCCAACTGATGTCTTAGATTGAGAACTTCATTTTCTTATTTTTAATGAGCTTGGAGAAGTTCGTTATTCTGCTTCTTTGATTCTTTAAGATCTTCCTTTAGCAAGAGGATCGTAGCTTCAAGACTTTCATAGTAACTGGATCTATCTCTGAGTTTCTTTATTGTTGTGCTCTTCTCACTAACTTCATCTCTTAGAGATGTTACTTCATCCTGCAACTTTTGATATGTGTCCTTGAATAACTTCCTTACCTTGTTTCCTTCCTCTAGTTGAGCTTTTAGTTTGGTAGCTTCTTATTTGAAGGCACACTCCCTTTTGTTCAATATATCTTGTTGATCTCTAATTTTTTCTGTAAGCCTTTTAAATTCTGCCTCTATTTGATATCTTTCTTGCTCACCCATAAGAGAAAATTCAGTTGTTTCGCTATCACATTCATCTTTTCCAAATGGATAGATACCTGTATCACCAGAGGATAACAAATTCATACCTGATAGATCATTTGCTTGTTCATCTTCATCATGAAGTGATTATGAATCTGAAGTGCTTCTACCACATATTCCCCAATCGATACTCCCACTGTCATAGTTCTTCTGAGATGTCTTCTTCTTCTTAGGTTCTTTCTTCTTAAGCTTCTTTCCCATTGTTATACGAATCTCCTTCAAGCGATCAAGCTTTTACCAAAGGACCTGCTCTGATACCAATTGTTGGAGATAATACTGAGAGGGGGGGTGAATCAATGTTATCAAATCAATAAAACGTTTTCATTTCCATATTCTCATTCATATATGCTACTTCCACAACAATGATTAATGCAATCAGTGTATATCCAGTGTACTTATGATTCAGTTAGTTGATCCTTAATGAGTGCATTGTAAAATTATTAACCATATGAATAGTAAACCGAAGCAGTAAAACAGAACATATAATCACACATAAGAAGCACACATGAATACCAGGATATAAGGTGGAAACCCAATGTTGGTGAAAACCACCTGCTGCAAGTCGTCTCTATGTTCTTTTAATAAGAAACTTCCTTTTACAATATTTTGTACTGGTGTAGACTTATACCAGTATACATGCTTCTACCTGTAGAAGGATACAACCCTCTCTCATTTTCCAGACTCTCCTGGAAGGGAGCTACAACCCCCTTAGCTCTTGTACTAGCTGATCCATTTACTAGTACGCAGGCTGCAACCTGCTGACATGCTCCAAAGTTTTCCAACTTCTACTGGAAGGGAGCTACCACCCCCTTTGCCTTTGTACTAGCTAAGATACTAGTACGTAGGCGCCAGCCTACAATCTTCTCTCCTCCGGGTACCACGTTTCATACATTTTCAGACTAGATACTCCTGAAGCACAACACATAATCTGAAGGCCACGTCTCATCCAATTTTCATACTAGACCCATCAGTACCATTGAAGCATATAATCAGTCTATCTTATGAATCACCCAATCACCAGATCATTACATATACAAGAATAATATGTGTGTTAGCAATCGGATCTAGTCCATCAGATCTCATAAAGATAAGTCATTATGAACCTGATCCATTATAGATCTCATCCATCAATACTGAAGCTAAACATAATCAATCAATCAATCACTTCTCAGAATGTTGTTATCAAAATACAATACCAGTAATCAGAAATTAATTTAGAACCCTGAACACAACAGTAATATACAAAATCAGCTAAAACATATTTTCTGAGAAGTCCGCAACTTCATCAATAGGAATCTTGCGGGTATCCGCACTTTCTTCGTTTCTGACATGTGGATCACCACACCTGCGCCTCTGACTTGCCTGCACACCTCCACACCTGCACCTGTGTCTTTCCTGCGTACCTCCACACCTGCGCCTATGTCTTTCTTGCATACCTCTACACCTGCTGCTGTGTCTTTCCTATGCTCCTCCACACTTCTGCTGTGAATCGCCTACGCACCTCCGCACCTGCGCCGTGTCTGGACTGCGGACCTCTAGGTATATATAATTTATCATTTTCAACTACACCCCAGACTATCAGATTTACGGATCTGATCATGAGCTAAGGAGATCTCAACCAATCAGTAGATTTGTCTTGTAATGCTCAAGTTTCTCCTTGATTTAGATCAGGCTATCACTCACCAACCGATCACAAGTATTTCAGATCTTGCTCACCTTAAGATATTCAACCCATGAGTATATCCTCCAAATGATCTCCTTCCCCTTTTTATAGTCTAGGCCTTTCTCAAACCATGGACCAAAACCATTGAGAAACAATACCAAGGATCCAATACTTGGGTTCAACTCTTTTGGATGCAATACCACAGACCAAAACCATAGGATCAAAAACTGTCGGACTAATACCATGGACCAACCATAAGATTTCCCACGTGCGTGCGCTTTTCTCTGCATGAAAGTGTGTGAACTAGGGTCCGCACCTTTTGAACTGTGAACCTGCGAACATGTCTGCACCTTCTGAACGATGTTCCTGCGGATCCTGCCTATGACCGCACCTATTGATCAGTGCACCTGCGAACTTCTTATTTTCTTCATTCTTTGTAGGTTGATCATCAATCTTTGCTACTGACCTGTTGCACTATGATCTGTCATCTGTATGAGTTGCCATCGAGGACAACACTTGAGCCATAATGCCAACACTAACAACTTTCCTTATTCTAACCCAAACAAAGACTTCTTGGGGTTCAAAGAGATTCCGAATTTCCTTCATTTAATAAAAACGTGTCTTAGATGATCCAAATGTTGATTGTCAGATTTTGAAAATATGGTAATATCATCTAGATATATCACAAGGAATTCATGAATTTCTTTTGCAAAGGCTATATCCATAGCCCTCTAGAAAGTGGCTCCTATGTTCATTAGCCCGAAAGGAATTTTCACATACATAAATGTGCCCCAAGGAGTAGTAAAAGCAGTTTTGGGCTGGTCATTAGGATGAACCAAGATTTTATTGCAACCAGAAAACCCATCCAACAATGAGATTCTGGTTTATCCAACTACCCTCTGTAAAATGTGGTCCATTTTGGGGAGAGGGTAATTGTCTTTTAGTGACACTTTGTTGAGGTTTCTGAGATCCACATAGAGTCTGATCTCACTAGCTTTCTTTTCTAGTTGGCACCAATTTTGAGACCCAATCAGAAAATATGGTTGGTGCAATGATTTTGGCATCATACATCCTCTGAATTTCTTTTTCAATTGCAGGTAATAAGACATGATTGATCCTTCTAAGTTTTTGTTTGAAAGGATTTTGATTTTCTTTAATAGGAATTGTGTGCTGGATGATGTTGGTGTCATAGGATTTGAGGTCCTCTTAACTCCAAGCAAAGACATCCTAAAATTATTTCGACAACTCAATGTATTTCACTTTTTCAGTTGGGGTTAACAATTTTGAAAGTTTGATTATTTTATGATTTTCATCGGTGCCTATATTACATTCCTCTATATCAGACTTTAAAGGTTCCATTTTAGGTTTCCTAGGAACATCATTTGAATCAAAAAAATCTTCCAGAGGGGTTAATACCTTTGGTAAGAAATTATCCTTGAGATTAATTACTTCGGTTTCTTCATTGATTATTTCATCAATCTCAATTTTCTCTAGGTTATCTACATCTAATTTGGTAAATTTAGTTGGGTTGAGTCTATCTAGTTCATCACCTTTTATCTCATTTATTTCTATCTCACCCTTAGTGTCAGGATCTATTGATGTATTAGTATCTATATTGTTATTTACAAACTCTTCTTCTGAAAGTAAAAAGTTATTTATCTGTTTGTCATCAGAAAATATTTGCTTGTTCTTCAAATTATCTTGAATTGTAGGTCTGTGCCTAACTTTAGCAGTGTAGTAGTGGTTAGGTTGGAAGGGTAATTTACAGGTGCTAGAAAACATTGCTAAACTATGGGCTTGCATATTGTGTTTTCTAGGGATTACCGCAAGCTTTGTTTCTAGGAAAGTGTTAAGTATCTCTACGATAGTTCCCCTATAACAACTTAATCTAGGGTCCTTTTTCATATATACATCATCTATCTATTTTATAATTAGTTCAGAGTCTCCCATGATAGAAACTATTTTAGCTCCTAGATTCCTAACTAACTTAAGACCTAAAATTAATGCTTCATACTCGGCCATATTATTAGTACATTTAAAATTCAATCTATATGCATGGCCTTCTGAGTGATTATTCTCCAAATTATATATCCACACACCTGCTCCTAACTTATTTACTGACCCATCAAATTCTAGATGATATAATGTCTCATACTCATAACTTTAACTATCTGGTGCAACAAACTTTTCATCATTTATAGTAGTTTGACCATCTTGTTTATTGAAAAGTTTTGTAGTTTGGTTACTTTCATTTTGTGTAGAAACTACAATTTCTTTTGGTTATGTATTAATACTGTCTGAAATTTCTTCTTGTGTTTGATCAACATTATAGAGGATAAAAGAATTGATATCTGAGTGTATGGAGTAGATCAGAAAGTTTTGAGGCCGATCCTAGCTACTTACCATATATTTCATTAAGGTTTCATGGTATAGTTTCTTCAGTTGTCCAAAAACAAAGATTGTTCCATATGACATATCTAGTTGTAAGGATCCTTGAAGTTTGCCTCCCAATGATCTAGAAAAAACATGCCATACTTTGTTGGGATGTCAGCAACTACAATATCCATAAGGATTCTTTTGGCAGGATATTGAACTAAAGTGATACACAGGTCTTTGATCAATCCTAGACACTGTACCTAACTAGAGTCAAATGAGAATAAGTCTTTGTAAGGCCTTGTAATGTCTAGGTTTAATTTCTCCATCACTGATTTGGGCATTAAGTTGTGAGAGGCCCCAGAATCCAACATTGCATTGTGTATAATTTTATCATGGATACTAAGGCTGATGTAAAAAGGTGGAACTCCTCCTTCTAATAGTTTTCCATTAACATCTGGACCAACCATGAGTTCTGGTTGGTCATCAAACAGGTTGACTGAATCCTCATTTTCAGCATGTTTAAGGTTTGGTTTATTTGTGATTTGTAAGTTTCATTCTTGATTAGTTCTGTTAAAGGAACTGGAATCTTTAGCTTTGCTATCTCTACTCCTAGATTGAATGGCAAAGAGACTTTTTCTGTTTGATGGTTTTGAATTTTTGTAGCAAGGACTTGAGTAGGCTTGTTTTCTTTTCCTTTATTGGGGACCTCTTTATATGGATTTTCAAATCTAATGTTTTTAGCTTGGTCCACTGGTTCCTTAGGTGGAATTGAAGTGGATGGTGAATCAACAACAGGTTGATCAGAGGTTATGTCTACAATTGTGGGGCCAGAAGGTTCTAGTTTTTCCTTAGGGAGAATTTGGAGAATTTTTGAAATCGAGGCTTCTTTTATTTTATTGGGCTGACTTTGTACAATTTTCTTGGTTTGGTCAGGGACATTAGCATTCTTTTTTCTTCTTATATTACACTGTTTATATACTTGAAAGATGGCAGAATCATATCTTTGTTTGTAATCAAATGATTCTCCAGACTGTATTTGTAATTGCTGCAGCATATATAGTTCTTGCTCATCTTGGGTTAGAAAAAAAATGTCCTCATCATTTATTCCGATTTGGTTAATTTGTGTATCTTGTTATGGATCTTTTGGTTGGGATGTCTCTACATAATTTTCTTGAAAAGGAGGCCTAATTTTCTAATCCGGTCCATTTTTCCCAATGTTTTGGTTTTGGTTTTTTCTAAAATTTGGGTTTCTAATTGGAGGTGCTTGTTGGTTGTCCAATTGGGGTTTCCTTTCTATGTTCTATATTCTATCCATTATTTTTTCCATACTTTTGGCTAAGATATCTATTTTAATGTCAGAGGGTGAAGCTTCATCCTTTGCAGTTCCTCTTCTTTCATTTCTGAATCTAGCCCTTTTAGCTAACAAATTAGATTCAACACTAACAGATACACTTTTCATTTGCTGTAATGTTGGGGGGTTTCTTTCCCTAAGTCGGTATGCCATATCTGTGTCAAAACCCTTAGGGAAATTTATTAATGCTAAGTCAGGTGGGGGTCTAAGATTAATTGGGATGGCGTTATATATATTATTGAATTTAGTGCAGTAATCTTGAACAGTCTCATTAGGTCCTCTTCTAATATTCTCATATTCTGAAAGGATTTGTAGGGGATTCTTTTTCCTTTCCCATCTGTTCAAATTTTTTTGGTGAAATGCATCTAAACTATCAATAGTATTAGCAGGCAATGCTTTAAGCCATTTCCTAACATCACCAGCTAAAGTCTGGGAAAAGAGTCTCATTTGAACATTATCTGTATCAATCTTGTGCAACTCAAAGTAATATTTTATCTTGTTGACATGTTGTTGTGCAGTGTAATGTTTTGTGCCATCAAATTGAACAATTTTTCTTTGGTAGTCTGCTGGCATAGCACTAAGTTGGGTAGGCAAAACAAGAGGAGCATATCTATTTGCCATGGGTGAAGCTGGGAGGGGCTAAGATGTGGGGTTGAGGTACTGGTAGATGATGCAGTAGTGGATGAAGAACCAAGACTAGTATGTGATGAATGGGTAATGATAGGTTGGTGAGGGAGTGTAGGTATAAATGATGGTGAATAATGGACTTCAGAAGGTATTATTATCGAAGTTGAAGGGAACAATGGTGAACTTAAAGTAATGGACAATTGTTCATAAAGCTCACGGGTTGAGGCAGTATTAATGGATGATTGTGGAGATTTTAGAATGTATTCATTAATGGATTTATTGGCCTATTGAACTTCAAGGTCTGTAATAAAATCAGGATCTAGAACAGTTTCATTGAGTACACTTTCAGATTTTGTTCTAAATAATGAAATATGAAATGGCACATCGAAGGGAAGTTCTTCTAAAAATAACCACTCATCAGGACATGAATTAGCTTTAACTAATGGTATCTGGATGACTGAACTTTCTTCCTTTTTGGATTTTCTTGAAATTAGGTTAGGATTATCAACTACTGGGGCAGGTTTTGGGTCTGGATTAGCCCTAGTAAAATGAGTCTTCCTGGAAGCTAGAATTTCAAATTTTTTAATTTTTTGTGAGATTTTTTCAAGATAACTTCTAAAAACTGACTTTAAGAGGCTTACAATATGGTTTTTGAATTTTCTTAAAGCTTTATTACGACTGAGGATTCGATGTTCCCTAGTATGGTCACCACTATGTTATCACTAAATTTTTTCTCTAGAAGTTAGAAGAAGAAAGAAAATGATCAAGGTAACCACAAACCAACTTTTAAGCATAGGCTCTAGCCAATCTATGGCTTAGAGAGGGCTCTCTCTATATGATTTAGCTTTGTTTGCTGGGATTTCAGGTTGGTTATGAATGTTCAGGTGGGTTTTTGATTTTTATTGAAGATTGGATGGTGGGATCCTTAAAGAAGATGGATAGAATGATGTATTTAGACCATTGGGCTATGGAGTCAACAAAAGGGAAACAAAACTGGAATTAACTCACTAAAGGGAATGTTCAAAGGGAAAGCTAGCAGATTAAAGTGCAGGTCTTTGGGCCAGAGGGGTGAAATGGTTTGAATCAGGGTGAAAGAGCAATCAAGAATTCTCAAACCGGGACTTCAACGAGGAATAGAGGGTAATCGGAAACAAAGAGCAATTAAGAATCCTTTTCTATAGATAAAGAGACAACCTAAACTAAGGAGAAATTAAGAATTCCTTAACTTAGATATCCGTAGAAAACATTTATATGCCTAACTGTTAAAATAGAGTGTAACTAAACAAGTTCGGAGATAATATTCTAGTTATAGCATTTAGATACAGAGATACATTAAATATTATGGAAAAACCTTAAGGAAGATAACAATAACATGAGAAAATACTTGTCTGCACATTGCTTTACGCATGAATCCTCTGAAATATATTATCTTGATTCATCAATCTAGCTTGCTGGCCCAGTCAGTGATACAATAGCTTTACAGTCTTTTGATCAAGAAGTCTATAGAAATGTCTAAGAATCCACACTATATACTTCGAATTGTGAAGTATTTATACAAAAATTATTACAAAATATCTCAAACCAACTTGATATTTAATCTAGGAAATACAAATATCTTCTTGCAAGAAGATAGAGACAACTATTGAACTGCTTTCATGTTGTCCCTTTTATTGTGGTGCTACTAGCCTTTATAGTTTGGTTTGTAGCCCTTTATGCTCTTTGTTGTTTGAACTTTCACGTTGGAGGCTTTAGTTACTTTTGGCTTTCATCTGATACTCTTTGGCACTGATACTCTTTAACCATGCTAACCTACCTTTACCTTTTACCCTGCTGACTATACATTAACCTTTTTACTACATTTTACTATAGTAAATCAGTCAATTTTTCCCATAATTCAGCATCAGGTAACTTAATTTTCAACATCCTTCTATATATCTCATCTGCCTCAGTGTACTTAGAAAAAGTAGGCCTGGTGATGAATAGGTGCTTCACTTCATGCTGGAGGAAAAATAGGTTTTCAAATGTTTGGTAAAGAACCTTTCTTGTTGGTAATGCCTTTATCGATGATGGACTGACCTGTTCTTTAGCTAGCTCTCTAATTTTGTTGTTATGATCCTGTTGTGTCATGAGCTTGTCATTTATGACCAAGGGACTGGGTAACCCTTTCTCTCTCAAAATTTGAAGCTTGGCCATAAATCTATCGACTGCTACCTGCATATTTTTACACTTGTCCTCAAGTTTAACATTAAGTTTCTCTTGGAAAGGACCTTTCTTACCTCCAAAATTGTTTCTATCTTATCCTCTATATCCAATTCTTGAAGTTCATACTTGTTTTTACTGTTGAGGAAGTGGATAAGTTTGGTTGCATCTTCAGGAATGTCTCCTAGTTCTGCCTTGACTTTTTGGATAACTTCTGTAGATATCTCTATTTGTTCAAAAATCACTTGAATGGATGGCCAAATATCATTGAGAGAGTCAAAGATATTGGCCCATAATAGTTCCTTGGCTTGCCCAAGGGGTTCCTTTAGTGTTAGATCTTTCTCCATGGCCTTTAATATTTCATTCATTCTTGCAACTTTCTGTACTTCTTCCTTGTGCATGATCTTGGCAAGCTTGCAATCTGTTTCCAAGCTTGTCACCTTTTCTTCTAGTTTGTTCATTTCTGTAGCCTGAATAGAAATTTTCTATGGCTCTGACCAACTTTGCTGCTTCTTCTCCTGATGCACCTGCTGCTGATGTAGACTCTGTTGAAACTGGCTGTACTGTAGGCATGGGAGCTATGGGAGCCAATGAGGCTGCCAATGTTGAAGGGACTATTGTTGAGACTGTTGGGATGACATTTGCTGATGTAGTGGCAATATCACTTTTCTTTAATCAAATTAAAGTGTCTAATTTCTTCTCTGTCTCCCTTAACTGATCATTAAGTTTGAGAACTAAGTCGATCAACTCTTCATGTCTGGTTTGGCTCTCTAAGACCTCCTGTGTTTGGGGATGTTGCAGCTAAGGTATCTTCAATTGTTTTTTCAGTGCAGCAATGTCATCATTCTTTCTCTTAATCAACTACTCTGTGGCTTTAATATCTTTGGGATCATGTCCCAATTCAATCACTAAGTCTTCCAAAGACATGATTCTAGTATCCTTGGCCGGTGAGGAGGCCTTCTCTAACTGATATTGAACTGAGATATTACTCAATGAATTCTGTAATTGATGAGCAACTATGGCTTTACTTGTGAGGGTGGAGTATGTCATCTCTCTAGCCTGTTTCTGTAATTCGATTTGGTCAATGGGATGAATATCCCTTGCCAATAACTCAAAATAAACTCTCCTGTAATCTATTGATGTCCTTGGCTATTGTGTAGTTGGTTTTATGAAGGAAATCTATAGTTTTCCCTCCTTGATGTCAGAAGATGTCATCAACCTTATCTGATTGTTAGGTGTTAGTTTGAGATACTGAGCATAAGTTTTGGCATTTAGTTTCTCATTTCTCATCTTAATCTCTTTATATATATCTCTTATATCCTTATCCTTATTAGCAGGTCTATTGAATGAGGATACTTCTACACTTAGCTGTCTTTCCAAAATCTGGGTCTGTGATGTGGATGGCCCGTGTGTTTCCTTAGATAGAGTTGTGCCTTTACTTCTATCTAGCTGAGTATCAGTTATTTCTACTGAACCTTCTGTGTCTTCCTACTCTGAAACAAGATTTAGCCTAGGTCTTTTGCTCTGACTGGTCTCATATTGTATATTTGATGTGCCCATTCCTGAACTTGAGGGTTCCTCCCTGGTTCTTTTGGGGTTCTTTTCCTCGTTCTGAGGAGTCTGCATGATAGGAAGGGTGCTCATGTCTGGCTCCTTCTGTTCAGGTACCTGTAGAAACGAGCTCTTATCAAACTATATTTGTAAGTCACATAAGGCATTATCTGTAGATACCTTTGTACTGTCTCTATCTACAAGAGTGTTTTCCACCCACTCAGATTGATTTGCATATCTTTCTATCTCTGGTATAGGGTGGTGAATATAAGGTACCAACTTGGCCTTCTTTCTCAATTTGGTCATAAATTCTTGAGGGTCATACCTCCACATGAAACTCTTTTGGAACTTCATTTGCTGCAAAATTTGGTTTGCTTCCTCCCCTGCCTCTCTATAATTATAGATGAAGGGGCCTAACTATTTTTTTACTTTGAATTGTGATCTTTTCTTGGCGAGACAACGTTTATCTCATTAGAGTTCATTATTTGTCTATATTACTCTAGAGAAAATAACCTCATGGGGAGATATATGGGTAGTTTATATGGTGAAAGCTAGCAACCATAAATTTTTATCTTTGTGTCGTTTTGGTAAAGGTACACATCTCCCGCTTTTCTTTGTTTAGACAACTGAAGGACCCTTTTGATCTCTGGACTTATCCTGGGTGGAGGGCTTCCTATCAACATAGTCATGATGGGATGAACAAAAGAATCTATGAAATCTAAATAGGTATATGGTTACTCAAACTTATGGAACAGTGGGGTCCAAAAAATGACAGACCTAGGCTGGCCTTTGGTATCCATCTTCTGGAGGGGAAAAGGAAATCTGTCTGGCTGATAATAAAAACACATATGGTATAGAACAAAGGATTATTTAAATACTCTCTCATTATGCATCCTAGTGAACTGTTCATGCATTCTCTCAGCTATGAACTCAGCATAATTTTACAAAATAGTAGGAGGCTATCTTGGGGTATAAATTGACATGAAGGCCAAGACAAGTTCATCATCAAATTCATCAGTGGAGTAGCCTAGGACACAAGATATCATGGTGATGATTTGATTTCCCCTTTCAGAGAACATGGCAAAAACATATGGGGGGGCGGGGGAAATTTAGGAATGTGCTGCTCTTTAACAATGAAATCTTGGAACAATTGGGCCAACCTAGAGGGACTTAACTTGGAATATTAGTCTAACAAATCTCCAATTGAGAGTGGGGTCAGGTTTGGTCCTGGTTGGAGTTGCAACATTTCATTTATGGAATGAGTTGTAATGGTGAACAAAATATTTTGGTTAGGTGACATAATAGCTCTTAGGCTAGGAATGTAATAGGCATGGCACTCGTGGACAATTTCAGGGAAAACATGTACCTGTGGGACTGGTGTTTGGGAAAATTTTGTTGGAAATAATACTGAGAGGGGGGGTGAATCAGTATTATTAGATCAATCAAACTTTTTCAATGCTCAGAAACATATACGCTACTTCAGTTAGGTGAACCAGCGTGTACACGCTACTGTGACTAAATAAAAAGGCGTATAAGAAGAAAACTCATAATTTAGTTAGCTTATTCTTCAGTTTAGTTCATCAGGACATTATTCACCACATTAACAGTAAACAGGTGCAGTATAACAGAACAGATCAAAAGCCACACACATGAACACCAAGATGTAAGGTGGAAACCCAATGTGGGTGAAAACCACCTGCTGCAAGTTGTCTCTATCTTTCTTTAATATGAAACTTCAGTTTACAATCTTTTGTACTGGTGCAGCCTTATACCAGTACGCAGGCTACAACCTGCAGAAGGCTACAACCTTCTCTCGTTCTCCAAACTTCCTTGGAAGGGAGCTCCAACCCCCTTTGCTCTTGTACTAGCCAAGATACTAGTACGTAGGTGCTGACCTACAATCTTCTTTCCTTCAGGTACCACCTTTCATACATTTTCAGACTGGATATTCCTGAAGCACAACATTACAATCTGTAGACCCCAATTCATTCAACTTTCACAACAGATCATTGAAGCATAAAACAACCAATACTAGTATTATCAAACTTTGAATCACTGAACCACTGAACCCTGTCAATCACCAGATACCAGAACACAGAGCAGTCTACAGAACTCTGTAATAACAGACAGATCCAACTGCAAACCCAAAAATCAAGCTTTAAGAGATATACGCTACTTCAATGAGCGAAACCCGCGTATACACGCGCTTTTACCTAAGCCAACCTGCGTACAGATCTAAAAATAGATTCTCTCAACTTGCAGCTGTACCAGACATCAGTTAGATCCAGAACATAATATTGCGACAGTATGCAGATCTAGAAATACGCATAATCAACCATATCATAATAGTGCATTTCAAACCATTAGATCCCGAGTTATCCTTAGATCTAGTCTTCCATCCACCGATGTGATTTCTCCTTAGCTCATATCAAGCAACCCAGACCCTGCATATCAGATCTCTTTCTCTCTTAGATATTCAAGCCTTGTCGAAAGATAATTTTGCCTAATGATCTTCTTCTCCTTATATAGCCTTAGGCCTTGCTCAATACCAAGAGCCAAAACCATAGTAACACAATACCATCAACTTCAAAACTAGGGATCGACACGCCCGTCGAGACACAATGGTCCGAAATCATAGGCACAACTTCCAAGGACTAACCACCATGGACCAAAGGTACTTTTCCACATACACGCGCTTTTTCTGAATCCAACTTGCGTGTACACGCTACTTGGGCTTAACGAACCTGCGTATATGAACTTCCTTGGCATGCTGTACTAAGATCTGTCTTCTGATTATGTTGCCATCACCTGTACCAACCTCTGAGCACCTGTACCAACCTCTGAGTGAGTTGCCATCAAGGACAACACTTGAATCATAATGCCAACAATCTCCCCCTTTGGACTTGATGGCAACCACCACACCAAGTCACTCTCCCCCTTTGACATCAAGGGCAAAGGGCTGTGCTCCCCCTGAGGACATGCTGATACCTCTGCTTGGCTGTGCTGACTCATGCTCCCCCTGACAGTAGGCCAGATCTGCAAAAGATGTTCTTCAACAAGAACCAAGACTTATACACCATAAGGGACCTTCCTATCACCAAAAGACTCAATACATACATCCATACTCCCTACCAAGAGGGGACATATCAGAAACAACCAATTATATTACAGCATTCATCCCAGGCATAGTGGGGAAACCAACATAGGCCGTTACATGACCTTGACACCATAAAAGAGATATGACAAGAGAGATACATGACATAGAGACAACAGATCTAGACCAAGACTTATGAAAGTCACCAGCAGCATATGATAAACATCTTTTTAGATCAGCAACCAGGATTTCTTTCCGAGCTCCTTTTCCTGAAATCAACAACCAAAACATCTGAATGCCAACAATACTTTATGAGACTTTTAAGCTGCTCCCCCTGAACCTGTGCCTGCTGCACCCCCTGAAACCGTGCCTGAAGAGTTCTGACATACTCATTGCTGTTCAGAACTCCAGAGTTTGCCCTTGCTGTTCAGAACTTCATATACGCGATTTCTCCTGCATGAAACGGCGTATGGACGCGGATATAATCTCTGCAACATGCGTACACCATACACGCGACTTTCCCACCATACATCCGCGTGTATACGCGTATATACCTTTCGTAACTTGCGTATACCAACTTTTCTGTAGAACAGACAAGCTTCAACAGCAGGATGAAGCATCAACTACTCCCAGCTTTTGTCTGAGATATTCAAAAGTTTCCCTGGGCAGTGGTTTTGTGAGAATATCAGCAACTTGTTCCTTAGAAGGAACATACTCCAACTTGACCTTCTGCTCAAGCACTTGTTCCCGAAGAAAATGGTACTTGATTGGTATGTGCTTGGTCTTTGAGTGCATGACTGGATTCTTTGAAATGCTGATTGCACTTGTATTATCACATAAGATAGAGACGGGTGGAGTGCAAGTGATTTGAAAGTCCTGCAAGGTCTGCATCATCCAAAGAAGTTGTGTGCAACAAGATGCTGCAGCCACATATTCTGCTTCAGCTGTAGATAAGGCAATCGAACTCTGTTTCTTGCTGAACCAAGATACTAATCTGGAGCCCATGAAGAAAGCACCACCACTTGTGCTTTTCCTATCATCCACACTTCCAGCCCAATCTGCATCTGTGTAAGCATGAAGAGTGAGATCTGTATTTCTAGGATACCATAAGCCATAGTTTTGGGTCCCTTGAAGATATTTGAAGATTCTTTTGACTGCCTGAAGATGAGTTTCCTTTGGGTTGGCTTGAAATCTTCCAACCATTCCTACTGCATGTGTAATATCTGGTCGAGTACCTGTCAAATAAAGCAAACTCCCAATCATGGATCTATAAGTGGGTTGGTGAACTGCTGCTGATTCATCATTTGCACTGAGGCTGCATCCTGTAACCATGGGTGTACATACTGGCTTTGACTCTTCCATGCCATACTTCTTCAAGATCTGCTTGAGGTATTTGGTTTGAGACAAGAAGATACCTCCTTCATTTTGTTGGATTTGCAATCCAAGAAAATATGTCAATTCTCCAAGAAGTGACATTTCGAATTCTTTCTGCATAACCAAGGCAAAGTTTTGACTCATAGTCTCTTCATTGCTGCCAAAAATAATATCATCTACATAAACAACAAGAATTAGCAATTTGTTATTTTCAACTTTTATATAGAGATTGCTATCTACTGCTCCTTTTGAAAAGCCTTGTTGGTGAAGATATTTGTCCAACCGATAGTACCAAGCCCTTGGAGCTTGTTTGAGTCCATAGAGTGCCTTTTTCAATCTGCATACAAGGTTTGGATCATTCCCAAGAATGAAACCATCTGGCTGCTCAATATATACTTCTTCTTCTAAGTCTCCATTCAGGAAGGCTGATTTTACGTCCATTTGAAATACCTTGAAGTTTTGAAAGCTTGAGAGAGCAAGGAACATTCGGATGGCCTCAAGTCTTGCCACAGGAGCAAAGGTCTCTTCAAAATCTATTCCTTCTTGCTGTGCATACCCTTTACAAACAAGTCTGGCCTTGTTTCTAATTACTTCTCCATTTTCATTTAATTTATTCTTGAAGACCCATTTTGTTCCTATTACATTCTTATCTTTTGGTCTAGGAACTAATTCCCAAGTGTTGTTCTTTTCGATTTGCTCAAGTTCTTCATCCATTGCTTTGACCCAACATTCATCTTTGCATGCCTCTTTCACATTTTGTGGTTCAGTGGAGGAGAGTAGTGCCAAGTAGCTTGAAGCTTCTGCAAGTGTCCTTCTTGTTTGTACTCCTGCTTCTTTCTGCCCCACAATCTGAGTTTCTGGATGATTCTTTTGAACATATCTGGATGGAGTCTTTTCTTCTATTCTTGTCTGCTCCTCTGGTTCTTCTTGAGATTCTTCTTCTTCTTGAGGTTCTTCTTCTTCATCATTTCGCCTTTGAGAGTAACCTTCATCTTCTTCAATGTCTTCATGATGAACTTGCCTAGGAATATATCCCTTCTCATCAACCACTATATCAATACTGTCAACAATTCTGCCAAGTCTTTTATTGTAGCACTTGTATGCTTTGCTATGTGGAGAATAACCAAGAAGAATGCCCTCATCTGCTCTAGGTTCAAGTTTGCCAAGTTGCTCATCAGTATTCTTAATATAACATTTGCTCCCAAAGATTTTGAAATGCTTCACGGAAGGAGTTTTACCACTCCAAAGCTCATGAGGTGTTTGAGTGCTGTTTACTCGGACATTTGTTTTGTTAAGAATAATAACAGCAGCATGTGCAGCTTCACCCCAGAAGGTTGCAGGAGTACCTGATTCATCGAGCATAGCACGAGCCATTTGTTGGATAGTTCTGTTCATTCTTTCCACAACCCCATTTTGCTGAGGAGTTCTAGCTGTAGAGAATTCTCTTCTTATCCCATGTTCATCGCAGAAATCGAAAAATTCATTTGATGTGAACTCCCCACCTCTGTCAGATCTGAGGCACTTAATTTTGTGTCCTGATTCATTTTCAGCCAATGCTTTGAAGGATTTTAATTTTTCGAATGCTTCATCTTTGTGCTTCATAAGCCCTAACCAAACAAACCTTGAGAAATCATCAATGAATAATATCAGATATTCTTCTCCTCGAGGTGTCCTTTTCCTAAATGGACCACATACATCTGTATGGACTAGCTCAAGAGGCAAGCTAGCTGATCCTTCCTTCTCTGGAAAGTTAGTTCTGGTTTGCTTTCCAAACTGACAAGATTTGCATATGGTGTTGTCTGGAATTTTGATATCTGGAAGATCGCGAACTGCCTGATATTTGCATGCTTTCCTTATTTGTGAGAAGCTTAGATGTCCCAACCTTCGATGCCATAACCAGTGCTCTTCATCCTTGCTAAGATAGCATTGTTGTTGTCCTTCTTCAAATATGTACAGATTATTTGGAGTTCTTTTGCCTTTGAGAACTGTTTTACCTGTATCAAGATCACGAACAAGACATCCATTCGATCTGAAAATAACCTCGGTTTTTTGATCACACATCTGGCTGACACTTAGTAGATTATGCTTCAATCCATCAACATACAAAACATTTCCAGCCTTGACCTTTTCTTTCAAAGGAGCAATACCTTTTCCTTTTATAGTTGCAGGAGTATCATTTCCAAAAGAAACTTTCTTTCCCTTTTCTAAAGTAGAATAAGATTCAAGTTTTTCTTTATCACCTGTCATATGTTTCGAACATCCACTGTCAATGTACCATAGATTTTCCTGTCCTTCTGCATAAAAAGCTATCCCACATCTTTCTGTTTGAGGTTCCTTTATTCTCCATTTTTTGGTACTCGTGGCTTGTTCCTTTTTCTCCTGAAACCTGCTCCTGCATTCAGAGTCTTTATGACCAAAATTATTGCAAATAGAACATTCAACTTCATTTTCAAGAACCGAAAAGTTGTTATAGGTCCTCTTTGTAATCCCTGTCATACTTCTTTGTTTTTGAGCTTCCCTAGTCATGATTGTTTTATATGCAACACACTGAGCTGCTTTGTGACCAAAGTTATGGCAAGAAAAGCATTGTCCATTGAAGAAGCTTCTGCGGTTATTGAATCTACCAGCCAACTGATTGTAATTTCTATTTTCATCTATTCTTGAGCCAAACTGAGAAGATTTTACCTGTGGTTGGTTGTAGCTTTTGTTCACCCTTAAGAAGGATTGTCCCTGATAGTTTCTGTTTGTAATTCGTCCCTGCTTTACCTGATTATCTTCATTGTTCTTCTGCTCATTTCTTCTTGCTGCATCAAGATAACTTTTTGAGGTGGATGCTTGAGAGGTTTCTCCATTATAGCCCAAACCTGTCTTGTTTAGAGGAGACCGCTGCACATTGATAATCTCATCCAAAGTTTCAGATCCTTTGACAAACTTAAGATTAATAGCTTTTGTTTTCTCAATTTCTTTTCTGAGACCAACAATTTCACCTTCTAGTTTTTCAAGATGTTTTTCCTTTTCATCAATTTGAAATTGCAAAGTATCAATGATCACACTCTTTTCTTCTATGCATCTCTTGAGTCTAGTAATTTCATTATAGAGATTATCCACATCTACAGCATCCTCATAATCATCATCTTCAAATGCCATTAACAGCTTATATTTATTACCTTGTTCATCTTCATCACTGTTTGAGAAGCCATCACTATCTTCATGGGTGTAGTAGCTTTTCTTATTTGCACTTTGTTTCTTGTTCCATCTAGCAGGTTCTTTTCCTTTATCCTTATAAGGACATTTTGCAGCATAATGACCTACTCTTCCACAAGCAAAGCATTTGAAAGGTAGCTTACCTCTGAATCTTCCAGAACCCCTTTGAAGATTTCTGACAAAATTTGATTCTTCTTCCTCTTCTTCTGGAACATGGCTTGCTTCATAGTAATCTTCTTTTCCTGATGCCTTAAAAGCAGCTTCCCTTCTGTCAGATGGACCTCCCTTTCTCATTTCATAAGCAGTTAGAATTCCATGTAGCTGAGACATAGTGAGAACACGGAGATTTTCTTTTTCTTCTATTGCAGATACTTTAGATTCAAACTTGGGGGATAATGATCTTAGAATCTTTTGAACTACTATAGTCTCTTTTATTTCTTCACCCAAATTTTTCATGCAATTAACAATCTCATCTACCCGAAGAAAATAATTAGCCACACTTTCATCATTATACATCTTGAGAGTCTCATATTGAATCCTGAGAGTTTGAAGTTTAGCTTGCTTTACCTGTTCATCTCCTTCATAGCTAGTGATCATTTTGTCCCATATCTCTTTTGCTGATTTGAAGTGCATGACCTTCATGAATTCTGTTTGGGATATACTTCCTAATAGAGTACTGACTGCTTTTGCATTTGTTTCATACTGCTTTTTCTCAGCTGGATCTGTAGGAGTAGCTGAAGGAAAAGCATAGCCTGTTTCTACAATGTTCCAAACTTCTGTACCAAGAGATTGAAGATATGCAGTAACTCTTACCTTCCAATAATTGAAATTTGTCCCATCAAAAATCGGTGGCCTGATTGATGCTTCTTTCTCGTAGTTGCTCATGATGAATGATCTACCTTCAAGCGATCAAGCTTCTCTGAAGGACCTGCTCTGATACCAATTGTTGGAAATAATACTGAGAGGGGGGGTGAATCAGTATTATTAGATCAATCAAACTTTTTCAATGCTCAGAAACATATACGCTACTTCAGTTAGGTGAACCAGCGTGTACACGCTACTGTGACTAAATAAAAAGGCGTATAAGAAGAAAACTCATAATTTAGTTAGCTTATTCTTCAGTTCAGTTCATCAGGACATTATTCACCACATTAACAGTAAACAGGTGCAGTATAACAGAACAGATCAAAAGCCACACACATGAACACCAAGATGTAAGGTGGAAACCCAATGTGGGTGAAAACCACCTGCTGCAAGTTGTCTCTATCTTTCTTTAATATGAAACTTCAGTTTACAATCTTTTGTACTGGTGCAGCCTTATACCAGTACGCAGGCTACAACCTGCAGAAGGCTACAACCTTCTCTCGTTCTCCAAACTTCCTTGGAAGGGAGCTCCAACCCCCTTTGCTCTTGTACTAGCCAAGATACTAGTACGTAGGTGCTGACCTACAATCTTCTTTCCTTCAGGTACCACCTTTCATACATTTTCAGACTGGATATTCCTGAAGCACAACATTACAATCTGTAGACCCCAATTCATTCAACTTTCACAACAGATCATTGAAGCATAAAACAACCAATACTAGTATTATCAAACTTTGAATCACTGAACCACTGAACCCTGTCAATCACCAGATACCAGAACACAGAGCAGTCTACAGAACTCTGTAATAACAGACAGATCCAACTGCAAACCCAAAAATCAAGCTTTAAGAGATATACGCTACTTCAATGAGCGAAACCCGCGTATACACGCGCTTTTACCTAAGCCAACCTGCGTACAGATCTAAAAATAGATTCTCTCAACTTGCAGCTGTACCAGACATCAGTTAGATCCAGAACATAATATTGCGACAGTATGCAGATCTAGAAATACGCATAATCAACCATATCATAATAGTGCATTTCAAACCATTAGATCCCGAGTTATCCTTAGATCTAGTCTTCCATCCACCGATGTGATTTCTCCTTAGCTCATATCAAGCAACCCAGACCCTGCATATCAGATCTCTTTCTCTCTTAGATATTCAAGCCTTGTCGAAAGATAATTTTGCCTAATGATCTTCTTCTCCTTATATAGCCTTAGGCCTTGCTCAATACCAAGAGCCAAAACCATAGTAACACAATACCATCAACTTCAAAACTAGGGATCGACACGCCCGTCGAGACACAATGGTCCGAAATCATAGGCACAACTTCCAAGGACTAACCACCATGGACCAAAGGTACTTTTCCACATACACGCGCTTTTTCTGAATCCAACTTGCGTGTACACGCTACTTGGGCTTAACGAACCTGCGTATATGAACTTCCTTGGCATGCTGTACTAAGATCTGTCTTCTGATTAAGTTGCCATCACCTGTACCAACCTCTGAGCACCTGTACCAACCTCTGAGTGAGTTGCCATCAAGGACAACACTTGAATCATAATGCCAACAAATTTGACTCCCAAAGGCCAATATCATCAGCATGGTTGAGGTATCTGTCCCTACTTGAACAATGGATTTTAAGCAGGAGGTTCTGGGTAGATGTATCCTTAATTTGGAAATCCCTGTCAGCCAAGGGAAGGTGGTCGAGATCGAAATGGGGAGTTGTGACAAGTCTAACGTCTAAGGCAACAGGGGCAGGCATAATTTAGTTCTTGTGGATTTAAATTTGGCTTTACAGGTTTATTCAAAAGTTTTTTTACAACTAGGATTTTTCAGAGGGTTCCATTGTGGGTTTTTAAATTTAAAGTATTATTCAACTGATTTTACTTAATTGAAACACTGTACAAGGCTGAGCATTTCCAAATTTGAAAGGGTTAATGGTAATTTGTGTTGAAATACATGGAATTGGGTGAATAATCTACAAATTTTGGAGTTCATGGCAGCTGCAGAGGTCTGAAGAAATCTGGTACGGACTGAGAGGTCGACTGGGGTCTCTGCAACTTTTTTCAGGGGTGAATTTGGGGTTTAAATGGTGAATTCTTCATTTGTAGGAATCACATTGGTTCGCAGAGAAAAATTAGCGAGAAAAGGTGAAAAAGGGCTTCTCGATCTTTTTATGGAGCAACGATTATTTTTTGGAGGAAAATTTTGAATGAAGAGTAGGTGGTTTGGTGGGTTGAGTGGGGAGGCAGTTTCCCAGGCCATTGCACCACTTATGGAGGCTGGGGCATATTTCAGAGGGGTCGAGAAAAACTACTTTATCGAGCGAGTAACGATCGGCTGCCGGGTGAAGTTGACATGGCTGTGTACCATCGGATGAGGGCATGGTTGATTGAACAGTAGTCGGGTGGAAAACATATGTGGAGGAAATGAACGAGAGTTTGGGGGGGCCGAGGGGCCTTAATCACGGCGGTTTGTGATTATTGTCGGGTTAATCACGAGGTTAGGGGCTCGGGTGGAACTTAATGATGGGATTAACTTAAATTTACTAAGATTTGGTAAATTAAGTGGGTTTTGTCAGGATATGGGGTAAATGTATTAGTTTCTATTAAAACTAAGGGTTGGTGGTATTTACATAGGGGATTTAATTAATATACGGGAAAAGGTATTTCATTGGAGAGTTATATAATAAAGTTAGTAATTAATATGAAATGTGGCGGAGTGGGTTTTTTCTTAAGTAAAAAGGTAAAATGTAATTTTTGCACACATACGCTCAATACTTAGGATAAAAGGTTTTTTTTGGGTTTTTGGGTGAAAAGGGATTTACATGGGGGGTTTTCGCTTTTCCTAGGAAAAAGAGTTTTAACCTTAGGAAAAGGGGTTTTATTAGGGAAATGAGGGGGGAAACAAATTTAATAAAGGGGATTCTAGCACTTTTGTCGATAAGTCATTAAGCCGAGGGTCTGGTCCCACCAAAAGTCACATAAATTCTCTGAGCCTCTTTGACATCTAGGTTTTAAAGTACTAGAACATACATGTGGATAGGAAATAGTAAGTAAAGGGGAAAAATGAATGAGGGGGACTTAATCACATAAAATTGTAAACCTTTGCATTTGCATGCATAATTGATAATACATGTTGAAATATGTATCTAAGCATGATGCATGTGTTTCAATCCAATTAACTTTGTAGTTCAGCAACCTTTCTTCTACTTACCGTTATAGGCATTTTTGGGCACTGCAACCCCAATCATATATGTCCATAAACCAAGGGCTTCTGAGTCCTTAAAAGTGTTGTTTCATGCCCTAAAGGAACAAGGTCAGCTGATTACATCATCTCCCAGAAGTTCTCCACAGGAAACTGGTCAGAACTGGTCAAAACTAGACCATACAGGTTTCTCAGTTCTAAGGGTGTGATGCATCTCACCTACCCAGTGAAAAGGTACGATGCATACTAAAAAGCCCTTCTGTAGGGGGCAATGGGTGAGAATGGACAAATGGCAGAGACAGTTTGTGAGGTGGATGATCATAGAATCTTCCAGAAACTTCTCTTGTGACACTTGCCTCTCTGAATTCACCCAGGGATGAGTAGGAGACCATCAATCTCCAAGTGGAACCAAGAACTATCATAGAGAAGACACTAATCAAAATCCCAGAAGCTGACTCACCTCCCTACAATCATCTATATATGGATCCCTCATCCGAGAGATCTAGAGGCTAGAATTTTGTATGTTGTAAGGAAGTGATGTTGGTTTTCTGGTGGAATATCATAATGTTGGGTGATCTAAGATTTTCATGAGGTGAAGAAGGGCTTTCATGCTGGGAGGATGACGCTGAGTCAGAACAATGGGTTGTAATCTTCTCTTCTAATCTTCATATTAATAAAACTATTCAAGTTTTCCTCCACATTCTTGTATGTCTGATAGTATATGCATTTGTGTGGTCAATATATATTTGGTCCTATATTGTTTATGATTGTATATCTCTACACTTTGAAGGTATTATGCTGCTTTGACTTTACAGGTACTCTTTGAAGCAGAGCGGTCAAGGGAGAAGTGGCAAAAACTGGTCGGTGAGGAGAAGGAACAAGAAAAGAACCAAGCGAAGGATTGAGGTTGGTATTCTTTGATCTTCTCCTATCTACTTCTCATAAAGGAAAACGAGAGTAACTTTAATCTGTTTGTTTCTATGATAGCTACTTGTCTTAGTGGGACTAGCAGCTCTGCATAGACACTAGATTTCCTGATAACACTTACCAATCTCTTACCCTAACATGTTTTATTCATTTGTTTGGGTTGATTTAGGCTAACAAACCCTTATTCCATCTTTTCTTTATTAAAACAAACTATCTAATGCTAACCTTATATCATCCAAGGGCTCAGATTAAGCTTATGAGCTCCTTTTAATTTCTCTACCTATCTAATGATCTGCCCAGATTAAACCGTTTGGTCATATTTTATTCTCTAACTATAAACCTAAAATTCAAAGGATGAAATAACCAAGATTAAATAGTTTGATTACCATGGATTGTGGCATGAATAACAAGTTGCACACAATCCTTGTTATGCATAAAATTAAATATTAGTGGTATTTAGACTTGCTCACATTCATGGTCTCTTTTTGTTTTTTGGGGTTCATACATTTTCATTTTTTTTTGACCTTTCCTCATCCTTTTTGTACTTTGATTTTTCTTTTAGGACATGCCCTCTTTACATTTTTTAATTTTTTAATATGGAAAGCATTTGAAGAATGCAAATTTATGTACAATATTATAAGGCTTATCCTTAGTCATTCAAAATTATGACTCCTATTGTTATAGGAACCTAATAGGTCCCTTCCCTGCACAGTGTGGTCCAGTTTATGTATTTGTCCTCGTAGCGCTCGAAAGGGTAGTACTGCTCCTTGATGGCGTCCCGGAATGAATTCCAAGTGGGAGTGACTAGAAGTAGTGAGGTATTGCTTTCATCCTTCAACTCACAATAGGTTTCCCACCAGTCCTTGCTGTGGGGTGCGACTTTGAGAAGAGCAAAAATAATATTTTCTCAGTTAGAAAAAACATGAACATAAAAATATCATACTAGAAAATTCAACCATTTATGTACGGCGTCTGCATCTATTTGGCCCTCAAATATGGTAATGTAAAAGTTGACTTGTACCTTAAAAGGTGTGGAGCCTCCAGAGTAGATGTTGGATGTGGATGCGCTGTTGGTGGGCAACCGTTGAAGGATATAGGCAAAGTTATCAATCATTGCGTTCATTTGTTTCTCGAAGGTCTCCTCGAGCAATATTTTGATAGGATCTCGTACTCCCTCATCTTTATTTTCTTCCCCCATGGGAGGCCGGTGGGATTTACGGCGTTGGTCTTGCAAAGGTTCGACCAGTTCGAGCCCTAACTCCTTATATCCTGACCTCGTTGGGGACATGCAAAGAAAAACAAAGAAAGAGCAGCCTCCGCACTGATACCATTGATCCAAATTTAAACAGGAATGTAAAAAATTATAGATACAACCATAAATATAGAGATGCAGCAGAAATAGAACTTCCTTTCATTAATATCAAATAATGAAATATTCTTACAAATAGAATGGAAATGAGACTAGCTCGGGCGATGGTAGCTTAACTATGTGAAGTGATGTGGTGGCTACATGCATCTAAACTAAGTTACAATGAGGCTAAAGGGTATTTTTAATATTTAAAAATAAGATAAAACCCTAAACAACCAAAACCGTAACCCGAGGACATGTAACACCAAGCGTTTATGGGTCCTATTGGGGTTAGTTGGGCAGCCAATTTCCTAGGGTCGTAACTCGGTCATATTATCTCCATTTGACGCGCATGATACCTCGTTGGAAAGATCTCTTTGAGGAATAAAAATGAAAACGTGATTCAAATGATATCACCCATAGGAATATTGCCAAAAAACTTCGTTTAGGGCCTCAAAATGGCTCTGGAAGTTCATGACCCGAAAAACTACGAAAAATAGTAAACTGTGCTACAATTAAGGAAACTAAAAAAATGAAAGAAAAAATGGTGGGGGTCCAAGTGGAATAGGTGGGTGGCCATCAATATCCACCTAGATCATCCCTTTCCCCTTAGGAATCAATGGTCTCCTTTGAGTTGAGTTCCTCCGTGAGATGAGGAAACTTCTGATGAGCTTGGTCCCTAGTGAGCCATTTTCCTTAGTCCAAGAGTTGGCTAGCTTTGACAACTTGATATAGTTGGATATTCTGCTGGAAAGTGTTCTTGATCTACATGTCCATTATCCGATCAGTTGTATCTTGTTCCATGCAGTTTGGATTTAACTATGTTGGTATGAGTTGTTCTACAATGTCGGATGTATCTAGTAATGGTGGAAAGTATGGCCGAAGGTGATCCACATTTAACACTGGGTGTAGGCCAAGGAATGGGGGAATGTTGAGCTCAAAATAATTATCCTCCACAATGTTGGTGATGGTGTATGGCCCATATCAAAGCAGACGAATCTTGTGGTGGGGCCTAGCGAGGGGCTCCTTATGCAAATGTAGCCAATTTTTCTCGCCCACCTGGAACTTGTGTGGCACTCGATGCTGATCATGCTGCTGCTTGTACTTAGCATTGGATTTGTCCAATATCTCATGGACCTATTGGAAGATTTGTTGAACGTGCTCAATGAAGCTATTTTCCTTGTCGGCTTCAGACTGGACATGAGCCAAATCTACATGAGTCACTGCAAATGGTATGGTCACATCAATGGGACATAGTGGCTGGAATGCCAAGCCCACTTGAAATTGGTCATGGCTAGTCGAGTTGTGGAGATCCCAATTGTAGTTGTACTAGACATAGGGGAGGCTCTCCTCCCATGTGTGTGGATGCTTTGAGTTGTACATGCACAAAATGTGTACGATCATCATGTTGACGAACTCTGTCTAGCCATCATTTTGGGGATAGAAAGCTGTGGACTTAGTGAGCTTGGTGCCCAGCATTAACCAGAGACTCGAATGAAATGTAATGAGGAACCTGTTGTCCCAATATGAGATGATAGATTGTGGGACCCCAAAGTGTACCCACACTCATTCAAAGAAGCGTTTAGCAGTGCCTTCTACTGTGATACTCTTCTTGCAGGCTTCCATAATGGCCATCTTCGAGAATCTATCAACAACAAAAAAAAACAGTTGTTTCGATGCTTAGTAGAAGGCATGACATGTAATCCATGGAGATGGATTCCCAAGGTCAACTAGGGGTAGGTAGAGGAGTATAGAGACCTTGCTTCTAGATGGTCGGTTTGGCAATGACGTAGGTAGTGTAGGATTTGATGTACTTCTGGGCATCCTGTCCAAGATTCGGCCAATAGAAATAATTCTGCAGTACTACCATCGTTTTCTTGACCCAAAGATGGTCAGTGGCCCGACTATAGTGTGCTTCTCAAATCATCTTCGCGCGCTAGCTTGAAGGAACAAAAAGGTGTCCTAGGTTGCATAACAGAGCATCCTAGAGGTGAAAATATAGAACTTTCTAACCCTCCAAGAGCGTATGGTATGTTTGGCTGAATTCTGGGTTGCTTTTGTAGAGAAGTGGCCAATCAGAATGTTAGATGATCCAAAAATACAATGTTATCATAGGTTATAAAATTAGAATAAAATAATTATTAATTTAAGATATTAAATTAATAATTATTATTCTAGAATGTTTAATTATTTAATGGAGACTTTTAGAATTAGCATATTGTTGTAACTAGATATGACTCTCCAAATGTGTCGTATCTTAGGCTCTATTTTAGGAGATTAGTTAGCTAGATGGTTTGAATAGAATTTATTGTAAATGGACACTTGTTATTTAATAATTGATCCATAATTAGAGGTAGTTAGGACATGGAGCTTATATATAGCTCATTGCAAGAGTGTTTCTGTTGTTCGGGTGTAAACTCTTGCAAAATTAATTATGTAATAATTTTTTTTTTGATTAATAAAATTACGTGTCTGAGGACACTTATGCCATTATTGTGGTATCAGAGCTCCAGTAATGCTGCAGTGGATGTGAGGAGGAGTTCCAGCTATACAAATTTTTGGAAAACTCCATTGAATTGTTCAGTGAATGTTGGGTAAGAAATTTGTCAAATTTTTTGTTTAAAAGAGAAGAAATTTTATTATTTTATTGATTTTAGATTTTGAAATCTGAAAATCAATTTTTTTGAGTTATAATCAAAATCGTTAGGTCTTGAATTTCTATTATTTTCTGGGCTTCAACTTCTGTTAACCATTCCCTCCCTTAGAATATGGTCTTCACCTGCCATACGCGACGGAGATCCCAAGAAACATTCTGTGGAGTTCTGGGGCAGCTGAGAAGAAAGGGCTGTGATCGTAGTTGAGGCTAAGAACTCTGTGAGGTGGGTTCATCTTGATCATGGTGTCCTGAACCCCAACAGGAAAGGCTCGGTCCTTTGTAGTCTTTATGTATACTCTCCTAACACACCCATATCCTTTATCTGTAACATTCTCTGTCTTTGCTCGGCTCAGAGCAGAGGGAACAGGCCTTAACAAGGTGCACGCCAATTGAATATCCTACTGTGATGAGCTGGTGTTATAGAGAATATCTCTGCATGAATCTTTGGAAAACAAATTGATGAAATATATGGAAGCGTTACTCCATATCAATTGGGTTTCTATCTTGTTCATATGTCGTTCCAAAGATTCGAATCCCATTGATTTCCCAAGCCTGCGACATCGAGCAGCTGACTTTATATCGTTGTTGCGGCAATCTCAGTGTGGGGAATCTACCACCTGCATGCAACCTGTAAAAGAGCCAAGGCTGCATAATCAATGAAATTATCCCTTGTATAATCGATGGGATATATTTGTATGACCAGACAACGACTCGGTGGCATCTATGGATTGATCCAACAGTCGAAGACCGGTGAATCATATTGATTAAAAGGCAATTATTTGTTATGGTCTAGAACTAATTTTGTCGGCAAAGATCTGGCAAAAATTGTACTAGAGTCTTGAGCGGTGATCTTCTGTTGCTTGATAAAACTTTGCGTATTTCTGAACTTGAGATGCGCTTTAACCTTGGAGACATCTCTGTTATCATGGCGAGCGTTGGGTCTGAAAGATTCGAATGTTGTTGAATAGAGCAGCTCAAGGATTTACCTCAACGGTCTCAATCCTGTGGATATACAACTGTGCACTAACAAGGAAGCGGCTTTTCCAGATTCAAAGCAGTGATGTGATTCAGCCGGGCAAAGGAGAGCAGAAGCAAAGAGAAGCAACGCTAGTGATGTAATACATACCCATCCATCAAGAAAGTGCAAGGCTGAACTTATGAAAGTTAAATCAAATTTGTAAATTTTGTGGTGAAATAAGGAATATTGTATTGTGCAGAAATATGGTGATTTTTTAATTTTGGGAATTTATGGTTGATGGAGCAATAAGGTGATTTGTAATTTTTTGGAGCAATAAGGAGTTTTTTTTGTAATTTGTTTCTTGAGAGATAAACCTGGCTTTGATAAGCCTGACATTGTAACTCAAAGTAATTTTACTTTGAGGGGGGTAATTTTTTTTTACCAGATTGTGCAAAAGCACCATTGTAAAAGTCAAATTTTGAAAGTTGCCTTGTAAAAATTTGAGAAATTGACTAGAGCCAAGTGCAAAGCTCAGTCAATTTTCTCCTGTTTTGACGACTATTCGAGGGTCAAGGCCAAGCCCCGATAGATCATGTTGTTTTTTGCGTGGTGTGTTGTGTTGACTATCTTGTCATTTTTGTTCTAATTCTTGGTGCGACGCTTCAACGCTAAAATGTCTAAGTTGATTAATTTGTTTTCTGATTCCGACAAACTTGAAGGCACCAAATCTTATAAAACATGGCATCGACTCATCGAAAGCACACTCATTTACAATGAATTATGGTAGGGAATATGTGATGGAGATATTAAGCCGAATAAACCCACAGATGCAGCTGCACTAGCAAAATGGGAAATCAAGAATGCTAAGGCCTTAGCTCTTATTAAATCGTCTGTGAATGATGAAATGTATGTCCATATAGAAAATGCTTTAGATGCATGGACTGCTTTGAAAACTTTTGAAGACCTCTTTGATACTCAGCCTGAATCAGAGAAAGTCGATCTACAATTAAAATTGTTGCAACAAAAATTAACTGAAGACGGTGATGTTCTTAAATATATCTCAAGACTTAAGAATATCAGGCAAGAAATTATTAATGCTGGTTTTTGCACAATTGATGATAGATTTATGGTCACAATTGTAATTGCTGGGCTTCCTTCTTCCTATATGCATTTTTTGGAGACTCTACAAGTAACTGGGAAATTAGAGAAATTAAAGTTTGATGAACTCTGTGAAATGTTAACTCAACATGATAAAACTTTTGGGAAGAAGAAGAAAGTTGGTGAAGATGTTTTTCTCACAGAGGCCAGCACTAGTAAGTAATCAGCCGATAGTTCTCGAGGCAGAGGTAGATGGAATCAGAATCAAGCAGCACATAATCGAGGTCGAAGCCAAAGCAGAGGCAACAATTTTAACAGAGGAGGAAGAAATAATTTTCAAGGTAGAGGAAACAACCAAGGAAGAGGCAATTTTCAAGGACAAGGATATAATAATCAAGATAGAGGACAGGGAAAATTTTAAGAACCCCCCCTAAATTTATAAATATAATAAATGGGCGAATCTCCATGGTATATAGGAAAAATGGAAGGTGATTTTATCAATAATATAATATGTATATATAATTTTTTGGCGAATCTCTCACCAGGCATGGCGAATATTTTACTCAATTATAAAATCTTGTAAGATCTTGGCGAGTCTTTCACTAAATAATAAAACTTTGTAAAGTCCTAGTGAATCTTAGCATAGGTTACATGCTGGTTTAATTCCCCCATTTAAATAGGCTACATTCCAGGTGAATACCATGGTCAATACCATGTGCCATTTTTATTTTTATTAATTCTAATATTAGGGCTAATAATGGTTTTTTGCATGGTATTAATAACAATCTAGTCCATGGTATTTGTCCCATAGTATTTTGGCCATAGGTTTCACCTAAATAGAACCCATTTTTTGAGTGTTCGTAAATATAAGGTGACTTATGGAGTAAATATAAAAAAATGTTTTATTTGTTTACCATACCTCTCGTTTATTTATATTTTTATTAATTTACCATACCTCTTTTACAAATATGGTATTTGGCCCATAGGATTCACTTAAATAAAACCTCTTTCTTGAGCCTTCATAAATAGAACGAGGGTTATGGACTAAATATAAAAAGAGGTTTTATTTATTTACGATACGTCTAGTTTATTTATATTTTTATTTATTTACCATACCTCTCATTTATTTATATTTTTATTAATTTACCATACCTCTTTTATAAATATGGTATTTGGCCCATAGGATTCACTTAAATAAAACCTATTCTTGAAAATGGGCGAATGGATTCACTTCAATAAAACCTATTCTTGAAAATGGGCGAATGGAAGGTTGTAAGTCCTAAGTTCAAGGGCTAAATTTACCTTTTTTACCCTCTCCCTTAAAATAAGGTGGGCTATTTGAGGTGATTTGTAAAAATGTACTATGATACAAAATATTCGCCCACTAAAAATTTAAAACCCCTTGATTTCGCCAAAGGGCGAACATTCGCCCCTAAAATTATCCTTGGTAGAGGACAATCTCAAAATAGAGGTCAAAGCAGAGGCACAGGACAATCTTCAGGAAGAGGAAGAGACTTAAGTCAAATTGTGTGTCGAAGATGTAACAAAGTTGGCCATTATGCTGAAGATTGTCGAACATCACTTAATAAAATTCCCAAGTTTCAGCAGCATTCAGCACAATTTGCAAATGATCAAGATGAAGATAACTCAGAATATGTTTTTACTTCCTCACCAGCATCACAAATTTCATCCCATCTTAGAAGTGACTATGAAGATGCCTGGATCTTGGATTCCGGGGCAACTCAGCACATGACTTGTCGACGTGATTTTTTCTGGAATTTTCAAGATTGCCAACTTAATTCCATTTTTCTTGCTGATGATACAAAACATACTCCTTATGGAAAAGGAGTAGTGAAAGTTTTTCTCCCTGGTATTGGAGAAAAAATGATTTCCAATGTATGGTATATACCCAGTTTCAAGAAAAATTATCTCTCTTTAGTCACGAGTCGACAAGCAGGACATCAGGTGACTATGGAAGATGGTTTAGTGAAGATTAATTCAGTGAAACAGAACTTGAAAACAGTCATGACAGGTTATGAAGATGGAAAACTATTACGGATGAAAGGGACAGTTATTCCAAGGCATTCTGATTTTGCAGGGGCAGTGACTACAGGTATTTCACCTATAAGACTATGGCATGTAAGATATGGACATTTGAATTTTGAGAGTCTTTCTCAATTGCAGAAACAAGGAATGGTTAAAGGACTTCCCACATTCAAAAGGGAAAATGCAAAATGTGAAGCTTGCATTTATGGCAAACAAAACCGAGAAAGTTTTCCAGCAAGTTCATGGCATGCAAACAGACGGCTACAGCTAGTTCACAGTGATGTTTGTGGTCCACTACAAACTTCATTTGGTGGTTGAAAATATTTCTTACTATTCATTGATGATTTCAGCAGAATGACTTGGGTTTACTTCTTGAAGAACAAGTCAGAAGCATTTGATAAGTTTAAAATTTTTCGCCAACTTGTTGAAAATGAAGTCAAAGAAAAGATAGGTACTCTTAGGACAGATAATGGGGGAGAATTCACTTCAAATGAATTCAAAACTTATTGTAGTGAAAATGGCATCAGACGAAATCTTACTAATGTTTACACTCCACAGCAAAATGGAGTAGTCGAAAGAATGAATCGCACTTTGTTAGGCATGGTGAGATCCATGTTAACTTTCAAAAGGTTAAGTCCAACATATTGGGCAGAAGCAATCCATACAGCTGTCTACTTAAGAAACAGATCTCCAACTACTTCTTTAGACGGAATCACACCTTATGAAGCTTGGTTTCATTTCAAACCTCGAGTTAAACATCTTAGAGTTTTTGGGTCAGTGTGTTATGCCTTAGTTCCGAAAGAAAAACGAACTAAGCTTGACTCACGAAGTTTAAACTGCACAATGATTGGCTATTCTAATGAGAAGAAAGGTATCATCTTTTGACCAATGGAAAATTCATTTTGAGCAGGGATGTCATTTTTGATGAAACAGAGAGTAAGAGTGCTGAAGAAATTGAAAATCTTCTTCACAGGTTAGAAACTAAATGAAGTAAAAGAAATGGAAAAATGCAAAGTCAACCAACTTCACCAAATTGGTATGAACTAGATTTTCCTTCCTCTGAAGATGAGTCATCCAGTCCATCTACGTCAACAACATCATCTAGGTCTTCTAGCAGTTCATCCGCATCTCCAAGCAGCAGTAGTTCTTCTGACAGTGATTCTCCACATTCTTCACCTGAACGATGAACATCAGTTTATATTAATCCTCTTTACAATGATGGGGACTTTACAGAAGTGCAAACAAGTGAGCACCAACTTCCGAAATGGGCAGTTCAACTTTTGAAAGATGTAAAGCCTGATGAACAGAATAAAACTGGCACCAGAAGGGCACATAGAAGTGAAGGCAATTTTTCCTTGATAGCAAATGATTTTACTGAACCTTCCACATACAAAGAAGCAGTAAAACATAAAGAATGGCAACAGGCTATGGTTGAAGAATATCAAGCAGTAATTGATAACAACACTTGGAAACTTGTTGATTATCCAGCAAATGTTAAACCCATAGGATGTAAATGGGTTTACAGAATTAAGTATAATCAGAAGGGTGAACTTGAAAAATATAAAGCACGACTTGTCGCAAAAGGTTTTGCGCAGCAGGAAGGCATTGATTATGAGGAAACTTTTGCTCCTACAACTAAATGGAACACCATCTGATTAACACTTGCATTGGCCGCTCAAAAAGGATGGAAAGTTCATCAAATGGATGTGAAAAGTGCTTTTCTCAATGGGGATTTACAGGAGGAAGTGTATATGAGGTTTTGAAGTTGAAGGACAAGAACATAAAGTTTTCAAATTGATCAAGGCTTTATATGGATTAAAACAAGCTCCACGAGCTTGGTATGCAAAGATGGATGAATACCTTAAGAAAGTTGGTTTTCAACGAAGTGAATCTGATGATACTTTGTATGTGAGACAACAGGGAAAATATCTAGTAATTCTTGTTATGTATGTAGATGATTTGATCATTACTGGCAACCATGATGATCATATTGCACAGGTGAAAAAGGAATTACATGTAGGTTTTAAGATGACAGATTTGGGATTACTTCACTACTATCTTGGAGTTGAAGTCTTCCAACGTCTGTTAGTGTCGGTCTTGAGTCCTCCATCAGTGATCAATAGCTCTTTGCATATGCATAAGTAGTGTTATCACAAAATCACTACTGAGGGCTGCAACCAAGCAAGATTTCATGTAACTATTTCAACCTAACTTTAGATCAAAGATTAGCCTCTTTGATCAGAGAGGGCTCTCTCACAAACTCTTGATAAAATCCTTCACTACAATAGATGGCTAACTCTTTATTCATTCATGAAAGCAAAGTTGGTTGGAAACATATCAAACTGGTTCTCATTGGGCAATGGAGTCTAATATATTAAGTAAACAAGGAAAACATAGTCATCTCATGGAAGTCAAGGCTCTTTGCATTACATGTCAAACATACTCAATCAAAACATAGCTTGCCAAACACACAGGAAGTCAGAGCATAAGATTATGAATTCTGAGTGATTGTGTTACAACAAGGCTATAAAAGAACATAAAGTATAAAACACCATCATTATATTTGAACATAACAATCCATCGAGAATCTTGAGTAGAGAACAACACTGTTTTACTATTACTGTCAAAAAAGTCTTACAATGGCCCAAAACAACTCTGTTTTTCTATAAAATGTCCAACCTTTTTTACATATGAGTCATTTCTATATATAGCCAATCAAAACATTACTACCTGAGACTCCTCAACAAGCATGAAGGGAGCTCGGAACCCTGTCATTAATGACCTTATCTATATCATAAACAAACTAATTAATTACAAGAGATATTGTGCTACGAAAACAGAGGACTCCATTACAATGACACTTCAAGTCTATCTCCTCGTGTACTTTGCTGTGTTCTGGAAACTTGACACTTGTGGCACTTCAATAATAGCCAAAACAAACTGAAAACACATTCAATGGATGAGCAGCTTCGGATGCCTGATGTGTAGATGATTCATCAACCAATAAGAATATGTACCCTACATTCACGGTTTCTGCCTCCCATTAGTGTTTATGCATTAATGATCATGTTTCAAGCCATTTAATCCCCTGATAGTCCCGTATGACTGAAGAAAACTAATGACCTGGCCATCCCATAACTGAACATGTGTACCACTCAACACCTCGGCAGCTCTATCAAAACCCTAAAAATTCGGACATAAAGTGAAAACTTTCAACAAAAGACAAAATTTCACCTTTTCTTCGAATACTTACACCTGGCATCCTTTTTAAACATCTGACTGACTTTCTATAGTCTCCATGCTGGCATTAAGTCATCCCTTTAAATATTTGCTGACCTCAGCATTCAAACTCAAGTTTTCAATATAAACAGTCATCTACAGCAGTTTCGTAGCGCGCTACGAAACTGCTGTAGGTAATCAAAACTAAGCATATAAACCTTAAAGCAACAATAACTTAACTCAGTGATTTCTTCAGTCATTCTACACAGGTGTAAGGACATCAAAAAGTCTCAAAAAGCTTTAAAATGTTGACAGCCAAAATATACCAAAATTTGGAAAGCACATTTGTCCTTGGATCATTTAGCTAGTTTGTCTAGCTTCCCTTTCAAGCTGCTGACTTCTTCCTTTAACATCTTGTTTTCTGCTCTTAAACTTGCATTCATTTGTTTCATGATTTTTTCCTGCTTCAGAGCTGGCACTGTCCACACATATGCATCAGATACTGAGTCAGCTTGACTGATCAAACTTGTTCTGCCCTTCATTACAGCCTTCTTATAACTTGTATATCTTACTGCCTTTTCCTTAAAAACATTTTGAACCTGAGGTATTTCTTCCTTTGTTGCTCCAGCTTGTTTCTTAATAGCAATCACATTTCCACTTTGACTAATAACAACCTTATTATCCTTGTTCTTGCTTTTGGCTGCTTGAACTGTTTCAGAGAAGATTTCAAGTGCCTCTGTCCTAGGCACTTCCAAAGGTGCTTTCTCTTTCTGAGCTTTCTCCACTTCTTTAATTTGCCTTCTAGTCACTGGTCTGCGTGGTTTAAAGGCATATTCTTCACTTGGTTCTTCAAACTTTAACCTTTTAGAAGCCCTTGATTTTTTAGAACTTTCAGGTGAAGACTGAGTTAGATCAATATGCATTGGTGGTACCAATTGATCTTGCTCAAGTTCAAGTGGTTCAATTTGTATTGGATGATCTTGCTCTAGTTCAATGGCTTCAAGTAAGTCATTTAAACTACCCTTTGAAATAGGACTTTCTTCCACAGGGACTGACTTTCCTTTCTCTTTGCTTAGTTGGCTTCTAGTTCTCACCCTTGAAACCTTTTCAACTTCACTGGATTTAGTTTCATCTTTCCTTTTGTGAGTCTTCTGCTTTGATGACTGAGGTGTTTCCTTAGGTGATGACTTAGGGGTTTCCTTTTCAGATACTCTAGATGATTTAGGAGTTTTATCTACTGATGCTTCAGGTGTTTCTTTAACTGCTGGCTTAGGAGTTTTCTTCATTGATGCTTCCGGTGCTTCTTTAACTGCTACAGACCTCTCTGATTTCTTTGTTTTAGCTTTAGGCTTCTTATGGTCTGTCACTTCTCTTCTAAGTTCAGCCAAAGTAGGTTCCTCACTCCTTTCTTCTCTTTCTCTCACAGGTAATGGAGTGAGGCCTGTTTTGCTTGGGAAACCGGCCATAAACACAAATGAATCCCAGTCTTTACCAATTTTTTGTAAACTATCCAACACCAGCAATTTTACTAGACCATGATGAAAAAGGGATGTTTCATAAGCATCTTTGTTTAACTGAATCTTATCACACATTTTGCTAATACTCCTGAACAAATAGAAAGGTATGTCTATTGAACTCTTACCAGTGAAGTGTAACAGAAGTTTGAAGTGGTAGGAGTAAACTTTATTGTACCTACCCTCACATGTCAGGTACTTCTGGATGCATGTCAATAGCATAGCATAATTTTCCTTTAGATAGCTCCTTGGGACTGCTTTAGTGAGATCTTCATCTACATAAGGTGCCTTCAAAAACTCTTTGCATGGACCCATGTCAAACTTGAAGTTCTTGAACCATTCTTGGCCACCCCTCGGGATTTCTGTGACAGTGGAAATAACTTCAGGGGACACGGAAACTCCAACATGGCCACCTTCGAATTCAGTCCAGTGAAGTTTAATGCGAAAGCCTTGGTCACTTCTGCATGTCCTCCCTTCAATTTTTCGCAAAATCGCCAGCATCCAGCACTTCGAAATGCCTTTGCTACCTCTTCATCCCTGAGAGTAACATCTAACCCCTCCGGCTCTATCCTCACACAGTTACCAGAACGGTGTTCCTTTCTTTCCATGCTGCTTTGAGTATTTTAACACAAAGGACTAATGGTGGCTTGTAGCACGAAAACAAACTTCAGCTTTGGAGAGCAGGCTCGCTTGCAGTAGTCCGTTTAAATAAAAGCTTGAGCTTTTCATATAGCAAACACGTTCATATGATATGAAGAACCCATTATGAAATGACCACCTCTTATAACATCCCCTAAACTGACACACAACTACATGACTTCGGACCTTATGGCGAAATAATGGCTTATCATGACATGGAGAGGGTGTGAAATGACAATCATGAACGGACTTGTGACTCACTACTCTCGGATTTGACATTCAGAGAAAAACGCTGCAAAAAACCCTGAAACCCCGATTTCGTAGCGCGGGCAGTTCAAATTTAACAGGATGCGCTACGAAATCGCTGACAAACAGAGCGCTGCGAAAACACGAAAACATTATTTTGCAGCTAAACTGACCAATCACACCCGCGCTGCGAAACTGCGCAAGTACCAAAGACATCATACCCACGCTGCGAAACTGCGCAAAGTACCAATGACATGACATGCTTTAACTAACAATGATGGAGGGTGTCTAATGATTTTTCCTTTACACGAATTCACATCAATAGCTCTTGAATTTCAAATTTGAAATTGACATATGCTAATAAACCTATACACAAGACTTCAAGACTTTATATAAAACTTATGGACAACCTTATATACATGAACTATATTTCCAAGTGATAACAAGTAGGTGTCTCATCAGTGTCAGTTTTGCATCCCGCTAGGCATGCCATAACACTGAATGGAGGGCTAGTCTTTGTTCCCTTCTTGGCTTTGCTGGATCAGGTCATACCACAATGAAATTGAACTTGTTTTTATTTTTGCCTTGAGGTCCCAGGTCTTAGGTCTAGGGTTTTGAGTCAAAATCACTACAAGGTCATGAGTTCAAGGTCAGTGAGTGTCCAGCAAGCCAGAAGGAGGTATGTACATATGTTTCATTATTATTTTCATCAGCTACAGCTCATTTTTGTGCCTTGGATTTAAAAACCCTGTTTTTAAGTCCAAGGTCATGTCAAATTTGTAAAAATAAAGAAATTTTCAAAAGTTTGCAAAAGTGCCGACAACAGCCCTGGTTCCTTCGCCACAGTCCATCAGATGGTCAACCTGCAAAAAGAACGGAGTCAAACGCATCAAAAGGCTCATTTCAGGACAAAAAGACTCTAAAACAGTGTTAAAGAGAAATGCAAAAGTCAAGACATTATAAAGTGGGTTTTTGAGTTAAATTTGTTTAAATATGAGCTTATAAAGGTAAATTCCCTCCTTGGAGGTCATCATAATGCATTTAAAGGCAAGAGAATACGAGTAAGAGAGATTGAAAGGTGATTTTAGCAAATTTGCAGCAGTTTCAGTCTTTTGGAGGGTGCGCGACCACTCCACAAGGGTGCGCGACCACCTGGGAGGGGCGCGACCACTCCAGCGCCAAAATCCTGTGTTAAATTGCTCGCGCGTGACCATTCCAAGGGTGCGCGACCACTCGAAGGAGGGGCACGACCACTCGTCCGGAAAGCCTCCAAAACGCATCAAACTTCAATTGTTTCGTGTTGGCTCGTGTTTTGGATTGAGACATACAGGCTCATATCAAAATCCGTGGAATGATAGATCTTTCCAAGAAGCATGCGACACATGGCTATGACAGTTGAATTCGGGTTTGAGAAAGCGGTAGAGCCCTCGTATCTTTGTGATGCTATCTCCTTCAGGGGCTGGGTTGTCCTGCAATACAATTTCAGTCATCAAGTTCACTTAGTGCTTCTCAAGGCTTGATTACTGATGCCTTCACTTCTCGGCAATGGAGAACAGGTAGTCAAATGGGTGGTGATGGAGCAGTTCTATTAAAGCAGTCTTTAAAAGTGCAAATTCTTTATGCACTGCACTCGGGAGATAAGAAAATGGCAGTCAATCTCCTGAAATATCTTGGGTCTCTGGAGGATTGTCTGGCAATTGGTGATTGTCCTTACCTGAGTACTGCTCGAAAGCTCCAGACCCACAGTTTGCTATGGAGCTGTTGAGATTTATGGAGGAAAAGAAGCTAAACATTGGCCAAAGTGGTTATCTATATATTCTGTGTGCCCTTTGTAAAGGTGGCTATCTTGATGAGGCTTTAAATTTGCTAACGCGGCTTGGAGAAAATACTTTTACAAAACCGGGGCTGTCGATGTATAATATTTTCCTAAATGGACGCTAGTTTTCTTGTTCCGGGTGATGTAGTCAGTATTAAATTGGGAGATATCGTTCCTGCGGATGCTTGCTTGCTTGAAGGAGATCCTTTAAAGATCGATCAGTCAGCTCTAACCGGAGAGTCTCTCCCAGTGACTAAGAATCCCGGAGATGAAGTTTACTCAGGTTCTACTTGTAAACAAGGAGAAATTGAAGCCGTGGTTATTGCTACTGAAGTTCACACCTTCTTCGGAAAGGCAGCTCATTTGGTGGATAGCACAAACCAAGTGGGTCATTTCCAAAAGGTTCTTACTGCAATTGGTAACTACTGTATATGTTCGATTGCAATTGGAATTGCCATAGAAATCGTTGTCATGTACCCTATTCAACATCGACAGTACAGAGATGGAATTAACAACCTCTTGGTGCTTTTGATTGGTGGAATTCCTATTGCGATGCCCACTTGTCTGACTATTGGCTCTCGCAAGCTCTCTATGCAGGGGGGCTATTACAAAGAGAATGACTGCCATAGAGGAAATGGCTGCCATGAAAATTCTTTGCAGTGATAAAATCGGGACACTCACTCTCAACAAATTGAGCGTTGATAGGAATCAAAAAGATCTTTCACGCTACAAAAACATCAACGCTTCAAAGACATCGACCGCAAACAAAAAAATAGGAACTAATTTCCTATTTTAAGACCTCAGAAATCAAAACGCAGCAGCTAATAGAAGCTTTTTATAGCATAATAAAATTCAATCTTACTGTTCCCTATATGGCAATTTCCGTAAAGTGGCAAACATCTTTTCAGTGGTTATCATTCCATTTTGGCAGAAGCCATCTTCCAGAGTGGTATGCGATGTGAAGACCGCGTGGTTGGCCAGTTGTCAACATGGGAGGATTGTGTCATCAATGGGAGCCTGCGTAATAGAGAAATAAGATTCGATCTTCTATTAATAGCTTCAGTTAAATCTCCAGGTGGATCTACGCCCCAGTTGATATCTTTAAGTGGCCAGCAGAGGATTTTAAACCGCATTGAGTTGTTTATACATAAGTCGTTGTTTTATAGAACCTTCTGCATGTGAATTAAAGATATCAGTAACGTGGCAATCGTTGCAAACTGGCATTCAGGATTCGATTGCCTGTAGCTTCAGCAAATGGGATTTACACCTGCCCTTCACTTCAGTCACCAGAAGACACCTGTTACCAGATGCATAAAACTCGTTTTCTTATCTATAACCTCAGTTAAGCAGCACTCCAAAGATTTCAAAATAAACAAATTCGCCTATTTTCATCCTCAATTATGATTTCATGAGATTTTTGCTCTGGATTTATCTCTCAACTGGCCAATTATCATAAGATTTACAGAACGCTGTTCTATGTTTAGGAAACGCCCTTTCCTACTTTTTGTAATGATAGTTAAAACAACGCCCCTGTTTTGGGCAGCATATGTATTTATTGTATTAAAAAATTCATTTGAGAGAGAGGGGAGAGATTTTTTCTGAGTGCTGAGTGCTGGAACAGAGCTTTCATTGTACAGTTTTTGGCAGAGAATTTAATGGAATTTCACAGCTCTGTTTGCTGAGATTCATGTGGTATGTTGATTTAGCACAAGTTTTCCCTTTGTCTCATATGTAAACTGTTATGTTTCATTCACCTCATGATCATATCTAATTGAGCAAATGAAGTGTTTAGGTAGGAATTCATAGTATTGTATGCTCCTCCTATAAATTTGCTCATATTCAATGTTTTCTTCTATTTAAGGAGGATTCGAAGTATTATTTGCCCTCCTTAGTTCCTCACCAGTCTTGCCATCCCATTTAAAATCTAGATTTGGTGTTAAAGTGCTTGCCTACCTTGCCTCAGTTGATAATCTGTGTAGTCATTATATTTCTCTGTTCAAAGCTGTGATTTTGCCCATGCAGCCCAGAAAAGCCCCGTCATTTAATTAAAAACCCCAAACAAACCTTCCTTATCAATTTACTAGCCTAATATCTCTGATTCTAATTGGGTCAGCTCATCCTATTGAAAGATCTACCGAATCTGACCCGAGAGAGCCTTCTCATACCTCGTAGGGCTAGCTACGAGGTGAAATGGTTTGATGTAGCCTTGAAGGTTTACCTTCCTCAGCCTAGGGTGAAATCTCAAGCGCTAACATAGTGGCGACCATACTGGGGAAGAACAAACTTGTTTGTGTGTTGATGTGTGTGTTTCACAAGTCTTAGACGGAGCCTGAAGTTACGCCAGGAGCCTTCGAAAACGCTCTTGTTTTACATCAGCGTTAGTAGATAAACGCTGCTTCAGTCAATCTCCGTGAGCTTGTGAATACGACCACTTCATTTGCATTTTTTTACCCCAGTACATATATCAAGTTCAGATCTGATTGTTGATAGTGGACAACGATCAGACACTTGAAAGGCTGAAATCATTCACTGGCGACTCCTTTCACTGAAGAATCCAGCAACCTGTGCTTCATGGTGACTTCACTGCAGAGAGATCAGTAGCTTTGAGATTTCTCAAGATGGATCAGATTGCAAGAAGATATGCTCCCTTGAGCCGAGATCACATTCCAGGTTTTCCGAATAAGATGCCCAAGGTAGATTGGTCAAGGAATCTGCCCACATTTAATGCTGATGGTAAGAAGGATGCTGCTTTACATTTGATTAGATTTCATATGCATGTTCGCAAGTTAAAGATCAATTTTCCTGAGGACTATTTGATGAAAATGTTTATGGCTACTCTGGAAGATGAAGCCCGATTCTGGTATGAAAGTTTGCCATCTGCTTCAATTTATTGTTTAAGGGATTTTCATACCGTGTTCTTTGAAAAGTATAAAGAATCATATCCATCTTTGATTTTAGTTCAGAACTGTTGTAGCCATGTACATAATTTTATTGAAAGCCTTGAGAAGTATTATGAAGATGATAATTTTATGGATGTTGAGATCATGGAGGCTTTGTATGAGAATCCATTTCAGCAACATGAAGAGAACCTAGAGGATTCCCATAGAGACGATCATGAAAATTTGCAGCAGGACCAAGATCTTAGTATGGTGGAAAATGAAAAAATTTCGCCTCTTGACAATCAACAGAAATTGCATGAAATGGATCAGCAGTATGAGGAAAATCTGTATACTCCTTCACTTGAAATCAATAAAGACAATCATTGTTTGAGCAGAAGAAAACAAAAGGCATTATCTCCTTTGTCCGAAGAGGAGATAGATCAGCTCTTGAGAGGTCTTGCTCCAGCTCAAGTTAATGCAGATTTGCAGTGCACACATGGTCAAGAAGATGATGGTGGACCTTCTTCCTCTTCTGAAAAGGATGACAGTCTTGTAAGCAGCTTTATAGATCAGCAGGTTGAAATTTGTTATATGGCTGAAGATGGTGAAAGAGAAGAGCTCATTTCAGATCTGCCCACAGAAGAAGACAACATGCAAAGCCTGCATGAGGAGGTGATTCAGTCAGTTCATGAAAATCAAGATGAGATCTTCATTCAAGTAAGTGAAACAGTTCCTTTGGATGAATTTATGGTAGATGATAGAAATGTCATTTTTGCACCTCAAGAATCAGCTGAAGTTTCTTTCCTTATGATTGAAGAATGTAATGAGAATCCGGCTGTCATATCATATGAAGATCACCTACCATATTGTCTGACCACCGAAGATTATAGCATACAGGATTACCTTTCAGATTCTTCATATGTTTCATGTGCTGAAATGTTTTTCCAAGAAGAGATCTGCTCATCTACTTGTTTAGAATTTTTTGAAGCCCATGAGCATACTTTTATCGAAGCACATGATGAAGGAAGATCAGAGTTTGAAGCAAAGGACACCTTGATCTTGCAACAGGAGGTGGCAGTGGCAAATCTTTATGTTTTTCATGATCCTCTAGCAAGTTTGTTGCAACCAGCAGTGATAGTGTTTATTGCCGTGTTCAGTGATGAAGGAGATCACGGTCAGCTATGTTTTTGGATGCCCAGGGATAGGTTTGTAATGTTGACCAGAAGATCTGATAAGAAGAATCAATCAAGAAGGCATCTGCTTGATTGGTTGCATTGGCATTTTGATATAGTTTGATGGTATTTTGGCTTGTAAGAAACACAGGTGGTTGTCATCATGATTTCACATCTTGATGGACTGCTGCACTTCTCTTGTTTTAGTTAAGTCAGTCATGAGTCATTTGTGTTTGGTCTATTAAGTGAGTTTTTTCAAGTTATTTCAGTTTGCTATCGAGTTTGTTTGAGTCATAGTCCTTTGAAAGTTTTCAGTTTATAATCCAAATCAAATAATGTCTGTTCGAGTATGGTTATATTTGTACTAGTTGACTCCATTGCCTAATGAATAAAGCACTGGTCTGCTCTCCCAAGAGGTCTGAGGTTCTTGGCACCTCCAAGGAGCTGCCATCCCCATTGGAGCCAATGTTAGTGTCGGTCTTGAGTCCTCCATCAGTGATCAATAGCTCTTTGCATATGCATAAGTAGGTGTCTCATCAGTGTCAGTTTTGCATCCCGCTAGGCATGCCATAACAATGAATGGAGGGCTAGTCTTTGTTCCCTTCTTGGCTTTGCTGGATCAGGTCATACCACAATGAAATTGAACTTGTTTTTATTTTTGCCTTGAGCTCCCAGGTCTTAGGTCTAGGGTTTTGAGTCAAAATCACTACAAGGTCATGAGTTCAAGGTCAGTGAGTGTCCAGCAAGCCAGAAGTAGGTATGTACATATGTTTCATTATTATTTTCATCAGCTACAGCTCATTTTTATGCCTTGGATTTAAAAAACCCTGTTTTTAAGTCCAAGGTCATGTCAAATTTGTAAAAATAAAGAAATTTTCAAAAGTTTGCAAAAGTGCCGGCAACAGCCCTGGTTCCTTCGCCACAGTCCATCAGATGGTCAACCTGCAAAAAGAACGGAGTCAAACGCATCAAAAGGCTCATTTCAGGACAAAAAGACTCTAAAACAGTGTTAAAGAGAAATGCAAAAGTCAAGACATTATAAAGTGGGTTTTTGAGTTAAATTTGTTTAAATATGAGCTTATAAAGGTAAATTCCCTCCTTGGAGGTCATCATAATGCATTTAAAGGCAAGAGAATATGAGTAAGAGAGATTGAAAGGCGATTTTAGCAAATTTGCAGCAGTTTCAGTCTTTTGGAGGGTGCGCGACCACTCCACAAGGGTGCGCGACCACCTGGGAGGGGCGCGACCACTCCAGCGCCAAAATCCTGTGTTAAATTTCTCGCGCGCGACCATTCCAAGGGTGCGCGACCACTCGAAGGAGGGGCACGACCATTCGTCCAGAAAGCCTCCAAAATGCATCGAACTTCAATTGTTTCGTGTTGGCTCGTGTTTTGGATTGAGACATACAGGCTCATATCAAAATCCGTGGAATGATAGATCTTTCCAAGAAGCATGCGGCACATGGCTATGACAGTTGAATTCGGGTTTGAGAAAGCGGTAGAGCCCTCGTATCTTTGTGATGCCATCTCCTTCAGGGGCTGGGTTGTCCTGCAATACAATTTTAGTCATCAAGTTCACCTAGTGCTTCTCAAGGCTTGATTACTGATGCCTTCACTTCTCGGCAATGGAGAACAGGTAGTCAAATGGGTGGTGATGGAGCAGTTCTATTAAAGCAGTCTTTAAAAGTGCAAATTATTTATGCACTGCACTCGGGAGATAAGAAAATGGCAGTCAATCTCCTGAAATATCTTGGGTCTCTGGAGGATTATCTGGCAATTGGTGATTGTCCTTACCTGAGTACTGCTCGAAAGCTCCAGACCCACAGTTTGCTATGGAGCTGTTGAGATTTATGGAGGAAAAGAAGCTAAACATTGGCCAAAGTGGTTATCTATATATTCTGTGTGCCCTTTGTAAAGGTGGCTATCTTGATGAGGCTTTAAATTTGCTAACGCGGCTTGAAGAAAATACTTTTACAAAACCAGGGCTGTCGATGTATAATATTTTCCTAAATGGACGCTAGTTTTCTTGTTCCGGGTGATGTAGTCAGTATTAAATTGGGAGATATCGTTCCTGCGGATGCTTGCTTGCTTGAAGGAGATCCTTTAAAGATCGATCAGTCAGCTCTAACCGGAGAGTCTCTCCCAGTGACTAAGAATCCTGAAGATGAAGTTTACTCAGGTTCTACTTGTAAACAAGGAGAAATTGAAGCCGTGGTTCACACCTTCTTCGGAAAGGCAGCTCATTTGGTGGATAGCACAAACCAAGTGGGTCATTTCCAAAAGGTTATTACTGCAATTGGTAACTTCTGTATATGTTCAATTGCAATTGGAATTGCCATAGAAATCGTTGTCATGTACCTTATTCAACATCGACAGTAACCTCTTGGTGCTTTTGATTGGTGGAATTCCTATTGCGATGCCCACTTGTCTGGCTATTGGCTCTCACAAGCTCTCTATGCAGGGGGGCTATTACAAAGAGAATGACTGCCATAGAGGAAATGGTTGCCATGAAAATTCTTTGCAGTGATAAAATCGGGACACTCACTCTCAACAAATTGAGCGTTGATAGGAATCAAAAAGATCTTTCACGCTACAAAGACATCAACGCTACAAAGACATCGACCGCAAACAGAAAAATAGGAACTAATTTCCTATTTTAAGACCTCAGAAATCAAAACGCAGCAGCTAATAGAAGCTTTTTATAGCATAATAAAATTCAATCTTACTGTTCCCTATATGGCAATTTCCGTAAAGTGGCAAACATCTTTTCAGTGGTTATCATTCCATTTTGGCAGAAGCCATCTTCCAGAGTGGTATGCGATGTGAAGACCGCGTGGCTGGCCAGTTGTCAACATGGGAGGATTGTGTCATCAATGGGAGCCTGCGTAATAGAGAAATAAGATTCGATCTTCTATTAATAGCTTCAGTTAAATCTCCAGGTGGATCTACGCCCCAGTTGATATCTTTAAGTGGCCAGCAGAGGATTTTAAACCGCATTGAGTTGTTTATACATAAGTCGTTGTTTTATAGAACCTTCTGCATGTGAATTAAAGATATCAGTAACGTGGCAATCGTTGCAAACTGGCATTCAGGATTCGATTGCCTGTAGCTTCAGCAAATGGGATTGACACCTGCCCTTCACTTCAGTCACCAGAAGACACCTGTTACCAGATGCATAAAACTCGTTTTCTTATCTATAACCTCAGTTAAGCAGTGCTCCAAAGATTTCAAAATAAACAAATTCGCCTATTTTCATCATCAATTATGATTTCATGAGATTTTTGCTCCGTATTTATCTCTCAACTGGCCAATTATCATAAGATTTACAGAACGCTGTTCTATGTTTAGGAAATGCCCTTTCCTACTTTTTGTAATGATAGTTAAAACAGCGCCCCTGTTTTGGGCAGCATATGTATTTATTGTATTAAAAAATTCATTTGAGAGAGAGGGGAGAGATTTTTTCTGAGTGCTGAGTGCTGGAACAGAGCTTTCATTGTACAGTTTTTGGCAGAGAATTTAATGGAATTTCACAGCTCTGTTTGCTGAGATTCATGTGGTATGTTGATTTAGCATAAGTTTTCCCTTTGTCTCATATGTAAACTGTTATGTTTCATTCACCTCATGATCATATCTAATTGAGCAAATGAAGTGTTTAGGTAGGAATTCATAGTATTGTATGCTCCTCCTATAAATTTGCTCATATTCAATGTTTTCTTCTGTTTAAGGAGGATTCGAAGTATTATTTGCCCTCCTTAGTTCCTCACCAGTCTTGCCATCCCATTTAAAATCTAGATTTGGTGTTAAATTGCTTGCCTACCTTGCCTCAGTTGATAATCTGTGTAGTCATTATATTTCTCTGTTCAAAGCTGTGATTTTGCCCATGCAGCCCAGAAAAGCCCCGTCATTTAATTAAAAACCCCAAACAAACCTTCCTTATCAATTTACTAGCCTAATATCTCTGATTCTAATTGGGTCAGCTCATCCTATTGAAAGATCTACCGAATCTGACCCGAGAGAGCCTTCTCATACCTCGTAGGGCTAGCTACGAGGTGAAATGGTTTGATGTAGCCTTGAAGGTTTACCTTCCTCAGCCTAGGGTGAAATCTCAAGCGCTAACAACGTCCACATCATATTTTCATTTCTTAGAGTAAGTATGCAGCAGACGTTCTTCAGCGTTTTGGCATGCAGGATTGCAAGCCCGTTCTTACCCCCATGGAGCAAAACTTGAAACTTTCAAAATTTGAAGGGGGGGAAAAGGTGGACAGTACAACTTACAGACAGTTGATTGGCAGCTTGATTTATTTGACAAATACTTGTCCTAATCTATCTTATGCAGTCAGTATTCTTTCACGTTTTATGCAAGAACCATGAGACAGCCACTGGAATGCAGCCAAAAAAGTTCTTTGATATATCCAAGGAACAAAAGATTTTGGTCTTCTTTACACAAAGACTAAAAATTTTGTACTTGGTGGATATTCTGATGCCGACTTTGTTGGGAGTATTGATGATCGAGCATCAACATCAGGTTATTTAATGAACATGGGATCAGCAGTAGTATCTTGGAGTTGTAAGAAACAAGCTACAGTGGCCACTTCTTCAGCAGAAGCAGAGTACATTTCAGCATGGGAAGCAGCATGTGAAATTGTTTGGTTGTGCCGAATTTTGCAGGACTTGGGCATTTCTCAGGCAGAAGCTACATCATTATTCATTGACAGCTAGTCAGCCATCAAACTTGCTAAGAACCCAGTTTTTCATTCAAAGACAAAGCATGTGGACACCAAGTATCATCATATCAGATCTCTCATTGCCAAAGATTTCCTCAAACTAGTTTATTGTCCTTCAGAAGATCAGATCTCCGACATTTTCACAAAACCGCTCGACAGAATAAAATTTACTAAGTTCAGGGATGAACTTGGTATCTGTTGTAATGTATATTTGGATCATATGGGGGAATGTTAGATGATCCAAAAATACAATCTTATCATAGGTTATAAAATTAGAATAAAATAATTATTAATTTAAGATATTAAATTAATAATTATTATTCTAGAATGTTTAATTATTTAATGGAGACTTTTAGAATTAGCATATTGTTGTAACTAGATATGAATCTCCAAATGTGTCGTATCTTAGGCTCTATTTTAGGAGATTAGTTAGCTAGATGGTTTGAATAGCATTTATTGTAAATGGACACTTGTTATTTAATAAGTGATCCATAATTAGAGGTAGTTAGGACATGGAGATTATATATAGCTCATTGCAAGAGTGTTTGTGTTGTTTGGGTGTAAACTCTTGCAAAATTAATTATGTAATTATTTTTTTCTGCTTAATAAAATTACGTGTCTAAGGACACTTCTGCCATTACAGAAGTCTCATTCCAACAAGAGTTCAGCACAGTGGTTAACGCCATGATTGGTGGTCGGCTGAGGCGGTCTGCAACATTATTTGTGCTGCCCTTCTTGTACTTGATATTCAAATGGAACTGTTGTAGGTATGTGGACCACCTCTGATGGTGATCATTATGTAACTTCCCTTGCATCTATATGAACTGCAAGGGTCAGTGGTTTGTGTGGATGAACTTTTCCTTCCCCAAAATGTAATGCTTACATTGTTGGGAGGCCTGCACAATGTAACACATCTCTTTTGTCATAAGCGGGATACTTCTGGACTGTGTCTGAAAGTGTCTCACTGTTATTTGCCACTGGATTCCACTGTTGAGTAAGGACTACCGCAATAGCATAAGGAGAGGCATCTGTCTCGATCTCAAATAGTTGTTGCAAGTCTGGTAATGTGCACACTGGTGCAAAGCAAATGCGATGTTTTAACTCTACAAATGCCTTCTATTGAGATTCAGGCCAAAAGAAATTTTCTTTCGCTCCTCCTTTCATGACTTAACTCAAGGGCCAAGTGATATGAGAGAACCCCAACACGCACCTCCGGTAGAAATTGGCAAGACCCAGAAAACTATGGAGCTCTGTCAGAGTGGTTGGGGCTGGCTAATCCCGAATGAATTGGATCTTGGGTGGATCCACATGCACCCCCTGTTCATCAATAATGTATCCTAGATACTGAACGTGGGTCATGCCAAAAGTGCATTCTCCAAATTGGCACACAGCTTATGTTGCCACAGTGTTTGGAGAACCGGTCGGATGTGGTGGAGGTGCGCTTCCCATCTTTGGCTAAAGATCAGGAAGTCATCCAAATATACCACTAAAAATGAGTTGGTGAATGACTTCAAGATGTCATCCATTAGCATCATGAAGGGTTCAGGAGCATTTTTCAACCCGAGAGGAATAACCAACCATTCGAAAAGGCCCTCCTTGGCTTTGAAGGCAGTCGTGCACACATCAGAGGGTTCGATTGTTACCTGTTGATACCCGAACTTCAAGTTGATCTTGCTGAAATATTTTTCACCCTTTAGTTGGTCCAAAAGGTCATCAATAAGTGGGATCGGCTACCTATTCTAGAGAGTTATTTTGTTCAGCACCCGATAGTCAATACAAAGTCTCCAAGTCCCATCCTTTTTATGTACCAACATGATCAGGCTCCCACGGGGTGATGAACTCAGCCGAATGTGACCTTTTTGCTACAACTCCTGAATTTGCCTCTTGATTTCATCATTCTCCATAAAGGAGCGTTGATAGATTGGTCCATTGGGTAATGGTGCACCTAGAGCCAGATTGATGGAGTGCTTGACCTGACAGTGCAGAGGCACCCCTACGGGGGAGGTGAAGATATCCGCGTAGTCCTCCATGACCCTGTCCATATGTTATTGTTAGGTGGAGGGGCCCTGTCTAGAGGTTGTTGCCACCATATTCTTTTTTCCTTGAGGGCGTATCACCAGGAAAGCAAATTTACCGTTTTTTGAAATAAGATTACTGCATTGTTTTGTAGTAACGAGAGAGATTGCAGTAGGCGATGCTACCTCCGGTATGCTGTACAACTTATTTCCCAATATAAAATAATCAAAGCATGGCCTTGACTCATACACAACATGTCATGTCCATAAGTATGGTTGGCCTAATAATACATCACAAGCAACAACGAGAGCAACATCACATAATACCTCATCTGTGAAGGGCTTGACATTGTATGGAAGGTGCCATTGTTGGCTCACACGTAGATCTAGTCCTTGGAAAAGCCACCCGATGGTGTATAGTTGTGGGTGTGTTGTGGTCGGTAAGCCCAACTGCTTCATAACCTCTACTGCAATGAGGTTCTTTTGGCTCCCCTTGTCAAGTTTCCACTTAGAGTCAAAACATGCATATGATTCTGAAGCCTTCATCTCGGCCACCGGTGACTGCATGGCCCAACACTCATTAGTGTTGTGGGTGCAACACTTATGGAACTCACACCACTTTCCGTGTCCTTCTTCGGCTTCACTATGTTGTCCTTTTCTTGTGGCATTGGCGGGTTGTCGTGGGTCGTCTCGCCTTGTATTTGTCTTTTGTTTTACGGTTTGGGGGCACCTTTCCCTTCCTTCGGATTTGTAGATCCAAAGTCTCTCTTCTTCTGTTTAATATTATCCTCGATCTTGACGGCGTATTGGTACGCCATGCTGAGTGAAGAGATGTCTAGGAACTCCATCTCATCCTAGATGTATCTATGTAGGTATCCATTGTACTTGAGTACCAAATTTTCTCAGAATCCTTGATACCCAACTTCGTGCGAAGGGTCTGAAAAACATTGGTAAACTCTGATGCATCTTGGTGCCTTCCCTTCCGCAGCGTGGTCCACTTTATGTATTTGTCCTCATAGCTCCTGACAGGGTAGTACTACTCCTTGATGGCATTCTAGAATGAATTCCAAGTGGGAGAGACTGAAAACAATGAGGTCCTACTTTCATCCTTCTACTCACAATAGATTTCCCACCATCCTTGACGTGGGGTGCAACTTTGAGAAATGGAAAAGTAATCTTTTCTCGGTTGGAAAAATCATGAATAAAAAAATATCATTCTAGCAGATTCAACCATTTATCTACAGTGTCTACATCTTTTTGGCCCTCAAATATGGGAATGTCAATGTTTATTTCTACCTTAAAAGGTGTGGAGCCTCCAGAGTGGCTGTTGGATGTGGATGCGCCATCGGTGGGCAACCGTTGAAGGATGTAGGCAAAGTTATCCATTTTCACATTCCTTTGTTTCTCAAGGGCCTCCTCGAACAATATTTTGATAGGATCTCCTGCTGCCTCATCTTTCTTTTCTTCCCCCATGGGATGCCGTCGGGATTTATGAGGCCGGTATTGCAAAAGTTTGACTAGTTCGAGCCCTAACTCCTTATATCCTGACCTTGTTGGGGACATGCGAAGAAAAAAAGAGAAAGATCAACCTCTGCACTGATACTACTGATCTGAATTTAAACAAGAATGCAACGAATTATAGATATAGACATAAATACATAGATGCAGCAAAAATAACACTTCCTTTCATTAATATCAAATAATGAAATATGCTTAAGAACAAAATGGAAATGAGACTATCTAAGTCGATTGTAGCCTATCTGTGAGAAGATATATGGCAACTACATGCCTCTAAACTGCATTACAATGAGGCTCAAGGTCCGTTTTATTATTGAATAGTAAGTGAAAACACTAAACAACCAAAAACCTAACCCAAGGAGATGTAACACCAAGAGTTTATGGGCCCCTCTGGGGTTAGTTGGGTAGCCAACTTCCCGGGGGCATAGCTTGGTCATATTATCTCCGTTTGATGCACATGATACCTCGTTGGAAATACATCTCCAAGGAATATAACTAAAACATGGTTACAATGAAATCATCCATAGGAATATTTCCAAAAAAACGTCATTTAGGGCCTCAAAACGACTCTGGAAGTTCAGGACCCAAAACATTTCCAAAAATAGTAACTGTGCTATAATTAAGGAAACTGAAAAATTGAAAGAAGCATTGGTGGGGGTCCAAGTGGAATAGGTGGGTGGCCACCACTATCCACCTGGATCATTCCTCCCCCCTTAGGAAGCAATGGGCTTCATTGCGTTGAGTTCCTGCATGAGATGAGGAAACTTTTGCTGAACATGGTCCCTGGTGAGCCATTTTCTTGGTGCAGGAGTTGGCCAGCTTTGGCAACTCTATATAGTTGGATCTTGTTATGGTGAGTGTTCTTGACCTGCATGTCTGTTATCGGGAAATCTAGTGTCTATTCAGAGGTTCTAGTCCCACTAAGGCTGGCAGCTACCTTAGAAAAAAACAAACTAAAACTACTTTCGTTTTCCTTTATGAGAAATAGATAAGAGGGGAATAAAGGAGACCAACCTCTGTCTTGCGCTTGGTTCCTTGCTTGATTTCTCTCCCTTCCGATAGATCTCCGCCACTCACTTCCTCGTCTACCTAGCTTCAAAGAGCACCTATAGAATCAAAGCAGCATAACACTATCCAAGAACATAGATCTATTATCATAAACAATATAGGACCAGATATATATTGACCACACAAATGCATATATCATCAATCGTACAAGAATGTGGAGGAAAACTTGAATAGCTTTATTGATAATCAAGAAATAGCAAAGAGGATTACAACCAATTGTTCTGACCCAGCATCATCCTCTCAGCAAGAAAGCCCTTCTTCACGTCATGAAAAGCTTAAATCACCCAACACTATGATATTGCACCAAGAAACTAGCAGCACTTCCTTACAAGATACAAAATTCCAGCCTCTGGATCTCTGGGATGAGGGATCCATATATAGATGTTTACAAGGGGGTTGAGTCAGCTTTTGAGATTTGATTAGTGTCCTCTCTCTGATAGTTCTTGATTCCACTTGGAGATTGATGATCTCTTACTCATCCCTGGGCGAATGCAGAGAGGCAAGTGTCAAAGGAGAAGTTTCTAGAAGATTCCATAATCCTCCACCTTCTAGATTGACCCTGCCATTTGTCCACTCTCACCCATCGCACCCCATAGAAGGGATTTTCAAGATGCATCGCACCTCCTTTGTGTATTTAGGTGGGATGCAACACACTTTGACCATGGAGTAGGTGAGATGGTCCAGTTTTGACCAGTTCTGAGAAGTTTTTCATGGAGAACTTCTGGGAGAAGATGTAATCAGTTGACCTTGTTTTTTTAGAGGTTGGAACAAAAATTTTAAGGACTTAAGAGCCCTTGGTTTACAGACATTTATGACTGGGGTTGCAGTGCCCAAAAATGTCTATAACAGTTGCCCCCTAAAGCATGAGGTCGTTAATATGTTGATGTCAGGTGAAATGCTTTATCATGAGGATTTGAAGTTCTTTCAAGCTGGAAGGTGACCTGTAATAAGATATAATACCATACATTATCTTCATAATATTTTCATGATCTAGCTGAGGCGGGAATTCCTAGGCTCAGCTTTATCAATTAATTTTCATGTACATAAGATAGACAATCGTCTGAGTGTAGACTGATGATTCTGGTAGAGCCATCATCACTTAGGTTGGATGATTATCTGTGCAGTAATGATGTACATTTGATGTCTTTATTTTCCTGAATATATATCGCAGCCTAGATGGATGAAACTAGATCCGAGGTCTTCAATCTTGTTCGATATTCACTCAAAGTACAAGTCGATCCATGTGAGAGATGTTCTGGAGTTGAACATGGAAAGACATCGCCTGATTACCAGCCCATGATGTAAGTTGTTAACAGGCGCGAGAGGAATCACCGATAATGATGATGACCCTCAAGGTACTACAGTACAATTCACGTGGTGTGAATAAGGGACTTGGCATCGAACACCATGAAAAATCTTTCGGTCGAAGGCCATTGATGTAAACCTGTTGCTGGAAGTGAGAAACTTGCCATTTAGGCATGCAAGCTTCAAATTACTGAAAGGGTTGTTCCTAGATCGACTTCTTGGATAATGAGCTAATGTCGACAAGAAGCGATCCATCATAGGAGGGCCTTAGTGAATCCCACAACAATGACATGGAACAGAGCAAATTATTTTAATGGAGGTGAAAACGATCTGGTGATATAAGGTTCAGGGTGGCAGTCATGAAAGAATGGAGCGTAAATGTATTGTAGTGGGTGAGACACAGGTGAATTCTCTGAGTGACTTCTCTTGAACATATCGGCAACACTGACATGATGGATTGATAGAATTAACCCCAAATATGGATGGTGTGACAGAACCATGGTGATTTGACCAGTGAATGGAACAACCCAACCCGACTCGGATGCGGAGTGAAAGTGTCATGTTCAAGAGCGACTTGCTACCGATAAAGTTTCTTCAAGTTTTCTTCCCAATTATTCCCCAGTCATTACTGACCAGTACCTCTTTATTTTTGTCAAGCTTGAGGAGGATAACATATGCTTGTTCTATAATTTACCCTTCGGGCAAACTCATCGCTATGTTTTAACGAGCCTAGCGATAGTGAAACGCGTTCTTGTCTGTATGGATAAGTTTGTCGCTATTCGGTTTTAACGAGTTTAATGACAAGGATAACTCGGTCCTTTTCAATTTTAGAGAGTCTGAAAAAGGGACGTAAAGAAAAATCCAATAATCCTTTTTTGTCATATAATCCCTTGAGTCCGAAAAAGTATAAAACAATACAAAAGGGATAAATTTTCGGTACTTTTAATGAGCCGAACAAAACAAGCGCTTGATCTTTTTGTGTAATAATCCCTCAAGTCCAAAAATATTAAAATCGAAAGGAGAGATAGCACTTCCGGTCCCTTTAACGAGCTGGAGAGGCCAATGGCTCGACAATCTTTCCATATTTTACGAGTTAGTTGAAAAGAGCTTAAAGGAGAGTCATTTTTTGAGGAACGAGTGATAAATTCGGGTAGTAGCTGATTCCACGTAAGGTTTGTAATTTTCCAATCAAGGCAGTGTCACAAGGATGGCTAACAGGATCACTCTTCGCAGCTGTTCCTCAAAAAGGGTAAAAAATCAAATGGAGGTGAATGATCGGCCAATACAGAGTGGAGGTGATGATGAGAACACGACCAAGGCTTCAAAGGCTGGTGATAATACATTCACGAAGGTTATTTACCAGAAATCGGTTCATTTTTTAATGAGCTTAAACTCTGGGGGAACATTTGCTCATTGCTTATGTTTATTTTTTAACGAGCTTGAATTCCGTTTTAAAACTGCTCGATCCAGTCGTATAATAAGGATGTCTCATATAAAAATGACATTTTTTCAAAGCTTTGCCCCCGCATCATTTCTTTATGCAAGTTAGGAAACGACCAATCCTACTAGTTTAAAAGGTTAGAGGACCTATAAATTTAAAAAATAAATGGTCGCTCTTCGCTTGCATGCCAAAAGGTTTGCATGTCCCCAGGTATAGTGAAGTAGAGTTTCGAGGTTACTGCTCAATTTGTAGACAAAACATTTGTTTTATTGGGAAAGGCCTACCTTTTCCAGGTTACCCTTCAATTTGCAGACAAAACATTTGTTTTATCGGGAAAGGCCTACCTTCTAACGAAGGTATCTTATTTCAGTCTAATCCCATTTTCCAAAATGGACGGGTGTTTTAGCCAGTCATATATCCTCCGTGGAAACCTACCCTATACCCAAGGTTTTCCTGTCGAAACAAGCCAGGGTGCATGCCCCCTGGGTTTCAGTCATATCCTCCGAATCACTCGTGCTCATCAGGAGGACAGACTGGGGATTGATGGACATTCCTTGCTTGAAAAGACCATTCAGGGTTGGTGTATGACTATTTGTTATGTGTGAACTGGGGAATGAAAGCTGGTATACGAGCTTGACCACTCTTCCTTCATGCAGAAAACACATTACTCTAAAGAGTGAGGAGATAATGGCTCCCATGCAATAAATATAGTCTCATCCAAGGAGTAGATTATAATCTAGGGGTCCTTGTACTACCATTACGTTCATGTGAATGTTTTTCCTTCTCAATGTTATCGACACATTGGGAAGGATCCCTAATAGTCGACTGGTTCCTTTATCAAAGCCTGTTAGATTTCTCATCTCAGGCAAAAGTGATGGCGAACCAAGCGCTTTCCAAGCATTTGAGGAAAGGATACGCACAGAAGCCCCTTCATCTATGATGGTACCAACCATGACCATTCTGTATATTTGAGCAATGATTCGAAATGGTACACTAGCCGGTAAGCAGGGTCTGCCTAGTAGATTCCAATCGAAGGAAACAACTAGGTTTCTTGGAGGTGGGACCGAATAGATGGCCGGATACGACTCTGACGAACTTCCTTCCTGCGGTAAAGGAATGGGTGACTGCCCCCATGCTCATCGAAGTCTGTGCTTACGAAGAGAATTTGGACGATGTCATTCTTGTTCTCTTCAGTGACTGTATCATCTGAAGATGGATCCTCTGAAGGCAAGAGGTTCAACTGCCGCCTCGACCTTTTGACTTTCGTCTGGTGTGGATTCAGCTAGTTTATCTTCAATGATAGATGTTTCGATCGACCACGAGGGCGTGTCACCTAGATTTTCAACTAGTGACGGACTCGGCAAGAGCTTCTTATATCTAGGAGGAAGCCGTAACGGTGAAACTGGACGGTCATCCAAAACTCTTTTAGCCTCGTCTAAGAAGGGACAACGGTGGACGGCATGATCACCTTCACATAGTTTACAAGGAAATGTACATCTTCCTTTTTGTCCAGGGGCTTCACTTTCACTAGTTGACAGTGTACTTTCAACATGACCATCAAAGGTTGATGACACCGGATTATGCAAACGAGGAGACCAGTCCCTTAAGATCCGAGGGATGCAACAACAATCTCGATGATAGTGGTCTCCTTTGCAAATCACACATGGCGATTTAGGCCTGGATGGTGCAGTGTCTGGATTTTTGCTAGACGATGCCTGGTCGGCCCTTTTTGCCTTTGGCTCCTTCTTCTTCTTCTCTTTCTTCTTCTTCTCCTTCTTCTTCTCAGTTACTTGATTTTTTGCTTTACCAGCTTCATCAAGTGAAGAGGAAGGAGGAGAGGAAGAATTGGACGAAGTAGAGGGTTGGGGGGTAACTTTGGTATCGTTTAGTTGTTGACTTGATTGTTCAGGAATCACGGTGTTCTGAACAACAGAGGTTGAGAAGAGCCATATGGGCAAGCCGATTGTCAATCCTGGAAGCGACAATGTGGCCATATGGGGTGCACCAACATCTCCGCAAGAGGAGAAGGGACTAGGATTTCCTCCAAGGGGAATTCCTTGGTTGGTGGACTCCATTTTTCTCAACCTAAGACCAACATAGGAAAGGTGATATTTATTCCATTTAAAATAAATTTTGGATGCTTTGACACAACTTGTTTTTTCAATTTTTAAGAGTCGAGAAAAAACAAAAGATGACTCTAGGTGCCTTCGATTTTTAATGAGCATGAAGTGAAAAGTGCTTAGATGGACCTTTTCCTTTAAGGAATCTAAAAAGGAACAAAAGAGATTGCTCTGGAAATCTAGACAAAGGGATTACCAAACCAACCACAAAACTGCAGAATACTTTTTACGGTACGACAGTCAATCTTCCCAAATGCTGTGTTCAGTGCATTGCGATCGATAGGGCGGCAGACACGGTTTCCTATGGATAAAGGATAAAGCCTATTGTGGTCTCCCAATATATACTGGACGATACGTGGGAGCACAAGTTTTTACTAGCACTTATCGTCTCAAGGTGGAGGAATCACCCAACCAACAATGAAAACAATAGTTACCAGGCTTTACGACGCCGAAATACGTCTCTAGCCTAGACTTCTAAATGTTGTGTGTTAGGTTCCAAAGCATTCTTAGATTCATTAAATTTATTTTACAGTTGATCTTTCTTAAGAAATTTTCCTTTCAGGTTCACCACGTGATGTAGATGTACAATTCCTAAAATGCAATCTAAGATGATAAACAGTCATTTAATCTTCTTTCTGCAATGAAAATCCTAGCTACAAAGGAAAGAGAGATGATATTCTTTCAACATAGAGCAGAGAGCACACACTATATGCATTGTCCTAAATCAAACCAACAAACAGTCTAAATGAAAATGCAAATGCACGTGCATGTATTTGTTTTTCACCTTCTTAATGTGTGAATGATAAAAAGAAAGCTAAGCGCAAATCTGAATTATTTTTCAAAGTGACATTACTAGCCAGTTTCTTTTCAAGACAAAATGAGGACAATGACGACACTTTGCGATTTGGAATTGAAAACTTGCTTTCGACACTTGAAAAAATACTAATTCAAATCAAATACAAGAGTAACAGTGTAATCGACTATCAAGAACAATCGGATTCTCTTCTATGACTGAAAATGACACTTGCGACACTTTCAAATCAAGAAACGACAGTTCAATTACGCTACTTCTTTTTAAAAGAGAATTGAAAATGGCTCAAAATACATAAAAAAAATTACAGTTCTTTGCACAATGGAGGTAGAATAATGGCAAGGAAGGGGGTTTCAACAGAGGTGTACTGACTACAGGCAGCAAAACTCTTGAATAGAGCTGAAAAGAGTGAACAAAGAAACCAAAATCTAGGAGCATGAAAGGCCTTGTCTGATCAACGCACTTGTAACACAGTGAAAAAGAGATGCAGCGCACCTACTACACTCAGGAAGTGCGATGCATCCAGAATTCACAGAAGAGACAGTACGTTGGACCAGGGACGAGACTTTAGCTGGGTTCCCAGTCACAGTTTATAGCTCAGTTCAGGGATTTAGGTCGAGCAAGTGTTAATCGGTAAATCAATCACAGGGTAGATCTAAAGAGGTTACTAGAGCCACCACAAGGGCAATTAGAGAGCTTGTAAATCAATTGTTTAGTTCATAAATGAAACCCGAAGATAGACTGTAGCAGCAGTGATCTACTTTGCACTTGCATAGAAAATGTAATTCGAAGGCTAGCTGGCTTAACTTTAGGCTCTGTATGTAAGTTTATAAAGTAAACAAATGTAGATAAACAAAAAATCTATTTGCTCCCTAGCGGAGTCACCATTTTGTTATCGGGAAATCTAGTGTTTATGCAGAGCTGCTAGCCCCACTAAGGCTGGTAGCTACCTTAGAAACAAACAAACTGAAACTACTTTCATTTTCCTTTATGAGAAATAGATAAGAGGGGAATAAAGGAGACCGACCTCTGTCTTGAGCTTGGTTCCTTGCTCGATTCCTCTCCCTTCTGATAGATCTTCGCCACTCGCTTCCTCGTCTACCCAGCTTCAAAGAGCACCTGTAGAATCAAAGCAACATAAAACTATCCAAGAACATAGATCTATTATCATAAACAATATAGGACCAGATATATATTGACCACACAAATGCATATATCATCAGTCATACAAGAATATGGAGGAAAACTTGAATAGCTTTATTGATAATCAAGAAATAGGAAAGAGGATTACAACCAATTTTTCTGACCCAGCATCATCCTCTCAGCAAGAAATCCCTTCTTCACCTCATGAAAAGCTTAAATCACCCAACACTATCATATTGCACCATGAAACCAGTAGCACTTCCTTACAAGATACGAAATTCCAACCTCTGGATCTCTGAGATGAGGGATCCATATATAGATGTTTGCAAGGGGGGGTGAGTCAGCTTTTGAGATTTGATTAGTGTCCTCTCTCTGATAGTTCTTGATTCCACTTGGAGATTGATGATCTCTTACTCATCCCTGGGCGAATGCAGAGAGGCAAGTGTCACAGGAGAAGTTTCTAGAAGATTCCATGATCCTCCACCTTGCAGATTGACCCTGCCATTTGTCCACTCTCACCCATCGCACCCCATAGAAGGGATTTTCAAGATGCATCGCACCTCTTGTGTGTATTTAGGCGGGATGCAATGCACTTGGACCATGGAGCAGGTTTGATGGTCCAGTTTTGACCAGTTCTGAGCAGTTTTTCATGGAGAACATCTGGGAGAAGATGTAATCAGTTGACATTGTTCTTTTAGAGGTTGGAACAACACTTTTAGGGACTTAAGAGCCCTTTTTTACAGACATTTATGACTAGGGTTGTAGTGCCCAAAAATGTCTATAACAATGTCCATGATCCAATCAGTTGCATCTTGTTCCATGTAGTCTGGATTCAAATCTATTGGTGTGAGCTGTTCTACAATGTCGGATGTGCTGAGTATGGCGGAAAGTATGGCCGAAGGTGATCCACATTGAACATTGGGTGTAGGCCAAGGAATGGTGGAATGTTGAGCTCAAAATAATTATCCCCCATAGCCTTGTTGATGGCGTATGGTCCATATTGAAGCATGTGAATCTTGCGGTGGGGCCCAACGAGTTTCTCCTTTTGTAAATGTAGCCAAAATTTGTGGCCCACCTAGAACTTGTGTGGCACCCAATGCTGATCATGTCGCTGCTTGCAATTAGCATTGGCTTTGTCCAATATGTCATGGACTTGTTGGTAGATGTGTTGAATGTGCTCAATGAAGCTATTTTCCTTGTTTGCTTCAGACTAGACATGCGTTGAATCTGCCTGAGTCGCTGCAAATGGTATGCCCACATCAATGGGACATAGTGGTTGGAATCCTAAGCCCACCTAAAAAGGGCTGTGGCTAGTCAAGTTGTGGAGAACCTGGTTGTAGCTATGTTGGACATAAGGGAGGCTCTCATCCCATGTGCGTGGATACTTTGAGTTGTACATGCGCATAATGTGTACAATCATCCTGTTGACAACCTCTGTCTGGCCATCAATTTAGGGATGGAAAGTTGTTGACATAGTGATCTTGGTGTCCAACATCAACCAGAGACTGGACCAAAATGTACTGAGGAACATGCTGTAGCGATCTGAGATGATAGACTGTGGGATATCAAAGTGTACCCACACTCATTCAAAGAAGAGTTTAGCAGTGGCTTCTGTTGTGATAATCTTCTTGCAGGTTGCCATAATGGCCATCTTCGAGAATCTGTCGACGACCACAAAAAAATAGTAATTTCCATGCTTAGTAGAAGGAATGCTTGACATGTAAACCATGGAGATGGATTCCCAAGGTCGACTAGGGTTAGGTAGCGGAGTATAGAGACCTTTCTTCTTGATTTTTAGTTTGGAAATGACACAGGTAGTGGAGGACTTGATGTACTTCCTGACATCCTGTCAAAGATTCAACCCATAGAAATAATTCTATATTAATACCACCGTTTTATCAACTCTAAAATGCCCAGTTGCCTGACTGTAGTGTGCTTCCCAAATTATCTTCACACGCTCACTTGAAGGAACACAAATGTGTCCCAGGTTTTTGAAAGTGTCTCATTGTGATATGCCACTAGATGCCCTTGTTGAGTAAGGACTGCCCCAATATCATAGTCAGAGGAATCTATGTCAATCTCAAAGGGTTGTTGCAAGTCTCGTAATATGAGCACTGGTGCAGAGCAGAGGCAATGTTTCAACTCTGTGAATGCCTTCAATTGAGATTCAGACCAAAATATTTTTTCTTTCACTCCTGTTTTGGTGGCTTGACTCAAGGGCGAAGTGATATGAGAGAACCCAAACATGAACCTGTGGTAGAATTGGCCAGACCTAGAAAGCTGCAGAGCTCTTTAAGAGTTTGGGGCTGGCCAATCCTGAATGACTTGGATCTTCACTGGATCCACATGCACACCCCGTTCATCAATAATGTATCCCAGATATTGAACCTGGGTCATGCCAAAGGTGCATATCTCCAAATTGGCACACATCTTGTGTTGCTGAAGTGTTTGGAGAACCTCTCAAATGTGGTGGAGGTTCTCTTCCCAACTCTGGCTGAAGATCAGGATGTCATCCAAATGAGTTGGTGAATGGTCACAATATATCATCCATCAGCCTCATGAAGGTTGCAAGAGCATTCGTCAACCCGAAAGGCATAACCAACCATTTTAAAAGGCCCTCCTTGGCTTTGAAGGCAATCTTCCACACATCAGATGGTTCGATTGGTACTTGGTGATACTCAGACTTCAAGTCGATGTTTTTGAAACATTTTTCCCCCTTGAGTTGGTTGAAAAGGTCATCAATCCGTGCGATCGGGTACCTATTCCAGATAGTGATCTTGTGTAGCGCCCGATAGTCAATACAGAGTCTCCAAGACCCATCCTTTTTATGTACCAACACGTTTGGGCTCCGACAGGGCAATGAACTCGTCCGAATGTGACCTTTATGCATCAACTCCTGAATTTGCCTCTTGATTTCATCGTTCTCTAGAAAAGGGTGCTGATAGATTGGCCCATTGGGTAACAACACACCTGGGGTCAGATCGATGGAGTGATTGACCTGTCAATACAGAGACACCCCGCGGGGAGGTGAAGATGTCTTCATACTGCTCCACGACCTTGTCCATCTGTTGTTGTCATGCGAAGGGGCCCTGTCTGAAGGTCATGGCCACTGTCTTCATTTTTCCTTAAGGGTGTATCATGAGGAAAAAAAAATTCCCAGTTTTTGAAATGATCTTACTGCATTGTTTTGTAGTAACCAGAGAAATGGTTGTATGCAGTGCTACCTTCGGTATCCTGTACAACTTATTTCCTAATGTAACAATAACACCGTGAGGCCTCAAATCATACACAACATGCCGCTTCTGCAAGTATGGTTGGCCTAATAATACATCACAAACATACAGGGAGCAACATCACATAATACCTCATCTGTGAAGTGCTTGATGTTGTATGGAAGGTGATATTGTTGGCTCATGCGCAAATCCCGTCCTTGGTAAAGACATCAAATGGTGTACAGTTGTTGGTGTGCTATGGCCATTAAGCCCAGATACTTCATTAACTATGCTGCAATGAGGTTCTTTTGTCTCCCGATGTCAACAATGAACTGTAGCAGGGAACCTGTTACCCACATCTAGGAGTGGAAGAGACGCCCCTCCTCCTCTGGATCTTCACCTTCCTCCTTATCGATCTTTGTGGTGGTGATAGTGGCGTTAGGCTCCGCATCAATAATATGCTTCCCTTTGTCATTCCCTTGTTGGGTTCTAACACAGAGTCAGAACATGCATCTAATTCTGAAGCCTTCAGCTTGGCCACAAGTGACTGCTTGGCTCGACACTCACTTGTGTTGTGGGTGGAGCTCTTATGGAACTCACACCTCTTTCTCGTGTCCTTCTTCAGCTTTGCAATGTTGTCATTTTCTTGTTGCCTTGGTGACTTTTCCTAGGCCATCACGCCTTGGTTTTGTCCTTTTTTCTGCAGTTTGGGGGTACCCTTCCATTGCTTCAGATTCATAGATCCAAAGTTTCTCCTATTTTGTTTAAATTTCTGCTCGATCTTGACAGTGTATCGGTACGTCTTGATGAGTGAGGAGTGTATAGGAACTCCATCTCATCCTAGATGTATCTATGTAGGCAGTCGTGGAACTTAAGTACCAATTGTTTCTTAGAATCCTTGATACCCAACTTCGTGCAAAGGGCATGAAAAACATTGTTAAACTCTGGCATGTCTTGGTCCCTTCCCTGTGGTAGCATGGCCCACTTTATGTATTTGTCCTTGTAGCTCCCGACATGGTAGTACTACTCCTTGATGGTGTCCTTGAATGAATTCTAGGTGGTAGCAACTGAAAATAGTGAGGTCGTACTTTCATACTTCTATTCACAATAACTTTCCCACCAGTCCTTAACGTGGGGTGCAGCTTTGAGTAAAGAAAAAGTAATATTTTCTCTGTTGGAAAAATCATGAACAAAAAAATATCCTTCTAGTCGATTCAACCATTTATCAATGGCGTCTGCATTTATTTGGCCCTAAAATATGGGAATGTCAAAGTTTACTTGTACCTTAAAAGGTGTGGAGCCTCCAGAGTGGTTGTTGGATGTGGATGTGCCACCGGCGAGAAACCATTGAAGGATCTGGGAAAAGTTATCCATGATCATGTTCCTTTGTTTCTCGAGGGCCTCTTCGAGAAATATTTTGATAGGATCTCCTGCTCCCTCATCTTTCTTTTCTTCCCCCATGGGAGGTCGTCGGGGTTTATGAGGCTAGTCTTGCAAAGGTTCGACCATTTTGAGCCCTAACGCCTTATATCCTAACCTTGTTAGGGACATGCAAAGAAAAATAGAGAAAGAGCAACCTCTGCACTGATAGCACTGATCTAAATTTCAATAGGAACGCAGGAATTTACAGGTATAACCATAACTACAGAGAAGCAACATAAATAACACTTCCTTTCATTAATATAAAATAATGAAATATGCTTACAAACAGAATGGAAATGAGACTAGGTCGGGCAATGGTAGCTTATCTTTGAGAAGAGATGTGGTGTCTACATGCCTTTGATCTAAGTTACAATGAGTTCCAAGGGTCTTTTTAATATTGAACTATAAGAGAAAGCCCTAAACAACCAAAACCCTAACCTGAGGACATGTATCACCAAGACTTTATGGGCCCCGTTGGGGTTGGTTGGGCAACAAAATTCACGGGGTCGTAACTTGGTCTTATTATCTCCGTTTGATGTGCATGTTACCTCGTTGGAAATATGTCTCTGAGGACTACAACTGGAAAAAAGAAAAAAAAATGTCGTTTAGGGCCTCAAAAAAGCTTCAGAATTTTAGGACCTGAAAAACTACCAAAAACAGTAAATTGTGCTACATATAAGGAAACTAAAAAACTAAAAGAAAAAATGGTACGGGTCCAAGGGGAATAGGCAAGTGCTCAGCAATATCCACCTGGATCATTCCTGCCCCCTTAGGAAGCAATGGTCTCGATTGCATTGAGTTCCTCCGTGAGATGAGGAAACTTCTGCTAAACTTGGCCCTAGTGAGCCATTTTCCTTGGTCCAGGAGTTGGCTGACATTGAGAACTCGATAAAGTTGGATCTTCTGCTGGCAATTGTTCTAGATACGTGTGTCCATGATCCAATCAATTGCAATTTGTTCCATGCAATCTGGATTTAAATTTGTTGGTGTGAGATGTTCTGCAATGTCGGATGTGTCCAGTAATGGTGGAAAGTATGGCCGAAGGCGATCCACATTTAACATTGGGTGCAAGCCAAGGAATGGGGGAATTTTGAGCTCAAAAGAATTATCTCCCATAGACTTGATGATGGTGTATGGCACATATCGAAGTGGGAGAATCTTGTGGTGGGGCCCAACAAGACTCTCCTTGTGCAAATAAGACGCTCCTTGTGCAAATGTAGCCAAACTTTGTTGCCCACATGGAACTTGTGTGGCACTCGATGTTGATTATGCCGCTTCTTATACTTAGCATTGGCTTTGTCTAATATTTTATGGACCTGTTTGTAGAAGTATTGAATGTTCTCAATGAAGCTATTTTCCTTGTCAGTTTCAGACTGGACATGAGACGAATCATCTTGAGTCACTGCAAATGGTATGACCACATCAATGGGACATAGTGGCCGGAATCCCAAGCCCACCTGAAAAGGGTTGTGGTCAGTTGAGTTGTGGAGAGCCGGACTGTAGCTATGCTAGACATAGGGGAGGCTCTCATCCCATGTGCATGGATGCTTTGATTTGTACATGTGCAGTATGTGTATGATCATCCTGTTAATGACCTCAGTCTGGCCATCATTTTGGGGATGGAAAGTTGTGGACTTAGTGAGCTTGGTGTCCAGCATCAACCAAAGTCTGGACCAAAATGTACTGAGGAACCTACTGTCCCGATCTAATATGATAGATTGTGGGATCCCAAAGTGTACCCACACTCGTTCAAAGAAGAGTTTAGCAATGGCTTCTACTGTTATACTCTTCTTGGAGGCTACCATAATGGCCATCTTTGAGAATCTGTCAATGACAAAAAAGTTAAAGTTGTTTCCATGCTTACTAGAAGGAAGGCCTGACATGTAATCCATGGAGATGGATTTCCAAGGTCGACTAGGGGTAGGTAGTGGAGTATAGAAACCTTGCTTCTTGATGGTCAGTTTGGCAATGGCGTAGGCAGTGCAAGATCTGATGTACTTTTCGACATCTTGTCAAATATTCGAGCAATAGAAATACTTCTACAATACTTCCACCATTTTCGCGACCTTGAAATTTGTAGCTAATGAGGCTCATCATTGGGTAAAATATATGGACCTTAATACACCTCCAAAATTACTAAAATAAACTCTTCTCATAATTCTTTACATGTTTTAATTATATTTTGCTTAATGAGATGTGTAAAAGTAAGATGTCATGTCTAGTGGTCTAATGTGCATTGATTGCAAGTTTTTGGGGGAAAATTATGGCCAATTAGGGTGTAGGATCTCGAATGAGACAAGAAGAAGAGCTTATAGGAGATGTATCTCCCTCATTAAATCCTCACTCACTCGAATATCCCTCAATAAAATCACACCAGCTCGGAATTGCAGGCAGTCGAGTCATGATGATCATTGGCAACCAAGCTAGTGATAGTTAAGAACCAGTTAATCTCAACATTGGGAGCCCAGATACCTAGATTTAAGGAAGTTGTTGGAAAATTCAGTTTTATAAATAAAGAGGCCTAAATGCTCATTAGGATCAGATTTTTTATGCAAAATAGCTAAGCAATTTTCGAGTTGAAGGACTGTGGCCAAACACTGTTATGTTATTTTTTGATATGTTAATGAAAATGAGCAACATTCCCTTGATCCAACACTGAGCTGACTCAGATGGCTAAAGCTCTTGCATTAGGGCCTAACCCTAGCATTAGAGATTCCTCTTACTGTACTTTTATACTTAGGTTATTTCATGGATTACTTGTTAAATTGATTTTGGTGTTGTTACATTGCAAGTATTGGTAAATTTGATTAGTTTGCTTCCACTTGTGCATAGCTTTAACAATAGAATTGGAGAGATAAGTAAATATTCAAAAAAGGCTGATAATAGGTGGATCTTACCTCATTCCTCCCTTTAGGGACCATGGTTTGAGGAAAAACTCCCATTTAGCCCAAAAAGACAGAATTCTGGTTTCTTATGAAACTTAGGGTTTTTCTGCTAATTAGGTCAACATTTTTCAGTTTTAGAACATAGGTTGTAGCTATCATTTCTGATATCTTAAGTTTTGTATTAATGTCATGTTGCTTTCATAATAGGCTTCAAGAATTTCAATGCATGAACTTGGCAAATAAATGATGCAAATTTTGTTTCCTTATATTGTTGTAAACCCTTTATGTTTTGAGATGATTTATGGATAAATGCCAACAATGATGTGTATGTTGCAAGAGTTTCAATATTGCAAGAAGACCTCATATCATTATTCTTAGCCAAACCATACCAACCCATGATCACCAAAGGCCACTAAGTTCTCAATTTGATTTATCATTTTACAAGGACAACTTGCCATGCTTGTTGAGAAAATCCAACCATCATAGAGCTTCATTTGAGTTTTGAGTGAGTTCCAACCACTTCCTTTCCTTATCCCTCCCATCACTCACCTTCACTAATCTCCATACTACCGTCCAAATCACTCCTTATGTTCTCGGCCTATTCCTATAGGAAAACAAGGGATATTGTAGGTGAACTAGGACATCCTGTAGACATCTTGTAGGAAAACCTATAGTGGTCTGTTTTGAGCCCAGTTTGTGACAAAAACATCATGAAAGATTGGAGAAGACTACTTGCCTCCCAAGCCATTTGACCCATTACACTCATCTCCCTCCACACCTATCCCACCTTCCATGCAACCACGAAGGATTAGCATTCATGTTTTTACAAAAAGACAAAAAGACAAAAGGTTGTTATGCTTATTCACGTGCAGAGCAGTTAAGTGCTTGTTTAGATCATATTTCATGCTTAGGTTAGCTAAGATTTCACTTGTGTTAAATTATCATTCATTTGAAGCAAGGTATCTTAAAAAATAGCTAGATGAGTTGTGTGTTTTAGGCATCTATTTTAGTCATTCATTACTGCAATAGGTAGCATTTCAATCCTCTCAATTAGGGTAATATTCTCCTTTCTCAATTGGTAATCAAACTTCTTCTAAATCAATAGAAGGCTAGTTTGAGAAACCCTAGTGGTCTATCATCCTAGCTCAGCAGTGACATATATTGGATCCATTACATCTATTTGTGTATACAACACTTTCACCTCCAAGTTTGTATGAACCCTGAGTTGATGAAGTAAAGTTGGTAGCCCCAAGAGTTGCATCATTCTTGTTGTAATAGTGGTGCTCACCATTTTTTGGCACCGTTGCTAGGGAGGTGTTTGAGTAGATGTGATTTCTACTTTTTTTCTTCCATTTCTTATCTCTTTCATTCTGCTACTAGTTTCATTTTCACAAAGTAGTTGTAAGTTGGTTTGCTTTCCTTTCCATTATGCAAGTGATTTCATTCAGTAGCTAGTTTCAATTCAGTTTTTCTTTTCAATTCTGCAGTTAGTCTTAAAGATTGAAAAAAAAAACAAAAACACTTCTTTCATGCCTCATAGGAATAGGGATAACTTAGGAAAATTTCTATCAAATACCCCCACCACTTCAAACAACCAACCTTCCTTCTTCTTTGGTGGCTGTGAATTAGAGGACCCCTTCGGTGAACAACCAAAGATTTTTGAAGAGCTTATAGGGGAAGAAGAGGAACCCATTCCAACTGAAATAATTGCTAAAAATAGAAATGAAAGGGAAGATAGAGAAATAATTGAGTGTGATTTTCCCATCAGAGAAACTAATGGGGATGCTAAGATGAAAAACATAAGCCCCTCTGCTCTTCCTCACTTCCATAGCCTGACCTCAAAATATCCATATACTTTCTTGTTTGAATTTGTTGTCATTTGCAAAACTTATGATTACACCAATGTTGATCATAAGTTGAAATTATTCCCATCCACTCCCAAGGTTGTAGCTCTATGCTGGTTCATGGGTTTACCTGGGGATAATATCATCACCTGGGCTGATATGCAACAAGTATAGGGACTACTACAGGTCTAAAGACACCAAAGAGGAAATTTTTAGAATGACCTTGGGGCATGATGAGTCCTTATAGGATTATGAGGAAAGATTCCAGCTTAGCTATAAAAGGGATAGGTGCACACTTGATCCTGAGTCACTTAATTTATTCCTTCTTAGGGGGATTAGGGAGGATCTCCTAGAAACTGCGAACCTACTATCAAGAGGAGAAATCTACCAACTACCCTGTGAGGATACCAAGACCATTTTCAAGAACCATTCTAAGGCAGCTAGAAAAAGGGGTAAGGTGAATCAAACAGTGGCCATCTCATCTTCTTCTAACACATATATAAAAAGTGAAATTGGAAGCATGTTGGAAGATTTTAAGAGTGAAATGCTGCAAACCCTTGCCTTGCATATAGACATTATGCAAATCAAGAGGAATAAAGAGGAAGCAGAGAGAGAATTAGCCATCTTCTGCCCTAGATGCACAAGGAGGCACCCTAGGAATGAATGTCCATTAAGCCTTATAGAAATATGCTCGGTATGGGAAGAAAACCCCTCCAGAAACAAGTGCCCTTCTTTGCCTGGACTAAAATATGTGTACCAAGGAATTGAAGGGGTGACCGAACAACTCTGCTACATAAATCAAAGGAGGTGTCATGGGCCTCGACCATACTAGTAGGGCATGCAAGGGTCATCCTATGAATATTACAACCCTAACCAAAACATATCCATTCCCTCTTGGCCCCCCCTGCTCATCCCTCCTGGTCTACACCTTCTCACTGGTATTTTTCACCTCAGTACCATTCCAAGATGACCGACCAATCATTTCAGCCATATACTTCTCCACAACCTCATTAGAATGCACCACCCCAGGGGTGGAGGCGCCCATATAACAATGCTCTAACTTTATTGCCTTCACCTCCATCTCAACCACAACTTTTACACTCTTCTCCACCTAAACAACCTCACATGCCTTACCTACCAAACCCGAACCCGAACAACAGACAGGCACAATAGGTCTACAGTGGAGAGACATCCTACTTTTCTTATGTTGTGGAAATTCAGGAAATCAACCCTAGGTCTGGGAGAGTGATCCTAGATAACCAACTTCCATCTCCACCTAGGGAGAGTAAGGAGGAAAGAGAGGAAAGTATTCCTAGAGTGAATCTACCACCCTTTCTTGAAAGATTAACTCTTCTAGTCCAACATATCACAAAAGAGAATGAACTTCTCGGTGAATTAAAGAATCTATGTGTCAAAAGACCACTTCTCTAAGAAATTAAAGATGTACCAATTTACAACAAGCTAATTAAAGAGAAGTGTTTCAAACATCCAGGGAGGTGAAAAAGAGACACCCCTACCATTAATGTCATTGGACAGCTATCCAACTTAATGTTGGGGTAGGTAATTTTCCTAAAGTATTTAGACCCTGAGAGCCCTATAGTAGATGTACACATCAATGGAACCATTTTCTCCCATAACTTGATTGATCTTAGGGCTACCATTAATGTAATGAATATTGACACTATGCTCAAGTTAAATATCCAGGGTTCATTAAGAAAGACCACGACAGTCTTGTAGCTTGTAGACCGATCCACAGTGGCCCCTAAGGGGATTGTTGATGATGTGATGGTCTTCATTGACTCTTGGGAGTACCTTAAAGACTTCTTAGTTCTCCATCCTAAGAAAAAATTTAATGGTTATCATCTCATACTTGGGAGGCCTTGGTTAGCCACTGTTGATGCCTACATAAGCTGCAGGGCTGGAAACATGACTATAAAAAATGGGCATCTATCCAAGTAGTTGGTCCTGTACCCTCTTGCTCGGCCATATTTAGAACATGACTTACCTTTATGGCTAGAAGAGGAGGAAGAAGATGAAGTCTACTCCTCCCAAATCTATACCCTAGAAGTTGCATCCTGATGAAGATGATTTGAATGAACACGTCCTCCAAAATCCAACTCCCAATACCATGACTCTAGAGGCAGTAGTGAAGGAAACCAAGAACAACCATTGGATTGATCTATGCTTAGCCGACTCAAATCCTACTCGTGTCAAGACAATAGAATTCATCCCCCAAAGAACACTGAAAATAAACCCCTCTCTCTCTATACACCAAGAAGAAGAGTTATGTACTATGCTAAGAGAGAATTTGGATGCCTTTGCTTGAAATTACAAAGAAATGAAGGGAGTTCACTGCTTGGTGTGCACTCACCACATTTACATCAAAGAAGGTTCCAAACCAGTCCAACAAACTCAAAGGAGAATGAATCCATCTCTCAGGGATATAGCCAAAGAAGAGTTACAAAAGATGCTGGATGCAAGATTCATTTACCCTATCTTAGACAGTGAGTGGGTGTCTCCTTTGGTGCTGGTAGTAAAGAAAAATGGAAAGTGGAGGATTTCTGTTGATTACAGAGAGTTAAATAAGGAAACAAAGAAGGACCATTTTCCTCTACCTTTCATTGATAAAGTGTTAAATGGCCTGGCAGGGAAAACGTTTTTCTCTTTATTAGATGGGTTCAACGGGTACAATAAAATCCAGATTAGCCCAAAGGACTAGGATAAAACCACCTTCACCTGCCCTTGGGGTACTTTCTCTTATAGGATCCTGCCTTTTTGTCTATGCAATGCCCTACCACTTTCCATAAGGTTGTCTTGAATACCTTTGTAGAGCCAGTCCATGATGCACTAGAAATTTATATGGACGACTTCACACCCTATGGGTGTGATTTCGAGGAGGCTCTCTCTAACCTGGGTAAGGTGCCAAATAAATGCATTGAAATGAACTTATCCCTTAGTCCTGGAAAATGTGAGTTCTTGATGAATACAGGGACTGTTCTAGGTCACTCAATATCCCGAGAAGGACTACATGTAGACCCAAATAAGATAGTCATCATCAAAAGGGTCCCGACTCCGTAGAAACAGACGGATGTCAAAATTTTTTTATGTTTTTCCAGATACTATAGGAGATTTATAAAAGATTCCATCAAGTTATCTTCTCCTTTATTTGGGTTATTGTCCAAAGACTTCAAATTTTTATGGTCAGAAAGTTGTCAAGAAACCTTGGACACCCTAAAGGACAAGTTGACTACTACACATATTCTCCAAGGCCCAAATTGGGCTCTTCCTTTTCACATCCAGGCCGATGCCTCTCACAAAGCTATAGGAGCAACTCTAGGCTAGATCTAGGGCAGGGCTCTGATCCCAATGCCAATCCCATAAGCAGCTGTAAAGGTCTAGCAAAATGGGTAACTAAAAAAACATGCAATGCATTCCTGTTGTAGGGCTGAAGATATAATCCTAGTTCAGGTAGGTGGGTGAAAGAGGCAAAGGTCTTATGCCATTTACCTCATTAGTAAGAATTTGTCGAAAGCCTAGTTGAACTACATAGTGACTGAAAAAGAGCTCTTAGCTGTTGTGCATTCACTAAATAAATTTAGGCATTACATTACTAGATACCAAAAATTTGTACATACTAACCATGCTGCAATTAAATACTTGATTAATAAACCTAATGTAAATGCCCAAATTATTAGATGGTTACTTTTATTGCAACAATTTGATTTAACTATTATTGATAAGCCTAGAAAGAAGAATGTTGTGTAGATTTTTTATCCAAATTGACTTTGCTTGTAGGGGAGGAAGGAATGGTTGATGATCAGTTATTAGATGAACATTTATTCTCCATTTCAATTCTCTCTCCATAGTTTGCTAACATAGAAAAATACTTGGTTTCTGTAGAGTTTCCACCAAATTTTTCCTCCAAGGAAAAAAGCAAGATCATAAAAAAGAATGCCCCATTCACTTGGATTGGGGGAAATCTCTTCAATCTAGGTTCATATCAAATTTTAAGAAAATGTGTCAGGGAGGAGGAAGTCTTCGACATCCTTCTGGCCTGTCATGAAGGGCCTTGTGGAGGTCACTTTGGAGCCAAAAGAACAACATTCAAGGTACTACCAGCTGGTTATTACTGCCCCACTCTTCACCAAGATGTGAGGAGGTATACTAGCCAGTGTGATCAATGCCAAAGGATGGGTAAACCTACCCCAAGGGATGAGATGCCTTAGAAACCTCAAGTGACTTTCGACCCATTTGAAAAGTGGGGCATGGATTTCATTGGGCCCATTGACCCTCCATCCAAACAGAAGCAGTACATCATTGTGTGCATTGAATACTTAACCAAATGGGTTGAAGCCAAAGCCCTCAAAGTAGCAACATAAGAAAAAGTGGTTGAATTATTAAGGGAGAATGTGTTTTATAAGTTTACATCTCACATGATTGAAAATCTATTAAGCCATCACAAGATCAAGCACAAAACATCCACCCCTTACCACCCATAGGCTAATGGGTAAGTGGAAGTAACCAACAGAGCATTGTAAGGAATTTTGACCAAGGTGATTAGCAGCAGTAGAAAGGATTTGGAAGACAGATTAGTTGAGGCCTCCTAGGCCTACAATACGACCTGGAAGACCACCACTAGCTTCACTCCTTATGAGCTAGTCTATGGGAAGAAAACCCTCCTATCCATTTAATTTGAATACAAAACCTCAAGGATGGCAACACAACTGGATTTAGATATCACTAGGGCACAACAAGAAAGATTGATCCATCTGAATGGGTTAGATGAATTTAGGATGCAAGCCCTTCTGCACACAAATGTGACTCCAGTTCAAAGGAAAATATGTCATGACAAGAATATTAAAGACAAATAGTTTCAAAAAGGTAATTGGGCTTTCTTGTATGATTCCCGATACAAGGATTTTAAAGGAAATTTAAGGACTAGATAGTTAGGGCCTTATGTAATAGAAAAGTGTCATGATAATGGTGCTGTGCAGATAAGAACAATTGATGTAGAGGCTATCCCTTTTCTTCTCAATGGGTATAGATTAAAAATCTACAAGAAGCCATTATCAAAGCTGGAATTCATCAATAGCATCAGCAAGACAGTGATGGTGGTAGAGCCAGTCTTAGCTTCCACCCCACCAAGTCACTGAAGAAAAAGAAAAAGAAAATAAAATAAAGGGACTCAGGTGAAAACCTTCATGAGGTACCCGAGTCCCACTGTTGGGTTGAAAACGTCATTAGGGGAATTTTGAGGTCTAAAATGGGCCTCTTAAGGAAATTATAAAATAATAGTGGAAATAATAAAATAAGATTAGATTACATCATCAAAGTTTAGAGCGAAAAAAAGAAAAAGCTAATTTTTCAACTTATCTCCCTATGGGTTTAGTGAAATTTCGCACATAAACACTCGTTGGATGAAAAATATGATTCCTCATCCAAGTAGTACCCATGTTTCATACTTTTGATGGACCCTACTACACAAAAAATGAGGAATACATGAAAAACGTGATTGCAATCATGTTTTTTCATGTATTTTTCGTTTTTCATGTAGCAAGGTCCATCGAAACTATGCAACATGGGTACTCCTTGGACGAGGAATTAAATTTTGCATCCCACGAGTTCTCCTACTTGAAATTTGAGGAAAACCTTAGGGACATATTTAGAAATACGAGTTGAAAAGGAAGTTTTATTACTTTATTATTTTTTAATATATGTACCTTTTTACTCCAAAAATGGTGAATCATCCCCCATGGTTGACATCATCATCTTGAATCCTATTGATTCTTATAAAGTTTATTTTGGTTGTACATTTTTCTTAGGAGGCCTATTTTAGACCTCAAAAGTCCCCTAATGCTTGCGGTGGCCCAAGAGTGTTTAAAAAAAAAGGAGAAAAATAAAAAGATCTCTGGGTGAAAACCTCTTTTGAGGCACCCAAGGTAGGCAACTAGGATGAAAATCTCCTGGGGAGTAGACTAGTTATTTTTCAAAAAAAAAAAAAAATTAAAAGGAGAAAAAAGGAAAGAAAAAAAGAAAAGATACAAAATATGACAATTCTGTTTTGTAGGTCTGCAAGAGGAGGATACACACAACATGAGGAGGATAGCAGGACCTACAAAAGCCATGTTTTAATTCACCCATCTCATATCCTCCATTATTCCCCCACTCTTCAATCTATAAACCACTGCAGCTCATTTCACATAAATTTTGTGTTTTCTATAGGATTCCTTGTAATCCTACAGGCGTTTCCTGTAGAAATGACAGGAGATCTTCAAAACCACAAGAAGAGAAGTCCAATAGCAAAGTGATGTGTTATCTTTAAGGGCTCTGACCCAGGTTCAACTTTAGTCAGCTAAGAAAATCCCAACACTACTGGCCCTTTCAGCATCAGTTCGCGGAGCACGGACCGAAGTCTCACCCGACACAGTATAGGGGGATGTACCAACCAAGTTTCTGCACCGTGAGATGGTCATGATGTCTACTTTGTACCTTCTTCTCTTACTTTGCACAAATTGATAAGTTGTTAGGGCTTATTGATGTAATTTCTCTCTCATCTTTCAGGGCCTTCACGAAGATACCCGACTATCCTTCGTGCAAACCTAGACGATGATTCAAGCACTTACATGCCTTTGTAAATATGTTATTGTATAAGTTCCTGAATTATCTTAAGTGTTCACCAAATTTTCCATGAAATTAAGATTATCTTCCCGTAAACATATATCATTATTTGCATTCATATAACAGATAGAAACATATACATTCGCATATGAAATTAGCATTATAACATAAACCCAATACTCAACATAACATAATCACATGTGATCCACATAGGATCAAATACAAATCTCATTGCCCTGATGATGGACTCACTAAGCTAGTCGAAAACGTTGGTTTCAAAACTGTTCACAGGTTTTTCCACAAAATTAAAAAAAAAAAAATACACAGTAATATCATAATACTTCTTTATTGATGATTTAGATTTTCAATACAGACTCTATCTACCCTGCACACACAGCTGTAGGGGTCCATGCACTCAGCTGCGGACTTCTACCCTAGGTCTCTGCGCACTCAGATGCATAGCCTCTTCGTATGCTAAGACTCTCACTCTTAGCCCTTTACAAACTCATCAAGCAGTTCTACTTGACTCACTTCTTCCCCTAGACTCCTCTAAGACCTCCTTTCTATACAATCCCATGGTCCGCAGACCAAGGGCGGATCTCTAAAACTAACACAACCTATCTAGACTAAGGGTAGAAAACCCTTTTTGACTCTTGATATCTTCGTGCTTCGTGACCACAAAGGGCGGAGACTTTACATTTCTTTATACAAACGTTGGGACTTTTGCACCAAAAACTTGGGTTTTTAACCCCAAAATGGATCCCCACAGGACCCGTTCCCAACAAGCCGCCAACAAAAATATGGTGACTTTCCCTCGAGTCACTCAGCTGGCGTAGAGATCTTGTCGCAAAGACCTCCTAGCTCAACTTGGACTACTACAACTTCGGCAGTACACTTTGCTGCCAGCTACTTCATCACCTTGACTAGTTTCTTCATTGCTGGCCCTGCGCCATCTGATTGAATCTTTTGCTGATTCTTCTACAGATTAGCCAGCTTGGCTTAAATTGTAGTTGTGATCAAATAGGCCTCATCCAACCAAGGCTGTAAGCGAGCCTTCAGCAGTGCTTCCTTGTGCTGAGCTAAATCTACCTGCTCTTTCAATGCCTTGGCCTCTTGCATCTTAGCTAACTTGTGTGTGATGGAGACAGTGCGCGCTATCACTTTGACTTCGTCGTAGTACTGCTACAGCTCTCGTGCTTCTGTTTCCAGCCATTGTATAGTAGGATCTTCTTGTAGGGAGGTGACTACCTCGAGAGACTGCTCGGAGAGCATGGTGTAGTCCTTCACTATGCTCTCTACTGCTGCTACCATGTATTTCACACTGGTCTCGCACTGCTCTCTGATCTCTAGTGGAGTCAAAGGTTGGGCCTTCAACTGCAACTCTGCAACTTTGAGGTTCATCGCCAATTGAACCTTTTCCAATTCAGTTCATGCGTCGCGCACTCTAGCAACAAGCTTCCACACCCTCACATCTATCAGATCAACCTCGAGAATGCCCAGCTCTGGGACAGTCCTACACACCTCAGCTATGACTTAGGAAAAGCATTGGTTCTTGTCTCTAATTTCTTCTACAAGGTAAAGGGAAAAGTCTCTCTACATGGTTATCTGGGCATTGTTTACCTTCTATTTGTTTATCACCTACAACGTGTGCTGTTCACGGGCCCGAAGTTCCATGATCACACCATCCTACAAAAGGTGAAGCACCTCATTGGGAAGCGTGGCTAGGTTGAGTCCAACTCTTTTGAGGGCATTGACAGCGGGTCTGTCAACTTTAGTCTTTGTTGTCAGTGCTCCATGCAACAACACTATTGCTCTGGGATCCCTTGCGTGCAACATCCTCGTGGCTTCTGAGGTGCCAGGTGCCAAAATAGTTGACGTCATGCTGGTCTGTATCTGTGATGTGTGGATTTGCAGCTCGTGCAGACCCATCTATATAGCACCCAATGCCTACTGTTGTTGCTTCTCAAACTATTGCAACAATTTCGAGGTGGCATCCCACACCATATCACCTATGTCATATAAGTCCCCCTCTGTTATGGTGATTGGGTCCAGAGACATCTTGCTAGCCTTGGACTTCTTCCACAACCCTGCTTTCTTGGTGCGCTTGATGTGGAACAAAGTTGTCTCCAGGTCCACTCCTCCCTGCTCCGTCTGATCATCTTCTTCCTCGGTCTCTGGGGAAGGCGAATTCTAACTCTAGTCAGAGTTGTGCTCCTCTTCACCTGCCTGTCCATCCAACTAATCACAGCAACGTGCTCTACCTTTGCCTTGGTGTTGACCTCCTTTCTCCTCTTCATGGCTAGCTGTTCCATATTTAGCTTGGCTTCTTCCTTCTTCTGCTGCACGACAGTCTTGCTAGATCCCATTGTTGAGTCCATGGCATTGCGCCAATCTGCTAGCTAGCAGTCAAGGACTACCGCAATTTCATCATCTGTGGCCAAGTATGGTAGGTCGTGCCACTTCTGCTCAGGGTCCTTTCGTTCCCGTATTGAGACATGGTGGATGTTAGCCTTGAATTCCACGTACTCCTGCAACTTCTCAAAATTTGTAGGAGTTAGCCGCGGGTTGTGGTTGATGGCCATATGGATGCTCATCTCCATCAAGATCTAGAAGATTTTGCTATCCTTTATCCATTGAGGATCCTTCATCGCCCACAACGAAGAGAACTTTGCTGCCTCTGGTAGGTCTAGCGTGACCTGAGAAAACTAGCTATCTTCAGGTAGCTCCCATGCAACCAACACTATGGACAACAATAGCCATGCATAGTGGAAAGTCTTACTTGATCTTGTGCCTCACGATAGTTCATGAGGAACTCACCATATAGGTAGCACGCACAGTTAAATTAAACTCCTTCTACGCACTAGGCCGCCAAAGCTATCACTAGTGTCGACGCTTCATCTGCGCAACACTTTCGCATGACCTTCCCTGCCAAGATTTTTGTCACCACTTTGACCATGGGGTCAGAGATACTCGAAATGGCATAGCCATGTGGCTTCTTTTTAAGCTTGAATTTTTCCTTCATTGCCTCAGTAAGTGCATGCTCATTGGCCTTTCCGCCAAACACCATGACCGGATTTTTTCTTGTGTATGGAAGCCCCATGATCCTACAGATCATCATGTCAGTGATGGGCATTGGCTTCTCTAGCCACATACACCCATCATGCACCAAGCACATCAACTGATTGATCACTACCATCGTGATAGGTGCATGGTTGTAATGCGACACCCATAGCAGGTTTAGCAGACCTGCCTTGTCTACGCTTTTCATCCACTTCATCGGCTTGAAAGCCGTCACTCCAATATTTTTGTGGAAGACACGATGCATAATTTGGTGTGTCGCTAAATGAGGGAAGCGCTCCGTGTCAACTAAATCCTATTCCTCCAACTTCAAAAGGGGGACACACCCCAAGTGCCGTCCCTCAAAGACAATTTGGTCCGGCAGGAGGGGTGTGTGTAGGGTAACATTGCTCTTATCAATATCTTTGAGAACCTACATGTTGTCCCTACATGGAGGAATGTATTTAGGCAGCGTAGAGATGGGCTCCAACCCATCAATTTCAATGTCCTTCATTTCCACTACAATATCCTCATCATCCATGGGGATTTCTTCGGCTTCTTCTTTCAACCCTAGGTCAATCATTTTGGCCGTTTCTTGCACGGTGGATTTTCCCAGCTATGTGTGCTTCTTTGGTGATGCATGCACCGAAGATTGCTTTTTCTGCTTGTCCTTCTTTGGTTTTGGACCCTCCTAGGTTGGCGCAGGTCTTGTCCTGGGTGTCCTAGGGGATTTAGGCACTTCTGCTAGTACTTCCACATGCCAACTTCCAGGGCAGCTCCCTCTGCTGCAATAGCTACCTCTGGAACAACTCCCTCAGATGTCACTGCTTCAATTCTCATAGCTTTTGCGGGCATCGACATGATGCTATGCAACAACTCCTCTATCTCCTTTGGCAATGTCTCAAATAATAAACTTGCTATGAAAACTTCAAAGTTTTAATGGTTCATGTGCGCCTGAGAGCTCAACACCTCAATTCTCAAAATGGAAAGTGTTTTCCACTGGGCAACCCCTTGTAATTTATAGGCATTTTCGAATTATAATCCAACCGTTCCCCCAAAAATCAGTTCATTAATGTGAGATTGGAGGCACATTTTCAAAGATATGGTCCATAAATTCTGACTCAAATGCTGCCCCCTGGTCACTTTGGCCATTTTCTCACCATCAAATCATGAACAATGACTTTAACAATCACTTTCCAGCTATCCTGCATGGATTTTCCTTTGGTAACGTAGATCCCTGCATGCTTCTGCTGGTTTTGTGACATTTATTTGTTTCACATAGTTCCCCGATCACACAACTTTTCGACCCTGGCAAATTAGTTTATAATCCGCGCTTCCTTTCAGCTTCCTGGAGCACTAAGACTATGCTTCCCTCATATAGTCACCTAGCTAGATCACTGGTGTACGACTTCAATCAGCTACCATTCACCTTCCCTCGGAAGGGTTCTCCATTAAATTTGACCAGCTGAACTGCTCCACCATCGGTAATCTCCTTGATGACATACGGCCCTAGCTAGTGAGTCCTAATTTTCCCTGGAAATTTATCAAATTTGCTATCATATAACAAGACCAGATCATTTACCTTGAAGGTGCGCAGTTTTATGTGTCAATCATTCCATGCCTTTTCGCACTGCTTTTGAACTTGTTGATGAAATCTAGCTAGAAATCAGTCCTCCTCAAGATCTGCTAGCTGCGCAAGGCTCTCTTCAACGACTTCATGATCCACCATTCCTATAAGTGTTGCTATGCATAGATTAGGTACAATGTATTCCATTGGCATCACAACTTCTACACCATACACGAGTCTGAAAGGTGTTTGTCCAGTCAGCTTTTGGCAATTCGTTCTGTAGGCCAATAGCACCGCGGGTACGCGCACATCACAGTCATTTCTCTGAGCATTGTAAACCTTCGTGAGTGCGCTCTCTAGTATATTATTGAACACTTCCACCATCCCATTAGCCTGCAAATGATAAGGGGTACTTTTTTGATGATACTACTGAAATTCCTATGTCAACGCACTGATTGTTTTGTTAAGAAAGTGCGTACCACGATCGCTCATCAAGATCTTTGGGCACCAAAATCTTGTGAGGACATACTCAAAAATAAATTTTGTTGTTTTCGCACCTGTGAAGTCCTTCATAGGCTATGCCTCCACCCACTTGGTCAAATACTCAATTGCGGTGATGATGTACCACGCACCTGTCTTCTTTCCTTGAGGCTGAATTGGTCCCTCAAAGTCAATTACCCATTTTTTGAATGGTTGTAACATCACCTATGGCATCAGAGGCAGTTCATCCCTCTGTGACAGCTTGCCAGTCCTTTGACATGCATCACATTCCCTACAATATGCTTTCGAATCCTTGTGCATGGTTTACCACCAGAACCTAGCGCGTAGAATATTCTACGCTATTGCTTTCCCTGCATAATGTCCCCCTGCAGCTCCTCCATGATCCTCAACAAGGATTATGCTTCGTTCAAAGTCAAGCACATAACACCACAATATTTCGTCTAACCCCATTTTGTACAAGTGCCCTTCAATGATAGAAAAGTTTGTCGCGCGCACTACTAGTTCCTTCTTCTGTTGATTTGTATAACCTTCCAGAGCCAATCCTGTCATTAGGAAGTGGATAATATATTCAAAGTGACTTTCGGCAAAAGCAAAGAGCTGTGCGTTAAGTAGTCCTTCCTCCAAATTAGTAGGTTCCTCTGTCTTTTCAATGTGCGACAGATGATTAGGCCTTGCATTCAGTCATCCTGGATTCACAATAACTGCAAAGTCATACTCTTGGAACAATAGCAGCCATCTACATATTCCCCCCCAAACATAGGCTTGTTGAGTAGGTACTTCAACACAGAATGATCCATCTATATCTTAAAGTGTCCGCCCAACAAATAGTGCCTGAACATCTAGAGCACATACACCATCACTAATCCTTCGCACTTTGTCATGGAATAATTTTTCTCTGGTTTAGACAACTTCCTACTTGCAAACACTATAGGATGATCCAGTTCTAGTTCACTAGCTTGTGTTAGTATGACCCCTAGCGCAACACATGATGCGTCCACGTGCACATGAAATTCCTTCTTCCAATCCAGGAAGAGTAGGATCGACGCGGTGACCATTTTCTCTTTCAGCACATCCAAGCTCTTCTAACATTCATCATTCCAACAGAACATAGCATCCTTTTTCAACAATTTCTCCATAGGCATGGTGATCTAGGAATAAATCTTGATGAACTTCCTATAGTATTCGATATACCTTAGAGTTGCGCGCAGCTGTTTTACATTCCTTGGCGCTTCCAAGTTTATTATTACCACGATCTTCGTGGGGTCTATCATCAATCCTTGTCTGCATACCACATGACCCAACAAGATCCCAAAAGGGATGTAGAACAAACATTTCTTTAGATTGAGCGTGATCTAGTATCTCCTACATGTATCTAACATCAAGAGTAGACTTTCCACATGGCGCTTGACCAATCCAAACAATGTCCAATCGTCAAAGTATACCTCCAGAAATTTATGAATGAAGTCTTTGAATGCCGCAATGACTACGTGCGAAAATATTGTTGGCGCATTCTTAAGCCCAAAAGGCATTACTGTGTACTGAAAACATCCCCATTTAGTCGCGAAGGTCATCTTTCTTCTATCCTCATGCGCGATTTTGATCTGATGGTACCTAGAGAACCCATTAGTAAAAGAGTATGCTTCTTGGCCGCCTACATAATCTAAGGCCTCGTCGGTGAATGGGGTTGGGAAGGGATCATGCATGTAGGCATCATTTAACTTCCTGAGATCTATGCATATCCTTATTTCTTCCTTCTGCTTCTTTTCTTGAACCACTATTGGGATTACCCAATCAGATTCTTCCACTGGTTCAATAATACCTGCCGCGAGCATGTTATCTAACTCAACACGGACCCTTGCCTTATAATTCGGATTAAGGAGGTAAGGTCTTTGTTTCACAGGTTTCGCACCCATTTTCAGGGTGATCTTCATGACACCCAGGTCTCCTATTATTCCCCTTAGATCAAAAAACTTCGTGGGGAATAAATCTTGATATTCACAGAGGAGCTCGGCGACCTTATCTACTGCCACATCGTCCCAATAGTCCCCAATCTTAACAAATTTTGGCTCTGCCACTATGCCAATGTTGACCTATCTAGTTTTCAGCAACGCGGTTATGTTTGGATTCTCTATATATGTTTGTTCAACCTCACGGTGACCCTTTGTTTCTAGAATATTAATCTTTCTGCAGTCCTCGTCTTCTTCTTCAATGGTCACGTTATAGCATTCCAGTGCGTGGCTGAGCTGGGTAGTCCAATCAGGTTGCATCAGGTCCAAATGATCCTGCGTTATCCTAAAGATCACTGCTTTAACCTCTTGTAGCGCCATGTCAATACAGTTAAACCCATCCTCAAAGATGATTGTCATTATGAATCCCTGGCACAAGATGTACCATTCTTTAGTGCCATGGCGAAGCTCTATTTCCAAGTACCAATTCATTGGTATGACATCCAGGGTATGACAAAACAGATGCACCCATTCATGTTGGGGCTCCACTCCGTAAGCCTTAGTCCATTTGGCTGAGTGATCGCATGGATCATCCCTTCTGTCATACTTGTCTGTCATCCAAACTTTCAGCTATCCAAAACGTATTCTCATCATCCTCCTATATTCACGCCAATCACCAAAATTATCCTTGTGCGTACCCCACCATCTTGCAAGCGTAGCATGCAGCGCCCAATCCAAGGCCTGGAAGCAATGCTTCTCCAACATTTCTCTTTCAAATGCATCCAAAAATATATCCACATCAGTCAACCCATCATAAGAAGGCAGATACCTTACTTTTGATGATACGCAGTGCAATGACTTGGTCATCATATTACAGTGCAGTGTATATACTTCAAGCAGTTGGTTCTACTAGTGCTCTAGTTCTTCATCCGAATCTGATGTGTAGGAGCTCTCACGGTCCCATACAATATATCTATCTGCTGTCAGATTTACCCAATCCTGGTCTCACACTGTTATCTTGTAAATTTGGTCCAAATCATCACCACTTTCATAATCTCAGACTGGTTCTGTATAGTGTAGTCCTTTTGCAGGATCCAGTGGCACCACTACACGTAGCGATTTCTTTTCAAATATCATCTTTTTCTTTTTTAGGTTGATTACCCATTCATGTCAGTGGCCCAATCGATCCCAAGGAGTGCAGGGTATGGATTGCTTTCGTCCACAATCTCTATTACTTCAAAATCTGGTAGTGCGCTCGTGCCTTCGATGTCAACTATTACCCCATACAGCCTCCCCATTGGGATAATTTTCTGTCAATTCACCATCCTTAACTGGATTGGAGACCACTGAAGCATAGGTCTCCCCATTCTTTCCCATGTTTGTTTTGGCAAAAAATTCACATCGGGCCCCAGATCTAAGATAACTTGGTCCATTTCGTATTCCCCTATCTGCGCGGTGAGTCTCATCTCACATCAAGTCCTTGCCTTATGCTTACCAATCTTTCTAACTAAGGGTGGTTCGCCAGTAGCACTATCCTTACCAATGCACCAATTGATCAGTTATTGTAGTCCCTTCACAACCTTACTCTCGCGGAGCAGCTTCATGCAGGTCTCTAAGAATGTGGTAGTCATGGATGGGTATATTTCTTCAACTGGTTTCTCCTAACTTCCTGAGGTAGAGACCTCAGTGAAGCTTTTCTTTGCTTCCATAAATGTTTCTTTTGTGCACTCTAGATCAAACCCAGTCTCCTTTTCAGGTGCTTTGCAGACCCACTGACCTTCTACGGGCTGCTTCCCTTTATCCTCACTAGTCGTCATCCCACTTCGCAGCATAATGTTTACCTTAGGATCTTCTTCACGAGGCTCAGCCCTCATCATCTGGAGATTTTGCATTGGATGGGGAGGTTTCACCCCATTTTCGCGAATCTTAGCCAACCATATAGGGAAATCCTCCGTTGCATGGCCAAACTGAGTATAGTAGCACCATGACAGTCATGTCAAACCTGGTCCTCCAGAATTGTAACAAATCAGCTGCCCTCGTCATCTACTGGGCCCCCCTCCACCTCGGCCTCGGCCGCGCCCTTGATACTCACCTCATTCTCCCTTAGCACCTTGGTCCGAAGGTTGTGTTTCTGCCTGCACCCTATATGCAAGTGTCCTGACCATCACTAATTCGTAACTACTGTAATTGTGCTCATCATGACCTACTGATTGATAGAAATCGTAGAATAGCTATTGAGGTGTCTGTATGAATTTCTGCACCAAATGGCAATTGTCAGTCACATGTTTCCCAAATACCTGGAATATAACACATCATAGCGTAGGCCCTGCACTTGGCCCTACCACGGCCTCCAGCCTTAGAGGCATTGGTCCCCCTACTGCAACATAGTTCGAAAGGACTGGACAATGATCCTTATCATGCCCCCAACCTTTGCATTTTAGGCACTAAACTTCTTTGCGCGCCTCTGGCCAAGATGTTCTGTCTTCTTTCAGAATTTCATTTCGAGGCAAAGGTTTTGCAACTATGTGTGAATCTACAAAACCCCCAGATTAGCATCTTGCATTGGTGTATCATGCAGTCTCATCGTGATTTCTATAGCTTCTACCTGGGTCCCAATCTTCTATTGTGATAGCACAACCCTTAGGTGGGGCAGGAGCGAGGCCACGAACCATTCACGGTGATGCCCATCAATTAGGTTCATGTCGGCTTCATGGATTGTACAATTCAATCTTTGATCCAAATCCCAGGGTGTCTCCCCAAGCTTCATCATGATCTCCTTGAATCCCACAATTGATTTTGATTGAGACTTAGGTCTACTGAATTCTTTATTCAACACAGTCTAGATATCTTCCAACGTGGATGTTGGGTTATCAGTACTGTACTTAATGTACCATGTCAGTGCGCAGTCCTGAAGAGCACTAACCAGTGTTTCTTTCTTGATTTGATCATCTGTGATATCCTAAGATTCCCATACAACCTTCGTGATGAACCAAAACTGATCCGTATCTTCATTTTCGATTCCCTTGAATACAGGTAGTTTTACGGAGTTCTCCGTATTGAACAATGGTGGAGGTGGCGGTGGCGTGGGCGATGGGGTAAGTGTTGGGTGGGAGGATGGGGGTGGTGTGGATGGATGGATGAGGATGGAGGTAGTGTAGGTATTCACAGGAACCCTTTTCTTATAACCTGAATAGCACTTAGTGGAGAAGCATGTGTTACTCCTTCGTCGTCACTGAAAGGAGGCTCAATCAGTGGGCTATACTCAGGACCTTTTCTTCCTCCATCCCTGAAAGACCTTCCACTATGCGTACCTGCATGACCTGCTTTTCACACAAAAGGATCTTAATCCAAGTATTTAGTGATTTCAAATACTTACCTCACGGTCCTTTGAAGAAGTAGTGCTCTGCTTCTCTATAGTTGACTGAAATATCAACAGCGAACCCTGTTACAAACCCTCCTATGATACGCTCGAGCTAGTGATCGACAACATGCGCGATATTATCTTCAGAGGCTTCCACTCTCCACACTAGTTCTAGGGTCTAAACAATCGGATTGTCAAGCCTCCAACTTCCCTGGCCATCTGCTAACTTCGCGATCCACTCGTATAATTCAACTGAGAAGGAACATAAGAAGATTTCGTGAATATCTGTGTATAGATATCTGTCTAACCATTGTTCCTTTGTTAATTGAGGATTCTTATTTTCTTGCGCCACAAATTTGCGGATATTCCTCCCAACCAGTCTTCAATCTCCTTCTTAGTTGGATTCCAATGATGTGACATCACACATCTCGTTATGCAGATCCCGGTCTCGACAACGGAACCATTTATTGTCTTGAAGGGCCCTGACCCAGGTTCAATGTTAGTTAGCCAAGAAAATCCTTATAGTACTGGCCCTTTTGGCATTAGTCCATAGAGCTCAGACCGAAGTCTCACTCGAAGCAATATGGGGGGATGGAGGAACCAAGTTTCCACACCATGCGATGGTCATGATGTCGACTTTATACTTTTTTCCATTACTTTGCACAGATCAATAAGCCATTAGGGCTTATCGATGTAATTTCTCTCCCATATTTTAGGGCCTTCACGAAGATATCTCACTGTCCTTCACACAAACCTAAATGATGATTCAAGAACTTACAGACCTTTGCAAATATGTTATTGTATAAGTTCCTGAATTATCTTAAGTGTTCACCAAATTTACCGTGCAGTTAAGATTGTCTTCGTGTAAACATATATCATTACATGTGTTCATATAATAGATAGAAACATATACATTCACGCATCAAATTAGCATTATAACATAAACCCATAACTTAACATAACGTAATCACATGCGATCCACAGAGGAAAAATACAAAGTAATTTCATAATACTTCTTTATTGATGATTCAGATTTTCAATACAAACTCTATCCACCCTATGCACATAGCTGTAGGGGTTCGTGCGATCTGCTACGGACTTCTACCCTAGGCCTCTGCACACTTAGATGTAGAGCCTCTTCCTACGCTAATAATCTCTCTCTTAGCCCTTTACAAACTCATTAAGCAATTCTACATACCTCACTTCTTCCTCTAGACTCCTCTAAGACCTCCTTTTTATACAATCCCATGGTCCGCAAACCAAGGGCGGATCTCTAAGACCGACACAACGTATCTAGACTAAGGGCGGAAAACCATTTTTGACTCTTGATATCTTCACGCCCTGTGACCACAAAATGCGGATACTTTACATTTCTTTATACAAACTTCGGGCCTTCTGCCCCAACAAATTGGATTTTTAACCCCAAAATTTCCCCCAGGGTCCCATTCCCAACATGATGGCACAAGCCTATGTTTAAAAAAGAAAAAAGAAAAAAAAAGGAAAAACATTTACCTCACCACACCATAACCAATACCTTGCATCACCATGTTGCCCCTGTATCCATCAGAGAAATCAATTCAAAAAAAAAAAAAATTAAAAAGGAAAAAGTAAAAGAAAAAAAACAAAAAGAGAGAAAAGAAGGAAAGAGGATGCATACCCAAATGCAACATCCCTCACCTACCATTCCATACCCCCCTTCTCCACTCATCTCAACACCCCTTCTACTTCAGAGTTGAGAAAAATGTGAATGTTTAAGGGAGATGCAGCTACATGACTTCCTGTAGGCAATCCCGTAGTAGCCTATCCCACAAAAGAAACCACAAAGGCTGCAACCATCTTCATCACATGGACTACAAGGATGAGGAGGCTCCTCCAGATCTCAGAAGCAACAAGAAGAGCACCTACACATCAAAAGGAACAAAGCATCAAAAGAGGAAATATATAGTGAAAATATGCAGATTGAAAAGCACAACAAATTGGCACCACTCTCTAGCATGCATCATCAACGAAGCAAGAGACCCAGAGGTATATCATCTTACTAATGCTCTCTCATATGTACGATATGATCAAAACTATAGGAATAGTGTGAGAGTTGATTTTATGAGTAAAGGTGGCAAGTTAACTTGGCCACCTTCAACCGGTTAAAATGGCCATCTTCGGTCAGTCAATGAGAAGAAAGGAGTTATACCACTCCACACATGGAAAAGGTCAAACCAAGGAAAAAGGGATTGAATCCAAAAATGGTTAAGTTATGGAGGATAGGAGTGGGAGCTGATTATGAGGTAAGGTGAAATTATGGACTGATAGTGGGACCAATGGTCCAAAAGAAGGTGCTCGTACTTTACCAGGTAGCACACCACCCAACACGATCATCCATAGATAGAAATAAAACACTTATTCCCATACAAAGAAAGAAAAGGCAACTTCGAGGATTCAATGAACGAAGAGGTTGCTCTCGGCATTCTTGAAATAGCACCTATAGGAAACAATTAGCATCTACATCAAGCAGGAAACCTATAGGAAGCCTATAGGATACAAAGAGACCAATGCGGAGACTTTACATTTCTTTATAAAAACTTCGGGCCTTATGTCACAAAAAACTGGGTTTTTAACCCCAAAATTGCCCCTAGGGGACCGTTCCCAACATGATGGCACAAGCCTGTGTTTAAAAAAAAAAAAAACAAACAAACATTTACCTCACCACACCACAACTAATACCTTGCATCACCATGTTTCCCTTGTATCCATTAGAGAAATTAGTTCAAAAAAAATTAAATTACAAAGTAACAAGCAAAGGAAAAAAAAAACAAAAAACAGAGAAAAGAAGGAAAGAGGAGGCATACCCAAAGGAAACATCCCTCACCTACCATTCCATACCCCCCTTCTCCACTCATTTCAACACCCCTTCTACTTCAAGGTTGAGAAAAATGTGAAAGTTTAAGGGAGAGGCAGCTACATGACATCTTGTAGGAAATCCCGTAGGAGCCTATCCCACAAAAGAAACCACAGATGCTACAACCATCTTCATCACAGGGACTACAAGGATGAGGAAGCTCCTCTATAGCTTAGAAGCAACAAGAAAAGCACCAGCAACAAGGTCCAACACCTACACTTCAAAAGGAACAAAGCATCAAAAGAGGAAATACACAGTGAAAATATGCAGATTGAAAAGCACAACAGAGTGGCACCACTCTCCATCATGCATCAATGAAGCAAGAGACCCAGAGCTATGTCATCTTACTAATGCTCTCTCATATGTATAATATCACCAAAGCTGTAGGAATAGTGTGAGAGTTTATTTTATAAGTAAAGGTGGCCAGTTAACTTTGCCACCTTCAGCCGGTTAACTTGGCCACCTTCGGCCAGTCAATGAGAAGAAAGGAGTTAGACCACTCCACACGTGGCAAAGGTCAAATCAAAGGAAAAATGGAATGAATCCAAAAATGGTTAAGTTATGGAGGATAGGAGTGGGAGATGATTACGAGGTAAGGTGAAATGATGGACTAATAGTGGGACCAACAGTCCAAAAGAAGGTGCTTGTACTCGGCCAGGCAACACACAACCCCACACGATCATCCATAGATAGAAATAAAACATTGATTCCCATACGAAGAAAGAAAAGGAAACTTCGAGGATTCAACGAACGAAGAGGATGCTCTTGGCATTCTTGAAATAACACCTACAAGAAACAGTCAGCATCTACAACAAGCAGAAAACCTACAGGAAGTCTACATGATATAAAGATATGAGCCTACAGAACTATGAGTGGACACTAATGGAAGTCAAACCAAGGGTTATCCTCACCAGAACGTAGTAAAGTAAGGTAGGAGCCATACCTTCCATATTTTTTGTTAAAAAAGAAGAAGGAAATTCTTAATTCGGTTAGGAATTTGCAGTGCATCTCAGGATAGAAAATTGTATTGCATGTCACTAAAAGTTAAATTACAAAACTTCCTCACCTACTAGAAGTATTGAACTATATCCACACAAGCCTCTATAATTACCAAGAAATGATGACAGGAGGTTTTTGATGAGCCTCATCATTGGGTAATTATATGGGCCTTAATTCACCTCCTAGCTTAGTCAATCCAACCATTCTCACAACTTATTGCATACTTTTGATTATATTTTGTTTATGAGATGAGTTAGAGTTGGATATTTTGCTTTGTGGTCTAATGTGAATTTAATGCAGGATTAAAGGATAAAAGCAAGGAATTTTAGAAAAGACCTTGGTCAAAAATCAAATGGGACAAGGGAGAGGAATTATAGGAGGTAAATCCTCCTCATTTAGTACCCCTCCATTCGAATATTCCTCCATCAGCTTGGAGTGCAAACAGCCAAATCATGAGGACTAGAAGGCAGCCAAGCAAGTGAAAGGAAAAGCACCAGTTTATCTTGAGTTTGGTAGCCAAGCCTCCCTAATTTTAAGGAATTCATTGGAGACTTTAAATGTATAAGTAGGAGGCCTAGGACCTCAATAGGATTCAAATTTTTGATTGTAAAACTCTACTCTATTTTCGAGCTGCAAGACTTGTGACAGCGTTTGATGTAATCCATGGTTTTGGTAATAAAAATGAGTTTTTTTTTCAGCCAATAGTAAGATAACTTAGAGGGCTGGAGCTCTTCGGTTAGGGCCCAACCCTAGCAGCCAAGACTCCTCTTTATTGTACATGTAAGCTAGCATAGGTTCATGGTTTAATTGTTCATTTGCTTAATTAGTTGCATTTCCATTACAACAATGTAGAGTAGATTGGTTGTATTTTAGTTTGCTTCCATTTGTGCCTTCTTTCAATTAACAGGTTAGCAGGGAGAAATAGATCACCATAAGGTTGTCAGCAGGTGTCTCGGCCTCACCTCCTCCCTCTAGGACCATGACTTGAGGAACAGACCCTTCAACAACCCCAAAACACATATTTCTAGTTCTTGCATGAGCTTTGGAGTTTGTTGTCTTGATTCAATACTTGGTTCATTTCATTTTCATGTTTTTCCAGCACTCTCTTTCTGCAATAAAATCTCACTCATGTTCTCATTTCCTTCAGCACTTTCTTCATGCATAATATGGGCAATTGTTTCATGCTTTTCTAGTTTATGAGAATGTATCTTGTTGCATAGTTCTTGGAATACACACATGTTTTAAGCATTGCAGGTACTTTAGGAGGAGGTCTAAACTTCATCACCAGCATCCATCTTCCACCTCATCCACATCAACCATCTCTTGGTCCACCATCACCCTCACTAGTTTTTTTTTCCTTTTTAATTGAAATTCTCCTAAACACATTGAGTGAATCTAGCCATATCTTCTCTTGGATATTGACTCATGAGTGTTCCTAGATCTTCTAACACCCTATCCCACTCATCACACACCCTTTCCAAGCTTCCCAACACCTCCAACACCTCACAATTAGCTCTCGGCTGTATCCTGTAGGTTTCCTATGATTCCTACAGGATCATCCTGTAGGTTTTCCTGAAATGACCTATTTTGAGGCCGAATTGATGGGGAACCTCTAGGAAGTCACAAAAAGCCTCGTAGGTCCCTTCCACACCAACCAACTACTCCCTAAACCTTCTAGCCATCCTCAACCACCTTCCATCCACCTGTCACATCCACAAGAACAATTAAATTGCATGCTTGATTTTACCAAAGAAAACCAAAAAAGTGAAAACAGATTTAGTTTAGTTTTCTTGCTTACACATTGGGATGGTTTGATGCTCTTTACTTTTGTAACTTAGATAGCAACATTAGGTTAGTGTTGATTCAACAATTTTTCTTAGCATAGTTGTTTAAATGGTTAATTAGGATATGGTGTGATTTAGCATTACATGTTGTTTTCTTCATTACTGCAGTAGAGTAGCTCTCTTGGAATAAATTTTCTCTTCTTCCATCAAAAAATCATGCTTCTTTTGACTCTATAGAAGTCTGGCTTGGGACCCTTGGGGTCTGTCACTAGATGAATAGTGAAAACAGGAAGGACCTTCACTTTTACTTGTGCATATAGCACTCTCACTTCCAAGTTTGTATGAACCCCGAGTTGATAAGTAAAGCTGGTAGCCCAAGAGTTACAACATCCTTGTTGCAATACTGGCGCTCATCATTTTTTGGCGCCGTTTCCGGGGAGGTGTCCTAGTAGAATGTGATTACTACTTTATTTTCTTCTATTTCTAGTCTCCAATCTTCTACCATTAGTTTATTTTTACAAAAGTATTCTAGTAGCTTCCTTTCTTTCAGTTGTCATTGTTTTCTTTCCTTTCCATTCTTCAAGTAGAATTTCAATTCAACAAGTAGTTTTTTTCTATCAGTAGTTTTCATTCAATCAACAATTTCATTTCTGCAAAGTACTTTTCAGCTTAAAAAAATCTTATAAAAGCTAACCCAAAAACATTTCCTTTCATGCCTTGTAGGAATAGGGACAATTTAGGGAAATTCTTGCCAAATACCCCCACAACATCCAACAACCACCTTCTCTCTTCTTTGGTGGTTATGAACTAGAGGAACCTTTAGGTGAGAAACCTAACATATTTGAAAAACCTACAATGGAAGAAGAAGAAGAGGAACCCATTCCTACTGAACCAGTGGATGGAAACCAAAATGACAGAGGGAATAGAGAGAGAGTTGAGGGTGCCTTCCCCATCAGGGAAACCAATGGGGACACCAAGATGAAGAATATAAGCCCCTCTGCCCTACCTCATTTCCATGGCTTGATCATAGAGGACCTTGACACCTTCCTTTTTGAGTTTGTTGTTATATGCCAAACCTATGACTATACAGATGATGAGAAAAAGTTAAAACTGTTTCCATCTACCCTGAAGGATGCAGCATTGCACTGGTTCATGGGTTTACCTAGAGATAGCATCAGAAGTTGGGCTCAGATGCAACAGGATTTTAACAACAAATATCGAGAGTACTATAGGTCAAAGGATACTAAAGAAGAAATTTTTAGGATGACCATGGGTTAAGATGAATCCTTAGAAGACTACGAAGAAAGATTCCAACTCAGTTACAAAAGGACGAAGTACAAACTTGACCCCGAGTCACTAAAGCTAGTCCTGCTAAGAGGAGTAAGGGAAGATCTTCTGGATACCTTACATTTGTTAGCAGGAGGAGGTACCTACCAATTACCCTATGAGGATATCAAGACTGTCTTTAGAAACCATTGTAGGGAAGCCAGGAAAAAGGGTAGGAGTAGTCAACCTATGGCCAATACATCATCTTCCAATGCATCCATCAAGGGTGAAATTGGAAATATGTTTGAAGATTTAAAAAGTGAGATGCTACAAACCCTTGCCTTGTAATTGCACACTATGTTAACGGGAAAAGTGTCTATTCAGAACGAACCTATCCCACTAAGGTGTGACAGTGACCTCAGAAACAAACAGGGAAACTACTTTCGTATTCTCCTTTATGAACTATAAACAAAGAGGAATAGGATGAACCAACCTGTGTCTTGCGCTAGTCCTTTGATCCAATCCCTCTCCTCTTTGGCAACTTCCAGCTACCTGCTCCCTTACTTGCCTAGCTTCACCAAGTTCCTGTAAGATCACAGAAGAAGGAAACTACACAAAGACATGGATTTATATTCATAAATAGCTTAGGATCAGATTTAAGCTAAACATACAAATGTAAACAACATCAATGATATACAAGCATGTAGGAGAAACTCAAATAGTTTTATTGATAAAGCAAGAAGATCCAGGAGGAGTTACAACCGATGATTCCTGATCCAGCATCAACCTCCCAGCATATAATCCCCTCTTCACCTCCAACAAAGCATAAATCACCCAATACTCTGATATCTATCTCAAAACCAACAACAATTCTCTGCAATGTACAAAATTCTAGCCTCTGGATCTCTTGGTGAGGGATCCATATATAGATGTATGCAAAGAGGATGACTCAGCTCATGAATTGATTAGTGGCTTCTCTCGTCAGTTCTTGCTTCCACTTGGAGACTGAGAGCCTCTTACTCATCACTGGTCGAATTCAGTGAGGCAAGTGTCATTGGGTAAGATTCTGGAAGTTTCCATTGTCTCTCCACCTCATGGAATAACTCTGCCACTTGTCATTTCCCGCTCAATGCACCCTGGTAGTGCATTTAGGTGCGTTGCAACGCACCTAGCTAGTGTATTTGGGTGCTTTGCAACGCAGCTAGCTAGTGGAGCAGCTGAATAAATCCTGATTTGACTAGTTCTGAGCAGTTTCTGGTGGAGAACTTCTGGGAGAAGCTGTAATTTGTTGATCTTGTTTCTTTAGGAGCTAGAACAACACTTTTAGGGACTTAGGATCCCGTGGTTTATGGAAATTTCATGCTTAGAGCTGTAAGGCACAAAAATGTCTATAACAGTTGCCCCCTAAAGTATGAGGTCGTTTATCAGGTGAAATGCTTTATTAGGAGGATCCGAAGTTCTTCCAATGCTGGGAGGAGACCTGTAATAAGATACAATACAATACATTATCTTCATACTGCTTTCATGATCTAGATAAGGCGGGCATTCCCATGCTCAGTCTTTATAAATTCATTTTCATGTACATAGGACAGACAATCGTCTGATGGTATACTGATGATTCTGATGGAGTCATCATCCTTTTGGTAGGATGATTATCTGTGCTGCAATGTTGTACATTTCAATGTCTTTATTTTTCCTGAATATATATCGCAGCCCGGATGGATGAAACTAGATCTGGGGTCTTCAATCTCATCCAATCTTCACTCGAAGTACAAGTCAATCCATGTGAGAAATGTTTTGAAGTCGAACATGGAAAGACATCGCTTGATTACCATTCAATGATGTAAACTGTTAACAAGCGCGAGAGGAATCACCGATAATGATAATGACTCTCAAGGTACTGCAGTACAATTCACGTGGTGTGAATAAAGGAATTGGCATCGAACACCACGCAAAATCTTTCGGTCGAAGGTCATTGATGAATACCTATCGCCGAAAGTGAGAAACTTGCCATTGAGGCATGCAAGCTTCAAAGTACTGAAGGGGTTGTTCCTAGATCAACTTCTTGGATAATGAGCTGATGTCGACAAGAAGCGATCCGTCAAAGGAGGGCCTTAATGAATCCCACATCAATGACACGGAACGGAGCAAATGATTTTGATGGAGGTGAAAACGATCTGATGATATATGGTTCAGGGTGGCGGTCATGAAAGAATGAAGTATAATGTATGGTAGTGGATGGGACATGGGTGACTTCTCTAGATGACTTCTCTTGAACATGTCGGTGACACTTATGTGATGGATTGGTAGCATTTACCCCAAATTTGGATGGTGTGGCATGACCATGGTGATGTGACCGGTGAATGAAACAACCCAACCCGACTCAGGCACGGAGTGGAAGTGTCATGTTCAAGAGCGACTTGCTACCAATAAAGTTTCTTTGAGTTTTCTTCCCAATTTTTCCCCAGTCGTTGCTGACCAGTACCTCTTTATTTTTGTCAAGCTTGAGGAGGATAACATATGCTTGTTCTATAATTTTCCCTTCGGGCAAACCCATCGCTATGTTTTAACGAGCCTAGCGATAGTGAAACTCGTTCTCGTCTAAAGACAAGTTTGTCGCTATTAATCTTTTTAACGAGTCTAACGACAAAGATAACTCAGTCCTTTTCAGTTTTAGAGAGTCTGAAAAGGTACGTAAAGGTAACTCCAAAATTCCTTTTTCGTCATCTAATCCCTTAAGTCCGAAAAAGTATAAAACAATACAGAATGGATGAATTTTCGATTAGCTTTAACGAGCCAAACAAAACAAGCGCTCAATCTTTTTGTGCAATAATCCCTCTGGTCCAAAAAGATTAAAATCTAGAGGAGGGATAGCGCTTCTGGTCTCTTTAACGAGCTGGAAGGCCAAAACTCGGCAATCTTTTCATATTTTACGAGTCAGTTGAAAAGAGCTTAAAGAAGACTCGTCTTTTGAGGAATGAGTGATAAAATGGGTAGCAACTGATTCCAGGTAAGCTTTGGAATTTTCCAATCACGGCAGTGTCACAAGGATGGCTAGTGAAATCACTCTTCACAGCTGTTCCTCAAAATGGGTAAACAATCAAATGGAGGTGAATGATCGGCCAATGGAAAAGTGGAGGTGACGGTGCAAACACGACCAAGGCTTTAATGGCCGAAAATGTTTCATTCACGGTGGTTATTTACCGAGGAATAGTTCATTTTTTAACGAGCTTAAATGCCGGTGGAAACACTTGCTCGGTCTTATGTTTATTTTTTAACGAGCTTGAACTATGCGCTAAAACTGCTCGATTTTATGCTCTTGCTTTGATTTTTTACCATAAATAGCTTTGTCCTTCCAAAGATAGTACTGTATTTTTCAACTGCTTCATCAAACTAGTAAGAAATGAACAATATTTGCTTTGAAAACGAGATTAAAATGCTAATATTTTACTTCGAACTACGCAAAAGTAATTAAAAAGTGTTTTTTACCTCTCATTTTACCATTTCATTTGAACTTGGTTTGTTGGAGCTTTGGAGGTGTTTTCCCCCTCGATTTTCATCAATTGATTTCGGGAGATTCTGTGGATGATTCTCGGCGCCGTCTGGACTAGGTAGGAGCTAAACCTAAGCTCTTTCATTTCATGGTTTCCTTTTTGCATTCTGTGCTTTATTCCCTGCTTTTCTGAGCCCCTGCATTCTTTAAACCAAAGGGTAATTTTCGATATGCGAATGTGCCCCACGGACAAATGAATGCAGTCTTTGACTGGTCCTTTGGGCGGATATTTATTTGATTATACCCGGAGAATCCATCCATGAATGAAAAGATTTCGCATCCGGCGCATTCATCAATTATCTGGTGAATGAAGGGTGTTGGGTAGTTGTCTTTTGGACAAGCTTGATTTACATCCCTATAATCGATGCACACTCTAATTGTCCCTTTTTTTTTCATAACAGGGACAATATTCGATACCCAATCCATTAGAGGAATTGGGTAGATGAAACCAGCATGGAGAAGTTTTTCAACTTCTGCCTTAATGGCAGCGGCTTTCTTAGGGTGCACCTGCCTTAGCCGTTGTCGTACTTGTTTGACATCTGGATACATCTTAATTTCATGTTCAACGATACTCGAGTCGATGCCTGGCATTTCACTGTATGACCAAGCAAAGACATCTCTGAATTCGCGAAAAAGAGTGTTATATATTTCCAGTTCTGAAGGAGAACAACATTTGCCAACATAAATATTCTCTACAACATCTGTTTTAGTCGAGATATTTATGATTATAGTCTCTTCAATGTTGGATAAGTTTCACTCGGAATCCACCGTATTTACAGTATTTGATAGAGAATCAAAAATTGAAGGATGATAAAGGTCATTTTGAGTCTGTTCTACAATCCGGAAGAAGGGAACGATGGTGGGAATCATTCCATGGTGCTCCTTCTATTACCATAGCTTGGAGAATTCCTTCGTCGGTGACATGCACTTGCGACCAAGGATCTGAAGGAGTACCATATTCTCTAGACCTATCTATCCAAACGCTTGACGAGCGTTGATTTGGGTTTGCCTCCCATGCCAGAAACATTGATTGCTATAATATTTCTATTGTGCTCGGGGGCAAAACCATTGCATGATCCATGTTGATATTGTTTTCTGAGATCTTTGTAGAAGATATCATGTTGCAGGTTCCTATTGATGCTACTTCCCCCAGATTGATTGGAGGTGGAAGAGCGAAAGTTCCCATTAGTATAGGATCTTTTAGTAGGCCTACTCCGATATTCTGAAGCGAATGGGGGCTTCCATGGATCATGGGAATGCTTCCTGTAACTTGCGAACCATTGGGGAGGAAGTTTTGCTGGTCGACGATTGTAATCCCTCCTTGGAAAGGAAATGCAATATTTCTAAAATAGGTCAACACAACTGCCACCATGGCATATATCCATGGTCGTCCTAGTAGGATGTTGTAATCAAGATTCCCATCGATGACTTCAACATCTATTTCTACTGTTTTCCCTCCTAGTTCAACTTTCAAGTTATTTAGGATACCATATGGGGTATATGTCCTTCCGTCGAATGCTTTTAATGTTGTCACAGATCGCGACAAGGTTGGAGATCCTAAAGTTTTCCAGCAACTCATCGACATAATACATGTAGATTCCCCCTCATCAATAATCGTTTGGTGAACAGTTTTGTTGAGGGCTTTCACTTGAACAAAGTAACTGAGGATTGTACCCTTTTTGGTCGAAGGATACTAGATTGGAATCCTTTGGATCAATCCCACCAATAGCTGATAACAACGCCTGCCTTTGGGATGGGCAATTTTGTAGTACTTCAAGAGTTGACATAGCGGATGGTGATTGGGCCAAATCTTCCACTATGTTATAATGTTGCGCCGCTCTAGCGCGGGGATTAAATGTCGACTTGTGTACTACTCCCTTCGGCGGTTTTATTGTCAATTCAGGGATGATGGGTGGTACAACTTCTGTCGAACTACTTGGTTGATCTTTATCCTTGTTGTTCGACAGCTGCAGATTCCCGTAATCTTTGCTCCTTGTCGAAATCAAAGCATCATTCTGTTGTTTTGAAATTGACAACATTAGCGCTTGAGATGGGGAAGCATTTTCACTTTCAACCAGATTCGTTCCTGGATTCGGAAATGGATCAGTTAACACTGCTGAGGTTTTCGAATTCTTAAAGAATTTTTTAAAGGGAAAAGTGTCTATTCAGAACGACCCTATCCCACTAAGGTGTGAAAGTGACCTCAGAAACAAATAGGGAAACTACTTTCATATTCTCCTTTATGAACTATAAACGAAGAGGAATAGGATGAACCAACCTGTGTCTTGCGCTAGTCCTTTGATCCAATCTCTCTCCTCTTTGGCAACTTCCAGCTACCTGCTCCCTTACTTTCCTAGCTTCACCAAGTTCCTGTAAGATCGCAGAAGAAGGAAACTACACAAAGACATGGATTTATATTCATAAATAGCTTAGGATCAGATTTAAGCTAAACATACAAATGTAAACAACATCAATGATATACAAGCATGTAGGAGAAACTCAAATAGTTTTATTGATAAAAGAAGAAGATCCAGGAGGAGTTACAACTGATGATTCCTGATCCAGCATCAACCTCCCAGCATAGAATCCCCTCTTCACCTCCAACAAAGCATAAATCACCCAATACTCTGATATCTATCTCAAAACCAACAACAATTCTCTGCAATGTACAAAATTCTAGCCTCTGGATCTCTTGGTGAGGGATACATATATAGATGTATGCAAAGAGGATGAGTCAGCTCATGAATTGATTAGTGGCTTCTCTCTGTCAGTTCTTGCTTCCACTTGGAGACTGAGAGCCTCTTACTCATCACTGGTCGAATTCAGTGAGGCAAGTGTCATTGGGGAAGATTCTGGAAGTTTCCATTGTCTCTCCACCTCGTGGAATGACTCCGCCACTTGTCATTTTCCGCTCAACGCACCTTGGTAGTGCATTTAGGTGTGCTGCAACACACCTAGCTAGTGTATTTGGGTGCTTTGCAACGCAACTAGCTAGTGGAGCAGCTGAAATGATCCTGATTTGACTAGTTCTGAGCAGTTTCTAGTGGAGAACTTCTGGGAGAAGCTGTAATTTGTTGACCTTGTTTCTTTAGGAGCTGGAACAACACTTTTAGGGACTTAGGATCCCTTGGTTTATGGAAATTTCATGCTTATATCTGTAAGGCACAAAAATGTCTATAACACACTATGAATATCAAAAGGAAGCAAGAGGACATAGAGAGATCCTTGGCCATCTTTTGTCCTAGATGCACTAGGAGTAATCCTCAGAACAAATGTCCATTGAACTGTATTGAAATTTTCTCGGTCTATGAAGAAAACCACCCCACAAACAAGTGCCCTTCTTTACCCAGACTCAAAGTTGTATATCAAGGAGTTGAAGGGGTCACTGAGCAGCTTTTCTACACCAACCAAAGGAGACCTCCTAGGCCTAGACCATACCAACAGGGTATGCAAGGGTCATCCCATGCATATTACAACCCCAACCAAACCACAACTATACCTTCTTGGGGACCCCCTGTTCATCCTTCCTGGTCTACACCCCCTCCTTGGTCCTATGCATCTTAGTATCATTCTCAGCCAGCCAGCCAGTCATCTCAACCTTACACTCCCCCACAACCTCAATGGAGTCCACCACTCCGGGGGTGGAGGCCCCAATACAAAAATGCTCCAACTATATTGCCTCCACCACCTACCCAACCATAACTCCTACACTCTACTCCACCCAAGCAACCCCACATGCTTGCCCAGCCAAATCCAAACTTGAATAATATGAAGGCTGAACATGTGTATAGTGGAGAGACATCATACCCAACTTATGTTGTAGAAATCCAAGAGATCAACCTAAGATCTGGGAGAATTCTCCCAGATAACCAACCTCCCTCTCCACATAGGGAGGTTGAGGAAGAAAGAGAGGAAAGAAACCTTAAAGTAAATCCACCATTTCCTGAGAGATTAGCCCAACCACTCTAGCCTACCCTAGAAGAAACTGAACTTTTGGGAGAATTTTAAAATCTATGTGTAAAGATCCCCCTTCTCCGGGCAATAAAAGATATCCCCACTTACAATAATTTAATTAAGGAGAAGTGCTTCAAGCATCTAAGAAGAAAAATGGATGCCCCTACCATTAATGTGATTGGGCAGTTGTCCGACTTAATGCTAGGGCAAGTAATATGTCCAAAATATTTGGACCCTGGAAGCCCTATAGTAGATGGGCACATCAATGGCACCATCGTCCCACACACTCTGATCGATCTTGGGGCTGCTATTAATGTGATGGCCAAGGACACCATGTTCAACCTCAACCTCGAAGGGTCATTGAGGAAGACCACAATAGTTCTGTAACTTACAGAACATTCCATAGTCACCCTTGAGGGAATTGTGGAGGATGTAATGGTCTCCATTGACTCCTCAAAGTACCCTGCAGATTTTCTAGTTCTCCAGCCTAAGGCTAAGCTTACTAGTTACCCTCTCATCCTTGGGAGGCCATGGTTGGCCACAACCGATGCTTACATTAGCTGCAGAGCTGGGAATATGACCATCAAGAATAAGCATATGTCCAAAAAGTTAGTCATATATCCTCCTGCTCAACCTTCTCTAGAGCATGATTTACCTTTATGGTTGGAGAAGGAGGAAGAAGATGAGTTTTATTCCACCCAACTTTATGCTTTGGAAGCAACAATAGGAGGAGGAAAACAATATGAGGATGAATTAATTGAATACCTGCTCCAAAGTCCAACTCCTATTTCGTTACCATTAGAATAAGAAGTAAGGGAAACCCAGAAAAATCATCCAATTGACTTATGCTTGGCTGAATCCAATCCATTCCGTGTCAAAACCATAGAATTCAGCCCAGAGAAAACCTTGAAAATCAATCCATCTCTTTCTGCTCTCGAAGAGGAAAAGGTATGCAACATGTTGATATAAAACCTAGAATCCTTCGCTTGGAGTTACAAGGAAATGAAGGGAGTGCACCCGTTAGTGTGTACTCACGACATATACACCAAAGAAGGTTGCAAGTTGGTCCAACAACCACAAAGGAGGATGAATCTAGCTCTTAAAGATATAGTCAAAGAAGAACTGCAAAAACTTCTAGATGCAGGATTCATTTACCCTATCTCTGACAATGAGTGGGTCTCTCCTTTAGTGTTAGTTCCCAAGAAAAATGGTAAGTGGAGAATTTGTGTCGATTACAGGGAGTTGAACAAAGCCACAAAGAATGATCATTTTCCCCTACCCTTCATTGACCAAGTGTTGGATGGCCTGGTAGGAAGGAAGTTTTTTTATTTTTCTAGATGGATTCAGTGGGTACAACCAAATCCAAGTCTACCTAGAAGACCAAGATAAGACCACATTCATCTGTCCTTGGGGTAATTTTGCATATAGGGTCCTTCCTTTTGGTCTATGCAATGCTCCTGCCACTTTCCAAAGAGCAGTCTTGAGTATTTTCGCCGAATTAGTACATGATGTGGTGGAAATTTATATGGATGATTTTACACCTTATGGCTAGGATTTCCAAGAAGCCCTAACTAACCTAGGCAAATTATTGCACAAATGCATTGAAATGAACTTGTCTCTTAGTCTGGAAAAATGTGAATTCTTAATGGTTGAAGGGACCGTGCTAGGTCATTCAATATCTCAGCAAGGATTGCAGGTCAACCCAAACAAAATAGCAATCATCCAAAGGGTCCCACCTCTGCAAAAGCAGAAAGATGTTAGGAGTTTCTTGGGGTTAGCTGGATACTACCGAAGGTTCATAAAAGACTTTAGAAAGTTGGCCTCTCCTTTATTTGGGATGTTGGCCAAAGATTATGAGTTTATATGGTCAAAAAGTTTTCAAGAGGCCTTAGACATTCTAAAGGGTTAGTTAACCACTGCACCAATTCTCCGAGGCCCAAACTGGGCCCTCCCTTTTCATATTCATGTTGATGCCTCACACAAAGCCATAGGAGAAACCTTAGGTCAGGTAGAGGAGAAACTTCCCTATATCATCTATTTTATCAGTAAGAAATTGTCAAAGGTTGAGATAAATTATACAGTGACCGAAAAGGAACTCTTGGTTGTTGTGCATTAAACAAATTTAGGCATTACATTATAGGTTATCAAACATTTGTGCATACTGACAGTGATACAATCAAACATTTAATGAAAAAACCAGATGTGAATGGTCGAATTATAAGGTGGTTTCTTTTATTACAGCAGTTTGATCTAACCATTGTTGATAAGCCTGGCAAAGAAAATGTTGTTCCAAATTTTTTGTCTAGGGTATATCTTCTTGCAGGTGAAGAAGGAATGGTGGATGACCAATTACCAAATGAGCACTTGTTTGCTATTTTAGTTCTCTCTCCATGGTTTGCTGATATACCAAACTATTTGGTATCAGCACAATTCCCACCAAACTTTCCCTCCAAAGAAAAGAGCAAGATAGTCAGGAAGATCACCGCCTTCACCTAGATTGGTGGAAATCTTTTGAAACATGGCCTAGATCGAATGTTGAGAAGGTGTGTAACGGAAGAGGAAGTTTTTGAAATCCTTCTGACCTGTCATGATGGGCCTTGTGGAGGTCATTTTGCAACAAAGAGGACAACACTCAAAGTGTTACAAGCAGGCTATTATTGGCCCACTCCAAGAGATGAAATTCCCCTACAACCTCAAGTGACTTTCAAGCCATTTGACAAGTGGGGCATGGACTTCATTGGGCCTATCAACCCTCCTTCAAAGCAAAAATAACATATTATTGTGTGCACTGATTATTTGAATAAGTGGGCTGAAACCAAGGCAATTAAGGCAGAAACATAAGAGAAGGTGGCTGAGTTCCTAAGGGAGAATGTATTCTAAAAATTTGGGTACCTTAGAGAGCTAGTCACAGACCAAGCCAGCTATTTTACCTCCAACATGATTGAAGAACTGCTCAACCATCACAAAATCAAGCATAGGACCTACACTCCCTATCATCCACAAGCTAATGGGCAAGTGGAGGTGACCAACAGGGCACGACATATCATCTTAACCAAGGTAGTGAACAACATCAGAAAGGATTGGGCAGAGAGACTAGTTGAGGCCACCTGGGCCTATAATACAACATGGAAGACCACCACTGGATTTACACCCTATGAGATGGTCTATGGGAAAAAGGCTTTGCTGTCCATTGATTTTGAATATTGGTGGGCTCCAGTATTGTAGCAATAATGCTACAACTCCTGGGGCTCCCTATCTCTAATTTTATCAACCCGGTAGTTCGTACAAACTTGGAAGCGACGGTGCTGTATGCACAAGTACTAGCTCTTGTCGCAACTGTCACTTGGTCAGCTGGCACAAGTGCACTAGGGCTCAAGCCAACTTCTATATGTTCTCAGAAGAAGCTTTCTAAATGATGGACGAAGGCTATCTCAACGGAAAGTAATCTACTTTGCAAAAATGAACTGAAAGCCAACCAGAACATGAAACCCTAGTAAACCCTAATCTAACTAGTTTAACCTCTATGATGCAATAGTGAGAGCAAAAATGTCTAAAAAGGATGCCATTACTTCTAATGATGTGAAATGCATGAACTCAAACTACTTCCATGAAAACGAACATTGTTTTTGTATTTTTGCTTAAGTGGTTGGAGTGATTATGGTTTTGTTTCTTATTAGGGTTTGGCTGTGCAGAGGTGGTGCGAAGGGAGAGAAAGCTTGGGAAAGGTCAAGAGGGCTAGGAGAGGTCCCAGAGGGTCCCTAGCATCAGTCCACAGAAGTCTACAACATTCAGGTGCTTGGCAACCAAGTTTTCAGGCTTCTACAGGATGTCTGCAGGGGATCCTACATGAAACTAAGGAATTGTACAGGAAATCTGCTAACTTCTACAGGATGTTCTACCGTGGGAGTTTTGGGTGATGGTGAAGTGATGGAGTGGTATGGGTGGATAGGTAAGGTGGAGATGGAACTTGTGATGACTCAGGGGCAGAGAAATAAGATGGAGAAAGAGTGCACGAAGTTGGTTGGTGGATAGAAGGATGGCAGCAACGAAAGGTCAAAAAGATGGAGCTACGTGGCCGATGGAAGAGTTGGAAGGTGAACGAGCTGAACAGAGGTCGAGTAGGTGGATTTAGGCGTGGTTAAGAAGAAGAAGAAGGAAGTGGAATGATACTGAGCAGTGTAAATAAAACAAATTGCTAATGTCTTGCACCAAAAACGAGAATCCATTAACCTGTGCTACCTGTGCTATTAAACCAATGAACAGCAATGTAAATCATGAAGAAAAGTTGTGCATGGAGGTAGAATGAAGAAGTATGGCTCTAGAGCAAAATGCATGGAAGGATCCACGATTAAACGACTATGTTGCAGCTTGCATAAAAGTGGAAAAAGACTGCGTTATTTTGGTGGTTGGTATAGACTGCACCCCAATCCCTAAACAGAGATGGCAGTGAAGGCACTAACAACCTTTTCTTGGAGCTCCAGTGAATTACAATCCTCCTATTCTAATCTAAGCAACTGAAAGTGATTTAACCATAAGCTAATCCTACTCAATCTCATTAAAGAAATCAAATCGGCAGACTGTGTTCTTGAAATGCACATCAAACAAAGAAACAAAGTGCTGGAAAGAAAGGCAAATAACACTACAAGAAGAGGAGATCTATTGCTCTCAGGTTGGGCCCTAACCTGAGAGCTATAGCTCCCTTAAAAGCTCAAAATTAGATCCAAATCTGCTTGCCTTTATTCATAATCAAGAGTCTAATGTCATGCCAAAACTGGCTTACAAAAACAAACACCGAGCTGTGCTCAGAAATTACAATATCAGTCCAAAAGTTCAAAAAGCTTCTATCAAAGGCTACAACCTTCATATTTATACACAATGAAGATCAAGCTGGCTTCCTCCACTCGTGGAGCTTGGCTGTCCAACTGAAAGTCAAACTGCTATAAACTACTGATCCTGTTGAACATGTTGGCTGCCTTTAAGCTCGGTGGGGAGAGCTGTTGGAGCTCAGAGTTAAGGTGAAAATCACGAGGAAGGTCATCAAGACTATGGACAACCTCCCTATGAACCCGCAATGTCACCTTTGCTATCTCCTTGTCTCCATTTGCGTGGTCTTTTGCTCTCTTTAATGCCAAAAACCTGAAATCTTCATGTATTAGCCACATAGATATAATGCCTACCCTTCTTCCTACAAACAACACGAATATACTAAGAAATGAATGCATAAGTGATAAAAGATGAATGGTTGAGCAAGGTAAGTAGTCCAAATGAGCCCAAATTGTAGCAAAAATTGGGGCTCATCATCACCCCCCAGCTAAAATATTTGCTCATCCTTGAGCAACCTTGCTCCAGCTCCTTGTCCTTGGCCGAGAACTAGGGCCCGGAGCATGCTTTTTCTTTCCTGTTCTTGGTGGCCCTGCCTCTTCTGCCCCTGGCGGTGACGATGGTGGCGCTTCCTCCCTCTTTCCTGTTTCCTTGAGCCGGGCTTCAGAAGCCGATTGGCCTATCCTTCGTGTCCAGGAAGTTATTTTTGGGCTTCCCCTCTCGGGGGTGGCCGATGTTTTAGAGGGGGATCTTTCACTGGGTGAAGTAGGGACACCCACTAAAATGGTTTGGTTGCTGGGTGGAGGCTGCAGCTTGCCCGTTTTTATTCTCTTACTTCTCCTAGCTTCAAAAGGTAGAGGGATTTCCCTCTCTTTCTTCTCCTTTGGCCTTGGAGGTGTACTGAGGGCGGCCAGCGCAGCTTCTGCCTCCTTTTCGAGAATGCCAGCCTTCTCTTTCTTGTGTTTTGCTTTCTCAGGGCTCCCTGTAGAGGGCCCCTTCTTTTCTGATTTCGGGCTTCCTGTAGAAGACCCTGCTTTACCCATTCCCGGGCCTTTTGTAGAAGACCCTTTCTTTACCAATTTTGGGCTTCCTGTAGAAGACCCTGTTTTAGCCACTCTCGGGCTTCCTGTAGAAGCCCCTGTTTTGGTAATTTTCGGGCTTCCTGTAGAAGCCTCTTTTTCAATGATTTTCGGGCTTCCTGTAGAAGACCCTTTTACTATTTTTGGGCTTCCTGTAGAAGCCTGTTTCTGCTTTCCTGTAGACACAGGTGTCGCCACCTTTGCTTGCTTTGCTGCATGGGTTTTGCTTTTTGGTTTGGTTGCAGGTGCTGATGAGGTACTTGGGCTGATGTGGACCACTTCAGCTTTGTCCGTTCTGCTTTTCAACCTCTTTTCTCTTGCTGACAAGATGGATGTGTCACCTTTTTCTTTGTCATCCTTTTCCTCATGCTTCTTCTTTTGTTCTTTCTTCTGCACTGTGGTCGGGGTCTTCTGGCCTTTTTCTTTCTTTCCCTCGGCCACTGCTTATTTTTCCTCACTGCTGGAGGAACCCGTTTCTTCAATCAACATCCTTATGTCTCCATCTCTTGTCAAATTCCTGAATGATTCCCATGAGAGGGGAACCTTATATGAATGAAGCGCATCCTCCACAAGAAGTTTGATCAACCCATGGTGGGCTACCTGATCTGGTATGCCTTCTTTTAACTTTGTGGCACACTCAATTAGGGACTGAAGCAGGAAATAAGGAATGCTCAGTTTCTCTTCTACAGGAAAATCAATCTGGTGCCTCAATTCAGTGAGCAACCGAAAGTGATACGCGTACATGATGCTAAAACGACCTTCACAGGTTATATACTTCATGATTTGCAGGCTGACTTCATTCCATGGTGGCAGCAAGCTGGTTCTTCGCACCCCATTTTTGTCCTCCGAGAATTCCTCCTCAGGTGGAAAGAATTCTTTCTTGGCCTACTGGCTCAACTTCCTTTCTTCCTTATCCCATGGCAAACCCATCGGAAGTCCAGTAATTTGACTGATATATTACGGGGTGAGCTTGAGGCTTAGACCCCTGAAGTTCACTGTGGCCAGTGTCTTGGATTTCCGCTTCAGAGCCTGCAAAAATTCTTCTGCAACTTCATCATCGTAACCCTGCAATTTGTCACAAAAAGATATCCATTGAACCCGTGTGAAGAGCTCCACCACTTCCTGGTTTTCCCTTAACTTGGTTGAATCAATGGGTTCTCGTCTAATAAACCCACCCGGCATGATAAAACAGTTCCCTTAACCATAGGTGGTGATTGTGGAAGAAATTTGGTTTACTGAGACAGAGCGTAGAATGTCATGCACATAATCCACAAAACTTATCCCTGAGGAACTTAACACAGTTTAATTACTCGACATCCTGTAGAATGACAGTATAGGCACAGCAGACAACAATTTCACCGTTTTTCTATGACCAGACTGTGGACAACAATTCTGCCACCTTTAATAACCAGTTGCATGAAGAGTTCAGGGTTACCTTTTTAATTTGCCACCTTTTTACGTGAGGCACCCGCTTTCCTGTAGAAACTGCATTCCTGTAGGATGACAGCGTTCCTGTAGAATGCAGCGCGCAATTTTCGGGAAGACTGCAGTCGGTCTGCGCCTTGGGTGTGCTTCACAATCGTTCTGATAGCCAAAGGCTCGGCGTATCGAACTGCAGAAAGATCAGGATAGCCGCTCGAGTTCAAAACGGTGGTTGATAAATGCATGAGTGCAATCTAGCCGATTAGATTTTGAATTCGGCGGAATCCATGGCGCGGGGGTGAGCTGTCCCCGCCGGACCGTTGGGTGATGTCATCCCATCATTCAACTGCGCGTTCACTTGCTGCCGCATCAATTCCCGCAGATCTGTCGCCGCCTCTTCTGTTAAACTCGTTTTTTCGACGGGATTGCTCTCACGTGCGTGCTGCCCATTCTTTTTGTCATGGCCGCCACCCACACATCCAACTAGACCATTAACTGGCCGACGTGGCCGGCCAAATGGCCATACGGCCGCTCAACCCATTCACCTTTACACTTAGCAATCAATCAAAGTAACATTCATGCAATCTGATGGAAGGAAGGGTCGAGACACTTACCTGCGCGGCTGCACACGATGTTTCGGTTCTTTGGACACTGATGAGTCGATTTACCTGCTGCTGGCGAACTTACACAGGCCCGGAGGTCCATGTTCACAAGCTGCCGACAATGGATGGGATGCTTTAGTTGCATGCGCCCACGTTTCATTGCATATGGCCTGCGCTGTGAATGGTATCCACTCTAGCAGGCTTAACTGTTACAGGACTCCCGCGGGATGTCTTGGAACAGTTCTTCCTCCTTGGGTGCATGCTGCACGATGATGGATGGCCTCACAATCACACTCCCGGAGCTTCTGGATGACTGGGATGAATATGGTGCGAGATCTCCAGCGTTTTTTCATTTAAAATTTGCCTTTTCTCGAGACTCATCGATCTGCTTTGCTGGTGCAGGTAACTTTGTTGCATGTCGACAAGGATGGTGGAACAAGATAACAACAATGTGCAAGGGTGACAACAGTGGCTTGCATGCGTCCAAACCGATCCTTAGCCATTAGATATCCTCATGAAATGAATTCTGGCCCATTCTGAGCTTCTACAGGAAGTTTCCTGTAGAAATACAGAGCTTCCTGTAGAAAGGTTGCGTTCCTGTAGAGAGTCTGCACCTTCCTGTAGAAAATCTGCATCTTCCTGTAGAAAATCTGCGTCTTCCTGTAGAAAATCTGCGTCTTCCTGTAGAATACTCAAGCTGTAATAAAATTGCACATACCTTGGAGAAAATGAGTATTCTTGGAGGAGGTGCTGGTGAGGTGTCCTGATTGCATGATGAGGACCCTTGGCTTTGAGTTGAGAGGCTTCCTCTCCTCCATAGAACACCTGCATGCAATTTTACATAATGAATCTGCTGACCTTGTTTTTTTCTTTTGTTTGTTTTTTTTTTTTTTCTTTTTTCCTTTTTTTTTGAAAGATAACAGGGGCGCCTCATTGAGGTTTTCACCCTTGCCATCTGCCTTAAGCACCTCAAAGAGGTTTTCACTCAAGGATCTTTTTCCAATCTCTTTTTTTTTTTTTTTTTGAAAGACAATAGGGGCGCCTCATTGAGGTTTTCACCCCTACCACCTGCCTTGGGCGCCTCAGAAAGGTTTTCACCCAAGGATCTTTATTATTTCTTTATTTATTTTTTATTTTTTTTTTTAGATTTTTTTTTAGATTTTTCAGGGTATGCCCAAAGCAGAGGCAGAACCCTTCTCTATGACCAACACTGCCTTCTCCATAGTTTTGATGAACTCTTGTCTTGAGGGAGGCTTCCTGTAGATCTTCAATCGATGCCCATTGACAAGCATTGGGATGGCCTCCTCATCAATGGTCCGAATAAGAATAGATCCATTGTCATGATATTTTTCCACTGAATGTGGCCCTAGCCATCTGGTTCTCAGCTTCCCCTTGAAATCTTTGTATCTGGAGTCATACAACAAAGCCCAATTTCCTGGCTGAAATTGCTTTTCATGGAGATGTTGGTCATGCCACACCTTTCTCTGAAGTTGAACCACTTCTGAGTGAAGGAGGGCCTGCATTCAGTGCTCATCCAGGCCATTCAGCTGCAATAACCTCTCTTGTTGTGCATGGCTGAGATCTAGGTCCAGCTGAGATGCCATCCTCAAAGTGTTGTATTCAAACTCAATGGACAGCAAAGCTTTCTTCCCATAGACCAGCTCATAAGGTGTGAAGCCAGTGGTGGTCTTCCAAGTGGTGTTGTAAGCCCATGTGGCTTCAACCAGGCGATCTGCCCAGTCCTTTCTGCTGCTGCTCACCACCTTAGTCAAGATCCCTTCTAATGCTCTATTGGTGACTTCCACCTGCCCATTTGCTTGAGGGTGATAGGGGGTGGAAGTCCTATGCTTGATCTTGTGATGAGCTAGTAGATCTTCAACCAGGTTGGAGGTGAACTGGCTCCCTTGATCAGTGACCAGCTCTCTTGGATAGCCAAACTTATAGAAGATGTTTTCTCTTAGGAACTCGGCCACCTTTTCTTCTGTTGCTGCTTTGATTGCTTTGGTCTCTGCCCACTTTGTCAGGTCGTCAGTGCACACAATGATGTAAGACCTTTGCCTCGAAGGAGGGTTGATTGGGCCCACAAAGTCCATATCCCACTTCTCAAATGGCTCAAGAGTCACCTGAGGTTGGAGAGGCATCTCATCCCTTTGGGTCAGTTTCCCCATTCTTTGGCATTGGTCACACTGGCTGACATATCTTCTGACATCTTGATGAAGTGTGGGCCAATAGTAGCCTGCCTGCAGGATTTTGAAAGCAGTTCTCTTTACTGCAAAATGTCCTCCACAAGGCCCATCATGACAAGTGAGGAGGATATCAAAGACTTCCTCCTCCCTTACACAACGCCTTAAGATCTGATCGGGGCCAAGCTTGAACAGATTGCCCCCGATCCAAGTAAATGAGGCACTTTTTCTGATGATTCTGCTCTTCTCTTTTGAAGATAGGTGCGGAGGGAACTGTGCTGAAACAAGGTAGTTTGCTATATCAGCAAACCATGGAGAGAGTAATGAAATAGCAAACAGATGTTCATCGGGCATCTGGTCATCCACTGTTCCATCCTCATCTGCAGACAAATCCAATCTAGATAAAAAGTCAGCAACAACATTTTCTCTACCTGGTTTGTCAACAATGGTCAAATCAAACTGCTGCAATAAAAGTAACCATCTAATAATACGAGCATTCACATCTGGTTTATTCATTAAATATCTAATTGCAGCATGGTCTGTATGTACAAAGGTTTGATAGCCAATAATATAATGTCGGAACTTGTTCAGTGCATGGACCACAGCCAAGAATTCTTTCTCGGTTACAGTGTAATTCAGCTCAGCTTTGGACAAGTTTTTGCTAACAAAGTAAATGGCATATGGAAGTTTTTGCTCAACTTGTCCTAAAGCTGCACCTATGGCTTTGTTCGAGGCATCAGTGTGGATGTGGAAAGGTAGGGCCCAGTTTGGACCTCTCAGGATTGGGGCTGACACCAACTTGTCCTTCAATTCATTTAAAGCCCTCTGACAATCGTCAGTCCATTTAAACTCCACATCTTTTGCCAATAGGCCAAACAATGGCGAGGCTAGCTTGCTGAAGTCTTTAATGAATCTCCGGTAATATCCTGCTAATCCCAAGAAACTCCGAACATCCCTTACCTTTTGAGGAGGTGGAACCTTCTTGATGAGAGCAATTTTGTTAGGATCCACCTGTAACCCTTGGCAAGAAATGGTATGGCCTAGCACGGTCCCTTCAGTCATTAGGAATTCACATTTTTCAGGGCTAAGGGACAAGTTCATCTCAATGCATTTGGTTAGGAATTTTCCCAGATTGGACAATGCTTCCTAGAAGTTGGCCCCATAAGGAGTAAAGTCATCCATCTAGATTTCCACTGCATCATGGACCAGCTCCGAGAAGATGCTTAAGACAGCTCTCTGGAAGGTAGCAGGAGCATTTCATAGCCCAAAGGGAAGGACTCGGTAGGCAAAGGTGCCCCAAGGACAAGTGAAGGTGGTCTTATCTTGGTCTTCCGGGCTGATTTGGATTTGGTTGTACCCGCTAAACCCATCCAGGAAAGAGAAGAACTTCTTTCCTGCCAGTCCATCCAACACTTGATCTATGAAAGGTAGAGGGAAATGGTCTTTCTTGGTAGCTTTGTTCAGTTCTCAGTAGTCCACACAGATTCTCCATTTCCCATTTTTCTTGGGAACCAACACCAGAGGGGACACCCATTCACTATCTGAGATGGGGTAGATGAATCCGGCATCCAACAGTTTTTGAAATTCTTCCTTGACAATGTCCTTAAGGGCTGGATTCATTCTCCTCTGGGGTTGCCTAACCGGCTTACAATCCTCTTTGATGTATATGTGATGGGTACAGACCGAAGGATGGACTCCTTTCATCTCCTTATAGCTCCAAGCAAAAGCATCTAGGTGACTGGCCAACAGGCTACACAGCTCCTTTTCCTGGGAAGGAGATAGGGAGGAGCTGATCTTAAACATTCTCTCAGGGCCGAACTCCACATTCTTGACTCTGGGAATGACAGGGTTGGTTGTACAAAGATCCACTAAGGCGCTAGCTTGGGCATCCTCCACCAATTTCTCTAAGGATAGAGCACTGGAAGGTGGATTCTGGATCAAGGTCTTGATCAAGTCATCCTCGGTTGGGGGGTCTCTTCTAGTGGTATCTAAGGTGCACAGAGGTGCTGAGTACACCTCGTCTTCCTCTCCTTCCTCTAACCAGAGTGGTAAGTCATGCTCTAAGGAGGGTTGGGCAGGAGGGTATAGGACTAGCTGTTTGGACATAGGACCATTTTTGATGGTCATATTTCCTGCACGGCAACTTATGTAAGCATCTGCAGTGGCTAACCAAGGCCTTCCCAAAATGAGAGGATATCCAGTAAGCTTTGCCTTGGGTTGCAGAACCAAGAAATCTGCAGGAAATTCCCAAGAGTCGATAGAGACCAAGACATCCTCCACAATCCCTTTGGGAGTCACAGTGGAGCGATCTGCTAATTGCAGTACTGTCGAGGTCTTCCTCAAGGAACCCTGAAGATTGAGTTTGAGCATGGTATCCCTGGTCATCACATTAATGGCAGCCCCCAGATCAATCAAGGTGTGAGGTATGATGGTGCCATTGATGTGGACATCTACTACAGGACTTCCAGGATCTAGGTACTTTGGGCAGATGACTTGTCCTAACATAAGGTCAGACAGTTGTCCTATGACATTGATGGTTGAAGCATCTTTCTTCCGCCTGCCTGGGTGTTTGAAACACTTTTCCTTAACCAGTTTGTTGTATATTGGCACATCCTTGATGGCTTGGAGAAGCGGAATTTTTACACACAACTGCTTGAGCTCACCCAGAAGCTCATCCTCTTTTGGGTTGGGTTGTGTGGTGGCTGTTAGTCTCTCAGGAAAGGGTGGAATAACCTTTGGTTCACTTTCCTGTTTATCTTCCTCATCCTCTGGGGGAGGAGGTTGGCGATCTAGTAGAGTCTTTCCAGATCGAAGATTGATCTCCTAGATCTCCACAGCATAGGTAGGGCATGAGGTTTCCCCAGTGTATACCTGCTGGGCCTGTCTATTGTTGGGGTTTGGGTTCGGTTGAGCAGGCATTTGAGGTTGCCTTGGAGGAATAGGAGGTAATGGCTGAGGTTGAACTGGTGGTGGAGGCAAAATGGCGGGAGGAGTATTGTACTGGGGCCTCCACCCCGACTGAGGTGCATTCGACTGAGGCTGTGGCTGGGCATGTGAATGATATGAATGAGAAGTAGGTTGAGTAGGGTACTGAGGTGGATAAGACCATGGAGGAGGCATGGACCAGGAAGGATGAGCAGGGGGACCCCAGGAAGGCATAGGAGTCGATTGGTTGGGGTTGTAATAAGCTTGAGGTGCCCCTTGCATTCCCTGCTGATAAGGTCTAGATCCTTGTGGCCTCCTTTGGTTGAGGTAATAGAGAGGTTCAGTGGGAGCTTCTGTCCCTTGGTACATGGCTTTAAACCCAGGTAAGGTTGGACACTGATTTGTGGGATGTTCCTCCTCACAAACGAAACATACTTCAACTGAATGTAATGGGCATTCCTTCTTAGGGTGTCTCCTTATGCACCTAGGGCAGAAGACAGCCAAGGCTCTCTCAGCTTCTTCTTTCTTCTGCTGGATCCTGAATGTGTCCAGCTGCATGGCAATGGTCTGTCTCACCTCACTCTTAAGATCTTCTAATTGATTTGCAAGCTCATGTTTGGAGAAAGGGACACTAGTTGAGAGGAGGTTTCCTCTACCTCGTTTCCGTGCTGCCCTGGAGTGGTTTCTAAACACAGACTTGATGTCCTCATAAGGCAGTTGGTAAATGTCCCCCCCAGCTAACATGTGAAGGGTATCTAAGAGGTCTTCAGGGACTCCTCAGAGCAGGACCAACTTGAGGGATTCAGGGTCAAGTGTGCACCTGGCCCGTTTATAGCTAAGTTGGAACCCCTCCTCACAATCCTCTAAGGACTCATCATTTCCCATGGTCATTCGAAAGATTTCTCCCTTGGTTTCCTTAGACCTATAATAATCCCTTTACTTGGTATTGAAAGCTTGCTGCATCTGAGCCGAAGTGGTGATACTATTCCCAGGTAAGCCCATGAACCAGCATAATGTTGCATCCTTAAGAGTTGAAGGGAAGAGTTTCAGCTTTTGCTCATCTTCAGTATAGTCATAGGTTCTACACAGGACAGCAAACTCAAACATGAAGGTATCAGGATCTTCAGTAGTCAGTCCATGGTAGTGAGGTAAGGCGGAGGGGCTAATGTTCTTCATTTTCATCTCTCCATTGGTCTCTCGGATGGGGAAGGCACCTTCTATTCTCTCATCTTCTCTTCTATTGTCAGCCATAGCTTCAGATGGAGTGGTCTCTAATTCTTCTTCTTCTATAGGTCCTTTGTATATCTCGGGATGTTCACCTATAGGTTCTTCTGGATCACTGTCACCAAAGAAGAGAAAAGGGTGACTCAGTGATGTGGAGGGGGTGTTGGGTAGGAATTTGCCTGATTTATCTCAGTTTCTACGAGGTATGAAATGGAAAAGACTTTCTTTTTTTTTTATTGTTTTTGCTTTTTTTCTTTGGTACCTGCAAAACTGAAACAGATTGATCTACAACTAACTATAAAGATGCAGAATTAAACTGAAAGCAGGAAAGAACTAATCTACTTTGCTCAAATGAAATTACAGGAATGGGAAATGCTAGTCTACGCTTGCAGAATTGAAACACTAATCTACGCTTGCAGAAATGAAATGCTAATCTATGAAAGCAGGAAATGCTAATCTATGAAAGCAGGAAATGTCTATGCTACCTTTGCAGAATAGAAATGAAATAAACTACTTAGCATAAGGCAAGAGTAAGAAAATAGAAGAAAAGCAACAATTACGAATACTTTGACGCTTCCCCGGCAACGGCGCCAAAAAGATGGTGGGCTCCAGTATTGTAGCAATAATGCTACAACTCCTAGGGCTGTATGCACAAGTACTAGCTCTTGTCGCAGCTGTCACTTGGTCAGCTGGCACAAGTCCGCTAGGGCTCAAGCCAACTTCTATATGTTCTCAGAAGAAGCTTTCTAAATGATGGACGAAGGCTATCTCAACGGAAAGTAATCTACTTTGCAAAAATGAACTGAAAGCCAACCAGAACATGAAACCCTAGTAAACCCTAATCTAACTAGTTTAACCTCTATGATGCAATAGTGAGAGCACAAATGTCTAAAAAGGATGCCATTACTTCTAATGATGTGAAATGCATGAACTCAAACTACTTCCATGAAAACGAACATTGTTTTTGTATTTTTGCTTAAGTGGTTGGAGTGATTATGGTTTTGTTTCTTATTAGGGTTTGGTTGTGCAGAGGTGGTGCGAAGGGAGAGAAAGCTTGGGAAAGGTCAAGAGGGCTAGGAGAGGTCCCAGAGGGTCCCTAGCATCAGTCCACAGAAGTCTACAACGTTCAGGTGCTCGGCAACCAACTTTGTAGGCTTCTACAGGATGTCTGCAGGGGATCCTACAGGAAACTAAGGAATTCTACAGGAAATCTGCTAACTTCTACAGGATGTTCTACCGTGGGAGTTTTGGGTGATGGTGAAGTGATGGAGCGGTATGGGTGGATAGGTAAGGTGGAGATGGAGCTTGTGATGACTCAGGGGCAGAGAAATAAGATGGAGAAAGAGTGCACGAAGTTGGTTGGTGGATAGAAGGATGGCAACAACGAAAGGTTAAAAAGATGGAGCTACGTGGCCGATGGAAGAGTTGGAAGGTGAACGAGCTGAACAGAGGTCGAGTAGGTGGCTTTAGGCGTGGTTAAGAAGAAGAAGAAGGAAGTGGAATGATACTGAGCAGTGTAAATAAAACAAATTGCTAATGTCTTGCACCAAAAATGAGAATCCATTAACCTGTGCTACCTGTGCTATTAAACCAATGAACAACAATGTAAATCATGAAGAAAAGTCGTGCATGGAGGTAGAATGAAGAAGTATGGCTCTAGAGAAAAATGCATGGAAGGATCCACGATTAAACGACTGTGTTGCAGCTTGCATAAAAGTGGAAAAAGACTGCATTTTTTTGGTGGTTGGTATAGAGTGCACCCCAATCCCTAAACAGAGATGGCAGTGAAGGCACTAACAACCTTTTCTTGGAGCTCCAGTGAATTACAATCCTCCTATTCTAATCTAAGCAACTGAAAGTGATTTAACCATAAGCTAATCCTACTCAATCTCATTAAAGAAATCAAATCAGCAGACTGTGTTCTTGAAATGCACATCAAACAAAGAAACAAAGTGCTGGAAAGAAAGGAAAATAACACTACAAGAAGAGGAGATCTATTGCTCTCAGGTTGGGCCCTAACCTGAGAGCTATAGCTCCCTTAAAAGCTCAGAATTAGATCCAAATCTGCTTTCCTTTATTCATAATCAAGAGTCTAATGTCATGCCAAAACTGGCTTACAAAAACAAACACCGAGCTGTGCTCAGAAATTACAATATCAGTCCAAAAGTTCAAAAAGCTTCTATCAAAGGCTACGGCATTCATATTTATACACAATGAAGATCAAGCTGGCTTCCTCCATTCGTGGAGCTTGGCTGTCCAACTGAAAGTCAAACTGCTGTAAACTGTTGATCCTGTAGAACATGTTGGCTGCCTTTAAGCTCGGTGGGGAGAGCTGTTGGAGCTCGGAGTTAAGGTGAAAATCACGAGGAAGGTCATCAAGACTGGGGACAACCTCCCTATGAACCCGCAATGTCACCTTTGCTATCTCCTTGTCTCCATTTGTGTGGTCTTTTGCTCTCTTTAATGCCAAAAACCTGAAATCATCATGTATTAGCCACATAGATATAATGCCTGCCCTTCTTCCTACAAACAACACGAATATACTAAGAAATGAATGCATAAGTGATAAAAGATGAATGGTTGAGCAAGGTAAGTAGGCAAAATGAGCCCAAATTGTACCAAAAATTGGGGCTCATCAAATATAACACATTAAGGATGGCAACCCAACAAGATTTGGATCTCAGTCATGCATATAGATAGAAAGATTGTTCCAATTGAATGGCTTGGATGAATTTAGAATGTAGGCCCTCCTACATGCAGAGATAGTTCAACTTCAGAGGAAGATCTGGCATGATAAACATATTAAGGAGAAGCAATTTCAAGAGGGTGATTGGGCATTGTTATATGATTCTAGGTATAAAAACTTCAAGGGAAAGCTAAGGAAAATATGGCTCGAACCTTATGTGGTGGAGAGATGCCATGATAATGGTTAAGTGCAAATCAAAACTATAGATGAAGAAGCCATTCCATTTCTTGTTAATGGACCCGACTGAAAATGTACAAGAGGCCTTTATCAAAGCAAGATTTCAATGGCAATATCAATAAAATAGTGATGATGGTGGAGAAAGTTCTAGTTCCTCCCTCATCAGGTCACTAAGAAAAAAAAAGAAAAAAAGAATAAGGACTCCAGTGAAAACCTCCATGAGATGCCTGAGTCCCATCTTTGGGTTGAAAACCTCGTGAGGCGGCACAAGGATGAGAAAAAATAGAAATAAGAATAAGAATATCTGTGGGTGAAAACCTTGTTTGAGGTGGCCATGGAAAGCACCTAGGGTGAAAACCTCTCTGAGGCAGCATAGGTTTTTTTACAAAAAAAAAAAAAAGTGAGAGAAAAAGATATAATTTTTATTTGCAGGTGGCCGAGAAACACAGTCAAGAAGCAAAAAGAGGATCCAAAGGGAACCCTGCCTCACACATATCCATCTCCTCCACTCCTTACCATGAATCACTCCATCATCTCTATCATTTTCCACTCAACTGCTTCAATTTATGCATAGACCATGTTTTCTACAGGATCCCTTGAAAACATACTGGATGATCCTGTAGGAATTACAGTGGCCTAGAAAACCTACAGGAAGCAATCTGAGGGTGAATGGTAGGGTTGGAAGGTCCCTAAAATTCATCCTAGACATGATCTAACACCTCACCTCGTCCATTATCATCATCCCCACAATCACCATCCTAAACAAAAAAGACCAGTTTCTACCAGTTATGAAAAAGGGAAAAAAAAGGAAAAAACAAACGAGGGTAAGAGCATTACCTAAATGTCCCTTGATCCACACACACACTCCTACTCCCTCTATCCATTCATTGCACTATCCTCATAGCCCTAAGCAACAAAATAATTAATAAATTCTAAGGGAGAAGCAGCTACAGGACATCCTGTAGGAAATCTTGTAGCAGCCTATCCCACAAAATGTCAGTCATCAGCTACAAGTCTTCACTAGGATGATCCAGGAGCTCCACAACAACAGCAACATCAAATCTTCAGTCATAGACACCTGCAAAAGCGAAGAACCATCCACAAACAAAAAGAGGAGAAAGAAGAATGACCATGCAACAAATAAACAATACAACACCTCTGATCTTTGACAACTGCAGCATGGAATTGAGACCACAGGTAAGTATCCTACTCACTCACTCATATGCATCATTTGATCAAAAGTTGTAAGGGTTACGAGATAGTTGGTTTATAAGTGAAAAGGTGGCTAGTTAACTTGGCCACCTTCATTTAGTCATCACATGCAAAACCAGATGTCCTCTCACACGTGGCTATAGTTAACTCAAAGACAGAGGAGGAGTAGGACAAGAGGTGGTTAACTATGGATCTATGAGGTAGGAGCTAATTACGAGGAGAGGAAATGACGAGGTGGTAGTGGGGACCAATGGTCCAAAAATGGCAACATACATTTGCTGCCAACACACCACCTCACCCTAAAATACCATAAAGGGAAATAAAACATCGTTTGCATGCATTCATGCATTCCACCTCCTCAAAAATCCCTCACTCAAGTTGCTCTCATAACTCTGGCCACCCACCGGAAGCAAGGATCCATCGTTTTGCAAGAGAATTTCTACATGAGCATGCACAGGAATTCCTAGAGGAGCAGTCTACAAGACACACAGAGGCAGTCTACAGGATAGGCAGAGAAGAGTTCAAGAGGGGATATCATGGGAATTGTCCACTTCCACTATTCTAAGGAGGTAGGATCTAAAAATCAATCCCCATTTACAAGCAAATGAACTAGAAATGCTCTAAAATCTAGTGGAGTTAGCAATTGTAGGAGATAAATTACTTACATAATAAACACTGTTTTCCTCCTGAATTTAAAAATTATGTGTCAACCCTCTCATTTTCTCCTCAGGTCTCATAAGCAAGATGACAGGAGGGTTTAATAGGAGAGAACCCACAAACACTCTGAGGATACAACAACACCCCTAAGTGCTTTAAATATTTACAAGACACAACTAGATGGGGTTTTTCGAAAAATTCATAGGGTATGATGATGAGGTGGCTCAAGAATTTGCTCATTCCCTCACCCCAAACAACAGAATCCATGGCACCAATTCTTTTTAGAAGGTAAAGAACCCACAGAGGATAAAAATGGAGTAAGGAGGGACAGAATGCCATACCCATGGAGTGAGGTAGGTTGCCAACTCATCAAATATATCTCATGTGAGGGTAGATGTAGTGTTGTTTATGGCTACCACTTTAGGATCCTTGAAGAATTAAGATTTGGGGTAGAGACACCAATTCACCAAAGACTCAACATACCCTATTTCTTGATGCAATTACTCAGAGACTCCAGCAACAAAGTAAAGGAAGGGAATTCCCAACAAGTGGCTCACCATGGGTTGATCAGGATCCTCATTGAGGATGCCCTCCAAAACCTCAAGATCCCTATAACACGGTCAGTCTTCAGAGACTTGCCAGTAGAGGATGACATCAAAACTCTCACCTATGATGTTAGTCCTTCTATCAGTGAGGAGGAGGCAAAACAAGAAGAAGAAGATACAAAGCTAGATGGGGATGAAATGGATGAAGAAGAAAATAATACAGAGGAACATGATGAAGCAGAAGAAGAAGAAGAGGGAGAAGAGAAGGAGGATGATGTTGAAACAGAGGAGGAAACTAAGGAATAAACTGATGGATATGAGGAAGAATAGCAAGAGGAAGAAGATAAGTAAAATATAGAGGAAGAAGGCATTGAAACAGATTGGGAAGAACACAAGGAGGAGTCACCTAGGGTGTCTCTAGAGGCCCCTGAGAGGGAGGCAGCAGCTGCCCTCACTTCTCTCAGCACCCCAGTCAAGAAAAGATTGAAAAGAAGGAGGAAAACCCCTCTATAGTTTAGAATAAGAAAGAGCACAAGAACCAAACAAGGGAAGCCACAAATATCAACAAAAATCCCTATTGAGATTGAAGATTCCCCTACACCAAGAGACAAAATTCCTTCCCCTAAGTAACCAATCACCTATGTAAGGAGACCTAGTACCATATCAACTTCCTTAAAGGGTAAGGCCATCCTACAGGATCCACAACAAAACCTACAGGAAGAAAAAATAGTCCTACAGGATACTCTGCAAAAGCTAAAGGAATCACGGAAATTGGAAAGAAAGGTAGGAGAGCAGCAAGAAACAAAAGAGGAAGATCTTGAAACAAAGGAACTAAGTCTTCAACCTAACCTAGACTCCTACTACTGGTTTATTGAAGGAGGCAGGGTGATACCTCAAAAATTTTCCATCCCATTGTTTTTTGAACTTGAGAAGCAGAGGGCTAGAACCCACTGATGGATGCAAATCGCCAAGTCAAAAGGGGTGGAAGACATTGGGCACATGGAATAGAAGCTCAAAGAAATGGGCAAAGAGCTTAGTGGTTTAAGGGATAGAGAAGCAGTAATGAGAGATCAACTTGAGAGGGAAAATACATGGCTAAGGAGACAACTGCAGGAAAGGGAGAACCAACTAGCATGTATGGTTAGCCTCTCCTTGGAGGCAATCCAGTGTAGGATGCCAGCTAAATCCCATGCTCTTTACCTCAAAGAATAATGGCTGCAATTTCAGATTAAAACACTAGCACAAAGGGGCAACATGCCATTTTAGGACTATAGGCAATTTATTGATCTTTGTGATAAAAGTACACTAGAGGATAGGGCCAAAATGGTTGAGTTCTACTTGCACAACATGTGCCTCGCAGACATGAATGTTTGGGATCCTAATGCCGAGCTAGGAGACCTACAATTAATATCTTTGGCATCGTGGATGAATAATGAGGAGTAAAGGGTTGCATAGATGAAAAGAATATTGGCTAGAGAGAAAAAAGAACCTCTTTTCATTAGAGCTAAAAAATCAATCCCATGGCCCTAATCAGCACCCACAATTTGATTGCAAATGATCATCAGCTGGAACCTAGATATCTTGCTGCCCAAGAGAAAGCAATTTCACATTTTGAGGATATGTTTAGGCTGCTAGGAGATGATAGTATACATGCCCACCTAAGGAGATGGAGCACACTGCCACACAGCTTAAAGATCAGAGAATACCACTCCCCTCAAAGGTTGAGAGAGGCACTCAATAAGACACCTATGTATAAGCAATCAATGTAAAGGTTGAAGTTCAATTGGATAGGCCTAAAACTTAGTCCACCACTACTCCTAGGGATTCTAGAAGGGAGAAAAGAAGAAGAGGAAAAGAGGCAGTGGGAAGAAGTAGAAAAGAAAGCATGGTTCTATGAACAAGAAATAGAGACCACAATAGAGGCATGGGATGTGAGAGAGGCTACCAAAGCCATGAAGGACATGGAAATTGACTAAGTTGCTGAGAGGATGAGAAACACTTTTAGTAGGGGGTGATGATGAGCCTCATCATTGGGTAATTATATGGGCCTTAATTCACCTCCTAGCTTAGTCAAACCAACTATTCCCACAACTAATATCATACTTTTGATTATATTTTGTTTATGAGATGAGTTAGAGTTTTATATTTTTCTTTGTGGTATAATGTGCATTTAATGTAGGATTAAAGGATAAAATCAAGGAATTTTGGAAAAGACCTTAGTCAAAAATCAAATGGGACAAGGGAGAGGAATTATAGGAGGTAAATCCTCCACATTTACACCCCTCCATTCGAATATTCCTCCATCAGCTCGGAGTGCAAACAACCAAATCATGAGCAATAGAAGGTAGCTGAGAAAATGAAAGACAAAGCATCAGTTTATCTCGAGTTTGGGAGCCAAGCCTGTTATGAAACCATCTCACAAAAAGATAGAAAAGAGAGATCCACGCTTTAGAATTCAGCCTCTTCGAGGGGGCAACCTCCTTTACATTACATGAATGAACAATTCTTGGATGATTCAAATAACAAAACCTCCTTTCTATATATAGGAGTCTATGGAGTCACAATATAATCCAGCCGACCTAACAATAATAATATAAAGCCACAAAAATAACAATAGAGGGATTCTATGGGCACATTAATAACAATATGGGGGTAATGGGGGCACAACAATATAAATAAGGGGTATAACTGCAATAGTAATGGGGTAATCACTAGTATTATAGGGACCCAACATGCCCCTCTCCTTCAAAAAAGTGTTGTCCTCAACGCTTGAGTAGTTCAGGATACTTCTGCATAAAATTCTCATCCTCCCATGTGGAATCTTCAGCTGATAAGTTCTTCCACTTGATAAGGTACTTTGAAATTAATCGATTTCGTAGCTGTCAAGTTCTTGTTTCTATAACTGCTTCCGGTTCCAATATAATTTTTCCTTCCTCGTCAAGTTCTGGCAATATTGTTTGAACTGGGAGCTTGTCGCCTATAACCTTCTTTAAGCATGAAACATGGAAAACTGGGTGCAATCGAGAAGCTGCAAGAAGCTCCAATTTGTATGCCATAGTACCAATCTTTTGCAAAACCTTGTACGGACCATAATACTTTGGTGATAATTTATTATCCTTCTTAGCTTGCTTGAGGGACATTTGCTTATATGGTTGTAGCCGTAGGAATACCCAATCACCTACATCAAAACTTCTTTCACTGCGATGTTGATCTGCCTGTTGTTTCATTCTATTTTGTGCCAACACGAGGTTATCCTTTAAGAGTTGGAGGACTTGTTGTTGATGTTCGATGTGATGTTCCACTGCCTGAACCTTAGAATTTTCTCTTAAATATGATGTGATGGATGGTGGTTGATACCCATAAAGTGCCATAAATGGGGTCATTTTTGTTGCTGTATGAAAGGAAGTGTTATACCACCATTCAGCCAGAGGCAACCATTTGACCCATTATGTCTGTTTATCAGATACAAAGCAACGAAGATATCCTTCCAAACATTTGTTTACTATCTCAGTTTGCCCATCAGATTGAGGATGATAAGATGAGCTATGAGCTAACTGAGTACCAAGACAAGAAAATAATTGTGTCCAAAAATTTCCAGTGAAAATGGGATCTCTGTCACTTACAATAATCTTTGGGTTTCCATGTAGCTTTTGAATTGTTTCCATAAATGCAGTAGAAACTGTACTGGCTTTAAATGGATGTGATAATGCACAAAAGTGTGCATACTTGGTAAGTCTGTCAACTACCACCATGATGACACTCTTTCCCTCAGACTTGGGTAAACCTGTGATAAAATCCATTGATACCTCCTCCCAACGTTGGCTTGGAATGGATAAAGGTTGTAGTAGACCCGGTGTCTTAATTGTTTCAACTTTATTTTGTTGGAAAACCAAACATTCTGCCACAAACTTTTGAATATCTGATTTAAGGCCATCCTAAAAAAATTCCTTCTTAACCCTGTGGTAAGTTTTTAAAAATCCTGAGTGCCCTCCTAAGGGAGAAGTGTGCAATTCCATAAGAATCTTTTGTTTTAGCTGGGAATTCTTACAGAGGTATAAGCGATCTTTGTACCATAACGAATCATTTTTCCAGCTAAATATATCAGACGTACTGGAATCTTGTTGTAGCTTTCGAATAAGTGCCCACACTTCTTCGTCATTCTTCCATTCCTCCCTTGCTTCATTTATCCAATCTGGTTGGATGATAGAAATAGCGCACAACAATGCTTCCACATCCTCATCCTTCCTTGAGAGTGCATCTGCCACCACATTTTGCTTCCCTTTTTTTGTAGATGATTTCAAAGTCATAACCCAACATCTTTGTGACCCACTTTTGTTGCTCTTCAGAGGATAATCTTTGTTCTAAAAAGTATTTAAGGCTATCATGATCTGTTTTTACCTTGAAGTGTCTTCCCATTAGGTAGGGTCGCCATTTCTTAAGTGCATGGAGTATTGCCAACATTTCCTTCTCATAAATAGCTTTGCTTAGAAACTTTCCCTTGATTGGACGACTTTCAAAAGCAATGGGTCTTTCATCTTGCATTAGAACAACACCAATTCCATTTCCTGAAGCATCACATTCCACAATAAAGGTTTTTATGAAGTCCGGTGTAGCTAAGACCGGTGCTTGGCATATTGCCTCTTTAAGATGTTCAAAGGCCTTTGTTGCTTCCGGAGTCCATGAAAATGCATCTTTCTTCAATAATGTCGTTAGAGGTGCTGCTATTCTCCCATAATTCTTAACAAACTTGCGATAATACCCTGTCAACCCAAGAAATCCACGCAAATGCTTTATGGATGTGGGGATTTTCCATTCCTTAATGGCTTTAATTTTGGTAGGGTCTACCTTAAATCCTTCATGAGATACAATATGACCCAAATATTCCACCTCCTGGACTCCAAAGAAACATTTGGATCCTTTGGCATATAATTGTTTTTCTTCCAATAGTTGTAGCACCCTGTCAACATGTTCAACATGATCCTTCCAAGACTTGCTGTATATAAGTATATCATCAAAAAATACTAACACAAATTTTCTAAGGAATGGTTTGAAAATTGAATTCATCAAACCTTGAAATGTTGAAGGTGCATTGGTAAGGCCAAAAGGCATGACCAAAAATTCATAATGACCCTCATGAGTTCTAAATGCCATTTTCGGAATGTCTTCAATCTTCATTCTGATTTGATGATATCCTGAACGAAGATCCAACTTGGTGAAGTAAATTGATCCATGCAATTCATCCAGTAATTCATCAATGACAGGAATGAGGAACTTATCTTTAATAGTGAGCTTGTTGAGCTCCCTATAATCCAGACACATGCGCCATGATCCATCCTTCTTGTGCACCAATACTACTGGAGCAGAGAAAGAACTTTGACTCGGTTGAATTATACCAGCCTCTAGCATTTCTGCAACCATACGTTCAATTTCACTTTTTTGGACATAGGGATATCTGTACGGCCTGATGTTTGGAGGAACACTTCCTGGAATCAGATGAATAGCATGATCATGATCACGCATAGGTGGGAGACCTTTGGGAGTCTCAAATACCTTGGAATGATTGTCCAGGACGTTTTGGAGATCTGGAGAAATAGATGATTCTAATGTGGAAACATGTAGCGAACATAATTGTGCAATTACACCCCTTTGCTCCTTTTTTAGAAGCTCTGTCATACCATTAGAGTTGATTATCTTTCCTGGTTTCCCTGCAATACCCCTTAATTCAACTTCCTTTCCTTCCACAGAAAATTTGATGAAAAGTTCTTGAAAATTAAAAGCTATTATACCCAAGGATTGTAGCCATTGGACTCCTAGTACAACATCAGCACCTCCCATTGGAATGGAAAGCATTGGGCTAGTCAATACATATTCTCCCATGGATAGCTTGATATTATGGCACTTTCCAGAGCAATTTATTGTTCCTCCATTTGCAATCATCACTTGACACTCTGGTGCTGGATATAGGAAGCAATTCAATTCTTTTTCTACCCTACAATGAATAAAATTATGGGTGCTTCCTGAATCAATCAACACTATCACCTTTTTCTTCTTGATTTGTCCTTCTATCTTGATGGTTTGAGGAGTGGTAATTCCCGCCAATGCATTACAAGATATGGTTGGATTTATTTGTTCTTCATCTAGGCTTTGTTCCTGGAGTATATCTTCTTCTTTTGACCTTTCTTGCTCCTTTTCTTCTTCCTCTTCACATTCTATGTAGAATAATTTCTTCTCAGCACACTTATGACCTTTAGTGTATTTGCTATCACAACTATAAAAAAGCCCTTTTGCTCTTTTTTCTTCCAATTGTTGTGGTGTCAACCTTATAGGTTGTGGAAGACTAGGGGAAACTGCAGTTCCATCTTTATAGTTGTGAGTGGTATGCTTCCTGGTTGCCATAATTTTGCTTTCCATTTTTCTTGCTAACCTGAATGCCTTCTCTAATGAATCAGGTTCCCAAAGTCGAACATCATGTTGGATATTATCCTTTAAAGACCCTATGAACACATCAATCCTATGCTGCTCTGGAATATCTTTTACCCTTATGTTCAATTTTTGGAACTCCTCAATGTGCTCCATTATTGAACCCTTTTGTTTGAGACTTATCAATTGGCTAAAAAAAGTGTTGCTTTTTGTATCCTCATAATGTGCTATCAATTCTTCCGTAAAAATTGCCCAAGTGATAAATTTTTTACGAGAGCAAAGGCATTGATACCATACAAATTGATTTGGTTCCAAATATAAAGTTGCCATACGTACCTTTTGTGTGTTTTGCACATTATTGAGATCGAAGAACTGCTCCATCTGTAATATCCATGTGGCGGGATCCTTGCCATCAAACTTCCTCATATCGATTTTTGGAATATGGTGGGTCTTCGATCCAACATTAGAATCTATGGAATCATGATTAACATTACTTTTGTTCACATCATGAGTTTCCTTTACAACCTTTTCACTAGTAGTAGGTATCTCTTGTAGAAAATTTGTCAAATCTGTCTTCAAATCTGACATGTCTGTCTTCAAATCTGTCTTCAAATTTTCCATGTCTTTCTTCAAATCTATCTTCAAATCATCCATCTTATCTTCCATGCCCTTTATCTTAGATTCCACGCCATTTATCTTAGCATCTGTTAGCTTTTGTGAGCGTGACATTTGTTGCACTTGTTCTTGTAATTTTGATATATCATGTAGCATTTCTTCCTCTTCTTCATGAGTCATGCTAGAGCTTTCAGGTTCCTTACTAGGTGTTTGCATTTTCTTTCCTCGGGGCATCAGTTACAGATAATAATGCTTTACTAGGACCTTTGAATTCCTTCAAACCAAGCTTATGCAAAAATAAAAAATAAAAACTACACACCTTTTTTTTCTTTGTAGAAGCCTGATATTGAATCTGATGTACCTCTGTAATTTCGAATAATCCAGTTCTAAAATTGTGACTTGTAGTAGCCTTCTGTGTCCTCTTTCCAATGCCACTAGTCTGAACCAAATTGGATTCTCCAAGAAAGAGTTATGCACAATCTCCCGCAGTGACCTGATTATAGACTAGTTCAGTTGAGTGAACTTGTATGAAGTGCCACGTGTCACTGTTTCCACCTTTGACTCTGAAAAATATATAAAAGAAAACTACAGTCCATCCTCTTTTTTACCTTCTTACGAAATTTCAATCCGATGCTCAGAAAGAAAGTTATGACGATTTTTCCCAGGTCGCCTGTTTTGATTGTAATTCAGGAGTCTGCAAAAAGACCAACTTCCTGAGATCATATCTCCGAAAATATCGCGCGAAAAGCTCTGACATTCGGACCCAAGGTTTAGCGCGATTTCTTCTCAAATGGGTTTTTTTTTGCGACTTCTGAAACGTCACAGAAAAAAAGTTATAGCGAAAATTCCACGATGACTTGTTTGGAGCAGCGAAACCCTAGAATCCAAAGCTCTGATACCGAATGTTATGAAACCAGCTCACAAAAAGATAGAAAAGAGAGATCCACACCTTAGAATTCAGCCTCTTCGAGGGGGAAACCTCCTTTACATTACATGAATGAACAATTCTTGGATGATTCATATAACAAAACCTCCTTTCTATATATAGGAGTCTATGGAGTCACAATATAATCCAGCCGACCTAACAATAATAATATAAAGCCACAAAAATAACAATAGAGGGATTCTATGGGCACATTAATAACAATATGGGGGTAATGGGGGCACAACAATATAAATAAGGGGTATAACTACAATAGTAATGGGATAATCACTAGTATTATAGGGACCCAACAGAGCCTCGCTAATTTTAAGGAAGTCATTGGAGACTTTATATGTATAAGTAGAGAGGTTTAGGACCTCAGTAGGATTCAGATTTTTGATTGTAAAACTCTACTCTATTTTTGAGCTGCAAGACTTGTGATAGTTTTTGATGTAATCCATGGTTTTGATAATAAAAATGAGTTTTGTTTTGAACCAGCACTAAGCTAGCTCAGAGGGCTGAAGCTCTTGGGTTAGGGCCCACCCCTAGCAGCCAAGGCTCCTCTTTATTGTACATGTATGCTAGCATAGGTTCATGGTTTAATTGTTCATTTGCTTAAGTAGCTGCATTTCCATTACAACAGTGTAGAGTAGATTGGTTGTATTTTAGTTTTCTTCCATTTGTGCCTTCTTTCAATTAGCAGGTTAGCAAGGAGAAAAATATCACCATAAGGTTGTCATTAGGTGTCTCAGCCTCACCTCCTCCCTCTGGGACTATGACTTGAGGAAGAGACCCATCAACCCTAAAAACACAGATTTCTAGTTCTTGCATGAGCTTTGGTGTTTGTTGTCTCGATTCGGTACTTGGTTCATTTCATTGTCATCTTTTTCCAGCACTCTCTTTCTGCAATAAGATCTCACTCATGTTCTCATTTCCTTCAGCACTTTCTTCATGCATAATATGGGCAATTGATTCATGCTTTTCTAGTTTATGAGAATGTATCTTGTTGCATAGTTCTTGGAAGACACACATGTTTTAAGCATTGCAGGTACTTCAGGAGGAGGTCTAGACTTCATCACCAACATCCATCTTCCACCTCATCCACCTCAACCATCTCCTAGTCCACCATCACCCTCACTAGTTTTTTTGTCCTTTTTTAATTGAAATTCCCCTAGACACATTGAGTGAATCTAGCCATCTCTTCTCTTGGATATTGACTCATGAGTGTTCCTAGACCTTATAACACCATATCCCACTCATCACACACCCTTTCCAAGTTTCCCAACACCTCCAACACCTCACAATGAGCTCTCGATTGTATCCTGTGATTCCTACAAGATCATCTTGTAGGTTTCTTGTGATTCCTACAGGATCATCCTATAGGTTTCTAGTACATCCTGTACGTTTTCTTGAAACAGCCTGTTTTGAGGTTAAATTGATGGGGAACCTCTAGGAAGTCACAAAAAGCCTCCTAGGACCCTTCCACACCATCCAACCACTCCCTACTCCTTCTAGCCATCCTCAACCACCTTCCATCCACCTACAACATCGACAAGAATAATTAAATTGCATGCTTGATTTTAACAACGAAAACCAAAAAAGTGAAGACAAATTTAGTTTAGCTTTCTTGCTTACACATTTGGATGGTTTGATGCTCTTTACTTCTGTAACTTAGATAGGATCATTAGATTAGTGTTGATTCAACAATTTTTCTTAGCATAGTCATTTAAATGGTTAATTAGGATATGGTTTGATTTAGCATTAAATGTTGTTTTCTTCATTACTGCAGTAGAGTAGATCTCTTAGAATAATTTTTCTCTTCTTCCATTAAATAATCAAGCTTCTTCTGACTCTATAGAAGTCTGGATTAGAACCCCTGGGGTCTCTCATCGGATGAACAGTGACAACAGGCAGGACATTCACTTTTACTTGTGCATATAGCACTGTCACCTCCAAGTTTGTATGAACCCCGTGTTGATAAGTAGAGATGGTAGCCTAGGAGTTGCAACATCCTTGCTGCAATACTGGTGCTCATCAGTTTCAACAAGAGAGAGCCCACCAACATAGCAAGGATCCACCAACATCCTCCTGTGGTGGAAATTTTTACAAGGCATCAATGGATGGGGTTCTTTGAGAGGATGAGAGGATATGATGATGATGTGGGCAGAGAATTTTCCCTCTCACTCATACCCCTAACCAGGATCAATGCCACTGCTGTGGTGAACAATTTATCCGTAGAAATTAACCTTGAGGTTATAAGCAGAATCACTACACTCTCCCTAGGGTTACCATGGAGAAATGAAGACAAGACTAACAACACCATTTCAAATAAAAGCTTCTTTTTGGAAGGGGAAGAGCCAATAGAGGACAAAAATGGGGTTAGAGGCATAACCCCTTATGATCAGAGCAGAACAATCTAACCCAATGGCTGTCATCAGCACCCACAACCTCATTGCAAATGATCCCAAGCTTGCACCAAGGTACGTTGTTGTACAAGAACAAGAAGTCACACACTTTGAAGATATGCTAAGGTTGCTAAGATATGACAGCCAAAAATCTTGCCAAAGTATATGGAAGACCATACCTTACAGCCAAAAAATCATAGAATATTATTCTCCTGATAGAATGACAGAGGCACTAAATAGAACCCCAATATATAAGTAGGAATTACAAAGGCTCAAAGTAAATTGGATTGGCTTGAGGCTCAGTCCACCATTTATTTTAGGAATGTTGGAAGGAATAAAAGAAGAAGAAGAAGAAAGAAAGGAGTGGGAGGAGATAGAGAAGAATGCAGTGTTTTATTCACAAGAGGAAGAGGCTACAACAGAAGCATGGGATGTCAGGGAAGCCACCAAAACAATGAAGGACATGGACATAGATTGAGTTGCTCAAAGGATGAGCAACACTTTGAATAGGGGGTGATGATGAGGCTCATCATTGGGTAAAATATATGGACCTTAATACACCTCCAAGCTTACTAAAATCAACTCTTCTCATAATTCTTTAGATGTTTTAATTGTATTTTTCTTAATGAGATGAGTAAAAGTAAGATGTCATGTCTAGTGGTCTAATGTGCAATGATTGCAGGTTTTTGGGAGAAAATATAATGGCTAATTAGGGTGCAGGAACTAGAATGAGACAAGAATGAGAGATTATAGGAGATGGATCTACCTCATTAAATCCTCACTCACTCGAAGGTCCCTCAATCAAATCACACCAGCTGAGAGTTGTAGGCTGCCAAGTCATGAGCATCATTAGCAGCCAATCCAGTGATAGTTAAGAACCAGTTAATCTCAAGATTGGGAGCCAAGCCTCCCTAGATTTAAGGAAGTTGTTTTCAACTTCAGTTGTATAAATAAAAAGTCCTAGAGCCTCATTCAGATTCATACTTTTTATGCAACTTAGCTAAGCAATTTTCAAGTTGAAGGATTGTGGCCAAACATTGTCATGTATTTTTTGGTATGTTAATGAAAATGAGCAGCATTCCCTTGATCCAGCACTGAGTTGACTTAGAGGGCTAAAGCTCTTGCATTAGGGCCCAACCCTAGCAACAAATGTTCCTATTATTGTACTTGTATTATTAGGTTATTTCATAGATTAGTTGTTAAATTGATTTTGGTGTTGTTACATTGCAAGTATTGGTAAATTTGATTAGTTTTCTTCCATTTGTGCGTAGATTTAATAATAGAATTAGAGAGATAAGGAATGTTAAAAAAAGACTGATAACAGGTGGATATTACCTCATTCCTCCCCTTAGGGACAATGGTTTGAGGAAAAACTCCCATTCAGCCCAAAAAGGCAGAATTTTGGTTTCTTATGAAACTTAGGGTACTTTCTGCTAATTAGGTCAACATCTTTCAGTTTTAGAAGATATGTTGCAGTTTTCATTTCTAATATCTTAAGTTTTGTATTAGATTTCATGTTTCTTTCATAGTAGGTTTCAAGCATTTCCATGCATTAACTTGGAAAATAAATGATACAAATTCTGTTTTCTTATATTGTTCTAAACCCTTCTTGTTTTGAGATGATTTATGGATAAATGCCAAAACTGATGTGTACGTTGCAGGAGTTTCAATACTGCAGGAAGACCTCATATCCTCAACCTAAGCCAAACCATACCTACCCATGATTGCCAAAGGCCACTAAGTTCTCAATTCGAGTTATCATTTTACAAAGACAACTTGCCATGCTTGTTGATCAAATCCAACCATCATAGACCTTCGGTTTGAGTTCTGAGTCAGTTCCAACCATTTCCTTACCTTATCCCTCCAATCAATTACCTTCCCTAATCTCCATACCACTTTCCAAATCACTCCTTATGCTCTTTGCCTGTTCCTGTAGGAAAATAGGGCATCCTATAGGTGAACTAGGACATCATGTAGGAAAACTTGTAGTGGTCTATTTTCAGCCCAATTTGTAACAAAAACATCACGAAAGCTAGGAGAAGACTGCTTGCACCCCAAGCCATTTGACCCATTAGACTCATCTCCCTCCAAACCTATCCCACCTACCATGCAACCAAGAAGGATTATCATTCATGTTTTTACAAAAGGACAAAAAGACAAAAAGGTTGTTATGCTTATTCACATGCACAACAGTGAAGTGCTTGTTTAGATCATATTTCATGCTTAGGTTAGTTAAGATTTCACTTGTGTTAAATTATAATTCATTTGAAGAAAGGTATCTTAACAAATAGCTAGATGAGTTGTGTGTTTTAGGCATCTATTACAATCCTTCATTACTACAGTAGGTCACATTTCAATCCTTTGAATTAGGGTAAAATTCTCCTTTCTCAATTGGTAATCAAACTTCTTCTAAATCAATAGAAGGTTGGTTTGAGAAACCTTAGTGGTCTATCACCCCATCTCAGCAGTGACAAAGAGTGGAGCCATTACATCTATTTGTGTATACAACACTGTCACCTCCAAGTTTGTATGAACCCTGGGTTGATGAAGTAAAGTTGGTAACCCCAGGAGTTGCAACATTCTTAATGCAATACTGGTGCTCATCACCAGCAGCCCGACAGTAGTGTGCTTCCCAAATCATCTTCGCACGCTCACTTGAAGGAAAAAAAGGTTTCCCAGGTGGCATAACAAATCATCCTAGAGGTGAAAATATGGAACTTGCTAACCCTCCAAGAGCATATGATATGTGTGGTAGAATTTTGGGTCGCTTTTGTAGAGAAGTGGCCAATAATAAGTCTTGTGCCCACAAGCGTTCAACATAGTGGTTAAGGACATGATAAGTGTTTCAATGGGGTAGTCTGCAACATGATTCGTGCTATCCTTCTTGTACTTGATATTCAAATGGAACTGTTGTAGGTATGTGTGTTATAGACATTTTTGGGCACTGCAACCCCAAGCATAAAATGTCCATAAACCAAGGTCTCCTAAGTCTTGTTCCAACCCCCAAAGGAACAAGGTCAACTGATTACAGCTTCTCCGAGAAGTTCTCCATGAAAAACTACTCAGAATTAGTCAAAACTGGATCATTTCACCTGTTCCATAGGCAAAGTTCATTGCATCTCACCTAAATACACACAAGGGGTGGGTTGCATTTCAAAAATCCCTTCTATGGGTTGCGATGGGTGAGAAAGGACAAATGGCAGTGTCAATCTGCGAGGTGGAGAAGCATGGAATCTTCCATAAACTTCTCCTGTGACACTTGCCTCTCAGAATTCGACCAAGGATGAGTAAGAGATCATCAATCTCCAAGTGGAAGCAAGAACTATCAGAGGGAAGACACTAATCAAATCACAAGCTGACTCATCTCCCTTATAGGCATCTATATATGGATCCCTCATCCCAGAGATCCAGAGGCTGGAATTTTGCATCTTGTAAGGAATTGTTGTTAGTTTCTTGAGGCAACATCATAGTGTTGGGTGGTCTAAGCTTTTCATGAGGTGAAGAAGGGCTTACTTGCTGAGAAGATGATGCTGGGTCAGAACAACTGGTTGTAACTCTCTTGGCTCTTTCTTGATTATCAATAAATCTATTCAAGTTTTCCTCCATACTCTTGTGTGATTTATGTTTTATGCATTTGTATGGTCAATTTACATCTAATCCTAGATTGCTTATGATAATAGATCCATGTTCTCGCATAGCGTTATGCTGATTTTGATTCTACAGGTACTCTGCGAAGCTAGGTATACAAGAAAGCGAGTAGCAAAGGACCTTAGAAGAGAGAGTAATCGAGCAAGGAACCAAGTGCAAGACAGAGGTTGGTCTCCTTCATTCTTCTCTCATCTATCTTTCATAAAGGAAAATGAAAGTAGCATTACTTTGTTTGTTTTTAAGGTAGCTACTAGCCTTAGTGGGATTAGCAGTTCTGCATAGACACTTTTCCCTGTAACAAAATGGCGACTTCGTTGGGGAGCGACTAGGTTGTTTGTTTATCTACATTTGTTTACTTTATAAACTTATAGACGGAGCCTGAAGTTGAGCTAGGTAGCCTTCGAAATGCATTTTCTATGCAAATGCAAAGTAGATAAATACCGCTTCAGTCAATCTCTAAGTTTTTTTTATGAATTAAACAATTGATTTACAAACTCTCTAATTTCCCTTGTGGTGTCTCTAGTAACCTCCTTAGACCTACCCCTGTGATTGATTTACTGATTACCACTTGCTCGGCCAAAATCCCTGAACTGAACTGCAAACTGTGACACGGAACCCAATCAAAGTCTCGTCCCTGGTCCAGTGCACTGTCTGTTCTGTGAATATCAAATTTAGCGCACTTCACAAGTGTAGTAGGTGCGCTGCATTTCAAATTCACTGTGTTACAGGTGTGCTGATTAAACAAGGCCTTGTTCGTAAATTTTGGTTTCTGTGTTCACTCTTTTCAGATCTATTCAAGAGTTTTTGCTACCTGTAGTCAGTACACCTCTGTTTGAAACCCCTTTCCTTTCTGTTATTCCGCCTCCATTGTGCAAAGAACTGTAAATGTTTTTATGTATTTGTTGAGTCATTTTTAGTTCTCCCTTACAAAGAAGTAACGTAATTGTAATATCGTTTCTTGATTTGAAAGTGTCGCAAGTGTCGTTTTCAGTCATAGAAGAGAATCTGATTGTTATTGATAGTCAATTACCCTGTTACTATTGTATTTGATCTGAATTAGTAGTTTTTCTAGTGTCGAAAGCAGGTTGCAAATCACAAAGTGTTGTCATTGTCTTCATTTTGAGTTTGAAAAAAAACTTGTTAGTAATTGTCGCTTTGAAAATAATTCAGATTTGTGCATTAGCTTTCTTTTTATCATTCACATACTAAGAAGGCTGAAAAAAAATACATGCATATACATATGCATTTAGACTGTTTGATTGGTTTGATTTAGGACAGTGCATATAGTGTGTGCTCTTTTCTCTTTGTTGAAAGAATATTGTCTCTCTTTCCTTAGTAGCTAGGATTTTCATTGCCAAAGAAGATAAAACGACTGTTTATCATCTTAGATTGCATTTTAGGAATTTCACATCTACATCACGCGGTGAACCTAAAAGGCAAATTTCTTAAGCAATATCAACTAGAAAATAAATTTAATGAATCTAACAACATTTTGGAACCTAACGCACAACATCTAGAAGTCTAGGCTAGAGACGTATTCCGGCGTAGTAAAGCCTGGTAACTGTTGCTCTCACTGTTGGTTGGGTGATTCCTCCACCTTGAGATGATAAGTGCCAGTACGGACTTGTGCTCCCACGTACTGTCAAGTATATTTTGGGAGACCACAATAGGCTTAATCCTTTATCCATAGGAAGCCGTGTCTGCCACCCTATCGATCACAATGCACTGAACACAACATTCGGGAATATTGACTACCGTACCATAAAAAGTATTCTGCAGTTTTGTGATTGGTTTGGCAATCCCTCTGTCTAGATTTCCAGAGCAGTCCATTTCGTTCCTTTTCAGACTCCTTAACGGAAAAGGTCCATCTGAGCACTTGTCACTTCAGGCTCATTAAAAATCGAAGGGGACTAGAGTCATCTTTTGCTTCTTTTGTTTTTTCTCAACTCTTAGAAATTGAAAAAACAAGTTGTGTCAGAGCGTCTAAAATTTATTTTAAACAGAATAATCATCACCTTTCCTACATTGGTCTTAGGTTGAGAAAATGGAGTCCACCAACCAAGGACTTCCCCTTGGAGGAAATCCTAGTCCCTTCTCCTCTTGGGGAGATGTTGGTGCACCCCATATGGCCACATTGTCGCTTCCAGGATTGACAATCAGCTTGCCCGTATGGCTTTTCTCAACCTCCGTCGTTCAGAACACCGCAATTCCTGAATAATCGAGTCAACAACTAGACAACTCCAGAGTTACCCCCCAACCCTCTACTTTGTCCAATTCTTCCTCTCCTCCTTCCTCTTCGCTTGATGAGGATGGTAAAGTCAAAAATCAAGTACCTGAGAAGAAGAAAGAAAAGAAGAAGAAAGAGAAGAAGAAGAAGGAGCCAAAGGCGAAAACAGGCAACCAAGCGTCGTCTAGCGAAAATCCACACACTGCACCGACCAGGCCTAAATCTCCAAGTGTCATTTTCAAAGGAGACCACTATCATAGAGATTGTCCTTGCATCCCATGGATCTTAAGGGGCTGGTCTCCTCGTTTGCACAACCCAGTGTCGTCAATCTCTGATGATCATGTTGAGAACACACCGTCGACTAGTGAAAGTGAAGCCCCTGGAAAAAAAGGAAAAAGCAAATTTCCTTGTAAACTATGTGAAGGTGACCACGCCGTCCACCGTTGTCCCTTCTTAGATGAGGCTAAAAAAGTTTTGGACGATCGTACGGTTTCACCGTTACGACTTCCTCCTGGATATAAGAAACTCTTGCCGAGTCTGTCACTAGTTGAGAATCCGGCTGACCCGCCCAGGTGGTCGGCTGAAGCGTCTATCATTGAAGATAAACCATATGAACCCATACCAGACGAAAGTCAAAAGGTCGAGGCGGCAGTTGACCCGGTCTTGCCTTCAGAGGTTCCATCTTCAGATGATACAGTCACCGAAGAGAACAAGGATGACATCGTCAAAATTCTTTTCGTAAACACAAAATCCGATGAAAATGGGGGCAATTTACCCATTCCTTTACCGCAGGAAAGAAGTTCATCAGAGTCGTACCCAGCCATCTATTTGGTCCCACCTCCAAGCAACCTGGTTGTCTCCTTCGACTGGAATCAACTAGGAAGACCCGTTTACCGGCTAGTGTACCATTCTGAATCATTGCTCAAATATATAGAATGGTTATGGCCGGTACCATCATAGATGAAGGGGCTTCTGTGAGTATCCTTTCCTCGACTGCTTGGAAAACACTTGGTTCGCCATTGCTTTTGCCTGAGATGAGAAATCTAACAGGCTTTGACAAAGGAACCAGTCGACCGTTAGGGATCCTTCCCAATGTGCCCATAACATTGAGAGGGAAAACCATTCAAATGAACGTAATGGTAGTCCAAGAACCCCTGGATTATAATCTACTCCTTGGACGAGACTATATTTATTGCATGGGAGCTATTGTCTCATCACTCTTTAGAGTAATGTGTTTTCCGCATGAAGGAAGAGTGGTCAAGCTCATAGACCAGCTTTCATTTCCCGGTTCACACATGGCAAATAGTCATATACCATCCCTGAATGGCCTTTTCACGCAAGGAATGTCTCATCAATCCCCAGTCTGTCCACCTGATGAGCGCGAGTGATTCACGGGACATGACTGAAACCCAGGGGGCATGCACCCTGGTCTGCTTCGACAGGAAAACTTCAGGTATAGGATAGGTTTCCGCGAGAGATATATGACTAGTCTGACACTCCCGTCCGTGATTGGAAAAGGGGGTTAGACTGGAATAAGATTCCCTTGTCAAAGTTATGTGGGTGGAGGCGTCTGCACCACTCACCTTTGTCTATTTTGGTAGGCATCGCTGAAGAAGTGTTTTGTTTGCGGTGCAGATAGAATAATCTTTGGTAACCTGAAAGAGGTAAACCTTTCCCGATGAAACAATTTTTTGTCGGTAGATTGAGAGGTGACCTTGAAACTATATTTTATACCTGGGGGCATGAAAACCTTTTGGCGTGCAAGCGAAGAGCGACCATTTATTTTTTTTTAAATTTGTAGGTCCTCTAACCCTTTAAACTCGTAGGATTGGTCGTTTCCTAACTTGCATAAAGAAAGGATGTGGGGCAAAGATTTGAAAATTTGTCGTTTTTATATATGAGACATTCTTATTATACGACTGGATTAATCGAGCAGTTTTAACGCGAACTTCATGCTCGTTAAAAAATAAACATAAGAAATGAGCAAATGTTTCCCCCAGCGTTTAAGCTCGATAAAAAATGAACCAATTTCCGGTAAATAACTGTCGTGAATGTAGTACTTCAACCTTTAAAGCCTTGGTCATGTTCTCATCAACACCTCCACTCTGTATTGGCCGATCATTCACCTCCATTTGATTATTTACCCCTTTTGAGGAACAGCTGCAAAGAGTGATCCTGTTAGCCATCCTTGTAACACTGCCATGATTGGGAAATTCCAAACCTTACCTGGAATCAGCTGCTACCCAAATTTATCACTCGTTCCTCAAAGACGAGTCTCCTTTAAGCTCTTTTCAACTGACTCGTAAAATATGAAAAGATTGCCGAGCCATTGGCATCTCCAGCTCGTTAAAGGGACCAGAAGTGCTATCCCTCCTTTAGATTTTAATCTTTTTGGACCTGAGGGATTATTACACAAAAAGATCGAGCACTTGTTTTGTTCGGCTCGTTAAAAGTATCAAAAATCCATCCCTTCTGTATTGTTTTATACTTTTTCAGACTTAAGGGATTAGATGATGAAAAAGGATTTTTGGAGTTTCCTTTACATCCCTTTCAGACTCTCTAAAATTGAAAAGGACCGAGTTATCTTTGTCGTTAAACTCATTAAAACCTAATAGCGACAAACTTGTCCATAGCAAACAAGAACGAGTTTCACTATCGCTAGGCTCGTTAAAACATAGTGATGGGTTTGCCCAAAGGGAAAATTATAGAACAAGCATATGTTATCCTCCTCAAGCTTGAGAAAAATAAAGAGGTACTGGTTAGCAATGACTGGGGAAAAATTGGGAAGAAAACTTGAAAAAACTTTGTTGGTAGCAAGTCGCTCTTGAACATGACACTTTCACTCCGCATCCAAGTCGGGTTGGGTTGTTTCATTTACCGGTCACATCACCATGGTCACATCACACCATCCACATTTGGGGTTAATGCTACCAATCCATCATGTCAGTGTCGCCGGTACGTTCAAGAGAAGTCACTCAGAGAATTCACCTGTGTCTCACCCACTACAATACATTTATGCTCCATTCTTTCATGACCGCCACCCTGAACCTTATATCACCAGACCGTTTTCACCTCCATTAAAATCATTTGCTCCATTCTGTGTCATTGATGTGGGATTCATTAAGGTCGTCCTATGATGGATTAGTTCTTTTCGACATCAGCTCATTATTCAAGAAGTCGATCTAGGAACACCCATTTCAGTACTTTGAAGCTTGCATGCTTTAATGGCAAGTTTCTCACTTCCGGCAATAGGTTTACACCAATGGCCTTCGACCAAAAGATTTTGCGTGGTGTTCGACGCCAAGTCCCTTATTCACACCACATGAATTGTACTGTAGTACCTTGAGGATCATTATCATTATCGGTGATTCCTCTCGCGCCTGTTAACAGCTTACATCATTGGCTGGTAATCAGGTGATGTCTTTCCATGTTCGACTCTAGAACATCTCTCACATGGATCGACTTGTACTTTGAGTGAAGATCGAACGAGATTGAAGACCCCGAATCTAGTTTCATCCATCGAGGCTGCGATATATATTCAGGAAAATAAAGACATCAAATGTACATCATTGCTGCACAGATAATCATCCAATCTATGGGATGATGGCTCCTCCAGAATCATCAATCTACACTCAGACGATTTTCTGTCCTATGTACATGAAAATGAATTTATAAAGCTGAGCATGGGAATGCCCGCCTCAGCTAGATCGTGAAAATATTATGAAGATAATGTATTGTATTGTATCTTATTACACGTCTCCTTCCAGCTTGAAAGAACTTCGGATCCTCATGATAAATCATTTCACCCGACATCAAAAAAGATTAACGACCTCATGCTTTAGGGGGCAACTGTTATAGACATTTTTGGGCACTACAACCCCAAGCATAAAATGTCCATAAACCAAGGGCTCCTAAGTCCCTAAAAGTGTTGTTCCAATCTCTAAAGGAACAAGGTCAACTGATTACAGCTTCTCCCAGAAGTTTTCCATGAAAAACTACTTAGAACTGGTCAAAACTGGATCATTTCACCTGCTCCATAGGCAAAGTGCATTGCATCTCACCTAAATACGCATAGGGGGTGCGTTGCATTTCAAAAATCCCTTCTATGGGGTGCGATGGGCGAGAAAGGACAAATGGCAGTGTCAATCTGCAAGGTGGAGAAGCATGGAATCTTCTAGAAACTTCTCCTGTGACACTTGCCTCTCTGAATTCGACCAAGGATGAGTAAGAGATCATCAATCTCCAATGGAAGAAAGAACTATCAGAGGGAAGACACTAATCAAATCACAAGCTGACTCGTCTCCCTTACAGACATCTATATATGGATCCCTCATCCCAGAGATCCAGAGGCTAGAATTTTGCATCTTGTAAGGAATTGTTGTTAGTTTCTTGAGGCAACATCATAGTGTTGGGTGGTCTAAGCTTTTCATGAGGTGAAGAAGGGCTTACTTGCTGAGAGGATGATGCTGGGTCAGAACAACTGGTTGTAACTCTCTTGGCTCTTTCTTGATTATTATGAGCTCCAGTATTGTAGCAATAATGCTACAACTCCTGGGGCTTCCTGTCTCTTAATTTTATCAACCCGGTAGTTCGTACAAACTTGGAAGCGACGGTGCTATATGCACAAGTACTAGCTCTTGTCGCAGCTGTCACTTGGTCAGATGGCACAAGTCCGCTAGGGATCAAGCCAACTTCTATAGGCTCTCAGAAGAAGCTTGTTAAATGATGGACGAAAGCTAGCTCAAAGAAGACTAATCTACTTGGCAAAAATGAACTGAAAGCAAATCAAAACATGGAAACCCTAGGAAACCCTAATTTAACTAGTCTAACCTCTATGATGCAAAGAATGTGAAGGAAACTTCTACCAATGATGCCATTACTTCTAATAAGTGAAAATGCATGAATCTATTCTACTTGCATCTTAAAAGACATGTTTTTGTATTTTTTCTTTAAGTGGATGGAGTGATTGTGATTTTGTGCTTATTAGGGTTTGGTTGTGCAGATGTGATGCGGAAGGAAGGAAAGCTTGGGAAAGGTTGGGGAGGCTAGGAGAGGTCCCCAGAGATCCTTAGCATTAGTCCACAGAGGTTCCTCACGTTCAGAGGCTCAGCAACCGAGTGAGTGGCCTCCTACAGGATGTCTGCAGGGGATTCTACAGGAAACTCAGGGATTTCTACAGGATGTGCTGTAAGTGGAAGTTTTGGGTGATGGTGAAGGGATGGAATGGTTTGGGTGGATAGGTAGGGTGGAGATGAGACTTGTGATGACTCAAGGGCAGAGAAATAGGACAGAGAATGAGTGCACGAAGTGGTTGGTGGATAGAAGGATGGGATCAACAAAAGGACAAAAGGATGAAGCTACGTGGTAATGAATGAGTTGGAAGGTGAACAGCAATGTAAAACCTATGAACAGCAATGTAAAACCGAGAAAAAGGAGTCGTGCATGGAATGAAAAATGTAGAAGTATGGTTCAATGTCAACAGTGCATGGATGGATCTTCAATGACTATGTTGCAGCATGTATAAAGTGAAGAACTGCGTATTTTTGTGGTTGGTATAGGCTGCACTCCAATCTCCAAACAGAGATGGCAGTGGAGACTTCCTCAACCTTTTTCCTTGGAGCTCCAATGTATTATCAACCTGCTAGTCTAACTAAACAACCGAAAGCAATTCAACCATAAACTAATCTCATTCAATCTCATAAAAACTAACTCAGCAAACTTGTAATTTCGAATTTCATGGTAAAGCAATGAACTAAAGTGCTGAAACAAAAAGAAATTAACATTACAACACAGAGGAGGTCTGTTTCTCTCTTAAAAACTCAGAATTGGATCAAAAGCTGCCTGTCTTTATTGAATAATCATGAATCTAATGACATGCCAAAACTGGCTTACAAGGAGCAAAAACCGAGGTACAACATGACTAACCAAATTGACTAACTAGCTACACAAAATGACTACCCACTAGCTAACCCAAATGAGGCCCCAAACCTTCTTATTTATACAATTTTGAGGACCCAACAGTCCTCCTAAAAGTTAGGGACTTGGCTGCCCAAGACTTGGAGTTAACAGCAGTCCAACTTGACTTGCTTGGCTGCCCTTGAGCTGATTGATTCGGTGGCCCTTGAACTCCGAGCTGATGGTGGAGAATTCGAGGTAAGGGCCCATAAATGAGGGGGACACCTTCCTACAAATCTCTAGCTTGTTCTCCCACGAATTTGGCTGCCAAGTGCTCATTAAGACCTTCAAATCTGTCTCCAAGTTGACCAAAAAGGCTACACAAAGCACCCGTTAGACTTGTTGGCATAATGACTAACCAAATTCACTCTATTAACATAAAAATAATCAAAAACATGCAATAAACAAATGAGAATGGTGGACTAAGCCAAATTAGGAGGTTGAATGAGCCCAAATAATTGTACATTTTTGGGGCTCATCATCACCCCCCTACTGAAAGTGTTGCTCATCCTCTGAGCAACCAAATCTCTCCCCTTGTCTTTGATGGCCTTGGTGACTTCCTTGGCTAGCATCTCAGCCGATTTCTCCTTTGGCTTCCCGCTTTTCAGACTTTCCTGTAGAAACTGTTCGCTGGCTTCCTGTAGAAACAGTCTCTGTCTTCCTGTAGAAACAGTCCTGTAGCTGAGTTCTGGCTTGGCTGTGGGCGATTTTCCTTTCAGCTGGGCTGTGGCAGCCTTCATCTTCTCCCCCTTTCTGCTCTTTTTCCTCACTGTTAAAAGGACTGATATCTTTGGCCAAAACTCTTCATTCATTTTTTCAACAATTCAGTTCACCATTTATTCCAACACATATCATGACAACATGTTCTCGTGTCCTTTCATCACTGTCATGAAACCATGCTTCTTTGCTTCGGTTCTTCCCACTGCCTGCTGCTTTTCCTGTTTTATGAGCTGTCCCATATCCATGTTTGAAAGAATAATCTTTGTCATCTATGGAAGTATATGATACAAAATCTTTGCGTCATCTGACCCTTTTTGGAAAATATATTCCTTCTTTTATTCATGGGTTATTTTTCGTAAGAGTATAATTACTAGAAAAACTCAGCAGAAATTAATTACTTTCTTCCTGGTCATCTAGCAAAACTTTGACAACAAAATTGGCAGTCAATTGTTTCATTTATGGCTCTGCATGTGTCTCAAGGAAAATAAGAACTTCATGTCAACAATTTTAGTTATAGACACTGCTGAATTCATTTCTTTATCAACATTCTACTGCTCTATTTTGAATTCATGATCATATTGCAGAGATGGCATCTTTCCTCAACAATTAATTCTCCCCATGTTCCATATTGGTCTAGGATAAATTCAAATTATTTTGAAGAAAATCTCATACAACTCCTAAGAGATGAAAGAACCTACCAAAGGTATTCTTACTCTTTGATTTCCATATCATTCAATGAAGCAGGGGGCTTTCTCCAAGAGGGATAAACTTTCATCAATATCCTTCAATGCAAGCCTATCTATAACTAAGAACTCTCTGGTCATTTTTCCCTCTACTGTTTTGGATAACTTTGAATGGTATGAATCACTTCAAAATATACAGTTCTGTCCCATAATCAATTCCTTGGTGAAGACTCACCAATGAGGTAGCAGAGCATTTGAAGTCAGAAAATAATGTTCTATCTGGAAAAACTTCATAATCTCGAGCTCTTTTCCTTGCTTTCATTCAAGTGCTTCTTGTGCTCAAGACTTCGCACTCTATCCCTGTTTAGTCTGTCCAAACTCTGCCGCGGAGAAGCAATCCATTTGTCCCTGGGCTGTAGTTGTTTTGCAACAATCTTGACTTCAGCTAAACAATAGGCTTTCTTCAAGCTTCAACTGGATGAAGAAAAAACTTGGGCTTCTCTGCTTTTGAAAAGACTCTGCTGCACTTTCCTGTAGACGACATCCTGTAGAAACGCCTGTAGGATGTCTCTGCGCCTTTGAATGATCTTTGCATGCGGGAGAATTGTTAACAAGCCCAAAACTTGATGAAGGACGTGAGTTTAACATTTGCAAGTGTAAATGAACAACAGTTAGCAAGTGTACCTGAACAACAATTACGTGAGTCTTCAGCCGAGCGTTCCTTTATTCACTGCGTGATTTGTGGTGAGGTGGCAGAGACATGCGTGATGGCTTTTTCGAACTGAAGTAATGTCATGAACTGCTGTTGTTATCTATTTTTTCTCTGCTTGGAATCAATTCCATTAGTTGCACTAGAGTTTAGTTAATCCCCAACTGACTGTGTTTTGTTTTGAACTTCATGTGAATGGCTGATCCATGCATGTGTGATTTTTGCCTTGCTGAGTGCAATTGAACGTGGCTCCCTTCTTGGCTGAATCCACTCATCTCATTCATTCATGCATTGCTTTAGATTAGATCTATGCAAATAGATGAACAAGGTTAAGTCACGTACCTGCAAATCGACTGGCTGCTATGAAGCTTTTTGCTGCTACATGCTTGGATTCCTTGGTTGCATGAGGGCGTGGCTGATGATTCATAGCTGGTTTCCTTGTGCAGGTGTCCTCTAGCCAGATGCATGCAACAAGAGTTCATTTCCACGTTCAACTCCGCCCGTTCAAGCTGTTGCTGCTGCCTGGTCACACCCAGAACTTCTTTTTGCCATTTCTCCCAAACGGTAGATCGGTTTGATCTGAAACTCGGTGAGCGTGTTCACACCATCATTATGCATCTCCCATAGCAAATTCGTGATCAATGGATGCATGGATTTCTAGAAAAATGGAAAATGGCTGAAGATTTCAGAGCTCGATTTCTTGGAAACCGTGCATCGGAATCGGCTGAAACTGCTTGGGTAGGCTACTATCACCCATGTGCATCTCCCCATGAAACAGGTTTTGAAACGGATGTACGGTTATGGAGAAAATGCAAAAATGGCTGATGGTGATGGAGACTGATTTCTTGGAAACCGTGCACCGGAATTGCATGAAACTGCTCAGGCATGTTTTCATCGACCTTGTACAATCCCCCATAAAATGGTTTGTCAAATGGATGCATGGTTCTCAAGTTATGGCAAAAACAAATTCTGCTCTATGTGTTTTTGGCTTCAAGGCATTTTGCATGTGTTTGCATGGTATGACAAAATGAATTTTGGCTGTGATGCAGGTATGGAGATGATGGAGGAGGAGTTGGAAGATTGCATGAGGGCTTCTGAACCCTTGAGGGAGCTACCATGCTTGCCAAACCACTTTTTGAAATGCATGCCTAGTTTCCCACAATTTCTACAGGAAGTTCCTGTAGAAGCACAATGAGAAGCACAAGGAGGTGGAAAAAATGATGGATGAAGGCAAGGGATGGACACACAAGTGCTTGTAGGCCTAATCAATAGATTCCCCATTAGATTCACTTTTGAAATTGGATTTGGCTCGTCCCAAGGTTCTACAGGATGTTTCCTGTAGAAATACAGAGCTTCCTGTAGAAGACACAGTTTTGAGGAAAGAAGCATAATGACATGAAAAAAATGATGGAAAAGGGGTGAGGAATGGAAACATGGATGTGGGTAGGCCTCATGGACATATTCCAAGCCTTCAGGTCCTCCTCGGAGATCAAATTGGCTTTTTTGTAAGCTTCCTGTAGAAGATACGAAACTTCCTGTAGAAGGCACAAAAACTCCTTTGTCTTTGTTTTGAGTGATCCACCTGACCTACAATGTCCTTCTTGCAACCTGCAATGTCACTGCTGCAACATGAAATTATTCAATGGAGATTAGCTTTTTATTTTTTCTTTATTTTTTCTCTCTTTTTTTTTGAAAAACAACTAGGGCGCCTCATGGAGGTTTTCACCCTAATTGCCTGCCCTGGGCGCCTCCAAGGGAGGTTTTCACCCAGAGATCTTATTCTCTTTTTTTTCAACCCATTGACCGCCTCATGGAGGTTTTCAATCAATGAGCCAATCTAAGGCGCCTCTGAGGAGGTTTTCACCTTAGATTTCTATTTTCCTTTTTTTTTCATTTTTTTTTCATTTTTTTTTCATTTTTCTTTTTTTTCTTCTACCCTACCCTACTTGAAAAACAAAATCATTTTCAAGTATAAGAATACTTCCAATGGAGCCATGTGCACATCGAGATTAGAGAAAAAAATGATGTGAAGGCTCGAAATGCATGCTCTGATAGGTATCCAGATCTCAGAGACCAAATGATCTGATCTTGAAGGGATCAAACATAGCTGAGGAAGAGAGTACTGCTGCAACTTAGTGACTATCTGGAACCATGTCTCAATATGGCTTTGATATCCTTGGTCCTTTTGCTGATCTGGATCATTCTTCATGTCACCTTCTATCATGATTTCCTCATCTTCCTCTTTTTGCTGATCTTTCTCTTGAGTACATGGAGGATTTGATGGTAACCATGAAGGAACTCTCTTTATCTCTGATTGTGATCTCTTCTCTTCATCAAGTGCAGCCCATGGTTCTTTGATCTCCTCTTTAGAATCTTCTTTTGCTTTTGGTCCTTCAATGTTGTCAATATAATCTCTGCTTTGCAACACTCCCCCTGAGCTTTGGTGAACATCATTGAGCTCAAAAGGAGTCATTTGCACATGTTGTGCCTTAGCTTTGCAATTGGGTTGAGCTGCTCCATTGCATGGTTTTGGAAATGGAGGTACGGGTAGCTGAGTGGGGGTGTGAAATTGAGATGGAGATGGATGGCATTGTGGTTGGGTAGGCATTTGGGGTTGCCTTGGTGGAGGAGGAGGCGATGGTTGTGGATGAGCAGGTGGTGGAGGAAAATGAGCGGGATGAAAGTTGTACTGGGGCCTCCACCCCTGATAAGGTGCATTCCACTGAGGCTGTGGCTGAGCATAAGAGTGAAATGAATGAGCAACTGGTTGGGCATAATATGGATCTGTGAAGGAACAAGGAGGATATGACCAAGGAGGAGGTGTAGACCAGGAAGGATGAGCAGGGGGACCCCAAGAAGGCATGAAAGTGGCTTGATAAGGGTCATAATAGGTCTCAGGTGTCCCTTGCAGTTCCTGTTGGTAAGATCTAGGTCCATGCGGCCAACTTTGGTTCATGTAATAGAGGGATTCAGTGGCTCCTTTTGCTCTCTGATATGCAGCTCTGACTCTGGGTAAGGAAGGGCACTGATCTGTAGGATGGTATTCTTCACAGATGAAACACACTTCTAGGGAGTGCATTGGACATTCGTTCCTAAGATGCTTTCTAGTGCACCTAGGACAAAAAATGGCCAAAGCCCTCTTGGCTTCTTCTTGCTTCTTTTGGATCCGCAAGGTATCCAGTTGCATGGCAAGAAATTGCCTCATATCACTCTTGAAATCTTTGATCTGATTTTCAAATTCATCTTTGGACAAGATGTTGCTCTCAACATTTCTGCTTGTAGCCATTTGCTCCAGAGGAATGTTTTCTTCTTCTTCTCCCCTAGAGGTTCTTCAGATATGTCTTGATGTCCACCCAGGGGTTCTTCAATCACAGCCATCGAAGAAGAGAGAATCTTGGCTGTGTGAAGCAGTGGGGGTGTTGTGCAATCATTTTTCTAACTTATCTCTACTCCTACAAGACATGAAATGAAATCTTTTTGGTTGATTTTTTTCTTTTTTCTACTTCTACATGCAAAACTGAAATAGATTGAACTGCAACTAACTATCTTGCTAAAATGAAAATGCGGAATTGAAATGAAAGCAGGAAAGGACTAATCTATTTTGCTCAAATGAAATTGCAGGAATGAAATTCTAGGCTACGCTTGCGGAATTGAAATGCTAATCTACGCTTGCAGAATTGAAATTGCGGAATTGAAATGCTAATCTATGAAAGCGGGAAATACTAATCTACTTTTGCATAAACGAAATTGCATAATGGAAATGAAATAAACTACTTATAAGAAGATTGTAGTAGAAAATAGAAGAATAGCAACAATCACCAATACTCTGCCGCTTCCCCGGCAACGGCGCCAAAAAGATGGTGAGCTCCAGTATTGTAGCAATAATGCTACAACTCCTGGGGCTTCCTGTCTCTTAATTTTATCAACCCGGTAGTTCGTACAAACTTGGAAGCGACGGTGCTATATGCACAAGTACTAGCTCTTGTCGCAGCTGTCACTTGGTCAGCTGGCACAAGTCCGCTAGGGCTCAAGCCAACTTCTATAGGCTCTCAGAAGAAGCTTGTTAAATGATGGACGAAAGCTAGCTCAAAGAAGACTAATCTACTTGGCAAAAATGAACTGAAAGCAAATCAAAACATGGAAACCCTAGGAAACCCTAATTTAACTAGTCTAACCTCTATGATGCAAAGAATGTGAAGGAAACTTCTACCAATGATGCCATTACTTCTAATAAGTGAAAATGCATGAATCTAATCTACTTGCATCTTAAAAGACATGTTTTTGTATTTTTTCTTTAAGTGGATGGAGTGATTGTGATTTTGTGCTTATTAGGGTTTGGTTGTGCAGATGTGATGCGGAAGGAAGGAAAGCTTGGGAAAGGTTGGGGAAGCTAGGAGAGGTCCCCAGAGATCCTTAGCATTAGTCCACAGAGGTTCCTCACGTTCAGAGGCTCAGCAACCGAGTGAGTGGCCTCCTACAGGATGTCTGTAGGGGATTCTACAGGAAACTCAGGGATTTCTACAGGATGTGTTGTAAGTGGAAGTTTTGGGTGATGGTGAAGGGATGGAATGGTTTGGGTGGATAGGTAGGGTGGAGATGAGACTTGTGATGACTCAAGGGCAGAGAAATAGGACAGAGAATGAGTGCACGAAGTGGTTGGTGGATAGAAGGATGGGATCAACAAAAGGACAAAAGGATGAAGCTACGTGGTAATGAATGAGTTGGAATGTGAACAGCAATGTAAAACCTATGAACAACAATGTAAAACCGAGAAAAAGGAGCCGTGCATGGAATGAAAAATGTAGAAGTATGGTTCAATGTCAACAGTGCATGGATGGATCTTCAATGACTATGTTGCAGCATGTATAAAGTGAAGAACTGCGTATTTTTGTGGTTGGTATAGGCTGCACTCCAATCTCCAAACAGAGATGGCAGTGGAGACTTCCTCAACCTTTTTCCTTGGAGCTCCAATGTATTATCAACCTGCTAGTCTAACTAAACAACCGAAAGCAATTCAACCATAAACTAATCTCATTCAATCTCATAAAAACTAACTCAGCAAACCTGTAATTTCGAATTTCATGGTAAAGCAATGAACTAAAGTGCTGAAACAAAAAGAAATTAACATTACAACACAGAGGAGGTCTGTTGCTCTCTTAAAAACTCAGAATTGGATCAAAAGCTGTCTGTCTTTATTGAATAATCATGAATCTAATGACATGCCAAAACTGGCTTACAAGGAGCAAAAACCGAGCTACAACATGACTAACCAAATTGACTTACTAGCTAACCCCAAATTGACTAACTAGCTACACAAAATGACTACCCACTAGCTAACCCAAATGAGGCCCAAGCCTTCTTATTTATACAATTTTGAGGACCCAACAGTCCTCCTAAAAGTTAGGGACTTGGCTGCCCAAGACTTGGAGTTAACAACAGTCCAACTTGACTTGCTTGGCTGCCCTTGAGCTGATTGATTCGGTGGCCCTTGAACTCCAAGTTGATGGTGGAGAATTCGAGGTAAGGGCCCATAAATGAGGGGGACACCTTCCTACAAATCCTTTAGCTTGTTCTCCCACGAATTTGGCTGCCAAGTGCTCATTAAGACCTTCAAATTTGTCTCCAAGTTGACCAAAAAGGCTACACAAATCACCCATTAGACTTGTTGGCATAATGACTAACCAAATTCACTCTATTAACATAAAAATAATCAAAAACATGCAATAAACAAATGAGAATGGTGGACTAAGCCAAATTAGGAGGTTGAATGAGCCCAAATAATTGTACATTTTTGGGGCTCATCAATTATCAATAAAGCTATTCAAGTTTTCCTCCATACTCTTGTGTGATTTATGTTTTATGCATTTGTATGGTCAATTTACATCTGATCCTAGATTGTTTATGATAATAGATCCATGTTCTCGTATAGTGTTATGCTACTTTGATTCTACAGGTACTCTGTGAAGCTGGGTATACAAGAAAGCGAGTAGCGAAGGACTATTAGAAGAGAGAGGAATCAAGCAAGGAACCAAGCGCAAGACAGAGGTTGGTCTCCTTCATTCTTCTCTCATCTATCTTTCATAAAGGAAAACGAAAGTAGCTTTACTTTGTTTGTTTCTAAGGTAGCTACCAGCCTTAGTGGGATTAGCAGTTCTGCATAGACACTTTTCCCTGTAACAATAAGGAGAGATCCCATCTCCTTAATGTCTTTGTGGAGATTGGCTACAGTAGGCGCCTAGGTCAGAAGGCTTTCCTTAAAGCCTCTAAAAATGTGTTAATTAATAAAGAACCGAAGGAGCACCCACTAGGTGTCCATCTTCCCTATGTTCAAGGAACCACAGACAAAATTGCTCGGATCCTTAAGAGGTATGATATCCCCTCTACCTTTAGGCCCCTCAACACCATTCATAAATCCCTCTGATCTGTGAAAGATCTTGTTGACCCTAAGGACATGAAGGGTGTCTACTTGATCCCTTGTTCTTGTGGAACCCCCTATATCGGGGAAACAGGATGCTCCATCCATCAGAAGATCAGCGACCATGCAGCTGACCTAAGACATGGGAGAACCAAGTCTTCAGTGTTAGCAGAGCATGTGGAAAAGACCAAGCATCAGGTTTGTGTTGAGGAGGCCAAGGTTGTTGCTAAGGTTGCTCAATTCCATCATCGTAAATTCAGGGAAGCTATTGAGATGGAGAGAAGGCCTAACAATCTCAATAGAGATGACAGCTGGAAAATCAGTAGCTGTTGGATCCCTGCCCTGTCGTCTTAGTATTTCTCCTCCCCCCCCCCCCCCCCCATTTTATCTTTCTGCTAGCTTTCTGTGTTCCCCCTGGAGCCTTCCTTCCTCCTAGGGTTGATCCGTTTTGCTCTGTGGTTTTTATTGGTCTTTTTCCTGTCCCTCCCCTTTTTATTTTTTGTGTCGTTCTCTCTATTTTATTTTTATTTATTTATATACCTTATATATACATATATTTATTTTTATTATTATTATTATTATTATTTATTATTATTATTATTATTATTTTAATTTTTTATTTTTCGGTATAATTATCTATTTATTATTTTTCTTCACTTATTTTATTTAATTTTTCAACTATCTTTTACCTTAGCTTTGTTCTCTATTATATATTTTGATTTTTATTATTTTTATTTGTATTTTGATTTTTATTATTATTATTATTATTTTATATTTTATTTTTATTTATTTTTATTTTTATTTTTTATTTTTTAAACTAACCTTTACTAGCCACATTCTTAATTTATTTTCTAGTTTTAGTTTTATTTATTTATTTATTTTTATTTATTTGTTTTTACTTTTACTTTTATTTTTAATTTTTAAACTAACTTTTACCTTCATTAGCTTTATTTTAGTTTTATATATTTTTATTTTATTTTTATTTTTATTTATTTGTTTTTCCTCTTTTATTTTGATTTATTATTAATTTTGTCTTTTCAACTAACTTTTACCTTTACTAGCTTTGTTCATTTATTTTATTATTTTTTTCCTTCTTTTATTTATATTTCTAGTTTCTCATTCTAACTAACTATTATCCTATACCCTATGTATATTGTTTCTTATAACTTATATTTTTATTATTAAACCTTTTAACTAACTATTAACATTAACACCTATTAAATTATTTTATTTATATAAAAATTTTATATATTTTAAAAGAATGGTCATCGAATATAACTATATTATAAAAATGAATTTTTAACTCTGGTCCCATAGTCAAAATTAGCCGTTGGTCAAGATAGCCGTTGGGGGGCTCTGCTCAGACTATTTAACTTCCATAGCTAGATTTGTTTCTTCAACTTGTACGATGAACCACACTAGATGGTTCGAAACGCATCGACAAAGGTCTTTCCTCATGTGATTTATGCCGAAGTTCTTCTTACAACTATTATGGATCACAGAAGCCTCAATTCAATAAATGATAGGTTATTCTAGTGTTTAATTAAAGCCTCATAAAGGTAGCAAAACTCAATTTGAAGTCTAAAAGAGGAGTTTGTGTTTGAGCTTCTTACTTCCTTTGGTTTGTTGAGAGATTCTTGTTAACTGTTCCAGCACCTAAGGATTAGACACTTGAAGGTGGGGAAATGGTTTTTTTGAGTCAACATGCATGTTTTCTCATTTAGTGAGAAGGGTTGGAATTTTGTGGAGAGGCTTGTAACTTATGTTTTCTTACAGCTAATCAAGGAGCAACTGCAACTATATTTCAAGAATACTTGTTCAGTAAGTCTATGGTGTTAGATTCCTTTCAGATCAGTTTCTAATTGATGAAATCATATCTCTTTTCATGCTTTATCTTATTCTTATGGTTTTTCTTGTATTTATATAAACATAATTCCTATATTTAAGCTCTTTTTATGTGGAAAAGCATGCTTCTGTTTCTTCTTCTATGACTAATGAATTCATGATTTATACATGCTCATTATGTTTTCTTGATCTCTTAGATGTATACTACCTTGAATAAATCTTAAGTTCACCATAATACATTGATATCTAGCTCCTCTTTATACTTTTCATTGCACACTTGAAGCCTTGGCCTAATTACCTGCTCTAATCCCTAGTCGAGCAAACTAAAACCCTAAATTCTAAAATACTAAAAAAGGACTTGTATCATTCTCAAATACTCAAAAAGACTTGTATATCTAATCTAAAACCTATTTCTCTTCAGTTATTCATTAACAAATCCTTAGAGAGATCTCTCTCCAGTTTAGTAGGGCTTGCTACTGAGCTGAAAGTGGTTCGAGGTTACCTCTTTCAATCTTCTCCTTAGCCTAGGAAATTGTAGGGGATAAGATTTATGGCATCGTTACCGGGGAAATGACTCATAAATCTTTCTTGGGAATTATTTTACAGCTTTCAATAAAATGGGTACTGTAGTCGACAACATCCAGTATCTAAAGATAGGTTGATTTTACAATTTTCATCAAGTTTAAGGTGTGAAAAAAAATTATATCTCCTAAAAGACATACTAGGTCAAATCTTGACCCAAATCCACCTTTTATTGTTGATGATCTAGAAAAACTACTCAGAAAACTCAAGCTGTCTATCTCTGAAAGTGAAGTTCGGAAAATAAGAAGAGCAACTTCTTTGCCTAAAAATTTATTTACTTTTGAGCACATTCCTTTTGGTATTCGGTTAGAACTATCTCTTTCTAGGTCAAAATCTAAGTCTTGCATTTCTAAAGTGATATCTGAACCTCTCCAATTCAAATCTCATTCCTATTCTTCTCAATACCTATTTCCTAAAGCTGATCATGAGTTGTGGTTGAATTTTGACAAGCTTCAAAGTCTTGTTGACTAGCTCCAAATCACTACTCAAAAATCATACATCCAATATAAACTTGAATACTTAACTGTTGTGTCATCCTCTACTACATCTCCAAATACATCAACTACCTCATCTCTTCTTCCACCACCTCCATTAGTGTCATCATCTTTACCTACACATCCCATTGTAGTACCTCCACCACCTCCAGCAGTCATGGCACGATTTGCACCTCTTATGCTGCATGCTCAACTTGCTTCTCTACCTAAGAACAATGGCCAAAGACTCCCTCTATTTGATGGAAGCTCAGAAATTACAGACCAACATCATGTTGATAAATTGGTGGATTTTATCGATCTCGAATAAATTGATGAAAATGATGCTAAGATGAGAATTATAGCTCAAAGTTTCTCTGGAGATGTGAAGAAATGGTTTCGCAACATGGTTGCTAATTTTGTCAATAGCTCACAATGGTTGATAGAGTTGTTCCTAGCATGACGGCAAAAGAAGAAAAATCCATTGTAGACTTTGGCTAAGTACAACTCAATGAAAAGAAATCCAAATGAGACAATCCAAGAGTTCATAGCAAGGTTCAATATGATATATAATTCTATTCTTGACGATATGAAGGCTCCACTTGGTCTAGCACTTCTCCACCACCCTGATGCCTTTTACCCAGATATGGCATATCATTTTAGGGAGAAATACCATGCAACTCTTGAAGAAATGAATTGAAATGCAGTAAGTGTCAAATCTAACCTACTCATCAAGAAATATAAATCAAAGCCTGAGAGGTCTGAGAAAAAAGTTGTTTTTAAAGGAGAGCCATCATCATCATTATATGTAAAGCTTGATACCCTGATCAAAACCATGGAAATAATTATGGACAAAATGTCTATAATAGATCGACAAGCAGAGCCTTCAGTAAGGAATCCAAACTTTCAAGGCCAACAACAAAAATAGTTTATAAATAAATAGAAAGAGCAACAAAATGAAGATCCTCAAGGACAAGTAAGAGCTCCATTTCAACAAAATTACAAGGAAGGGTAGGAAGAAGATGAAGAGGAAATTGTAGAAGAAAATCATTTCTTTGATGAAAACGAGTTGCCTACCTTTCTGACGAATGAAGATCAGTTTTTTGAAGAGTCTTTTGTACCAAGTGATCAACAGCTTGTACTTGCAAGTGATGATCTATGGGCGGTGAAAACTGAAGAATATCAAAGAAGATATCAAAATGCTCTTAGTCATTTGTAGAAACAGTACAAATTAAGCAATAGAAATGTACTTGTTACATTGAACTAGAAGAAGAAAAATGCACAAAAAGATACACAAAGAAAAGAAACAGCTCCTGCCAATCAGAATAAAGATAAGGAGATTGTCATACTGAGTTGGGATAAAGCCAATGAAGCCTCTACCAGTAATGTGAGCAAAGATAAGGAGGTTCAAAGTGAAAGTCATAAGAAGGTGTCTCAAGCTAAAGGACAGATTGAAAGGAAGGACATCAGGACAAATGAGGTAGAAAAGCATTCTAATCTATTTAGTTTAGAGAATGAAATTTCTAAGTTGAAAGTTTCAATTCCTCTAACTAAATTAGTAAAGAATGACAAGTATAAGTTTTGGATTGCTAAAATGTTGAAGGTAGACCAAATGTCAGACATAGTAAATGTTGTCCATGATGAACCTGCAATTCTATTTGGGCTAGCCATAGAAGGAAGTCCTGAAGATAGTGAAATCCCACCTTTTTATCTTAGTCTCAAACTTCATGGCTTCATCCCCCATAATGCCATGTTAGACTCTGGTCTCTCACATAATATCATGCCAAAAGTCATCATGGACAAACTAGGAATAATTATCGCTTGACCTTATCATGACCTCTACTCATTTGATTCATGAAGAGTGAAATGTCTTGGCCTTATCAAAGATTTAGTAGTGTCCTTGGACAAAATTTTGACCAATAATGTTCTGATGGATGTAGTGGTTGCTAATATTCCTCCTCAGTTTTCTATGTTACTTTCACAATCTTGGGGGGAGGGGGGGGGGGGGGGGGGGGGGGGGTGGAATTGAAAGGAACTTTACAAATTGACTTTTCATATGCTACTATTCCAATATTTGGTAAACTCAGAAAACTATATCGGGAGAAAAAGATGAAATTCATGATTAGTAGCAAGGAAAAACCAGTAAATCACCCCACACATGTTGTGCTTACTGATCTATATTCTTTCATTATGTATAGTGATATGAATTCAGCCGACGATGATAGTTAGCTTGTAGAAATTTCAGAAGTTTCGGATGTTATAAGTAGTATGTAAAAGGTTCTTATTGCTGAAGGAAAAGAGAAGAATGAACAATGTTTGTAGCCAATAAGTTCTCTTGAAAGGATTTCTGAATTGGTGTAGAAAACTAAGTGTGTGGAGACAATGAGTCAGCCTCCCAAATATCAAATAGTTCAGCCTTCAAAAGTTCCTTTTCCAGATGAAGAAAATGGTCTTTGGACCATCGAGTTTGATGGTGCACAAGGAAAATAAGGAGTTGGGATTTGTGTCTAGATTCATGGTCCATTGTAACATTCATGTAAAACTCCATGGAATGTAAGGATGAGTTCTTATATGTTAGCTTTTGATTTCTCAAACAATGAGGTGGAGTATGAAGGACTCATTTCTAGCCTCAGAATTCTAAAAAAGTTGGGTGCAAAGAAAATTTCTATTTATGGAGACTCTGAGTTCGCAATCAAACAAGTTAAAGGGGAATACCAGGCCAAGCATCCAAGAATGAGAGCTTATCGCAATGTTGTCCTTGACATCCTCAAAAGTTTTTTAGAATATACTTTGTCTCTTATTCCTAGAACTCATAATGTTATAGCTGATTCTCTTGCTACTGCAGGTAGTATGATGAAGATTCCCATTCACTCCAATCATAAGTATTCTATTCATGGTAAACACCACCCAACCGTTCTTGATAATATGAGATTTTGGCAAGTATTTTGGGATGACAAACAAATCAATAATTTTCTGCAAATGGAAGATGAATTACGAAATTCCCGCATTCATGATGCATATAATATGAATGGTCCAGATTTTTAAGAAACTAAGATTGAAATACTACAACTGAAGGACACTAACATTCCAAGAGTTCTTGTACCTTTGGATGAGTTTTCTGATCGAGACGATGTTGCCAAAAAGCCCACCATGGTCCCCATAAACAAAGGTGTTGAAGATGTGAACATTGGTGCACTTGACAAGCCTAGGATGGTCAAATTGTCAAAGTCCTTATCTCCTGTGATGAAAAGTAAGTACATAGCTTTAATGATAGAATTTTCTAATGTATTTTCTTGGGAATATTCAGATTTAAAGGTCTATGACAAGAATATCATTCAACACACTATTCTAGTCAACCCCAATCAAAAGCCATTTCGCTAGAAACTGAGGAGGATTAATCCTAATATGCTTCCATCAATTGAGAAAGAGGTAAATAGGATTTATAAGTCTGGTATCATAGTTCCAATTCAATTTTCTAAATAGATGTCAAATCTAGTGCCACTAAGAAAGAAGACTCGAAAGATTTTTCTTTGAATTGATTTCATAAATTTAAATAAAGTGTCCTTGAAGGAAAATTATCCCCTACGAAAGATGGATCATATACTTTAGAGGGTAGTTGGGTCTTCTAGGATGTCATTGCTTGATGGATATTCTAGGTACAATCAGATTTTGGTGGATAAGGATGATCACCTGAAAACAACCTTCACAACACCATGGGGTACATTCATGTACACCAAGATGCCATTTGGATTAAAGAATGCAGGAGCAAATTTTCAACGGGCTATGGACATAACTTCCGCTAATGAAAAGGATGTATTTCTGGCTATATATTTAGATGATCTTACAATTTTTTCCAAATCTGATGAAGATCATTTACATCATTTGAGAATTATGTTTCAGAAATGTAGAAAATTTGGTATCTCACGTAATCCAAAGAAGAGCTTATTTGCCATGGAAGAAGGTAGGTTGTTGGGACACATTATCTTCAAGGATGGCATTCTCTTTGATCTTGCAAGAGTTCACTCCTTTCAGCAACTATATTTCCCAAGGAACAAGAAAGAAATTTATTATTTTAATGGGAAAATAATTTTTTTGAGGAGATTGATCCCCAACCTCACTAAAAATTTGAAAGAGATGACATACATGATGAAAAATGACAACAAGGTAAAGGGGTCTTTATATGCTAATAAATCTTTCCATGCATTCAAATTTGCATTATCTACTCCTCCTATTCTGATTAGTCGAGATTATACTTCAGATTTCATCATATCTTCATTTTCCTATCAGCATACATTAGCAAGAATCATAATGTAAAAGAAAGATCAGAAAAATGAGCAGCCTAGCATTCTTCAGTCAAACAATAAGAGATGCAATGTTGAAATACAACATAATTAAGAAGCAAGCTTTGGCATTGGTGAAAGCTCTCAAAGATTTCTGAGTTTAAATTTTACATTCTCACACCATTGCTTATGTTCCCACAACAACTGTAAAGGAGATTCTTGTGCAGACATCGGGGGAAATCGATCGTAGCCATACTGGAGTATGATTTGTAAATAAAGTCCACAAAACTCATCAAAGGACAATTTTTGGCTAAGCTCATGGCTAAATCTAATTTTCATGCACTAGATATCAATTTGATGGAAGCACTTTCTGAAGAAGAAGAAGAAGACTCATATTTACAAGTGTCAGATATGTTCATTTCATCTCCATGGTATTCTGACATTGCTTATGCGTTGCATCATTTAAATCGTCCAGTAAAAGAACCCAAAGTTAAGACTAGATCTTTAAAGTTGAAGGCTTCAAAATATTGTATTCTTGATGGTGCTTTGTTTTGGAAAGACCCTCGTGGTGTGTCGCTAAACTGTCTGGTAGAAAATGAAGAAAAAGATGTAATGAGATATTTTCATATAGGAGACTGGGGAGGCCATCACTTCTGGAAGACTATGTCAAACAATATTTTGAGAGTTGGTTTCTATTGGCGCACTTTTTTTTTCTTTTTCTTTTTCTTTTTCTGATGTATATAAAACAATGATGAGCTGTCAGGAATGGCATATTTTCCAAGGAAAAAGAAAACTTTTACCATTACCCTTGCAGCCCATTTCAATCACAGCTCCTTTCCAACAATGGGGCCTTGACTTCATTGGCGAAATTATTTCCTAATTATTTCCTAAACCTTAGAAGACTTTTGAACTTCTTTGGTGGGATGCTAGGAACGAAGAAAAAGGAAAACATGGTAAGTTTTAAAACTTATGGAAAGGACCATACTGAATCTCAGCTTTCAGAGGAAATAATTCTTTTCTATTGGAGGAGATGAACGGAGAATATTATTTAGGAGGAGCGATCAATGGTAGGCTTCTCAAGCACTACCATACTTGAAAAATTTCTGCAAATTCTCACCATCATTATATATACCGGTTTACTTTTATGTTCAAGTGTCAAGTGGCTATAATAGGATTTTGAAGCCTGAGGAGAAGGCCATAAAGCTTCTTTTATTAGTTACTGATTTCATTTTTGTTTAGAGTAAAGTTAGTTGAGTTTATCCAAGTTAGTAAGTCATTCAATTTTCATTCTGAGTGGAGTCCATAGCATTTTGACTCCATTGCCCAATCCATAAGGCTACCTGGTCTACGATGTTCTTGACACCTCTAAGGAGCTGCCATCCCCAGCTAGAGAAAATGTTAGTGTTAGTCTTTTCATCCTGTCACCAATGATCAAATGTACTTTTACATAGATACTTTTAGGGTTTCTCGTCAAGTTTTTAGTTTCAAAATGTTTTTCAATAAAAACTTGATCAACGGTTATGAAGGTGAGTGTCCACTATTGCTTTCAATATCATGGTCAAAGACACTATCTTGGTCAATGCATATCATCATTAGTAGAGTCCCATACTCATTTTTGTTCATAATCCACCAAATAGGTCACCAATAAATCATCACTAGGTCACCACTAGGTCATTAGGTGTAATTATAGAAATTGGCCTTTTTACCATTTAAATTCATGTTAAGAGGAATAATGGAAGTTAGAGTGGTAAGGACAAAGGTTTGAAAGTTTTGTTTTTATTTCATTCTCTTAAATGAAATATTATCATAAATTCGTAAAAAATAAAGTATCAAGTCCAAGTGTAAATTGTTGGTGAGTCCACTATTATTGTACAAAGGGAAAATCGATTTTTCCATCTATAAAATCTCACCACTCACTCCTTTTCATTCTTCACTTGCTCATTGTTGCATCCAACACTCCATCTCATTCCATTAAGGTCACTTGGCCATTCCAAGAAGGGTTGCTTGCATCCAAAACTGATTTCTAGAAACTATGCTACGCAAATGACCCTACCTCTGCTACGCATAACCATGTTGCAAATCCATTGTTTATCCAAAAGGGTTAGCCATCTACAGCTGCTTGCTCCATCATGGTGAAATTATTCTACAGTTGAAATAGGTTGGTGTTTATATCCTAGGGTTTAAACTCTTTTTATTTCCATTACCTATGCTCATTTATCTCATCTCTACCTCCTAAGGTTTTGAAAGCAGTTAGCAAGGTTTTCACCTTCGCTTGTCAAATTTGCTGCTAAATATCATACCTACATGCTTCCACACCATCATATATCCTAATAAACTTACCCACACACCTCCCATCAAACCCACTCCCAAAATTCATAATTTCTACCCAAACCCTAGACAAACTGCACTCTTGTTCACTATAGGACTATGTTTTCATGTTTTTGAGACGTTCCACTCACCCAAATTCAGTAATTCCGGTTTCCATAGCTTCCTAAACACCCCCACTACTTCCCCAAATTTTATCATGATTTTCTCACATCCCTATCCCCCTCATTTTCCCCAAACTCCCTCACAACTCTTGAAAATACCCTATTTTCACAAAGTCAAAACCGTAATTTGCTATTCTAAGAGCTAAGTGCTAAGATGGAGTCTAAAACCTTGGAGTAGAAGAATCATAGATGAGGACATGTAATTAGACATGAGCCTACATCAACCCATGAATTTTTATCTTCTCCCTTTATCATGAAACCTTTTGAAGATGTTGTGTGCCTTACATTTTTTTAGAGGGTTGAAGAATTGAAATGTCATGACCAATCGACTAGTGCTTTTGCCACTAAGCTTAAAAAGGACAAAGTGACAATAGCAAGGTTCCAAATCACTGTTTCAAGTCAACTTATCTCCGTAGCTACAGGGATTCCAGACACTAGAGAGATCTAGTTCAAAAGAGAAGACCTTAACCTTCAAAATTACAAAATGTACCTAAAAACACAGTACAAGGCAAATCCAACTTATATTTTTCCATTCAGACATTTGTTGGATAAGTACACCCCTTTCATGAACATGATCATGAGGTATTTCACAAGTGAAGGTAGGTTTTCAAGGATTTATAAGTACCACATGAAAATTTTTATGCATTTCACCGGTGTACAACAAATCAAGTTATCCTATTACTGTACAAAAGTTTGGTCAAAATGGAAAAGAAGGTACAAAAGCAAGGGGAGAATCACTGCTCTATTTTGTTTCATCATGGCCTAATGAAAGTGCTTGTCTGTAATCAACTAGCACAAGCAAATATGCCTTGGGACCATTTTGCTAGTTCAGTTTTTCCTCCATCTTCTTGAACTAGGTCTAATGATAAAACAATACCTACAAGCTCACCCATGCAGCAAGAGATTGCTTCTTCAAGCAGATCAATGAAGAGGAAAGACAGGGCAGAAGGGACTCATACCTATTCTAGAGGTGATAGGCTTGTGTTTTCTCAAGAGATGGTTCAAGGGGCCAAGCCTATAACACGTAAAGAGATAGTTTCCTCATAGCGTGAAGAGTCATCACATTTGGATACACATGTGTCAGCAAAGGAGAAAGAACAAGAGGCCAAAATTAAAGATCAGATCATCAGGGTTAAGGAGGTTGGAAGGAAAATTTATTGAGCCAAATTCTCTAATAGCATGGTTGCAACAAGACAATATGTACTAAAGGTGAACCAAATGATTCAAGACGAGAAAACAAAAATTTCAAGGAAAGAGGATACAAAGGGTAAAGCAGTGGTTGAAATGGAAGTGTCCAAGGGTAAAGGAAATCAAATTGCATCACGTAGACCTAAGACTAGAGCAGCTAAAAGAGCTTTTGAGCTACAAAGAGAGGTTTCTCCACCAAAAGAGAAGATTATGGTAGATGAAATAATCACTAGAACATAAATGATGATAGGGTTTATTAGCTATGGCTATGCACCACTATACCAGAAGCAAAGTATGGCATATGGTTATGCACCACTATACCAGAAACAAAGTATCTCAAGTCAAGATCAAGCATTTGAAGAGCAAACTCAAAGAAAACCTAATTGGTCAAAAGGAAAAGCATAGGCTTGATTTACTTATTGAGGCATCACTCATGGCATAACATATCCTATTTTACCCCCACTCAGCAATTTTGAGGAAATTTGGAGAAAATTTTGGTCATTTTTTACTATTTTAAAAAACATAGAAAATTATGTAAGTGTAGTGCCTTCGTGCTACGATTTCATCTCAGAGCTCCAAATCATGAAAAATTTATATTCATAGATAGCGTTTTCCCTAAGGATCTCAGAAATCCACTTTTGGAAGAAAATGAGAAAGCTCGTGAGGAGAAAAGGTCAAAAAAGGGGTGAAAAACAATTTTTTTGCTACCATTCTGGAACATGCGCTGCGATTACAGAGTAACCTTAGGATAATGGAATTTTGAAGGCCTTCCCATGCTCCATTTGTAAAAATTTGAGTTGATCTCGAAACTAGAAAAAAAATTCCAGTTTACCATTCTCTTATTTTTCAAGTTTGACCTCCAAAAGCCTCCAAAAACTGCCTGCAAGTTGGCGCTATGCTTATAGCAGAATTACAGTACGTTTATACTTGTAGCTAACTATTTCACTGTAGATTTCACCCAATTTTGTTTTAAGGATGTAATTTGGATATTTTAATGACATGATGATGTAATTATGGAGTTAATAGACATGATAGGTTGTTGTAGTATTTAATTAAAGCCTTATAAAGGTAGCAAAACTCAATTTGAAGTCTAAAAGAGGAGTTTGTGTTTGACCTTCTTACTTCCTCTGGTTTGTTGAGAGATTCTTGCTAACTATTCCAACATCTAAGGATTCAACCTGTGAGGTTGGGGAAATGGTTGTTTTGAGTCTATATCTATGTTTTCTCATTTAGTGAGAAGGGTTGGACTTTTGTGGAGAGGCTTATACCTTATGTTTTCTTACAACTAATGGACGAGAAGTTGCAGCTATTTTTCAGTAATACTTGTTCAGTGACTCTATGGTCTTAGTTTCCTTTCAGATTAGTTTCTAATTGATGTAATCATCTCTCTTTTCATACTTTATTATCTTCTTATGGTTTTCCTTGCAATTATATAGACATAATTCTTAGATTTAAGCTCTATTTATGTGAAAATCATGCTTGTGTTTATTCTTCTATGACTAATCAATTCATGTTTTTTACATGCTCATTATGTTTCCTTAAACTCTTAGACCTATAATACATTGAATAAATCTTAAGTTCACCATAATACAGTGATATCTAGCTCCTTTTCATACTTGTCATTTCACAATTGACGCCTTGACCTAATTACATGCTCTAATCCCTAGTCGAGCAAACTAAAATCCTAAATTATCAAATACTGAAACAAGACTTGTATATCTAGCCTAAAACCTATTTCTTTTCAGTTATTCATTGAAAAATCTTTAGAGAGATCCCTCTCTAGTTCAGCAGGGCTAGGTATTGAACTAAAAGTGGTTTGAGGTTACCTCTTTCGATCTCCTCCTCAGCCTAGGAAATTTTAGGGGATAACATAATGAAAACAACTAATACACACAAGATTTCTCTTAAAGCAAAACAACATTCCCTTTGCGTGACAAAAAAGAATCCATATGCCAAAATATGACACATACTCTATAAAGATGAGAATGTGAACAACTCTTAAGATCAAGGAGGAGGATTGAGATCACCACCTTACCAACAAATGACCAAGGACCAATCGATCACTCAATCTAAGGTAGTTTTCGAAATTTTCACAGGCAAAATTTTTGAGAGTGGTTGTAGCGACTACAATAGACCCCAAAATATCTATGAATATTTTAAAATACTACCAAAAAAATTAAATGTGGGAGATCATGTATATTTGAAAGTGAAATCCAAAAAGAGCACACTCAAAATTGACATTTATGCTAAAGTGTCACCTAGATATTGTGGACCTTTTGAAGTCTTAGCTGGAGTTGTACATATTTCTAATCAACTTTCCCTTGAAAAAACCATAAAAGTTCATAATGTGTTTCATGTACCTTTACTAAACAAGTATGTGCATGATCCAACTCACATCATTGATTGTAATGTTGTACACATGGAACAAAAGGGATATTTCCTAGTAGAACCACTGTGTATTCTAGACGAGAGAGTTTTCATCCTCCAAAATAGAGATATAACACAACTGAAGGTTCAATGGAAGCCTTTCAATCAAGAGGAAGAGACTTGGGAGTTAGAGGATGCTTTCTGTTGTAGCTGCTACAACCCACAATTGCCTACACTTCAATTTTGGATCCTACCTTCTGTCTATAAGAAATTATCTTTCGTGGACTTCAAGTGTTCCTCTTGCTTGCCTAATGTCATAATCATTTACTATTTTATGTATCACTTGCGTGATTTCTTGGTTAATTCTTGTTGCGAGAAGTTGCACACCCTTTGATGACAAGTTAGTTCTCTCCAAACACAAGTAAAATCTTGTCATGATCTCATACTGATTGTTCGTATTTCCACTAGGAAATGCACAATCATCTGCCATTGAAAAGTACACAAATAAATGAGGAACTGAATTGTGCAATATTGTAAGAAATCAAGTGATTAGGCAAGTAAATTGTGAAATCCTCCCATGAGAGTCAAAACCATGCAATCCAATGATCCACTAAACTCTGTAATCCCTTGTCATTGGGGATTACACAATCCTTTCTATGAGTGGATTGTGTAGGCTCTTGAAATAAGTCAATTTCCCATCCCTAGAAAATAGGGATCGCACTTTCTTCTTTGACCAAGTCACACAAGTTTTTATTTGTGATCCATGGACAAGTGTCACTTTCTTATCGATTTTAGTCATGCACATCATAAACCCTAACCCTAATCCCGTTGGGTTAAATATATATAATGGAGGCTTATAGAGCTCATTTACACACTTGAAATTGGAGATATAGCTATCCCCACAAGATCAATGAACTTCGGATTTGGTTTGTAGCACTTTTCTGGGTATATTTCTAAAGTGTCACTTTTTACTTCTTTTTCCATTGCTTTTATCACTTTTGTGTTTTCAATGGCCTATTTACCCATTTCTTCTTGTGGTTACTATAATTTATGATATTCATACCTTGTAAAAGTGTTGTTTCAATCCGTTGTTGCATTGTTACAAGTTTCGCATATCTCCCAAGCCATTTTTCCAACCAACAATTACTTTGGTTGGGACTTTTTATGCATGCATTTCCTTTCCTTCATATGATATGTTATGATCAATAATATTGATTTATTTAACTCATTCAAAGGCCAATTTATAATTATCTTTTCCTTAACCCTAGATCTAAAACTTGTTGTTTTCTCGGGCTCAACTTTTGCATCCCTAAGGTTTGCTAGCCTTGCCCACTAAACATTGCAAAATCTCAAGAAGTGTGGCTCCTCCTTGCTAGATGAAATTGCAAACTACGTAGTGAGTGGTCTCCTCCAACTACACATTATGCAATATTAGTCATGAGTGGTTCATCCTTGTCATTGAGACTATGCAATGCACAATCCTCTTCCTCTTCTATGAGCTAAGCCTACACATTTCGTAGTCTCAGGCCTCAAGCCATCCTTCTATTAGTTTAGACTCCACAATCCCCTCTCTCATTGCATATTACACAATTCCATATGTTAACTTGCCCCCTTGCAGCCCAACATTATGCAATCTCTCTCCTGAGTAAGTGTGTTACTACTTTTAGATTGATTTTTGAATTGATATATTTAGAGAAAACTTGCTCCCACCATGAGTGCATCTCTTTTCATAGGTACTATAGGTATTGAGAACACTTCTCTCTCATCAACAGATAACATCATGTCTCCCAAGATATCAACATCAAATGATGATATAGAGAGAAGTATTGAGGAAGTTGTTGAACGTCCTTCAACATTAGTTCTTATTCTTTCTCACACACAATTATACATTAAGAATGAATATAATATTACATGGCATACTATCAAGGATGAATTCACTTCTAAATAATCCAAAGAATATTTAGAGGATATATAAGTCTACATTAAGATCCAATGATCAAGGCTTCATAGTGTTGCTTACAAATTCCTAGTCTTATCATGTGCAAATGTCGTCAAATTGAATGTGCAAATGTCGTCAAATTGGTTCTGCAAGGTGTAGATACCAAGAGCGTGTATTTAAACAACTCTAGTGAGAAACAACTTAGCTTATACCAAGCACATGAAATCCACTTGGATTAGCACTTGCCTAAGCCTCAGAAATCATATGGACTCTCACTTCTATGTAGCAATAGGCTATCTTAACATGAAGGAAGTGGTGAAGATGTGGGTAAAGGTACCGTCACATTTTGGCCAAACACCAAAAAATACTTACGATACAAAATAAATTAGAAAGGCTTTTTAGTACTCGATAGTATTGTACTACCTATTTTAAGGACTTATGAATATGGAATCCTTCGCTAAAGGATGGGTTTACATGTTATATCAAATTGTTTCATAGGGGAATATATTCAACTAGTCCGATCTTGTGTCTCAATAGCTAAATATCAGCCTCAATAAGGCAAACAATCCACCAATAGGAAATAAAAAACAATTCTACATGTCTTCCTACCTATTGGATGATATATGTGCTTCAAATGATTTCCATGTCATGGATTGGAAATGGATACTTAGTGAGTCTCATGTTCATATTTATTGCATATTATTAGGAGAGTGCAATTAGAGGAGAGTCTTTGAAAAGTTGGTTTATCATTTATTCAAGGTCATACACTAAAGGATTTTTGAAGAAGAATCCCCTTGCATGTCTCGTGAGGCAATGAGCTCAGTATCAGAAGTTGCAGATTGGTTTGCCTCACCCAATGGAACTTATCTCAAAGTGTTTGGATACTAGAAACCATCTCATATTTTTCCAAGGATGCCACAGTAAAGGTAGTTATACAAGAGGTTGCATATCGTATTGTGACATGTCTAACTACAGTGCTGCAAAGGAACAAGAAGGAACCATGGCCTTCTCTTCCCTCACAACTCAGATCTTATGAGATCAAGAACTTGAAGGCCACAAAATTTAAAGCCACATAATTGGAAAGGCTCGAGCTTAGTACAACATGTTTTCATAAATATGATCCTAGAGGAGTATACAAGAAGCATTGTGCCCAAGCTTCACCTTTTTTGGTTGGGACCTATGCAAGACCTGAGGCGGAAAAGATAATTAATCACTATAATGCCTCTTAGTCACATGCACCATGCCATCAAGCAAATCCTTCCAACACAATTCTAGAATAAAGTTGCACCTAGAAAGTAAAGTAGCTGGAAGAGTGCTCTCGAGTGAGCATTAAATATAAGATGAAATTTGCCCACAATAGCAAAGGAGTAAATCTACATGTTCAAAGTTGATGGAATTATTCTAAAAGTGGCTTTGGAAGCAGAAAGGAAAAGGAATGAATGAGAAGTAGAGAGGAAACATGAAGAAGAACAAAAACAAAAGGAAGATAAGGTAAGGAAGGAACAAGATGAAATGGAGGCACGAGAACAACTAAGAAGGAAAAAGGAATAAGATGATATACTAAAGAAGGAAGAAGAAGAAAGGAAGACACAACTTGAAGAAGCAGATAGTAAGTACAAGCAGGATGAAGAGATTGTTTAGGAGATAGAGGAGCTGATAATATCCTAGGACATGAAGATAGAACAAAGGTAGTAGAACGAAGATGTTGCTCCCATGCTTGGAACAAAGAATATCATTAGTCAATCTCCACCTCCCCTTATAGATTTGCAAGGCCCAAATGGTGAAGAATAAATCTCTCCGATGACCTGATCATGGATATTTCTAGCCTAACCTTTCTTAAGCTTCCAAACATAATTATACACGATAGGAAGAAATATTTCCTCGATGATCTGGCACATACTGCTTTCATTCACATAGAGGGGGTGATTGTCACTTACACAAGAATGAATCCTCAGACTATTGTTGTAGCCAACATAGCCTTTATAGGATATTCAAGTAGCTATATATGGTGAGATCCAGAAATTGGGAGACACTATGAGGCATATTTATGAGGAGTTGGTCATTTTGCATAAGGTAGTGGTTCCCTCACATGATATGCAAAACAAGTCATGAGAAAATTTAAAATATGTGAGCCATTACCAAAATCCATGAGTGGGAGACTGAGTACAGGAGAGCACGAGTAGAATTGGTGAAGAAGACATGGAAGGAAGCACAGTTGGAGAAGGATAAGGTTAGAATTATTATTCAAAGCAATAAACAACTCGACACCATTTTGGCCAACATTTTAGCTTCTTATGCATGATTATAAAAGAAATTCAACTTATTTCTTCAAACACACAAGATCCCCTTGGTAGGGTCATTTTGAGAAGAAAAAAAGGGCAGAAACGTCACCAGAAAGGAAATCAAGGAATACATGAACCAACTAAAGTAGCTCACTACCAAAGAAAACCTAGAGGTTAATAGACACAACATGCGGAAGTATATTTGTTGTCATACGAAGGTCAATACTATGTTTTTCTTATTGTGGAAAGAAGTGCATATTGGTTCCAAAACCATCTACCTAGGTGATATGGAGGCTATAGTCCACTACTAGCATGAAAGTCCTACAAATTTTGAGGAAACAATTGCACAATACAAAGCTTGGCATCACTAGGTAACCACAAAATTAGACGTTGAAGTTGTTGAGTTATATTTTACTCAAACTCAAGATTAATGTGTTTTGTCTTATTAGGCTCCACTCATTTTTTCTCTATATGGGTTTTTATATTATTGTATTTAAAATAAATATGTAAGTGGAATTCCAAGAGTTAAATGTGGAATGTGAAAAGTCATTAGTTAGGAAAAGAAAAAATAAGTCCAAGAGTCATGATGGAAACTCAAAGGTCACAAAGGAAGATGACGGGTCATCTCATTTGTTATAAATAAACCCTCATAACTTAACCAATGGGATTGGAAGCTTAGCTGTGGAGCCTTGGCTTATCTATTCTAGCATAGGAACATTATCATTCTTAGGATAAGGAAATGTTGGCTTCATGTTCCACTATTTGGGCTAGTGACTTATTATTGTAATTGTATGCTTGGAACTTTCACTTTATAATAATAAGATCTAAGATTTTTGAGGCCTTCATGCATATGTCATGGTTGTAGTAAGACTATTATTTATATATTTGTGATGTATGTTGTTTCACTTACAATAATTCTAATGAACTAATTCATTTTCTTTAGTATGTATCTTGTTGGATGCATTTTGTTTATGCTATTACACTCATTATTATATTGTGAACTATTTTGCAGCTCAACTAATGATTCTTTTGTAATGATCATGTCTCTCTTATAAGTTGGTATTTTTACTTCCTTCTAAAGGGCTTACCTATTTCCCTTTGATGCAATGGAACCTTTCATGCTTTACATTTGACACTTCACAAAGCTCCTACACTTGCTGCCACCAAAGCCATGAATATATCATCTCATGTGTTAATTGCAGCTAAGGAGTGTATTTAAAAACATCTCTTTTGACAACTGATTGTATTCCTTTTGGGGCTCTTACTCTAAATGGTGTGGGGTCTAGTTGGGACTTCAAATAGAGGAGAACCCTTTCCCTATTGGAATCTTCCAACATCATTAATACTTTCAAAGAAGAATATCCTTCTCTGCTTGGAAGAAAATTGGAATGTATTTAAAGGAGAAAATTGGCAAGACAATGAGAAGATAGAAAATTCAAGAAGGGGAGGATGTGATATTCCTTGGGTTGATATATTTTGCTTAAAATGTGCATATGTATGCTTGTGTCCAAATCATGTTAGCTTGATTTTTTTTTTTGTAAATTGTAATTATCAGTAATGTATTACTAATAATAACGAACTGTAAATTTGCAATTATGAGGTTTTATTTTTGTAAATAAATAAAATCTAGAAAATTAATTATTGGGTACAAATGGCTGAAATAAATGTTGCTGCTAATTATTATGGAATATTTATTAGCCATCAATAAGTCCTAGGCATATAATCTAGATGATTAGATTGAATTGAGGAATTATGATGTTGGCTAATTAATTGTTTACTAGAATATAGGGAGTTGACCTCAAGAGTTGGAAACTAGAGTTCACTAATGAGACTAAAGAGAAGTAATAAATAGAAGACAAAAAGAAATTTGTAGACTTGGTATGCAAGTGGGGACATTGGTTGTTTGTAGTGTCAAGGTTGGTACCAGGTAAGTACTTGACTATTAATCTTCCATATTTTTTTTTGAAGTTGGTATATCTAACTACAACGTTTACTTGTTTTCCAAGAGGGTATTTTTTTATGCATTATTTCTGGTGTTTAAGTAGATAAAAAGGAAAATAAAATTTGTTATTATAATTGAATTATTTGATTCATTTGTTATTTTATATACTATTTAGTAAATATGCTTTGACGAAAGAAAAGAGATATGGTTTATGTTTCATTTAAAAGATGGGTATAGTAAATTGGAGGTAAATAATATGTGTTGAGGAGTAACAATTTACAGAGGTAAAATTTACAGTCGACGATAGATAAAAATAAATTTTATAAAATGAAAAGGAAATTATGGAATAGGAACACAAGTATGAATATATAAATATTTCTAAATGTCAGATTAAGTATAATATTATACGGAAAACTTCTTATAATAATTTGTTTTAAGCATAGTAAACACAACTCTTAACACACTCATATTAGATTAAGTTTTTTCATATACAAAGTACTCTTTCTCTGAAAAATCATTAATAGGAAACTAAAATGAGCAAATTATACCATTGTATATGTATTCTTTATATATAAATACAGTCAAAGGAAAATATGGGTGTTAGAAAAACATTCTTCTTTGAAAGGACAATAAAGATAAAACAAAAGCATTTTGATAATACTAACAAAATTGAAGTCTCAATTCATTATTATAGATAGAATGATTACAAGAGGAAACAATTCATGAAATGACAACATAGGAACATTTATGTGTAAAAATATCATTGTGATATTTATTCAAAAGAAGATACACAGATTTTATTGTAAACTTTGTAATTCCATTATATGAAGTATGAATATGGTAAGAGGTAATTTAACCTCAAAAGATTAAACAAGAAAAAACATAATCTCATGATTCTATTTTCTTTAAAATTTAATACCTTGTATATAACAAGGTTTATAGAATGTTAAAATTATACACCTCATAATTCCTTAGAGAAAACATTAAAAAAAACAATTCCAAAGACAGGTATTCTGGATTTTATCTTCTTACAGAGAATCCTTTTCCATACAAAATAAAAAACCAAGAATGGGGGGCTCTCTTACTTGGTGAATGAGAAATTAAGTAGAAATGGAGCCCTGTTAATTGGAGAACACTTATATGAAATGCTACTGCTATGGTCAAGCTTGTACCTCTATATACGGTTAAGAATATATTAAGTATTCAATGGACCTATTTGTATAGAAAGAAAAGAACAAGTTTATTTGGTAAATAAATTAACATGGAGAGAGTTACAGTGAAAATATGTGAGAAAATGACTCCAGATGTCCATACAATGAGAACAAATTACTTAATATAGAATGAGAGGTAGTGTTTTAAGCAATGTTATATGCATAAGTAAAACAACCAATATTAGAACTTGCAAATCCAGAGAAAAATGAGCAAGTGTGTAAATATATAACTATGTTGTATATAAATGAGATTGATAGTTCTCTCAAAAGAATGAGAACCATAATAATAATGAAAACCAATTACAACAAAAATTTAAAAAACAAAAGGATTGTAGCCACATACAAAATATCAAGCCAACATTTGGTAACCAAGATCAAAGAACCATGACTAAAAGTTAAAGCATGGCATGCGAAAGAGAAGTAATCAAAATTAATAGAAGAACAATGATATTACTTGATATTTAGTGTTTGAATGGAAAGCCCAAAATTATAACAAGTGTATCATCACCCGTTCTATGGGTCAAGCACAAGGCAAAAAACCAGTTAGGTTTTGAAGAAAAAAATTAGAATAATGAACAAAAGTATTAAAAGAACCTTGTTGAATACTATTTAGAGAATAAACTTACTAAAATAAAATTCATGAAGAAGTGACTTCTTACAACCATCTATTTCCATGTATGAAATTTTATTGAAAATAATAATAGAGGAGGTAAGGGGCATAAACCCTAACATAATAATTGTAAAATAAAGAAACATAAAATTCCACCGAGACTATCCACATAATAATACTCTAGTGAGAGTGCAAAAACAAAAAGGAATTCATAGAACAAAAAGAAATTCATAGTTAGTGACCTAAAACACTTGAGTTGAAATTAAATCCAAGAACCCTATAATTAATAGGATATTCCTTATACAACAATATGTGACAAAAATATTAAATGTATTTTGAACAAATTAAACAAATATCAAAGGAGACATATATCTGAGGTTTTTGAGACCATTTTTCAAACTATAATGATAAGAAAAAATACACTACAGAAATAGTAAGCTATGAAATGACAATAAGCTGCCTTTATGTCAAAATCCAGAGATCGATTCGTATCAACTTTAAAAATAGAAGATGAGTGGAATCTCACCTAAAATTATCAACATATGGAGGATAAATATAAGATATTCTATCTCCTATAGCCAAAGTCTATTCAAGTCAAAGCAGAACATTTTCTATAACAAAAATCTTCTGCAAGAGTCTTACGGGGAAATATTGAAAATAGCCTACTCTAAAGAGAGATATCTCTTCTACTCTACGAATATAAATATACAAAACATTAAAACCATCTAAGTGGCATCTAAGGAGTTTCAAATTCAATTACTTCACTGAGAGCCGTGAAAAAGTTGGAAAAAGCCATTCCAGTCGATAGGTGAGAGACTAATACTACAATGTTAATTAAAAATTCTTGTATAAGTGATTTGTGCGAAAAACATCAAAGAAAAATGAACCTTCGAACCCTAGTTTTAGAGCAATGAAAGCAACAAAATAAAATAAAGGAATAAATGAATTTTGGTAAAAACGCAATAGTCATTAAGATTTTGGGAAACCGTAAACCTATTTCCACCGTTGGTCATGGGGGAGTCAATCCAAGTGTTCATTAGGTAGGTCAAACGATCATAAATGGTGTTGTGACCCATTTTAGGCTCTTTTTCATACCTTATTCCACCATTTTCCATATCAATCCTCCATTTTTTATCTTTTTGAATACTCCAAGTTGTGGTTATGCCTGTTAATGGTCCAAATCATGAATGGAGGTAAAATTTATTGTTTAGACGCATTTCCATGCTTCTTTGGCCAGTTTAGATAGATGTTTAAGTGAAATTTATATTCTGGTTCTAACATCAAGTATGGATACTTATTTATTAGGGGTTTCTCATGTGGAATTGTGAATTCCTTAGTCTTTGGCATGACAACTTAGTAGTTCAACACTTGGAATGATAGTTCAATAGTAGGAAAATATTTAGCACTTTGTTCTGCACTTAATTTGGTACTAGGTTAGTCACTAGCAACCTGATAGCATACTTTTTCACTATTCTCCACAAGATAATAAAGTTGTTAGGTACCTTCCTCGAGCTAATTCGAAATCACTCTATATTTTCTAGGAAAATGTCAGGCTTTGAATGGAATAAATTTTCTTACTACAAACCAATCTCCTTGGCATCTATTCATATGGATTGAATAATGTTCCATGAAATGTGGTGTTGTATTAATATGAAACTACAAAATCATTCTCTATTATTTATGTTACTTAAATTGTAATCTTATTTTTAGATAGTGACCTCTTTAAAGGATCCGCCATTATTGTTATAGGTTAGACCAAAAGGAGAGGAGTAAGAGATAGTGATAAAATTTTTACATATGAACTCTATTTTGATTTGAGCAAGTTGGGAATTATGTTGTATAAATTTTACTAAAGACTCTTTTAATGTAATATCTCAAATATTCTTTTCCTAATTATTGATGTGTTGGTAAATGATTTAGTTTACTACAGTAGTTAGCTTGACTCATGTCATTGGCAAAATCCCACCATTAATCTTGTCCAAGCCTGGTGAAGTTAATTTTAGTTATAATTAGTATGTATAGAAATTAAGTATAGAGCAATTATATTAGTTTACACATCACTGTGGTTATTTCTCATTTTTTGAGAATTTAAGTGCTGATTTGTAATTTTTTACATTAATATTTGAAAATAGACTGTGTCTTGTTGGTGTTTAATTAAGAACCTTGGATTAGAATTTTTAAAACGAGTTAGATTTCTTTGGATTTGAAATAATTGGGGATTCTTTGCTTATTGATAGATCTATTTGGGTTACTATTAGATTTGGAGTGACATAGATTTTTTTTGGGTAATGTTAGACTTGGGGCTGTGATATTAATCTCATAGTATTTCATCATTTCATCTTTAACAAAGTAATTAAGTTGACTCCTTCATTTTATAGTATTTTGTTATTTTTGGTAAAATGATTTAATAAACTTCTTTACATCATACTACTTTGATTTTTAACTTGAGTAATTAAGTGGTTTCTTTAGGCTAGAGTGCTAAGGATGAAATATGAGTTTGATATGGTTTGGTAACTCAGTTCTGTACTGGATTGGTAGAAGACTTAAATATTATGTGCATGTATCTTACATATTTGTATTGTAGTTAGGTTAGAGTTTAAATTAGAATTCTCCATCTAAAATAGGTGTGAAGAAGCTTACCTACACAAGTGTTACAATGTAACTCAAAGTATACATTCATTGGTTGATACTTTAATCAAGAGAAATTAATTAGACATATAATACCCCTAACATTTTTGGTGTGGTTGGTGGGGAGCTGGAAATGGTCTAGGTAAAATTTGTTTTTGGTAAGCATTTGATAGATTAATTTTTGTGGTAGAATATTTGTAGGACTATGAGAGGAAAAAGAAATTATGGTAAGAAATGTGTGAATAACCACACATCCACTATGGTGGGGTTGCTCCAAATTTTGGTTGTCCCCTATTGATTCTTTTGGTTTCTTTTCTTATGGGTAGAGCTAAATGTATACCTAGAGACAAAGGTATATTTATTCACTATGAGAAGTGTCCCTCAAATTTGTTTGATTCTACAAAGAACCCCCCAATTAACCCTACTAATCATTATGAAAGAAATGTGGGGATGGGAGAAATTTTATTTGTGGCAGTAGCTTCAAAAGGGGAAGAACTATATACAAAAAAACTGTATAATTTGGAGGTGTATCAAAATAAGAGAAACATATACCTAAAGCACTTGTGGAGAACAAACAAGTACTAATATTGCAAGAGGTGGTGATTTCACAACTATAGTCTCTAGTGGGAGCAACTTAGGGATATTTAGGACTTATGCATATATGATCCAACTCAACTGAGTTGGAACAATACATCAGACTCCACTTCTTTCAAATACTGCGAAGGAATGGCTGGAAAGGTTGTCCGAGAGGATAGAAACAATGAAAGAATTGATGGAAATGGTGGTAAAATAGAAGAAACCAGAGGTGGATGTGACGAAAATGAACATGGAGAAGAAATATATACCACATTTGGATTCCCCATCTTGGATATCTCAAGGAATGTTATTATCAAAAACATACCTTTGGCATCTCTTCCACTGTTTCATGGTATGTCTTCAAGGAGACCTCATTCTTTTTTGTTTGAGATTGATATTATTTGTAGGACTTACGCTTGTCATGATGATTCTCATAAACTTAAACTATTTCCTACTACTTTAAAAGATTCATTCCTTAGGTGGTTCACTAGTTTAGGGGAACATACCATCTTTTCTTGGGATGAAATGAAATCTTCTTTTCTAAAAAAGTATCAATATTACTATAAAAGAAAAGAAATTAATAACTTTTTTAGGGTGCAACAAATGGAGGATGAAATCTTAGAATAATATCTTGAGAGATTCCTTCACAATTTCCATAAGTCTTAAATAGGTAATCTTGATGAGAGAACTACTAGGAATGTCTTCCTGAAAGGGTTAAGAGAAGATTGCATAGAAGTTTTGGACCTATTCAGCTTAGGAGATATTTACAAAAAAACCCTCTGTTGAGATATGTGACATTTTTATAACTTATTCTAAGAGTCAAGCTAAAGTAAGAAAAAAAAATTGAAGACTATGTAAGGGATTATGTAGCAAAAACTACCAAAATTGTTCAGGGAGGACTCATGAGTACTGAATTGTGGATTCTCCTAGAAAAATTCAAAACATAAATGTTGAATACCATTAGTGATCAACTAGACAATCTTAAGATTAAGAAATAAAAGGTAGAAGGAAAGGCTTCTTTGGCCATGTTTTTCCCTAGATCTATGAAAAATACTTGATGAGAGAAAATTTCCTATGAATGTAGTAGAAGTATGTGGAATCTACACTAATGAACACCCAATTGAGAAATGCCCTTCCTTACTAAGATTACAAGCCATTTATAAGGGAGGAGCTTAAGAAAGTGAACCTTTTGATCATCCTAGAAGACAACCATGGAGAGCACCAAATTAAAATTTTTATCAAGATCCTCATGTGCAGACTTATCCCCAATATCAAACATGGAATCGTCAAAGGCCCTATTCTCAATGGTAAACTCAATCACCCGAGAGTCCATCATGAGTAAAGGTTAGAAATTAAATCCCTATCAAAATACCTATCAACATCAATTCCTACCACCATCTTATTCCTAATATCACCCACAATACCCAGTTGTTGTAGTTGTGACACGCACCCTCCAAAATTTGGTCTACACTTTAATTTTGGAGCCTACTATGGATATTTCTTGAACAAACATAACAAAATTCCATTAAGACAATGAGTGTGTAATGTTCAACTTGTGTCGACACAACACACTTTCATCAACAATATCTTACTTTTGGTTGCACTTTTTATTCTATTTTGGTGAGTTTTCCCAACTATATATTTTGCACATGTTCTGTTTCACAAGAGTTTCTTTCATGTTTACAACTATCATTTTTCCTTTCCTTCAATGTAATAAGTTTCACTTTCATGCTGAATTCATTATGGCACGTGTCTCTTTCAACGTCGTTCACATTTTGAAAATGTCATTTGCACTTTCCACTTACAATAAAAAAAATTCAGCTTTTGGCATAGTAAGCACAACACATTGCACAAATGTAGTTTTTTTATGATTCAAGGGGTAATATTGGTGCTAATGAGTCATACTTGTCATATATACATGTATCACACTCATTCCCAAAGTTTCAAGCATTGTCACACAAGTGTCATCACTTTTGTCGCAAAGTGTACCTTTAGTGTCACACTTGGAGAATGTTGTCGCAATTGCCTCACATTAGAGGGTATTACGTTTTTCATTTCTTTTGAGTGATAAGTGTTATGCTTGAAATCGTTATAAGTTTATGATCAATGTCAAGTTTTATCATTGTTAACTTTGGCCTCAGTGATCCCACACTTAGCCAAATATAGAAAAGTTCCTTCCTGAGCAACTTGACCTCACTTAACTTTCCTAAAAATACACACTGGACAATCTAAGTCATCAATATTAGACCTTGCCTCTTGGAACTACACAAATTGCACTGCCTCCCTTAAAAAATTAGGCACTACATAGTGTTAGTTTTCATCCCTGACCCTTGAGCTCCAAAATTGTACAACCCCTCCCTTCAATCACCTTCTTGTGCAGTTTCAAGCAACAAGACTTAACCTTGACCTATTGAACTACAAAATTGTACCATTGTTTTTCCTTTGTCCTTCCAAAAATGCACAATGGCCAACCTTAAGCCTCAAGCCTCTATCTTGACCCCTTGAGCCTCTCAATTGTACAATTGTCTTTCCTCGACTTGCCTGAACTTCGTAATACACAATCTCATGGCTCAACTTGCCCCTCACCTTCTGAGCTTCAAAACTATGTAATCCTTGATCCAACATATCATCCTATCACTTTGCTCCATTCCACTCAATGGTTTTCATGAATTATGTTAGACTCGGGATTTATCGAACTAACGTCTCCTCTTCATGAGCATATTTTAGTTGCAAGTATTATATCATGTTATGACAAGATGATAGTGAAGGAAATGAAGAAGGAAACCCTACTAGAGGAAACCTTTGTAACTACAATGAGAAGCTGACAAATCAAGGAAGATAAAGGGAAACTCGATTGGGACAACAACTAAAAATCAAGATAACATTGTAGACTCCCTACATTCAAGTCTTATGGTGGAGGAAGAAGAAGAACATGTTCCATATTTGAAGAAGACACAAAGATAATAGCAACAAGAGTGGCTTGACATTGCCATATCATCATGCAGTCCATTTCATAAATGTCATGTCATGCATTTTCATGAGGCATATTCTTCCACATCATTTTCAGATTACGTAATTTCAATATTGGAGAATTTTAATGGAAAGTCGAAGTACATGAGTCATGTATAGAATTCCAAAATTCATGGAGTAAAAATATAATAGAGAAGTCAAACAATCATGAGGGTCTCCAAGAGTCACAAGGGAGGTGAATGATCACCCCATTTATTATACATACACCCTCATAGATCATATATATGATATTTTCATCTTGGCTCCTCTTACGAGACATTAGATAGGAAAACAGTTCCTTTGGAGGAAGAAGTGGCTTCTCTAGTGCTCTATTATTGGAGCTAGTGGTGTTCACTGGACTGTTATATCTTGGAACTTTTTATTAATCTCAAAGTTTGTCGAGCAAACACACTTTCATGTGTACGTCATAAAAATTGTAAGTATATTCTTTGAATGTTTGGAATGTATGTTTTTCTCATATATACTAAGGAAATTAAACTATTTCAGTGGCTTTGGTACTTATCTTGTTGGAGGTGTGTTGTACGTGTTTTACAATCGTTTCTTCTATGTGAACTATTTTTCTACTTGCCCAATGATTCATTCGTATGTATATGGTCATGGGTATTTATTAGATTAGTGTTATTACTTTTCTTTTAAAGGCTCATTTTTCTCTCCCTTTCGATAGACGAACCTTGATACATTCTACAATTGAACATTCCACACGGCATAATCACTTGTTCATGTGAAAGTACTTGTGCATTACTCTCTTGTGCTAACCATTGTATCCAAGGCATATATTTAAGAACATACGATAATTAGGCCTTATTTATAGAAGGGATCCCACACGAAATGATGTTAATGCTAATTGGGACTTTTCATCGGGGAGAACCCCATGGTTAACAGATTTCTAGCACCATCAACAAATGGCACTAGAAGGAGGGCAAGATGAAAAGTTGTTCCCATTGATTATGTTTTGAATATCTTATCTTAAATATTTCATCCTCAAATCACAATATTAAAATGTTTCTATAACCTATCCCCTCATAAAATTTTCATCTGTGTGAAACAATTTGATGACTTGTCTTAGTTTAAGTTTGATAGTGAGGGTGATACACCCATTATCAAGCATACATATTGTTTTCTTAAGTTCTATGTGTTACAGGGAAAAGTGTCTATACAGAACTACTTATCCCACTAAGGTGTGGTAGCTACCTTAGAAACAAACAAAGTAAAGCTACTTTCATTTTTCCTTTATGAAAGATAGATGAGAGAAGAATAGAGGAGACCAACCTTTCTCTTGTGCTTGGATCCTAGGTCGATTCCTCTATCTTCTGATAGTCCTTTGCTACTTGCTTCCTTGTACGCCCAGCTTCACAGAGTACCTGTAGAATCAGAGTAGCATAACACTATACAAGAACATGGATCTATAATCATAAACAATCTAGGATCAGATGTAAATTGACCATACAAATGCATAAAACATAAATGACACAAGAGTATGGAGGAAAACTTGAATAGCTTTTATTGATAATCAAGAAAGAGCCAACGGAGTTACAACGAGTTGTTCTGACCGAGCATCATCCTCTCAGCAAGTAAGCCCTTCTTCACCTCATACAAAGCTTAGATCACCCAACACTATGATGTTGTCTCAAGAAACCAACAACAATTCCTTACAAGATGCAAAATTCTAGCCTCTGGATCTCTGGGATGAGGGATCCATATATAGATATCTGTAAGGGAGATGAGTCAGCTTGTGATTTGATTAATGTCTTCTCTCTGATAGTTCTTGCTTCCACTTGGAGATTGATGATCTCTTACTCATCCTTGGTCGAATTCAGAGAGGCAAGTGTCACAAGAGAAGTTTCTGGAAGATTCCATGCCTCTCCACCTCGCAGAATGACACTTCCATTTGTCACTTCTCGCCCATTGCACCCCATAGAAGGGCTTTTTGAAATGCAACACAACCACAGAGTGTACTTAGGTGAGATGCAACGCACTTTTCCTATGGAGCAAGTGAAATGATCCTGTTTTGGCGAGTTCTGAGCAGTTTTTCATGGAGAAATTCTGGGAGAAGCTGTAATCAGTTGACCTTGTTCCTTTAGGGGTTAGAATAACACTTTTAGGGACTTAGGAGCCCTTGGTTTATGGACATTTTATGCTTGGGGTTGCAGTGCCCAAAAATGTCTATAACAGTTGCCCCCTAAAGCATGAGGTTGTTAATCTTTTTTGATGTCGGGTGAGATGCTTTATTATGAGGATCCGAAGTTCTTTCAAGCTAGGAGGAGACCTATAATAAGATACAATACAATACATTATCTTCATAATTTTTCATGATCTAGCTGAGGCGGGCATTCCCATGCTCAGCTTTATAAATTCATTCTCATGTACATTGGACTGACAATCGTCTGAGTGTAGACTGATGATTTTGGTAGAGCCATCATCCGTTAGATTGGATGACTATCTATGCAGCAATGATGTACATTTGATGTCTTTATTTTCCTGAATATATATCGCAGCCCGGATGGATGAAACTAGATCTGGGGTCTTCAATCTCGTTCGATCTTCACTCAAAGTACAATTCGATCCATGTGAGAGATGTTCTGGAGTTGAACATGGAAAGACATCGCCTGATTACCAGCCAATGATGTAAGCTATTAACAGGCGTGAGAGGAATCACCGATAATGATAATGATCCTCAAGGTACTGCAGTAAAATTCACATGGTGTGAATAAGGGACATGGCATCGAACACCACGCAAAATCTTTCGGTTGAAGGCCATTGATGTAAGCCTGTCACCGGAAGTGAGAAACTTGCCATTGAGGCATGCAAGCTTCAAAGTACTGAAATGGGTGTTCCTAGATTGACTTCTTGGATAATGAGCTGATGTTGACAAGAAGTGATCCATCATAGGAGGGCCTTAATGAATCCCACATCAATGACATGGAACGGAGCAAATGATTTTAATGGAGGTGAAAACGATCTGGTGATATAAGGTTCAGGGTGGCGGTCATGAAAGAATGGAGCGTAAATGTATTGCAGTGGGTGAGACACAGGTGAATTCTCTGAGTGACTTGTCTTGAACATATCGGCGACACTCACATGATGGATTGGTAGCATTAACCCCAAATGTGGATGGTGTGATGTGACCATGGTGATGTGACCGGTGAATGAAACAACCCAACCCGATTTGGATGCGGAGTGAAAGTGTCATGTTCAAGAGCGACTTGCTACCAACAAAGTTTCTTCAAGTTTTCTTCCCAATTTTTCCCCAGTCATTGTTGACCAGTACCTCTTTATTTTTGTCAAGCTTGAGGAGGATAACATATGCTTGTTCTATAATTTTCCCTTCGGGCAAACCCATCGCTATGTTTTAACGAGGCGATAGTGAAACTCGTTCTTGTCTGCTATGGACAAGTTTGTCGCTATTAGGTTTTAACGAGTTTAACGACAAAGATAACTCGGTCCTTTTCAATTTTAGAGAGTTTGAAAAAGGACGTAAAGGAAACTCCAAAAATCCTTTTTCGTCATCTAATCCCTTAAGTCCGAAAAAGTATAAAACAATACAGAAGGGATGAATTTTCGATACTTTTAACGAGCCGAACAAAACAAGCGCTCGATCTTTTTGTGTAATAATCCCTCAAGTCCAAAAATATTAAAATCTAAAGGAGGGATAGCACTTCTGGTCCTTTTAATGAGCTCGAGAGGCCAATGGCTCGGCAATCTTTTCATATTTTACAAGTTAGTTGAAAAGAGCTTAAAGGAGACTTGTCTTTGAGGAACGAGTGATAAAATTGGGTAACAACTGATTCTAGGTAAGGTTTGGAATTTTCCAATCACGGCAGTGTTACAAGGATGGCTAGCAGGATCACTCTTCATAGCTGTTCCTCAAATGTAGGTGAATGATCGGCCAATACAGAGTGGAGGTGAATGATGGGAACATGACCAAGGCTTTAAAGGCTGAAGTACTACATTCACGATGGTTATTTACCAAGAATTGGTTCATGTTTTATTGAGCTTAAATGCTGGAGGAAACATTTGCTCATTGCTTATGTTTATTTTTTAACGAGCATGAAGTCCGCGTTAAAACTGCTCGATGCGGGTTTATTTTTTAACGAGCTTGAACCCTGCAGTAACACTGCTTGTGGCAGGTTTATTTTTTAACGAGCTTGAACCCTACCATAACACTGCTCGTGATAAGTTTGCATGCTCCCAACATAATAACGCAAATCGAGGTGCATGCCCCAAGCTTCATTGCATTCAACACAGTGGTTGGAATGAAGGTTTACCATCGAGATCTTTGAAATACTCGACTTGGATTTTATGAGATCATAGTCAAAGACTCGATTTGGAAAGGGAGTTGTTTCATTTTTTAATGAGGTTGACACTAGAAAAGAACTATCCTCATGACTCCTTGTTTCATTTTTTAACGAGGTCGACACGAGATAAGAAACATCCTCGAAATCCACCATATTTACAATATTTGATAGAAAATAAAAAACTGAAGGATGATTAAGGTCATTGGAATAATCTCCGTTGTAATCCGGGAGATGGGAACGATGGTGGTAATCTTCCCATGGTGCCTCTCCTAACATCATTGACTGAATGATTCCTTTGTCTGTAGAATTTACATGCAACCGAGGATCTGAAGAGGTACCATATTCCTTAGACCTATCTATCTAAACACTTGATGAGCATTGATTTGATTTTGCCCCCCAGGCCAAGAAAATTGATTGCTACAATATTTCTAAAATGGCGATGATCCATGCTGATAAAATGTTTAGGAATCTCCTGAATCTATTAGATATAGAAGATTTCATGTTGCAGGTTTCCACTGTGGCCACTTCCGCCAGATTACTCGGAGGCGGTAGGGAAAAAGTACCCATTAAGGCAGGGTCTTTTAGGAGACCTACTCCAATATTTTGAAGCAAATGATTGCTTCCATGGATCATTGGAATGCTTTCCATAACTTGTGAACTATTGGAGAGAAATGTTTGTTGGTTGACGATTTTAATTTCTCCTTGAAAGGGAAATGCAATCTTCCTGAAGTAGGTCGACACAACTGCGGCCATGGCATATATCGAGGGCCTTCCCAGTAGGATGTTGTAATCGAGGTTTCCGTCGATTACTTCAATATCAATTTCTACTGTTTTTCCCCCTAGTTCAACTTGCAAGTTACTTAAAATCCCGTATGGAGTGTATGATCGTCCATCAAATGCTTTTAACATTATTGATGATCATGACAAGGGTGGTGAGCCTAAATTTTTCCAGCAACTCATCGACATAATACATGTAGATGCCTCCTCATCAATAATTGTTCGATGAACAGTTTTGTTGAGGGCTTTCACTTGAATAAGGAAAGCTAGTTGAGCTGGTAACTGAGGGTCATATCATTTGTGATTAAAGTATACAAGATTGGAATCCATTGGATCAATCCCACCTATTACTGATAATAGATCCTGCTTTTAGGAGAGGCAATTTTGTGGTACCTCAAGTGTCGACATAGCGGACTACGATTAGGCCAGGTCCTCTACTATATTATAATTCTGTGCTACTTTGGCACGAGGATTGAATGTCGATTTGTGTACTTCTCCCTTTGGCGGCTTTATCATTGGTTCATGAATGATGGGTGGCACAACTTCGGTCAAAGTTGTTGTCAAACTACTAGGTCGTTCATTAGCCTTGTTATTCGACAGTTGTGGATTCTCGTAATATTTATTCCTTGTCAAAGCATCATTTTGTTGCTTTGAGATAGACAACATAAGCACTTGGGATTGGGAAGCATTTTGATTAGCAACCAGTTTGATTCCCGGGTTTGGAAACGGATCATTCAATACTGCTGAGGTTTTTGAACTCTTAAAGAGTTTCTTAACTTCAGATTTATGTGGACAATATCTCGTCCGATTATCCTCATCGCATATATGACACCTCGCAGGGGGTTTTTTTTGCCCAGAAGGGTTTGCAAAAGGTTTTTCAGGAGATGACTCATCCTGCTTCTTTTTTCTCCCTTTCTTTTTCTTCTTTCCCCCTGGTTGCTTCAGTTGTTTGCCCTTGTCGGTCAACACGACATTTACCTCCAAGGCGAGAAGTTCTTCATTTGCATTTTGATCAGAAATCTTATGGGCTTTCTTAGATGTAGACTTTGTCAATTTCGTGCTTGTCGTACCTATCACGCCATCACCGGCATGAGAGTCTTTGTTTGATTTAGGAGGGGGAGGAACGGAAAATTCCGGTCTAGGAGTATCAGGTATTTTATCGTAGAGCGTGCCAGACTGAGTATAGATCAAGTCTAGATATTGTGCGCGAGCAATAACTTGCTCTTCAGTGACGACTCCTCCCTTTGCCACATCTTCTGTGATAGAAGGTAATAATGACTTAATAAACCATTCAGCTAGCAGTTGATCAGGAACATATTTTTTTACCATTCTGCGACGACGTTCCCACTCATGAATATGATCAGATATGTGAGTGGCCGTTGTCTGTTTGAAATTGGTAAGAAGCTATGTTCCTGTTTCGTACCTTATTGGTAACTGAAAATGGGTTAAAAAGGTTGTGGCTAGGGTGCTGAAGTTATCGAATGAAGCTCTAGGCAATTTGATATACCATTTTGCTGCTGTACCAGTTAACGTTCGCTGAAAAAGGTGAAGCCTAATCGAATCATCATTCAGAGTGTTAGATGAACACCACAGATGAAAGGTCATCACATGATTCGACGGGTCTTCACCCGGATTTCCATTAAATTTAGGAATATCTGACGGAAGTTTATGCGGAATCGCCGGCCACCAAGGGGCATAAGCAATCGGATCATTCGTCAGCCGGTTTAGATCTGGTAATTCTAGAGTTGCTACAAAGGGAAACTGTTGATTCAGGTTAGGCGAAGCATACCCAGGATAAGATGGAATCACCTGAGAAGTTGGTCTTTGCATACCAGCATAATGTATTTGATGCTGGTAACCTTGGTAAGGTTGATGGGCATAACCATTATGATATTGTTGTTGATAACCGCTTTGGAAATGCGGTTGCCCATTACTTACAAAGACTTGTTGCTCAGGTCCTTGATATGATTGCTAGAATGGCGGTTGTTGAGATCGAATCAGCCATGGTTGTTGGACCATTTGCTGTTGCCCAATAATGGATGATTGACCAAGATGAGGAGTCATAGTACTTGTTTGAGCCTGAGTCACTCCAGATAAGGAGGCACTAACTTGAGGTTGTGATTGAGTCGTTGAGATAAGAGGTTGTTGTATTGCAACATGAGAAACTTGGGGTTGACATACAACAGGTAGCGCTTGTACTTCTTATGCAGTCACCATAGCAGGTATAGTGGGAATATTCGACACAGGGTGGACTGGCTACATTGAATATACAACCCTTGGTTGTTGAGGCAGTATTGGTACCCAACCGCTAGATGTAATTCCAGTTTGATCTGAAATTTGTTGTAAACTCCCACATGGTTGTTCTTCGGGAGGGAAAAATGAAAAGACATACTGTCCTCCATATGGTGGAAATCCAATACTTAAAGGGTAGATTGGCCTTTGAAGACACATTGGATCAATTTGTTGAGTTTCAACATAAGAAATACCAGATGATAATCCAGATGAAGAAATAGGAACTGACCATGTCATCGAAACAGTCCCTGATTGGACTCTGGTTTATTGTTGATAACTTGCCGAAACAGATGGTATACCAACGAACATCATTGGAGTAGCAGCAGGAGGCTCTGCCGCTGCTGCGTCAGATGACACAGTCCTGGATGTCGATGGTTGTTCAGACATATCTAGTCTATCCAAAAGATTTTCTAGCGATTTCGATTGACTTTCTTCCACCATTGCGGATTACTCAATCAACTAAAAATAAAGGGGAAATATGTTTCCGAACTAAAAGAATTTTAGACACTTTGACACAACTTGTTTTTTCAATTTTAAAGAGTCGAGAAAAAATAAAATATGACTCTAGTCGCCTTCGATTTTTAATGAGCTTGAAGTGACAAGTGCTTAGATGAAACTTTCTGTTAAGGAGTCTGAAAAGGAATGAAAGGGACTGCTCTGGAAATCTAGGAAGAGGGATTATCAAACTAATCACAAAACTGCAGAATACTTTTTACGTATGGCAGTCAATCTTCCTGAATGTTGTGTTCAGTGCATTTCGATCGATAGGGCGGCAGACACAACTTCCTATGGATAAAGGATTAAGCCTATTGTGGTCTCCCAAAATACACTCAACGGTACGTGGGAGCACAAGTCCGTACTAGCACTTTTCGTCTCAAAGTGGAGGAATCACCCAACCGACAGTGAGAACAACAGTTACCAGGCTTTACGACGCCAGAATACATCTCTAGCCTATACTTCTAGACGTTGTGCGTTATGTTCCAAAGCGTTGTTAGATTCATTAAATTTATTTTATAGTTGATCTTGCTTAAGAAATTTGCCTTTCAGGTTCACCACGTGATGTAGATGTGCAATTCCTAAAATGCAATCTAAGATGATAAACAATCTTTTATCTTCTTTGTGCAATGAAAATCCTAGCTACTAAGGAAAGAAAGACAGAATTCTTTCAACAAAGAGCAAAGAGCACACACTATATGCACTGTCCTAAATCAAACCAATCAAATAGTCTAAATGCAAATGCACATGCATGTACTTGTTTTCAGCCTTCCTAATATGTGAATGATAAAAAGAAAGCTAATGCGCAAATCTGAATTACTTTTCAAGCGACAATTACTAACAAGTTTCTTTTCAAAATCAAAAGTGAAGACAATCACAACACTTTTCGATTTGGAAATGAATACTTGCTTTCGACATTAGAAAAACTATAAATTCAGATCAAATACAATAGTAACAGGGTAATCAACTATCAAGAGCAATCAGACTCTCTTCTATGACCGAAAACGACACTTGCGACGCTTTCAAATCAAGAAACGACAGTAAAATTACGTTACTTTTTTGCAAATGAGAACTGAAAATGACTCAACAAATACACAGAAACATTTACAGTTATTTGCACAATGGAGGCAGAATATCAGTAAGGAAAGGGGTTTCAAAAAGAGGTATACTGACCATAGGCAGCAAAACTCATGAATAGAACTGAAAAGAATGAACAGAAACCAGCATTCGGGAACAATGTCTAGTCTGATTAGCGCACCTGTAACACAGTGAATTTGAAATGCAGCGCACCTACTACACTCGAGAAGTGCACTGAAGTTCAGATTCACAGAACAGAGACTGCACTGGGCCAGAGACAAGACTTTTCTTGGGTTCCAGGTCACAGTTTGCAGTTCAGTTCAGGGATTTTGGCTGAGCAAGTGGTAATCAGTAAATCAACAATAGGGGTAGATCTAAAGAGGTTACTAGAGCCACCACAAGGGAAATTAGAGAGTTTGTAAATCAGTTGTATAATTCATAAACAAAACCCAGAGATTAACTGAAGTAGAATTTATCTACTTTTCATTTGCATAGCAAATGCAGTTCGAAAGCTACCTGGCTCGACTTCAGGTTCCGTCTGTAAGTTTATAAAGTAAACAACAAGGTAGATAAACAAACAACCTAGTTGCTCCCCAGTGGAGTCACCATTTTGTTATAGGGAAAAGTGTTTATACAGAACTGCTTATACCACTAAGGTATGCTAGCTACCTTAGAAACAAACAAAGTAAAGCTACTTTAGTTTTTCCTTTATGAAAGATAGATGAGAGAAGAATAGAGGAGACCAACCTTTGTCTTGCGCTTGGCTCCTAGGTCGATTCCTCTCTCTTCTGATAGTCCTTTGCTACTTGCTTCTTTGTACGCCTAGCTTCACAGAGTACCTGTAGAATCAGAGTAGCATAACACTATACAATAACATGGATCTATAATCATAAACAATCTAGGATCAGATGTAAATTGACCATACAAATGCATAAAACTTAAATGACACAAGATTATGGAGGAAAACTTGAATAGCTTTTATTGATAATCAAGAAAGAGCCAAGGGAGTTACAACCAGTTGTTTTGACCCAGTATCATCCTCTCAGCAAGTAAGCCCTTCTTCACCTCATACAAAGCTTAGATCACCCAACACTATGATGTTGTCTCAAGAAACCAACAGAAATTCCTTACAAGATGCAAAATTCCAGCCTCTGGATCTCTGGGATGAGGGATCCATATATAGATATCTGTAAGGGAGATGAGTCAGCTTGTGATTTGATTAGTGTCTTCTCTCTGATAGTTCTTTCTTCCACTTGGAGATTGATGATCTCTTACTCATCCTTGGTCAAATTAAGAGAGGCAAGTGTCACAGGAGAAGTTTCTGGAAGATTCCATGCCTCTCCACCTCGCGGAATGACACTGCCATTTGTCACTTCTCGCCCATCAAACCCCATAGAAGGTATTTTTGAAATGCAACGCACCCACAGAGTGTACTGAGGTGAGATGCAACACACTTTGCCTATGGAGCAGGTGAAATGATCCTGTTTTGACCAGTTCTAAGCAGTTTTTCATGGAGAACTTCTGGGAGAAGCTATAATTAGTTGACCTTGTTCCTTTGGGGGTTAGAACAACACTTTTAGGGACTTAGGAGCCCTTGGTTTATGGACATTTTATGCTTGGGGTTGCAGTGCCCAAAAATGTCTATAACACTATGGACATTATGAAATTGACTGTGAAGATGTGGCTTATACTCTTTCTCGCCTCACTCTTGAAGGTAAATTTAACTGATGGTCTCATACCCTACGGCATGCTTCCATTCATTCTTTTGAACAACTCATATATGAGATTATTTTATCAGTTGATAGGTATTATTATTGGGATGTCCTTAAAAGAATTAATAAACAAATAATGAATACTAATGAATCAATTAAAGCTTTTGTTAATCGATTCCTTCACCTTTGTTATGAATTTCCTTAGGAAGACACACATTGGTATTTCTTTAAAAAAATTGAGTGTTTGGTTCATATCTCTTTTCATGGTGAATATGAAACCCTTGATGTTTCTATTATACCAACTCTTGTGAATACTTAGACACCTCTAATTTCAGAAGAGGAACCTATTATTCCTTTTGTTGCTTGTCCTCCTCATTTTCTAGTTTTGATGTTGGTGCCTTCTTGTGATGATTCCGAAATAGGGAAATATGAAAATATAATGGATGATCCATCTCTTCAACCTTTATCCGTTTATCACAATCCAAATCCAATGTAGTAAACCTTGGAATGGTTCATGGAGCCTAGGGTGAAGGCTAATTCTTCCACTGGTCAAGATGATACTAGTATTCTCAACCTCAGTCGTAAATATGGTTCCTCTAGAAGTATTACTTATTTAAAGGAAATTTTCCATCCTCTATCATCTAGATTCCATAAATCTTTGTATCATGATCAACTTGATCAATCCGCTCCACCAACTAGTTCTTCACAGTCTCTTGATTTTCATGTTTTTGGTTCAAATTGTGATCAGATACAAGGAAGTCACGTCACAAAGGTATAAGAGCAGGAAGGTGAAGAGACTCTTGATCTCTCTTCTCTCTCTCAAAACCCTCTATATTAAGAGGTCATTCCTCCATTATTGGATGATTTTAAATCTACTAATCTCGATATTCAATCAAATGAAGTTAATTTTCTTAATCAATATATAACCTTGTGAAACAATCATTTTGATGATGATGAATCTTTTGTTGTATGCGCCGATGAATGCCCAAGTGCACAAGATGATATTTTGGTTACTTGAGGAGATTTTGATTTGAAATATTTAGATATAGAATCCGATTCAGTAAAAGAATATTTTCCTATGTAAACTTCCTCTCCATATCACTATCCCTTGTGTTCTACCATTTGTGATGCATCTACCTATGATGAAGATACTCCATGCGCTTCAAGTTCTTCTCATGAGTTAACTTCTTAATTGACATAAGGTAGTGATGTTATCCACAATGAAAAAAAATCAAATCAAATCATTGAGTATTCTTTCTGTTAGTGTCAGTATTTCCAGCCTTCCTCCAGTGATCAAACATGCTCTTACAAAATGATTTTAAGGTCTCAAGGTCAAATTTTGTCATTTCAGTGAGTCTTCAAGTAAAATTTGATCACTAGGCATTAGGTTTATGATTTGCTTTCACTCCTTCCAAAGTTGTCCAAATGTCGGTCCATGTCACTATTCAGTTAAGTGTACCATCATTCGGAGAGTTGTCATTATCATGTCAAGTCCCACTGGGTCATTTTAAACCTTGTTCATGCTTCAGTTGCGCCTAGGTAAGGTCATTTCCCTCTCCTAGGGTTTTGGAGGAAATTTCTTGGACGGCCAAATCATCGGCAAAACTTGTATCCTGATGTTCATACACCTTCCCCTATCCTTAAAGTACCTTATCAAACACTTCCCATCACTGAGATCCCCCAAATTCCTCATTTTCGCACAAACCCTAGTTTCTTGCAACAACTTGGCAATTTTCTAGGTTGGACCTGTGTTTTGCCTTATTGGACCCGTTCCCCTCACTCAATATCTTAGATTACACTTTTCCCTACTTCCTAACATCCCTCCCCACTTCCCAAAATTTCCTCAAGAATTTAGAAACTCCCTATCCCCTTCATTTCTCTTCATTTCGACAAATTCCTTGTTCCAGACATCGGGATAGGTTTCACTCAAATGATGTTTCTAAGAAACAAAAGATGAATTTGGAAAACATGAGAGAGGTTTTTGTCCACAACGTGCCAAGGAAGAAAAACCTCCACTTTTTACACAGGTATCATGGTTTTGGAGAAATGTCAAAAATATAGTTGCCTCTAGAGAATTGATGCACCTCTGAAGTGACCTTGGGAAAAGCCACTTTTCTCCTCGCTCAGTTGGCCAAAGTACATTATTGATGAGTCAAATGATAACTAGACAAAAATATATTTCCAATGAGCTATCTTGAGCTCAATTTGGAGTTGAGAAAGGCATTCAAAAGTTGACTGCAACAGCACTCTACCTTTAGGCAGCCTCATTGGGAACATTTTGACCAGTCTTGGGAGATTTGATTTTTGACAAGGAAAATGAACTCTAAATTAAAAAATTATGGTTGGGTTGGAAAGTAGACTCAAATAAATTTCCAAAGAGCTATCTTGCGCCTAATTTGGACACCGGTAAGGCCTCCAAAAGTCACCTGGAAAAGGGCACGACGCACAGAGGAAGTGCGGCGCACTGGGAGAAAATTTCCAATGTAAATTTACACTGGCACGACGCACATAGAGAGCACGACGCACAGGGCTAAAAGGCCTAAAATTGTGCCAAATTGCCTCAAGTTTCTTGTGAAGCCTATCAAATTGGAAGGTAGGCTATATAAAATCACTTGTTCATCAAATTTTATGGGTGATAGGATGATCTTATGCCTGTAATAAATTGCAAAAAAATTTCATAAAGCAAGCACAAAGAAGGCACCAAAGAAAACCATTGTGCTAGGGTTTGTGCACAGTGATATTGCTGCCAAGGTTATTCTTCCTACCCTACCCCTATTCCTTATTCCCCTATTCCATTGTCCCCATAATCACTACCCTAACCCTACCAAAATCATACTCCCTTTCCCCTCTTCCTATTGCTAAATAAATCCCAAACCCTACCTTACAAACCCTAAAACCTTACCTTGCCCAAAACACAAAACCTACCCTATCAAAATACCCCAAAAACCCTTGTATATCCCTAAACAAAATTCTCCTATAAACCCCTATTCCCATTATATTATCCCCCTCCTAATACTCCCTTTTTAATTGTCCCCTTGGTGGCAGATTTTCAAAGCAAACTCCAACTTCACTATAATCAAAGGGCAACCTAAATTTAGTTTACAAACAGTAGTCATGGCATCCGAGGTTTCATCAGAGTATGAGCTGGAAACTCACAATGATACAACTTCAGGAGAACAGGCTCCCAGGAGACATCACAGGAGTGGCAAACATGTTAGGGATGAGCCAAACACCCTCATTGAATTGCAGGCATGCCCTCTTGCTATGCCAGTATCCATCACCTATCAGAGAGGCAGTAGGCACTTGTTTGTAGCAGCAAAGCGAGTGTTCTCTCCACCTGGGGTGGAAGGGGCCTCGCTTCCTACATCGACAAAACATGTACAGGACAAGGGTAAGGAGTCAGTGTAGGAGGAAGGGTCATCAGGTGAGCGAGAGACCGAATTTGTTCTCCTCCATGATGATGAGACAGATGCAGAACCAACAAATACAGAGCTTATAGAGATCATCCAGGAGCAGCAGTCGGTGATTGAGTCCTTATCCCTTGACTTGGAGAGGGCCAAGTGGAACATGAAGTACCTGGAGCAGAGAAATAAGCAGCTTGAGGACCAACAGATGATCATGGAGCTACAAAACATTCGTGAGCATCGCTAAGTTGCTCAAAGAAGAAGGGTTGAGCTCACATCTTTGGAGCAAGAAATCAATGAGGATTGGGAGGCCAACCTTGATAGGGTCAACATGGATTTGGAGAGGCTACCAGACAAAAGCCGTCCAGGACCTTGCTCTACTGAGACACATGGCTTTCCATTACAGTGTGCGAAACATGAGTGCACAGGCCCGGATAAGGAACTTGAAGGCAAAATTAAGGAAAGCAACAAGAAAGGCAAAAAGCGAAAAAGAGCAAGATCGGCTTCAAATCTTGACCAAGGCTTCCTTGGTCCATCATAACACCCCATAGAGATCCTCCAGCCCAAATTTCAAAAAGTTTGGGGAATTTTTGGTCACATCGTAATTTTTTGGGCAAAAAACAAGGATTTTCTCCCTGTGCACCGCGCCACTGGCATGACGCTAAAATTATAGAGCTCCAAATGAGGAATGGCTTGCAGTTTTAGATTCATCATGGAAATTTATGACTACTTGTGTCTAAAAAAGAAATTTGGGCAAGATCTGAGTCTCCTAAAGGTCAAAAAACACCCAAAAATGGCCTCTCTGCCACTTTTTTGACACATAGAAAGAATTCTTGGGAGAATGGATATTTGGAGGGGCAAATGAGCACCAAATTTGAAAATTATAGTTGGGTTAGAAAGTAGTCAGGACAGGCTTTCCAGTAAGCCCACTTGGGAACATTTTGGACACCTGAAAATGCCCCAAAACAGGCCCCAAAGTAGCGCGACACACAAAGAAAATGGCACGACGCACAAAGGAAAAATTGCCAATTTGCTTCTGTTTCGCGAAATTTCAGTTCGCGACTTCTCCAAGTGGGCGCGCTCATCTACGCTTCAGTTTTTTGGCACCAAAGGTGGCATTTAAAGTGTTTTTTCTTTATATTGGCTTCTATCCAAGTGGCAAAGGAAGGCAAATGGTCACCCAAGCCAAATGTCATGTTTGTAGCGCTGCGCCTGTAGCTGATGGTTGGCTCTCCATCTCCATTTTGCAATGATTCAAGTAACTCCCCAAGCCCTTAGGCATTCTATCTCTTCCTCACACATTATATATATTGTATGCAAGTTATTTTCAAAGGGTTGGTTGGCTTGTAACTTCTGGGAGACTATGGGAAAGAAACTTTGTTTCTTCACTGTGTATTTTTGACAGAGAATTAATGAAAGGTAGCGGCTCTGTTTCATGAGATTCTTGTGGTTGTGAGTGTAGCAAATGTGTCTCTTATGTTTTCATATGTATTTAGTTATGTTTCATAATTCAATTCATGTTCATTTCCAGTGAAATTTTCTGAGTGATATTAGGTAGAATTCAATTTTATTGCTCTGCCTGTGGGAAAATTTCATGTTCAGTGTTATTCTTCTGTTGAAAAGGATTCATGTTACTATGCCCTTTTCAATTTCTTCAGCAATCTATTCATGTTGTGGTACCTCAAACTAAATTGTTACATTTCATGCCTACCTTGCCTCACGGAATAATCTGTGCCTTTGTATTAGATTCTCTGTTCTTTGCTGAGCACCGGTCCCATAACATCCCAGAAGCTCGGTCATTCATAAAATTGTTTCCAGAATCCCGATTCACTTACTAGCCTCAGGTAAATATTGCATTGTAAATCATCTCAGACCATTTTCGATTATCTATTCACTGAGCGTGACTCGGAGAGATCCCTCTCCTGTTCTGGTAGGGCTAGCTACGAGACTGAGCGTGGTTTGTGGTTACCCTAATTTTTGCCTTCCTTTAGCCTAAGGCAGATTTAGGTGCTAACACTTTCCATCCCTCATCATCTCCTATTTTGCATTAGGACAACTCTTGAAACCATCGTTCTCATGAAATTACTCTAATTCATACATCTCCATAATTGCAATCAGAAGAACCTTTCAATTTGAGTAATCTGGTTGTGTAAATTATAAAATATGATTAAATCAATGATAAAGATGACTTCCATCTAGTTAGTTGTGGTCTTATGAAAATCAATGGAAGTATACATCCTCACAGTATGCATGATCCAATTCGATCTTCAAAATGTGGTTTTACAATTCTTGAAATATCCAGGACTTGTTAGGAAGTAGAGACACTTTAACTTCCATTTATGGTTATGTCAGGTTCTTGAGAATCTGGTAAGATCCTCAATGTTAGTATGGAAATTCTTAGTATGTGTACCAGAAATGCTTCACTTAAATGACTCGGGACTAGTGACCCTAAAAATGGAATATGGTTGTCTATGCTTTAGAATTGTACTAAGAAATGAAGAAATACTCTACAACATAATAGATCTTGCAAACCAAAAAATATAACAAGAAGTAGTTAAAGTGAAATAACCCAATGGAGGACATAATCAAATAATAATTTTATTAAAACACCTGGTGAATAAGAATTACAATGTTGGTCTGTAATTCCGCCACCATGGGATGGGCCCTTTACTTGTCCTTGTGCTTCAGTTGTGTGCTTCTCTCTCAACTTGTAATGGGAAGAAAATGAAAATATGGCTTGAACTCAAGTGGGAGGTCAAACTTGATTTGACGCTAGTGGTGACACTAAGAATGGTCATGGGGACAAATGAATAAAAAACCCTCTATTTATAACAAAGTATTAAGCAAAACTTGGAATTAGAAAATAATAAAATATTGTTGACTAAACCAAAATCTAACTGTTGAGAATACTTTATTATATTTTTGAGAGGGAAATTATATTCAAAATGGTCAAATATCTTTATTTAGAAAGTGGTTGAAGTATTTAACAAATAAAAATAATTTATTAATCATTTTGTGAGAATTAAGGGAAATATGAATTTGAAATAATTAGTAAATAATTATTAAATAATGATTTAACAATTATCTCAAAAAGGAAAATATGGAAAAATAAGGAATAATAAACAAATAGTGATTTATTTAATTCTCCCAAGGTGATTAAGTCAAAAGTGTTGTTAAATAATTATCAAATAATGATTTAATAATTATTTCTAGAGAATATTAAACAAATAATGATTTATTTAATTATTCTCACGGGGTTTTTGAATTTTAATGAGAAATAATTTAGGAAAAATGGTATACTAAATTTTTTCTTGTGGTGAAAGTGGGTTTTCCATGATAAAAATTAATCCTACATGGTGTATTTCAATTCACCTAGTAAGAAATGGCTAGGTGATCATTTTCTGGGTGATAATGTTATGCGACCAACTCACAAAATAGAAGAAGAGATAGATCAATGACTTCCAAATTAGCCTCTTCAAGGAGGAAACCTCCTTTATATTACACAAATGAACAATTCTTGGATGATTCAAATGAAAAAACATCATTTATATATATAGGAGTCTAAGGGGTGACAATATAATCAGAGCCAATATAACAATAATAATGTAGGGGCACAAAAATAAAAATTGAGGGAATACAATAGTATTATAGGGACTTAACATGCCCCTCTCCTTCAAAAAAGTGTTATCCTCAATGCTTGAGTAGTTTTGGTTGCTCCTGCATAAAATTCTCATCCTCCCATGTGGAATCTTCAACAGATAAGTCCTTCCACTCGATGAGATACTATGAAGTTGATTGATTTTGTACCTATTGAGTTCTTGTTTCTGTGACTTATTCAGGTTCTGATAATATTTCTTCTTCCTCTTCAAGTTTTGGAAATATTTTTTGAACTGGGAGCTTGTCAGCTATAACCTTCTTCAAGAATGAAACATGGAAAATTAGGTGCAGTCCGAAAGATGCAGGAAGCTCCAATTTGTATGCCATAGTAACAGTCTTTTGCAACACCTATTAAGGACCATAATACTTTGGTGGTAATTTATTATCCTTCTTAGCTTGCTTGAGGGACATTTGTTTGTATGGTTGTAGTGGTAAACATACCTAGTCACCTACATCGAAACATGTTTGGTTGCGATGTTGATATTCCTATTGTTTCATTTTATTCTATGCCGAAATGAGGTTATACTTTAAGAGTTCAAGAACTTGTTGTTGATGATCAAAGTGATTTTCCACTTCTTGAACCTTGGAATAATTTTCAAATTCTTTTTGGAGATCTAGAGAAATAGATGATTTTGATGTTTTAACTTCTAGTGAACATAATTGTGAAATTATACCCCATTTTTATTTCTTTATAAGCCTTTTCATTCCATTAGATATTATTATATTTCTTGGTTTCACTATGATACCACTTAATAAAAATTCCTTTCCATCCCAAAAATATTTGAAGAAAAGTTGTTGAAAATTAAAAGCTATTGTACCCAAAGATTGTAACCATTGGACTCCTAGTACAACATCAACACCACCCATTGGAATGGAAATAATTGGACTATTCAATACATATTCTTCCTTGGATAGCTTGATATTATGGAACTTTCCAGAGAAATTTATGGTTCATCTAATTGCAACCATCACCTGATACTCTGGTGCTAGATATAAAAAGCAATTCAATTCCTTGGTTATCTTAGAATGAATAAAATTATGTGTAGTACTCGAATCAATCAACATTGTTACCTTTTTCTTCTTGATATGTCCTTCTATCTTGAGAGTTTGAGTGGTATTTCTTGTCAATGAATTACAAGATATGATTGGATTCATTTCTTCTTTCTTTGGGGTTGGTTCTTGTTGTATATCCTCTTCTTTTAATGATTCTTGTTCATTTTCTTCCTCCTCTTCCCAATCTACGCAAATTAACATCTTCTTAGCACACTTACGACCTTTAGTGTATTTTCTCTCACAAGTGTAAAAATGTCATTTCGCTCTATTTTATTCCAATTGTTGTGGTGCCAACCTTGTAGGTTGTGGAAGGCTAGGAGAAACAAAACTTCCGTTTTTGTAGTTGTGAGTAGTAGGCTTCCGTGTTGCCATAATTTTTCTTTCAATTTTTCTTGCCAACCTAGATAGCTTCTCCAATGAATCAAGTTCCCAAAGGTGAACCTAACGTTGAATGTTATACTTTAAAGTCCCTATGAAGACATCAATCCTATTCTCCTCTAGATATCATTTACCCTTATATTCAATTTTTGGAAGTCTTCAATGTGCTCCACCATTGAACCCTTTTGTTTGAGACTTATTAATTTACTATAGAAGGTGTTCCTCCTTGTATCCTCATAATGTGCTACCAATTCCTCTTAAAACTTGACTATGTGACAATTTGTTTATGAAAGAAAATCCATTGATACCATACAAACTATTTCGGTTCTAAATATAAAATTGCAATGCATACCTTTTGTGTGTTTTTCACATTATGGAGATAAAAATATTTCTCCATCTGTAGTATCCATGTTACAGGATCCTTGTCATCAAACTTCCACAGATTTATTTTTGGAATATGGTTGGTTTTCAATCCAACGTTAGAGTCTATGAAATCATGATTAAAATTTCTTTTGTTCTCACTACGAGTTTCCTCTACTACCTTTTCGCCATTAGGAAGCATTTTTTGTAGCAACTTTCTCAAGTATTTCTTCAAAGATTCCATGTTTCCTTTCATTGTTTCTTCTATACTATCGATCTTAGCTTCTATTACTTTTTATGAGAGTGGAATTTATTTCTCTTGGTCTCACAATTTCGATATATCACGTTGCATTTATTCCTCTTTTTCATGTGTCATAATAGAGCTTTCAAGTTTCTTACTAGGTATTTCCATTTTCTTTCTTTGGGACATTAATTAATGATAATTATGCTTCATTATGCCCTTTGAATCACTTCAAACTATTTTTTCAATCAGAGCTACTGTAAATCATAAAATATACACGCCTTTTTATTCACTTTGTAAGAGCTCCATATTGAATCTATTGTAACTATGTAATTTTGGATCTCCAAGATATGAAATTGCATCTTGTGGTATCCCTATGAGTCCTCTTTCCAAACGCACAAGTATGATCGATATTGGATTCTTCAAGAAAGAATTATGACTAATTATATATGGGTTCACTAGAGCGAACTTGTATGGAGTGTCGTGTGTCACTGTGTCGACCTTCGACCCTAAAAATTATACCTAACAAGGGATAATATGTCCTCTTTCTTTAAATTTTTATGAAATTTGAATCCTATGCTTAGAGAGAAAGTTATGACACTTTTCCCAAGATCACCTGTTTGAAATAGAATTCTAGCGCATGTAAAAACCCTAACTTCCTTAGATCATATCTCTGAAAATATAGCGAGAAAATATTTGAAATTCGTACACGAGGTTCAACAAGATTTCATATCCACATGGTTTCCATTTCAGCTACAAAATGTTCATAGAAAAAAGTTATATTGAAACTTACACAATGTCCTATTTGAAGAAGTGGAAGCCTAGAATCCAACACTTTGATACCAAATGTTATGCAACTAGCTCACAAAATAGAAGAAGAGAAATATCAATGACTTCAAAATTAGCCTCTTCGAGGGGAAGCCTACTTTTTATTACACAAATGAACAATTATTGGATGATTCAAACAAAAAAAATCCTTTCTATATATAGGAGTCTAGGGTTTCACAACATAATCAGAGCCAAGATAAAAATAATAATGTAAGGGCACAAAAATAACAATAAGGGGGATACATTTACAATAACAATGATAGAATACACTAGTATTATAGGGACCTACTAGATAACACTTGAACTAAGTCATATCTAGTTCTTCTCACAAAATTCCTTTCATTGCATGGTTTCACTCGATGTAAATTCCTTCTTGAAAGATGTTTGGTATTTATGATATTGTCTTTCAAAATTTCAAGATTTAGTCTGTAACTAGATTAAATATTCTTCTTCAATTGATTCATCTCCATGAAACACTCATGTATTTAACTCATGTTTGTAATGTATATCTCTCATAGAAGAACAAAACTGTTAATTTGGTCATTTCAAATTTTATCTTGGGCTGAAGGAATCATGTCTATTAGATGCATTTCAGAATAGTCAGCTCTGGTTTTCCTTGTGAATGATATAATGCTAATATTTTTATTCATCGCAACTAAAATCCTCTTGAGTAATAATGAATGCATGAGTTATTTGGGGAATCAAATTATTCTCCACTTCTTTTGACAATTACAATGCTAATGCAATGTGTAACTAGTGAGGAGGAAATGGTTTGTTATATTTCTCATGTGAGGAAGATGATTATTTTGTTAAGGGAATTTTTAAAGTTTCTCAAATTAATCTATATTTTATTTTTTCTAACTAAGAATCTTGTGCCATGAACGATCCATCTGATCATAATAATAATTGTTATTCATTTTATCATTTTCCCAACAGTATATCCTATGACAGTTGTTTCATAATGATTAATATTTATGGTTTATCTTGTTATTCATATACTTGTCAAGTAGATGAGGAACTTCAACCTTCATTGATGGTTATGTCAAACCCTCACTATGTTATGCAACCAGCTCACAAAATATAAGAAAAGATAGATCAATGACTTAAAAATTATCCTCTTCGAGGGGATGCCTCCTTTACATTACATAAATGCATAATTATTAGATGATACAAATTAAAATAACTCCTTTCTATATATAAGAGTCTAAGGGGTCACAATATAATCAGAGCCTACATAACAATAATAATGTAAGGGCAAAACAATAACAATAGTGGGCTTCTACTAGGAACGCTAATAACAATAAGGGGGCTACGTGGGCACACCAACAAAAATATGGGGGCTACACTAACATTAATAATAAGGGGGATACACTATTATTATAGGGACCTAACATGCCCCTGTCCTTCAAAAAAGGGTTGTCCTCAACGCTTGAGTAGTTTTATATGCTTCTTGATAAAATTCTCATGCTCCCATGTGGAATCTTCAGCGATAAAGTTCTTCCAATTAATGGGATACTCTAAAATTGATCGATTCCATAGATGTCAGGATTTTGTTTCTGTGACTGCTTCAGGATCAAATATGATTTTTCCATCTTCATCAAGTTTTGGCAACATTTTTTGAATTGGAATCTTTTCACCGATAACCTTCTTTAAGCATGAAACTTGGAAAACTGGGTGTACTGAGGAATATGTAGGCAATTCCAATTTGTATGCCATAGTACCAATATTTTTCAACAACTTATAAGGACCGTAGTACTTGGGTGGTAATTTATTATCCTTCCTAGATTTCTTGAGAGACATTTGTTTTTATGGTTGTAGCCGTAAAAACACCCAGTTTCCTACCTCAAAACTTCTTTCACTATCATACAGATATGCCTGTTGTTTCATTCAATTCTATAGCAGAGTGAGTTTATCCTTTAATAGTTGGAGATTTTTTTTTTGATGCTCGATGTGATATTAAACTGCTTGAACCTTTTATTTTTCTCTTAAAAATGATGTGATGGATGGTGGATGATATCCATAAAGTGCGATAAATGGGGTCAATTTTGTTGTAGTATGGAAGGAAGTTTTACACCACCATTCAGCTAGAGGTAACCACTTGAACCATTGTTTTTGTTTATCAAATACAAAAAAAAAGATATCCTTCCAAACATTTGTTCACTACTTCAGTTTTCCTATGAGATTGAGGATGATAAGATGAGCTATGAGCTAATTGAGTACCAAGACAAGAAAATAATTATGTCCAAAAAATTCCAGTGAAAATGGGATATCTCTCACTTACAATAATATTTGGGTTTCCATGAAGATTTTGAATGGTTTCTGTAAATGCAGAAGCAACTGTGCTCGACTTAAAAAGATGATATAATGCATAAAAGTATGCATACTTGGTAAGTCTATCATCTACCAACATGATGACACTATTTTACTTCATACTTGGGTAAACCTATGATAAAATACATTGATACCTTCTCCCAATGATGACTTGGAATGGCTAAAGGTTGTAATAGACATGCATTCTTAATTGTCTCAACTTTATTTTGTTGGAAAACCAAAAATTCTCCCACAAACTTCTGAACATCAGATTTAAGGTCATCCCAAAAAAAAACATTCTTGAACCCATGGTTAGTTTTTAAATATCCTCACTTCCCTCCTAAGTGAGTGGTGTGCAATTCCAAAATAATATTTTGTTTGATTTCGAAATTCTTACAAATCTATAAACGATATTTTTACTATAATGAATCATTTTTCTAGCTAAATGTATCATATGTATTGGGATCTTCCTACAAATTTTGAATGAGTATCCACACCTCTTCATCCTTCTTCTATTCATCCCTTGATTTTTTTATCCACTCAGGTTGGATAAAGAAATGTCATAAATCAATGCTTCCACATCATCATCCTTTCTTGAGAGTGCATTTGCAGCACCATTTTTCTTCCCTTATTTATAGATGATATCAATGTCATAATCCAACATTTTTGTGACCCATTTTTCCTAGTCTTCTGAAAATAAACGTTGTTCCAAAAAGTATTTTAGACTATCCTGATATTTGTTTACCTTGAAGTGTCTTCCTATCAGGTAAGGTCGCCATTAGTGCATGTAGTATTTCCAACATTTCCTTCGCATATATAGGTTTGTGTAAATACTTTACTTTAATTGGATGTTTCTAAAAAAAAATTGGTCTTCTTTCTTGCATTAAAATAACACCAATTCCATTTCCTAAGGCATGACAATCCAAAATAATTTTTTTTTGTGAAGTATGGCATAGCTAAGACCGATGCCTGGCACATTTCCTCTTTAATATGTTCAAAGTCCTTAGTTTCTTCTGTAGTCCAAGAAAATGTATCTTTCTTTAGTAATGATGTTAGAGGTGCCTTTGTTCTCTCACAATTCTTAAAAAACTTGCAATAATACCTTGTCAACCTGAGAAATCCTCAAAGATTATTTATGGTTGTGGGGCTTTTACATTCCTTAACGGATTTAATTTTGTTAGGGTCTAACTTAACACCCTCATGAGATACAATATGACCCAAATATTCCACCTCCTCTACTCCAAAGAAACATTTGGAGATTTTTCATATAATTATTTCTCCTCCAATATTTGAACACCTTGTCAACATGATAAACATGATCCTTCCAAGACTTGATGTAGATCAGTATATTATCAAAAAATACTAACATAAATTTTCTAAGGAAGGGTTTGAAAATGCAATTCATCAAACCTTGAAATGTGTAAGGTACATTAGTAAGGCCAAAAGGTATGACCAAAATTCATAATGACCTTCATGAGTTCTGAATGTTGTTTTTAGAATTCCTTCATTCTTCATTCTAATTTGATGATATCTTGAACAAAGATTCAACTTGGTGAAGTAAATTACTCCATGTAATTCATCCAACAATTCATCAATGACAAGAATGGGAATTTGATATTTAATAGTGAGCTTGTTGAGCTCCCTATAATCTAGACACAGGAACCGTGATCCATCCTTCTTGTGCATAAATATTTCTGGAGTAGAGAAAGAACTTTAACTAGGTTGAATTATATAGACCTCTAGCATTTCTCCAACCATATGTTCAATTTCACTCTTTTGGTCATAGTGATATCTCTAAGTCCTGATGTTTGGAGGAACATTTCTTGGAATCAAAGGAATATCATGATCATGATCACAAATAGGTGGGAGGCCTTTGGGAGTCTCAAATTCCTTGGAATGATTGTCCAATATTTTTTGTAGATATGGATAAATAGATGATTTCAATGCTTGAACCTATAGTGAGGCTAATTGTGGAATTATGTCATGTTTTTATTTCTTTAGAATCTTTGTAATGCAACTAGAGCTAATTATATTTCCTGGTTTCCCTTTCATACACATTAATTCAGCTTCCTTTCCCTCCCAATAAAATTTTGAGAAAAGTTCTTGAAAATTAAAAGCTATTGTCCCCAAAGATTGTAACCATTATACTCCTAGTACAACATGAACACCACCCATTGAAATGGAAAGCATTGAACTATTAAATACGCATTCCCTCATGGATATCTTGATATTATGGCACTTTCTAAAGTAATTTATGGTTACTCCATTTTCAACCATCACTTGACACTTTGGTGCTAGATATAGGAAGCAATTCAATTCCTTTATTATTTTATTCTTGATATGTCCTTCTATCTTGAGAGTTTGAGGAGTGGTAATTCCTTCCAATGCATTAAAAGATATGGTTGGATTCATTTCTTATTTCTTTGGGGTTGGTTGCTGGTGTATACCCTCTTCTTTTGACATTTCTTGTTCCTTTTTTTCCTCCTCTTCACAATCTATGTAAAATAATTTTTTCTCAGCACACTTATGACCTCTAGTGTTTTTCTATCACAGCTATAACAAATCCATTTTTCTATTTTTTCCTCCAATTTTTGTGGTTTCAGCCTTCTAGGGTGTGAATGGTTGAGGGAAGCAACACCTCCATATTTATAGTTGCGATTGGTAGACTTCCTTGTTGCCATAATTTTTTTCCAACTTTTCTTGCCACCCTGAATGCCTTCTCCAATGAATCAGGTTCCCAAAGGTGAACCACGTGTGGGTTTTTATTCTTTAAAATACCTATGAATACATCAATCATATGGTCCTATGGAATATCATTTACCTTAATATCCATTTTTTGGAAGTTCTTAATGTGCTCCTCTATTGAACCCTTTTTCTTGAGATTTATCAATTGGCTAATGAAGGTGTTTATCTTTGTATCATCATAATGTGTTATCATTTCCTTAGTAGAAATTGACCAAGTGACAAGTGGTTTACAAGAAAAAATTAGTAGATACCATACAAACTAATGGGATTCTAAATATAAAGATGCAATCCATAACTTTTATGAGTGTTTCACATTATGGAGAACAAAATATTGCTCCATTCGTGGTATCCATGTACCTGATCCTTACCATCAAACTTCGCCATATTGATATTTGGAATATGGTGGATCTTCATTCGAAATTTAAATTCTATGCAATCATAATTTCGATTCCTTTTTTCCTCATCATGAGTTTCATCTAGTAAATTTTTGCGATTAGGAAGCATTTCTTGTAGCACCTTTTCTAAACCTTCCTTCAAACCTTCCATGTTTTACTTTAAATCACTCTTCAAATATTCTATGTTTCCTTTAATTTTTTCTTCTATACCATCCATATTAGCTTCCATGTCATTCTTCAAACCATGCATCTTAGCTTCCATTTCAATTTTGGTTACTCTCTGTGAGAGAAAAATTTCTTGCACTTGGTATCATAATTTTTATATATCATGTTACATTTCTTCCTCTTCTTGATCCCTCATAGCAGTGTTTCTGGTTTATTACTAGGTGTTTGCATTTTATTTTTTCAAGTCATTTTTGAATCAAACAATGATATTTATGCTTCATTATGCCCCTTGAATCACTTCAAACTGATTTTTCAAACAAAACTTATGCCAATTTTAAATAAATACACACCTTTTTCTTTCTTTGTAGGAGCTTGATATTGAATCTATTGTATCTCTAAAAATTTTGATCTCCAAGGTCTGAACATGGGTCTGGTGATAGCCCTATGAATATTGTTTCCAACCCCATGAGTCAGACTAAGATTGGAGTATTCAAGAAAGTGTTATGCCCAATATCCCATGATGACCTAATTATATATTGATTCAGTAGAGAAAAGTTGTATGGAATTCCACATGTCACTGTTTCGACCTTCGGATCTGACAATAATACATGGAAAAACACAGTTTGTGCACTTTTAGTCACCTTTTATGAAATTCAAATTTGGTTCTCAGAGATAAATTTATGTGATTTTCCCTAGGTCACCTATTTGAGATTGATTTCTAGAGCATGCAAAAACCCTAACTTCCTCATATCATATCTCCAAAAATATAGAAAAAAAAGATGTAAAATTCATACACAATGTTGAGTGTTATTTATGCTCCATTTGGTTTTAGCTTTCGAAGTTTGTATTAAAAATGTTATAGTGAAAATTCCAAGATGACTTGTTTGAAGAAGGAAAACCCTGGAATCCAAAGCTCTTATACCAAATGTTATGAACCCAACTCAAAAAATAGAAAAAAATATAGATCAACGACTTAAAAATTATCCTCTTGGAGCGGAAGGCCTCCTTTACATTACATAAATGAAAAATTATTGGATGATACAAAATAAAATACCTACCTTATATATATAGGAGTCAAAGGGCTCACAATATAATCAGAGCCTACATAACAATAATAATGTAAGGGTAAGACAATAAAAATAGTGGGCTTTTGTGGGGCACAACAATAACAATATGGGGGTTACCTGGAACAACAATATAAATAAGGGGGATACACTAACAATAACAATACGGGGTCTATACACTAGTATGATAGGGAGCTAACACACTATCTTAACAAGCCTTCATGAATATGATCAATTTCATTTTCCCTTACATGTTTCGCATCTTGATCCCATGCTTTTAATTCAAAATTCATCTTTTCAAGAATTTTTGGGTTCTCAAGAGGATTGTTTCAAATTTCATGATCTAATTTCTTAATGGTTGGATCAATCTTACTTGACAAGCTCCGTCACAAATGTCAAGTTTTGATATTCTCTCATGTTTGTGAAGGAGGACAATATAGATGAAGATACATTCACAAGAAGCTTCCAAGGTGTTGTTGCTCTTCATCATCACTTTCAAAGAGTTGATAAGGTGGAGCCAGGGTGTAGATCCAAAATTCCTTTTAAAACACCCCCTGAGTCATCGGTAGAGCCTCCTGAGGTCACAAAACAACTAAATCAATTATGGGGGCCACTCTCAAGGCCTAGATATGTGTTGGGAGGTTTAATAGCACAAGAGCTACTTATAACACCCCTATCAAGAAAGAATAACATGGTAGAAGGGGAATTTTTATATAAGCGTATGTCATCGGTTAAAGTTCAGGCATCTCCCCAGTGGATCGTCGTACATATCAACCCTGACACCCCGTATAAAATTTTTAGGGGGGGTGGGGGTGGGGGCGGGGAAGGTAACCCGCTCAGTCGCTAAATAAGTGCCCCCATCCTAGAACAAGTCTTTGGATCTGAATCCAATGGTCTATATTCATTCTAGGGGGAAGCGTGAGGTTTGGCCTCCCGATAACTAACCCACGAGAGGATGGTGGGAGTGGGAACCACATGCCACTTGGACCAATCAATGGAAAACCTTGCAAGTGAGTGCGAGTTATAAGGTAATGGTAACTCCACCCACCCATGATCCTTCCACCTATCCTTGTAATCACCCAATCACATTCATCTGCATGTCCTCCCCCATGATGTCACTCCCACATCAGCCGACTGTTTCACCCACGCCACTTATAAAAACATTTATGCCTTACCATTTTTTAAAAAGATTCATTTTTGTGACACTCTACCTCTAGTTCCTTGTCCATAACATCGTTGAATCTCTGCCAACCACGACAACCATGTAATCTAATCTCTCCTGTACACATGCAAATTTATTCAAGGTATTCGTAAAACAAAAAAAGTGCCCCCCTAGACTCCAAAGGCCTGAGAGGACAAAACCTCTTCCAATGTGGAACCCCTCATGGATGCAAAGGCTCAAATAGTTGACCCATCTTGTGCCTATCACCTGGGCGACCTTGATTTTGACCTATATAGAAACCATGTTAAGGGGAGGACCCATTCTGGGTAGTTGACTTTGCCCTGTACTACAAAATCACACCCAATGTGCACCACTTTCCATAATTTGTTTCCTAGTTTGCCACAACATACATCAATGACAAATTTACTGGTGTAACCCTAGTGTATCATTGCTCAACCCTCCTCCCCAATGAACAACAATATTTCTTACAGATGGTCCTCACCCCTAGCTTACAAGCCCTGCCTATAGTTGATAACTTCCTTATCACCATATTTACTGAGACTATCCAAACTATCCTATCCCTTATTTACCATTTACTGGGGGATGATGATGCCAACATAGCCAACAAATCCACCTTGGGCTTTCTAAGACAAATGATGCGGATTGGCCACCTATTTTATATTCAAGCCTGCCTAGTTGAGGCCATAACATTTTAGCTGCACCATTTTTCCACCACTTCTTATTTCAGGTATTATTCTATGTTTTTCTACGTGTTTTTTATATCCATGTGTATGTGTTTGAGTGCTTGGGCCTCAACTTGGTGGATGGCAAAAAGAAAAGGAAATTTGTGTTTGACTAGGATATTGTTGTTAGAAAGAGGCAAAATGTTGATGGTGACTCTCAATTCATAACCATTTATATGACCATCTCATATAAGATTATCCCTGTCGCTGCCACCCCCCCCCCCCCCCCCCCCTCCCCCTCCAAGAGTTATCCCTTGGCAAAGAGGGATTCTCTAACTTAGCAAAGAGACTAGGGTAGGGGACTGATACCTTTTTTAGGATCACACTGAGATTAGGGTTTATGGCTATGAACCTCCCCCTTAGCATCTACCTGTGTTCATGCCTATGAGGACATTTTCCTTAGAATTTATCGTCTAGAGTCTCAATGTGGACTAACTCAACTTTTCCCTTGAAAAGAAGGGACATATGTTTAAATTGGGAAAACCTGTGTAGCCTTTTGTTATCAACTCTAAACAAACCTTCAAGATAGTTGAATCATTACTGAAGAAAATGAATTTTGAACTAGGAGATGTATGGAATTATGACCCTCATGGTGTCACTTCTCAAAGGAGGGAGAAGATCAAAGCTTCAACCTATGACCTTGAGTATAGGCCTAAAATTGAATGGAAATATAATCTTGATTCATGGCATATGTTTTCGGAAATGGAGACGGAGCCTTTAGTAGTCAAGGAAAAAGTGAAAAAGAGGACTGTGGACCAGACTCGAGATATAGAGATGGATGATGTATATTATGCTAAAAAGGCAAAGACCCAAGAGACAAAAGAAGAGGAAATTGAAACTAGGCTTGTGGAGACAAGGCGAGATCAACCAAGTTTCTAAGTGACCATGGAGGAACCATCATAGGCTTCTTCCTTATCCTCTTTAGAGCTATCCGTTTTAGGTATAAAAGGAAGTGAAATTGCTACCAGATTAAGATGGCATAATGGAAAGGCCATTGAAGAAAGGAATAAGAAGATGAGAGAGGAGATGCAAGAGGAAACCACATCTCATTCAGTTCCATACTAGACTAGATTGTTGACCGTTATGGATTTAAAGAGAAACCAGATGATTTTTTCACTTCAGCATCCATCAGAGCAGTCTTTTCCTTCAGGTTATTAGTTTAAAGCCTTAGATGTTTCATTGGACCCCACAAGTGTTCCCCTACTAGACAATATAGGCTCATAGTTAGGTTGGAGAGATGTCATATAATGATCTCAATAGAAATACAACAAGCATCAAAAAGGTCAAAAAGATGTTGGAAAAGGCGCAACTAGGTTGAAGTAAGAGAGAGGCAACTCAAGGGATCTCCACATGAAGAAGGAGAGCTTCAACGAGATGGTTGCGAAGTTAAGAGTGAATCCTCTAAAGCTCCCAAACAAAAATATAGGAACTATTCCATAAGATGAAGATGCCAGATAGTGAGCATGTCCAATCTAAGGAGCTTTCATGGGTAGAAGAAGAGGAGGACATACTGGCCAAAGAGCTCATTGATAAGAACAATGAAATAGTGGACCTGAAGCAGCATACAATAGAACTGCAAAAGAGAATAGATTCACATATATGTGTAGTAATAATTCCTAAATATCCTCAAAACCCAGTTGAACAACTCACGAAGACCCTCACTTAGCTCCAAGTTTCAGAGTGGGAGCTGAAAAGGCTGAAGAGCGATCTATATGCTACCTAGAAAATCCTAACACCAAAAGAGAAGAAGTTGGAGACTGCCAGGAAAAATGCATAAATCATTGGCAAGGATATACAAGTAGCAAACCAGGAGATCTTTGAGCTCAAGTCAAAGCTAAAAGGAAACAGATCCCTACTGCAATCCAAGTAACTAGTCTGGGTTGAGATCATTGAAGAGATTAAGAACAATTAGGAGTACATAACCTCAATGGATGAACAAATGATTGTTATCAAGGATATGAAGGTTTCATCCAGTCAGCCAAAGAAGAGGGAGAAAAGAACTTTAATATTGCCAAAATGTTCATTCATTTTGCGAATGAGAGGCCACTTAGTGAGTTGAGGCACACAAATGTGGTGGACAGGGTAACTTCTATCATGGATACTTCTAAGGTTGTCGAGAAGGAGGAAGCTAAGGTAAAAGTTAAGGAGTACCTAGAGATGGTATCAAAGAATGTGGATCCCTTAAACATCAAGTTTGATAGGATTATCAGAGAAGGTTTTGTGAGCTATTGGGACTTTTGGGGAGTTCCAAGCTAGTGGTGGAAATACAACCAAAGACTAGTGTAGGACAAAAAAGAGGTGGACTCTTCTCATGAAAATAATTCTACTCTGAAGGGTAACGATGTGGTTAAGATTCTGAGGAGGGACTTTTAGTTGTTGGGGATGGTCAAAACCATATTTCCCCTTAGACTGAACGACACAAGTCTTACCAACCACGAGATTGCATATCAGTGGTTCTTTTGAGCTCCTCTGCCAGTGCCAACACTTTGGCAAATATGTAAGCAGTTCATCAATCCTATTGTGCTCCAAATCATCCAACGATCTATGCAGCCTCCACAACCTTTCCATAGTGACCACTAATATTGCATATCGTTTCGATTATGACACATTTTATTTCTTGTCTATGTAAATATTTTATTTTCAGCCAATTAGTTAGGGTTTTGGTTAGTACAACTATTCCATGAGGACACTGACGTTTTTGGTATGGTTGTCTATTGTAATGAAATAGAGAAGGAATAGTTTGTAACGATCTCTCTCTCTGAAGCCCTATAAAAACAGTTCTATGAGACTCAACCAAGGGTTCAAAATTTTTTGTTTTCCGATAGAGAATTTATGTTTACTGCCAAATGTAATGTATGTTCTCTGGAAGATTAATACAAAAATTTAGTGATTTCAGCTCCTCCAAATCTCTAGTATGTGTTCCTTATATATTTGTTCCATATGTATTCATTATTATTCTCAAATTACATGTAGTATTAGTTTTTGGATTTATTTTCATGGATTTATGGATTCATACGTCTGATTATGATAAGAGGTGCCTGTATTGATATGAAAGAGAAGCATTAAATTGCATTCCATGTGACTTTGTGTTCCATAAAATTCTCTATTCCAACTATTTTACTCTGAATTTTGGTGCATCAGATTCTTAAAATTAAGCCCTGTGTATTGATTTTTCTTCTTACTACAATCTTCTACCAAATATAATATAAGGACTAAAAAGCTATAAGTTCATGTGATGTTGGCCGCTACAAATCTAATGTTAATTCTTCTATGAGTAATAGTTTGCATCAGGCTTATGTATTCCTCCTCTTAAGGAAGGTTCTAAATCAATTTTCTCTTTAAAGTTTAAACATTTAGTGTGATGTGAATCTCTATCAAATATTTAAGACACTCATCAATATGTCATAGGAATTGGTCTCTCCTTAACCCAGGGGTTGTCTCTAGGAGCTACAACATCTTCTAGCACCATTCTTGAGGTTAGAATAAGAATGTTTTCCCTCGGTATTGTTATAGACATTTTTGTGCCTTACAGCATAGAGCATGAAATGTCAATAATCTAAGGGATCCAAAGTCCCTAAACAAGTTGTTCTTACCCTTAGAGGAACAAGGTCAGCAAACCACAGCACTGCAAATCAGTTCTCCACTGAAAAACACTCAAAAACAGGTCAGTTTTGGATCATTGCAGCTGCTCCACTAGGCATCTGCGCTGCATAGCAGGTACAACAAAGGCTACCTGCGTTGCATAGCAAGTAGAACAAAGGCTACCTGCGTTGGGCGTACTTGGACATGTGGAGGAATCTTTTTCTCAAAGTGCCAGTGCCCAGGAAGCTTCTAAAAAGACACTTGATGATAAGATTCGCCTAATGATGAGTTAAGAGCTTCTAAAACTCCAAGTGGAAGACAGAAACTCCGAGTGAAGAACTGAAGAACAACTGGAGTTGAAGAGGACAACAAGTCACACATCAAGCTGACTTATCTTCACTCCAAAACTCTATATAAGGATCTCATCCCATGGGATCCAGGGAGGCCGGAATTTAGTGCAAAGAATTGCTGTTGGTTTGCAGTTGAGAGCATTGGGTGATTGCTTGAGGGAGGTGAAGAAGAGATTTCTCTCCGTCGGGAAGGTGATGCTGGATTGGACCTCTCATGGTTGTATCACCGCCTGAACCTTACTTCCTTATATTAATAAAGCTTTTGAGGTTCTTCTATTCGCATGTGTTTCAATGATGTATTGTCTTACTTGCGTATTTGATTTATGCTAATCCTTGAATCAGTTATGCATGCATGCTTCTTGTAGTTTCCTTTTCTTGTCTTATTTGCAGGATCTCGTGTAGCTGGGCCCGTGAAAAGACTTGAAGCTGGGAGCAAGCGGCAATCAAAGGAGATTGGATCGACCATTTGCGCAAGACATCGGTAAGTGGATCTCTTCCTTTTATCTCTTGCATGTCATAAAGAAGAAACTTTAGATAGCTTTGCTTTCAGCTGTTGCTAAGGAACTGTCACCCTTAGAGTGGGTTAGGGTCATTCCGAGTTGGATACTTTCCCCCACAACAGACTGGCGACTCCGCTGGGGATCGTGTCTTGTTGGTAGCTTGTGTTTCTTGCTATTCTTTTCTTAAACAAAAGAGTACCGAATCGAAAACTGCATTCGAGTTCTTCGAATGCAAAGTAGAGGGCAGCTACTCTAGCCCAGTGCTGGGCATGTTTATGATTTGAAGAGCTGATCCACAAGGACTCTTTTTAGCTATTTGTGATAGTATTCATCTTCCTTTAATCATCCTCTAGAGTATACTTGACTGATAGCAACTGATTTGGCCAAAAACCGCTCATTTTTGAGCAAACTGTGAGCCGGAATCTGAGAGAGACGAGAGTTGTCTCGTTCAGTGCAGCTGCAACAAAGGCTACCTGCGCTGCAACGCAGGTCCCGAAGGGGCTACCTGCGCTGCATCTCAGATTGACAGTGCAGCACCTGCGCTGATCCAGTCTTGCCTTGTGCAGCTGGGATTCTCCACTGTCTGTTGCCCAGTTTTCAGTACTGTTTTTGCAGCCTGTTGTCAACCTGTATACCTAGCTGAAACCACTTCTCTTTGCCTTCATTCTGCCTCAGTTGTGTGAAGAAACCGTGATTGTTCTTATTGTATTTCTTGCTGTCATTCACAGTTTCCCATAGCGAAAGTGAACTAGTCTTGCTATGACCTCTTGAATCTAGACCTGTGAGAAAGTGTCGTTGTGATTCTAAGAGTTAGTTTATTGTTGTTCATAGCTGCTTGAGCATTTTCTTTCGTTATATGGTTCGAATCTCAGTGTTTCTTGTGATTGAAACGAGTAAATCTTAAGGTGTTCTTTTGATTATTGGACAATACTTGTTTGTTTTCGCTTGAAATTGAATTCGAAATCGTACAACAGCTTTCTTTTTGTCATACACCAAACATTAAGAAAGAAGAAAAGAAATACTTGCATTGTGCATGTGCATTTTGACAGCTTGCATGTCGATTTAGGAAAAGTGCATCAGTGTGTGCTCTATGATCTGTTTGAAAAGATGATGTCTTTCTTTTCCTTCAGTAGTTAAGGTTTTCATAAGTTGAAAGAATTGAAAAAGCTTGCTTATCATTCTTAGACTGCATTCAGGAGTTGTCTCATACATCACGTGGTGATCCATAAAGGCAAACTCCTAAGCAAGATCAACCTAGAAAGAACTGAATTTATCTAACAACGCTTTGAAACATAACGAAACACAGTAGAGGTCTAGGTAGAGATGTGAACCGACGTCGTTAAACATAGTGACTGTCGATCTCTACGAAGGTGGGTGATTCCTCCTGAGGGACGATAGCACTAATACGGACTTGTGCCCCCGTGTACCGTCGCGTATATTGGGGGACCCCTATAGGAACAAAGCCTTTATCCATAGGAAGCCGTGTCAGCCGCCCTACTGATCGCGATGCAGTGAACACAGCATTCACGAAGATCGACCACTCGTACCGTAAAACGTATTCTGTGGTTTCGCGAAAGGTTTGGCACACCCTTGCCTAGAACTCCAGAGTAGTTTCTTTTGGCCTTTTTCAAACTCTATAACTGAAAAAGTCCATCCGAGCATTTGTCACTTCGGGCTCGTTAATACATCGAAGGAGACTAGAGTCATCTTTAGCTTTTTCTCGACTCTTAAAAAGTGAAAAAGCAAGTTGTGTCTAAAGCGTCGTCATATAAAATTCATCTTAAACGGAACATAATTACCCTTGATTCCTACGTTGATCTTTAAAGTTGAGAACATGGAACACACCAACCAAGGGATCCCACAGGGGGGGACCCCTAGCCCTTTCTCCTCTTGGGGAGAAGTTGGTGCGCCCCACATGGCCACATTGTCGCTTCCAGGACTGACAATTGGCCTGCCAGTTTGGCTATTCTCAACCGCTGTAGTTCAGACCACCACGGTTCCTGAACAGTCGAGTCAACAGTTAGACCAGTCTAGAACTACCCTCCAGCCTTCCACTTCTTATGAGCCTTCCTCCGATCCTTCTTCTTCGAAAGGTCAAGCCGCCAAAAGCGTGGCTCCCATAGAAAAGAAGAAGGAAAAGAAGAAGAAAGAAAAGAAGCAGAAGGAGCCAAAGGCGCCTGGGGGCAAGCAGAAGGTATCTAACGAAAACCCACACACAGCACGGACCGGGCCCAAGTCGCCATGTGTCATATGTAGAGGGAACCACTTCCACAGTGATTGTCCCAGTATTCCCCGGATACTAAGGGACTGGTCCCCTCGCTTGCACAGTTCGGAAGCGTCAACCTCTGACAGTCAGGTTGAATGCTTACCGTCGACCAACGAACGTGAAGGTATTAGACGACGAAGAGGATGGACATCCTCCTGCGAATTGTGTGAAGGCAATCACACCCTCCGCCGTTGTCCCTTTTTAGACGAAGCCAAGAGAGTTTTGGAAGATCAACCGGTTGCACCGTTGCTACTTCCTCCTGGATATCAAAAACTCACGCCAGGTCCTTCGTTGGTCGAAAATACAGCTGTCTTGCTCAGAGGGCCAGCTGAAGTGTCAGTCACTGAAAGTGAACCTACTGAATCCGGACCGGACGGAAGTCCAAAGGTCGAAACGGCAGTTGACCCGGTTCTCCCTTCAGAAGTTTCATCTTCAAATACCACAGTCACTGAGGATTCATCTTCAGTTGACACCCCTACCGAAGAGAATAAGGATGACACCGTCCATATTCTTTTCATCAACACCGATTCTGATGAACATCAGGGCAATGTGCCCACTCCTTTATCGCAGGAAGGAGCTTCATCAGGATCATATCCGGCCGTATATTCGGTCCCACCACCAAGCAACCTGGTTGTGTCCTTTGATTGGAACCAACTAGGCAGACCCCGGTTACCAGCCAATATACCATTTAGAATTATAGTCCAAATATACAAAATGGTGATGGCTGGAACCATCATTGATGAAGGGGCGTCTGTGAGTATCCTGTCCTCTATTGCTTGGAAAGCACTGGGTTGCCCGACGCTTTTGCCCGAGACAAGGCGTCTCTCGGGTTTTGACAGAGGAACCAGTCGACCATTAGGGATTCTACCTAATGTGCCTATTACACTGAAAGGGAAGGCTGTCAAGATGAATTTGATGGTCGTCCAAGGACCCTTGGATTATAACCTACTCCTTGGACGAGACTACATATATTGCATGGAAGCAATAGTTTCCTCACTCTTTCGAATAATGTGTTTTCCATACGAAGGAAGAATGGTCAAGCTCGTAGACCAACTTTCATTTACGGGATCACGCATCGCAAATAGTCACATACCTACCCTGAATGATCTATTTGATCAATTCGATCAAGAAAGGTCTCTTCCCCCGGTTCTTCTTCCTGATGAATGCGGGTGATTCGGGAAAGGAACGCAGGAGCCCAGGGGGCATGCATCCTGGTCTGCTCTGGAGGCAGAAAAAACCTTAGGTGTAAAGTAGAATTTCCACGGAAGAATATGACTAGTCTGTACCCCGTCTCCCTCCTTCATCTTTGAGAATATTCCTCTGAGCTATCTTCGTGGAGAAGAAGGACAAGAAGACAAAGAGAGAGTTGGACTCTCAGAAGGGGCTGTTAGGGATGGGGTTGTTCTGGAAAAGGATTCTTCTGTCAAGGTTACTTGTTTGACAAAGGTCATTCACCTTTGTCTAAATAGGTAGGCTCTACCAAAGAAGGGGATCCGTTTGTGGCAGCAAGTAGGTACTGGCTTTGGGTAAAAGGCCAGCCTCACCCATTAAAACAAATGTTTTAAAGGATAAGTAGGGGCAGCCCCCAAAGATAGAGACGCTGTTGTTGCCACAAATTGTAACCATCTTTGTGTACCCTAATGATAGACATCGCCGAAGAAAGAGTTTCATTTGCGGCAGCAAATAAAACCATTCTTTGGGTAACCAGAAAGAGGTAGGCCTCTCCCGGTAAAACGAATGTTTTACCTGCAAATTGAGGGGTAACCTTGAAATTCGACTTACACCTGGGGGCATGCAAACCTCTTGGAATGCAAGCACGGGTGGCTTTTTAGTTTTAGGTAGGAACCCGTAGGATGGGCCGATACCCAGCTTGCATAAAGAGAGGATTTGGAGCAAAGCGTAGGGAGATGAAGCTCCTTAAAAAATAGCAATCTTCCATGAGACCTTCCTACTTTATGACTGGTAAAAACGAGCAGTTTTGGCAAAGTTCATGCTCGTTGAAAAATAAACGCAAGAAACGAGCAGTTTTGGCAAAGTTCATGCTCGTTAAAAAATAAATGCAAGAACCGAGCAGTTTTAGCGCATAGTTCATGCTCGTTAAAAAATAAACATAAGGTTGAGCAGTGTTTTGGCGCATTCAAGCTCTTTAAAAAATGAACCCAGTCCCGGTAAATAACCATTTGAGACCGTAAATTCATCAGCCATAAAAGCCTTGGTCGTGTTTGTGCACCGTCACCTCCACTTGTCATTTGGCCGATCATTCACATCCACTTGATTGTTTACCTATTTTGAGGAACAGCTGCGAAGAGTGATCTCACCTAGCCATCCTTGTAATACTGCCGTGATTGGAAAATTCCAACCTGTACCTGGAATCTGCTGCTATCCCTGTTTATCACTCGTTCCTCAAAATACGAGTCTTCTTTGAGCTCTTTTCACTGACTCGTAAAAAATGAAAAGTTTGCCGAGTTTTGGCCTTCCAGCTCGTTAAAAGGACCGGAAGAGCTATCCCTCCTCTAGATTTTAATCTTTTTGGACCTGAGGGATTATTGCACAAAAAGATCGAGCGCTTGTCTAGTTCGGCTCGATAAAGCTATCGAACATTCATCCCTTCTGTATTGTTTTATACTTTTTCGGACTTAAGGCATTAGATGACGAAAAAGGACCCCTGGAGTCCACTTTATGTACCCTTTTCAGACTCTCTAAAAATGAAAAGGACCGAGTTGTCTTTGTCGCTGGGCTCGTTAAAAATATTAGATAGCGACAAACTTGTCTTTAGACGAGAACGAGTTTCCCCATCATTAGGCTCGTTAAAACATAGCGATGGGCTTGCCCGAAGGGCAGGTTATAGAACAAGCATATGTTATCCTCCTCAAGCTTGACAAAAATAAAGAGGTACTGGTCAGAAATGACTGGGGAAAAATTGGGAAGAACCTCAAAGCTTAATGGTAGCAAGTCGCTCTTGAACATGACACTTTTGCCTCCGTAAATATCGGGTTGGGTTGTTATCATTCACTGGTCCCTTCACCATGGTCTCACCATACCATCCATACATGGGGTAATGCTACCGATCCATCACATCAGTGTCGTTATTTGTTCAAGAGATGTCATTCAGAAAGTGTCAACCGGGTCCCATCCACTACCGTACATCATCTTTCATCCTTCCATGACCGCCACCCTGGATCATATTTCACAGATCGTTTTCACCATCATCACTAGTTCCGTTCCGTGTCACTGATGTGGGATTCATTAAGGCCCTCCTTTGACGGATCGCTTCTTGTCGACATCAGCTCACTATCCAAGAAGTTGATCTAGGAACACCCCCTCAGTACTTTGAAGCTTGCATGCCTCAATGGCAAGTTTCTCACTTCCGGCGATAGGTATACATTAATGGCCTTCGACCGGGAGACTTTGCGTGGTGTTCGACGTCAGATCCTATATTCACGCCACGTGAATTGTGCTGCAGTACCTTGAGGGTCATCATCATTATCGGTGATTCCTCTCGCGCTTGTTAACAGTTTACATTATTGACTGGTAATCAAGCGATGTCTTTCCATGTTCGACTTCAAGAAATTCTCACATGGATCGACTTGTACTAGAGTGAAGATCGGAAGTTTGAAGACCCCGGATCTAGTTTCATCCATCCGGGCTGCGATATATATTCAGGAGATAAAAACATAGACATGTGCAGCAGATGATCATCCTACTAAAAGGATGATAATTAAAAGCAGAGAATTATCCGTCTCTTGTCAGACGATCGTCTGTTTATGTACGACAAATGTATTTATAAAGCTGATCATGGGAAATGCCCGCATCAGCTAGATCATGAAAAGAAAGTATGAAAAGATAATGTATTGTATTGTATTTTGTTACAGGTCACCTCCCGGCGATTGAATGAACTTCGGATCCTCCTAATAAAGCATTTCACCCGATAAACGACCTCATACTTTAGGGGGCAACTGTTATAGACATTTTTGTGCCTTACAGCATAGAGCATGAAATGTCAATAATCTAAGGGATCCAAAGTCCCTAAACAAGTTGTTCTTACCCTTAGAGGAACAAGGTCAGCAAACCACAGCACTGCAAATCAGTTCTCCACTGAAAAACACTCAAAAACAGGTCAGTTTTGGATCATTGCAGCTGCTCCACTAGGCATCTGCGCTGCATAGCAGGTACAACAAAGGCTACCTGCGTTGCATAGCAAGTAGAACAAAGGCTACCTGCGTTGGGCGTACTTGGACATGTGGAGGAATCTTTTTCTCAAAGTGCCAGTGCCCAGGAAGCTTCTAAAAAGACACTTGATGATAAGATTCGCCTAATGATGAGTTAAGAGCTTCTAAAACTCCAAGTGGAAGACAAAAACTCCGAGTGAAGAACTGAAGAACAACTGGAGTTGAAGAGGACAACAAGTCACACATCAAGCTGACTTATCTTCACTCCAAAACTCTATATAAGGATCTCATCCCATGGGATCCAGGGAGGCCAGAATTTAGTGCAAAGAATTGCTGTTGGTTTGCAGTTGAGAGCATTGGGTGATTGCTTGAGGGAGGTGAAGAAGAGATTTCTCTCCGTCGGGAAGGTGATGCTGGATTGGACCTCTCATGGTTGTATCACCGCCTGAACCTTACTTCTTTATATTAATAAAGCTTTTGAGGTTCTTCTATTCGCATGTGTTTCAATGATGTATTGTCTTACTTGCGTATTTGATTTATGCTAATCCTTGAATCAGTTATGCATGCATGCTTCTTGTAGTTTCCTTTTCTTGTCTTATTTGCAGGATCTCGTGTAGCTGGGCCCGTGAAAAGACTTGAAGCTGGGAGCAAGCGGCAATCAAAGGAGATTGGATCGACCATTTGCACAAGACATCGGTAAGTGGATCTCTTCCTTTTATCTCTTGCATGTCATAAAGAAGAAACTTTAGATATCTTTGCTTTCAGCTGTTGCTAAGGAACTGTCACCCTTAGAGTGGGTTAGGGTCATTCCGAGTTGGATACTTTCCCCCACAACAGGTATGACATTTATACACTCTTTGGTAAGGTGAGAAGAAAGGGGCATGGGTTGAATATCTCTCACCTTGGCAACTCCACTATCTAAACTTCATTTTGACCACCCTATCTTACAAGAGGTGACACACCCACTTGGATACTTCACAAGAGATAACTCCTCATATACGTAACCCAAAAAGGATAATATCTAGGTGGATATTAAAGGAAAAGATCGATGTCACCCCTATTCTTGTCACCTATTTTCTAGAAGTATCCTCTTCCAAATCTCAAAAGTCTCTTACAAACTATTCATATTTTCCCTCTAGAGTTCTGGAGTATCCACAAGAAAGTGGTCTACCATTTGATACTTTCTTCTCATGAGTCAAAAATGAAGAAGCCTCTTTCAATTCATCCTCTTTATTATTTAATCCCTCCCTTGAAACTGAATAGGTAACAGATATTCTTATAAATAGCCCCACACGGAGTATGAATAGCTTCTCAATCCATACACATTTAGCTGATACTCAGATAACCCCTCTATAGGAACCAATTATAAACATCCTACCACTTCCCTTTCTCAATATGGATGTCCCAGGATTTTTCCTAAATAAGCATGCTCCATTGGACTTTCTAGAACCCTTGAATGGTATGCCACAAGACTATCTTAATCTCTTTCCTAAATTCGAAGGAGAAGATGACATTTCGAGATAAAGGCGCATATAATTTTTTTATGCATTTGTTGAGAATCTTAATATGTAACACCTAGATGTGATGTTAATACGTTTTTTTCTAGTATTTGGATGGAGAAGCTAGGAAATGGTTCAAAGCCCTACCTAATTATTCAATCATTAACTGGGAAGAGCTTCATAATTAGTTCATGTAAAAAAGGTGAGAGAAGAAGGAACATGGGTACATCGTCACTGAATTTAATGCCATTAAAGAAAAACATAATGAAGATGTACTTGAAATCATAAATAATCTCAAAAAATTGTATAATAGCCTTCTTTCTAAAATAAAACCTCCACAAGATAGTGCTAAAGTGGTCTTTGTTGGGAATTTTAAGCCATATTTTGGTTTCACTCTCAGAAAGAGGAAGTCTCACTTATTTGACCAAATACAAATAGATGCTTTAGAAGTTGAGGAAAAGTTTTCCTCAATTGGGAAGTGGAGAGGTAGAACTGAACATGGAGATAGGAGAAGAGGAAAGGAGGAAGCAAGTTCCTCAAGCCAAGGAAAGGAAATCAAGAGCATAAACTTGAGGAAATGAATAAATTGACAAGAAACATGTCTAACACATTGGTGAAACTTGAGTTGGAAAATAAAAGCCCTCCTAGAAAAAACCAGCCGGCTCCTAACTAAAGTTTCAATCATGATTATAGGAGACCCCCTTGGTGCTATTGCATAGGTAGATAAAGGAGAAAAAATATGACATTCAACCTCCACTATTCTTAGAATATTATCTAGAGGAGCATGCTAAAGAAACTATGGATGTTTAGGAAAATCAATTTTCTCCTTTTCTTAATGAGGAATATGAAACTGAACTGCATGCAGAAGGAGGGGATGATTTGGATTAACCATTAGATGATGGTGAGATTGAGAAATATTGTAGGAAGTTTTCTAACTTCATGGAAGAACAAATACATAGGAAATATGATCTTAGATATTCTAGGAAAGGAACTAGTATTCAAGACCAAAATGAGGAGTCCTCTCCCTAAGATCCTCTAGAATCAACTGAGAAAGGAAAGAATCCTCTAGATCAAGACTTGCCCAAAAATAAAGTCTCCATATAACATTCTCCATAAGCCCGAGGTCTCTAAAACATTCCAGTCACCTTTATTACTTAAGCTAGTCTATGAGAAAGAGAAATAAGTTTTTGATGTTGTCATAACTGATAGGAGCTATTCTACTTTTAATAATTAAAAATAGTGGGAGAAGGTAAAAATATCTATCCCTTTGACTAAACTATTGAAACATCGTAATTATAAAGCTAAGATGTCTCACTTTATGTGTCCATCCACCATAGCTCCTTCACATGATAGTCTGAACCTCTAGGAAGAAGGCCCATGGTTGTATTTGGACCTCATGTTCAGGAAAAAGACTCTTCCACTGCCCCTTTTTATGTTACTTTAGTAGTCCATGAGATTTTATTACACAATTTCATGCTTGGATCAAGAGCTTCTCACAATTTGATGCCATTTTTTGTTATGGATAAATTGGGATTGAAAATTACAAGGCCATACAAATATCTGTATTGTTTTGATTCCAAAAAAGTAAAGTATGTGGGGATAATAAAAGATTTTGTTGTCAATTTAACCCAGATCCCTCCAAAAATTTTGGTAATGGATATTGTAGTGGTTTATATCCCTGCAAGGTTCAGCGTGGTATTTTCCAGGTCATGGGGGTCTAAAACTGGGGATCCAACAAATTGGATTTAAAATACGCTACCATATTGATTTTTGGTGGAGAAGAAAGATGACTATACATAGAATAAAGGTTTGTAAATAAAGTTACAAGATCTGATTGTTCCAATAATGCCCCTCTGTATGGTAAAAAAAATGATTCATCTTTTTTGTCGTTAGAGGAAAATGAGCTAATCTTGGATGAAACACAGGTGGAATCTTCAGTCTAGTTAAATCAACAATCACTAGAATGTGATAAAGTGTGGAAGTTATAATTTGATGGTTCCTATTCCAAGGAAGGAAATGGGGCACGTGTGTTGTTGGTGTCCCTAGAAGGCAGCCTAATCCCTCTCTCCTTCAAGTTTGAGTTTGAAGCTACTAACAATGTTGTTGAATATGAAGCCTTGCTGCTAGTTCTGCAAGCTGCTAGAAATCTTAATATTGGGTGCTTAGCTTTGTTTGGAGATTTATAGCTAATAGTGAAACTGATCAGAACTCAATGCCAAACCAAACATACAATATTGAAGGATCACCAAAATGAGGGATAGGATCTGTTAGGTTCCTATACCAATAGGTTTCATTTTTCATGATTGACACGGGAAGTGCCAAATATGTTCATCTTTGATGCTGCAAAGGTTCCATATTTTCTATACAGATAGACAGAATTAAAATATGTGAAGAGGGTATGCCCTAAAATAATTATCAAAGGGAAAAAAGAGTAAATTTATCAGAAAGAAAAATAAAAATGAACCCCAAAGAAAGACCAGGAAAGTGGCCAGTCAAAATGCCACTACTATCTTATTTGCAAGTCCACAATGTGCAAGTATTGTTGTTATCACACTTGATGGGTGGCCAAACAGTTCAATCTGGACCATGCCATGTTTAAATTACTGTTGTAGAATAGTGAAAGAATGTCTGTCCAAACAGCTTAAGCTTGGCAGCTGAGTAGCTAGGTAGAGAAGTTAAGGAGCCCAACTGCTTAATCTGGGCCCTTGGAAGAGATAAGGGTACATTTAGATAGGAGGGTAGTCAAAAGAAAAGAGAACAATCAAGGTTTGCAAGTCTAAGTGCACCCTGTCAAAAGGAAGAAAAAATGTTAGGTGTATTAGGCTGGGTAGGTAGTTTGAGGTTGCAGAAGCAAGGTTTTGATCTCTTTTTGTATGGTCAAACAAAACTTGTCTCATCAATGACAGAAGTGTCAAAGCAGTTGTTTGGTGGCAGAACTTTGGATGCATGTCTAATTCCCCTTCACTCCCCTTAAAAATCTCTTACTAACACCCCTTGAGGACCTTGGGATCTGCCAAACCAGTCCTGTTTTCACTTCACTTTTGTAAAATATCAAGTCCAGTTTTGGCTTTCCTCAATGAAAAGAAGCCACATTTCTTGTGTAAAAGTCATTTCTCCACATTCCATTCACTCCTATGCCTAAGTTTCATTTCTTAAACTTAGCCTCCTCCCTACACTTTCACTTCACAAAGTCATATTAACTTCTAATTTATTTATGTAGCTCCCTAACCTATGTTCCCATCCCTATTTTTACAAAAAATCATATAAAACCCCAAAAAATATTAGATATCCTACCCCTTGGCACTATAGCCATAAAAACAAAGTCAAGGAAATGCTAGGTCCATTTGGGGCCTTAGCATTAGCCTTCCGCATCCTAACCCTAGGATTAATCTAACCTTTGGTGAGGTTAATAACCTCTACATATCCCTTTACCCATAAAATCTTACCATTCTACCCCTCCGGGTTCATTTTTCAAAGGTTTGGTGTTTAATTATTTTAATTAAACATTAAACTATGTTCCCCCTGCATAAACCCACTTTAACCAAATTTTTCACCCCACCATGGCATATTTTCGTTTTAATACTTGGGGGGGTCCCGCACCTAACCTTCTGTTGATTCACCTGTCGCGTCCTCCATCCCATCTTCCAAGCCACAGATCAACGGTGGGCGGTCATTTTCTAGCCCCGATCCGCCAGAGGTTAGCGTCCGGGGGATGGGCAGTTTCCCTGCCGTACCCCCACCACGCGTCATCCTTCCGGCGTGTTTGGACTAACCCTCCCCGATACCGCTTATGCCCAAAGGTGGTGCGGGATGAAACCGGAAACCGCCATCCCCTAGTGACGTCGGTACCACGTCACCATGACGTCACCTCCGCGTCGACCCACCGCTACCCCGTGTCACCACCACCTCACCTGCTTACGTCCTTACCCCACCAGCGTGTCCTCTGACATGACGTCGCTTGAGTCAGCTGCCACGTCACATTGCCGTACCCGGTACCCGCCGATGATGCCATGCTGAAATCATCGTAGAAAAGCGCCAAAGTCCCAAATTTTGATAAAAACGCACGAATTCGACCGTTTTAGTTCATTTTTATTGGTCAAGTCAAGTGTGTTGCGCATGTTGTTTCATGTTGCCTTGCCTCCAAAGTCCAAATTCAACCAATCGAGCCACTGGTGCCTGCAATTTCGCCTCCATTTCTCGACATTCTACTAGCTCAATTGCCCTCGGCGGCTAAAAACTAGGTATTTGCCTAATTTTCACCTGTTTACCCCTGTTCTTGTCATTTTCTCCTTTTCACTTGCTTAAATACCCGCAAATTCACAAATTAAAGTCACTCATGTACCCAAATGCTACCTAAATTCACTAATAAATCTCCAGCTCAAAAGAAACTGTGTAAACCTGCGCCCACTTACAATTTCACCATTGAAAGCCGTTTTTAAGCTCGTATTGCCGGCAAGAACTCTATAACAGCTCAACATTATCCCCTTTTGCCACATTCCACTGCAAAGGACTTCAGTAATTGAACTGTAATAATCCCCATTCCTTCTGTAATTTGCCATTAAACTCTTTCATCCAGAGAATTCATCAAAGAGAGAAGCCTTTCAAAACTTTGCAAATTTGCCTCTTTTATGATAACTATAGACATTCAAAGCTATTGCCTCATTTGAACTTAGTTTGCAACTCTTTTGCAAATTTTACCAAGCAGCTTTCCTCAATCTGTTGTTGTTCTAAACATTATTCCAAGCTCAAGCACAAAAAGACTTCAAGATGGCCACTCCAACAGCTTTAAACATTACTCCTATGAACCCACCCAACAAAGAGCTTGAAGCAATGCCCCTAGCTGATAAAGATTACCTCATTCAAGATTTGGTTTGGGACAAGAATCACTTGCATACCTTCTGCCAGTTGAGAAACCGTTTTTTAAACAACTGTGACATGTATGGCATACGGGAGTCTAATTTTCCTCTTTACTTCCTCCACTCTGTCAATATTTTTCCTGAGATTATCCATATATGTGCTGAGAACTATGAGCCAACTCAGAGAGCTGTCAAATCTCCATCTGGGAGCATACTTTTTCACATTACTCTTGAATCTATCAACCAGATGCTAAACTTCAAATAGACTCAGCTATTGTTTCCTTTCTCTATGAACTACTTGCTGGATGAAGGCTCCAAGCTCTCCAGCTCTGAGATTGCAAGAATTGCTAAGACATTCATGAGGGCAGACCGCCAACCTACTGAGCCACCTCCATTCCTATATGTCAACTTCAATGAGGTGGGCAAGCTGCTTGTAGATATGATTTCCTCTGTGCTAGGTTTTAAAACAAGTGAGCACATTAATGAAACAGTGCTGGTTCTATTGTCTGCATACAGCCCAGGACAACCCCCTATTGTCAAGTATAACTATGCCAAGTTCATAGCCAATAAAATGCATGACCAACTAGTGAAACTGGATAGGGAGGGAGTCTTTAAATATTCATCATATATCTATCATTTTTTCATGTATTACCAGTATGAATGTTTCCAATGTCCCATCAAGAAGTTGGATTCAAAGGGTGAAAGAAGGTTTGTTATCTTTTGGTCATCATTTTTTCATGAGGTTCAAAACTCTCCATATTCCTACTGTGAGTTCATTGACCAATTTGTCTACCCAGTCTCTTGTCTCCTAATGAGGACTCCCCCTCCTAGATTATCATATGACATGCAGAAGATCGTGCAGCTATCCAAGAATTACAAAATAGGTGATTGGTATCTCTACCAAAATCACACTATCATTAGAATCTATGGCAGTGAGCTTTGTCCTTATAGGCTCCCAAGATATGTACCAATGAGACTTTTTGCCTTCAAATATTACAGGAAACTCATCAATTCATATCTAACTCATTTTCATAGTGCCAAGAAGAAAGCTCGCCTGAAATTTAAATACCATCTAGGCCCCTTTATTATGAAAAAGAAAGAAGGTTGGCAAGATGCTGATCAAATATCGGGGTAGAAGCTCAAGTTAAAAAGTAGTTTCTGGTGGGTCCCTTATGACCTGGATGGCTTTATCAGTGCCAGAAGAGTTAAATATAGGATGACAGCATATGAACACTGCAAAACCCCACACATTGAACAATATGCCAACCAAGATGAGTGGGTGGCAGGGACACTAGCTGAGGAATTTACCCAAGAAGAAATTATGGAGCAAAATGTCAAAGATTTAGAAAAAAACCTTGACTTGGATTCTTTTGACCAGGTAACATTCAAATTGACACACCACGTTGGAGAGGGTTCATCCACTGTTGCAGCTTCACAAGATACCCGAGAACCATCTACATCAGCAGCAGGTACAACAAAAGGAAAAGAAGTGATGCATGCAGAGCAAGAAGTGGTTACAGAACAACCTACCACCTCAATGGAACAAACTCAAGAACAAGTTCCTCCACAGCAAACAGAGGCACTGCGAGTGCCAACTTTTCAAACTCTTGCCAATGAGGAAAGAGGCAAGAAGCGAGACTGAGAAGACTCCATACTTGCTAGTGGGTCTACACAGCAGCCTAAAGCCAAGAGGCAAAGAGTTGATCCTCCAATTGCAGAGGAAATTAGTGAAGAGGTCCTAGAAAGTCCAAGGAGAGAAAGGGAAGCAAGCCAGCAGACACCTACTAGCTCTTTCCAACAAGAGCAAGAGAGGCAGCATGGCATGGAGGTATCCTCCTCAACACAACAAAGCAAGCAGCCACCTAGTATCAAAACTGCTTTCATGGAAATGAAGGCTCAAAATGAACTGTCAAGATTACAGTTATATGATCAGTTCCTCAAGGAAACACCTGCCAAACAACAAAGGTTGATGGCAGCTTATGATTTCAAAGAAGAAAAAATTATTCTTAGTCGTTTTAAGCCCAAGATACCGCAGCCACAGTCAGCTGCAGATTATGTGAAGACAAATTTAGAGGTCCTTCCCAAGGACATTCAACCCATGGACCAAACAGAGCTGCACAAGCAAACAGGTGAGATGGTCTATGCCACTCTAGCAGATAAGGCCATGCTGGCCCATGAATTGAAGGAATCTTTGAAGAACACAAATACTCAACTAGATTTGGAAAGAATGTCCTCCTCAACCAAAGATAACAGAATAAAAACATTGGAGGACATTATTATGGACCTAGGACATGATCCTAAGGATCCTAAGGGTGTCAGAGCCCTTATGAAGAAAAAAGAAGATGATATTGCTGCCCTCAGAAAAGAATTGGGGTTGCCTTCTACTATGCATCCTCAAACTGTAGAGTTGGTACAAGAAAAAGATGCTGAGGATATAATGGATCTACTGATGAGAATGAACCAAAGAATAATTCAGATGGAGAAAGAATTGGAAAGAACAGTCCAAGGCAAGCAGGGAGAGTCGACCTCCCAGCCACCTCAAACAGTTCCAACTGATGTCCCTCTTCCTCCTACACAAGTAGCAGCAATCCCTCCAGTCATCCCAACAACTACAACAACAGCAACTACAACAACACTTGAATCTAGCATGAGCATGGATGAGATGATGAAGGCTGTCAAAGAGCTAGAAGTTCAGGAAACAGAAGTAAAAGAGGCCAAGGAAAAGTTGGCCAAACTAGAAGTAAGCTACGATAAGTGCAAGGTGACAGTAGCTGAAAAAACAAGGGAAATTAAGGCCTTGAACAACAAAATAAAAGACTTGGAGAAGGAGCTGAAATTGGAAAAGACTCTAGCTAAAATAAAAAAGATTTTGTGGGCCAAAATTGGCCAATCAATCACTGGACAATGGAAATCAATCCAAACCATGCATGAACAGATAGAATTGATAGGCTTAGCTCAATTTGAGAATCAAAGGGCTAGAGCAGCATTGGGAAATATGCTTGAGCAGGCTAGTAAAATGATTCATTTCCTGAACACTCATACCAAAGAAGAGGAGTTGGCAGCATTAGACATCAGTAACAGGACAAATACTGTTCTGACAGCAAAAAAGGTGCTGACCCTAAGAATTTTTGTCCAAATTCTAGAATGAAAGTGTCAGGAAATGCAGGCAGAAGTAGATGATTTCAAGCTGAAGGTTGCAGCATTACAGAGCAGAGGATTGTTGTTAAGTTATGGTATGTTCTATGCTTATAACAATTTACTTCTTTTTCTTATTATATTCCACCGATTGGCAATCACATGTACATAAAGTAAAGTGCAGATAGAACATTAAACGATCGACATTAAACAAGCCAAGACAAGAGACACAAGATGTGGCGGCTAGCCAGGGACAAACCCCACAATGTGTGGGGAAACCCTTTGATAAAATCTTCATTTATCTTCAATAATTCAGAAGAGAGAAATAGTACAATAAATCTGATTCATATCAGCAGTAGAAAACCCTAGATCAGTAGCATCAACATTAGCGGCTTCATTATCAAACTAGGGCAGACAATATCTCACAAACCGACAGTCGGATTGACTTCAGTCCACCACCAAAAGTTTCAGCTTCCAGAGGAGGTTCAGATGAACCTACAGCGTAGTTCAGATGAGGAGATCTTCTAGGCCATGCAATTCAATCTTTACTTCTGCAGTTGCAGCTTCAGTTTCAGCAGTTTCCGGCTTCAAACTAGGGTAGTCGATATCTTGCAAACCGTTCGTCGGATTGACTTCATTCCACCACCAAAAGTTGCGGCTTTCAAAGGAGGTTCAGATGAACCTACAGCGCAGTTCCAAAGAGGAAATCTTCTAGGCCACGCAAGTCAATCTTTACTTCTGCAGTTGCAGCTTCAGTTTCAACAGTTTCCGGCTTCAAACTAGGGCAGTCGATATCTTGCGAACCATTCGTCGGATTGACTTCATTCCACCACCAAAAGTTGCGGCTTTCAAAGGAGGTTCAGACGAACCTACAACATAGTTCCAAAGAGGAGATATTCTAGGCCACGCAAGTCAATCTTTACTTTTGCAGTTGCAGCTTCAAATTCAACAACTTCCGACTTGACATGTGTGAGAGAGAGAGACCCATTTCAGCGCAGTAGAGAAGAGACTCATATCTGCGCAGTAGAGAGAGAGAGAGATGTGATGAGATGAGTGAGTCTAAATGAGGAAAAGTCCTCTTATATTTATACACAACGTTGGTGGGTGAATAGATGCGACTGTTGGGCTTTTGAGCCTACATGAGTTGTAGGTCGGCTTGATAATAATTCCATAATCAAAATAAATTCATATCTCCATGAATACTTATCGGAATTGGATGATCTTTATATCAATCCTACACCTCTCGATGAGAGGAATCTAATAAAAATATTATTAGCCATGAATAAGATGACCCACATGAATTTTTGCTCTGGTTGCCAATTTTAACACTCCCTCTCAACCATGGAGAACTTCATCTGCAATCTGTCTATCGGTTGTTACTATTCATCCATCAAATGCACTGCCTTGTACAGCCTAACCCTTGCTCTGCTCTGCTCTATTTTTCCTATTCTGCTTTGTCTTGTTCTGCCCTGCACTGATCTGTACTATTTTTTTCTGTTCTGCTCTGCTCTTGCATTGTTCTGTTCTACTCTGCTTTTGTTTGAATTATGAAGAAGAAGAAATGATCGAGGATGTATCATACTGACTCAAATTCAGTCTCAGAGTATGTACCACTGGTCCCAGACCAGTCTCAACCAACCCAAAGTCAGCGTCATAAAGAGTACAACTCCAATGGTCCCAGACCAATATCATCCTCCACTGACTCAAAGTCAGTCTCAGAGTATGTACCACTGATCCCAGACCAGTCTCAACCGACCCGAAGTCAGCGTCATAGTATGGTACAACTCCTACCACTGGTCCTAGACCAGTATCATTGATCCTAGATCAATGGAGGTCATCCTAGCGTAGGGAGTACGATAGTTACAACGATGCATCCATCGGTACTACTATGGTCCCTAACTTCATTTCCCTGCTCATTGATCAGATGAGAGGTACTTCCCATGAGTCCCAGACTGCATGGGTAGGATGCCTCGACAGGAGAACTAATCAATCCTGTCCTCACAGGAGAACACATCAATCCTGCTACAATTTCCATGGAGAACACATCAATACAGGCCGCCATGGAGAACACATCAATCCAGGCCTCACAGGAGAACACATCAATCCTGCTACAATCGCCATGGAGAACACATCAATCCAGGCCTCACAGGAGAACTAATCATCCTGCTACACAGGAGAGCGAATCATCCTATTCCACAAGAGAGTGAATCATCTTGTCCCACAAGAGAGCAAATCATCTTGTTCCAGTGTGCACCACTAGGGGAGGGTGAGTCACCCTGTGGTCGTATGTTGCTCTAGTAATAACCGCAAGCCCTCAGAGCTCCCAGAGCTCAATGTATGCAACATGCAGGACCTTTGTACAAGGGTTTCTTACCGACTCCAAGTCGTTTGGGAAAATCATAGATTAGATCTTTCCTCGGGGCTTTGACAAGGTGTATCAACCTGTACATCATCTTAATGCGATGGAGCCTCCTTGCTCCAACTTACCATATCCAAGATGATGTCTATCTGCTGGAGCAATCGACGAATACGGGATTCCTCAATAATTTAATCCCACCTCTGGTTGTTATAGAGAATCACAGTGGTATCCAATGTAAATCCAAACAGCTCACTGAAGAGCTTTCACAACCAGACTACCTCACACGAGGTTATGCTAGCAACAATATATCCTGCTTCGGCGGTGCTCAAAGCCACCGACTTCTGCTTCCTGCTTATCCAGGATATCGAATCAGATCCCAAGGTGAAACAGCACCCGAAAGTGCTCTTACGATCCACCACACTGCCTGTCCAATCAACATCAGTATATCCAAGTAGTCTCACATCTCCGGCAGTGTATCTTAATCCATGAGAGATTGCATCCTGAAGACATCTCAGAAGATTCCTGGCATCAATCCAGTGAGGCTCAACCAAATATGAGCTCACAATGCTAATTGTAAAAAATATGTGTGGATGGAGGTTCACCAAGAACATCAATGCGAATGAGTTTATGAAACTCAGAGGCATTTCCCAAATCTGGTCCGAAATCACTACCATATAACTTCTAAAAGTTAAGATCCTCGAGGTAGTCACAGGCTTGCAATCCATCATACCAAATCTTTCCAATATCTTTACCACATATTTCCCTTGAGATAGGAAAATTTCCCTTGGCTTCTGCCATACTTCAAGTCCTAGGAAGTAGTGCATCAGTCTTAGGTCTTTCATTTCAAATTCAGAGGCCAGCTCCCTCTTACATTTGTGAATGAGAGGGTATGCACCTATTAGAAAGAGGTCATCCACATACAATACCAGTATGAGAGGCTTTTCATCTTCAACCTTAAAGTAAAGGTTAGGATCGGCTTCACTCCTAGTGAATCCCAACTTCATCAAGTAGCTATCGATCCTCTCATACCATGCTCGGGGTGCTTGCTTCAGCCCATAGAGAGCTTTCTTCAACCTACATACATGAGATTTTTGATCATAAATCTCAAATCCTTCAGGTTGCTACACATAGACCTCTTCGTTGATCGAGCCATGCAAGAACACAGTCTTGACATCCATCTGATGTAGGTTCCATCCTTGTGAAGCGGCAAGGGCTATGATCGAGCGGATGGTCGTATATCTGGCAACAGGTGAAAATATCTCATCATAGTCTATACCTTCCTTTTGGGAGAAACCTCGAGCAACAAAACGATCCTTATACTTTTCCGTGCTTCCATTTGCTGCATGCTTTATCTTGTAAAGCCATTTTGAAGTAACAATTGTCTTGTCCAGGGTCTGGGAACTACTTCCCAGACATCATTCTCCATAATAGACTCATATTCTACGGTCATAGAATCCTTCCATACTTGATGCTTGACGGCATCTGAGAATGAAGAAGGCTCATTTTGTATGATTGTGCTCATGATGGTCAGGTATCCTTGATACCTATTAAGTTTCTTACTTTGACGGAAGGTTCCTCAGGGTGCAGCATGTCCTTTAGCATCATCAAGTATCCCCCTAAGCCATGAAGGCCTCTTCCTAGAAGAGGAAGGCTCATGTGGATGAGAATCTATCAGATCCATGGGTTCTTCTACATTAGGCATTGATTCATCATCCTTTTCTTTCAGTTCCCTGGTGTTGGCTTCTTGGGAGCTCCTCAAAGTCGAAAGATTGTTCACCTTGTGATGAATTTTTCTTTAGGAGTCTTGGAACCCAATGCTTGATGAGGGCATCAATTTTGTACATATACGACGGTGATTGTAGTTTCAGCCCATAGAAACATTAGAAGTCTTTGATCATGTAGCATGGCCCAGACAGCTTCCATCATCGTGTGGTTCTTCCTTCCCACCACACCATTCTGCTCAGGAGTATGTGGTGTAGTAGTCTCCCTCTTAATGCCAACCTCAGGTATGCCTCAGTGAACCAATTGTAATATATCAGAGGTCTTGCTTTGGATTGAGGGGAATGGTCCCCTTCTGAGCTTTCCTTCAGCACATCCTGGACATACACCTTCATTCTCTATTCAAAATTCAGGCATCCCTATCACCATTTGTCTTACACCGAGTATAGCTTTATAATGAAGGGGGGAAAACCTCTAATGCCAAAGTTCAGACTGAAGAGATGTGTCATAAGACATGACACCTAGCAGACTTCCATCGACCTGATATAATGAATCAACACTAAACCCAAGATTAAAGGCATATTTAACATTATTTTTCCATATACATACCTTGCCATCGCTGAAGGTTACCTTGTAGCCTTTGTCTTATGTTCCCAAGATGGACACTAGGTTCCTTTTGAGGTCAGGTGCATTTAATACATCCTGGAATTTCTGGCCTTCTTGAATGCTTGTCCTCTTCCTTGATTCACAGCTCTCCTCTTACCTTAGCTGTTGAATTTGTCATTCCTTTGATTGCCATCAGAGGGATTTTGATCATCGTCCTAGAGTGAGTCCTTTCTATCAGGGCACTCCCTTGCATAGTGACTTGCTTTATCGCAAATGTAACATCGTCATTTTCTTCTAGCCTTAGGTCCAATCTTTCCTTTGATTTAGTCCCGGAATTATTTCTTTTCTTTGTATGAAAAGAAAAGGCAGTAGGAGGACCTTTAGGCATGGGCATTTCTTACACTTCTTCCCTTGTTTCTTCTTGAATGCATCTAGCCATTAATTCCTCGAAACCAGGAATTACATTATAGTTCAGAAGAGTAGTGCTGAACACATACCATTCAGATGGTAATCCTTCAAGAGTTGTGAGTGCCATTTCTTTGTCAGTAATAGTTTCCCCAATAGATAGGATATCATTCTTGATCTCGGTGATTCTTAAGAAGTATGCTTGCATACTTTCATCTTTACCCTTCTTGATTTCCCTCAGCTTATTTCTAAGAAACAAAACTTGATTTGCATCATTAACTTTAAATAAACTCACCAGTCTGTCGTAGATTTCCTTGGAGGTGTCTAGATCAGAGATGTAGGCCACCAAGCGCTTGTCGATAGAGTCCCGGATGATCTTCTTTGTTTTGACTTCTCCATTTTTCCATTTGTTCTAGGCAGCAGCAGATGCATTTGATGAAGGCTCAACAATATGCCTCTTACATGGTCCAACACTCCTTGATCTTCAAGGGTTAGATCGATAGACATATTTCATCCGTGATAGTCAGCTTTCTCACGGAGCTTGTCTTCGACAGGAAAGAGTGTTGAGGACCCGATAGTTCTTTTAGGATAGCCTTGCCAATCTTCTCTTCAATGATTGCTCTTGCTCTTGCTCAGGCTTTGTCTTCACCTCAGCTCTGATACCATGTTAAGTTATGGTATGTTCTATGCTTATAACAGTTTACTTCTTTTTCTTATTATATTCCACTGATTAGCAATCACATGTACATAAAGTAAAGTGCAGATAGAACATTAAACGATCGACAGAAAACAAGCCAAGACAAGAGACACAAGATGTGGCAGCTAGCCAGGGACAAACCCCACAATGTGTGGGGAAACCATTTGATCAAATCGTCTTTTATCTTCAATCATTCAGCAGAGAGAAATAGTACAATAAATCTGATTCATATCAGCAGTAGCAAACCCTAGATCAGTAGCATCAGCATTAGCGGCTTCATTATCAAACTAGGGCAGACCATATCTCACAAACCGACAGTCGGATTGACTTCATTCCACCACCAAAAGTTTCGGCTTCCAGAGGAGGTTCAGATGAACCTACAATGCAGTTCAGATGAGGAGATCTTCTAGGCCACGCAAGTCAATCTTTACTTCTGCAGTTGCAGCTTCAGTTTCAGCAGTTTCCGGCTTCAAACTAGGGCAGTCGATATCTTGCAAACCGTTCGTCGGATTGACTTCATTCCACCACCAAAAGTTGCAACTTTCAAAGGAGGTTCAGATGAACCTATAGCGCAGTTCCAAAGAGGAGATCTTCTAGGCCACGCAAGTCAATATTTACTTCTGCAGTTGCAGCTTCAGTTTCAGCAGTTTCCGGCTTCAAACTAGGGCAGTCGATATCTTGCAAACCGTTCGTCGGATTGACTTCATTCCACCACCAAAAGTTGCGGCTTTCAAAGGAGGTTCAGACGAACCTACAACACAGTTCCAAAGAGGAGATCTTCTAGGCCACGGAAGTCAATCTTTACTTCTGCAGTTGCAGCTTCAAATTCAACAGCTTTCGACTTCACATGTGTGAGAGAGAGAGACCCATTTCAGCACAGTAGAGAAGAGACTCATATCTGCGCAGTAGAGAGAGAGATGTGATGAGATGAGTGAGTTTAAACGAGGAAAAGTCCTCTTATATTTATACACAACTTTAGTGGGTGAATAGATGCAATTGTTGGGCTTCTGAGCCTACATGAGTTGTAGGTCGGCTTGATAATAATTCCATAATCAAAATAAATTCATATCTCCATGAATACTTATCGGAATTGGATGATCTTTATATCAATCCTACACCTCTCGACGAGAGGAATCTAATAAAAATATTATTATCCATAGATAAGATGACACACATGAAGTTTGGCCCTAGTTTCCAATTTTAACAATTGCCCAACCTATTAACCAGTGTTGGAAGACTGCTGACCCGTGCGCAGTATGCCACCAGGATGAATAATTTTATTTCAAATCAGATTACAGCATCTACAAGTACCTCAGAGGAAACAGGGCCTCCATCTGGACAGAGCCTTTATGACAAGCTAGAAAACTTATTTTACATTGAGCATGAGATCAATCACTTGTTTGAGGTCCCGCCCAATTTTTACAGATATACCGAGGCAGATGAGACATTAATAAAGATACAAAGACATCAACTGTCTGAAGAAGATTGGTGGCAAGCAATGCTGGAAATTTTGCCAAAGTAATCTTGGTCATTTCTCTTTTTTGGTCAGCAGAGTTGAGTACGCAGGCACCGGACAGAGCATGAAGCCAACAGGCAGAGTAGGTCAAGGTAGTGACTCAGCAAATCACTAGGACAACAGACCCAACAAATGCATATTAAAGATGCAGCCATAGTCGACTTTGTTGGTCCAAAAAAGTCAAAATTTCTCTGACATAAAAGACAGCTAGTGCACCAATACTGACTGCAGCATTTAGTTCTTCATTTACTTCCTCGATGAGTTGGTGATGTAATTTATTGCATGAAGACTCATCACCTAGATATTTTGTACCTCATTTTGTATATATACCTCCCTATAGAACATATTTGGGGTTGGTGATTTTCTCTCTAAGAGCTGCACTGTAAATTTTCAGACTTTATAATACAAATGGCTGGTGAAGTTCATGGTCTCTGCACTCTCTGGATGTGAAAGTAATGAACTGCATTCTGCTACAGAATTCCTGTGTCGTTTAATGGAACAATAAGTTTTCCTAAACCATCTTTTGTCTTTTCTGTGTTTGCAAAATTCACATATATGTTTCATGATCTTAGCAATAGAGAAGAAGGCTCAGCACTTGTTTGAATGCACCCTCTGCTCAATCCTGTTTCTAACTATGCTTTCCTCAAGATTGGTCATAAATATGAATTCTTAATTGCTCATGTTTGCACTAATTCCCTTATTATGAATGTTGATTAGGAATTCTTAATTGCTCCTAGATAATATTCTCACACTTTCCCTCTATTAGCATAGTGAAAGATCCTTGACTGCCTTTCATTCCCTGATTCCATGCCATTGATTCCCAGATTTGAAGAATTGTTCCATAGATGCCTGTCTGGCTCTGTAGCATTACCTTTTCCTCAAAGAAATACTTTCAGCAGTATACCACCATTGACTCCATTGCCCAATAGTCTAGACTGTTCTGAGACTGCATCCCAGTTCTGCCTGAAATCATCATCCAAACAAATTTAAAACAAAACCCAGTACATCATAACTAGCCTAAAATTACTCCAAAGCAAAGCTAAAATATAAAGAGAGAGCCCTCTCTGGTTGCAGGTAGGCTAGGACCTGCAGCTAAAATATTGGTTAGTGGTTACCTCGGCCATATTCCCTTAGGAGCCAAGGAAAAACCTAAGTGATAACATCATTGGCGACTCCACTGGGGAAAGAACGAATTTTTGCAATTGCTGTCTATTCCTTAAAACTACAGATGAAGCCTGAATGACAGCCAGGGAGCCTTTGAAACTGTTCTCGCTCTGCATTTACAGGATTAAATAAAAGCTGCTTCAGTCAATCTTCATTCTAGTTTTAAGCTGTAAACAGCTGTTCCAAAATTTGACCAATTTCTTTCTAATCTAAAACATTCCCAGAAAATACCAAAAATAGGTTTAGAAGCTAGCTCCAAAGAAAAAAACTCGGTATACCAGGTCAAACCCTGACCCAGATCCTCCATCTGTTTTTGACAATCCCAACTTAATCCCAAAGATCCTTAGGAAACAAGAGGAACAAGAAGATTTTGCTAATTCAAGCCCTGAAACAGTTCAGCAAAACTATATTCCAACCCCTGCTAAAGCTTCAGTCCATCCTCACATTGCTCCTACTTCTCCTTCTTCCTCATCCACCTCTCAAAGAACTTTCTCTGCACCTCCATCCACAACACATATTTCTGCTACTATCCTTGTTGTCCCAGCTGTTCCATTCCTTCCTATTGTCCCATTTATCCCTATCAATATGGAAAATCATTATGCCCCTTTACATCTACCTGCAAATCCAGGGGCGATACCTCAGGATTATCAAAGTAAGATCACATATTTCGATGGAACTGGCTCTTATACAGCCCAGCAACACACTAAGAAAATGCAGGACTATTTTGAGAATTATGAAATAGATGATGATGATGCGAGAATGAACATTTTTGTCCAAAGTTTAATAAGTGATGTAAGGATTTGGTTTAGAGCTCTTCCTGTAAATTCCATAGCTAATCCGGATGCTCTTTACCAAACATTTCTCAATAGATGGGAAAAGATGAAAGATACCTTGCATATTTTATCAGAATATGACACTATAAAAAGAGGCCCACAAGAAACTGTCCTAGACTATTGTACTATATTCAACAATGTTTATAATGCCATTCCTCAAAACCTTAGACCTCCACCTGATTTAGCTTTGATCAAATTCCCTGATGGATTTGATTCTGACATGGCATACCAATTGAGGGAAAGAGCCCCTCCAAGCTTAGCAGACATGCAGAATATAGCTGTTAGTGTGGAGGCAAACATAATTGCTAAAAGAAATAGCGCAAGAGCTAAAAGAAGAACTACTTTTTAAAGAAGAACCTTCAGCTTTTGAGAAAAAACTTGATGCAATCATCAAAGGTATGGACAGACTTGGGGATAGGGTGGAAACCATCGAAAGAAAGTCATCATGGGAAGGTCAACCAAGTATTGCAAGAAGTCCAAACTTTAGAAAGAATGAAAATCCAAACGTTGGGAGGGTTGGCCCTGATCAGAACATCAGACCTCCATTTCAAGAAAACTATGTCGAAGCCTCAACATCTAGTGAACCAAAAGAGGACCCTCACATCATCTTGATGGGTTTGAACAGTGAGCAACAAATATTTTTAACTCAAGAAGACCAAGAGGCTCATAACATCAATCAATTTCAAACCAAATCCGGAGAGTCATTTGATTTTAGAGAAGGCTATGATGCAGCAGTCTATGAGGTTCACAAACAGTATAAATTAAGAAGTAGAACCATAGATGTACCTGAACCTGCCAAGGTCAAGGATACCAAACAGCCAAAGAAAACAAAAGACAAAGATACTCTCACAAAGTCCTCTGATAAGACAGACCCAAACCTAAGAGAGGTTACTGTGGAAGATATATTAGATGTACAACCCACAAAAAATTAGACATTTACATGTCCTCCCACAAAAGCAAATTCAAACAGTATTCCTGAAAATATTCCTAAAACAGAGGAACTTCAAAACAACATTCAAAATCAAGAGAAGATCACTGAAGACTCAGCTGAAAAAGAAAAGTCTGCTGGTCACAACACAAGAACTCAAATGGAGAAACCCTTCAATCTAGAAGCAGAAATTGGTAAGCTGAAAATATCTATTCCTCTCTCTGAATTAGCAAAACATGAAGTATATAGACAGAAAATCAATAGGTCACTACAAATACCAGACAATAGGGATGATGTAGATGTTTTAGATGAGCAACCTGAATTACTTTTTGGTCCTGAGGTTAATGGAAAAATAGCGAATGGAGGGGTTCCTCCATTTTATGTGAGCCTAAACATTCATGACAAAGTGCTGCATAACGCAATGTTTGATTCAGGAGCTTCCCACAACTTAATGCCAAAATCTGTGATGGAAAGACTAGACCTAGACATTACAAGACCATACAAAGATTTGTTTTCATTTGATTCCAACCAAGTCAGGTCTCTAGGCCTAATTAAAGATTTGTGTGTCTCCTTGGTCCAATACCCAACCAAAAAAATTATGATTGATGTGGTGGTAGCTGATATTCCACCCAAGTACGGTATGCTTTTATCAAGATCTTGGGGGGCCAAACTCCAAGGATCTTTGCAATTAGACATGTCCTATGCCACTATTTCAGTCTTTGGACAGCCAAAGAGATTGTACCATGAAACACTAATGAAATATGTGGTTAGCAGTCAAGAAAAACCCCAAAACTTCCCCATCTATTCAATACATTCCGATATGGATTCATTCATTTTATATAATGCTGACATGTGTCCCAAAACTGATGTCAAACTCCTGATAACAGCACAACCAGAGGGTATGAATGAACAATCTAATACTCAAGATCAAAAAACTGTTGTTATGATTGATGTAATAAAGGGAAATGATACATCAAATGACATACAAGATCCAAATCTGCCCATTGAACAAACTTCTAAAACTTTTAAGACAAGTGATAACCAAGAAATCTTATGGTACCTAGAGTTTGATGGCTTGGTAAACAAATTAGGAGCAGGGGTAGGGGTTTGGATACACAACATGCAGAATGACCATGCTGAAGGTCATGCATATAGGTTAAATTTTAGATGCACAAACAATATCGTCGAGTATGAAGCCCTTTTGTTAGGTCTCAAAATCATCAAGAATCTAGGTGCAACCAAAGTTTCAATTCTAGGGGATTCAGATCTAATCATACATCAGATGAAGGGAAATTTTGTCACAAATGATCTAAGGTTGAGGGCTTACAGAGGGGCAGCCATTGAAATACTTAACACTTTCTTGGAATCTCAGCTAACCAAAATTCCTAGAAAGCACAATTTACATGCACATAGCTTGGCAACCTTTGCTATCACTTGCAAGCTACCATTTGAGCCTTACCACCATTTCACCGCTGAAATTAAACATAGGCCTACTGTCCCAGATAATACCAAAAATTGGCAAGTCTTTGAAATTGACACACAGATAAATAACTTCCTGACTTTGAAGGAGGAATTCTCCAGCACGAACATTGATACTAGCACTGTGGATGATCAACCACAGATAGACAGAATTGAACAAAATATATCAGCTGAAACTGCAAATCTGATCTTGCATCCAACGACTTTTGATGACAGAAATTTACAAGAACTGAAGCAAACAGACCTTGATGAATTAGCTGAGGCAGAAGCTGAAGTAATTGAACTAAAAGACAATTTTCTACCCACAGGCATGACTCCTTTGGAGGATTTATTCGATTCAAATGACATCTCAAGGAAACCAAAAATGCAACCACTGAATGCTGAAATTGAGGACTGCAACATTGGAACCTCAGAAAATCCCAAAATGGTAAAACTCTCCAAAGCCTTGCCTGCTGATCAGAAATTGAAATACATTGACTTGTTTAAGGAATTCCAAGATGTTTTTGCCTGGAGTTATGAGGACCTCAAATCTTATGATACTTCAGTCATCCAATATACTATACCTATGAAAGAGAATCAAAAACCTTTTAAACAAAAGCTTAGAAGAGTGAATCTCGTCCTCCTTCCCTTGATTGAAAAAGAAGTTAAACGAATGTATGAGGCAAGAGTCATTGCTCCAATCTGGTTCTTAGAGTGGATCTTAAATCTAGTGCCTACTAGGAAGAAAATGGGATAGATAAGATTGTGTGTTGATCTAAGAAATTTGAACAAAGTCTCTCTCAAAGACCATTACCCCTTGCCCAATATGGATCATATTTTACAAAGGGTAGTGGGGTCTTCCAGAATTTCATTGTTAGATGGATTTTTAGGTTTCTATCAGATCCTAGTGCACCCGGATGATCAAGACAAAACTACCTTTACAACGCCTTGGGGAACCTTTAAATATGTCAAAATTCCTTTTGGACTCAAAAATGCAGGGGCCACTTTTCAAAGAGAAATGGATATAGCCTTTGCCAAAGAGATCCATGATTTCCTCGTAATCTACCTTGATGATCTCATTGCCTTTTCAAAATCAGACCAAGAACACTTAGAACATTTAAGGCAAGTGTTCCTAATTTGCAGAAAATATGGCATATCATTGAATCCAAAGAAATCACAGTTTGGCCTAGAGGAAGGCAAGCTCCTAGGTCACATCAATTCAAAACATGGCATTAGGATCGACCGGGACATAATTCAAGCTATCCTTCAAGTGCCTCATCCAAGAAACATCAAAGAACTGCAAGCTTTTTTGGGAAAGATCAATTTCCTAAGAAGGTTTATTCCCAATTTGGCTGAGCTAATTAGACTGTTAAATAATATGATGAAGAAGGATTCTAAAGTCAAATGGACCATGGAAGCTAAACAAGCCTTTGAGGACATCAAAAGAGCTTTGACAAACACACCAGTCCTCACCAGCCCCAAGTTTGATAGAGATTTCATCATTTTTCCTTTGCATTTGAGCATACTATTGCTGCTGTCCTATTACAAAAATATGACCAAGGATGTGAGAAGCCAATTGCTTTCTTTAGCAAATCCCTTAGAGATGCTCCCTTAAAATATCAGATCATGGAAAAATAAGCATATGCCCTTGTAAAAGCCATCAAGGATTTCAGAGTTTACATTTTATACTCACATGTGATAGCCTATGTTCCAAATGCAGTGGTCAAGGACATTTTAACTCAAGAAGGAATTCAAGGTAAGAGGGGCAAATGGATAGGCAACATTTTAGAATATGACATTGAAATCAAGCCCACCAAACTGATAAAAGGACAGGGACTAGCCAAATTAATGACTGAAACCAATTTCCAATCCCTTGACATCAATGAACTAGACAACGAAGAGGAGATGGCGACTCCACAGATCAATGAAGCCTTTTTACAATCTCCCTGGTATGCTGACATATGTTTTGTATTGTTAAACCTGCAAGCTTCTCTAGGGTTGTCCAGGACAAAAAAGAGATTCTTGAAAATGAAAGCGTCAAAGTTTTGTATTATAGACGGTGCCTTGTTTTGGAAAAATCATGAGGGTATCTTTCTTAGTTGTCTAACATTGAATGAAACTGACAAAGTTTTGAAGGAATTTCATGCAGGAGACTATGGTGGACACTTGTACTGGAAGTCTACAGCTGATAAGATACTAAGGGCTGGATTCTACTGGCCCTCCCTATTTGCTGATGCGAAAAAATTTGTAATGTCTTGCCACAAATGCCAAATCTTTGAAGGCAAGAGAAAGTTGTTACCTTTACCCCTCAAACCTATTTCAACTGAGAAACCATTTCAACAGTGGGGTTTAGACTTCATTGGTGAAATTCATCCTTCCTCTTCTGGCCAACACAAGTGGATCTTGACTGCCACGGACTATTTTACCAAATTGATAGAAGCCATCCATTGCAGGCAAGCCAATGACTCAATTATCATGCAATTTTTAGAAACCAACATCTTGTCTAGGTTTAGCTGTCTAGAAAAGATTATCACAGACAATGCTACTGCATTCAAATCCAAAAGAATGATCAACTTCTATCATAAATATCACAATACTTTATGCCAATCCACAACTTATTACCCTCAAGGTAATGGCCTAGCTGAGTCATCCAACAAAAGCCTCATCAACATCATTAAAAAGGTCTTGGAGGAGAATAAAAAGAATTGGCATAAAAAACTGGTGAATGCACTATGGGCAGACAGATTGACCACTAAAAGATCTGTTGGTACAAGTCCATATGAATTGGTTTATGGAATGGAGGCAAGGTTCCCTTCATCTTTGGGAATCCCTATGATCAAGTTGCTGTAGGAAATACAGGCAGAGCCTAATGATATTCAAAGAAGGATCAATCAAACTATTCACTTGCAGCAGACAAGAGAAGAAGTATATCAGAGAACCCAGGTTCTACAAGATAAACTCAAGAAGATATTTGACAAAAGAACAAAGGCTGAAGATTTCTTCATAGGAAACAAAGTGCTGAGATGGGATTCTAGAAGAGAGGATAAAGGGAAACATGGCAAGTTTGATTTCCTATGGAAGGGACCATATGTTATTCAAGTTGTACAAGGTAATAATACTTATTTTTTGAGGAGTTTGGATGGCACAGATATTGGAGAAGGCCCAGTCAATGGGAGAATGCTCAAACAATATCTTGATCCCCTTTAATTGACACAACATAATTGTATATTGTGCATAAATATTTGTATTTCTAGCAGTTTTATTTACAGCAGTTTGATAAGGAATCAAGTGCAGTAAATTTTGAAGAGAAATCAGGAGATTACACCACTTTGGATGTGTATTTTGAGTCCACCATAAAAAATCAAGAAAAGGACTTGGGAAGTATGAAGATGATGATAAGCACTCACAGAAACCAGCAAAAAGCAGAGCTGTAATTTCAGACAGAACAACTCAAAAAGGTACTGCATACAAGTTACAAGGATTCAGATCAATGGTCTCCAAGACAAGGAAGTTTTAGACTGCAGCAAGAATTGAAAAATAAGGCAATCTAACCTGCTATTCTTGGCTTTTCATCTGGAAAAGCCATCCCCAAGTGGAGCCACTGTTAGGTTCCTATACCAATAGTTTCGTTTTTCATGATTGACAGTGGAAGTGCCAAATATGTTCATCTTTGATGCTGCAAAGGTTCCATATTTTCTATACAGATAGACATAATTAAAATATGTGAAGAGGGTATGCCCTAAAAGAATTATCCAAGGGAAAAAAGAGTAAATTGGTCAGAAAGAAAAATGAAAATGAACCCCAAAGAAATACCAGGAAAGTGGCCAGTCAAAATGCCACTACTATCTTATTTGCAAGTCCACAATGTGCAAGTATTGTTGTTATCACACTTGATGGGTGGCCCAACAGTTCAATCTGGACCATGCCATGTTTAAATTACTGTTGTAGAATAGTGAAAGAATGTCTGTCCAAACATCTTAAGATTGGCAGATGAGTAGCTAGGTAGAGAAGTTAAGGAGCCCAACTGCTTAATCTGGGCCCTTGGAAGAGATAAGGGTACATTTAGATAGGAGGGAAGTCAAAAGAAAAGAGAAAAATCAGGGCTTGCATGTCTAAGTGCACCCAGTCAAAAGGAAGAAAAAATGTTAGGTGTATTAGGCTGGGTAGGTAGTTTGAGGTTGCAGAAGCAAGGTTTTGATCTCTTTTTGTATGGTCAAACAAAACTTGTCTCATCAATGACAGAAGTGTCAAAGCAGTTGTTTGGTGGCAGAACTTTGGAAGCATGTCTAATTCCCCTTCACTCCCCTTAAAAGTCTCCTACTAATACCTCTTGAGGACCTTGGGATCTACCCAACCAGTCCTGTTTTCACTTCGCTTTTGTAAAATATCAAGTCAAGTTTTGGCTTTCCTCAATGAAAAGAAGCCACATTTCTTGTGTAAAAGTCATTTCTCCACATTCCATTCACTCCTATGCCTAAGTTTCATTTCTTAAACTTAGCCTCCTCCCTACACTTTCACTTCACAAAGTCATATTAACTTCTAATTTATTTATGTAGCTCCCTAACCTATGTTCCCATCCCTATTTTTACAAAAAATCATATAAAACCCCAGAAAATATTAGATATCCTACCCCTTGGCACTATAGCCATAAAAACAAAGTCAAGGAAATGCTAGGTCCATTTGGGGCCTTAGCATTAGCCTTCCGCGTCATAACCCTGTGATTAATCTAACCTTTGGTTAGGTTAATAACCTCTACATATCCCTTTACCCATAAAATCTTACCATTCTACCCCTCCGGGTTCATTTTTCAAAAGTTTGGTGTTTAATTGTTTTAACTAAACATTAAACTATGTTCCCCGCACATAAACCCATAAACCCGCTTTAACCAAAGTTTTCACCCCACCATGGCGTATTTTCATTTTAATACTCCGGCAAGTCCCGCACCTAACCTTCTGTCGCTTCGCCTACCCCGTCCTCCATCCAATATTCCAAGCCACAGATCAACAGTGGGCGGTCATTTTCATGCCCCGATCCGCCGGAGGTTAGAATCCGGGGGATGGGCAGTTTCCTTGCCGTACCCCCGCCACGCGTCATCCTCCCGGCGTGTTCGGAGGCCCCCTCCTCGATACCGCTTATGCCCAAAAGTGGTGCGGGATGAAACCGGAAACCGCCATCCGCTAGTGGCGTCAGTACCACGTCACCATGACGTCACCTCCACGTCGACCCGCTGCTGCCCTGTGTCACCACCACCTCACCTGCTTACGTCCTTACCCCACCAGCTTGTCCTTTGACACGACGTCGCTTGAGTCAGCTGCCACGTCACTTTGCCATACCCGTTACCTGTCGATGACATCATCACAAAAAAGTGCCAAAAGCGCCAAAGTCCCAAATTTTCATAAAAACACACGAATTCGACCGTTTTAGTTCATTTTTATTGGTCGAGTTGGGTGTGCTACGCATGCTATTTCACGTCGCCTTGCCTCCAAAGTCCAAATTCAACCAATCGAGCTGCTGCTGCATGCAATTTCACCTCCATTGCTCGACATTCTACCAGCTCAATTTCCCTCGGCGACTAAAAACCAGGTATTTGCCTAATTTTCACCTGTTTACCCCTGTTCTTGCCATTTTCTCCTTTTCACTTTCTTAAATACCCACAAATTCCCAAATTAAAGTCACTCATGTACCCAAATGCTACCTAAATTCACTGATAAATCTCTAGCTCAAAAGAAACTGTGTAAACCTATGCCCACTTACAATTTCACCATTGAAAGACGTTTTTGAGCTCGTATTGCCGGCAAGAACTCTATAACAGCTCAGCATTATCCCCTTTTGCCACATTCCACTGCAAAGGACTTCAGTAATTGAGTTGTAATAATCCCCATTCCTTCTGCAATTTGCCCTTATAGTCTTTCATCTAGAGAATTCATCAAAGAGAGAATCCTTTCAAAACTCTGCAAATTTGCCTCTTTTATGATAACTATAGACATTCAAAGATATTGCCTCATTTGAACTTAGTTTGCAACTCCTTTGCAAATTTTCCCAAGCAACTTTCCTCAATCTATTGCTGTTCTAAATATTATTCCAAGCTCAAGCACAAAAAGACTTCAAGATGGCCACTCCAACAGCTTTAAACATTACTCCTGTGAACCCACCCAACAAAGAGCTTGAAGCAATGCCCCTAGCTGATAAAGATTACCTCATTCAAGATTTGGTTGGGGACAGGAATCACTTGCAGACCTTCCGCTAGTTGAGAAATAGTTTTTTAAACAACTGTGACATGTATGGCATATGGGAGTCTAATTTTCTTCTTTACTTCCTCCCCTCTGTCAATATTTTTCTTGAGATTATCCATCTATGTGCTGAGAACTATGAGCCAACTCAGAGAGCTATCAAATCTCCATCTGGGAGCATACTTTTTCACATTACTCCTGACTCTATCAAACAGATGCTAAACTTCAAACAGACTCAGCTATTGTTTCCTTTCTCTATGAACTACTTGCTGTATGAAGGCTCCAAGATCTCCAGCTCTGAGATTGCAAGAATTGTTAAGACATTCATGAGGGCAGACCGCCAACCTACTGAGCCACCTCCATTCCTATATGTCAACTTCAATGAGGTGGGCAAGCTGCTTGTAGATATGATTTCCTCTATGCTAGGTTTTAAAACAAGTGAGCACATTGATGAAACAGTGTTGGTTCTGCTGTCTGCATACAACCCAGGACAGCCCCCTGTTGTAAAGTATAACTATGCCAAGTTCATAGCTAATAAAATGCATGACCAACTAGTGAAACTGGATAGGGAGGGAGTCTTTAAATGTTCATCATATATCTATCATTTGTTCATGTATTACCAGTCTGAATGTTTCCAATGTCCCATCAAGAAGTTGGATTCAAAGGGTGAAAGAAGGTCTGTTATCTTTTGGTCATCAGTTTTTCATGAGGTTCAAAAATCTCCATATTGCTACTGTGAGTTCATTGACTAATTCGTCTACCCAGTCTCTTGTCTCCTAATGAGGACTCACCCTCCTAGATTATCATATGACATGCAGAGGATCTTGCAGCTGTCCAAGAATTACAAAATAGGTGATTGGTATCTCTACCAAAATCACACTGTGATTAGAATCTATGGCTGTTAGCTCTGTCCTTACAGGCTCCCAAGATATGTACCAATGAGACTTTTTGCCTTATAATATTACAGGCAACTCATCAATTCAGATCTCACTCATTTTCATAGTTCCAAGAAGAAAGCTTGCCTGAAATTTAAAGACCATCTAGGCCCCTTTATTATGAACAAGAAAGAAGGTTGGCAGGATGCTGATCAAATATTGGGGCAGAAGCTCAAGTTGAAAAGGAGTTTCTGGTGGGTCCCATATGACTCGGATGGCTTTATCAGTGCCAGAAGAGTTAAATATAGGCTGACAGCATATGAACACTACAAAACCCCACACATTGAACAATATGCCAACCAAGATGAGTGGGTGGCAATGACACTAGCTGAGGAATTTACCCAAGAAGAAATTATGGAGCAAAATGTCAAAGATTTAGAAAAAACTCTTGACTTGGATTCTTTTGACCAGGTAACATTCAAATTGCCACACCAAGTCAGAGAGGGTTCATCCACTGCTGCAGCTTCACAAGCTGCCCGAGAACCATCTACATCAGCAACAGGTACAACAAAAGGAAAAGAAGTGATGCATGCAAAGCAAGAAGTGGTTACAGAACAGCCTACCACCTCAATGGAACAAACTCAAGAACAAGTTCCTCCACAGCAAACAGAGGCACTGCAAGTGCCAGCTTTGTAAACTCCTGCCAATGAGGAAAGAGGCAAGAAGCGAGACCGAGAAGACTCCACACCTACTAGTGGGTCTACACAGCAGCCTGAAGCCAAGAGGAAAAGAGTTGATTCTCCAATTGAAGAGGAAATTAGTGAAGAGGTCCTAGAAAGTCCAAGGAGAGAAAGGGGAGCAAGCCAGCAGACACCTAGTAGCTCTTTCCAACAAGAGCAAGAGAGGCAGCATGGCATGGAGGTATCCTCCTCAACACAACAAAGCAAGCAGCCACCTGGTATCAAAATTGCTTTCATGGAAATCAAGGCTCAAAATGAACTGTTAAGAGTACAGTTATATGATCAGTTCCTCAAGGCAACACCTGCCAAACAACAAAGATTGATGGCAGCTTATGATTTCAAAGAAGAATAAATGATTCTTAGTCATTTTAAGCCCAAGATACCGCAGCGACAGTCAGCTGCAGATTATGTGAAGACAAATTTAGAGGTCCTTGCCAAGGACATTCACCCCATGGACCAAATAGAGCTGCACAAGCAAACAGGTGAGATGGTCTATGCCACTCTAGCAGATAAGGCCATGCTGGCCCATGAATTGAAGGAATCTTTGAAGAACACAAATACTCAACTAGATTTGGAAAGAATGTTCTCCTCAGCCAAAGATAACATAATAAAAACATTGGAGGACATTATTGTGGACCTAGGACATGATCGTAAGGATCCTAAGGGTGTCAGAGCCCATATGAAGAAAAAGGAAATGATATTGCTGACCTCAGAAAACAATTGGGGTTGCCTTCTACTATGCATCCTCAAACTACAGAGCTGGTACAAGAAAAAGATGGTGAGGATACAATGGATCTACTAATGAGAATGAACCAAAGAATAATTCAAATGGAGAAAGAATTGGAAAGAACAGTCCAAGGAAAGTAGGGAGAGTCGACCTCCCAGCCACCTCGAACAGTTCCAACTGATGTCCCTCTTCCTCCTACACAAGCAGCAGCAATCCCTCTAGTCATCCCAACAACTACAATATCAACAACTACAACAACACCTGAATCTAGCATGAGCATGGATGAGATGATGAAGGCTGTCAAAGAGCTAGAAGTTTAGGCAACATAAGTAAAAGAGGCCAATGAAAAGTTGGCCAAACTGGAAGTAAGCTACGATAAGTCCAAGGTGACAGTAGCTGAAAAAACAAGGGAAATTAAGGCCTTGAACGACAAAATAAAATCCTTTGAGAAGGAGCTGAAATTGGAAAAGACTCTAGCTGAAATAAAAAAGATTTTGTGGGCCAAAATTGGCCAATCAATCACTGGACAATGGAAATCAATCCAAACCATGCATGAACCAATAGAATTGATAGGATTAGCTCAATTTGAGAATCAAAGGGCTAGAGCAGCATTGGGAAATATGCCTGAGCAGGCTAGTAAAATGATTCACTTCCTGAACACTCATGCCAAAGAAGAGTTGGCAGCATTAGACATCAGTAACACGATAGATATTGTTCTGATAGCAAAAAAGGTGCTGACCCTAAGAAATTTTGTCCAAAGTCTAGAAAGAAAGTGTCAGGAAATGCAGGAAGAAGTAGATGATTTCAAGTTGAAGCTTGCAGAATTGCAGAGCAGGGGATTGCCCAGCCTATTGACTAGTGCTGGAAGACTGCTGACCCATGGGCGGTATGCCACCAGGATGAATAATTTTATTTCAAATTAGATTACAGCATCTACAAGTACCTTAGAGGAAACAGGGCCTCCATCTGGACAAAGCCTTTATGACAAGCTGGAAAATTTATTTTACGTTGAGCATGAGATCAATCACTTGTTTGAGGTCCCGCCCAATTTTTACAGATATACCAATGCGGATGAGACATTAATAAAGATACAAAGACATCAACTGCCTAAAGAAGATTGGTGGCAAGCAATGCTGGAAATTTTGCCAAAGTATTCTTGGTCCTTTCTCTTTTTTGGTCAGCCACAAGTCATCTACAGGTCAGCAGAGTTGAGTACGTAGGCATCGGACAGAGCATGAAGACAACAGGCAGAGCAGGTCAAGGCAGTGACTCAACAAATCACTGGGATAGTAGACCCAACAAACGCATATTAAAGACGCAACCACAGCTGACTTTGTTGGTCCAAAAAATTCAAAATTTCTCTGACATAAGAGACAGCTAGTGCACCAATACTGACTGCAACATTTAATTCTTCATTTACTTCCTTCGAAGAGTTGGTGATGTAATTTATTGTATGAAGTGTTGATTCCCTATAATACTAGTGATTACCCCATTACTATTGTAGTTATACCCCTTATTTATATTGTTGTGCCCCTATTACCCCCATATTGTTATTTCTGTGCCCCATAGAATCCCTCTACTGTTCTTTTTGTGGCTTTATATTATTATTGTTAGGTCGCCTGGATTATATTGGGACTCCTTAGACTCCTATATATAGAAAGGAGGTTTTGTCATTTGAATCATCCAAGAATTGTTCATTTATGTAATGTACAGGAGGTTGCCCCCTCGAAGAGGCTGAATTCTAAGGTGTTGATCTATCTTTTCTATCTTTTCTTGAGCTGGTTTCTTAACATTTGGTATCAGAGCTTTGGATTCTAGAGTTTCGCTGCTCCAAACAGATCATCGTGGCATTTTCACTATAAATTTTTTTCTGTGACGTTTCAGAAGTAGCAAAACAAACCCATTTGAGAAGAAATCTCCCTGAACCTTGGGCCCAAATTTCAGAGCTTTTCGCGTGATATTTTCGGAGATATGATCTGAGGAAGTTGGTCTTTTTGTAGACTCTTGAATTACGTTCAAAACAGGTGACCTGGGGAAAATGGTCATAACTTTCTCTCTGAGGATCGGATTGAAATTTCATAAGAAGGTACAAAAAGAGGACAGACTGTAGTTTCTTGTATGCATTTTTCAGATCCATAGGTCAAAACAATAACTCGTGGCACGTCGTACAAGTTTGCTCTACTGAACTAGTCTATAAGCAAGTCATTGTGGGAGATTTCGCATAACTCTTCCTTGGAGAAACCAATTTGGGTCATACTTGTGGCATTGGAAAGAGGACTCAAAAGTCTACTACAGGTCAAAAGTTCAGAACTGAATGATTCGAAATTACAGATATATATCAGATTCAATTTCAGGCTTCTACAAAGTGAAAAAAGGTGTGTAGTTTTTTTTTAAATTTTTGCATAAGCTTGGTTTGAAGGAATTCAAAGGGCATAGTAAAGCATTATTATCGGAAACTGATGCCCGGAGGAAAGAAAATGCAAACACCTAGTAAGGAACCTAAAAGCTCTAGCATGACTCATGAAGAAGAGGAAGAAATGCTACATGATATATCAAAATTACAAGAACAAGTGCAACAAATGTCACGCTCACAAAAGCTAACAGAAGCTAAGATAAATGGAGTGGAATCTAAGATAAAGGGCATGGAAGCTAAGATGGATGATTTGAACACAGATTTGAAGAGAGACATGGCAGATTTGAAGACAGATTTGAAGACAAACATGGACGAATTGAAGATAAATATGAATAAGTTGCTACAAGAAATGGGCACTAAGGATGAAAGGGTACTAAAGGAAACTCATGATGAGAATAAAAGAAATGTTAATCATGATTCCATAGATGCTAATGTTGGATCGAATACTCACTATATTCCAAAAATCGATATGAGGAAGTTTGATGGCAAGGATCCTGCCACATGGATATTACAGATGGAGCAATTCTTCGATCTCAATAATGTGCAAAACACACAAAAGGTATGTATGGCAACTGTATATTTGGAACCAAATCAGTTTGTATGGTATCAATGGCTTTTCTCTCATAAACAATTTATCACTTGGGCAATTTTTACGGAAGAATTGATAGCACATTATGAGGATACAAAAAGCAACACTTTTTTTAGCTAATTGATAAGTCTCAAACAAAAGGGTTCAGTAATGGAGCACATTGAGGAGTTCCAAAATTGAACATAAGGGTAAAAGATATTCCAGAGGAGCATAGGGTTGATGTGTTCATAGGGTCTTTAATGGATAATATCCAACATGATGTTTGCCTTTGGGAACCTGATTCACTAGAGAAGGCATTCAGGTTAGCAAGAAAAATGGAAAGCAAAATTATGGCAACCAGGAAGCATACCACTCACAACTATAAAGATGGAAGTTTTGTTGCCCCTAGTCTTCCAAAACCTATAAGGTTGACACCACAACAATTTGAAGAAAAAAGAGCAAAAGGGATTTGTTACAGTTGTGATAGCAAATACACTAAAGGTCATAAGTGTGCCGAGAAGAAATTATTCTACATAGATTGTGAAGAGGAAGAAGAAAAGGAGCAAGAAAGGTCAAAAGAAGAGGATATACTCCAGGAACAAAGCCTATATGAAGAACAATTAAATCCAACCATATCTTGTAATGCATTGGTGGGAATTACCACTCCTCAAACCATAAAGATAGAAGGACAAATCAAGAAGAAAAAGGTAATAGTGTTGATTGATTCAGGAAGCACCCACAATTTTATTCATTGTAGGGTAGCAAAAGAATTGAATTGCTTCCTATATCCAGAACCAGAGTGTCAAGTGATGATTGCAAATGGAGGAACAATAAATTTCTCTGGAAGGTGCCATAATATCAAGCTATCCATGGGAGAATATGTATTGACTAGCCCAATGCTTTCCATTCCAATGGGAGGTGCTGATGTTGTACTAGGAGTCCAATGGCTACAATCCTTGGGTACAATAGCTTTTAATTTTCAAGAAATTTTCATCAAATTTTCTATGGAAGGAAAGGAAGTTGAATTAAGGGGTATTGCAGGGAAACCAGGAAAGATAATCAGCTCTAATGGTATGACAAAGCTTCTAAAAAAGGAGCAAAGAGGTGTAATTGCACAATTATGTTCGCTAGATGTTTCGACATCGGAATCATCTATTTCTCTAGATCTCCAAAAAGTCCTGGACAATCATTCCAGGGTATTTGAGACTCCCAAAGGTCTCCCACCTATGCGTGATCATGATCATGCTATTCATCTGATTCCAGGAAGTGTTCCTCCAAACATCAGGCCGTACAAATATCCCTATGTCCAAAAAAGTGAAATTGAATGTATGGTTGCAGAAATGCTAGAGGTTGGTATAATTCAACCGAGTCAAAGTTCTTTCTCTGCTCCAGTAGTATTGGTGCACAAGAAGGATGGATCATGGCGCATGTGTCCAGATTATAGGGAGCTCAACAAGCTCACTATTAAAGATAAGTTCCCCATTCCTGTCATTGATGAATTGCATGGATGAATTTACTTCACCAAGTTGGATCTTCATTCGGGATATCATCAAATCAGAATGAAGATTGAAGACATTCTGAAAACAACATTTAGAACTCATGAGGGTCATTATGAATTTTTGGTCATGCCTTTTGGCCTTACGAATGCACCTTCAACATTTCAAGGTTTGATGAATTCAATTTTCAAACCATTCCTTAGAAAATTTGTGTTAGTATTTTTTGATGATATACTAATCTACAGCAAGTCTTGGAAGGATCATGTTGAACATTTTGACAGGGTGCTACAACTATTGGAGGAGAAACAATTATATGCAAAAAGATCCAAATGTTTCTTTGGAGTCCAGGAGATGGAATATTTGGGTCATATTGTATCTCATGAAGGAGTTAAGGTAGACACTAGCAAAATTAAAGCCATTAAGGAATGGAAAATCCCCACATCCATAAAGCATCTGCGAGGATTTCTTGGGTTGACAGGGTATTATCGCAAGTTTGTTAAGAATTATGGGAGAATAGCAGCACCTCTAACAACATTATTGAAGAAAGATGCATTTTCATGGAATCCGGAAGCAACAAAGGCCTTTGAACATCTTAAAGAGGCAATGTGCCAAGCACTGGTCTTAGCTACACCGGACTTCACAAAAACCTTTATTGTGGAATGTGATGCTTTAGGAAATGGAATTGGTGCTATTCTAATGCAAGATGAAAGACCCATTGCTTTTGAAAGTCGTCCAATCAAGGGAAAGTTTTTAAGCAAAGCTATTTATGAGAAGGAAATGTTGGCAATACTCCATGCACTTAAGAAATGGCGACCCTACCTAATGGGAAGACACTTCAAGGTAAAAACGGATCATGATAGCCTTAAATACTTTTTAGAACAAAGATTATCCTCTGAAGAGCAACAAAAGTGGGTCACAAAGATGTTGGGTTATGACTTTGAAATCATCTACAAAAAAGGGAAGCAAAATGTGGTGGCAGATGCACTCTCAAGAAAGGATGAGGATGTGGAAGCATTGTTGTGCGCCATTTCTATTATCCAACCAGATTGGATAAATGAAGCAAGGGAGGAATGGAAGAATGACGAAGAAGTTTGGGCACTTATTCGAAAGCTACAACAAGATTCCAGTACATCTGATACATTTAGCTGGAAAAATGATTCGTTATGGTACAAAGATCACTTATACCTCTGTAATAATTCCCAGCTAAAACAAAATATTCTTATGGAATTGCACACTTCTCCCTTAGGAGGGCACTCTGGATTTTTAAAAACTTACCACAGGGTTAAGAAGGAATTTTTTTGGGATGGCCTTAAATCAGATATTCAAAAGTTTGTGGCGGAATGTTTGGTTTGCCAACAATATAAAGTTGAAACAATTAAGACACCAGGTCTACTACAACCTTTATCCATTCGAAGCCAACGTTTGGAGGAGGTTTGAATGGATTTTATCACAGGTTTACCCAAGTCTAAGGGAAAAAGTGTCATCATGGTGGTAGTTGATAGACTTACCAAGTATGCACACTTTTGTGCATTATCACATCCATTTAAAGCCAGTACAGTTTCTACTGCATTTATGCAAACAATTCAAAAGCTACATGGAAACCCAAAGATTATTGTAAGTGACAGAGATCCCATTTTCACTGGAAATTTTTGGACAGAGTTATTTTCTTGTCTTGGTACTCAGTTAGCTCATAGCTCGTCTTATCATCCTCAATCTGAAAAAATGTTTGGAAGAATATCTTCGTTGCTTTGTATCTAATAAACAGACACAATGGGTCAAATGGTTTCCTCTGGCTGAATGGTGGTATAACACTTCCTTCGATACAACAACAAAAATGACCCCATTTATGGCACTTTATGGGTATCAACCACCATCCATCACATCATATTTAAGAGAAAATTCTAAGGTTTAGGCAGTGTAACATCACATCGAACATCAACAACAAGTCCTCCAACTCTTAAAGGATAACCTCGTGTTGGCACAAAATAGAATGAAACAATAGGCAGATCAACATCGCAGTGAAAGAAGTTTTGATGTAGGTGATTGGGTATTCCTACGGCTACAACCATATAAGAAAATATCCCTAAAGAAAGCTAAGAAGGATAATAAATTATCACCAAAGTATTATGGTCCGTACAAGGGGCTGCAAAAGCTTGGTACTATGGCATACAAATTGGAGCTTCCTGCAGCTTCTCAATTGCACCCAATTTTCCATGTTTTATGTTTAAAGAAGGTTATAGGCGACAAGTTCCCAGTTCAAACAATATTTCGAGAACTTGACGAGGAAGGAAAAATTATATTGGAACCGGAAGCAGTCACAGAAATAAGAACTTGACAACTACGAAATCGATCAATTTCAGAGTATCTTATCAAGTGGAAGAACTTATCCGCTGAAGATTCCACATGGGAGGATGACAATTTTATGCAGAAGTATCCAGAACTACTCAAGCGTTGAGGACAACACTTTTTTGAAGGAAAGGGGTATGTTGGGTCCCTATAATACTAGTGATTACCCCATTACTATTGTATTTATACCCCTTATTTATATTGTTGTGCCCATATTACCCCCATATTGTTATTTCTGTTCCCCATAGAATCCCTCTATTTTTATTTTTGTGGCTTTATATTATTATTGTTAGGTCGGCTGGATTATATTGTGACTCCCTAGACTCCTATATATAGAAAGGAGGTTTTGTCATTTGAATCATCCAAGAATTGTTCATTTATGTAATGTAAAGGAGGTTGCCCCCTCGAAGAGGCTGAATTCTAAGGCGTTGATCTATCTTTTGTATCTTTTCTTGAGCTGGTTTCTTAACATGAAGACTCATGACCTAGATATTTTGTATCTAATTTTGTATATATACCTACCCATAGAACGTATTTGGGGTTGGTGATTTTCTCTCTAAGAGCTGCGCTGTAAATTTTCAAACTTTATAATACAAATGGCTGGTGAAGTTCATGGTCTCTGCACTGTCTCGATGTGAAAGTAATGAACTGCGTTCTGCTACAGAATTCCTGTCTCGTTTAATGGAACAATAAGTTTTCCTAAACCATGTTTTTTCTTTTCTATGTTTGCAAAATTCACATATATGTTTCATGATCTTAGCAATAGAGAAGAAGAATAGCTCAGGACTTGTTTGAATGCACCCTCTGCTCAATCTCTGTTTCTAACTACGTTTTCCTCAGAATTGGTCATAAATATGAATTCTTAATTGCTTATGTTTGCACTAATTCCCTTATTATGAATGCTATTTAGGAATTCTTAATTGCTCCTAGATAATATTCTCACACTTTCCCTATATCAGCATAGTGAAAGATCCTTGACTGCCTTTCATTCCCTGATTCCATGCCATTGATTCCCAGATTTGAAGAATTGTTCCATAGATTCCTGTCTGGCTCTGTAGCATTACCTTTTCCCCAAAGAAATACTTTCGGCAGTATACCACCATTGACTCCATTGCCCAATAGTCTAGACTGTTCTGAGACTGCATCCCAGTTTTGCCTGAAATCATCATCCAACCAAATTTAAAACAAAACCCAGTACATCATAACTAGCCTAAAATTACTCCAAAACAAAGCTAAAATATAAAGAGAGAGCCCTCTCTTGTTGCAGGTAGGCTAGGATCTGCAGCTAAAAGATTGGTTAGTGGTTACCTCGGCCGTATTCCCTTAGGAGCCAGGGAACAACCTAAGTGATAACAAGATCTAGTTGATAATTTTTTCTTATTCTTCAATATCCATTTTTTTCCCAGATAAAGAAATTGGATGACTAATTCCTTAGCTATAGCCACTATCAATTTTAAGCCTCCTCAAAATATACTACTTATATATGAAGTTGAGGTTAGATACATACCATCAATACTAGAAAACTCCAGAAATTAGTAGGTATTTTAAGATGAGGAGTAGATCAAACACTTCATGCAAGTTATATGAGAATGCTCAAATTTAGTAATTGACGAGGAGGAGGATAGAGTGATAGATGAACAACATGCCAGTTGGGAAGAAACCATTGTAGGACACAATATTTTACAGCTAAAGGGTAACACTATTCCCAGGGGTTTGGCTCCTTTATAAAGGTTTTTCAACTCAAATTATGTGGCTACCAAGCCAATTGAGCAATAATCAAAGAAGAGGTGGAAGACTGCAACATTGGTTCATAAAAGGATCCTCGGATAATTAAGTTGGTAAAGGGAGTTCCCCATTGATACAAGAAAAGGTACATGGACCTTTTCAAATATTATATGGATGTATTTTCATGGTATTGTGATGATTTAAAAACATTTGATACTACTATAATTCAACTTAATATCCCTTCGAAGGGCAGGTTGAAACCATATAAATGGAAGCTTAGGAAAATCATGCCCGTGTTTCTCCCATCTATTGAAAAGCAAGAAAGGAAGCTACTGCAGGCCAAAATCATTATTCCTTTGAGGTATCCAGACTTGATAGGAAACCTATTTCCCATCAGAAAGAAGAATGGAGAGGTCAGGTTGTGTGTGGACATCGGGAACCTTAACAAATCCTCATTAAAAGATAATTATCCTCTCCCTAAAATGGATTACATTATGCATAATGTGATAGGATTTTCCCATATGTTAATGATGGATGATTTTTCTGGGTACAATCAGGTATATTTTCATCATGAAGATCAAAATAAAACTTTTTTTACCACCCCTTGGGGTATGTTCATGTATGCTATAATGCCTTTTGGCCTCATAAATGTAGGGGCCACCACTCAGAGAGCCATGGGTATAGATTTTGTGGGAGAACAAGACAAGTTTGTAGTGATTTAATTGGAATATATCATTGTCTTTGCGAAAACAAATGAGGGACACATCGAACATCTACATCTCACTTTTGAGAAGTGAAAAAAATATGGCCTGTCCTTGAATCCTAAAAAGCCACTGTTTGCTCTAAGTGAAGGAAAGTTATTAGGGAACATAGTTGCAATGGAGGGGGCTGAATATTGATCCAAAGAGGGTAAAATCCATCAACAGCATCTCATTTCCAGGAAATAATAATGAGATTCATATTATTCTAGGTAGAATTAACTTTCTAGGGAGGTTCATACCTAACTATGTTGAGATAGTCAAAGAAACCATAGAGATGTCGAAGAATGATAAAGAAGTGAAATGGAATGTTGAGTCTCATGAATAATTCTATAGAATTAAAAAAGTTTTTGCAGAATCCCATGTGTTATCCATTCCATATTATCAAAAACAATTTTTCATTTTCTCTTTTTCTTCTCCTCACACAATGGTTGTTATCTTATTTCACAAAAATAATGATGGGCATGAACAACCAATAGCATTCTTCAGTCAGGTGTTATACCTAAAGGATTTTAGAATTTATGTCCTCCAATCAAACATAATTGCTTATGTTCCTATAGTTGCAGTAAAGGACATTCTAAGTTAGGGTGACAATGATGGGAAGAGAGGAAAATGGATTGCTAAAATTCAGGAGTATGACATGAATATCTGTCCCACCAATCTCATCAAAGGAAAAGGGATAGCTAAAATTATATCCAAATAAAATTTCCAAGCATTGGGCATAAAGTTACTAGCAAGAGGAGATGGAGAAAGTGGAAATTTGGAGCAACAACAAGAGATTCAAACATCAACATAGAGAATTCAAATCATGTATGTTGTCTCTCGTTGGTGTAAAAACATTTTTCATTATCTTCTTTTTCTAAGGTTCCAAATGAATTTTGATAATATTAAATATAGGGCTCTAAGGCACCAAGCCCAAAAATTTATTATCTCAAATGGCCAATTTTATTAAAAGCATCCTGTGGGGATTTTTCTTTTGTGTTTGGCCGAGGAAGAAATCCAAAAAGTGATGCATCAATTTCATAATTGTTTCTATGGAGGACATTATAGTTAGAGGGCTATAACACACAATATCCTTAAATCATATTCTTATTAGCCCAAATTGTTTAGTGAGGTACATACTTATGTTTGGACCTGTGAAAAGTGCCAAGAGTTTGCTGAAAAAAAAAATTAGCATATTTTTCTCTGATCTCTATTTTTGTTGAAGAACCTTTTAGATAGTGGGGGTTAGACTTCATTGGAGAGATACAGCCACCGTCCATTAGTCAGAATAGGTGGATACTCATGGCCACCGATTACTTTACTAACAAGGTGTAAGCAACCCCTTCCAGAAATGCAACTGTTATGATATTCATTAAATTCATGGAAGAAAACATCCCTGCCAGATTTGGTTGCCCTAAGAAAGTCATTACTGACAATGCTCAGGTGTTCAAGTCTACCAAAATGATAGATTTGTGCAAAAAATATAATATTGTGGTAGGCCACTCCAACACCTATTACCCATAGGGAAATTGATTGGATGAATCCACAAATAAAACCTTGGTATGGATTCTAAAGAAAACACTATTGGAAAATTAGTGAAACTGGGACTCACATCTAAAATTTTCTCGATGGGCCAATAGGGTTGCCACCAAGAGAGCTACTGGAAAATCCTATTTTGAGTTGGTTTATGGGAAGGAAACAATTTTCCCTATACAACTAGCTATGGCAATGGCTAAAATCTTGCAAGACATTTAGGAAGAGCCAAATGATACTAGAAAGATAAAAATTGTTGGAACTTCAAGAGAACACGGAACAGGTGAATCGGAATCTAATCTATTATCAAGAAAAAATGAAGTCCTTGTTTGATAGAAAGGAAAAAGATAGATATCTACAACTATAAGACTTATTACTCAGATGGGATGTCAGGAGGGAAGACAAAGGAAAGCATAGAAAATTTGATCCCCTTTGGTTTGGACCTTTAAGGATTGTTGAGGAAAAAGGGCATAACACATTCCTACGGGAGAACCTACAAGAAGAAGTGATTGGGATGCCTGTGAATGGGCATTTTCTCAAGTTTTACTTCCAACACTGAAAGGATCCACTTCTATTCACTGTAAATACCTATGAGCCATTTGTAAATAACCATTACTGCTAATTGTTTTCTATTTCTGCTTTTGTTTTATGAAAGTATAAATAAAATGACACTATGCCCAAGTAGTAAGGCACTAATCTGTAGGTTCTCAATGCATTATATCCAATGCATTGTCCCAAGTTGGAGCCAATGTTTTTGCTCTTCATCATCACTTTGAAAAGTTGATAGAGTGGAACCAGGGTTTAGATCCAAAATTCCTTCTAAAGAACCTCCCGAGTCATTGGTAGAGCTTCCTAAAGTCATAGAACAACTAAATTAACTATGGGGGCCACTATCATGGCCTAGATATGTGTTGGAAGGTTTAACAACACAAGATCCACCTATCTAACCCCTATCAAGAAAGTACAACATGGAAAAAGAGTTTTTATAGGGTCATGTGTCATTGGTTAAAGCTTGAGCATTTCTTGGGTGGATCGTCATACATCTGTGCCCCGACACCCCTTGGAAACATTTCAGGGGGGGTGGGAGGGGGTAACCTGCTCAAGTATTAAATAAGCACCCTACCCCTAGAAAAAACCTTTGGATCTATATCCCATGGTCTAGATTCATTTTACGGCGAAGCGCAAGGTCTGACCTCCTGCTATCTAACCCACCGGAAGATGGTGGGAGTGGAGACCACGCCCCACTTGGACCAATCATTGGAAAACCTTGCAAGTGAGCGTGGATTCTAAGGTAACGATAACTCCACCCAACCTTGCTCTTATCCACATGTCCTCTCCATCACCCAATCACATCCAGTGCGCGTCATCCCCCATGATGTGACCCCCATTTCAGCCAACTTTTTATCCTACGCCAATTATAAAAGCCTTCTCGCCTCACAATTTTTAAACCTTTTTCACTACTATGTCACTCTCCTATCAGTAACTTATCCAAAACACCATTCAAATTTTTTTGATTGAGTACCTCCTGATGACTTAACTTTCTATCATCACCACGACAACTAGGTAATCCAATCTCTCTTGTACACCTTCAAATTCATTCAAGGGATTCATAAAATGAAGAAAGCACCCCCCAAACCCCAAAGGCCCAAAAGGCCAAAACCGCTTCTAGGGTGGAACACCTCATGGATACAGAGGCTCAAGTAGCTAACCCAGCTTGTGCCTATCACTTGGCTTGCCTCTGTTTTGACCTATATGGAAACCATGTCAGGGGGGGAACCCATTTCAGGTAGTTGACTCTGGCCTGTCCTACCAAATCGCACCCACTACGCACCATTTTCCAGAATTTTTTTCCTCCTTAGAAACAACATACATCAATGAGAAGAGCCACTTTTCTTCCCCCTTTGGAGTAAAAATCCTCGAAGTAATCCGAGAGCTAATCCAAAATATTTGTTTTACCCCATATCTCCATAAGCTTAGCAATTTACTGATGTCACCCTAATGTATCATTATTCAACCCTCCCAACCAAATAACAATAGTGTTTCCTATAGATGGTCTTAGCCCCTGGCCTACAAAACCTTCCTATAAGTAACAACTTCCCTATCGCCATTATTTTTTGGCCTATCCAACCCATCCTATCCCTAATTTCCCATATTATGGGGGATGAAGATGCCAACATAGCCAAAAAATCCACCTTGGGGGTTTTAAGACACATGATGTAGCCTATCCACCTATTTGATATTCCATCCTACCTAGATGAGGCCATAAGCTTTCAGCTGCATCATTTTTCCACCACTTTGAATTTCACGTACTTTTCTCTGTTATTATATCTTTTTGTCTATACTATGTGGATGAGTTTAAGTGCCCGAGCCTCAACATTGTGGATGGCAACAAGAAGAGGAGTTTTGTCTTTGACTAGGACATTGTTGTTAGGAAGAGGTCAAATGTTGATGGTTACTCTCATTCCATATCCACTTATATGGCCATCTCATATAAGATTATCCATGGTTTTTCTCCCCTAGAGTTCTTCCCCAACAAAGAGAGCTTCTCCATCTTACCAAAGAAACCAAGGTATAGGAATGGTACCTTTTTTAGTATCATACTGAGATCATGGTTTATGGTTGTGAACTTCCCACATACCATCTACCTGTGTTCATGCATATGAGGACATTTTCCCTAGAATTTATCATGCACATTTTCAATGCATACCAGCTGCACTTTGTCCCTGCAAAGAAGGGATATATGTTTAAATTGGGAAAAAATGTGGGGCCTTTTGATGTCAACTCCAGGAAAGCCTTCAAGGAAGTTGAATCATTACTGAAGAAAATGAAATTCGAACTAGGAGATGTCTAGCATTATGCCCCTCATGGTGTCATTGCTCAAAGGAGGGAGAAGATCAAAGCTTCGACCTATGAACATGAGTATAGGCTTGAAATTGAATGGAGAGCTAATATTTATTCATGACCTATGGATACAGAAATGGAGACGAAGCCTCTAATATCCAAGGACAAATCACAAAAGAGGACCATGGACTAGACTAGAGATATAGAGATGGAGTATGCACATGCAACTAAGAAGGAAAAGACCCAAGAGATCGAAGAAGAGGAACTCGATACTAGGATGGTGGAGATAAGTCTAGATCAGCTAGGTTTCTATGTGACCTTGGAGGAACCATCATAGGTTTATACCTCCTCCTCTTTAGAGGTAGTTTTTTTAGGTACAAAAGGAAGTCAAAATGCTACTGTATCAAGATGGTTTGCTGGAAACACCATTGAAGAAAGGAATAAGAAGGTGAGAGAGGAGATACAAGAACAAATTGAATCTCACTCAATTCCATACCAAACTAGACTGTTGGTTGCTTTGGATTTAGAGACAAACCAGATGAATTTTTCACTTTAGCATCCATTAGAATAGTCTTTTCCTTTAGGTTCCTAGTTTAAATCCTTGGATGTTTCATTGGACCTCACAAGTGTTCCCCTACTAGACAAGATAAACTTCCATAGGAAGTTTGGAGAAACATTCTATAGCAAGCTGAATAGAAATGCAATGACAATCAGCAAGGCCAAAAAGTTGTGGTAGAATTCCGCAACTAGGTTGAAGCAAGAGAGTGCGAACTCAAGGGCTCTCCACATGAAAAATGAGAGCCTCAAGGAGCTGGTTGTGAAGTTAGGAGTGAATCCTGAAGATAAAACTGCTTTTGAAGCTCTCCTCCAAAGAAACCAAACAGAAATCCATGATTCGAGGCATAAGTTGAAGATTCTAGATAGTGATCATGTCTAATCTAAGGTGTTTCCATAGGTAGAATAAGAGAAGGAGATACTGGAAAAACAACTCATTTACAGGAACAATGAAATAATGGCCTTGAAGTAGTAGGCAATAGAGATGCAAAAGAGAATAGATTCACATATATGTGTAGGAATTGTTCGTGAAGATCCTGAAAACCCAATTGAACATCTCACTAAGACCCTCACTGAGCTCCAACTTTCAGAGGGGGAGATTAAAAGGGTGCAGAACGATCTTGATTCTGCCTAAAATATCCTAGTGCAGAAAGAGAAGAAGTTGGGAACTTCTAGGACAAATGCATAAATCATTGGCATGACTCTACAAGCAGCAAAATAGGATATATTTGAGCTCAAGGAAAAGCTAAAAGGAAACATGTCCCTATTGCAAGCAAAGCAACTATTCAGGGATGATATCGTTGAGGATATTAAGAACCAATTGGAGTACATAACCTTAATGGATGAACATAGGTTCTTTTTCTAGGATTATGAAGGCTTCATCCTGTTAGCTAAAGAAGAGGAAGAAAAAAACTCCAAAATTTCTAAAAGTCTCATTTAGTTTGGGAATGCGATGCAACTCAGTGAGCTGAGGCCCATAGATGTGGTGGACACTGTAACTACTATCATGGATATTTCCAAGGCTATCAAGAATCAGGAAGCTAGGGACAAAATTGAGGAGTACCTAGAGGTGGTGCCAAAGAATGTGGATGCCTTCAACACTGAGTTTGAAAAGATTGTCATAGAAGGTTTTCCCATCTGCTGGGACTTTGGGGGAGTGTTGATCTAGTGGGGGAAATACAACCAAATACTAGTGGAGGCTAGAAGCAAGGTAGACTCTTCTCATGAGAAGAATGATATTCTGAAGGGTAAGAATATTGTTAGCTATCTATAGAGGGAATTTCAACTGTTGGGGATGGTCAAAACCTTGCTTCTCCGTAGACTGAACTACATAGGCCTGACCAACCTCAAGATTGCATATTATCAGTTCTTCCAAGCTCCTCTACTAGCGTCAGGACCATGACAAACATGTGAGTAGCTCATCAACCCTTCTGTTCTCCAAATCATTGAACCATATATGCAACCTCCACAACCTATCCATCATGACCATTGATATTGCATATCATGTCCATTATGAAACTTTTTATTTCTTGTCTATGTAAATATTTTATTTTGATTGAGTTAGTTATGGTTTTGGTTAGTCTACTTGCGCCATGGAGCACACTAAGGTTTTTTCTATGATTTTCTATTGTAATGAAATCAAGAAGGAGTATTTTGTAACGGGATCTCCCTCTAAGGCCCTATAAAAATTCATTTATGAGAATGAACCAAGGATTCAGAATTTTGGGTTTTCTAAGAGAGAAGTTTTGCTTACTGTCAAATGAAATGTATTCTCTGTGGAATATCAATACAAATTTTTGGTGATTAGGGCTCATCTGAATCTCTAGTGTTTTCTCCTTCTGTGTTTTTTCAATATGTCTTCATTATTCTTCTTGAATTACATGTTATAGCAGATGTTGGAATTTTTTTCATGTATTTATGGATTCATCTTAGTATAATGCTGATGAAAGGTGCTTGTATTGATATGAAAGCTAAGCCTTAAAATGTGCTCCATGTTTCTTTGCATTACATTCAATTCTATATTCCAACTATTTCACTCTGAATTTTGTTGGATCAGATTCTTAAAATTAAGCCATGTGTATCGATTTTCGTTCTTGCTACAGTCTTCTGGGAAATATACTATAACAAATAAAAAAATATAAGTTCATGTGATGTTAGTGACTACATATCTAGTTTTAATTCTTTTCTGAGTAATAGTTTGCATCCAGATTCTTTATTCCTACCCTTAAGGAAGGTTTTGAATCTATTTTCTCTTTAAAGGTTAAACATTGAGTGTGATGTGAATCTCCAGTAAATCTTGAAGACACTCATCAAGATGTCCTAGGAACTGGTCTCTCCTCAACCCAAGATCTGTCTCTAGGAGCTATAACACAAGGTTTGTTTGTAGGTCTGATATTGCCAAGAAAGACGAGGAGCTAGATAATTAAAAACTAGGAGAATTATAGGTCTGATAGATCAATTTGGTCTCATTCGACGTTAACCCCATCATCATCATCATTTAGTTATGGTTTTTATAAAAAAGGTAAGAGCACAAGCTAGTTAAAAGTGGTGGTTATGACATATATTCTTGCTGATAAGCAAGACCTTCAATTTGTTGTGAAAGATATAAAAGTGCTTATATTTTCTATTTCACATATTTTCATATATAATTTAATTTATTGTATGTTTGTGTATGCATCTTGGGTGAAGTTATAGTGGCTACATTGGAAATTTCATTACACTTGACCCTGACCTTCTAGCTGGTTAGGTTAGCAGTAGGTGTAGTTGCACAACAGTCTCCATTGTAAACTCATCTTGCACTTGATATCTGTAATATTTTTTATGTTTTCTTACTTTCATCTTGCATCGTGGTTTTGGTTAGCCTCCATTTGATTTATCCTTAGATTTTGTTTCCTTTTTGTTACTTGACTCTTCTTTCTTGTTTTGTTTAGTAATATTTTGCATGAAGGATGTTCCCTTTGGCTTGAAAGGCAATGTGGAAAAATAGAAAAGGGTCTTGTGACACTACAACATTTGGCTAACCTTTATTTGTTGGGTCCCTATAATACTAGTGATTACCCCATTACTATTGTAGTTGTATCCCTTATTAATATTGTTGTGCCCCTATTGTCCCCATATTTTTATTACTGTGCCCCATAGAATCCCTCTATTTTTATTTTTGTGGCTTTATATTATTATTGTTAGGTCAGCTGGGTTATATTGTGACGCCTTAGACTCCTATATATAGAAAGGAGGTTTTTTCATTTGAATCATCGAAGAATTTCTCATTTTTGTAATGTAAAGGAGGTTTCCCCCTCGAAGAGGTTGAATTCTAAGGCGTTGATCTCTCTTTTCTATCTTTTTGTGAGCTGGTTTCATAACATTTGGTATCAGAGCTTTGGATTCTAGGGTTTCGCTGCTCCAAATAGGTCATCGTGGTGTTTTCGCAAAAAAATTTTTTTTGCAATGTTTTAGAAGCTAAAAACAAAACCCATTTGAGAAGAAATTGTGCTGAATCTTGGCTCCAAATTTCAGAGCTTTTCACACTATATTTGCGGAGATATGATTTGAGGAAGTTGGTCTTTTTGCAGACTCCTGAATTACATTCCAAACGAGTGACCTGGGGAAAATCATCATAACTTTCTCTCTGAACATCAGATTGAAATTTCATCAGAAAGTACAGAAAGAGAACAGATTGTAGTTTCTTGTACGTCTTTTTTAGATCCAAAGGTCGAAACAGTGACTCGTGGCATGTTGTACAAGTTCGCTCTACTGAACTAGTCTATAATCAGGTCATCATGGGAGATTGTGCATAACGCTTCCTTGGAGAATCCAGTTTGGATCAGACTGGTGGCATTGGAAAAAGGACACAAAGTTCTACTACAGGTCACAATTTTAGAACTGGATGGTCTGAAATTGTAGAGATACATCAGATTCAATATTAAGCTTCTACATAGTGAAAAAAGGTGTGTAGTTTTTTTTAATTTTTGCATAAGCTTGGTTTGAAAAATTAGTTTGAATCAGTAATTGATGCCCTGAGGAAAGAAAATGCAAACACCTAGTAAGAAACCTGAAAGCTCTAGCATGACTCATGAAGAAGAGTAAGAAATACAATATGATATGTCAAAATTACGAGACCAAGTGCAACAAGTGTCACTTGCACAAAAAGCAACAGATTCTAAGATGGATGGTTTAAGGAAAGATGTAGACGCTAAGATGGATGATTTAAAGAGGTGTAGAAGCTAAGATGGATTGTTTAAAGAAAGGCATAGAAGCTAAGATGGATGGCATGGAAGCTAAGATGAATGGCATGGACGCTAAAATTGATGGCATGGATGATAAGATGGAAGAATTGAAGATAAATATGAATAAGTTGCTACAAGAAATGGTCACTAATGGTGAAAGGGTAGTAAAGGAAACTTATGATGAGAAAAAAAGAAATGTTAATCATGATTCCATAGACTCTAATGTTGGATCGAAGACCCACCATATTCCAAAAATCAATGAGGAAGTTTGATGGCAAGGATCCCGCAACATGGATGTTACAGATGGAGCAATTTTTCGATCTTAATAATGTGCGAAACACACAAAATGTACGTATTGCAACTTTATATTTGGAACCAAATCAGTTTGTATGGTATCAATGGCTTTGCTCTCGTAAACAAATTATCACTTGGGCAATTTTCACGGAAGAATTGATAGCACATTATGAGGATACAAAAAGCAACACTTTTTTTAGCCAATTGATAAGTCTCAAAGAAAAGGGTTCAATAATGGAGCACATTGAGGAGTTCCAAAAATTGAACATAAGGGTAAAAAATATTCCATAGGAGCATAGGATTATGTGTTCGTAGGGACTTAAAAGGATAATATCCAACATGATGTTCACCTTTCGGAACCTGATTCATTAGAGAAGGAATTCAGGTTAGCAAGAAAAATGGAAAGCAAATTTATGGCAACCAGGAAGCATACCACTCACAACTATAAAGATGGAATTGTTGTTGCCCCTAGTCTTCCACAACCTATAAGGTTGACACCACAACAATTGGAAGAAAAAAGAGCAAAAGGGCTTTCTTATAGTTGTGATAGCAAATACACTAAAGGTCATAAGTGTGCTGAGAAGAAATTATTCTTCATAGATTGTGAAGAAGAAGAAGAAAAGGAGCAAGAAAGGTCAAAAGAAGAGGATATACTCCAGGAATAAAGCCTAGATAAAGAAGAAATGGATCTGAACATATCTTGTAAGGCATTGGCGAGAATTACCACTCCTCAAACCATCAAGATAGAAGGACAAATTAAGAAGAAAAAGGTAATAGTGTTGATGGATTCAGGAAGTACCCACAATTTTATTCATTGTAAGGTAGCAAAAGAATTGAATTGCTTCTTATATCTAGCACCAAAGCGTCAAGTGATGGTTGCAAATGGAGGAACAATAAATTGCTCTGGAAAGTGCCATAATATCAAGCTATCCATGGGAGAATATGTATTGACTCGCCCAATGCTTTCCATTCCAATGGGAGGTGTGGATGTTGTACTAGGAGTCCAATGGCTACAATCCTTGGGTACAATAGCTTTTAATTTTCAAGAACTTTTCATGAAATTTTCTGTGGAAGGAAAGGAAGTTGAATTAAGGGGTATTGTAGGGAAACTGGAAAGATAATTAGCTCTAACGGTATGACAAAGCTTCTAAAAAAGGAACAAAGAGGTGTAATTGCACAATTATGTTTGCTAGATGTTTCCACATTAGAATCATGTATTTCTTGAGATCTCCAAAAAGTCTTGGACAATCATTCCAAGGTATTTGAGACTCCCAACGTCTCCTACCTATTCATGATTATGATCATGCTATTCATTTTATTCCAGGAAGTGTTCCTCCAAACATCAGGCCGTACAAATATCCCTATGCCCAAAAGAGTGAAATTGAATGTATGGTTGCAGAAATTCTAGAGGCTAGTATAATTCAACCGAGTCAAAGTTCTTTCTCTGCTCCAATAGTATTGGTGCACAAGAAGGGTGGATCATGGCGCATGTGTCCAGATTATAGGGAGCTCAGCAAGCTCACTATTAAATATAAGTTTCCCATTCCTATCATTGATGAATTACTGGATGAATTGTATGGATCAATTTACTTAACCAAGTTGGATTTTCACTCAAGATATCATCAAATCAGAATGAATACTGAAGACATTCCAAAAACAACATTTAGAACTCATGAGGGTCATTATGAATGTTTGGTCATGCCTTTTGGCCTTACCAATGCACCTTCAACATTTCAAGGTTTGATGAATTCAATTTTCAAACCATTCCTTAGAAAACTTGTGTTAGTATTTTTTGATGATATACTAATCCACATCAAGTCTTGGAAGGATCATATTGAACATGTTGATAGGGTGCTACAACTATTGGAGGAGAAACAATTATATGCAAAAAGATCCAAATGTTTCTTTGGGGTACAAGAGGTGGAGTATCTAGGTCATATTGCATCTCATGAAGGAGTTAAGGTAGACCCTAGCAAAATTAAAGCCATTAAGGAATGGAAAATCCCCACATCCATAAAGCATCTGTGAGGATTTCTTGGGTTGACAGGGTAATATTGCAAGTTTGTTAAGAATTATGGGAGAATATGAGCACCTCTAACAACATTATTGAAGAAAGATGCATTTTCATGGACTCCAGAAGCAACAAAGGTCTCCGAGAATCTTAAAGAGGAAATGTGCCAAGCACTGGTCTTAGCTACACCAGACTTCACAAAAACATTTATTGTGGAATGTGATGCTTCAGGAAATGGAATTGGTGTTGTTTTAATGCAAGATGAAAGACCCATTGCTTTCCAAAGTTGTCCAATCAAGGGAAAGTTTTTACAAAAAGCTATTTATGAGAAGGAAATGTTGGCAATACTCCATGCACTTAAGAAATGGCGACCCTACCTAATGGGAAGACACTTCAAGGTAAAAATGGATCATGATAGCCTTAAATACTTTTTAGAACAAAGATTATCCTCTGAAGAGAAACAAAAGTGGGTCACAAAGATGTTGGGTTATGACTTTGAAATCATCTACAAAAAAGGGAAGCAAAATGTGGTGGCAGATACACTCTCAAGAAAGGATGAGGATGTGGAAGCATTGTTGTGCGCCATTTCTATTATCCAACCAGGCTGGATAAACGAAGCAAGGGAGGAATGGAAGAATGACGAAGAAGTGTGGGCACTTATTCGAAAGTTACAACAAGACTCCAATACATCTGATACATTTAGCTGGCAAAATGATTCGTTATGGTACAAAGATCGCTTATACCTCTGTAAGAATTCCCAGCTAAAACAAAAGATTCATATGGAATTGCACACTTCTCCCTTAGGAGGGCACTCTGGATTTTAAAAACTTACCACAGGGTTAAGAAGGAATTTTTTTGGGAGGGCCTTAAATCAGATATTCAAAAGTTTGTGGCGGAACGTTTGGTTTGCCAACAAAATAAAGTTGAAACAATTAAGACACCGGGTCTATTACAACCTTTATCCATTCCAAGCCAACGTTGGGAGGAGGTTTCAATGGATTTTATCACAAGTTTACCCAATTCTGAGGGAAAGAGTGTCATCATGGTGGTAGTTGACAGACTTACCAAGTACGCACACTTTTGTGCATTATCACATCCATTTAAATCCAGTACAGTTTCTACTACATTTATGGAAACAATTGAAAAGCTACATGGAAACCCAAAGATTATTGTAAGTGACAGAGATCCCATTTTCACTGGAAATTTTTGGACATACTTATTTTCTTGTCTTGGTACTCAGTTAGCTCATAGCTCATCTTATCATCCTTAATCTAATGGGCAAACTGAGTTAATAAACAAATGTTTGGAAGGATATCTTTGTTGCTTTGTATCTGATAAATAGACACAATGGGTCAAATGGTTGCCTCTGGCTGAATGGTGGTATAACACTTCCTTCCATACAGCAAAAAAAATGACCCCATTTATGGCACTTTATGGATATCAGCCACCATCCATCACATCATATTTAAGAGAAAATTCTAAGCTTCAAGCAGTGGAACATCACATCAAACATCAACAACATGTCCTCCAACTCTTAAAGGATAACCTCGTGTTGGCACGGAATAGAATGAAACAATAGGTTGATCAACATCGCAGTGAAAGAAGTCTTGATGTAGGTGATTGGGTATTCCTACGGCTACAACCATATAAACAAATGTCCCTCAAGCAAGCTAAGAAGGATAATAAATTATCACCAAAGTATTATGGTCTGCACAAGCTGTTGCAAAAGATTGGTACTATGGCATACAAATTGGAGCTTCCTGCAGCTTCTCGATGGCACCCAGTTTTCCATGTTTCATGTTTAAAGAAGGTTATAGGTGACAAGCTCCCAGTTCAAAAAATATTGCTAGAACTTGATGAGGAAGGAAAAATTATATTCGAACCAGAAGCGGCCACAGAAATAAGAACTCGACAGTTACAAAATCAACCAATTTCGGAGTATCTTATCAAGTGGAAGAACTTATCTGCTGAAGATTCCACATGGGAGGATGAGAATTTTATACAGAAGCATCCAGAACTACTGAAGCGTTGAGGACAACACTTTTTTGAAGGAGAGGGGCATGTTGGGTCCTTATAATACTAGTGATTACCCCATTACTATTGTAGTTGTATCCCTTATTAATATTGTTGTGCCCCTATTGTCCCCGTATTGTTATTATTGTGCCCCATAGAATCCCTCTATTGTTATTTTTGTGGCTTTATATTATTATTATTAGGTCGACTGGGTTATATTGTGACTCCTTAGACTCATATATATAGAAAGGAGGTTTTGTCATTTGAATCATCAAATAATTGCTCATTTGTGTAATGTAAATGAGGTTGCCCCCTTGAAGTGGCTGAAATCTAAGGCGTTGATATCTCTTTTCTATCTTTTTGTGAGCTAGTTTCATAACATTATTCCTTCTTCTTTTTCTTCATTTCATAACTTTTGTTCATTGATGTTTTGATGGAAAATATGATCCTTGCATAAGGAGAGCTTTGTGTGAAACCATGACATCCATATCTTTTCTAGGCGCCCAATTTCTATGCTCGGTTATTTGTGTTTCATTGTTTTCCACGCTATCGAATCAATTAGAGAAGAGAAAGGGGAAAATATTAATGAGAAAAATCATATCAAAAGTAATATATATGCTTCTCTAAAGGAAAAACCTCTTATGCTCTCAATAAGTCGAGATCCCTCTTCCACCCAATGAAATAAATAAGTGTCAAAACACAATCCTATAAAAGTAAATAAATAAAGGGTGAAAGAAGATAAAGGCTTCTTGTATAGGGAGGTCAAGAAAGTACCTTCATCGAGGTATCATGTAGGCTTGTTGGAAACAAAGAAATTTTTGTGTTCCTAAACTGACTCCATCATGGTACTGTCCAAGCCTGCTGGTAGAAGAGCAACACTAGTGATGAAAACTCAAACTATGAATATCTTAAGCTCATTAATTACGTTACCCTTCTCCTAAAGTTGACACATTGTGATATTGTTAGATTTATGATTGTCTTCATTCAATAAATATATGAAGGGGAATATATCTATAATCGGGTTAAGTGGGGAAACCAGAGTAATCTTCATGAAGAATCAATACTTCTTGAGAATCTAGACCCTGCGCAAAATATTTGACCAAGGAAGAGAATTTGGAGTTCTACTAGTGCATCAACAAGTGTTGTCGCTGCTACAAAAACCCTCCAAAATTTGGTCTACACTTGAATTTTGGAGCTTACTGTGGATCTTGCAATCATTTTTTCTATAGTCACTTTATGGTAGATCGATAACTGTCAAAGTCACCTCCTCACACATGCTCATTTTGAAAAACGTTCATGAGTGCACTTTTTTATGAAAGATTGAATAGGCATAGCACAAGTCCATCAAGACAATCCCTATCTAATGTTCAACCTATGTTGACAATCAGTGCACACTTTCATCAACAATATGTCTCTATTGGTTGTGATCGTTCTTTTATTTCAATGATTTTTTCTAACTGTCAATTTTGTGCACCTTCACTTTGGCAAGTGTCTCTTTTAGGTTTAGAAATGTCTCTTTTTCTTATTTTCAATGTAATAAGTTTAATTTTCATGTTATCCTCATTCTAGCATGTGTCACTTTCAATGTCGTTCGCATTTTGCTAGCGTCATTTTAACTTTCCTCCTACTATTGCAAATGTTGTATTTTGCAATGGAAATAATTTCCAATCAAAAAATGTATTTTTTGTGTGCTTCAAGAGGTAATATTGGTATTAATGAGCCATGGTTACCACCTAGACATGTATCAAACTCATTTTCAAAGTTTAAGCACTGTAGCACAAGTGTCATTGCAAAGTGTACCTTTACTGTCGCACTTGGGGAAAGTTGTTGCAATGTCATCGCATTGGGGGTATTATGTTGTTCATGTGTTATGAGTGATCAATGTTGTTTCATCAACCATTCTAAGTCTTTGATCATGCTCAAGTTTTATCATTTTTCTCTTGGCCTCATTGATCCTACACTTAACCAAATCAAGAAAAGTTCATTTCCGAGCAACTTGACCTCACTCAACTTTCCTGAACTATGCACTATGTAGTTCAACCCTCAAGCTCAGACCTTTCCTCTTAGAAATAAAAAATACACATATCCTGCCTTCAAAAACTATGTACATTGTAGTCTCAGTGCTTAACCCTGACTTTTGAGCTCTAGAAATACACAGTCCCTGCCTCTAGCCACCTTATTCTATGCATTGTGTAGTTTCAAGCAACAAGGCTCATCCCTGACCTCTTGAACTACACATGTACTCCAACCCTTGGCATATGTCCTTCAATAACTATGCATTGGGAAACCCCAATCCTCACACCTCCAATGTAAACCCTTGAGATCCTCAACTGCGCAGTTATCTTTCCCTAGCCTACCTAAACTATGTACTGTGTAGTCTCAAGGCTTTGTCCTACCCCTAGACCTCTTGAATAGTGCAACTACTCAATCCTTGAGCCAAATTCTAAGACTGTCACCCCAGTTGTAGCTTAGTTAATAGGGTTCATGCAGCATGCTAGACTAGGGGTTTATCATATTGATTTGATATTTTCATTAGTGGATTTCAGTTGCAGGTATTATATCATGCTATGAAAAGATGACGATGAAGGAAATGAAGAAGGAAACCCTACTAGAAGGCACCTTTTTAGCTACAAAGACAAGTTGATCAATCAATGGAGATAATAGGACACCAAATTGTGACAACAGATGGAAATCAAGACCACATTTAAGACTCCCTACCTTCAAGCCTTATGGAGGAGGAAGTAGAAGAACATTTCCATCATTCAAGAAGACACAAAGATAGGAACAAAAAGAGTGGCTGGACATTTCCATATCATTTTACAGTCCATGTCATGTCATGTCTTGTCACGAGTCATCATTTTCCACATCATTTTTGGATTAAGTAATTTCAATATTCGAGAATTGTAATGTGAAGTGGAATTCCAAGAGTCACCTATAGAATGTGAACATTCATGAAGGAGTCAAAAGGTCATAGACAAATAAAATAGTCATGAGGGTAGCCCAAGCGTAACAAGGGAGGTGAAATTCCACCCCATTTGTTATATATACACCTTCATAGTTAATGAAAATGACCTTTTCACCTTGTCTCCTCCTACTAGGCATTAGAGTGGAAAATAGTACTTTTGGAGGAGCAAGTGATTTCTCTAACATGTCCCTATTGGAGTTAGTGGTATTCAATGTGTTGATGTATCTTGGATGTTTTTCTTAATCACGAAGCTCATTCAACCCACACATTTTCATTCGTGCGTCGTAATTATTGGAAGAATATTATTTTAATGTTTATACATATGTTGATTTCATCTGTATTAAGGAAATTGAACCATTTCAGTGGTTTTGGTACTTATCTTGTTGGAGGTGTGTTATATGTGTTTTAACAGTCATTGCTTGTATGTGAACTATTTTTCTACTTGTCCAATTATTCATTTGTATGTATATGCTCGTTCATATTTGCTGTTAAATTTTCGTATTGTTCTATTTTGTATCAATTACTTTAGCCCAATTAAGTACTTCAATTGGCAATATTTCCAATAACAATTAGCATTTCCAATTATCAACAATAATTGAAGATAGAACAATAAATGCAATGACAAAGGAGAAAATCAACACATTAACAAGGGACACCACGTTTGGTTAAATACCAGGGAAAAATCCCGCAAGGGGGAAGACCATTTGAAATTATTCTTCTATTATATTGTTATAAAATGTTGAGAAGAGAGTACAATGAGACCAATATAATATCATTTAGCAAAAAAACCCAAAAAAATTCAGAAAAATGTTTCCAGTATCAAAATATATTAGAGGAAAGGTTTCCTGTCTGTGGTCAGCTATGGTCAACTTTAGTCCTTGGTCAAATCTAAGTCAAACTTCTTGGTTGTATATATGAGGATTTGTGTGAGTGACTAAAGGCTTTCAGTAACTCCCTTGAGCCTAAAATCTAGTGATTGTAGCCTAATTTTCCCTATGGAAAGCCAACAACTGTGGCACAAAAACCCTAAAACATATGCAAACGTCGGATCCATCTTTGTGAACTTCTTTTGTCGTGAGAACCTCAAGCCTCTATGAACCAATCAATGAAGAAGAGAAGAAAAATATGGTTGGTGATGTCCAAATCAGCTTGAGGTCACTTATATTTATAAGCTTCCAAGATTTTCCAATTTTCTTTAGGGCTGAATTGTCCAAATGTGCATATGTGGGCTTTTATTCATAAGTACACTTTCCATTTTCCAAATTTGATGGTATTTAAGTTGATTTTTGTCCTCTGGAAAAGAGGAATTCAATGAAATGATCATATCCATAAAATAAGTTTTCCAAAGTGGAGTAGTTTCATAATTTAACTCTCCCTCTCAAATAAGGAGAATTCCACTTGTCAATATCTGACAATCGATCAACATGTCATCTATATCCTATCATCATATCATGTCCCATATACGCTTAACTCTATATAATGAAAAAATATCAAATCTAAAGCAGAAGTATCATTGGGCAGTAAAAGATACCACCCTTTACATCTTTGGAGAGCATATAACAATCAAAAACCACATTGGATAGTACATCTCACCCCACAATCTCATGGGGGAACTAAATGTCTCCAGCCTCATATCGAGAAATAGGTGATATAAGGGAGAACACCTAAACCAATTCTACTCTTATCGATATTCTCAACAATGACCCTCAAGAGTCATGTGTTAGAACACTTGCATCATAATTTGACCTTGGGCTAGATACTTTAATTACCAAAAGGTAAGGACCACATGCTCCAAGCCTCCTGAACCTCTTGGATAGATGGGGATTGACAATCCCAAAAAAAAAAAATTATGGGTATGATTCCAACTGGGTTATACTCTGAAAATACCAAGATAGGGGAGAAACATCTCCAACCCTATGGGTAATAGATAAGGGTGATACTATCTTTTGTAGAGATCTCTTAACCCTACGATCCATCTATCTCAACTCCTCACCTTTGGAACTAAAAAAGAGGGGAAGAACTGAATCAATTTCCTTGATTAGCAATGTCCCTTATCAGGAGGGGTCACATCGACTAGTATGACATATTATTTGAAGACCAAGAACTTCCCTTTCGATAAAGCTTTGGTGAGAATATCTACAATATGCTCATCTGTCGATATATGATGGAGTCTAACAAATCCTCTCTGTACCATGTCTCGAATGAAGTGATATAGGATCTCTATGTGCTTGGACTTATCATGAAACACAAGATTCTCTGGCAGACAGATCCCACTTTTGTTGTCACAATATAGTAGTGTAGTGTCACGGACCTGCTCAAATAGCTCTCCAAAGATCTTCCTCAACCAAACTATTTCACAGTTATCCAGGCTAACATAAATATACTCTACCTCGGCGATACTTAATGCTAGAGACTTTTTCTTCTTGCTCATCCAATATATCATGGAATATCCAAGGCTAAAACAACATCCAAATGTACTCTTTATATTGAGAATGTTTCCTGCCTAGTCAACATTGGTGTATCCATGAAGTTGAATATATCTGATAGAATATCTTAGACCAAGTGTGAAAGCCCTTGCAAATATCTCAAAATGTGTTTGGCAGTGATCCAATGTGCATGTAGAGACTCAATAATGAATTGGCTAAACATATTCACTACATATCATATATTTGGATGGGTGTTCACTAGGAACATTAGAGCGCCAATAAACTGTCGATACTTGGATTGATTTGTCAAATCGGGTCTTGCAGGATCTTCACATAACTTATTGAAGTTAATTTCAATCAATGTGAGTAGGAACTTGCATTCTTTCATTCCAAATATTTCCAACAACTTCACAACATATTTTCCTTCTGAAAGGAAAATGTCATTGAACCTTTTCCACACCTCAAGACCTAGAAAGTAGTGCATGAGCGCAAGGTTATTCATCTCTAATTTTCTGGCATTATGACACAGGTTTGGTGCTATAACACAGGTTTTATCCTTGATGGAAACTCACTTAGATGACAGATCACATTTCAGGCTCACATAATGAAAGAAAAAGAAGTATACACAGGTTCCCCTTGACCAATTTGCGTATACACACGGGCTCGCATACCAAAAGGCACGTATGCGTATACATGCACTTTCATGCAAGGAAAAGTGCTTACATGTTGGAAAACTTGGTTTTGGTCCGTGGTATTTGGTCTCTGGTATTTTGACCCATGGTATTGATCCAAGGTATCTTGACCGAAGTTTTGACCCCAGGTACTTGGTCCTAGGTATTTCTTCTAAGTGGTTTTAGACCATGGTATTGAGTAAGGCCTAAGACTATAAAAGGAAAAGGAGATCATTAGGTAAAGGAACTCAAGGATTGAATATCGAATGAATAGGAAGATCTAGACCACTGGTCATTGGGTTATGGTGCATAACTAGATCTGAATCAAGGAGGAACCTAAGTGCTTGAAGAAGGATGAAGTTTTATTGATGGGTCAAGATATTTAGGCTTGAAGAGAAGTATCTTTGTGTGGTTTTGATCTTTTATTGGCACATGTCGTAATCTGTAAATCTGATGATCTAGGTATAACTGATGTCTAAATAGTTCTAAATTTTAAATCATCTTTTACAGATATGTACGCAGGTTCAGTATAGCAAAGACACATATACATGTTGGTTCGGCATTTCAAAACAACGTATACGCAAGTCTGCCTTCAGATAACAGTGTATGAATGTAGTTTCGACACATTGAAGTAATTTACATCTCATAAAATATGTTTTAACTATGTCTGTTTGTTGTTGCAATATTCTGGGTTTTGCATTGGGTTCTGGTTACTGTTACTGTGTTCTGGTTACAGCTTTTATAAAAGTGATTGTTCGATTCAGTTTTGTTGGTACAAAGTAGATTGATTGATGTAGATATATTTGATGTTTGATTGATGTTATTGATGGATCCAGTCTGAAAATTTATGAAACGTGGTCCCTGGAAGAAAAGTGAAGGTTGTAGCCTTCTGTAGGTTCGCACCTATGTACTAGTACAAGAGCTAAGGGGGTTGTAGCTCCCTTCCAGGAGAAGCTGGAGAACGAGAGAAGGTTGTAGCCTTCTACAGGTAGAAGCCTGCGCACTAGTATAAGACTGCACTAGTACAGAAATATTGTAAAAAGAAGTTTCTTATTAAAAGAAGATAGAGATAAATTATAGCAGGTGGTTTTCACCCACATTGGGTTTCCAGCTTATATCTTGTGTTCCTGTGTGTGATTTTTTGCTCTGTTTTTACTATACTTGTTATTGTTTATATGGTTCTGATACACATATTAAAGATCAACTAACTAAATAATAAGTTTACAAGGTATACGCTGGTTGCTCTAAACACAGTTGCATATATACACAAGTTGCATTAACAGAAGTAGCATATACAAATATATTTATGGTAATGAAATAATGTTAAGTTGATAATACTGACTCACCCCCCCCAACCCACCCCTCTAAGTATTATTTCCAACACAATTCAGAGGCTAGCTCACTCTTATACTCAGTCATTAGGTGCTCATTACCTGTGAAGAATAGATCGTCAACATATAAAACCAAAATCAATGGCATAGTATAGGTTGGGATCAACATTTCTTCATGTGAATCCCACCTTTACCAAATAACTATTTATGTGAGTGTATCATTCTCTAGGGATTTTATTCAAACCTTAAATACCTTCTTTAATCTGAACAAACGTGTCTTATGATCTCATACTTCAAACACTTATGGTTGCTCAAGATACACTTCTTCTTGTAACATGCCATGAATGAATGTAGTGTTCATGTCCATCCTTGACTTGGGGCAAGGGAAACAATCGAATGAATGGTTGTATATAGAGCCATAGGTGCAAAAATATTATCATTTTCTTATCCCTCTTTTGGGAGAATCCTTTCCTTGTATTTTTGAATGCTACCATGAAATCCATGCTTGATCTTGAATAGGCACTTTGAAGTTACCACAAATTTCCCTTTCAGTCTTGACACAATATCCCATATGTCATTATTCATAATCGATTCATATTCTCCAGCCATAGCATATTTCCAAACCATTTATTTTACATCTTCTTCAAATGTGGGAGGTTCGACTTGAATCATAGTGATCATGGCTACAACATATCCGTAGTATCGACATGGTTTCTTCCTTTCTCTAAATGATATTCAAAGTGGAACATGTCTCTCATAATCCTATAAAGTATTAGGAAGCCAAAGTGGCCTCTTCGTGATGGGAGGATCACATGGAGGAGGATCTAAAGGATCCATGGGATCCACAGGATTATCAACAATATTTGTCTTAGATTTGAGCACAAAAGGGCCATATAAAATATACATATCATCATTCTTCTTAGGAGGAGGAGGTGAAGGAAGGTCCCTTGATTTTCCAAGGGTGGAATCTTCATTGAATGTAATATCCTTGCTAATTTCAACCTTACTTTGACCAGGAATATATATTCTAAATGCTTTAAAATTTTCACAATATCCAACAAATGTAACTTTTCTTCCCAACGCTTCTAACTTGTTTACTTTATCCTTCGGTACCTGAAAGTGTACAAGGTAGCCAAATATATGGAGATGACTAACATCAGGTTTAACACCTATGAACACTTCTTTTGGGATGTTGTTGTCGAATGCTTAATGAGGTACCCTGTTTTGAACATATATGACAACATTCGTCGCTTCTACCCAAAGGAACTTTGACAACATTTGGTCCTGAAGCATGACACATGAAACTTATTTAATATACCTACTTTTTCTTTCAACCACTCCATTTTGTTCGGGAGAATATGGCACAATTTTCTCTTTCTTGATACCTTCCTTCTTGAAAAAATCAATGAACTCATTTAATATGTACTCTGCATCATTGTCGGACCTGAATATTTTGATATTCCTTCATGTTTGATTTTGGATCAAAGAATTGAACTCCTTGAACATTTCAAAGGCTTCTTCATTGTCCCTCAAATAATATATCCATGTGTTTCTTTAGAAGTCATCAATAAAGGTGATGTAGTAAATACGGCTACCAATAGAATGCACGAGAATTGGACCACGTATGTTAGAATGAATGATATGGAGGATGTAATTCGTCTTGTTATCGCTAGAGGGGAATGGTCCCCTTATCTTTTTTCCATTGTCACAACCTATACATACTCTATCATGATGCGCTTGAACCTTGGGAATCCATGATACCAATTTCTCCAACTTTGGAAGAGCATCATAATGTAGATGGGCCAATATTCGGTGCCATAGCACGCTTAGATGATTAGTTTAATGGACCAATGCAAGAAGTCGTCTCCTAGTAACCCTATAGAGTCCTTCATATCTTGATCCCAATGTCAATTAATTTCTCATAGGTGATCCAATGTGCTAAGTAAGAACATTTCCCTTGATGAAGGAAACCCTCATCCCTTTCTCTTCCAAAGTGGATATTGATACCAAATTCTTATTCAATTCTGTCACCTACATTACATCATGGAGAAAAATAGATTCCTTGGAATTCAAGTGAAATTTTACAGACCCAAAACCTTTAATGTGATGGGTGGAGTTGTCTCCAAGAATTATTTTCAAATTTGAATCCCTCTCTACCAAATTAGATAAAAAATTCTTATAACCAGAGAAGTGATGAGTGGCCCCACAATCAACCAACCAACTATCCCATGAATCTAGAGGAGATGAACTCATAAGGGAGGAAATAATAATAATATATTTAGATTGATTTGCAACATTACTTTCAAACTTGGATAATCTTGACTTCTTTTGTGGACGATGATATTCTTCATGATCACATGGAGCATATCCTCTTCTTCTTTCATTTCTTCCATTGTGATAATTACTTCGGTCATCTCTTATTCTTTGATAATTGGACCTGTTTTTGTTGCTTCTAGTATTGTAGTGTGGTCCATTGTTCTTCTAGGGAAAATATTGATCATAGTGGCCTTTCTTATGAAAATTGTAGCATTCAATTTGCAATAGTTCATTCCTTCTATTTTGATTTCAAGGAGGAGGCTTTCTTGAATATGATGTACCTTCTTTTCCTTTCTTCTTATTCTTGTCATGAGTGATGAATGCAATGAGCTCCCCTTCTTCATGCTTTTGAATCATTCCTCTTGATATCATCAATGATTCTTCTTGAGTCATATTTCCAACAATTTCATTAAATTGATGGGATGACATTGTTGTTTCTTATAGTAGTAATATAGGTTTTCCAAATAGTAGGAATACCTCTTAGAGTCATAATCACTAATTCCCTCTAAGGTACAGATTCCCCAACTCTTTGAAATTTATCTCTAATATGAGATATCCTCATTATTTAGGATTGCACAAACTCTCCTTTGTTTATATTTGTATATTTGAGTTTATCTTTCAAGGAGATGATTTCATTAAAATTGTAGACTTCATACATGCTAGTTATCTTATCATACATGTCTGTAGACCTCATAAAGTTTCCAACATATGTAACTAAATTATTTTGTAAACCATCATCTATAATTTTCTTTACTTTCAACTAACCTTTCTTGTACTTATTCTTCACAGCAACATAACCATTCTCTGGAGGCTTAGGTACTCTTCCTTGAATGTATTAAAAAACATCATTGTTTTCAACTATGATCTCAAACGTGACTTTCCATGAAACAACATTGGATGAGTCACCCAACTTCTAATTTTCCCTGAAGAAGGAAGACATGTTAACCTAGCTAGATTGGCTTCTTCAACTTTCCAAAGATGATTGCTTCAACATTTGTCTCCTTCTAGGCGTGTCCTTCACCTTAACTTTGAAACCAAGTTAAATTTGTATATTGTTGTATGTTGTATCAATTACTTTAGCCCAATTCAGTTAGCAAAATTTCCAATAAAAATTAGTATATCCAATTATAAACAATAATTGATGATAAAACAATAAATGTAATGACAAATGAGACAATCAACACACCAACAAGACACACTAGGTTTGGTCAAAGACCATGGAAAAACCATTTGAAATTATTCTTCTCTTAGATTGTCATAAAATATTCAGCGGAGAGTACAATGAGCCCAATACAATATCATTCAGAAAAACAACCCATGAAAATTCATAAATATGTTACTAACATCAAAATACATCAAAGACAATGTTTCCTATTTGTGGTCAAATGCAGTCAACTTCAGTCCTCGATCAGATCTGAGTAAAACTTATTGATCTCATACAGGAGGAGTTGTACAGGCGACTGAAGCCTTGCGATCTCTCCCTTGAGGTTGCAAGCTAGTGACTGTAGCCAAATTTTCCATATGACAAGTTAGCGACTGTAGCCCAAAAACCCTAAAACAAATGTGAGTCTCAGACCTTGTAATTTTGGACCTTTTCCAACTTCCTTTGTTGTCCCAACCTCAGACCTATGTGAACCAATAAAGGACAAAGAGAAGAAGAAGATGCTTGGTGATGTAAAAATGAGCTTGAGGTCACTTATATTTATAGGCTTCTAAGCTGTCCAATTTGGTTTAGGGCTGACTTGTCCAAATGTGCATTTGTGGGATATTCTTCATAAGTACACTTTCCCTTATCCAAATTTGATCATCTTTAGGTTGATTTTGGTCCTCTTGAGAAACAGAATTCAATGAAATCATAATATATATCAAATAAGTTTCCCCAAGTGAAATTTTACTGTAGTTTAATAATTTAACATTTACTAGATTAGTACTAGTACTTTTCTTTTAAAGAATTGCATTTCTCTCCCTTTTGGTAGAAGAACCTTGATACACTCTGCAACTGAAAATTCCACAAGGAATACTCATTTTTTCATCCAAAAGTAACTATGCACTACTCTCTTGTGATAACCAATGTAGCCAAGGCATACCTTTAAAAATATACAACAATTGAGCCTAATTAATGGAAGGGCTCCCAAACAAAATGGTGTTAAGTCTAATTGGGACTTTTCATCTGGGAGACGACCTTGGTTAAAAATTTACAGCACAATCAACACCATCTTATCCACCTTATGCAATAAATATTTCTCAATACTTTCAAGGATATAACCCACCTTTTCCTACACCCATAAAATCATTAACATTACCACCACCTCAAAAAATTTCACAATCCTTTCCCCAACAACAACCACTCCCATTACCTAAAAGTACCAATCCAACCCCACAATAGATGCAACAACACTTTAATTCAAATCCTCCAAGGCAAACTCAGTTGCCTACACAACCTATACCTAACTCTAATAATAGACCTCCTCAACCTTTGCAAAATATGGAACTTTATACTTTTCCTATCTATGTCATTACATTTCTCCTTATGAATGAAATCCAAAAAACAAGTGGGAAAGTACTGAATAAGAATAAACATGTAGTCATCATTCAAGAGGAGTACCAACAAATAAGTTTTGAAAATGAACTTGCTGAAAATAAATAGATGGACACTGATAAAAACTATGATGTAATGCGGAAAATTCTAGAGGAACACTCAGAATCTAAAGAACCTTTTTTTCTTGAAAGATTTCTTGTAAATAAATTTGAAGCACCTATAGAATATGACCTGGAATAAAAATTAAGAAACATTTTTAAAGATATTCCTTTACTACAGGCTATTAAAGACATACCCATATACACTAATATTTTTTGGGATATTTGTATAAAGAAACTAAGAAAGAAGAATAAAATAACCAAACCATTAAGGTAGTTGGCCAAATTTCTAAAATGATATTAGGATTACCACAAAAATATGTTGATCCACGGAATCCAATAGTAACTATAGGAATTAATGGAACTTTCTCACCTAACACTCTAGTGGATTTAGGGGCAACAACTAAAGCGACGAACATTGATACCATGACCATTCTGCAACTAAATCAGGTGAGACCCACACCTATTTTGCTTTAATGGATAGAGAAGTCTATTGTTAAACGTATTGGAATCCTTGAATATGTGATAGTAATTGTGGCTTCCTAGGAATAACCAGTACGTTTTGAAGTGATATATCCTAAAACCAGTCAATTGGGACACCCTATAGTTTTAAGCATACCATGGCTAGCTACCGTTGATGCCTTCATTAGTTGTAGGACTAAAGAAATGACAAGTTTGAATGGGCTTCAAGTTCAAAAGATAGATATTTTTCCACTTACTCAATTGAAAAATGGAATTCCCTTTTGGCTAGAAAACCCTTATGGAGAATAAGGATATATGTTTCATCTTCTAACTTTAGAACAATAAAAAATGACTTAAAGAGCAAATCGCATAACATGTACTTCAACAATTCCTATCAGAGATAAAAGACATTGAGTATCCTAGTTCGTTTAGTGGGTATAATCATTCTATTAGATTTATCATGAATAAAAGTATTACACATGGTAGAGTTACAAGATTTTATATTTACTTTAGGAATTCAACATTACAATGATTGACAAGCCTAGATGAGATAAATCAATTGAAAAATTCTTCTCAAGAATGAATAATCCACAAGATGATACTCTAGTCCAAGATGATTTTCCCGAGGAGAATTTATTTTCCAACTTTGATCATACCCCTTAGTTTGTTGATGTGGCTAATTACCTGGTGTTAGGAAATTTAGCAACCCTGGCTTAAACATTCATGTAGTAAAGTTAATAAAGGAAAAATAAGACCAAGGTCATGGAACACGTATTTCAAGTTGAATGTTGGGAAAAGAATCCTAGTGGGCATCAATTTTTGTTTATTATGGCTAAGGGAAATTGACAATGGAATTGGAAAATGCTTTGAAAAGGCAAAAATGCATTATTGGCATTTATTTTATGAAATAAAGGAAAATAGGAGAAAAGGGAGGTGAACATTCATAGGTTACATGTGAAGAGGAAATTGAAGAAATTAGAGGCATTAATAATAAAAAGGCTTCTGAGGATCATTTCACATATTTCATTAATTTTTGGTTTATCCTTTTATCAGTTCCATCTTGGAGTTGGTTCCAGAGAGGAGAAGAAAACCAAGAGAAGAAAGAAAGAAATAAAGAAAAGGAAGGAAACGGAAATCAAAAGATCAAGTAAGGAAGAGTCATATTAAGTGACTTCAGTAGGAATACTTGGAGGTAACAAACAGGTTGCATGTATGGTTTCCTAGTTAGTTTTGGCATGCATGGTACATGCATATGTGTATTTGGTTCATTTGTTGCCACTGACTTGGGTTTTTCTAAGTTTAAAAGTGGTACCATACTTTCCTTTCCATTCTGGATAGCTATGGTTTGATGGGATTCATTCTTGGTTGAGGCTTTGATTTCCAAAAGGTTTTAGATCTGGGTGAGGTGGTCTCAAGAAAATCCTAAGGGTTTGGGGTGGAGATGGATTTCTCTTGGAAGCCCTCGATAAGTGGGGGAATATTGGAAAATTCCTCAAGGGATAGTGAAGGAATACTGAGGCATCCAAGCTCAGTTTTGTTTTGCGATGTTGGAAACTATTTAGGTGAGATAACCATAGGGTGAGGGTGGAGGTGGTTTAAACTCTCAATTCCCTTTGTTGTTTATGGATTAGTTTATCCCATGACATGCCACATTCATGCTGGGAATATGGCACGAGGGTGACTGACTAAAATAAAGATTTGGTTCGGCTAAATCTATGGTCGGGTGGTACGTGGAAGTCCATGACTTGGTTGTATTTTGCATATGTTAATAAGAGGTAATTTCTTCTTATTTTTTTATGAGTAAATGTAATTTTTATGATGTGGCTTGATAACAGTTATATCATTGTTATTATTCTGATTATATGTTGGTTATAAGCATGGTTTTATGACAGATTCAAGTTATGCCTCTTATCATTGGTAAATGAATGGTTATTGAATGCATGACCTAATAGATGTCATTGCAACTATCGTGAGAGGGAATTAGACCTTCTTGATGATTCTCATATAAGTTTTAGATATCTATGTTTAGATATCCATTCATGACATATAGATTGCATGTTCACTATGTGTTTGATGGAATGACTGTCATTGTTATACCTGGTGTGGTCAAGTACTTTTCTATGTTTTTTTAGGTTTTAACCCCATACAAAAATTACATGCATACGAATTCTAAAAACACAGAAAATAAACAATGTGAGAGCATAACACATAAAACACATATACACAGAGATTTTCCCCTCGATCCCAAAACTGGGACTACCAGCTTGATTTTTCATTATGTTCCTTTCAATGTTACAATGCATATTTATACATGCTGAAGCATCCAATACCATGGAATGATAACCATTACATCCAAAACCATGGACCAAAAACCATCGCGTGCAAAACCATGTGCGAAAATCATGCACAAAACCATAGGTAGGTCCGCCCAACCTAACATAGCGTCCAAAATCAAAATTTTATGGGGCGCTACCCTGGACACCATAGAGGGGGGTTACTTCCACCCCTCAACCCCCTGTGATGCCCCCACTACATAATCGGCACAACGAAGGTGGGGCTTTTCCCCTTATCTAACCCCCTGGTTAACTAAGTGGGCTAGTCGTAGAAAGAATATAACACAACCCAACATTCTCCCACTTGTTGTTTTCTTTCCACAGGGGGACATAAGAGAGCTTAGTCATTTATCTAGCCCTACAATGCTCATTGTTTGTCTACACCAAGAGAACTTCTCAGAGCTCACAGATTTTGTCAATGCATCTACAATATTCTTCAAAGTTTCCACCTTTACCAACAACACCTTTTTGTCTTCTATCATAGCCCTCATAAAGTGATACTAAACATCAATGTGCTTTGTCTTTGAATGATATGCAAGGTTATTTTCCAAGAAAATTGCACTTTGGCTGTCACAGTCTATCCTTGTAGCTCCCTGTAGTAACCCCATAATTGAACACAAAATCTACAACCAAACTACTTCTTTCTTGCATGAGTGGCTTCCATGTATTTTGCCTCTGTAGTTGATAGTGCCACTACATATTGTTTCTTACTCATCCAACTAACTGCACCTCCAAATAGGTTAAACACATATCCACTTGTAGATCTTCTATGATCGAGATCTCCAGCCCAGCCCAGTTTGCATCAAAAAATCCACGAATATCCAACACTCTGTCTAATCTGGGTCTTCCTTGGTAGCAAAAACCATCATCACTAGTGCCACGCAAATACCTGAAAAATCGCTTCACTGTTGTCTAGTGCTCCTTCCCTAGTTTTGACATAAACCTACTCAATACTCCCACTGCATGTATAATGTTTGTTCTAGTATAGACCACTGCATACATCACGCTATTGAATAAACTTGTGTATGGAACATGGGACATGTCCTCTTCCTCTTATTGTGCCTTGGAACACTGTTCAACATATAACTTCACACCTACAAGAACAGGAACCTTCACTAAGTTACTATCTTTCATATTAAACCTCTACAGTATTGTCTCGACATACTTCCTTTGGTTTAACCAGAGCTTCCTCTTTTCCCAATCTCTTTTAATTTCCATGCCAAAAATATAGTTTGCAACACCAAGATCTTTCATGTTGAATTTGGAGGACAACTCGATATTCAAATCCTGCATAATTTATTTGTCATTTCCAACCAGCAACATATCATCCACATATAAGACCAGATAAATAACATGGTCACCAATTAATTTAAAATACAAACAGTGATCTGCTTTTCTTCTGGTGAAGCCAAGTCCCCATATAAATGTATCAAATTTCTAATACCACATCCTTGGTGACTGTTTTAACCCATACAAAGACTTCTTTAACTTGCATACTAGTTCTTTCTTACCCTTCACCACAAAGCCTTTAGGTTGCTTCATGTAGATTTCCTCTTCCAGATCCCCGTGAAGAAATGTTGTCTTCACATGAATTTTTTCTATCTTAAAATCAAAAGCAGTAGCAACAAATAAAAGTAATCTAATAGAAGTTACCTTGGCAACAGTAGAAAAAATATCACCAAAATCAATTCCCAGCACCTGGGAATAACCCTTTGCTACCAACCGAGCTTTGTATTTCTCCACCATTCCTTCTGTATTTGTCTTCTTATTAAACACTCATTTCCTCCTAATGGGTTTCCTTCAAGTGAGCAACTCCACCATATCCCAAGCCTCATTTTTTTGCAAGAATGCCATTTCATTAACCATGGCCTTTTTCTAGAGTTTTCCATCCTTTGAATCTACTGCTTCCTTCAAAGTTTTGGGATCATCATTAGTAATAGATAAAGCAAAATTTGAACAGAAAGTAGATGGACTATACCTTTTCAGCTACCTTCTTTCTCGAATTGATCTTCTCATACCCAGAGTTTGTGGCTCTTCATCTTCTGATTCCTCCTCTATTGTAGAGTCTGATTCTTCCTTGTTAAGCTCAAACTCTATCTTCTCAGGTTCCTTTGGTTGGACTTCATGTTTAACAACATATTTTACCTCTCTGAACACCACATCTCGGTTTTACACAACCTTCCTTGTTACTAGGTTCCAATGCTTATAACCTTTAAACCATCCCTATACCCAATAAAGATGCACTTTTCATATTTACTATCCAACTTGGTTCATTTCTCCTTTGGAACATGTACATATGCATCACATCCAAATACCCACAGATGTGAAAGAGAGGGTTTCTTACCAATCCATACCTCTTGTGGAGTCTTATCCTCCAACACTAATGAAGGTGATCTGTTGACCAGGTATCATGCTATCTCCACCGCCTCTGCCTAGAATTCCTATCCTAACCCGGCACCACTGAGCATGCTTCTTGCCCTTTCCATCAACGCCTTGTTCATTCTTTCTACAACTCCATTTTCTCAGGTGTATGGAGTAGTCTTCTTCCATGCTATACCACACTTCTTACAGAATTCTTCAAATTCCTTACTGCAAAACTCTCCACCTTTATCTGTCCTCGACACCTTTATCCTCTTCTCTATCTGGTTTTCCACCAGAACCTTAAATTCTTTAAACCTATCAAACATTTCATATTTATTCTTAAGGAAATATATCCATGTATTCCTTGAGAAGTAATCTATAAATGATACATAGTATACATACTTACCCAGTGATGGAACCTTCATAGGTCCAAACACATCACTGTGCACAAGTTCTAATATCTGTTTCGCCCTCTTACCACCAGAGGGGATACTCACCCGATTCTGCTTCCCATATACATAATATTCACAAAAATCAAAACCCAGAGAGCTATTACTCATACCTTCTACCATACCTTTACCATGAAGTATTCGAACGCCCTTCTCTCCAATATGTCCAAGCCTTTGATGCCACAACATGGTCTTCTCTCCAAAGACCACTAAATTTTCTACTCCACTTCCAAGAACCACGGAGTTGTTGCACCCATCAACAACAGTGCTACCTTGCAGCTTGTACAAAGTTCCAATCTGAACTCCCTGCATCAATAACAGTGCTCCCCAAACCATATTGCAGATATCCTTCTTGAACGCTATTTTTACACCTACTTCATCCAGTTTGCTTACTAAAATCAAATTTCTAGCCAATGCAAGAATATGCAGAACACCCAGAAGTGTTCTAACCCTTCCACCTTGCAACTTCAACATTAATTTTCCACAACCAACGATTCTATCCTTCCTATCATCCCCTACGAATACATCACCACCATCGTATTTCTCATACTCGTAGAACCACTCTCTATGGGGAGTGAAGTGAAAGGATGCACCAGAGCCAATTAGCCAAGTGCACATCGCCACCATCATATCAGGTGGCTTTCGCCTCTACAGAAGGAGCATCATCAGATCCCTTTCCTTTATTAGGAGCTTTAGATTTACAGTCCCTTTTGTAGTGCCCTTCCTTTCCACATTTCCATCACACCACCTTTAGAGGTTTTCTTGGAGATTTAGATCTCCCTCTAGATTTAGATCTCCCACTCGATGACTTATTTTTGTTTTTGTTCTGGGACTATCCTTGTACAAACAAGGCATCACCATTCTAGCTCTCCATATTTTTCCATCTCATCTCCTCCGTCAGCAAGGATGAGACTATTTCATCAAACTTTAAGGTAGTTTTATTGCTACCTATTGCAATAATCAGACTATCCCATGAATTTGGTAGAGAACACAACAAAATGATGCACTTATCTTCATCTAAAATTTTAATATCAATAGATAATAATTGACTTACCACAGTATTACATGCGTTCAGATGCTCTGTCACCCAGTCTCCATATTTCATCCTTAGGTTATACAGCTTTTTTCGCAGGAATAGTTTATTCACCAGAGACATAGATTGGTGCAAAGTCCCTAACTTGTCCCACAAAGCCTTCGTCATATCTTCCCCTAATACATTCAACAATACTGAATCTGAGACACACAATCGTATTGTGCTCTTTGCCTTCCAATCCAAATTCTTCCATTCTTCATCAAACACTCTTGTTGGTTTAGTACGCGGATCTACCATGATCCACTGATCTTTATCCACCAACAGATCCTCCATCTTGAGTTTCCACAACTCAAAACTCTGACCATTAAATTTCTCGATCTCTATCTTTCCACTGCTCGCCATTCTACCACAAGCTCAAGTGAAACCCATCAGCAACAAAGGCGCCCCCTTGCAGCCAAAACAACTCTGATATTAACCCCATACAGAAATTACCTACATACAAATTCTAAAAACACAGAAAATAAACAATGTGAGAGCATAACACATAAAACACATATACACAAAGATTTCCCCTAGATCCCAAAACTGGGACTACCAACTTGATTTTTCATTATCTTCCTTTCAATGTTACAACACATATTTATACATGGCGAATATTTTGAAGGTAGGTTTTTATTGGACTTCACTTTTCAAAGAAGTTGCAGCAAGGGTAAAAAGTTGTGTGTCATGCCAACTTTTTACAGGAAAACAAAATTTGTCATCACTTCGTCCAGTTCAAGTGTCAGTTCAAGCTCCTTTCCAATAATGGGGGTTCAACTTCATTGGGGAAATCCATCCTCCATCAAGCAACCAACATAGATGGATTTTAACTGCTACTGATTACTTTACCATGTGGGTAGAAGCCATACTTGTAAAGAATGCTACTGATACTATTGTAATTAAGTTTCTTGAGGAAAATATTTTATCAACGTTTGGATGTCCTCAATAAATTGTAACATATAATGCAACAGCTTTCAGCAGTGTAAAAAAGATTGAATTTTGTCAAAAATATTCAATTTTATTAAATCATTCTTCACCTTACTATCCATAGGGTAATGGGTTGGGAGAATCTTCCAAAAATAGCTTAGTTAACTTTATAAAGAAGACTCTTGAAGATAACAAAAGGAGCTGGGATGCACATTTGATCCATGCTATTTGGGCAAACAGAGTTTCTCCTAAAAGGTCAATAGGCAAGTCTCCTTTTCAATTGGTTTATGGTATGGAAGCTATTTTCCCCACTCATTTAACTTTACCTATAATGAAATTTCCTCAAGAATATTATGAATAAAAGGATGGTTTTCCAAGGAGAATTAATTAAATCACTGAGTTAAATGAAGATAGAGATGAAATTCAGTATCAGTTGCAGAAGTATCAAAACAAAATGAAGAACCGTTTTGACAGAAAGGCAAGAGAAAGAAATTTCAGAAAGGATGATCTTGTGCTCAGATGGGATTCAAGAAGAGAAGACAAAGGTAAGAATCAGAAATTTGAAAATCTCTAATTTGGTCTATTCAACTGGCAGAAGTAAAAAGGAAACAACATATTTATATTGCAGAATCTGGAACAAGAATATTCCTCAATGCTAGTCAATGGGAAATACTTGAAACACTACATTCATTATTTTTTCCTCATTCCATCCACCATATGTAAATATTTAGAGGGTTTAATTTCAAAATCTACAAGTGAGTATCTTTTGAAGCAAATACTCCATATCTTGAGGTGAAGGTACTTGGATCTACATGTTCTCTACATCCCACAGAGAGAAGCAGTCCCCAGATGGAGCCGATGTTGTAACATATCTAGTTTTGATAAGTTAATATATTAGATATATGAATTTGGAAAATGTTAAGGTAGGATGTGGATGAAAAATAAAAAAGATTGGTTTTAAAAATGTTAGGAAAATTTGATTATGATAGGCATCCACATCAGTAAAATGTTAGGTGTTAGTTGCTTTAAACAAAGAAGGCAGAATAAAATGTTACACATGTTAAAAGAGAAATAAGCTTCATTTAAAAGTTTTGGAATACATAAGTTTGCTAACTCAAATGCACCATCATCATGTTGATCCTATACCATATGTAAGGAAGAATTATCAAAGGAGGTTCTGTTCCCATTCTGACACTAAAAATCCCTTTCCAACATTATAATCTCATATACATTCGTTTCCATAATTCCCTTCCTCATTACACATTCCCCTCATAGTTTTATCCGAAGTTCTATTTCCCAATAATTTATTCCCGACACATTATGTTTCACTCCCTCCCTCCCTAGCATATAACTTTCCTAAGTTATACTTCTGACATATTATTGCTTTACATCATATATCCTGTCATATGAACATTGGAATAAAAGTTTTAATGTGGTTTCGGGCCCTGCCATTAAAATCTAACTAGTTTACTGCTCATCCCCGACCGATTAAACTAATAAAATGCTTCGTATATGATTTCAGACCCGCTCCGCCGTCTGACCTTTATCAGTGGGGGGGCGGGGGGGTTTGAAATAAGTGGCATTACCATACCGCTTGCCTACTATGCGTCACCATCACAAGATTTTGGAACCCCCTCCATCAAAACAGTAAACAACCTTACCCCCCCCTCCGAAGGCTATTTCTCTATAGCAACTTATCATTGACCATTGTCTACTCTACCATCTTGCCGCTGCCACGTAGCTTCCCATCAATGAATAAAATAATCTCCCTCCATATTCTCGTTAACCCTGTCCCATCAATGGTTGAAAATATGTTTATTTAAACCCATTTCAAACCGTCTACGAACTTCATGTTTTCATACTACAGTCTACAGAGCCAGAATTGTTGTCAATTTTTTATCACAGGTACTCCATTGATTCTCAAAGCTACATCACTTGTTCGAGCAGTGTTCAAATTCACAAGTACACTTCCCCTCTTCATATATTGGTCAAAAACCTTCTTTCCATTATAAAACTCAGTTCTTCTGTTATAATTCAATATCCACTATCAAATTTCTGTTAGTATCCCTCCTAAACAGAACAAACCACAGCAAGATGTTAACCCTCTTATTTTTCCCTCTGTTGACATTCACCATATTCCTTTAGCTGATAGAGACTATATGATTCATGAAACAAACTGTGAGATTGATCTTTTTGAATTATATTGTTGGCTAGAAGATACAATGTCAACCAAACTGATGAACTTCAACTATGGAAATCAAACCTCCCCTATTACATCTTTCCTCTCACCTTCAGTGCCCCAGGCTTTCTTGGAAAGTGTCAATCTTCTTATCTCCTAGATTAGAGGGCCATTTTCAACCCTCAGAACCAAATTCTTTTTACCATAACCCCTGAATCTATTGACTAGATGATGCAAGCTCCAACTGTCAAATATAGCACTCCATTTTCTCATGCAGCCTTGGTTGAATTATATCAAAAACTAGATTTCACCAAGAGAGCTAAAACCCTCAAGTTATTCCTTTCAAAAGATGCCCCTATGCCTAAAAAGAATCCTCCCTCTGATTCATCCATGTTCCCAGAAAGAGCCAGGAAAATTATCACTCTGATTTCTTATTTACTTGGCTATTACTCTAATGAATGGGTCAAGGATGCCATTGGATTCTTGTCAATCTTTTCAAATGATGCCCTGTTAGCTCTGCTACATGCTACTGATTTTCCAGGAGAAGGAATAAGTTTGGCCCTTGGTTGCTGGCTCAGAGATGGTTTATAATGGCTACCATTGTCTCTCCCTATTTTTCCCGCTACCTCCATTTCATCCTTCCCTTTCATTTTCCCTTTTATCCTTATAACCCCCACACCTCCATTTCCTCCTTCCCCTTAAATCCTCCTTATTCTCTTTAAACCTCTTTATCCTTGTTTTGGTCTCAAAACCTCTCCTAAACCCTTTTTTACCTACTCCCGGGCATACTTTGTTTTAACACTATAAAAGCCCGCCTAAACCCATGTTCATCTAACCTCCTAGGTAATTTTTGTTTAAAATGATATTAAACCCTCATAACCCGTTTAAACCTCATTTAAACACATTTTTCGTTTAATCCTCGACACTAACCTTTCAAGCCATTGTAACCACGCATATAATAAAAATCATATCTCGTTGTCACTGTACCTATCACATCAACCCCAAAGCATGTGTGTTAATTCGTGGTCGTCCGATCATCCCGTGGAGATCCGATGGTGTACGCTGCTCCCAATCCCATAAACTGTGCATCCATTAGTCAGCGGGGAAAGTGGTTTCCCCACTGTCCTGTCATCCACGTGGCACACTTTTACTGGATCGCACTCATGTGTACGTAAACCACCCGATGCTAAAAAGTGGTGCGGGGAAACCGCTTACCGCCCTTCCAGTATGGTCCCTCACTCATTAACTGTTGATCACCTCCGTCGCCCATCAGCTGTCCGATCATCCATCCCGCGATCGGATGGCCCACAATCCTCCTTTTCACCTACCCGCCCGATAGCCTCTCAGATCGAATCTCCACCATTCATTCACATGATCCAATGGCCCAGACTCTTCCATCCGCATATGTCTTCCGATGGCCCGCACAGTCCGATCTCAATCGTCCATTTGAACTATCCAATGGCTAGTGTTCTTTCTAGACTCTTCATCCATTTTCAATGCGTTTTTCAGTGGTTTTGGCTTGACTCATGCACGCGAAGAAGGAAGAGATGATCCAGAAACCTGCACATGAATTCCTCAGCTACCACATTTAAAGAACAACATAGTCAAGGACGAGAAGGATGATCATTTTCAGCTCAATGACTGCATCAGCTATTGAAATGCATTCAAATCATACTTCACCTGTTCAGAAAGGACAACAAAGTAACCAGTAAAAGTCAAATTGATCCATTAAAACAATCAAACTGTATCAAAGGCCCATATCTGATTGTAAATGCGGTTGGTGGTCAGTTATGACTCCTCCATGCATGGGTTTGTAGAGCAATTTTGTAGTCAACTTCCATATATACCCAGAAAAAAGATGTAATGAGGTTGATGAATGTTATTCTGATCATAAAGTTCAACTTCTAGAGACTACAACTATTATGCCACCTACAGCTTCTGGTCTTCATTTCCAGCTAATACAAGCTTCTTTTATTGTTGTTTGCTCACTTTCCACTTCTTCTTCTTTGTTCCAGGTTGTGCTTGTATGCATTTTTCATTTTCTTTTGATGCCTAGCAGTAGAGGGGCTATCATCCCACCTCTCTGCTAGAATCTAGTTTGCATTATCAAATATGTATGTAGGTTTCTGTTGTTTTAATGCCAGAAAGTTGTCATCCTGTCTGTGCATTAGGAAATAGAATTTACAAACCTTTTAACTGGTTGTAGCTAACCATCACAGGGTCCTGTGCATTTTTTGGTGTGATCAGTGTTCTCCATCATCACATTTCCCTTATTACTGTGAGTAATTGGTGGAATAAAGCCTTATAGTCTAGGGGTGTTCACCCATGTCTGGGGTCAAACATAGTAGAAGTGGTTATCTGGCTTGAATATGTAGCATTTCTTTCATTCATCCACCAATTTTCCAACATTTTTGTTGAGTTTATAATGTTCCTCAGCATCTCCGATATACAACCTTGGATAGTTTGTTGGGGTGATAACATTAATTGGCCCCGTTGCCAGGGAGAGGAGAATTGAAGCTCAGCCTCTCTGGGAGAACAACACAGCTTCAAGCTTTGATGATAGATAAGTCTTAAACACATTTTCTAGTTGTAATCATCTATCTGGCAACTCCATTAGAGGAACACCATCCTTTGGTGACTCCACATTGAAGTTCTGGCTCAGTTTGTGAGACACACTCGAAGAAATACTCAGAAATCACCAGCTAAACCAGTACCTGACCCTGAGAGGACTGTTAAATCGAAGAAATATTAATAGAGAGGGGCATCAAGATCAGTTAAGCATAAGAAATCTCATGCATCTCTGAAAGATAAAGTTATAGCTGAAGATTTACAGTTTGAAGATTTAGAACCCAGCACTGTTAATAAGGAAATTCCTTCAGAGATTAATTCAGCCCCTTGTGCAGTTAGTTCCCCTTTGAATCTCAGTCCAAAGAAAGGTTCCCATTCAGTCCAAAACATCCCTTTGTCTCTACCATCCATCACATTACTCCCTACCATTCAATTTGCTACTATTCTTCCACATATTCCAATCATGGTAGGATAGCAAGCACCCATGAAGATAGAAAGAATTGTTGCTGCTAGATATGGACCTTTAGTCTTGCCTATCCTTTTAAGTCCTATGTATGTGGGGGAATATCATAAATATATGACTAAATTCACTGGCACAGAGGGAGTAACAACAGAAGAACACCTTGAAGCTTTTTACAGTTACGCTAATAATTTAGATATAAGTGAAAATGATGTGTGGATGAGATTTTTTGTCCAGAGCCTTGATGGAGAGGCTAGGAAGTGGTTTATATAATTACCCCAAAGATCAATAATAGATATTGAATCATTAGATGATGCATTTTTGAAGCAATGGAGAGATAAAAAAGACTTCTTGTATTATCATACTGAGTTTGGTAATCTGAAGAGGGAAAATGGTGAATGTTTGCCTTATTTTAATAAAAGATTCAATCAAATGTATAGTAAGATACCAGCTGAGGTAAATCCTACTCCTACCTCTGCCAAACTAACTTATTCCAATGCTTTTGACTCTGATTCCTGCTTGTTGTTGAGAGAAAGGAGATGTGCTACTCTAGCAGACATGCAAGATGCAACACTAGAAGTAGAGTCTAATATCATGGCTCTAGAAAAGCTCAAAGGTCAAGATGACAGGAGAAGACAGAGAAATCAGGCTTCTACTTCTTCTGCTTCATCTTCAAAGCCTAAATTAGACAAAATGACTAAGATGATAAAGTAATTGGCTGGTGAAATTTCTAAGTTAAAGGTCGAGCAGAATTCAGCAAAACCAAGGCAGCAAAACACATTTGCTCCAAGAAATCCTATTCCATCTAGAAGAGAAAATGAGCAGTTACAGATTATGCAGAGGGGTGAAGAATGAAAAGAAGAAAAAAATGTTAAATCTCCTTTCCAAAATGTAGTCATGCAGTAAGAACAATTTGAAGAAGATGAGGATGAAATTCACTGCATGGAAGATAAAGGCAGTGCGACATTTTTGACATTGGCTGAGTATGAACAATCACTACTGCAGGAACAAGACAATCAAGAATGGGACAGAGGAGCTGTTCTACAAACTGGTGACCAGCAGAGATATAATCTGAGATCCAATGCAAAAAATGCCAAGGAGAATCCTGCACAAAGAGTTGTTGTCCAAATAGAACCATAGAATATCAAGCAGAGAAAACCAGCAGCCGACCCAGTCATCCTCAAAGCTCCAGTTCAAGAGGTAAAAAGTTCTGATAAATCATATTCTTCTTTCAGCTTTGAGTCAGAAGTTCAGAAATTGAAAATATATATGCTTCTGGTTGAGTTGGTGAAGAGTGAAGTATTTAGGAAGCCTATCCTTGAAGCCCTTGAGCTAGAAACCAAACAAACCTCCACTGACTCTGTTAATTTGCAAGATGACAATCTTTCCATTGTGCTCAACTCCATGATTGAACCTACTGATAATAATTATTCATATTTTTATGTCTCATTGACCATTCGTGATAAAATCCTCCACAATTTCCTGCTAGACACAGGGGCCAGCCACAACTTAATGCCTAAAGCTATCATGGAAGAGTTAGGCCTTGATATCACTAGAACCTATCATGATTTATTTTCTTTTGATTCAAGGAAGGTGAAATGTCCTGGATTGATTAAGGATCTAGCCACTACCTTAACTCATCTTCCCAAGAAGAGTATGATGATGGATATTGTGGTAACAGATGTCCCTCCTAAATTTGGCATGCTGCTGTCTAGAGGGTGGATTAAGAGACTAGGTGGGACACTATAAAATGATCTATCTTATGCAAATGTCCCAGTTTTTGGAGGGGAAAGTAGGAGATTTTACAGAGAAGCACAGTTGGCATATATTATCAGTGATGAGAAGAATCCTACAAATCATCCTATACATGCAGTGGACAATGATTTTGGAGCATGTATTCTCCAAATAGAAGAATCTCATAAGGCCTCAATGCAGCTCAGGAAACCAATAGTTCAAGCCGAGGAAAAGCAAGGAAGTCAGATTTGGGAGGTGTCCTTTGATGGAGCATGTTCCAAGGAAACTGCAGGAGTAGGGGTGGTGCTAGTTTCTCCAAAGAAAGAAAGCATTCAACTGTCTTTTAAGATGGTTTTTCAAGTGACAAACAATATAGCAAAATATGAAGCACTGTTGTTGGGCCTTAATGTAGCCAAAGGCAGAGGAATCAAGAATCTGAAGGTGTTTGGAGATACTGATGTGATCATCCAGCAAGTAAATAAAACATTTCAGGCAAAGCACCCAAGGTTGAAGGCATACAGAGATGAGGTATGGAGAGTCAGGGATTCCTTTGATTATTTCTATATTTCATACATTTCTAGAGCCCAAAATAAGCTTGCTGATTCCCTTGTTGTTTTTTCTAGTCTATTTATACCTCCCATGCCTCCCAGATTAGTTTATGAAGTCCAAATCAAGTAGAGACCTTCCTTGCCTGATAATGCCCACCATTGGAAAGTTTTTGATGATGATGATGAGATAAATAGGTTCCTTCAAGTCATTGATGAGTTCTCAGAAATGCAAATTGACCAAGAAAATGATGTCTTGTTAGAAAACCCCCAGTCCCAGATTAGAAATAAAATTAGTAGAGACAACATTGTCCAGCTTCCTAGTAATCATATTCCTAAGGGCCTAATTCCTCTTTAAAGACTGTTTGACCAGAATGATGTTCCTTACAAGGCTGCCCAAAAAGAAGACCAATTTTCAATCTGTAAGTATGATATAGGAATTCCAGGTCAGCCTAGGTATGTGAATTTGTCCACTCATTTGTCTGCTGATCAAAGTGTTGAATAATGCAATTTAATGAGGCAATTTGCTGATGTGTTTCCTGGGAGTATAGTGACCTGAAAACTTATGATAAGAGAATAATTCAACATAAAATCTCCCTGGAGAAAGACATTATTCCTTTCAAATAGAAGCTGAGACCGATAAATCCTATGCTTCTTCCTTTGATTGAAAAAGAAATTAAAAAATTGCTGGCTGCCAAGATTATAGTTCCTCTTAGATATTCCAAATGGGTAGCCAACTTGGTAGTTGTAAGGAAGAAAAGTGGAGAAATCAGACTGTGTGTTGATTTCAAAAAGTTAAACAAATGCTCCAAGAAAGACAACTATCCTCTACCCAAGATGGAGCATTTGCTGCAAAAAGTCTCAGGTACCAAAGTAATGTCTTTCTTGGATGGTCTTTCAGGATTTAATCATATTGTTGTGCACCCAGATGATCAAGAAAATACTGCATTTACCACTCCTTGGGGCACTTTTATATATGCTAAAATGCTTTTTGGATTGATTAATGTTGGAGCCACCTTTTAGAGAGCTATTGATATAGCGTTTGTAGGAGAGAAGGACAAATTTGTCCTTATCTATCTTGATGACATAACAATATACTCCAGCAGCCATCAAAATCATTTACAGCATTTGAAAAAAGTGTTCTTGAAGTGTAGAAGGTTTGGGATTTCAGTCAATCCCAAAAAATCTCAATTTGCTTTAGAAGAAGTCAAGCTATTAGGACATGTTGTGTCTGCTGCAGGTGTCCGAATTGACCCTGAAAGAGTCAAAGCAATTCAGACTTTATCTGTTCCTAGATCAAAGAAGGATATTCAGTCTTTTTTGGGCAAAATAAATTTTGTAAGAAGGTTTATTCCAAGTTTTGTTGAATATGTGAAGCATATTACCTTCATGTTGAAGAAAGGGGCAGAAATCAAATGGACTCATACCGCAAGAAAACCATTTCATTCCATCAAAAAAGCTATTATGGAGGCTCCCAAATTAATAAGTCCAGACTACAGCATGGAGTTCCACATATTTTCATTTGCCTCTAAAGACACCATTCAAGCAGTTTTATTGCACCAAGATGAAGAAGGTTCAGAACATCCAGTGGCATTTTTCAGCAAGAACTTGAGGGATGTTGAACTAAGGTATGATATTATTGAAAAACAGGCATATGCTCTTATCAAATCCTTGAAATCTTTTAGAGTTTATATCCTTAATTCCAAAATATTTGCATATGTACCCTCTGCTACAATTAAAGATGTCTTGACACAACCTGATGTTGATGGAGGAAGGGCGAAATGGATTGCAAAAATGATAGAATTTAATATAGAGCTGAAGCCCACCAAGCTGGTCAGAGGTCAGGGTCTTGCCAAATATTTAGTTGAAGAAAATTGTAGATTGTTAGACATTGATTTCCTATATGAAAATGCAGAAAATGGTCAGGCAAAAAAGGAAGAAACAACTGAACCACAGAGGAAGCAGTTAGCGGCCGAGAATCTAGCTTCTTGTAATTGGTATGCTGCAATAATTAATTTCTTGCTGAAGCTAGAAATCCCTTCAGAACTTACTCAAAGTCAAGCCAGAACTTTGAAATTTAGGGCAGCAAAGTATTGCATCAATGAAAATCTGCTTTACTCGAGGGATCCATCGCGAATATTTTGAAGGTGTCTAGACAAGGAACAGTCAAAAGAAGTTATGCAGTAGTTTCATAACAACATGTGTGGAGGGAAACATTATTGGAAGACTATAGCCCATAAAATTCTCAGAGTTGGGTACTATTGGCCCACTTTATTTTCTGGTGTATTTTCTTTTGTTAAATCTTGTGACAGGTGCCAAAGATTTGAAGGAAAATAGCAGTTGAAGTCCCTGCCCTTAAAACCAATACTTGCAAAAGGACCTTTTCAGCAGTGGGGTTTGGATATAATTGGTGAAATCAATCCACATTCCAGTGGCTAGCATAAATGGATATTAGTAGCCACTAATTATTTCACTAAGTGGATTGAAGCAATTCCTACAAGGAAGGTTGATCATAATGTGGTCATGAAATTTTTTACAGAGAATATCTTCAGCAGATTTGGTTGTCCACATAAATTAATAACAGATAATGTAGCAGCCTTCAAGGCAAAAGAGCTGGTGGAAATGTGTGATTCAATGGGTATTAAACTTGTTAATTCCACCTCATATTACCCACAAGGAAATGGTTTAGCAGAATCTTCAAATAAAAGCCTGATAAGGATAATTAAAAAGCTGCTAGAAGACAATAAAAAGAATTGGGATTCCAAGCTCAAGTATGCATTGTGGGCTGATAGAGTGACCGTTAAAAAATCCACAGGAAATTCTCCTTTCAAGCTGGTATATGGAACTGATGCTGTATTCCAAATCCAATTAATTCTCCCTGTGGGAAAATTAATTCAAGAAGAGAAGGATGAGGAAGAATGCATGGCAAAGAGAATCACTGATCTAGCAGAAATACATCATATTAGAGAACAACTGGTTGAAAAAGCTGCAACACATAAGAGAAGGATCAAGGAAGCCTTTGACAAGAAGGAAAAACAAATAATTTTCAGATTGGTGACTTGGTTTTGAAATGGGATGCACTAAAGGAGACGAAAGGCAATCATGGGAAATTTGATGCTTTCTAGACAGGGCTTTTCATCATTTCACAGGTTCAAGGGAACAACACCTTCATACTTAAAAGTATGGGGGGAGAAGCAGCTTTTGATGGCCTAGTTAATGGGCGGTTTTTGAAAGTTTATGTTTTTTAAGGTCTTTGGCCTTAAAAGTTGTAAATATTGTGTTTTTATCAGTTTTAGTACAGATGCAGTAGACTCCATGCCTAATGGAACACTAGGAAATTTGGCTAATTTTTTTTCAACTGGAAAGGCATTGATCTGCAGGTTCTTGAGACCTCACAGGGAGGATCTCATCCCCAGAAGGAGCCAATGTTAGCTCTGCTACATGCTGGTGATTTTCCAGGAGAAGGAATAAGTTTGGTCCTTGGTTGCTAGCTCAGAGATGGTTTATAATAGCTATCATTGTCTCTCCCTATTTTCCCCACTAACTCCATTTCATCCTTCCCTTTCATTTTCCCTTTTCTCCTTATAAATCCCATACCTCTGTTTCCTCCTTCCCCTTAAATCCTCTTTATTCTCTTTAAACCCCTTTATCTTTGTTTTGGTCTCAAAACCCCGCCTAAACCCTTTCTTACCTACTCCTGGGAATATTTTGTTTTAACACTATAAAAGCCCACATAAACCCATGTTCCTCTAACCTCCCAAGAACTTTTTGTTTATAATTCTATTAAACCCTCATAACCCATTTAAACCTCGTTTAAACGCATTTTTCGTTTAATACCCGGCACTAACCTTTTAAGCCATTATAACCGCGCATATAATAAAAATCATAACGCGCTGTCACTGTACCTATCACATCAACCCCAAAGCATGTGCATTAATTCGTGGCCGTCCGATCATCCCACGAAGATCTGATGGTGTACACTGCCCCCGCTCCCATAAACCATGCGTCCATTAGTCAGCGGGGAAACTAGTTTCATCGCCGTCCCATCAGCCACATGGCACATTTTTACTGGATCACGCTCATGTGAATGTAAACTGCCTGACGCCGAAAAGCAGTGTGGGGAAACCACTTACCACCCTTTCGGTATGGTCCCCCGCTCGTTAACTTTTGATCATCTCTGCCACCCATCAGCCGTCTGATCGTCCATCCCGCGATCAGACGGCCCACGATCCTCCTTTTCACCTACCCGCCCAATAGCCTCTCAGATCAAATCTCCACCGTTCATTCACATGATCTGATGGCCCAGACTCTTTCATCTGCATATGTCTTCTGATTGCCCACACAGTCCGATCTCTACAGTCCGTTTGAGCTATCCAATGGCCAGGATTCTTTCTCGGCTCTTCATCCATTTTCAATGCATTTTTAAGTGTTTTTGGCTTGACTGATGCATACGAAGAAGGAAGAGATGATCCAAAAACCTACACATGAATTCCTCAGTTACCACATTTAAAGAAAATCATGGTCAAGGACGAGAAGGACAATCATTTTCAGCTCAATGACTGCAATAGTTATTGAAATGCATTCAAATCATACTTCACCTATTCAGAAAGGACAACAAAGTACCAGTAAAAGTCAAATTGATCCATTAAAACAATCAAACTGTATCAGAGACCCATATCTAATTGTAAATGTGGTTGGTGGTTAGTTATGACTCCTCCGCGCATGGGTTTGCAGAGCAATTTTGTAGTCAACCTCCATATATACCTAGAAAAAATATGTAATGAGGTTGATGAATGTTATTCTGATTGTAAAGTTCAACTTTTGGAAACTGCAACTATTGTGACACCTGCAGCTTCTGGTCTTCATTTCCAGCTAATACAAGCTTCTTTTTTTGTTGTTTACTCACTTTCCACTTCTTCTTCTTTTTTCCAGGCTATGATTGTATGCATTTTTCATTTGCTTTTGATGCTTAGCAGTAGAGGGGCAGTCATCCCACCTCTCTGCTAGAATCTAGTTTGCATTATCAAATATGTATGCAGGTTTCTGTTGTTTTAATTCCCGAAAGTTGTCATCTTGTCTATGCATTGGGAAATAGAATTTACAGACCTTTTAACTAGTTGTAGTTGGCCATCACAAGGTCTTGTGCATCTGCTAGTGTGATCAGTGTTCTCCATCATCACATTTCCCTTAAAACAACGAGTAATTGGTGGTCTAAACCCTTGTAGTCTGGGGGTTTTCACCCATGTCTAGGGTCAAGCATAGTAGAAGTGGTTATCTGGCTTGAATATGCAGCATTTCTTTCATTCATCCACCAATTTTCCAACTTTGTTGAGTTTGTAATGTTCCCGAGCATCTCTGATGTACAACGTTGGAGAGTTTCTTGGGGTCATAACATGCCCAGCACGCCATTGTGTTTAGTTTCAATCAATTTTTAGCAGAATCTATCCACCAGTTGTTTGTTAACTTTGATACTCAAGAGGTTCTTAGATATACTTCTGTTATGATCTATATATTCATATACTTCCAAGGAGATCATCTAAATTTGTCATTGTATAAGTTAGATGATAAAGGAGAACATCAGTCAGTAATATTTTGGACTACCAAGGTTAGGAAAGAACAAAATGAAAATTCATTTAAACAATTCATAGACATGTTTGTTCATCCTGCCATGAGTCTTTTGAGTGGCAGTACTGAGAGCAAAATAAATGAAGAAATTCAGAAAGTTTTGCATCTTACCCATCAGGAATAGACTGGAGATTGGTGTCTCTATGAGAATTACACCGAGATTAGAATTTTTGGTTGTGAACTACCACCTTTCAAGCTACCTAAATATCTCCCAATGAGGATTTTTTCACTTCAATATATCAGAAAAATGATAAACATGGGCCGGATTCATTTTACATCTACCAAAAAGAAATCACAATTGGGAAAAAATACTCAGTTTGGTCTGTTTATTTGTAATAGCAGGGCAGCAGGAGAAGAGGTAGAGAATGTAGGAATTTACAGGGTAAGTTCCTCAGAAAGAATACCAAAAGAACACCGCTCACAACCAGATCTCAAATCAATACACCAGTATTTTTGACGTGGTTAAAACCCTCAGAGTGCAAGGAGGGAAACAGTCCACGGCCTGTCCCAACGTGGGTACAGACAATTTATTAATCAAAGAATGAAAATTTACATAAGCTTCTCTCATGCACGGATTACCCGAACAATGACCCTCCATGCGCTTTAAATAGAACTCATGGACCAATCGGGTGTCAAGCCACGGATCAAGTGTCGGTAATACCGAGGTGAGAGTGAACCGTCGGATCACTACATATCGTGACCGTCGGATTGTAAGTTACAAAATGTACAACGGTAAAGAAACACACTTTACCTAACTCTAACCTAACTCTATACTAGACCAAGTTGAACTTAACTATATCCTATGTGTCGGAATATCCTAACATCCCCCTTAAGAACAACTTGGGATAGGATTGAAGGATTTACAAATATGACACAATAGGAGAAGGAAGGAGGCACTAGAGCCTATCCCCCCTTAGTGACAACTTCCTGAACTCCAAGCATATATCGAAGTTTAGTGAACTTCGCCTCTGTGAGGGCCTTTGTGAAGATGTCTGCAACCTGATCATCCGTTGGACAATATTGCACTTCAAGAACATGGTCATGAATGAGCTTTCTGATGAAGTGCATGTGTAGTTCAATGTGTTTGCTGCGCTGATGCTGGACTGGATCTTTGCATAGCTGAATGGCACTTTGATTATCACACCAAAGTGTGGTTGGATGCTGCTGCTCAAAGCCAAATTCTGATAGGATCTGACGAAGCCACAAGGCTTCCTTACTAGCTTCCACGACACCACGATACTCTGCTTCTGCTGACGAAAGAGAAATGGCAGCCTGTTTCTTACAAGCCCATGTAATAGGTCCTGAACCAAGAGTGAAGACATAACCGGCAGTAGACTTCCGATCATCAAGGTCACCAGCCCAATCAGAATCAGTGAAACCAACTAACAGAGGAGCTGCTTTGGCACTGTAATGAATCCCAAACTGTACTGTACCTCGAACATAACGAAGTATTCTTTTAGCTGCTTTCCAATGACTTTCACGGGGGTTTTGCATAAAACGAGCAACAAGGCCAACAGCAAAGGAAAGATCAGGACGAGTATGGGTTAAATACAAGAGTTTTCCGACAAGTTGACGGTATAAGGTAGCATCAACTTCAGGAGAAGTACAAGAGACTGAAAGTTTGACTCCAGACTGAAAGGGAGAAGGGGCTGGCTTACAGTCTTCCATGTGAAAATGACGAAGAATATCACAAGCATACTTGGACTGGGAAAGGAAAATACCTTCTTGGGATTGCAAGACTTGAAGACCGAGAAAATAGTGTAAGTGTCCTAAGTCTGTCATTTCAAATTTCTTTTTAAGGCTGGACTTCACATGGTTTATAAGGTTGGGATCACTACCAGTAAGAATAAGATCATCAACATAAAGAACAAGGATGATAAGAGAGTTGCCCACTTTCTTGGTGTAGACAGTATTGTCAGAATGACACCTAGAAAAGCCAGATTCTAAAAGAAAGCTATCCATTTTGGCATACCAAGCCCGAGGAGCTTGTTTGAGGCCATAAAGGGATTTCTTAAGTCGACAAACGAGGCTGGAGTCTGTTTGTATGAAGCCAATGGGTTGTTCCATATAGATTTCTTCCTGCAAGTCCCCATGCAAGAAGGCAGATTTAACATCCATTTGATGGACTTCCCATTTTAAAGAGGCAGCAAGGGAAAGAACAAGGCGGATAGAGTTCATTTTGGCAACTGGAGAGAAGGTTTCAGTGTAGTCAATGCCTTCAACCTGTGAAAAGCCCTTAGCAACTAGACGAGCCTTATGTTTATCAACTTTCCCATCTGGTCCATACTTGGTTCTGTAAACCCATTTGCATCTAACAAGTTTGCGTCCCTTTGGTAGAGGAACAAGATCCCATGTATCATTTGTCATCAATGAATGATATTCTTCATTCATAGCTGCTTCCCAATGTGGATGGCCTGAAGCTTCTGCGAAAGTGTCAGGATCATGATTTACTGGAGCTTGAGCCAGTAAAGAAGAGGCTCTTTCAAACTGAGAACGTGTACGTCGCTGATCTGTAGGATCACCGGCAAGATCACCTGCTGCATCCCGAGTAGCATGGACCCATCTTGGAAGTTGAGGATCCTGAGAAGGTGGGGGAGGATTATCATCCTCGCTTTCATCATCAGAAGAAGAAATGTTTTCAAAGATAGAAGAGATAGGAAGAGGTGGCACATCCGCCGGACTAGGCTCGCAGGCCGATTTATTTTCATCAAATTTTACATCTCTTCTAATGATAACATTTTTGGACTTAAATGGAATAAGTCTATAACCTTTTACATCTTCAGAATATCCAACAAAAGTACATTTCTCACTCTTAGGTTCTAAAGCTTTATGCTTTTCATCTGGAATATGGGCCCATGCTTCACTTCCAAACACACGAAAGTGACTTACATCTGGTTTAATGGAACTCCAAGCTTCTTCTGGAGTGATATTCTCTAGAACCTTAGTAGGAGTGCGATTGATTATATAATTTGCACAATTAATTGCTTCGGCCCAAAAACTAAGACTGAGTCCTTTAGATTGCAGCATACAATTAGCCATTTCCTTTAAGGTGCGATTTTTCCTTTCAGCTACACCATTTTGTTGTGGAGTGTATGGAACAGTATGTTGCATTTGAATTCCATTTTCGGTGCAAAAGTTGATGAATGCGTTTTTAACATATTCTCCACCATTATCAGTTCTTAGCTTAAGAATGTGATGTCCAGATTGTTTTTCAACAAATGCTTTGAAGGCCAAAAAAGTGCTAAATACTTCGCTCTTGAGTTTTAAGAAGTATACCCAAGTGCGTCTAGAGAAATCATCAATGAAAGTTAAGAAGTACTTGCAGCCAGAGAATGAAGCAACAGGAAGAGGACCACATAAATCACTGTGCACAAGCTGTAAAGGGGCTGAGGCGTGCCAAGAGGCACGTTTGTCAAAACTGTCCCGATGATGTTTTCCGAGTACACATCCGGAACAAACACCATCTTTGCAAGATACCATAGGAAGACCTGTCACCATATTTTCTTTACATAGATGCTGAAGGGAGCGATAGTTTAAGTGACCAAACCGCTCATGCCAAAGTTTGCTCACTTCATCATTATGAGCAACAAACACTGAGGGAAGATGGGATGACCCAAAGTTGTGAAACTTATACAACCTTTTGGAATCATCAGCAAGACCAGTAGCTAGAATCTGTTTAGGATCTTTTAGATCCTTGATTACAACATCATGAGGTGAAAATTCAACAATTTTACCTTCACCTGAATGAGTTATCTGATAGACAGATAGAAGGTTGCAGGATAAGTTTGGAACACATAATACATCATTGAACTGACCATTGTCTAGATGAACAGTTCCAGTCCCTACAACATTAAGAGATCTATCATCACCAACATATATATTTTTGGTGTTACAATCATTTAAAGAAGAAAACATGGCTTGGTTTTTGGCCATGTGACAAGAGGCTCCAGAATCAATGAGCCACTCATGAGAATGAGAAGAAGAAGAAGATACATTTAATGCATAACCAGACTGAGATGATTGACGATGACATGCAGAAAGTGCCGTTCCGGAAGTTGAAGTTGAAGTAGGCTCCAGATGGATGTTATGTTTCTTCATTGCGGCTTCCAAGGATTCCATCTTCTTAAAGCATTTAGATTCTAAGTGGCCATCTCGATTACAAAAGTTACAATGTCTGTCAGTCCTCTTCCATTTGTTTTTATTGGTCTTGTCATTTTGCTGAAATGATCTTTCATCTTGAGGCTGAGTTGGTTTAGGACCATTCCTTTGAGGATAAGACTTCTTAGGATTCTTTGAATTTGGTTGCTGCTGGGCGGCTAACGCTTTCGAGGAAGAGTTTCCAAGATTAAGAAGACCAAGGTGTAAGAGTTTTTCTTGTTCTCTTATTAAGGAATCACAAAAGGAGTCAAAGGAAGGGGGTTTGTAGTCTTTGCCTTGACAAATGAAAGCTTCCCTTGTAGAATGGAAAGTGGAAACAAATACAGAGTAGGCTGGTCCCAACTTAGTAAGGATGGAATAAATAAGGTTACCATCTTCTTTCTTAACTTTAACACCTTCCAAGAGATATCTAAGGGTCTTGAATTTGGACAAGAAATCTTCAATGCAAGAAAAATTATTAGGATCCAAAGTAAGCAACTCATTCTCAAGTTGATGGGCTCTAATTTCATTTTTAATCCCAAAAACTTTAGCAAGTTTTTCTAATGCTTCATGAGGAGTTTCAATTTCTGCAATGTGGAATCTAAGATCAGGAGAAACAGACATTCCTATCAAACCACGTGCTTGATCTTGTCTATTTTCCCATTTTTCGGCCTTGTCTTCATCTTTGGGTTTCTTCTCTTGGTCTGTGGCTATTCTGAAGAGACCTTTACTTCTAAGTAAATCTCCCATGTAGGCTACCCATTGGAAGTAGTTAGTGCTGTCAAGAATGACTTGGCATGGACTTTCCATTTTTTTGAAAAAAAACTGAAGCTGAAGATGCTGAAAGTAAGTGGTCCAATGGATAGATCTCGAAAAAATAGGCGGTTTTAAAAAAAACGGCTTTGAAAAAGGCTTCCGGATGAAGAAGTTATGGCTTTTTGAAAAAAAAATTGTTGACGTTGCCGGCAAAGTGCGCGAATGTGCGGGAATGAAAAAATCCGCCCCCACAAAATGGAGACTTGAACCCAAGACCTCTACTCTCTTAAAAAGTCTTTGAACCAATTGATCTATACAAAATATTTGAGAGAGAGAGAGAGAGAGAGAGAGAGAGAGAGAGAGAGAGGGGGGGGGGGGGGGGGGCCTCGATTTGCGTGCTTGCCTTGGGAAGGCTCTTTTCCCCTACAAAACACAAAACACAAAACCCAACACGAATATGCAAAGAAAAACGAACCTTACAGCTCAAAGTTAGCTTTAGCCAAAAAACTAGAATTTTAAAAAAAATCTCAAAGTTAGCTTTTAACCGAAAAACTAAATATTTTTCTCAATGTTTCTGATTTTCCAAGATCACACTAAGGTGCAGGGAAAAGAGCATACGCATGAGAAAAATCCTTTCTTTCTGTTTCTGATTTGCCCAGATCGCACAGAGTCGCAGGGCAAAGAGCATACGCAGAAATGAAAGGTATAGATCCGGGAAAAAAAAAGGCTAAATAAACCGAAACCGAAATAAGCAGAGAGAAAATGACAGTAAACTGCAAAAAAAACACTGTATACCTCCCGATCTGAAAAATGACGCAGCTAGGGCTACCGGAAACCTTTTCGCGTGAAACGAAAGGGGTTCCTCACTGAAACAGATGCTCTGAACGCAACAGAGCAGTCCTCTCGGCCCGAAAGCAGTCAGAAACAGCAGATCTAGGAAACGACAGCCGCATGCAGTTCTACCGGCTTCAGATTTGGATCACCAACGGACGCGGCCCTCAAATAGCTCTGATACCATGTAGGAATTTACAGGGTAAGTTCCTCAGAAAGAATACCAAAAGGACACCGCTCACAACCAGATCTCAAATCAATACACCAGTATTTTTGACGTGGTTAAAACCCTCAGAGTGCAAGGAGGGAAACAGTCCACGGCCTGTCCCAACGTGGGTACAGACAATTTATTAATCAAAGAATGAAAATTTACATAAGCTTCTCTCATGCACGGATTACCCGAACAATGACCCTCCATGCGCTTTAAATAGAACTCATGGACCAATCGGGTGTCAAGCCACGGATCAAGTGTCGATAATACCGAGGTGAGAGTGAACCGTCGGATCACTACATATCGTGACCGTCGGATTGTAAGTTACAAAATGTACAACGGTAAAGAAACACACTTTATCTAACTCTAACCTAACTCTATACTAGACCAAGTTGAACTTAACTATATCCTATGTGTCGGAATATCCTAACAGAGAAGATATTGAAAACCATGAATTTTGATTTGTGTTTTACTTGGTCTTATGACCCTTTAGGAATCATTTCTAAGTTAATGGTGGACACTAAATCTACACCTTACTTTCATACATCAAGGCTAGGGATTGAACATTATAAAAATAAAAAATAGTGGCTACCAAATACTCTACAAGAATCAAGGGAGTAATAAGTCTCTACTTTGGTGAATACACCTTCCCTGCAAGAAGAAAAGATAGGAAAGAGAAACAGAGAAGAGGTGTTTCCTATGGAAACTGACATTATCAACTCAGGTTTCAAACTTATATATAGGAAAAAGGAAAAACTCAGTTCAAGGTAGAACTTCAACAAATATTCACAACAACAGTAGCCTAACACTTCAAAGGAAATTCCTGCAACTATATTAAGAGAAGAGAAATCAACAGATCCTCTTGATTCTTTAGCACCTTATCAAATTCAACAGAAGTAGATCATACAGAAAGGAGCATCTTCATCAAGTAAGCCTTGTTAGTGTAAGTTTCTGAAGCCTTCCAATAGCGATCAAACATGCTCTTACAAAGTGGTCTTAGGGTGTCAAAGTCAAATTTTTTCATTTCAGTGAGTCTTCAAGTAAAATTTGGTCACAAGGTATTAGGTCTTAAATCTAGAATCATTTCCCTATGCAGATGGGATACATGGAGTGAAATCATTTTACTTGAAAAATTTAGGGTGATTCAAAGAGGTCCTAATGATGGATATTTGAAACGTTGACGAAAATGGTTTTTACTGTGGGTTCTCCGGTTACTAAGTTAGAAAATATAAACCACAGAGGTATTAAATATAGAATCGTTTCCCTATGTGAAGGGGATACATCGAGTGAAATCATTTTACTCGACAAATTTAGGGTGATTCAAAGAGGCCCTGATGATGGATCCCTGTTGGGATTTGAAACGTTGAAGAAAAATGGTTTTTACTGTGGGTTCTCTGGTTACTAAGTTAGAAAATATAAACCATAGAGGTCTTAAATCCAGAATCATTTCCCTATGTGGAGGGGATACATGGAGTGAAATCATTTTACTCGAAAAATTTAGGGTGATTCAAGGAGGTCTTGATGATGGATCCCTGTTGGGATTTGAAATGTTGACGAAAAATGGTTTTTACTATGGGTTCTCTAGTTACTAAGTTAGAAAATATAAACCACAGAGGTCTTAAATCCATAATCATTTCCCTATGCGGAGGGGATACATGGAGTGAAATCATTTTACTCGAAAAATTTGGGGTGATTCAAAGAGGTCTTGATGATGGATCCTTATTGGGATTTGAAACGTTGACAAAAAATGGTTTTTACTATAGGTTCTCCGGTTACTAAGTTAGAAAATATAAACAACAGATGTCTTAAATCCAGAATCATTTCACTATGCGGAGGGGATACATGGAGTGAAATAATTTTACTCGAAAAATTTAGGGTGATTTAAAGAGGTCTTGATGATGGATCCCTATTGGGATTTGAAACATTGACGAAAAATGGTTTTTACTATGGGTTCTCTGGTTACTAAGCTAGAAAATATAAACCAGATAGGTCTTAAATCTAGAGGTCTAGGATTGTTTTCACTCCTTCCAAAGTTTTCCAAGTGTCGGTCCATGTCACTACTCGGTTGAGTGTACCATCATTCAAAGAGTTGTGATCATCATTTCAGGTTCCAATGGGTCATTTTACACCTTATTCATGCTTCAGTTGTGCTTAGGTAAGGCTCATTTCCCTCTCCTAGGGTTTCGAAGGTAATTTTTCTTGGATGGTCAAATAATGAACAAAACTTGTATCCTGATGCTCATACACCTTCCCCTATCCTTAATATACATTCTTAAGCACTTCTGATCACTAATATCCCTCAAATTCATCATTTTCCCACAAACCCTAGCTTATTGCTACAATTTGACAATTTTCTAGGCTAGGCCTGTGTTTTTCCCTTTTGGAACCCTTTCCCTCACTCAATATTTCAAATTCCACTTTCCTCTGCTTCCTAACATCCCTCCCTATTTTTAAAAATTTTCTCAAGAATTTAGAAGCCCCTTATCCCCTTCATTTCCCTTCATTTCTACAAATCCTTTGTTCCATAGATTGGGATAGGTTTTATTCCAATGATGTTTTTGAGTAATAGAAGATGAATTTGACAAATGTGAAAAAGGTTTTTTTCCATCATTGACCCAAGAAGAAAAACTCTTTCAGTTTTTACACAGGTTTCATGGTTTGGGTAAAATGTCGAAAACATCATTTGCCTCAGGAGGGTTGCTGCACCTCTGGAGTGACCTTGGTAAAATCAAATTTTCTCCTATATGGATTGACCAAATGACTTGCTTGCTAAGTAAAATGATATGTAGACACAAATAGATTTCCAATGAGCTATCATGAGCTCAATTTGGATTTGAGGAAGACCTTCAAAAGTTGACTGCAACAACACTATGCATTTAGGCAGCCTCATTCTATTCATTTTGACTAGTCTTGGGACATTGGACTTTTGACAAGGAAAATTAAGTCCAAATAAAAAAATTCAAAGTTTTCTAGAAATAATACTCGACAGGATTTCCAATGAGCTATCCCGCACCTAATTTGGACATCGGGAAGGCCTTCAAAAGTGGTCTAAAAAATGGAACTGCACACTTGGTAGTCATTCTCAGTGTAAAAATACACAGGAGCTATGCACCTAGGAGGCGCTGCGCACCTGGGTGAGGCGCTGCGCACCTGGCAGCCAAGTCCCAAATCGCTCCAAATTGCCCAATTTTCCTCAAATCATCCATTTTTACCTCTTTACAACTAAGTACATTAATGTTTCTTGTTGAAAACGGTTTTTACATCAAGGTTTGGTGATTCTTTCACTCATAATGTCAAAACCCTAGTTTTTACACAAACTGTCTCATAAAATTGACAATCTTACTCTCTTATTGTTTTCCTATCTTGTACATTTTCTACTTTTCCCTATAACCCCATTCCCCCATATATTTTCCCTAAATGCTATTCCCACATACAAATTTCCCAAACCCTACACATTTTATCCTACTCACTCCCTAAACCCTATACACTATCCCCAAAGCCTAGTCACTCCCTAAAATCCCATTCACTCTCACCTACTCATCCATAAAATATCTTCATACTCATCTTTCATCCATGCACCCTATCTCATCATTCACAAGTGTTCACAACTATAAAAACAATGGAAAGAGACAGTGAATATGAGCTTGATAAAGACACCCTTAGTGATAGTTCCAGGGAAAGAAACATATAGCAAAGGAAGGATCTTAGTGATGAGAAAGAAAGAGATTTTAACCTTGTTGATCATGAGGAGGCACAACAGCACTTCACTCATCAAGGGGTTGGTGTCATTGACTTAGAAACTCAAGATCCAAAAACTGCCAAAGAAATGATCATAAAGGAAGAAGAGGCTGAAATTCAATCCTTGTCAGATAAGTTAGAGAGGGCTAAGTGGATCATCAAATATTTAGAGCAAGAGAATAAACAATTGAGTGACAAGCAAGTCCTCAGGGAACTGCAAATGATCAGGGAAAATAGGAAAAAGGCCAAGGAGGCAAATGTCAAGTTTACCCCAATTGAGCAAGAGATTGAGAAAGATAGGGAAACACGGATAGAGATGGTATACACCATGAGGGGCTGATTGAGAAGGCCAACAAAGAGAAGAAGATGCTTCACCACATGGCCTACCACTAAATGACCCGCAACAAAATCTTCAACATAAGGATGAGGAAGCTTAAGGCTAGGTTGAGAAAGGCCTTAAAGAACACAAAGGAGCATGATAAGTTGAAATCTTGGCTAAAGCCTCACTAGCCCATCAAAACAACTAATGGTGGTGCCTTGTGCCAAATTTGGGCAAGCTTTGATAATTTTTTGTCTTTTTCAAATTTTGGAATTTTGAAAACAGGAAATTTCCCTAGTTCCTTGGTGTTATAGACATTTTTGTGCCTAACAGCATGAAGCATGAAATGTCAATAATCTAAGGGATCCAAAGTCCCTAAACATGTTGTTCCTACCCCTAGAGGAACAAGGTCAGCAAACCACAGCACTGAAAATCAGTTCTCCACCTGAAAACACTCAAAAACAAGTTGTTTCTGGATCATGTCAACTGCTCCACTGAGCATCTGTGCTGAATGTCAACTGCTCCACTCTGTACCTGCACTGAATGTCAAAACTAATGAAGGCTACCTGCGCTGGGCGAGATTGGCCAAGTGGCACAGTCATTCTGCAAGGTGTCAATTGCCCAGGAAGCTTCCAAACTGACACTTGGATCATGGAATTCGCCTTGTGATGAGTAAGAGGATCTAGATCTCCAAGTGGAGGCAAGAGACTCCAAGTGGACTCAAGAACTGAAGATTAACTGAAGTAGGAGAGGACACTAGTCAACTTCATGTCAGTCTCAAGCTGACTCATGCTTTCTCCAAAACTTCTATATATAGAGCTCTCTCATGAGGTCTATGGAGGCTGGAATTTTGTGCAAGTAAGGAAGTGCTGTTGGTTTGAGTTTAGAACTATTGGGTGATTGCTTTGAAGGAGGTGAAGAGGAGATTTATTTCTGCTGGGAGGTGTTGCTGGATTGGGCCTATTATGGTTGTAGCACTCTCAGAACTTTACTTCTTCTATTAATAAAGTATTTGAGGTTTCTTCTATATGCATGTGTCTCTATGGCGAAGTGATGCTTGTATATTTGATTTATTCTAATCCTTGAACCAGTTATGGATGTACGCTTCTTGTAGTTTCCTTTCTTTGTGCTTTTACAGGATCTTGGTGTAGCTGGGTCGGTGAAAGAGCAAGGAGCTAGGAGCAAGCAGCACGGAGTGAGGATTGGATCGACTATTAACGCAAGATAACGGTTAGTAGATCATCCTTCTTTTCTCTCTCTCATCTCATAAAGAAGTAATCTTGAATAGCTTTGCAGTCAGTTGTTGCTGAGGTACTATCACCCTTAGAGTGGGATAGGGTCATTCCGTATTGGATACTTTTCCCAACAACAAATTGGCGACTCCACTGGGGAGCGTATCTTGTTGGTTGTTTGTGTTTTTGCTATTCATTTCATAAACAAAGGGAGTACCGAATCGAACTGTGTTTGAATATTTCAAATACAAAGTAGAGGGCAGCTACTCTAGATCAGTTTCTTGGCAAGTTTATGATTTGAAGAGCTGATTCACAAGGACTCTAATAAGCTCTTAGTGATAGCTTTTCATCCTCCTTGTCATCCCTTAGTGTGTCCTTGACTGATAGCTTCTGATTTGAGCAAAAACTGTGAATTTTTGAGCAATCTGTGACCCGGAAACCACCAGAAACGAAAGTTTCGTTCTTCAGTGCAGGCTGTACAAAGGCTGTTTGCATTTCAGCGCAGTTCCCGAAGGGGCTACCTGCGCTGGACCAGTCCTGCCTTGTGCTGCTGGGGTTTCCTGCTGTGTCTTGCCCTGTTTTCATTCTTGTTTTGTTGTTTGTTACCAGTCAGTAGGCCTATCTGAAACCAACTTTCCTTGTCACTATTCCGCCTCAGTTGTATAAAGAAACTGTGTTTGTTCTTTATGTATTTCTTGTACATTTACAGTTTCCCATAACGAAAGTGAACTAGTCTTGCTGTGGCATCTTAGATCTAGACCTGTGATAAAGTGTCGCTTTGATCTTAAGAGTTAGTTTATTTGTTGTTCATGGCTGATTGAGCTTTTGCTTTCGTCATTTGGTTTGAGTTTATATATTTCTAGTGTCGAAACAAGTAAATCTTAAGGTGTCGTTTGATTTTGGACAAACTTGTTTGCTTTCACTTGAAATTGAATTCAAAATTATACAACAGCTTTCTTTTTGCATTTCGCCAACATTAAGGAAGAGAAAAGAAATACTTGCATTGTGCATGTGCATTATGACAGCTTGCATGTTGATTTAGGAAAAAGTGCATTAGTGTGTGTTTTATGATCTGTGTGAAAAGGTGTTATCTTTCTTTTCCCTCAGTAGTTAAGGTTTTCAAAGTTGAAAGATTGAAAAGCTTGCTTATCATCTTAGACTGCATTTAGGAGTGTTATCATACATCTCGTGGTGATCCATAAAGGCAAACTGCTAAACAAGATCAACCTTAAAATAAATTGAATTTACATAACAACGCATTGAAACATAACGCAAACATCTAGAGGTCTAAGCTAGAGACGTGTTCCGGCGTCGTTAAACGTGATATCTTAGCGTTGAGTGGTTGGGTGATTCCTCCACGGTGAAGCGATAAGTATCAATACGGACTTGTGCTCCCACGTACCGTCGCGTATATATTGGGAGACCCCTATAGGAATAAAGCCTTTATCCAATAGGAAACCATGTCGGCCTCCCTACTGATCGCAATGCAGTGAACACAGCATTCACGAAGATCGACCACTCGTACCATAAAACGTATTCTGTGGTTTTGCGAAAAGTTTGGCACACCCTCTGCCTAGAACTCCAGAGCAGTTTCTTTTGGCCTTTTTCAAACTCTATAACTGAAAAAGTCCATCCGAGCATTTGTCACTTCGGGCTCGTTAAAACATCGAAGGAGACTAGAGTCATCTTTAGCTTTTTCTCGACTCTTAAAAAGTGAAAAAGCAAGTTGTGTCTAAGCGTCGTTATAAAATTTATTTTAAACGGAACATAATCACCTCCTATTCCCGCGTTGATCTTAAGTTGAGAACATGGAACGCCCCAACCAAGGAACTCCACATGATGGAAATCCTAGTCCATTCTCCTCTCGGGGAGAAGTTGGTGCGCCCCACATGGCCACATTGTCGCTTCCAGGACTGACAATTGGCCTGCCTATTTGGCTTTTCTCAACTAATGTAGTTCAGACCACCATGGTTCCTGATCAGTCGAGTCAACAGTTAGATCAGTCTAGAGCTGCCCACCAGCCTTCCACTTCTTATAACTCTTCCTCTAATCCTCCATCTTCGCAAGGTGAGGCTGGCAAAATCCAAGCTCCCATGGAGAAGAAGGAAAAGAAGAAGAAAGAGAAGAAGAAGAAGGAGCCTAAGGCGACTGGGGGCAAGCAAAAAACATCTGACAAAAACCCACACACAGCACAGACCGGGCCTAAATCGCCATGTGTCATACGTAGAGGAGACCACTTCCATAGAGATTGTCCCTGTATTCCCCGGATACTAAGGGACTGGTCCCCTCGGTTGCACAATTCGGGAGCATCAACCTCTGATAGCCATGTTGATTGCTTACCGTCAACCAGTGAAAGTGAAGGTTCAAGACGAAGAGGGGGATCAAGATCTCCCTGCAGACTGTGTGAAGGCGGTCACGCCATCCACCGTTGTCCCTTCTTAGACGAAGTGAAGAGAGTTTTGGAAGATCGTCCGGTTTCACCTGTAATACTTCCTCTTGGATACAAAAAACTCGTGCCAAGTCCTTCGTTGGTTGAAAATACAGTTGGCCCGCTCAAGTGGTCAGCAGAAACGTCAGTCATTGAAAATGAACCTACTGAATCCAGACTAGACGAGAGTCTAAAGGTCGATACGGCAGTTGACCCGGTTCTTCCTTCAGAGGTTTCATCCTCAAATGACACCGTCACTGAAGATTCATCTTCAAGTGACACCCTCACTGAAGAGAAAAAGGATGACACCATCCAGATTCTTTTCATCAACACAGATTATGATGAGCATCAGGGTAATGTGCCCATTCCTTTATCGCAGGAAGGAACATCATCAGGATCGTATCCAGCCGTGTATTCAGTCCCACCACCAAGCAACCTGGTCGTATCCTTTGATTGGAACCAACTAGGCAGACCCCGATTACCAGCCAATATACCGTTCAGAATCATAGTCCAAATCTACAGAATGGTAATGGCTGGAACTATCATTGATGAAGGGGCATCTGTGAGTATCCTTTCCTCTATTGCTTGGAAAGCACTGGGTTCCCCGGCGCTTTTGCCTGAGATAAGAAATCTCTCGGGTTTTGATAAAGGAACCAGTCGACCATTAGGGATCCTCCCCAATGTACCTGTTACATTGAAAGGGAAGACCGTTCAATTGAAAATGATGGTCGTTCAAGGACCCTTGGATTATAACCTACTCCTTGGACGAGACTATATATATTGCATGGGAGCTATAGTCTCCTCACTCTTTAGAGTAATGTGTTTTCCACACGAAGGAAGAATCGTCAAGCTCGTAGACCAACTTTCATTTCCGGGATCACGCATCGCAAATAGTCAAATACCAACCCTGAATGGTCTATTCACCCAAGAAATGTCTCCACCCCCAGTCCTCCTTCCCGATGAGTGCGAGTGATTCGGAAAGATAGGGCTGGAACCCAGGGGGCATGCATCCTGGTCTGCTTCGGGCAGAGGAAACCTTGGGTATAAGGTAGAATTTCTGCGAAAAAGTATGACTAGTCCGTACCCCGTCCATGGATGGAAGAGGGGTTGTTCTAGAATAGGACTCTTTTGTCAAAGTTATGTGTTTGATGATTTTAGTCATTCACCTTTGTCTAAACAGGTAGGCTACCAAGGAAAGAGATTCTATTGTGGCAGCAAATGGTAACCATCTTTGGGTAAAAGGCAAGCCTCACCCATTAAAACTAATGTTTTAGAGGATAAGTAGGGGCAGCCTCCAAAGAAAGGGATTCCTTTGCTGCAACAAGTAGTAACCATCTTTGGATAACCTAATGATAGACATCGCCAAAGAAAGAGTTTCATTTGCGGCAGCAAATAAAACCATTTTTTGGATAACCTGAAAGAGGCAAGCCTCACCCATCAAAACAAATGTTTTGGAGGATAAGTAGGGGCAGCCTTGAAATTGTACCTTATACCTGGGGGCATGCAAACCTTTTGGACTGTAAGCAAAGAGCGGTCATTGATCGTTTCCTAACTTACATAAAGAAAGGATGGGGGGCAAAGGTCAAAAATTGCCAAATTTAGAGCATAGCTTATGTGAGGTGCAAGCTCTATAAAAATTGGAATCTTGCAGGAAGACATTTCTTATCCTATGACTGGTATATCAAGCAGTTTTACCGCGGAATTTATGCTCGTTAAAAAATAGAAAAGCGAGATCTGAGCAGTTTTAGCGTCATAGTTCATGCTCTTTAAAAAAATAAACATAAGCTTTTGAGCAAAGAGTTTCCTCCAGAGTTCAAGCTCATTAAAAAATGAACCTATTCCGGTAAATAACCATTGTGACCATAAATTTATTAGCCACAAAAGCCTTGGTCGTGTTTGCACCCGCCACCTCCATTTCATTTGGCCAATCGTTCACCTCCATATGATTGTTTACCCATTTTGAGGAACATCTGCGAAGAGTGATTTCACTTAGCCATCCTTGTGACACTGCCGTGATTGGAAAATTCCAACCTGTACCTGGAATCTGCTGCTATCCCTGTTTATCACTCGTTCCTCAAAAGACGAGTTTTCTTTGAGCTCTTTTCTCCTGACTCGTAAAATATGAAAAGTTTGCCGAGTTTTGGCCTTCCAGCTCGTTAAAGTGACTGGAAGAGCTATCCCTCTTCTAGATTTTAATCTTTTTGGACCTGAGGGATTATTGCACAAAAAGATCGAGCGCTTGTTTTATTCGGCTCGTTAAAGTTATCGAAAACTCATCCCTTCTGAATTGTTTTATACTTTTTCGGACTTAAGGGATTAGATGACGAAAAAGGAATTTTGGAGTTAACTTTCTGTACCTTTTCAGACTCTCTAAAAATCAAAAGGACCGAGCTTTCCTTGTCGTTAGACTCGTTAAAATGATTAAATAGTGACAAACTTGTCTTTAGACGAGAACGAGTTTCCCTATCGCTAGGCTCGTTAAAACATAGCGATGGGCTTGCCCGAAGGGCAGGTTATAGAACAAGCATATGTTATCATCCTCAAGCTTGACAAAAATAAAGAGGTACTGGTCAGAAATGACTGGGGAAAAATTGGGAGAACCTCAAAGCTTTAATGGTAGCAAGTCACTCTTGAACATGACACTTTGTCCTCCGTATCACATCGGGTTGGGTTGTTTCATTCACCGGTCTCATCACCATGGTCCTCGCCAAACCATCCACATTTGGGGTAATGCTACCGATCCATCACATCAGTGTCGTTATATGTTCAAGAGATGCATTCAGAAAGAGTCAACCGTGTCCCATCCACTGCCATACATTATCCTTCATCCACCCATGATCGCCACCCTGAATCATATTTCACAGATTGTTTTCACCTCCACTAAAATCATTAGCTCCGTTCCGTGTCACTGATGTGGGATTCATTAAGGCCCTCCTTTGATGGATCGCTTCTTGTCGACTTCAGCTCATTATCCAAGAAGTCGATCTAGGAACAAACCCCCAGTACTTTGAAGCTTGCATGCCTCAAAGGCAAGTTTCTCACTTCCGGCGACAGGTATACATCAATGACCTTCGACCAGAAGATTTTGCGTGGTGTTCGACGCCAAGTCCTTTATTCACACCACGTGAATTGTACTGCAGTACCTTGAGGGTCATTGTCATTATTGGTGATTCCTCTCGCGCTTGTTAACGGTTTACATTATTGACCGGTAATCAAGCGATGTCTTTCCATGTTCGACTTCAGTGCAATTCTCACATGGATCGACTTGTACTTAGAGTGAAGATCAAACGAGTTTGAAGACCCCGGATCTAGTTTCATCCATCCGGGCTGCGATATATATTCAGGATATAAAGACATTTGTTATGTACATCATTGCAGCAGATGATCATCCTACTCGAAGGATGATAATTTCAGCAGAGAATTATCAGTCTACCATCAGACGATCGTCTGTTCTATGTACCAAAATGAATTTATAAAGTTGAGCATGGGAATGCCCGCCTCAGCTAGATCATGAAAGCAGAATGAAAAAAAAAAAAATAATGTATTGTATTGTATTTTATTACAGGGCACCTCTCAGCGATTGAATGAACTTCGGATCCTCCTGATAAAGCATTTCACCCGATAAACGACCTCATACTTTAGGGGGCAACTGTTATAGACATTTTTGTGCCTAACAGCATGAAGCATGAAATGTCAATAATCTAAGGGATCCAAAGTCCCTAAACATGTTGTTCCTACCCCTAGAGGAACAAGGTCAGCAAACCACAGCACTGAAAATCAGTTCTCCACCTGAAAACACTCAAAAACAAGCTGTTTCTGGATCATGTCAACTGCTCCACTGAGCATTTGCGCTGAATGTCAACTGCTCCACTCTGTACCTGCGCTGAATGTCAAAACTAATGAAGGCTACCTGCACTGGGCGAGATTGGCCAAGTGGCACAGTCATTCTGCAAGGTGTCAATTGCCTAGGAAGCTTCCAAACTGACACTTGGATCATGGAATTCGCCTTGTGATGAGTAAGAGGATCTAGATCTCCAAGTGGAGGCAAGAGACTCCAAGTGGACTCAAGAACTGAAGATTAACTGAAGTAGGAGAGGACACTAGTCAGCTTCATGTCAGTCTCAAGCTGACTCATGCTTTCTCCAAAACTTCTATATATAGAGCTCTCTCATGAGGTCTATGGAGGCTGGAATTTTGTGCAAGTAAGGAAGTGATGTTGGTTTGAGTTTAGAACTATTGGGTGATTGCTTTGAAGGAGGTGAAGATGAGATTTCTTTCTGCTGGGAGGTGTTGCTGGATTGGGCCTATTATGGTTGTAACACTCTCAGAACTTTACTTCTTCTATTAATAAAGTATTTGAGGTTTCCTCTATATGCATGTGTCTCTATGGCGAATTGATGCTTGTATATTTGATTTATTCTAATCCTTGAACCAGTTATGGATGTATGCTTCTTGTAGTTTCCTTTCTTTGTGCTTTTACAGGATCTTGGTGTAGCTGGGCCGGTGAAAGAGCAAGGAGCAAGGAGCAAGCAGCACGGAGTGAGGATTGGATCGACTATTAGCGCAAGATAACGGTTAGTAGATCATCCTTCTTTTCTCTCTCTCATCTCATAAAGAATTAATCTTGAATAGCTTTGCATTCAGTTGTTGCTGAGGTACTATCACCCTTAGAGTGGGATAGGGTCATTCCGTATTGGATACTTTTCCCAACAACACTTGGAGCACTTTTTGGAGGAATGGCTTATATCTCTGGATTCAACATGATGAGAGCATCAAACCCAGAAAATCTCAGCAATTTTGGAGAAAAACTAAGTCACCAAAAGGTCAAAAAATACCAAAAAAGGACTGCTCTGCCTCTTTTTGGACACACAGAAGCAGCCTTGGGAGATTTCACTTTTGAGGGGGAAAATGACATCCAAATGCAAAAATTCAAGATGTTCTAGACGATAGAAAGGAAGACCTTTCAAATGAGCTATATTCGGCTCAATTTTTCCAAGGGGAAGGCCTCCAAAATTGGGTCTAAAGCGGAGCTATGCACCTAGCCAGTGGCACTGTGGATAGAGCCAGTTTGCTAAAAATTCAAATTTTTGCCTGTTCTCACTGCAAGTTGACTTTTTCTCTCTTCATGGATGATTTTATGATTTTAGTTAATGCCTTGGAATGTAAATGTAATAGTGAAATGATCTTAGAGGGTATATTCATCAGTTTGAGGTGGTTTTGGGGTCAATGAATCAGTTTCCATGCTTATAGAGGCAAGTTGTTCCACTGCCTATATTCCTGTTCCCTATTTGGAAATGGTTGTAGCAGCTCCTTTTCTCTTGGATTCGAACCCTGATGGCTAGCATAGATGGTTTGATGTCTATATTATGTATTTTTTCTATCATTAGCAAAGGTTGGACTCTCTTGGATGCTCTGAGCTACATTGTACATTCTTATCAGCAGTTTGGCAAGGAAATAAACTAGGATTTGTAGCTATTTTTATGGAATACTTGTGCTAAAACGTTTTTGCATATTTTCTTCTTATGTTATTATTTTTTCTCATGTGTTATGTGTGTCACAATCTAATTCATTTCTTCTAGCTGAATGATTTCAAGATAGATAGGTAGAATACATTGTTTACAGTGCTCTGCCTTGGGAAACCATTCAGTTTTGGATGTTTTCTACTGTTTGAGAAGGATACATGATCTTTGCATGCCCTCCTTAGCTCCTCACTAGTATTAAACCTTTCATGTCACTCAATTCCAAGTGCCAAAACACCTACCTACCTCGCCCCATAGAACACTTTGCATCCTGACTTGATTTCCCAGACCCAAAGCTGCCTACTCCATTTGATCCAACAACAAAACCAAAAAAATCAATCAAAAAACCCTATAGCTACTATACCTAGCCTAAAATCCATATTTTATCTAGTCATCTTGACTAAGATTGTCAAGGAGAGAGCCCTCTCCTGACCTGGTAGGGCTAGCTACCAGGTTAAGCTTGGTTTGTGGTTATCCTAGGATTGCCTCAATTCAACCTAAGGTCAATCTAGGCTCTATCATAGTGGCAACCATACTGGAAAAACTAGTTTTATGTTCCTCAGTAAAACGTATCAAGTTCAAATCTAATTTTTGATGTGGATAGGTTGAAATCATTCACCTGGCGACTCTAAATCAATTTCGAGATCAGATCCAAGGAATCCACTAGAGGATGAACCTGACTAGTAGAAACATGAAAGGACAATATGGAAAAGTCAGGTATTCAAGTTGGAATTTCATCCAAGAAATTATGTTCTTTGTTATAAATTATTTCTTCTCTTTTCCTAAGAATGTTAAGAAGGCTTTACAAAATATACTATATTTGAGGAAGGATCCTAGACCTGCATTTGCTTCTTTCCCTTTGAAGATTGTGAATACCAAATATTCACATGCCTTTGATCTTAATCAAGACCCTTCTTCTAAATATTGTGATGATCGTATTCAAACTAATGAACCTAAAGAGACCAAGACTGATTCTACACCTTCTGTACATATTCCTATATCTTGTACAATTCTAGATAGATGCAAACCTCTGATTTTACCTCCTATATCCCATGCTTTCCTTAAAAATCATTACCTATATCTACCAAGATTTGGTGGTGAATGTGACAACATCACTATTGAGAGACATGTACTGAATTTTGAGTCTTTTCTTAACCTTTTTGAACTTTATGAAGAGGATGTAAGTATTAGGCTTTTTGCTCTTTCTTTGCAAGGCAAAGTCAAGAGTTGGTTCAAAACCCTGCTTGACACGAGCATCTTAGATTTCCAGCAGTTCGTCAAAGTTTTCCTCGACAAGTGGGTGGTCAGACAAAACCCTTTCTTGATTCTAGAAGAGTATAACGAGTTGAAAAGATAGCCAGGGGAGACAGTACAACAGTTTTCTGCCAGGTTTAACCAAGTCTATTTTTCAATGCCAATTAATATAAGACTTCCTCCTGGATCTGCACTCTTGCACTACCCAGATGCCTTTGATCCAGAAATGGAGTTTCAACTGAGAGAAAGGAACCTTTCAACACTTGAAGAGATGTAGAACAGTGCAGTAGATGTAGAGGCTAATTTGCTGATCAGAAGGGAAAAGTTGAAGGAAGAAGAGAGGGAGAACATAGATCTAGAAGAATCAACATCTTTAGAGGTAAAGCTCGACATTTTGGTAAGTGCAGTGGAAGAGATGATGCAAAATATCACCACAAGGAATAAATATGATATTCAAGACCAAAACTCACTGATTGAAGAAGAACAAGTGGCTGATCCAAAACATTTTCTTTCTTATCCTAGTTGTCATAGATCTGATAATGATTGTTTTATAAATCATCTTGGAGAAGAGAGATCTGTTGATATGACATGTATGCTTGATGATGTGTTTTATACTCATGATTTCCCTAATTTTGATTAGTGTGATGATGATTATGTTCTCCAAATAGAAGCTTGTCTTGCAGAAAAATAAGCGGCTCGTTTGTGGAAGGACAAAGTTCACTTTCAGCAGCTCGAATACAGTGATCAACCGATGCATATCAGCTATGGAAGTGAGGAGGAAAGTGCAGCAAATTTTGAAGTAAGTGAAGGATATTTGCCTTTTTGTTTTACTTCACTTCAGTTCATCATAGACAACTTTCATGCAATCAGAAATCAATTGTTGATAAGTTTTTATCTTGACCATCTAGAGGGCATTGAAATCCTTGTTCAAGACTTCTCATATATGAAAACTTGGAAGTTGGAACATATGATAAAATGATGCTAGATGATTCCATACCATTTTTTTTTTAATCATTTAAGTTTTTGAAGTGAAATTTGCATAGTATATCTTCAAATGAGTAGCCTGTATAAAATCATGCAATCTCATTGGAACTAATAGAAAATTGGTTGCAACAATCTTTTCAAGATTTTCACGATCCAATAGCTGATGTGTTGGATGATGTCTACAGTGAAAGTCCTTCTCCATTAGCTAACTGTGAGCTTGAAAAAAGTATTGATACAAACTGGATCCAACAGTTGGTTTCTTTGTCAGTTTTAGGAGGAGTCTCATCACAAATATTAGATAAAAGTTTACATTCATGGTATGAGGAGAAGAAAAGTAATCCATTGGATGAGCTAAGTCCCATTGCACATGAATTTCAAGATCCTTATGTATTATTTTTGGAGTTGGATAGAGAATCCATATTATTCAATGGATATGTTTACAAGTTTTCATGGGAATTTCCTTTCAGTAGTTCTCTCTTGTCGCTCATAAACAATCACTTGAGGATAATTCAAACAACATCCAGAATGCTTACTTGGTTGCATTGGTTGTTTCATTTCACTTGATCAGGTGATGAATGGAATAGTTAGAGTAGGTTTTATTGAATAAGCTCCATTTTTAGCATATTTTCCAGTTTGTCAGTTTTGTTTTAGTATTGAGTCAGTTTCAAGTCAATTTGTGTATTTGAGTCATCAGTAGTTAGTCATGTAATTTCAGCTTGAGCTTTTGACCCCATGCTCAATGGATAAGGCTACTTGGTCTACGGTGTTATTGGCACCTCCAAGGAGCTACCATCCCCAATGGAGCCAATGTTAGTGTCAGTCTTTGAAGCCTTCCACCAATGATCAAACATGCTCTTATAAAGTGGTCTTAGGGTGTCAAAGTCAAATTTTGTCATTTCAGTGAGTCTTCAAGTAAAATTTGGTCACTAGGTATTAAGTCAGGACTGTTTTCACTCCTTCCAAAGTTTTCCAAGTGTCGGCCCATGTCACCATTCAGCTGAGGGTACCATCATTCAAAGATTTTTCATCACCATTTCAGGTTCCAATGGGTCATTTTACACCTTGTTCGTACTTCAGTTGTGCTTAGGTAAGGCTCATTTCCCTCTCGTAGGGTTTCGAAGATAATTTTTATTGGATGGTAAAATAATCAACAAAGCTTGTATCTTGATGCTCATACACCTTCCCCTATCCTTAATGTACCTTCTTAAGCACTTCCCATCACTGATATCCCTCAAATTCATCATTTTCCCACAAACCCTAGCTTATTGCTACAATTTGACAATTTTCTAGGATAGGCCTATGTTTTTCCCTTTTGGACCCATTCCCCTCACTAAATATTTCAAATTCCACTTTCCCCTACTTCCTAACATCCCTCCCTATTTTCCAAAATTTTCTCAAGAATTTAGAAGCCCCTTATCCCCTTCATTTCCCTTCATTTCTACAAATCGTCTGTTCCACAGATCGGGATAGGTTTTATTCAAATGATGTTTTTGAGAAATAGAAGATGGATTTGACAAACATGAAAGTGGTTTTTTTCCATAATTGACCCAAGAAGAAAAACCTCTTTCATTTTTTACACAGGTTTCATGGTTTGGGTAAAATGTTGAAAACATCATTTTCCTCAGGAGGGTTGTTGCACCTCTGGAGTGACCTTGGTAAAATAATTTTTTCTCCTAGATAGAATGACCAAATGACTTTCTTGCTGAGTAAAATGATACATAGACACAAATATCTTTCCAATGAGCTATCAAGAGCTCAATTTGGAGTTGAGGAATACCTTCAAAAGTTGACTGCAACAGCACTATATATTTAGGCAGCCTCATTCTATTCATTTTGAGTAGTCTTGGGTGATTGGACTTTCGATAGGGAAAATGAACTCCAAATTGAAAAATTCAAGATGTTCTGGAAAGTAGACTTGACAAGATTTCTAATGAGCTATCCTGCACCCAATTTTGACACAAGGAAGGCCTTCAAAAGTGGTATACAAAAAGGCTTTGCACACCTAGGAGGCGTTGCGCACCTAACAGTCATTCTCAATGTAAAAATACACGGGCGCTATCCACCTGGGTGAGGCACTGTGAACCTGGAAGCCAAGCCCTAAATCACTCCAAATCAAATAATTTGCCTCAAATCATCCAATTTTACATCTTTGCAAGTAAGTACATTAATTTTTCTTGTTGAAAAGGCTTTTACATCAAGGTTTGGTGATTCTTTCACTCATAAAGTCGAAACCCTAGTTGTTACACAAACTATCTCATAAAATTGACAAGCTCCCTCTCTTATTGTTTTCCTATCTTATCCATTTTGTATTGCTCCCTAAAACCCCATTCCCTCATATATTTTCCCTGAATCCTATTCCCACATACAAATTTCCCAAACCCTACACACTATATCCTACTCACTCCCTAAACGCTATACACTATCCCCGAACCTTACTCACTCCATAAAATCCCATTCACACTCCCATTCACTCTCACCTACTCATCCATAAAATCTCTTCATACTCATCTTTCATCCATCCACCCTATCTCATCATTCACCACAAGTGTTCACAGCTATAAAAACAATGGAAAGAGACAGTGAATATGAGGTTAAGGAATACACCCTTAGTGACAGTTCCAGGGAAAGAAACATACAACAAAGTAAGGATCTTAGTGATGAGAGAGAAATATATTTTAACCTTGTTGATCATGAGGAGGCACAATAGCACTTCACTCATCAAGGGGTTGGTGTCATTGACTTAGAAACTTAATATCCAAAAACTGCAAAAGACATGATCATAAAGGAACAAGAGGTTGAGATACAATCCTTGTCAGATAACTTAGAGAGGTCTAAGTGGATGATCAAATTTTTAGAGCAAGAGAACAAACAATTGAGCGACAAACAAGTCCTCATGGAGCTACAAATGATCAGGTAAAACAAGCAAAAGGCCAAGGAGGCAAATGTCAAGTTGACCCCAATTGAGCAAGAGATTGAGAATGATAGGGAAACATGGCTAGAGAGGGTCAACATACACCTTGAGGGGCTGATTGAGAAGACCAAAAGATACAAGAAGATGCTTCATCACATGGCCTACCACTACATGACCTGCAACAAAATCTACAACATAAGGATGAGGAAGCTTAAGGCTAGGTTGAGGAAGGCCTTAAAGAGAAAAAAAAGAGCAAGATAAGTTGAAAATCTTGTCTAAAGCCTCACTATCCCATAAAAGCAACTACTAGTGGTGCCTTGTGCCAAATCTGGGCATGTTTTGATAAATTTTTGTCTTTTTCAAATTTTGGAATTTTGAAAACAGGAAATTTCCCTAGTTCCCTACAACACTTTTTGGAGGAATGGCTTATATGTCTAGATTTAGCATGATGAGAGAATCAAACCCAGAAAATCTCAGCAATTTTGGAGAAAAACTAGGTCATCAAAAGGTAAAAAAACTACCAAAAAATGACCTCTCTGCCTCTTTTTGGACACACAAAAGTAGCCTTGGGAGATTTCACTTTTGAGGGGGCAAATGACTTCCAAATGCAAAAATTCAAGATATTCCAGAAGCTAGTAAGGAAGACCTTTCAAACAAGCTATATTGAGCTCAATTGGGCCAAGGGGAAGGCCTCCAAAATTTGGTCTAAAGCGGGGCTACGCACCTAACTAGTGGCACTGCGCATAGAGCCAGTTTGCTAAAAATTCAAATTTTCGCCTGTTCTCACTGCAAGTTAACTTTTTCTCTCTTCATGGATGATTTTATGATTGTAATTAATGCCTTGGTATGTAAATGTAATAGTGAAATGATCTTAGAGGGTAGATTCATCAGTTTGAGGTGGTTTGGGGGTCAATGAATCAGTTTCCATGCTTATAGAGGCAAGTTGTTCCACTGCCTATATTCCTGTTCCCTGTTTGGAAATGGTTGTAACAGATCCTTTTCTCTTGGATTCGACCCTTGATGGCTAGCATAGGTGGTTTTATGTCTATAGTATGTATTTTTTATATCATTAGCAAAGGTTGGACTCTGTTGGATGCTCTGAGCTACATTGTACATTCTTATCAGCAGTTTGGAAAGGAAATAAACCAGGATTTGCAGCTATTTTTATGGGATACTTGTGCTAAAACGTTTTTTCATAGTTTCTTCTTTTGTTATTAGCTTTTCTCATGTGTTATGTGTGCCACAATCTAATTCATTTCTTCTAGCTAAATGATATCAAGATATATAGGTAGAATACATTGTTTACAGTGCTCTACCTTGGGAAACCATTCAGTTTTTGATGTTTTCTACTGTTTGAGAAGGATAAATGATCTTTGCATGCCCTCCTCAGCTCCTCACCAGTCTTAAACCTTTCACCTCACTCAATTCCATGTGCCAAACCACTTACCTACCTCGCCCCATAGAACACCTTGCATCCTAACTTGATTTCCTAGACCCATAGTTGCCTACTCCATTTGATCCAACAACAAAATGAAAAAAATAAATCAAAAAACCCTAGAGATACTATACCTAGCCTAAATTCCATATTTGATCCAGTCATCTTAACTAAGATTGTCAAGGAGAGAGCCCTCTCCCGACCTGGTAGGGCTAGCTACCGGGTTAAGCTTGGCTTATGGTTATTCTAGGATTGCCTCAATTTAGCCTGAGGTCAATCTAGGCTCTAACAGGCATGAGAAATGTACAATGGACATATACAAAGAAATCATGCTAAAGAATGAAGCTTTAAAGATGAATTTCTATAATCAATTCTAGAAAAAAACATCTATCACACAAAGCATATTGTTAACTGCCTCTGATTCAGAGAAAGGAAGAATGCACATGGCATTTATCCAAGATCAAGTACCTCAGTCTAAAGGAGAGGTGGATTACAAGAAAGCCACCTTTGAGTTTGATATTAAGGATGCGCATTTAATTGATCAGATGGAAATGCACAAACAGACAGGAGAGATGATATTTTCCTCTACTACTAATACTGTCATGACATTGTCTAGATTACAGTCTATAGTTTCCACCATTCGATCACAGCTTGACATGGAAAGGATTTATTCTCATGCCAAATACTCTAGGATTAAAACACTAGAAGACCTGGTAATCATGTGGGGTTATGACCCTGCAAATGTTAAAGCTATAGTGGAATTAATCAAAATGAATAATGAACATATTGGTGCACCCAGGAAACAACTCAAACTCCCAACAACTAAAGATCCTTTGGGTAAGGAAATAAGTGAGGCAGAGAACCAGAATGTAGATATGATGAAGATCATTATTGACAAGAATTCACTGATAAAGAAGATGGAAGTTCAGATAGAAAGACTTATTGATGAAGCTAAGAAATCAACTGTTCCTCTACAAGCACTTCCAATCACTAATATGCCTTCATCAAAGCCTACCACAAGGAGCTATCAAACTGGCACAAGCAGTTCAGAAGATGTCACTTCAATATGAATAAATCCAAAAGTTGGAGAAATAGGTAAAGCAACTGGAAGACATAAAAAGTAGGTGTGACACCAATCATTCAATAGAACTCCAGAGAGCCAAAACTTAGATAGAAAATTGGAAGAAGGTAGCACATGAAAATGCCATTGGTACTCCCCTTGCTCAGGTTGAAGAAATCATTTGGAAAAACATCATCAATGAAAAGAAACAAATTTGGCCCTGCATCAAGATTATGTTTGAAAAAAGAGCACTAGTAGAAAAAGCCAACAAAGCTATTTCTGAAATAAATGATGAGTTAGGAACAATGCCTACAACAAAAAACAAAATCATTAAGTTTCTAAATTCTAGTGATAAATATGAGCTAGAATAATTAGGAGTGGAAGACAGAAACGAAACAATCCTTGAAGTAAAAAAGGTTCTTACTAAGAAGAACTTAGTAACATAGATAGAATAAAATCCCATACTCTGAAATTTGGCATTAATAGATTTTTGTCAAGAATTGAGGCATTAATTAATGAAGCTCTGCCTTCTATTTTTGTGTTGAATGTCAAGCTGATGGACAAAACAGATTATTTTGAAAGATTTCAAAAAAACATGAAAACTTCAATTGCTGCATCATATTTAATGAAGGGATCAATCACTGGCAGAGCTTTGTATCAAGAAGTTGGGAATATTTGTTTTATTCAAAATGATACTCAACATGCTTTTCTAGTAAATCCTACCTTTACTAAATACACTGAGGTAGATGAAATCCATCGAAAGGCTATAAAGGTAACAATTCCAAATTCAGAACTTTGGGAGAAATTGGAAAAATATCAAAAGGAGTAAAGCCTGCCAACATATTATTCTAGCACACCACTCGAACACAATAGTTAGTTACCAGCATCTCCAGAAAAAGAGGTTACTCAGCAACAGATTCTAGCAAAACAGGGCTAGAATGCAGATGCTGTATTCTTCGATCAAATCCTTCAATTTCGTTTTAGTTTTAGATATTTTAGCATGCCTAGTCAATAAGGAATTAACTGTAAAACTCCTTTTTTGTATAAATACCTCCTTCTGATAAAGAATCAGGGGTTTCACCTTGGAATTAGTTTTTAAACAAAATTGTACTAAGGTGGAGATTTTTTTAATGTCAATAAATGATTCTGAGTTATCTACACATGGCTTGTCTTCTAGTGAGTTTGATAGATCCCTATAATACTAGTGATTACCCCATTACTATTGTAGTTTTATCCCTTATTAATATTGTTGTGCCCTTATTGTCCCCATATTTTTATTATTGTGCCCCATAGAATCCATCTATTGTTATTTTTGTGGCTTTATATTATTATTGTTAGGTCGGCTGTGTTATATTGTGACTCCTTAGACTCCTATATATAGAAAGGAGGTTTTTTGATTTGAATCATCGAAGAATTGCTCATTTATGTAATGTAAGGGAGGTTGCCCCCTCGAAGAGGCTGAATTCTAAGGTGTTGATCTATCTTTTCTATCCTTTTCTTGAGCTGGTTTCATAACATTTGGTATCAGAGCTTTCAGGTTGCCTACTAGGTTTTTGCATTTTCTTGCTAACCTCGACAGCTACGAAATCGATCAATCTCGGAGTATCTCATCAAGTGGAAGAACTTATCCACTGAAGATTCCACATGGGAGGATGAGAATTTTATACAGAAGCATCCAGAACTACTTAAGCATTGAGGACAACACTTTTTTTGAAGGAGAGGGGCATGATAGGTCCCTATAATACTAGTGATTACCCCATTACTATTGTAGTTGTATCCCTTATTAATATTGTTGTGCCCCTATTATCCCCATATTTTTATTACTGTGCACCATAGAATCCCTCTATTGTTATTTTTGTGGCTTTATATTATTATTGTTAGGTCGGCTGGGTTATATTGTGACTCCTTAGACTCCTATATATAGAAAGGAGGTTTTGTGATTTGAATCATCGAAGAATTGCTCATTTATGTAATGTAAAGGAGGTTGCCCCCTCGAAGAGGCTGAATTCTAAGGCCTTCATCTATCTTTTTATTGAGCTGGTTTCATAACAGATTTCTTCTTTCTGTTTATCATAATTGTTTCTTCATATAATTTATCTTATAGACAATTATCCAATTAAAAATCTTAATTTAGTATCAATTTAATTTTAATTCATTGTGAATTGTAATTTAATTAAGAGAGTAAGTTACATAGTTGTTTGCTTCTATTACTTCCTCTTGAATGTTAAATTGCATTAGGTTTCTGTTATAATTCAGTTGTATTATGTTGATCATTGAAACATAGTTTTAATGATTTCTTTTTGTAAATGTTTCAGTATCCAGTCTAAGTATATGATCATTTACATTTCCTTTTTCTTCTAAAATCATCACACATCAAATTTAAATTACTATGTGTAAATAAAAAACAACCCTTCATTATATTTAAGATCTTTTTAAGTTTTAGAAACACCTGTTTTAATTAATTGTTCTCTAGTCATCCACAAAATTAAAAACCCAAAAACATTCTAGATGTTTTGGCATAGCCAACTGACCTAGGGTTATCTCAAAGGACAACAGGATCCACCTGCTTTAATACATCACAAATTGTAGATCAACTGAACAAAACACCAACTCAATTCAAACAAAATTGTGAGATCATTGTAACTAGAACACGAAACTGAACTAAGAATATTGCATCAACACACATAATCAACTACAACCCTGATAATTCATATTCCAACATGTATACACTACTTCACTTAAGGAAACCCACGTGTATATTCATTTTTCTGTAGAGAAACCTACGTACAGATCTCAATATACTAAAAAATGTAATTATGAATCAGCAATAGAGTTGACCAGAGTTATTCTAAAATATTTTTTTAGCTTACAAAACCCTCGCATAGTTAGCGGAATCAATAATATTTTCAACCAATCAACATGTAACCAAGTTCAACTTCATCATTCGATCATTTTTACTTCAGACATTATCACTCAACCCAGATCAACATGAGGACATCATTGACAGACAACAGAGATACAACAACATTGATAAGGTTGATCAATCATTTATGGACAAAAACCCTTCCTTTATGTACTTGACTTCAAGGAAACGAATTTATGTGTATATGTGACTTAACAGAGACCAACCTGCGTATAGATCTACAAATTTTTACCTTAAATTGTGCAACTATTTAGAAATTTAGAAAGACCCAAATCATAATATTTAGAGATAAAAACATCTCTCAATACTTAGATCTAGTCAATCCATGATCGGATCATACAATGGAAAGTCATTTTAGGCTCATGATATTGATCAATGATCTTATTCATCGGTGCATAATTATTTTAGATCTATGTGTCAATTATGGCCCTTACAATGAAAATATACTTCAGATTGAAGTATTCATCATAAACCCTTTCACATGCACACTTTGAACTTTTATCTTCACCTCCTTATATAGTTAGAGCCTTAGCCAATACCATGAGTCAAAACTACAGTAGTGTTGGTGGTAATCTTCGACGGGATCAAGTAACCATTATTGCATTCAATATTGTGTGTTAATACCATGGTAAGCACCCTTGGTATTCTTAAATTAGTGTGCTAGCATATACATGGCTTTTCTTCTTTGTACATACATGTGTACACGATTTGGCCTTAATGAACTTGCATATAGATCTTAAAATATTCACCTTTATCAAATTTCTGATTCTAATCTGTAAATATTTGCCCCATCATTCTATTATTCTATTCCATCACACTGTCACCTATGAACTGACATGTTGATTCATCTAGTTACCATATACTTGTTTTGTTACAAGTGAGTTTCCACCAAGGACAACACATGCATCATAATGACAACAATCTCCCCTTATGGACTTGATGGAAACCATGTTGGTCTTGATCACCTAAAACTGTAGAAACCTATTAGATATATCAAATAATCGTTATTCAAACAACAAGATACTCTCCCCCTTTGAAATCAAGGTCAAAGAGTAGACCAAAGATCCCCCTTTGGATCTAATTTGCAGTGCACTATATTGTCCATGATGCCCCTGAGCACATGTTGAATATTCAGAAAGATTTTCAAATGAAGAACATGACTCTATATAACTCAACTAAGTATGACTTACTATCACCAAGGACTCATACTTACATCAATCACCCAACCAATTGGGGATACATATTTGACTCAACCGCCCAACCAAGTGGGATTACATTTTTGACACTACCATCGAACCAAGTGGGATTAAATATTTGACATGACCTCAAAAGTCCATACATTATTGAATATGAAAATTATTACATCATAGGTCTCCACATGACCTTTACATCAAGTGAAAAATATGACATTAATAACTGAGACCAAAATATCTTAATAGTATCATAATTCAGCAACCATAATGCTAACAATGCATTATACTCTGCAAGGCTAATTATCCCCCTGAACCTGTGCTACTTGTTCATTGTCAACAACTCATTCATAAAAACATATTCATTAATTAGATAGCAATCAATGGGAAAAACATAACTTAATACCATATCAACAGACTGTACCCATATACACCAGACCAAGAAAAATCAAATCATAGCTATCAGTAGCATGTCTGAGGTTGATCTTGATTCTGTCCCACTCTTTTTCTATCAGAGAAAAACATATGTGATTTTTTGCAAAGAAACTTGCATATATATGCGACTATACTTCATGAAACTCGTGTACAAAAATAAACCTTTTGAATTTTCACTTGTAGACTAAGCATACTAGATTAACAACAAAATGAGGCAAAGACAACCCCCAGTTTCTGTCTGAGATGTTCAAATGCTTCTTTGGGAAGATGTTTAGTAAATATATCAACAACTTGTTCTTTGGAGGGAACATACTGCAATTTAACCTTTTTTCTGAAGCACTTATTCTTGTATAAAGTGATACTTAATTGGAATATGCTTGGTCTTGCAGTGCATAACATGATTTTTCAAAATACTAATAACATTTGTATTATCACATGGGATGGAGATGGGTGGAGAACATTTGATTTGTATATCTTGTAATGCTTCCATCATCCAGAGAAGTCATTTGCAACAAGATGCAACAACCACATATTCTGCTTCCGCTTTAGATAAGGCAATGGAACTTTTCTTCTTGCTGAACCAAGATATCAATCAGGGCCCCATGTAAAATGCACCTCCATTAGTGCTTTTCTGGTCATCAACATTTCTATCCCAATCCGCATCTCTGTATTCATTAAGGGTAAGATATGCATATTTAGGATACCATAGAGCAAAGGCTTGGGTTACTTGGATGTATTTTAATGCTCTCTTAATTGGATGAAGATGTTATTCCTTTGGATTTTCTTGGAAACGTCCAATAATCCCAACTACATGCATTATATCTAGTCTAGTACCTGTTAGATAAAGAAGACTTCCAATCATAGACCTGTACTCTACTTAGTTTACTATGGGAGAATCATCATTAGAACTGAGGCTACATCCTATTATCATGGGAGTACACACAGGTTTGCAATCTTCCATCCCATAATTCTTTAGAATCTTCTTGAGATATTTTGTTTGTGAGAGAAATATGCCATCTTTTGCTTGTTTCACTTGTAGACCAAGAAAATAGGCTAGTTCCCCAAGTAGAGACATTTCAAATTCTTGGTGCATAACAAAAGAAAATTTTTGACTCATGGATTCTTCATTATTGCCAAAGATTATATCATCAACATAAACAACAATAATTAGTAGTTTATCATCCTCAGTTTCTGTGTACAAGTTGTTGTCTGCGGATCCTTTTATGAAAATTTGTTGTTGAAGATATTTTTCAAGACAACAATACCATGCCCGCAGAGCTTGTTGTAGCGCATATAAATCCTTTTTGAGTTTGCATACAAGGTTTTCATCATTCCCCAAAATGAATGCTTATGGATTTTCAATATATACCTCTTCTTTTAGATATCCATTAAGGAAAGCAGATTTTACATCCATTTGATAAACTTTGAAATGTCGAAAACTTGATATTGCAAGAAACATTCTTATGGCTTCAAGTCTAGCTACTGCTGCAAATGTTTATTCAACGTAAATACCTTCTTCTTGATCATAAACTTTACAAAAAAGTCTAGCTTTGTTCCTACTCACCTCTCCATTTTCATTCAACATATTTTTGAATATCCGTTTTGTCCCAATAACATTTTTATCATGAGGCCTTCAAACCAATTCCTAGGTATCATTCTTTTCAATTTGATCAAGTTCTTCATCCATGGCCTTAACCCAAAATTCATCTTTACTAGCTTTATTTACATTTTGTGGTTCAATGGTGGATAATAAAGCTAGATAACTAGGAGATCCTACAAGGATTCTTCTTGTTTGTACCCTAGATTCCTTTTCTCCTAGAATTTGAGTTTCTGGATAATTTTTTTGAACATACCTGGATGTATCCTTTTCTATGTCTGAAGTGTATTCTTCTTATACCTCACTAGTTTCTTCTTCTATATCATTGCAATTTGATGTGGGAAAGCATTCATCATCATCATACTCTTTTGTTGATGTTATGTTTTTGGGATCTGTGCATGCTTCATCAATCACAACATCAATGCATTCAACAATTTTCCGAAGTCTCCTATTGTAACATTTGTATCCTTTTCTTCTAGATGATTAACCAATAAGTATTCCTTCATATTTTCTAGCTTAAAACTTACCAAGTTTTTCATGATTATTTTTTATGAAACATTTGCTTCCAAAAACTCTAAAGTGCTTTACAATGGAAGGCTTACCATACCAAAGTTGATACAGAGTTTTATCGCTAGTCACACAAACATGATCCTTGTTGAGAATAGTTATTTTGGTATGTGCAATTTCACCCAAGAAGGTGTCAGGAGTTCTAGACTCATCAATTATAGCATGAGCCATTTGCTAAATAGTTCTATTCATTCTTTCTTCCATGCCATTTTGTTGAGGAGTTTTAGCTACAAAAAATTGTCTTTTTATGCCATGTTGTTCACATATATCAAATCATTTATCTTATATGTATTCTCCTCCTCGAACAGATCTGAGACATTTGATTTTTAGATCTAATTCATTTTCAAATAATGCTTTGAAGACATTAAATCTATCAAATGCTTCATCTTTGTGTTTGAATAAACTGATCCAACACATTCTAAAAAAGTCATCAATGAATAAGATATAATATTTTTCTCCATGAGGTGAATTTTTCCTTATTGGTCCACAGAAATCAATATGTATAAATTCAAGAGGCTTACTTGCTGATCCTTCTTTGGCATTGAATTGAAATCTAGTTTTTTTACTAAATTGAAATGACATACAGATGGTACATTTTGGTAGGGTGATGTTGGGTAGATCACGAACAGCTTTGTGCCTACTTGATTTTCTTATTTGAGAGAAGCTTAGATGTCCCAACCTTTTCTATCATAAGCAGTTTCCCTCTAGTTTTCCTAGGTAACATTTTTCTTGGACACCTTTCAATATATACAGATTTCTTGGGGTTCTTGTTCATTTTATTATGGTCTTTCATGTGTCAAGTTCACAAACCACACATTATTTTGATAGGAATACCATCTCATTTCCTTGGTCACACATTTGGATAACACTCAAAAAGTTATGATTTAATCCATCAACATACATAACATTACCATCTTTAACCTTTTCTTTTAGAAAAACAAAACCTTTACCCATAATGACAACAGGTGAGTCATTTCCAAGAAAGACATTCTTTTCTTTATCTAAAGAATTGTATGAAATATGTTTATATCTATCAACTGCCATTTTTTTTGAGCACCCTCTACCAATGTACCATTGATTTTATTGTCCTTCTACAAACAACACTATGCCACAACTTTCACACTGTAACTCCTTCCTTTTCTATACCTTAGAATTTATTGATATTTTGTCTTTTTGAGATGTTGGCTATAATTTTCTCCTGCATTCAGATTCGTCATGCCCAAGGTTATTTCAAAAGGAAAATTCAATTTCATATTTAAGAGGTGAGAAGTTATTACAAGTGTTCTTCTTGAATCATGTCTCATTCCTTTGTTTTCTTACTTCTCTAGTCATGATGGTTTTGTATGTAACACATTGAGCATCCTTATGACCAAAATTATGACATGAGAAACATTTCCCATTAAAGAATAAATTCTTATGATCATAGAATATTTTGGTGTTGTTTACCTTTTGATTGGTGCTTCTGTTGTTGTTAATCCTTGGATTAAAGTGAAAATGATTTACCTGTGGAATGTCTTTATTATTTTGTTGAGGACTGAAGCTTTGCTGACTGGTTTTTGTTGCATTTAGATAGCTTTCGGTGGTGGTTGAAGACTCTTCTATTTGAGATGTTTTTATAGTGTATGCAAGACCTATCTTCATAAGAGGAGAGTGTTCTACCTTGATAGTTTCATCTAAGGTTTTAGAACCTTTAGTATATCTAAGATTCAGAGTTTTTATTTTCTCAAGTTCCTTTCTTAGACTTTTTACTTCACATTCTAACTTATTATGTTTTTAATTTTCTATAAGGTGATGCTTCAATGTATATATGGCTACATTGTTTTCTTCAAAGAAAATTTTGAGTTGAGTAATTTCTTCAAAGAAATATTTTTCCTCTAAAGCATGCACAAATTTATCATTAGACTCATTAGTATTTTTCTCAAAAGCCATGAGTAATTTAAGATCTTGATCAAATTCTCCTTTTTCACTATTTAACAAGTCATACTATCATCATCAGTATAATAAATTCTATTTTTAAATCGTTTCATATTACCTTTTGCAATATCCTTCCCTTTCTCATGCTTCTCTTTATGAGTACATTTAGCATCATAATGACCAACTCTACCATAAGAAAAACATTTGAAGGGAAGCTTACCTATGAACCTTCTAGTGCCTAGTTGAATTTTATTTACAAAGTTCACCTCATCTTCTTCTGATATATATCCTGATTCCTTGTGTTCTTCCTCTTCTTTTCCTTTTGTAGATGCTTTAAATGCGGCTTCTCTGACTTGTGAGGGACCTCCTTTCCTCATTTCAAAAGTAGTTACGATCCCATGAAGTTTGAAAAAAGTAAGAGTCTATAGATCCTACTTCTCTTCAATGGCAGACACTTTTGACTCGAATTTAGGAGTTAGATATCTTAAGATTTTCTCTACTAAAGTGGTTTCCTTTATTTATTCACCCATATTTTTCATGCGATTCACAATCTCATCTATATGTAGAAAGAAACTAGCAATACTTTCATCATTATGCATTCTGAGCATTTCATATTGAATTCTAAGAGTTTGTAGTTTAGCACTTTTTTACATGGTAATGCCTTCATAGATTTTTATGATTTTTCCCCATATTTCTTTTGCCGTGTTTAATTGCATAACTTTGAAAAATTTTGATTCTTTCAGGCTTCCCAATAATGCATTGACAACTTTGGCATTGGTTTCATACATTTTATTTTCTTCTACATCTGAGGGAACTTTAGCTGGATATTGGTAACCTCCTTCCACAATTTCCCAAAAATCTTCTCCAAGGGACTGAAGATAGGAGTTGGTTCTTGTCTTCCAATATATCAAATTATTCCCATTGAAGAGTGGTGATCTGATAGATGTCGTTCCATCTTGATGCTCATCTTGGAATATTTTCCTTCAAGCGATGAAGCTTCTTTTGAAGGACTTGCTTCGATACCAATTTTTTGGAAAAATACTGGGGGGTGAATCCATATTTTAAAAACTCAATAATAATTTTCTTTTCTAAAATATGTACGTGACTTTACTGAACCCTACTCATATATGTACAAGACTATTGTAAAAGAAACTAGTGTATGCTTAACAAACTTGTAAAACAACTCATTCTTTATTTGTTAAACTTAAACCAGAATGTAAGAGATTTATCGAGCATTTGATAAGTACTAAGAAGGCACAGTAAGAATAGAATAAAGTATCACACATAAGCAACAAACATGAACACCAAGATTTAAGGTGGAAACCCAATGTGGGAGAAAATCACTACTACTATCATTTCCATCTTTAAACTTATTAATATAAAAAAATTCTTACATTATTGTATTGGTGCAGACTCATGCTGATATGCATGCACCCAACTGTTGAAGTCTACAGCCTTCACTTGTTCTCTAGTACCTACCAAAAGGGAGCTCCAACCCCCTGATTTGATTATTAGATATTATTGTCAGGAGGCTTCGACTTCCTCACTGAAGGCTCCAACCCCCAGCAACATCCGTGGACCATGTTTCATAAATTTTCACACTAGATCTGCCTGATTTAATACATCACAACTTGTAGATAAACTTAATAAAACACTAACTTAATTCAAACAGAATAGTGAGATCATTGTACTCATAACACAGAATTGAACTCAAAATACTACATCAACACACAAAATCAACTGCAACTCTAATCATTCATATGTTGACATGTATACACTACTTTACTTAAGGAAACCCACGTGCATATGCACTTTTCTCTAGATCAACCTACATATATGTCTCAATATATTAAAAACTTGTAATTCTAAATCAGCAACAGAGTTGACCAGAGTTATTCTGAAATATTTTTTTATCTTATAGAACCCTCACATAGTTAGCAGCATCAATAATATTTTCAACCAATCAACATGTAACAAAATTCAACTTCATCATTCAATCAGTTCTACTTTAGACATTATCATCAACCCAAATCAACATGAGGACATCATTGAAAGACAAAAAAGATACTATAACACTGATCAAGTTGATTAGACATTTATGAACATAAACCCATCCTTTTTGTACGCGACTTTGAAGAAATGAACTCATGTGTATATGTGACTTAACTGAGACCAACGTGCATATAGATCTACAAATTTTGACCTAAAATTGTGTAGCTCTTTAAAATTTTAGAAATACCCAGATCATAATATTTAGAGATAAAAACATGTGCCAATACTTAGATCTAGTCAATCCATGAGAAGATCATACAATGGAAAGTCATTTTAGGTCTCATGATCCTGGTCCATCATTGTATTCATCAGTGCATAATTATTTCAGATCTATGTGTCAACTATGTCCCTTACAATGCAAATATACTTTCAGTTGAAGTATTCATCCAAAACCCTTTCACATGCACACTTAGCACTTTGATCTTCACCTCATTATATAGTTAGAGCCTTAGCCAATACCATGAGCCAAAACTACACTAGGGTTGGTGGTAATCTTGGACGGTATCAAGTAACCATTACTACGCTCAATATTGTGCGCTATAACCATGGTAAGGACCCTTGGTATTTTTAAATTAGTGCACTAGCATGTAAGCGAATTTAATTCTTTGAACCTAATGTATACATGACTTTGCCTTAACAAACTCACATATACATCTTCAAATATTCACCTTTATCAAACTTCTGATTCTGATCTGTAAATCTTTATCCTATCATTTTGTTATTTTGTTCCATCACTCTGTCACCTCTAAACTGACTTGTCCATTCATCTAGTTAGCATATACTTGTTCTGTTACAAGTGAGTTTCCATCAAGGACAACGCATGCATCATAATGCCCATAATTTGCAGAACTTATTATAGTGCTTTGGAAAAATTATAAAAGTTTTCAACATTTTCCTCTTCTACTTCAATTATTGAGGCATATCCCCAACCAAATCCAATTTCTTTGCTGTGTGTCATGGGAATACACCTAGGGTAATATCTATGGAAACTTAACTAGCCAAATTAAAAATGTTGCAACTCTTCAACTTCTACTTTCACCTCCTTGAAACTTTTAGTATAGTAAGCCTCAATGTTTAGTGGAAAGATAAGACATGGAGCTTTCATTGCTTTGACCAAGGTTTTGAAAAAACCTGCGGTGAGTTGGTAATCGACCTCCCAAAACACCATTTTGTCTATAATAAATATAGGAAGAGAATAGGGAGGATTGTCAGCACAAAAAACTATGATATAGGTAGCATCATCATTATGAAATTACTCTGCAATATCATGTAGAGAGGCCCTAGCTTCATCGAACATGCATGGAGGCCTTGTTTTGAAAATTTCATTATATAAAGAAGAAATGAAGTATTTTGCAATATTTTCATACATCCCTCTATATCCCATGTTCCATAACCCTTTGAAATAGATATGCATAAGTAATTTCTCTTCAGGACTCCACGTCAAGCCAAGCTCTTCGATGCCATGTTTTGCACATATTGCATCCAATAGGTAGGACTCCATATAAAATTATTTTTTCTCCCCTTACAAGATTCTTTACTACATGGGCATACTTAAAGGAGAAAATTCACATGTTGTTAGGCCCCTATACTACTAGTTTAACCCCTTATTGTTATTAGTAGAACCAAATTATTATATTGACGTACCCATGTAGTGCCCATATTGTTAATATTGTGCCACATAGAAGCCCACTATTGTTATTATTGTGCCCTTACATTATTATTGTTATGTCGGCTCCGATTATGTTATGACCCCTTAGGCTCCTATATATAGAAAGGAGGTCTTTTAGTTGTATCATCCAAGAATTGTTCGTTTATGTAATGTAAAGGAGGTTTCCCCCTTGAAGAGGATGAATTCTAAGGCATGGATCTATCTTTTCTATCTTTTCTTGAGCTGGTTTCATAACATTTGGTATCAGAGCTTTGGATTCTAAGGTTTCGCTGCTCCAAACAGGTCATCGTGGAATTTTCACTATAACCTTTTTTCTGTGATGTTTCAGAAGCTCCAAAAAAAACCCATTTGAGAAGACATCGTGCTGAAGCTTGGGTCCAAATTTCAGAGTGTTTCGCGCTATATTTGCAGAGATATAATCTGAGAAAGTTGGTCTTTTTGCAGACTCCTGAATTACATTCCAAACAGTTGACCTGGGGAAAATCATCATAACTTTCTCTCTGAGCATTGGATTGAAATTTTGTAAGAAGGTACAGAAAGAGGACGGACTGTAGTTTCTTGTATATATTTTTCAGAGCGAAAGGTCAAAACAGGGACACGTGGCACGTCATACAAGTTTGCTCTACTGAATTAGTCTATAATTAGGTCACCGTGGGAGATTTGACATAACTCTTCATTGGAGAATCCAATTGGGTTCAGACTGGTGGCATTGGAAAGAGGACATAGAGGGCTACCATAGGTCACAAGTTTAGAATTGGATGACCTAAAATTCCAGAGATACATCAGAGGAAATATCGAGCTCCTACAAAGTGAAAAAAGGTGTGTAGATTTTCTAAATTTTTGCTTAAGCTTGGTTTGAAAAATTATTTTGAAGGAATTCAAAGGGCATAGTAGAGCATTAGTATCGGTAACTGATGCCCTGAGGAAAGAAAATGCAAACACCTAGTAAACAATCTAAAAGATCTAGCATGACTCATGAAGAAGAGGAAGAAATGCTACATGATATATCAAAATTACAAGACCAAGTGCAACAAATTTCACTCTCACAAAAGCTAACAAAAGCTAAGATAAATGGAGTGCAATTTAAGATAAAGGGCGTGGAAGCCAAGATTGACGATTTGAAGATAGATTTGAAGGCAGATTTGACAAATTTTCTACAAGAAATACTTACTAATGGTGAAAGGGGAGGAAAGGAAACTCATGATGCAAACAAAGGAAATGTTAATCATGATTTCATAGACTCTAATGTTGGATCGAAGACGCACCATATTCCAAAAATCGATATGAGGAAGTTTGATGGCAAGGATCCCGCAACATGGATATTACAGATGGAGCAATTTTTCGATCTCAATAATGTGCAAAACACACAAAAGGTACATATTGCAACTTTATATTTGGAACAAAATTAGTTTGTATGGTATCAATGGCTTTGCTCTCGTAAACAATTTATCACTTGGGCAATTTTTACGGAAGACATGATAGCACATTATGAGGATACAAAAAGAAACAATTTTTTTAGCCAATTGATAAGTCTCAAACAAAAGGGTTTAATAATGGAGCACATTGAGGAGTTCCAAAAATTGAACATAAGGGTGAAAAATATTCCAAAGGAGCATAGGGTCTTTAAAGGATAATATCCAACATGATGTTCACCTTTGGGAACCTAATTCATTAGAGAAGGCATTCAGGTTAGCAAGAAAAATGGAAAGCAAAATTATGGCAACCAGGAAACATACCACTCACAACTATAAAGACGGAAGTGTTGTTGCCGCTAGTCTTCCACAACCTATAAGGTTGACACCACAAAAATTGGAAGAAAAAAGAGCAAAAGGGCTTTGTTACAGTTGTGATAACAAATACACTAAAGGTCATAAGTGTGCTGAGAATAAATTATTCTACATAGATTGTGAAGAGGAAGAAGAAAGGGAGAAAGAAAGGTCAAAAGAAGAGGATATACTCTAGGAACAAAGCCTGGATGAAGAACAAATGAATCCGACCATATCTTGTAATGCATTGGCGGGAATTACCACTCCTCAAACCATCAAGATAGAAGGACAAATCAAGAAGAAAAATGTAATAGTGTTGATTGATTCAGGAAGTACCCACAATTTTATTCATTGTAAGGTAGCAAAAGAATTGAATTGCTTCTTATATCCAGCACCAGAGTGTCAAGTGATAGTTGCAAATGGAGGAACAATAAATTGCTCTAGAAAGTGCCATAATATCAATCTATCCAAGGGAGAATATGTATTGACTAGCCCAATGCTTTCCATTCCAATGGGAGGTGCTGATGTTGCATTAGGAGTCCAATGGCTACAATCCTCGGGTACAATAGCTTTTAATTTTCAAGAAATTTTCATGAAATTTTATCTGGAAGGAAAGGAAGTTGAATTAAGGGGTATTGCAGGGGAACCGGGAAAGATAATCAGCTGTAACGGTATGACAAAGCTTCTAAAAAAGGAACGAAAAGGTGTAATTGCACAATCATGTTTGCTAGATGTTTCCACATTGGAATCATCTATTTCTCCAGATCTTCAAAAAATCTTGGAAAATCATTCCCAGGTATTTGAGACTCCCAAAGGTCTCCCACCTATTCATGATCATGGTCATGCTATTCATCTGATTCCAGGAAGTGTTCCTCCAAACATCAGGCCGTACAGATATCCCTATGCCCAAAAGAGTGAAATTGAACGTATGGTTGCAGAAATGCTAGAGGATGGTATAATTCAACCGAGTCAAAGTTCTTTCTCTACTCCAGTAGTATTGGTGCACAAGAAGGATGGATCATGGCACATGTGTCTAGATTATAGGGAGCTTAACAAGCTCACTATTAAAGATAAGTTTCCCATTCCTGTCATTGAAGAATTACTGGATGAATTGCATGGATCAATTTACTTCACCAAGTTGGATCTTCGTTCAAGATATCATCAAATCAGAATGAAGACTGAAGACATTCCGAAAATAGTGTTTAGAACTCATGGGGGTCATTATGAATTTTTGGTCATGCCTTTTGGCCTTACCAATGCACCCTCAACATTTCAAGGTTTGATTAATTCAATTTTCAAACCATTCCTTAGAGAATTTGTGTTAGTAATTTTTGATGATATACTAATCTACAGCAAGTCTTGGAAGGATCATGTTGAACATGTTGACAAGGTGCTACAACTATGAGAGGATAAACAATTATATGCAAAAAGATCCAAATGTTTCTTTGGAGTACAAGAGGTGGAATATCTAGGTCATATTGTATCTCATGAAGGAGTTAAGGTAGACCCTAGCAAAATTAAATCCATTAAGGAATGGAAAATCCCCACATCCATAAAGCATCTGCGAGGATTTCTCGGGTTGACAGGGTATTATCGCAAGTTTGTTAAGAATTATGGGAGAATAGTAGCACCTCTAACAACACTATTGAAGAAAGATGCATTTTCATGGACCCTAGAAGAAACAAAGGCCTTCAAACATCTTAAAGAGGCAATGTTCCAAGCACCTGTCTTAGCTACACCAGACTTCACAAAAACCTTTATTGTGGAATGTGATGCTTCAGGAAATGGAATTGGTGTTGTTTTAATGCAAGATGAAAGACCCATTTCTTTTGAAAGTCATCCAATCAAGGGAAATTTTTTACACAAAGCTATTAATGAGAAGGAAATGTTGGCAATACTCCATGGACTTAAGAAATGGCGACCCTACCTAATGGGAAGACACTTCAAGGTAAAAACGGATCATGATAGCCTTAAATACCTTTTAGAACAAATATTATCCTCTGAAGAGCAACAAAAGTGGGTCACAAAGATGTTGGGTTATGACTTTGAAATCATCTACAAAAAAGGGAAGAAAAATGTGGTGGCAGATGCACTCTCAGGAAAGGATGAGGATGTGGAAGTATTGTTTTGTGCTATTTCTATTATCCAACCAGATTGGACAAATGAAGTAAGGGATGAATGGAAGAAGGACAAAGAAGTATGGCCACTTATTCAAAAGTTGCAAAAGATCCCATTTCAAACAATATTGCCAAAAATTGAAGAGGAAGGAAAAATCATATTGGAACCTGGAGCAGTCACAAAAAGAAGAACCCGACAGCTACGAAATCGATCAATTTCAGAGTATCTCATGAAGTGGAAGAACTTACCCACTAAAGATTTCACATTGGAGGACAGAATTTTATACAGAAGCATCAAGAACTACTCAAGCGTTGAGGACAATGCTTTTTGAAGGAGAGGGGCATGTTAGGCCCCTATACTACTAGTGTAACCCGTTATTGTTATTAGTACAACCCACTTATTATAATGATGTACTCATGTAGTGCCCATATTGTTACTATTTTGCCACATAGAAGCCCACTATTGTTATTATTGTGCCCTTACATTATTATTGTTATTTCGGTTCTGATTATGTTATGACCCCTTAGACTCCTATATAATGAAAGGAGGTCTTTTCATTTGTATCATCCAAGAATTGTTCATTCATGTAATGTAAAGGAGGTTGCCCCTCAAAGAGGCTGAATTCTAAGGCGTGGATCTATCTTTTCTATCTTTTCTTCAGCTAGTTTCATAACACATGCTTTCACAGTTAAATATTGTCCTTTTAGTGGGATATGTATGCAGCAACGGGGCCCACATTTCCCAAAAGGTTTCAACATTTTATTTTCCATACAATCTACACATAATAATATCCAACATTGATAAACTTTCCTAATAGATTTATTCTTGTATATCCCATCTGCTTTGTACCTAAACTTATTTTTCTCTTTCTACCAACAATTCAACACATCCTTTCTTATGCCATCAAAGTTAGAGAACCACCTACTTCTGAAAGTCTCTTAATGTCTTGGCAACTTATAATAGTATGCAATGTATTTTGCTATGAATGACGCCACAAGTTCTCCTTTTCCACTTTTGACTGCACATTAATCCTCATATGTATGCTGAAGAATCCACTTTATAGTCTATGCACATGCGAAGACTGGTGGCTTTGCGATAAAATTGTGTAGCCAAGGCTTATTTACATTGATATGCACCTGAAATTCCTCTTCTTCCTATAGGATGTATTTCTTAGAAAAAATTGTATATATTTCACCCCACGTAAGCTCTATTTCCTTGTCAATATAACAATACAAACAACTTAGGAGGGTTGTTCACAACATTAGAGGAAATTTCATCCTAAAAGTTGCCCTCCTAAAAATAATAAAACAATAAAATAGGAATTGTGAATTTTGGAGGGAAAAGAAGAAAACTAATTTTTAATTGCTTTTTTGGCTTATATCCTTATAAGTTTACTCAAATTTCAAGTGTATACACTCATTGGATGAAGAATTAAATTCCACATCCAATGAGTACCCATTATCCATACTTTTGAGAAGACCCACATTGATAAAAATTGAAGATATATTAAAACAATGTGTTCAACACGTTATTTTAATGTATCGTCAATTTTTATCAATGTGGGTATTCTTCAAAGTATGCATAATGGGTACTCGTTGGATGTCGAATTTAATTCTGCATCTAACGAGTGTCTAGACTTGAAATTTGAGTAAACCTATTAGGAGATAAGCCAAAAATACAGTAAAAAATAGTAGTTATTGTTCTTTTCCCTCCAACATATTTACATATACTTCTTTTTGAATTTAAAGTATTTTGATTGGTTTAGATATTTTGACATGGAAATGACATGAAAAATTCATGGGCACTTTTAGGCTAAAATTTCCTCTAATGCTCCTTTTATGTTTCTTTCCACCCTACTAGAGCTCCTTCTAAGTCCTCTTATGATAGGTGGAACCATCTCTTTGGATAAATAGGATATGATAAGGCAATATAGTTCAATTCTACTTGAAATCTCAAATATATTCATTATAAAGAAAAAAAATGCTATATTACATCAATGTTAACCACTACTTGCAAATGAAAATATAATGGTCTAGGTCATGTTTTGAGATGTGAAGGTTTAGCTAGCTATGCTTGTCAGAGAGGAAATTTTTCCGGAAGTTACAAATTCAAATGATGGAGAAAGCCAAATTTTATATTTGTAGTGCCACTTAGGATTGTAACTAAAATATGAAACCTAAGTGAAGTGTAGGCTTATTCTAGTTGCAAATGTTCTTCATAATGTAGGTTTCATTTTGGGAAAACAATGCCATTATTAACTGGAAATGTGACTTCTAACCTCAATGGATTTAAGACCAAGGTTAGTCTTACTTTCATGATTCAACCTCATTGCATGTTCAAAGTGTGACCTAGTCATAATCAAAATTGAAGGCTTTAGTATAATTCACATCTTTTAGCTCTAGTCTCATTGCAAAATATAGATGTGATTTGCGACTTCAAGGGTTGAGGGTCCCTATATAAGTTACACATTTTATCTCTAGTGACACTACAACTTAAGAATGTGACCTGCCCCTTGAAAAAGGAGGAATACCATGCTAGTTGTATTTCTTAACCATAGTTCGTTTGGGTACCAAGGAGAGTGTCAATTTTCACTTGCTTGAAAGGGGCTTATTTATTAACAGATTATAAAGAGAGTGTTGGGGTTTGAAAACACTATTAAAAAGGAGTCTCGTGAATTTACAATGGTTCGGAGAATAAGCATGATTCCCCTAAATAAAAAAATAGAATTTTGAGCCAAAAACCATATGATTTCACCAATTAATGGATGCACACAATTACATTGTGGAATTTTAGTGAATGCATATGATTTGTGTTATTTGATATAGCCATTGTCAGAAATATGAATGAAATTCAAGTTAGGAAAAATTAGTAAGACTAGGGTATAAACCCTTGACATTGGAGTGATAGGTTAGTGTTCAAGGCCACAAGTGTCAAGTCTTGAAATTAAGAAGAGAATCCATGCATATTTGAGAGCTTAGTTCAACTAGTCAATAGAGAGGTCAAATGAAAAATCTTGATGGTTGAATGCAAAGATAATAGGGAGGAAGGTGACCATTATTAGCTATAAGTATGCAGGTCTATGGGAAATGAATTTATTTAACACTTGGAAGGTAAAATCAAAGCAATGATGACAAGGAGATGTGTTGCTTACCCTATAGTCACAATTCCAAATGTTATCTGAAGGAGAGGTCAGTTGATCCAACATTGAAGATAAAATGAAATGAAAGAGGGGGGCACTTTTGATATATAGGAGATGGAACATGTGGAGAAGTAAAAACTTGAAAATGTGACTTGACCTTTGTGCATGCAATAAAGTTAGTCTTAGTCACACATCATGCATCTATGAAACAATCATAAGTTATTATGAACTAGAAATGCAATATGTCACTTAGGAGGGTGATTTGTTCAGAGAAAGTTACAAATTGCACTTCCAAAGGCTAGGGAAACTAGCACTGTATGTTGCAATTGTGACTTACAATTATGGTAGAAAAATGCAAGTTTTAAAGCTTCAAGGATAGGCTTACTAGAATGAAATGAAACCATAGTTAGGTCAAAGGAGCTGTCAAAGCCTAAGAAACCCTAGGAAAGGTGTGAAAGTAAGTTGAATAAATGGGTCTCCAATTTTGAAAATGGTAAAAACTTCTAAGCTTTTGTAGTAGCTACAACAAGTATGCATAGGCCAAGGTGAATATATAGGTTGATACCATGGTTGAAAATATGTAATGTAACTTGTATTGAAAGAGGAGGGTTAGTTCATACCTTGATAATATTTTCTTTCGCCTCATGTCCTCTTTTAATTGACAAAGAAATGCTACTCCATGCTCCTTTCTTCTCCTTGCTACACAACTTTCAAACATAGAAAAGATGGAAATTGGATTTTTTAGTTATTTTCTTCACATACATAACACATCTCTATGACATATAAGGGGAACTCATTTCTAGGATGTCTTTTACTGTATCTAGGGAAAAATATAGCTAATATCATTTTTGTTTCTTCTTAGTTTTTATTTATCTATAATGTGTCCATCGACATAGAAAAGGTGTGTATGATCTCATTTTTAAAATCCTCTAACATACCCCTATTTCATTCTTAGTAATTGTGGTGGAGGAAGAGGGGATTACCAAACCCTTATTTCCTCTACCTCTTTCTCTAACACCTATAGAATGATTCTAGAATATGTTTTTGATGTATTCATACTTGAGCTTATAAATATTTCCACTGGCTAGCATGTTGAGGGTCTCCATTAGTTCTTCCTTGACTCCTTGCAGTAAGACTACTTTCAAGGAATCTGTGTCAAGAGTGTAGTTATGTTCTCTCATGTAATTTATATAAAATCTTTCCTCAAATACTTATATGGATGCTTCTACTCCTTGAGCCATTTTGAATATTTCATCATGTATGTCCCTTTCTCTAGAATAATAATTGTATTTGGTGTTGAAATATTATTGCATTTGTCCTTATGAAGTTATGCTTCCTTCTTATAGGCTCATAAACCAATAGAGGGTTGCATCGTTGAGGGTAGAGGGAAACAATTTGAGCTTCTTCTCATCTGTGGTGAAATCATCTGTCTTACAAACTACAAAATCAAACATAAAAGTGTCAGGATCTTCAATAGCCAATCCACATAAGCGTGGGAGAGGAGATGGACTGATATTTTTCATTTTTGCATCCCCATGTTCCTTCTTGATAGGAAAAACTTCAAGCTACCTATTTCCAACCATATTATTAGTGGGTAATGAAGGTAATCCTCCTTCCGCAATATCCTCAGAAATAATTACTTGCTCACCTAAAAAATCATCAATATCCTCTGACAAAGTAGGAGGCTCACAGTTAGCAAGAGAAGGATGGATTCTTGTGAAAGTGGGGCTTTTTTATAATAATAAAAATCCTTTGTCATCCTTGATTCTTTGAGGCATAAAGAAACACATATTTTTATATTTTATTTTTATTTTTATATTAGCTAAGTGAGAATGCTTATGCAATTTATTTATTTTTTGAAATGAAAAATTCCTAAGATATATATATATATATATAGTAGAAAATAAAAGAATTGAATCAACTAGGGAAGACTAGGGAAGAAAATATTGCATACTTTGACAGCTCCCACACAATGGTGCCAATAAGTGATGGCCCTCAGTAATACAACAAGATTGTTGCAACTCCTAAGGGTCTCAACTTTAATTGTCACCCTTGGGTTCGAACAAACTTAAGAGAGTTCAACACTATATGTGAAACATGTAATGTGTTCATTCATATTTCTTATGCAAGTGAAAGAAACTGAGGAAAAATTTAGTTACACGGATGCCATTCTACTATCTATGCTACAAGAAATACTCAATATTTGTAGGAAAGAAAGAAAAACAAGAAAATATATCCTATTTCCAAGAAAAATAAACAAACCAATTCAATCGTGCTAAAATAAAATAAAGTCTATTATATTGTGCATGAAAATAAAACTTGCAGTTGAAAGAAAGCATTGAAACAGAAAACCCTTATTTACATAGAAAATTTAGTTTTTATACAACATCTAGGTCAAAGATTTTATGAGCTATATGTGTTGAGAAATCTAGGGGAAACAAGGGTAGGTGATTTATCTTCTAGTGATAATTGTTTGTGATGTATTCTTAATTTACTTAGTTAGCTTCTTATTTAACTTATTATTATTATTATTATTCATCAAAAAACTACCAAACCATAAAAAATGATAAGACAAAGGACAGAATATCTAGGAAATCATCTAGGGCCCAAAACTCTCCAACTTTGAGAGGAAAACCTACAAGAATTATTCTTCTTATATAATTTTCAATTGGTGAATTCCAATACCTTGATTTTTGACCAAAATCCCTCCAAGACCAAGTTAATGCCTTTCCTTGATGATTTTTCCTTCCACAAATTCAACCTCAGTCAAACTAGCCTTCCAGTAGTAGAATCTTCACTTTCGATCTCCTTTTCCCACCTATGATTTCTTCACTGCAATTTAGCCTAATTGCATAAACCCTAGGCCACATGTGTGAGAAAGAACACAAAGAAATAGTACTCCTTTATTATTTGTTTGGTGAGATACTTCTTCTTCAACAACTTGACCTTCAAAATGATCCCTTTTCCACCCAAGTTTGAACCTCAAGAGAGACTGTAATATTTGATCTTCCTACAACAATGAGAGCATTAATTTTCCTTACACAAGTGAGATATTGTAGCCCAAAAATAGATCCAAACTTCTCATTCTTATTTCTATCTTTTATTTGTTATCTAAGAGGATTCTTATTCCATCTTATTTGCATCTTGTTTCCTTGAATTTAATGTTTGATTGATGATGTGTTGAGTGAGGCCGAATCCTCCAAAATATAAGCTCCTCTTCATGCTTTTAGGCCAACTTGACATCCTTCCTAGGCTGACATGTCCTTTCGGAAGGTTGACTTGATTGTAGTACATTAACAAGGTATTGGAGTATCTTTTTGAATATTTCTTTGACTCAAATAATGTTTCTTATAATATGTAACATACGCAAATGGGTCATTCATACGTGAAAATGATTTTCTTGACTTGTAGACTCAAATGACAAGACCTGGAAGCTCTCAATAGGAGCTTGAACTATAAAATAAATTTCCTAGAGCATGAAACCCATGCCTCAATAATAACAACAATAAATTTATTTTTATCATTACACAAAATACATAAAATCATGATTACATGTGCCATTATAAAGACTAAACCTAGTTACATATTTCAACACTCCCTCTTAACTAGAGTGGTATTCATAATCCATACAAGGTACTTCGACATTCTTAATTTGAAGAATTCTCATAAGAAGAGTCAGATTGCTAACCCATTTGTATAGTATCATGTAAACTAGCATTATCACATAGAAATGTCTTGACCAATAGCTCTATCTCTCCACAAGATCATAGCATAATGTTGGTGATACCAATGACTTATAGACACCATCATCATTGCCTCTCAAGAAACATACCCCACCTGGGTGTGCACAAGGTATGTCCTTCTAAGACTATTCTTATCTTGGATTCCTAGTCCTCAAATAATATGGATCCTCTATGACTACTCTTATCTTAGATGCCCTACCACATCCTCAAACAATCATTCATACCACATGCTTGCCCAATCCTACATGATTTCTTCCCAAGTGAAGACAAGAATGACACACCTATCTCTAGCTCTCAACAAAGGAAGATATACCCATTCCTATGAAGGAATGTATTCATTCCAATAAAAGGAATGTACCCAAGATCCCTCTCAACCAGGGATTTTTCCAAGCTCCCTCTTAGCTACTGAATTGCTTCCAAGTTCCTTCTTAACCAAAAACTTGATTCTAGACTCCCTCTTACCTAGGCACTTGTTCCAAGAAGCATCTATATTTTTTTTGGTTGGGATCATGTTACCTTCAACTTCTTGTATATTTCCTCCATTTGATGTCACAATTTTTATCTTCATCAAGTTTATGGAGCCTTCATCGTGTAGGGCATGGGCCATCCATCACTTTCGCCAAATCATTCATGTCATCATTCATGTTTTCTAAAAGTGATCTTCTAGTCCACATATGGATTTCCTTCATACAACTACCTATTCCACATCATGCTTCATTTAGGATTTTCCATCCAATCACATGAGTTCTACTTGTATATAACATATACATCTCTCTTTTGGTAGCCCTGTATCAACACATCATATGTTGCTCAAAAATAAAAAAATGAACATCAAATCAAAATTACCTTTTTGTGATGGCCCTTCATCACGAAATCTTCTTGTTGCAAAATCAACATCTTGTGTACATATTGGCACATCTCCCGGATATTCAAGGGTCTTATTTCTTTTGATACTTTCCCAAAGTCTTCATATCTTTCCCATGGATATATCATGGCCAATTTATTCTAGTCATTGGATGTCTATTTCCTTTTCCATGTGACATAGTTACATATACATAATCTCTTATTTCTCTCTTCACATATTTCTTCCTAGTAATTTCCATTCGTCGTTCCTTCATTTTTTCAACCACCTCATATTCCATATGAGGACATATTATGTTGATTTCATCTAGGCAATATGTGAACAGTGCCTTCATGTATTCTTAGATAATTTACCCATGCAACCATATGATGACATGCCTCAATTAAATAAATGCATATATACCTCTCTTTCCTTCCTTTAGTCATCTAGGTTTCCTTCAATAGCTTCCTTTCCTTTATTGATAGTAATTCAACTATCATACCTTCATCCTTCTAAACAATTAATCCCATACATGCTTGCTTCCTTCAAGAGAGGTGAAATTTATAATGAATATTCCAACAAAGGATCTAGATTATCCTCATTTGGTAGAAGCTCCTTTCTCATGATGATGATGTATGATAAATTCCTTCTATCATTCTAGATGAATTTATTTCAACTTATGCTTTCAATGAGGTTTCCACGAGCTACTTCCTTTGAATGATGAATGCCAGAGACTTATACTTCATCTCTATTTAAAGCTTCCTATTATTATCTAATGAACTATTACTCCAACCATATGTGATTATGATGGAATATCATAAAATGATGTATCCTATCATGTTTCTAATGATTCCTACCATTATCACTATACTTTTCAAGAACCAAAAAGAACTTGGCAAAGAATATTATCTCAAGAATAGTAGAGATCTTTTAATTCCTCCTTCTTTGATTTCTTCTTTTCAGCGTCTTCCACTTCTTCAGTGATATGGGATTCTCCCTTTCCTCTTTTGTTGTTGTCCTTCTTAAGTTTCAGAAAATATCGCTTGTAGTACCAATATTCATGAAAGCCATAGCATTGTATATTTAACATATTATTCTTCTTTTTTCGAGGACCAAATTTTCCAAAATTCCCTTTTCTCTTAGCCATGACAGTAAATACTTGTGCTTGCTCATTTGATCCTAAATCACTTTTTTCCTTCAGCCCCATTTCTTAACTTTTTCACAATGAACAAAGTTCATTGAATGGGGTATCTTCTTTCTGTAGATTCTTGATTTAGAGTTGCCCCATTCCTCTACTAGTGCATTGAGGACTATGGTTCTCATTTCATTATCTGACATTATTTCTCCCAACTCTTATAGTTGGTCTATAATTTATAACACCCTCATATATTATGAGGCTATTCCTTCTTATTTTGATATCTTCATCTTGTATAGTTCTTTTCTTAATGAGATCACTTATCTTGTAGTACTTACGAAGAACAACTCTACAAGTTTTTCGTATATTTATTTTGATGCATCCAACTTTGATACATAGGGTATGAGGATATTTGATGGATTCTATGAGATTTCTTTGAGTCCTTACTTCCCCTTTCATGTACTTTGTAAGAGCTTGAGATTTTTCCTTTATAGGTTTAGTGATTCAACCCTTAAAATGTTCAACGAATTCATTTTATATGAGGATCAAATATGTCCTCTTTTTCCATGCAAGGAATTTTGATGACCCAATGAACTTATCGCTTTCCTTGAAAAAAGACATGTTGATAGATTGATATTTGGACATAAAGATTTTTAGTTGTCAAGATACATCATGATGACAATATCTTCAACCAAACACCTTCTTGATTTTCATGATGATATTGATATTGGAAGATGACTTCTTGATGAATATATATTCCTTCAAAAGTGATCAATGACTCAAGGAGAGGGATATCACCTTGAATCCTTTATGATGATGACAATGCCTTTCTTCTTGCTTCCCTTCGATGTGTAGATTTCAATATGATTCAATTTTAGGTTCTTCTTAGCTTGAGTAGAGGTAGGGTCTTTTGAGGTCTCTTTCTTCGATGTCATTATTGTGTAAGGTTTCCAAGAATGCTTCAACTTTGTAATCCTTCTTTTAATGAACTAGAGTTTTGAGATCTTCTTTAGTGACTTCCTTTAAAATGATGATGTAATCCTTTTCCTTGTAGTGACTTTGAGACAAGTGGTCCTTCTTGATGGTTGATGACCTTGATGATATTTTAATGCTTCAGTCCTTGAGTGTCCTTCTTTAAGATGTCATTCCTTAACTTGTCACCTTTGATTTGATACCATTTAAAGAAATCTAGGGGAATGTTATGTCCCTATACTACTAGTGTAACCCCTATTGTTATTAGTGCAATCCATTTATTATATTGTTGTGCCCATGTAGTCTCCATATTGTTATTATTGTGCCCCATAGAAGCCCACTATTGTTATTGTTGTGCCCATATATTATTATTGTTATGTTGTCTCTGATTATATTATGACCTCTTAGACTCTTATATATAGAAAGGAGGTCTTGTCATTTGTATCATCGAAGAATTGTTCATTTGTGTAATGTAAAGGAGGTTTCCCCCTCGAAGAGGCTAAATTCTAAGGCATTTATATTTATTTTCTATATTTTTGTGAGCTAGTTTCATAACATTTGGTATTAGAGCTTTGGATTCTAGGGTTTCACTGCTCTAAATAGGTCATCGTGGTATTTTCGCTATAATTTTTTTGCTACAAAATTTCAAAAGCTAAAAAAAAAAACCATTTGAGAAGAAAGCGGTCTAAACCTCAGGTCTGAATTTCAGATCTTGTCTCACTATATTTTCGGAGATATGATCTAAGGAAGTTATGGCTTTTGCAAGCTCCATAATTTCATATGAAACAGGTCATTGTGAAATTTTTGTTGTAATTTTCTTTCTACGAAGGATTAGACTCTAAAATTAAAAACCATTTGAGCTAAAATCTTGGTGAAGCTCGGGTCCAAATTTGAGATCTTGTGTTGCTATATTTTCAAAGATGTAATCTTTAGAAGTTAGGGTTTCTGCAGAATCCCAAATTACATTCTAAACAAGTGAACTTGGGAAAATAGTCATAACTTTCTCTTTGAGCATTCGAAGGTTGAAACAATGACACGTGCCACATCGTACAAGTTTTCTCTACTGAAACGTTATATAATCAAGTCATCTTAGGAGATTGGGAATAACTCTTCCTTGGATAATCCAATTTTGATTAGACTGGTGGCATTAGAAAGGGGGCTGAGAGGACTACCATAGGAAGTAATTTCAGATTCTGGAGAGCCGCAATTATAGAGATACAATAGATTCAATATCGAGCTCTTACAAACTGAAAAAAGAGGAAGAAATGCAACATGATATATCAAAATTACGAGACCAAGTGCAACAAAATTCACTCTCACAAAAAGTAACAGAAGCTAAGATGGATGGTTTAAAGAAATACATGGAAGATAAAATGGTTGGTTTAAAGAAAGACATGGAAGCTAATATGAATGTCGTGGAAGCCAAGATGGATGGCTTGAAAGCTAAGATGGAAGGCAAAATGGACGATTTGAAGACAAATTTGACAAGATTTCTACAAGAAATGTTTACGAATGAAGAAAAGGTAGTAAAGGAAACTCATGATGAGAAAAAAATAAATGTTAATCATGATTTCATAGACTCTAACATTGGATTGAAGACCCACCATGTTCCAAAGATCGATATGAGGAAGTTTGATGGAAAGGATCCTAGAACATGGATACTACAAACGGAGCAATTCTCCGATCTCCATAATGTGCAAAACACACAAAAGGTATGTGTTGCAACTTTATATTTGGAACCAAAGTAGTTTGTATGGTATTGATGGATTTTCTCTTGTAAAAAAATTTTCACTTGGGAAATTTTTATGGAAGAAATGATAGCACATTATGAGGATACAAAAGTAACACTTTTTTTAGCCAATTGATAAATCTCAAACAAAAGGGTTCAATGATGGAGCACATTGAGGACTTCCAAAAATTGAAGATAAGGGTAAAACATATTGCAGAGGGGCATAGGATTGATCTTTTCATAGGGACTTTAAAGGATAACATCCAACATGAGGTTCACCTTCGGGAACCTGATTCATTGGAGAAGGCATTCAGGTTGGCAATAAAAATGGAAAGCAAAATTATGGAACAAGGAAGCCTACCACTCACACCTATGGAAGTGTTGTTTCCCCTAGCCTTCCACAACCTACAAGGTTGACACAACAACAATTGGAAGAAAAAAGAGAAAAATGGATTTGTTACAGTTACGATAGAAAATACACTAAAGGTCATAAGTGTGCTGAGAAGAAATTAATTTACATAGATTATCAAGAGGAGGAAGAAAAAGAACAAGAAATGTCGAAAGAAGAGGATATACACCAAGAACAAAACCTAGAGAAAGAAGAAATGAATCTGACCATATCTTGTAGTGCAATGGCTAGAATTACCACTCCTCAAACTATCAAGATAGAAGGACATATCAAGAAGAAAAAGGTAATAGTGTTGATTGGTTTGGGCAATACCCATAATTTTATCCATTGTAAGATAGCCAAGGAATTGGATTGCTTCCTATATCCATCACCAGAGTGTCAAGTGATGGTTTCAAGTGGAGGAACCATAAATTGCTCTAGAAAGTGCCATAATATCAAGCTATCCATGGCAGAATATGTATTGAATAGCCCAATGCTTTCCATTCCAATGGGTGGTGTTGATGTTGTACTAGGAGTCCAATGGATACAATCCTTGGGTACAATAGCTTTTAATTTTCAAGAAATTTTCATGAAATTTTCTTCGAAAGGAAAGGAAGTTGAATTAAGGGGTATCACAAGGAAATTGGGAAAGATAATCAGCTCTAATGGAATGAAAAAGATTCTAAAGAAATAACAAAGAGGTGTAATTGCACAATTATGTTCGCTAGAGGTTCCCACATTGAAATCATCTATTTCTCTAGAACTCCAAAAAGCCTTGGACAATCATTTCCAAGGTATTTGAGACTCCCAAAGGCCTCCCACCTATTCATGATCATGATCATGCTATTTATTTTATTCCAAGAAGTGTTCCTCCAAAAATTAGGCCTTACAAATATCCATATGCCCAAACGAGTGAAACAGAACGTATAATTATCCAACCAAATTCAATAAAAAAAGCAAGGGATGAATGGAAGAATGACAATGTAGGGTGGGAACTCACTGAAAATTTGCAGAAGATCCTAGTTCAAACAATATTTCTAGAACTTGACAAGGAAGGAAAAATCATATTGGAACCTGAAGCAGTCACACAACCAAGAAATGAAAAGCTATGAAATCGATCAATTTCAGAGTATCTTATCAAGTGGAAGAACTTACCCGTTGAAGGTTCCACATGGATGGATGGTAACTTTATACAAAAGAATCCAGAACTACTCAAGCGTTGAGGACAACACTTTTTGAAGGAGAGGGGCATGTTAGTTCGCTATACTACTAGTGTAACCCCTATTGTTATTAGTGCAACCCCCCTATTATATTTTTGTGCCCATGTAGTCTCGATATTGTCATTATTGTGCTCCATAGAAGCCCACTATTGTTATTGTTGTGCCCTTATATTATTATTGTTGTGTCAGCTCTAATTATGTTATGACCCCTTAGACTCTTATATATAGAAAGGAGGTCTTGTCATTTGTATCATCGAAGAATTGTTCATTTGTGTAATGTAAAGGAGGTACCCCCTAGAAGAGGGTGAATTCTAAGGCATTTCTATTTGTTTTCTATATTTTTGTGAGCTGGTTTCATAACAGGGAAACAAGTGTAGGTGATCTGTCTTCCAGTCATAACTATTTGTCATGTATTTTTACTTTTCTCAGCTAGATTCTTCTGTTGGTTTAGAGGGTCCTGACCTAGGTTCAGAGTCTAGATGCACCAACCAAAAAAACCATACACTACTATCCCTTTTGGTAGCAACCCACGTAGCACATGCTGCAGTCTCACCTGAAGCAGTATGGGGTGATGCAAGAACCAAGTTTCTGCATCCAGAGACTAGTGTGGTGTCTTCCAATGCCTCATATTTGCCTTTGCATGGATCGATAAATTCTTAGTGCATGTTGCTGCAACTCTGTTACAACAGCCTTCAGACCTTCATGAAGGTCTACAATCAATCCTTGTGGATCTTTAACTATCAATCTTCCTACTTATGTGCATTAGAGAGAAGTCCTAAATTGCGGTTGCACAAATTTACTTAAGTTATTAGGAAACATAAGAGAATTCATCAGAGTATTCGCAGAAATACTTAAACATGCACTGGATATGTTATTAAGAATTATTCAAGAGAATGATGTAACATTCAATCAATATCTCATAAAACAAATCATTCATCGGTAACATATAACATTAACATAGATAAACATAAATACTCAGGAGTTCTTGGAAAAATATCTTTATTGATCTCCAATACAAGGTTACAGACTCAAAAATACCTTGGGCACATAGCTACAGGGGTCTGCATGCTCAGCTACGAACTCTACCTAGGCTGTGCGCACTCAACTACAAATCCTTTCTTCTTCTTTCTTAGCCGCTTCTTCTTACTTCTTCCTACCTTAGCATTTTTAAGACACACCTATTTATATCCTTTTCCATACAATTCCATGGTCTGTAGACCATGGGTGAATCTCAAAACTGAATCCAAACTTATCTAAAACAAGGGGCTAATCCTCTTTAAGTCTTGCTCATCTCCACGCTCTACATCCATAGATCGTGGAGACTTTACATTATTTACAAAACTGTACCAAAATCTAAGTTATCTTAACCCCAAACTAACCAAGGGTACCCCATCCCAACATTCCTGAAACAAAAAGATTTTGACTTGCCCTCGAGTCACTCTGTTGGCACCACGATATTATTGTGAAGATCCCCCAACTCCACCTAAACCATGGTAACTTCGGCAATGCTCTGCGTTGCTACCTGTTGAACCTCCTCAACCAATTTTTTTGTGGTGATTCCTTCTATTTCTAGCCTCATCATTTGTTGTGTAATCTATAGTCCTTTAAGCTTATCCTAAATGTAAATTGTGACTTTATAAGCCTCCTCCAACCAAGGTTGAAACCTGGCATTTAGAAAGGCCTCCTTCGTCTGTGCTTCCTCCACCTGTTCCAGCAGCTGTTTTTCTTCCTATAATTTGGCAAGGTGTTGTACTAGCGAAGGAGTGCGTAATTGCCCTGAACTCATGATATTAGCATTGCAGATCCCTTACCTCTATGTTTAATATCTACAGGTTCATATCCTCTTGTAGATTCGTCACCAGCTCCATAGCCTGATCCAACAAAGTCGCACATTCTGTGACTGTAGCATCCAAGGTAGCCATGCCTTCCTTAAATGCAACTCCGCGCTGCTCCCGAAACTCAAGTGGAGTTGTGGGTACAACTTTAACTGTAGATCTTAAATCTTCATGTTGAACTCAAACATGAGTCATCCAACTTCTACTTTAGCCTCACATACACCAACAACTAGTTTTCTGATTTTGGCTTTTGGCTGTGCATCTTTCAGGATGTGAAGTTTAGGAACTATCTTACATGCCTTCGTTACTATTGACTCTAGACATGAACTTGCACCTGTACCACTTCCTTTTCCTTTAGAGACTGCATCTTTTCAGTGAATAGTTGTTGATTATTGACTTTAATTTCACTAACAACAATGAGTGCTTGTTGCTCTCTGATCTTGAGATCTTCCATGACTCCCTATAGTAATGTTTGTAGATATTCAAGGGATAGTGCAACAAGGTTTAGTCCCATATTTGTTACTTTGTGAGGCAGTGTGCATTGTTCATATGTTTCAGCATGGATTGACCCTTCAAGTAAAGGGAAGACTCTCACATCCTACAGCCACACCATCTCCACACGACTGTACTCTTTCCTCATGCTAGACTGGCTTTCGCGCCACTCGTCCTTCCAACATCTTCCTAGATTTTGGTTGCTTGGAGCTACAACTCTCACAAATCCTGGAAATAAAACCATTTGTTACTTCAGGGGATCTTGACTTAGGTTTAGTGTTTATGTGCACCAACCACTAGCCCTTTTGGCACCAACCCATGTAGTGTAGGCTGCAATCTCACCCAAAGCAGTATGGGGGGATGCAAGAACCATGTTTCTACATCTAGTAAGTAGTGTGACGTCTTCGAGTGCCTTAGATATTCCTTTTTGTAGATCAATACACTCTTAGGGCACGTTGCCGCAACTTTGTTACATCAACGTTCAGACCTTCGTGAAGGTATATGATCAGTCCTTGTGGACCTTTAACAATCAATTTTCATACTTACTCTCATCAGAGAGCAGTCCTAAATTAGGGTTCACACAAATTTACTTAATTTATTAGTAAACATCAAAGAATTCATTAGAGTCTTTTCAGGAATACTTAAACATTCATATCATACATTATTAAGACATATTCAAGAGAATCGTGTAACATTCAATCAATATCTCATAAAACAAATCATTCATTAGCAACACATAACATTAACAGGGATAAACAAAAATACTCAAGAATTCTCGGAAAACAGTGTTTATTGATCTTCAATTCAAGGTTACAGACCCAAAGCTACCCTACGCACATAGCTGCAGGGGTCTGCGCACTCAGCTGCGGACTTTACCTAGGCCTCTATGCACTTAGCTACAAAGCCTTCCTTCTTCTTTCTTACCCGCTTCTTCTTACTTCTCCCTACCTTAAATTTTTTAAGACTCACCTATTTATAACCTTTTTCATACAATGCCATGATGCACCCACCATTGGTGAATCTCAGAACCGACTCAAAACATATCAAAAACAAGGGGCTAAACCCCTTTGATTCTTATTCATATACGCACTCCACATCCACAAATCATGGAGAATTTACATTATTTACAAAACTGTACCAAAAATTGGGTTATCTTAACCCAAAACTAATTGAGGGGACCCCATCCCAACATCTCCTTTCACTTGTTATTATTAGTGTTTTTATTCATCAAATAGCTACCATAGCATAAATAATTGTAAGACAAAGGACATGAGATATAGGCAATCAGCCAGGGTCAAGACCTCCACAACTCTAAGAGGAAACCCCATAAGAAATCTTCTTCTTATAGAATTTTCAATTGGTGAATTCCAAGACCTATACCCTTGACTAAAACCCCTGCAAGACTAAGTCAATGTCTTTCCGTGACGATTTTTTCTTCCAAAAAGTCATCCTTAGTAAAACAAGTCTTCCATTAGTAGCATCTTTAGACCTCCTTTTTAGACCTGCAATTTCTTGACTGCAATTCATCCTAACAGGAGAAACCCTAAGTCGCACGTGTCAGCGCAAACAAAGAGAAATAGTCCTCCCTTTTTCTTCGCTTCATGAGATACTTCTTCAAAAAATTGGCCTTCAAAATGATCCCTTTTCCACCAAAGTTTTAATTTCAAGAGAGACTGTAGTATTTGGTCTTCCTATAGTAGAGAGAGCCTTAATTTTCCTCAAATGTGTGATATATTTTAGCCCAAAAATATATCCAATCTTCTCGGTATTCTTTCTCTCTTTTATTTTCTATCTAAGAGGCTTATTATTCCTTCTTATTGATATTTTTTCCTTGAATTGAATGCTTGATTGATGGTATGTTGAGTGAGGCTGAGTCCTCCTATATGTATCCTCCTCTTCAAGGTTTTAGGCCAAATTCAAATCCTTCCTAGGTAGACATGTATTTTTAGTAGGCCAACTTAATTTTATTACTTTGAAAATGTCTTGGAGGGTCTTTCTCACTCTTTCTTTGACTCAAATACATTTTTCTTACAACATGCAACATGCTCAAATGGGTTATTCATATATTACAATAACTTTCTTGATTTATAGACTCAAATGAAAATAACTACTAGCTATCAATGGGATCTTGACCTATAAAATAAATTTCCTTGAACATGAAACCCATGCCTCAAGAATAACAACAATAAATTTATTTTTCTCATTACATCAAATGCATAAAATCATGATTACATATGTCATTATGAAGATCAAACCTAGTTACATATTTCAACACTATGGGCTTCCAAATTCCATCCTTGGGATCTTGGGGACATTGTAACAAGTCAATGAAGGATAACCATGCTTTAGATGTAAATCTAGATAAGCTTTTGATACAAATTACAGGCTACTATAGGAGTCCTCCTTTTTCTATAAGAGACATTCTAGTGAGCATAAAAATCTACTTTGGATGCATTTTTAAGGAAATGTGAGCTAAGGGAATGTTGAAGGATTCTTACTATCTCTTGTTAAAGTCAATGTGCCTGTGGTGGACAAGTTTATTCATCAAAGGAGAATTCCTAGGGTTTCTTGTAGCTATCTAAAACAATAAATTATGTAATAGCAAAACACGGAAATGTATGGACAACAAGTAAAGAACATCTATCTAAATAAGATAATGCTTGGGAAGTAATTTTAACTCCATAAAATAGTTATTCATAAATTTACTAAAAAATATGCAAAGAAAAAGGCTTGCATGTAAACTGATTCATTAACCCTATAAAAGACAATGTTTAGAAATGAAATTACCAAATTAACTAAAGGAACTAATGAATGAAAAAAATAAGATCACAAAGAAGGGTATTGAGCACCTGAGGTGGGCCCTAACCCAAGGAGGCTCAAATCCTTGAAGAGAATAGTCCAGGAACAAAAAATGCTTCTCATTGATAAGAAAATATGTTCATGTGTAATAGATTAAAAGATTAGAATTATTAGGTTAATGTCGCTACTTGATTGCAATTGACTTCCTATTAGCAAAATTTGACTCCTAGTGGTAGCCTCCTTGAAGAGAGGGGTTCTTTCCCTCCAAAATCCCTAGGAAGTAGGATCTTTCTCCTTGAGTGACCTTTCAGTTATAGGGAGGAGTAGTTATTTCTCAAGGCAACTGAGTTTGGTCATCCTAAAATGGTATACAGGTCACACAACTTTCTATTGACTAGATTTACTCATGAAATGCATAAAATATTCTCAATATCCTACATAATAAACACTTTAAGCACACAAAGTACCATAAACATATTTAACCTTCTAAAGAACATATTAAATCTTAAGAAATTTTTTTTTTAAGTGAAGAGGGAGAAGCATAACATGCCTAGGAAAGGTGAGAGGCATGTAACACATCATCATAGGGATAAGCACCAGGTTATATGTGTGACAATGTGCTTTTGAACATAGGCTACATCGAGCATTGATTGTCCCTGAGGTCAACTATCAAAGTCCCAAGACGACATTAACATATATATATATATATATATATATATATATATATATATATATATATATATATATATATATATATATATATATATATATATATATATATATATATATATATATATAGATACAGATACAGATATATATGTATATGTACATATACATATACATATATATCTGTATCTGTATCTATATATATATATATATATATATATATATATATATATATATATATATATATATATATATATCTGTATCTATATATATATATATATATATATATATATATATATATATATATATATATATATATATATATATATATGTTGACAGTCTATTAAAATAAAATTTTAATCAACAACATTTCTATGGTCTATCCAAGGTCGAGCTCTTTAGTGGTGGCATGGTTGATATGTTATGCAATGATTAGTGGATGGTTCAAGCATTTGAGAAATTTTTCCATGCATATATACAATGTTTGGTGACAGTTTGTTGTATGGAATGGTTTGATCAATGAAGGTCGGGGGCACAAATCTAGTCAGACTCGATCAATTTATTTTTTATATGGGGTTAATTGGTACACCATATTTAACCATTCTGTCAAATATTTAGTCATTTTCTAGATCCCATAAAGGGATATTTTATAGAATTTAATCAGATTATGTAATTTTGTAGAATGATTAATTTTTTTTATAGATGTTATAATAGTCTATATGGTTTTTGGAGGTTTCTTGCCTCATTTTAAGGCTAAATTATATTCAAGAAGAAGCATGAAGATTAGGGTTCACTTGTGTATAGTTCTGAAGGTATCAAAAACCTTTATGATGTATTTTTTATGTTTGAAATTAGTGGTATGAATTTTGGAATTTAATGAGAAGATTGCGTTGAGTATTGTGTATAACGCAAGAGCAAGATCCGAGAGGTATTTTATGTGATCAGATTGATGCACATGTCGTAACATGGTATGGATAATATATGACCTATTGATGACAACATTATGACAATGACATCATAATCAATTTTGAAGATCTATATTGAAGAGAAAGTGGATCCAATTTGAAATATTCTGAAAAGTGGTCACCAGTAAGTTGAAGAAGGAGGTGGGTGCCTCCACTGAGGTTGGTGTCTCAATGTTATAGCATCCTTCAAAACTCATGTAGACTAGATGCTCTTGTATGGCCTGGGTAGCTCCTTTTCACTTGCAAACTTGACTTGATCTTAAAAAATTGTTTTTCAAAATCCATATATGACTCTTCCCACTACAAACATGCTTACATATGTGGTTCCTATACAATATATACATGTACAACATTTTAAATTTGAAAAAATAAATAACAAACAATTTTTCAGGCGGGGTTATGGTTTTTACCGAAATCCCACCTACAGGAGCTTGTTTCCCAATTGAAATAACCAATTTGAGGTGGTATGTATACACCCATTAGTTAGGCCTAATGTAGATCATATGAGAGGTATCAATACTATAAACAAATTCCACCCAATCAAGTCTGCATTTTCTTGTGCCTCCTGCACTCCCATCCTATAGGAAACCCTTGTTTCATTGTAGAGATGTTTATTCCCGTTATCTAACGTCTTTTTTCACCTATTAGAGAGGAATTCTATGTTGAATGAGGCTGGATGGGTCTATAGGAAGGTTTTGTTAATAGCTTTGGCTTGGATCAGGTTGTAGCTTTCATGTACTTGTTGCTTTTCTTTAATAAAGAGGCCCATGTATTTCTCCTAAAATATGTTGTCATATTATGAATTTTAACTTATGATGTTATTTATGATTATCTAACACACACACACACACACACACACACACATATATATATATATAGATAGATATGCATGTTATTTGAATTCTATTATTTGTCTATGCTTTTGTAATTGACTTGCAAGTCTGCACATCTTGGAGGAAGTAGAGGGTTTAGACCCTACAAGATCTACTCCAAATGTAGGACCCTTAGGTACATCTCTTATCCAAATTTTGTGAACATGTTTGATATGCTTGCATGAGTGTTCTACTTTATTTTCTTATTCCTCTCTATTGGGGCTTTCAACCCTAGCCCTTGGGAATCTTTTCCATCAACACTCGATCAGGTTTAAGCCTACAACAAGTCAAAGGTTTCTCATCTCTAAGGTTGGTACCTCAATTAGGTTGTAGCATATTGTAAGTGGGTGTTCGTACATTTTAGGGTTGGTGCCTCAATCAAATTGTAGCCTATAGTGAGTAGCTTCTTACACATTTATGAAGTTGGTGCCTAAATCAAGTTGTAGCCTACCGCAAGTAGTTTCTCACATATCTTAGGGGTGGATGCCTTCAGCAGGTTGGTTCTTGCAAATCTATTTAATTAATTGAGGAAGATCAAGAAGAAGAAGAATTAGAGTTTTTTATTTTCTCCCATATGGGTTTCCACCTAAAATATCATGCCCTCTTATGTTCATGTGATGTGTTAACACAAGGTTTGCACCCTTCCCTAAAGGTCTAAAGGATATATTTATTAGTTCATTATGTAAAGTCATGGTTATGTAAAGGGCATTTAATTTTTTTCCATAAATTTATATATAAGCCTAGGAACATGTCTAATCAAGTCTTTCTACCTAAACCTAAGCTTATCCTAATTTTTCAAAGTGCAATTAGCTTATTACAAGCCTATAGCTATATCCCTATTGAAGAACATGTTGAAAACCCTATAAAAGAACTAAAGGTTATGGTCTATGGAACAAGGACAATACGACAATAGAAGATAAGGATAGAAGAAGAGGAGGAAAACACATAAAATAAAATAAAAAAGTGAAAAAGGAAAACATAAAATGGAAACAGAGGATGAAGAAGTTGAAATAGAGCCTAGGGTTTACTCCATAAAACCTCACACTTGCCCTACGAACAAACTAAAATTGAGTTTAGAAGAAAAAATTAACCCTAATATGAAGTAGAAAATGATTATTGATGAAGATCAAGAGACTGTACAAGTTTTAAAGAGTAGAAAGAAGGCCACCAAATAGAGGAAAACAAAGCATGCTGACAGAGAAGGGTGATGAGTGCCAGTATTGTAGCAAGAATGCTGCAACTCCTGGGCTACTAGCTTTACTTTATAAACCTGGGGTTTGTACAAACTTGGAAGTGACAGTGTTGTATACACAAGTAACAATGATGGTTCTTCCTTTCATCACGGTTCATTTGGTGAGAGACCACTAGGGTTTTCAAGCCAGACTTCTATGGAGTCAAAATAAGCTTGGTTTCTTGATCAAAGAAAGGGAAATCTACTCTAAGGGAGAGCTACTCTATTGCAATAATGGAAAAAACCGAAACTCAATGATAAATCACACCATTTCCTAATTAACTGCCAAGAAACTATGCTTTGCAATAATGCTAAATTATCATGAACCAAATGCTACTATATAAGAATGGAAGTAAGAAGCCTAAAAAATCACTAATGTGCAAGTAAAGGGATTGAAATAAATCTGTTTTTGTCTTTTTGTCTTTTCATGCAAAATCAAGTATGAAAACTAATTTCTTTTGGTGATGTGGTAGGTGAATTAAGGATGTTGGAGGATGGCTGGAAGGGTTAGGAGATGTTTGGATGGTGTGGGAGACCCTTGGGAGGATTTTGGTGACTTCCTATAGGTTTTCCCTCAATTCGGCCTCAAAACAAGCCATTTCAGGAAAACCTATAGGATGTACAAGAAACCTACACGATTCCCTGTAAACCTACAAGATACAACCGAGATCAAAATGGAAGGTGTTGGAGGTGATGGAAGGCTTAGGGGAAGTGGTATATGGGTGTAATGAAGTGAGGAAAGGTCTAGAATCACTCAGAAATCAACAACAAAGATAGAGGATGGTTGGATTCACTCAATGTGCTTGGAAGAATTTCAATGAAAAATAATGAAAACTAGTGAAGGTGATGGTGAAAACAAGGAATGACTATGGTGGATGGAGTGGAAGGTGGTTGCTGGCTATGAAGTCTTTGTCTCCTTCTTAAGCACATAATCTACATAAAACATGTATAACTCCCACAAAGCTATGCAAACAAGAAGCATCCTCATAAGCTAGAAAAGCAAAATTAATGAACGAACTGCCTACATGACGCATGAGGAAAGTTATTGAAAGGAATGAAAGCATGGATGAGATCTACTACAAGAGTTAAGATAGAAGAGATGGCAATGAAATCCTACTTTTCAAAACTGATCAAATGTTAACTTAAATAAAGTAACCTCTAAAGCTTATGCAAGAAATATAAATCTGTGTTTTTGGGGCTGCATACGGGTCCCTTCCACAAATCATGATCTCAAATGGAGGAAACGAGGCCAAGACACCCACTGACACCCTTGTGGTACTCCTTTTATCCCTACTAACCTGCTACTAAAGTAACACACAAATGGAAAAAAAACTAATAAACAACCAATCCAATCAACACTAGTTGCAATGAAAATACATCTAAAAGCAAATTAACAATGAAGTTATGAGACTAATCTAAACATACAGATACAAGAAAGAGGAGCATTGGATGCTAGGGTTGGGTCCTAACCCAGGAACTTCAACCCTCTAAGTTAACTCAATGCTGGCTCAAAACAAAACTCATCCTTATTACTAAAACAAAAATTTACATCAATAAAACTTTCACAAGTCTGGAGTTCGAAAATAGTTTAGAGTTTTACAACAAAACTTCGTATCCTAATGAGGCTCTAGGCCTCTCTACTTATAAAACTGAATTCCCCAATGACTTCCTTAAAATTAGTGAGGCTCGGCTCCCAAACTCGAGATAAACTAGCTCTTTGTCTCTCACTTGCTCGACTTCCTTCTAATCCTCATGGCTTGGCTGCTTGCACTCTGAGCTGGTGTGATGGATGGAGGAATATTCGAATGGGGGAGAAGTAAATGAGGAGGATTTACCTTCTAAAATCCCTATCCCTTGTCCCATTCGAGTTTTAACCTTAGTATTTGCCAAAATTTCTTGATTTTCTCCTTCAATCCTGCATTCAATGAATATTAGTCCATTAGGCATAATATCCAACTCTAACTCATCTCATAAGAAAAATATAATCAAAAACATGTAATAAGTTGTCAGAAAAGTTGGTTTGACTGAGCTAGGAGGTGAATTAAGGCTCATATAATTACCAAATGATGAGGCTCATCATCACCCCCTACTAAAAGTGTTTCTTATCCTCTGAGAAACTCAATCAATATCCATATCCTTCATAGCTCTAGTGGCCTCCCTGACATCCCATGCCTCTGTTGTGGTTTCCTCTTCTTGTTGATAGAAGCCTGCATTCCTTTCCACCTCCTCCCACTGCCTCTTTTCTTATTCTTCCTTCCTTCCCTCTAGCATTCCTAAGAGTAGTGGTGGGTTGAGATTCAGGCCAATCCAACTGACTTTCAGCCTTTGCATAGATTGCTTGTACATGGGTGTCCTATTTAGTGCTTCTCTCAATATTTGAGGAGAGTGGTACTCTCTTATCTTTAATCTCTATGGCAATGTGTTCCATCTCCTCAGGAAAGCATGTAAGCTATCATCCCCTAACAACCAAAACATGTCCTCAAAATGTGAAATTGCTTGCTTTTGGGTAGAAAGATATCTAGGTGCAAGCTGAGGATCATTTGCAATCAAATTATGGGTAATGATGAGGGCAATGGGATCTGATTGTTCATCTCTAATCATAATAGGTTTAGTTTTCTCTCTTGCCAATATCTTCTTCATCTTCATAGCCCTTGATTCCTCATGGTTCATCCATGATGCCTGTTAAGTTCTTATACCAATAGGAGTCATAATTTTTGAATGGCTAAGGTTAAGCCTTGAAATATGTACATACCTTTGCTTTTTTGGAAATGTTTTCCATATTCAAAAAATTAAAAAATGTAAAGAGGGTATGTCCTTAAAAAAATCAAAGGACAAAAAGAATAAAAAATGTCAAAAAAGATGAAAAATGAACCCTAAGAAAGAAGAGACCATGAAAATGTGCAAGTCAAAATGCCACTACTATTTACCTTTTGTACAAAATAAATGATTTTGTGTAGCTTGTAATCTTTGGCACAAACCATGATAGTCGAAATGTTTAATCTTGGCTATTTCATGCTTATAGATAGAGAATAAAATCTGACCAAAAAGTGTAATCTTGGTAGATAATTAGATTAGGTAGAGTGAATAAAAGGAGCTCAACTATTTGGTCTAAGCCCTTGGATGTAATAAGGTTAGACTTAGTTAGATTACTATTGTAAAAGAAAAGAAAAATGTTTTGATAAGGAATTGGCAGCTTAAATCCACCCTAATAAAGAGAAGTAAAAATGGTAGGATGAGTAGATGGGTAAGTAGAAGAAAGGTTGCGGAATTATAATGATTGTTTGACAAAAGCATATATTCCTATCACCCTCATCATGAAAATTTCAAGTATGAATGAGCAATTGGACATGCATCAAGTTCACAAAGTCAATTGATTTTCCCTCACTCATTTCACCCTTCACTTAACTAATTTCCAATGAAAAGTATTAAGTACCCAAAATCTTAAGTCAAAAGGGGCTCATAGCATTTCTCTAACTTGTGGAGGGACTGGAGCCTCAACCCAATGACTTATAGGTTCTAATTACTAAAATTCCCCTCACAAACATTACCCCCCTTCACTCTCCCTCATTTTCCCAAACAAATCCCTTTTCCTAAGGTAAAACACATTTTTTCCTAAGGAAAAGCCATTACCCCCAAGTAAACCCCCTATCCTAAGAAAACCCATGAAAATAATGCTAAGCCTAAGCTATAATGTGTTTATACAAAGCCAATGAATTATAAATGTACATTGTACCTAGCACTAAATCCATTTACCACTTTCATTAATATTAACTTTTAATTTTATTTATATATTAAATCCATAAAATACCCCTTTCCCGTATATTTTATTAAACCCCCTTAATATTATTACCCCTACCCCGAGGTTTGTAATATAAACTTTATAAATAAAACCACCCCACTTAAACATTAGCGAGGCCCCTCCATTACCCTCCACACAACTCCTAAGTCTGATCATCGTACGATCACCTCCCCTCTGATCCGACGGTTATTAACCATATCAGGCGAGCATGACGTCCAAATGTTACCCATCCGATAGAGTGGTTTTAGGCCGAACCCTCGTGCTACATGTCATTTAGTCTATGGAATTAGTTGGCCTCCTCCCAATACCGTCAGTTTCCCAAAGGTTGCGCGAAGGAAACCACATACCGCCGCCCACTACACGACAAACTGTCTACTGTTCACTTTGCGCCAAAATTCAAACAAATCAAATGTTTACCTATTTAAACACGAAAACCCCAGTATTGCTCATTTTCACCTGTTTGCGTGGTAAAACCCTGTGTAACCCTTTTGTGCCACCTGAAGCCTCTGCTAACCAATTCAAACATGGTTTACCTCCCAAAAACACTTTGGACTCACTCCATGGACCTATAAAGCTTGATAATGCCATTAATGACACTCCTTGTCAACCCAGCAGTTTCCTAACAATTTGTTTTGTTCTACAGGTTATCAAAAGACCACAACCTTGGATAAAAAATCTTAATACTATTCATAGGACTTGTTTACTCCGAGATTGTTATCAAATCTATTCAAATAGAGATACAAAATAAAACACATAGTTAAAAGACAAGCAGAGGAAACATGAAATTAAATTATTTACTCTTGAAATAGACAGTAAAAACCTAAAATATACAGTGAAGGTAAAAGGACATAGTAAAGAATAGTTAAAGTGTATCAGGGTTGAAGAGTATCAGATTGAAGACCAAGTCAAGTAAAGAAGTTAGCATGAAGACAAACAACAGGGAAGACAGTTAAGATGAAAAAAGAGAGTAGTAAAAGTAAACATGGAGGAAGTAAGGGTTAAATAGAGATGAAAACACTTTCACCAGCAACAATGAAGTTTATCCAAATTAAAAGTGAAAAATGGTTCAAAGAAATTTAAGTTTTAAAGATGAAATCAGAGTAGAAATGGTACATTCTTCAGAAATTTTCTATTTAAGTCATAGTTTTGCATAAAATATTATGGCCAATCCAAGACGTATTTATAGAAACTAAATGAGGTTTGTGTTGCTAATAGTCCAGTATACAGAAGCCTATCTCACATTTTAAATAGGTATTACCAAAAGTGAGATAAGTTCATGTCTTCACAACCTATTTTTCGAACAGTGCAAAGTCCTATTTTTGACATCTTTTTGTAGAGAATATTGTGAATAACTGGAGTTGAATTTTGGGAAACTAAGAGAGGTTTATCTCAAAAACATATTTATCTACAATGAAATCTTTAACTTCTTACATATCTATCTCGGATTAATATATACAAAGGTATCAATGAACCCTAATCTTGCAGAATTGCTGGAGCAGAAATGCATAAAGAAAGGATGCAGTTAGTGACTAGGATACATCATCATCAATTAAGAGTTGCTATCAAATTCAACTTTATCTTCTTTGTCACCATATATCCATAAACATAGTGACAAATAGATTCATTAGTTTTGAATGTCCTTTATTTAAGTTCTATTAATGTAAAATAGTTTGAGATATTTGTAAAACCAACCTTGATATATTTTCAAGATATTTCAGTTTAGAATTTGTATAAATACTTCTTCATTTGAAGTATTTTGTGTGGATCCAAAGAAATTTCTATAGAAATTTTCTTCTCAAGTTAAGGAGCTATTGTAATCAAGACTGGATTGGCTTACTGGATTAAAGAATAAAGTAAACACATTTCATAGGATTCTTGTGTAAAGCGGAAATCAAATAAGTATTTTCTATCTCATGTGTATTATTGTTTCTCTTCATGTTTATAAATAATCATATGTGTTTCTATGAAATATGAATGTTAAAATAGGAATGTTATTTTAGAACTAGCTTTAATGCTCTTTGTCTTGACTGTTTACATTCTTAATGTTTTCTGCTAAACTATCTTAGTCTGGGAATTCTTAATTACTCCCTTTCTTCCGTAGTTTTCCCCCTAGGTCTATAGTAAAGGATTCTTAGTTGCCCTTTGCTCATGATCACTTCCTGGTCTTCATCTTGATCCCAGTCTAAGGATTCTTCATTTCCCTTTCACCCTGGTTAGGACTGCCTCATCCATTTGAACCTGAAGATTTACATTTTGCTTTGCTAGCCTGCCTTGTGAACTCTCCCTTTAGTGATTGATCTGATCTAGTTAAGCCATCCTTTAATTGACTCCATACCCTAATGGCTTGAAAGCCTTGCTCTATCCATATGTTTGTAGAATTCCACCACCCAACCAAAATCAAAACCTTATGAGTACTAAGGACTAGCCTAAAATCCCACCAAAACAGAGTTAAATTATAAAGAGAGAGCCCTCTCTGAGTGTAGGTTGGATAGAACCTATACTTAGAAGATTGGTTTGTAGTTACCTCAGAAATTTCTTTCATTAACCTTGAGAAAGTTCTTAGTGATAACATAGTGGCGACCATACTAGGCAGAACTAACTTCTTCTTTAGAAATCTTTTACAGGTTTAGATCTGATCTTTGATGGTGGACAATAATTAGACACACAAAGATTAAAATCATCCACCTGGCGACTCCAAATCAATGTCACAATCAAGACTCCACTAGAGGAATGAATCTGAAAGAACAATATGAAAAGATTAGGCTTTTAACTTGGATTGTTATCCAAGACATTATTTTCTTTCTCATCAATAAAGTTTTTCAATGTGTATTGTATTTTAGAGAAGATTTTAGATTAATTTTTTTATTATTTCCCTTTGAAAATTGTAGATATAAAGTCTCCTTACACATTTGACCAGCATTCTTCTAACTCTTATGAAGATCATTTTTCAATTAGGGAGCATCAAACAATCAAGACTAATCATAAAATCCATGTACATATTCCAATACCCCATAAAGTTCCTGATAGATATAAGCCACTCATCTTACCGTCTACACTCCATGCTTTCCCTAACAATTATTACAAGCATCTCCCTAGGTTTGATGGAGAGAATGGTATCATTGCTCAAAAACATATTCAAGGTTTTGAGAATTATCTAGACTTATTTGAAATTGATGAAGATGATGTTATTATCAGGCTTTTTGCTCTTTCTTTGCAAAGTAGAGTAGAGAGTTGGTTCAAAAATTTACTTATTACAAGCATCTCAAATTTCCAACAGCTTTTCAAAATTTTCCTTGATAGATGGATAATCAAATTCAAACTTCTTTTGATCATAGAAGAATATAATCAGTTAAGGAGACAGCCAGATGAAACAATACAACAATTTTCAAACAGATTTAATCAAACCTATTATTCAATGCCATCAAATATAAGACCTCCCCGTGATTAAGCTCTTTTGCATTACCTAAGAGCATTTGATCCAGAGATAGAATTTCAGCTAAGAGAAAGAAACCCCTCAACATTGGAATAGATGCATAACATTGTAGTAGATGTACAAGTTAATTTGCAAATTAGAAGATAAAAGTTGAAAGAAGAAAAAAAGGAAAAACTCAACATTTCGATGAAGAAAACAAAGGAAATGATGTAAAAGATCACCATGAAATATGAATTTTTTGTTCAAAATCGCCATGACACATTTATTCCACAACAAGAAGAGATTGAAAATCATGAACAAATTCTTACTAATTCCAACTACCATAGATCAGAAGATGGATTCATAAAGCAATATGTGGAGGAGAAATCTCTAGATCTAATGTGTATGTTTGATGACATTACTTCTTTTGATGATTTTCCCAAATATGATCACTATGATGATAATTATGTTCTTCAAATCCAAACTAACTTTACAGAGCAATCAGAATCTAGTTTGGGGAATAAGGAAATTCAGTTTCAGCAGCTTGAAAATAGTGATCATTTTATCCATATCAGCTATGAAAGTGAAGAAGAAAGTGTAGAAAATTTGGAAATAAGTGAAGCTTCCTTGCCTCTTTGCTTTGAATCATTTCAATTTTTAAAGGAAATTTGATATAAAATTTCTAAAGAAAAGGAGGAGCATCTTGTAGAAATCAATGAAGGTTCATTTGAACCTATATGTAATAAGATGCAGCAATCCTTCCAAGTTCTTTATGATCCAATAGCTAATAGCTTGGATGATGAATGCAATCAGAATTTTTCTCCATTAACAGACAATGTGAGTCAAAATCAAGATGATAAAGGTTTCACTAGACAGACATTACAATAAGTAGAAATATCATCAAAAATCTCATCTGAAAGTTTGCAGGGTGTTAAAGATAAAAGTGACATTTCAGTTTCATGGCATGGATGCCATCCACAAAAGATGTACAGTTGCTTAAATCAATTCAAAAATAGTGTGTATATTTTGGAAGATCCTTTTGTACAGCTTCTAGAGTCAACAAAAGAAATCAAGTATTTCCTTATCTTCTCACTTGTTGACAAGGTTATAATTGGCTTTGGAATCCCATTTTTAACCACAAAAAAGCATAAGAAGCAAAATTAACCAATGTATATGATGCTTGAATGGTTGCATTGGCTATTTCATTTTATCTAACCTACAATCAGAAATCTAATCAGAGTAAGTAGGTAGGATTTCAGTTTGAATAAATTCAGTTTTTAGCAACAAGTTTATGTTAGATTAGATTTCAGTTTGCAGAAAAGGGTGTACTTTTAGTTCAAAATTTTTAGTCACAAATATTATACAACAGAGCATATACATGTGTGGGATTGGCCCAATGGATGAGACTACTAGTTGACAATGTTCTTGACATTTCACAAAGAAATGCCATCCACAAGTGGAGCCACTATCAGGTTCCTATACCAATAGGAGTCATAATTTTTGAATGGCTAAGGTTAAGCCTTGTAATACATACATACCTTTGCCTTTTTGCAAATGTTTTCCATATTCAAAAAAATAAAAAATGTAAAGAGGGTATGTCCTAAAAGAAAAATCAAAGGACAAAAAGAATAGAAAAGGTCAAAAAGGATGAAAAATGAACCTCAAGAAAGGAAAGACCATGAAAGTGTGCAAGTCAAAATTCCACTACTATTTACTTTTTGTACAAAATAAATGATTGTCTGCAGCTTGTAATATTTGCCACAATCCATGATAGCAGAAATGTTTAAGCTTGACTATTTCATGCTTTCAATTTCATGTGTATAGATAGAGAATAAAATTTGACCAAAAAGTGTAATCTTGGCAGATAATTAGATTAGGTAGAGTGAATAAAAGGAGCTCAACTGTTTAATCTGAACCCTTGGATGTAATAAGGTTAGACTTAGTTAGATTACTATTGTAAAAGAAAAGAAAAATATTTTGATAAGGGTTTTCCAGCTTAAGTGCACCCTAATAAAGAGAATTAAAAATGGTAGGATGAGTAGATGGGTAAGTAGAAGAAAGGTTGCAGAATTATAATGATTGCTTGACAAAAGCATATTTCTATCACCCTCATCATGAAAATTTGAAGTATGAATGAGCAATTGGACATGCTTTAAGTTCACAAAATCAATTGATTAATTTCCCTCTCTCATTTCACCCTTCACTTAACTAATTTCCAATGAAAAGTCTTAAGTACCCAAAATCTTAAGTCAAAGGGGCTAATAGCATTTCTCTGACTTCTAGAGGGACCGGAGCCTCGACCCAATGACTTATAGGCCATAAGTACTAAAATTCCCCTCATAAACATTACCCCCCTTCACTCTCCCTCATTTTCCCAAACAAATCCCTTTTCCTAAGGTAAAACACAATTTTTCTTAAGGAAAAGCCATTACCCCCAAGTAAACCCTTTTTCCTAAGAAAACCCACAAAAGTAACACTAAGCCTAAGTTATAATGTGTTTATACAAAGCCAATTAATTATAAATGTACATTGTAGTTAGCGCTAAATCGATTTACCACTTTCATTCATATTAACTTTTAATTTTATTTATATATTAAATCCATAAAATACCCCTTTCCCGTATATTTTATTAAACCCCCTTAATATTAATAACCCTATCTCGAAGTTTGTAATATAAACTTTATAAATAAAACCACCACTCTTAAACATTAGCCGAGCCCCCGTATTACCCTTCGTATAACTCCCAAGTCCGATCACCATGCGATTGCCTCCCCTTTGATCTAACAGCTATTAACCATATCGGGCAGGCCCGACGTCCAAATGTTACCCGCCTGATATGAGTGGTTTTAGGTCGAACCCTCGTGCTATGTGTCATTCAGTCTATGGAACTAGGTGGCCTCCTCCCAATACCGCCAGGCACCCAAAGGCTATGGGAAGAAAACCGCATACCACTGCCCACTACACGACAAGATCTCTACTATTCACTTTGCGCCAAAATTCAAACAAATCAAACGTTTACCTTTTTAAACACGAAAAACCCAATATTGCTTGTTTTTGCCTGTTTGTGTGGTAAAACCCTATGTAACTGTTCTATGCCACCTGAAGCCTCTGCTAACCAATTCAAACATGGTTTACCTCCCAAAAACACTTTGGACTCACTCCATAGACCTATAAAGCTCGATAAAGCCATTAATGACCCTCCCTGTCAACCCAACGTTTTCCTAATAGTTTGTTTTGTTTTATAGGTGATCAAAAGACTGCAGGCTTGGATAAACAATGTAAATACTAGTCACAAGACCTGTTTACTCCGAGATTGTTATCAAATCTATTCAAACAGAGCTGCAAAATAAAACACATAGTTAAAAGACAAATAGAGGAAACATGAAATTAAATGATTTATTGTTGAAATAGACAGTAAAAAACTAAAATATACAGTGAAGGTAAAAGGACATAGTAAATAATAGTCAAAGTGTACCACGGTTAAAGAGTATCAGATTGAAGACCAAGTCAAGTAAAGAAGTTAGCATGAAGACAAACAACATGGAATACATTTAAGATGAAGAAATAGAGCGATAAAAGTACACAGTAAAAGTAAACATGGAGGTAGTAAGGTTTAAACAGAGATGAAAACACCTTCACCAGCAACGATGAAGTTTATCCAAAGTAAAAGTGAAAAACAGTTAAAATAAATTTAAGGTTAAAAGATAAAATTAGAGGAGAAATGGTACATTCTTCAAAAATTCCCTGTTTAAGTAATAGTTTTGCAGAAAATATTGTGGACAATACAAGATGCATTTGGAGAAACTGAAGGATGTTTGTGTTCCTAACATGCCAATATAGAAAAACCTATATCACTTTTTAAATAGGTATTACCAAAAGTGAGATAAGTGCATGTCTTCACAACCTATTTTTTGAACTGTGCAAAGTCCTGTTTTTGATATTGTTTTGCAAAGAATATTGTGAATAGTTGGAGTTGAATTTTAGGAAATTGAGAGAGGTTTATCTCAAAAACATACTTATCTACAATAACCGCTTTCATGTTTTACATATCTATCTCGGATTGAGATATAAAAATGTATAAATGTACCCTAATATTGCATAATTGTTGGAGCAAAAATGCACAAAGAAAGGATGTAGTTAGTGAGTGGGATGCATCATCATCAATTAAGAGTTGCTATCAAATTCGACTTTCTATTTTTTTTCACCATAAATCCATAAAATTAGTTCCAAATAGATTCATTATTTTTGAATGTCCTTTATTTAACTTCTATTAATGTAAAACAGTTTGAGATATTTGTAAAACCAATCTTGATATTTTTTCAAGATATTTCAGTTTAGAATTTGTATAAATACTTCTTCATTTGAAGTATTTTGTGTGGATTCAAAGACATTTCTATAGACATTTTCTTCTCAAGTTAAGGAGCTATTGTAATCAAGACTGGATTGGCTTACTGGATTAAAGAATAAAGTAAACACATTTCATAGGATTCTTGTGTAAAGTGGAAATCAAATAAGTATTTTCTATCTCATGTGTATTATTGTTTCTCTTCATGTTTATAAATAATCATACGTGTTTCTATGAAATATGAATGTTAAACTAGGAATGTTATTTTAGAACTAGCTTTAATGCTCTCTATCTTGACTATTTACATTCTTAATGTTTTCTGCTAAACTATCTTAGTTTGTGAATTCTTAATTGCTCCATTTCTTCCCTAGTTTCCCCCCCAAGGTTTATAGTAAAGGATTCTTAGTTGCCCTTTGCTCATGATCACTTCCTTCTCTTCATCTCGATCTCAGTCCAAAGATTCTTTATTGCCCTTTCACCTTAGTTAGGATTACCTCATCCATTTGAACTTGAAGATTTGCCTTTTGCTTTGCTAGCCTACCCTGTGAACTCTCCCTTTAGTGATTGAACCAATCCAGTTAATCCCTCCTTTGACTGGCTCCATAGCCCAATGGCTTGAAAGCCTTTTTCTATCAATCTGATCCTAGAATTCCACCACCCAACCAAAATCAAAACCTTATGAGCACTAAGAACTAGCCTAAAATCCCAGTAAAACAAAGTTAATTTATAAAGAGAGAGCCCTCTCTGAGTTTAGGTTGGCTAGAACCTATAATTAAAATATTGGTTTGTGGTTACTCGGAAATTTCTTTCTTTAACCTTAAGAAAGTTCTGAGTGATAACAATGCCAAAGCCATCAACTGTAAATATCGTAGCTTGGAATTTGGGTCCCATAAATTCATGTATGTTAAGGCCATGTTGTGCAAATAAAACTCAGACATCTTGGCCCTCTCTTCTGGTGTGCTATGATCAGAAAGATCAATGAACTACCTGTAGTCATGAAATGGCATGGTGCCTCTCTATACCAGGGTCTTGATTTGGAACTATAGACACTATTCCTTGAGGTATAGGGCATAAGATTTATTTTGCATCCTACACTGGATTGCCTCCAAAGGGAGACTAGACATACGTGCCAATTGATTCTCTCTTTCTCGCAGTTGTCCTCTCAACCATGCATTTTCTGCTTCTAGTAGATTTTTCATTATGGCCTCTCTATATCTCAAGCTACTTAGCTCTCTACCCATCTCCTCAAGCTTTTCCTCCATGTTCCCAATGTCGTACACCCGCTTGGATTTGGTGATCTGCATCCATCAGTGAGTTTTGGCTCTCTCCTTCTCAAGCTCTAAGAATAATGGAATAGCAAATTTTTGAGGTATGACCATGCCTCCTTCAATAAGCTTGTAGTAGGAGTCAAGGCTAGGTTGGGGGCTAGGTTCTTTTCACTCTAGGTCCTCTTCTTTAGTTCCTTGTTGTTGGCCTACCTCCTTTTCCAAGTTTTGTGTCTCCTATAGCTTCAGCAGAGTATCCCATAGGACTGCTTCTGATTCTTGTAGATTATCCAGTGTATCTCGTAGGATTGCTCTTCCCTTGGAGGAGGTTGATCTAGTCATAGGCCTTCTCACATAGGTGAGAGGAGACTTAGGGGAAGGAATTTTATCCTTTCTTTTAGGTTAGTCTTCAATCACAATGGGAATTTTGGTCGGGTTTTGGGGTTTCCCCTGCCTTATTCTTGTGATTTTCCTTGTCCTGAAATATAGGGGGGTCTGTCTCTCTTTTTCCTTCTTTCTTGATGGGGATGATAAAAGAAGTGAGGGAAGTTGATGTCTCTCTCTCAATGGGTTCTGGAGACACCCTAGGTGACTCCTCCCTATCTTCTACCCCCTATTTCCCATTGCTTTCTTCACCTATGTCTTTCCTTTCTTCTTCCTCTTATATATCCTCATCATCTTTATTAATTCCCTCCTTAACATCCTCCTCTGTTTCTTCATCATGCTCCTTCTCTTTCTCCTCTTATTCTTCATCTTCCTCATTTTATTCTCTTTCATCATCTTCTTCATCCATCTCATCTTCATCTCCTTATTTTTCTTATTCTTCCTGCTCTACTTCTTCTTCCTCTTCCTCCTCACTAACAATAGGACTAACATCATATGTGAGAGATTTGATATCTTCCTCTGCCTGCATGTCTCTGAAAACTAACCATTGTATAAGAATTTTGAGGTTCTGGAAGGCATATTTTATAAGGATTCTAATTAATCCATGGTGAGCTAAATTTTGGGCATTTCTCTCTTGCACTTTTATGCTTGAGTCTATGAGTGATTGCAGCAAGAAGTATGGTATGCTGAGCCTGTGGTGAGCGGGTGTTTCTGCTCCAAAACTCAATTCTTCAAGAAGCCTAAAATGATAACCATAGACTACACTATACCTACCCTCACATGAAATGTATTTTATGAGTTGGTAGATTACCTCATTCCAAGGATATGGCAAACTTTCTCTCCTTACCCCATTTTTCCTCGGTGGGTTCGTCACCTTATAAAAAGAATTTCCTTTTGGAAACCTAGCTATCTCCTTTGTCTTCCTGGCATATTTTATAAGGATTCTAATTAACCCATGGTGAGCTAACTTTTGGGCATTTCCATCTTGCACTTTTATGCTTGAGTCTATCAGTGATTGAAGCAGGAAGTATGGTATGTTGAGCCTGTGGTGAGGGGGTGTTTCTGCTCCAAAACTCAATTCTTCAAGAACCCTAAAATGATAGCCATAGACCACACTATACCTACCCTCACATGAAATGTATTTGATGAGTTGGTATCTTACCTCATTCTTGGGATATGGTAGACTTTCTCTCCTTACCCCTTTTTTGTCCTCGGTGGGTTCCTCACCTTCTAAAAAGAATTTCCTTTTGGAAACCTAGCTATCTCCTTTGTCTTCCTTCCTCCATGGTACTCCTAGGGGAAGTGTAGTAACTCTGCTGATGAGTTCAAGGGTGAGTTCTATGGATAGGCCTCTTACCACAATAGTGGCATGGACTCTTGTGAGTGGAATGAGGGAGAGAGAAAAATATCGGGCCACCTCATCATCATACCCCCTTAATTTTTCAATAAACCCCATCCACTTATTCCTTGTGAGGAGTTATAGTACTTGAGGGTGTTGTTGGATTCTCACAATGTTAGTGGGCTCCCTATTATTAAACCCTCTTGTCATCTTGGTTAGTGAGGTTTGAGGAGATGAGATGGTTGATACAATTTTCAAATGTAGAAATAAAAGTCTAAGATGACTGTGTGGACAATTCTCTTACGCAGCTACCAAATTCACTCAAAGTAGAGGATTTTTGTTCAATTTACTTGGAAAGAGGGATGTAATTATAGAGCCTACCTCTTCATAGTGTTTTCTGTGGTCAATCCCCGTGCTTTCCCCTCTAAAACTCCTGTCGACCTATCCTGTAGACTGTCTCTGTGTATCCTGTAGGAATCCTATGTGCAATCCTATAGGATTTCCTGTGCAATCCTGTAGGAATTCGTGTGCAGAAAAAAGATGATGTCTTCCTTGATGTAGGTTGCTTGGGTATGAGAGTGACTTGTGAGAGCAAGCCTCGAGGAAGTGAATGCATTGGGAGAACGATTATTTTCTCTTCTGGTCATTTAGGTTGAGGTGGTGTGTTGGTAGTGTTAGCCTCCTGCTGCAGCAGGTTAATCATCTTTCATGATCGACAGTTTTACATGCCAAATATGTTGTGCTATGCATGCTGCAATGCTCCATATTTGCTACAGATGGCCAAAAAGTATCCACAAGAGTAGGCTGGTCTAAAGGCCACTGCTGTGTTCCAATTTTGATAAAGCAATCCATTTTTGGGTTGAGGCAGTTTTTGCAGTTGGAGGTACTCAGGCTGGAGTTCACTAACATATTTTTTTTTCTCGTCACCCTTATTATGTAACTCCCTATTATTTTTCCCTCCCCCTATTAAAATCATGTATATAATTCCCCCTATGTAAATATCCCATCCCTGGCACTATAGCCATAATTATACTAAGTCAGGGAAATCTCAGTCCATCTGGGACTATTTTTAGCCCATCTGAGTCATTGAGGAACTAGTTTGACATCTGGTCAGCTAGCAACCTCTCCCTTAACCCTAAAAACCCCCAAAAAACCCATGTTTTCACCTTCCCTTTGTAAAACTTCACCCTAACGCTGTAGAAAACCCACATTCCACCCCTAACCCGAAGTTCCTGTGCATAATTATTAACCCGCCCCTTTATTTAACTCCGTAAACCCGTTTCCCTAAGTTCTTACCCATTCGCCACGCATATTTAGATTCGGAATATTCCTCTGAATATTCTCGCCCGTTAACCCCATGTCCCGTCGCGTCCGCCGCCAGCCGTCTGATCCACAGCCCCGCAGATCTACGGCTGGCGGGCATCCTCATCTCCGACGCGCCCAGCCTTTAACGTCTGGGAGTTCGGCGGTTTTGCCGCCGTACTCCCGCCACGCGTCAGGCATCGGGCTGTGGCGGAGCCCCTCCCTCCGAAACCACCATCCCCCATAAGCGGTGCGCCACATACCGCTTACCGCCCGGTGACGTCACCAGCCCACGTCACCCCCCCTTGTACAGTCACCCAATGAGTCATCCGCCTGCGTGGCCTCCTGCCACGTGTCCCGCCACCGTACCTACCACGTCACCGTCCATACGAGATGACGTCATACTGACGTCATCCCACCACATCGCCATGCTGATGTCATTAGCCCTTTTTTGACGCAGAGGCGCAAAAGTCGCACTTCGGAGCCCCGGAATCGAATTCTGAGGCAGTTTTTGATGAGCGATTTGCGCCAAATCGCTCGGTGCAAGATTTTTTGGGCCAGAGTGGAGAATCTTCAGGGAATCTTCAAGGAATCTTCGCCCCATGCAGCCCCAGGAAGCCCGAAAAGACGCAGAAACGATCCGTTTTCTTCACAGAGCATACCAAAATGATCAGAAGACAATTCCAGATGATACAGAGGCCGAACAACGACCATTTACTAGTGATTAGACACGCAGCACAGCAGATCAACAGCCCAGATTTTGTTAGAGAGTATCAGTGGAAGAAAGGACGCCAAAAAGAATCAGTCATGATTTTTTAGGGGCTCGAGGCACTTGAACATTGATGAAGCCCCCAGAAAATCAAATCGATAAGCATCAGCCCATCCTTGCTTTCAAATCACCGTCAAGACATTTAAGGCACCAGGACAGTAAGGAAGCCTAAACCCATGCCCATTTATTGCAAAAAGCACTGCAGCAAGCCACCGAGGACAGCATCATTCATTCAGTTTTGACACTTCGGCCCTGAGCACGGCCCGAGACATTCTTTGCATTTATTTCTAGATAAGATTAGGTCAGGTAGTCATTTTTATGACCTAATTAGGTCAAGATGTAATAAAGGAACTCTGCAGAGAGTTTTTCCCTATATATACCATCCTCTGTATAGTTCTAAGGGTTGGTCAATTGATAATTTTCGCTAGAGACTCGCTGTGTATACCTGAATTTTTCTGTAATCAAAGATTGCTTAAAGCTTGGAGAGCGAACTGTCTGTTGTTGATGAATGTGTTGAAGAGTTGAAGATGGAATTCTGTGCTGTGGCCTGAAGCAATAAGTGCCTCTTATCTTTGTTTATGTGTTTTCCATTATCTAAATAGCAGGAAAAAAGAATAGCCTAGAATTAGTTTAAATACTCTCTATGCTCAATTTTCTGCTGCTTCTTGATGTTTTCTTCTGAATGAATTGGTTATGAAATTGAATTCCTTCTGGCTCATGTTTACCCCAGTTCACCTGTGCTGGCGAATCATCTAGGGATTCTAAACTGCTCCTAGGTAGCGCCCTGTTGTTTCCTCTGCTAATCTGTTGGAGAGATTCTTAACTGCCTCTCTTTCTTTAGCATTCTTACCATCCCTTGAAACCTGAAAGTTGCTTCTGCTTCAGTTATCTCGCTCCATTTTCCCCTCACTGTTATTAAGGAAAGACAGCAACGGTTCCCCCTCCTCGACTCCATGCCCAATGGTTTGAAACATTTAGACTATACTCAGCCTCTCTACCTGAAAGTGTCAGTTTTCCCACCAAAACTCAGTCAAAACCCTTGTGCATCATAACTAGCCTAAAATCACCCCCTTCAACAAAGCTAAATCATAAAGAGAGAGCCCTCTCTGACTGCAGGCAGGCTAGGGCCTGCAGTCCAAAGTTGGTTTGTGGTTACCTCGGCCGTATCCCTTTGGGAGTCAAAAGGGACAACTTGAGTGATAACATAATGGCGACTCCACTGGGGAAATGAATCATGTTTCTATTAGTGTGAATCCTCAATTTTGACCAGTTCGCCTCGTTTTCTAGAGAAAGTCTTCCTTGTCTTCAGGGTTTTTCATGTTCAGTTCTGATCTGTGACGGTGGAAAAATATCAGGCACTTTAAGGTTACATCATCCACCTGGCGACTCCACATCATCCTCATAATAAAGACTCCGCAAGAGAAATGAACCCGAAGGAACTATATAAGAAGATCAGGTTCTTGATTTGGATGATCATCCAAGAGACCATGTTCTTTCTCTTGCACCAAATTTTGCTGTGCATATTGTACTTTAAAAGCGATTTTATGTCAGAGTTTTGCGTTTTTGCTTTGGAAAAGATTGTTGAAAAGCCTCCTTGCACATCAGAGCAGCAGCTTTCAAATGCTGTTGAAGACCATCGTACAGTCAAGGAGGAATAAAAAATAGAGCCATTGAATATCAGATTGAGGAGGACCCAGAAGCAGAAGCATATGACCAGATGATCCAAGTGGATCCCCTGCCTCTTTGTTCTCAGCCATCTAAATTATTCAAAGAAGAAGAAGACCAGCAGCCTGCACAGATCAGTCCGGCCCTATTCGAGCCAGATTGTAATAAATTACAAGCACCTCTGCAAGTACCGAATGACCTATCCGCTGGCAGGCAGAATAATGAAAGAGATCAGTGCACGTCGCCACCAACAGGCTGCGAGGCTCAGTATCGAGTTGTCAATGATCTCCCGACTCCAAGGCATGGTAGTGATCCTGAACCTTTGTACAGTTCTTTAATTCAGCCAAAAAATTGTATATATATGTTGCAGGACAGTTTTGTACAGTATTTAAACACCGCAAAGGAGGTCAGTAGCTTCCTGATCTTCTCAAAGATTGACAAAGCCAAAACAAATTTCAAAATCTCAGTTGATGTCACTAGCAAGCATAAGCAGCAAAGCCCACTCATGTTATTATTACTTAAGTGGCTGCATTGGTTATTTCACTTCTCCTAACAGCAAAGTAAATGCTGGTTAGGGTAGGTAGGTAGGTAGGGTCAATAAGGCAGCCAGCCAAGAGAAATTTGCAGAACACAGTAACAGTTGAATACAAGGCAGTCTGACCTGCTGTTCTTGACTTTTCACAAGGTAAAGCCATCCCCAAGTGGAGCCATTGTTAGCCTCCTGCTGCAGCAGGTTAATCATCTTTCATGATCGACAGTTTTACATGCCAAATATTTCGTGCTATGCATGCTGCAATGCTCCATATTTGCTACAGATGGCCAAAAAATATCCACAAGAGTAGGCTGGTCTAAAGGCCACTACTGTGTTCCAATTTTGATAAAGCAATCCATTTTTGGGTTGAGGCAGTTTTTGCAGTTGGAGGTACTCAGGCTGGAGTTCACTAACATATTTGTTTTTCTCGTCACCCTTATTATGTAACTCCCTATTATTTTTCCCTCCCCCTATTAAAATCATGTATATAATTCCCCCTATGTAAATATCCCATCCCTGGCACTATAGCCATAATTATACTAAGTCAGGGAAATCTCAGTCCATCTGGGACTGTTTTTAGCCCATCCGAGTCTTGATGAACTAGTTTGACATCTGGTCAGCTAGCAACCTCTCCCTTAACCCTAAAAACCCCCAAAAAACCCATGTTTTCACCTTCCCTTTGCAAAACTTCACCCTAACGCTATAGAAAACCCACATTCCACCCCTAACCCGAAGTTCCTGTGCATAATTATTAACCCGCCCCTTTATTTAACTCCGTAAACCCGTTTCCCTAAGTTCTTACCCATTCGCTGTGCATATTTAGATTCGGAATATTCCTGCGAATATTCCCGCCCGTTAACCCCATGTCCCGTCGCGTCCGCCGCCAGCCGTCCGATCCACAGCCCCGTAGATCTACGGCTGACGGGCATCCTCATCTCCGACGCGCCCGGCCTTTAACGTCCGGTAGTTTGGCGGTTTTGCCATCGTACTCCTGCCACGCGTCAGGCATCGGGCTGTGGCGGAGCCCCTCCCTCCGAAACCGCCATCCCTCATAAGCGGTGCGCCACATACCGCTTACCACCCGGTGACGTCACCAGCCCACGTCACCCCCCCTTGTACAGTCATCCAATGAGTCATCCGCCTGCGTGGCCTCCTGCCACGTCACTGCCACGTGTCCTGCCACCGTACCTACCACGTCAACGTCCGTACGAGATGATGTCATGCTAACGTCATCCTGCCACGTCGCCATGCTGACGTCACCCGCCGTACAATGCTGGTGTCATGCTGACGTCATCAGCCCTTTTTTGATGCAGAGGCGCGAAAGTCGCACTTCGGAGCCCTGGAATCGAATTCTGAGGCAGTTTTTGATGAGCGATTTCGCAGGATTTTTTGGGCTAGAATGGAGAATCTTCAGGAATCTTCGCCCCATGCAGCCCCAGGAAGCCCGAAAAGGCGCAGAAATGATCTGTTTTCTTCACAGAGCATACCAAAATGATCAGAAGACAATTCCAGATGATACAGAGGCTGAAAAACGGCCATTTACTGGTGATTAGACATGCAGAACAGCAGATCAGCAGCCCAGATTTTGTTAGAGAGTATCAGTGGAAGAAAGGATGCCAGAAAGAATTAGTCATGATTTTTTAGGGGCTTGAGGCACCTGAACATTGATGAAGCCCCCAGAAAATCAAATCGATAAGCATCATCCCATCCTTGCTTTCAAATCACCGTCAAGACATTTAAGGCACCAGGACAGCAAGGAAGCCTAAACCCATGCCCATTTATTGCAAAAAGCACTGTAGCAAGCCACCGAGGACAACATCATTCATTCAGTTTTGACACTTCGGCCTTGAGCATGGCCCGAGACATTCTTTGCATTTATTTCTAGATAGGATTAGGTCAAGCAGTCATTTTTATGACCTAATTAGGTCAAGATGTAATAAAGGAACTCTGCAGAGAGTTTTGCCCTATATATACCACCGTCTGTATAGTTCTAAGGGTTGGTCAATTGATAATTTTCGCTAGAGACTCGCTGTGTATACCTGAATTTTCTGTAATCAAAGATTGCTTAAAGCTTGGAGAGCGAACTGTCTGTTGTTGATGAATGTGTTGAAGAGTTGAAGATGGAATTCCTGCGCTGTGACCTGAAGCAATAAGTGCCTCTTATCTTTGTTTATGTGTTTTCCATTATCTAAATAGCAGGAAAAAAGAATAGCCTAGAATTAGTTTAAATACTCTCTATGCTCAATTGCTGCTGTTTCTTGATGTTTTCTTATGAATGAATTGGTTATGAACATTGAATTCCTTCTGGCTCATGTTTACCCCAGTTCACCTGTGCTGGCCAATTATCTAGGGATTCTTAACTGCTCCTAGGTAGCGCCCTGTTGTTTCCTCTGCTAATCTGTTGGAGAGATTCTTAACTACCTCTCTTTCTTTAGCATTCTTGCCATCCCTTGAAACCTGAAAGTTGCTTCTGCTTCAGTTATCTCGCTCCATTTTCCCCTCACTGTTATTAAGGAAAGACAGCAGCAGTTCCCCCTCCTCGACTCCACGCCCAATGGTTTGAAACATTCAGACTATACTCAGCCTCTCTACCTGAAAGTGTCAGTTTTCCCACCAAAACTCAATCAAAACCCCTGTGCATCATAACTAGCCTAAAATCACCCCCTTCAACAAAGCTAAATCATAAAGAGAGAGCCTTCTCTGACTGCAGGCAGGCTAGGGCCTGCAGTCCAAAGTTGGTTTGTGGTTACCTCGGTCGTATCCCTTTGGGAGTCAAAAGGGACAACCTAAGTGATAACAGGGAGCTGAGGTACAGTTTCCATTTTTCGACCATTTGTCCCGACTACCACCTCATCATTCCCCACATCCTCATAATCAACTCCCACTTCATGCTTCCGTAGCCTTAAATTATTTTTTCCTTCTCCTTTCTATTTTTGAGTTGACTACTGCCACGTGTGAGAGGACAAATTGTTTTGTCTTTGTTGACTGATTGAAGGTGACCAAGTTAATTGCCACCTTCCAATTATAAACCAACTTACTCATAACCTTTACATATTTTGGCTACATTATGCACATGAGATAGTGAGCGGGATACTTACCTGTGGTGCTTAATACCTTGTTGTAGTGGTTGAAGACTAGAGGTGCTTGTTGTGTGTATTGGTTGCATGCTATTCTTCTTCCCTTTTCTGTTGTTCTCAGATGATTTTTTTTTTTGTGGTGCAGGTACCTGGTGTTGAAGATGATGGTGCTGATACTTCTTTGGAGTCCCTTCTGCTCTTGGATCATCATGCTTGAATATTTCTATTCTTATGATTTGTATTATGTGGGATAGGATGCTATAGGATTTCCTACAAGATGTCTTGTAGCTACTTCTCCCTCAGAACTCTTAATCATACCTTCTGTTGGGAGTTTGAGGATGGTGACATGGATGGAGAGGGAGACTAGGAGTGTGGAGGATGAGGAATACTCAGGTGCTGCTCCTTATTGCTCTCTGTTTCCTTTTTTTCGAAAACTGTGATTTTTTTTTTTTTTTTGAAATTGATATATTTTTTTAAGGATGAATGTAGGTGTGCTAAAGGTGGACATAGGTATGGTCATCAAATGATGATGTAGAGGTGATATTTTATTGACATAGCAGGTCATTGTTTCTTTTAGGGTCACTTCCTATAGGTTTTTTGGGTCACTATGATTCCTACAGGATCATCCTGTAGGTTTTCAAGGGATCCTATAGGTTTGCAGGGGATCTTGTAGAAAACACAATCCCCTTGTAAAATGAAGGAAAGGAGTGGAAAAAATGAGAGAAATGGTAGAGTGATGAATGAAAATGACTGGAAAAAAAAATGTGAGTGAAATAGGTCTCTTGGTGATCGTCCTTTTCTCTCTGATCGTCCTTCTTGCTGACCTGGAAAATGGAAATTTTCATGATTTGTCTATACTTTGCTTCTTTTTTTTTTTTTGAAAATAACTAGGCTACCTCTGAGAGGTTTTCATCCTAGTTGTTTTCCCTGGGCACCCCAAGAGAGGTTTTCATCTAGGGATCATTTTATTCTCATTTTTTCTCTCTCTTTTTTTATATTGACACCATTGGGCCACCCTAAGGGGTTTTCAACCCGATAGTGGGACTTAGGCGCCTCATGGAGGTTTTCACCTGAGTCCTTATTCTTTTTTCTTTTTTATCTCAATGATTTGATGAGGTAGGAACTGAAACTTGCTCCACTACCATCACTTTTTTATTGATATCATTAGTCAATTCTTGTTTTGACAATGGTCTCTTGTAAATTTTTAGTCGATGTCTATTAACAAGTGAAGGAATGGCCTCTTCATCTATGGTTATGATCTATACTGAACCATTATCATGGAATTTTTCTACAACATAATGTCCTATCCATCTTGTCCTTAACTTTCCCTTGAATTCTTTATACCTAGAATCATATAACAAAGCCCAATCACCTTCATGAAATTTATTTTCCTTGATGTTCTTATCATGCCAGATCTTCCTCTGAAATTGAATTACCTCTATATGTAGGAGGACCTACATTCTGAACGCATCTAAACCATTCAACTAGAGCAAGCTCTCTTTTTGTGCAATGCTAAGATGTAGATCTAGTTGGGTTGCCATCCTTAATGTGTTATACTCAAATTCAATGGACAACAAGGCCTTTTTCCCATAGACTAGCTCATAGGGTGTGAATTCAGTGGTGGTCTTCCAGGTGGTATTATTGGCTCAGATGGCCTCAACTAGTCTATCTACCCAATCCTTCCTGTTGTTGCTTTCCACTTTCATCAAGATGCCCTCAAATGTTCTATTGGTCACCTCTACTTGTCCAATAGCTTGTGGATGATAGGGAGTGGAGGTTCTATGCTTGATCTTGTGTTGGCTGAGTAGGTCTTCAATAATGTTGGAGGTAAACTACCTGCCTTGGTCTGTGAACAGCTCTCTAGGCTACCCAAATTTGTAAAATACATTCTCCCTTAGCAACTCAGCTACCTTCTCTTCTGTTGCTGCCTTAATTGCCTTGGTTTCAGCCGACTTAGTTAGATAGTCAGTGCACACAATGATGTGCTACTTTTGTGTGGAAGGAGGGTCAATAGGTCCAATGAAGTCCATGCCCCACTTGTGAAATGGCTCAAAAGTCACTTGAGGCTACAAAGGCATTTCATCTCTTGGAGTAGGCCTTCCCATCCTTTGGCGCCGATCACACTCGCTAGTATATCTTTTCACATATTGATGAAGAGTGAGCCAATAATAGCCTGCTTGTAACACTTTGAATGATGTCCTCTTTGTTGTAAAGTGACCTCCACAAGGTCCATCATGACAGGTCAGAAGGATGTCAAAGACTTCCTCCTCCCTGACACACATTCTCAAGATTTGATCTGGGCCAAGTTTGAAGATATTTCCCCCAATCCAAGTGAAGGGAGCGCTCTTCCTCACTATCTTGCTCTTCTATTTGGAGGACAAGTTTGGTGGGAACTGTGCAGATACCAAATAGTTTTCTGTATCAGCAAACTATGGAGAGAGAACTAAAATAAAAAATAAGTTCTCATCCAGTAACTAGTCATCAACCATTCCTTCTTCACCTACAGGAAAATTTAATCTTGACAAGAAGTCTACAACAACATTTTTCTTACCAGGCTTATCAACAATAGCTAGATCAAACTTCTGTAATAAAAGTAACCATCTTATAATCCAAGCATTCACATCTGGTTTACTCATTAAATATTTGATTGCAGCATGGTCAGTATGCACAAATGTTTGATATCCTGTAATATAATGCATAAATTTGTTCAATGAATGCACAACAACTAGGAGTTCCTTTTCGGTCACTGTGTAATTTAGTTCAGCCTTTGATAGATTCTTACTGATAAAGTAGATAGCATAAGGCAATTTTTCATCTATCTGACCTAGGGCTACTCCTATGGCTTTGTGTGAGGCATCAACATGAATATGAAAGGGAAGGGCCAAATTTGGGCCTCGGAGAATCGGTGCAGTGGTTAACTTGTTCTTTAGGGTGTCTAAGGCCTCTTGACAACTTTTGGACCATATAAACTCAAAGTCCTTGACCAAAAAACCAAATAAAGGAGAGGCCAACTTGGTGAAGTCCTTTATGAACCTTCGGTAGTATCCAACTAACCCTAGGAAACTTCTGACATCTCTTTGCTTGTGAGGAGGTGGGACCCTTTGGATGATAGCTATTTTGTTTGGGTCCACCTACAGTCCTTGTTGAGATATGGAATGACCTAGCATAGTCCCTGCAGTCATCAAGAATTTACATTTTTCAGGATTGAGAGACATGTTCATTTCAATGCATTTGTGCAGTACTTTGCCTAGGTTGGACAGAGCCTCTTGAAAATCACAGCCATAATGTGTAAAATAGTCCATATAAATTTCCACCGCATCATGGACTAAATCGGTGAAAATACTCATGACTGCTCTCTGAAAAGTGGCAGGAGCATTGCATAGGCCAAAAGGAAGGACCCTATAGGCAAAAGCACCCCAAGGAAAAGTGAAGGTGGTTTTATCCTGGTCTTCTAGGCTGATCTAGATTTGGTTGTACCCGCTGAATCCATTTAGGAAAGAGAACAACATTTTACCTGTCAGGCCATCTAGTACTTGGTCAATGAAGGGTAGAGGGAAATCTTCCTTCTTTGTGGCTTTGTTCAACTCCCTATAATCAACACAAATCCTCCACTTACCATTTTTATTTGGAACTAACGCCAAAGGAGAGATCCACTCACTATCGGAGATAGGGTAAATAAATCTTGCATCTAGCAGTTTTTGCAGTTCTTCTTTGACTATATCTTTAAGAGCTAGATTCATCCTCCTTTGGGGTTGTTGGACTCACTTGTGACCCTCTTTGATGTATATGTGGTTAGTACACATCAAGGAGTGTAATCCCTTCATTACTTTGTAACTCCAAGTGAAGGCATCTAGATGTTCCTTTAGCGTGTTGCATAACTTCTCTTCTTGGAGACCAAAAAGAGATGGATTGATTTTCAAGGATCTATCAGGGCCAAATTCTATGGTTTTGACATGGAGGGGGTTGGAATTAGCCAAGCATAGGTCAATTGGATGATTGTTTTGGCTTTCCTTTACTACATATTCTAAGGAAAATGTACTAAGAGTTGGAATTTGGAGTAGGTGTTCAATCAAACCATCTTCATTCTACTGTCCTCCTCCCATGGTTGTTTCTAAAGTATAAATTTGGGTGGAATAAACTTCATATTCTTCCTCGTCCTCCAACCATAAAGGTAAATGATGCTCTAGAGATGGTTGAGAAGGAGGGTATAGGACTAACTGCTTGGACATATGCCCATTATTGATGGTCATATTCCTAGCTCTGCAGCTAATGTAAGCATTAGTAGTGGCCAACCAAGGTCTGCAAAGGATGAGAGGGTAACCAGTAAGCTTAACCTTAGGCTGGAGAACTAGGAAATCTACAAGGTACTCCCAAGAGTCAACGGAGACCATCATGTCCTCCACAATCCCTTAGGGGTCACTGTGGAGAGATCTGCAAGTTGCAGAATTTTTGTGGTCTTCCTCAACGAAACTTGGAGGTTGATCTTAAGCATGCTGTCCTTGGTCATCACATTAATGGCAGCCTCAAGATCGATAAAAGTGTGTGGAACAATGGAGTCATTGATGTGCACATCTACTATAGGGTTTCTAGGGTCCAAATACTTTGGACAGATTACCTACCCCAGCACTAAGTCAGACAACTGTCCAATGGCATTAATGGTAGGGGCATCCATTCTTCACCTCCCTAGATGGTTGAAGCATGTTAAATTATGGTATGTTCTATGCTTATAACAATTTACTTCTTTTTTGTATTATATTCCACCAATTAGAAATCACATGTACATAAAGTAAAGTGCAGATAGAACATTAAACGATCGACAGAAAACAAGCCAAGACAAGAGGCACAAGATGTGGCGGCTAGCCAAGGACAAACCCCACAATGTGTGGGGAAACCCTTTGATCAAATCTTCTTTTATCTTCAATAATTCAGCAAAGAGAAATAGTACAATAAATCTGATTCATATCAGCAGTAGCAAACCCTAGATCAGTAGCATCAACATTAGCGGCTTCATTATCAAACTAGGGAAGACCATATCTCACAAACCGACAGCTGGATTGACTTCATTCCACCACCAAAAGTTTTGGCTTCCAGAGGAGGTTCAGATGAACCTACAACGCAGTTCAGATGAGGATATCTTCTAGGCCATGCAAGTCAATCTTTACTTCTGCAGTTGCAGCTTCAGTTTCAACAGTTTCTGGCTTCAAACTAGGGCAGTCGATATCTTGCAAACCGTTCGTCGGATTGACTTCATTCCACCACCAAAAGTTGCACCTTTCAAAGGAGGTTTAGATGAACCTACAGAAAAGTTCCAAAGAGGAGATCTTCTAGGCAATGCAAGTCAATCTTTACTTTTGCAGTTGCAGCTTCAGTTTCAGCAGTTTCCGGCTTCAAACTAGGGCAGTTGATATCTTACAAACCGTTCGTCGGATTGACTTCATTCCACCACCAAAAGTTGCAGCTTTCAAAGGAGGTTCAGATGAACCTACAACACAGTTCCAAAGAGGATATATTCTAGGCCACGCAAGTCAATCTTTACTTCAGCAGTTGCAGCTTCAGTTTCAGCAGTTTCCGGCTTCAAACTAGGGTAGTCGATATCTTGCAAACCGTTCGTCGGATTGACTTCATTCCACCACCAAAAGTTGCAGCTTTCAAAGGAGGTTCAGATGAACCTATAGCGCAGTTCCAAAGAGGAGATCTTCTAGGCCATGCAAGTCAATCTTTACTTCTGCAATTGCAGCTTCAGTTTTAGCAGTTTCCAGCTTCACATGTGTGAGAGAGAGAGACCCATTTCAGCGCAGTAGAGAAGAGACTCATATCTGCGCAGTAGAGAGAGAGAGAGATGTGATGAGATGAGTGAGTCCAAATGAGGAAAACTCCTCTTATATTTATACACAATGTTGGTGGGTGAATAGATGCGACTGTTGGGCTTCTGAGCCTACATGAGTTGTAGGTCGGCTTGATAATAATTCCATAATCAAAATAAATTCATATCTCCATGAATACTTATCGGAATTGGATGATCTTTATATCAATCCTACACCTCTCGACGAGAGGAATCTAATAAAAATATTATTAGCCATGAATAAGATGACCCACATGAATTTTTTCCCTGGTTTCCAATTTTAACACTCCCTCTCAACCATGGAGAACTTCATCTGCAATCTGTCTATGAGTCGTTACTATTCATCCATCAAATGCACTGCCTTGTACAGCCTGACCCTTGCCCTGCTCTGCTCTATTTTGCCTGTTCTGATTTGTCTTGTTCTGCCCTGCACTGATCTGTACTGTTTTGTTCTGTTCTGCTCTGCTCTTGCATTGTTCTGTTCTAGTCTGCTTTTGTCTGAATTATGAAGAAGAAGAAATGATCGAGGATGTATCATACTGACTCAAAGTCAGTCTCAGAGTATGTACCACTGGTCCCAGACCAGTCTCAACCAACCCAAAGTCAGCGTCATAGTGAGTACAACTCCAATGGTCCCAGACCAATATCATCCTCCACTGACTCAAACTCAGTCTCAGAGTATGTACCACTGATCCCAAACCAGTCTCAACCGACCCGAAGTCAGCGTCATAGTATGGTACAACTCCTACCATTGGTCCCAGACTAGTATCATTGATCCCAGATCAATGGAGGTCATCCTAGCGTAGGGAGTACGGTAGATACAATGATGCGTCCATCGGTACTACTATGGTCCCTAACTTCATTTCCCTGCTCATTGATCAGATGAGAGGTACTTCCCATGAGTGCCAGACTGCGTGGGTAGGATGCCTCGACAGGAGAACTAATCAATCCTGTCCTCACAGGAGAACACATCAATCCTGCTACAATTGCCATGGAGAACACATCAATCCAGGCCTCATAGGAGAACACATCAGTCCTGCTACAATTGCCATGGAGAACACATCAATCCAAGCCTCACAAGAGAACTAATCATCCTGCTACACAGGAGAGCGAATCATCCTGTTCCACAAGAGAGCGAATCATCTTGTCCCACAAGAGAGCGAATCATCTTGTTCCAGTGTGCACCACCAGGGGAGGGTGAGTCACCCTGTGGTCATATGTTGCTCCAGTAGGAACCGCAAGCCCTCAGAGCTCCCAGAGCTCAATGTATGCAACATGCAGGACCCTTGTACAAGGGTTTCTTTCCGACTCCAAGTCGTTTGGGAAAATCACAGATTAGATCCTTCCTCGGGGCTTTGACAAGGTGTATCAACCTGTACATCATCTTAATGTGATGGAGCTTCCTTGCTCATCGGCTTACCATATCCCAGATGATGTCTATCTGCTGGAGCAATTGACGAATACGGGATTCCTCAATAATCGAATCCCACCTCTAGTTGTTACGGAGAATCACAGTGGTATCCAATGTAAATCCAAACAACTCACTGAAGAGATTTCGCAGCCAGACTACCTCACACGAGGTTATGCTAGCAAAAATATATCCTGCTTCGGCGGTGCTCAAAGCCACCGACTTCTGCTTCCTGCTCATCCAGGATATCGAAGCAGATCCCAAGGTGAAACAGTACCCGGAAGTGCTCTTACGGTCCACCACACTGCCTAGCCAATCAACATCAGTATATCCAAGTAGTCTCACATCTCCGACATTGTATCTTAATCCATGAGAGATTGTGTCCTGAAGACATCTCAGAAGATTCTTGGCATCAATCTAGTGAGGCTCAACCAAATATGAGCTCACAATACTAACTGCAAAACATATGTTCGGCGAAGGTTTACCAAGAACATCAATGAGAATGAGATTTTGAAACTCAGAGGCATTTCCCAAGTCTGGTCCGACATCACTACCATATAACTTCTAAGAGTTAAGATCCTCGAGGTAGTCACAGGCTTGCAGTCCATCATACCGAATATTTCCAATATATTTACCACATATTTTCCTTGAGATAGGAAAATTTCCCTTGGCTTCTTCCACACTTCAAGTCCTTGGTCCTTCATTTCAAATTCAGAAGCCATCTCCCTCTTACATTTGTGAATGAGAGGGTTTGCACCTGTTAGAAAGAGGTCATCCACATACAACACCAGTATGAGAGGCTTGTCATCTTCAACCTTAAAGTAAAGGTTAGGATCAGCTTCACTCCTAGTGAATCCCAACTTCATCAAGTAGCTATCGATCCTCTCATACCATGCTCGGGGTGCTTGCTTCAGCCCATAGAGAGCCTTCTTCAACCTTCATACATGAGATTTTCAATCATAAATCTCAAATCCTTCAGGTTGCTCCACATAGCCCTCTTCTTTGATAGAACCATACAAGAACGCGGTCTTAACATCCATCTGATGTAGGTTCCATCCTTGTGAAGCCACAAGGGCTATGATCAAGCGGATGGTCGTATATCTAGCAACAGGTGAAAATATCATAGTCTATACCTCCCTTCTGGGATAAACCACGAGCAACAAAATGAACCTTATACTTTTCCATACTTCCATTTGTTGCATTCTTTATCTTGTAAAGCCATTTTGAAGTAACAATTGTCTTGTCCAGGGTTTGGGAACTACTTCCCAGACATCATTCTCCATAATAGACTCATATTCTATGGTCATAGCATCCTTCCATAGTTAATGCTTGATGACATCTGAGAATGATGAAGGTTCATTTTGTATGATCGTGCTCATGATGGTCAGGTATCCCTGATACCTGTTAAGTTTCTTACTTTGATGGAAGGTTCCTCAGGGTGCAGCATATCCTTCAACATCATCAAGTATCCCCCAAAGCCATGAAGGCCTCTTTCTAGATGAGGAAGGCTCATATGGAGGAGGATCAATCGGATCCATAGGTTCTTCTACATCAGGCATTGATTCATCATCCTTTTCTTTCGGTTCCCTGGTGTCGACTTCTTGATAGCTACTCAAAGTCAGCAGATTGTCCACCTTGCTGAGAGCCATATCTTTGTCAAAGGTGACATCATGACTAATCATGACTTCCCTTTGACTAGTGGTGAACATTACTTCAGGAGTTTAGGAACCCAATGCTTCATGAGGGCATTGATTTTGTACATATACGGTGGTGATTGTAGTTTCATCCCATAGAAACTTTGGAAGTCTTTGATCATGTAGCATGGCCCGGACAACTTCCATCATCGTGTGGTTCTTCCTTCCCACCACACCATTCTGCTCAGGAGTATGTGGTGTAGTAGTCTCCCTCTTAATGCCAACCTCAAGTATGCCTGAGTAAACAAATTGTAATATATCAGAGGTCTTGCTTTGGCTTGAGGGGAATGGTCCCCTTTTGAGCTTTCTTTTGGCACATCCCAGACATACACCTTCTTTCTCTACTTGGAATTCGGGCATCCCTGTTACCATCTGTCTTACATCGGGTAGAGCTTTGTAATGAAGGTGGGCAAACCTTCGATGCCAAAGTTCGGACTAAAGAGTTGTGTCACAAGACATGACACCTAGCGGACTTCCATCGACCTAATATAATGAATCAACACTAAACCCAAGAGTAAAGGCATCTTTAACATTATTTTTCCATATAGATACCTTGCCATTGCTGAAGGTTACCTTGTAGCCTCTGTCTTCCATTGCCAAGATGGACACTAGGTTCCTTTTAAGGTCAGGTGCATTTAATACATCCTAGAATTTCTAGCCTTCTTGAATGCTAGTCCTCTTCCTTGATTCCTAGCTCTCCTCTTACCTTTGCTGTTGAACTTGTCATTACTTTGATTTCCATGAGAGGGATTTCGAGTTGCACCACTGCATACTGTACCATGCTTCTCTAATCATGATTATCATCATGATGCCCATGTCCATGATTTTATCCATCATAATGCTGCTCAAACTAGTGTGCATCATCATCATGCTATCCTATATGTCCATGATCTCATGTTGCCCTTTATGCCCATGATCTCATTCATCATGATGCTCATGATCTCATACATAGTGACTTGCTTTATTGCAAATGTAACATCGTCATTTTCTTCTAGCCTTAGGTCCAGCCTTTCCTTTTGATTTAGTCCCGGAATTATTTCTTTTCTTTGCATGAGAATAAAAGGTAGCAGGAGGACCTTTAGGCATGGGAATTTCTTGCACTTCTTCCCTTGTTTCTTCTTGAATGCATCTAGCCATTAATTCCTCGAAACCAGGAATTACATTATAGTTCAAAAGAGTAATCCTGAACACATACCATTCAGATGGTAATCCTCCGAGAGTTGAGAGTGCCATTTCTCTGTCAGTAATAGTTTCCCCAATAGATAGGAGATCGTTCTTAATCTTAGTGATTCTTAAGAAGTATTCTTGCATACTTTCATATTTACCCTTCTTGATTTCCCTCAGCTCATTTCTAATAAACAAAACTTGATTTGCATCATTAACTTTAAATAAACTCACCAGTCTATCATAAATTTCCTTGGAGGTGTCTAGATCAGAGATGTAGGCCACCAAGCGCTTGTCGATAGAGTCCCGGATGATCTTTTTCGCTTTAATTTCTCCGCTCTTCCATTTGTTCCAGGCAGCAGCAGATGCATTTGATGAAGGCTCAACAATATTTCCTCTTACATGGTCTAGCACTCCATGATATTCAAGGGTTAGATCGATAGACATCTTCCATCCGTGATAGTTAGCTTTCTCACGGAGCTTGTCTTCGGTAGGAAAGAGTGTTGAGGACCCCATAGTTCTTTTAGGATAGCCTTGCCAATCTTCTCTTCAATGATTGCTCTTGCTCTTGCTCGAGCTTTGTCTTCACCTCAGCTCTGATACCATGTTAAATTATGGTATGTTCTATGCTTATAACAATTTACTTCTTTTTCTTATTATATTCCACTGATTAGAAATCACATGTACATAAAGTAAAGTGCAGATAGAACATTAAATGATCGACAGAAAACAAGCCAAGACAAGAGAAACAAGATGTGGCGGCTAGCCAGGGACAACCCCCACAATGTGTGGGGAAACCCTTTGATCAAATCTTCTTTTATCTTCAATAATTCAGCAGAGAGAAATAGTACAATAAATCTGATTCATATCAGCAGTAGCAAACCCTAGATCAGTAGCATCAGCATTAGCGGCTTCATTATCAAACTAGGGCAGACCATATCTCACAAACCGACAGTCGGATTGACTTCATTCCACCACCAAACGTTTCGGCTTCCAGAGGAGGTTCAGATGAACCTACAGTGCAGTTCATATGAGGAGATCTTCTAGGCCACGCAAGTCAATCTTTACTTTTGCAGTTGCAGCTTCAGTTTCAGCAGTTTCTGGCTTCAAACTAGGGCAGCCGATATCTTGCAAACCGTTCGTCGGATTGACTTCATTCCACCACCAAAAGTTGTGGATTTCAAAGGAGGTTCAGTTGAACCTACAACACAGTTCCAAAGAGGAGATATTCTAGGCCACGGAATTCAATCTTTACTTCTACAGTTGCAGCTTCAGTTTCAACAATTTCCGGCTTCAAACTAGGGCAGTCGATATCTTGCAAACCGTTCGTCGGATTGACTTCATTCCACTACCAAAAGTTGCAGCTTTCAAATGAGGTTCAGATGAACCTACAGTGTAGTTCCAAAGAGGAGATCTTCTAGGCCACGCAATTCAATCTTTACTTCTGCAGTTGCAGCTTCAGTTTCAGCAGTTTCCGGCTTCAAACTAGGGCAGTCGATATCTTGCAAACCCTTCGTCGGATTGACTTCATTCCAACACCAAAAGTTGCAGCTTTCAAAGGAGGTTCAGATTAACCTACAGAGCAGTTCCAAAGAGGAGATATTCTAGGCCACACAAGTCAATCTTTACTTCTGTAGTTGCAGCTTCAGTTTCAGCAGTTTCCAGCTTCACATGTGTGAGAGAGAGAGACCCATTTCAGCACAGTAGAGAAGAGACTCATATCTGCGCAGTAGAGAGAAAGAGATGTGATAATATGAGTGAGTCCAAATGAGGAAAATTCCTCTTATATTTATACACAACGTTGGTGGGTGAATAGATGCGACTGTTGGGCTTCTGAGCCTACATGAGTTGTAGGGCGGCTTGATAATAATTCCATAATCAAAATAAATTCATATCTCCATGAATACTTATCGGAATTGGATGATCTTTATATCAATCCTACACCTCTCGATGAGAGGAATCTAATAAAAATATTATTAGCCATGAATAAGATGACCCACATGAAGTTTTGCCCTGGTTTCCAATTTTAACAAAGCACTTATCCTTAATCAAATTATTGTAAATAGGAACATCTTTTATTGTTTGGAGAAGTGGAATCTTTACACATAGATTTTTCAATTCTCCCAGAAGTTCAGTCTCTTCTGCGGTAGGCTGGAGTGGTTAGGTTAATCTCTCAAGAAAGGGTGGATTCAATTTAAGAATGCTTTCCTCTCTTTCTTCCTCAACTTCCCTAGGTGGAGGTGGAGGTTGATTATCTGGGAGAACTCTCCGAGATATCAAGTTAATCTCCTGGATTTCCATAGCATAAGATGGATATGATGTCTCTCCACTGTATACTTGTTGAGCTTGTCTATTGTTCGTGTTCGGATTGGGCTGGACGGGCATTTGGGGTTGCTTGGGTGGAGAAGAGTGTAACATATATTGTTGGGCAGGTGGTGGAGGCAATAAATTTGGAGCATTGTTGTATTGGGGCCTCCATCTCTTGGGCAGTGCATTCCACTGAGGTTGTGGCAGAGTGTATGGTTGAAATGATTGGCTAGCTAGATGGGTGTGATACTGAGATTCAAAGTACCAAGGAGGGGGTGTAGACCAAGAAGGATGAGCAGGGGGTCCCCAAGAAGTTATGTACATGGTTTGGTTGGGGTTGTAATATGCATTGGATGAACCTTGCATGTCCTGCTAGTATGCTTTAGGCCCATGATGTCTCCTTTGGTTTATGTGGCAGAGCTACTCAGTGACCCCTTCAACTCTTTGATATACAACTTTGAGTCCAAGAAAAGAAGGGCACTCTTCTGTGTAGTGGTTTTCTTCACAGACTGAGCAAATTTCAATAGAATTCAATGGACATTCATACCTAGGAAGCCTCCTGTTGCATATAGGACAAAAAATGGCCAAGGCTCTCTTTGCTTCCTCCTATTTTCTCTTAACGTGAATAGTGTCCATTTGCAAGGCAAGGGTTTGCAGCAAATCACTTTTGAAATCTTCCAGTGCGTTTCCAATTTCACCCTTGATGGATGAGTTGGAAGAGGATGTACTGACCAAAAGTTGACTGCCCCTACCCTTCTTCCTACCTAACCTAGAATTTTTTCTAAAGACAGTGTTGATATCCTCATAGGATAATTGGTAGATATATCTTCCTACTAACAAGTGTAGGGTATCCAGAATATCTTCCCTTACTACCCTAAGCAGGGCCAAATTTAGTGACTTAGGGTCAAGTGTGCACCTTTCCCTTTTGTAACTAAGCCGGAATCTTTCTTCATAATCCTCTAGAGACTCATCATTGCCTATGGTCATCCTAAAAATGTCTTCTTTAGTATCCTTTGACGGAAAATAGTCTTGATACTTATTGTTAAAGGCTTGCTGCATTTGAGCCCAAGTTGTGATGCTATCCCCAGGTAAACCCATGAACCAGTGCAATGTTGCATCCTTGAGGGTAGATGGAAATAGTTTTAACTTTTGCTCATCATTGGTATAGTCATAGGTTTGACATATACCAAAAAATTCAAATAGGAAAGTTTCAAGAACTTCTGTGGTCAAGCCATGGAAATGAGGTAGGGAAGAGGGTCTTATATTTTTCATCTTAGTGTCCCCATTAGTTTCCATGATGGGGAAGGAACCCTCATCTCTCCCTATATTCCATCTGTCATTTCTGTTTTCATCCATTGGCTCAGTAGGAATGGGTTGTTGTTCTTCTTCTTCCTGTATAGGTTCTTCAAATATGTTAGGTTACTTTCCTAAGGGTTCCTCCAGTTCACATCCACTGAAGAAGAGGGAAGGTTGGTTGTTTGATGTAGTGGGGGTATTTGGGAAAAAATTCCCTAAGTTATCCCTATTCCTACGAGGCATGAAAGGAAATGTTTTTGGGTTGGTTTTGTGTTTTTTTTCAAACTTGGAAAGTACTTTGCAAAATTGAAATTGTTGATTAGATGAGAACTATTGACTGAGTGAAAAACTACTTGCTGAATTAAGATATTGCTTCTAAAAATGGAAAGGAAAGCAGGAAATGTAGAATGAAAAAGGAAGCAACTAAATTACTTTTGCAGAAATAAACTAATGGCAGAATATTAGAGACAAGAAATAAAAGAAAGAAGAAATATTCACATATTACTCAGACACCTCTCCAAAAATGGCACAAAAAGGTGATGAGCACTAGTATTGCAACAGGAATGATGCAACTGCTGGACCAGCTTTACTTTATCAACCCAGGGATTGTACAAACTTGGAGGTGACAGTGTTGTATACACATGCAACAATGATGGTTCTTCCTTTTGTGACGGTTCAAATGGCAAGGGATCACTGGGCTTTTCAAGCTAGACTTCTATGGAGTCAGAAAAAGCTTGGTTTCTTAATGGAAGAGAGGGAAATCTACTCTAAGGGAGAGCTACTCTACTTCAATAATGGAAAAGACCAAAATTCAATGCTAAATCACACAATTTCCTAATTAATTGCCAAGAAACTATGATTTGAAATAATGCTTAATTATCATGAACTAAATGCTACTATCTAAGCATGGAAATAAGAAGCATCAAACATCACTAATGTGCAAGTAAAGGAACTGAAACAAATCCGTTTTTATCTTTTTCTATTTTCATGCAAAATCAAGTATACAAACTAATTTCTTTTGGTGATGTGGCAGGTGAAGTAAGGATGTTGGAGGATGGATGGAAGGGTTAGGAGATGGTTGGATGGTGTGGCATACCCTTGGGAGGCTTTTGGTGACATCCTAGAGGTTTTCCCTCAATTCGGCCTCAAAACAGGCCATTTCAAGAAAACCTACAGGATGTACTAGAAACCTACATGATTCCCTATAAACCTACAAGGTTCCCTATAAACCTACAAGATACAACCGAGAGAAAAATGGAAGGTGTTGGAGGTGATGGAAGGCTTAGGGAAGGTGGTATATGGGTGTAATGAAGTGAGTAAAGGTCTAGGATCACTCAGAAATCAACAATAGAGATAGAGGATTGTTGGATTCTCTTAATGTGCTTGGAAGAATTTTTATGAAAAATGATGAAAAGTAGTGAAGGTGATGGTGAAAACAAGGAATTACTATGGTGGATGAAGTGGAAGGTGGTTGTTGGCTATGAAGTCTTTGTCTCCTCCTGAAGCACCTACTCTGCATAAAACATGTATAATTTCCACAAAGCTATGCAAACAAGAAGCATTCTCATAAGCTACAAAAGAATAATTAATGAACTAACTACCTACATTATGCATGAGGAAAGTTGCTGAAAGGAATGAAATCATGGATGAGATCTACTACAAGAGTGAAGATAGAAGAGATGGAAATGAAATCCGACTTTACAAAATTGATCAAATGCTAACTTAAATACATTAACCTCTAAAGCTTATGCAAGAAATAGAAATCTGTGTTTTTGGGGCTGCATAAGGGTCCCTTCCTCAAATCATGATCCCAAAGGGAGGAAATGAGGCCATGACACCCACTGATGACCTTGTAGTACTCCTTTTATCCCTGCTATCCTGCTACTGAAGTAAGACACAAATGGAACAAACTAATAAAAAACCAATCCAATCTACACTACTTGCAATGAAAACACATCTAAAAGCAAATTAACAATGAAGCTATGAGACTAATCTAAACATACAGATACAAGACAGAGGAGCCTTGACTTTTAGGGTTGGGCCCTAACCCAAGACCTTTAGACGTCTGAGTTAACTTAGTGCTGGCTTAAAACAAAACTCACTCTTATTACCAAAACAAAAAATTACATCAATAAAACTTTCACAAGTCTCGAGCTCAAAGATAGCTTAGAGTTTTACAAAAAAAATTGAATACTAATGAGGCTCTAGGCCTCTCTACTTATACAACTAATGTCCCCAACAACTTCCTTAAAATTAGGGAGGCTCAGCTCCCGAACTTGAGATAAACTAGCTCTTTGTCTCTCGCTTGCTTGGTTTCCTTCTAATCCTCATGGCTTGCCTGCTAGCACTCCGAGCTCGTGTGAGGGATGGAGGTATATTCAAATGGGGGAGAAGTAAATGAAGAGGATTTACCTCCTACAATCCCTCTCCCTTGTCCCATTTGAGTTTTAACCTTAGTATTTGCCAAAATTCCTTGATTTTCTCCTTCAATCCTACATTCAATGCATATTAGTCCATTAGGCATAATATCCAACTCTAACTCATCTCATAAACAAAATATAATAAAAAAAATGTAATAAGTTGTGAGAAAAGTTGGTTTGAATAATATAGGAGGTGAATTAAGGCCCATATAGTTACCCAATGATGAGGCTCATTAAAGGGAAAGAAACTCTAAAAGATGGAAAAATCATACAGAGAGCTACCAAAAGGATGACAAGAAGATAAGATAAGTTAGACGTCCTTGCTCAGACTACAAAAGGTGTGGAGAAATGACTAGTTTACTTCATGAGGAAAAGAAATATATAAAACCATAATTTTGTTCAACAAACCCTAATTATACCTCGACATTTTGACCTACTCTATTTTAATTTTTTTTTTTATATAGTAAGTTATTTTCGATATGTTATGGTAATATGTCAAAGGGTTTTTTGGTTGAGGGAGTGTAGAGAATATGAGTCAACAGAAGGAAAATAGCCTTGAAATGAGAAAGTAGTTACAAGGGCAGTTACAGAGTTTCAACATAGTTTACAGGTTCATGCACCAATTTTGATACTAAGAGGGAAGATGATTTGCAGTTCCAAATATTAAGTCTACAAAGGAGTGAACAGTTCTAGATCCTACAATGCAACTATGACTCATCCTTGTTCTAGAAGAATAGTAGAATATGCACGCAACAATTCCACAGTATAGTTTGACCAATATTATGTTCCTGATAGAGATCCGAATAGCTAAAATGATAGGATTCAAATTATTTTTTGTTAATTAAACTTTCAGATATTGTAAATATTATTCAGTTATTGCTACTAGACTTTGTAGATCTTACATTTATTGTATTTTTCCTATATATTACATGAGAAATAATGAAGATAGGTTGGTTTTCGATGAAAAAATAGTTATTTTCCGTGTGTTTAAGAATTTGTTAATCTACAGTTTGATAGAAAAATAGAAGGGAGAGTAGAGAGTGATTACACAAAATACAAATCTTGCTTAATAATTTTATTGATCATCACAAGTACAAATATATAAGACAAAAATTACTGACTTCAACACAAATAAATTACCATTACAACTCACACATTGGAAACAACACTGACTCCTCGTAACTCCTAATGACAACTACACATGTGTTTTAGGGAAAACTAGTGTCGATTCGAACTGCTAGTCCCACTAAGATGGGTATATATCTTAGAAACAAAAAATGAAAGCCTTTTGAGAGTTCCTTTAAGTGTGATAGATTAGATGGAAGAAAAGAGGACCAACCTGGACCTTCCGCTTTGATCTTAACTTGATTTCTCCTTTCTTTGATAGAATTTGCCACTCCTCTCCTACTTGTCTCGCTTCAAAGAGTACCTGTAGAGTCAAAGTAATAGAAAACCATCAAAGAATCTCCATCTAAAATATCATAAACAATGTGATATCAGAAACACACTGACCATAAAATTGCATTCATAAACAATAAGATTTGTAAACACACGATTATATAGAGGAAAACCCAAAGAACTTTATTAATAGTAGTGAAATGGAGGATTACAACCCAGTTGTCTAATCCAGCATCATCCTCCCAGTGTAGAAGCCCTCTTCACCTCATGAACAAGCAAATCACCTAACAATGCAATGTCTCTTCTCACCAACAAACCAACAACACTTCCTTACAAAAAACAAAATTCTAGCCTCTAGATATCTCAGAGGAGGGATCCATTTATAGATGTCTTGCAAGGGTGTGAGTCAGCTCTGGGTTTTTTATCAGTGTCATTTCACTGATAGTTATTGTTTCCACTTGGAGATTTCATTGATCTCTTACTCATGCCTGGGCGAATTCAGAGAGGCAAGTGTCACAGGAGAAGTTTCTAGAAGATTCCATGATCATCCACTTAGCAAACTGTCTCTGCCATTTGTCTATTCTCACTTATCGCACCCCACAGAAGGCCATTTCAGTATGCATCGCACTCCCTATGTGTACAAAGTGAGATGCATCACACCCTGACCATGGAGCAGTTAGTTTGGTCCAGTTTTTGCTAGTTCTGAGTGGTTTTTTCAGGTGGAACTTCTGGGAAATGATGTAATTAGTTGACCATGATCCTTTATGGTATGAAACAAAACTTTTAGGGACTAAAGAGCCCTAGGTTTATGGACATATGAGTTTGGGGTTGCAGTGCCCAAATATGTCTATAATAGTTTCCCCCTAAAGCATGAGCTCGTAAATCTTCTGATGTCGGGTGAAATGCTTTATCATGAGGATCTGAGGTATTCGAATTGGAAGGTGACTTGGATAATATCCAATACAATACATCATCATCATATTATTTTCATGATCTAGCTAAGGCGGGCATTCCCATGCTCAGCTTTATAAATTCATTTTCATGTATATAGGACAGAGTGATTCTTCATATGAAGAGTCATCTTCTTTTATTTAGATGACTATCTACGTAGATTTTGCGTACATTTGATGTCTTTATGTCCCTGAATATATCGCAGCCTAGATGGACAAAACTAGATCCAGGGTCTTAAAACGCGTTCAATCTTCATCTGATGTACAAGTCGATCCATGTGAAAAGATGTTTTGAAGTTGAACATGGAAGGACATCGCCTGATTACCAGCCAATAATGTAAGTTATTAAAAGGCGCAGGAGGAATCACCGATAATGATAATGACCCTCAAGGTACTACAATACAATTCACATGGTTTGAATATATGATCCGATTTCGAACACCATGCAAAATCTTTTGGTCGAAGGTCATTGATGTAAACTTGTCGCCGGAAGTGAGAAACTTGCCATTAAGGCATGCAAGCTTCAAAGTACTAAGAGAGTTGTTTCTAAGTCAACTTCTTGGATAATGAGCTGATGTCGAAAAGAAGTGACCTGTCGTAGGAGGGCCTTGATGTATCCCACATCTATGACACGAAATGAAACAAATGATTTTTCGGGAGGTGAAAACGATCTGACAATACAAGGTTCAGGAATGGCAGTCATGAAAAATGAAAGGTGAAATTATTATAGTGGATGAGGCGTTAGCTGGATGGTGAATTCTCTGAATGACTTCTCGTGAACATATTGGCGACACTAATATGGAATGGTAGAGGTAACTTCATGGATGGTACAGAGGACCAATGGTGATAGTGAACGGAAAAGCCCAACCCAACTCAATCATGGTGATGGAGTGAAAGTGTCATGTTCAAGAGCGACCTACTATCAATAAAATTCTTCAAGTTTTCTTCCCTTTTTCCCCAGTCATTTCTAACTAGTACCTCTTTATTTTTGTCAAGATTGAGGAGGATAACATATGCTTGGTCTATAATTTTCCCTTCAGGAAAACTTGTTGCTCAGTGTTTAGCGAGCCTAGCATCAGTGAGACTCGTTCTTCTCTGGGTGGACAAGTTTGTCGCTATTGTTTTAACGATTTTAATGACAAAGATAACTCGGTCCTTTTCATGTTTATAGAGTTTGAAAAGGGACAAAAAGGAAACTCCAATAGTCCTTTTTTGTGGCATAATCCCTTATGTCCGAAAAAGTATAAAATAATACGAAAAGGATGACTTTTCGATCGTTTTAACGAGCCGAGAAAGACAAGTGCTCGATCTTTTCATTTAATAATCCCTCAGGTCCAAAAAGATTAAAATATATGGGAGGGATGGCATTCCCCTTACTTTAACGAGTTGGAAAGGCCAATGGCTCGACAATCTTTTTATATTTAACGAGTCTAAAAAAAGTTTAAAAGGGACTCGTTTTTTAGGACCGAGTGGTATTTTCAGGTAGCAACTGGTTCCAGGTAAGTTTGGAACTTCTCAAAACATGGTAGTGTGAAGAGGGTGGCTAACAGAATCACTCATCGCAGCTATTCATCAAAAGGGTAAACAATCAAGTGGAAGCATATGATCGGCCAAAAGAATGGAGGTGATGGTAGGAACACAACCAAGGTTCAAAAGGGATGATAGTAGGGCAATCACAAAGGTTATTTACCAATGGTGGATTCATTTTTTAATGAGCTTGAACCAGGAAAAGCTATGCTCATAGGCGGGTTTATTTTTTTAACGAGCTTGAACATTGTGGAAACATTGCTCATTTTCATTTTCCACAAGGAACCTTTTTATATTTTTTAACTGAGGTTCATATCCTTTATGACTAAAGGCTACTAAATTTGAATCCACTGGATCAATCCCACCTATTGCTAATAACAAATCCTGCTTTTCAGAGGAGCAATTCTGCAATACTTCGAGCGTCAACATAGCAGATGGCGATTGGGCCAGATCCTCCACTATCTTATAATTATGTGCTTCTTGAGCACGAGGATTAAACGTTGATTTATGTACTACTCCCTTAGGTGGTTTTATTTTTAATTCATGAATGATTGGTGGAACAACTTCTGACGAAGTTGTTGTTGAACTACTGGGTTGATTTGTAGCCTTGTTGTTTGACGACTGTGGATTTCCATAATCTTTAATCCTTGTTGATATCAAAGCATCATTTTTATTTTTTGAGATGGATAGCATAAGCACTCAATATGGGGAAGCATGATCACTAGCAACCAGATTAGTTTCTGGGTTTGGAAACAGATTAATCAATACCACTAAGGTATTTGAAGTCTTTTTGAAAAAAATCGTGACCTTAGCTCAATGTGGATAATCTCTGGTGTAATGGTCCTCATCACATATGAAACATGGCTGATTAGGTTTCTTCTATCCAGTAGGGCTTCCAGAATATTTCTCAAGAGTCGAATCTTCCTGTTTCTTCTTTTTGTTTGCCCCTTTCTTCTTGCCCCCTTGTTGCTTAGGATTTTTTCCCTTGTCTATTGACACATCATTAATCTCTGAGGCAGAAGTTTATTCATCTACTTTTTGACTAGAAACTGCATGGGCTTTTTTAGATGTAGCCTTTTTTGTTTTCGTGATTGTGGTACCGATCACGCCATCACCTGCATGTGAGTCCTTGTTTGATTTAGGAGGGGGAGGAATGGAAAATTTTGGTTTAGGAGCATCAGGAATTTTTTCGTAGAGTGTGCCAGATTGAGTATAGATCAAGTCTAAATATTGTGCACGAGCAATGACTTGCTCTTCAATGACAACTCCTCCCTTAGCCACATCCTCTGTAATAGAGGGTAATAACGATTTTATAAACCATTCAGCTAAAAGATGATCAGGAACATACGTCTTTACCATTCTACGACAATGTTGCCATTCATTAATATGATCATATATGTGAGTGGTTTTCATCTGTTTAAATTTGGTAGGGAGTTCTGTCCCTACTTCGTACCTTATAGGTAACTGAAAATGGGTTAAAAAGGTAGTGGCAAGGGTGTTGAAGTTAGCAAACGAAGCTTTAGGAAATTTAATATACCATTTTGTTGTTGGAAAAGTTAGCGTTCGTTGAAAAAGGCAAAGCCTAATAAAATCATCATTCAGGGTGTTGGATGAACACCAAAAATGGAATGTCATTACATGATTCGATGGATCTTCACCTGGATTTCCATTGAATTTAGGAATATCAGAGGGAAGTTTATAAGGAATCACTGGCCACCAAGCGGCGTAAGCAATTGGATCATTCGTCAACCAGTTTAGATCTGGTAATTATAAAGTTGCTACAAAAGGCAATTGTTGATTCAGGTTAGGCGAAGCATACACAGGATAAGATGGAATCGCTTGAGCAGTAGGTCTTTGAATACCAGCATAATGTATCTGATGCTCGTAACATTGATAAGGTTGATGGGCATAACCATTATAGTATGGTTGTTGATAACCGTTTTGGAAATGCAGTTGCCCATTACTTACAAAGCCTTGTTTCTTAGGTCCTTGGTATGATTGTTTGAGTTGCAGTTGTTGATATTGCACCAGCCATGGTTGTTGGACCATTTTCTGTCGTCCAATATTGAATGAATGACCAAGATGCAGAGTGATAGTACTTGTCTGAGCTTGAGTAGTTCCAGGTAAGGAAGCACTAACCTGAGGTTGTGATTGAATTGCAGAGATGAGAGGTTGTTGTATTGCAACCTGAGAAACTTGAGGTTGACATACAACAGGTAGCGCTTGTACTTGTGATATAGTTACAATAGCAGGTGTAGTGGGAATATTCGACATAGGTTGGACTAGTCGCATTGAATATACAACCCTTGGTTGTCGAGGCAGTATTGGTACCCAACCGCTGGATGTACCTCCAGTTTTACCCGAATTTTGTTGTAAACTCCCATATGGTTGTTCTCCAGGTGGGAACAATGAAAAAGCTTACTGTCCCCCATATGATGGCAATCTAGTGCTTAAAGGGTAGATCGGCCTTTGAAGACATATTGGATCAAATTGTTGAGTTTCAACATAATAAATACCAGATGAGATTCCGGATGAAGAAATAGGAATAGACCATGTCATCGAAACAGTCCCTGAGTGGACTCCGGATTGTTGTTGATAACTAGTCGGGACAGATGGTATACCAGCAAACATTGTATGAACGACAATAGGAAGTTCCACCGTAGCTATGTAAGTTGACACAATCCTAGATGTTGATGGTTGCTCAAACATATTTAGTCTATCCAAAAGATTTCCTGGCGATTTGATAGGAACTTGCGATGAAGTATGATTAAAAGAGTTGACTTCTGTAGTAGAAGGATATAAGTGGATCCCAGTTCCAAAATTCACTGGAGGATTGGGTGGAAGACCCTCTACTATCTCTTCTATGGCAATCAATCCAGGTGGAAGAGGTAGACCGTTAGGTCCATAAAATATTTCTGGAGCCAAAGAAAGTGTAGCTTCTGCAGTAACAGATACTGGAGGGGTGACACCTTCTGAATTCTAGAACTCAACTTCTAGATGTTCAGGCAAGTGAACTTCAGTTTCTGGATCAATCATAGATGGAGATGCTTCAGGAATAGAGATGTCTACCATTACACTAGGATTAGTTCTAATTTCCTCTTGTAACTGTGGAAATTTTTCTGTAAAGGCAGATGTACCAGAGATAATTGGAGTAACTGTAGTCTCTGACGATGTTGAAACACAAGTTTCAAATAAATCAGGTGAATTGGACTCAGTTAAATGAGACCATTTTTCCTGGAATGGTTTCATCTCTGGGGTCAAAGATGGTTGATTCGCTAGTCTTCTCGAACGATGGAGTTTTGATTGACTTTCTTCGACGATTGTGATTACTTGATCAACTTAAAATTAAAGGGGATAAAGTTATTCTGATTTTAAATGAATTCTAAGACACTTTGACGCAACTTTCTTTTTCAATTTTTAAGAGTCGAGAAAAAGCTAAAGGTGACTCTAGTCACATTCGATTTTTAATGAGCTTGAAGTAACAAGTGCTCAGATGGACCTTTTCTTTTAAGGAGTCGAAAAGGAATGAAAGTGACTACTCTGGAAATCTAGACAGAGGGATTACCAAACCAATCGCAAAACTGAAAAATACACCTTGGTGATAAATGATAGAGAAATTACAAACGAATTATGTACGGCAATCAATATTCCCGAATGCTGTGTTCATTGCATTGTGATCGATAGGGCGACAAACACGGTTTCCTAAGGATAAAGGGTATAAGCCTATTGTGATATCCTAATATATACTCGATGGTACGGGGAGCACAAGTCCGTACTAGCACTTATCATATTAAAGAGGAGGAATCACCCAACCTTCAATGAAAATGATAATTACTAGGCTTTACGACGCCAGAACACGTCTCTAGCCTAGACTTCTAGATGTGTTGCGTTAGGTTCCAAAGCATTTTTATGTTCATTGAGATTTATTTCAGAGTTGATCTTGCTTAGAAGTTTGTATTTCAAGGTTCACCACGTGATGTAGATGTAAAATTCCTAAATATGCAATCTAAAATGATAAACAGTCATTTATTTTCTTTTAGCAATAAAAATCCTAGCTACAAGGGAAAGAAGATTATGATTTTTCTTTCAACAAAGAGAATAGAGCACACACTAAATGCACTTTCCTAAATCAAATTTCACATACAGTTAAAATGCAAATGCACATGCATGTATTTGTTTTCCGCTCTCTTAATGTGTGAATGCCAAAAAGGAAAGCTAAGTACAGATCTGAACTATTTTCTTTTAAAGCGACATTTTAACAATTTCTTTTCAAAACGAAAGGAAGACTGAGACAACACTTTTCAATTTCGAATTTGAAAACTGTTTTTGACTCTTCAAATACTAATAACTAAAATCAAGTTCAATGACAAAAGTACAATCAACTATCTAGAAGAGGAAGACTTTATGACACTCTTCTTTTGATTAAAAATTACAATTATGACACTTGCATAAAAAACGACAGTTCGATTAAGCTACTTTCGACAAAGGAAGACAGTAAATGATTCACAAAAACATTTACAATTCCTAACTGATGGAGGCTGAAATATGTGAAGGAAGAAGGTTTCAACAAGAAGATACTTGATCATGAACATCAAAACTACTAAATAGAGCTGAAAACAGGGAGGAAAACCAACTCTCGGAGAGAAAAAATAGTACCACTCAATCATCGCACCTGCAACATCTGGAAACAGGGATGCATCTCACTTGCAACACATGGGAGGTGTGATGCATACAAGTTGCATAGTTACAAACAGTGTGATGGGCCAGGGAGCGAAACTATGCTTAGTTTTTGCTCAAAATTTGTAGCTAAGGTCAATGATTTAGGTTGAGTTATGATGGACAGTAAAAAAAAGGCATAGGGGTAAGATCTTATGAGGTTCTAAGCTACCACAAGGGCACTTAGAATTCTTTGTAAGTCGGATGTTCAGTTCATAAACCAACCTGGAAATTGACTGAAGTAGCATTCATCTACTTCACAATTGCATAGCAAAGGCATTTCGAAGGCTAGCTAGCTAACTTCATGCTCCGTCTGTAGTTTATAAATAAAACAATAAACAAACAAAACAAACTATTCGTTCCCTAGTGGAGTCGCCATTTTGTTTCAGGGAAAACTAGTGTCGATTCAAACTACTAGTCCCACTAAGATGGGTGGATACCTTAGAAACAAACAATGAAAGCCTTTCAAGGGTTCCTTTAAGTGTGATAGATTAGAGGGAAGAAAAGACGACCAACCTGGATCTTCCGCTTTGATCCTAACTTGATTTCTCCTTTCCTTGATAGAATTTGCCACTCCTCTCCTACCTGTCTTGCTTCAAAGAGTACCTGTAGAGTCAAATTAATAGCAAACCATCAAAGCAACTCCATCTAAAACATCATAAACAATGTGGAATCAGAAACACATTGACCATACACTTGCATTCATAAACAATAAGATTCATAAACACACGATTATATGGAGGAAAATCCAAAGAAATTTATTAATAGTAGTGAAAGAGAGGATTAAAATCCAGTTGTCTGATCCAGCATCATCCTCCCAGCGTAGAAGCTCTCTTCACCTCATGAACAAGAAAATCACCCAACAATGTAATGTCTCTTCTCACCAACAAACCAATAGCACTTCCTTACAAAATACAAAATTCCAGCCTCTAGATCTCTTAGATGAGGGATCCATTTATAGATGTCTTGCAAGGGTGAGAGTCAGCTTTGGGTTTTTTATTAGTGTCATTTCACTAATAGTTCTTAGTTCCACTTGGAGATTTCATTGATCTCTTACTCATCCCTAAGCGAATTCAGAGAGGCAAGTGTCACAGGAGAAGTTTCTAGAAGATTCCATGATCATCCACTTAGAAAACTGTCTCTGCCATTTGTCTATTCTCACTCATCACACCCCACAGAAGACCATTTCAGTATGAATTACACTCCCCGTGTGTACAAAGTGAGATGCATCACACCTTGACCATGGAGCAATTGTATGGTCCAGTTTTGGCTAGTTCTGAGTGGTTTTTAAGGTGGAACTTCTGGGAAATGATGTAATCAGTTGACCATGATCCTTTAGGGTATGAAACAACACTTTTAGAGACTAAAGAGCCCTTGGTTTATGGACATATGAGTTTGGGGTTGTAGTGCCCAAATATTTCTATAACAGCGTGACATGGAAGCATTACTTCCAACACCCTCCATTAAGGCTTACATGGAAAACATATTACAGCAATAAATAAATATATGTCTGACTGGTCTTCATCAACACCCACATCCACTCTAGAATCTCGCAAGCACTGCTCTTTCACCACCACTTCTTCGAGCTATCACTTGAACTCAATTTAAAATGTAACCACCTCTCACCATCATTGATGAAATTTGCAGGATCAACAATATTAACAACTCGGCTTGTTGGGGCTTTCGCGATAAGAGCCATCAAGTAATGAACCATCCTATGGACCAACCACCATCTGTTAGATATTTCTCTTTCAGTCATCTGTTAGTTAATAGGATGGAGGTCTGGATACTAAATTTTCTCAAGAGTTGATCAAAAAACTTGACCTTAGACAAGAATTGATGTTTCTGACACCATGGCTTCCAGTTTAGGAACCATCAATCCTTTTTATAACCAATAAAAAAGCACACAAACACTATCACAATCTCTCATATTTTCTTTTTTTACACAACACCCAAACCCAAAAGAGATAAAAGAAATAATCGACTATACCAATCAGCCTTCAATAAGACGACAACGTCAATGCTTTTTAAATTATTATTCATAATTAATAGTCTCACTGCTAATGGTTATAACGCTTGTTGACGCGAAGGAAGTTATTATGGAAGATATTCCTTACGTAGTAGGATCTGGTTGTGGCAGTCCGAAAGTTGACCCGATCTGGCTATGGAAACAACACTATAGACTCGTTGTGTACTAGAAGTCGTCATGCTAAAGGAGAGGGACTACTAGAGAATTTAATGCGAGAAGACAACGATGATTGAAGGGGATACTGATCTATATTTCTCTCTTTTGCTATCAGTGACTTTCCATAAGAGCTTTATTTTAGATCTCATGCTCCATGACCATGCCTTTACCACCAAATCTACAGAAAGGGTTGCAATGAATCTTATACAAAGACCTTTTTTCTTTTCACTGTCCACCAATATTTCTATAGTGATCCACAGTCTTTGAAAACTTTATACGTTCACCAATTTGGTAAGTTCTTTACCCCTGGTCTCAACCCTAATTCAAAGTATATCTTGGAATCTAAATAAAAATTCTCCCAAGATATGAAAAAAATCAATTAATGCACACCAAATTATCTTTAGGATCTGTGATCCATGAATTTGATAATTGTTGACCCTCTAGATCCTTCCGCGTGAATTTCAACCATGCTATTGAGTGTTGAGATTCACAACCCTTTTTTTATTTATTTTTGGACACAATATTGAGTTCACCATCCCAATGAAATTGGGAAGATGTTGCGAATCTCAATGTATGTTCACTTCATGGCACGTTTGAAATTGCGGAAATTCATTTACATTTGCCATAGTTGTGGCACCAACGAATTAACACAGTGACTTGTAATGGTGGATCTCCTCTACCAATTCCAAAATTGCTTCCTCCTCATTCATCAACTTTACATAGAGTATTTTAAAAAACATCAAATGAATGGTCTCTCACACCCTCACCTCGGCTAGTCAAAACAACCACACACAGATCATGATTAAAGAAATGATGGATGTGAACATAGAAACAAATTTTTTATCTGTGCAAGACACAATGGATTAAAATCAAACAGATCTCACAAAACCAGATTGTAGGGGCTTTAACAATCCATATCGATCTTTCCTCTCAAATCTGAGCCTCATGGTTCTGATACCATGATAGAAAAATAGAAGGGAGGGAAGAGAGCAATTACACAGAAAAAAATCTTGCTTGATACTTTTATTGGTCATCACATGTACAAATATATAAGACACAAATTACCGAATTAGACATAAACATATCACCATTACAACTCATACATTGGAAACAAGACTGAATCCTCGTAATCCTAATGAAAACTACACATGACATGGAAGCATTACTTCCAACACAGTTTGCCAATATCAGTATATTTTGATCAAAGACAAAAATATTCATGTGATGGTATCTCTTAGTCTATAAGTTCTACATTTTTTAGTGTCTCCCTCTTTGTAATATATTTTGAATGTAATGTATTATGATATTTTAATGAGAATAAATGTTACAAAATTCATCCTTGTTTTTTATGCTCTGTCTCATAGATTCAAATATTTTCTCTCTTATCTTCTAAAGCCTCTTTAGGATTCATTCCATATGACCTACTATAGTGGAATGCTTTTCTCTTTTCCTCTTTCAGCTACAATGATGATTTAAGTGTCTTGGATGTGCCATTTACCTTACCTTTGTCAATAATAATCAGATATTCAATATCTTTGTAAGTTGCCATAAACCCTATCTTGCTAACTGTATTACCCAATGGACTATGTCCCTCATGCCCAACTAAACCCTACCTCAATACAACTCAAATGAAGATCTATCCATTGTGTGAATGTGCAGTCAATTGCTAAATTTAGTGATGAGAGCCCTCTCTCGATTGAAGGGGCTAGCCTTCAATATGTAGGTTTGATTTGTAAAGATTACCTTTGAGAGTTTTTTGTTCAACCAAGAGAAACTTTCTAAGAAATAACATGATGATGGATTTTAAATGATTTTTTATTTTATTATTATGATGTTAATTGTTATGATACAATACTTCATGAATAACTATTGATGAAAACTGTTAAAATTATAAGTTTTTTTTCTATCCTGATTTACACCACCCCAGTCATTGTAGTATTTGGTCTAACATTTTGGTGATTTAAATATTATCCCTTTAGCTCCCTTTCCAGATTGACAACCCTCCACGTATCTTTCCAAGTGGCATATGTGGCATTTCCATGTTGCATTTAGTATCTTCCATACCAATGCACACTTTTCCTCATCAACATGTTAACAACATTGCACCCAAACCTAAAGTTGAATGCCTCCAAAAATTGGCATGGAACAATGAACATCAGTTGACAAAAACTATTCTATTATGCTTTATGTCCATTGCACCCAAACATGGGAAGGGAACAATAAATATTTCACTAAACAAAAGGTGTGCTCCTCATTAATTAATAGAGATATATTTGTCACCTCAACACATAGAACATGTGTGCTAATGTCATAATCATGTCATGATGACATCACCATGCCACCTCAGCCCAATCTTGGGTCCCACCAGTCTCATCCCTCCACATAAATAAAAAATTTCACGTTATAATATGTCGTGGTTGACTAACAACTTTCTTGATTAATTAATGAATATTTAGCATTTCACTAAGATAGACTTTTTGTCATCCCTCGAGACACCCATATGTCTATTCCCTGACCATAATTTCCCTGTCCTACTAATTTCATATCCTATTCTTAGTACATAAATCTTTCGAATCCTAACATCAATTTTCCCATCTCATAGAGCCCTATCTCTCTTCCCCGTGATATATATGTTCTCATTTGATGATGGGAAATGGTTTCCTGTCATGTCTCACACCTCCTGTCAATAGCACCATCCTCCTGATAGACCACACATCAACCTAGTGTGGCTCACACAGTGGTATTTAGAGCTTAATTAGGGTCATTAAGTGACATATTAACCACTGACTGGTGATAATCCTTGTGGGATAAATAAATCCATCAACCCTTGTAATTTTGTGAACTCATGAGTAATTTAGTGAAGCCTATTTGGTCCAAATACAATCTTGTTGCTATGCGATATTGAGGCTGAGAAGTTGTAAGGAATATGATGGATTCACATAACCATTCCAGATGTCAAGCAATTATTTATACCATTAATACAATAGGGTTGAGAACCTCACTTTCTTGCTAACATTCAAAATTCATCCATGGGCATGTCATGACCTAACAAATTTATAAGCATGATGTTGCCTTAGTGGGTCCTAACCCAGGTTCAGAGTTAGTTTTGCCAAACAAATCCCTACACTACTGGCTCTTTCAGCATCGATCCACGGAGTGCAGGTTGAAGTCTCACCCAAAGCAGTATGGGGGGGTGTTGGAACCAAGTTTCCACACCCAGAGATAAGCATGATGTCATCTTATTCCTTAAATCTTACTTCACGCAGATCGATAAGACTTTTGGACTTATTGATATAGCTACCCTTAATCAACTTCTACACCTCCACGAACATTCACGATTGTCCTTCGCGGACACCTGAATATGTGAATTAGCTACTTACGCACATCAAAGATTACTCTTAACCAAGTAATTACTCAGCTCATCTTAAGTGTTAATAACTTCCGTGCACAATACGATAATATTTGTGTAAATAGTTAATAGTAATTGTGTTCATGTAACTATATTAACCATGTAAAGTCGTGCATTAATACACCATTATTTCATAGACCCATTATAACAAGAAGCACATTCATATAAATAGGAATAAATAGATAAAACACAGGAATTGCTAGAATAATCTCCTTATTAATGCTTCAGTTCTACCTACAGATGTGGAGTACTAAAGAAGGTATGTTTTTGATGATTATTTTAGTATCTTTTCACTAGAACTTACAAACCTTTTGCATCATGAGCTAGGAAAATGATAAAGAATTGTAATAAAACATGTGAGATTAATATGCAAGACGAAAATGCTGACAATTGTCATTTCCTTATGTAGGAAGAAGGAAAAATGAGAAGTTTCCGTTCCAAAGAAAGGACAAGGACGGGTTAACCGTTGTCCATTTGACAGGAGACTGTATGCAAACAAGGCAAAGCAAATCAAAGCGAATTAGCCTGGGAAAGGAAGTGGAGATATCAGCTCCTTGCAGGAGAGGAAAGAAATGACTGAGGACTAATGGTTTGGCAAATCCCTCATGATCCTTGATCCTGAGGGATCGTTGTTTGATCTATTTCTGCACTTATATATCTCCGCCATCACCCTTATAAAAGGGGTAGCACTGTTAGCTTAGGAGAGAGTTAGATACGGTATGCTTTTATGTAATTTCTTTTAAGATCAAAACTTTGATCATCGAGTCTCGTTAAGAACTGGTTTATTGTAATTTTGCTCTATGCATTAATACAAACTTGGCTACTATTTCATCTTTGAGTCTGGAATAACTTCAAGCAGTGTACCCCTAGAGGCCAAGGGCTCGGCCCTAGAGGACACTTGCTCCTGTATTATTACGTTTGGTTTATGCCTGGTTTTCTTATCGACGTTATTTGGTAATATGATGTGTTTTATAAGTTTACATCACATGCTCTGTTATGTTTAATTTATTAAGGTTTCTACAGACATAACTATTGTATTGACTCTACATCATATTACTGTTCTTTTAGGAGTTGGTATAATACTACTAGTCTTTACAGAATACTATTACTGTTCCATTACAGAGCCTTTGTGTTGTGCACTTGTTCATTAACATTACAGAATTCATCTTGGAAGTTATGTTCTTTGCGATTGTTGGATTTATGAATAATGTTGTTCTATTTTTAAATGTAGTCGTATTCTTTCTAACTGAGATTGATACTTGGATCAGATTACTATTTAAGTGTGTTGTGTGCATATATAGTTTTCAAGCACTATTCCATAATTTATCAGTAACCAGTGTTGTTCCATTGGTGTGTGTTATTCAATCCACCCTTAAGAGTGAAAGATTGTCGTTTGATTCCTATAGATTATGATTAATGCATTTGATTTGATAGACTAAGATGTTACTGCTTGTGAGACTTAGTTGTTGTTCTATTTCTTAGCTGCTGTTCCATTTCGGATTTGTTGTTCCATTTCATATTTGTTGTTCGATTTCTTAATTTCCATTCCATTTCTTATCTGCTGTTCCATTTCTTAGTGTTGACGTGAAGAACGATCTCAGGCTGTAGTGAGTATTGACATCTACTGTCCAGCTGCCAGATCCACGATCTATTCTCTGATTTCCTTTTTCATCAGTTTCCAAAGGGATGGGTTATTGCTACCGAACCCTTGACTGATAAGTTTCTTAGTCTTTTGGATGTCTGATTTAATCTTTTGAAGTATTTAAGCTGTAGACAAGCATCCATTTACTCTTGTGTTTCTGAACACTGTACTACTAACATTACTCTGGCAAATGATAGCCTCAGACTGAGACACTCTTTGAAATAGCAAACGTTCCCAGATTGACATATTAATATGAGGTAATTAGAGGTGAAAGAGACCCTTTTTATAGCTCTACACTTTGGCGTCTTTTCTAGGGAAAGAGTGTAGCCATTTGTTCTTTTTTCAGAGTAGTGTACGAAACTGCTAGGGAAGAATTGGGTTTTAAAAATGGAAGGTAAGAACCTACGTGTGGAGCATGTAAAAGCCATTCTCCTCTGCCCGCTTTTCTATAGATTTTCTGCTATTTTGTTTGAGTAGAATTTAGTAGTTAATTTGAGTGCATGACTAAGCAGAAAAAAACCAGAAAAAAATTCCAAACCTCTACCCAAGCCAGAAAAAGCTAAGGGGTCGGTGACCCTTGGCCGACCAACCTTCATTGACGAAATCTACAAGAAAGCAGAATCTCAACCCTCAGTAGGACCCAGGAAAGTCATTTCTAAATAGCCTACTAGCTCCCTTCAAGCCACAGGATCACCATCTGTAGCCTTTGTTGAGGTGCATAGTCAAACTTAAGAGCAGGACTTTCAAGAAATTAAAAATTCTACTCCAGAACTATTGCAGGAAGGGAATTTCAGCAATATTTGTAAAGGAGAAGGAGAAACAGGGGCAACTGAGGAACCAAGGTCTCCTATTGGAACAACTCAGCCATTAAACAACCCAGACAAGGGAAGTGCTGCAAAAAACATTGTTGAAGAAACTCAATCTCCTTAGACATCAGGCACTCTCATTATCCCAGATAGAGGAAGTGCTATTAAAACTATCCCTGTCAAAGCCATTCCCTCTCAACCTAGGAATACCCTCCTAGATATCCCAAAAGGATATTGGCATATATTTGACCCAATGGCTCAAAACCAGCCAAACACTCAAACCTCTACATTACAATACCCCATAGTGGATTCTACAGCAAATGCGCCTATGAAAGCAATCCCTCTTCAACATATCCCTACATTCCACGGTCTGACATTAGAAAACCCAGATGCATTTTTATTTGAATTTGATGTACTGTGCAGGGGGTATGATTACACCACCGACCCCAAGAAACTGAAACTACTTCCCTCTACACTAAAAGGGGCTTCTTTAAGATGGTTTATGGGGTTAGGTGGCAGGGTTATAAATAACTGGGACCAAATGAAAGAATCTTTTCTAAAAAAATATCAGGACTATTGCACGTCTAGAGAACTGAAGGACGAAATATTCCAGATGATAGCTAGACCAAACGAAACATTAGAGGAGTATGTGGAATGTTTCCAGTATAATATACAAAGATCTCCTTATGCATCACTACCTTTACCTGATAATGTTTTAAAAACAGCATTAATAAGGGGCATGAAGGAACACTGGATTGAAACATTAAACATTATGGGAAAAGGGGATATTTATCAAGAAAATTTTGCTAACATTATCGATTTATGTATCAGGAGCTCGAGAGGCAGCATAAGATTAAAACTGGCAGAACGTGATCAGTTTGTAAGAGATAATAAAATTTCGACAGAAGGAGTAACGCATGTAGAAATTGGAAATTTATTGGAAAATTTTAAAACTGATATACTAGGGACAGTAACTACACAACTTGACATTATGCAGGCCAAACAAAAGCAAATGGAGGTAAAACAGAATTTGGTAATCTTCTGTCCCCGACGCAGGAAAAAGCATAGCCATAAGGAGTGTCCACTGGATGCAGTCCAAACATGTGCCATCTGCACAAAATATCACCTTATAGAAAGCTTTCCCTCACTTCCCAGATTAAAAGCAGTATATAAAGAGGCAGAAGAAGAACCAGAATCAGTGTATTTTCTCAACCAGCACCGTCAGTGGAAGCCGAGACAATCTGGTATGTTTCTAGACCCAACTTCTTCTTTTCAGTCTCCACAGTATAATGCTCAACAATATAATATGTGGCAAAGTCAATCCCAACCCCCGTTTCCAAACTGGTCACCAGAGTCATTTCCTTCCTCAACCCCGTGGCTGAATCAGGCAAGCCAATCTGGTTGGTCGAATCTTCCTTATACCCCCCCATATTGGCAAAGTAATGCATACCCACCGCAATGGACTCCCCCTACTTCACAAAGTTCAGCTTGGAAGGAAAACTGGCAGAGACCGATGCATCAGCCAGTAGGAACCATTCCGCTCCCTCAACCTACACTGCCAACATTATAACAAAATCCCCAGTCTAATCTGAGATTGCAACTCCTAGCCCAACCCAACCCCAATCCAAATAACAGACCGGACCAATCTGTCCAAATCATAGAAACACCAGAGATAGGAGCCGATCTAAGGGAATGTAATGATCTTCAGTTAAGATCTGGGCATATTATTGAAACCGAGGGAGAAATGATAACCCATGTTGAAAATCAGTTACCCAGAGAACATCTGTCACAAGAAGAGGATGTGAACAAACAACAAACTCATAATCAAGCAACCACATCCTCTTCCTCGTTCCCAGAATGATTAATCATACCTCGACCTATACAATATCCTGATTTTGACATTCTGGGAGAATTACAAAATTTGTACATAAAAATTCCATTCCTCCAAGCCATTCAAGACATCCTGATATATGCAAAGACCATCAAAGAATTGTTTGTAAAGAAACCAAGGAGGAATGTAACAAATAATCCAAGAGTCCAAGTAGGTGGCACTCTATCTGACTTATTATCAGGAAAAGAAACACCCATTAAATACGAAGACCCAGGAAATCCAATAGTAACTGTGCAAATTTATGGTCAGACCCTTCCCAATGCCTTAGTTGATCTAAGAGTTGCAATCAATATCTTAACAACCACTACTTGCCAAAAGCTAGGCATTAGATCTGTAGAACCCACCTCTACCTTGCTAGAATTGGTTGATCGATCTATGGTTAGGCCGGAGGGCACACTACATGATGTCATGGTCTTTGTTGACTCCTGGGAATATCCAACCGATTTTCTGATAATAAATCCCAAAAACCGACTTGATGGACATCCATTGATTTTAGGTAGACCTTGGCTTGCCACTGCCGATGGTTATATTGGCTGCCGGTAAGGAAATATGACCATAACCAGAGGACCAAATATCAAGAACTTAGTTCTATATCCTCCAGTGCAACCAAGAGTCACAATAATCAAAACTAATAGGCACCCTGTGTTGGAGAGGCAAATCCCCTCTACGGGTAGAGGCGATCCCTACTAGCCCAGAATGGGTCTAGCAACAATCAGTCAATGCTACTATGCAAGTTCCTAATTGCAATTAAAAGGTAGGCAGAGAACACCTACTTGGATTCCAACGCTATTGTTTGATGAAGAGATGCCACCTTCGCTCCTTCGCTCTGGCTGGTCACGATCCTCCGCGATCTCCGCGAATAGATACCTGCACACACGAAGAGAAAACAAACACAAGCGTGAAATCTAATAAAAGCAACCATACATCAGTCAGAAAGGATGTAATTCACATTAACCATTATGGAGACAAATGAGAATGGAACCATAATAGTAGTCATCTATTATTAATCAATAACAGAGAAGAGTACAACCAAGTGTTCTGACGTCGATATCCTTCTCAGGAGGGGCCAGTCAGCAAGTCTCTTAAGCATTCACCTTTGGAAATGATTCCCCCAAAACAAGAAACTCTCTCTCTCACACAAGAAACACGACACAACCTTCCCTAAGCCATCAAACACTTCCACACTTATCACACCAACTACCTATAGTAGCAGCGATCTGAGCACTATAAGCTCCACACAATCCAAGCCATTCCAAACTAGCTGCTCATGGTAATGGTAGAGGTTTATATAGGAGAAGGAGTCTCCTTGAATGGTGGAAGGATGAGCTTATCTTCAAGGGAAGTAGTTGCAAAGGGTCGAACAGACATGCCATAGAAGGGAGGCGATACTCACAAGGCCAACAACCAAGTCTGGAGTTATCTGGAAGGCTGGCTGTTGGAACAAATTCGCCCAAACTGGATCAGCGCGGGTTCATAACTGGTCTGGCGCACTGACGTCGCAAGGCAATAACGGTCAAGCTGTTGTCAGCGCGGGTTAATACAAATAGAGGCTACGCTGGTCATCAAATTCGATCAACGCGGAAAAGTCGTGTGCTTCCACGCTGGCAGCGCACGCGGTCTGTTATGAAGCGCCAGTCAGCGCGGGTATTTTAGAAACAGACGCGCTAATGAGGAAAACTTTAGAAAAGTGGGTTTTTGGCCATTTCAGAAGGCATGAACTTGATTATTGTGAACTCCTGACACAGTAGGGTGACTGACAGGGAGACAGTGACAAATTGCTGTGTAACAGATGCCCCCTAAAGCATGAAGACCGAGAGAGCGGGAGGGGTGAAATGCTTTACGAAACTCGCCGAACTGGAACACGACTAGGAAGGACCGAATATCTCTGATAATCAAGTACATGCAGTCTAGGCATGGGCGCAGCCATCCGAAAGACGTGCGAAAGGTCTGTGGAATGGACGCAGCCACCCAGCTGAAGAGACCATGATGATAAGAAGGTATGGTCGCAGCCATCCCAAAGACTCAGGTATGGGCGCAGCCATCCATCAATGAGTCATGTAATAACAATCCACAAAATCGCAGCCTGGTTCGCAACAGACAAAAACCAGGGTCTTGCGCTCCATCCCAACCCGAACAAAGTACAAGTCCAAGCATGTGAATGCATGAGCTGAAGTCGAACATGCATCAACATCGTCTGATTACCAGTCAATGATGAAAACTGTTAACAGACGCGAGAGGTACCACCAATAATGACAATGGTCCTCAAGGTACTATAGGTACAATCTGCGGTGTGTGAATCAATGAGCTGGTGTCGAACACCCGCAGAATCATCTGATCGGAGGCCAATGATGAAAACCTCGCATCGAACACGAAGAACCTGCCATTGAGGCATGCAGGTTCCAAGGCACCTGAAGGGAGTCTCTAAGACGCCTTCCTGGATAATGAGTTGAAGTCGACAGGAAGTGACCTTGATCGAAGGTGGGCCATAATGTTTCCCACATCATCGACACGAGACAGAGGTAAAATGATTTGTGTGAGATAGCAGATGAGGTTGTATTATTGCAGAGGTCAACTTCTCTTGAACATATCGGCGGCACGACAGTGGATTTGGCAGTATTTGACATCAAATGAGCAGAGGGTATGATGACGAGGCAATGAGCAACTGAGAGGTCAAATAGGATAACCCGCACCCACGGAGGTCAGTTGTGAAACAAAATGAGAAATTCCCACTCGACACGAATGCAGACCAATGCCATGTTCAAGAGTGACATAATGCCGACACGACAATTACAGTTCCATTTTCCCCACCATTTCTAGCAGGTACCCCGGTTATTTTTGGGTGACAAGCTTGACGGGGATAGCATATGCTTGGAAAGCGTCATTTCGACGACATCCGATGTCATTAAGTTTTAACGAGCCTGACAAAGGAACAACTCGGCGTCTTTTCCTGTTTAGAGAGTCTGAAAAGAGAACAAAAAAGTAAACTCCAGGGGGGGTCCTTTTCGTAAATTTGTGTCTCTCGAGCCCGAAAAAGTATAAAACAATGCTCGAAAGAACCGCCCGACCAGTATAATCGAGGAGTACTTTTCGTAAGTAGTAACTTCGACCCGAAAAAGTAAAAAAGCGGTCAGAAGTACATCGTTTTGGAGCCAATAACGAGTGCGAAACGACAAACACCCGGCAATCTTTTTAGTTTAAACGGTCGAAAAAGGAGCTTTAAAGGCAACCGCCTCTCGTTCCTTTTAACAAGCCGAGAGGGGGACTCGGCAATCTTTTCGTCTTTAATCAGTCAGAAAAGAGCTGAAAGCAGACCTCCATTTTTATTCTCTTTAACGAGTCAAAAAGGAAAAAATACTCGGCAATCTTTTCATATTTTACGAGTCAAAAAAGAGCTTAAAGGCAACTCGTCCTAGAGGAACGAGTGGTGTAAAAGGTAGCAACTGGTTCCGGCAATGGTGGAACTGCTCAAACATATAATGGTCAAGAGGCTGGCTAATAAAACCACTCATCGTTGCGGTTCCTCAGGAAAGGATAAACAACCAAGTGAGAGCATATGATCGGCCAAAGAGATGGTAGCAATGGAATGAAACAACCAAGGCTCATCTAGCAGAATTCAGCGGATAAAAATGGCAATCACGAGATGTAAATCAGGTATGGGTTCATTTTTACACAAGCTTGAACCATGGAGAACTCTGCTTGGATTCGGTTTCATTTTTACACAAGCTTAAAACGAAAAACTATGCTTGTTATAAGTTCGCATGCCCCCTAGCATAATGATGCAAATCGAGGTACATGCCCCCCAAGCTTCATTGCATTCAACAAAGTGGATGGAATGAAGGTTCACTCTCGAGATCGATGAAAGACTCGACTTGTATTTTACGAGATCTTAATCAAAAGACTCGATTTGGAAAGGGAGGTGTTTCATTTTTTAATGAGGTTGACATAGTAAAAGAACTATCCTCATAACCTTTGTTTCATTTTTTAACGAGGTCGCCACAAGATCAAAATTATCCTCGGACCAGACCCAATTTCATTTTTTAGGGAGCTTGACATAGGAAAGTGAACTATGCTCCGCCCAAACTTCATCATAATGAATAGAAAGTCGGGGCTTCCAAGATTGCAACTCCCGGTGGAAGGGAAACATCTTGGAAGTCAGGGCCCAATGCCCCCAGGACACTATGCACGGCGGTGTCATCACTGGATACAGGCATAGGGTAGGTGGCCACGTAGTTGATCTGCGGTGGGGCAGATACAACTGGTGGATAAAAACCGGGAGGGGGCGGCAACTGCGCAGGAGGCATTGGGGGACTAACGAATGACAATTGATCGATAGTCACAATTATTCCATCGTGTGGAAAGCAAACCACGCAGAAAAGCGAAGAAACAAGTGCCCCCATGGCGTAAACGTAGTCGCGACCAAGGAGAAGACTAAAGTCTAAAACACCTTGGGTGACCAAGACGTCTATATAGACGGTCTTTCCTCCCAAAGTAATAGGGAACTTCGGAAGAACTCCTAGAGATGGACAAGCTCCTCCGTCGAAGGCCAACAGATTCTGGGTGACCGGCCCGAGCTGCGGGGAACCTAAAGCTTGCCAAGTAGTGTAAGGCATAAGACTGACTGACACACCTTCATCCAGAACAGTGCCAGGTACTGCCTTATCACAGGCAAGTACTGTAATATGGAAGGGCACATGGGACGGAAGGCGACCGGTGATCAGGCGATTCCAATCAAAGGAAGCGACCAGACTACTTGGTGGGGGAATCGCATGATTGCCCCCAGGTGCTAAAGGGAACGAAGGAGAACCTTCAGGAGAAGCTGGGTTAGGAGAGTCATTTCGGGACTCTGTAGAATCTGAAGAGACGAGAAGAACATGGGCGTGATTCTCTTCTGAAACAGAGTGAGCGAGTGGTGGACTCGAGTCGACACTCTTTCCGACCAATGGTTGGTCTGGAACAGGCTAGACACAGCCTGGTTCGGGAAGAGGGGCCTGGACAAGAGAAGAATGTGAACCAATCTCATTTTCGGAAGGCGGATGATCTGCAGCTGTAGGAAGATGTTGATATCCAACGGGGAGTTGGGGTGAGGGAGCTGGGAGACTTTCCAAGACACTGGAGGCTTTATCCATGAGTGGACAAAGGTGAAGGGGATGATTGCCCTCACAAAGTCTACAAGGGATTCGAATCTTCCCTTTCCTCTTACCATTCCCAACTAATAAGGTAGCATCGCCATGAGCTCCAGAGGATGATGAGGGGTGGGCCGGATCACGAGACCATATTTCTAATACCCTGGGAATGCCAGGACAATCGTGAAGAAGATGGTCCTCCTTGCATAATCGACAAGGAAACTTAACCTTCCGCGGGGGAGCAGAAGGTGGCCCGACTTCAGGTGTACTCGGAGGAGCAAGAGTTATACTTGTAGCCTTTCCCTTAGGAGACTTCTTCTTCTTGGTCTTCTTCTTCTTCTTCTTAGCCACCTGGTTAGTCGAATCGAGACTTTCACCAGGCGAAGTACAAGAGGAAGACGTAGAAATAGGCGTCGAAGGAGAGAGGTCCACCTTAGGATCAACATGATGTTGTTCAGGTGGAGGGACTGACGGACTAACAGCCGACATGGTAGGGACCAAAGAGGTTGAAAACAACCAAACAGGCAACCCGACAGTTAACCCTGGAAGGGATAACGTTGCCATATAAGGAGCACCAACATTCCCGAGAGGAGGGAAATGACCAGGATTCCCGTCAGGAGGGGAACTTGGGTTGGTGAACCCCGGAAAAGTTGCCATGGCAAACAAAAAGAAGCCTACTCAAGCTAACGCACACAAGAACTAACCAGGTAATGTTATCGTGGCCATATAAATTTTTAAGACACAGGAACCAAACTTGACCTTTTCATGTTTCAAGAGTCGAGAAAAGGACGAAAAGATGACTCTAGTCTCCTTCGAATGTTTAATGAGCACGAAGTGACAAGACGCTCACTGGCACCTTTTCTTTTAGGGAGTCCGAAAAGGATCAAAAGTGACTGCTTTGGAGATTCTAGGCAAAGGGTTTACCAAGCAATCCGTAAAACTGCTTAAACACCTTGGCAATCGTATGAGAACCAAGGACTTTCCGTACTGCAGTCAATCTTCCCAAATGTTGTGTTCGGTGCGTTACGGTTCACAAGGCGGCAGACTCGGCTTCCTATGGATCAAGGATAAAAGCCTGGTGGGGTCTCCCTATATACGCGACAGTACGTGGGAGCACAGTCCGTGTTAGACCACTATCGAGTCACAGAAGGAGGAATCACCCAACCGTAATGTGAAACAATAGTGACTATGTTTAAAGACGCCGGAACACATCTCTAACCTAGACCTCTAGATGTTTGCGTTTAGTTCCAATGCGTTTTTAGGTTAATTCAGTTCATTTTATGGTTGATCTTGAATTTAAGTTTTGATTTCAGGCCCTATCGTGTGATCTCTCACAATTACCTAGATGCAAGCTATATGCCAAAGAACATCATTTCGTTCGATGAATTCTAACTATGAGAAGGTTAAGAGCTTTCAATCAAACAAAACGAACTCAATCAATCAAACAATCTAATGCAGCTAATGACAAAGAAATGAGACTTTTCTTTTGAGAACGCAAATCAACAAAATGCTCTTTCCTTTGATTAACTATTGAATGCGAAAGATATTAGTTCGATTTCCTTTTCAATGGCACAATGCACTTACAATGAATTTTGAGAGACAGCAACACCGAGTAAAGAAAACAAAAATCACTCAATGGAACACACAACAAGCGTGAAAAGAGCTGGTTGAACCCAAGCAATTGTAATCTATGTCTGGGTGGCGAAGAGTAGCCGAAACAACCAAAGGACTGGTTCGAGGACAATCACCTAAACAACCAAGCAAAGAAAGCGAAAAGGAAGGTTTACGCAGTAGCAAAGGCAAGCAGCAACGAACTTTTGTGAACAAGTGAACAAGCGAACAAAACAAGGTTGGTCCAGTGGAAACTGGATGATGGCACTAGGTCACGGGACGCAAAAATGAAATTCGTTCGACAAGGCTTTGCAAGCAAGTGTGCAACAGTTCAAACAATGAATATCAACTCACAAACCAAGTAGAAAGAGCTGGAGATAGCCAAACCAACAGGCTCAGGAGGTAAAACTGAGACAAATTCAATTTTACAGGATCAGCGCGGGTAGCGTTCAGCAACTGTGCGCGGACACTAGGTCACGAGTAGCAACTTGGTGCTGTCAGCGTGGAAGGACACGGATTAAGCGCGCTGGTTCGATTTCAGAACCGTCGCGACTGTTTTACGTACAAGCGCGATGACAACAGGTTTAAAGAAACAGATATGCGCTGTCAGCGCAACTGTTTTGATATAAACCGCGCTGAGGTTAAAAAAGAGGCAAAATCAAGCCAAGAACTCCCAAACCAAGGCCAGAACTCTTTAAACAATTCATACACCTCCCAGACTGACCCAGGAAGTCTAAAAGCAGAGAACTAATCCCCAATTTTGAAAAGAGAGAACAATCAAACTCAAACACAAAAATGGACACAAGAGACAAAAGGTTGAACTCCCCAGCGGAGTCGCCAAATTGTTGGAGAGGTAAATCCCCTCTACGGGTAGAGGCGATCCCTACTAGCCCAGAATGGGTCTAGCAACAATCAGTCAATGCTACTATGCAAGTTCCTAATTGCAATTAAAAGGTAGGCAGAGAACACCTACTTGGATTCCAACGCTATTGTTTGATGAAGAGATGCCACCTTCTCTCCTTCACTCTGGCTAGTCACGATCCTCCGCGATCTCCGCGAATAGATACCTGCACACACGGAGAGAAAACAAACACAAGCATGAAATCTAATAAAAGCAACCATACATCATTCAGAAAGGATGTAATTCACATTAACCATTATGGAGACAAATGAGAATGGAACCATAACAGTAGTCATCTATTATTAATCAATAACAGAGAAGAGTACAACCAAGTGTTCTGACGTCGATATCCTTCTCAGGAGGGGCCAGTCAGCAAGTCTCTTAAGCATTCACCTTTGGAAATGATTCCCCCAAAACAAGAAACTCTCTCTCTCACACAAGCAACACGACACAACCTTCCCTAAGCCATCAAACACTTCCACACTTATCACACCAACTACCTATAGTAGCAGCAATCTGAGCACTATAAGCTCCACACAATCCAAGCCATTCCAAACTAGCTGCTCATGGTAATGGTAGAGGTTTATATAGGAGAAGGAGTCTCCTTGAATGGTGGAAGGATGAGCTTATCTTCAAGGGAAGTAGTTGCAAAGGGTTGAACAGACATGCCATAGAAGGGAGGCGATACTCACAAGGCCAACAACCAAGTCTGGAGTTATCTGGAAGGCTGGCTGTTGGAACAAATTCGCCCAAATTGGATCAGCGCGGGTGCATAATTGGTCTGGTGCACTGACGTCGCAAGGCAATAACGGTCAAGCTGCTGTCAGCGTGGGTTAATACAAACAGAGGCTGCGCTGGTCATGAAATTCGATCAGCGCGGAAAAGTCGTGTGCTTCTGCGCTGGCAGCGCACGCGGTCTGTTATGAAGCGCCAGTCAGCGCGGGTATTTTAGAAACAGACGCGCTGATGAGGAAAACTTTAGAAAAGTGGGTTTTTGGCCATTTCAGAAGGCATGAACTTGATTATTGTGAACTCCTGACACAGTAGGGTGACTGACAGGGAGACAGTGACAAATTGTTGTGTAACACCCTGTATCATACTTTACTGATAACATTAGATCTCCATTAACTATACAAGAGGCACTTGATTTCAAAGACCAAATAGAAGACGATGCCATTAATAATTTTATTAGTTAAACTGAACTCACATCCCGCACACAATGTCATATGATAAAGGCAGCATTTGATAACGAATTAGAAGAAGATCCTCTTAAAGGTACACATGATCAAACAATACATGTTACCTCTGTTGCAAATAGTAAAATTGTGGAAATTGAACTAGGAAAAACCTTAAACATTAATGCCAACCTCAAATCCGAACAAGAAATGAAGCTCATCCATTTGTTAAGGAAATATAAAGAAGCATTTGCATGGGACTACCCTGATATGAAAGGAATTGACCCCCAATTATGTACACACCACATTTATATAGAAAAAGATGCGAGACCTGTTCGTCAACCTCAAAGGAGACTTAATCCTCATCTAAAAGATGTGGTAAAAGCCGAACTTCAAAAACTTTTAGACGTCAATTTCATCTATCCTATCTCTAATAGTAAATGGGTCTCTCCGCTTGTGGTGGTACCAAAAAAGAATGGGAAATGGAGAATCTGTGTGGACTACAGAGAGCTAAATAAAGCAACACAAAAAGACCACTTCCCTCTCCCATTCATTGACCAAGTATTAGACACTTTGGCAGGAAAGAAATTCTTTTCTTTCCTGGATGGCTTCAGTGGATAAAATCAGATTCAGATTGCCCCTAAAGGCCAAGACAAAACTACTTTTACTTGTCCTTGGGGAACATTTGCCTACCGAGTTCTACCTTTTGGCTTATGCAATGCTCCTGCCACATTCCAAAGGGTTATCCTTAGCATTTTTGCATATTTAATAAATTAAGGACTTGAAGTATACATAGATGACTTTACACCATACAGAGATGATTTCGATCCAGCATTGGATACCCTAGAAAAAGTCCTACAACGTTGCATTGCTACCAGGCTTTCTTTAAGCCATGAAAAATGCTATATGATGATGACTGAAGGACTTATCCTAGAACATTATATTTCAGCAATTGGCATTCAGGTAGACCCAGCGAAAATCCAAATAATTTTTCTTATTCCCATTCCTACCACTCAAACAGAGGTACGCAGTTTTGTTGGATTTTCTGGTTATTATAGGAGATTTATAGAACATTATTCGCACATTGCTGCACCTCTGTATGCACTAACTGGTAACGTTGATTTTCTTTGGACAGAAAAATGTGAACATGCTTTCCAGGATCTGAAGAAGCTTGTGTCCACAGCCCCAGTCCTTCGAGGACCAAATTGGGATTTTCCATTTCAGATATCATCTGATGCCTCAGATATAGCCATTGGAGCAGTCTTTGGCCAGGAAGAGAATAAAAAACCATATGCAATTTACTACATCAGCAAAAATTTATCCCCTGCTGAATTAAACTACACTGTTACTGAAAAAGAATTTCTAGCTGTAATACATGCTGTCAATAAGTTTAGACATTACATTACTGGATATCCTGTTATCTTGTACACAGATCATTCTACCATAAAATATTTAGCAAACAAGCCTATCACAAACGACAGAATAACTAGATGGATGATTTTATTGCAGGAATTTGATATTATAATCAAGGATCAACCTGGAAAAGAAAATCCTGTAGCCGATTTTCTCTCAATAATACCAAAAACAATCGATGCAGTAGTAGTTGAAGACCAATTTCCAGACGAGCATCTGTTTGATGTGGCTTTTCAAACACCCTGGTATGCTGATGTTACCAATTACCTAGTAGTAGGTAAATTACCAAAGCATCTAATGCCTAATGAGTGGAAACAGATTGTTCAGCGGAGTGCTCGATTTTCTTGGATTGGGGGCTATTTGTTCCACACAGGGGCAGACATGCATATTAGGAGATGCGTTCGAGAAGATGAAATCTTTGACATTTTAAAAGCCTGCCATGACGGACCATGTGGTGGACATTTCGCCGATCGCAGAACTGGACATAAAGTGCTGCAGACAGGGTATTATTGGCCCACGATTTTCAAAGATGCAAAGAAATTTGTCCAAGCCTATGATAGTTGCTAGAGAGCAGGATGCCCTGGTCAGTCTGATGAGATGCCTCTGAAACCACAGCTAGTCATCGAACCATTCGAGCGATGGGCTCTTGATTTCGTTGGACCAATTAACCCATCATCAAACCAGAAAACATATATTTTGGTGGCAACAGAATATGTCACCAAGTGGGTTGAAGCAGAGGCATTGCCAAGAGCTACAGAGGACTCTGTCATACAGTTCTTGTTCCATCTATTTTTATGTTATGGCCTTCCAAGAGAAATAATTACAGACGGTGGACCACAGTTTGTTGGTAATAGAATAGCTGCAACACTCAACAACTATCATGTCCAGCATAAAATCACTACTCCATACCACCCACAGGCAAATGGGCAGGTAGAAAGCAGCAATAAAATAATAGAAGCAATCCTAATAAAAACCATTACGTCACATAGACGTGATTGGGCTGCCAGACTACCCGAAGCCCTGTGGGCTTACAAAACAACATGAAGAAGCACCACAGGTTACTCACCTTATCAATTAGTGTTTGGAAAACAACCCATTTTCCCCATAGAATTCGAAATCCAAACATTACGAAAAGCATAGGAAGTTGGCTTAGATCTAACCGAGGCACAGATTAATCGATTATAGCAGATCAATGAGCTGGACGAACTTAGGCTCTCTACACTTCAAAACACTGCCCTGATCCAACAGCAGCGAGCTAAATGGCATGATGCTCTCATTAAAAATAAAGTCTTCCACAAAGGAGACTAGGCTCTTTTGTACCACTCCAGGTTTCAAGACTTCCCTGGGAAACTCCAGACTTGTTGGTTAGGACCATACGAAATCCAGAAGGTACATGACAATGGGACCCTTACTCTAATCACTATTGACGGTTCTGGATATGCCTTCAAGGCAAATGGCCACCGAGTTTGTCTCTATTGCAAACCACTGACTCGGGAGTCCTTCTGCCAGCAGCTACGCCGAGACTCTGATATGGAGATTTTGGGGGAGGAAGAGAAGTCTTCCTCACCTGTAATTCATTAAGGAATTTATTTATTTCTATAGTTTGTACATAATTTCTTTTCTTGAATCATTTTTGTACATATTTTTGAATCAACGCTTTGTTGTTATTATTTTTGCTGTTCCTTTTCCAAAGGAACAACATTTCTTGATTTCTACCGTTCCTTTTCCAAAGGAATGGCATTTGTGTGTTTTTGTTGTTCTTTTTCCAAAGGAACAACATTTCTTGATTTCTGCCATTCCTTTTCCAAAGGAATGGCATTTGTGTGTTTTTGTTGTTCCTTTTCTAAAGGAACACCATTTTTTATTTTTGTTGTTCCATTTCCAAAGGAACGTCATCTGTGTGTTTTTTCTAATTCCTTTTCCAAAGGAACAACATTTTCGATTTCTGCTGTTCCTTTTCCAAAGGAACAACATTTGCCTGTTTTTCTGTTCCTTTTCCAAAGGAACAACATTTTTTATTTCTGCTATTCCTTTTCCAAAGGAATGACATTTCTGTGTGTTTTGTTGTTCCTTTTCCAAAGGAACAACATTTTTTATTTCTGTTGTTCCTATTTCAATGGAATGACCTTGGTGTGTTCTGCTGTTCCTTTTACAAAGGAATAACGTTTTTTATTTCTGCTATTCCTTTTCCAAAGGAACGACACCTGTGTGTTCTGTTGTTCCTTTTCCAAAGGAACGACATCTCTGTGTTCTGCTATTCCTTTTCCAAAGGAACGACATCTATGTGTTCTGCTTTTGCTATTCCTTTTTCAAAGGAATGGCATTTGCATTTTCTATTGTTCCTTTTCCAAAGGAACAATATTTGTGATCTTTTCTTATCCCTTTTTCCAAAAGGAACACCACTTGCATGCTTTTTCTCTCCTTGTGAAAGAACTTGTTCCTTTTGTTGTTCTAAATTGAGGATGCTTATTGCTCCTGTTCTTTCAAGTCTTTTAGAATACATCTATGCACTTATGAAATGGATACAAAATCACAACATACTGAAATTAGTTAATCATAAATCGCTATCTTTATATGAAATTCCTCTGAATTGGTAAGAGCACAGAAAGAAGGACACACTTATTTATCATCTTTTGCTGTCATTGTTCTACTAATTCTGCTCTGATTGGTTATCTTTATCATGTTGATCCCTTTTAATCCTCTTTGATTATTATTTAGGAATAAGAGCAAAGGGTTTATATCTTCCTATTGAGATGTTAATACTTCTTCCACCATTCCTACTCTTAAGGAGTGTTGAACCACCCTTTATGTATAAATAAGGGAAAGTACTTTATGAAAAAGAAAGAAAAAAAGAGCAAACATGACTTATAAGTTGTCAAATGTAGGATACGGGGTCTCACCAGGAGCCAACCTACCATGATCATGAGGACGAAAGCGAAGTGGCATTCCCACTATGGCCACCACACCAGGGATATGGTCCAAAAGGTATATCAAATAAACAACCCTTGGAACAGGAGGTCTCATCATGAGCCAGCCTGCCCACTTTTCGCTCCTTCCTCGTGAATAGCATTATGGCTAACTGGTCACCAAGCTAGCATAATGGCCTACATTTTGACATCACACAACATTTCCTAAGCATACACAAAGGATCATGGTTCCATGAGTGAAATAAACAACTATGCCAAGGTTATGGACACCTGTCGGCAGCAGAGCACTGTTAATGGTATTGAAGTCACATTATTTACACCAATAGGTAGCTATTAGCACCCTTCTGTTTCTTATACCTTAGTAATCAATCATATATTATTTCTCGAACCATATAATGCATGGACATCTATTAATACCAATTATGACAGAACAGTTGACAATGACCGCATGAGATTCCGTTCCACGGTAGATGTCCTATCCCCTAGCCTCGCATCATATCATAGCAGTTTCTTACGTATTAAGCGATCCAACTCTACCCCTCGATTTTGGTAATTCACTGCTTTTGTAAACATGGCATATTGCCATACGCTTTTCCTTTATGACTCTGCTTCATAGTGGGCGTTGCTCCTTTATTTGACGGCTGGGACAGCCTATCACATTGCGGGGGGGGGAGGTTAACCTCATCATTCCCTGGATTACATGTCAGCTCACTATTCAGGAAGTTGTGTACTGGGGTATAGCACGGCTCAACGGCATACTATTTTTTTTATTTTTTCTGCATGAATTGTTGTTCATAAGCCATTTCTATTGTATACTCTGCAGCATTAGATTTTGAAACAAGTCTTGCGTCTGTCAGCCTCTCTGTGTTTCAACAGCACGAATAGCTACCATTCCATTGAGAGTTTACAACGAAACCATGGGAGGAAGATCGATTCGGAGAAAACCGTAGGTGTTAACAGTCTCTGCTGCCGCCCGAGAAATCCTGGCAAGAGCAAGGTGGCTGACTTACCTCAACTGCTTGCAGGAGTCTAACGAGACTGTGGCAATTGAATTCTTACAGAACTTGCAAGAAGATCACTCCACAGTGGGGGGAAGACGCATAGCAGTCACCGACGACATAATCACAGAAGTCTCAGGACTGCCAGCCACTAGAGTTGTATGGATGTTAAAAAAGGAGAGATTGCAGAAGATTATAGAAATTTTCCAAGACGAAGGCTAGAGCCTGGCAATTAGAGGAAAGGGGGTTCTGCCAACAGCATTAGGAGAGCTGTGGGCGGAATTGGCAAAGACTATCCAAGGCTACATCACCTCTGAAGCCAGAAAAGATGTGGTAAGACCACGAAATCTCAAACTCTTAGCTGTACTAAAGCAAAAATGCTCTGTAAATTTACCTGCATTTTTGAATTCATTAGTTCATGACATTGTACGGAGCATAAAAAAGGCATAGTATGTAGAGTCAGTTGTTAGTCATCATGGGTTGATTCACTTAATAGTCAGCCATAGCCTCAACCAGCAGCAGAGCAGCTGGGAAGAGCTAATTGCCATGATAAATGGGGGATTGATCGCACCATCCAAAAAACGTAAACATGCCACCAGTACACTCGAGCATCCAGAAAAACGTAAACATGCCACCAGTACACCCGAGCATCCAGAAAAATGCAGGAAATCAGCAAAGTGTAAAGATGCCACTGGTACACCCGAGCGGCCAGAAAAACGCAGGAAATCAGTCTGGCTAGCACGGATACGAGGGAGGCTGGAGAAGCCCCAAGAAAACACCAGCCAACCGGTAGAAATAGAAGATGAGCAACCCCCATGACCAGAAGGGTAGGACGATGAGGCCGAGCAATCTGAAGAAGAAAAAGAAGAAAAAGTCGAGCAATCTAAAGAAGAAGGAGAAAAAGAAACCAAAATCGAAGAATATAAAGAAGAAGAAGCTGAGCAATCAAGCAGGAGGACGAAACGAAACAGTAGGAAGGTAGCCCGTTGCAGGACCCAGTGGAAGAAGAAGAATTGGCCGAAGTTTTGGCCAATATGGGCGAATATGGCAAACCTTCTAGTCCATGAGACCTCCACGCTAAAAAGAAAACCCAGGAGGAAAATGCACCTGAAGAATCACATGAAAAGGAGGCAAAAGAAGAGAATCTACCTGTTCATGATGAAAAGACGACAGGAGATGCCTGAGGGTCAGACAGGCAATTTCTTTGAATACCTAGTTACGTATCATGGCTGTAGGCCTCCACATGAGATTCCATCTCCAGCCTATTCTCTCACTGCCTTACATGTCAACTACAATGTTTCCATGAGGGCATGAAACAAGGTAAGCAGGGGGGTGTGTGGAGTACTAAAGAAGGTATGTTTTTGATGATTATTTCAGTATCTTTTCACTAGAACTTACAAACCTTTTGCATCATGAGCTAGGAAAATGATAAAGAATTGTAATAAAACATGTGAGATTAATATGCAAAATGAAAACGCTGACAATTGTCATTTCCTTATGCAGGAAGAAGGAAAAATGAGAAGTTTCGATTCCAAAGGAAAGAATAAGGATGGGTTAACCGTTGTCCCTTTGATGGGAGACCGTATGCAAACAAGGCAAAGCAAATCAAAGTGAATCAGCCCGAGAAATGAAGTGGAGATATCAGCTCGGCACAGGAGAGGAAAGAAATGACTGAGGACTAACGGTTTGGCGAATCCCTCAGGATCCTTGATCCTGAGGGATTGCTGTTTTATTTATTTCTGCACTTAGATAACTCTGTTGTCACCCTTATAAAAGGGGCAGCACTGTTAGCTCAGGAGAGAGTTAGATACGGTTATGCTTTTATGTAATTTATTTTAAGATCAAAACTTTGATCATTGAGTCTCGTTAAGAACTGGTTTATTGTAATTCTGCTCTATGCATTAATACAAACTTTGTTACTATTTCATCTTTGAGTCTGGAATAACTTCAAGCGGTGTACCCCTGGAGGCTAAGGGCCCGGCCCTGGAGGACACTTGCTCCTATATTATTACGTTTGGTTTATGCATGGTTTGCTTATCGACGTTATTTGGTAATATGATGTGTTTTATAAGTTTACATCACATGCTTTGTTATGTTTAATTTATTAAGGTTTCTACACATAGAACTATTGTATTGACTCTACATCATATTACGGTTCTTTTAGGAGTTGGTATAATACTACTAGTATTTATAGAATACTGTTACTATTCCATTACAGAGCCTTTGTGTTCTGCACTTGTTCATTAACATTACAGAATTCATCTTGGAAGTTATGTTCTTTGCGATTGTTGGATTTATGAACAATGATGTTCTATTTTGAAATGCAGTCGTATTCTTTCTAACTGAGATCAATACTTGGATCAGATTACTATTTAAGTGTGTTGTGTGTGTATATGGTTTTCAAGCGTTGTTCCATAATTTATCAGTAATCAGTGTTGTTCCATTGGTGTGTGTTATTCAATCCGCCCTTAAGAGTGAAAGATTGTCGTTTGATTCCTGTAGATTATGATTAATGCATTTGATCTGATAGACTAAGATGTTACTGCTTGTGAGACTTAGTTGTTGTTCTATTTCTTAGCTGCTGTTCCATTTCGGATTTGTTGTTCCATTTCAAATTTGTTGTTCGATTTCTTAATTTCCATTCCATTTCTTATCTGTCGTTCCATTTCTTGGTGTTGACGTGAATAATGATCTCATGCTGTATTGAGCATTGACATCTACTGTCTAGCTCCTAGATCCACGATCTGTTCTTTGATTTCCTTTTCCATCAGTTTCCAAAGGGATGGGTTATTGCTACCAAACCCTTGATTGATAAGTTTCTTAGTCTTTTGGATGTGTGATTTAATCTTTTGAAGTAGTTAAGTTTTATACAAGCATCCATTTACTCTTGTATTTCTGAACACTATACTACTAGCATTACTCTGGCAAATGATAGCCTCAGACCGAGACACTCTTTGAAATAACAAAACGTTCCCGGATTTACATATTAATGCGAGGTAATTAGAGGTGAAAGAGACCCTTTTTATAGCTCTACAACAGGCTCAAGACTTCCCTGTGCACTCAGTTACAGGGTTCCACGCACTCAGCTGCAGACTCTACTCTAGGCCTCTACGCACACAACTGCAGAGCCTCTCTTCTACTCTAAGATTTCTTCACTCTTACTCTTACTGACCCATTACCTTCGTCTTCATCATTGATATCTCCCTTAGAAATCCTAAAACACACCTCTTTATACAATCCCATGGTCCGTGACCATGGGTAGATCTTCAAAAGCCGACTCAACTTACATAAAAGAAGGGTAAAACCATTTATGACACTTTAGCTATCTACATGCTTTGTGACCACAACTTGCAAATGCTTTACATTTTATACAACAAAACTTGGTATGTCTGCCCCAAAACTTGGGCTTTTACCCCAAAATTGACCATAGGGGACCCTATCCCAATAGGTACCCAACACAAAGATCATGACTCACCCTCAAGTCACTCTACTGGTGTGAAGATTTTACTGTTAAGACTTCCCAACTATACTTGTGCCACTGCTACTTTGTTTGTTTGATCTGCTTGACCAGCTACTCTGTTGCTGATCCTGCATTGTATTCCTTGAGTTTATGCTTCGTGCTTTGCAAGCTCGCCAACTTCTCCTGAATGTTGGTAGAAATAATGTAGGCCTCATCCAGCCAAGGCCCCAATTTGGCTTTGAGGACTGCTTCTTTCCTCTACACTTCTTCCACCTGTTCAAGCAACTATTTCACCTCCTCCAACTTGTCCAATCGTTGTGCTATAGCGACAGTGCGCACCGTCGTTGTCGCTTCATCATACTACTGTTGTGATTAATGAGCTTCTACGTTTAACCTATTCAAGTTAGGATCTCCTTGGAGAGGTGTGACTACCTCCACAGATTTCTCAAAAAGCACAATCCAATCTAACACCACGACATCCACTGTTGCGACTCCATCCTTCAGATTGGCTTCGCGTTGTTCTTAGACCTCTGGCGGAGTTGAAGGTTGTGAATTCAACTCTAACTCTGCGATTTTCAGGTTCATTTCAAATTGAACCTTGACCACTTCTGTTTTGGTGTCGCACAAAATTGCAGTAAACTTCCTAATCTTTTCCTCCAACGACGCTTCCTCTAGGATACATAGTTCAAGTATTTTTCTGCATGCCTTGGCCACCACGACTGAAAGCTGGTCATTTTGCGCCTGAACTTTCTTCTGTGCCTCCAACGCTGCTGATTTCTATTCGAACATTTGTTTGTTTTTGACTCTGTACTTGCTTATCAGGATTAGCCCTCGTTGCTCCCGAGCCTTAACCTCTATTATCATACCTACTTGTAGTGTGTGCAGAAACTCGTTGGGGAGCGCAGCCAAGTTGAGGCCAATATTCTTGAAAGAGTTGAAAATAGCCTTATCAGCAACTGCCTCCATGCTCAAATCTCCATCAGGTAGCATGACTGCCTGGAGATCCAATGATTAAACCATCTCTGGTGCTTGAGTGGTCCCCGATGCCAAACTGGTTTATGCAGCATTTCTCTGACCTACACCTACCTGGATTCTAGTCGTCTAGATCTAGAGCTCGCGCATATCCTTCTGGATGGCGCTTAGTGCCTTCTTTTTTTGTTTCTCAAAATGCTGCAGCAGTTCTGTGGTAGTATCTCAAAACTTGTCTCCAATTTCATCTAGGTCACCATTTGTCAAAGTAATCATATCCAACGATAGCTTGGTGTCTTTTGTCTTCTTTTGCGGTCCTTCCTTTTCCTGCTCCCTATACCTCTTTACTCAAAAGGGAGTTCTCTCTTGCTGAGCATTGATGCCCTGCTTTGACTGCTCTTCCTCCTCTGTTTCGGGTGAAGGTGACTTCTCACTCCACTTCGAGCTGTGCTCTTCCTACTCTACCTATTTCTTCATGGCACACTTGTTGGAAATAATACTGAGAGGGGGGGTGAATCAGTATTATCAGATCAATAAAACCTTTTCAATTTCATACTCAGAAACATATACGCGACTTCAGTTAAGTTAATCCGCGTGTACACGCGACTGTGTCTAAAGCAACTAGCGTATATGCAGATATCTTATGATTCAGTTAATCTTATCTTCAGTAAATGCATCAGAACATTATTAAGCAATTTAACAGTAAACAGGTGCAGTATAACAGAACAGAACATCACACAAGAGCCATACACATGAACACCATGATATAAGGTGGAAACCCAATGTGGGCGAAAACCACCTGCTGCAATTCGTCTCTTTCTTCTTTAATGAGAAACTTCTTTTACAATATACTGGTGCAGTCCTTTACCAGTATGCAGGCTACAACCTGCAGAGGGCTACAACCCTCTCTTTCGTTTTCCAACCACTTCTGGAAGGGAGCTACAACCCCCTCAGCTCTTGTACTAGCTGATCCATTTACTAGTACGTAGGTGCTGACCCTACAACCTTCAGGGACCACGTTTCATCAATTTTCAGACTGGATCCAAGAGTACAAAGCAAACATTACCGCAATACAATCATCAACTTATACTTGCATCATAATTCATTAAACAACCCAATACCGAATCACTGAAACCCTGTCATCAAGAACACAGAACCCAAACCAGAATCTAGAACTCTGCAACAACCACCAGAATCAGCAGTACCCTGAAATATTAACACTTAACATGCATACGCTACTTCACTGTACCAAAACCGCGTGTATACGCGCTTTCTCCAAAGGCAACCCGCGTGTAGATCTAGAAATGATTACTTCTGCCTTTGCTGTCAGATCCGACCCTTGCCAAGCATCCCGAACAGATAACCAGCAATACCAGATCTTCTCACTGTGTCAGACACCCACACTTCCTTTTACTTTGCCTAGTGATCTTCTCCTTATATAGCCTTAGGCCTTGTTCAATACCAAGAGCCAAAACCATAGAAACACAATACCATCAACCTCGAAACTAGGGATCAACACGTCCGTCGAGACATTATGGTCCAAAACCATAGGCACAACTTCCAAGGTCTAACTACCACGGACCAAAGGTACTTTTCACATGTACGCGCTTTTACTGAAGCCAACCTGCGTGTACACGCGGATTATCCTTGCTGAACCTGCGTATATCTCTTTCTTGTCCTGCTGTACTGAGATCTGTCCTCTGATCAAGTTGCCATCACCTGTACCAACCTCTGAGCACCTGTACCAACCTCTGAGTGAGTTGCCATCAAGGACAACACTTGAAACATAATGCCAACAATCTCCCCCTTTGGACTTGATGGCAACCACCACACCAAGTCACTCTCCCCCTTTGACATCAAGGGCAAAGGGCGTACCAAGATATGCTCTTCTTTGGTATACTCCCCCTGAGTACATGCTGAAATTTCTGATTTGACTCCCCTTTGTATATGCCAAAATGTACCAATCTATCCACGCTCCCCTTGAGCAGATGCAAGTTCTAAGACCAGCCATTCAGATCTGTATCATAAGCATCAGCCTGCAATACCATTCCTTTGATCAAACAACAAGATGTATCATCAACTTGTAACCATAGTGCCAACAATGAATTATTTGAAGAATATTCTCCCCCTGAGTGTGAGCCAACCATGTCTGAACCATTTCCTGAGTCTGTTCTGCTCCCCCTGAGCCTGAGCCAACCATGACTGAACCTGGGTCTGTTCTGCTGCCCTTTCTCCATATACGCGACTTTGCAGCCTGTAACTCGCGTATATACGCGACTTGTCTTCATTATATCAGCGTATGCAGGATGGAATACTGAATTTCATCACTTTCAGATTCCCCTGTGTCTGTTATGTCAGCTGACTGAGCTATCCCACACCTTTATGTCTCTGTCTTCTTCAATTCCTGTAACTGTGATGATGTATGGTCCTTTTGTCTTGAATTTTGAAATCTGCTCCTGCATTCCCTTGCTTTATGCCCATAGTTGTTGCATGTATAGCACCTTATATTTTTCATGTTCCTTCTATCACAATCAATTGCTTTGTGTCCATATGCATTGCAGGCAAAGCAATACCCTCTGAAGTACCTGGGATGCGATGATCTTTCTTGAACCATTCTACTTCTGCATCTGGCTGCAACATGTCCAAGATTATGACATACATAACATTCAACATTATTCAGCGGAGGAAATAATCGTCTATCACGTCCATAGTTAGGAGTAAAGGATCTTCCTTGAGGAATTTCTTTCCTTGGTTGTTCCTTGAGCATTTCAGATTTCTCATTAGAGTTTCTTGTCTCACCTTGTGAACTAGATTCACCTTCAACATATTCATGAAAACCAAGACCAGTCTTGATAGCAGGAGATCTTTGACTATTAAGAATATCATCCAAGACTTTAGAACTATCTTGAAATCGTAAGAGCTTATCCTTTTCTTCTAGTTTACCTTTCAAGATATTTACCTCAACCTGATGTTGTTCTTCCTTTTTCAGATACTGCTTCCTTAGGTCTTCTTCAACTTTTCTCCCTTCTTCCACTTGTCGCTTTAGTTTGATCACTTCATGTTTTTGATCTTCAAGATCTTCTTTTAGAGAGAGGATCTTTGATTCAAGTCTCTGAATAGTTGTGCTCTGATCTTTTGCTATATCCTGCAATCTCTCCCTTACCCTGGTTTCTGTTTCCAATAGTTCTTTTAATTTGGCAGCTTCTTCAGTTTCTGCATTCTTCTCTTCATGTGCCATGAGACTTTTAATATCCTCGCTATTATTGGATGAAGCATTCTTCTTCTTGTGCGCCATGAGACTTCTAATATCTTCACTATCATTTAATGAACTTTTAATATGGGAATAATAGCTTCTACCATCTTCTTCATATATCCTTTCTTTGTTATGAGGACATCTAGCAGCATAGTGACCAACTCTACCACATAGAAAACATTTGAAAGGTAGCTTATCTTTGAACCGTCCAGTTCCCGTTCAAGATTCTTGACAAAATTTACCTCATCTTCTTCCTCTGACACTTCGAATGCGGCCTCTGGTGGTACCTCTTGTCGCATTTCAAAAGCAGTTAAGATCCCGTGAAGCTGTGACATGGTAATTTTCCGCACATTCTCCTTTTCTTCTATGGCAGATACTTTAGAATCAAATTTAGTAGACAGAGATCTCAAAACCTTTTGAACTAAGACAACTTCCTCAAATCTTCACCCAGATCCCTCATACAATTCACAATCTCATCCATACGCAGGAAATAATTAGCTACGCTTTCATTACTTCGCATCTTAAGAGTTTCATACCGGATTCTGAGAGTTTGAAGCTTCGCTATTTTTACCTGATCATCTCCTTCGTAGCTTGTGACGATTTTGTCCCATATTTCCTTAGCTGATTTGAGATGCATGATCTTCATAAATTCTGATTGAAGTCAAAGTACTCAATAGGACATTAACTACTTTGGCATTGAGCTCATATTGCTTTTTCTCTGCTGGATCTGTAGGAGTTGCTGATGGGAATTTGTATCCTCCTTCTACGAGTCCCCAAACTTCTACTCCAAGAGACTGTAGATATGCAGTGGTTTTATCTTCCAGTGAGTAAAATTGTTCCCGTCAAAGACTGGTGGCCTGATATGTGCCTCTCTTTCTGGATTAGCCATTTTGATGGATCTTTTCCTTCAAGCGATCAAGCTTCCTCTGAAGGACCTGCTCTGATACCAATTGTTGGAAATAATACTGAGAGGGGGGGTGAATCAGTATTATCAGATCAATAAAACCTTTTCAATTTCATACTCAGAAAAATATACGCGACTTCAGTTAAGTTAATCCGCGTGTACACGCGACTGTGTCTAAAGCAACTAGCGTATATGCAGATATCTTATGATTCAGTTAATCTTATCTTCAGTAAATGCATCAGAACATTATTAAGCAATTTAACAGTAAACAGGTGCAGTATAACAGAACAGAACATCACACAAGAGCCATACACATGAACACCATGATATAAGGTGGAAACCCAATGTGGGTGAAAACCACCTGCTGCAATTCGTCTCTTTCTTCTTTAATGAGAAACTTCTTTACATTATACTGGTGCAGTCCTTTACCAGTATGCAGGCTACAACCTGCAGAGGGCTACAACCCTCTCTTTCGTTTTCCAACCACTTCTGGAAGGGAGCTACAACCCCTCAGCTCTTGTACTAGCTGATCCATTTACTAGTACGTAGGTGCTGACCCTACAACCTTCAGGGACCACGTTTCATCAATTTTCAGACTGGATCCAAGAGTACAAAGCAAACATTACTGCAATACAATCATCAACTTATACTTGCATCATAATTCATTAAACAACCCAATACCGAATCACTGGAAACCCTGTCATCAAGAACACAGAACCCAAACCAGAATCTAGAACTCTGCAACAACCACCAGAATCAGCAGTAGTACCTGAAATATTAACACTTAACATGCATACGCTACTTCACTGTACCAAAACGCGTGTATATGCGCTTTCTCCAAAGGCAACCGCGTGTAGATCTAGAAATGATTACTTCTGCCTTTGCTGTCAGATCCGACCCTTGCAAGCATCCCGAACAGATAACCAAACAATACCAGATCTTCTCACTGTGTCAGACACCCACACTTCCTTTTACTTTGCCTAGTGATCTTCTCCTTATATAGCCTTAGGCCTTGTTCAATACCAAGAGCCAAAACCATAGAAACACAATACCATCAACCTCGAAACTAGGGATCAACACGTCCGTCGAGACATTATGGTCCAAAACCATAGGCACAACTTCCAAGGTCTAACTACCACGGACCAAAGGTACTTTTCACATGTACGCGCTTTTACTGAAGCCAACCTGCGTGTACACGCGGATTATCCTTGCTGAACCTGCGTATATCTCTTTCTTGTCCTGCTGTACTGAGATCTGTCCTCTGAGCACCTGTACCAACCTCTGAGTGAGTTGCCATCAAGGACAACACTTGAAACATAATGCCAACAACACTCTGCTTCTATCTGGTCCTTCTCCTTGGCCTTTTTCCTTCTTTTCTCAACCAACTGTTGAACCTTCTGTTTGGTCATGAACTTCTTCGTCTTCTTTGTAGACTTTCTAGTCCCTACGACTAGATTGGAAGGAGAATGCAAATCTATTGGGTAGCACTTAATGACCTCTTCAATAACATCATTTGTAGCAAGGTAGGGTAGGTAAAACCTCTTTTTCTCGTGATCCTTTCATGCCTGTATGTATACATGGTGGAAGTTGGCTTTGAACTCTGCATACCCTGAAAGTTGTTCAAATAGGGTTGGTGACAACCATGGATTTTGGTTGATGGCCATGAAAATGCTCACCTCCATTAGTACCCAAAAGACTTTGCTCTATGTGACCAGCACAACGTCTTTCATGGCCCAGAGAGATGCAAATTTTGCTGCTTCTAGCAGATCTTTCTCCACAGGAGGAAACTAGATTTTCTTCAGTAAATCCCAAGTGGCCAACACAATCGAGAGCAAAAACCACGAATAGTGGAAGGATTTTCTCTCATCCTGTGCTTCTCTGCAGTTCGAGAGGAACTCACTAAATAGGTAGTGCACCCAGTTGTATTGTACATCCTCCTCGCACTGTGCTACCAAAGAAACTACTAGTGTTGGCACCTCGTCTGCGTGACACTTTTTGATAACCTTTCCAACCAAAACCAGTGTGGAAACCTTTACCACGAGGTCAGTAATTGAAGTAATCAAGTACCCACGTGGCTTGTTTGAAACTTTTCCTTCATCTTCTTAGCTTGGTCGCACTCGCTCGTCGTTCTACCAAACGCTTTAGTAGGATTTAACCTTGAGTGTGGCAATAGCATGATCAGATGGATTAGTACATCGATGATGGAGATTAATTCATTCAGCCAAAAGCACCCATCATGCACCAGGAACGACAACTACTTAATGATGATCAAGTTTATATTTGAGCGATGGTAGTGGGGCACCCACAATAGGTTCAGCAACCCTGACTTGTTTACTCCACAAATACATTCCACAGGCTCTCGCGTGGTGACACCAGACTCTTTGTATAAGATCCTCTTCATGTAGGTGTATGTATCCAGGTGGGGGAACCACTCACGTCTACCAAATCCTAGTCTTCTAGCATCAAGTGAGGGATCTGCACCAAGCACAAACCTTCAAAGGTTTATGTTCTCCGGTAAAGGGGTGTGTTGAGGAGGAAACATCTTGCATATGCATCCTCAGGGACCTTCACTTTTCCCTTCCATGGAGGACTATACTTCGACAACTTAGAGATGGGATCCACCCCCTCAATGTCTATATCTTCAGTGCCCTCCTCAGCCTCCAGATCGACCACTTTACCCTTCTCTTTTACACTTGGATTTTATTTCCTCTAAGCCTATGTAGTGGCATGCTTCCTCGGTGACTCGCACACCAGCACTGGCTTATTTTGTTTATCCTTATTCAGCTTGGGGACCTTTCTGACTGGAATAGGCTTCAACCTAGGTGACATCGGCACTGTAGGCACTGCTGCTATAACCTCTTATGGTGCAGTAAAATTATGAGTGTGGACACAAACAATTCCTCTAGCCCGATATTTGGTCTAGCCACAACTGATACATTATGTGGAAGATATCCTTAGGTTAGAACAAATTAAGAGGGCCTACCTCTTATTATTCTTATCCCATTTGATGATGACCTTTCTTTCTCACTCCAACTATTTCCTGTTTCCTTCTTCAAACACCTGAAACAAGTAAACAATAGAAAACAACAACCGTGATAATAGAAAAATTGTAATTCAACCTACTTAACAAGTCAAGAAGCATTAAGTCATAAACATGTAATATGACACATTAAGTAGGAAATCAATCAATATTTTTGTATATATTGAATCAAGAAGAGATTACAAACATTTTCTTGACATTGTTGTTATCCTCCAACAAAACCAGGTTCCCACACACTTCCGTTAGCATTCCATGATGGCCTCAACAATGATAGTTTTAAGGGTCTTCCCTTTAGGCTTCACACTAAACTAAATTCACACTTCATCCTCACACAACTAGAGAGATACAGCTATGAATAGCTTGTTGTTTACTCTAAACATAATTAGCACTAGCACACCAACATTAACACTAGCTTGTGCTTCAGAAAAATGGAGGCTTATATAGCATGAATGGATGGGAGATGGTTTCTCTTCTCATGGGAGAAGGTCTTATATCTTGAGGTAGTTACATCCTTATAGGGGAAAGGAGCCCATATTGACATCCTCGACTCCATCAGACCAAACCATTTACCAGACTTCCATTATGAAGCTTCTAGAGATGGAAGCTTTGGCTCCTTACTTAAAAAACTTTCCATAAGAGGATCAACGCGAACAGAACAAAGCTCAGTCACTCCGGTTGGTACTAGGGACAGTGTTAATCCCTACATATCAGTGCGAGGAGGGCAACGGTCATTAGCATCGGTCTTGTAAACTGGGAAAAACAAAAGATTTTGGGGAAATGGTGCAAAAGGGAATAATTCTGCTCATGAAGAGGGACACAATGGGAGTTTCTTCATGAAGGAATATAATGTACGGTTCACTGTAGAAGTCCTCTAGGATCAAGGAATGGGGAGTATAGGGAAAGTGATAAAATTTTGTGTAACAGATGCCCCCTAAAGTGTGAAGGCCGAACTACAGTGAGGGATGAAATTCTTTATGAATCAGTGTGGGGAACCAGAGTTTATCGTAGGAAAATCTGCAAGCAAGTATAGATACATATACATAACTAAAAAACACTGTCAAATGATACATGAATCATGGTATGGAAACAACCATCCAATAATGAGAAGGATCACATATGATAACTCATGGTATGGTCACAACCATCCATCTAAAAGAGACATGTATATCAACATAATCATGTCACATCACTTCGCAACTTGGACTTTTGTAATCTAAGCCTAAGGTCTTGCGCTCTAACATGACCCGATCAAAGTATAAATTTTAACATGTGAATAGATGCGTTGACATCGAACATGCTAGAAAATTGCTTGACTACTAATCAATGACAATGGTCCTCAAGGTACTATCAACATAATCCACAGAATGTGCATAGAGGAACTGAAGTCGAACACCCATGAAATTACTTGATTGAAAGCCAATGATGTGAACTTGTCGTCGAGTGTGAAGAACTTGCCATTACAGCATGCAAGCTCTAAGGTACTGGAAGGGAGTCTCTCGGTCAACTTCCTGGATAATGATTTGAAGTCGACAGGAAGTGACCATGTCAAAGGAGGGCCATAATTTATTCCACATCATTGACACGAGACAAAGGTATGCAAAATCATTTTCGATGATACAAAGAATCAGAGGTAATTGTAACTGCAGAAGGACAACTCTTCAACATATCGACAACATTACTGGAAGTTTGGCAACTTTTGGATCCATAGTATCGGTGGTTATGATGATGTGGCAGAGATCAAATGGAAGGAAAGGATGAACAGTCCAACCCATGGAGATCAGCAATAAAAGGGAGGATATCCCATCCCAACACGAAGCAGAAAGTGTCATATTCAAGAGTGAGATATTGATGCAACTAATTAGATTTCTAAAATTTCCCCCACCATTTCTGGCAAGTACCCCAATTATTTTTTAAGTCGCAAGCTTGAAGGGGATAGCAATGATTGCATTGTAAGTTCATCATTCAAACGAATCCGACCTAGTAAGTTTAACGAGCCCTAGGAAGGAGAAGCTCATGTTCGTCATGGTGATGAATCCGATGTCGTTTAACATTTTAACAAGTCCAACAGTGTAAATCGGTCTATTTTTCATGTTTAGAGAGTCTAAAAAAGATACAGAAAAGAAAACTCCACATCGTCCCTTTTCACACATTTGTGTCTCTCAAGCCTGAAAAGGTAGAAAATAATACTTGAGAGAACCACTTGACCATTTCAGTCAAGGAGTACCTTTTTCATAAATAGTGCATCCCAACCCGAAAAAGGGTTAAACTTATAATGGACACACGACTTTTCGCATATGTTAACGAGTTCGAAATGACAAGGGCTCCGCTATATTTTCAATTTTAAAGGGTCAGATAGGAGCTTGAAAGTAGAACCCCGATTTTATTCTCTTTTACAAGTCAAAAGGGAAAAATACTCGACAATATTTTCATATGAATTTTGCAAGTTGAGAAAAGAGTTGAAACATGACTTGATATCGTTGTCAAACATCCATCACCTGTCACTGTGAAAAAAGGTAAAGTGCATTATCCAATTCTTGAAGCAAAATAGGTCAAAACATTCAAAAAACCTAATATTTCATGAAAAACTGAATAAAAGGGAGGAAAAGTAAATATTTTTTACCATTTACTATTTTACCTTGCCGTGAAAGACTTTTCACCCACCTTTTCCCTAATTGTTCCAAACAATATTGCAGGGGATCCAAGAAGTCATCGTCGAGCTGCCAGTTACAGGTAAGAGCCAAAGCCCTAAGCTCCATTTGCATACCATTTATTCCTTTTTCATCCATTTTTTGGATTTTTAAGAGAGGTTTTGTCAAAAGTTTTTCACCCTCGATTGGTGTGATTTCCAGGCGCAGAATCGTGCTGGCCAAGGGGGCTTAAAATAGAATATCACATCATTGGTGGAAATGTTTTTAAAACAAGTGTGCTGACACCATGAATAGGGAAAAAATCAACTTCCCCTCAAAACCACTGTTGGAATCCGAATTTTATGTGCCAAAAATGATTATTGACTTAAATCTATGGGTTTTGCAGGAAAGAATCATCGAAAATAGTGGACTGGAAAGAATGTGAGCACGGAGACGTGGATACTCAGGGACTGAATGATACAAATTTGTTGAATGCTTTGAGGAACTATGGGCTCCTCAAGTTATTTCTCACACTAGTGATACGAGCCCAACCTGAGCTGCTTCGGTACCTGATTAGTCTCTGGGACATAAATCATGAAATATTCATCATTGGTGACCAGGATCTAGAGTTAGAAACTTCAGACATATATTTCATCACAAGAATATCCCAAAGAGGGGAACCAATCAACTTATATAGGTCACAACCAATTGGGGAAATCATATCCATGTTGATTTCTGAAAATTGCCCTGAAGCCCCAAATCCAAGAGTGGTAAGATTGAAATTGCCACCATGAGAGATCTGACACTGAGAGTGCTAGTGTTGACTATCATTAGAGTGGCGAGGTTCCCAGGCAGTGCATGAGACTACCAAGTCAAAATTCCTATATGTCACTGAGAGTGCTAGTGTTGACTATCATTAGAGTGGCGAGGTCCCAGGCAGTGCATGAGACTACCAAGTCAAAATTCCTATATTTCATTGACTGCAGAACACCGACGATCTTCACTTGGGTAGAAGCCATGAAGATGAACATGAAATGCTAGCTGACAAAAGCTAAGGCAGGGAATCTGAATCAATTTTGCTTCGGATCTGTACTAGTGACCTTTTTCTTGGAACAGGTGTCACTGTCCCACTACCAGCTGACTGAGGTAGATCCTCCGATACCACGCGACCCACAGATGGCCCACTAGAGTCATTTTATGGGTAGGATCACTGGGGACCAACACATGTCTTATAGGCCCACCTTCTTTTCATGGCTACGATGATAGATGATTGTTATGGAGGACTAGCCATACAGTGGCACCAAATTTCTTGGAGATCTGGACATGCTGCTGCTAGATGGAGAGGATTTTGACGACAAAGGTAAAATATCAATTTTTTAATTTTGTGAATTTTTAGTTGTTTTATATATGTGTGTGTGTGTGTGTGTGTGTGTGTGTGTGTGTGTGTGTTTATAAAATTTCATTTTTTCAATGCAGATGTTGGACCATAACATCCTGCTGGGATTTCCCCAATAGCGAGGTGCGTCGCCCGCTAGTTTGATGTTGTTGCCCCTTATTAGGAGGGGACTGACAACGAGGAGGCGATCGCGAGGAATCTTGAGGGGTTGACTCGTGATATCCCAGAGTATGCTCGGGTGGGAGACATTCCTTGCCAATGCCATAGGCACAGGGTGGGAGTATCAGATCGGATCCACTGACTGTTGGCTTGTGTTGCATGAGTCGTTTCATGCTACCATGATCACCATGCTGATTAGTTCCTAGGTGCAGCATTTTACATTTTTGAGGCCTACATGCCATAGATATATGAGGCTTGTGAGCTGTCGATGTTATTTTGAACACACATTATTTTTTTGGGTTTTGATGTATCAAACATTATCTCCATATATATATATATATATGTTTTATTTTCTTACTTACTATGGTACAAATGATTTGTTTTGGTTTTTCACATGTTTCACAAATGTCTATCCAACACATAATTCGCTAATGCATCTATCAATGTATTCATGTGTCTAGGAATATGATGATATGTAATGTAATCAAAATTCCTTTCCAGTAGAAGAATCTAGAGATACATTCTCAAATATCTGAGGGTTTCTGACAGAATATTTCCCGTTGGGTTGAAGGGTGACAAGTTGTGAATCTAGGTTGACAACAAACTCTCGAATATCAAGAGCAATGGCTTCTAACAACAGTTCAACGACTGCACCTTATTTACTAATGTTGTTAGTTTTGCAACCTAAAAAAATACCTTGAAGATCGATCAACTCACCATGAGGGTCATAAATAGCCCATGCCACAGATGATAGGTTCCGGGTACTGCGGCAATCACCAACAATGAAACCAATGTGAGGAGTCACAGACATCTGCAAAGCCAGGAGAAAACATAGTAAACAGGAAAGTTGTTTGAAAACTAACGCTGCAAACCACACTACACAAAAAATCATGACACACAAATGTACATAAGTAACTATGCAGGATGACCTAAGCATAGTAATTCTTGAGATAAAGCCCATTTCAGGGCTTTTCCAAAGGATTTACTTCATCGTCAATAAGCTCATAGGATACCTTTTGCAAAACACATTTTAAAATGTAGGGCCCATGCCACATGGGCTTGAACTTGCCTGTTCCCAACTTATCATTAGCTTGGTCATATAGTACAAACCAAATCACCCTCAAAGAATGCTCAGGAGGAGACCGACCGATCAAAATGGGACTTGGCTTGTTTCTTTTGTGCTTCGATAACCAAAGCAGTGAGACGACGAGTCTCATCCATCCATTCTAAATATAAGAGGTTCTCTTCCTGAGGTGATGTTTTGGGGAGAAGTTAGACAACTAGCTTGAGTGAAGGAATCTCGCATTCAATCAGCAACATTTCTTCCAGAGCGTAGACAAGCTAGAATGGTGTGAAACCAGTTGCATCTTTGGTTGAGGTTTGGTAAGCCCATAGAACTGAAAAGAGCATGAGATGCCAATTTGACTTGTGCATCCCAATATTATGCTCAAGCATTGCAACTAAAACCTTGTTCACAACTTCAACTTGGTTCTTGGCCTGAGGGTAATACTAGGTTGAGCCATCGTGCTACAAACCCAATGTAGAGGTCAGCTTAGCCATCATGTAATCTCAGAAAAGGGAGCCATGGTATGTGAAAATGGCTTGAGGTACACCGAACCTGGAAATAACGTGGTTGAAAAGAAATTGAGCCGTCATTTTACCGTCTGCAGATTATGTAGGCATCGCTTCGGCCCATTTGGTGAAATAATCCACAACAACGATAATATAACCATGCCCCTTAGCCAAAGAGGGCCACATGTCATATAGTCGATTCCTGAAAAAAGGACCGATGGTAATGATGGGGTGTAGGTGAGCGAGTGGGGCGCACATCTTGCATTGGTAAATTTGGCATTCATGGCACTTGCGAACAACAAGGATGCAGTCCTTGAAAACGGTTGGCAAAAAAAAGCCAACGTGAAGGATTTTTTGAGCGGTAGCATAGCCAGGCATATGACCACCACATGCCCTGGAATGGAAGTCATTGAGAACTCTCTCAGCCTCCTCGAGAGTAAGGCATCGACGAAGAACTAAATCAACATCGACATGGTATAAAGTATCGCCAATAATGCAGTAGGGTTGGGAGTGATTCTGAATCTGTGAGTGATCATCCTTAGTCAACGCAGACCGGAACGTGGACATCTAGAGATACACAATGATATCACCATACCATGGGTCAAGGGTGCTGATCACGAAAAGAGTCTCGTCCGAGAGCTATTCATCTGCACCAGCAATGAGAGACGTAGAGGGAAGGGAACAAATCAACTCGGTGAAAACTAGTGAATTATTAGATTTGGTAGTAGTAAATACCAAATTGAATTCTTGCAGGATGACAATCCATTTAGAATACCTAACCCCGACGAGTCAAGATGTAGGTCATGGGTTACATTCAGAAATCACAGTAGTAGTGCATAATAGGATGTAGTGCCGAATGCGTTGAAAATCCTATGTTGAAAATGCAACAAGATGATGGAGCTTAGTGGAAAGGAGTCACCTTCACTAAGTGGGCCCACAGGCTATTTTTGGCGCAAAGTCTAGTTTTAGACTATGTCTATTTTTAGACATATGGATCATGGTCTATGAGTTGCAAGATGCTATTTATGGATGATTGGTCATGTTGGGAAAAATAGATGGACTTCTATTTTTGGTTCACAGCGGAGTGATCAGAGTCTATTTTTAGACTGCCAGGCTAAAAATAGAAACAGTCAAATATTATTATCCCTTAGTAATATTTGGACTATAAACATTATATTATCCTCTTGGAGCACTTCAGTTTGAGTTACAGATGTGGCACATGCAGCTGTCCAAAGGAAATATGCTTTCTTTGTGGGTCAGTTGAGCTATTGCATGTAGGACATTAGTTAGAACTCATGTGGTTGAGTTTTGTGGAGTTAATTGTGGAGTTGATGGAGTTGTGTTCAATTTGACTTAGTTGAACTAGTTGTATTTAGTCTAACTAAAGAATACACTAGTGATGAGTTCTGTGAATTGATTGTTAATTAATTCAATAATTATTAACTCATAATGCAACTGAAGAATACATCAGTTAACTTAGTGCATGTACATTTCAGTGGAGGCAGGTGTTATAGGTTGAGATTGCTATTAGTTGTGACTATAGTTGTGCATGAGATCTTACACAATCAATGGGATTGAGTTATGCCAATGAGGACTATGCAGTGTGGGCCAATACCAAGGAATTATAGCCTGTGCTCATGTGATTTTCACTTGGCATTGTGCAGCGGAAGCAGGCAAAGTAGCAGAGGAGATTTGAGCTGTGATTGTTCATATCTGAGCTAGTTTTGTGTGTAACAGGTGGAGATAGTGTTGGGTACTTGTGAGGAGTATTTTACTATGTATTGTTAGATGTTCTCAATCATTATAATATACAGATAGTGTTGGGTTTTCAGCTGTATGCAATCCCTGGGTTACATACTGTGTTAATGTGTGCATGTGATTGATGTTTCATTTAATGTTGTTAAATTGATGATTAACATAGAGGAGGTTATGTATTATGCATGTATTCTGCAATAGTGTATAATCGGGATAATCTCTGTGAATAAGTGTTTATTATTCAAAATTTCTACAACCCTGACGACAGCCAAAGCCAACTTCTCGACATGGGAATAATGCATTTTAGTGTCAGGGAGATTATGACTAAGGTGGTAGATAACATGTTCATTGCCTTCATTGTCAGCTTGGACCAAGACCATGGAAATGGTGCTAGGGGTTGCAGCTAAGTAAAGGAAGTAATCTCGATGATAATTTGGGGGATGCAGAAAAGGATAATTTATGAGGACAACCTTGAGATCATCAAAAGACATTTGGGTAACCTGATTCTAGGCAAAGGGTGATCCTTTCTTGAGCAACCGGGTAAATCCTATAGCTAGCCTAGTGTAATTACATATGAAATGGTAGACAAAATTTGCCTTTCCTTGCAGGCTCTAGAGTTGGTGCAATGAAGATGGAGTGGGTAAATTTACAATGGCCTCGACTTTACACGGATCAAGGTGAATACCATCCTTGGAAATGATAAAACCAAGGATTCGTCTAGATTCTATGCAGAAAACACATTTATGTGGGTTTAACTGAATGTTGTAGTGTCTACAACAAAGAAATATTTTCCGAAGATGGTCAGGGTGATATTGGCACTTACGAGAATGAGTAGGAAGATCATCCAAGTAAGGTTGAATGATAGTGTGAATATCATGAAATGCAGAGGACATCGCCCGCTGAAATGTAGCCCCGTCATTTTTTAGGCCAAAAGGGAAATTTTTGTATGTGAACATACCCCATGGATAGATAAAAGCCATATTTTCTTGATTGGCCAGTCCAATTTTAATCTAATTGTAACCAGAAAAACTATCCATAAAGGAAAAAAAACTTCTCCCAGCACATTCATCAATGATTTAATCAATGAACGGAGTAGGGTAGTTATCCTTAGGATAGGCATGATTGAGATCATGATAATCAATGCAAACATGGATTGTGCATTGTTTCTCATCATGGGACAATATTTGACACCCAATTTGTAAGAGGGATCATATAGATGAATCCAGCTTTGAGAAGTTTTTCAACTTCACCCTTGATAGCGGCAGCTTTCCTAAGGTGTACTGGGCGAAGCTGTTGGTGAACAAGCTTCATGTGAGGATAAGTTGGTATTTCGTGCACAAAAATACTAGGATAAATGCTAGGCATTTCTTTGTATGACCACACAAACACATCACAGAATTCTTGAAACAGATGAGCATAGGTCGTGATCTCATCTAGAGAACAAGTTACCCTATTGTGGACATGTTAAACGATACAAGGCTTGATCGAAATATCAATTGGCATTTTTTGGGTAATATTACCCAAATTTCCTTATGACCATACTTCATGAGTCAGGATCAGTGTCAGAATCGGGAGGGAAGGAAATTGAGAAGAGAACTCTTCGAGACCGGTATACCTGATTGTCGAGCGAGGCAAGAATGAGGAACGGTGATGAGTATCATTCCAAGGTGGTTCCTCAAGAGGCATTACTTCCATGATACTTTTGTCAACAAGAAAAGTCTCAGCTAAGGGATTAGAAGATTTTGAAGCACCAATCCATGGGGATTGATAATACATCTCGAGAAAAGTCTTCGAAATAGGACAATTAGAGGATACGAAACTTGAGGCCAAAATAATCTCCACATAATTGATTTCGGCAGGGCTAAGTGGCATAACCTCACCCCAGGTAACAACAAGAGTTGCTGAAGGTATGACCCAAAGGTCAGATTGACCAAGATCATGTTAACAGAGGAAACATGAGGAGGTGGGTGTTACACAGTAATTTGTCACCATTGGTCACCGTCCCTGTTACCCCTTTTCCGTACTTTGGAGGACTCATTCCAGGACCTGTGAGCAGTGACATAACTTAAAAACACTTGCATTATGTTCCCCTAAGTATGGACTTCATGTGCCCTGAAGACACCTCCTACAAAATATCCCTGAAAAGTGCCCTTTTTCCATTAGCGCGGGTCCACAATGTACTACCCGCGCCAATGAATGAGATCCTCAGAAGAAGGTGCGACCATTGGTGCTCTGTCTTAGAGTAACACCTGCGCCAACCAAGTTTGGAAAATATTTTTAACAAACGCGTGCCCAGATGTTTTTTCCCTTCAAATCATGAAGTCTTTTGAGGATAAAGCTCATCTTCTAGATGTCGAGAGTCATCATCTATCCCTTACATCTATCCACAGCGGCTTTTTGGAGATAATGCCAATCCATAATGGGTGTCTTGATTCATTGTATTTTCTTCCCCTTCTCCATCTATAAAAGTCTGTCCTCATGCATTTGACAAGCTAGTTTTTGAGTAGTAGTGATAACGCTTGTCTCGAGTGATAGTAAGAGTTTTGGAGCATAGGGAGGTTATGCTGCCGGAAGTCTGAGAGAGAGAAGGTCTATTGCAAGACATGTATAGCTGCTCGCCCAGCCAGAGGAGAGATTCAACGTCAGAACTTTGGTTGTATCTTTCTCTGTTGATTATTCATTAATAAACGACTATTATTATGGTTTCGATCTTATTGTTCATTATGATAATGTTTGATCTATTTCCTTTCTGACTGATATATAGTTGTATTTAGTGGATTTTATGCTTGTATTCGCTTCGTTCTTTGCATGTGTAGGTATCCATTCGCGGAGATCGTGAGGATCGTGACCTACCGGAGTAAGGGAAGGGAGTATCAACTCTTCTACGACACGAGCGTTGGACTCCAGGTTGGTTCTCATAATCCACTTTCCATTTGCAACTAGGAACTTGCATGGTAGCGTTAATTGATTGTTGCTAAAGCCATTTTGGGCTAGTGGGATCGCCTCTGTCCGCAGAGGGGATTTACCTCTCCAACAATTTGGCGACTCCACTGGGGAGAAGCTATTTGTTGTTTGATTCATAAACCTTGGACGGAGTCTGAAGCACGGCCAGGCAGCCTTCGAAACGCTATTGCTTTGCATTAGCGAAGTAGATCAACGCCACTTCAGTCAATCTCCGGTTTGGTTTACGAACCGAACAACTTGGAGTTTGTCTTGCATTTTGGTTTTCTCTTGATTGCTTGCGTAAATGAGCTTTCTGGGTCAGTTTTAAAGTTGTTTCTTGCTGTTTGATCTGTCTGAATACTGTCGAACAGACCCTGGACTGCTTGATTTATTTTTTAGGCCAGCAAACTTTGTTGGCGCGTTTTTCTACCTGACAGTCGCGCCAGTTGGCGCATGTTGCACAACAGCAACTCGCGCTAATTCCTTAATAGCGCTAGTTACAGGCTGACAGTCGCGCCAGTCCTGTGAACTTTGCCAGTGTGTTTGTTGGAAGCTTTTTAAACTCAGATTTTTGTCTTTTTACATCCTTTTCAGCTACTGGAGTGTGTCAGAACTCTGTTTGACTGGTTTTTTACCTTTATCCTTCGGGTGTTTGCCTATTTCCATCGATCTTATATCCCAGCCCTAGAGCATCTAGTGGCTTTGTATATCGAGCCTTCCGTGGGAGTTTTTGGTTCTTTGATTGTCCAGTCAACTTTTTGGTTGTTTTCCGCACTTGTCTAGTGGTTGTTAAAGCTTATTATTCCGTGCTTCGAGCAGTTCACCTCTACCTCGTTTGCATTTTGCTTGACTTCGTTTGAGCTTAGATCACATGGTTCATTGAGGTCTTTGTGATTCTCCTTGTTTTAACAGGTTGTCTTGGTGTTTCAGACTTGGTTCTATTTGCATTGAGTGAAATTTGTCTGTTTACACTTGTTAACATCTCTCGAGATTTGTTTAAGTGCATTGTGCCATTTTAAAAGAGAAAAAACAAATGATCTTTTTGCATTATATTAGTTAGCATTTATTGTTATTGGCAATTAGTCACTTTTAAAAAAAAAAGGAAAAAGTTTCATTTATTGCTATTAGCTGCATTAGGATCTTTGTTGATTGTTTGGTGATCATTTTGTTTGTTTGAAAATCTCAACTCTCCTGTAGTTAGCATTCATTGAACGGAATGATATATTTTGGCATATAGTTTGCATTTAGGAAATTCTGAGAGATCACATATGGTAGGACCTAAAAACTGAAACCTAATTGAAGATCAACTGTAAAATAAACCGAATGAATCTAACAACGCATTGGAACCTAACGTATACATTCTAGAGGTCTAGGCTAGAGACGTGCTCCGGCGTCGTTAAACCTAGTCACTGTTGTTTCACATTACGGTTGGGTGATTCCTCCTCTTGTGACTTGATAGTGGTCTAGCACGGACTGAGCTCCCACGTACCATCGCGTATATAAGGGAGACCCCACTAGGTTATCATCTTTTATCCACAGGAAGCCGTGTCTGCCGCCTTACAAGCCGTAATGCACTGAACACAGCATTCGGGAAGATTGACTGCCGTACGGGAAGTCCTTGGTTTTCATCTGATTGCCAAGGTGTATAAGCAGTTTTATGGATTGTTTGGTAAACCCTTTGCCTAGAGTCTCCAGAGTAGTCACTTTTGATCCTTTTCAGACTCCTTAAAAGAAAAGGTGCCAGTGAGCGTCTTGTCACTTCGTGCTCATTAAACATTCGAAGGAGACTAGAGTCATCTTTTTGTCCTTTTCTCGACTCTTAAAACATGAAAAGGTCAAGTTGTGTCTTTGCGTCTTAAAATTTATTCGGCCACGATACACATTTACCCGGTTAGATTTTGTTTGCGTTAGTTTGAGTAGGGTTTTGTCTCGTTAGATTCCCTAGGTTTTGTGAAGTTTCATCCTGGCGGAATTACCAATTTCGTCTTCTTCCTTTGCCGAGATACCGGTTGTGAGTGGAATTCTTCCTGTTGTTCCGAGTATACAACCGATTAGTTCTCGTGCTCCAGGCGACGAGACTTACGAGTTTCATTGGAACCCTGTTTGGGAACCTTCTGAGGACGGTGTCCCTTTTTGGGAATACACTTCTCCTCGTGTTTCAGTCCCACCTTTTTCCTCCGACATGGAGGACGTATCCCCTACTTCGACTGAAGAATCCGTTGCGACGAGCGGTGAAATTCCCACCGCAACGGAACCTACACTTGTTAGTAGCACTCCTACTACTGGGAACCTACCTCCAGGCTATAAAGCATTAAGGGATTCTATGCCCTCTGGAACTCCTTTCACGGGTTCTATTTGGTCACAACTCGCTTTTCCTACCACGGAGCCTTTTACTCCACAAAGTCGCAGTACGTCTGTTACCTCAATCACAACCGCTCCAACGGTATGTGTAGCTTCTTCGACTCCTATTTTCAGTCGTCCTTCAGCTTCTTTATTCAGAGTCTTTGATCCTACGTCAAACGTCCCAACAGAGGGGCCATACGATCGATATTTTCCATCTCAACCGATTGTTGAGATTTCAGTTCCGTTGTCAATTGATTGGGGCTCCACTTCTTTTCATGGTGGCCAAGTATCGTCTGTGCAATCTCCAAGACCACCTCATCAAGATCAACAAGGGCAATCCTTCCAGGGAAACCCTTTTGCCTCTGGTGGTCCGTTTTTCCCTTCTTATGTTCAACCTTCTGGTAACTCAGGTCAATCTTCTGTTCAACAAGCCCAACCTGGTATCCAGCAAGGTTATCCTACTGGACAAATTGGTCAATCATATGTTAACCCAAACCAATCCAATGTCCAGTATGGTCCAATATCTGGACAAGCTGCTCAACCACATGGTCAGCCTACCATCCAGTATAGTCAACCTTCTGGGCAAGTCGGTCAGCCTCAAATCCAATCAGGCCAACCAACTGCCCAGCCCACTCAGCCATCTGGTCCTTTAGGACAACCTTCACTTGTGCAACAACAACTCCATTCCCAGCAGGTACAACCTTCTGGGCAGGGAGGCCAACCTCAATATCAACAAGGTCATCCTTCTGGCCAGATAGCCCAACCTACAGGACATCCTTCTGGCACTGCTCAACCCGGTTTTTTGCCCCAGGCTGGACCCCAGACCCCATCCGGTTTTCAAATGCAAGCTGGAGTTCAATCCCAACAAGCCTATCAAACTCAGCCTGTTTCTCAAACTCAGTTTGGAGTCCAGCCACCGTATGGTTACCAGCAACCTCAAGGGCAACCTTTGTTTGCCCCATATCAAAATTATCAACAACTGCAGGCGAATCCTTATCAGAATTATCCGCAACCATATGGTGCTCCTGTAGGACCGTTTGGTAATCCTTGGAATGCTGGGGGGCAGAACCCAAATCTCTACGGACAAAACCCTATGGGGCCAAATCCGTCCAGACCAAGCCCTTGGGGGCAACCACCAGTTGGTTGGAACCCCGGTGTTCCATCCCACCAGCAGCCCCAGATGTCCTTCAATCCTCAATTACCTTTCTTAGCGACTTTAGAATTACCAGATGTGTCTAAATTGACCTATGATCCTATTCTCCATAATCCATATTGGCCTCCAGTTCCAACGAAAATTCCCGGTGACTGTCCAAAATTCAATGGTAAAGCTAATGAAGATCCACAAGCTCATGTCATGACTTATCACCTGTGGTGTTCATCCAATTCATGGCTTGATGATTCAATTCGGCTTCGCCTTTTTCAAAGGACTCTCACTGGCTCTGCCACTAAGTGGTATATTGAGCTCAATCGCGGATCCTTTTAGGATTTCAACTCGTTGGCTATGGCATTTCTCACTCATTTTCAGTTACCTATTCGATATGAAACGTGTACACACCTCCTCACATCCTTAAGACAAACAACGGCTATGCATATCTCTGATCATATCCATGAATGGAGACGGCATAGACGTATGATCAAATTTTGGATTCCCGACCAACTTCTTACCGATTGGTTTACGACTTCATTCGTTCCTCCAATAGCTCGGGACATTGCCATGGGGGCGTGTGTCACTAAAGAGCAAGCTATCGCGCGCGCTCAGTACCTTGACTTGGTTTATTCTCAGTCAGGTACATTGTATGATTATCTGCCTGACGCCCCGAGACCAGGAACATCCAAAGCCCCGCCAACACCAACTGTTGACGGTATTATTGGTTCTGTTAATTCATCCTCGAAGAAAAATCCCGCGAACCCTGGGAAGCAAAAATCAAGTGCTTTGAATGAACCCACTTCTCAGGTAACACCTGCTTCGAATGTTACTTCCGAGGTCAATGTCGTCCAGTCCACCACGGCAGACAAAGCCTCGAAAGGAAAGAAGAAAGGGAAAGCGAAGAATAAGCCCGATCAACCTAAACAGGACTCCCCTAAACCTCCGCCTGAGGACGGTGCCAAGCGCAAACCCAAGTATCCTTGTCTTATCTGTGATGAAGATCACTATACCAAAGACTTCCCTAGGCGGTCCGAAGTTAGTCGTTTGTTGAAAGGCACTCCCAGGACTCCTGCGATGCTCAAAGAACCCTTTCCCTCACAACAAACTCAAAAAACTCAAATGGTGGCTGACCCCTCTCAGCCTCCCTCTTCCTTCGGTTCTCAAGTGTTTATGGCTGGAACGATACCTGTCAATATCAGTACTCGAACAAAATATTATCCGCCATCTGCCGGGAAAGAGCCTGAGATCCCCTCTAGTGCTCCTCCGTTCAGTTCAGGTCCACTCCACATCGAGAGACCTAGTACTGAGACGCCTATTCGACCCCCTCCAAAAGGAGTACTCCGGAAATCTTCTTACAACCCAAATGCTCGTGCTGCACAGCACTACAATATCGTTGAGGACTTAGCTCAGACTCCTTCGGCTATGTCTGCTTTAGAAGTTCTCCAGAGCTGCCCTTCTCAAAGGAAGTCCTTGCTATCCGCTATCGGTGGCATACACCTAGCCGACTCAGATTTAATTACTTTTGACTTAGAATGCCATATGCAGAGACTGCCTCCCCAAATCGCATTCCTTATACAGGTTATTATTGATTCCAAAACGATTCATCGTATAGTCATTGATGAAGGTGCTTCTACTTGCATCATGTCTGTGGCCTGTTGGAAAGCTATTGGATCTCCAACGCTGAGCCAGTCTCCCACAACCTTGGAAGCTTTTGATGGAAGAGCATCTCATCCTTATGGTATACTCCAACGTTTGCCCATCTCTTTATAAGGGAAGACGGTCGAAATGGAAGTTGAAGTTGTTGATGCTACTCTTACCTACAACCTCCTTCTCGGACGTAGCTGGATATACGCGATGAAATTTGTAGCTTCATCTTTGTTTCGTATCATTCGTTTCCCTCATCAAGGGAAGATTATTACCGTAGACCAGCTATCATTCTTCGCTTCCTCTTTGGAAGGCAACATCCCTTTTGTGGAGCATACCTCACAATTATCTAAGAGTCTGGGAGCCGGAATTTTCAAAGATCCTGCCCTTATGGGTGTTTTTCCACTCCCCCCTCCTAATGTCGCTTCTGTCAATATGATTACTACTTGTTCTGATCCGTGGATCATCCCTCCCACCGACCAAGTAGATTCGTGGGGCGACCAGATGCCGTTGAGTCCTGCCGAGCTCAACTATGTCGAAATCATTGCTGCATCGGCTCCTTCTTCTGAACTTGCTCCTTCGAGCAAGGTTCTTCACTCGTTCGCTCCATCCTCAGGGCTTGTAGATGAGACTTCTTCGGACTCTTTAAAAGAAACATTCCCTTCCGACGAAGCCATTATTGAGACTATGTCTCTCGAGGAACCTCCTTGGCATGATTCTCATCATCGTTCCTCGTTTCTCCCTGCCCCTCAGGATATGCTGACTTGTCTCGAGCGGTTTGCTCCTTGTCTCCCATTTCAAATCCTTCAAACACCTATCCAAGTTTATCAAGTGTCCTCGGAAGGAAATATGGCGAACATTACGCAAACCCAACCCATCGACATCTCTGTGAAACCAGGGATTGTCGAGCATCTTCACATTGGAGTCACTTGTACTCCGGAGGAGATTCAACTTTATTCCAATCTTTTTCGCGAATTTCGTGACGTCTTTGCATGGTCCTATGAAGAAATGCCCGGCATTGATCCTAGCATAGTGGTGCATGAGATAATCACGTACCCAGGTGCTAAGCCTGTTCGTCAACGTCTACGCCCTGTACACCCCCAAAAGGCTGCAGATATTAAGGCCGAAGTCGAGAAGCTTCTTAAAGCTGGTTTTATTTATCCTATCCCGCTCACAGATTGGGTTTCCAATATCATACCTGTGAATAAAAAACAGGGTACAATCCGTGTTTGTGTCGATTATCGTGATATAAATCGGGCCTGTCCTAAAGATAATTTTCCCACACAATTCATTGATCAAATTATTGATGAGTGTGCCGGAAGTGAAATGTACTCTTTTATGGACGGTTTTTCTGGATATAACCAGATCAATATTGCTCCCGCTGATCAACACAAGACCGCCTTTATCTGTCCATGGGGCACATTTGCCTATAAGAAGCTCCCTTTCAGTCTCAAAAATGCCGGTGCTACCTTCCAACGTGCGATGTCCTATGCATTTCATGACATTCGACACATTGTACAACCATACCTGGATGATCTTCTAGCTCATTCAGCCAAACGGCAGGACCACCCTACTCACCTTCGCGAGATCTTTCTTCGCTGTCGATACTACCGAATCAGGCTTAATCCTCACAAATGTGTCTTCTGCGTTGAATCCGGCCGACTTCTCGGGTTTTTCGTCTCCCGAGAGGGCATCCGTTTGGATCCCCTTAAGGTCGAGGCTATAGTGAATCTTCCTCCCCCTGCTTCTTTACAGCAATTGCAAAGCTTGCAGGGTAAAGCAAATTTTCTACGACGTTTCGTTCCAAACTATGCCGAGGTGGCCAAAGGTTTCACACGATTACTAAAGCGAGATGTCCCTTTTCATTGGGATACCATCGCTCAGGAATCTTTTGAGCGTCTCAAGGGTCTCCTTGTTTCTGCTCCATTGCTCCGTCCTCCGAACTATTATCGTGACTACACCCTGTATTTGGCTGCCGCCGACACTACTATCGGCATGGTTCTTGTTCAAACTGACGATGATGACACTAAGCATGTTATCTATTATCTCAGCCGCAACCTTTTAGACACAGAAACTCGATATGCTTATGTCGAGAAGTTGGCTTTGGCCGTCGTTTATGCTATCCAACGTTTCCGTCATTATATTCTGTTGCGCACTACTACCGTGATTTCTGATTGCAACCCCATGACGTATATTTTGTCACGCCAGTTGCTGGGGTGCAAGTACTCAAAGTGGATTGTCATCCTCCAAGAGTTTGACTTGGAATTTACCACTGCCAAGTCTAAGAAATCACTTGTATTTGCTGAGTTACTTTGCTCTTTGCCATCTTCTTCCCCGACCTCTCACGTAGAGGATCAAATTCCGGATGAGAATTTATTTCTCATTAGTACCCTTGATCCCTGGTACGACGATATCATTATATATCTGCAAACGTCCTCCTTTCACCCTGGCATATCCAAAGACGCTCGGCGAAGGATTCTTCATCAGTCTCAACCATACCGTATCATTGGGGATACACTATATCGCCTCGGTGCCGACTCTGTTCTCCGCCGATGTTTAACTCTCGAGGAATCTGAGTGTGTCTTGAATGACTGTCACTCAGGTGCCTATGGTGGTCACATGTCCGGATATGCCACTGCCCAAAAAATCCTCCGTGCTGGCTACTTTTGGCCCTCTATCTTCAAGGACAGCATTCTTGTCGTCCGCTCTTGTCATGAGTGCCAGATATACCAGCGGAAGATGCGAGCGCCTCCTGCTCCATTGCACCCTGTTGTCACCGTCGGCCCTTTTGCAAAATGGGGCATTGATTATATGACCTGTAACCCTCGCTTGGCCGGGGGGCATGGGTTTATTATCGTTGCCGTCGATTACTTTACTAAATGGATCGAGGCGATGCCTACATTAACTGAAGATAGTCACACAGCGGCGTAATTTTTATTCAATCATGTTATTTCGCGATTCGGCGTCCCTCAAGCCATCGTTACTGATCACGGGAAGCATTTCCGTAATCATATGATGTTGGAATTAACAACCCAGCTAGGCTTGCAGCACGATAGTTCAACTCCATACTACCCTCAGTCCAATGGCCAAGTTGAAGCTATCAATAAGATTTTGGTTACAATGCTTCAGCGTACCGTTGGCATGCATAAGTCTAACTGGCATTTGATGTCGTTCCCTACCTTGTGGGCCTACCGAACCTCCGTGAAGGATGCCACTGGTTTTACTCCATTTCAGCTCGTTTATGGACTAGAGGCTACCCTTCCAATCGAATGTGAAATCCCTTCATTAAAATTGGATGTCGAGCTACTTCCCAACACTACCCCATTAGAAGAACACTTTCTTTACTTGGAACGGCTAGATGAGACCCGTCGCCTGGCCTCTTTGGCCATCGAAACACAAAAGAAGCGAGTCAAGACTCACTTCGATAAGACTGTACATCCACGTTCTTTTGTTGAGGGAGATTTAGTCCTACTGTACGATCAGGCAAAGGATAAATTAGGAGTAGGAAAGCTCGAGTCTATGTGGCTAGGCCCTTACATTGTCAAGAAAGTTTTGCAGAAAGGGGCCTACGAGCTAATTGATTATGAAGGGAACCCTCTTGGGAAGCCCCGAAACGGGCTGTATTTGAAAAAGTACTATGCATGATGCTTGTACATTTTATTTTGTACATACATGTACTCTAGCAAGTGTGTTGTGTGTATGTGTGTCAGTTTTAAAGGCGTAACTGCCACTTATTGTGTCTTTCGCTTCTTGTGCAGATGTCTGATGCACCTTATGTTGGTTTCGCTGATGGTGCCTGCCGCAGTACTCGCAACTTGTCCTCTGCGGCGTGGGTGATCTATGATCCTCATGGCGAGCTGATAGATTTTCAAGGTGTGTGTTTGGGTCGTACCACTAACAATGTCGCCGAATATTGTGCTGTAATCGAGCTACTTGCTGAAGCAATTAATCTCAGCATTCGTGCATTGGTAGTGAACCTGGACTCTCAACTTGTCATCCACCAGCTCAACGGGCAATATTCCGTCAGAGACCATCGCATTCTAAGGTTGTATTTACGTGTGAGATTGTTAGAAATGAACTTTGATTTTATCACATATCAACATATTCCACGACAATTAAACACATTATCTAATGCATTGGCTAATCATGTATTAGATAGACATTTGCGTAATTTGTAATCAAAACATTATACAAGCAAGCACATGAAAACACAATAATAAACCATAGGCATATGTATATATATATACGTGTGTGTCATAATGTTTGCGTCGCGTGCATTACATAGTCCAAAAAATTAATACATGTCCGAATCTCATATGGCCGAAGACAACATGTCTCTCAAAAATATGCAAAAATGAAACCTAGGCGTCTAATCACGGTGATGCTCATGATAGCATGTCACCGCTCGCACCAAACGTCTCAGCAGACGGTGGACGCGAGTTGGTACTCCCACTGTGTGCCTCTGGTACGCGAAGGGCACATCCGCCAATCTGGCATAGTCTGGAATCCCTCGAGTGAGTGCCTCAAGGTTCTGTACTAGCTCGTCACCCGCACCACCCTCTCCCTGAGGGTCGGCTGCGGGTTGTACCCTCCGTGCTGTGTGAGACAGACCAGCTGGCCGCTCTGCACCAACATATGCATACATATATATAGCTGTTGTCAGAGACATGCATGTATTACAAAAAAATTAAATACATAAAAAACATCAAAAACACAAAGAGTTCTTACCAAGCTCCTCATCCCAGTCTTCTCCCACAGGCAATGGGAGATCTGGGTCTCCAGTAAAATCGGTGCCCGCATAGGGCCAGTCCTCTATAACGATCATCTGGTGACGAAGCCATATGAAGAACTCGGGCCTCCAGGCCATCTGCTGGCCCCCTCCTCCTCTGGGCATCAGTGCTGCCCATCGAGCCAACCTTGGTTCCCGTAGCACTGGATCTGCCACTATACCTCCCTGAATCCGGAAAATCGGCAGTCGCTCCAAGAAGAAGGATACCACAATGGATCCATACCCAAACTGTTTGTTTCCTCGCTTACACTTCGTAAGCTGCCTCTTGATGTTTGTAGTCACTGATGTGGCCCAATCAAACAGAGTAGGCTGGAGACACTCGGTTTCCAGCAGTAGATGATTCTTGCTGGCCTCATGGGGCGCCTGTACCCCAACTGTCCTTGTGATAGTGAATAGTATCACCCAGAACACTAGGTCTCGAACTGTGACGATATCTACCTTGGAACTGTTCGATCCAAACTGTGCCCCCGGACAAACCCGTTCCATCACCTCCCCCATCTTTTCTCCGAAAGGCATACTTCTAGTCAAAATGGGTCGTGCACCTCTCCGCGATAACCCAGTGATAAAATAGACATCGGAAACATCCAGCTCCAATGTCTGATCTTTCAAGCGGAATACCTGATCCTCTATGTCCCAAGCATCCACGATAAATCGTAGTAACTCAGGTTGTGCACGCAAATAGGAGGTGAGGAAAAACTTCTTTAAGCCGCAGTCCCTCAAAGCATCCATGCAGGCTTCATCCTCTAGTGCCAGGGCATCTATAGCATCATGCTCTCTTTCTCTCCATTCTACAACCATTTTGACGAATCCCTGCAACCATAAAGTCGAAAATATCATCATTAGATCACTGGTGAAACCAAAATTAAAGGAAAATTGCAAAATCAACGGTTAAATCCATGGGAAAATTAGGTCGCGCGGTTGGCGCGATTGTTTTCAAAACAGTCGCGCCAATGTTGCGCCCCCTTTGGGAAAATAATCCCATTGGCGCGATCCCGAGCGGGAAACCCGCGCCAATGGCGCAACCCTAAATTTTGCAAATTCCCTTGCAGGGGATCCGTCTGTGGATGAAAAGCTAAAGAAATGGAACGAAAATGAAGCTAAGGACAAGACCTCTTACCTGCTCTGGATGGCGGCTCGATTGCTTTCCTGGATTGATCACGATCAACGGTTGAATTTTGCACCCAAAACCCTCCAATGGTAAACTCACAAGGTGAAAAGTAAAAAGTGAATTTGTTTTTTACTATTTCACTATTTTATAGCATTTTTGACCTAAAAATACATTAAAAATATTATTTTTTGGGTATTTTTGAATATATTTATATCAAAATAGGTTTTACGCTGTTTTTGGTGTGATGACAGGGGTTGGTGCAACTCAAGCGACGAAACGAGCTACTTTTTTCTACTTTTTCAAGCTCGGTAAAACATGTGAAAAGGATACTTTGAGGTCCGCTTTTAGCTCTTTTCTGACCATTTAAAGATGAAAATATTTCCGAGTTACTCCTCTTGACTCGTTAAACGTTAATAAGGGGCGGTCGTTTTAAGTTCTTTTTGTCGACTGTTAAAACATAAAAAGATTACCGGGTTTTTGTCGTTTCAGACTCCTTAATGGTTACGAAACGACGTGGTTTTGATCACTTTTTTACTTTTTCAGGTCAAAATCACTATTTATGAAAAGTACTCCTCGATCGTAATGGTCGGGTAGTTCTTTCGAGCATTGTTTTATACTTTTTCGGGCTCGCGAGACACAACTTTACGAAAAAGGACACCCCTGGAGTTTCCTTTTCTGTTGTCTTTTCAAACTCTCTAAACATGAAAAGACGCCGAGTTCTTCCTTTGTCAGACTCGTTAAAACCTGATGACATCGGATTTTGTCGAAATGACGCACCACAAGCATATGTTATCCCCATCAAGCTTGTTAAAAATAATTGGGGTACTTGCCAGAAATGGCGGGGGAAAAAAGGAACCATAATTATTGTCATGTCGGCAGTATGTCGCTCTTGAACATGGCACTTGTCTGCTTTCGTGTCTCGGTGGGGATATCTCATCTCATTTTTATCTTGCCTCCGTGGATTTGGGTAATCCTGTTTGACCTCTCATCTGCTCATTGCCTCGTCACCATGACCTCTGATCCATTGATGTCAAATACTGCCAATTCCACTGTCGTGCCGCCGATATGTTCAAGAGAAGTTGACCTCTGCAAAGAAACAACCTCCCTTTGATAGCTCACATAATCCTGATTCACAACATTATCTCTCTGTCTCATGTCGATGATGTGGGAAAAATTATGGCTCACCTTTGATCAAGGTCACTTCCTGTCGACTTCAGCTCATTATCCAGGAAGCTGATCTAGCGACTCCCTTTCGGTGCCTTGGAGCCTGCATGCCTCAATGGTAGGTTCTTCGTGTTCGACGTGAGGTTTTCATCATTGGCCTCCGATCGAATGATTCTACAAGTGTTCGACGCCAGATCACTAATTCGCACGCCGTAGATTGTACCTATAGTACCTTGAGGGCCATTGTCATTATTGGTGGTACCTCTCGCGTCTGTTAACAGTTTTCAATATTGACTGGTAATCAGACGGTGTTCATGCATGTTCGACTTCAGCTCATATATTTGCATGCTTGAACTTGTACTTTTGTTCGGGTCGAGATGGAGCGCAAGACCCTGGATTTTGTCTGTTGTAATCCAGGCGTGATTCTTGTTACATGACTCATTCACTGGATGGCTGCGACCATACCTGAGTCAATTCATTGATCCTAACCAGATGGTTGCGCCCATACTATGGATCTAGATTATTATGTACTCTCTTATGGATGGCTGCGACCATACCACATATATCATGTACTTGAGCTATCAGTTTTATCTCTCGATGCAGAATCTCGGCGGCAGCTACATGTGTTTTTGTAAAGCATTTCACCCCTCTCTCTCTCTCGGTCCTCATGCTTTAGGGGGCATCTGTTACACAGTAATTTGTCACCATTGGTCTGCACTTTGGAGTACTCATTCCGGGACCTGTGAGCAGTGACATAACTTAAAACCACTTGCATTATGTTCCCCTAAGTATGGACTTCATGTGCCCTGAAGACACCTCCTGCAAAATATCCCTGAAAAGTGCCCTTTTTCCATTAGCGCAGGTCCACAATGTACTACCCGCGCCAATGAATGAGATCCTCAAAAGAAGGTGCGACCATTGGCGCTCTGTCTTAGAGTAATACCCACGCCAACCAAGTTTGGGAAAGATTTTTAAGAAACGCGCGCCCAGATGTTTTTTCCCTTCAAGTCATGAAGTCTTTTGAGGATAAAGCTCATCTTCTAGATGTCGAGAGTTATCATCTATCCCTTACATCTATCCACAGCGGCTTTTTGGAGATAATGCCAATCCATAATGGGTGTCTTGATTCATTGTATTTTCTTCCCCTTCTCCATCTATAAAAGTCTGTCCTCATGCATTTGACAAGCTAGTTTTTGAGTAGTAGTGATAACGCTTGTCTCGAGTGATAGTAAGAGTTTTGGAGCATAGGGAGGTTATGCTGCCGGAAGTCTGAGAAAGAGAAGGTCTATTGCAAGACATGTATAGCTGCTCTCCCAGCCAGAGGAGAGATTCAACGTCAGAAATTTGGTTGTATCTTTCTCTGTTGATTATTCATTAATAAACGACTATTATTATGGTTCCGATCTTATTGTTCATTATGATAATGTTTGATCTATTTCCTTTCTGACTGATATATAGTTGTATTTAGTGGATTTTATGCTTGTATTCGCTTCGTTCTTTGCATGTGCAGGTATCCATTCGCGGAGATCGTGAGGATCGTGACCTGCCGGAGCAAGGGAACGGGAGTATCAACTCTTCTACAACACGAGCGTTGGACTCCAGGTTGGTTCTCATAATCCACTTTCCATTTGCAACTAGGAACTTGCATGGTAGCATTAATTGATTGTTGCTAGACCCATTTTGGGCTAGTGGGATCGCCTCTGTCCGCAGAGGGGATTTACCTCTCCAACAGTGGGAATGGAAAAATTCCCATCAAGGCAGAATGTTTAAAAAGACCTGCCCCCACACTCTCATAGGGAGCACCAGTGTGCTTGACATACAAACATTGCCATCCGAGGAGGAAGAGGCAAAGAAGGATAGCTAGTCGATAGTGACAATATTCCCTTGAAGGGGAAAATGAATCATGAGGAATACAGAGGAGGATACAACATACATGGCATGGGTCCAGCTGCGACCGAATAGAAGATTATAATTGAGATTAGCATCCACAATCTCTATCTCGACTTGTACTGTCTTGCCCTCCGGAGTAATGGCAAGGTTAGGTAAGACACCAAAGGGTCGTGAATCGCACCCATTGAAAGCTTCAAAAGTGTTCGGGGATTGATTCAAAGTAGGAGAACCAATGGCCTTCAAGCATGTGATTGACATGATGTAGGTGGAAGCACCTTCATCGATGATAGTCATGTGGATGGTATTCTCATTGATGATTACCTGAATGAGAAAGGAAATTTGATGGGGTCGGCATGGAACATGGTTCTCTAGATAAAAACATATTAAATTGGAATCGGTAGGATCAATACCCCCAATAGATGATAACAAATATTTCCACTGAGACAAACAACTTTGGAGCACCTTGAGAGCTGACATAGATGAACCTAGTTAGAAATAGATGATGGCACCTGAGCAAAATCCTCAACAATATTATAGTTCTGAGCAACTCGAGCATTGGGATTGTACAAGGATTTACTTAGCACACCTCGAGAGGGTGGCTGTATAGTGGAATTAGGGTTAGGGTGCTCGATATGAAGAGGGCCAAAACTTGAGGTAGAAGAAGAAGGGGTGGCCTCTTTCTCTTTCTCGGCTGTCATAGCAGGAGTTTGGTAATCTTTTAATCTATTAGCCACATTAATAAGCGTACTTATCATGAGCACTTGAGATCCTGAGGAAGAAAATGATTGAGGTTGGTCTACCATTTGGTTCTTCTGAGATGGAAATGGCTCTTTCAAGATAGCTAGGGTCCCTTTGAGAAAACGACTAACTTCGGATCGTCAGGGACAATCCTTGGTATAATGATCCTCCTCGCAAATGAGGCACGGATACTTAGTCTTCCTTGGTGAAGAATCACCAGTAGATGACTTAGGAGGATCCTGTTTTGGGGCATGGGCTTTACCCTTGCCTTTTCCTTACTTCTTACCTTGCTGGATTTGTCTGCTGTTGTAGACTAGACAGTGTGGACCTCTGAGGTTTTACTAGGGTGAAGTGGATTCTGGGAGGAACTATTGGAAGCAGTGTTTGAGACCGAATTTTGTTTGGAAGAAGATTTAGCAAGGGTCTAGGACACTAAACCAATTACTCCATCAACAAGAGGTGTAGCATGCGACTTCGATGCCATGGGATTGGATGATGGCTATAGAGCATTGGGTAATAACTCGTACAAAGTGCCAAACTAAGGGTAAACAAGATCTAAGTATTGGGCATGAGCAATATCTTGTTCTTGAGTAATGCATCCACCCATAGCTATATCGTGAGCAATTGGAGCTATGAATGAATTAGTGAACCATTCAATGAGAAACTGATCAACAATCTCGAACTTGCTTAGGTGACATCTACGTCTCCGTTAATGGATGTGATCGGAGGTGTGCGTCATAATATCTTTCTTAAGTGACGTCAGTAAATAGGTGCCAGTTTCATAGTAAACTGGCAACTGGAAATGCATGAGGAAAGCCACAGATAAAGATTTAAAGTCATGGTAAGTAATTTGAGGAAGCTCGATGTACCACTTGGTTGCAACACATATGAGGGTTCTTTGGAAAAGACGTGGATGAATAGAATCATCAATGTAAGAATTCGAAGAGCACCAAAGGTGATATGTAATCACATGGGCTTGAGGATGTTCTTTTGCTTTCCCATCAAACTAGGGCCAATCGCTCAAGACCTTGGATGAAACCAGAGGCCAATATGGCGACTGAAGGATTGGATCATTTGTAAGGTGAGACACATCTGGAAGCTTGAGTGTGGCCAAGAATGGAAATTGAGTATTAGAAGGAATTAGAGGTTGGTAAGTGGGTCTAACAAGAGGAGCACATCCCTATCGGTAAGGATTTTGGCCACATAGTGGGGGATTTTTTCCATATGGCATTTGATTCGGCCCCCATTCTGGGTTACCTTGGCCATAGGAAGGATTTTTACCTTGAATACCTTGGAACTGTCCAGTCATAGGTTGTTGATAAGCAACATACGGGTTAAGAGGCTATTGAGCCTATTGACCATGGACATATGGGTATTGTACCTATTGTCCCCGAACATATGGGTTTTTGTTGCCCATGAAAAAGAGGATTTTGGACCTGCTACCCTTGGTCATAATGATTGTACACATGTTGCCCATAGAGATAGGGATTTTGTACCTACTGCCCTTAGCCAAAAGGATTTTGTACCTGTTGACCTAGGACATTAGGATTTTGGGCCCGCTGCTGCAGGACTTGACCCTGGCCTTGTCCTTGCAAGGGTTTACCCTGCTGATATGTATATAAGGGTTGTCGATTCCTGGGTTGGTTCTACTATTGCATGGTTTGCTATAGCTATTGTGAGGGTTGCCCCTGTGGTTGTTGCAGTTGACCTAGCTAAGGTAACATCTGTCCTTGTTGTTGCATGGACGACCCTTGTTGCAACAAAGGTTGACCTTGTTGCTGTAGATGCTATCCTTGCTATTGCAAGGGTACTTACACAGTGCCTAGAAAATTTTCGAACTGAGTCTGGCCATAGCCACCCTGAAGAGTGGATGAGCCAAGATGAACGTACTACCCAGACTGATGGACATGAGGTGGATTGACCATTCCTTGAGAACCATATGGAACATAAGGAGTTTGGTACTGAACTTGAGCATCATAAGGCTGCTGATACTGGAAATGGCTTGACCCATATGGACCAACGAGATTATGAACTTGTTGATATTGGAGATTACTTGATCCAGTAGGACTAGCAGGGTTTTGAATAACACCATAAGAAGGCTGGTTCATACCAACCATGTGAGCTTGTGAGCTACTCACATTGCTGGCACTTGACACCATAGAAACACTCAGATTCTACTCCCTAGGCATTGGCATAGCTTGGCCACTTACTAGAGGGATTGAAGAACTCATAGAGACATTCTTCGAGACCATCGTTGAACCAGACGAGTGACTTGGACGGATGATACAAGAGGCTTTAGAACAATGGCTTGCATTGTGATTGAGGTAATGGCCTATTGGGAGGCCAAGTTTGCAATGAACGAACCTGCAATAGGCATGGCACCGGATGCCCAAACACGGTTATGGTAAAGTGATGAGGCACTAGGTGTACTTTAAACCAATTTTGCCAAGGATACATAGTTAGGCAGAAATTCCCGATACATATTGATGGCAATGCTCCCTGTATAGGGGAAACCTTCAGGAGGAAAAAGATGTTCTTCCTCCTCGACAGTGTGTGGAGTAGAAACTTCAGACTTATCCAGAGAGGTGACTAGATCATTGCCTTCGGGTTCCATAGCTGGGAACAAACAATGGCGAATGACCAAAGAGGTACGAGGGGATAATTCAAAAGGAACACCTCACTAATTGTACACACTGTACGGATGCTGTGGTGATATCTCAACAGGGTTGAATAAAGGATTATAAGGATAGATAACCAGTCCAAGTTGACTGACAATGGTCATCGAACTCTTAAGAGTTTGAACGGGATTGTACGGAGATTTCGAGCTAAAATAAAAAGGTGACCCAATATCTGAAGTAGGTGGAGGACGTGATGACAAATGTTGAATGCTGAGAATGATTCCAAGTTCAACACCTTGGTCCTCAACTAACTGGTAATTCAGGAAAAGGCTCCTCAGAGAATATTTTAGACGGAGGAGAGGAAGAGGAACTAGGTGAACTAGATGGTTCAGCCACGATGACCTTGTCTTAGTCAACAGGAAAAAAGAGATAAACTTCAAGGCTTTAAAATGTTCTTTAGGGAAAACTCACAATTTTGGTCTAGAAATACTAACAGGATGTTATAAGATCGTGGGCAATCAATCTTTTAAGACACGTAAATAGACTGGTGCTCTTTCATATTTTAAGAGTCAAAAAGGAAAGAAGATGACTCTATCGCTTTCAATTGGAAACAAGATCGAAAGGATAAGGACTCGAATGATATTTTAAGTTTAATGAGTCAAAAAGATCAAATGACTACTCTGGATGATCTAGGTAAAAAGAATTACCAGGCAATCGTGAACTGCAGAATACCTCCCAGCAAACCAAGAAGTACGAGTAGGAAATCTCCACGAATGTTGTGTTCAGTGTATCTCGTTTGCAAGGGGGGCGACTCGGCTTCCTATGGATAAAGGATTTCAGCCTAGAGGGGTTTCTCGTTATATAATCAATGATATGGGGAGCACAAATCTATACTAGAAATGTCAAATTCCGAAGCTAACGATAGCTGCTAGGTTTAAAGACGTCGAAACACGTCTCTATCCTACACCGTCTAGATGTGATTGTTAGATTTCCAATGTGCCTTAGGTTAATTGAGTTCATTCTAAATTTTATCTTGAGTTATGTCTCAGCTTTTAGGCCTTAACGATGTGACTCAAAAAACCCTAAATGCAGCTAAATGAGACAAGACCCCTTTCAATTTGATGAATTGTCTACACTAGAGAGGCTAGAAAACACACAATCAAATGTAAACAACCAAGCAACTGAAAGAAAAATGATTTTTCACTACTTCACTTCTAGGGAAAATAAACTAATGAAAAATACATTCCAATTCATAATTTCCTGACAAGTACATTTCTAATAGTCCTTTCAAAAGAAAACCGATATCATTTTCTTTTCAAATGCCAATGAAAGCCTAGTGTTAAATGATTCTAACTACCATAGCATAATGATGCAACAAACTAGAATTTTATATTTTTCATGAAATGACGAAATGAATTTTCTCCTAAAACACTTCAATGGAAAATTTTCTAAGACAATTAGCTCTTCAAGAAGACGAGAAACACGAAAAGAGAATCTCTTTCAAAATAATGAAACAACGACTTTACCAAAAACAAAACAAGCAATCTAATCTGTGTCGTAAAAGAAATGTTTAGACAAGCAAACAAAAACTTTTCAAACTTGTGTAATGGAGGTCAAAGCCGTAGAAGGACCGTAAACGAAATGCGAGTAAATGCACCAACAACTCAGCTCAATAAGTTCACAATCAGCTGAATGGATGACAATCTAGATTCCCTAGTGCCACTAACCATCCAATGACCCAAAAAATCAAGAGGAAAAATGATAAATCAACAAGCAAACAAACCAAATGAAAAGTAGCTTTCTAGTCAGGGAGAAGACGGTCTAAAAGGCTTACAAGGTCGAAATCATGAGAGAAAAACACACTGGCCAAGATTTGGGGCAAACACTAATCTTCACTTACACACATCGGCGTGACTTCCTAACTGGCAACAAGCGCCAGAAGGGGGTCAGCGTGACTGTTTCTTAGCATATCACTCTAATCAGTGTGACTGTCAGCAAATTAAGTGTGCTGAGCGAGGATGCTAAAAAAAAATTAAAGTTGGGACCAAACTTGCTACTATGAATTTCAAACTCTGACCAGTAAGCAAAGGAAAACAAACAGAACCAAATGGAAATGGTGAAACTAGAAAAGTTCACACAAAACAATGAAATTACAAGCCAAAAAACAAAAGGATTAGCTCCTCAGTATGGTCACCAATTTGTGGTGAAGTAAAATTATGAGTGCGGACACAAACAATTCCTCCAGCCCAACAGCGGGTCTAGCCACAACTAATACATTTTGTTATAACTCATAATTTTCTCTAGAAGTTATCAGAAGAAATAAAATGACCGAGGTAACCACAAACCAAATTTTAAGCATAGGCTCTAGCAAACCTATGTCTCAGAGAGGGCTCTCTTTATATGATTTAGCTTTGTTTCCTGGGATTTTAGGCTAGTTTTGAATGTTCAGGGGGCGTTTTTGATTTGTATCGAAGATTTGATGGTGGAATCCTTAAAATATATGGATAGAATGATTAATTTAGACCATTGGTCTATGGAGTTAAAAGAAGAGCAACAGAACTAGAATTAACTCACTAAAGGGAGTGTTCAAAGGGCAAGCTAGCAGAGTACAGTACAGGTCTTTGGGCTAGAGGGGTGAAATGGTCTTAACTAGGGTGAGAGAGAAATTAAGAATTCTTAGACTGGGATTAAAACAAGGAACAGAGGATAATAAAAAACAAAGGGCAATTAAGAATCCTTTGCTATAGATTACAGAGAGACAACCTAAAGTAAGGAGAAATTAAGAATTCCTTAACTTAGATAATCAGTAGAAAACATTTAAATGCATAATAGTTAAAACAGAGTGCAAGTAAGAAAATTTTGAGATATCATTACATGTTATAGCATTTAGATGCAGAAATACATTAAATATTGTGAAACAACTTTCAGAAAGATAACGACAACATGAGAAAATACTTGTCTACACTTCACTCTACACATGAATCCTATGAAATATCTTGTCTTTATTCATCAATCGAGCTTGCTAGTCTAGTTAGTGATATGATAGCTTTCCAATCTTTTGATCAAGAAGTCTATAGAAATGTCTAAGAATCCACACTACATACTTCGATTTGTGAAGTATTTATAAAAAAATTTATTACAAAATATCTCAAACTAACTTGAGATTTAATCTAGGAAATACAAATATCTTCTTGCAAGAAGATAAAGACAACTATTGAACTGCTTTCATGTTGTCCCTTTTATTTTTGTGCTGATGGTATTTATGGTTTGGTTTGTAGTCCTTTATGCTCTTTGTTGTTTGAACTTTCACGCTGGAGGATTTAATTACTCTTGGCTTTCATCTGATACTCTTTGGCACTGATACTCTTTAACCATGCTGACTTGCCTTTACATTTTACCCTGCTCACTGTATATTAACCTTTTAGTATATTTTACTATAGTAAATCAGTCAATTTCTTCCACGATTCACTATCGTGTAACTTAATTTTCAACATACTCCTATAAATTTCGCGTGCCTCAGTATACTTGGCAAAAGTAGGCCTAGTGATGAACAAGTGTTTTACCTCATGCTGGAGGTAAAATAGGTTTTCAAATGTCTGGTAAAGAACCTTGCTTGTTGGAAATGCTTTGTCTGATGATGTGCTGGCCTGTTCCTTAGTTAGCTCTATGATTTTACTGTTATAATCCTATTGTGTCATGAGCTTGTCATTAATGACCAAGGGATTGGGTAAATTGGATTCCCAAAGGACAATGTCATTTGAATGGTTAAGGTATATGTCTTTGCTCAAACAATGAATTTTGAGTAGTGGCTTTGATTGACTTGTATCTTTAATTTGGAAATCCCTGTTAGCCAGGGGAAGGTAGTCCAAGTCCAGATGTGGAGTTTTGATAGGTCTGACGTTCATGGCGGTAGGGGCAGCCATTATTCAGTTCTTATGGATTTGAATTAGGCTCTAGGGGTTTATTCAAAGGTTATGAATGGAAATTAGAAACTTTCAAAGGGTTTGGCCATAGGTTTTTAAATTTAAGGTATTTTTCAATTAATTTAACTTAATGAAAATACTTGAGAGGCTGAACGTTTCCAAACTTGAATGGGGAGTGGTATTCTATGGTGAAATACCTAGAATCAGGCAAATTGGCTTCAGGTAGATGGTTCACGGCAGTTGCAGATGTTTGTACAGTTATGGTATGGACTGAGAGGTCAGTTGGGTTGTTTGCAGCGTCTTTTAGAGCAAATTTGGAGGTCTGTTGGCAAGTTCGGCATTTGCAGGAGTTGCGAAGGTTTTCAAAGTTTACAGAGAAAATGAGTGAAAAGGGGAAAAAAGAGGGCTTCATGGCCTTTCATAGAAAAACAATTACTTTTGGCGAGTTTATTTACGAACGAACAGTTGGTAGTTTTTTCAATTAAATGGGGAAATGATTTTGATTGGCCATCACATTGCTTTTATGGAGGGGGCGGTATTCGGGCGGGGTCGCCCAATGTACTCCAACGTTTGACATGTAGTAGTAGGGGGGTCAGGGAAAACCACTTTATCGAGCGAGTAAAGGTCGGAAATCGGGTTCAGTCGATACGGCTATAGGCCATTAGATGAGGGGGGCGATGATCAAATGGGTGTCGGGTGAGGGAATTGCACGAGGGATAAATCAAAGGCTTTTGGGGTGGCCCACAGCTTTAATCTTCAGCGGTATGGGATTAGTTTAGGATTTAATCATTGGATTAGCAGATCGGGCACTGCTTAATGACAAGATTAGGCAAACGGGTGGGGTTAAATGCTAGGATTAATAAATTTTGTCGGGATATGGGGCAAAGTGTATAGTTTATAACTAAACTAGGGGTTGGGTTATTTATATAAAGGAATTAATTAATAAGGTGTTAGGTTCCTATACCAATAGGTTTCATTTTTCATGGTTGACTGTAGAAGAGCCAAATATGTTCATCCTTGCATGCTGCAAAGGTTCCATATTTTGTAGACAAATCAAGAAAATTAAAAAATGAAACAAGGGTATGCAACAAAGAAAAAGAAAGTGTGCTAGTTTAAATGCCACTACTGTTTATTGTTGCAGAACTTCATTGTGTTGAGGTGGTTGATTCTGGATATAGTTGATGAATAGCCAGACAGTTCAATCCTGGCTAGATCATGTTTGAATTTACTTGTCTTTAGAATAGAGAATAAAGGTCTGTCCAAATAGTTCAAGCTTGGCAAATGAGTAAATATGTAGAGAAACAAAGGAGCCCAACTGCTTAATATGGGCCCTTGGAAGAGATAAGGGTAGACTTAGATAGGAAGGCATTCAAAGAAAAGAGGAACATCAGGGTTTTCTAGTCCAAATGCACCCAATCAAAAGGAAGAAAAAATGTTAGGTGTATTAGGCTGGGTAGGCAGTTTGAGGTTGGAGAAGCAAGTTTGTGATCATTGGTTTGTCTTGTCAAGAAAGACTCATTTCATCAATGACACAAGTACCATGGCAGTGTTTGGTTGCAGAACAGTGGAAGCATGACTAACTTCCCCTTTCATTCCCCCAGAAATCATTTACTAACATCCCCTCAAGGACCTTGGGATCTGCCCAATAGTCCTATTTCACTTCATTTTATGAGAAATGCTAGGTTGAACTCTGAGTTTACTTAGTGAAAAGAAGCCACATTTCTTCTGTAAAAGGTCTTACCATTTTTTCATTTCCCTAAAAACCTAAGTTACTACCTCATAAACTTAGTGTTACCTATCCATAAAATCATGTTAACCTTAACCCTATTATTTAGCTCCTTTATCATTTTCTTACCCCTATTTTACAAAAAACTATGTAAAAAACCTAAAAAATACTTAAAGTATCCCTACCCTTGGCAACTATAGCCATATAACACAAGTTTAGGAATTATTGGTCCATTTGGGGCTTTAATAATAACCCTTCCCCGTTCATAAATCATCAGGGCTTATTTCACACCAGGTTAAATAAATAACCGCACTTAAAACCTCGACATGAACCATACATTAACCTGGCGCGCATGGATATTGGGATTTGTTTTGACATTTGGTTAAACGAATAACCATGGCCGCCTGCATAAAACCCATAACCCAAAGTTTTATACCCCGTGAATATTAAAAACATTAAAATATTACGGCGGGTCCCGTATCATAAACCCCCCCTCATCTATCACCGCCTGTCGACCATCCGACCTCACGCCGTAGATCCAAAGACTGGCATCAATATCAGAGCCCCTCATCTGTCGAAAGTTAGGGTTCGGGGGATGGGCAGTATTGCTGTCGTACCCCTGCCACGCGTCAGCTTCCCGGCGTGATTGGAGCCCCCTCCCCCAAAACCACCATTGCCCAAAGGCAGTGCGGGGAATATCGCTTACTGCCCCGCCGCCTCCCCCCTTGACGTCATACCCACATCACCTCCTGATGTTGCATCCACATTGCCCGTCAATGCTCCACACCAGTGCCATGTCATCTACTGACATCACCACCCTGCCACCGTGTCATCTGCCACGTCATCCGACACGTCAGCTGCCACGTCATCCTCCGTACCCACTACACGACAAAAGTATGTCATGATGACGTCATCATAAAAAAATGCCAAAAAGCCCAAAAAGACCCAAATTTTGTTAAAAGTCGTGAAAACAACAGTTTTTGTTTATTTCTATTTGTGCGCTAGTGGAGACACCTGCATGTGATTTTACGACCAATCCACCACCAAAGGTGCACAGTCCATCACCCTACAAATCGGCTCCATAGCTCGACCCCACAGCTCGAGCTGTACCTGCAATTCGCACCAGTCGCCTGTAAAACAGGTATTTACCCACTTTTTGCTCGAAAACCCTGTTTTTCCCAAATTCTCCATTAAAATCACCTGAGGATCTATAATTTGAATTTAAATGTGCTCCTGCCTATAAACGACTGCATTTTCATTCACTGGGTGACCTCTCTCTCCTAAGAAAACCTGAAAACTCTGCTCTCGTCTGCAAATTGGTCATTAAACCACACTTCGAGTCCATTTCCGCCGGTAGAGTCTCCAAAACTGCCCATGCATTGAGTTAATTTTCCAAAATCTCCTACAAAAGAGCACAATTTCCTCTGTTTTATCCAGCTACCCAATTTAACACTGCAGACTTTGTCTTTCTCCTCTAAATTCAGCATAGTGAGGCCATTTCTATATCAAAGCTCAGTTTGAAAAATTCGTGGGGAAAGGCTTCAGAGCCAGTGTACTGTCTTCTATTGTTGCACAGACCCGAATTCCAAATTACAAACACAGAGAATTTAAATATGGCCACTCCAGCAGCCTTGAATATCACTCCTCTCAATGCACCCCACAAGGAATTAGAAGCACTACCTTTGGCTGATAGGGACTACTTAATCCAAGACTTGGTTGGTGACATAAACCACTTGCAAACATTCTGTGAGCTGAGGAACAGTTACTTGAACAACAATGATATTTATGGGATATGGGAATCAAATTTTCCCATATACTTCCTCCCCTCTGTCAATATCTTCCCTGAGATAATTCGCATCTGCTATGAAAACTATGAGCCAACTCAAAGGGAAGTCAAGTCTCCATCTGGGAGCATCCTCTTTCATATAACTCTTGACTCCATCAATCAAAAGCTAAGCTTCAAGTAAATTCAGCTTCTGGTCCCTCTTTCTATGAAATTCCTGCTTGATGAAGGTTCCAAACTCTCCAGCTCAGAGATAGCCCGAATTTCCCAAGTATTCATGAGAGCAGACCGCCAGCCTACAAGGCCACCTCCTTTTCTCTATGTGAATTTCAATGAAGTGGGTAAATTACTAGTTGATATGATATCTTATGTTCTGGGTTTCAAGACAAGTGAACATATTGATCAAACTATACTAGTCTTGTTGTCTGCATTTAGCCCAGGACAACCCCCTGTTGTCAAATACAATTATGCCAAATTCATTGCCACTAAGACACATGACCAACTACTAAAACTAGATAGGGAGGGAGTCTTCAAGTATTCATCCTACATCTATCATCTATTCTTGTATTATCAGCCATACTGTTTCCAATGCCCCATCAAAAAATTGGACTCTAAAGGAGAAAAGAGGTCTATGATTTTTTGGACCTCAGTCTTTCATGAAGTCTGCAGCTCTCCTACTCTTACTGTGAGTTTATTGACATTTTTGTCTATCCAGTCCCTTCTCTCCTAATGAGAACTCCTCCTGCTAGGCTATCCAATGACATGCAGAAAATATTGCAGCTCTCAAAAAACTACAAAATAGGTGACTGGTACTTTTACCATAATCACACTGTCATTAGAATATATGGTTGTGAGCTCTATCCCTACAGGCTGCCAAGATATGTGCCAATGAGACTATTTTCCTTGGAATATTACAGGCAATTTATCAACTCAGATTTAACTCATTTTCATAGCACCAAGAAAAAGGCTCAGTTGAAATTCAAAGACCAACTAGGCCCCTTTGTCATGAACAAAAAAGAAGGATGGCAAGATGCTGATCAAATATTGGGGGAGAAGCTTAGGTTAAAAAGGAGTTTTTGGTGGGTACCTTATGACCCAAATGGCTTTATCAATGCCAGAAAAATAAAATATAGGTTGTCAACCTATGAATATTGCAAAATTCCACAGATAGGACAATTTTCCAACCAAGATGAGTGGGTGGAAGGGACACTAGTTGAAGAGTTCACCCAAGAAGAAATAATGGAGAAAAATATGAAAGATTTGGAAAAGACTCTTGACTTGGATTCTTTTGAGCAGGTGACATTCAAACTGCCACAGCAAGTCGGAGAAGGCACATCAAATACTACAACTTCACAAGCTGCCCAAGAAAAGACTACACCAGCAGTAGGTACAACAAAAGGCAAGGAGGTAGTTGATGCAGAGAAAGAAACAATGACAGAACAACCAACTACTTCAAAGGAACAGATTCAAGGGCAAGCCCCTCCACTGCAGACAGAGGCACCACAGATTCCAACATTACAGAATCCTCTCAATGAGGAAATTAGTGAAGAAATCATAGAGAGTCCAAGGAGAGAGAGGGAAACTAGCCAACAAACATCCACCAGCTCTCGCAGACAAGAATCAGAGAGGCAACATGGTATGGAGGTGTCCTCCTCGAGGCAGCAAGGTGCACAACCATCTGGTATTAAAGGAACTTTCATGGAAATCAAGGCCCAAAATGAGTTATTGAGAATACAGCTGTATGATCAATTTCTTAAGACAACACCCTCCAAACAACAGAGATTAATGGCAGCTTATGACATTAAGGAGGAGAAAATGATCTTAAGTCATTTCAAGCCCAAGGTACCACAGCCACAGACAGCTGCAGACTACATAAAGACAAACTTAGAGGTCCTCGCCAAGGACATACACCAGATGGACCAAATTGAGCTACACAAGAAGACAGGTTAAATGGTCTATGCTACACTAGCAGACAAGGCAATGCTGGCCCACCAATTGAAGGAATCATTGAGAAATACATTTAATCAATTGGATTTGGAGAAAATTTCTTCCTTGGCCAAGGACAACAAAATAAAGACATTGGAGGAAATTATTATGGAACTAGGGCATGATCCTAAGGATGCCACGGGCATCAAGGCCCTCATAAGGAAAAAGAAAGAAGATATTGCTGCACATAGAAAGCAATTGAGGCTACCTACAACCATGCACCCTCAAACTACAGGACTTGTACAAGAAAACGAAGGTGAAGATATGATGGATCTGCTAATGAGGATGAATCAAAGGATAATTCAAATGGAGCAAGAATTGGAGAAAGCATTGCAAGGCAAGCCGGGAGAGTCGACCTCCCAGCCACCTGAAACAGCTCCAACAGTCCCCACTATCGTTCCCACAGTAGCAACAACAATCCCTCCTATCGTCCCAGCATCAACAACAAGTACATCAACCACGGATGCTACAACAGCAGTAGCAGCAATAGCTCCAGAATCTAGCATGAGTATGGAAGAAATGATGAGAGCAGTAAAAGAGCTAGAAGTTCAAATGATAGAGCTGAAAGAGGCCAAAGAGAAGTTGGCCAAGCTAGAAGTAAGCTATGACAAGTCCAAGATAACAGTGGCTGAGAAAACAAGGGAAATAAAGGCCTTGGACAATAAAATAAAGTCCTTAGAAAAAGAGCTAACTCTAGATAAAACTCTAGCTAAAATCAAGAAAATTTTGTGGGCCAAAATTGGCCAGTCTATCACTGACCAATGGAAATAAATTCAGACTATACATGAGCAAATAGAATTGATAGGCCTAGCTCAATTTGAGACTCAAAAGGCTAGAGCATCATTGGGAAATATGCCTGAGCAAGCCAATAGAATGATTTGATTTTTGAACACTCATACCAAAGAGCAGCTAGCAGCTCTAGATATTAGGAACAGGACAGATACCATTTTGATAGTAAAAAAGGTGCTAACCCTGAGGAATTTTGTATAGACTTTAGAAAGAAAGTGCTAAGAAATGCAGGCAGAAATAAATGCCTTCAAACTAAAGTTTGCAACATTACAGAGCAAAGGCTTACCCAGCTTGTTAACCAGCAGTGGAAGACTACTAACACATTAACAATATGCCAACAGGGTAAATAATTATGTTTCCAATCAAATTACATCATGCTCAAGCACCTCAAAAGAAACAGGGCCTTCCTCTGGACAGAGTCTTTATGACAAATTAGAAAATCTGTTCTACATTGAACATGAGATAAATCATCTTTTTGAAGTCCAGCCCAACTTTTATAGATATACTGAAGCTGATGAAACACTGATAAAAATATAAAGACATCAGTTGCCTACAAAAGACTGGTGGCAAGGAATGCTGGAGGTTTTACCGAGGTAATTTTGCTTCTATTTCCTTTTTTGGTTAGCTACAGGTTAGCAAATTCAAATGCATGGGCCACCTGTCAAAGAGTGAAAATAGTAGAAAGAAGAAGTCAAATTGTGACTGCAGCTCATTAATGAATGACCAAGCACTGATGACAAGGCCGGGATAGCAACATAGAAAAACAACGAGACAGTGAACGCAGGAAACGCAGAGTAAAGATGCAGCTACCAGTCGACTTACTCAGTAAAAAGGTCAAATATCTCTGACAAATTAAACGGCCAGCACACCAACATTTACTGCGTAATTTATTTCTCTCATTTACTTCTTCTGAAGAGTTGGTGAAGGAAGTTATTGCTGGAGAACTTATCTACATCATATTTTGTGTCTCCTTTTTGTATAAATACCTCCCCATAATATGTATTTGGGGTTGGTGATTTTCTCTTTGGACTGCGTTGTAATTCTTAGACTCTCTAATACAAAGGCTGTTTGAAGTTCACTGTTGTTGTACCGTCTGAATGTGGATTTGATGTTTTGGGAACTGCTACATAATTCCTGTGTCTTTCTATGGATCAATAAGTTGCTCTAACCTGCGTTTATGTATTCTGTGTTTGCAAATTTCATATATGTTTCATAGTCTTAGTAATAGAGAAAAAGAATAGCCCGGAATTTGTTTAAATACACTCTATGTTCAATCTCTGGTATTAATTATGTTTTCTTCAGAGTTAGTCATAAGTAGGAATTCTTAGCTGCTCATGTTTCCACTGATTCTTTCACTTTGAATATTGCCTAGGAATTCTTTACTGCTCCTTGATAATATTCATGCACCTTCCCTCTGCAAGCATGATGAAGGATTCTTGACTACCCTTCATCCATTGGCTTACATTCCGTTAACATCCAGATCTAAAAATTGTTCCAAGACTGATTATCTTGCTTTGTAGCATTACTCTTTACCAAAGAAAACACTTTTAGCAGTACATCATCATTGACCCCATTTTCCCAATGGTATAAACTGTTTTGGACTTGCATCCCAACTCTATTTGAGATCACCATCCAACAAATTTAAAAATCAAACTTTGTGCATCATAACTAGCCTAAAATACTTCAAAACAAAGCTATATTACAAATAGAGAGCCCTCTCTGGTTGCAGGTTGGCTAGAATCTGCAGCTAAAAGACTGGTTAGTGGTTACCTCGGCCGTATTCCCTTCTGGAGGCAGGGAACAAACTACGTGATAACATCATTGGCGGCGCCACTGGGGGACAGAATGAATGTTTGTTACTGTTGTCTATTTTCTAAAGCTACAGATCGAGCCTGAAGTTAGCTAGGTAGCCTTTGAAACTGTTTTTGTTGTGCATTTATGTTATAGACATTTTTGTGCCTTACAGCATTGAGCATGAAATGTCCATAATCTAAGGGATCCAAAGTCCCTAAACATGTTGTTCCTACCCCTAGAGGAACAAGGCCAACTAACCACAGCAATTCACAGAAGTTCTCCACCTGAAACCACTCAAAAACAAGTCAATTCAGGGTCATGTCAACTGCTCCACTGAGCATCTGCGCTGAATGTCAACTGCTCCACTATCTACCTGCGTTGAATGTCAACTCCAAAAAAGGCTACCTGCGCTGAGTGAGTTTGGACAAGTGGCAGGCTCATTCCTCAATGTGTCAATGCCCAGGAAGCTTCCAAAATGACACTTGCCTCAGGGAATTCGACTGGTGATGAGTAAGAGGTTCCAAATCTCCAAGTGGAAGCAAGAACCTCCAAGTGGACTCAAGAACTGAGAGAGGGAGAGGACACTAGTCAGATCTCAAGCTGACTCATCCTCTCTCCAAAATAACTATATATAGATCTCTCCTCCATGAGATCTAAGAGGTTGGAATTTTGTTATTGTAAAGAATTGCTGTTGGTTTGAGACTGGAAACATTGGGTGCTTAATGCTTTGAAGGGAGCTGAAGAAGGAATTCCATTCTGTTGGGAAGGAGATGCTGGATTGGAGCCCTCTGGGTTGTATCTCTTCCTGAACCTTGTTATCAATCAATAAAGCTATCTTGGTTCTTTCCTATATGCTGGTGTATTTTGTATGATTGCATTAGTGTATTTGATTTACTTCTAATCCTGAATCATTTATGAATATGAATATTTGCCTTTGTGTTGTGTTCTTCTCTTGTCGCAAGTATCTGTTCTCTTGTCACTGGTAGCTGTTCTCTTGTGATCTCGTGGGAATCAAGTAGTTGTTCTCTTAAGCAAGCGAGGAGGCAAGTAGCTGTGAACACCCAAAGAGAAGAGGATCTAGATCGAGGGACAAACGGAAGACAACGGTAAGTCTATCGATCTCCCCTCTTTCACATTTCATAAAGGAAGAAACCATAATGGCTGTATTTGTTTGTTGCTAAGGCACTGTCACACCTTAGGTGGATAGGATTGTCCTGCATAGGCATTTTTCCCCACAACAAATTGGCGACTCCGTTGGGGAAATTGCTTTAGTCATTTTATTTGTGTTTACATCATTGTTTGCTTCATAGACTCAACAGAAACAATCGAACTGCTTCTGCAAAGTAGACTGTTGCTGCCTTGATCCTTCACTGGGTTTTGTCTATGATCTGAACAATGGACTCACAAATGACTTGATGATCCTTTGTGATAGTCTTTAGTACCCTCTCAAAGCATCCCTTTGATTATACCTTGCTTGTGTTTCTGATTTGGCCTGAAACAGTTGATTTTTGAGCATTTTATGACCCAGAACCCAGGGGAAACGAGAGTTTCTGCTTCAGCGCAGACACTGTGAAGGCAGTTTGCATTTCAACGCAGGTCCCGTGAAGGCTACCTACGCTGAATGTCAAACCCACAGTGTTGGACTTGCGTTGAACCAGTTTAGCCTTGTGCAGCTGGGGTTCTCTGCTGTCTGTTGCCCTGTTTTGATCTCTGTTTTTTGCAGCCTTTAACCAGCATAGGTACCAGTCTGATAACTCCTTTTCTTTGCTTAGATTCCGCCTCCTTTTGTGCAAAAAGACTGTGAGTGTTTTTATGTGTTTTTACGTCATTTACAGTTTCCCTTTGCATGAGTGAAATAATCATCCTGTAGCCCTTGATTCAGATCTGATTGACTGTGATCTTAGGAGAGAGTTCATTGGCTGTTTACAGTTGATTATCATTTGCTTTTGCTTATTGGTTTGAGTTTGTCTCTTTTAAGTGTCGAAACAAGTATTCATTTTGAAAGTCGCAAAGTGATTGTAATCTCTTCTACCCTTGTTGTTTTCGAAAAAGTAAACTTGTTTGTATTGATCATTTAAAAGCAAATTCAAAGTTGTACAAAAAGCTTTCTTTGTAGGCATCTATACTAAGAAAGTGGAAAACAAACACCTGCATTATGCATTTGCATTTGATAGTTTGCATGATTGATTTAGGAAAAGAGTGCATTAGAGTGTGCTGATTGCTCTTTGAGAAAAGATAGTGTCTTTATTTTCCCTTAGTAGCTAGGATTTTCAAAGTTGAAAAGATAATAAAGCTTGCTTATCATCTTAGACTGCATTTAGGAATTGTACCATACATCTCGTGGTGATCCTGAAAGGCAAACTTCTAAAAAGATCAACTTAAAATAAACTAAATGAACCTAACAACGCTTTGCAACATAACGCACAACATAGAGGTCTAGGCTAGAGACGTGTTCCGGCGTCGTTAAGCCTAGTGACTGTCGATCTCGTGGAAGGTGGGTGATTCCTCCTGAGGGACGATAGCGCTAGTACGGATTGTGCTCCACGTACCGTCGTGTATATATTGGGAGACCCCTATAGGCATATATCCTTTATCCTTAGGAAGTCGTGTCGGTCGCCCTACTGATCGCAATGCAGTGAACACAGCATTCACGAAGATCGACCGCCTGTACCTTAAAAAGTATTCTGCGGTTTTGCGAAAAGTTTGGCACACCCTCTGCCTAGATCTCCAGAGCAGTTTCTTTTGGCCTTTTTCAGACTCTATAACAGAAAAATTCCATCCGAGCATTTGTCACTTCGGGCTCGTTAAAACATCGAAGGAGACTAGAGTCATCTTTAGCTTTTTCTCGACTCTTTAAAAGTGAAAAAGCAAGTTGTGTCTAAAGCGTCTAATAAAATTAATTCAATTCGGAAACACACATTTCCCTTTTTGTATTTTAGTTGATCGAGTAATCCGCAATCATGGAAGAAACTCAATTGAAACCCCGTCGTTCGCGGAGGCTTGCGAGTCAACTGTCTTTGTCTCCAGAATCGAAAACAGTACGGACAAAGCGAACTCGCTTAACCGGTTCGAAATCTCCTATCAAAGTTAGAACAAGTGTTCCGACAACATCTGAGATTCCGGTTACTCCAAACATTTCTGGAAACCCTGCCTCTATTGAAGAAGTTCAACAGCCACAGAGGGACAGTAATACTGATCCTGGTTTGGGGGAAAATACTTGCGTTACTGAACCAGTTCCATTTGTAACCGGTCCAGAGAGTTTTGTTCCTCAAACAACTGTCGCTGTCGAAACAACCCCTTCTTCGGCACCAGAAATATTTTACGGACCTGACGGTCTTCCTCTTCCACCTGGTTTGATTGCGATAGAGGAAATTGTAGAGGACCCGCAAGCAAGTACTCCAACCCATTTTGGAGTAGGGGTCACTCTTTTTCCTTCTACATCAGAAGTTAGTCCATCACCAGTGGAAGTTCCTGTAGAATCGTTAGGAAATTTATTGGATAGACTCAAAATGTCTGAGCAACCGTCGACATCTAGGACTGTGTCAAATGACACAGCGGCAGCAGAACTCCCTGCTGTCACTCCGACGATGTTTGCCGGTGTACCATCTGTCCCAACTAGCTCGCAACCGCTAGAAGGAGTCCACCCAGGGACTATTTCGATAGTGTGGTCTGTTCCAGTTTGTTCCTCCAGGATAATACCCGGTAACTCTTATGTTGAAACTAGACAGATTGATCCCTATGGAGGTCAATTTGGGCCATCCAGTCCCCAAGGGCAAACAATCCCCTTGAGTTCCGGATTGCTACTGTATGGGGGGCAGTATGCCCTTTCATTACCCCCTCCGGGAGGATATCCATACGACAGTTCTCAACAGTATTCAGGTTATACTGGAGTTACGACAAGTGGTTGGGTACCTATGCTGACCCAATAGCCAAGAGTTGTGTATTCTATGCAACAATGTGTACCTGTGTCAAACATCCCTACAACGCCAGCTATTGTAACAGTGTCACAAGTTCAAACGATGCCTGTTGTATGTCAACCTCAGATTTCTCAGGTTGTAATGCAACAGCCCCTTGACCCTGTGACACAACCGCAATCGCCAACTGGTGGGGCGACACAGGTCCAGACGGGTACAATTACCCCACATCTTGGTCCTACGGTTAGTATAGCGCAACAGAACATGGCTTCACAACCGTGGCTGGTGCAATACCAACAACCACAATTCCAGCAAGTGTACCAAGGTTCTGAGCAGCAGATCTTTGCGAACAGTGGACAACCATATATTCAAAACGGTCAAAACCAACCACTTTACAGTGGTCAAGTCCACCAACCGTATCAGTCATACCAACATCAATTACATTATGCTGGTATGCAAAGGCCTACTGCTCAGACGATTCCATCGTATCCTGGGTACGCCTCACCTAACCTAAATCAACAGTTACCATTCGTGGCAACTTTAGAATTACCGGATTTACACCGATTAACGAATGATCCAATTGCTTACACCCCTTGGTGGCCAGCGATTCCTCACAAACTTCCATCGGACATTCCTAAATTCAATGGAAATCCAGGCGAAGACCCGTCGAATCACGTGATGACTTTTCATCTGTGGTGTTTGTCGAACACCCTAAACGATGATTCGATAAGGCTTCGCATTTTTCAGAGGACATTGACAGGTCCAGCGGCTAAACGGTATATTGAATTACCTAGAGCCTCTTTCGACAATTTCAGTTCCCTAGCCATGACTTTCTTAACCCATTTTCAATTACCAATAAGGTATGAAACTGGAACAGAAATCCTGACCAACTTCAAGCAGACGACAGCCACACATATATCCGATCATATACATGAGTGGCGTCGTCGTCGCAGGATGGTGAAGACCTACGTTCCCGATCAGCTATTAGCTGAATGGTTTATAAAGTCGTTACTTCCCGCCATAACGGAAGATGTGGCCAAGGGGGGAGTCGTAACAGAGGAGAAAGTTATTGCTCGTGCACAGTATTTAGACTTAGTATATACTCAGTCTGGCACGCTCTACGACAAAATACCTGACGCCCCTAGACCGAAATTTTCAATTCCTCCTCCTCCTAAATCAAATAGTGACTCTCATGCCGGCGACGGTGTGATTGGCACAGCAAACACAAAGTCGACAAAGGCTTCATCTAAGAAAGCCCGTAAGACTTCGGATCAAAATGCAAATCAAGAAATTCTTGCTTCAGAAGTAAATGCCGTATCAGCAGATAAAGGCAAAGAACCCAATCAACCAGGGAGCAAGAAGAAGCAAAACAAAGGGAAGAAGAAGAAACAGGGTGAGTCATCCCCTGAAAAAACTTCTTCAAACCCTCCTGGAAATAGGAAATATCCGTGTCAGATATGCGATGAGGAGGATCATCGGACAACAGATTGTCCGTTAAGAGCTGAGCTTAAGAAATTCTTTAAGAGTTCTAAAACCTCAGCTGTGTTGACTGATCCATTTCCAAATCCAGGTCAAAATATGGTTGATAGTGGAAATGCTTCCCCGTCGCAAGTGCTAATGTTATCGATCTCCAAACAACAGAATGATGCTTTGATTTCGACAAGGAATAAAGATTACGGGAATCCTCCGCTGTCGAACGACAAAGGTAAAGATCAACCAAGTAGTTCGACAACAACTTCGACAGAAGTTGTACCACCCATCATTCCTGAATTAACAATAAAACCGCCGAAGGGAGTAGTACACAAGTCGACATTTAATCCTCGCGCCAGGGCGGCACAGCATTATAACACAGTGGAAGATTTGGCCCAATCGCCATCCACTATGTCGACTCTTGAGGTACTACAAAATTGCCCATCTCAAAGGCAGGCTTTGTTATTGGCTATTGGTGGGGTTGATCCTAAGGATTCCAATCTTGTATCCTTTGACCACGAAGGATATGATCCTCAGTTACCAGCTCAACTAGCTTTCCTTATTCAAGTGAAAGCCCTCAACAAAACTGTTCACCGAACAATTATTGATGAGGGGGCATCTACATGTATCATGTCGATGGGTTGCTGGAAAACTCTCGGATCTCCAACCTTGTCGCGATCTTCGACGACACTAAAAGCATTCAACGGAAGGACGTACACCCCGTACGGTATCCTAAATAACTTGAAGGTTGAACTAGGAGGAAAAACAGTAGAAATTGATGTTGAAGTCATCGATGGAAATCTTGACTATAACATCCTACTGGGAAGACCATGGATATATGCCATGGCAGCTGTAGTGTCGACTTATTTTAGGAAGATCGCATTCCCTTTTCAAGGAGGGATTACGGTCGTCGACCAACAGAAATTCCTCCCTAATGGTTCACAAGTTACAGGAAGCATTCCCATGATCCATGGAAGCGACCATTCGCTTCAAGATATCGAAGTAGGCCTATTGAAAGACCCCACAATGATGGGAACTTTCGCGCTTCCACCTCCTATCTATATAGGAAATATAGTGTTGGTAGCAACCTGCAACATGATATCTTCCACGAAGGTCACAGAAGATGATATCGACATGGATCATGCCATGGTTTTGCCCCCAAGCCCAATAGAAATATTGTAGCAATCAATGTTTCGAGCATGGGAGGCGAACCCAAATCAACGCTCGTCAAGTGTTTGGGTAGATAGGTCTACAGAATATGGTACCCCATTAGATCCTTGGTCGAAAGTACATGGGACTGACGAAGGAATTCTACAATCAATGTTGATTGAGGGGGCACCATGGAATGATTGCCACCATCGTTCCCTTCTTTAGGAATATGAAGAAGATACTCAACATGACCTTTATCACCCTTCAGTTTTTGAATTCCTATCAAATACTGTAAATACGGTGGATTCCGAGCGAAACTTATCCAATATTGAAGAGACTATAGCCATAAATATCTCGACTAAAACAAATGTTGTAGAGAATATTTATGTCGGCAAAGGTTGTTCTCCTTCAGAACTGGAAATATATGACGCTCTTTTTCGCGAGTTCAGAGATGTCTTTGCTTGGTCATATGATGAAATGCCAGGCATTGACTCGAGTATCGTTGAACATGAAATTAAAATGTATCCTGATGTCAAACCAGTAAGACAACGGCTTCGGCAGGTGCACCCCAAGAAAGCCGCTGCCATTAAAGCAGAGGTTGAAAAACTCCTCCATGCTGGTTTCATCTACCCGGTTCCTCTAACCGATTGGGTATCGAATATTGTCCCTGTTATGAAGAAGGAAGGGACGATTAGAGTGTGTGTCGACTATAGGGATGTAAATCAAGCTTGTCTGAAGGACAACTACCCTACACCCTTCATTGACCAGATAATTGATGAATGCGCCGGATGTGAAATCTTTTCATTTATGGATGGATTCTCCGGGTATAATCAAATAAATATCCGCCCACAGGACCAGTGAAAGACTGCATTTATTTGTCCGTGGGGCACATTCGCTTATCGAAAATTACCCTTTGGTTTAAAGAACGCAGGGGCGACGTTTCAGAGAGCAATGAATTATGCTTTCCATGACATCAAGAACATCGTTCAACCATATCTCGACGACCTTCCGGCTCATTCGCGAAAGCGGACTGATCATCCGCAACATTTAAGAGCGATATTTCTACGTTGCCGACACTACAAGATAAGACTCAATCCGCACAAATGCGTGTTTTGCGTTGGTTCTGGTCGTTTACTTGGCTTTGTAGTCTCTAAGGATGGGATTCATCTTGACCCTTGCAAGGTTCAGGCAATCATTAATTTGCCTCCACCTTCAAATTTGCTTCAGATTCAGAAACTCCAAGGGAAAGCAAACTTTCTGAGGAGGTTCATTCCAAATTACGCAGAACTTGCTAAAGGTTACGCTCGTCTTTTGAAAAAGGATGTACCTTTTGTCTGCGATCAGGTGGCGCAAGCTTCCTTTGATGCTCTGAAAGATTCTCTAGTAAAAGCATCATTAATGTATGCCCCAGACTATCAAAGAGATTTTAACCTGTATCTGGCTGCAGCGGATACGACCATTGCGATGGTTTTAGTTCAGGAAGTCGATGGAATTGAACATCCTATATATTATTTAAGTAAAAACTTAGATGATACAGAAAGTAAATATTCTTATGTTGAAAAACTAGCGCTTGCAGCTGTTCAAGCGATTCAAACATTTCGACATTATGTCCTCTTTCGGAAAACTACCATTTTATCAGATTGCAAACCCATGACTTATATACTGTCGCGACAGTTGCTGGGGGGCAAATATTCAAAATGGATAGCGATCCTTCAAGAGTTTGATCTGGAATTTGTAAAATCCAAATCAAAGAAAGCTCTAGTTTTCGCGGAATTATTGTGCGACCTCCCATCGTCGTCCAACGATGAAACATCCGAAGAATCGATCGTGGACGAGAATTTGTTTCTGATATCTACAAGCGATGAGTGGTATGGAGATATCATAATTTATCTCCAAACCCAAAAGTTTAGGCCTAACACCTCTCACTCTGAACAGAAACGTATACGATACCAAGCTAAAGACTACATGATTGTCGGTGATACGCTTTACCGTCGTGGTATCGATACAGTTCTGAGGAGGTGCCTTACCCATGAGGAGGCCGAAAAAGCCCTGAATGAGTGTCATTCAGGCGCGTGTGGGGGGCATCAATCTGGATATGCAACAGCACAAAAAATCTTACAAGCAGGATACTTCTGGCCAACCATGTTCAAAGATTGCATAATCGCAGTCAGAAGTTGCCATGCTTGTCAAATTTTTGATAGCAAAGCCAGAAGACCACCCGCACCATTGCAGCCAATAGTTGCTGTTGGGCCTTTCGCCAAATGGGGCATCGATTTCATGCAATGTAACCCCACCTCGACTGGGGGGCATGGGTATATTATAGTCGCCGTTGACTATTTTACCAAATGGGCCGAGGCGATGCCTACATTGGATAACACTGGTGAAAGAGCTGCCCTTTTCTTTTTCAATCATGTAGTCGTCAGGTTCAGCGTACCACAGGCTATAGTGACAGATCATGGATCGCATTTTTGCAATCACATGATGGTCGAATTAGCTGCCAAGCTAGGGCTATCTCACGACAGCTCTACCCCGTATTATCCACAAGCCAACGGACAAGTTGAAGCAATCAACAAAGTCCTGAAGCGTATGTTGCAAAGGATGATCGGGGTTCATAAAAGAAGGTGGCACCTAATCTTGTACTCAGCCTTGTGGGCTTACCAAACATCGGTAAATAATGCGACTGGGTTCACACCTTTTCAACTGGTGTATGGCCTGGAGGCAGTCTTACCAGTCTAGTGTGAAATTTCGTCTCTTAAACTCGCAATTGATCTCCTCCCTGGAACTTCAGAAGAAGAGGCACGTTTCTTGGAATTAATCCAATTGGATGAAACCCGTCGTGATGCCGCGTTGGCTAACGAAGCCCATAAGAAATGAGTCAAGGCGCAGTTCGACAAAAATGTCAAACCCCATGTCTTCTCAGAAGGTGACTTGGTCTTGCTTTACGACCAAGAATCCGATAAATTAGGAGCAGGAAAATTTAATTCTTTGTGGATGGGCCCCTATATTGTTAAACGAGTGTTAGCAAAAGGAGCCTACGAGTTAATGGATTATGACGGAATTCCACTGGCGCAACCCCGCAACGGGTTGTATCTCAAGCGTTACTATGCCTAAATAGTAACCTGTATGCTTTTGTTGTATTTTGTTTTCGCTAAAGTGTTTGTTTTGGTCGAGTAATCCACCTTTTTACATTTATTGCAGATGTCGAACCTTTCTGAGACATGTGTTGGATATGCTGACGGAGCGAGTCGTAGTTCGCGGAACCTGTCCTCCGCGGCCTGGGCCATTTTTGATCCAAGCGGCGAGTTAGTGAGTTTCAGAGGTGTGTGTATTGGGAAATCAACGAATAATATCGCTAAGTATAGCGCGTTGATAGAACTCCTCTCTGATGCCATCGCCCATGGTATACGCCGACTAATCGTCAGGCTAGACTCACAACTTGTGATACTACAACTCAATGGTATATATTCTGTCCGCAATCCAGCTATTTATTGTATGTTTCTAAGGGTTAAGATTTTGGAAAGACAGTTTGATTTAATTCAATACCAACATATTTCCAGGAACTTAAACACATTAAACGATTCATTAGCGAACTATGTGTTAGATAGACATTTGTGACATTTATAAAAAGAAATGCATCATCGATACAAGTGGATCATATAACTCAACCAGAATAAACCTCGAAAATCAAAATATATATATAAAAGCTGTTTATCGTTTACACATAATGTTCTGTAACCAAGAAAAAATTGGTCGCATGACCCAAAAACTCAAAAATGCTAGGGGGCACCCTAGCCTAGTGATGCTCATGATAGCACGTCACGGCCTGTGCAATCATGCGTAAGAGACGAGTCCATCGTCTAGGCACACCAGTAGTATGCCGCTGCAATTGTAAAGGTAACTCGTCGATCCGTACATTCGGAATACCGAGAGTAAGGCTCTCAACCTGCTCCCGCACAGCTGTAAGGGTCTCGACCACGTCAAGGTCGCGAAGAATAACCCTCCCAGCAGGCTCCCCTGCTGGAGCAGCGACTGGCGCTCTCGGGCGAACTGCTGGACGAACAGGACCAACATCTGCATGCACACAAGAGTTTGATTAAAAATCTTGACAGAATAAAGCACAACAACATTATGAATAAAAACATTAAACAGTGATATAGTCAAAGATTTTACCAATAGCGCCCCACTGTTCGCCATCCGGTAACACCAAATCCGGATCACCTCGGAAATCCATACCCACATATGGATACTCAGAATAGACCATCTCCTGGTGCTCGAACCACCTGAAGAAGGTATCAGTGAAAGTAATCTGAGGTTGACCAGCACGCCTAGACATGTGATCAACCCATCTCTGCATGCGTGGCTCGGTTGGAGAAGGCAAGTCGAGTGCAATATACTGAGGCTGCATAAGTGGTATTTTCTCCAAGGCAAAGGCTGTCAAAATAGAACCAAATCCAAAGTTCTTCAGCTTCCCGTCCTTCACCTTGGTCAATTGACTTTTCATCTGAACAAGTACTGCATCACACCAGTTGAATACTGTCGGTTGGAGACACTCCAAGGCGTGCTGTACATAAGACCTGTTGGCAACATGAAGAGATGCACTACCGGCCATCCTACCGATAGTATACAGAATGGACCTGAGAGACCTGTCAGTAATCTCACGGATAACAACCTTGCCGTCTCTGCTCGGCTGGGAACCTTCCCTACAATACTGGCGAACATAGTCTCTCACGGAGTCATTCCCCCGGGCCGAACCTGACAAAGAAATGGGGGCACCCCGCCTTGACAACCCAGTCAAGAAGTAAATGTCCACTATGGTCAAGGGGATAGATTTTCCCCTAATCTGGAATACTTGGTTGATGGGATCCCAAGCATCAAGCATGTACTGCAGCAAAGAAATCTGTGCCCTCATACTAGAGATATGGAAGAACTTCAGCAGGCCACAGTTCCGCAGCGCGTTCACCGTGACAGAGTCATGGAGAGCAATCATATCTTCTTCTTCATGTTCTCGTTCTCGCCACGTAAGGGAAATTTTGCTCAAAGGTCCCTGCAAAACAAACAAGAGAATGAGTAAGATCCTGGATTTGATGAGAAACTGGCGAAATTTCATCAAAAACTGTGCCACAAAATCAGTTTTCTAGTCCCAACGCAGGCAAACAGTGTTCCACCTGCGTTGAAGGTCAAGCTGCCTCAAGGCAGCTTGACATTCAACGCAGGTTTCGAGTGGACAACCTGCATTGATGACAGGGTGCCCTGGCAAAACCCCAGGGGCTCAGAAAGACCGGGAAACAGGCATAGAATGGAAAAATGAAACCATGAAAAGAAAGAGCTAGGGTTTAGCTCCTACCTGGTCCAGACGGCGCCGAGAATCGTCCACAGAATCTCCTGAAATCAGCTGGTGAAAATCAAGGGGGAAGAGGCACCTCCAAAGCTCCAACAAACCAAGTTCAAATGAAATGGTAAAATGAGAGGTAAAAACACATTTTAATTGCTTTTTACGTAGTTCAAAGCGAAATATTAGGGTTTTTATCTCATGTTATGTATTTCTAACTAAGTTTGATGCAGCAATTGAGAATGCAGTACTGTCCTTGAAAAGAGAAAAGCTAGTTATGGTAAAAAATCAAAATTTGACTATATAAACGAGCAGCTTTAGCATAAAGTTCATGCTCGTTAAAAAATAAACGCAAGATCCGAGCTGTTTTAGCACATAGTTCATGCTCGTTAAAAAATAAACATAAGTCCGAGCAGTGTTTTGGCGCATTCAAGCTCATTAAAAAATGAACCTATCCCGGTAAATAACCATTGTGTATATGACTTGATCAACCATAAAAGCCTTGGTCGTGTTTGCACCGTCACCTCCACTTTTCATTTGGCCGATCGTTCACCTCCATATGATTGTTTACCCATTTTGAGGAACAGCTGCGAAGAGTGATTTCACCTAGCCATCCTTGTGACACTGCCGTGATTGGAAAATTCCAACTTGTACCTGGAATCAGTTGTTACCCCTGTTCATCACTCGTTCCTCAAAAGACGAGTATTCTTTAAGCTCTTTTTAACTGACTCGTAAAACATGAAAAGATTGCCGAGTTTTGGCCTTCCATCTCGTTAAAGCGACCGGAAGGGCTATCCCTCCTCTAGATTTTAATCTTTTTGGACCTGAGGGATTATTGCACAAAAAGATCGAGTGCTTGTTTTGTTCGGCTCGTTAAAACTATTGAAAACTCATCCCTTCTGTATTGTTTTATACTTTTTCAGACTTAAGGGATTAGATGACAAAAAAGGACTTTTGGAGTTAACTTTACGTACCTTTTCGGACTCTCTAAAAATGAAAAGGACCGAGTTATCCTTGTCGTTAGACTCGTTAAAATCACTAAATAGCGACAAACTTGTCTTTAGACGAGAATGAATTTTACTATCGCTAGGCTCGTTAAAACATAGCGATGGGCTTGCCCGAAGGGTAGGTTATAGAACAAGCATATGTTATCCTCCTCAAGCTTGACAAAAATAAAGAGGTACTGGTCAGCAATGACTGGGGAAAAATTGGGAGAAAATCAAGAAAACCTTGATGGTAGCAGGTCGCTCTTGAACATGACACTTTTCCTCCATACCACAATTGGGTTGGGTTGTCTCATTCACCAGTCACATCACCATGGTCTCGCCACACCATCCATAATTGGGGTAATGCTACCGATCCATCGCATCAGTGTCGCCATATGCTCAAGAGAAGTCGTTCAGAAAGAGTCAACCGGGTCCCATCCACTGCCATACATTATCCTTCATCCATTCATGACCGCCACCCTAAATCATATGCCACAGATCGTTTTCACCTCCATTAAAATCATTAGCTCCGTTCTGTGTCACTGATGTGGGATTCATCAAGGCCCTCCTTTGACGGATCGCTTCTTGTCGACATCAGCTCATTATCCAAGAAGTTGATCTAGGAACAACCCCTTCAGTAATTTGAAGCTTGCATGCCTCAATGGCAAGTTTCTCACTTCCGGCGATAGGTATACATCAATGACCTTCGACCAGAAGATTTTGCGTGGTGTTCGACGCCAAGTCCTTTATTCACACCTCGTGAATTGTACTGCAGTACCTTGAGGGTCATTATCATTATCAGTGATTCCTCTCGCGCTTGTTAACGGTTTACATCATTGACCGGTAATCAAGCGATGTCTTTCCATGTTCGACTTCAGCGCAATTCTCACATTGATCGACTTGTACTTAGAGTGAAGATCAAACGAGTTTGAAGACCCCGAATCTAGTTTCATCCATCCGGGCTGTGATATATATTCAAGAAAGATAAAGACATTTGACATGTACATCATTGCAGCAGATGATCATCCTACTCAAAGGATGATAATTTCGCCAAAATTATCAGTCTACCATCAGACGATCGTCTGTTCTATGTACAAAAATGAATTTATAAAGCTGAGCATGGGAATGCCCGCCTCAGCTAGGTCATGAAAGCAGTATGAATCATAATGTATTGTATTGTATCTTATTACAGGTCTCCTCCCAGCAAATGGATGAACTTCGGACCCTCCTGGATAAAGCATTTCACCCGATAAACGGCCTCATACTTTAGGGGGCAACTGTTATAGACATTTTTGTTCCTTACAGCATTGAGCATGAAATGTCCATAATCTAAGGGATCCAAAGTCCCTAAACATGTTGTTCCTACCCCTAGAGGAACAAGGCCAACTAACCACAACAATTCACAGAAGTTCTCCACCTGAAACCACTCAAAAACAAGTCAATTCAGGGTCGTGTCAACTGCTCCACTGAGCATCTGCGCTGAATGTCAGCTGCTCCACTATCTACCTACGTTGAATGTCAACTCCAACAAAGGCTACCTGCGCTGAGCGAGTTTGGACAAGTGGCAGGCTCATTCCTCGATGTGTCAATGCCCAGGAAGCTTCCAAAATGACAATTGCCTCAGGGAATTCAACTGGTGATGAGTAAGAGGTTCCAAATCTCCAAGTGGAAGCAAGAACCTCCAAGTGGACTCAAGAACTGAGAGAGGGAGAGGACACTAGTCAGATCTCAAGTTGACTCATCCTCTCTCCAAAATAACTATATATAGATCTCTCCTCCATGAGATCTAAGAGGCTGGAATTTTGTTATTGTAAAGAATTGCTGTTGGTTTGAGACTGGAAACATTGGGTGCTTAATGCTTTGAAGGGAGCTGAAGAAGGAATTCCATTCTGCTGGGAAGGAGATGCTGGATTGGAGCCCTTTGGGTTGTATCTCTTCCTGAACCTTGTTATCAATCAATAAAGCTATCTTGGTTCTTTCCTATATGCTGGTGTATTTTGTATGATTGCATTAGTGTATTTGATTTACTTCTAATCCTGAATCATTTATGAATATGAATATTTGCCTTTGTGTTGTGTTCTTCTCTTGTCGCAAGTAGCTGTTCTCTTGTCACAGGTAGTTGTTCTCTTGTGATCTCGTGGGAATCAAGTAGCTGTTCTCTTGAGCAAGCGAGGAGGCAAGTAGCTGTGAACACCCAAAGAGAAGAGGATCTAGATCGAGGGACAAACGGAAGACAACGGTGAGTCTATCGATCTCCCCTCTTTCACATTTCATAAAGGAAGAAACCATAATGGATGTATCTATTTTTTTCTAAGGCACTGTCACACCTTAGGTGGATAGGATCGTCCTGCATAGGCATTTTTCCCCATAACAATTTACAGGAGTAAATAAACGCTACTTTAGTCAATCTCCAGTATAGATTTAGGCTTTAAATATTTGTCCCAAAGATTTGATCAGTTTCCCTGTTTCAACATATTCAAAGGAAAGCCCAAAGCCTCTTATATTTCAAAGAAATTCCTGCAGAATATGGTCAAAGACTGTGAACCTTAGACATTTCCAGAAAATACCAAAAAAAAAAAACAAATTTAGAAGCTGGCTCGAAAGAAGAAAACTTGTTACACCAGGTCAAATCCTGATCTAGATCCACCAGCTATTTTTGAAAATCCTAACTTGATCTCTAAGACCCTTAGAAAACAAGAAAAACTAGAAAAATTTACTAATTTAGACCTTGATATACTTCAGCAAAACTGGTTGAAGGGAAAGTACCCCTAGGGTCCTTTGGGCTAAGACTCTACCAGACTGAAAATTGCTTATTCAAAGAAACACACACACAGCCATCATTTTTACTTTTAAGCAAATTCTAATGTTTAGGGTACGTACCTAAGGTCCTACGTTCGAGAAGGTCTTTAGGGTCCAAACCCTTCTTGGAGTTCCCTTCTTCTTCCTTCGATCTGCAAGACAAACAAATCAAAGAACACAACAGTACATGTACAGATATTTATGTATAAACCATCTTTATGCTATAAAGTTAGTTATAAAAATCTTTAAGTAACCACTTGCATAAGAATTCAAGACAAGAATCTCATAAGCATAAAGAAAGATTGTTTCGGGAACGAAGACGTGTTTCTTTATATATAAAGGCAAATAAAGCACATATATCGGAAAGATATCACCTGAACACCTTCAGCAGGCTCCAAGCAAAGCTTCCTCCCGGATTCGTTCCAGCCTCAAGCCTCCAACAAGAGCTCCTTCCAAGTCCTACTCAATGATGATATCAAGGATGAATGATCACCAAGACACATGGAAACAAGGGTTTCCTATGCAAAATGGGGGAAGTGCAGAAAGCACCAAGGACTTCAGACCTAGTCTAAGGGAAAAATCTCAGCATAATAATCTTGCTCTCTTTTCTCTCTCCCCTTGGCCTTCCCTTTGATGTCTTTTTATACCCTCTCCAAAGTAGTCTTTTAGTTAGGAGTTGGTTGGGAACAGTTGGGCCACGGGCAATAACAGGTGATCCAGCAGGTAAAACCCGCGATCTCCGCCCGAAAAAGAGGAATTTATTATTTTTTAAGTGTTTTAATAGATACACGCGGGTTGGGTATAACAGACCCGCGTGTACATGCGTTTAACTCAGGGCAATGTCGCGTATAGGGAATAAAACACTGTTTTTTAAATTTTTGGACCAGGTCTGGAAGGAGGGGTTGCCCTAGGCCATGAGTGCAGCATCACAAACCATAAGAGTGAGATTTGGAGCTATAACAGATGCCCCCTAATGTATGAGGTCAGAAGGGGAACATGATGGCCGAAATATATTAAGTAAGTACAAGGAAAGGAACTCTGCCGAAAAATCGAGGAGGACTTCACCAGAATTCAACCTGCCAAGCCACCGAAAGGAGATCAGAAAGAAACACTGTCTGAGGCCAGCATACCCATGCTTAGGAAAAGTAAAGCATGTCCGCATATCAAGTACAAGCGGATCCACTAAGTATACAAGTATAACTGACTGGAAAATACATAATGGATCATCTGATCATAATGAGTAAGTACATGTCTGAATATCACATATAAGACTGTCAATGATGCTGAAAGATGCAACGGATCACTGAAATCAAAGACTGATCCCATAAGGTACCAACTGAACATGATGGAATAGTATGGTACTACACTGCAAACTCAGGTGTCAGCATATAGAATGTCGCCATGACTGACTGCAACATATAAGGTGGAGTGGTATCAATGAGCAGTAACAGGAGCAACTGTCAAGTGAACCAATGAATTCTGATACAACCTGAGGTCTTCACCGACCGCCGTGGTACATTTCTACATCATGGGAATAAATGATCTGAAGTTGACCATGTGAGAAATCGTTTGATTACCGGTCATTGATGTATACCGTTAACAAACGCGAGACTACTCACCGATAATGATAATGAGCGTCAAGGTACCCAGTACAATCTAACAAGTGTGAATAGATGAGCTGAAGTCGAACACCTGTAAGAATCTATCAATCAGGAGACAATGATGGTTTCCCACTGTCGATAGCGAGGAATCTGCCACTAATGACTGCAAACCCCAAGGTACTGCCAAATGGACTCTAGATCTTTGCCCCAGAGCAATGAGTCGGAGTCGATAGGGAAAGATCCGCTAGAAGGAAGGCATTAAGGCATCCTTCATCAATCTAGCGCGAGTGTAACCCGTAGGCCAATAATGTGGAAGGAATCGGACGAAAAAGATGTAGTAACCCAACCGAAGTACGTTTCCGGCGTACACAAGATGTGGCTAGCGCACGGCAGAAACCCTCTGAACCAACCAATAATGAAAGCCGACACAGAGGCGAGGTATCCATCAATAGGGTCAAATGGAAACCTAGGTACTGCACGAATCCCAATGTGTGATAATGTATGCTGATGTCGAACACAAGGGAAACCACTCAGTCAAAGACCCATGATACTGATCGATGCTGAGCACAAGGTAACCTATCAATAATGAAAATAGGGCCAGGGTGCGGCTCTAGGCCTGTCCTCAGAGCAATGTGTCGTCGTCGATAAGGACAAGACCCGCCAGCAAGAAGTCAATGGGGACCTTCTCAAACCGGCACGAGTAAAGGACCAATGTAACTGATGTGATGATAGACATGACACTGACAACCAGGGATGGCCGACTGAAAAATGAGTCAAGAGACACCGCAGAAAGGCCGACTCAGGCTAACTTCCCTTGAACAAAAACACGACTCAATGTGACTATGTGGCAGCATATGATGAATCTGTATAAGTTCGTCATGCAGGAGGCACGAATGAACCCTCCATATGATTGGAAGAGATAACCAATCGGGGGAGAACTGACTTGATAACAAGATTATGGCGTACCTAAGTCAAACTAAATCCCACCCATGCGGAGGAGACTTTGTTTTGAGTGCTTTGTTCAAGGGCGACACGACTGACTCTAGCTGCCAACAATAAATGGAAATAATGTCCCTGTTCCCGCTCTTTTTGGAATATTTAATTTTTTTGTCTTTTTCTGATAAGTCGGAAAAAGAATAAAATAATGCTATGGTACAGTGGAAAGAACGAGTGTCGGTGAAACAGATGATCTAGTTCCTGGGAAAGGAACGTTCCTATGCTCAATGCAAGGAGGTGAAAAACTGGTCAGTGACACTCAAAGGTAAGTTCCTTCCACGGATCTGGGTATGTCAAGCTGCAGAAGTCAAGGGTATGCAAGGTTGATTTTGCAGACGTCATGGTCAAAAGTAGGCTTAAACACGAGTCCAAGTGAAGCCGGCTATAGGCCAAAAGGTGCAAATGGTCAATATGCAATGCAGAAGTAAAACTCAACACACATAGGAGCCTCTAGGGTATAAGGCTAGAACGAAACGAAGAAGCACAGAGGAATGAGTCTTCAACGCATAAGTCATGGCGGGACTACAGAGGACTCCCGAGCCTACTCAAAACGAAGCAGCATGGGCAACAAATGTCAGTGAGGTGCTAACTAGGATGCCCATGTAAAAGGATGGCTCTACCATCATGTCATGATTTAAAGAATCGGCGAGTGAAAATCGCTTACGAACCATAACATGATGGGGTCGACCCTACGACAGATGTATCGGTCAAATGGAGGCTAGTATGCATAATGCAATGGAAAAATGGTGTCCCTAACCTATATGCCAGTGAGAACACGATACCTGCCATGATAGGTCAGCAGTCATGGAACCGTCTCGAACCGTCGAAAAATGTCCAAAATATCCTGAAAAACAACCCAATCTCGACATTCCAAGCTCCCAAGTTAAAAGTGACATGAAACCAAACAAAATAAAATTTTGAAAAATTTTTGCATTTTCAAAACTTATAAAAAGAAATTTTGGACTTACCATTTTCACCGTTTGACTTGGAGAGCAAAAATTGTGGAGCAAAAGGAGAAAACTTCCCCGTGACTTATTCAACCGTTCAAACTTGCCGAAAACTTCCAGGTAAGCACTAAACTTGTCTTGCAATTGATTGTGATAGTTTTTAGGAAGTTTAATTAATGTTTCACCGTTAGACTTTTGCAAAAAATTTCTCTGCGGCATACACGCGGGTTGGCTGTATAGAAATCGTGTATACGATGGCCCTACATGCGACTGTATACAAGTGAACCCGCGTGTGCGCAGCAAACTAATCTTATACAAAAAACTAATGGATGAAAATGATTTTTTCTTCCAGGATGACTATCACATGGCATGAAAGAGAGCACTCAGCTGTAGATAATGAAGTTATGAATAATGATGAGGCATTAGACGCCCTGCGGGGATGCGGATTGTTAAAATTCTTCAAGTTGCCAAATATGAAAGCAAACGTGCGTCTGCTCGAGAGACTCATTGATTATTGGGATGTCGAGGAAGAAGCTTTTGTGATTGATCAGATGCCACTCAGGGTAGAAGTGGAAGGTATATATTTCATCACGGGCCTTTCCCGAAGGGGAGAGGTAGTAAACTCCGGGGCAGGACCCGGAATAGTCTTAGTGTAGACGACTATGTTCACATTTACTGCCCAGGTCATCGGAAGGTCGGGAGCCAGATCTCTATCCCACACGTGGAGAGTTTGTCACTGCAGATAATCTTGTTCACCATAGCTCGAGTGAACGGATCATCCTCACTACATCAGGCATCACGGGTCAGTGGACTGTCTCACCACGGTGTTTGACTGGTGTACTCCTCTACTTGCCAACATGAAGGAACAGCTTGCTTCTATCAGGAGGGGACAGACCAAGAACTTTGGGTATGGAACCATTTTATGCACTTTCTTCTTCGAGAAGGTTCCCGCACTCCACCCCAGGGTAGCAGTTCCCATCAGTAGTCCACGTGATCCACGTATGGGCCGGTGGGCTGACTTGATGAAACGTCTGGGGGGTGGGGAAGTGCCTAGGAATGCATTCGACGATGACTTTTTTGCTTGGTGGGAGCAACAGATCATCGCCATAGATGACTACCCCTATGTTGGGCTGGATTTCCGAGGAGATCCTGATCTAGTTTTACCACCGGATGTAGCATGGGGCGAGATTGGTAAGATTTTTGATTTTTATGATTTTATGATTTTTTGGATTTTTCAAATATAATGAAAAATTTTGAAAAATATTTTTTGATGAGATTCAAATGACTAATATGATGATCATGTTCCAGACATTGGGCCTGTGCGACCAGATGGATTCCCGCGGCATGGACGGCGTGGCCGAGGAGCCGAAGAGGCGGCTGCGGATGCGGAAAGGACCCTCAATAACGTCCAGCGACACTTGACGAGACTGAGCTGCCAAGTACCAATGGCCGAGGTAGAGGACCTTCCTCCAGATATGCAGCGTCATGTGGTTGGGATGCCACGTGACTGGGTTCGCGTCTTTCGGCACGTGGCCAATGCTATAGTTACTTATTTAGCTGCTCATCCAGAGCCGAGGTGTTAGATATGCCTGACATGATTATGGGCATTTGAGTCCCAATTTTGTATATTTTTGGACACACATATGTACACTCGAGATGCTTTGCGATATATATATATATATATACAGTTTGACTTTTTGATGCATGATTTTATGATGATGAATGATTGATATGCCAATCTAATGCTTGATTAGTGATAGAATCAGCTAACCAATTTTGAGATCTTGGAATGTGCAAATAATTAATGTAAATAAATGATCTTTGCAACAACCTCACCCTTAAATATTGGCGATATAATAATGGATCTCTAACCCGATAAATGTTATTTAACTGAGACACTATCAATTGAGAATCACGGTATACTACCAATGAGTCGATCCCATAAGAGATTGCCTCGGATAATAAATTGATAACAACTGTATACTCGGCCATATTATTTGAAGCAAGACCGATACACCCGCCTCTCGATATCATCAACTGACCAGTTGGGTAATAAAGTACCCAAGCTGCGGAAGCAAGATTCCGAGTGTGCCGACTAGCACCATCGGCGAATCCAAAATAAACCAAATCATCCATCAGCACCTGCCAAAGCAGACCAAAAAGTGCTGATATCAGAAAACGCTCGATAATATATGTACAAATACACATAAAATACAAAGAAGCCATTGCCTGGTAAAACTAAGCAAAATACTTCTTTAAATAGAGCCCATTTCGGGGCTCCGCCAGCTTGTTTCCTTCGAAATCAATTAACTCATACGATCCTTTTTCTAAGACTCGTTTGATAATGAAAGGACCGTACCACATGGGCTTGAATTTGCCTGCCCCCAAGGCGTCCTTATCTTGGTCATAGACCAAGACAAGGTCACCTTCAGTAAAGACACGAGGACGGACAGACTTATCATACTGAGTTTTGACCCTTTTCTTATGGGCCTCATTCATCGTGGCGGCATCTCGACGCTGCTCATCGAGATGTTCCAGGTGAACTAGGCACTCCTCGAGACTCGAAGTTTCAGGAAGAAGCTCGACAGCCAATTTCAGAGATGGAATTTCACATTCGACCGGAAAGATAGATTCCATCCCATAAACTAACTGAAAAGGAGTAAAACCAGTAGCCGTTTTGACGGAGGTTCGGTATACCCAAAGAGCCGGATACAACATAATGTGCCAATTGGACCGATTCTCATCGATTGTCCATTGGAGTATCGTCTTAAGAGTTTTATTGACCGCCTCGACCTGTCCATTGGCCTGAGGATAGTAAGGGGATGAATGCTCCTGACGGAAACCTAATTTAAAAGCCAATTCGGACATTAGCTGATTTTGGAAATGACTGCCATGGTCAGTGACAATCTCTCTTGGGATACCGAATCTTGAGATAACTTGATTGAAAAGAAACAAAGCTGCCGTGTCACTGTCGTTCTTATAAGTAGGCATGGCCTCCGCCCACTTCGTGAAGTAGTCTACGGCCATGATAATGTACTTGTGATTCACCGCTGAAGGCGGATTACAAGTCGTAAAATCAATACCCCACTTAGTGAAGGGACCGACGGTGACAACGGGAAAAAGGGGAGCTGGATGCGCGCGCATCTTGCGAGTAAAAATTTGACACGGGTGACAACGTTTGACCGCTTCCACACAGTCCTTAAAGAGTGAAGGCCAAAAGTAGCCGGAACGTAAGATGCGCTGGGCTGTAGCAAGCCCGGATAGATGACCACCACAAGCACCACTGTGGCAATCATTAAGAACAGACTCCGCTTCCTCTAAGGTTAAACAACGTCGAAGAATTGAATCAACCCCTCGACGGTATAATGTGTCACCAATGATAACATAGTTTTTAGCCAGGTGACGTAACTTACGACGTTCATCCTTGGAGAAAGTAGAGGGAAACTTCGAAGTCTAGAGATAAACAACGATATCTCCATACCAAGGGTCTTGTGAAGAGATGAGGAATATATGCTCGTCGGGTAAATTTTCCTCATAAACAATATCTTCTCCACAAGGAAGCTCAGAAATTAGCTCCGCAAAAACCATAGATTTCTTAGACTTGGCGGACAAGAACTCGAGGTCGAATTCTTGTAAAATAACTATCCATCTATTATATTTGCCCCCAATCACTCGCCTACTGAGGACAAATTGGAATGGATTGACCGCCGCTAGGACAAAAGTTTTGCGTAGCAAAATATAATGACAGAGCCTCTGGACAGCATGGACAGCTGCCAAGGCCAACTTCTCAACCGGAGAATAGCGAAGTTCAGGGCCTATTAAGCCTCGGCTCAAATAATAAATCACGTGCTCGACAAGAGCATCATCTTCCTGAACTAGAACCATACCAATGGTAGATTCTGCTGCAGCGAGATATAAAAGGAAGTCTCTACCATAATCCGGTGGACTCAAAAGCGGGGCAGAGACTAAAGCCTTTTTCAAAGCATCAAACGACCGCTGCGCAAAGTCGTCCCATACAAATGGAACTCCTTTCCGTAGCAAATGCATGAACCCTTTAGTGATCTCGGCGTAGTTTGCTATAAACCGTCTCAAGAAATTGGCCTTCCCTTGAAGACTTTGAAGTTGACGGATTGAGGATGGGGGAGGCAACTGAACTATTGCCTCAACCTTGAAGGGATCAACTCGAATCCCTTCATTGGACACTATAAACCCTAACAACCGACCGGATGTAACCGCGAAAACGCACTTATTGGGATTCAACCGAATTTTATAGAAACGACATCGCTCAAAGACCAATCGAAGATGACTAGGGTGATCTGTTCTCTTTCGAGAACGAGCAGCGAGATCATCTAAGTATGCTTCGATGACATGTTTGATGTCGTGGAAAGCGTAGGACATGGCCCGCTGAAACGTGGCTCCAGCGTTTTTAAGACCAAAGGGCATCTTTCGATATGCAAAGGTACCCCAAGGACATATGAAGGCAGTCTTATGCTGATCCTCAGGACGAATAGAGATTTGATTATAACCTGAGAAACCATCCATAAAGGAGAAAATCTCATTACCCGCACACTCGTCGATAATCTGATCAATGAATGGCGTGGGGTAATTTTCTTTTGGACAAGCCTTGTTTAAGTCCCTAAAATCGATGCATACGCGGATTGTTCCTTGCTTTTTGTCCACAGGGACTGGATTTGAAACCCAATCCGTAAGAGGAACAGGGTATATAAAACCTGCCCTTAGCAGCTTCTCAACCTCAGCTTTGATAGCCGCTGCTTTCCTAGGGTTAACCGGCCGAAGCCTTTGACGAATCGGTTTTGCGTTTTCGTACGTCTTGATCTCATGTTGGACGATAGAAGGATCAATGCCGGGCATTTCCTCATAAGACCAAGCAAATACATCCCGATATTCCTTGAATAGGTCGGTATAAATTTGAATTTCTTCAGGGGAACACTCAATTCCGACGAAGATATTCTCAACGATGTTAGGATCCTTAGAGATGTTTATAGGTATCATTTTTGAGATTACCGACATATTACCTTTGGCACGTACGTGTGTTGGAGCCAAAGGGTTCGACACCATACAAACATCACTATCAACGAGCTTGGAGAATTTAGATTCCACTTCCTGCAATGGAGGAAGAAAATATGAACGATGGTGTAAGTCTTCCCAAGGTCGATCTATACCCATCATTACTTCGAGGATTGCTTCTTCAGAAGGTAGAACCGAATCTAAGCAGTCCAAGGCAGAGTTAGAATCAAAGCTCCAAGCGGGGGCCACATGACCATCTAATTCCTCTTCGGAAAAAGGAGTAGAATGGTTATCTGCAGTGTCTACGATAGACTGATATCTAAGCTCAGCTGCAGATATAGGAAACGCCATTCCATTCACTTGTCCTTCAACTAATGTGGTGGTAGGTGAAGGCAAGGTCCAAGGGTCAGAAAAATAATGAGTTCGGAAGAACTCTTCTCGAGAAGACTCCTTGGATGATGAAATAGCATTGATTCTTGCAAAAGGAGAGGGAAGATCAAACGTACCCATCAATGAGGAATACATCCCTACTCCTAAATTCTCAGTCGGCGGGCGAGGGTTATCCACCAAAGGAACAGTAGAGTCGGAGGTTGCTTGAGGATCGATTGGAGAATAGTCCAATTGATCAAACTTAACGATTTTGCCCTCATGAGGAAAGCAAATGACACGAAATAGAGTCGATACAACGGCTTCCATATCGTACACCCAGTTCCTTCCTAATAGGAGATTATAATCTAGGTTAGCATCTATGACTTCCACTTCGATATTAACGACCTTCCCTCCAACACATATAGGAAAGGCCGGGATAATCCCATGCGGCTTGTGAGAATGGCCATCAAATGCAGTTAAGACGGTTGGTGAAGGAACGGCCGAAGGTGAACCAATAGCCTTCCAACATGACATGGACATGACACATGTGGAAGCTCCTTCATCTATAACGGTGCGAAAAATATTGATTTTCTGGTATGTTGACTTTACCTGAAAAGCCATATGATGAGGGAGTCTCTTTTTTACATTTGACATGTCAAAAGAGAGCACTAACGAGTTAGCTGGATCGACTGCTCCAATGGCGGAGAGTAAAGCACTTCTCTGAGACGGACACGATTGGAGAACTTCCAAAGCGGACATAGCACATGGGCTTTGAGCCAAATCCTATACAATGGAGTAATTTTGGGCGGCCCTAGCATTAGGGTTAATCGTCGCGCATTTGGCGGAACCTTTCGGTATCCTAGGCATAGTCTCAACAAGAGGTCGCTCAATATGAAGGTCATTACTTCCGGGAACCGTTTTATCCTTAGATGTTTCGGTTTCACCATAATCGCGTGACCGAGTAGTCACGTTAACGTTTGAACCCATCATAAAAACATTTGATGCTTTTTCCCCTTCCTGGTTGCCCCCTGAGGAGGTCCCAGGATTCGAATTTGCACCAGCAAGAAGTTGCTGCCCTTGGGGAAACGGGTTAGTTAACACAGCTTGCGAACTAGAAGTCCCTTGTTGTCCTAACAAGCGTTGAGCGTCTTCAATTCTAGGGCAAAGATGAGTTAGATGGTCCCCACTGCATAACTTGCAAGGGAACTTAACTTTCTTTCTCGACTCACCTTTACCACCACCAGCGTTGTTGCCAGATTTATTTGCATCGGGCTTCCCATCCGAGTTCTTCTTCTTACCACGTCCTTTCTTTTTCCCATTGGAATTTTGATTTCCTTTGGGGTTATCGGATTGGACGGCGTTAATGGAAGAATTTTGGGAGGCTTGAGGATTAGACATTGTGACTTGGTTGTTAGGAGCAGTTTGTAATGACAACTGCTGCAATTGATTCAACAAGTTCACTGTAGTCGAGTCTACTGACCCCACAATACCATCCGCGTGCGGACCTGGCTTCGGCTTAGCTAAATCAACCTTAGATCCAGGAGCATCTGGCAAGTACTTTTGGAGGATCCCAGACTGAGAGTAAATCAGTTCTAACTGCTGGGCCTTGAAAATGGCTTGCTCCTCAGAATAGACCCCAGACATGGAGACATCCTTGGAGATCTTAGGTTGCAAAGACTTCAAAAACCACTCTAGACGGTACTCCGGAGGGATTTCGGCTTTAATGAGCCTTTTTCTCCGTCTCCATTCCTGAATGTGATCAGAAATGTGGGTTGCCTTATCTTGACGAAAGGTAGCCAGAAGTTCAGTTCCGGCATCATAGCGGACAGGCAACTAGAAGTGATTCAAGAAGATATTAGCTAAGTCTGCGAACGATGTAAAGTTGCCCCCTGGCAACTTTATATACCATTTAGCCGCATTACCAGTCAAGGTGCGCTGAAAGAGTCTCAACCTAATCGAATCTTCGATGAGGGAGTTGGATGAGCACCACAAATGGAATGTGGTTACATGATCGCCCGGATCTTCACCACTCTTCCCTTCGAATTTTGGAATGTCCGAAGGGAGTTTGGTTGGGACTGAAGGCCAGGTCGGATTGTATCTGATAGGGTCGTTCGTTAGCTTAGTGAGATCTGGAAAGTTTAACGTTGCCAGAAACGGAAGCCTAGGAGGACCTAGGGGATTCCACCCAGACTGGGCAGAACTCCCAAAGTTCTGAAAAGATTGTCCTGGGATTTGGGAGGCACCAGGCTGCCCGAAGTGACCATTAGAACCGGCTGAACCAAAAGGCAAACCTTGTGGTCCAGCAAAATTCGGAGTTTGACCAACTCCTGCCGTATAACCTCCATAGCCTGCAAAGTTCCCTCCTAAAGAATGGTAAGGAGTTGATAACCCCTGATATGGGTTCCAAGCCGAAGCAAGGGGAGGAATACTTTGAAACATGCTAACCGTGGAATACGGCCTACTTCCTTGTTGGCCGATAAATGGATTCGCAGTTCCTGCGTTGCTAACCCCAGGGTTATTCCAACCTTGGAAAGGATTGCTGCTTTGTCCTATTGAAGAAAAAGGCATGGATCCTACCGTTGGGTTGGAATGTGGGATATGAACACTTCCGAAAGGAAAACCCTGGAATGAAGCCGATCCGCCCATCATGGACGTAGCCGCACTGAACGGAACCGATGGAATACCCTGTGATTGGGTGCCAAAAAGGAAGGAACCAGTACTAAAAGCATTGGTTTGGGCATTTCCCCTCGTGGACGGAATGGAGGTAGACCCCACCGAAGATGTGCTAGCAAACGATCCGAACAAGGAAGCGGAGGGGATGGAAATGGTTCCTCCCCCTTGCACCGATGTTGGGGTTTGCATAGTCGCAGCACTCGTAGAAGCCATGCTTCCAGTAGTGATCATAAATGGTAAGCGCGTAGCGTAACCTGGACTCGCTGGTCTATGCGACGGAGTCCCAACGTATTGCAATACGTCTGGATAACTAGATTGTAGTGGAGAATTTGGAATCACTAATGATTCTAAAAGTTCTTCTACCTCTACGTTATTCTCCGCTTGAAAGCGAACTCGAGAAGGGACTGGAGTGTCCCTCTCTTGCTCAGAAGTACTAGGCCTTGCTTGGCTGCTAATATCCCCGAGAGGAGGATCAATCCCCGATGCGTCAACCGGCGTGGGACGGGCCCTACCGGTAGTATCCCCTCTGCGCCTTCTAGGAGAAGGCTCTAAACTAGGTGGCGAGAGACCACGAAGTCTTCGAGACCATCTTGGAGACCGGTCAGCCACTTTGAATTTTTTGTTATGATCTAACTAAAGACTCAAAAAATTAAAAGCTAAGCCGACTAGGAGCACAGAGCACACACTATAAAGTTCCTAAAGAAACAGCCAGTCAAACAACTTTCAAGTATTTCCGCTCCGGGTGATTAGGACCAGACACCAAAATACGAGAAAGTGAATCAAAGGGCCTTCCGAAGATAGTCTGGGATGATGAGGGCCTAGTCCTATCAGCGAAGGTATCAGAGGAAGTTACGCTGACCTCCTAACAACAGCCTGCGCCGGTGCAAGCCCCCAAGCTTCGCAAGGGTGCCCTCCAGTAGTACTGTCGAGAGTGATACAACGTCGACCTCAGGTGCCACGGGATTCCCCTCCGCAGCCACCTATGCAGATCCCTAGGAGAGGCAACTATGGGTACCAACTCGTCGCAGAAGCCAGGCGGAACAGTCGTGAGGTAAGTTTGGACAAGTAGGAGAGGGGGTATCTCTCTTCCCTGCCTTCACAGACCCTCGTGCTTAACTCCCAGATCCGGAGCTTTCCTGGTCTTCCTAACGCTATTGGATTTACTCTCGTTAATCAGACTCTTATGTTTGACGTTTTATGTGGCCTTGGAGAGTTAACTCTCCACTCGCCTATTCCAAGGCCCTAAAATCCTAAACTTGTTGGTGTAATAACTAAAACAAAAAGTTCTAGTGGATTTTAATTAAGCGCTTGATTTTATTAGGCTGTTCTTTAAGTCACAGGGTTATGGAGATGAAACTTGTGGTGTTTTTATGGACGCAAAAGAAATTAATAAAACTTAGCTACATGTACATGCACTTTTGTTTTCGATGAAAAGCAATTTCTATGAGGTTCAGAGGTACTTCTAATATAAACAAATTTTTTCTTTTTCTTTTCAGACTCCACACTCACAAAAACTAACAAAACTAATTATGCCTAAAAAGAGATGCAAATCTTACCCTAATGCAAGAACTATATGTGGATGCAAGATTCAAAGACTACTCTAAAAACAAAGAAGGAAAGTTGCTGCTTTACCAAATTTTGTCTTGCCACTAAAATGCTTAGATAGAAGATGATGTGTTACCAATCATTTCGTCCAAACAATAAAAACAAGTTCTAAGATAAAAAACAAAGCACTTTCACTTCGCAAAAAAGGAAATCAAATGAGAAGCAAGTTTAAGAAAGCGAAACTCAAAAACTTTCAAAAGATTTTCTTTCAATCAAACCAAAAAGTCTTTTTCAAAGGAAAGCTCTCCAAAACTGACACCAATGATTGATAAACAAGCAACCAAACACTTTTGTGAATTGACACCTTTCAAATGATGAAAACTCAACAAAAATAAAATGTGTTCGAAATCGCTTTTGACAATCAAAAGCAGCAATGAAAGTCCAAAATATCAAAAGACAAGTTTCAAGAAAATGGTAACAAACAAATTTCCCGAAACGAAGGAGCAAATGGTCATAAAAATGATTTCGTTAAGCAAACAAAAAGTGTCATGAAAGCAAAAATGGACACAAAGATTGAACCCAATCTTCCCACTCTGCCGAAACAGAGCAATCAAGATTTTTAAACAGAAATCTTGTGTGTCAACAATCAATGACGCTTGCAATCAACGAAAACAAGACTAATACTCCTTATGACTAGAGAGAGTTCAGAACAAGATGCCCCCCGTCAAACAGAGAACTGTTACTGGAGAAATAACTGCTTGACACTGACCCAAACCACCAGACAAACATTCAGCAAAAAGAAAATTTATAAATCTTGAAATTTATGTAATATACGCGCCTGCAATTAAGTGCAGAATGCGTGTATACGCGACTGAAACTAAGGAAACCTGCGTATACGCGGGTTCACTTAGTGCAACTTGCGTATATACGCCTCTGTAATCCAGGAAAAGAGCGTATCTGAAGTCTTTCAAGAAAAATAAAAAAAAACACAGACTGAAACTGGAAAAGCTTGGAGTTCAAGAAAAGATCAGACAGTCAGAGCCAACAAACAGAGGGGCTGAGCCTTGATTGGCTTGAAGACTACCCAAACTAGGAACAACAAGAGTGTTGTCCCCAGCGGAGTCGCCAATTCTGGTTGAAGGGAAAGTACCCCTAGGGTCCTTTGGGCTAAGACTCTACCAGACTGAAAATTGCTTATTCAAAGAAACACACACACAGCCATCATTTTTACTTTTAAGCAAATTCTAATGTTTAGGGTACGTACCTAAGGTCCTACGTTCGAGAAGGTCTTTAGGGTCCAAACCCTTCTTGGAGTTCCCTTCTTCTTCCTTCGATCTGCAAGACAAACAAATCAAAGAACACAACAGTACATGTACAGATATTTATGTATAAACCATCTTTATGCTATAAAGTTAGTTATAAAAATCTTTAAGTAACCACTTGCATAAGAATTCAAGACAAGAATCTCATAAGCATAAAGAAAGATTGTTTCGGGAACAAAGACGTGTTTCTTTATATATAAAGGCAAATAAAGCACATATATCGGAAAGATATCACCTAAACACCTTCAGCAGGCTCCAAGCAAAGCTTCCTCCCGGATTCGTTCCAGCCTCAAGCCTCCAACAAGAGCTCCTTCCAAGTCCTACTCAATGATGATATCAAGGATGAATGATCACCAAGACACATGGAAACAAGGGTTTCCTATGCAAAATGGGGGAAGTGCAGAAAGCACCAAGGACTTCAGACCTGGTCTAAGGGAAAAATCTCAGCATAATAATCTTGCTCTCTTTTCTCTCTCCCCTTGGCCTTCCCTTTGATGTCTTTTTATACCCTCTCCAAAGTAGTTTTTTAGTTAGGAGTTGGTTGGGAACAGTTGGGCCACGGGCAATAACAAGTGATCCAGCAGGTAAAACCCGCGATCTCTGCCCGAAAAAGAGGAATTTATTATTTTTTGAGTGTTTTAATAGATACACGCGGGTTGGGTATAACAGACCCGCGTGTACACGCGTTTAACTCAGGGCAATGTCGCGTATAGGGAATAAAACACTGTTTTTTAAATTTTTGGACCAGGTCTGGAAGGAGGGGTTGCCCTAGGCCATGAGTGCAGCATCACAAACCATAAGAGTGAGATTTGGAGCTATAACAAAAACCCTACTAAATCTGAGCTCACCCCTGGGAGAGCAGCAGTCCTTTCTATAGCCTCTCCTAGTTCCACATCCACACCTCAAAGTATCCTCTCCACTCCCCCATCCACTTCACATATTTCCACTATTGTCCTTGTTGTTCCAACTGTCTTATTTCTTCATGTTGTCCCATTTATCCCTGTAAATATGGCAAATCGTTATGCTCCTCTATAGTTACCTGGAAATCCAGGGGCTATGCTGTAGGATTATCAGAGCAAAATTACATATTTTGATGGTACTCGCTCCTATACAACCCAACAACACACTAAGTAAATGCAATATTATTTTGAGAATTATGAAATTGATGATGATGATTTGAGAATGAAGATCTTTGTCCAAAGCCTAACTGGTGATGTAAGGATTTGGTTTAGAGCACTTGCTATAAATTCTATAGCCAATTCAGAAGCTCTTTATCAATCTTTTTTAAATAGATGGGAAAAGAAGAAAGACCCTTTACACATTTTAACAGAATATGACAATTTGAAAAGAGGCCCACAAGAAACCGTCCAAGACTATTGTGCTAGGTTCAACAATGTCTATAATGCTATTCCTCATAACCTTATACCTCCACCTGATTTGGCCTTGATCAAATTCCTTGATGGATTTGATTCTAAAACGGCATATCAATTGAGGGAAAGAGCCCCTCCAAGCTTAGCAGACATGCAGAATATAGTTCTTAGTGTAGAGGCAAACTTGATTTCTAAATGAAATCGGGTAAGAGCTGAAAGAAGAACAACCTTCAAAGAATAACCTTCAGCGTTTGAACAAAAACTAGATGCAATCATCAAAGGTATGGACAAACTTGGAGATAGAGTGGAAACTATTGAAAGGAAATCATCTTGGGAAGGTCAACTAAGTAACACGACTAGAAATCCTAACTTCAGAAAAAATTCAAATCCTAAGACTGGGAGGGTTGGCCCTGACCAGAACATCAGACCTCCATTTCAAGAGAACTATGTCGAAGTCTCAACCTCTAGTGAGCCTATAGAGGACACCTAAATCAACCTAATGGGGTTGAACAGTGAACAAAAAATCTTTTTAACCCAAGAAGACCAAGAGGCGCATGTTGTCAACCAATTCCAAACCAAATCCAGAGAGTCATTTGATTTCAGAGAAGGCTATGATGCAGCGGTCTATGAGGTTCATAAATAGTATAAGTTAAGAAGCAGAACGATAGATGTGCCTGAACCTACCAAGCTGAAGGATACTAAGTAGCCAAAGAAAACAAAAGATAAAGCTCTACAGATAGAACCCCCTAGTAAAACAGACTTCCACCCAAAGCAACCCATGGTTGAGGACATATCAGATGTACAACCCTCAAAAAATCAGTCATCTACATCCCTTCCCTCAAAAGAAAATCTAAACTGCCCTCCTGAAAATAGTTTCAAAACAGATTTACCTCAAAACAACACTAATAATGAAGAGAAGATCACTGAAAATACAGCAAAAAAGGAAAAACTTGCTGCTTACAATACAAGAATTCAAGTGGAAAAACCTTTCAGCTTAGAAATTGAAATAGGAAAACTGAAAATAGCTATTCCTTTGTCTGAATTGGCTAAACATGAAGTGTATAGGGAGCAAATCAATAGGTCACTCCAAATACCAGAGAATAGGGATGCAGTCAATGTTTTATATGAACAACCAGAACTGATTTTTGGTCCTGAAGTCAATGGTAAAACAGTAGATGGAGGGATTCCTCCATTCTATGTAAGCTTGAATATTCAAGACAAAGTGTTGCATAATGCAATATTTGATTCAAGAGCTTCCCATAACCTAATGCCTAAGTCTGTGATGGAAATACTAGACCTAGATATCACAAGGGCATACAAAGACTTGTTCTCATTTGATTCCAGCCAAGTCAGGTGTCTAGGCCTAATTAAAGACCTTTGTGTATCTTTGGTCCAATATCCGGCCAAAACAATCTTGATGGATGTGGTGGTTGCTGATATCCCACCTAAATATGGAATGCTTTTGTCCAAATCTTGGGGTGCAAAACTCCAAGGGTCTTTGCAACTAGACATGTCCTATGCCACCATTTCGGTATTTGGGCAGCCAAAGATATTGTACTGGGAAACATTAATGAAGTACGTGGTTAGCAATCAAGAGAAACCCAAAAATTTCCCCATCTATTCTATGCATTTCGACATGGATTCATTCATTTTATATAATGCTAATATGTGTCCCAAAACTGATGTCAAACTCCTAGAAACAACACAAACAAAAAGCATAAATGAACAATATAGTGCCCAAGACCAAAAATATATCGATGTGACTGTTGCAACAAATGAACATGACATAGCATATGAGCTACAAAATCCAAATCTACCCACTGAGAAAGTCTCCAAAACTCCTAAGACTATTCACAATCAAGAAATCTTATGGTACTTAGAGTTTGATGGGTAAGTGAACAAATTAGGAGCAGGGGCAGGGGTTTGGATACACAACATGCAAAATGACCATGCTGAAGGTCATGCATATAGGCTAAATTTCAGGTGCACAAACAATATGGCTGAATACAAGGCCGTTTTACTGGGTCTCAAACTGATTAAAAGTCTTGGAGCAGCTAGGATTTCAATTCCAGGGGACTCAGATTTGATTATACAACAGATGAAGGGAAACTTTGTTACCAATGATCTTAGGTTAAGAGCTTACAGAGGGGCAGCCATTGAAATAATTAACACCTTCTTAGAATCTCAGCTCACCGAAATTCCAAGAAAGCACAATTTACATGCACATAGCTTGGCAACTTTTGCCAGCACTTGCAAGCTACCATTTGAGCACAACCACAACTTCACTGCTGAAATCAAACATAGACCTGTTGTCCCAGATAATGTCAAAAATTGGCAAGTGTTTGAGAATGATACACAAATAAATAATTTCCTGACTTTGAAAGAGGAATTCTCAAGTATAAACATTGACACAAGCACCATTGATGATCAACACCAAATAGACAAAAGTGAGCAAAGTATATCAGCTGAAACAACAAATTTAATTTTGCATCCAACAACCTTTGACTATAAAAATTTACAAGAACTGAAGCAAATGGACCTTGATGAAATGGCTGAGGGAGAATCTGAAGTAATTGAACTAAAGGATAATTTTCTGCCCACGGGCTTAACTCTTTTGGAGGATATATTTGATTCAAATGATATTCCAAGAAAGCCAAAAATGCAACCACTGAATGCAGAAATTGAGGACTGCAACATTGGAACCACAGAAAATCAGAAAATGGTAAAACTGTCCAAAACATTGCCTCCTGATCAGAAGCTGAAATACATTGAGTTGTTTAAGGAGTTCCAAGATGTCTTTGCATGGAGCTATGAGGACCTCAATTCCTATGATACCTCTATCATCCAACATACTATACATTTGAAAGAGAATCAAAAACCTTTTAAACAAAAGCTTAGAAGGGTGAATCTTGTCCTTCTTCTCCTGATTGAAAAGGAAGTTAAATGAATGTATGAAGCTGGAATCATTGCACCTATCAGGTTCTCAGAGTGGATTTCAAATCTAGTGCCTACTAGGAAGAAAACGAGAGAGATAAGAGTGTGCGTTGACTTAAGAAATTTGAATAAAGTCTCTCTCAAAGACCACTACCCCTTACCGAAAATGGATCATATCCTACAAAGGGTTGTGGGGGCTTCTAGGATTTCATTTCTAGATGGATTCTCAAGATTCAATCAGATCTTAGTCCACCTGGATGATCAAGACAAAAATTCCTTTACAACACCTTGGGGAACCTTCAAATATGTGAAAATTCCTTTTGGACTCAAAAATTTTGGGGCCACATTTCAAAGAGCTATGGACATAACCTTTGCCAAAGAGATCCATGATTTCCTAGTCATATACCTTGATGATCTCACAGTTTTTTCGAAACCAGACCAAGAACATTTAAAGCATCTGAGTCAAGTGTTCCTAATTTGCAGGCATATCATTGAACCCAAAGAAATCACTGTTTGGCCTAGAAGAAGTCAAACTCCTAGGTCACATAATTTCAAAAGATGGCATTAGAATCGACTCGGACATAATACAAGCTATCCTCCAAGTGCCTCACCCAAGAAACATCAAAGAACTGCAAGATTTTTTAGGAAAGGTCAATTTCCTAAGGAGATTCATTCCCAATTTGGCCGAGTTAATAAGACTATTGAATAATATGCTGAAGAAAGATTCTAAAGTCAAATGGACAATGGAAGCTAAACAAGCCTTTGAGGAAATTAAAATGGCTTTGAATAAAACACCTGTTCTAACAAGCCCCAAGTTTGATAGAGACTCCATGATTTTTTCCATTGCATCTGAGCATACTATTGCTGCTGTCCTACTGCAAAAAGATGACCAAGGGAGTGAGAAGCCCATTGCTTTTTTCAGCAAAGCACTTAGAGATGCCCCACTCAAATATCAAATCATGGAGAAACATGCCTATGCTCTTGTAAAGGCCATCAAGGATTTCAGATTTTATATCTTGTATTTACATGTCATTGCTTATGTCCCTAATGTCATGGTCAAAGACATTCTGACTCAAGAAGGAATTGAAGGTAAAAGGGGCAAATGGATAGCTAACATTTTAGAATATGACATTGAAATTAAGCCAATCAAACTAATAAAAGGACAAGGACTAGCCAAGCTGATGACCGAAACCAATTTTCAAGCCCTTGACATAAATGAAATGGATAACGAATAGGAGATGGCGACTCCACAGATCAATCAAGCCTTTTTACAATCACCTTGGTATGCTGATATATGTTTTGTATTGTTAAACCGCCAAGCTCCTCCAGGGTTACCCAGGACTAAAAAGAGATTCTTGAAAATGAAAGCATCAATGCTTTGTATTATAGACAATATTTTATTTTGGAAAAACCATGAAGGTATTTTGCTTAATTGCTTAACACTGGATGAAACTGACAAAGTACTTAAAGAATTTCATGCATGGGACTATGGTGGACACTTGTATTGGAAATCAATAGCTGATAAAATCACAAGGGCTGGATTTTATTGGACCACCCTCTTTGCTGATGCTAAGAAATATGTAACTTCTTGCCACAAATGCCAAATATTTGAAGGCAAGAAAAAGCTGCTGCCTTTGCCCCTCAAACCCATTTCAACTTAAAGGCCATTTCAACAATGGGGTTTAGACTTCATAGGGGAAATCCACCCTTCATCCTTTGGCCAGAATAAGTGGATTTTGACAGCCACAGAGTATTTTACCAAGTGGATAGAGGCTATCCCTTGTAGGCAAGCCAATGACTCAATCATCATGCAATTCTTAGAAACCAACATCTTGTCTAGATTTGGCTGTCCGAAGAAGATTATTACTGACAATGTTGCTGCCTTTAAATCCAAAAGAATGATCAATTTTTGTCATAAGTACCACATTACCTTGGGCCACTCAACAACCTATTATCCCCAAGATAATGGTCTAGCTGAGTCATCCAACAAAAGCTTAATTAACATCATTAAGAAAGTCTTGGAGGAAAACAAGAAAAATTGGCATAAAAAACTAGTAAATGCACTATGGGCAGACAGATTGACCACCAAAAGATCTATTGGAACAAGCCCATATGAATTGGTTTATGGCATGGAAGCAAGATTCCCTTCATCTTTGGGAATCCCAATGATAAAGTTGTTGCAAGAAATACAAGCAAAACCTAATGATATTGAGAGAAGGATCAATCAAACTATTCACTTGCAGTAGACTAGAGAGGAAGTATATCAGAGAAGTCAGGTTCTACAAGAAAAACTGAAAAGGATGTTTGATAAAAGAACCAAAGCAAAGGATTTCTTCATTGGGGTAAAAGTTTTAAAGTGGGATTCTAGAAGAGAGGATAAAGGGAAACATGGAAATTTTGATTTTCTTTGGAAATGACCATTTGTTATTCAAACTATGCAAGGAAACAACACCTATTTTCTGAAAAGCTTGGATGGTACAGAGGCAGATGATGGACCAGTAAATGGCCGAATGCTAAAACATTATTTTGACCCTGTTTGTTGAAAAAATCAGCACTATAGTTTGTACATAATAGTGTTTCCTTTTTGCAAATTTATTACAACAATATGATAGGGAATAACATGCAACAAATTTTGAGGAAAGGTGAGGAATTGTAACACCTAATGGTATGGAACTTTGAGTATATCACAAGAAGTTAGAAGGAGACTTGGGAACTGAAAAAAATATGGCAAATGTTCAGACAGAGTAAGCCAAACAGAGTTGCAACTATGTGAATGAATTCATGAGAAACACTCAAATTTTGCAGAAGCATCATTTAGTGTACAGCAAAGGAGGGATTTCAGATTGTGTCAAGAGGTGAAAATAAGGCCATCTGATCTGCTGTTCTTGGCTTTTCACTAGGAAAAGGCATCCCTAAGTGGAGACACTATTAGGTTCCTATACCAATAGGTTTCATTTTTCATGATTGACTGTAGAAGATCCAAATATGTTCATCCTTGCATGTTGCAAAGGTTCCATATTTTGTAGACAAATCAAGAAAATTAAAAAATGAAAAGAGGGTATGCCATAAAATAAAAATCAAAGGGAAAAAAGAGTAAATTTGTCAGAAAAATGATGAAAATGAACCCCAAACCAAAAGACCAAGAAAGTGTGCTAGTTTAAATGCCACTACTGTTTATTGTTGCAGAACTTCATTGTGTTGAGGTGGTTGATTCTATATATAGTTGATGAATAGCCAGACAGTTCAATCCTGGCTAGATCATGTTTGAATTTACTTGTCTTTAGAATAGATAATAAAGGTCTGTCCAAACAATTCAAGCTTGGCAGATGAATAAATAGGTAGAGAAACAAAGGAGCCCAACTGCTTAATCTGGGCCCTTGGAAGAGATAAGGGTAGACTTATATAGGAAGGCATTCAAAGCAAAGAGGAACATCAGGGTTTGCTAGTCCAAATGCACCCAATCAAAAGGAAGAAAAAATGTTAGGTGTATTAGGCTCGGTAGGCAGTTTGAGGTTGCAGAAGCAAGTTTGTGATCACTGGTTTGTCTTGTCAAGAACGACTCATCTCATCAATGACACAAGTACCATGGCAGTATTTGGTTGCAGAACAGTGGAAGCATGACTAACTTCCCCTTTCATTCCCCCAGAAATCATTTACTAACATCCCCTCAAGGACCTTGGGATCTGCCCAATAGTCCTATTTCACTTCATTTTATGAGAAATTCTAGGTTGAACTCTGAGTTTACTTAGTGAAAAGAAGCCACATTTCTTGTGTAAAAGGTCTTACCATTTTTTCATTTCCCTAAAAACCTAAGTTACTACCTCATAAACTTAGTGTTACCTATCCATAAAATCATGTTAACCTTAACCCTATTATTTAGCTCCTTTATCATTTTCTTACCCCTATTTTACAAAAACCTATGTAAAAAACCCAAAAAATACTTAAAGTATCCCTACCCTTGGCAACTATAGCCATATAACACAATTTCAGGAATTATTAGTCCATTTGGGGCTTTAATAATAACCCTTCCTCGTTCATAAATCATCAGGGATTATTTAACACCAGGTTAAATAAATAACCGCACTTAAAACCTCCACATGAACCATACATTAACCTGGTGCGCATGTATATTGGGATTTGTTTTGACATTTGGTTAAACGAATAACCATGGCCGCCTGCATAAAACCCATAACCCAAAGTTTTATACCCCGTGAATATTAAAAACATTAAAATATTATGCGGGTCACGTATCATAAACCCTCCCTCATCTATCACTGCCCGTCAACCGTCCGACCCCATGCCGTAGATCCAATGGCTGGCGGCAATATCGGAGCCCCTCATCTGCTGAGAGTTAGCGTCTACTGGATGGGCGGTATTGTTGCCGTACCCGTGCCACACGTCGGCTTCCCGGCGTGATCAGAGCCCCCTCCCCCAAAACCACCATTGCCGAAAGGCAGTGCGGGGAATACCGCTTACCGCCCCGCCGCCTCCCCCCTTGACGTCATACCCACGTCACCTCGTGATGTTGCATCCACGTCACCCATCAATGCTCCGCACCAGTGCCATGTCATCTGCTGACATCACCACCCCACCACCGGGTCGTCCGCCACATCATCCTCCATAACTACTACACGACAAAAGTACGTCATGATGATGTCATCATAAAAAAGCGCCAAAAATCCCAAAAAGACCAAAATTTTGTTAAAAGTCGTGAAAATGACGGTTTTTTGTTTATTTCTATTTGTGCACTAGTGGAGACACCTGCATGCAATTTTACGAACAATCCACCACCAAAGGTGCACAGTCCATCACCCTACAAATCAGCTCCGTAGCTCGACCCCGCAACTTGAGTTGTACCTGCAATTTGCACCAGTTGCCTGTAAAACAAGTATTTACCCACTTTTTGCCCGAAAACCTTGTTTTTTCCCAAATTCTCCATTAAAATCACTTGAGGATCTATAATTCGAATTTAAATGTGATCCTCCCTATGAACCACTGCATTTTAATTCATTGGGTGACCCCTCTCCTAAGAAAACCTACAAATTCTGCTCTCGTCTGCAAATTGGTCATTAAACCACACTTCGAGCCCATTTCTGTCGGCAGAGTCTCCAAAACTGCCCATGCATTGAGTTAATTTGCCAAAATCTCCTGCAAAAGAGCACCATTTCCTCTGTTTTATCTAGCTGCCCAATTTAACCCTGCAGACTTTGTCTTTCTCCTCTGAATTCTGCTTAGTGAGGCCATTTCTATATCAAAGCTCAGTTTGAAAAATTCCTGGGGAAAGGTTTCAGAGCCAGTGTACTGTTTTCTATTGTTGCACAGACCCGAATTCCAAATTACAAACACGGAGAATTTAAAGATGGCCACTCCAACAGCCTTGAGTATCACTCCTCTCAAGGCACCCCACAAGGAATTAGAAGCACTACCTTTGGCTAATAGGGACTACTTAATCCAAGACTTGGTTGGTGACAGAAACCACTTGCAGACATTCTGTGAGTTGAGGAATAGTTAATTGAACAACATTGATATTTATGGGATATGGGAATCAAATTTGCCCATATACTTCCTCCCCTATGTCAATATCTTCCCTGAGATAATTCGCCTCTACTGTGAAAACTATGAGCTAACTCAAAGGGCAGTCAAGTCTCCATCTGGGAGCATCCTCTTTCATATAACTCCTGACTCCATCAATCAAATGCTAAACTTCAATCAAACTCAGCGTCTGTTCCCTCTTTCTATTAAATTCCTGCTTGATGAAGGTCCCAAACTCTCCAGCTCAGAGATAGCCTGAATTGCCCAAGTATTCATGAGAGCAGACCACCAGCCTACAGGACCACCTCCTTTTCTCTATGTGCATTTAAATGAAGTGGGTAAATTACTAGTTGATATGATATCTTATGTTCTAGGTTTCAAGACAAGTGAACATATTGATCAAACTATACTGGTCTTTTTGTCTGCATTTAGCCCAGGACAGCCCCCTGCTGTCAAATACAATTATGCCAAATTCATTGCCAATAAGATACATGACCAACTATTGAAACTGGATAGGGAGGGATTCTTCAAGTATTCATCCTACATCTATCATCTATTCCTGTATTATCCGCCAGACTGTTTCTAGTGCCCCATAAAAAGATTGGACTCTAAAGGAGAAAAGAGGTCTGTGATTTTTTGGACCTCAGTCTTTCATGAAGTCCGCAGCTCTCCCTACTCTTACTGTGAGTTTATTGACATGTTTGTCTATCTAGTCTCTTCTCTCCTAATGAGAACTCCTCCTACTAGGCTATCCTATGACATGCATAAAATATTGCAGCTCTCAAAAAACTACAAAATAGGTGATTGGTACTTTTACCAAAATCACACTGTCATTAGGATATATGGCTGTGAGCTCTGTCCCTACAAGCTGCCAAGATATGTGCCAATGAGACTATTTGCCTTGGAATATTACAGGTAATTTATCAACTCAGGTTTAACTCATTTTCATAGCACCAAGAAAAAGGCTCAATTGAAATTCAAAGACCAACTACGCCCCTTTGTCATGAACAAAAAAGAAGGATGGCAAGATGCTGATCAAATATTGGGGGAGAAACTCAGGTTAAAAAGGAGTTTTTGGTGGGTACCTTGTGACCCAAATGGCTTTATCAATGCCAGAAAAATAAAATATAGACTGTTAGCCTATGAACATTGCAAAATCCCATAGATAGAACAATTTGGCAACCAAGATGAGTGGGTGGAAGGGACACTAGTTGAAGAGTTCACCCAAGAATACATAATGGAGCAAAATGTTAAAGATTTGGAAAAGACTCTTGACTTGGATTCTTTTGAGCAGGTGACATTCAAGCTGCCACAACAAGTCGGAGAAGGCGCATCAACTACTGCAACTTCACAAGCTGCCCAAGAAAAGACTACACCAGCAGCAGGTACAGAAAAAGGCAAGGAGGTAGTTGATGCAGAGCAAGAAACAATGATAGAACAACCAACTACTTCAAAGGAACAGAGTCAAGGGCAAGCCCCTCCACTTCAGATAGAGGCACCATAGGTTCCAGCATTACAGACTCCTCTCAATGAGGAAATAAGCAAGAAACAGGACAGGGAAGAGACCACACCAGCAAGTGGGTCAACACAGCAGCCAGAGGCCAAAAGGCTGAGAATATATCCTCAAATTGAAGAGGATATTAGTGAAGAAATCATAGAGACTCCAAGGAGAGAGAGGGAAACCATCCAGCAAACATCCACCAGCTCTCACAGAAAAGAAGCAGAGAGGCAACATGGTATGGAGGTGTCCTCCTCGAGGCAGCAAGGTGCACAACCATCTGGTATTAAAGGAACTTTCATGGAAATCAAGGCCCAAAATGAGTTATTGAGAATACAGATGTATGATCAATTTCTTAAGACAACACCCTCCAAAGAGCAGAGATTAATGGCAGCTTATGACATTAAGGAGGAGAAAATGATCTTAAGTCATTTCAAGCCCAAGGTACCACAGCCACAGATAGTTGCAGACTACATAAAGACAAACTTAGAGGTCCTCGCCAAGGACATACACCCGATGGACCAAATTGAGCTACACAAGTAGACAGGTGAAATGGTATATGCTACACTAGCAGATAAGACAATGCTGGCCCACCAATTGAAGGAATCATTGAGAAATACATCTAATCAATTGGATTTGGAGAATATGTCTTCCTTGGCCAAGGAGAACAGAATAAATACATTGGAGGAAATTATTATGGAACTAGGGCATGATCCTAAGGATGCCAAGGGAATCAAGGCCCTCATAAGGAAAAATGAAGAAGATATTGCTGCACTTAGAAAGCAATTGCGGCTACCTGCAACCATGCACCCTCAAACTACAGACTTGTACAAGAAAAAGAAGGTGAAGATATGATGGACCTGCTATTGAGGATGAATCAAAGGATAATTCAAATGGAGCAAGAATTGGAGAATGTATTGCAAGGAAAGCCAGGAGAGTCGACCTCCCAGCCACCTAAAACAGCTCCAACAGTCCCCACTGTCCTTCCCACAGTAGCAGCAGCAATCCCTCCTATCATCCCAACATCAACAACAGGTACATCAACCATGGATGCTACAGCAACAGCAACAACAACAACTCCAGAATCTAGCATGAGTATGGAAGAAATGATGAGAGGAGTAAAAGAGCTAGAAGTTCAAATGACAGAGCTGAAAGAGACCAAAGAAAAGTTTTCCAAGCTAGAAGTAAGCTCTGACAAGTCCAAGATAACAGTGGCTGAGAAAACAAGGGAAATAAAGGCCTTGGACAATAAAATAAGGTCCTTAGAAGAAAAGCTTACTCTAGATAAAACTCTAGCTGAAATCAAGAAAATTTTGTGGGCCAAAATTGGCCAGTCTATCACTGACCAATGGCAATCAATTCAGACTATACATGAGCAAATAGAAGTGATAGGCCTAGCTCAATTTGAGACTCAAAAGGCTAGAGCATCATTGGGAAATATGCATGAGCAAGCCAATAGAATGATTCAATTTTTGAAGGCTCATACCCAAGAGCAGCTGGCAGCTCTAGATATCAGGAACAGGATATATACCATTTTGATAGTAAAAAAGGTGCTGACCCTGAGGAATTTTGTACAGACTTTAGAAAGAAAGTGCCAAGAAATGCAGGCAGAAATAAATGCCTTCAAACTAAAGTTTGCAACATTACATTGCAAAGGCTTACCCAGCTTGTTAACCAGCAGTGGAAGACTGCTAACACATGAACAATATGCCAACAAGGTAAATAATTATGTTTCCAATCAAATTACATCATCCTTAAGCACCTCAGGATAAACAGGGCCTCCCTCTGGACAGAGTCTTTATGACAAATTAGAAAATTTGTTCTACATTGAACATGAGATAAATCATCTTTTTGAAGTCCAGCCCAACTTTTATAGATATACTGAAGCTGATGAAACACTGATAAAAATACAAAGACATCAGTTGCCTACAGAATACTGGTGGCAAGGACTGTTGGAGGTTTTACTGAGGTAATTTTGCTTCTATCCCTTTTTTGGTCAGCTACAGGTCAGCAAATTCAAATGCACGGGCCACCTGTCAAAGAGTGAAAACAGCAGAAAGAAGAAGTCAAATTGTGACTACAGCTCATTAATTAATGGTCAAGCACTGATGACAAGGCTGGGACAGCAACATAGCAAAACAATAAGACAGTGAATGCAGGAAACGCAGAGTAAATACGCAGCTACCAGCCGACTTACTCAGTCCAAAAGTCAAATATCTCTGACAAATTACACAGCCAACACACCAACATTTACTGCGGCATTTATTTCTCTCATTTACTTCTTCTAAAGAGTTGGTGAAGGAATTTATTGCTTGAGAACTTATCTACATCATATTTTGTGTCTCCTTTTTGTATAAATACCTCCCGATAATATGTATTTGGGGTTGGTGATTTTCTCTCTGGACTACATTGTAATTCTGAGACTCTCTAATACAAAGGCTGTTTGAAGTTCACTGTTGTTGCACCGTCTAAATGTGGATTTGATGTTTTGGGAACTGTTACAGAATTCCTGTGTCTTTCTATGGATCAATAAGTTGCTCTAACTTGTGTTTATGTTTTCTGTGTTTGCAAATTTCATATATGTTTCATAGTCTTAGTAATAGAGAAAAAGAATATCCCAGAATTTGTTTAAATACACTCTGTGTTCAATCTCTGGTATCAATTATGTTTTCTTCAGAGTTAGTCATAAATAGGAATTCTTAGCTGCTCCTGTTTCTACTGATTCTTTCACTTTGAATATTGCCTAGGAATTATTTACTGATCCTTGATAATATTCATGCACCTTCCCTTTGCCATCATGATGAAGGATTCTTGACTGCCCTTCATCCACTGGCTTACATTCCGTTAACTTCCAGATCTCAAAATTGTTCCAAGACTGATTATCTTTCTCTGTAGCATTACTCTTTACCAAAGAAAACACTTTCAGCAGTACATCATCATTGACCCAATTTTGCCAATGGTATAAACTATTTTGGACTTGTATCCCAGCTCTATTCGAGATCACCATCCAACAAATTTAAAAATCAAACTCCGTGCATCATAACTAGCCTAAAATACTTCAAAACAAAGCTAAATTACGAAGAGAGAGCCCTCTCTGGTTGCAGGTTGGCTAGAATCTGCAGCTAAAAGACTGGTTGGTGGTTACCTCGGCCGTATTCCCTTCTGGAGGCAGGGAACAACCTGAGTGATAACATTTGGGATAATTGAATTTTTGGGATTATATAATAAAATAAAAAATTAATATGAAGTGAATGAGTGGAGTGGGTAATATCCCTTAAGGATAATGTAACATGTAATATTTGCACGCTTTACATACACTTAATACTTAGGATAAAATTCTTTTGAGGGTTTTTGAATGAAATATGTTTTAATGTTGGGGGGGGGTTACTTTTCCTAGGTAAATGAAATTTAACCTTAGGAAAAGGGGTTTTATGAAGGGGAATGAATTTTTTGTAGGGGATTTTAACACTTGGTGTCAATAAGTCATTAAGCTGATGGTCTGGTCCCACCAAAAGTCAGAGAAATGCTCTGAGCCTCTTTCCCTTAAAGGATTTAAGTACTTAGAACTTATTTATGGGAAATTAGTAAGTAGAGGGGTGAAATGACTGAGGGGATGTTAAATAAACCACTTTGTTTACTACTTATGCACATTTGAATGATGTATTTAAACATGATATAAGTGCTTTTGTGTAATCACTTGATATTTCTGCAACCTTTCTTTTACTTACCCATTTACTTACCCTACCATTTTTTCTTCATTTTATTTGGGTGCATTTATGCTAGCAAACCATTATCAATCCTTTTCTTTTACAAAGTAGAATATCTAATTCTAACCTTATATCATCCAAGGGCTCAGATTAAACTGATGAGCTCCTTTTATTTTCTCTACCTATCTAATGATCCAAGGTTAAACTGTTTGGTCAAATTTTATTCTCTAACTATAAACATAAAATTCAAAGCATGGTGTAATCAAGATTAAACAATATGATTACCATGGATTGTGGAAATAATAACAAGATACACAAAATAGTTATTATGCGTAAAAGTAAATAGTAGTGGCATTTTAACTTGCACACTTTCATGGTCTCTTTTGTTTTTTGGGGTTCATATATTTTCATTTTTTGACCTTATCTCATTCTTTTTCATCCTTTGATTTTTCTTTTAGGACATACCCTTGTTACATTGTTTTTAATATAGAAAATTTTTTCAGAAAGCAAAGGTATGTACAGTATTACAAGGCTTAACCTTAGTCATTCAAAATTATGACTCCTATTGGTATAGGAACCTAACAGTGGCTCCACTTTGGGATAGCATTTTCTAGTGAAATGTCAGGAACTTTAAAAATCATTGGCCTTTGAATTGTTGTCGATATTACCTTGCAAAGTGTCCTTCTACAAATCTGCATTATTGATACTTATGATAGTAAATATTTTAATTCTTAGGTCCTTCTCTTTGGGCTTTGACTTCAAAGATCACCACCCAATCCAAACTAGACTTTGTCAAATAAATTATGTATAAATGGGAAATGAAAATTAGTAACTTGGTTGAAAGTAATGTTTTAGCATTCGACCATTCACTGGCCCACCTTCTGCATCTGTACCATCACTTTCTCTCAAGAAGAAAGCATTGTTTCCTTTGTAAGCATAAATGACATAGGGAACTTTCAATAGGAAATAAAATTTCCCATGTTTACCTTTGTCTTCACTCCTTGAATCCCACTTGAGCACTTTGTCACCAAATAGAAATATTCAGCCTTCGGTCTCTTATCAAAAATATTTTTAATCCTCTCCTGCACAATAGGTCCCTCTTCTCTGGTTTTTTGTAGATGAACAGTTTGGTTGATTCTTCTCTGGATACTATTTGGTTCAACCTACAATTCTTGAAGCATCTTCATTACTAGTACTCCCAAAGAGGATGGAATGAAAGCTTCCATCCCATAAACTAGTTGATAGGGAGAAGTACCAATTGATTTATTAGTAGTTAAAATGTTTGCCATAAGGCATTGACTAGCTTTTTATTCCAAGTTTCCTTATTGTCCTCTAGTAACTTCTAGATGATGTTAACCAGGCTTTTGTCTGAGGATTCTTCTAGTCCATTTCCTTGAGGGTAATAGGCTGTATAATGGCCTAGGGTGATATGATATTTATTGCAGAAATATATCATTCTTTTGGATTTAAAGGCTGCTACAATATCAATAACGAGCTTAGTTGGACATCCAAATCTTGATAGAATATTGTTTTCAAGGAAGGTTATAATAATAGTATGTGTGGCTTGCCTTGAAGGTATGGCCTCTATCCATTTTGTAAAGTAGTCTGTGGCTGTGAGGATCCATTGTGTTGGGCGGAGGAGGGTGGGTGAATTTCATCAATGAAGTCTAAACCCCATTGTTGAAAGGGTAGTTCAATAGAGACTGGCTTGAGGGGCAAAGGTGAGATATTTTTCTTCCCATAAAAAATTTGACATTTGTGATAGGAGGTCACATATTTTTTGACATCAGAAAAGAAGGTAGGCCAGTAGAAACCAGCTTTAAGGATTTTATTTGTAGTGGTCTTCCAGTAAATATGTCCTCCACAGTCACCTACATGAAACTGTTGAAAAAATTTGTCAGATTCATCTTTTCATAAGCAATTAAGAAGAGTACCTTCATGATCTCTCTAAAACGGAGCATTTTCTAATATACAAAATTTCAAGGATTTCATCTTCAAAAACCTACTTTTAGTCCTAGATAATTAGGATTATATTGTAAGTTCAGTAAAATATAAATAATATCAGCATACCAAGGTGATTCAATAAAGGCCTAGCTAATTTGTGGAGTCGTCCTCTCCTCTCCATCATCAATTGCTACAATAAAATTTATATCCCAGGCCGAACACATCGATTCAGCCATGAGCTTGGCTAACCCTTGGCCCTTGATTAAATTAGTAGGTTTGATTTCTATATCATACTCTAAAACAGTAGCAATCCAGTTTCCCATTTTTCCATCAGGACCATCCTAAGTTACGATGTCTTTGACTACTGAATTTGGAACATGGGCTACTATATGAGAATATAAGATGTATACCCTAAAGTCCTTAATGGCTTTGACTAAATCCAATTCTTATTTTTCCATTATATTGTATTTCAAGGGGGCATCTCTCTGGGCTTTGCTAAAGAAAGCAATGGGTTTTTCATAGCCCTGGTCATTTTTCTGCAATAGAACTGCAGCAGTTGTGTGTTTAGAAGCAAAGGAGAACAAGACAAAATATCTGTCAAATTTAGGACTGATTAACACAGGTGTTTTAGTTAAAGCCAATTTAATATCTTCAAAGGATTTTTTAGCCTCAGTAATTCATTTTATGGTGGAATATTTTTTCATCATATTGTTTAGTGATCTAATTAATTCTGCTATATGAGATATAAATCTTCTAAGAAAATTATTTTTTCCTAAGAAATCTTGTAACTCTTTAATGTTCCTCGAGTGTTGTATTTATAAGATGGCTTCTATTCTCGTATGGTCTATTCTTATACCATCTTTTGAAATTATGTGACCTAACAACTTTCCTTCTTCTAACCTAAACAAAGACTTTTTAGGGTTCAAGGAGATTCCAGATTTCCTGCATTTAATAAAAACTTGTCTTAGATAATCCAAATGTTGATTTTCAGACTTTGAAAATACAGTAATATCATATATATATATCACAAGAAAGTCATGAATTTCTTTTGCAAAGGCTATATCCATAGCCCTTTGGTAAGTGGCTCCTACATTCATTAGCCCAAAAGGCATTTTCACATACATAAATGTGCCCCAAGGAGAAGTAAAGGCAGTTTGGGTTGGTCATCAGGATGAACCAAGATTTGATTGTAACCAGAAAGCCCATCCAATAATGAGATTCTAGTTGATCCAACTACTCTTTGTAGAATGTGGTCCATTTTGGGGAGAGGGTAATTGTATTTTAGTGACACTTTGTTGAGGTTTCTGAGATCCACACAGAGTTTGATCTCACCAGTTTTCTTTCTAGTTGGAACCAAGTTTGAGACCCAATCATAAAATATGATTGGTGCTATTATTTCGGCATCATACATTCTCTGAATTTCTTTTTCAATTGTAGGTAACAAGACAGGATTAATCCTTCTAAGTTTTTGTTTGAAATGCTTTTGATTTTCTTTAATGGGAATTTTGTGTTGGATGATGTTGGTGTCATAGGATTTGAGGTCCTGATAACTCCAAGAAAATACATCTTCAAACTCTTTCAACAACTCAATGTAGTTTACTTTTTCAGTTGGGGGTAATGATTTTGAAAGTTTGACCAATTTAGGATTCTCATCGGTGACTATATTACATTCCTCTATATCAGACCTTAATGGTTCCATTCTAGGTTTCGTAGGAGCATCATTTGAATCAAATAAATATTCCAGAGGGGCTAATCCCTTTGGTAAGAAGTTATCCTTGAGATTAATTACTTCAGTTTCTTCACTGATTATTTCATTAATCTCAATGCTCTAAGTTATCTACATATGATTTATTAAATTTTGTTGGATTGAATCTATTTGGTTTGTCACCTTCTATCTCACTTATTTCTAACTCATCCTTAGTATAATGATCCATAGATGTATCGGTATCTATATTGTTATTTATAAACTCTTCTTCTGAAATTAAAAATTTATTTATTTGCTTGTCATTAGAAAATATTTGCAAATTCTTCAAATTATCTGGAATTGCAGGTCTGTGCCTAACTTCAACAGTGTACTGATGGTTAGGTTGGAAGGGTAATTTGTAGGTGCTGGCAAACATTGCTAAACCATGGGCTTGCATATTGTGTTTTCTAGGGATTACTACAAGCTCTGTTTCTAGGAAAGTGTTAAGTATTTCTACGATAGTTCCTCTATAACAACTTAATATAGGGTCCTTTGTCATATATACAACATCAATCTGTTTTATAATTAGTTCAAAGTCTCCCATGACAGAAAATCTTTTAGCTCCTAGATTCATAACTAACTTAAGATCTAGAATTAATGCTTCATACACCAACATATTATTAGTACATTTAAAATTCAATCTATATGCATGGCCTTCTGAGTGATTATTTTCCAAATTATATACCCACACTCCTGCTCCTGCTCCTAACTTATTGACTAATCCATCAAATTCTAAATGCCATAATATATCATGCTCATAATTTTCACTATTTGGTGCAACAAACGTTTCATCATTTATAGTAGTTTGACCATGTTGTTCATTGGAAAGTTTTGTAGTTTGGTTAGTTTCATTTTGTGTAGAAACTGCAATTTCTTTTTGTTCTGTATTAGTGCTGTCTGAAATTTCTTCTTGTGTTTGATCAACATTATACAGGATAAAAGAATCAATATATGAGTGTATGGAGTGTAACTGTATTAGTTTTGAGGCTGATCCTGGCTACTGACCATATATTTCATTAAGGTTTCTTGTTATAGTTTCTTAGGTTGTCCAAAAATAGAGATTGTTCCATATGACATATCTAATTGTAAGGATCCCTGAAGTTTGGCTACCCATGATCTACATAACAACATGCCATAATTTGGTGGGATGTAAGCAACTACAATATCCATAAGGTTGCTTTTGGCAGGATATTGGACTAAAGTGACACACAAGTCTTTAATCAGTCCTAGACACTTTACCTAACTAGAGTCAAATGAGAATAAGTCTTTATAAGACCTTGTAATGTCTAGGTTTAATTTATCCATTACTGATTTGGGCATTATGTTGTGAGAGGCCACAGAATCCAACATTGCATTGTGTAGAATTTTATCATGGATACTAAGGCTAATGTAAAAAGGTGGAACTCCTCCTTCTAATGGTTTGCCACAAACATCTAGACCAAATATGAGCTCTAGTTGGTCATCAAACAGGTTGACTGAATCCTCATTTTCAGCAATGTTTAGTTCTATTAAGGGAACTAAAATATTTAGCTTTTCTATCTCTGCTTCCAGATTGATTAGTTCTATTAAGGGAACTAAAATCTTTAGCTTTTCTATCTCTGCTTCCAGATTGAATGGCAAAGAGGCTTTTTCTATTTTAAGGTTATGAATTTTTGAAATAGGGACTTGAGTAGGCTTGTCTTGTTTTCCTTTATTGGGGATCTCCTTATGTGGATTTTCAGATTTGATGTTTTGAGCTTTGTCCACTGGTGAATTAGGTGGAATTGAGGTGGGTGGCAGATCAACAGCAAGTTGATCAGAGGTTATATCTACAATGGTGTAGCCAGAAGGATTTGGGTTCTGCCTAGGGAGAATTTGGAGGATTTTTGAAACAAGGGCTTCTTCTATTTTCTTGGGTTGACTTTGTAATGTTTTCTTGGTTTGGTCAGGGACATCAAAATTCTTCTTGCTTCATAGACTATACTATTTATGTACTTCAAAGATGGCAGAATCATATGCTTGTTTGTAATCAAATGATTCTCCAGAATGGATTTGTAATTGTTGCAGCATATGCAGTTCCTATTCATCTTGGGTTAGAAAAATAATGTTCTCATCATTTACTTCCATTAGGTTAATTTTTGTATCTTGTTTTGTATCTTTAGGATGGGATGTCTCTAAATAATTATGTTGAAAATGAGGCCTAATGTTCCGATCTGGTCCATTTTTCCCAATGTTTTGGTTTTGGTTTTTTCTAAAATTTAGGTTTCTAACAGGAGGTGCTTGTTGGTTCTCCCATTGGGGTTTCATTTCTATGTTATCTATTCTATCCATTATTTTTTCCATACTTTTGGCCAAGCTATCTATTTTAATGTCAGAGGGTGAAGCTTCATCCTTTGCGGTTCCTCTTCTTTCATTTTTGACTCTAACCCTTTTAGCTAACAAATTAGCTTCGACACTAACAACTACACTTTACATCTTTTCTAATGTTGGGGGCTTTCTTTCCCTAAGTTGGTATGCCATATCTGTGTCAAAACCATCATGGATCTTTATTAATGCTAAGTTAGGTGGGGATCTAAGATTAATTGGGATGGCGTTATATATATTATTAAATCTGGTGCACTAATCTTGAACAGTTTCATTAGTTCCCCTTCTAATATTCTCATATTTTGAAAGTATTTGTATGGGATTTTTTTTCTTTTCCCATTTGTTCAAAAATTGTCGGTGAAATGCATCTAAACTATCAATACTATTAACAGACGATGCTATAAACCATTTCCTAACATCACTAGCTAAAGTCTAGGCCAAGAGTATCATTTGAACATTATCTATGTCAATCTCATTCAAATAAAAGTAATCTATTATCTTGTTAACATGTTGTTGTGCAGTGTAATGTCCTGTGCCATCAAATTGAACAATTTTACTTTGGTGGTCTGCTAGCATAGCATCAAGTTGGGCAGGTAAAACAAGAGGAGCATATCTATTTTCCATGGCTGTAAGATGGGAGGGACTGAGATGTGGGGTTGAGGTACTCAGAGATAATGTAGTAGTGGATGAATAACTAGGACTAGTAGGTGAAAAATGGGTGATGATAGGTTGGTGAGGGAGAGTGTTAGTGCTTGGATCTACCTCACTGTTACAGGGAAAAGTGTCCGTTTAGAACTACTCTATCCCACTAAGGTGTGACAGCTACCTTAGAAACAAACAGAGAAAAGCTACTTTTGTATTTCCTTTATGAATTATAGATAGAGAGGAAATAAAGAACCAACCTGTGTCTTGCACTAATCCTTTGATTCGATCCCTCTCTTCTTCGATAGTCTCCAGCTACCTGCTCACTAGCACTCCTAGCTTTAAAAAGTACCTGTAAGATCACAGAAGCATAGCACTATACAAAGACATGGATCTATATTCATAAACAACTTAGGATCAGATTTAAATTGACCATACAAATGTAACAAGCATCAATGGTACAAAAGCATGGAGGAGAACTCAAATAGCTTTTATTGATAAACAAGAAAAGATCCAGGAGGAGTTACAGCCAGTGGTTCCAACCCAGCATCAACCTCCCAGCAAAGAAGCCCCTCTTCACCTCAAACAAAGCATAGATCACCCAACAATCTGATGTTTGTCTCTAGAAACCAACAACAATTCCTTACAATATGCAAAATTCCAGCCTCTGGATCTTTGGGATGAGGGATCCATATATAGATATCTGTAAGGAGGATGAGTCAGCTTGTGATTTGATTAGTTTCTTCTCTTTGTCAGTTCTTTGCTTCCACTTGGAGACTGAGGGCCTCTTACTCATCCTTGGTCGAATTCAGTGAGGCAAGTGTCACAGAAGAAGATTCTGGAAGCTTCCATTGCCTTTCCACCTCACGGAATGGCACTACCATTTGTCATTTCTCGCCCATCGCGCCCCATAGAAGGGAGTTTTGAAATGCAATGCACCCTCACAGTGCATTTGGGTGAGATGCAATGCACCTAGCCAGTGGAGCAGCTGTAATGATCCTGTTTTGACCAATTTTGAGTAGTTTTTCATGGAGAACTTCTGGGAGAAGCTGTAATCTGTTGACCTTGTTCCTTTAGGGGTTAGAAAAACACTTTTAGGGACTTAGGAGCCCTTGTTTTATGGACATTTCATGCTTGGAGTTGTAGGACACAAAATTTTCTATAACAGTTGTCCCCTAAAGTATGAGGCCGTTAACCTTTTGGTGTCAGGTGAAATGCTTTATTATGAGGATCCGAAGTTCTTTCAATGCTGGGAGGAGACATGTAATAAGATACAATACAATACATTATCTTCATAATATTTTCATGATCCAGCTGAGGCGGGCATTCCCATGCTCAGCTTTATAAATTCATTTTCATGTACATAGGACAGACAACCGTCTGAGTGTAGACTGATGATTCTGATAGAGCCATCATCCTTTTGGTAGGATGATTATCTGTGCTGCAATGCTGTACATTTAATGTCTTTATTTCCCTGAATATATATTGCAGCCCAGATGGATGAAACTAGATCCAGGGTCTTCAATCTCGTCCGATCTTCACTCGAAGTACAAGTCGATCCATGTGAGAAATGTTCTGAAGTCGAACATGGAAAGACATCGCTTGATTACCAGTGAATGATGTAAACTGTTAACAAGCGCGAGAGGAATCAGTGATAATGATAATGACCCTCAAGGTACTGCAGTACAATTCACGTGGTGTGAATAAAGGACTTGGCGTCAAACACCACGCAAAATCTTTCGGTCGAAGGCCATTGATGTAAACCTGTCGCCGGAAGTGAGAAACTTGCCATTGAGGCATGCAAGCTTCAAAGTACTGAATGGGGTGTTCCTAGATCAACTTCTTGGATAATGAGCTGATGTCGACAAGAAGTGATCCATCACAGGAGGGCCTTAATGAATCCCACATCAATGACACAGAACGGATCAAATGATTTTGATGGAGGTTAAAACGATCTGGTGATATAAGGTTCAGGGTGGCGGTCATGAAAGAATGGAGTATAATGTATGGTAGTGGGTGAGACACATGTGACTTCTCTGGATGAATTCTCTTGAACATATCGGCGACACTGATGTGATGGATTGGTAGCATTAACCCAAAATGTGGATGGTATGGCGTGACCATGGTGATGTGACCAGTGAATGAAACAACCCAACCCGACTCGGACACGGAATGGAAGTGTCATGTTCAAGAGCGACTTGCTACCAACAAAGTTTCTTTGAGTTTTCTTCCCAATTTTCCCCAGTCATTGCTGACTAGTACCTCTTTATTTTTGTCAATCTTGAGGAGGATAACATATTCTTGTTCTATAATTTGACCTTCGGGCAAACCCATCGCTATGTTTTAATGAGCCTAGCGATAGTGAAACTCGTTCTCGTCTAAATACAAGTTTGTCGCTATTAATATTTTTAACGAGTTTAACGACAAAGATAACTCGGTCCTTTTCAATTTTAGAGAGTCTGAAAAGGAACGTAAAGGTAACTCCAAAATTCCTTTTTCGTCATCTAATCCCTTAAGTCCGAAAAAGTATAAAACAATACAGAAGGGATTAATTTTCGATAGTTTTAACGAGCCGAACAAAACAAGCACTCGATCTTTTTGTGTAATAATCCCTCAGGTCCAAAAATATTAAAATCTAGAGGAGGGATAACACTTCCTGTCCCTTTAACGAGATGGAGAGGCCAATGGCTTGGCAATATTTTCATATTTTACAAGTCAGTTGAAAAGAGCTTAAAGGTGACTCGTCTTTTGAGGAACGAGTGATAAAACGGGTAGCAGCTGATTCCAGGTAAGGTTTGGAATTCTCCAATCACGACAGTGTCACAAGGATGGCTAATGAAATCACTCTTCATAACTGTTCCTCAAAATGGGTAAACAATCAAATGGAGGTGAATGATCGGCCAATGAAAAGTGGAGGTGACAGTGCAAACACGACCAAGGCTTTAATGGCTGAAGTACTACATTCACGATGGTTATTTACCGGGGGAATAGTTCATTTTTTAATGAGCTTAAACGCGGGTGGAAACATTTTCTCATGTATTATGTTTATTTTTTAACGAGCTTGAACTATGTGCTAAAACTGCTCGATGCGGGTTTATTTTTTAACGAGCTTGAACCTTGCGGTAACACTGCTCGATTAATCCAGTCGTGTGATAAGAATGTCTCATGTGAAATGGAAACTTTTAGAGTTTTGCCCCACATCCTTTCTTTATGCAAGTTAGGAGACGACCAATCCTACGATTTTAAAGGGTTAGAGGTCCTACAAATTTAAAAAATAAATAGTCGCTCTTCGCTTGCACGTCAAAAGGCTTGCATGCCCCTAGGTATAAAACAGAGTTTCAAGGTTACCCCTTCTTTAGTCCGTTAAAACATTTGTTTTACCGAGAGAGGCCTACCTCTTACAGGTTACCAAAGATCGCTCCATTTACAGGGTAAACAAAACACTTCTTCGGCGATGTCTACCGAAATAGACAAAGGTGAGTGAAGGAGGCTACTCCACTCACATAAATTTGACAAGAGAATCTTGTTCTAGAATAACCCCTCTTCCAATCACGGACGGGGGTACAGACTAGTCATATTCTCCCGCGGAAACCTACCCTACACCCGAAGTTTTCCTGCTGAAGCAGACTAGGGTGCATGCCCCCTGGGTTTCAGTCATATCCCTCCGAATCACTCGCGCTCATCGGGAGGACGGACTGGAGATTGAGACATTTCTTGTGTGAAAAGACCATTTAGGGATGGTTTATGACTATTTGCTCTGTATGATCTGGGAAATGAAAGCTGGTCCATGAGCTTGACCACTCTTCCTTCGTGCGGAAAACACATTACTCTAAAGAGTGAGGAGACAATTGATCCCATGCAATAAATATAGTCTCGTCCAAGGAGTAGATTGTAATCCAGGGGTCCTTGAACTACCATTACATTCATGTGAACGGTTTTCCCTCTCAATATTATGGGCACATCGGGAAGGATCCCTAACGGTCGACTCGTTCCCTTATCAAAGCTGTCAGATTTCTCATCTCAGGCAAAAGCAATGGCGAACCAAGCACTTTCCAAGTAGTTGAGGAAAGGATACTAACAGAAGCCCCCTCATCTATGATGGTACCAGCCATAACCATTCTATATATTTGAACAATAATTTGGAATGGTACACTAGCTGCTAAACGCGGTCTGCCTAGTTGATTCCAATCGAAGGAGACAACTAGGTTTCCTGGAGGTGGGACCGAATAGACGGCCGGGTACGACTCTGACGAACTTCCTTCCTGCGGTAAAGGAACGGGTAAATTTCCCCCATGTTCGTTGGAGTCTTTGCTTATGAAAATAATTTGGATGGTGTCATCCTTGTTCTCTTCAGTGATTGTGTCATCGTTGGACGATGATGGGAGATCGCACAATAATTCTGCGAAAACTAGAGCTTTCTTTGACTTGGATTTTACAAATTCCAGATCAAACTCTTGTAGGATTGCTATCCATTTTGAATATTTGCCCCCCAGCAACTCTCGCAACAATATATAAGTCATGGGGTTGCAATCTGACAGAATGGTAGTTTTTTGAAAGAGGACATAGTGTCGAAATCTCTGTATCGCTTGAACAACTGCGAGTGCTAGCTTTTCAACGTAAGAATATTTGCTTTCTATATCATTTAAGTTTTTACTTAAATAATATATAGGATGTTCAATTCCATCGACCTCTTGAACTAAAACCATTGTGATGGTCGTATCCGCTGCAGCCAGATACATGTTAAAATCTTTTTGATAATCAAGAGCGTACATTAGTGATGCTTTCATTAGGGAATATTTTAAAGCATCAAAGGAAGCTTGCGCAACCTGATCCCAGACAAAGGGTACTTCCTTTTTCAAAAGACGTGTATAAACTTTAGCAAGTTCGGCGTAATTTGGAATGAACCTCCTCAGAAATTTCTCTTTCCCTTGGAGTTTCTGAATCTGAAGCAAATTTGAAGGTGGAGGTAAATTTATGATTACCTGGACCTTACATGGGTCGAGACGAATCCCGTCCTTTGAGACTACAAAGCCAATTAAACGACCAGAACTGACACAAAATACACATTTGTGTGGATTGATTCGTATCTTGTAGTGTCGGCAACGTAGAAATATCGCTCTTAAATGCTGCGGGTGATCAGTCCGCTTTCGCGAATGAGTCGGAAGGTCGTCGAGGTATGGTTGAACGATGTTTTGATGTCATGGAAGGCATAATTCATTTCCCTCTGAAACGTCGCCCCTGCGTTCTTTAAACCAAAGGGTAATTTTCGATATGCGAATGTGCCCCACGGACAAATAAATGCAGTCTTTGACTGGTCCTGTGGGCGGATATTTATTTGATTATACCCAGAGAATCCATCCATGAATGAAAAGATTTCACATCTGGCGCATTCATCAATTATCTGGTCAATGAAGGGTGTAGGGTAGTTGTCTTTTGGACAAGCTTGATTTACAACCCTATAATCGACACACACTCTAATTGTTCCTTGCTTTTTCATAACAGGGACAATATTCGATACCCAATCGGTTAGAGGAACCGGGTAGATGAAACCAGCATGGAGAAGTTTTTCAACTTCTACTTTAATGGCAGCGGCTTTTTTGGGGTGTACCTGCTGTAGCCGTTGTCGTACTAGTTTGACATCTGGATACATCTTAATTTTGTGTTCAACGATACTCGAGTCAATGCCTGGCATTTCATCATATGACCAAGCAAAGACATCTCTAAATTCGCGAAAAAGAGCATTATATATCTCTAGTTCTGAAGGAGAACAACATTTGCCGACATAAATATTCTCTACAACATCTGTTTTGGTCGAGATATTTATGGCGATAGTCTCTTCAATATTGGACAAGTTTCGCTCGGAATCCACCGTGTTTACAGTATTTGATAGGAATTCAAAAACTGAAGGATGATACAGGTCATCTTGATTATCTTCTCCACAATCCGGAAGAAGGGAACGATGGTGGGAATCATTCCATGGTGTCCCTTCAATTACCGTAGATTGAACAATTCCTTCATTGGTGACATGCACTCACGACCAAGGATCTGAAGGGGTACCATATTCTCTAGACCTATATATCCAAACGCTTGATGAGCGTTGATTTGGGTTTTCCTCCCATGCTAGGAACATTGATTGCTACAATATTTCCATTGGGCTTGGGGGTAAAACCACTGCATGATCCATTACGATATCGTTTTCTGAGATCTTTTTAGAAGATATCATGTTGCAGGTTCCTATCGATGCTACTTCCGCCAGATTGATTGGAGGTGGAAGAGCGAAAGTTCCCATTAGTATAGGATCTTTTAGCAGGCCTACTCTGATATTCTGAAGCGAATGGGGGCTTCCATGGATCATGGGAATGCTTCCATTAACTTGAGAACAATTGGGGAGGAAGTTTTGTTAATCGACGATTGTAATCCCTCCTTGAAAGGGAAATGCAATCTTTCTAAAATAGGTCGACACAATAGCTGCCATGGCATATATCCATGGTCTTCCTAGTAGGATGTTGTAATCAAGATTCCCATCGATGACTTCAACATCTATTTCTACCGTTTTCCCTCCTAGTTCAAATTTCAAGTTACTTAGGATACCATATGGGGTATATTTCCTTTCGTCGAATGCTTTTAATGTCGTCGAAGATCGCGACAAGGTTGGAGATCCTAAATTTTTCCAGCAACTCATCGACATAATGCATGTAGATGTCCCCTCATCAATAATCGTTCGATGAACAGTTTTGTTGAGGGATTTCACTTGAACAAGGAAAGCTAGTTGAGTTGGCAATTGGAACACTTGTTCTAACTTTAATAGGAGATTTGGAACCGGTTAAACGAGTTCGCTTTGTCCGTACTGGCTTCGATTTCAGAGACAAAGACGGTTGTCTCGTAAGCCTCTGCGAATGACGGGGTTTCAATTGACTTTCTTCCACGATTGTGGATTACTCGATCAACTAAAATAAAGGGGAAGTATGTTTCCGAATTAAATGAATTTTAAACGCTTCGACACAACTTGTCTTTTTATTTTTTAAGAGTCGAGAAAAAACAAAAGATGACTCTAGTCGCCTTCGATTTTTAATGAGCCTGAAGTGACAAGTGCTCAGATGGACCTTTTCCGTTAAGGAGTCCGAAAAGGAACGAAAGGGACTACTATGGAAGTCTAGGTAGAGGGAGTACCAAACCAATCGCAAAACTGCAGAATACTTTTTACGGTACGGCAGTCAATCTTCCCGAATGTTGTGTTCAGTGCATTGCGATCGATAGGGTGGCAGACACGGCTTCCTATGGATAAAGGATTTAAGCCTATAGGGGTCTCCCAAAATATACTCGACGGTACGTGGGAGCACAAGTCCGTACTGGCACATATCGTCTCAAAGTGGAGGAATCACCCAACCATCAGTGAGGACAACAGTTACCAGGCTTTACGACGCCGGAATACATCTCTAGCCTAGACCTCTAAATGTTGTGCATTAAATTCCAAAGCGTTGTTAGATTCATTGAATTTATTTTAAGTTGATCTTGTTTATGAATTTTTCCTTTCGAGTTCACCACAAGATGTAGATGTAATTCCTAAAATGTAATCTAAAGATGATAAACAAACTTTTTATCTCTTTTGTGCAATGAAAATCATAGCTACTAGGGAAAAGAAAGACAGAATCTTTTCACAAAGAGCAAAGAGCACACTATAAATGCACTTTCCTAAATCAAGCCAAATAGACTGTCTATATGCAAATGCACATGCATGTATTTGTTTTCGACTTTCTTAGTATTGATGCTAAAAAGAAAGTTGATGTACAAATCTGAATTTCTTTTCAAGCGACAAACATAAACAAGCTCTTTTTTGAAATCAAAAATAGAGATGATTACGACACCTTACGATTTTGAAATGAACACTCGTTCTTGACACTAGAAAATTACAAATTTAGACCAAAGGCAATAGTAACAGGATAACCGACCATCAACAGTAATCAAAATTTCTCCTATGATCGAAATCGACACTTGTGATAGATTCAAATCAAAGGACGAGAGTACGACTATGCTACTTTTGCAAAGGAAAACTGTAAACGACTCAACAAACAAACAAAAACATCTACAGTTTTTTTATACCAAGGAGGCAGAATAATAGCAAGGAAAAGGGGTTTCAAACAGACATATACTGATCACAGGTAGCAAAATGCAGGGATAGAACTGGAAAGAATGAAGCATAAGAACCACAGCTGCACAGAGCTAGTCTGATCAGCGTACCTGTAACACAGAGAATCTGAAATGCAGCGCAGGTTGTCCCTTCAAGAAGTGTGATGAAATTCAAAATCTCTAAACAGTACCTGCGCTGGGCCAGAAACGAGACTCTGTCCGGGTTCCGGGTCATAGTTTGCAGTTCAGTCCTTGGTTTTTGGCCGAGTAAAAACCAATCAGTAATGCAACAATCAGGGGTAGATCTAAGGAGGATCTAAGAGCTATCACAAGGGCAATCAGATAGTTTGTGAATCAGCTGTTTAAATCATAAACAGATCCAGTGAATGGACTGAATCAGTAGTTATCTACTTTGCATTTGTTATGGCAAATGCAGTTCGAATGCTACTTATAAGTTTATGAAACAAACAACAAAGAATGATAAACAAACAAACTAATTATCTCCCCAGCAGAGTCGCCATTTTGTTACAGGGAAAAGTGTCTATTTAGAACTACTCTATCCCACTAAGGTGTGACAACTACCTTAGAAACAAACAGAGAAAAGCTACTTTTGTATTTCCTTTATGAATTATAGATAGAGAGGAAATAAAGAACCAACCTATGTCTTGCGCTAATCCTTTGATTCGATCCCTCTCTTCTTCGATAGTCTCCAGCTACCTGCTCACTAGCACTCCTAGCTTTACAAAGTACCTGTAAGATCACAGAAGCATAGCACTATACAAAGACATGGATCTATATTCATAAACAACTTAGGATCAGATTTAAATTGACCATACAAATGTAACAAGCACCAATGATACAAAAGCATGGAGGAGAACTCAAATAGCTTTTATTGATAAACAAGAAAAGATCCAGGAGGAGTTACAACCAGTGGTTCTGACCCAGCATCAACCTCCCAGCAAAGAAGCCCCTCTTCACCTCAAACAAAGCATAGATCACCCAACAATCTGATGTTTGTCTCTAGAAACCAACAACAATTCCTTACAATATGCAAAATTCCAGCCTCTGGATCTCTGGGATGAGGGATCCATATATAGATATCTGTAAGGAGGATGAGTCAGCTTGTGATTTGATTAGTGTTTTCTCTCTGTCAGTTCTTGCTTCCACTTGGAGACTGAGGGCCTCTTACTCATCCTTATTCGAATTCAGTGAGGCAAGTGTCACAGGAGAAGATTCTGGAAGCTTCCATTGCCTCTCCACCTCGCAGAATGGCACTGCCATTTGTCATTTCTCACCCATTGCACCCCACAGAAGGGAGTTTTGAAATGCAACGCACCCTCACAATACATTTGGGTGAGATGCAACGCACCTAGCCAGTGGAGCAGCTGCAATGATCCTATTTCGACCAATTTTGAGTAGTTTTTCATGGAGAACTTCCGGGAGAAGCTGTAATCTGTTGACCTTGTTCCTTTAGGGGTTAGAACAACAATTTTAGGGACTTAGGATCCCTTGGTTTATGGACATTTCATGCTTGGAGTTGTAGGGCACAAAAATATCTATAACACTCACACTGAAGGAAGGTAGCTCTAGGGTAACATCAAACCACACTTAACCAGGAAGCTAGCCCTACCAGGTCGGGAGAGGGCTCTCTCCTTGTTAATCTCAATTGGGATATTGGAAATTAGGGTTGATATGACCGAATTTAATGTAGATTTTAGGCTAGGTATAGTAGCTCAGGGTTTTTTGGGTTTATTTTTAGGTTTTGGTTACTAGATCAATTGGAGAAGGTAGATCAGTTCCGAGAAATCAACTCAATGATACAGTCATGTTCTGTGGGACGAGGTAGACAAGGGTTTATGTATTAGAAATGGATTAATATGGTAGATTAAGATAGCTGAAGAGCTCTTTAAACAGTTGAAAACATTGAAAACGAAATGTATTCCCAAGACAAGGAACTGTAAATTACTTTATTTTATCTATTCACCTGGATTCATTTAGTTTAGAAGAGAGAGAGATGTGGAAAAAAAAAGAAAACTCATTACAAAGAAGAAGCAATGCATAAACTCACTGTCACAAGAATCCCACAAAAATAGCTGTGAAACCTGGTTATATTCCTTGCCAGAATACTGATACAAATATTCAATGAGTGCCAACACTTTTGCCAAAGTCCAACCTTTTCAAATCACTGAAAAAGTACATAATATAGGCAAGAAAACTACTCATGCTAGCTATCAGGGGTCGAATCCATGAGATGAGGGGTGGTTTCAGCCATATCTAAACTAGGAATACAAAAGTAGGCAGTGGAACAACGTGCCTCTAAAACCAAGGGAACCAATTCATTCAGCTCAAAACCACCTTTGGCTTGATGTATCTACCCTATCAAGTGTTTTAAATCTATAATTACATCAAGTTACATCATTTACCATGCTAACATTTACCAGGAGGACGACAAAAAGTCAACTGTAGAAAAAACTAGGAAAAATTTGACTTTTCTAGCAAAACTGACAAAATTCATTTAATGCACAACACCAAAAATCTAATGCGTAGTGCCACTTCAGGGCTAGTTTTGGAGGCCTTTCTGGTGTCCAAATCAGGTGAAAGTTGGCTTGTTGGAAAGAACTACCTGTCTAGTTTCTGGAGCAATTTGAGTTTTCTGATTTGGAACTAATTTGCCCCTCCAAACGCTGATTCTCCCAAGACTGCTTTCTGCGTGGCAAAAACGTGGCAGAGAGGGCACTTTTTCGGGTGTTTTTTTCCCTTTTGGTGACCAAGACCTTGTCCAAATCTTCTCAATATTTCTAGGTTTACTTATTTTTCCACATTGATTCCAAATATGCAGGCCATTTTGCAAATAGAGGTCCCCAAAAAAAGCACAGTACCAATGGTGTTGCGCACTTATTGGGTTTTCCTGTGTTGCAAAATTTAATGCGCAACGTCATTGATTTAATGCGTAGTGCCACATTCAAACCCAGTTTTGGAGGCCTTCCCACTGTCAAAATTAGGTGTAGGATAGATTTTTGGAAATATTGTTGAGTCTACTTTCCCAAACATCTTGAATTTTTCAATTTGGAATTCATTTGCCTTGTCAAAAGTCAAATCTCCCAAGACTGGTCAAAATGTGCAAAATGAGGTTGCCTAAATGCAGAGTGCTATTGCAGTCCAATTTTGAAGGTCTTCCTCAACTCCAAATTGATCTCATGATAGCTCATTGGAAAAATATTTGTGTCTAGTTATCATTTAACTCATCAAGAAAATCATTTCGCCAACCAAGCTAGGATAAATATTGATTTTCCTAAGGTCACTCGAGAGGTGCAACAACTCTCATGAGGCAACTATATTTTTTACATTTCTCTAAAACCATGACGCCTGTGTAAAAATTGAAGGAGGTTATTCTTCCTTGGCATATTATGGACAAAAACCTTAGTCATTGTTTCCAAATTCATTTTTTCTTGTTCAAAAACATCATTTGAGTAAAACCTATCCCGATGTGTGGAACAGGGGATTTGTCGAAATGAAGTGAAATGAAGGGGATAAGGGGATTCTAAATTCTTGAGAAATTTTTGAGAAGTAGGGAGAGATGTTAAGAAGTAGCAGAAAGTGGAATTTCAAATGTGGAGTGAGGGGAAGGGGTTCGAAAGGGAAAAACACAGGCCTAGCCTAGAAAATTGTCAAATTGTAGCAAGAAACTAGCGTTTGTGGGAAAATGAGGAATTTGAGGGATATCAGTGATGGGAAGTGTTTAATAAGGTACATTAAGGATAGGGGAAGGTGTATGAACATTAGGATACAAGTATTGTTGATGATTTGACCATCCAAGAGAAATTACCTTCAAAACCCTAGGAGAGGGAAACAAGCATTACCCAAGTACAACTGAAGCACAAACAAGGTGTAAAATGACTCATTGGAACATGAAATAATGATGAAAACTCTCTAAATGATGGTACACTCAGCTGAATGGTGACATGAAATGACACTTGGAAAACTTTGGAAGGAATGAAAACAAATCCTAGACCTAATACCTAGTGACCAAATTTTACTTGAAGACTCATTGAAATGACAAAATTTGACTTTAACGCCATAAGACCATTGTAAGAGCATGTTTGATCATTGGGGGAAGGCTTTCAAAGACTGACACTAATAGAGAGTAGGTATAAATGGTGGTGAAGAATGGACTTCATAAGATATTATTGATGAAGTTTAAGGGAACAAAGGTGAACTTAAGGGAATGGATGACTGTTCAGAAAGCTCAGGGGTTGTGGAAGTAATGATGGACGATTGTGGAGATTTCAGAATGTATTCATCAATTGACTTATTGCCCTGTTGAACTTCAAGGTTTGCAATGAAATTAGGATATAGAATAGTTTCACTGAGTGCACTTTCAGATTTTGTTCTAAATAATGTAAGATCAAATGGCACATCAAAGGGAAGTTCTTCCAAAAATAACCACTCATTAGGACATGAATTAGCTTAACTAATGGTATCCGGCTAACTAAACTTTCTTCTTTTTTGGATTTTCTTGAAATTAGGTTGGGATTATCAACTACTGCGGCAGGGTTTGGGTCTGGATTATCCCTAGTGAAATGAGTCTTCCTGGAAGCCACAATTTCAATTTTTTAATTTTTTTTGTGAGATTTTTTCAATATAACTTCTAACAAATGACTTTAAGAGGCTCATAATGTAGATTTGGAATTTTATTAAACCTTTATTAGGATCGAGGATTCGACTCCCCAGTATGGTCGCCACTATGTTATCACTTAGAATTTACTCTAGAAGTTATCAGAAGAAAGAAAATGACTGAGGTAACCACAAACCAACTTTTAAGCGTAGGCTCTAGCCAACCTATGGCTCAGAGAGGGCTCTCTCTCTATATGATTTAGCTTTGTTTCCTAGGATTTTGGGCTAGTTCTAAATGTTCAGGTGGTGGTTTTTTGATTTGTATTAAAGATTTGATGGTGGAATCCTTAAAACAGATGGATAGAATGATGTATTTAGACCATTGGGCTATGGATTCAACAAAAGGGCAACAGAATTGGAATTAACACATTAAAGGGAGTGTTCAAAGGGAAAGCTAGTAAAGTACAGTATAGGTCTTTGGGCAAGAGGGGTGAAATGGTCTTAACCAGGGTGAGAGAGAAATTAATAATTTTTAGACTATGATTAAAATGAGGAATAGAGGATAATCAGAAACAAAGGGTAATTAAGAATCCTTTGCTATAGATTACAGAGAGAAAACCTAAACTAAGGAGAAATTAAGAATTCCTTAACTCAGATAATTAGCATAAAACATTTAAATGAATAACAGTTAAAACAAAGTGTAAGAAACAAAATTTTGAGATATCATTCCATGTTATAGCATTCAGATATAGAAATACATTAAAGATTGTGAAACAACTTATAGAAAGATAACAACAACATGAGAAAATACTTGTATGCAGTTCACTCTACTCATGAATCCTGTGAAATATCTTGTCTTTATTTATCAATCCAGCTTGCTAGTCCAGTCAGTGATAAAATAGATTTCCAGTCTTTTGATCAAGAAGTCTATAGAAATGTCTAAGAATCCACACTACATACTTCGATTTGTGAAGTATTGCTACAAAAATTTATTACAAAATATCTCAAACTAACTTGAGATTTAATCTAGGAAATGCAAATATCTTCTTGCAAGAAGATAGAGACAACTATTGAACTGCTTTCATGCTATCCCTTTTATTTTGGTGTTGTTGGCCTTTATGCTCTTTGTTGTTTGAACTTTCATGTTGGAGGCTTTAATTACTCTTGGCTTTCATCTAATGCTCTTTGGCACTGATACTCTTTAACCATATTGACTTGCCTTTACCTTTTACCTTGCTGACTGTATATTAACCTTTTATTATATTTTACTATAGTAAATCAGTCAATTTCTCCCAAAATTAGCTATCAGGTAACTTAATTTTCAACATCCTCCTATAAATTTCATCTGCCTTGGTATACTTAGAGAAAGTAGGCCTAGTGATGAACAAGTGTTTTACCTCATATTGGAGGTAAACCAGGTTTTCAAATGTCTCGTAAAGGACCTTTCTTGTTGGCAATGCTTTGATTGATGATGTGTTGGCATGTTCCTTAGCTAGCTCTCTGATTTTACTGTTATATTCCTACTGTATCATGAGCTTGTCATTAATGACCAAGGGACTGGATAAATTTGATTTCCAAAGGCCAATGTCATCTAAATGGTTCAGGTATCTATATTTTCTTAAACAATTAATTTTGAGCAATAGCTTTGATGCACTTGTATCTTTAATTTGGAAATCCTTGTCAGCCAGGGGAAGGTAGTCCAGGTCCAAATGTGGATTTGTAACAGGGCTGATGTTCATGGCGATAGGGGAAGCCATTATTCAGTTTTTGTGGATTTGAATTAGACTCTAGGGGTTTATTCAAAGGTTTTGAATGGAAATTGGAAACTTTCAAAGGGTTTGGCTACAGGTTTTTAAATTTAAGGTATTTTTCAATTAATTTTACTTAATGAAAATACTTGACAGGCTGAACGTGTCCAAATTTGAATAGGGAGTGGTATTCTATGGTGAAATACCTGGAATTAGATGAATTGGCTTCAAGTTGATGGTTCACAATAGCTGCATAGGTTTGTGCGGTTCTGGTATGGACTGAGAGGTTAGTTGGATTGTCTGCAATGTCTTCTAGAGCAAATTCGGAGGTCTGTTGGAAAGTTCGGCATTTGCAAGAGTTGCAAAGGTTTTTAGAGTTTACAGAAAAAATGAGAAAGGGCAAAAAGAGGGCTTTGCGGCCTTTTATAGAAAAGCAATTACTTTTGGTGGGTTTATTTATGAATGAATAGTTGGTAGTTTTTTCGGTGAAACGAGGAAACAATTTTGCTTTGCCATCGCACCGCTCTTATGGAGGGGGCAGTATTTGGGAGGGGTCACCCAATGTACTCCAGCATTTGACACGTAGCAATAGTGGGGTCGGGAGAAACTACTTTATTGGGTGGGTAAAGGTCAGCAATGGGGTTCGGCTAATATGGTTGTAGGCTATCAGATGAGGGGGATGATGATCAAATGGTAGTTGAGTGAGGGAATTACATGGGGGATAAAGAAAAGGCTTTTAGGGGGGCCCATAGCTCTAATCTTCAGTGGTATGGGATTAGTTTAGGATTTAATCACTAGATTAGCAGATCAAGCGTTGCTTAATGACAGGATTAGGCAATCTGGTACGGTTAAATGCCGAGCTTAATAAATATTTTTGGGATATGGGGTAAAGTGTATAGTTTATAACTAAACTAGGGGTTGGGTTATTTATATAAAGGAATTAATTAATACGGGATAATGGAATTTTGGTGATTATATAATAAAATTAAAAATTAATATGAAGTGAATGAGCACTGTGGGTAATATCCCTTAAGCATAATGTAACATGTAATATTCATGCACTTCACATACACTTAATACTTAGGATAAAATTCTTTTGTGGGTTTTTGAATGAAATATGTTTTAAAGTGGGGGAGGTTTACTTTTCCTAAGTAAATGAAGTTTAACCTTAGGAAAAGGGGTTTTATGAAGGGGAATGAATTGTTTGTAGGGGATTTTAACTCTTGGTTTCTTTAAGTCATTAAGCCGACAGTCCGGTCCCACAAAAGGTCAGACAAATGCTCTGAGCCTCTTTGACTTAAAGGATTTAAGTACTTACAACTTATTTATGGGAAATTAGTAAGTAGAGGGGTGAAATGACTGACAGGATGTTAAATAAAGCAAGTTGTAAACTGTTGTCCTTGCTTTGCTTACTACTTATTCACATTTGAAAGATTTATTTAAAAATGACATAAGTGATTTTGTGTAATCACTTGATATTTCTGCAACCTTTCTTCTACTTACCATTTTACTTACCCTACCATTTTTTCTTCATTTTATTTGGGTGCATTTAGGCTAGAAAATCCTTCTCAATCATTTTCTTTTACAAAGTAGACTATCTAATTCTAACCTTATATCATCCAAGGGCTCATATTAAACTGATGAGCTCCTTTTATTTTCTCTACTTATCTAATGATCTGCTAAGATTAAACTGTTTGCTCAGATTTTATTCTCTAACTATAAACATAAAATTCAAAGCATGGTATAATCAAGATTAAAAATTTTGATTACCATGGATTTTGGCATGAATAACAAGCTACACACAATCATTATTATGCATAAACGTAAATATTAGTGGCATTTTGACTTGCACACTTTCATGGTATCTTTTGTTTTTTGGGGTTCATATATTTTCATTTTTTGAACTTATCTCATTATTTTTCGTCCTTTGATTTTTCTTTTAGGACATACCCTCTTTACAATTTTTTTTTATTTTCTTTTAATATGGAAAACATTTGCAGAAATCAAAGTTATGTACAATATTAGAAGGCTTAACCTTATTCAATTGTGACTCCTATTGATATAGGAACCTAACAGTGGCTCCACTTGGGGATGGCATTTTCTAGTGAAATGTCAAGAACTTTAAAGATCAGTGGCCTTTGAATTGTTGTTTATGTTACCTTGCAAAGTGTACTTCTGCAAATCTGCATTATTGATACTTATGATAGTAAATATTTTAAAGCTTAGGGCCTTCTCTTCGATCTTCAACTTCAAATATCACCACCCAATCCAAACTAGAATTTGTAAAATAAAGTATATACAAATGGGAAATGAAAATTAGTAACTTCGTTCAAAGTAATGTTTTAGAATTTGACCATTCACTCGCCCACCTTCTGCATTTGTACCATCAATTTCTCTAAAATAGAAAGCATTGTTTCCTCTATAAGCATAAATGACGTAGGGACCTTTCCATAGAAAATCAAATTTCCCATGTTTACCTTTGTCTTCAGTCCTTGAATCCCACTTGAGCACTTTTTCACCAAGCTAGAAATATTCTTTTTTTTGCTAAAGCAAGATTGTTTTCTTCTCATTAATTGACTAAAAAGTTACAAAACTATGTTACAAGTCCCGGCATAAAAGTCAACGGGAGTAGCCAGTGACCGCTAATCCTAAAACATTGGGCCACGATCCCACAAAACTCTGTGAATGCCTACGGCCATAGGATCTGAATCTAAAGAACACATGACAACTCAATATGCCTACAAATTGACAAAAACCATGGACCTGAAGGGAAATTAAACCCAATTCAAGGGTTCAATCGGGTCCGTCGAGGGAGATAAATCCTGGGCTACTTTAACATCCGAAACCCAAGAGCCACCACGATGATCACGATAAGCTCAGAGGATAACGCAACCAACAAGCTCGATGAACTGTGGCCATAGATCTTCACCCTCCAAATCCGATGGTTGAGGAGAATATTGAGCAGAGAAGAAGCTCAAGGAAAACCTGCCCGATATAGGTAGTTTTCACTCTTCACCCGCCGCTAGGTGGTGATTGATGAATGGCATCAGAGGTAAACGATGAAAAATCACTTGGGATCTCATGGATGCCTGATAAACCACTAAACCACTTGACCTCTATTTTCTTTGAGAAAGGAAACCGCTCTTTCTCCGCATCCTTCCGTCCATTTGAAAGCTCCCATCACGCCGATGCTGAGGTCTTTTGCTTGATGAACCCTTGTCCTCCATTCGCTTAATTTCCCAATTGCTGCTTCTCCTTCATACTGTGATAATGCTCATTGTCTGCGCATGCCAGACTGTGGCATTCCTCTCGCAAATTCCCTGCAGGTGTTAGCTCCCACCTGTATATACTGTGATCATTTTTACAGAGCACCCCTTCATTTGCCAGCCAGTCCGCTAATCTGTTGGCATTTCTGCACACATGTACGAAACTTAGGGTTCTCAAGATTCTTAGATGTGATTGAATACGATGATAGACTTGCAAAAGTCACCAGTGGTTTGAGACTTTCTTTGGTGCAGAGCCATTTGCTATTTTTTTTATTGAATTAATTGTTAATTTAGAGTCAACCTCTATTATAGTGTTTGTCATATTGATATCTCTTAGAATCTCTAAGCATCGCTCTATGGCCATTAGTTCCGCCATATTGTTGGTAGCATTCCCTAAGACTGTGGAAGATGACTATTATATTCCCCTTGTCATCTCTTATATATCCTCCATAACTCGTAGCCCCTGGGTCTCCTTTCGAGGCTCTGTCTGTATTGAATTTCAAGTATCCAGGGAGGTGGTTGCCAGTGATCCTGCTGCATTGTAGAGTCTGTTGCAATCTGGATTATGCCCTGGGGGACAAGCTTATATAGGCCCAAAGCAGAAGAAGACAAGTCTCCTGGTGTGATGGAGGATTCTCGAGAGGTCGCTTCTGAATGGTATTTATAGTTTCATTGAGTTGCCTTAGGAATTGAGCTATTATGTTTTGGGGTGAGCCGGATTTATCATTAAAAATTCTTTTATTGCGTTCTTTCCAGACATTCCAGATTAAAAATCCTGGTATCAATGTCTAGGCTATATTGACTGTCTCATTCTCAGAAAGTTTTCCCCTCCAATTCTTTAAGGTTTTGGAGATGTCATTTTCATCCCTGTCAGTTTGCTTGAAGATAGAGGCAGCCCAGTTCCATAAGGTTGAGGTGAAGCTATAGAGGTTGAGAAGGTGATCCTTCATTTCTTCCTGAATACCACATAAATGGCATCTAGATGGTCCTGCAAAACATTTGTTTCTATGATTTTCCCAAGTCATAATCTTTTTGTGATGTGCCATCTACACAAACATCTTGATTTTCATCTAGTGATGGTGCTTCCATAGGTCCTTCCAAATTTTATTCGGGTTTGAAAAATTGTAACCAGTGGAAATTTATTTGGCTTCTTTGAGGTTGAAGTTTCCCTCATGGCCTCTTTCCCATCTAAGTTGATTTGTGAAAGTAGAGATCAAAATTTTCCTCTTTTCCAGGATTGTAGCAAGAGCTTCAACCTGGGTCTTCAAAGGAGTCTCTTCACTATAAACGGGTACTTTCCATGTTCTCCATTTATCATTGTTCCTTTTATTATCCCAAAAGTCACTGACCTTTTTTAGTCCTTTGTTGACAGTGTCCTCTTTGAGAATATCTAGCCCTTCTCTACTAAGGTTGGGTTCCTGCTGCCAGTTATCCTCCCAAAACCAGGCTAGGTTCCCATTTTTGATCTCCCATAAGCTAGGATTCTGAACTAATGCTCTGTTCTCCCAAGCATTGTTCCAAATATGGTAGCCCTAGATATGTCCAGTCACTCTGATCAGGTCCCATTCTTGCTAGTCATTTGCATATTTCTGTTTCCAGAGCTTGGCCCATGGCTTGCTTGATTCCTTCAGCCATCTCCACCAAAGTTTGGCCCCCAATTTTTTTTTGAGATTTTCCAGTTCATGGAGACCTAGAACCCCATGAGGTTTGGGTTTGCAAAGTTTGTCCCAAGCTACTAGAGCCCATTTCTTTTTTTCCTCCCCTTTTCCCCAAAAAAAATCTCTTTGAATGTTCCTGATTTGTTGTGCTACTCCTCTAGGGACAGGAAGAACCAAAAACATGTAGATTGGAATAGATTGTAGGACCGCCTTTGTGAGAACGAGCCCATCAGCTAGATTTAAAGATCTACTTGTCCTTTTGCTAATTTTTTCCTTCAGTTTATTAGTTAATGGCTCCCAAAATTCCTTGCTCAGAGATTTTTCAGTGAGAGGTATTCCCAGATATTTGGAGGGAAGATGGTCTCTTGGAAAGTTGAGAATTCTAGAGAGATTTTTCTTAATGGAAATATTAGTATTGAAAAAAAGATTTTTGATTTTCTGAGACTTACCTCTGTACCAGCTGCCAAAACAAAATCTTGCAGAATTTGTTTGAAAGCTTTGGCTTCTTTGATAGTTGGTATGCCCTGTAGCATGGTGTCATCTACAAATTGCTGATGAGTCAGAGAGTCTCCCTCCTGGGTAAGCTTGAGACCCTGGATTATGCCTTCCCCTTTGGCAGAAATGATCACTTTGCCTAATCCTTCGATCATAAGGATAAAGAGAAAGGGAGAGAGCATATCTCCTTGCCTGAGACCCCTCAAGGTCCGAAAGGATCTGGATGGAGAACCATTGAGAAAGATAGAAAATCTAGCAGATGTTACCAAAGCCATAACCCATCTTATCCAATTCTGGTCAAAGCCATATGATTTTAGAACTTCTTTGATTTATAACCAGCTTAGCTTGTCATAAGCTTTCACTAGGTCCAGGTGTATAATCATACCTGCTTGATTATTATTCTTGAGAGAGTGAACTATTTCATGAGCTTGAATGATGTTATTGAGAATTTTCCTTCCTTCCACATAACCAGTTTGCTCCTCCGACACGAGAGTTGGAAGAAGGGGCTTGAGTCTATTTGCAATAACTTTGGAGATGATTTTGTATATTACATTACAGAGGGCTATGGGTTTGAATCGATTTGGAGTCATTGCTTTATTCTATTTAGGAATTAGGGCTATGAAGGAAGCATTTAGCAATTTTAGGATTGTTTTTGAAATTCTTGAGTCCTCCACCACCTCTAGTACGTCATGTTTGACTATTTCCCAACCTCCCTTGAAGAAGTCAATGTTAACACCATCCAGTCCAGGAGCTTTCCCATTGTGCATCTCTTTTATTACCTCTTTTACCTCCTCTTCTATCACTGGTCTGTTGAGATTATAATTATCTTCCCTGGTCACCAGTTTTGGAATGTGCTACATAAATCTTTTAGTAGCTAGCAATCTATCTAAGATAGGCTCCTCTGCTATATTTTGAAAATGTTGTACCAGAATGGATTCCATATCTTTGTGTGTGCTTAGCTCTTTCCCTTAAGGATCTATGAGCTTTGTGATTCGATTATGAGCATGATGTTCCATGGTTGATTTGTGGAAAAACCTTGTATTTTTTTCTCCTTCTTTAAGCCATTGCACTCTTGATTTCTTCTTCTAGAAGATTTCTTCATGCTGACATTTGATGTCCCATTCCTGTTGGAGAGAGGTAGCTTGCAATTTCCTATCCTCAGTAAAGCCTTCCTTGATAATAATTTGGTTAATCTTCTGTAACTTTTGTTCCACTTCTCTTTTGGCTTTAAAAATGTTACCAAACTCACTTTTGTTCCAATCTTTGAGTTTGACCTTATTGTGTTTGAGTCTCTGTTGCAGAAGGAACATTTTTGTGCCATGAATGGGTAAATATTCCTTCCACCATTTATCAATATTGGAGATGAAGTTAGGGTGAGTAATCCAAAAATTTCGAACCTTAAAGGTCTATTCCTCGGAGTGCCAATAAAAGAAGCTTCTAGCTGAATAGGCCAGTGGTCCAACCCTCCAAAAGGAAGGATAGAAGCATTCAAGTTAGGTCCAGAGAGGAAGAGGTTCTCTGAGATGATGAATCTATCTAGTTTTGAGGCAACTTGGGAAGCTCCTCCCCTCTTATTGTTCCATGTGAAGGTTCCATTTGTTGTTTCCACGTCTACTAGCCTCAAGTTGTTTAGGAATTTCTGGAAAGAAATAGAGTCTCTTCATATTAATCTAGCTCCCTTTTTTTTCTTTTTTTCTTTTTTTTTCTTTTTCTCTTTGAGAGTTGATCATGTTGAAATCTCGACCCAAAATCTAGGGCATTACTGGGTTTCTCTCCCTTAGGTCCTCTAGTGAATTGAGAAGCTTGAGTTTGTCTTCAAGTTTTTGAGGACCATAGAAATTTGTGACCAAATAGATTTCCTTGTCACCCAAAGGTTGGATAGCCATTGAAAGGTAGTTCCTGGATGCTTCAGCATCTAGAATGCCAAATTTTTGAGGATTCCAAAGAGTAATAATCCCACCCATTGTGTTATTATCTTTGACTTCTAGGTGCTCATATTTACTGAGCCATTTTTTATGTATCTCCTGGACCTTATCTATGGAAAATTTTGTTTCCTATATGAACACCATATTTGGGTTTTATTCTTTTAATCTGTTGCTGAGATTCCTCTATTTCCTTTTACTTCCTAGAACCCTGATATTCTAGGCTGTCAGCTTCATAATGATGGGTTTTTAAATGAGTAACTGGTGAGATCTTTCATCTTACGTGGGTTGATCATGAGCTTTCCATCTGTTAGCAGCTCATTTTGTCTTTTTCTTCCTCTTTTCTTGCCTGGGTTTTTGGCTGAGTGTCTTGATATTTCCTCCATTGATTTGGTCCCTCTATGGTCTCGACTATCATGGCTTCCTTTGATTCCTATGTGTTTTGTTTGAGATCTCCAAAGGAAGAGTTGTTGTACTCTGCCAAACTCCTCTTGTGGTAGCAAGTCTATCCCTTTGTTGGTTCCCTGGTTTAAAAAAATTTCTAGATCAAGATTCTCCCTCTTAAGAATCTCTTGTAGTTCTTGGTCTTCTATCCCAACTGCACTTGGGGTCATCTCTTGGTCCCTGCTTAGTTCCATGTTGCTTGGTGTGGGTTCTTGTTATTTGTTGTTTTCCTGTGTTATTTCCATGTTGTCCTCCTTTTCCTTCTCTATAGGATGGTTGTCTAGTGTAACAACCTTTCCAATGTTCCTACCTTCTTCTTCTAAAATTTCAAAACTGTTGCAACTTGATAGCTTTTTTTCACTCTGTTTCTTCTGGTACTTTCTTCCCCCTCCTTTCCCTTTGCCTCCCATCTTAGTGAATCCTTCAGGATCTTTGCCTAGGTTGATTCTCCGATTATCCTCCCTTTTGTTTTGTGGGCAATCTCTAAATAGGTGCCCATGTTCATGACATTTCTGACATCTAAAAGGGACATGTTCATAGTCCACCACCTGTACCCATTCCTCATCATAAACTTCTATGACAACTTCATCCAGGAGTGCTCCCGATAGATCCATTTCCACACATATTCGTGCGAAGGAGGTATATTTACCTCGCATAGTTTCCTCTGATATTTTTAGAAAAAGTCCTAATGTATTTCCTATAGCTTTTAAGGATTCAAGCAGCCAATAATATAGAGGTAGGGAGTAAATTATTATCCAAACCGGGACCGATGTGAAGGTTTCTCGCTCCGGGACAAAGTTCATTACCCAAGGTCGCATATATAGTCCTACAACAACGTAGAAATAGGGTCCTCCTTCAAACACTTTGTCTTTTTCCTCTAGGTTAATGAAAACCATTGTGAAGAAACCCTTGGACCCTAGATGAAGAGTTATATCTCCCTTTGGTTTCCAGTTGTTTCTTATCCATCTGTACAGATTCTTCTCTATAGGCCATATACCCATAAACTTGCATATAATAGCATACGTCACCATGTGATCTTTGTGCACCTGCAGTGAAGGACCATTCAGAACCACCTAGAGTTTGATGGTTGACTTGGGTTTATAGGGTCCTACTGCAGAATTGTACACATTTTTCTGACTGCTGTCCTCTAGTCTCTCCTCCCTTCTGACCGCCCTGTGAGTTTCTTCCTGTTCATTAGATTTGCTGCTTTCCAGTTCTTTTGAGTCTGTCTTCTTTTTTCCGGCCTCCAAGGGTTTCCTGAATCCATTCAAACTCATTTCCCTGCTTCTATTTGATACGACGTTACTGTAGGAGGGAGTGGAACTCCCTCCTCCTGGCCCCTCCATTGTTACCAACTCGCTCCTCCTATTGCTCCCTGTTCTAAACCCTAGCTCCATCATCGTCCACTCGATTATTTTTTTCAGAAGAAACCAGCATCCATGGTCCTTCAAGATCACCAAGGTAGAAATATTCATCCTTGGTTCTCTTATCAAAAATATTTTTAACCGTTTCCTACACAACTTGAGACCTGATATAGACCTCTTCTCTAGTTTGTTGTAGATGAATAGTTTTGTTGATTCTTCTCTAGATACTATTTGGTTCAACTTGTAATTATTGAAGTATCTTCATTACTGGTACTCCTAAAGAGGATGGAAAGACAACTTCCATCTCATAAACTAGTTGATAGGGAGAAGTACCAATTTATTTCTTAGTAGTCAATATGCCTGCCCATAAGCATTGACTAGCCTTTTATTCCAAGTTTTCTTATTTTCCTCTAGTAACTTCTTGATGATATTTACCAAGGTTTTGTTTGAGGATTCTCTGAGTCCATTTCCTTGTGGGTAATAGGCTATGGAATGGCCCAGGGTGATATGATATTTATTGCAGAAATCTATAATTCTTTTGCATTTAAAGGTTGTTGCATTATCAGTAATGAGCTTAGTTGGACATCCAAATCTTGATAGAATATTGTTTTCAAGGAAGGTTATAATAATAGTATCTATGGCTTGCCTTGAATGTATGGCCTCTATCCATTTTGTGAATTAGTGTGTGGCTGTGAGGATCCCTTTGTGCTGGGCAAAGGAGGGTGGGTGAATTTCACCAATGAAGTATAAACCCGATTGTCAAAAATGTATTTCAGAAGAGATTGGCTTGAGGGGTAAAGGTAAGAGCTTTTTCTTCCCCACAAAAATTTGACATTTGTGATAGGAGGTCACATATTTTTTGACACTAGAAAACAAGGTAGGCTAGTAGAAACCAACTCTAAGGATTTTATCTGCAGCGGTCTTCCAGTAAAGGTGTCCTCCACAGTCACCTCCATGAAACTCTTGCAAAACATTGTCAGATTCATCTTTTAATAAGCAATTAAGAAGAATACCTTCATGATCTCTCCAAAACAGAGCATTTTCTAATATACAGAATTTCAAGGATTTCATCATCAAAAACATGCTTTTAGTCCTAGATAATTTAGGAGGAGCTTGTAAGTTCAGTAAAACATAAATAATATCACCATACCAAGGAAATTCAGTAAAGTCTTGGATGATTAGTGGAGTTGCCATCTCCTCTCCATCATCTATTGTTGCAATATAGTTTATATCCAAGGCCTGACAGTTCAATTCAGCCATGAGCTTGGGTAAACCTTGGCCCTTGATTAACTTAGTAGGTTTGATTTCTATATCATGCTCTAAAATAGTAGCAATCCACTTCCCCATTTTCCATTAGGACCATCTTGAGTTAGGATGTCTTTGACTACTAGATTTTGAACGTAGTTTACTATATGAGAATATAAGATGTATACCCTAAAGTCCTTAATCGATTTGACTAAATCCAATGCTTTTTTTGATCCAGGTGGATATTGGTGGCCACCTGCCAAGTCCACTTGGACCCCCACCATTGTTTCTCTTAGCATTTTCAGTTTCCTTAATTGTAGCACAACTTACTATTTTTAGCAGTTTTTCGGGTCGTGAACTTCCGGAGCCGTTTTGAGGCCCCAAACGACGTTTTTTGGGAAATCTGTGGCAACATGGGCCATGGATCGATGTTGCCTCACAAAGTGTCAGTTCTTGGATAGATCTTTCTAACGAGCTATTGTACGCGTCAAACGGAGATCGTATGCCAAAGTTATGACCCCGGGAAGTTGGTGTACCAATTTACCCAAACGGGGCCCACAGTTTGGCGTTTCATCTTCTAGGTTTAGGTTTTGGAATGTTAAGGGTTTTCCATTGTTTCTCAACAATAAATAGGCCTTCGAGCCTCATTGTAACACAGTTCAGAGGCATGTAGCCACCACATCTCTCCTCAGAGATAAGCTACCATCGCCCTAGCTAGTTTATTTCCATTATCGTTTGTAAGCATATTTCGGTATTTTACATTAATGAAATGAAGTAATTTTTCCGCTGCATATCTGTGCTTATGGTTATCTCTGTAATTTGTTGCGTTCTTGTTTAAGTCTATATCAGTGGTATCAGAGCAGTCTGCTTTTTCTCTTTTTTTCTTTGCATGTCCCCAACAAGGTCGGGATATAAGGAGTTAGGGCTTGAACTGGTCGAACCTTTGCAAGACCAGCCTCGCCAATCCTGATGGCCTCCCATGGCGGATGAGAAGAAAGACGAGGGGGCAGGAGATCCCATCAAAATCTTGCTCGAAGAAGCCCTCGAGCGACCATGAAACACGATGATGGACAGCTTTGCCCAGATCCTTCAGCGGCTACCCAAAAGCGACGCATCAACTTCCAGCAGCTACTCTGGAAATGCCACACCCTTTAAGGTATAAGTTAATTTTGAAATCCCCATATTCGAGGGTCAGATAGACGCAGATGCTGTAGATAAATGGTTAAATCTGCTAGAGGGTTATTTTTCTGTTCATGAATTTTCGAGTCGGGAAAAGATTGTTTTCGCTCTTCTCAAAGCAGCCCCCCACGTCAAGGAATGGTGGGAAACCTACTGCAAGCAGAAGGATGAAAGTACTGGCTCACTATTCTCAGCTGCACCCACCTGGAACTCATTCCGGGATGCCATCAAGGAGCAGTACTACCCTGTCGGAAGCTATGAGGATGAATACATAAAGTGGACCATGCTGCGGCAGGGAAGGGACCAAGACGTGCCAGAGTTCACCAATATTTTCCATACCCTTCGCACAAAGTTGGGTATTAAGGATTCGGAGCAACATTTGATACTCAAATACCATGGCTGCCTGCACAAGTACATCCAGGAAGAAATACAATTCCTGAACATCTCTTCGCTCGGCGTAGCATATCGATATGCCGTCAAGGTCGAGCAGAAGTTTAAACAAAAGGAGCGAGACTTTGGATCTGTGAATCCAAAGCAGGGGAAAGGTGCCCCTAAACCACAGAACAAAGGACAAAGCCAAGGCGGGACAACCCAAGACAACTCGCCAAAGCTGCAAGCAAAGAACAGTGCCGCGAAGCCAAAAAAGGACACGGGAAAATGGTGTGAGTTCCACAAGAGCTCCACTCACAACACAAGTGAGTGTCGGGCTAAGCAGTCACTGGTGGCTGAGCTAAAGGTTTCAGAATTAGATGCATGTTTCGACTCTGAGTCAGAACCCGATAACGGGAATGACAAAGGGAAGCAGATCATTGATGTGGATCCCAACGCCACTGTTGCTACCACCAAGATCCAGAAAAATGAACCCGAAGATCCAGAGGAAGAGGAGCGTCTCTTCCACTCCCAGATGTGGGTAAAGGGCTCCCCGATACAGTTCATTGTTGATAGCGGGAGTCAAAAGAACCTCCTTTCGGCAGAGGTCATGAAGCGGTTGGGCTTACCAACCACAACACATCCACAACCATACACCATTGGGTGGCTTCACCAAGGACGAGATCTTCGCGTGAGCCAACAGTGTCACCTTCCATACAACATCAAGCCCTTCATGGATGAGGTATCGTGTGACATTGCTCCCCTTGAAGTTTGTGATGTATTATTAGGACAACCATACTTGTGGAAGCGACATGCTGTGTATGAATCAAGGCCCCGTGCTGTTATTATTACATTGGGAAATAAGTTGTACAGGATACCAGAGGTAGCATGTTGGGTCCCTATAATACTAGTGATTACCCCATTACTATTGTAGTTATACCCCTTATTAATATTGTTGTGCCCCTATTGCCCCCATATTGTTACTACTGTGCCCCATAGAATCCCTCTATTGTTATTTTTGTGGCTTTATATTATTATTGTTAGGTCAGCTAGATTATATTGTGACTCCTTAGAATCCTATATATAGAAAGGAGGTTTTTTCATTTGAATCATCCAAGAATTGTTCATTTATGTAATGTAAAGGAGGTTGCCCACTCGAAGAGGCTGAATTCTAAGGCATTGATCTATCTTTTCTATCTTTTCTTGAGCTGGTTTCATAACATAGCACCACCTATCGCCATCTCTTTGATTACTGCAAAACAATGTAGTAAGATCATTTCCAAAACCAAGAAATTTATTTTCCTGATGATATGCCCTCAAGGAAAGAAGAAGACGGTGGCCGTGGCCTCTAGACGGGGTCCCTCTACACGACAACTACAAATGGACAAGGTTGTGGAGGAGTACGAGGACATCTTCACCTCCCCTGCAGGGGTTCCTTTACACTGTCAGGTCAAGAACTCCATCGATTTGACCCCAGGTGCGCCGCTGCCCAATGGACCAATTTATCAGTGCTCCGTTCTGGAGAACAATGAAATCAAGAGGCAGATTCAGGAGCTCCTGCAGAAAGGTCACATCCGTCCGAGTTCATCGCCTTGTGGGAGCCCGATCGTGTTGGTACAGAAGAAGAATGGGACGTGGAGAATCTTTATTGACTATCGGGCGCTGAACAAGATCACTGCCTGTAATAGGTACCTGATCCCGCAGATTGATGACCTCCTGGACAAAATAAAGGGGGTGAAATATTTCAGCAAGATCGATCTGAAGTCAGGATATCACCAGGTACCAACCGAACCCTCTGATGTGTGGAAGACTGCCTTCAAATCCAAGGAGGGCCTTTTCGAATGGTTGGTTATGCCTTTCGAATTGAAAAATGCTCCTGCAACCTTCATGAGGCTAATGTATGACATCTTGCGGCCATTCACCAACTACTTTGTACTAGTATACTTGGATGACATTCTGTTCTTCAACCAGAGTTGGGAAGAGCACCTCCACCACATCCGACAGGTTCTCCAAACACTACGACAACACAAGCTATGTGCCAATTTGGAGAAATGAACTTTTGGCATGACCCAGGTTCAGTATCTGGGATACATCATTGATGAACAGGGGTGCATTTCAATCTAGCCAAGATCCAAGTCATTCGGGATTGGCCGTCTCCAACCACTCTAACAGAGCTCCACAGCTTTCTAGGTCTTTCCAACTTCTACCGCAGGTTTGTGTTAGGGTTTTCTCATATTACTTGGCCCTTGAGTCAAGTCACCAAGGGAGTGGCAAAAGCAAAATTATTTTGGTCTAAATCTCAACAGAAGGCATTCATAGAGTTGAAGGATCGCCTCTACATGGCACCAGTGCTCGCATTACCAGATTTACAACAACCATTTGAGGTCGAGACAGATGCCTCTGACTATGCTATTGGGGCAGTCCTTACTCAACATGGGCATCCAGTGGCATATCACAGTGAAACACTTTCAGACACAGTCCGGAAGTACCCCACTTATGATAAAGAGATGTATTCCATTGTACAGGCCTGCCGACAATGGAAGCATTACATTTTGGGGAAGGAAACGGTCATCCACACAGACCACCGACCTCTGCAGTTCATACAGACCCAAGGTAAATTACAGAATGATCGCCATCAGAAGTGGTCTACATACATGCAACAGTTCCACTTGAATATCAAGTATAAGAAGGGCAAAACCAATAATGTTGTAGATTGCCTCAATCGACCACCAATCATGGCGTTAACCACCATGCTCAACTCTTATGGGCACAAGACGTCTGATTTGCCACTTCTCTACAAAAGCGACCCAGAATTCGGCCACACATACCAGACACTCTTGGAGGGTCGGCATGTTCCAGATTTTCACCTCCAGGATACCCTGTTATGCCACCTGGGTCACCTTTGTGTTCCTTCAAGCGAGCGTGCCAAGATGATTTGGGAAGCACACTACAGTGGAGCTGCTGGGCATTTCGAGGTCGAGAAAACAGTGGCAGTACTGCAAAATTATTTCTATTGGCCGAATCTTCGACAGGATGTTGGGAAGTACATCATATCATGTACTGCCTGTGCCATTGCCAAATCGACCATCAAGAAGCAAGGCCTCTATACCCCATTGCCTACCCCTAGTCGACCTTGGGAATCCATCTCCATGGATTACATGTCAGGCCTTCCTTCGACTAAGCATGGAAATGACTGTGTTTTTGTGGTCGTCGACAGGTTCTCGAAGATGGCCATTATGGCGGCCTACAAGAAGAATATCATAGCAGAAGCCACTGCTAAACTCTTCTTTGAACGAGTGTGGGTGCACTTTGGGATCCCACAGTCTATCATCTCAGATCAGGACAGTCGGTTCCTCAACACATTTTGGTCCAGTCTCTGGTCAATGCTGGACACCAAACTCACGAAGTCCACGGCCTTCCATCCTCAAACTGATGGCCAGACAGAGGTTGTCAATAGGATGATTGTGCACATTCTGCGCATGTATAACTCCACGCACATGGGATAAGAGCCTCCCCTATGTTCAGCACAGCTACAACCGAGCTCTTCACAGCTCCATTGGCCATAGCCCTTTTCAGGTGGGTTTGGGATTCCAGCCACTATGCCCCATTTATGTGGCCATGCCACTTGCAGCTACTCACATAAATTTAGCTCATGTCCAGTCCGAAACAGATAAGGCCACCAGCTTCATTGAAAGAATCCAACATATTCGCCAGCAAGTCCATGAAATTCTGGAGAAATCAAATGCCAAGTACAAGCATCGACATGATCAACATCGGGTGGAACACAAGTTTCAGGTGGGCAACAAAGTCTGGTTGCATTTGCAAAAGGAACGCCTTACTGGAGCCTATTGGAAGCTAAGACCACTCCAATATGGTCCTTACACCATTACTAAGGCTATGGGAGACAATGCATTTGAGCTCAGCATTCCCCCATTCCTTGGCCTGCACCCAGTGTTCAATGTGGACCTCCTTCGGCCATACTTTCCACCATTGCTAGACACATCCGACATTGCAGAACACCTCACACCCACAGAATTAAATCCAGATTGCATGGAACAAGCTACAACTGATCAACTCATGGATACACAGATCAAAAACACTCACCAACAGAATATCCAACTGTATCGAGTTGTCAAAGCAGGCCAACTCCTTCACCGGGGCAAGTGGCTCACCAGGGAACAAGTTCAACAAAAGTTTCCTCATCTCATGGAGGAACTCAACGCAATGGGGACCATTGCTTCCTAAGGGGGGAGGAATGATCCAGGTGGATATTGGTGGCCACCTGCCAAGTCCACCTGGACCCCCACCATTTTTCTCTCAGCACTTTCAGTTTCCTTAATTGTAGCACAACTTACTATTTTTAGCATTTTTTCAGGTCCTAAACTTCCGGAGCCGTTTTGAGGCCCTAAACGACGTTTTTTGGGAAATCTGGGGCAACATGGGTTTATGGACCGATGTTGCCTCCCAAAATGGAAGTGCTCAGATAGATATTTCTAACGAGCTATTGTACACATCAAACGGAGATCGTATGCCAAAGTTACGGCCCGGGGAAGTTGGTGTACCAATTTACCCAAACGGGGCCCACAGTTTGGCGTTTCATCTTCTAGGGTTAGGTTTTGGAATGTTAAGGGTTTTCCATTGTTTCTCAACAATAAATAGGCCTTCAAGCCTCATTGTAACACAGTTCAGAGGCATGTAGCCACCACATCTCTCGTCAGGGATAAGCTACCATTGCCCTAGCTAGTTTATTTCCATTATCGTTTGTAAGCATATTTCAATATTTTACATTAATGAAATGAAGTATTATTTCCGCTGCATATGTGTGTTTATGGTTAACTTTGTAATTTGTTGCGTTCCTGTTTAAGTCCGGATCATTTTTTTTCATTATATTGTATTTCAAGGGGGCATCTCTTAGGGCTTTGCTAAAGAAAGCAATGGGTTGTTCATTGCCCTTGTCATTTTTCTGCAATAGAACTGCAACAATTGTGTGCTCAAAAGCAAAGGAGAACAGGATGAAATCTTTGTCAAGTTTAGGACTAATTAACACAGGTGTTTTAGTTCAAGCCAATTTAATATCTTCAAAGGATATTTTAGCCTCAACAATCCATTTTATGGTGGAACCATTTTTCATCGTATTGTTTAGTGATCTAATTAATTCTGTAAGATTAGATATAAATCTTCTAAGAAACTTATTTTTTCCTAAGAAAACTTGTAACTCTTTAATGTTCCTCGGGTGTTGTATTTTCAAGATGGCTTCTATTCTTGTAGGGTCTATTCTTATACTATCTTTAGAAATTACGTTACCTAACAACTTTCCTTCTTCTAACCCAAACAAAGACTTTTTGCGGTTCAAGGAGATTCCAAATTTCCTACATTTAATAAAAAATTGTCTTAGATGATCCAATTGTTGATTATCAGCTTTTGAAAATATAGTAATATCATCTAGATATATCACAAGAAAGTCATGAATTTATTTTGCAAAGGCTATACTTCTCAAATTCCTGCAATGACACTTGCGGATTCAAAGGAAACTCATCTCTTCGCGATGGCCTTCTCATGCTTTGAAATGCATCGCATGCCCTACAATATTTTTTGGAATCCTTATGCAACATCGGTGACCACAACCCAACACGAAAAATATTCTGCACTGTTGCTTCCCTTGTGTAGTGGCCTCCCGTAGCTCCTCCATGAGCCTTAGTGAGGATACTGTTGCATTCAAAATAATGCACTTAACGTTGCAATATTTCATCTGATCCCATCTTATAAAACTGGCCTGCAATAATAAAAAATTCTGCCGCATGCACCACCAATTCCTTCTTCTATTAACTCGTGTATCCCTCTAGAGCTGTCCCTATGGTTAGAAAGTGGATAATGTCTGTAAAGTGATTATCTGCTATGCGCACCGCAAAGAGCTGCACATGAGGGAACCCCTCCTCCAAATTTGTGGGCTCCTCTCCTATTTCAATCTACGATAGGTTATTTGGCCCTGCATTTAACCTTCCAGGTTTCACAATTACTTCAAAATCATACTCCTGAAACAACAAAAACCATCTGCGTATTCTTCCCCAACACAAGCTTGTTGACTAGGTACTTTAATGCATAATGGTCTATACATCTGAAAATGTCCACCTAGTAGGTAATGTCTAAAATTATGGAGCGCATACACCATAGCCAACCCTTCGTGCTCTATCATTGAGTAATTATTTTTAGCCTTGGACAACTTCTTGCTTGCAAACGCTATAGGGTGATCCAATTCTCCTTCACTGACCTATGTCACCACTAATCCTAGTGCAATACATGACGCATCCACATGTACATGAAATTCCTTCTTTTAATCTGGGAAGATGAGGATCAACGTGGTGACCATATTCTCCTTTAATACATCTAGACTCTGCTGACATTCTTCATCCCAATAGATTGTAGTATCCTTCTTTAATAGTTTTTCCATCGGTGAAGTAATCTGAGCATAACTTTTGATAAACTTTTGATAGTATCCTGTGTGACCCAATGTTGTGCGTAGTTGTTTAACACTCGGCACCTCCAAATTAATGATAACCATGATCTTAGTAGGTTCCACCATTAATCCTTTCCTGCACACTACATGACCCAGCAAGATTCTGAAAGGGACATAAAATAAGCATTTCTTCAAGTTTAGCAAGATCTGATACCTTCGGCACCTATCCAACATTAAGTGAAAACTAGCTACATGGCATTTTACCAATCCAAACATTGTCCAATCATCAAAATATAACTCCTGAAATTTGTGAATGAACTCTTTGAACATTGCGATGACTATGTGCGAGAAGATCGCCAACGCATTCTTAAGTCCAGAAGGCATTACCGTATACTGAAAGCATCCCCACTCAGTAACAAAGGTAGTCTTACTCCTGTCTTTTGGCATGATCTTTATCTCATGATATCTAGAGAACCCATCAGTGAATTAATAGGTCTCCTACCTGCCAACATTATCCAATACTTCATCAGTGAATGGAGTTGGAAAAGGATCATGGACACAAGCATCATTAAGCTTCCTTAGATCGTCACAAATCCTTATTTCATCCTTCTTCTTATTTTCCTGAACTACCATTGGGATCACCCAATCAGATTCCTCCACCAGTTCAATAATACTCACTGCAAGAATCTTATCCAACTCCAGGAGGACCTTTTCCTTATGTTTGGGATTAAGGGGATAGGGCCTCTGCTTAACAGGGTTCGCGTCCAGTTTGAAAGTTATTTTCTTCACTCCCAAATCGCCCATGATGCCTTTTAAGTCTAAAAACCTTTTCGAGAACATATCTTGATATTTGCAGAGCATCTCAGTAACCTTATCTGCTGTGGCATCATCCTAGTAGTCTCCAATTTTCGCAAACTTCATCTCTGCTTCTGTGCCAATATTTACCTGTCTAGTTTTCAGTGGCGCGGTGATATATGGATTCTCTATCTATGGCCCCTCAACTTCATGGTGGCCTTTTTCCTTTGGGATTTTAATGTTCCTCAAATCCTCATCTTCTTCTTCAGTAGTCACATTATAGCATTCCAGCACATGGCGTAGCTGGGTGCTCCAATTTGGTTGAATCAAATCTAAAGGATCCTGCGGTATTCTAAAGATCGCTACCTTAGCCTCCTGCAACACCTCGTCAATACATTCGAACCCATCTTCAAAGTTGAATGTCATCAAGAATCCCTATCTCAAAATGTCCTAGTCTTCAGTGTCGTGGTGGAGCTCTGTTTCCAGGTACCAATTCATGGGTATTACATCCAAAGTGTGACAAAATAAATGCACCCACTGAGGTTGTGGCTCTGTCCCATAAACATCGGTCCATTTTTCTAAATGATCATGTGGATCATTCCTTCCATCATATTTCTCTATTAACTAGAATTTTAGTCGAACAAACCACAATCTCATCATTTTTTATACTCGTGCCACCCATCAAAACTGTCTTTATGCGTACCTCGCCATCTTGCGGGCGTACCGCGCAGCTCCAAACCCAGTGCTTGGAAGCGATGCTTCTTAGGCACCTCCCTTTCAAATGCATCCAAAAATTTATCTACATCAGTTAGACCATCATAATAAGGCAAACTTCTTACCTTCAATGATACACAACACAACGATTTAGTCATCATATTATAGCACAGCGTAGATACTTTGTGCAACATATTCTGTGAGTGTTCTAATTCCTCATCTGAATCTGATGTATAGGAACTTTCGCATCCCATGCAATGTGTCTATCAACTATCGGATTAACCTAAACTTGATCTTGCGCTGTTATCTTACAGATTTGGTCCAAATCATCATCTCTTTCCCCATAATTGCAGACCAGTTCAGTATAGCACAGTCCTTTTGTAGGGTCCAAAAGTATTACTATGCAGAGTAATTTCCTCTCAAATGACATTATATGCTTCTTCAAATTGATTAACTCATTCATGTCGATAGCCCAATCAATCCCCAAGAGTGTAAGGTATGGATTGTTGTCATCCACAATCTCTATCACTTTAAAATCAGCCAATGTGCTCGCATCTTCAATATCTACTGTTACTCACTGCAATCTCCCCATAGGGATAATATTATGTTGATTTTCCATCCTTAATTGAATCAAAGACCACTACAGCATAAGTCTCCCCATTCTTTACCATGTTTGTTTAGGCAATACGTTCACGTCTGACCCAAGATCCAAGGTAACTTGATCCATTTCATACTCTCGTATGTGTGTAGTGAGCCTCATCTCACACCCTCTTCTTGCCTTCTACCTACCAATTTTTCTGACTATGCGAGGTCCTTCATGAGCATTTTCTTTACTAGCACACTTATTTATCAACTCCTATAATCCTTTCATGGCCTTTCTATCACATATAAGCTTCATACAGGTCTCCAAAAAGGTAGTAAGCATGGAGGGGTCAACTTCGTCAGACAGCTAGTCCTGACTTCTCGAGGTAGAAGCCTCAACGAAGCTTTTCTTCACTTCCATGAATGTCTCTTTCACGTTCTCCAAGTCAAACCTAACCTCTTTTTCTAGAGCCTTGCAGACCCACTCACTTTCTTTAGGTTTCTTTCCTTTATCCTTGCTAGTTGTCATTCCACATCGAAGCATGATGTTGACATTGGGATCCTCTTCGCGGGGTTCAGCCCTTATCATATGTAGATTTTGGGTAGGATGTTGAGGCTACACCCTCTTTTCCTACATATTAGCTATCAGTAAAGGGAATTATTCTATCATGTGGTCAAATTGAGTATAGTATCGGCACAACAGAAGGGTCCTGGCACTCCGCAATTATAACAAATAACATGTCCCCGACCTCTCATAGGTACTCCTCCTCCTTGGCCGCATCTGTACCCCTGATATCCTCCATGCGCTCCCCCAACACCTTGATCTGAAGGCTGATTTTTTGTCTGCATCTGATACGCATGCATTCTTTCCATCATGAACACATAGCTATGGTAGTTACGCTCATCGTGACCCACAGATTTATAGAAGTTGCAGAAGAGTTGTTGCGGTGTCTGCAAAATTTTTTGGAACAAGTAGCAATTGTAGGTTACATGTTTTCTAGCTACCTGACAGATAGTTCACCACAGTGTGGGCCCGGTATTTGGCCTCGCTTGAGCTTCCGGCCTCCGAGGCATTGGCCCTCCTCCAGCAAAATAATTCATGAAGATAGGGCATTGATCTTTATCATGCCCCTAGATTTTACACTTCAGGCACCAAACTTCTTCACGCACCTCTAGCCAAGTTGCTCTATCTTTCTTCAAGCTTTGGAACTCTAGGGAAAGATTCTGCAACTCAGCATGAAACTGTTGAACTCCAAAATCAACGTCTTGAATGAGTGTCTCATGCAACCTCATCGCAATTTCCAGGGCTTCTGCCTGGGTCCCAATATTTTGTTGTGAAAAGGAAACCCTTAGGTGAGGCAGGAGCGAGGCTACAAACAATCCATGGTTCTTCTCGTCAGTGAGATTCATGTTAGCTTCGTGTTGGCACTTTAGTTCATGCTCCATCTCTAGAGTGTTTCAATTGGCCTCATCATGATTTCCTTAAATCCAATGACTAATTGCGATTCAGACTTGGGCCTACTAAATTCCTTATTCAGTGATGGTATGAGTCTCCACCAATGATGCCATCAGGTTATTAGTGCAGTACTTAATGTTCCATGTTAGTGCGTGATCTTGTAGAGCAATAACCAATTGTGCTCTATTCATATGATAATTTGTAATATTTTATGTTGTCCACATAGCCTTCACCACAAACCAAAATTGGTCTGGGTCCTGATTTCCCAAGCACTTGAAAATGGTCAACCTCATCGTATTCAATGTATTGAACAGTGGAAGAGGTGGTGGCGGTGTGGGCAAAGGTGTATGCTATGGAGGTGAAGGTGGAGGTGGTGTGGGCGGATGGGGTATTCGCAGGAACCCTTGCCTTATTAACTGGACAACACTCTATGGTGAAGAGTGTGATGCTCCTTTGTCATCATTCAAAGGAGGCCCAATCAGTAGGCTATATTCAAGGCTTGTTCTCCTTCTATCCCTAAAGAAATTTCCACTTCGCGTAGCTACAAACATCAAGGTAATGGCATAACCTACTTTTGACACAAGAGAATCTTAATCCAAGTATTCAAAGATCTTAAATACTTACGTCATGGTCCCTTGAAGAAGCATCGCTCCACTTCTCTATACCTAACTGAGGTATCGACGGTGAATTCTATCACAAATCCTCCTATCATGCGATCATGCCAGTGATCGACAATGCATGCGATCTTATCTTCAAAGGCTTCCAATCTCCTCTCTAGCTCTTGGGTTCACACTATTGGACCGTCAAGCCTCTGCCTTCCCTAATCGTCTGCTAGTTTAGTGATCCACTCATATAGCTCGATCGAGAAAGAACAAAATAAAATTTTGTGTATCTTTGTGTACATATACCTATCCAACCACTATTCTTTTGTGAGGCACGGATTTCCATTTTCTTACACTCTGAATTCATGGATATTTCTATCCAACCACTCCTCAATTTCTTTCTTTGTTTGATTCCATTGATGCGACATCACAAATCTATTTTATGCAGATCTTGGTCCTGACAATGGAACCATTTGTTGGCTTAGTGGGTCCTGACCCAATTTCAGAGTTAGTTTTGCCAAACAAATCCCTACACTACTAGCCCTTTCAACATCAATATGTGGAGCGCGAATTGAAGTCTCACCTGAAGCAATATGGGGGGATGTTGGAACCAAGTTTCGCACCCAGAGATTAGCGTGATGTCGTCTTATGCCCTAAATCTGACTTCGTGCAGATCGATAAGCCTTTAGGGCTCATCAATATAAATACCCTTAATCAGCTTCTATACATCTACGAATGTTCATGATTGTCATTCACAGACCCTGAATATGTGAATCAACTACTTACGTGCATCAAAGATTACTCTTAACCCATTAATTACTTAGATCAACTTAAGTGTTAATAAATTTCGCATACAATAAGATAATATTCGCGTAAACAATTAACTATAATTGTGTTCATGTAACTATATTAATCATGTAAAGTGGCGCATTAATACACCATAATTTCATAGACCCATTATAACAAGAGCATTCATATAAACAAAAATAAATAGACAAAACATAGGAATTGTTGGAATAATATCTTTATTAATGCTTCAGTTCGGCTTACAGACTCAAGACTTCCCTACGCAATCAGCTACAGGGGTTCGCACACTCAGCTGCGGACTCTACTCTAGGCCTCTGTGCACACAACTACAAAGCCCCTCTTGTACTCTATTACTTCTTCGTTCTTACTCTTACTGACCCATTACCTTCATCTTCATCATCAATATCTCCTTGAGACATCCTAAGACACACATATTTATACAATACCATGGTCTGCGGACCATGGGTAGATCTTCAAAATCCGACTCAACTTACATAAAAGAAGGGTAAAACCCTTTATGAAACTTTAGCTATCTATGTGCTCCAAGACCAAAACTTTTAGAGACTTTACATTTTATACAACAAAACTTGGGCTTTTTCCCCAAAATTGACCCTAGGGAACGCTATCCCAACACATGCCTACTACGAGGAAATGTTACAAGCCAAAAACATGAGTAACATTTCTTAGCAATTTCAATCCCAACATATATATATATATATATATATATATATATATATATATATATATATATATATATATATATATATATATATATATATATATATATATATATATATATATATATATATATATATATATATATATATTGATATACCCCACACGTAGGACTACTAGCTTCGCTAATAAACATATATCACAATATGGAGACAATCAACAATTTGAAGCAATTAATAAAATTGGCCAAGCTAAAAAATGGAGTCCACTTGCTATACTATTTAATTGGGAATATTAAGAATACTTGCAACACTATGTAACTTAGCTCTAAAATTTCTGGAAGTACAAGAAACCCAGGGATCTACCAATCCCTCAAACCATGCAAACATTCACACAAATATCTTAATGTAAATAACTAGGAATAACACATTTGTCTATTAACAATACTAATACATTCATAGCCTTCATACAAGGTAACATCATTTACTATTTACGGTGTATCACATGTGATAGTGAGTATACTTATTTGAGTAACTTAAAGACTTTCAATTGAGGGAGGGACTTCAACTCTCCACCCAACTAGGGGCTAGATACACTGCAATGTTTCTTGCAGTAGACCAACCCTAAGATGGATTTGATTTCTACTAAGTTAAATTCTCAAGGAATTCACACCAATGGTAATAAGCCAATTCACATAGGAATCTAGAGTACACTATGTTCACCCTACACCCTCTCATATGACTCAAGAATTCATAGTGTCTCTACCTACTAAATGATACATGAAGATAGTCATAGTGTCTGCCTATTTTGATAGGGATGCAGAGTACATATTAACTTTCCACTCGCTAGCCTACAAGTATGTCAAGCATACACATAGTTTTCCCTCTACTTAACAAACCTCCAAAGTACATTTTATTCCACCTTCTCCACCTTGTAAGACTCCAAAATGAATAGTGTCTTCACCTACTTCTTCTTTTCTCTTCTCTTCAATTGTGCTTCTCAGCATGATCATGATCCAACACTAATTCTTGTTCCTAACATTCTTCTTTTTTCCCATGAGTTTACTCGTGATTCCTGTATGCCTAACCCATCATACGTGGACCTAAAACACACAACTCTTGTATGTTATCCCTTGCCAATATCAACCACATCATTCTTGTGTCTAGTGAGCTCCTTGAGTGTTTCCTAAATTTATCTCTATGTGAGTTTAAATGAATACCCCTTATTTCCAAACAACTATTCTTTTCTTCTATCAACCTTTGTTCTCCTAGGATTGTGTGTTGACCATCCAACATTCCCCTTGAGGGTTGTGGTAGTATGGGTTTTTCGACAAAACAAGAATCCCATACTCAACCTCATTACCAATTACACAAGCCATTAAAACTCAATTAGAAAAACTGGTGGCATATTAAGTGAAACACCTTGAGTTAAATTCTCTCTCTCTCTCTCTCTCTCTCTTCAAATTCCGATATGGGTTTTTCGACAAAACAAGAATCCCATACTCAACCTCATTACCAATTACACACGCCATTAAAACTCAATTAGAAAAACTGGTGGCATATTAAGTGAAACACCTTGAGTTAAATCTCTCTCTCTCTCTCTCTCTCTCTCTCTCTCTCTCTCTCTCTCCCTAAATTCCGATCTAGTGTCTTTGAAGTTGGGCTTCCCAAGAGAAAACTCTCTCTCTCTCTCTCTCTCTCTCTCTCTCTCTCTAAATTCCGATCTAGTGTCTTTGAAGTTGGGCTTCCCAAGAGAAAATGTTTCTCATGCTTTATTTTTTCCATGCCAAAGGTTTTTGGGTCTTTTCCAAGAAATTACTTCACTATGAAACCATGGGATTTCACTCTTACCTTTTCCATATTTATTTTCCTTTCAAGTTGGCACCATGAACAAATATTTTTTACATTCTCACGTAATTCAACTTAATGATTCTTAGTTAGTGTGTTTAGGAATTGTTTCTATCATATAATTATTTCTATGTCAAAAATTATCATACCACAATGGTAAACAAAAGTGGTTCATGCCAAAATATATGCTCCAATATACCATGATTCTTATGCCAATTGGGGTAGTCACAAGGGAGTGATTCAAGTGTGAGTATGCTTATTTCCTAACCTACCCTAATCCTTTTGTGTGACTGGTTAAGGGTATTTTTGGTGGAGAGAAACCTTAACTCCAATGCACCTTACCATAGTTGTATTAATATAATTTTATTTTTCTTATTTATAAAAATAATAATATTGATATCTTGGGGAGAATACTCCTCCATTATCCCCTAATTTCTTAATCAAGGAACAAAATCTCTAATCCAAACTATTTTGAGCCTTGATGTTTGAAGTAATGAAAATAAGCCTCTTATTCTCCATGTTAATTAGATTATGCTTGTACATTATGTATTGAATCAAAGTCTTACTCTTAATATGTGGAAGTCCAAATTCTAAAAGTAGGATTAGATAATTTTTGTTATAGTTAATTTTAAGTTGTACACCTTAGCACATTTTTTTTTTTTGTGTGTGTGTGTGTGAGAGAGAGATATATTCAAAATCCATTTTTTTATGATACCTATTTTGGTTCCCTTTATTTCACTGAAGGAGATCTCTACCATTCTAATTTGAAAATATTATCATCTTCCTTCTATGAGAAAATGGATCCATGATGATTCCATCTAGGCTCATAAGGAAAAATAGATGAATATGTGTCATACCTTTTAGGGAAATGTGGCAATAAAGATTTAATATTTACATATTTTATAAATTGAATCCCTCAAAACTCATATGCATTAAAAATTTGATGTTCTATTAAAAAAACTTATAGGAAATTGTGTTATCTTTATAACAATATGTTATCAAAATTATTAATTTTATTTAATTGGTTAAATTTATATTTAATTATATGTCCTTGTAAAATTCTAGAAAAAATAACAAGTGGATTTTGTTTCAATCAATAAATGTTATGTATGCACACACATATGAGTATAATCTATATTGAACCTAATAAATTCCACTTTATTTGAGAAAATTATATATATAATCACATTTTATGAACCTTTATGTTCTTGACATTTTTATTGTTATTATGTAAATTTAAAAATAAAAGATAATCTTTTGAAGACTAAACATCAATAAGTATCACACATATTTTTAATAATATTTTGGTTTTGCAATTTTTAAGTCAATAAATCAATATTTGAATCACTTTTTATACACCATTGTGTTAAGTGGAATAAAGCGTCTGTAATAAACTTTGTTTTTGCGAATAAATTGTGTGTTATGTTTTGAAGTTGACAAATTAATATTTGAATTATATTTTATGAAACTTTATGTTCTTGAAATTTTTATTGATATTATGTAAATTTAAAAATAAAAAATAACCTTTTTAAGATTAAATATCAATAAGTATCCCATATATTTTTAACAATATTTTGGTTGCGTTATTTTTAAGTCAATAAATCAACGTTTGAATAAATTTTTATACAACTTTGTGTTAAGTGGAATAATTTCTTTCTATATATATATAAAATCTACATTGAACATATCAAATCCCACTCTATTTGGGGAAATTAAATATTTTATTATTTTTTAAATTTGACAAATTAATATTTGAATTATATTTTATGAACCTTGGTATTATTGACATTATTTTCTTATTGAGTAAATTTAAAATAAAAAATAACTTTTTGAAGATTAAACATCAATAAGTATCCCACATCTTTTTAATAATATTTTGGTTGTGTGAATTTTATGTCACTGATTTTTTTGGAACCTTCACAACTATGGGAAAAAAATAGTTGAGTATCAATTATAAAAGAAAATAACTTTAAATTTTAATATGAATCTAAATTTGTGAAAATGATATGCCATTGGATAGAGGATATAATGATGAATCCACTAGAATCAATTTTTCCACTAAGGATGAAAAATATGAAGGGATTTCACCCCTTGGAGGTGTAGCTTCAAAATATTGAAAAAGGGAGGCATGATTTCTAAATCTTAATCCCTGTTGACGGACAAAAGTGACCACTCATCAACAGGAGGAGATAACCAATACTGAGGCTCTTTAATAACCCAAGCTATTTTGTGTGGCTTTTCTAGACAGATTTTAAGGTTCTGTTAGCTAGATATTCTAATTCTCTTTCAAGAAAGAAATTGTCAAAGCTCTCATAGGTATCTTAAATGAATATTTATAACTAGTTAGAGGTTAATACTTGTATACAGATATAAAGTTATAAAATCACAGGAAGATAAATTCTAACTAGTGTGAAGTGATAAATATTTAAAGAACGATTTAATTAGAGATTTGAGGCTTCTACGATCTATATTATGTGTGGTGTTGTCTTTCGGAGTCATCGCATAATTTTTTTTGGAATCTAAGTTTCGAACCATCCTCCATGATTCACCATTAGGATAGACAAAAAAATAGTTTTGAATAAATAAAATTGACTTTTCATGTAACAATATATTAAATAAAAAACGACAAAGGACATGGCTATAATTGATGTTTTTAAACAAGCTGAAAGAGATTTCAATTCACATTGATGAATATTACATTAAAACCATAAGAAAATAAAATAAAACAATATAATATATTATTATACCTTGGCCAAGGCTATTTAATTAACGAAGGACTTATCATAATTTCTTGTTAATAAAAGTAATCATTCATTTGATGTCAACTAGAGAAATATTTTCATAAGAAATGAAAGACAAAAGAGTAGATCAAGAAAATAAAATAGTTTTGATTCTTTTGGATAAACAAGCATATATGTAAAAAAAATTAATTAATGAAAGACATTTCACTAATAATAAAAACACATGATATGTAAACCAAGTTAAATACTATAGATTAAAATTGTAATATGATTACTCGGTTATGAAATCCAAACAAACAGAACAAGTTAAAGATGAATAGACCAATCATTAGTATTAACACTAGCTCTTTGAAGCACAATCAAGTTAGTGATGTTGTTTAAACTTCAAAACTTCAAGAATTAATTTCAAGGAAACGAATGGAATTCCGAAAGGGTAACAATGAAATATTAAAGTAACAAAATTGACTCTTATATTAAAGAAATTTAATATAAATTATTATAAAAGATAATATAGAGTTTCATTGTCACCAAATGTACAACTTTGTCTATTCCATCCTACCCCATGATCAATGTTTGATAATATATTTATATAAAAATATGGTATACAAAATTATTACAAATCAAAAATAAAGTTGATGATTACCCAAAATCTCGGTATCAATGATCATCCCACAGATTTGACCTTCATTAGTCATACCGATAATACATCAAAATAAATAACTTTCAAAACTAATCTTCCATACCAACAGGGAACCATAACCAAAAATATTGAATGAGGAAAATCATATTTGATCATAGAGTTTCATAGATTACATGTATGATGTTGGCATTATGACACAGGTTTGGCACTATGGCACAGGTGTTGTCCTTGATGGCAACTCACTCAGATGGCAGATCACAGTTCAAGCTCTCAGAATGGAAGAAAAATACATATACGCAGGTTCCTCTTGACCAGATCACATATACACGTATGATTGATTATCAAAAGTTGCGTATGCATATGCACGCACTTTCATGCATGGAAAGTGCGTACATGTGGGAAAGCTTATTTTTGGGTCCATGGTATTTGGACCTTGGTATTGTGTTCGAAGTATTGAACCTAGGTATTGGGCTCCTAGTATTGGTTCTCTATGGTTTTGGACCATGGTTTGAGTAAGGCCTTAGACTATAAAATGGAGGAGATCATTTGGCAAAGGCATTGACTGAAGGATTGAATATCTTATGAAGAGCAAGATCTAGAATTCTGGTGATTGGTTTATGGTGCATAGCTAAATCTGAATCAAGGAGGAACCTGTGTGCAAGAAGATGGATAAGTTCTATTGATGGTTCAAAACTTAAGTCTTGAATAGTAGTATCTTTGTGTGATTTTGATCTGTTATATTTGGTGCATGACTTGATCTATAAATTGATAATCTGGGTATAACTAATGTTTAAATATCTGAAAGGGTGAATTATCTTTTATAGATCTGTATGCAAGTTCGACACATAAGAGGTGTGTATACATGCTGGTTTAGTAAATCAAAACAACGTATATGTTGGTTGTCCTTAATACAGAAGAGTATGCACGCAGGTTTCTGCATATTGAAGTAGTGTACATCTCTTGAAATATGTTTTAGCTACTTTTGTTTATTGCTGCAGTGTTCTGGGTTCAGAATTGGTGTCTAGTTGTTGTTACTATTTTCTGGGTACAACATTTAGAGAAGCGACTATTTGATTCAGTTTGTTTGGTGCAAAGGAGATTGGTTGATACAAATATACTTGATGTTTGATTGATATTATTCATGGATCCAGTCTAAAAATTTATGAAAAGTGGTCCCTGGAAGAAAATAGAAGGTTGTAGCCTTCTGTAGGTCAACACCTACGTACTAGTACCTCAGCTAGTACAAGAGCTAAGGGGGTTGTAGCTCCCTTCCAGGGGAAGCTGGAGAACGAGAGAAGGTTGTAGCGTTCTGCACGTAGCAGCCTGTGTACTGGTATAAGACTGTACCAGTACAAAATCATTGTAAAAAGAAGTTTCTAATTAAAAGAAGATAGAGACAAATTGTAGCAAGTGGTTTTCACCCACATTGGGTTTCCACCTTATATCTATGTGTCCATGTGTCTGATGATCTGTTCTACTTTACTGCTCCTGTTTACTCTTCTTATGATTAATGAAGTCCTGATGCACTGATTAAAGATCAAAAATTAATGAATCTTAATTTTTCTGGTATACGCTGGTTTCTTTAGACACAGTAGCATATATACGCAGTTTCCCATAGCTGAAGTAGTGTATACAAATATTATTGTGAAATGAAAAATAATTGAGTTAATAATATTGATTCACCCCCCCTCTCAGTACTATTTCCAACAATTGGTATGAGAGTATGTCCTTCAGAAGAAGCTTGATCACTTGAAGGAAGATCTATCATTATGAGCAACTACGAGAAAGAAGCATCGATCAAGCCACCAATTTTTGATGGGAGAAACTTCATCTATTGGAAGGTAAGAATCACATCATATCTTCAATCTCTTGGTACAGAAGTCTAGGATATCATGGAAACAGGATACACATTTCCATCAGCAACTCCTACAGATATGGCTGGTAAGAAGCAGTATGAAACAAATGCAAAGGTTGTCAATACTCTATTAGGGAGTCTGTCTCAATCAGAATTTTTCAAGGTCATGTAGCTCAAAACCGTAAAAGAAATATGGGACAAGATCATTCTGAGCTATGAAAGAGATTATCAGGTAAAACGAGCAAAACTACAAACTCTCAGAATTCAATATGAAAATCTCAGAATGCACAATGATGAAAGTGTAGCTAGCTATTTCCTACATATAGATGAGATTGTTAATTGTATGAAAAATTGTGGTGAAGAAATAAAAGAAGTTGTTTTGGTTAAAAAGGTTCTAAGATATTTGTCTTCTAAGTTTGAATCAAAAGTTTCTTCCATAGAAGAAAAATAGAATCTACAAAGCATTACCATGTCACATCTACACGGAATCCTAACCGCTTACGAAATGAGAAAAGGGGGACCATCAGACAAGAGAGAAGCTGCATTCAAAGCCTCAGGAAAAGGAGATTACAATGACTCAGGACATATTTCGGAAGAAGAGGAAGAATCAAATTTTTTCAAGAACCTTCAACGGGGTTCTGGAAGATTCAGAGGTAAGCTACCTTTCAAATCTTTTGCTTGTGGAAGATTCGGTCACTATGGTGCCAAGTGTCCTCATAGAGATAAGCTTCAAAAAGGTAAGGAACCAGTTAGATGGAACAGAAAATAGAATGTAACTAAGAAGAGCTACTACACACATGAAGACAGTGATGGATTTTCAAATAGTGATGAAGATGAACAAGGTAATGATTATAGAATTTTGATGGCCTTTGAAGATGATGATTTCTTGGATGCTATAGATGAAGAAGGTCTTTATGAAGAAATTTCTAAACTCAAAATTTGTTTAGAAGAAAAGGATATGATTATAGATACTTTAACATTCCAACTTGCTGAAAGGGAAAAACACAATGAAAAGCTAGAATGTGAAATTGTGGGACTTATAAAGGACATTGAGAAAACAAAAGCTCTTAATCTTAGATTTTCTAAAGGATATGAAACTTTAGATGAGATTATCAAATTGTAGCGTTCTCCTCTAATCAAGACTGGTCTTGGGTATACTGAAGAAACATCTCAAGCACAAAAGCCATCTACCTCTAAAAGTTATCTTGAAGCAGTAAGGAAAAGTGAACAGGTTGACAATCAACAACAAAGGCACAATGAAGATCATCAGGTAAATCAGGAACAATTTACTTCAAGAATGAACAAAGATCACCAAGTAAATCAAGGGAAATCTACTTCAAGGATGAACAAAATCTACAACCAACTGTAGGTAAATCATTCTCAATTTTCCTCAAGAACGAATGGGTATTACAATCACCTAGGCGGGAGATTTGATGATCACAGGAACTTATTCAATGGCCAATGTTTCTCTTGTCATAACTTTGGACATAAAGAAGCTCAATGTGTTGTCTACAAGACCATCATGACCAGAGAAGCACGAAATCAAAGAAGTGTGACTGGAATCGTTAAAAGAACCTACAATAATTTTTCTACTCTTGAAAATGAAATAGAATGTTCTATTTGTAACAACTTTGGTCATAAAGATTCTGAATGTAGGAGTAGGTTTCGGAAAACAACTCAGAAGGAGCAAGCTTCATTGAGCCCCAAAATATGGAGGAAGAAAGAATTGCAACCAGAAAGATGTGGTATAGCCTTATATGCGGAAGGGTAGGAAAACTAGTGGTACATCGACAGTGGATGCTCGAAACATATGACAGGTGATAAATAAAAACTTCAATAATATAGTGCTTTAGAAAAAGAAAAGAAGGTCTCATTTGGAAATGACACTCCTGCATTCATAAAAGGTAAAGGTTTTGTTCTTTAGAAAGAAAAGGTCAAAGCTGGGAATGTTATGTATGTTGATGGCTTAAAGCATAATCTATTAAGTGTCAGTCAAATGTGTGATCGAGGAAATGAGGTAATATTTCGATCAAATGGATGTATTGTTCGTGAGCTTGATATAGGAGAAACAGTGATCAAAGGAATAATAACACCAAATAATTTATACATACTCAAGGGAGGACAACAACAATGATATCTAAGCAAGAATTATGAACACTAGCTATGGCACAAAAGATTGGGGCATCTAAGCTTCTCTCAAATAAGGAAAGCATGCAAATATCAGGTAGTTCGTGATCTCCCTGACATCATAATTCTAGACAATACAATATGAAAATGATGTCAGTTTGGGAAGAAAACCAGAACCAATTTCCATGAGAAGGAAGGATCAGCTAGTAGGTCACTTGAACTTGTCCATACAGATGTATGTGGTCCATCTAGGAAAAGGTCACCTCGAGGAGAAGAATACTTTTTATTGTTTATTGATGACTTTTCCAGGATGTGTTGGATAGGACTTATGAAGCATAAAGGCGAAGCTTTTGAAAAGTTCAAAACATTCAAAGCCTTGGTTGAAAGAAAATTAGATCGCAGAATCAAATGTCTCAAGTCTGATAGAGGTGGGGAATTTACCGCAAATGATTTTTTTGATTTTTGTGAAGAACATGGAATTAGAAGGGAATTCTCTATGGCAAGGACTCCTCAAGAAAGTGGAGTAGTGGAAAGGATGAGTAGAATGGTTCAACAAATGGCTCGTGCTATGCTTGATGAATCTGGAACTCCCACAACATTCTGGGGTGAAGATGCATTTGCTGCAGTTACTATTCTCAACAAGACAAACGTCTGGGTAAACAGCACTCAAACTCCTCATGAACTTTGGTATGGTAAGACTCCCACAGTAAAGTACTTCAGAATTTTTGGAAGCAAATGTTACATCAAAAAGACTGACGAAAACCTTTGTTAGGCCCCTATACTACTAGTGTAACCCCTTAGTGTTATATGTACAACCCACTTATTATATTGATGTACCCATGTAGTGCCCATATTGTTACTATTGTGCCCCATAGAATCCCAGTAATGTTATTATTGTGCCCTTACATTATTATTGTTATGTCAGCTCTGATTATGTTATGACCCCTTAGACTCCTATATATAGAAAGGAGGTATTTTCATTTGTATCATCCAAAAATTGTTCATTTATGTAATGTAAAGGAGGTTGGCCCCTCGAAGAGGCTGAATTATAAGGCGTTGAACTATCTTTTCTATCTTTTCTTGAGTTGGTTTCATAACATTTGGTATCAAAGCTTTGGATTCTAGGGTTTCGCTACTCCAAACAGGTCATCATCACATTTCCACTATAAGTTTTTTTTGTGACGTTTCAGAAGCTAAAAAAAAACCCATTTGATAAGACATTGTGCTGAATCTCGGGTCCACATTTTAGAGCTTTTCACGCTATATTTGCGGAGATATGATCTGAGGAAGTTGGTCTTTTTGAAGACTCCTGAATTACATTCCAAACAGGTGACATGGGGAAAATCATCATAACTTTCTCTCTGAGCATCAGATTGAAATTTCGTAAGAAGGTATAGAAAGAGGATGGACTGTAGTTTCTTTTATATATTTTTTAGTGCCAAAGGTCGAAACAGTGACACGTGGAACTTCATACAAGTTTGCTCTTCTAGAAAGGTCTATAATTGAGTCATCTTGGGAGATTGTGCATAACTCTTTCGTGGAGAATCCAGTTTGGATCAGATTGGTGGCATTGGAAAGAGGACATAGATGGCTACTATAGGTTACAATTTCAGAACTTAAAGATCTGAAAGTACAGAGTTATAGTCATTTCAAGATCAAGCTCCTAAAATCAAGAAAAAGCAAGATGAGGAAGTTTGATGGCAAGGATCCGGTAAATTGGATACTTCAGATGGAGCAATATTTTGATCTACATGGTGTACCACTGTTACAAAAGGTATGTATTGCATCTTCATATTTAGAACCAGATCAATTTTTATGGTATGAAGGGCTTTTTTCTCGTAAACAACTTATTACGTGGTCAATTTTCATGGAGGAAATGATAGCACATTATGAGGATACAAAGAGCAACACCTTCTTTAGAGAAACACCACAACAATTGGAAAGAGTAAAAGGGCTTTGTGACATAGTGGAAAGCAAAATTATGGAAACTAGGAAGCATACCCCTCACAACTATAAATATGGAAGTGTTTTTTGTCCTAGCCTTCTACAACCTACAAGGGTTACAACACAACAATTGGAAGAAAAAAGAGAAAACGGGCTTTGTTACAATTCTGATAGCAAATGCACTAAAGGTCATAAGTGTGTTGTGAAGAAATTATTTTACATAGAATATGAAGAGGAGGAAGAAAAGGATCAAGAAACATCAAAAGAAGAAGATATATGCCAGGACCCCACCCCAGAGAAAGAAGAAATGAATCAGACCATATCTTGTAAAGCATTGGCAAGAATTACCACTCCTCAAACTCTCAAGATAGAAGGACATATCAAGAAGAGAAAGGTGCAAGAAGTGAAAGATCACATCGAGAAAGAAGAAATGAATCCAACCATATCTTGTAATTCATTGGTTGAAATTACCACTCCTCAAACTATCAAGATAGAAGGACATATCAAGAAGAAAAATGTTCAAGAAGTGAAAGATCACATCGAGCATCAAGAAATGAATCCAACCATATCTTGTAAAGAATTGGAAGAAATTACCACTTCTCAAACTCTAGAGATAGAAGGACACATCAAGAAAAAAAAGGTTCAAGCAGTGAAAGATCACTTCGAGCATCAACAACAATTTCTCCAACTTTTAAAGGATAATGCCACTTCTGTGCAAAATCAAATGAAACAATAGGTAGATCAACATCATAGTGAAAAATGTTTTGATGTAGGTGATTGGGTATTTTTACTAATACATCTCAAGCAAGCTATTTATGAGAAGGAAATGTTGGCAATACTACATGCACTTAAAACATGCCGACCTTACCGAATGGGAAGACTCTTCAAGGATGAGGATGTGGAAGCATTGTTTTGTGCTATTTATATTATCCAACCAGATTGGATAAACGAAGCAAGGGATGAATGGAAGAAGGATGAAGAGGTATGGCCACTTATTCAAAAGTTTCAAAAGATCCTAATTCAAACAATATTTCTAGAAATTGAGGAGGAATGAAAAATGATATTGGAACCTGGAGCAGTCACAGAAACAAGAACCCGACAGCTATGAAATCGATCAATTTCAGAGTATCTCATCAAGTGGAAGAACTTACCCACTGAAGATTCCACATGGTAGGACAACAATTTTATACAGAAGCATCAAGAACTACTCAAGCATTGAGGACAACGCTTTTTGAAGGAGAGGGGCATGTTAGGCCCCTATACTACTAGTGTAACCCCTTAGTGTTATTAGTACAACCCACTTATTATATTGATGTACCCATGTAGTGCCCATATTGTTACTATTGTGCCCCATAGAAGCCCACTAATGTTATTATTGTGCCCTTACATTATTTTGTTATGTTGGCTCTGATTATGTTATGACCCCTTAGACTCCTATATATAGAAAGGAGGCCTTTTCATTTGTATCATCCAAAAATTGTTCATTTATGTAATGTAAAGGAGGTTGGCCCCTCGAAGAGGCTGAATTCTAAGGCGTTGATCTATATTTTCTATCTTTTCTTGAGTTGGTTTCATAACAACCTTGGTAAGTTTGAACCTAGAGCAAATGAAGGCATTCTTCTTGGTTACTCTCCCCACAACAAAGCATATAAGTGTTACAATAAAAGACTTGGAAATTTTTTTGAAAGTATTGATGTAGTGGTTGATGAAGAAGGAAACATTCCTAGGCAAGTAAAATCTAAAGATTTCGAAGATGATGAAGACTATCCTTCAACATCAAATCAGAATTATGATGAAGAAGAAACCCATGAGACACCAGAAGAGTAGATAAGGATAGAAGAAAAGACTCCATCCAGATACATTCAAAAGAATAATCCAGAAACTCAAATTTTGGGGTAGAAAGAGGCAGACCTATGTACAAACAAAAAGAACTATTTTAGAAGCTTCTAGCTATCTAGCATTACTCTCCTCCACTGAACCAAAAAATGTAAGTGAAGCATGCAAAGATGAATGCTAGGTCAAGGCCATGAATGAAGAACTTGAGTAGATTGAAAATAATAACACTTGGGAGTTGGTTCCTAGACCAAATGATAAGAATGTCATAGGGACAAAGTGGATATTCAAAAACAAGCTTAATGAAAATGGAGATGTTATTAGAAACAAGGCCAGAGTTGTTTGTAAAGGGTATGCTCAACAAGAAGGTATCAACTTTGAAGAAACTTTTGCACCAGTTGCTAGACTTGAAGCCATAAGAATGTTCCTTGCTCTTTCTAGCTTTCAAAAATTCAAAGTTTTTCAAATGGATGTGAAACCTGCCTTTTTAAATGGAGACTTGGAAGAAGAAGTATATATTGAACAACTAGATGATTCATCCTTGGAAATGATCCAAAGCTTGTATGCAGACTTAAGAAGGCACTCTATGGTCTTAAACAGGCTCCAAGGTCTTGGTATTATCGCTTGGACAAATACTTCCATCAATAAGGTTTTTCAAAAGGATCAACATATAGCAATATATATGTAAAAATTGATAATGATAAATTGCTAATAATTGTCGTATATGTTGATGATATCATCTTTGGTAGCAATGAAGAAGCCATGAGTCAGAACTTTGCTTTGGTGATGCAGAAAGAATTTGAAATCTCCTTGCTTGGTGAGCTGACATATTTTCTTGGTTTACAAGTCCAACAAAATAAAGACAGTATCTTTTTTTCACAAACCAAGTACTTCAAGGAGATCTTGAAGAAATATGGCATGGAAGATTTGAAACTAGTATGTACCCCTATGGTAACAAGATGCAACCTCAGCGCAAATGATGATTCAGTAGTAGTACATAAACCAACCTATAGATCCATGATTGGTAGTCTGCTCTATCTGACAAGTACCCAACCAGACATCATGCATGCAGTGGGAATAGTTGGAAGATTTGAGGCAAATCCAAAAGAAACACACCTTTAGGCAGTTAAAAGAATATTCAAATATCTTCAAGGGACACAAAACTATGGCTTATGGTATCCTAGAGGTACAAATCTCACGCTTAATGCATATATAGATGCAGATTGGGAAGGAAGTGTGGATGACAGAAAAAGCATTAGTGGTGGTGCATTCTTTATGGGTTCTATTTTAGTCTCTTGGTTCAGCAAGAAGCAAAGTTCAATTACTTTATCTACAGTTGAAGCGGAATATGTGGCTATTGCATCTTGCTGCACACAACTCCTTTGGATGATGCAAAGTTTACAAGATTTTAAATCACTTGTACTCCACCTATATCTATTTTATGTGATAATACAAGTGCAATCAACATTTCAAAAAATCCAGTCATGCATTCAAAGACCAAGCACATACCTATCAAATATCATTTTCTCCGAGAACAAGTGCTTGAAAAAAAGGTCAAATTGGAGTATTTTCCCTCCAAGGAACAGGTCGTTGATATACTCAACAAACCACTGCCCAGGGAGACATTTGAGTACATCAGACAAAATCTAGGAGTAGTTGATGCATCATCTCGCTGCTGAAACTTGTCTGTTACAGAGAAAAGTGGTTGTACCCAAGTTTAATGAGGAGAATCCACGTACATATGCTAGTTTATGTTGTTACAGTCGCGTATATTTGGTTTGAAGACAAACAGTAGGCTACGCTCAAGATGAAAAGAGTCTGATATGGGTCTGACTGAGACCATCTGGCACAGGTTCAGGGGGAGCATATATATTCTTCTAATTATGCATTGTTGGCATTATCCTAGAATATCTTGGTTCAAGATCATAGTGTCTTGATTTCAGGGAGAACAGGTGCAGAAGGAGAACATGGTTGTTGGTTTGAATGATGATTGACAGATGCTGCTAATGATAGTTGTTGATAACTATCATAGTCTGGTTGTAGATATTTTGTCTATATGTCATGTATTTCTTTTCTTATCAAGGTCATGTAACGGCCTACTTTGGTTTCCCCACTATGCCTGGGATGGATGATGTAATGTTCTTGTTTATCTTGTGTAAACTTTTGGTATATCCCGACTAGGTTGGGTGATGTATGTATGTATGAGTCTTTGGTGATAGGAAGGTCGCTTATGATATATAGATTCATGGTCTTATAGATCATTTTTCTGCAGACCTTGCCTATAGTCAGGGGGAGCATGGATATCACAACAGAGTAGATATTTCAGCATGTACTCAGGGGGATCATAACCATTTGCCCTTGATGTCAAAGGGGGAGAATGAATTTGAATGATTTGGGGTTGCCATCAAGTCCAAAGGGGGATATTGTTGGCATTATGACACAGGTTTGGCACTATGGCACAAGTGTTGTCCTTGATGGCAACTCACTCAGATGGCAGATCACAGTTCAAGCTCCCATAATGGAAGAAAAATACATATACGCCGGTTCCCCTTGACCAGATCGCTTATACACGTGGGATTGATGATCAAAAGTCGTGTATGGGTATGCACGCACTTTCATGCACGAAAAAGTGCGTACATGTGGGAAAGCTTATTTTTGGGTCAATGATATTTGGACCTATGTTTTTGGACCTTGGTATTGTGTCCGAAGTATTGAACCTAGGTATTGGGCTCCTAGTATTGGTTCTCTGTGGTTTTGGACCATGGCTTGAGTAAGGCCTCAGACTATAAAATGGAGGAGCTCATTTGGCAAAGCCATTCACTGAAGGACTGAATATCTTATGAAGAGAAAGATTTGGAATTCTGGTGATTGGTTTATGGTGCATAGCTGAATCTGAATCTAGGAGGAACCTGTGTGCAAGAAGATGGATAAGTTCTATTGATGGGTCAAAACTCAAGTCTTAAATAGTAGTATCTTTGTGTGATTTTTATCTGTTATAGTTGGTGCATGACTTGATCTATAAATCTGATAATCTGGGTATAACTGATGTCTGAATATTTCAAAGGGTGAATTATCTTTTATAGATCTGTACGTAGGTTCGACACATCAGAGGCGCATATACACGTTGGTTTAGTAAATAAAAACAGTGTATATGTTGGTTGTCCTTAATATAGAAGCGTATGCACATAGGTTTCTGCATATTGAAGTAGAATACGTCTCTTGAAATATGTTTTAGCTACTTTTGTTTATTGCTGCAGTGTTCTGGGTTCAGAATTGGTGTCTGGTCACAGTTACTATTTTCTGGGTATAGCATTTAGAGAAGCGACTATTTGATTCAGTTTGTTTGGTGCAAAGGAGATTGGTTGATACAAATATACTTGATGTTTGATTGATATTATTCATGGATCCAGTCTAAAAATTTATGAAAAGTGGTCCCTGGAAGAAAAGAGAAGGTTGTAGCCTTCTGTAGGTCAGCACCTACGTACTAGTACCTCAGCTAGTACAAGAGCTAGGGGGGTTGTAGCTCCCTTCCAGGGGAAGTTGGAGAACGAGAGAAGGTTGTAGCATTCTGCACGTAGCAGCCTGTGTACTGGTATAAGACTGTACCAGTACAAAATCATTGTAAAAAGAAGTTTCTAATTAAAAGAAGATAGAGACAAATTGCAGCAGGTGGTTTTCACCCACATTGGGTTTCCACCTTATATCTATGTGTCCATGTGTGTGATGATCTGTTCTACTTTACTTCTCCTGTTTACTCTTCTTATGATTAATGAAGTCCTGATGCACTGATTAAAGATAAAAAATTAATGAATCTTAAGTTTTCTGGTATACGCTGGTTTCTTTAGACACAGTAGCGTATATACGCAGTTTCCCATAGCTGAAGTAGCGTATACAAATATTATTGTGAAATGAAAAATAATTGAGTTAATAATATTGATTCACCCCCCCTCTCAGTACTATTTCCAACAATTGGTATGAGAGTACATCCTTCAGAAGAAGCTTGATCACTTGAAGGAAGATCTATCATTATGAGCAACTACGAGAAAGAAGCATCAATCAGGCCACCAATTTTTGATGGGAGAAACTTCATCTATTGGAAGGTAAGAATCACATCATATCTTCAATCTCTTGGTACAGAAGTCTAGGATATCATTGAAACAGGATACACATTTGCATCAACAACTCCTACAGATATGGCTGGTAAGAAGCAGTATGAAACAAATGCAAAGGTTGTCAATACTCTATTAGGGAGTCTATCTCAATCAGAATTTTTCAAGGTCATGTAGCTCAAAACCATAAAAGAAATATGGGACAAGATCATTCTGAGCTATGAAGGAGATTATCAGGTAAAACAAGCAAAACTACAAACTCTCAGAATTCAATATGAAAATCTCAGAATGCACAATGATGAAAGTGTAGCTAGCTATTTCCTACATATAGATGAGATTGTTAATTGTATGAAAAATTTGGGTGAAGAAATAAAAGAAGTTGTTTTGGTTAAAAAGGTTCTAAGATATTTGTCTTCTAAGTTTGAATCAAAAGTTTCTTCCATAGAAGAAAAATAGAATCTACAAAGCATTACCATGTCACATCTACACGGAATCCTAACCGCTTACGAAATGAGAAAAGGGGGACCATCAGACAAGAGAGAAGCTTCATTCAAAGCCTCAGGAAAAGGAGATTACAATGACTCAGGACATATTTCGGAAGAAGAGGAAGAATCAAATTTTGTCAAGAACCTTCAATGGGGTTCTGGAAGATTCAGAGGTAAGCTACCTTTCAAATCTTTTGCTTGTGGAAGATTCGGTCACTATGCTGCCAAGTGTCCTCATAAAGATAAGCTTCAAAAAGGTAAGGAACCAGTTAGATGGAACAGAAAATAGAATGTAACTAAGAAGAGCTACTACACACATGAAGACAGTGATGGATTTTCAAATAGTGATGAAGATGAACAAGGTAATGATTATAGACTTTTGATGGCCTTTGAAGATGATGATTTCTTGGATGCTATAGATGAAGAAGGTCTTTATGAAGAAATTTCTAAACTCAAAATTTGTTTATAAGAAAAGAATATGATTATAGATACTCTAACATTCCAACTTGCTGAAAGGGAAAAACACAATGAAAAGCTAGAATGTGAAATTGTGGGACTTATAAAGGACATTGAGAAAACAAAAGCTCTTAATCTTAGATTTTCTAAAGGATATGAAACTTTAGATGAGATTATCAAATTGCAGCGTTCTCCTCTAATCAAGATTTGTCTTGGGTATACTGAAGAAACATCTCAAGCACAGAAGCCATCTACCTCTAAAAGTTATCTTGAAGCAGTAAGGAAAAGTGAACAGGTTGACAATCAAAAACAAAGGCACAATGAAGATCATCATGTAAATCAGGAACAATTTACTTCAAGAATGAACAGAGATCACCAAGTAAATCAAGGGCAATCTACTTCAAGGATGAACAAAATGTACAACCAACTGCAGGTAAATAATTATCAATTTTCCTCAAGAACGAATGGCTATTACAATCACCTAGGCGGAAGATTTGATGATCACAGGAACTTATTCAATGGCCAATGTTTCTCTTGTCATAACTTTGGACATAAATCAGCTCAATGTGTTGTCTACAAGACCATCATGACCAGAGAAGAACAAAATCAAAGAAGTGTGACTGGAATCGCTAAAAGAACCTACAATAATTTTTCTGCAATTGAAAATGAAATAGAATGTTCTATTTGTAACAACTTTGGTCATAAAGATTCTGAATGTAGGAGTAGGTTTCGGCAAACAACTCAGAAGGAGCAAGCTTCATTGAGCCCCAAAATATGGAGGAAGAAAGAATTGCAACCAGAAAGATGTGGTATAGCCTTATGTGTGGAAGGGCAGGAAAACTAGTGGTACATCGACAGTGGATGCTCGAAACATATGACAGGTGATAAAGAAAAACTTCAATAATATAGTGCTTTAGAAAAAGAAAAGAAGGTCTCATTTGGAAATGACACTCCTACATTCATAAAAGGTAAAGGTTTTGTTCTTTAGAAAGAAAAGGTCAAAGCTGGGAATGTTATGTATGTTGATGGCTTAAAGCATAATCTATTAAGTGTCAGTCAAATGTGTGATCGAGGAAATGAGGTAATATTTCGATCAAATGGATGTATTGTTCGTGAGCTTGATATAGGAGAAACAGTGATCAAAGGAATAATAACACCAAATAATTTATACATACTCAAGGGAGGACAACAAAAATGATATCTAAGCAAGAATGATGAACACTAGCTATGGCACAAAAGATTGGGGCATCTAAGCTTCTCTCAAATAAGGAAAGCATGCAAATATCAGGTAGTTCGTGATCTCCCTGACATCATAATTCTAGACAATACAATATGAAAATCATGTTAGTTTGGGAAGAAAACCAGAACCAATTTCCATGAGAAGGAAGGATCAGCTACTAGGTCACTTGAACTTGTCCATACAGATGTATGTGGTCCATCTAGGAAAAGGTCACCTCGAGGAGAAGAATACTTTTTATTGTTCATTGATGACTTTTCCAGGATGTGTTGGATAGGACTTATGAAGCATAAAGACGAAGCTTTTGAAAGTTCAAAACATTCAAAGCCTTGGTTGAAAGAAAATTAGATCGCAGAATCAAATGTCTCAAGTCTGATAGAGGTGGGGAATTTACCGCAGATGATTTTTTTTATTTTTGTGAAGAACATGGAATTAGAAGGGAATTCTCTATGGCAAGGACTCCTCAAGAAAGTGGAGTAGTGGAAATGATGAGTAGAATGGTTCAACAAATGGCTCGTGCTATGCTTGATGAATCTGGAACTCCCACAACCTTCTGGGGTGAAGATGCATTTGCTGCAGTTACTATTCTCAACAAGACAAATGTCCAGGTAAACATCACTCAAACTCCTCATGAACTTTGGTATGGTAAGACTCCCACAGTAAAGTACTTCAAAATTTTTGGAAGCAAATGTTACATCGAAAAGACTGACGAAAACCTTTGTTACGCCCCTATACTACTAGTGTAACCCCTTAGTGTTATATGTACAACCCACTTATTATATTGATGTACCCATGTAGTGCCCATATTGTTACTATTGTGCCCCATAGAAGCCCAGTAATGTTATTATTGTGCCCTTACATTATTATTGTTATGTCAGCTCTAATTATGTTATGACCCCTTAGACTCCTATATATAGAAAGGAGGTATTTTCATTTGTATCATCCAAAAATTGTTCGTTTATGTAATGTAAAGGAGGTTGGCCCCTCGAAGAGGCTGAATTCTAAGGCGTTGATCTATCTTTTCTATCTTTTCTTGAGCTGGTTTCATAACATTTGGTATCAAAGCTTTGGATTCTAGGCTTTTGCTACTCCAAACAGGTCATCATGACATTTTCACTATAACTTTTTTTTTGCGATGTTTCAGAAGCTAAAAAAAAACCCATTTGATAAGACATTGTGTTGAATCTCGGGTCCACGTTTTAGAGCTTTTCGCGCTATATTTGCGGAGATATGATCTGAGGAAGTTGGTCTTTTAGAAGACTCCTGAATTACATTACAAACAGGTGACCTGGGGAAAATCATCATAACTTTCTCTCTGAGCATCAGATTGAAATTTCGTAAGAAGGTATAGAAAGAGGATGGACTGTAGTTTCTTTTATATATTTTTTAGTGCCAAAGGTCGAAACAGTGACACGTGGAACTTCATACAAGTTTGCTCTTCTGGAAAGGTCTATAATTGAGTCATCTTGGGAGATTGTGCATAACTCTTTCTTGGAGAATCCAGTTTGGATCAGATTGGTGGCATTGGAAAGAGGACACAGATGGCTACTACAGGTTACAATTTCAGAACTTAAAGATCTGAAAGTACAAAGTTATAGTCAATTCAAGATCGAGCTCCTAAAATCAAGAAAAAGCAAGATGAGGAAGTTTGATGGAAAGGATCCGATAAATTGGATACTTCATATGGAGCAATATTTTGATCTACATGGTGTACCACTGTTACAAAAGGTATGTATTGCATCTTCATATTTAGAACCAGATCAATTTTTATGGTATGAAGGGCTTTTTTCTCGTAAAAAACTTGTTACGTGGTCAATTTTCATGGAGGAAATGATAGCACATTATGAGGATACAAAGAGCAACGCCTTCTTTAGAGAAACACCACAACAATTGGAAAGAGTAAAAGGGCTTTGTGACATAGTGGAAAGCAAAATTATGGAAACTAGGAAGCATACCCCTCACAACTATAAATATGGAAGTGTTTTTTGTCCTAGCCTTCTACAACCTACAAGGGTTACAACACAACAATTGGAAGAAAAAAGAGAAAACGGGCTTTGTTACAATTCTGATAGCAAATGCACTAAAGGTCATAAGTGTGCTGTGAAGAAATTATTTTACATAGAATATGAAGAGGAGGAAGAAAAGGATCAAGAAACATCAAAAGAAGAAGATATATGCCAGGACCCCACCCCAGAGAAAGAAGAAATGAATCAGACCATATCTTGTAAAGCATTGGCAAGAATTACCACTCCTCAAACTCTCAAGATAGAAGGACATATCAAGAAGAGAAAGGTGCAAGAAGTGAAAGATCACATCGAGAAAGAAGAAATGACTCCAACCATATCTTGTAATTCATTGGTTGAAATTACCACTTGTTATAGACATTTTTGTGCCTTACAGCATAGAGCATGAAATGTCAATAATCTGAGGGATCCAAAGTCCCTAAACAAGTTGTTCTTACCCTTAGAGGAACAAGGTCAGCAAACCACAGCACTGCAAAACAGTTCTCCACTGAAAAACACTCAAAAACAGGTCAGTTTTGGATCATTGCAGCTGCTCCACTAGGCATCTGCGCTGCATAGCAGGTACAACAAAGGCTACCTGCGTTGCATAGCAAGTAGAACAAATGCTACCTGCGTTGGGCGTACTTAGACATGTGGAGGAATCTTTTTCTCAAAGTGCCAGTGCCCAGGAAGCTTCTAAAAAGACACTTGATGATAAGATTCGCCTAATGATGAGTTAAGAGCTTCTAAAACTCCAAGTGGAAGACAGAAACTCCGAGTGAAGAACTGAAGAACAACTGGAGTTGAAGAGGACAACAAGTCACACATCAAGCTGACTTATCTTCACTCCAAAACTCTATATAAGGATCTCATCCCATGGGATCTAAGAGGCCGGAATTTAGTGCAAAGAATTGCTGTTGGTGTGCAGTTGAGAGTATTGGGTGATTGCTTGAGGGAGGTGAAGAAGAGATTTCTCTCCGTCGGGAAGGTGATACTGGATTGGACCTCTCATGGTTGTATCACCGCCTGAACCTTACTTCCATATATTAATAAAGCTTTTGAGGTTCTTCTATTCGCATGTGTTTCAATGATGTATTGTCTTACTTGCGTATTTGATTTATGCTAATCCTTGAATCAGTTATGCATGCATGCTTCTTGTAGTATCCTTTTCTTGTCTTATTTGCAGGATCTCGTGTAGCTGGGCCCGTGAAAAGACTTGGAGCTGGGAGCAAGTGGCAATCAAAGGAGATTGGATTGACCATTTGCGCAAGACATCGGTAAGTGGATCTCTTCCTTTTATCTCTTGCATGTCATAAAGAAGAAACTTTAGATAGCTTTGCTTTCAGCTGTTGCTAAGGAACTGTCACCCTTAGAGTGGGTTAGGGTCATTCCGAGTTGGATACTTTCCCCCACAACAGACTGGCGACTCCACTGGGGATCGTGTCTTGTTGGTAGCTTGTGTTTCTTGCTATTCTTTTCTTAAACAAAAGAGTACCGAATCGAAAACTACATTCGAGTTCTTCGAATGCAAAGTAGAGGGCAGCTACTCTAGCCCAGTGCTGGGCATGTTTATGATTTGAATAGCTGATCCACAAGGACTCTTTTTAGCTCTTTGTGATAGTGTTCATCTTCCTTTAATCATCCTCTAGAGTATACTTGACTGATAGCAACTGATTTGGCCAAAAACCGCTCATTTTTGAGCAAACTGTGAGCCGGAATCTGAGAGAGACGAGAGTTGTCTCGTTCAGTGCAGCTGCAACAAAGGCTACCTGCACTGCAACGCAGGTCCCGAAGGGGCTACCTGCGCTGCATCTCAGATTGACAGTGCAGCACCTGCGCTGATCCAGTCTTGCCTTGTGCAGCTGGGATTCTCCACTGTCTGTTGCCCAGTTTTCAGTACTGTTTTTGCAGCCTGTTGTCAACCTGTATACCCAGCTGAAACCACTTCTCTTTGCCTTCATTCCGCCTCAGTTGTGTGAAGAAACCGTGATTGTTCTTATTGTATTTCTTGCTGTCATTCACAGTTTCCCATAGCGAAAGTGAACTAGTCTTGCTATGACCTCTTGAATCTAGACCTGTGAGAAAGTGTCGTTGTGATTCTAAGAGTTAGTTTATTGCTGTTCATAGCTACTTGAGCATTTGCTTTCGTTATATGGTTCGAATCTCAGTATTTCTTGTGATTGAAACGAGTAAATCTTAAGGTGTTCTTTTGATTATTGGACAATACTTGTTTGTTTTCGCTTGAAATTGAATTCGAAATCGTACAACAGCTTTCTTTTTGTCATACACCAAACATTAAGAAAGAAGAAAAGAAATACTTGCATTGTGCATGTGCATTTTGACAGCTTGCATGTCGATTTAGGAAAAGTGCATCAGTGTGTGCTCTATGATCTGTTTGAAAAGATGATGTCTTTCTTTTCCTTCAGTAGTTAAGGTTTTCATAAGTTGAAAGAATTGAAAAAGCTTGCTTATCATTCTTAGACTGCATTTAGGAGTTGTCTCATACATCACGTGGTGATCCATAAAGGCAAACTGCTAAGCAAGATCAACCTAAAAAGAACTGAATTTATCTAACAACGCTTTGAAACATAACGAAACATAGTAGAGGTCTAGGTAGAGACGTGAACCGGCGTCGTTAAACATAGTGACTGTCGATCTCTACGAAGGTGGGTGATTCCTCCTAAGGGACGATAGCACTAATACGGACTTGTGCCCCCGCGTACCGTCGCGTATATTGGGGGACCCCTATAGGAACAAAGCCTTTATCCATAGGAAGCCGTGTCGGCCACCCTACTGATCGCGATGCAGTGAACACAGCATTCACGAAGATCGACCACTCGTACCGTAAAACGTATTCTGTGGTTTCGCGAAAGGTTTGGCACACCCTTGCCTAGAACTCCAGAGTAGTTTCTTTTGGCCTTTTTCAAACTCTATAACTGAAAAAGTCCATCCGAGCATTTGTCACTTCGGGCTCGTTAATACATCGAAGGAGACTAGAGTCATCTTTAGCTTTTTCTCGACTCTTAAAACATGAAAAAGCAAGTTGTGTCTTAAAAAGCGTCGTCATATAAAATTCATTCTAAACGGAACATAATCACCCCTTTATTCCTACATTGATCTTAAAGTTGAGAACATGGAGCACACCAACCGAGGGATTCCACATGATGGTACCCCTAGCCCTTGCTCCTCTTGGGGAGAAGTTGGTGCGCCCCACATGGCCACATTGTCGCTTCCAGGACTGACAATTGGCCTGCCAGTTTGGCTATTCTCAACCGCTGTAGTTCAGACCACCACGGTTCCTGAACAGTCGAATCGACAGTTAGACCAGTCTAGAGCTACCCTCCAGCCTTCCACTTCTTATACACCTTCCTCCGATCCTTCTTCTTCGAAAGGTCAAGTCGCCAAAAGCGGAGCTCCCATAGAAAAGAAGAAGGAAAAGAAGAAGAAAGAAAAGAAGCAGAAGGAGCCGAAGGCGCCTGGGGGCAAGCAAAAGGCATCTAACGAAAACCCACACACAGCACGGACCGGGCCCAAATCGCCATGTGTCATATGTAGAGGAGACCACCTCCACCGTGATTGTCCCAGTATTCCCGGATACTAAGGGACTGGTCCCCTCGTTTGCACGATTCGGAAGTGTCAACCTCTGACAACCAGGTTGAATGCTTACCGTCGACCAGCGAAAGTGAAGGTTCTAGACGACGAAGGGGAATGAGATTCCCCTGCGAACTGTGTGAAGGCAATCATACCCTTCGCCGTTGTCCCTTTTTAGACGAAGCCAAGAGAGTTTTGGAAGATCAACCGGTTGCACCGTTGCTACTTCCTCCTGGATATCAAAAACTCGCGCCAGGTCCTTCGTTGGTCGAAAATACAGCTGTCTTGCTCAGAGGGCCAGCTGAAGTGTCAGTCACTGAAAGTGAACCTACTGAATCCGGACCGGACGGAAGTCCAAAGGTCGAAACGGCAGTTGACCCGGTTCTCCCTTCAGAAGTTTCATCTTCAAATACCACAGTCACTGAGGATTCATCTTCAGTTGACACCCCCACCGAAGAGAATAAGGATGACACTGTCCATATTCTTTTCGTCAACACCGATTCTGATGAGCATCTGGGCAATGTGCCCACTCCTTTATCGCAGGAAGGAGCATCGTCAGGATCATATCTGGCCGTATATTCGGTCCCACCACCAAGCAACCTGGTTGTGTCCTTTGATTGGAACCAACTAGGCAGACCCCGGTTACCAGCCAATATACCATTTAGAATTATAGTCCAAATATACAAAATGGTGATGGCTGGAACCATCATTGATGAAGGGGCGTCTGTGAGTATCCTGTCCTCTATTGCTTGGAAAGCACTGGGTTGCCCGACGCTTTTGCCCGAGACAAGGCGTCTCTCGGGTTTTGACAGAGGAACCAGTCGACCATTAGGGATTCTACCTAATGTGCCTATTACACTGAAAGGGAAGGCTGTCAAGATGAATTTGATGGTCGTCCAAGGACCCTTGGATTATAACCTACTCCTTGGACGAGACTACATATATTGCATGGAAGCAATAGTCTCCTCACTCTTTCGAATAATGTGTTTTCCATACGAAGGAAGAATGGTCAAGCTCGTAGACCAACTTTCACTTCCGGGATCACACATCGCAAGTAGTCACATACCTATCCTCAATGGTCTTTTCGATCAAGAAAGGTCTCTTCCCCCGGTTCTTCTTCCTGATGAATGCGAGTGATTCGGGAAAGGAACGCAGGAGCCCAGGGGGCATGCATCCTGGTCTGCTCTGGAGGCAGAAAAAACCTTAGGTGTAAAGTAGAATTTCCACGGAAGAATATGACTAGTCCGTACCCCGTCCCCCTCCTTCATCTTTGAGAATCTTCCTCTGAGCTATCTTCGTGGAGAAGAAGGAAAAGAAGACAAAGAGAGAGTTGGACTCTCAGAAGGGGCTGTTAGGGATGGGGTTGTTCTGGAAAAGGATTCTTCTGTCAAGGTTACTTGTTTGACAAAGGTCATTCACCTTTGTCTAAATAGGTAGGCTCTACCAAAGAAGGGGATCCGTTTGTGGCAGCAAGTAGGTACCGGCTTTGGGTAAAAGGCCAGCCTCACCCATTAAAACAAATGTTTTAAAGGATAAGTAGGGGCAGCCCCCAAAGATAGAGACGTTGTTGTTGCCACAGATTGTAACCATCTTTGTGTACCCTAATGATAGACATCGCTGAAGAAAGAGTTTCATTTGCGGCTGCAAATAAAACCATTCTTTGGGTAACCAGAAAGAGGTAGGCCTCTCCCGGTAAAATGAATGTTTTACCTGCAAATTGAGGGGTAACCTTGAAATTCAACTTATACCTGGGGGCATGCAAACCTCTTGGAATGCAAGCGCGGGCGGCTTTTTAGTTTTAGGTAGGACTAACCCCTCTAACCCGTAGGATGGGCCGATACCCAGCTTGCATAAAGAGAGGATATGGAGCAAAGCGTAGGGAGATGAAGCTCCTTAAAAAATAGGAATCTTCCATGAGACCTTCCTACTTTATGACTGGTAAAAACGAGCAGTTTTGGCAAAGTTCATGCTCGTTAAAAAATAAACGCAAGAACCGAGCAGTTTTAGCGCATAGTTCATGCTCGTTAAAAAATAAACATAAGATTGAGCAGTGTTTTGGTGCATTCAAGCTCTTTAAAAAAAAAATGAACCCAGTACCGGTAAATAAACATCTGAGACTGTAAATTCATCAGCCATAAAAGCCTTGGTCGTGTTTGTGCACCGTCACCTCCACTTTTCATTTGGCCGATCATTCACATCCACTTGATTGTTTACCTATTTTGAGGAACAGCTGTGAAGAGTGATTCCACCTAGCCATCCTTGTAATACTGTCGTGATTGGAAAATTCCAACCTGTACCTGGAATCTGCTGCTATCCCTGTTTATCACTCGTTCCTCAAAAGACGAGTCTTCTTTGAGCTCTTTTCAAATGACTCGTAAAATATGAAAAGTTTGCCGAGTTTTGGCCTTCCAGCTCGTTAAAAGGACCGGAAGAGCTATCCCTCCTCTAGATTTTAATCTTTTTGGACCTGAGGGATTATTGCACAAAAAGATCGAGCGCTTGTCTAGTTCGGCTCGATAAAGATATCGAACATTCATCCCTTCTGTATTGTTTTATACTTTTTCGGACTTAAGGGATTAGATGACGAAAAAGGACCCCTGGAGTCCACTTTATGTACCCTTTTCAGACTCTCTAAAGATGAAAAGGACCGAGTTGTCTTTGTCGCTGAGCTCGTTAAAAATATTAGATAGCGACAAACTTGTCTTTAGACGAGAACGAGTTTCCCTATCGTTAGGCTCGTTAAAACATAGCGATGGGCTTGCCCGAAGGGCAGGTTATAGAACAAGCATATGTTATCCTCCTCAAGCTTGACAAAAATAAAGAGGTACTGGTCAGAAATGACTGGGGAAAAATTGGGAAGAACCTCAAAGCTTTAATGGTAGCAAGTCGCTCTTGAACATGACACTTTTTGCCTCCGTAAATATCGGGTTGGGTTATTATCATTCACCGGTCCGTTCACCATGGTCTCGCCATACCATCCATACATGGGGTAATGCTACCGATCCATCACATCAGTGTCGTTATATGTTCAAGAGATGTCATTCAGAAAGTGTCAACCGGGTCCCATCCACTACCATACATCATCTTTCATCCTTCCGTGACCGCCACCCTGAATCATATTTCACAAATTGTTTTCACCAATCATCACTAGCTCCGTTCCGTGTCACTGATGTGGGATTCATTAGGGCCCTCCTTTGACGGATCACTTCTTGTCGACATCAGCTCATTATCCAAGAAGTTGATCTAGGAACACCCCCTCAGTACTTTGAAGCTTGCATGCCTCAATGGCAAGTTTCTCACTCCCGACAATAGGTATACATTAATGACCTTCGACCAGGAGACTTTGTGTGGTGTTCGACGTCAGATCCTATATTCACGCCACGTGAATTGTGCTGCAGTACCTTGAGGGTCATCATCATTATCGGTGATTCCTCTCGCGCTTGTTAACAGTTTACATTATTGACTGGTAATCAAGCGATGTCTTTCCATGTTCGACTTCAAGAAATTCTCACATGGATCGACTTGTACTAGAGTGAAGATCGGAAGTTTGAAGACCCCGGATCTAGTTTCATCCATCCGGGCTGCGATATATATTCAGGAGATAAAAACATAGACATGTGCAGCAGATGATCATCCTACTAAAAGGATGATAATTAAAAGCAGAGAATTATCCGTCTCTTGTCAGACGATCGTCTGTTTATGTACGGCAAATGTATTTATAAAGCTGATCATGGGAAATGCCCGCATCAGCTAGATCATGAAAAGAAAGTATGAAAAGATAATGTATTGTATTGTATTTTGTTACAGGTCACCTCCCGGCGATTGAATGAACTTCGGATCCTCCTAATAAAGCATTTCACCCGATAAACGACCTCATACTTTAGGGGGCAACTGTTATAGACATTTTTGTGCCTTACAGCATAGAGCATGAAATGTCAATAATCTGAGGGATCCAAAGTCCCTAAACAAGTTGTTCTTACCCTTAGAGGAACAAGGTCAGCAAACCACAGCACTGCAAAACAGTTCTCCACTGAAAAACACTCAAAAACAGGTCAGTTTTGGATCATTGCAGCTGCTCCACTAGGCATCTGCACTGCATAGCAGGTACAACAAAGGCTACCTGCGTTGCATAGCAAGTAGAACAAAGGCTACCTGCGTTGGGCGTACTTAGACATGTGGAGGAATCTTTTTCTCAAAGTGTCAGTGCCCAGGAAGCTTCTAAAAAGACACTTGATGATAAGATTCGCCTAATGATGAGTTAAGAGCTTCTAAAACTCCAAGTGGAAGACAGAAACTCCGAGTGAAGAACTGAAGAACAACTGGAGTTGAAGAGGACAACAAGTCACACATCAAGCTGACTTATCTTCACTCCAAAACTCTATATAAGGATCTCATCCCATGGGATCTAAGAGGTCGGAATTTAGTGCAAAGAATTGCTGTTGGTGTGCAGTTGAGAGTATTGGGTGATTGCTTGAGGGAGGTGAAGAAGAGATTTCTCTCCGTCGGGAAGGTGATACTGGATTGGACCTCTCATGGTTGTATCACCGCCTGAACCTTACTTCCATATATTAATAAAGCTTTTGAGGTTCTTCTATTCGCATGTGTTTCAATGATGTATTGTCTTACTTGCGTATTTGATTTATGCTAATCCTTGAATCAGTTATGCATGCATGCTTCTTGTAGTATCCTTTTCTTGTCTTATTTGCAGGATCTCGTGTAGCTGGGCCCGTGAAAAGACTTGGAGCTGGGAGCAAGCGGCAATCAAAGGAGATTGGATCGACCATTTGCGCAAGACATCGGTAAGTGGATCTCTTCCTTTTATCTCTTGCATGTCATAAAGAAGAAACTTTAGATAGCTTTGCTTTCAGCTGTTGCTAAGGAACTGTCACCCTTAGAGTGGGTTAGGGTCATTCCGAGTTGGATACTTTCCCCCACAACACCACTCCTCAAACTATCAAGATAGAAGGACATATCAAGAAGAAAAATGTTCAAGAAGTGAAAGATCACATCGAGCATCAAGAAATGAATCCAACCATATCTTGTAAAGAATTGGAAGAAATTACCACTCCTCAAACTCTAGAGATAGAAGGACACATCAAGGAAAAAAAGGTTCAAGCAGTGAAAGATCACATCGAGCATCAACAACAATTTCTCCAAATTTTAAAGGATAATGCCACTTCTGTGCAAAATCAAATGAAACAATAGGTAGATCAACATCATAGTGAAAAATGTTTTGATGTAGGTGATTGGGTATTTTTACTGATACATCTCAAGCAATCTATTTATGAGAAGGAAATGTTGGCAATACTACATGCACTTAAAACATGGCGACCTTACCGAATGGGAAGACTCTTCAAGGATGAGGATGTGGAAGCATTGTTTTGTGCTATTTCTATTATCCAACCAGATTGGATAAACGAAGCAAGGGATGAATGGAAGAAGGATGAAGAAGTATGGCCACTTATTCAAAGGTTTCAAAAGATCCTAATTCAAACAATATTTCCAGAAATTGAGGAGGAAGGAAAAATGATATTGGAACCTGGAGCAGTCACAGAAACAAGAATTCGGGAGCTATGAAATCGATCAATTTCAGAGTATCTCATCAAGTGGAAGAACTTACCCACTGAAGATTCCACATGGTAGGACAACAATTTTATACAGAAGCATCAAGAACTACTCAAGCATTGAGGACAACGCTTTTTGAAGGAGAGGGGCATGTTAGGCCCCTATACTACTAGTGTAACCCCTTAGTGTTATTAGTACAACCCACTTATTATATTGATGTACCCATGTAGTGCCCATATTGTTACTATTGTGCCCCATAGAAGCCCACTAATGTTATTATTGTGCCCTTACATTATTTTGTTATGTTGCCTCTGATTATGTTATGACCCCTTAGCCTCCTATATACAGAAAGGAGGCCTTTTCATTTGTATCATCCAAAAATTGTTCATTTATCTAATGTAAAGGAGGTTGGCCCCTCGAAGAGGCTGAATTCTAAGGCGTTGATCTATCTTTTCTATCTTTTCTTGAGCTGGTTTCATAACAACCTTGGTAAGTTTGAATCTAGAGCAAATGAAGGCATTCTTCTTGGTTACTCTCCCCACAAGAAAGCATATAAGTGTTACAATAAAAGACTTGGAAAAATTGTTGAAAGTATTGATGTAGTGGTTCATGAAGAAGGAAACATTCCTAGGCAAGTAAAATCTAAAGATTTCGAAGATGATGAAGACTATCCTTCAACATCAAATCAGAATTATGATGAAGAAGAAACCCATGAGACACCAGAAGAGTAGATAACGATAGAAGAAAAGACTCCATCCAGATACATTCAAAAGAATCATGCAGAAACTCAAATTTTGGGGCAGAAAGAGGCAGACCTATGTACAAACAAAAAGAACTATTTCAGAAGCTTCGAGCTATCTAGCGTTACTCTCCTCCACTGAACCAAAAAATGTAAGTGAAGCATGCGAAGATGAATGCTGGGTCAAGGCCATGAATGAAGAACTTGAGTAGATTGAAAAGAATAACACTTGGGAGTTGGTTCCTAGACCAAACGATAAGAATGTCATAGGGACAAAGTGGATATTCAAAAACAAGCTTAATGAAAATGGAGATGTTATTAGAAACAAGGCCAGAGTTGTTTGTAAAGGGTATGCTCAACAAGAAGGTATCAACTTTGAAGAAACTTTTGCACCAGTTGCTAGACTTGAAGCCATAAGAATGTTCCTTGCTCTTTCTAGCTTTCAAAAATTCAAAGTTTTTCAAATGGATGTGAAACCTGCCTTTTTAAATGGAAACTTGGAAGAAGAAGTATATATTGAGCAACTAGATGATTCATTCTTGCAAATGATCCAAAACTTGTATGCAGACTTAAGAAGGCACTCTATGGTCTTAAACAGGCTCGAAGGTCTTGGTATTATCACTTGGACAAATACTTCCATCAATAAGGTTTTTCAAAAGGATAAACAGATAGCAATATATATGTAAAATTGATAATGATAAATTGCTAATAATTGTCGTATATGTTGATGATATCATCTTTGGTAGCAATGAAGAAGCCATGAGTCAGAACTTTGCTTTGGTGATGCAGAAAAAACTTGAAATCTCCTTGCTTGGTGAGCTGACATATTTTCTTGGTTTACAAGTCCAACAAAATAAAGACAGTATCTTTTTTTCAAAAACCAAGTACTTCAAGGAGATCTTGAAGAAATATGGCATGGAAGATTTGAAACTAGTATGTACCCCTATGGTAACAAGATGCAACCTCAGCACAAATGATGATTCAGTAGTAGTACATAAACCAACCTATAGATCCATGATTGGTAGTCTGCTCTATCTGACAAGTACCCAACCAGACATCATGCATGCAGTGGGAATAGTTGGAAGATTCGAGGCAAATCCAAAAGAAACACACCTTTAGGCAGTTAAAAGAATCTTCAAATATCTTCAAGGGACACAAAACTATGGCTTATGGTATCCTAGAGGTACAAATCTCACGCTTAATGCATATATAGATGCAGATTGGGAAGGAAGTGTGGATGACAGAAAAAGCATTAGTGGTGGTACATTCTTTATGGGTTCTAGTTTAGTCTCTTGGTTCAGCAAGAAGCAAAGTTCAATTACTTTATCTACAGCTGAAGCGGAATATGTGGTTGTTGCATCTTGCTGCACACAACTCCTTTGGATGATGCAAAGTTTACAAGATTTTAAATCACTTGTACTCCACCTATCTCTATTTTATGTGATAATACAAGTGCAATCAGCATTTCAAAAAAACCAGTCATGCATTCAAAGACCAAGCACATACCTATCAAATATCATTTTCTCCGAGAACAAGTGCTTGAAAAAAAGGTCAAATTGGAGTATTTTCCCTCCAAGGAACAGGTCGTTGATATACTCAACGAACCACTGCCCAGGGAGACATTTGAGTACATCAGACAAAAGCTAGGAGTAGTTGATGCATCATCTCGCTGCTGAAACTTGTCTGTTTCAGAGAAAAGTGGTTGTACCCAAGTTTAATGAGGAGAATCCACGTACATATGCTAGTTTATGTGGTCACAGTCGCGTATATTTGGTTTGAAGACAAACAGTAGGCTACGCTTAGGATGAAAAGAGTCTGATATGGGTCTGACTGAGACCATCTGGCACAGGTTCAGGGGGAGCATATATATTCTTCTAATTATGCATTGTTGGCATTATCCTAGAAGATCTTGGTTCAAGATCATAGTGTCTTGATTTCAGGGAGAACAGGTGCAGAAGGAGAACATGGCTGCTGGTCTGAATGATGATTGACAGATGCTGCTAATGATAGTTGTTGACAACTATCATAGTCTGGTTGTAGATATTTCGTCTATATGTCATGTATTTCTTTTCTTATCAAGGTCATGTAACGACCTACTTTGGTTTCCCCACTATGCCTGGGATGGATGATGTAATGTTCTTGTTTATCTTGTGTAAACTTTTGGTATATCCCGACTAGGTTGGGTGATGTATGTATGTATGAGTCTTTGGTGATAGGAAGGTCGCTTATGATATATAGATTCATGGTCTTATAGATCATTTTTCTGCAGACCTTGCCTATAGTCAGGGGGAGCATGGATAGCACAACGGAGTAGATATTTCAGCATGTACTCAGGGGGATCATAACCATTTGCCCTTGATGTCAAAGGGGGAGAATGAATTTGAATGATTTGGGGTTGCCATCAAGTCCAAAGGGGAATATTGTTGGCATTATGACACAGGTTTGGCACTATGGCACAGGTGTTGTCCTTGATGGCAACTCACTCAGATGGAAAATCACAGTTCAAGCTCTCAGAATGGAAGAAAAATACATATACGCAGGTTCCTCTTGACCAGATCGCGTATACACGTGGGATTGATGATCAAAAGTCGTGTATGGGTATGCACGCACTTTCATGCACGGAAAAGTGCGTACATGTGGGAAAGCTTATTTTTGGGTCAATGGTATTTGGACCTATGTTTTTGGACCTTGGTATTGTGTCCGAAGTATTGAACCTAGGTATTGGGCTTCTAATATTGGTTCTCTATGGTTTTGGACCATGGCTTGAGTAAGGCCTCAGACTATAAAATGGAGGAGCTCATTTGGCAAAGCCATTCACTGAAGGACTGAATATCTTATGAAGAGCAAGATCTGGAATTCTAGTGATTGGTTTATGGTGCATAGCTAAATCTGAATCAAGGAGGAACCTGTGTGCAAGAAGATGGATAAGTTCTATTGATGGGTCAAAACTCAAGTCTTAAATAGTAGTATCTTTGTGTGATTTTTATCTGTTATAGTTGGTGCATGACTTGATCTATAAATCTGATAATCTGGGTATAACTGATGTCTGAATATTTGAAAGGGCGAATTATCTTTTATAGATCTATACGTAGGTTCGACACATCAGAGGCGCATATACACGTTGGTTTAGTAAATAAAAACAGTGTATACGTTGGTTGTCCTTAATATAGAAGCGTATGCACATAGGTTTCTGCATATTGAAGTAGTGTACGTCTCTTGAAATATGTTTTAGCTACTTTTGTTTATTGCTGCAGTGTTCTGGGTTCAGAATTGGTGTCTGGTCACAGTTACTATTTTCTGGGTATAGCATTTAGAGAAGCGACTATTTGATTCAGTTTGTTTGGTGCAAAGGAGATTGGTTGATACATATATACTTGATGTTTGATTGATATTATTCATGGATCCAGTCTGAAAATTTATGAAACGTGGTCCGTGGAAGAAAAGAGAAGGTTGTAGCCTTCTGTAGGTCAGCACCTACGTACTAGTACCTCAGCTAGTACAAGAGCTAAGGGGGTTGTATCTCCCTTCCAAGAGAAGCTGGAGAACGAGAGAAGGTTGTAGCCTTCTCCAGATAGCAGCCTATGTACTGGTATAAGACTACACCTATGTATCTCCCTTCCAAGAGAATGCTGGAGAACGAGAGAAGGTTGTAGCCTTCTCCAGATAGCAGCCTATGTACTGGTATAAGACTACACCTATACAAAATCATTGTAAAAATAGTTTGGGTTAAATATGAATATTCAAGCTATTCATTTGTACCATTCAACATATCCAATTGAGACTCGAATCTAGGCTTTTCAGGCATTGAATTTTGACAAAGAAGAGAAGTGATGGTTTCTAAAGTTTTTTCATGAAAACCATCGTAAGTTTCTTCAACCTTTGGTGGGAATTTTTCCCACCATTTTCTATAGGTTTTAAAAACTTATTGCATAAAGAAAAAATTCCCAAGAATCCCCCGAAACTCTAACACAATAAAAATTATCGATAATGAAATAAACTGTTGACATGATTCTTCAAACCCCTCTAGAAGAATTATGACATTTTAGTAAGGCTCTTATGCAAATAGTAAGCGAAATTCAACTTGTAACCCAAAAACACCATGAGAAACTAAAAATGGTAGTAGAAAACAAAGGCATGGTGACATTCACGTGTAATATACTGTCTGATAGTCAAAATTAGGTCAATTTTTTTTCTTTTTAATAAGTTTATGGGCATACATTTGACATTGTAAGATTCTTTCTTGGAGACGAAGAACTTGTCCCAAGGAATGTTTATAACTTAGACCCATATTTCACCTTCTGCATGAAACAATGTAGCTTCAACGATGAAGGTTTCATTCATAGGAATTTCTACATCTTCCACTCACATGACCTTGTCAATGCAGGGCTTCCCAAATGCTTTAGCCACTTCGATAATGTCCCATCTAAAAGCGTGAATGAATTCCAACTAACCTGCTTATTTGAAAAGGGCCAAATATTCCTCGTCGGCCTCTACTGTTTCACAATTAGGGGGTTCAATTCTTACAACTAGGGTCATTAAAAATGTACTAAAATTAGTCAGAAGCGGATAGTATAGGTTTTGATTGAGTCTTTCATGGCATACTGACAAATCATTCAGCTAGGTTTTTAACAAAATGGAAGGCAATGAAACAACATACCAAACACTTCTGTAAAACAATTAGAGCATGGTTTCGAATGGGGTGAAACAATAGTTTCATATGATTTGTCTAGGTTATTGGTATGAACCGATTCAAAACAAAATGAGGTTTAGGTACGAATAATACAAGGCTTAAGTAATAATGGTTATGAAACATAATCAAATGAATCAATCCTCTGGATTGTTCTTAATATCCTTAATGGACATGTCAGATGAGGAATGTGACACTAAATCTAACATGGCCACATAATCACCAAGATTGATCAAGCATCGATTACTAGCCTTATCACATATTGAAGGCTCCTTTCATGACATGACCATGAATTATTAGATTGTGTGACATAGGAATCCGTGTGAATAAAAAATTAAAATCCTATAAATTCATATTCAAATAGTATAAGCTATTAATCACAGGGGTTTGAATCGTATATTTTCAATCCATAACAAAATACCATGTGTCATATGAATTGTATAAATCATTTAACAAGAGATCAATCCCTATTGGTGTTGGAACTATGTGATAGTGGTGTCCATATAATATAAGGTAATGAAAACAAAAATTCTTTTGAAATTTCAAGAAAACATAAGAAAAATCCCCAACCCATATATCATTTATAATAAAATTACAAATCCATCAATTTATTAAAGATAATTATCATGAAAATAAACCATAAATCAAAAGTAAAGAAACTTTTTCCAAAGCTCAAACCAAGGGTCAAAGAAATGGTCATGGAAGAACAAATACTTTTGTTATTTATGGAAATATAAAGCAACCAATAAGAAGGAAAAATTGATGTTCAAGATGAATAAGTCAATTAAATAATTTAAAAATTAAATATAAGAAAGAGGGGGCCCATTTTATTTAGAGAAAATGGGAGTTATTGGGTAGCCAACAAATGGCAACTTGGTGAAACAATTATCTCTACTGAAGCATGGAAAGCAGGGATAAAATCCTTAAATTCAACAGACAGAAAGATATTCATTTTTTATTCGTATAGAAATTGTTCAATCATACTGTCAACAAAATTCTTTTATAGTCACCATCATGATCAAGAAACTAGTAGAAGAAAAATGTGTTTGACTAATTTAACAAGATCAATAAAATTCAACAATAACAAATTATGGGAAATGTAAGCTTAACAATGTACATGGTTGTATTGAAAATAAATTTGATATCATATGAGTGGCCAATGCTTCCATCAAGAATTTATATCCTCAACAGGGATACACCTTAAACATTTCTTCAGATTCTTTTGTCCCACATCTTAGAATTTTACATTTTTCTCAATTCATGGAATTGATTGAAGGCCATTGTTCTGGCTTGGTGACCAACAATTTACAACACCATTCACAAAACATTACAAAAATGAGAAGGTTGACTTGTGATGAGACCTATTGTTGTTTAGTCTTGCAACCAAAAGCCCTACCCTAGCTTGGTGACTAGATGTGGCAATTTAATTTCATAACCATTCATGATCATGGTAGGACAACTCATAATGAGACCTCCTATCCTTTAGATAATTCCTAGTGTAATAATCATATTTCATTAATAATAAATTTTCAAAAAAGTATGATAACAAATAGGGAAGAAGAATTGAAATGCTCCTTAAGAGTAAGGATGGTGCAAGAAGTTTACTATGACCACCTTTTCACTAGGTAATCATAGTTTCCTAAACACTATTGTTATAAAGAAAAATGCCTCGATTAATTGTTTATTCTTTAAGATTAAAAGAAAAGTTTCAATATTGATGATAGTGGTATAAAAAATAGTTTTCAGCAGATTATGTAACAAATCATAAAAATTGGAAAGAAGTCAATAAGAAATATTAAATATAAGAGACATATCTTACAAAAACATTTCTTGTAACACAATGATTTAGACATAAATTCTACTTTCTGCAATGAATATGATAAACATAGTTAACAAAATCATATTTAATCACATGAAATCAAGCAAAATAAACTACAAGAATGAACTCAAACTAAAACAAAACAAAATTAAATTAAACAGACAACAAGATTGAAATGAAATATTTACATAAAAAAATTCCCCATAGGGAATCAAGAAAAGTACTTTTTTCAGAAGTTGTCCATTGACTAGAAGGGATTTAGGCTACCCTTCCAAAGTTTGCAATCAAAAGATACTAGGACAAATATTTTATGTAATAATGAATGGACCTATCCAGAACTTCTAAAACTTTGTATGATCTCACTTTTCCTCATGTATTTTATCCCATTTAAGCACTAATTCGCATACTTAAACTTGCATTAATAATAGTTTTTTTATGCTTATCAAAAATTTTCTTAACTTTTTCTCTGTCTTTTTCTAACTTGAGTAGGGCATTCATTCTATTTTGCATGGAAAGACATTTGGTTTCCTGCACTTTTTGGGACAACCAGAGTGAAGGTAAAAATATGTTGGGACAAAGTATGGATTCTCTCCCATACACCAAGAAAAATGGAGAGTTTCTAATGGAATATTTTTGGGTAACCATATCAACCCATAATGCATTAAACAGGGTGGTGTAAAAATTCTTCTAATTGTCAGATATGATTCTTTTCAATATTTTAATGAAATTATTATTTGTAGACTCAGCAAGTCCATTAACTTTAAGGTAATAGTTTTCTAAATATTTAATTTTTATTCCCTTTTCTAGAGTGAAATTATTCAAATCAAGAGAAGATAAATATGATGCATTATCAAAGACAAGTGATTCTAGAGCACCAAATCAAGTGATGACATTGGTTTCAAGGAATGATAATACATGATTACTATTTACCACTCAAAGAGGATCTACCTCTACCCATCTTGTAATGTAATTTATTATTGTTATAAAAAACTTACATTGAAGAGACAAGATAGGGTTCATAGTACTAGCGATGTCTAAGCCCCATTACTGAAAAGGAGCATTAACTATCATGAGATGTAGGGTAAAGGAAGGTTTCTTAAACCTATTAGCAATTTCTTATCATATTTCGCACTTTCAGGTGATGGCATGGCCATCTCTAAATAGTGTCGGCCAATAGTACCTTTCCCTTAACACCTTATGTGTAGTGTTTTATTTTCCAAAAATGGCCACCAGTAGGCCCATAAAAAAATTAATTTAATTTTTTTTTAGAATATTTATGTTCTACAGAATGAAGTACTAATCGATCATAATTTTTTTCATAAAAGAATATCATTTATCAATTGGAAAGGTTCTTATTTCAATTTGATTGCTCTTGTTTTATTTGCATCGAGGTGTGAAGGATATGTACCATGCCTCAGAAATAATTTAATGTCATCTTACAATGAATCAAAGTTAGTTGAAATACATAAAATTTAATTCTAAATAAAATTTTGATCGTTAAACTGGAATCTTCATTAGGCCAAACTCTGTAGCTAGCTTACAAAAACCTTGATCTCTAAAAATTTGTGTAAGTTTTATTTGAAGGTAATACTCCTAGAGATCTATCATCGAGTGTGCTCTTTTATCACTGATCTCCTTTTCAACTAGCAGGTTTCTCACTACCATGTAAGGGACAATAACTTTAGTATTAGACTTTATAAATTAAGCTCTAAAATGTTTCACTTCGTTAAATAAAATAAAAGCTTATTTTTCAGCTACTAATTATTTTAGTTCTATCTCTTTAAAATAAAGCTCATGAAGGCAATAGGAATTTCATCATTTTGATTGTTCTTCTAGGTGGGAACCATGGTGTATGTAGTATTGGAAGTAAAGGTGTAGAAATTGATGTTGTTACTAAAATAAGGACTCATCAAAGAAGGAACTTCAAAGATGTTATGCCTAATCATATGGAAGGTTTCCTTTTCTTGATCAGCCCATTTAAATAGATATTTCCTTTTGATCACATTTTGTAAAGGTCTCACTATCTCTAAGAAACATGGATTTAGACTTCTAACAAAATTGATTTTCCCAAGAAAGGATTGCATTGTTTTTTTAGAAGTAGGATGAGAAAAACTAGCAATGGCTTGGGTTCACTTAGCATCTATCATCATTGCATTCTTTGACAGAACAAAGCCAATTAATTTTTCTTGAGTGAAAATAACAATATAAATTTTTCGGTTAAGGGAAATGCCAAATTTTATGCATCTCTCAAATAAGTTTCTCAACTGAGATAAGTGGTCAGGTCTCTTCTTGGAATATATGGTTACATCATCCAAATAGATGAAAAATGACTCACAAATTAAGCCACAAAATGAAATATCCATTTCCCTTTGGAAGGTTTCCCTGACATTAATCAATCTAAAAGGCATCTTCTTATAAGCCAAGGTACCCCATGGAGTTCTAAAGGTGGTTTTGAGTTTATCAAAAAGGGAAAACATAACTTGGTTATAGCATGAAAAATTGTCCAATAAAGAAAACATTTCAGAGTGAGAAATGAACAAAAAGATCTGCTCCATTGGTGGAATAGAATAATTATCCTGGTTAGAGCATTTATTTTGATTACGAAAATATATACACAGTTGAATATTTTCTTTATTTTTCAACAAAGGAACCAAATTGGAAACCCATTGAGTATGATAGATAAGGAAAATTATTTTATCTGTTAGAAGCTTGTTTAACTCAGTTTTAGCAAGAGGTTCTAAACTAGGGTCAATCTTGCTTAATTTTTGTTGAAATGGTTTGGTTTGAGGTTTCTTCGGGATAAAATGTTGCATGACATTAGGGTCAAAAGTTTGTATTTCATTGTATGTCCAAGATAATACACCCTTTTATTCTTTTAACGAATGAATGAAATATGATTTTTCTTTTGGGGTATAATTGGTCACTAGATTAATGTTATGTGGATTATTTAGAGTTCCCAAATTAATAATCTCGTAATTCATGGATAAAATATTTTTCTTGCAATTAAAAAACCCTTTGAATTTATCATGCAAATCATAAAAAATATCCAAAGTGATAATATATTTCAAAATAGAGTTTACCATATTGAACACTTCTTCAACTAATCATTGTTTATGAGTTTCTGAAAATTGGTAGATATTTTCATCATGAGTGATCTCTTCAATCATTCCATCTTAGAATTTGTATTCCATATGAAGAAAATTGATGATATACTGGTCATAATCAAAGACATGCCAATTAGTAATATTATCCAGAATCGATGGTCTAAACATCAACTCAATAGAAAATGATTCAAGTTCAAAACCTTCAGCAAGAATCAACCTAGAAGCAACATTTTCTAGTAAATGTGATTCTTGATTACTAGATCTAGGAATGAAATTATTATTAAAATCTAGAAAATTAGAGAGAAATTTCCATACCTCAGTCTATTAATTTTTTAAAGTAGAAATACTACCTCAGCCTAGTTCCTTAACTATAATATTGGAATTTCCAAATACAGTCAAAATTGCAACATTAAGATTGAGAATTGTTCTAATTCCTTGGATGAGTGCTTCGTACTTTGCAATGTTATTAATGCAAGTAAATTCTAACCTACAAGAAATGAACATTTTGTTTCACTTTCATTCAAGTAAAAAAAATTGGCACTTCCACCTTCCTTTGAATTAGATCCATCAGAATACAAGGACCACACTTCATCATCATTATTTTTAACATTTTTAGAATCAATTAAAGTTTTATTTGGTCTGGTCAACTTATTACAATATGCAAGTTGAGATTTTGTTGTAAATTTTAAAAAGGGGAAACCTTAGAAGAAAAATTCAAAAATATGTACCAAAACATTCCATGAGAAAATCATCTATTAGGATTGGCTCATTAGGATTGTTGAGATTAGTAATAATATGTTGCATATAATCTTATTTTTTGATACTTATTTTATTTGCCTGACCTTTCTAGGGAATCCATAAATGCGACCTACTAGTAACAAAGTAGTTGTTGAGACGTTGTGACCAAAATATGCTTAAAAATAAACCATAAGCTTTAGAAATATCAACAATAATAATTTTTATTATTTCTTGAATCCTGTGGGAAAAGGATAGTCTAATATGGACATCATTTAATTATCCAACTACTTTAACATTTGTGTCGTCATGATGGATTATCTTTAATTCATTTGGCTTAATGGCTGCATTAATTTTCTTAGCGATAGAAAGAGGCATAATTTTTGAAGAAGTTCCCGAGTAACCCATATAGTTATACACACTCCTATTATAAATTTCAAAAGGAGGAAAGGAGCAAAATCATCCTTTATTTTTCTGAATGGGGGGGTTATCTGAGGGACATTTTTTAATACTGACTCGAGCTGTCCCCTTTTTATCAAAATTTTCCAATTCATTATTTGGAGCAGTTGTTTTCTTACAAAAAAATTTAGCTAGAATACATTGAGTTTTTGTTACATTCATAGGAATCTTCAACAACTCAAAAATTGAAATATTGGGTTTAGTATTCTTAGATCTTCAATAATATCATACTCTAAATCTAGGACAACAAGGGTTTTGGAAGTTTCTACCTATTTTTTAACATTGTTGCCTTTAATAGTGGTAGATAGATTGGAATGATGAGAAACAATTTTTCTACGAGTCTTATAAGGATCTTGATTCACGAAAATAGTTTCATGGTATTCTTCAAACATATCATGGGCTAGATCAACAAAGTGACCCATGGTATGAGGATGTTGATCTTCATCATTATTTACATTTGTTTCTTCCTCACCATCACCCAGTTTGTTTTCTCACTATAATATGAGTCATTGCTCAATATTAGTGCTTGAAGAATATTCTCTAGTCCTTCAACACTTGATCCTTCAATAGGAGGGGTAAACGTAGGTGGAAAAAATTTCTTGAAAGGTCTAAAATTTCCTTTGTTAGATGGCGATTCCCCTAAGTTCTTCTCTAGTTGAATAATTTCATTTGATAATTTATTTAGGACCTTCTAAAGACTGTCAAGATCTAGAGCTCCTTGTTCTTTCTTAGTGGAAGGTTATTTGGAAGATGACTTAGATTTAATTTTTTTGGAGGAGGAAGCCTAATCACCTTCGGTGTCAAGATATCCTTGATACTAATTACATCCTTTTAAATAACAATGGCTTCCTCAAAGTCTTGTTGGAGAATTTCCTTTTGGGCTCCTTTCACCCACATGGAAATGTCAACAGGAAAGGCCTTAACATAGTAGGAAACCACAAGGTTTTTAACACACATGGACTCATTGTTAATTTTGTTCTTCAAAATGAGGAATCTCACAATGAAGTATTTAACTATTTCCTTCTAATCCAATTTCATGTTAAATAATTCCATGACTAGAACTTCAGGAGTTTTATCACCCCCAAAATTTTCCTAAAATGCAATTTCAAATTGACTCCATGATGTAATGATTTGAGGTTGCTAGGAAAAGTACCAAACTGAGGTATTTCCCTGAAAGGTATTTAGGAAAAATATTCAAACAACATCATCATGTTATACACTCCTTTTTCTAAGAGCTAACATAAATATTTTAATGTTATCATCTACATTCTGCTTGGAATCGAGGTCAAATTTTTATGAGAAATGATTGAGTATTTCTACCTGGGGGAGTTGTTGACCTGATACAATGACCGCATGTTGGTAAATCCATGGGGCAGCATGTTTATTCAGCTCATTATTACTTTAAATATTTCCTTGGTTGTTTTCCATATAGGGAAAACCTTGTGAATTAATTGATTCTATTGATAAGGAACTTTCTTAGCTAAATGAATCCTTAGTACAAGAAGAGGAAGATGGGCCTAGTAGTGTGGGTGGTGGACCAGATCCTCCTACAAAAATAGCTTTTGATTATGTAGATTCACCAATAGTTAATTCTATCTAGAGTTGATTAGGATCAATTCGACCAGTCAAGATGTCATGTAGTCTATCATTAAATGTAGTAGAAGTTTGAGGATATCATGGCTAGGGATAAGACATAATGGGATCTTCTAGCTATAAGTCAGTTGGTGTCACAAAACATTAGGATAATTTTCGCTCAAATTTTCTATCTCACACTAATATGTCTTGAGCTATGGTTAATACTATGCAAGAATTTTGTAGCAAGTCTTCAATCTGAGAGGTGTCTCGTGAAGGTCTAGGAGACTTAAGATGTTCATTGGTGTGCTTAGCATGAGAGGGAAATGTCGAATTATGATCTTGGTTGGAGGTTAGAACATTTTCACCTGTAGAGTTACTAAAATAAACTATTGTAGAATGGTTGGTAGGGGCTTTCTTGTCAATCTCTTTAGACATTTAAATCCTAAGAGGTCATACTTCTAGAGCCATATGTTTATGGGTAGAAATGACCACTCGCCAAAAAGCAGAGACAACCTGGACTAAGGTTCATTAATAACCCAATCCATTTCATGTGGCTATTCTTGACGGGTTTTAGGGCTCCTTTAGCTAGATATTCCCTTCTCTTTCAAGAAATAAATTGTTAAATATCTCCTAGGTATCCTACATGAATATTTACAACTGGTTAGAGATTAACATGTTTCTACAAATATACACTTATAGAATTACCATAAGAGAAAGTCTAACTTGTGTGATGTGATAAAATATTTAAAGAATGATTTAAATTATATACAAAATAATAGTTCCGAATAAACAAAATTGTCTTTTAATGCAATAGTAGATTAAAGAACAACAAAAAAGAAAACAACTATAATCATTGTTTTTAAACAAACTGAAATAAATTTCAATTCACTTTAATGAATTTTACATTAAAAATCATAAGGAAAATAAAATACATAAATATAATCTATTATTGTATGTTGGAAAAGGTTATTTAATTAATGAAGGACTTATCCTACTTTGTGGTTAACAAAAATCATTCATCTAATATCAACTAGAGAAATATGTTCATAAGAAATGAAAGACAAAAGAACATATCATGAAAGTAAAATAGTTTGTTACTGATTCTTTTGCATAAATAAACATATATGTAACATTTTTTTAATTAACAAAAGACATATCATTAATTGAGCAAACACATGATATGTAAACCAAATTAAATCCTGTAGATGATAATCGTAACAAAATAACTTGATTTTGATTGATATTATTCTTATTATATAACAGATATTCATGAACATAACAAGAAATCCATTTATTGAGACAAATATAATGAGTTAAACATGAATAGACAAATAATTATTATTGACACCAGCGCTGTGAAGCACATTCAATCGAGTGATGTTGTTTAAAGTTTAGGACATCCTGAATCAAAGTCAAGGAAACCACTGAAATTCCAAAAGTGTAACGCTGAAATATTAAAGTAACAAAACTAAGTCTTATATTAAATAAATTTAACATAAAAACTTATAACAGATAATAGAAATTTTCAATGTCAGAGGCCGTCAGACGAGGAGGGATTCTCACTAATCCTGATGGAAAAATAGCAACCAATTATGCATGGGTCTAGGTAAGAAAACAAATAATGAAGCCAGTTTATATGGTCTTCTTTAGAAACTAATCATAGCCCCTCATTAGGTAATTCTTGACCTCATCATCCTGGGATATTTGATGCTCATATCCTCCACAAGAAAAATGTCAAGATAGATTATCAAGCAAACATATCCTTCCTTTTAGCTAAAGGGTAAAGGGATGTCAATGAAACCAAGGATATATTCCCTATCCCGTAGTTACTCATGCTTTCCCGCCTACTCTAATTCCTCCCCTCTATAACATCACATTAACATGACCCTAAACATAACTATAACTGTTATAGCCAAAGTACTTGAAGTCCTGAATTTTGATGTCATGGCACCTGTTGTTGGTGACTCCCATGCATGGGAAGCCATTAAATCCCCCCATCTCGAGTGTTGTGAAGTATATCCCAATGTTCCTCCATTCTTCAAATTGATTATGATGGTGTGAATATTTCCCTAGAGACTTAATGGCGATGCGATAGTTCTCATGTGGGATGGATACCTTCTCAATATTAAATATATGGCCAGGCTTGGCTTCTCTCATTGTTTTGTTTCTCTATATCTAGCAAGTATATCTTTCTCCTATGGATATACGTCCCTCTTCGTCTCCTTTCAAAATGTGGTGTTATTTTTCTCTTGTCCCTTATGAATTTTTTTCAAGACTTGGGACTTTGATTCCACCAGCCATATTCAATTGACATCTTTATACCTCCACTCTAGTTGGATCTGCAAAATGTTGGGCATAAGCATCCAATTTGGTGACAACATTCTATTCAAAATATTTCCTCCCTTATGATCCCTCTCTACAAAGATTAGTAACGTGGCCAGTAAGTGGGTCATCTCCAACCCTCTATGGTTTGATGCAATTGGGTATGAGGACATTTCTGGTAGTTAATATTCCATTCTTCTATAGTTTTCATTCTCTCAAGTGGTGAATTTTTCTCTAGAGCTTTTCTTGAATATCTCAAGTCTTATTCTTTTCAAGTTTAATTTGATTGCCTCGAATCACTTACCCCTTCCTAATCCCTTAGCTTTCCTTTTTGAATCCTTAAATATCTCTTAGATTAATTCTTCTCCTCTTGATCCCTACAAATTCACAGCAGTCTTCTGAGATCCCCATTTCTACACCCACATTTACCAGTGACTATATTTCTCCTCCCATTGTGCTTCTCTTATCTACTCCCCCATCCCAATAATAATGTTTTCCATCCAAAATTCCTCAAGTCCTTTGACTTTCCCATATCTATCAAAAATAACCTCAATTAACCCCTCCATATGGAAATTATGGATATTAAGTGGTGTATCCTCTAGAAAGACAATTTCCTAATATTTGTCACCGAAGTAATTAAATCCCTGAAGTGTAATCCTAATCGTTAGGAGGACATGCTTGATGCTCTCTACATATAGCTTTAGTATCTATGCCTCAAGGGAAACAATGTAGAAAATGAAACTTAGTCAAATGAAGCTACAAGATCATCTCAGGTTCCATAGAACATTAATTTGAATCAACCAATAGATGATGACCCCCACTTTCCTCTATGATGGGAGCATTTTGTAATTTGTTTTTTGTTATCTCAATTATGTAGAATCTATGTATGTCGAAGTGATGTTGTAGTCATTTTGGTTCATAGTTACTTAGCCTTGATGGTATGTCCTCTCCCAAAGGACCCTCTAAAATTGTTGAAATGTAACGACTTTCTAGGTATTTTAATATCTATATATATATATATATATATATATATATATATATATATATATATATCTATATATATATATATATATATATATATATATATATATATATATATATATATATATATTCAATGTCACGAAATGTACAACTTCATTTACTCCATTCCCCCACACTAAATGTTTGATCATATATTTATATAAAAATATACCATAAAAAATATTACAATTCAAAAATAAAGATAATGATTCCCCAAAACCTTGGTAGAAATGTTCACCCCAAATATTTGACCTTCATTGGTGATATCGAAAATATATCAAAATAAAAAAGTGTCACAACTAATATCCCATGTCAGTGGGGAAAACCAACCAAAAATATTGAATGAGGAAACTCATATTCGGCTACAGAGCATGATATATTAACTGTAGGATAACAAATATATGAAATCAGCAGATAATTATCTAAAATAGTACTTATAGAATATGTGATTCTATTGCTACTATTAATGAAATTAACAAACTAACAAATAATGACTCATACCATTCAAAATATATGAAAAAGTAAAAACATTGACCTTATAAGAACCCGAAACTAAAATTTATAACTAATTACATCAATTTATGCAGTTAAGAATCAACAAATGATTATTCAACTAATTAACATAGAATTTCGAAAAACATGAGCATAGACGACTTACCTATAGCTTGACTTACTTGTGACTTCAGATTTGAACAATATTTGAATCTTGTAGACCGCAACAAAGTTTTGGGGACAATTCTCCACCCAACCTTAGCCTTAGTTGCATATAATATTTCTACAGCTAGCCACCCCCAAGTTCTCAATCACTGTACTATTGCTAGAGAATCCTTTGTCTCACAACACTTTTCTCCCAAGAGAATGGATGAAGGAATGGATAAATCTCATCTTCTTCATTGTCCATTAAATAGAGCCAAAAATGGAAAGGGGTATGCATGCACACATTTCATGTGTCAAAATGCAACTTTATTTCTTTATTTTAAGTTTTACTTAATTTAATATTTCTCTTAATTTAACTCTTTCTTATTTTATTCATTTTTTACTTTTTAATAACTTTACTTATTCTTACTATTTTTATAGTTTACTTTTATATATAGTTATTTAGAACTCTATTTTACTATTTACTATTTTATTTATTGATTATTATTATATTCTTTTCATTATTTATTATCTATTTACTATTATTATATTTTCTTTATTATTTGCTCTTTATTGACAATTATTATCTTTTCTTTATTATTTGTTATTTATTTATTATTATTGTCTTTTCTTTATTATTTTCTATTTATTTATTATTTTTTCTTTATTGTTTATAATTTATTTACTTATATTTTAATATTATATTATATTATTTATTTACTTTTATTCTTATTATTATTCGAGGCATTACATACTCCCTTCAAGTAACTTCATCTCAAAGTTAAGTTTAATCATTTAACATTTTATTTTATTTAGCTATTTATTACATTGTGTTTTCCTTGCACCCTCTATTGAACTAGTATATCCAACAACATTGAAAGTTTTTACATCACCAGGGAAATCCCAAGGAATCTATGTCTTTCTTCCCAACATTTAGAACCACGCATAAAGCCTCATTGTTATGTACCATAGCTTGAGGCTAGCCCCAAGGCACGCGATCGACTCAGACCTCGTCTACCTCAAAGAAGGCACCCAACTCAGTACTCCATGCCATAGTACTGTAGGCATCTCAAAAGGCTCACCCACTTCCTCCACACTCACTAAGGTGCACAACCCTAAGCATTGAAGTCCTTGCACCCCCACCCTACATCGACATCCCAATCCAATATCAGGCACTCAACCTCCTCAAGATGGTCCCATAGCCCGTCAAGAGCTATCCATCGAGTGTTATACAGGACAAAGGAACCACTGGTATATGTAGTGTTGATTGAGTATGTCCCCAGCCCATATGGTGTTTCATACTCTCCCTCGCAGGTATGGGCTCCCACGAGATCATCAAATAACGTGCCTTTTTTGGCCCATTTGTGGAGTTTATATTAGTCACCATATCTTAACATGCAACTAATGCATTAGTTATAATCATAGTATCATAGAAAATAACCCACATGCCAACTCTTGCATGTCATAAAATTTGCATGCAATTACCACATGCTTCACATCATAAAATACCCTCATAATATATAACATCAACATATCAGCATCAAAGATATATCATGACATCACATAAATAAATGGAACCAACTGTAAACAGAACCTTATATTATAACATCATAGATATGAGAATCATCTCAATACATATCAAATATAGATAAATAATACATTATAATCATTCTTATCATGAATCAATTTCATTTGTTTACATAAATAATGAACACCAACTATGAAATAAGATTATTCAACATCCCTCTAGCATTGAGGATATCTCACTAGTACTATGTGTCATGTTTTCATCAAGATACCAATTACATTTCAATAGTCATTTCCACTTCTTTCAACTAGGAAGTTGACCATTTACACCGTAGGTATACTAATTTAAGTACATCATTAAATTTCAAATGACCCTCATTATTTGAGGTTTTATCTCTCATCATGCAATCTTCCTTCCTCGTGGAAATTTTAGTGAAATTCATTATTAATATATTAATGGTTATATAATCATTCTTTAAATCATGAATGTCAAATTAAATTTCCATGACCATTATACATATTTTGCATATCCAAATGGAACAGATACATTAGGTCATCATTATTTAAGTCTTATGCCATGCTTAATCCACCTATATGATGGTTGTTGTCCCTTGATGATTTATCTATTGCTCTCATATTATTGTCATTGTTCATCCAAAAAATTATTTTCTTATCTCATCAAGTTCCTACCTCAATACCAATTGATCTCTTTATCATATATTCACCCTTCTTCAAGTTGGACAAGATATTATTCCACTTTAATTTTCACTCATTAAATACTATCTTTAGTTTAGAATTTGAAATGGTTAGAAGCACTACTACCATCACTGTCATTGTGTTGGCATTATGATGCATGTGTTGTACTTGATGGCAAACAACTCATAGAAGATCAACTCACTTATATATATCTAGATGAATCTACAGAAGAGATATCAGATGAGAATTCTCAGTATGACAAGTCCAAAGGGGGAGATTGTTGGCATTATGAGACAAGTGTTGTCCTTGATGGCAAATCACACAAATGATAAATTATAGTGCAACAAAGTTTCCTTCATGTAGAGAAAAGTTCACGCACTTTTATGCAGAGAAAAGTTTATTCCATGTAGAGAAAAGTTCACGCACTTTTATGCAGAGGAAAGTTTATTCCATGTAGAGAAACGTTCACGCACTTTTATGCAAAGAAAATTTTATTCCATGTAGAGAAAAGTTCACGCACTTTTATGCAGAGAAAATTTTATTCCATGTAGAGAAAAGTTCACACACTTTTATGCAGAGAAAAGTTTATTTCATGTAGAGAAAAGTTCACGCACTTTTATGCAGAGAAGAGTTTATTTCATGTAGAGAAATGTTCACTCACTTTTATGCAGAGAAAAGTTTATTTCATGTAGAGAAATGTTCACACACTTTTATGCAGAGAAGAGTTTATTTCATGTAGAGAAATGTTCACGCACTTTTATGCAGAGAAAAGTTTATTTCATGTAGAGAAAAGTTTACGCACTTTCATGCAGAGAAAAGTTCCCTTCATGTAAGAGAAAAGTTCACACACTTTCATGGTTGGTTCATGGTATTAGTCCGACAGTTTTTGATCCTATGGTTTTGGTCCGTGGTATTGCATCCAAAAGTGTTGATCTCATGCACTTTCATGGTTGGTTCATGGTATTAGTCCAACAGTTTTTGATCCTATGGTTTTGGTCTGTGGTATTGCATCCAAAAGTGTTGATCTCACGCACTTTCATGGTTGGTTCATGGTATTAGTCCAATAGTTTTTTGATCCTATGGTTTTGGACCGTGGTATTGAGAAAGGAATAAGGCTATAAAAGAGGAAGGAGATCATTTGGCAAAGCATTATCTGAATTATTGAATATCTGATAAAGTGCTAGATCTGGAATATTGTGATTGGGTTATGGTGCAGATCTGGATCTGAGCTAAAGAGGGATCTCACCGGTTGATGGAGAACAAGATCTAAGGATAGATCGGGATCAAATGGTTTGAAATGAATTATCTCTATATATTTGATTATACTTATTCTAGATCTGTATATTGAAAAATGATCTGAACTGGGTATAACTTAAGTTTGAAATCGCTGCATGTCATGTTTGAATATTTATAGATCTGTATGTGGGTTGGCTTTGGTGTAAGCGCGTATATATGCAGGTTTGGTTCATTGTAGTAGCGTATACAATTTGAGCTATGATATTTGAAGTCACAGGTGGTTCTGGATGTTGATGGGTCCTGATGACAGTTTAAAGGTGTCAGTATTCTGCATATCCTGTTTGGTTGATTGTGTTTAGCTTCAGTATTGATGGATGAGAACTAATATTTGCTCAGGATCATAATGACTTATATTTATGTGATCTAATGGACTAGATCTGGGTGCTAACACATATATTATCGTTGTATATGTATTGATCTGGTGTTTGGGTGATTCAGAAGATTGATTGATTATGTGCTTCAATGATATTAATGGGTCCAGTATGAAAATTGGATGAAACGTGGCCTTTCAGATTATGTGTTGTGCTTCAGGAGTATCCAGTCTGAAAATGTATGAAATGTGGTACCTGGAGGAGAGAAGATTGTAGGCCGGTGCCTACGTACTAGTATATTAGCTAGTACAAGAGATAAGGGGGTGGTAGCTCCCTTCCAGTAGCAGTTGAAAACTTTGGAGCATTGTAGCAGGTAGCAGCCTGCGTACTAGTAAATGGATTGGCTAGTACAAGAACTATGGGGGTTGTAGCTCCCTTCCAGGAGAGACTGGAGAACGAGAGAGGGTCGTAGCTCTTTGCAGGTAGAAGCCTGCGTACAGGTATAAGACTACACCAGTACATAAATATTGTAAAAGGATTTTCTTATTAAGAAGAAGATTGAGATGACTTGCAACAGGTGGTTTTCTCCCACATTGGGTTTCCACCTTATATCATGGTGTTCATGTGTGTGGCTTATGTGTGATGATCTGTTCTATTTTACTGCACCTGTTTACTGTTAATATGGTTGATAATGTTCTAATGCACTCATTAAGGATCAAATAACTGAATCATAAGAAGTTGTGGAAGTAGCATATATAAATCTGAATATGGAAATGAAAAAGTTTTATTGATGTGATAATACTGATTCACCCCCCCCCTCTCAGTATTATTTCCAACAATTGGTATCAGAGCAGGTCCTTTGGTAGAATCTTGATCGCTTGAAGGAGATCCGTGGAACAATGGGAAAGAAGCTTAAGAAGAAAGCGCCTAAGCAGAAGAAGACATCTCAGAAGAACTATGACAGTGGAAGAATCGATTGGGGATTATGTGGAAGAAGCACTTCAGATTCAGAATCATTTCAGAATGAACATGAACTATCAGGTATGAATTTGTTATCCTCTGATGTTCCAGCTATCTATCCATTTGGAAAAGATGAAAGTGATATCGAAACAACTGAATTTGCTTTTATGGGTGAGCAAGAAAGATATCAAATAGAGGAAGAAATTAAAAGGCTTACAGACCAAATTAGAGATCAATAAGATCTATTGAACAAAAGGGAATGTGTCTTCAAAGAAGAAGCTGCCAAACTAAAAGCTCAACTAGAGGAAGAAACAAGGTAAGGAAGTTATTCAAGGACAAATATCAAAAGTTGCAGGATGAAGTAACATCACTAAGAGATGAAGTCAATGAAAGAAGCACAACCATCAAGAAACTCAGAGATAGATCCAGTTACTATGAAAGTCTTGAAGCCATGATCCGCTCGCTAGAAGAATATCTTGAAGAATCAAAGAAGCAGAATAAAGAACTACTCCAAGCTCATGAAAATGAAGTTCTTGAACTAAGACGTCAGTTGGAAGAAGAAATAAATGCTCAAGAAAACGTGAAGAAGCAGTATCTTGAAAAGGAAGAGCATCATCAAGTTGAGGTAAATATTCTAAAAGATAAATTAGAAGAAAAGGATAAACTGTTACGATTTCAAGATAGTACTAAAGTCTTGGATGATATTCTTAATAGTCAAAGGTCTCCTGCTATCAAAACTGGTCTTGGTTTTCATGAATCTATTGAAGGTGAATCTAGCTCACAAAGTAAGACAAGGGACTCTACTGCAAAATCTGAAATGCTCAATAAGGATATGAAAGGTCAATCTCATCATCAACCAAGGAAAGAAATTATTCAAAGAAAATCTTTTACTCCTCCTATAAATAATGTTGTATGTTATGTATGTCATAATCTTGGACATGTTGCAGCCAGATGTAGAAGAAGAAGAGTTCAAGACCATCATGCAGAAAGATCATCACATTCAAGGTCATTTAATGGATATTGCTTTGCTTGCAATATGTTTGGTCATAGAGCTGTTGATTGCTATAAAAGAAATATGAGACATGTAAGATGTTACACATGTAACAAGCTTGGACATATAGCTAAGGAATGCAGGAACAAAGTATGGGCACCATACCAAAAGGAGAAAACATCATCATCACACTTGAAGATGTGGAAGAAGAAAGAAGTACAATCAGAAAGAGGCGACATAGCACAACATACAGACATAACAGAATTAGAGGGAGCTGGAAGTGTAAAACTTCAGTGTCCTAAATCTCATACGCAAGTTTCTTAAAGAGAAGTCACTTATATATGCGAGTTGGTTATGTCATAGTCACGTATATGATTGTTTGAGGAAAGGCAGTAGGGACAGGTTCAGGAAAAGGATCAATCATGATTCGGTTTATTATTTGCGCTGTTTGATAATGGTTACAATTTGCTGATGATGTGTGGAAATGACTTGATGGTTAGAAGTGTTTTGTTTCTAACTTGATAATGATGATGTATTGATACTTCTTGCTGATATGAATGATTAGATCTGACAGTAAACAAGATGGCACAGGTTTAGGGGGAGCATATGCTTTTAATGCATTGTTGGCATTATGGTTAATAGTCCTTGGTGATGATGCTTATATGGATAAATGATTCATCTTGCTATGATATGGTTATGAGTTGTTCAGATGATTCTTGGGGTTACATAGTTGATATTTAGATAAGATTTGTGGTTGATCCTCTAATGGTGCTTACATGATGATCTTCATAAGGATAAGGAGAAGTACATAGCTTGAATTCACATCTTCTTTACTTGATGATGAGTCACTCATATGCTGTTGTCGTCATATGCATAAAGATCATATATTACAGTTATGATGCAGGATTCCTATTGTTCTTGGCACATATATGGATGAGGATTGTTGGCTGGATACATGGATGATTATTCAAAGTTGCATTATTGGAGACTTGATGATGATGAGTTCTTACCTATATGATGATCGGTTGTTTCGTACATATGTTGATTGATATTCCCAATTGATGATACTTGGTCCATGCAGATCTGGATGGCTATGGTGTTTCTCACATATGATAGAATGATTCTGTATATACAGAATTCTGTTCAAAAGGATGAGTTGATACAGACATACCTTGATGATTCATGCACTAATACAAGTTTCTGGTGACAGATGCTATGGAGCAGATCATTCAGTGTCGTTGCTGATGTTTATCATCATCTTATTTAAGTGTTTGGTCTCTGTTATAAATGTCATGTATATCATTCGATGTAAAGTTCATATCAAGACTCATGATGTAATAGTGTGTCTCTATCTATTATAGTCATTTGATGAAATATTTCAGTTATATCAAGGTCATGTAACGGCCTATGTTGGCTTCCCCACTATGCCTGGGATGAATGATGTAATGTACTTGGTTGTCATTTTCTGGTATATCCCCACTTGGTTGGGAGATGGATGTATGTATGAGTATTTGGTGCTAGGAAGGTCACGTATGATGTATAGAGTCATGTTCTTGTAGAACACCTTTTTGCAGACCTTGCTTACATACAGGGGGAGCATGAACAACACAATTCAGCAAGAGCAGAGCTTTCAACATGTAGCATGGACAGATTGGTACACCTTGGCATATACAAAGGGGGAGCTCATTCAAAGATTTCAGCATGTACTTAGGGGGAGTATGTACAGCGGAATGTTTATTTAGGAAAGAGAATATCTTGGTTCGCCCTTTGCCCTTGATGTCAAAGGGGGAGAGTGATTGGTTGTTGTTGCCATCAAGTCCAAAGGGGGAGATTGTTGGCATTATGATGCATGTGTTGTACTTGATGGCAAACAACTCATAGAAGATCAAATCACTTATATATATCTAGATGAATATATGGAAGAGATATCAGATGACAATTCTCAGTATGACAAGTCCAAAGGGGGAGATTGTTGGCATTATGAGACAAGTGTTGTCCTTGATGGAAAATCACACAAATGATAAATTATAGTGCAGCAAATTTATTTGATAAATTATAGTGCAACAAAGTTTCCTTCATGTAGAGAAAAGTTCACGCACTTTTATGCAAGAAAAGTTTATTCCATGTAGAGAAAAGTTCACGCACTTTTATGCAAAGAAAAGTTTATTCCATGTCGAGAAAAGTTCACGCACTTTTATGCAGAGAAAAGTTTATTCCATGTAGAGAAAAGTTCACGCACTTTTATGCAGAGAAAAGTTTATTCCATGTAGAGAAAAGTTCACGCACTTTTATGCAGAGAAAAGTTTATTTCATGTAGAGAAAAGTTCACGCACTTTTATGCAGAGAAGAGTTTATTTCATGCAGAGAAATGTTCACGCACTTTTATGCAGAGAAAAGTTTATTTCATGTAGAGAAAAGTTTACGCACTTTCATGCAGAGAAAATTTCCCTTCATGCAAGAGAAAAGTTCACACACTTTCATGGTTGGTTCATGGTATTAGTCCGACAATTTTTGATCCTATGGTTTTGGTCCATGGTATTGCATACAAAAGTGTTGATCTCACGCACTTTCATGGTTGGTTCATGGTATTAGTCCGACAGTTTTTGATCCTATGGTTTTTGTTCGTGGTATTGCATCCAAAAGTGTTGATCTCATGCACTTTCATGGTTGGTTCATGGTATTAGTCCAATAGTTTTTTGATCCTATGGTTTTGGACCGTGGTATTGAGAAAGGACTAAGGCTATAAAAGAGGAAGGAGATCATTTGGCAAAGCATTATCTGAACTATTGAATATCTGATAAAGTGCTAGATCTGGAATACTATGATTGGGTTATGGTGCAGATCTGGATCTGAGCTAAATAGGGATCTCACCAGTTGATGGAGAACAAGATCTAAGGATAGATCGGGATCAAATGGTTTGAAATGAACTATCTGTATATATTTGATTATAATTATTCTATAACTGTATATTGAAAAATGATCTGAACTGGGTATAACTTAAGTTTGAAATCGCTGCAAGTCATGTTTGAATATTTATAGATATGTACGTGGGTTGGCTTTGGTGTAAGCCCGTATATATGCAGGTTTGGTTCATTGTAGTAGCGTATACAATTTGAGCTATGATATTTGAAGTCACAGGTGGTTCTGGTTGTTGATGGGTCCTGATGATAGTTTAAAGGTGTCAGTATTCTGCATATCCTGTTTGGTTGATTATTTTTAGCTTCAGTATTGATGGATGAGAACTAATATTTGATCAGGATCATAATGACTCATATTTATGTGATCTGGTGGACTAGATCTGGGTGCTAACACATATATTATCCTTGTATATGTATTTATATGGTGTTTGGGTGATTCAGAAGATTGATTTATTATGTGCTTCAATGATATTAATGGGTCCAGTATGAAAATTGGATGAAACGTGGCCTTTCAGATTATGTGTTGTGCTTCAGGAGTATCCAGTCTGAAAATGTATGAAACGTGGTACCTGGAGGAGAGAATATTGTAGGTCGGCGCCTACGTACTAGTATCTTAGCTAGTACAAGAGCTAAGGGGGTGGTAGCTCCCTTCTAGTAGCAGTTGAAAACTTTGGAGCATTGTAGCAGGTAGCAGCCTGCGTACTAGTAAATGGATCGGCTAGTACAAGAACTATGGGGGTTGTAGCTCCCTTCTAGGAGAGACTGGAGAACGAGAGAGGGTCGTAGCTCTCTGCAGGTAGAAGCCTGCGTACTGGTATAAGACTGCACCAGTACATAAATATTGTAAAAGGATTTTCTTATTAAGAAGAAGATTGAGATGACTTGCAGCAGGTGGTTTTCTCCCACATTGGGTTTCCACCTTATATCATGGTGTTCATGTGTGTGGCTTATGTGTGATGATCTGTTCTATTTTACTGCACCTGTTTACTGTTAATATGGTTGATAATGTTCTAATGCATTCATTAAGGATCAACTAACTGAATCATAAGAAGTTGTGGAAGTAGCATATATAAATCTGAATATGGAAATGAAAAAGTTTTATTGATGTGATAATACTGATTCACTCCCCCTCTCAGTATTATTTCCAACAATTGGTATCAGAGCAGGTCCTTTCGTAGAAGCTTGATCGCTTGAAGGAGATCCGTGGAACAATGGGAAAGAAGCTTAAGAAGAAAGCGCCTAAGCAGAAGAAGACATCTCAGAAGAACTATGACAGTGGAAGAATCGATTGGGGATTATGTGGAAGAAGCACTTCAGATTCAGAATCATTTCAGAATGAAGATGAACTATCAGGTATGAATTTGTTATCCTCTGATGTTCCAGCTATCTATCCATTTGGAAAAGATGAAAGTGATAGCGAAACAACTGAATTTGCTTTTATGGGTGAGCAAGAAAGATATCAAATAGAGGAAGAAATTAAAAGGCTTACAGACCAAATTAGAGATCAATAAGATCTATTGAACAAAAGGGAATGTGTCTTCAAAGAAGAAGCTGCCAAACTAAAAGCTCAACTAGAGGAAGGAAACAAGGTAAGGAAGTTATTCAAGGACAAATATCAAAAGTTGCAGGATGAAGTAACATCACTAAGAGATGAAGTCAATGAAAGAAGCACAACCATCAAGAAACTCAGAGATAGATCCAGTTACTATGAAAGTCTTGAAGCCACGATCCGCTCGCTAAAAGAAGATCTTGAAGAATCAAAGAAGCAGAATAAAGAACTACCCCAAGCTCATGAAAATGAAGTTCTTGAACTAAGACGTCAGTTGGAAGAAGAAAGAAATGCTCAAGAAAACGTGAAGAAGCAGTATCTTGAAAAGGAAGAGCAACATCAAGTTGAGGTAAATATTCTAAAAGATAAATTAGAAGAAAAGGATAAACTGTTATGATTTCAAGATAGTACTAAAGTCTTGGATGATATTCTTAATAGTCAAAGGTCTCCTGCTATCAAAACTGGTCTTGGTTTTCATGAATCTATTGAAGGTGAAAATAGTTCACAAAGTAAGACAAGGGACTCTACTGCAAAATCTAAAATTCTCAATAAGGATATGAAAGGTCAATCTCATCATCAACCAAGGAAATAAATTCTTCAAAGAAAATCTTTTACTCCTCCTATGAATAATGATGAATGTTATGTATGTCATAATCTTGGACATGTTGCAGCCAGATGTAGAAGAAGAAGGGTTCAAGACCATCATGCAGAAAGATCATCACATTCAAGGTACTTTAATGGATATTGCTTTGCTTGCAATATGTTTGGTCATAGAGCTGTTGATTGCTATAAAAGGAATATGAGACATGTAAGATGTTACACATGTAACAAGCTTGGACATATAGCTAAGGAATGCAGGAACAAAGTATGGGAACCATACCAAAAGGAGCAAACATCATCATCACACTTGAAGATGTGGAAGAAGAAAGAAGTACAATCAGAAAGAGGCGGCACAGCACAACATAGAGACATAACAGAATTAGAGGGAGCTGGAAGTGTAAAACTTCAGTGTCCTAAATCTCATACGCAAGTTTCTTAAAGAGAAGTCACGTATATACGCGAGTTGGTTATGGCATAGTCGCGTATATGATTGTTTGAGGAAAGGCAGTAGGGACAGGTTCAGGAAAAGGATCAGTCATGATTCGGTTTATTATTTGCGCTGTTTGATAATGGTTACAATTTGCTGATGATGTGTGGAAATGACTTGATGGTTAGAAGTGTTTTGTTTCTAACTTGATAATGATGATGTATTGATACTTCTTGCTGATATGAATGATCAGATCTGACAGTAAACAAGATGGCACAGGTTTAGGGGGAGCATATGCTTTTAATGCATTGTTGGCATTATGGTTAATAGTCCTTGGTGATGATGCTTATATGGATAAATGATTCATCTTGCTATGATATGGTTATGAGTTGTTTAGATGATTCTTGGGGTTACATAGTTGATATTTAGATCAGATTTGTGGTTGATCCTCTAATGGTGCTTACATGATGATCTTCATAAGGATAAGGAGAATTACATAGCTTGAATTCACATCTTCTTTACTTGATGATGAGTCACTCATATGCTATTGTCGTCATATGCATAAAGATCATATATTACAGTTATGATGCAGGATTCCTATTGTTCTTGGCACATATATGGATGAGGATTGTTGCTGGATACATGGATGATTATTCAAAGTTGCATTATTGGAGACTTGATGATGATGAGTTCTTACCTATATGATGATAGGCTGTTTCGTACATACGTTGATTGATATTCCCAATTGATGATACTTGGTCCATGCAGATCTGGATGGCTATGGTGTTTCTCACATATGATAGAATGATTCTGTATATACAGAATTTTGTTGAAAAGGATGAGTTGATACGGACATACCTTGATGATTCATGCACTAATACAAGTTGCTGGTTATAGATGCTATGGAGCAGATCATTCAGTGTCGTTGCTGATGTTTATCATGATCTTATTTAGGTGTTTGGTCTCTGTTATAAATGTCATGTATATCATTCGATGTAAAGGTCATATCAAGACTCATGATGTAATAGTGTGTCTCTATCTATTGTAGTCATTTGATGAAATATTTCAGACATATCAAGGTCATGTAACGGCCTATGTTGGTTTCCCCACTATGCCTAGGATGATTGATGTAATGTACTTGGTTGTCATTTTCTGGTATATCCCCACTTGGTTGGGAGATGGATGTATGTATGAGTATTTGGTGCTAGGAAGGTCACATATGATGTATAGAGTCATTTTCTTGTAGAACACCTTTTTGTAGACCTTGCTTACATACAGGGGGAGCATGAACAACACAATTCAGCAAGAGCAGAGCTTTCAACATGTAGCATGGACAGATTGGTACACCTTGGCATATACAAAGGGGGAGCTCATTCAGAGATTTCAGCAGGTACTCAGGGGGAGTATGGATAGCGGAATGTTTCTTTAGGAAAGAGAATATCTTGGTTCGCCCTTTGCCCTTGATGTCAAAGGGGGAGAGTGATTGGTTGTTGTTGCCATCAAGTCCAAAGGGGGAGATTGTTGGCATTATGATGCATGTGTTGTACTTGATGGCAAACAACTCATAGAAGATCAACTCACTTATATATATCTAGATGAATCTACGGAAGAGATATCAGATGACAATTCTCAGTATGACAAGTCCAAAGGGGGAGATTGTTGGCATTATGAGAAAAGTGTTGTCCTTGATGGAAAATTACACAAATGATAAATTATAGTGCAGCAAATTTATCTGATAAATTATAGTGCAACAAAGTTTCCTTCATGTAGAGAAAAGTTCACGCACTTTTATGCAGAGAAAAGTTTATTCCATGTAGAGAAAAGTTCACGCACTTTTATGCAGAGAAAAGTTTATTCCATGTAGAGAAAAGTTCACGCACTTTTATGCAGAGAAAAGTTTATTCCATGTAGAGAAAAGTTCACGCACTTTTATGCAGAGAAAAGTTTATTCCATGTAGAGAAAAGTTCACGCACTTTTATGTAGAGAAACGTTTATTTCATGTAGAGAAAAGTTCACGCACTTTTATGCAGAGAAGAGTTTATTTCATGTAGAGAAATGTTCACGCACTTTTATGCAGAGAAAAGTTTATTTCATGGAGAGAAAAGTTTACGCACTTTCATGCAGAGAAAAGTTCCCTTCATGCAAGAGAAAAGTTCACACACTTTCATGGTTGGTTCATGGTATTAGTCCGACAGTTTTTGATCCTATGGTTTTGGTCTGTGGTATTGCATCCAAAAGTGTTGATCTCACGCACTTTCATGGTTGGTTCATGGTATTAGTCCGACAGTTTTTGATCCTATGGTTTTGGTCCATGGTATTGCATCCAAAAGTGTTGATCTCACGCACTTTCATGGTTTTTTCATGGTATTAGTCCAACAGTTTTTTGATCCTATGGTTTTGGACTGTGGTATTGAGAAAGGACTAAGGCTATAAAAGAGGAAGGAGATCATTTGGCAAAGCAGTATCTGAATTATTGAATATCTGATAAAGTGCTAGATCTGGAATACTGTGATTGGGTTATGGTGCAGATCTGGATCTGAGCTAAAGAGGGATCTCATTGGTTGATGGAGAACAAGATCTAAGGATAGATCGGGATCAAATGGTTTGAAATGAACTATCTCTATATATTTGATTATACTTATTCTAGATCTGTATATTGAAAAATGATCTGAACTGGGTATAACTTAAGTTTCAAATCACTGCAAGTCATGTTTGAATATTTATAGATCTGTACGTGGGTTGGCTTTGGTGTAAGCGCGTATATATGCAGGTTTCGTTCATTGTAGTAGCATATATAATTTGAGCTATGATATTTGAAGTCATAGGTGGTTCTGGTTGTTGATGGGTCCTGATGACAGTTTAAAGGTGTCAGTATTCTGCATATCCTGTTTAGTTGATTGTGTTTAGCTTCAGTATTGATGGATGAGAACTAATATTGGATCAGGATAATAATGACTCATATTTATGTGATCTGATGGACTAGATATGGGTGCTAACACATATATTATCCTTGTATATGTATTGATCTGGTGTTTGGGTGATTTAGAAGATTGATTGATTATGTGATTCAATGATATTAATGGGTCCAGTATGAAAATTGGATGAAACGTGGCCTTTTAGATTATGTGTTGTGCTTCAGGAGTATCCAGTCTCAAAATGTATGAAACGTGGTACCTGGAGGAGAGAAGATTGTAGGTCGGCGCCTACGTACTAGTATCTTAGCTAGTACAAGAGCTAAGGGGGTGGTAGCACCCTTACAATAGCAGTTGAAAACTTTGGAGCATTGTAGTAGGTAGCAGTCTGCGTACTAGTAAATTGATCGGCTAGTACAAGAACTATGGGGGTTGTAGCTCCCTTCCAGGAGAGACTGGAGAATGAGAGAGGGTTGTAGCTCTCTGCAGGTAGAAGCCTGTGTACTGGTATAAGACTGCACCAATACATAAATATTCTAAAAGGATTTTCTTATTAAGAAGAAGATTGAGATGACTTGCAGCAGGTGGTTTTCTCCCACATTGGGTTTCCACCTTATATCATGGTGTTCATGTGTGTGGCTTATGTGTGATGATCTGTTCTATTTTACTGCACCTGTTTACTGTTAATATGGTTGATAATGTTCTAATGCACTCATTAAGGATCAACTAACTGAATCATAAGAAGTTGTGGAAGTAGCATATATAAATCTGAATATGGAAATGAAAAAGTTTTATTGATGTGATAATACTGATTCACCCCCCCCTCTCAGTATTATTTCCAACACATTGAAATTTTTAAATGTGTGTTGCTCTGTGTAAGCAAATTCTTTTAATGCTACGGGAACAAAACCTGATAGGTTGTTCTATGTGAAGTCTTACTCATGAAACAATGAGTGCAAATTAGTCAATTACAACCTCTATTAGTTGACTCTCACTTCTTTTATCAATATATACACAATACTTCTCATGATCTCCTTATAAAATTTCTAGCAGCATTCCTTCTTATACTTCAACTATTACTTTTGACCATTTTAGCCTTCAAACATTTTCCTTGTTTATCACTAATCATTCCTCAAGCATGATCATTCTCAAATTCTTGTCTTGACACTTTTAAATTATGCATATCATCACTATGACCTTTACTAATCATGTTGGTCAGTACACTCATCAATATCCTTAATAGAACTTTATTCTTCATAGAAACATCCCCTCACTTCCTCCTACCAGTTATTGATATATATAATTTATTTCCCCGCTAGTCTCAATTGCCTAATATTCCATGTCTGCTAGCTTCTGTTATCAATCCAAAATTTCTTCGAAGTTTTCAAAAAGAAAGAAACAATAGACGTAACCACAAACCACTTTTGGAGATCAGGACCTAGCCTTCCTGATGCTCAAATAGGGCTTTCTCTTCATAATTTAACTTTGTTTTAGTTAAGATGATTTTAGGCTAGTTATTGTTTGCACTTGGGTTTTGGTTTGAAATTTTGTGGTGGGATCACTTTACTTAGATGAACAGAGGTTTTCTTTTACCATTGGGCTATGGGGTCGCATGTCAAACAAATAGGACTGGATTAAGTTCTAAAAATAGTGTCTGCAAGGCAAGATAGATGAGTTACTGCAGATCTCAAAGGCCAAATGGTGAAATGGTTTCAAATCGAATCTAGGGAGCAATTAAGGGTTCCCTAGGCCAGACTTTAGAAGGAATGAAAGAAGTCAACTGAGACGGGAGAGGAATTAAAGGTTCTCAAATCCAGGTATCAAAGGAAAACATGTAAATGACTAACTATGAAAAAATAGAGTATACTTAAAAAAATTCTCAGTGATATCTCTAGTTAATTCTTTCAAATTTAGAGCACATCTAAGATTATGAAACACATAAGAAAGTAACAAAATAAAACAAAGAAGATACTTCACTGCAAATGGCTCATCTCATGAATCCTGTAGCGAAATTCTTTTATTACTTGCTCCAGTATGTTGACTTGAAAATGGTACAATCACCCTTAGGTTTTAAGATCAAAATAACTCTACAAATGTAAAATAATCCACCCAAAACACTTAAAATGAAGAATTATTTATACAAATTCTAAACTGAAATATCTTGAAAAAATATCAAGATTGGTTTTACAAATATCTCAAACTATTTTGTATTAATAGAACTTAAATAAAGGACACTCAAAACTAATGAATCTATTTGGCACTATATTTATGGATTGATGGTGAAAAGAAAGAGAAATTTGAATTTGATAGCAACTCTTAATTGATGATGAGGCTTCCAAGTCACTAACTACCTCCTTCCTTTATGCATTCTGCTCCAGAAATTCTGCAAACTAAGGGTCCAACGATACCTTTGTATACCCCAATCCAAGATAGATATGTAAAAAGTGATAGAGGTTATTGTAGAAAGTATGATACTAAGATACAACTCTTTCCATTTCCCAAAATTCAGCTCCTATTTTTCACAATATTCTCTGCAAAACAATGTCAAAAACAGGACTTTGCACAGTCCGAATAATAGGGTGTGAATATATGCATTTATCTCCTTTTTTATAATATATGTGTAAAACGTGAGATAGGTTTTTGTAGATTGGCCTTTTAGGGACACAATCCTCCTCTAGTTTCTCAAAATGCATCTTCTATTGGCCACAATAGTTTCTGCAAAATTATGGCCTAAATAGAAAATTTCTGGAAAATGTACCATTCCTGCTCTAATTCCATCTTCTAACCTTAATTTTCTTTTAACTATTTTTATCTTTACTTTGGATAAACTTCATTGTTGCTGGTGAAAGTGTCTTCAACTCTATTTAACCCTTACTAACTCCATGTTTACTTTTACTGTTTACCTTGATTGCTCTGTTTTTTCATCTATCTTCACTTTGACATGAATTTATTTTATCTGTATGCTTTGTAACTGTCTTCCATCCTGTTTGTCTTATCGCTGGATACTTTTATTCAATTTGATTTTTTAATCTGATACACTTTTACTGATACTCTTTCATCTGGAAGATTTATATTTTTCCTTTTACTGTGATTTTTTTACTTTCATTGTAACCTTTTGACTTTTACTGTACATTTTCAAATGAGAGGGTCGTTCTAGTTTTTTCTCAAAATACCTGGAAATTGGTGAATTGGCTTGCATTGAATGGTGATTGCAGAGGGTACAGTGGCTACAGACGTGAACTGGGTGCTCAAATTTGGTGTCCGAAGCTTCTTCGGGCTGTAGACGACAATGAATTTTGGCCACGGAGGCTTAGGGTGTCATAAAGATATTGCTGAGGTTTTACAGAAAAATGAGCGAAAAAGGATGAAATGGGGCTTCTCAGCCTTTTAAAGGGAAATGGGTATATTTTGGCAGGGAAAGTATCTTATGAATAGTGGACAGTTTGGCTTGAATTTCTTCACTATGGCAGACCAATATCAACATTTAACACTTATAGGATAAAAACATTTTTTGTGGTTTTTTTGAGTATTTTGAATGAGAGGGGAATTAGTTAAGGGTGTTTTACCTTTCCTAGGTAAAATGTGTTTTAAACTTAGGAAAGGGGATTTTGCAAGGTAAAATGAGTGATGTAAAGGGAAAAGGTTGTTTTCATGAATGAGAAGGGTTTCAATCAAGTGGAATCCAATACTTGATGTCCATGAGTCATTACGCTAAGGGTCCGGTCCCACCAAAAGTCAAAGAAATGCTCTGAGCCTTTATGAACTAAGGATTTTAATACTGGAGCACATTGTGGGGAGGGAAAGTAGTAATATGCCAAATGATGTTTATCCATGACTGTAAAAATTTCTTGTACCTACCCATCTACTATTTTAACATTTTATTCCTTATTTACATGGGTGCATTTGAGCTTGCAAACCCTTATTCATTTTTCTTTGAAACATGAAACTAACTAATTCAAACCTTATTTCATCCAAGAGCTCAGGTTAAACTGTTCAGCTCCCTATCATTCTCTATTTTAACTATTGATTTTCCAAGATTAAACTGTTTGGCTAGATCTTTATTCTCTATCTATCAACATTAAATTTAAAGCATGAAAAATCAAGATTAAGTTGTTTGACGTATCATGGATTATTGTATTTTAAACAAGCTACACATAATAATTATTTGTAGAAAAAGTAAAATAGTATTGGCATTTTAATTCCCACACTTTCATGATCTATTTTTATCTCCTTTTGTGGGGTTCATGTTTTTCATTTTTTTGATCTTTGTTTCTTTTTGTCCTTTGATTTTTCTTTTAGGACATACCCTCTTTACATTTTTTTATTTGGGAATACATTTGTAAAAATCAAAGGTATGTACAATATTACAATACTGACCATAGTCAATTCAAAATTATGAATCCTATTATTATAGGATCCTATCAGTGGCTCCACATGGGGATGGAATCTCCTTGTGAGATGTCAAGAACACTGTCAACTAGTAGCCTGATCCATTGGGCCAATCCCAAACATGTATATGCTTTGTTGTATAATCTATGTGACTGAAACTCTTGAACTGAAAATACACACTTTTCTGCAAACTGAAATCTGATTTGAAACTGAAAGAAGGTACTACAATTATAAAACCAAACTAATAGATCATCAAGATCTTTAGGACCTTATTTCCATGCTTCAACTTCTAATAAATTATTTCATAATTTGCTGAAAACTGAAAACTAAAATAAACTGAATTCTTACCTACTTACTCTAATCAGTTGTTCAACTGTTGGTTAGGTAAAATGAAACAACCAATGCAATCATTCAAGCATTATGTAATTTGATGAGAAGATAAGGAAAATACTTGATTTCCTTTATTGATTCTAGAAACTATACAAAAGGATCTTCCAAGATATATACACTAATATTTAACTAATCTAAGCAACTATACAATTGTTCTGGATGGCCTCCATGCCATGAAAGTGAAATGTCATTTTCATATTTATCACCCTCCATATTTTGAGATAAGCTTTGTGATGATATTTCTACTGATTGAAATGTCTCTCTGGTGAAACCTTATCATCTTGATTTTGAATCTCATAGTTAGTTAATGTAGAAAAGTTCTGATTGCATTCATCATCTAACATATCAGCTATTGGATCATAAAAGACGTTGAAGGATTATTGCAACCTATTACATATCGGTTTTAACGGGACTTCATGGATTTCTACATGTTTTTTAGCCTTTTATTTGGATATATTATAACATATTTCCTTTAAAAGCTGAAATGATTCAAAACATAGTGGTATAGAACTTTCCTATGTCATCTGATCAGACGTCTCAATAGAATTTGATAACTGCACTTGTGAAAATGAAGAATCCTGATTAAGATTTTCATTGTCTTCTTTGTTGTCAATATCAATACCTAAAGACTACTGATTTTTTATTGCTTTAAAACTTTCTCTGATGAACTAAAATGAAGCAAAACAAAGAGGCAAAGAAGCTTCACTTATTTCCAAATTATCTACACTTTCTTCCTCACTTTCATAGCTGATATGAGTAAGATGATCACTGTTTTCAAGCTGCTAAAATTGAATTTCTTTATTTCCCAAACTAGTTTCTAATTGCTTTGTAAAGTTATTTTGGATTTGAAGAACATAATTATCATCATACTGATCATATTTAGGCAAATCATTAAAATAATTAATGTCATCAAACATACACATTAGATCAGTAGATTGCCTCTCCACATATTGCTGTATAAATATATCTTTTGATCTATGGTAGTTGGAATTAGCAGGAATTTTTTCATGGCTATCAACCTCTTCTTTTTGTGAAATAAATGTGTCATGTCGATTTTGAACAAAAAAATTATATTTCATGATGATCTTTTGTATCCTTTCCTCTATTTTTCTTACCAAAATGTCGAGTTTTACCTCTACAATGTTGTTTTTCTCCACTCTTTCTTTCAACTTTTCTATTCTAATTTGCAAATTAACTTCTACATCTATTTCAATGTTCTTCATCGGTTCCAGTGTTGAAGGGTTTCTTTCTCTTATCTAAAATTATATCTCTAGATCAAATTCTTTTGCATAATGCAAGAGAGTTGAATCAGGAGGAGGTCTTATATTTGATATTACTAAATAATAGATTTGATTAAATCTGTCAAAAAATAATTGTATTGTTTCATTTGGCTGTCTTTTTAACTCATTATATTCTTCTATGATCACAAGAAGGTCGACTTTGATTATCCATCTATGAAAGAAAAATTTGACAAACTGTTGGAAATCTGAGATGCTTGCAATAGGTAGATTCTTGAACCAACTCTTTACTCTACTTTGCAAAAAGAGAGCAAAAATTCTGATTCTAACATCACCTTCATCAATCTCAAATATGTCCAGACAATTCTCAAAACCTTGAATATGTTTTTGGGCAGTGATTTTACCATCTTCTCCATCAAGCCTAGGGAGATACTTGTAATAATTGTTAAGGAAAACATAGAGTGTAGGAGATAAGATGAGCGGCTTATACCTCTTAGGAAATTTCCAAGGTACATGAATATGTACAGGGATTGTAAGATCATTCTTGATTATTTGAGATTTCTTGATTGGAAAATGATCATCATAAGATTTAGAAGAATTCTGCTCAAATGTGTAAGGATATTTTATATTTACAATTTTCAAAGGAAAATAATTAAAAACTAATCTAAGATCTTCTCTAAAATACAATATACATTGAAAAACCTTCTTGATGAGAAAAAACATGATGTCTTGGATAGAAATCCAAGTTAGAAACCTGATCTTCCCATATTTTTCTTTCAGGTTCATTCCTCTAGTGGAGTCTTGATTTTGAAATTGATTTGGAGTTGCCAGGTGGATGATTTTAACCTTTGTGTGTCAAATCACTATCCACCATCATAGATCAGATCTGAACCTGTAAAAAATTTTTGAAGAAAATGTTAGTTGTCCCCAGTATGGTCGCCATAAATGTTATCACTCCAAAATTTCTTCGAATTTGTCAAAAAAAGAAATAATCGAGGTAACCACAAACCACTTTTGGAGATCAAGACCTAGCCTTCCTGATGCTCCGAGAGGGCTCTCTCCTTATCATTTAACTTTGTTTTAGTTAAGATGATTTCAGGCTAGTTATTGTTTTCACTTGGGTTTTGGTTTGAAATTTGGTGATGGGATCACTTTACTTAGATGAACATAGGTTTATTTTTACCATTGGGCTATGGGGCCGAATGTTAGACAAACACGACTAGATTCAGTTCTAAAAATAGTGTCTACAGGGCAAGATATATGAGTTACTACAGATCTCAAAGGCTAAATGGTGAAATGGTTTCAAATCTGATCCAGGGAGAAATTAAGGGTTCCTTAAGCTGGACTCTAGAAGGAATGAAAGAAGTCAATCGGGATGGGAGAGCAATTAAGGGTTCTCAAATCCAAGTATCAGAGGAAAACATGTAAATGACTAACTGTGCAATCACATAGTGTACTTAAACAAATTTTGAGTGATATGTCCAGTTAATTCATTCAAATTTAGAACACATTTAAGATTATGAAACAAATAAGAAGGTAACAAAATCAAACAAAGAATATACTTCATTCCAAATGGTTCATCTCATGAATCCTATACCGAAATGCTTTTATTACTTGCTCCAATATGTTGACTTGAAAATGGTACAATAACCCTTAGGTTTTAAGATCAAAATAACTCTACAAATGTAAAATAATCCACCCAGAAAACTTCAAATGAAGAAGTATTTATACAAATTCTAAACTGAAATATCTTGAAAAAATATCAAGATTAGTTTTACAAATATCTCAAAATGTTGTACATTAATAGAACTGAAATAAAGGACACTCAAAACTAATGAATCTATTTGCCACTATATTTATGGATTGATGGTGAAAAGAAAGAGAAATTTGAATTTGATAGCAACTCTTAATTGATGATGAGGCTTCCGAGTCACTAACTACCTCCTTCTTTTGTGCATTCTGCCCCATAAATTCTACAAAATTAGGGTCCAATGATACCTTTGTATATCCCAATCTGTGATAGACATGTAAAACATGAAAGAGGTTATTATAGACAAGCATGTTATTTAGATACACCTCTTTTAGTTTCCAAAAATTCATCTCCTCTTGTTCATAATATTCTCTGCAAAAATATGTCAAAAACCGGATTTTTCACATTTCGAAAAATAGGTTGTGAAGATATGCATTTATCTCCCCTTTTGTAATATTTTTGTAACACGTGATATAGGTTTTTTTATATTAGACTTTTAGTGACACAAAATTGCTCCAGTTTCTGAAAACACATCTTGAATTGGCCACAAGAGTTTCTGCAAAATTATGACTTAAATAGGAAATTTCTGGAAAATGTACCATTCCCGCTCCGATTCCATCTTTTAACCTTAATTTTATTTTAACTGTTTTTACCTTTAGTTTGGTTAAAATTCATATTTTCTATGAAAGTGTCTTCATCTCTATTTAACCCTTACTACCTCCATGTTTACTTTTACTGTTTACCTTGATTGCTCTGTTTTTTCATCTATCTTCACTTTGCCATGAATTTATTTTATCTGTATGCTTTGTAACTGTCTTCCATCCTGTTTTTCTTCCCACTGGCTACTTTTATACACTTTGACTTTTCAATCTGATACACTTTTATTGATACTCTTTCATCTGGCTGATTTATCTTTTTCCTTTTACTATGCTTTTTTTACTTTCACTGTAACCTTTTGACTTTTACTGTACATTTTCAAATGAGAGGGTCATTCCGGTTTTTTCTCAAAATACCTGGAAATTGGTGAATTGGCTTGCAAATTGGTTTGAATGGTGATTGCAGAGGGTACGGTGGCTACAGATGTGAACTGGATGCTCAAATTCGGTGTCCGGAGCTTCTTCAGGTCGTAGATGCTAGTAAATTTTTGTCGCACAGGCTTAGGGTATCGCAAACATATTGTTGAGGTTTTACAGAAAAAACGAGCGAAAAAGGATGAAATGGGGCTTCTCAGCCTTTTAAAGGGCAATGATTATATTTTGGTGAGGAAAGTATTTTATGAACATTGGACAATTTTCGCGTTGGGCGGGGAGGCAGTTTTGGAGGCCATCACACCGCTTTAGGAAGGAGGGTGGTATTTCCCCAATGGAACACGATCTCTGCCCGAGGATGACATGTAGCAAAATTGGGCCCGAGAAAAACTGTGAATCTTGCGTGCTCCCGGGCTAATAAAGGTTGGAGAAGGAGTGAGCGTGATATGGATGTGCATTGTCAAACCTGGGTGACAGATCTAATGGCTGTTGTGCAGTGAAGCTGCATGGAGGGAAATCAGGGTGAAGATTTGCAGGGTTTTCTTTAATGAAACCAAGGGTCGGTTGGTTAATAGTTTTATGTCGGGGAAATATGAAGCAAGGAGTTAATTTAAACAATGCAAGGGATGAAACTATAGTTTATAATTAAATCGGGGTTTGGATATTATATATGAAGGAGTTATTTAATATGGGAAAAAGGTATATCGGGGATCTAATTCATTAGGTTAGTACATTAATATGAAATGAATGCGCATAATGTAAAATAAAGTAAGAATAATGTAAAATATGATGTTTGGCTTGAATTTCTTCACTGTGGTGACCCAATATCAACATTTAACACTTATACTTAGGATAAAAACATTTTTGTGGTTTTTTGAGTATTTTGAATGAGAGGGGAATTAGTTAAGGGGGTTTTCCCTTTCCTAGGTAAAATGTGTTTTAAACTTAGGAAAAGAGGATTTTGTAGGGTAAAATGAGTGATGTAAAGGGAGAGGCGTGTTTTCATCAATGAGAAGGTTTTCAATAAGGTGGAATCCAATACTTGATGTCCATGAGTCATTAAGCTGAGGGTCGAGTCCCACCAAAAGTCAGTTAAATGCTCTAAGCATTTATGACTGAAGGATTTTAGTGCTGGAGCACATTGTGGGGAGGAAAACTAGTAATATGCCAAATGATGTTTATCCATGATTGTAAAAACTGCTTGTACCTACCCATCTGCTATTTTAACATTTTATTCCTTATTTAGATGGGTGCATTTGAGCTTCCAAACCCTTATTCATTTTTCTTTGAAATAGGAAACTAACTAATTCAAAACTTATTTCATCCAAGAGCTCAGGTTAAACTATTGAGCTCCCTATCATTCTCTATTTTAACTCTTGACCTTCCAAGATTAAACTGTTTGGCTAGATCTTTATTCTCTATCTATCAACATTTAATTTAAAGCATGAAAAATCAAGTTTAAGTTATTTGACTTACCATGGATTATGGTATTTTAAATAAGCTAAACATAATCATTATTTGCAGAAAAAGTAAAATAGTAGTGGCATTTGAATTCACACACTTGCATGATCTATTTATATCTCTTTTTGTGGGGTTCATATTTTTCACTTTTTTTATCTTTGTTTCTTTTTTTCCTTTGATTGTTCTTTTAGGACATACCCTCTTTACAATTTTTGATTTGGGAATACATTTGCAGAAAGAAAAGGTATTTACAATATTACAATACTGATCACAGTCAATTCAAATTTATGAATCCTATCAGTATAAGCCCTTAACAGCTTCAACAATGGAAAATTATTCACTTTGTTCAATTTTAAAAACATATTATCAAATTGACTTTAATTTCTCACCTCTAATCATTGCGGTTTATTTTCCTCCTCTCTCAAATGCATAAAATTTCTACCCTTCGAAATGTTGTTACCATTCCCAACTTGGGTAATACCCTATAAATAAATTCATTAAGGTGGCTATCAAATGTAATACATTTATCATTTCCTGTTTTAAGCATCGAAAGAATATAATTTCCTTATCATACATCTTGATTTCTATAATCCATTCATATAATTAGTCACCTGTGGAAAACTTTACAATATAGATCTCTCGTTAGAGGGAAAAAATATTATAGATGTTGTCATGCCCACAAATTATCTCATTCAATTGATCAATTTTATTATGGATTTACTTTTAATGTATTCTATCATACATTCTAGGTTCCTTGAAGATGAACTTCATTATTACCATAAATATTCACATCATCAGTCGGTTGTTAATATTTTTTTCCTTATATGAATCATCCTTAAATAGATCTTATAGTGATTCTCGTCATGTTCTCACATGGAAATAATTCTATGATTCCACAACCATTTTCCACGGAGTTTTTCATTCAAGAGATACCTTTAGAGTACCAAGTTAAGACTATTCCAAAATCTTCCATTACGTTCTAAAATTGGTTTCCCTTTCTTATTGATTTCTTACCCTTCTTGTTTCACTTACATTCAACCATCTTAAGTATTTATCTAGCACTTTTTTTTGTTCATCTTATCATTCCAAGTTAGCCATAATCACATGAGCTACCATTAGTTATTACCGTTAGAAAATTTTCAAGTTTCTCATTTCTATTTCTCCTTAAACAACTTTATCCAATATATAAAATTAACCTTGGATATCAATCCTGAATCTCCTTTGATTTCTTAATGCCCTTGTTGACATACTTATCTTTCCAACATCTTATTATAATAATGGGTTTATCCTTTTAGTGTTTTTTTCCTACTATTTTCAAAAGTCGTTTGTATAGCCTCTCATAATACTTCATTGTTATTGTTAACTTTGGGAATGTCTTATGAAGCACCTGCCCCCTGCCCCCCTCCCTTTTCTCTTTTATTTTTTTTCAAATTCAATAACTTGTCTATTAAACATATCTCCCAAAAATTATAATTTCTCCCACTGAGGTGCCAAGGGATATCTCCTTTCGTATAAAATGGAAGGCTCATAGACATATTTTAATTCTTCAATACCACTATGCATGCCAACACCATGGTTTATCTATTTATCCAAATTTTAATCCATTGTCATTTCTTTCAAATATTTCAAATATTTTTTTATAATAAAATTTATAACTCAAAATATAAAAATATAATTAAAATAATAATATATGATTAACTATTTAAAAAAAAAAATCATATTGTCTTAATAATTTTTTCAACCACTTCAAATTATAGTTTAAAACTAAATTACAATAGGTAAAAAAAATCAACATAAAAAAAAAAAGAAAAAAAAAAATTATTAATTATCTAAACTCAGTTCACATTGCATAATATGAAACAATCCCATTTTTTTTTTTAATTAATGATGTAAAGGTTTTCCCACATTGTAAAGCATGTTAACAATATACTTGTCTCATCACCTGTGACTTCGGAGTTGAAGGCTATTTGTATCCAACTAACTGCATCAATGTTTTGGGGAAGATTCTCCACCCAATCATAGGCTCAATTGCACATAATATTTTTACAATTGGTCACTCCCGAGCCCTCAATCAATGCGCTACTGCCAGAGAATCCTTTGCCTCACAACACTTTTCTCCCAAGGGAATGGATGAAGGAACATATGAATCTCATCTTCATCATCTTCCATTAAATTGACCAAAAAACATAAAGGGGTCTGCATTCACACATTCGTTGTGTCAACATGCAACTTTTATTTCTTTATTTTAAGTTTTACTTAATTTCATATTTCTCTTAATTTAACTTTTATTTTATTTTATTCCTTTTTACTTTCTATTAACTTTACTTATTCTTACTATTTTTATAGTGTAATTTTATATATAGTTATTTAGAACTCTAGTTTATTATTTAATGTTTTATTTTTTATTTATTTATTATTATTATTATTATTATTATACCTTTTTTTTTGTAAACTTGGCAGATCTCTATTTTTTTCTATTTTCAAAAGAAATTTTCACAACCATTTATTGTTGCAAGTGGTTTTCCTGCCCGAAGGAAACTAGGTATCCACATGTCAGCTTTAAATCCTGTCCAAAATTTAAATAAGTTCATTGCTATCCATCTAGCAGCATTGTATTGTTTGTCTATTCTACTGACTCTACTTGTCAAAATAAAAATAAGCATACTGATATTGTTCATAGTCAAAACCATTTTGAATTCAACTAGTTCACTATGTCATTCCTCATCAGAGGAATTTACTGGTGCTGGTGCCTTTGCACTGGATCCTGGCATCTTGCTTCGCTGCTCAATTCTCCATTTCATGTTTGTCAGCATCTATTCAATTCTACCCAGTGTTAGGTTGTTTCTGTATGTTTGGATCTAGACAGCCGCTATCTCCCGTAATAGTTCTGCACGAATTGGGTCCTATTCTTTGTTCTACTTTTGTGCCTCTATTTCTGTTGTCGTTGCATGCTCATGCTCTTGGTGTAGGGTCATGGCCAGCGCCACCACGTTATTCATAATCCAGTATTTCTATATGGTTTGTTTGAATAGTGATTGCCTCCCTCGAGTGGTTCCTGGGTCTGTCACCATGCTTTCCCATTCATCCATGGGGATATCTCGATATTTGACGTTGTCTCGTAAATCTCTCTCCCAGCTCGCAATCTGAGATCTGACTTCCAGTGAATTTCCTTCCATGTAGGTGTCAATGGTTTTCTTCATTTGTTCCCCATCAGGTTTCCTACCTCTTCCTTTTGTTTTCCACTTGTTCCCTCCTCCTTCTTTGTTCCTATGTTTCTTCTTTTGGGGGCCATTTTTCTCCCTGTTTGGGTGTTGCTACCTTGCATCTGGTGATTCCAAGTGGTCCTTTGGTGAATTGTATTACCTATCACAAAATCGATGCATTCATCAGCTTTGTGGTTTAGACAGAGTTTAGTTCCCCAATTGCTCTTTTTCTTTCCTTTTCTTGTACCTTCTAACTTCTAATTTCTAGCCAAGGTTTTTGTATCATCTACCTTCTTTTTTCCAGGTGGATTCGGTTTTGTGATTGTTAATTTCTTTTTCAGGTCCAAGTTTCTCTTTGGTATTCTTCCCTTAACCCCCCCTTACATCTTTCTCGGCCCTTACATTCCTTTCTCCTCGGTCCCGTGTTAACGTCATCAGATGGGTTCAAGGTATATTTCTTTTCCCTCCTTCCCCGGGGTTTCTCTGACAGATTTACAAGGTTCCTAGTGAAATTCCTCTCTTCCCTCTTGGGGGCCTTAATTCTGACATTCCTATGGTCCTTAGGCTTGTCCCTTCCTAGGCTTCTTCCCTAACAGCTACTGACACAATCCCCTTCATTCCTACAAGCTTGGCCCGGATTGAGAGTCTTCGGGGTATACTGGAGGATGAATTTGCAGGATGGCTCTCTCCCTTTTTGGGTGTTAGCTCATGCCTTCTTTTTCCTCTATGCAGGAATTTCCTATGAATTGCAGGAATGGTGTCTATAGCTAAGGGAATTCTGGAGGCTTTTCCTTTGATATTGTCTATCTTAAACCCAGGGCTAAGCTGAATATCAATCTTCCTGTTATAGAGACTCCTTAAGCGTTCAGAATTGAGGTGTAAAAGGGTTACATACCTGCTTGTTGCACGGCTCCTTCTTCTTGCTGCTATCTTCATCTTTCCTCTGCAACCAGCTCTCCTCATCTTTGTCTGCATGCAAAGAGTTTTTTGCGAGGTTACTTTGGTTTTAGTCTCTTTCTTCCTCCGACCCTTGACTCTTACCGACATCTACTTGTCTTGGGTACTGGCGTGGATCCCTTGCAGCATGCCTCAGGATCCTGCCCTCTTTTCCTTTCTCTCAAGGTCCTTCATTAATTACCACATTCTCTCAGCTGCTCTTGCCGTGTCACTTCTAACCTCATTCTACCACTTGGTGTCCTTCCTTTGCTCGCCTCTCTAACCTCTGTCATGCCTTATTCTCTGTCAGTTTGGTTCATATTCCCAGGTTGCATACCTTCCCTGCCCTGCTTCTTCAGCTGCCCGTTCGCCTATCTTCTTATTTCATTCCCTTCATCTATCCTATCATCCAGTTGTCCTCTTCCTTCTTCCCGATCTCTCTCCCGCAGTCTCTCTAGATTTCCTCTCCTATTCATGTTTCCTTCCTTATCCTTTTTTAGTAGATGTCTCAGGTTCGCCATTTCCTCCATCTACCTTAGCTCGCTCTCACTTTCATCCAACTGTCTTCCCTCATTTCTACATCCCCAATTCACCAGGTTGTATGCTAGTTCATTAGCCTTCCTTCTCACATGGGTGGGAAGGATGTATGCTACCTTTCACAGTAATTCGCTTATTTCCTCCACTAACTAGGCCGTTCTCCAACTTCGGCTCATTTTTTTCACTGGAGTGCCATTCTGTAGTTGTTTCATGTTGTCTATAACTAGTTTTGCATCTTCTTATACCTGCAGCTTTTGGTACTTCTCCCTTACGGTGATCTCTAATCCTCTTCTCAATGCATGAAGCTCAGCTTCATTGTTGGTTGCGTTGCAGAAGTGCATTGCGTAAATTTTGAGTGTCCTTCCTCTATCGTCTCTAAAGACTCCTCCTATCCCTACCTCTCTAGGATTACCCTTCGCTACCCCGTTGAAATTCAACTTGATGAATCCCTGTTGGGGATTCCTATAATAGTTGTTCTCTTCCACCTTATTATTATGATTTTTCCCTGTTGTGACCTTCATCATACTTGACTTTAGTTGCAGGCATGCCATTATTCTTGCCTCTGTCTGGTCAACTTTCCAATGTTCCTCATACCATTTCTCTGTGAGGATGGTTTCCCTTATATTCTGAGTGATTTGGTTCTATATCTCATCCTTTGCTTTACCATCTTCCTTGAAAGTTAGGTGGTTTCTCTCTTTCCATATGTTTCAGAGAACGAATTCTAATGAGAGTTTCCAGGCTCTATTCAGGAATGTATTTAGGTGAGGTTTGTTCCACCATTTTCCTATTGTTATTTTAATACTATTTTTGTCTCTGTCACTAATTTCAAAAAGATCCTGATGTTGTCTCCATAGGTTTTTGCTAACTTTGCAGTCATTAGCTATGTGCTCCATGGTTTCTTCTTGTGCTTGGAAGAGCATGCAACGCAAGGGGCCATGTGTTCCTTTTTTTCTTAGCTGGTCCCATGTTAGAGCACGCCCATGGCTCATGATCCAGGTGAAAAGTGCTACCTTCAGCCAAGTTTTGTTTTCCAGATGCTGTCCCATTCTTTTGTCTCTGGGTTTATATTATATCCTTCCTTTAGATAGTATCCTTCAGCTATTGTGAACATTCCTTTAATTCTCTTTCCCCATCTGATAGTGTTCATCCCTATTTTGGCCACAATTTTCCTTGTTTCCATTTCTTTTTCATATATTTCCCATTGATTTGTTTCTGGCGTGTCTGGCTAGTTTTCCTTTTTTTTCCATCTTCTACAGTATTCGTCCCTTTCGAGGCTCCAATAGTTTCTTATTGCACTTCTCTTAATCTGTGTGATGAACTGTTGTATTTCTTGGAGTTGAGGTAGTTGGTTGAGTTTGTCTCTCTGTTGCCATGCTTCTTCCTGGAATTTTACTTTTTCCCCCTCTCGTATTTCCCAAAAACTATGTTCCATTATCAAATCTTTGTTGGCTCTTGCCAAATTCTAGATTGCTGATCCTTTTTTTCCGTTTGGTTTCTCAAATTGCCTTTTGGATTCTTGGGCATCTCATATTTTATTTCCCATATATTTTTCCACGAGTCTTCTCCTCCTTGTATTCATCACCACCAAAGCTTTGCTCCCATTCCCTGGTTCAGGGTATATTGGTCTCTCATTCCTAATCCTCCTTCTGTTAGGGGTTTTCTTAGCCACTTCCAAGGTAAAAGCACCCACTTTTTTATTTTTCTCATCCCTTGCCATAGAAATTTTTTAAACATATCTACCATTTTTTGACATATTATTTTGGGTGTAGCTTGGCTAGTCAGTTGATATATCGGCAGGGATTGAAGTACCGATTTGAGAAATATTATACGACTTGGGGTATTGAGGGCTCTGAAAGTCCAGTTTTACATTTTCTTTTGCAACTTCTTCATTAGGATTCCCCAATTAGCAATTATGTTTTTCTTATCATTTAGTTGTATGCCTAAGTACTTAGTTGGGAATTTTTCGATTCCAAATCCCATGGTTCTTGAAAGGAAAACTTGGGAGACATGCTGGGTGTTAAAGAAGTAGATTTCTGATTTTTCTTGGCTCACCTCTATTCCAGAGGCCCCTATAAATTCTTTGACCATTTTCATTATTTTTTTGCTTCCTTAAGATTTTCCTGTCCGTATAACATAACCTCATCAACGAAATGTTGATGAGTTCGAGGTAGGTCATTTCCCAATAGTCTTAATCCCCTCAATTGTTCACTGTTAACTTTTGATTTTATCAGCCTTCCCAGTCCATCCTCTATGAGTATGAATAGGAATGGTGATAGCGGGTCGCCCTGCCTGAGTCCTCTGGATGGATTGAAGGCTTTTGTTGGAGATCCGTTTACGAGAATTGACATTACTGGTGTAGTGATCATTGACATTACCCAGTTAATCCATCTGTCATCAAAACCGTAAGACTTGAGTATACATTACATGTATCTCCAGCTTAATCTATCATAGGCTTTTACGAGGTCAATTTTTATCATCATTCCTTTAGTTTTTTAGTTCTTCAATGAATGAATTTCTTCTTTTGCTACTATAATCCCATCTACTATTTGTCTACCTTTTACAAATCCCATCTTTTGCAGTGAGATCAGCTCTAATAGTATTGGTTTGAGGCGGTTTACCATGATTGTAGCTAGAATTTTATATATCACATTGCAAAGCACCATCAGACAGAACCCTTAAGGCTCTTCTATTTTTTCTGCCTTTGGTATAAGGGCTAGGAGGGTAGCATTTAAAGTTGGGTGCATTCTTTTAGTGCAACAGGACCCTTCTACTGCATTTACTAGGTCTTGGATCAAGAAGCTCCACATGGCTTGAAAGGATTCTGAGGTAAATCCATCCGGCCCTGGTGCTTTATTCTTTGTCATTCCCTTTATTACCTCTTCCACCTCAGCTTCCTTTATGACTCTTAGAAAGGCCAAATTCTAATCTCTATTTACAATTTTGGGTATGTTTCAACTGATTTTTTCAATGTTTGCCTCCCTGTCGATGTTGGGTTCAATCAAGATTTCTTTGAAGTGCTGCACTAACAGATTCTCTAGTTCCACTCTCAAGGTTAACCAGTTGCCTTGCTTATCTTTTAGGGAGAATATTCTATTTTGTTGTTGTTGTTGTATCATTGCCTTATGGAAGAATTTCATATTTCTCTCTCCTTCCTTTAACCATTGGATTCTGGATTTTTGTTTCCATAAGATTTCCTCTTGTTTTCTTCTTTCCTCTATTTTGGTTAGCACCAGTCCTTCTTCTTCAGCTAATTCTTCACTTCTTCCTTCGTCTATGATTTTATATTGTAGTTTCTCCAATGAAACCTGCAATTGTTCCTCATCCTTGTGAATATTTCCAAATTCTTCTCTATTCCACTATTTAACCTTGGCTTTTAGATCATTTAATATTAGTTGGAGAGTGTGCATTTTGTTTCTTCCTTCCCTCTGGTTCTCATTTTCCTTCCACCAGGTCTTCATTTTTTCTATAAATTCTGGGTCTCTCAGCCAGAATGCCTCAAATTTGAAGGGTCTATTCTGGTTATGTTGGTTCATCGTAATCTCTGGTTTAATGGGCCAGTGGTTTGAACCTAAATATAGAAGGATTGTAGCTTCGTAGAAAATATATTTTCCTAAGAGGTGTTTTGTTGCAATAAATTTGTCTAGCCTAGAAGCTATTTGATTGTTCCCTCCTTGCCAGTTATTCCAGGTGTATTTCCCATTTATAGTTGGAATGTCTATCATTTACAGTTCCGCCTGTAGGTCCCTAAATTTCTCCATTTCTTGTTCTTCTCTTTGCAATCCACCTTTCTTTTCGTCTTTTGTTGTTGTCATGTTGAAGTCCCTTGCTATCAACCACAATTTTTCTTTATGTAGGTTACCTAACAGTTGGAGCTGATGGAGAAATATTTATTTTTCCATTGGAATATGTGGCCCATAAACTATCGAGACTAGAAACCAATCACTATTTCCAATTAATTGAAACTTCTCCATGAGGATCCTTTTCATTCCTATCCAATATTCAGTTGTGACTTCTGTTGGGTTCGATAAGATTGCAATACATCCCGCACTTCCATTCACATCTATGGGCATGCATTTATATTTTGGTTTTATTTTGTTTAGGATCTCCTCCATTTTCCTCCCTGGGATTTTTGTTTCCTGTAGCAACATTATTTGGGGTTTTTCTCTTCTTAGCCTTTCTGCTAAGTGTCTCTATTTACCTTTACTGTTCAGGCCCCTTATATTCCAGGATGTGACTATCATGAGGTGGTTAGGTTGGTTTGGTGAAATACCGCCGAGAGCGGAACTACTCGTCGACTATTCACTAGCATTTTGCCCATGAGTTGTATCAATCCCTGTATATTCCTTCTACCTCTTCTTTTCCCTCCTTTTGTTTTGATTTGGAGGTCCTAAGATCTGTCCTGTTGGAGGCCTAATTGTTCTACCATTCCCACCTTTCCTTTTCCCTGTTTTTCTTGGTATTGTTGGAAGGTCTCTCGATATAGTTTTTTTTCCTCGTCTAGGATGAATCTTTCATCCAGGAATTTCCATTCCTCTAAGAGTTTCCATAATAATTATTCTTCAGAACATAATTCTTTTCCTCTATTTGTATCAATTTCCATTACTCCGTTTTCCACTTTTCCTCTATTTCCTTGTCATCCTTGCTTGATGGTTCGCACTGAGATTTCCACTTGATGTGTGATGTACCTTGGCTTTTGTTGTGTTCTTTTCTTTTTCTCCCTGGTAAACCATTATTTGAGTATCACTTTCTCCCTCTTCTTCTTGAAGGATTTCAAAGATATTTTTATAAAAAAAAAAAAATTGTTTTGTTGTTCTTTCATTATTTCTTTGGGGTTTTCCTTTCTGGGTCTTCTTTTATTTTTTACCTCCTGAAACCCTTCCTTGTCTTCTTGATTTTTCCTTTGTGGTTTGTTTCTTCTCTCCTCTTTTTCGATGTTGAGTAGGCATTCCTTGAACAGGTGGCCATACTCATGGCATCTTCTGCATCTGAAAAGAATGTGCTCATAATCCAAGGTTTTTGCCATACTTCCTCATGATATTCTAACTCGACTGTGTCTAGGATCAGGTCAGCTATGTTCATGTATACACATATTCTTGCGTATGAGGTGTATCTTCCATTTTTTTGTAGTTTCTGTTATTTTAACGAATCTTCCTATAGTTTTTCCTATTCCTTCTAGGATTTCTAGATCCCAAAAGTCCATTGGGAGCCCAAATAGTCTTACCCATACTGGTGCTGCTAAGAATTTTTCTTTATCTGGGTTATAGCATTCTTCCCAGTATCTCATAAACAATTCCAAATTATAATGGAAATATGGACCATTTTCAAACATTTTTTCTTTATTTTGCAAGTTCGAGAAAATTACTGTAAAAAATACTCGTGCTCCCAGCTTCAGTTCAATGTGGCCTCGGGGTTGCCACATTTGTTGGATCCATCTAGTGAGGTCCTTTTCTGCCGGCCATACTCCGATGAATTTTCATATGAGTGCATGGTCTTTCATGTAACTTCTGTAGTGCTCCAGTTTATTCATTGGGATGATAAATCCTGGTTTCTCTACAGCACATAGTAAGCACCTTCCTCTGTTGTTGGCCTACCATCGTGCTCTTAGGACAAGTTCTGGTTTTCTTGTTTCTTCCACCTGGTTGCAGTTGTTCTATCCTTCCCCTGCTGTTGCATCTCGATAGGAGGGGATTTCTGGGCTCCAGTATTGTAGCAATAATGCTACAACTCCTGGAGCTTCCTTCTCTAATTTTATCAACCCGGTAGTTCGTAACAAACTTGGAAGCGACGGTGCTGTATGCACAAGTACTAGCTCTTGTCGCAGCTGTCACTTAGTCAGCTGGCACAAGTCTGCTAGGGCTCAAGCCAACTTCTATATGTTCTCAGAAGAAGCTTTTTAAGTGATGAACGAAAGCTATCTCAAAGGAAATTAACCTATTTTGCAAGAATGAACTGAAATCCAACAAAACATGGAAACCCTAGGAAACCCTAATTTGACCAGCTTAATCCTTACGATGCAATGGTGGGAATGCAACTTCTAAAAATGATGCCATTACTTCTAGTGAGATGAGATGCATGGGTCTAAACTACTTTCATTTGAAGAGAACATGTTTTTGTATTTTTGCTCAAGTGGTTTGGAGTTATTATGACTGTGCTTCTTACTGGTCTTGACTGTGCAGGGGTAGTTCAAGGGGAGGAATGCTTGGAAACGGTCTGGAGGACTCTGAGAGGGTCCAGGGGATCCCTAACATCATTCCACAGAAGTTCACAACCTTCAGATGCCAGGTAACTGTGTTTGCAAGCTTCTACAGGATGTCTGCAGGGGATCCTACAGGAAGCTCGGGATTTCTACAGGAAGTCTGCTAACTTCTACAGGATGTTCTGCAATCGGAGTTTTGGGTGATGGAGGAGTGAATGAGCTGTATGGGTAGATAGGGAGGATGAGAGGGGAGCTTGTGATGGCTTATGGACAGAGAGATGAGATGGAGAGGGGGTGTGTAAAGCTGGTTGGTCGATAGGAGGGTAGAGGCAATGGAAGGCCGAAAAGATAAAACAACGTGGATAATAGAAGAGTTGGTGGGCAAATGATCTAGCTGGGAGGTAAGTAGATGGCTTAGGCATGGCTGAGAAGGATAAGGAAATGATAGAGTGGTGTTGCGCACTGTAAATGAAACAAATCACCTCTGTCTTGCGTATAATCGAAATGTCATCAACCTACTCTAACTGTTTTATTAAAAACCAAAAAACAGCAATGTAGTTTAAAGGAAAATCGTGCATGGTGTTGAAACAAAGAGTTATTACACAAGATCTAAATGCATGGACACTTCTACAACTGAAATTATTACGTTAAAGCTTGCATGAACATATAAAACTGTGTTTTTGGTGGGTGGCACGGGCTGCAATCCCAATCTCTAAACAAAGGTGGGAGTGAGTGTGCAATCAACCCTTTTTTGGAGCTCTGATCACTCTAATCTCCTTACTCTAATCTAAACTACTGAAAGCAAATTTGTTCATAACACTGACCTATGTAACCACACCAAGAAATCTGAATCAGAAAACTGTGTTTCCAAGTGCATGTAAAGGACAAGAAATATAATGCTGAAAGAAAGACAAGTAACAATACAAAGAAAGGAGGCCTATTGCTCTCAGGTTGGGCCCAAACCTGAGAGCTATAGCTCCTCTTAAGAACTCAGAATTGAACTCAAATCTGCCTGCCTTCTATTAAAAGATCATAGTCAAAAGTCTAACAACATGCCAAAAATGGCTTACAAAGAGCAAAACAGAGCTGTAGCTCGTACTTCAGAATTTGCAACAAAGGTTCAAAAGTTTTCATCGAAGGCTACAGCCTCAATATTTATACATTATGAGGGCCAAGCTGGCCTCCTAAATTAGTGGGGCTTGGCTAACCAACTAAAAGTAAACTGTTGTTCCTTTAGAATCTGTTGGCTGCCTTCTAGCTCGGTGGTGATAGCTGTTGGAGCTCAGAGTTGGGGTGGAGATCACGAGGAAGATCATTCAAGGCTATGGACAACCTTCCTACAAAACTGCAATGCCACCTTGGCTGTCTCCTTGCCTCCATCTGCGTGGTTCTGCTCCATTTAATGTCAAAAAACCTGAAATAAACATGTATTAGCCACCTAGGCATAGTGACTGCCCTCCTTCCTACAAATAACATGAATATACTAAGAAATGATGCATAAGTGATGAAAAATGAAGGGTTGAGCAAGGTAAGTAGGCCAAATGAGCCCAAAATGTTACCAAAATTTGGGGCTCATCATCACCCCCCAGCTAAAATATTTGCTCATCCTTGAGCAACTAGTCCAACTCCTCATCCTTCATTTCCTTTACTGCCACCCTTACATCCCAAGCCTCTGTAGTAGTGTCCTCCTTGCTGATATGAAACCCAGCCTTTCTGTTCACCTCTTCCCACTGTTCATTATCATCCTTCTCTGTGTTTCCCTCCATTAATCCTAGCAGCAGTGGTGGGCTTAGTTTGAGGCCAATCCAGCTGGCCTGGAGGTTTTGCATGGATTTCTTATAGAGGGCCACCCGTACTAGAGCTTCCCTCATCCGAGTTGGGGTATGATACTCTTTGATTTTCAGACTGTGGGCCAATGTATTCCATCGGCGGGTGCAAGCTTGGACAGCGTTGTCTCCTAACAGTCTCTCCATGTCCTCAAAATGCGCTATGGCTTGGGTTTGTTGATCCATATATCTCAATGAAGCTTGAGGCTCAGTGGACAAGTGTTGGTGTGCCGATATTAGTGCAACTGGATCCCCTGGTTCTGCTCGAATTAGCAATGGCTCATTCAGCTCCCGGCTCATGACCGCTTTGGCTTCTGCTGCTCTTTTGTCCTCATTGTTCAACCATGAGGCAAATGCCATTAATTGCATATCTCCCAAGGCCGTATTTGGATCCCATGAAACTACATTAGGCAGGGCCAAATTATGGAGGTAGAACTCCGCTAATTTGGCCTTATCCTCTGATGAACTAGTACTGCATACTTCAGTGAATTGTTGCGGGTCTTGGAGCTGAGAGATACCTCTTTGCACCAAGGTATTGATTTGAAATTGCAGCCATCGGTCTTTCAGGTACAGGCCATAGGATTTGGCCGGCTGTCTGCATTGTATAGCATCCATGGCCCAACTGGCCATGCAGGCCAATTGTGCCTCTTTCTGCTGCAGCTGTTGTCTGAGAGCTTGCACCTCAATTTGTGCTTGTTGTTCTGCTTCCTGTAGATGTGTGGTTGGCTCCCCAAGACCGGTGTGTAGTTCCTTTTTTCCTTTCTATTCTACTGTGGTGTCATTGGAGGGTGTACATGTTCCTATCCTCAGCTCCTGTAGCTGCAATCTAAGCTTTTCGTTTTCTTCCTGTAGGAACACTCTTTGGCAATTTGCCACATGTTTAGCCATGGCTAATTCACTTCTGGCCTCCTTGAGTTGCTCTTTCAAGGGACCTATGTTCGCCACACCCTTTGACTTGGCTATTTTCATCCACGTGTGTGTACGTACTCTCTCTTCCTCCAATGCAAAGAACAGTGGCACAGTGAATTTCTGAGGTATAATTTTTCCAGCCTCTAAGAAGTTGTAATATGAACTCAGACTTGACTCAGGGCTAGGTTCTGGAATATGTTCTTTCTCCCCTTCTTTTGGTCGCTCTACTTCGCCCTCCCTCAGTGGTGATTGTTATAGACATTTTTGTGCCTCGCAACATGGAGCATGAAATGTCGATAATTACAGGGATCCTCAGTCCCTAAACATGTTGTTCTTACCCCTAGAAGGACAAGGTCAGCAAACCACAGCACTTCCCATCAGTTCTCCACCTGAAAACACTCAAAAACAGGCTATTTTTGGATCATGTCAGCTGCTCCACTGAGCATCTGCGCTGGAATGCAACTGCTCCTCCTTGTACCTGCGCTGTAAGTCAAATCTAATGAAGGCTACCTGCGCTGGGCGAGATTGGCCAAGTGGCACAGTCATTCTGCAAGGTGTCAATTGCCCAGGAAGCTTCCAAACTGACACTTGGTTCATGGGATTCGCCCTGTGATGAGTAAGAGGTACTTGATCTCCATGTGTAAGCAAGGATCTCCAAGTGGACTCAAGAACTGAAGTTTAACTGAAGAGGGAGGGGACACTAGTCAGCTTCATGCCAGCCTCAAGCTGACTCATCCTCTCTTCTTCTCTCCTATATATAGAGCTCTTCTATGAGGTCTAAGGAGGCTGGAATTTTGTGCAAAGTAAGGAAGTGTTGTTGGTTTACAGTTAGAGCTATTGGGTGATTGTTTTTCCAGAGGTGAAGAGGAGACTTCTTGCTGCTGGGGAGGTGCTGCTGGATTGGAGCCATTGATGGTTGTAACCTTCTCAGAACCCTGTTACTTTTATCAATAAAGCTTTGAATGTTCTCCTATATACTTGTATTGCATTGATGTATTGTATTTACTTGTATATTTGATTCACTCTAATCCATGCATCAGTTATGAGTACATGTATCTTGTAGTTTTCTTCTCTCTGTTGTGCAGGATCTGTGTGTAGCTGGACCGGCAAAGGGAGCAAGGAGCTGGGAACAAGAGACAAAGAGAGAGGATAAGGATCGACAAAAGCGAAAGACACCGGTTGGTTAATCTTTTCCTCCTTCTCTCTGTACTTTCATAAAGGAAAACATTAAAGCTTTACTTTCAGTTGTTGCTAAAGACTGTCACCTTTAGAGTAGGGATAGGGTCATCCGAGTCGGATACTTTTCCCCACAACAAACTGGCGACTCCGCTGGGGAGCCTAGTATCTTGTTGGTGTTTGTAGTATCTTTGCTATTCATTTCCTGAACCAAAGAGTACCAAATCGAAAAGCTTTTGACTATATCAAAAGCGAAGTAGAGGGGCTGCTACTCTTGCTCATTTTTGAGCAGATTCATGATTTGAAGAGCTGATCTACAAAAGACTCTTGTACTCTTTGTGATAGCTTTTCATCCTCTTGATCATCCCTTAGCTTGTACTTGACCTATAGCTTTTTATTTCAGCAAAAACAGTGCATTTTTGAGCTTTTTATGACCCGGAAATCCTTGTAAACGCAACTCTCGTGTCTCAGTGCAGGTTGTCCACAGGCAGTCTGCATTCCAGCGCAGGTACTCCCTTCGGGAACTGCGCTGAGAGTCAATTTGACAGACCAGAGCCTGCGCTGATCCAGTTAGGCTATGTCCTCCTGAGGTTTCCCACTGTGTCTGAGCCCTGTTTTCACTGTTATTTTGCTGCTGATTGCTTGTCATTGTACTTGCTGTAAACCAACTTTCCTTGACATTATTCCGCCTCAGTTGTGTGATGAAAACTGTGATTGTTCTTTCAGTATTTCTTCCTTCAGTTACAGTTTCCCATTGTGAAAAGCGAACCAGTATAGCTGTGGCCTCTTAGATCCTGAACTGTAAAAGTGTCTTTGTGATCTTAAGAGCTAGTTTTATTACTGTTCATGGCTGTTTGAGTTTGTTTGTTTTTCATTTTATGGTTTGAATCTATACATTTCCAGTGTCTAAACAAGTCGATCTTAAGGTGTCTTTTGATTTTGGACAAGCTTGTTTACTTTCGCTCGAAATTAGATTCAAAGTTATACAACAGTTTCCTTTTTGTCTTACATCAACATTAAGGATAACGAAAAGAAATATCTGCATTGTGCATTTTGCATTTGACTGTGTGCTTGACGATTTAGGAAAATTTTCATTTTAGTGTGTGTTCTATGATCTGTGCGAAAAGTTGTGTCTTTCTTTTCCCTCAGTAGATTAAGGTTTTCAAAGTTGAAAGATTGAAAAGTTTTGCTTCTCATCTTAGATTGCATTTAGGAAGTTGTATATATACATCTCGTGGTGATCCTTAAAGGCAAACTGCTAAGCAAGATCAACATTAAAATAAACCCAATTTACATAACAACGCTTTGTAACATAACGCAAACATCTAGAGGTCTAGGTAGAGACGTGTTCCGGCGTCGTTAAACATAGTGACTGTCGATCTCTACGAAGGTGGGTGATTCCTCCTGAGAGTCGGTGGCACTAATACGGACTTGTGCTCCCGCGTACCGTCGCGTATATTGGGAGACCCCTATAGGCATTTATCCTTTATCCTTAGGAAGCCGTGTCGGCCGCCCTACTGATCGCGATGCAGTGAACACAGCATTCACGAAGATCGACCACCCGTACCGTAAAACGTATTCTGTGGTTTCGCGAAAGGTTTGGCACACCCTCTGCCTAGATCTCCAGAGCAGTTTCTTTTGGCCTTTTTCAAACTCTATAACTGAAAAAGTCCAACCGAGCATTTGTCACTTCGGGCTCGTTAAAACATCGAAGGCGACTAGAGTCATCTTTAGCTTTTTCTCGACTCTTAAAACATGAAAAAGCAAGTTTGTGTCTAAAAGCGTCGTTAATAAAATTTATTTTAAGCGGAACATAATCACCTGTTATTCCCACGTTGATCTTTCAGTTGAAAAGTATGGAGCCCACCAACCAAGGAAGCAACCTTGGCGGAAGTCCAAATCCCTTCTCCTCTTGGGGAGATGTTGGTGCGCCTCATATGGCAACATTGTCACTTCCAAGATTGACAATTGGCCTACCTGTATGGCTCTTTTCAACTAATGTAGTCCAGATCGCCACTAATCCTGAGCAGTCGAATCAACAGTCAGAGCAGTCTAGAACTACCCACCAGCCTTCCACTTCTTACAATACTTCCTCTGATCCTTCCTCTTCGCAAGGTGGAGCTGGCAAAAGTCAGCCTCCCAAGGAGAAGAAGGAAAAGAAGAAGAGAGAAAAGAAGCAGAAGGGGCCTATGGCGAAGGCGACTGGGGGCAAGCAAAAGGCAGCTGACAAAAACCCACACACTGCACCGACCGGGCCTAAATCGCCATGTGTCATTTGCAAAGGGACCCACTTCCATCGTGATTGTCCTTGTATTCCCCGGATACTAAGGGACTGGTCCCCCAGGTTGCACAATCCGGTAGCATCAACCTCTGGTAGTCATGTTGATTGCAGTCCGTCAACTAGCGAGAGTGAAGGACGAAGAGGGAGATCAAGATCACCCTGTGTATTGTGTGAAGGCAAGCATGCCATCCACAAATGTCCATTCTTAGATGAGGCCAAGAGAGTTTTGGAAGATCGTCCGGTATCACCGTTACGACTTCCTCCTGGATACCAAAAACTCGTGCCTAATCCCTCGATAGTTGAAAATACAGCTGGCCCGCTCAAGTGGTCGGCTGAAGCATCAGTCACTGAAAATGAACCTACTGAATCCAGACCGGACGAAAGTCCAAAGGTCGATACGGCAGTTGACCCGGTTCTACCTTCAGAAGTTTCATCTTCAAATGACACCGTCGCCGAAGAGTCATCTTCATGCGACACCCTCACTGAAGAGAATAAGGATGACACCATCCAGATTCTTTTCATCAGCACCGACTCTGATGAGCGTCAGGGCAATGCGCCCATTCCTTTATCGCAGGAAGGAACATCATCAGGGTCATATCCGGCCGTATATTCGGTCCCACCACCAAGCAACCTGGTTGTATCCTTTGATTGGAATCAGCTAGGCAGACCCCGGTTACCAGCCAGTGTACCATTCAGAATCATTGTCCAGATCTATAGAATGATCATGGCTGGTACTATCATTGATGAAGGGGCGTCTGTGAGTATCCTTTCCTCTGTTGCTTGGAAAGCACTGGGTTCCCCGGCGCTTTTACCTGAGTTAAGAAATCTCTCAGGTTTTGATAAAGGAACCAGTCGACCATTAGGAATCCTCCCCAATGTGCCTGTCACGTTGAAAGGGAAGACCGTTAATTTAAACGTGATGGTCGTCCAAGGACCCTTGGATTATAACCTACTCCTTGGACGCGACTATATTTATTGCATGGGAGCGATAGTCTCCTCACTCTTTAGAGTAATGTGTTTTCCACACGAAGGAAGGGTGGTCAAGCTCGTAGACCAACTTTCGTTTCCGGGATCTCACATCGCAAATAGTCAAATACCATTCCTAAATGGTCTGTTCACACAAGATTCGCCTCCGCCCCCAGTCCTCCTTCCCGATGAGTGCGAGTGATTCGGAAAGAAAGACTGGAACCCAGGGGGCATGCACCCTGGTCTGCTTCGGGCAGAAGAAACCCCGGGTATAAGGCAGAATTTCCGCAGAAGAATATGACTAGTCCGTACCCCATCCGTGGATGGAAGAGGGGTTGTTCTGGAATAGTATTCTTTTGTTAAAGTTATGTGTTTGGCAAAAGAGTCATTCACCTTTGTCTAAATAGGTGGGCACTGCCCAAGTAGGAATTCCCTTTATTGTAACAAGTAGTGACCATCTTTGGGGAAAAGCAAGCCTCACCCATCAAAACAAATGTTTTGGAGGATAAGTAGGGGCAGCCTCCAAAGAAGGAGATTCTATTGTTGTGACAGAGGGTAACCATCTTTGAGTAACCCAATGATAGACATCGCCGAAGAAAGAGATTGATTTGCGGCAGCAAATAGAACCCTCTTCGGATAATAAGAAAGAGACAAGCCTCCCTCAATAATACCAATGTTTTGTCTTTGAGTAGTGTTCTTCTCTTGTCACAAATAGCTGTTCGTTAAAAGTTGGGCCGACGGGAAGACAAGTACCGCGTAAGACCTTTTAAAATAACGAGAAGACTAGTATCGTTAACATTAGATTGGCAAGATGACAAGTAGCTGTGAACACCCAAAGAAAAGCAGAGGTAGGGGAGAGGAGGGGCAGCCTCGAAATTCTATCCTATACCTGGGGGCATGCAAACTTTTGGAATGTAAGCAAGGGACGACTATTTATTTTTTAAATTTTTAGGTCCTCCCTTTAAACCTGTAGGTCTAACCCTTTAAACTCGTAGGATTAGCCGTTTCCGACCTTGCATGAAGAAAGCCTGTGGGGCAAAGGTAAAAACTTGCCAAAATTGGAGCATAGCTTCGTGAGATAAAGCTCCTTAAAAAATAGCTATCTCACAGGAGGCGTTCTTATTATGACTGGTATATCGAGCAGTTTTAGCACATAGTTCATGCTCGTTAAAAAATAAACGCAAGATCCGAGCAGTTTTAGCACATAGTTCATGCTCGTTAAAAAATAAACATAAGTTTATGAGCAGGCTTTCCTTCAGAGTTCAAGCTCATTCAGAAAAAACGAACCGGTAAATAACCTTTTGAGATCGTAAATTCATCAGCCATAAAAGCCTTGGTCGTGTTTGTGCACCGTCACCTCCACTGTTCATTTGGCCGATCATTCACCTCCATTTGTGTGTTTACCTCTTTTGAGAAACAGCTGCGAAGAGTGATTTCACCTAGCCATCCTTGTGACACTGCCGTGATTGGAAAATTCCAATTTGTACCTGGAATCTGCTGCTATCCCTGTTTATCACTCGTTCCTCAAAAGACGAGTCTTCTTTGAGCTCTTTTCACTGACTCGTAAAATATGAAAAGTTTGCCGAGTTTTGGCCTTCCAGCTCGTTAAACGACCGGAACGCTATCCCTCCTCTAGATTTTAATCTTTTTTGGACCTGAGGGATTATTGCACAAAAAGATCGAGCGCTTGTTTTGTTCGGCTCGTTAAAGCAATCGAAAACTCATCCCTTCTGTATTGTTTTATACTTTTTCGGACTTAAGGGATTAGATGACGAAAAAGGAATTATGGAGTTAACTTTCTGTACCTTTTCAGACTCTCTAAAAATGAAAAAAACCGAGTTTTCTTTGTCGTTAGACTCGTTAAAATTATTAAATAGCGACAAACTTGTCTTTAGACGAGAACGAGTTTCCCTATCGCTAAGCTCGTTAAATCTTAGCGATGGGCTTGCCCGAAGGGCAGGTTATAGAACAAGCATATGTTATCCTCCTCAAGCTTGACAAAAATAAAGAGGTACTGGTCAGAAATGACTGGGGAAAAATTGGGAGAACATCAAAGTTTAATGGTAGCAAGTCACTCTTGAACATGACACTTTTCCTCCGTTCCACATCGGGTTGGGTTGTTTCATTCACCGGTCTCATCACCATGGTCTTCGCCAAACCATCCACATTTGGGGTAATGCTACCGATCCATCGCATCAGTGTCGTTATATGTTCAAGAGAGGTCATTCTGAAAGTGTCAACCGTGTCCCATCCACTGCCATACATTATCCTTCATCCATTCATGATCGCCACCCTGAATCATATATCACAGTTTGTTTTCACCTCCACTAAAATCATTAGCTCCGTTCCGTGTCATTGATGTGGGATTCATCAAGGCCCTCCTTTGACGGATCGCTTCTTGTCGACTTCAGCTCATTATCCAAGAAGTTGGTCTAGGAACACCCCCATCAGTACTTTGAAGCTTGCATGCCTCAATGGCAAGTTTCTCACTTCCGGCGACATGTATACATCAATGACCTTCGACCAGAAGATTTTGCGTGGCGTTCGACGCCAAGTCCTTTATTCACGCCACGTGAATTGTACTGCAGTACCTTGAGGGTCATTATCATTATCGGTGATTCCTCTCGCGCTTGTTAACGGTTTTCATCATTGACCGGTAATCAAGCGATGTCTTTCCATGTTCGACTTCAGCGAAATTCTCACATGGATCGACTTGTACTTAGAGTGAAGATCGAACGAGTTTGAAGACCCCGGATCTAGTTTCATCCATCCGGGCTGCGATACATATTCAGGAAATATAAAAGCATTTGTCATGTACATCATTGCAGCAGATGATCATCCTACTCAAAGGATGATAATTTCAGCAGAAAATTATCAGTCTACCATCAGACGATCGTCTGTTCTATGTACCAAAATGTATTTATAAAGCTGAGCATGGGAATGCCCGCCTCAGCTAGATCATGAAAACAGAATGAAAAATAATGTATTGTATTGTATTGTATTACAGGGCACCTCTCAGCACTTGAATGAACTTCGGACCCTCTGGATAAAGCATTTCACCCGATAAACGACCTCATACTTTAGGGGGCAACTGTTATAGACATTTTTGTGCCTCGCAACATGGAGCATGAAATGTCGATAATTACAGGGATCCTCAGTCCCTAAACATGTTGTTCTTACCCCTAGAAGGACAAGGTCAGCAAACCACAGCACTTCCCATCAGTTCTCCACCTGAAAACACTCAAAAACAGGCTATTTTTGGATCATGTCAGCTGCTCCACTGAGCATCTGCGCTGGAATGCAACTGCTCCTCCTTGTACCTGCGCTGTAAGTCAAATCTAATGAAGGCTACCTGCGCTGGGCGAGATTGGCCAAGTGGCACAGTCATTCTGCAAGGTGTCAATTGCCCAGGAAGCTTCCAAACTGACACTTGGTTCATGGGATTCGCCCTGTGATGAGTAAGAGGTACTTGATCTCCATGTGTAAGCAAGGATCTCCAAGTGGACTCAAGAACTGAAGTTTAACTGAAGAGGGAGGGGACACTAGTCAGCTTCATGCCAGCCTCAAGCTGACTCATCCTCTTCTTCTTCTCTCCTATATATAGAGCTCTTCTATGAGGTCTAAGGAGGCTGGAATTTTGTGCAAAGTAAGGAAGTGTTGTTGGTTTACAGTTAGAGCTATTGGGTGATTGTTTTTCCAGAGGTGAAGAGGAGACTTCTTGCTGCTGGGGAGGTGCTGCTGGATTGGAGCCATTGATGGTTGTAACCTTCTCAGAACCCTGTTACTTTTATCAATAAAGCTTTGAATGTTCTCCTATATACTTGTATTGCATTGATGTATTGTATTTACTTGTATATTTGATTCACTCTAATCCATGCATCAGTTATGAGTACATGTATCTTGTAGTTTTCTTCTCTCTGTTGTGCAGGATCTGTGTGTAGCTGGACCGGCAAAGGGAGCAAGGAGCTGGGAACAAGAGACAAAGAGAGAGGATAAGGATCGACAAAAGCGAAAGACACCGGTTGGTTAATCTTTTCCTCCTTCTCTCTGTACTTTCATAAAGGAAAACATTAAAGCTTTACTTTCAGTTGTTGCTAAAGACTGTCACCTTTAGAGTAGGGATAGGGTCATCCGAGTCGGATACTTTTCCCCACAACAGTGATGAGGGTGCTTCTCCTTCCATTCTCTCTGTTTCTTTAAGCCTGGCTAAGGTTTCCTGTAGAGCATCCTCAGCATCCTGTAGCCGAGCTTTTGTAGTCAATTGGTCTAACCTTTCTTTCCAAGTAGTTTTCTTCGGGCTCCCCCTCTCATAGGTGACTGATATCCTCGAGGGGGACCTCTCCTTGGGCGAAGTAGGGGCATCATCTATAGTGATTGGGCTGCTGGAGGGAGGCTGTGGCTTGCCCGTCTTTATTCTCACACTTCTCCTAGCCTTAAAATATAGAGGGGTCTCCCTCTTTCTCTTCTCCTTGGGCTTAGGAGGTGTGCTGAGGGTGGCCAACATAGCTGCTGCCTCCCTTGCAAGAATGTCAGCTTTCTTCTCCTTGGGTTTCGCTTTTTCAGGGCTTCCTGTAGAAGACCCTTTTTTAGTTAATTTCGGGCTTCCTGTAGAAGCCCCTTTTTTAGCTGATTTCGGGCTTCCTGTAGAAGCCGGTTTCGGTTTTCCTGTAGAGACAGGTGGAACCACTTTAGATTGCTTTGGTGAGGGTGTTTTACTTTTTGACTTGGTTGCGGGTGCTGATGAGGTGCCTTTGCTGATGTGGACCTGCTCAGCCTTGTCCACTCTGCTTTGTTATCTTTTCTCTCTGGCCGTCAAAATGGGTGTGTCATCCTTCTCTTTGGCACCCTTTTTCTCTTGTTTATTCTCTTGCTTTTTCTTCTGCTCCGTGGTCGTGGTCTTCTGGCCTTTTTCTTTCTTCCCTGCAGGCAATGACTCTTTCTCCTCACTGCTAGATGAACCGAGCTCCTCGGTCAACATCTTTATGTCACCATCCTTGGTCAAATTTCTGAAGGCTTCCCATGAGAGAGGAACCTTGTATGTGTAGAGCGCATCCTCCACGAGGAGTTTAATGAGTCCATGGTGGGTACCTGGTCTGGTTGCCTTCTTTTAGCTTGGTGGCACATTCAATCATAGACTGTAGTAGAAAGTAGGGGACGCTCAGTTTGTTTTCTACAGGTAGGTCCATCTGGTGCCTTAATTCCATGAGTAACCGAAAATGGTACCCATATACAATGCTAAAACAACCTTCGCAGGTGATGTACTTCATAATCTGGAGGCTAACTTCACTCCACAGTGGCAGTAAGCTGGTTCTACGAACCCCATTTTTATCTTCTGAGAATTCCTCCTCTAGTGGAAAGAATTATTTCTTAGCCTTCTGGCCCAATTTCCTTTCTTCTTTATCCCATGGTAATCCCATTGGGAGCTCAGTAACTCGGCTGATGAATTGTGGGGTGAGTCTGAGACTCAAACCCCTGAAGTTAGCGGTGGCCAATGTTTTGGATTTCGGCTTCAGAGCTTGCAAAAATTCCTCTGCCACGTCATCGTCATAGCCCTGCAACTTGTCGCAGAACGACATCCATTGCGCTTGCGTGAATAGCTCCACCACCTCAGGATTCTCTCTTAACTGTGTTGAATCGGTTGGTTGCCTTCTGATGAACCCACTCGGCATGGTGAAAAACTGTTGTGTTAGCTGGAGGTGGCGAATGTGGAAGAAAATTGGCCTACTGGGACAGAGCGTAGAATTACACCTCTGTCATGCATACAATTCACGAAACTTATCTCTCGAGGACCTTAACACAGCTTAATTATACTAACATCCTGTAGGACGACAATTCATGCAACGGCAGACAATATTTGCAAAAAATTTCTACGACCAGACTGTAGACGTCGATTCTGCCACCCTCAAAACCAATTGCATGGAAGGTTCAGGCTTACCTTTTTAATCCGCCACCTTTTGACGTGAGGAACCTAATTTCCTGTAGAAACAACTTTCCTGTAGAAGTAGCGCATGAATTCTAGAGGATACTGCAGTGGGTCTGCACTCTTGGTGCTGCTTAACAGGCGTTTGAACGGCTGAAGACTTGGAGTGTCAAGCTTCAGAGGAATCCAGATGCTCACTCGACTTTCAAACGACGAATGATAAATGCATGGGGTGGCAATCTAGCCGATTAGATTTGAATCTGGCGGAATCCGTGGCGCGGGGGTGAGCTGTTCCTGCCGGACCGTTGGACGACGTCACACCATCATTCTTCTGCAAGTTCCCTTACTGCCGCATCATTCCCCGCAGATCCGCCGCCGTCATTTCTGTTACAACTCATTTCTCCCCGACTGGATGGCTCTCACGTGTGCACTTCCCGTTCCTTTTGCCACGACCACCATTTACCATTCGACTAGGCCATCTGACTGGTCGAACGTGGCCAGTCGATTGGCCATACAACCGCTCAACCCATTCACTTCACACTTGCAAACATTTTCAAAGTAAAATTCATGCAATTCGATGGAAGAAAGGGTCGAGGCACTTACCTGTGCGGCCGCAACACGATTTTTGCAGGCTCTTGGACGACGATGAGTAGATTTGTTTGTTGTTGGCGGATTGCACAGGCCCGGAGGTTCCTCTTCACAGGCTGCTAATGATGACTCTTAGGATTCGGCTGCATGTGCCTGCATTTTCATTGCATGTTGCAGGCGCTTGAATGGTGTACACTCTAGTTGGCTTAACTGCTACGGGACTCCTGCAGGATGTCCTGTAGCAGTTTTTCCTCCTCGGGTGCATGCTGCACGATGAAGACAGTGGCCTCACGATCACGTTCACAGAGCTCTTGGATAGCTGGGATGGATATGGTAGGGCATCTCAGCGTTTTTTTCATTTAAAAATTGCTTTCTCTTGATAACTCAATGATCTGCTTTGATGGTGCAGGTATCTTCATTGCATGTCGACAGGGGTGTTAGAAAGAGGTGACAGCAGTGTGTGAGGGAGAAACTGGTAGCTTGCATGCGTCCATACCGGACCTTGGTCGTTAGATCTCCTCATATAATCAGTTCTGGGCCGTCCAAAACTTCTACAGGAAGTTTCCTGTAGAAATACAGAACTTCCTGTAGAAAGTCTGTACTTCCTGTAGAAAGTCTATAACTTCCTGTAGAAGACTAAGCTGTGATGAAATCGTGCCCATACCTTGGAGAAGATGAGTATTCTTGGAGGAGGTGCTGGTGAGGTCTCCTGGCAGCATGATAAGGATCCTTGACTTTGAGTTGAGAGACCTCCTCTCCTTCATAGAACACCTGCAACCTGCATGCATTTCCACATTATAAACTTGTTGTCCCTGTCTTCTTTTGCTTATTGTTTTTTTCTTTTTTTTCTCTTTTTTTTTTTTTTTTTTGAAAGATAACAAGGGTGCCTCAATGAGGTTTTCACCCTTGCCATCTACCTTAAGCGCCTCAGAGAGGTTTTCACTCAAGGATCTTTTTCAAATCTTCCTTTTTTTTTTTTTTGAAAGACAATAGGGGCGCCTCAATGAGGTTTTCACCCCTACCACCTGCCTTGGGAGCCTCAGAAAGGTTTTCACCCAAGGATCTTTATTACTTTTTTTTTTTTTTTTTTTAGATCTTTCAGGGTATGCCCAGAGTAGAGGCAGAACCCTTCTCTATGACCAGCACTGACTTCTCCACAATTTTGATGAATTCTTGTCTTGAGAGAGGTTTCCTGTAGATCTTCAGTCGATGCCCATTGACAAGCATGGGGATGGCCTCCTCATCAATGGTCCGAATAAGAACAGATCCATTATCATGACATTTTTCCACTGCATATGGTCCCAGCCATCTGGTTCTCAGCTTCCCCTTGAAATCTTTGTGCCTGGAGTCATACAACAGTGCCCAATCTCCTGGCTGGAATTGCTTGTCATTGAGTTGTTGGTCATGCCACACCTTTCTCTGAAGTTGAACCACTTCTAAGTGAAGGAGGGCCTGCATTCGGTGCTCGTCCAGTTCATTCAGCTGCAATAACCTTTCTTGTTGTGCATGGCTGAGATCTAGGTCCAGCTGAGCTGCCATCCTCAAAGTGTTGTATTCAAATTCAATGGACAACAAAGCTTTCTTCCCATAGACCAGCTCATAAGGTGTGAAGCCGGTTGTGGTCTTCCAGGTGGTGTTGTAAGCCCGTGTGGCCTCAACCAGGCGATTTGCTCAATCTTTCCTACTGCTGCTCACCACCTTAGTCAAAATCCCTTCCAATGCTCTATTGGTGACTTCCACTTGCCCATTTGCCTGAGGATGATAGGGGGTGGAAGTCCTATGCTTGATTTTGATGAGCTAGTAGGTCTTCAATTAGGTTGGATGTGAACTGGCTCCCTTGATCGGTGACCAGCTCTCTTGGGTAGCCAAATTTGTAGAAGATGTTCTCTCTTAAGAACTCAGCCACCTTTTCTTCTGTTGTTGCTTTGATTGCCTTAGTTTCTGCCCACTTTGTCAGGTAGTCAGTGCACACAATGATGTAAGACCTTTGCCTCGAAGGAGGGTCGATTGGACCCACAAAGTCCATACCCCACTTCTCAAATGGCTCAAGAGTCACTTGAGGTTGGAGAGGCATCTCATCCCTTTGAGTCGGTTTCCCCATTCTTTGGCATCGGTCACATTGGCTGATATACCTTCTGACATCTTGATGAAGTGTTGGCCAATAGTAGCTTGCCTGCAGGATTTTGAAGGCAGTCCTCTTTGCTGCAAAATGTCCTCCACAAGGCCCATCATGACAGGTGAGGAGGATATCAAAGACTTCCTCCTCCCTTACACAACGCCTCAAGATCTGATCAGGGCCAAGCTTGAACAAGTTGCCCCCGATCCAAGTAAATGAGGCACTTTTTCTGATGATTCTGCTCTTCTCTCTTGAAGATAGGTGCGGAGGGAACTGTGCTGAAACAAGGTAGTTTGCTATATCAGCAAACCATGGAGAGGGTACTAAAATAGCAAACAGATGTTCATCGGGCATTTGGTCATCCACTGTTCCATCCTCATCTGCAGATAAATCCAATCTAGATAAAAAGTCAGCAACAACATTCTCTTTACCTGGTTTGTCAACAATGGTCAAATCAAACTGCTGCAACAAAAGTAACCATATAATAATACGAGCATTCACATCTGGTTTATTCATTAAATATCTAATTGCAGCATGATCCCTATGTACAAATGTTTGATAGCCAGTGATATAATGTCGGAACTTGTTCAGTGCATGGACCACAGCCAAGAATTCTTTCTCGGTTACAGTGTAATTCAGTTCAGCTTTGGATAAGTTTTTGCTAACAAAGTAAATGGCATATGGAAGTTTTTGTTCAACTTGTCCCAAGGCTTCCCCTATGGCTTTGTTTGAGGCATCAGTGTGGATGTGGAAAGGTAGGGCCCAGTTTGGACCTCTCAAGATTGGGGCAGACAACAACTTGTCCTTTAATTCATTCAGAGCCCTCTGACAATCGTCAGTCCATTTAAACTCCACATCTTTTGCCAACAGGCCAAACAATGGCGAGGCTAGTTTGCTGAAGTCTTTAATGAATCTCCTGTAATACCCTGCTAATCCTAAGAAACTCTGAACATCCCTTACCTTTTGGGGAGGTGGAACCTTCTTGATGAGAGCAATTTTGTTAGGATCCACTTGTAACCCTTGGCAAGAAATGGTATGGCCTAGCACGGTCCCTTAAGTCATCAAGAATTCACATTTTTCAGGACTAAGGGACAGGTTCATCTCAATGCATTTGGTTAGGACTTTTCCCAGATTGGACAATGCTTCCTCGAAGTTGGACCCATAAGGAGTGAAGTCATCCATATAGATTTCCACCGCATCATGGACCAGCTCCGAGAAGATGCTCAAGACAGCTCTCTGGAAGGTAGCAGGAGAATTGCAAAGCCCAAAGGGAAGAACTCGGTAGGCAAAGGTGCCCCAAGGACAAGTGAAGGTGGTCTTATCTTGGTCTTCCGGGCTGATTTGGATTTGGTTGTACCCGCTAAACCCATTTAGGAAAGAGAAGAACTTCTTTCCTGCCAGTCCATCCAACACTTGATCTATGAAAGGTAGAGGGAAATGGTCTTTCTTGGTAGCTTTGTTTAGTTCTCGGTAGTCCACACAGATTCTCCACTTCCCATTTTTCTTGGGAACCAACACCAGAGGGGACACCAATTCACTATCTGAGATGGGGTAAATGAATCCGGCATCCAACAGGTTTTGCAATTCTTCCTTGACAATGTCCTTAAGAGCTGGATTCATTCTCCTCTGGGGTTGCCTAACCGGTTTACAATCCTCTTTGATGTAGATGTGATGGGTATAGACCGAAGGATGGACTCCTTTCATCTCCTTATAGCTCCAAGCAAAAGCATCTAGATGACTGGACAACAAGCTACACAGCTCCCTTTCCTGGGAAGGAGATAGGGAGGAGCTGATCTTTAACGTTCTCTCAGGGCCGAACTCCACATTCTTGACTCTGGGAGTGACAGGGTTAGTTTCACAAAGGTCCACTAAGGTGCTGGCTTGGGCATCCTCCACCAATTTCTCTGAGGATAGTGCACTAGGAGGTGGATTCTGGATCAAGGTCTCAATCAAGTCATCCTCGGTTGGGGGGTCTCTTCTAGTGGCGTCCAAGGTGCACAAAGGTGCTGAGTACACCTCATCCTCTTCTCCTTCCTCCAACCAAAGTGCTAAGCCATGCTCTAAGGAGGGTTGGGCAGGAGGGTATAGGACTAGCTGCTTGGACATAGGACCATTTTTGATGGTCATGTTTCCTGCACGGCAACTTATGTAAGCATCTGCAGTGGCTAACCAAGGCCTTCCCAAAATAAGAGGATATCCAGTAAGCTTTGCCTTTGGTTGCAGAACCAAGAAATCTACAGGGTATTCCCAAGAGTCAACAGAGACCAAGACATCCTCCACAATCCCTTCGGGAGTCACGGTGGAGCGATCTGCTAGTTGCAGGACTGTCGAGGTCTTCCTCAAGGAACCCTGAAGGTTGAGTTTGAGCATGGTATCCCTGGTCATCACATTAATGGCAGCCCCCAGATCAATCAAGGTGTGAGGTATGATGGTGCCATTGATGTGGACATCTACTACAGGACTCCCAGGATCTAGATACTTTGGGCAGATGACTTGTCCTAACATAAGGTCAGACAGTTGTCCTAAGACATTGATGGTTGAAGCATCTCTCTTTCGCCTGCCTGGGTGTTTGAAACACTTTTCCTTAACCAGTTTGTTGTATATTGGCACATCCTTGATGGCTTGAAGAAGTGGTATTTTCACACACAACTGCTTGAGTTCTCCCAGAAGCTCATCCTCCTCTGGGTTGGGTTGTGTGGTGGCTGTTAGTCTCTCAGGAAAGGGTGGAATAGCCTTTGGTTCACTTTCCTGTTTGTCTTCCTCGTCCTCTGGGGGAGGAGGTTGGTGATCCGAAAGTGTCTTTCCAGATCGAAGATTGATCTCCTGGATCTCCACAGCATAGGTAGGGCATGATGTTTCCCCAATGTATACCTGCTGGGCCTGTCTGTTGTTGGGGTTCGGGTTCGGTTGAGTAGGCATTTGAGGTTGCCTTGGAGGAGCAGGAGGTAATGGTTGAGGTTGAACTGGTGGTGGAGGCAAAATGGCGGGAGGAGTGTTGTACTGGGGCCTCCACCCCGACTGAGGTGCATTCCACTGAGGCTGTGGCTAGGTATGGGAGTGATATGAATGAGTAGTGGGTTGAGTGTGGTACTGAGGTGGATAAGACCATGGAGGAGGCACAGACTAGGAAGGATGAGCAGGGGGACCCCAGGAAGGCATAGGAGTAGATTGGTTGGGGCTGTAATAAGCTTGGGGTGCCCCTTGCATCCCCTGCTGGTAAGGTCTAGGTCCTTGTGGCCTCCTTTGGTTGAGGAAATAGAGAGGTTCAGTGGGGGCTTCTGTCTCTTGGTACATGGCTTTAAGCCCAGGTAAGGTTGGACATTGATTTGCGGGATGGTCCTCCTCACAAACGAAACATACCTCAACCGAATGTAATGGGCATTCGTTCTGAGGGTGTCTCCTTGTACATCTAGGGTAGAAGATGGCCAAAGCCCTCTCAGCTTCTTCCTTCTTCTGCTGGATCCTGAATGTATCAAGTTGCATGGCAATGGTCTGTCTCACCTCACTTTTGAGATCCTCTAATTGATTTGCAAACTCATGTTTGGAGAAAGGAATACCAGCTGAGAGGAGGTTTCCTCTACCTCGTTTCCGGGCTGCCCTAGAGTGGTTTCTAAACACAGTCTTTATGTCCTAATAAGGCAATTGGTAAATATCTCCTCTAGCTAACATGTGAAGGGTATCTAAGAGGTCTTCAGGGACTCCTCGGAGCAGGACCAACTTGAGGGATTCAGGGTCAAGTGTGCACCTGGCCCGTTTATAGCTAATTTGAAACCTTTCCTCAAAATCCTCTAAGGACTCATCATTTCCCATGGTCATCCAAAAGATTTCTCCCTTGGTTTCCTTGGACCTACAGTAGTCTCGGTACTTGGTATTGAAAGCTTGCTGCATCTGAGCCCAAGTGGTGATACTATTCCCAGGTAATCCCATGAACCAGCGTAATGCTGCATCCTTAAGAGTTGAAGGGAAGAGTTTCAGCTTCTGCTCATCTTCAGTATAGTCATAGGTTCGACAAAGGACAACAAAATCAAACAGGAAGGTATCAGGATCTTCAGTAGTCAGTCCATGGAAGTGAGGTAAAGCGGAGGGGCTAATGTTCTTCATTTTCATGTCTCCATTGGTTTCTCGGATGGGGAAGGCACCTTCTATTCTCTCATCTTCTCCTCTATTGTCAGCCATAGCTTAAGATGGGATGGTCTCTAATTCTTCTTCTGCTATAGGATCTTCGTATATCTCAGGAGGTTCACCTATAGGTTCTTCTGGATCACTGTCACCGAAGAAGAGAGAAGGGTGACTCAGTGATGTGGTGGGGGTGTTGGGTAAGAATTTGCCTGTTTTATCTCGATTCCTAAGAGGCATGAAATGGAAAGACTTTTTTGATTGCTTTTGTTTTTTTTTCTGGTACCTGCAAAAACTGAAACAGATTGGTATACAACTAACTATCTTGCTGAAATGAAAATGCAGAATTGAAATGAAAGAAGGAAAGAACTAATCTACTCTGCTCAAATGGAATTGCAGGAATGGAAATGCTAGTCTATGCTTGCAGAATTGAAATGCTAATCTATGCTTGCAAAATTGAAATTGCGGAATTAAAATGTTAATCTATGAAAGCAAGAAATGTCTATGCTACTTTTGTAGAATGGAAATGAAATAAACTACTTGGCAGAAGGCGAGAGTAGGAAAGTAGAAGAAAAGCAACAATTACTAATGCTCTGACGCTTCCCTGGCAACGGCGCCAAAAAGATGGTGGGCTTCAGTATTGTAGCAATAAAGCTACAACTCCTAGAGCTTCCTTCTCTAATTTTATCAACCTGGTAGTTCGTAACAAACTTGGAAGCGACGGTGTTGTATGCACAAGTACTAGCTCTTGTCGCAACTGTCACTTGGTCAGCTGGCACAAGTCCGCTAGGGCTCAAGCCAACTTCTATATGTTCTCAGAAGAAGATTTTTAAGTGATGAATGAAAGCTATCTCAAAGGAAATTAACCTATTTTGCAAGAATGAACTGAAAGCCAACAAAACATGGAAACCCTAGGAAACCCTAATTTGACCAGCTTAAACCTTACGATGCAATGGTGGGAATGCAATTTCTAAAAATGATGCCATTACTTCTAGTGAGATGAGATGCATGGGTCTAAACTACTTTCATCTGAAGAGAACATGTTTTTGTATTTTTGCTCAAGTGGTTTGGAGTTATTATGACTGTGCTTCTTACTGGGTCTTGACTGTGCAGGGGTAGTTCAAGGGGAGGAAGGCTTGGAAACGGTCAGGAGGACTCTGAGAGGGTCCAGGGGATCCCTAACATCATTCCACAGAAGTTCACAACCTTCAGATGCCTAGCAACCGTGTTTGCAAGCTTCTACAGGATGTCCGCAGGGGAACCTACAGGAAGCTCGGGATTTCTACAGGAAGTCTGCTAACTTCTACAGGATGTTCTGCAATCGGAGTTTTGGGTGATGGAGGAGTGAATGAGCTGTATGGGTAGATAGGGAGGATGAGAGGGGATCTTGTGATGGCTTATGGACAGAGAGATGAGATGGAGAGGGGGTGTGTAAAGCTAGTTGGTCGATATGAGGGTAGAGGCAATGGAAGGCCAAAAAGATAAAACAACGTGGATAATAGAAGAGTTGGTGGGCAAATGATCTAGCTGGGAGGTAAGTAGATGGCTTAGGCACAGCTGAGAAGGATAAGGAAATGATAGAGTGGTGCTGCGTAGTGTAAATGAAACAAATCACCTCTGTCTTGCGTATAACCGAAATGTCATCAACCTACTCTAACTGTTTTATTAAAAACCAAAGAACAGCAATGTAGTTTAAAGGAAAATCGTGCATGGTGTTGAAACAAAGAGTTATTCCACAAGATCTAAATGCATGGACACTTCTAAAACTGAAATTATTACGTTAAAGCTTGCATGAACATATGAAACTGTGCTTTTGGTGGGTGGCACGGGCTGCAATCCCAATCTCTAAACGGAGGTGGGAGTGAGTGTGAAATCAACCCTTTTTTGGAGCTTTGATCACTCTAATCTCCTTACTCTAATCTAAACTACTGAAAGCAACTTTGTTCATAACACTGACCTATGTAACCACACCAAGAAATCTGAATCAACAAATTGTGTTTCCAAGTGCATGTAAAGGACAAGAAATATAATGCTGAAAGAATGACAAGTAACAATACAAAGAAAGGAGGCCTATTGCTCTCAGGTTGGGCCCAAACCTGAGAGCTATAGCTCCTCTTAAGAACTCAGAATTGAACTCAAATCTGCCTGCCTTCTATTAAAAGATCATAGTCAAAAGTCTAACAACATGCCAAAAATGGCTTACAAAGAGCAAAACAGAGCTGTAGCTCGTACTTCAGAATTTGTAACAAAGGTTCAAAAGTTTTCATCGAAGGCTACAGCCTCAATATTTATACATTATGAGGGCCAAGCTGGCCTCCTAAATTAGTGGGGCTTGGCTGACCAACTAAAAGTAAATTGTTGTTCCTTTAGAATCCGTTGGCTGCCTTCTAGCTCGGTGGTGATAGCTGTTGGAGCTCGGAGTTGGGGTGGAGATCACGAGGAAGATCATTCAAGGCTATGGACAACCTTCCTACAAAACCGCAATGCCACCTTGGCTATCTCCTTGCCTCCATCTGCGTGGTTCTGCTCCATTTAATGTCAAAAAACCTGAAATAAACATGTATTAGCCACCTAGGCATAGTGACTACCCTCCTTCCTACAAATAACATGAATATACTAAGAAATGATGCATAAGTGATGAAAAATGAAGGGTTGAGCAAGGTAAGTAGGCCAAATGAGCCCAAAATGTTAGCAAAATTTGGGGCTCATCAGGGATCTCTCCCCTCCTCCCTTCCTTTGTCATTGTTGTTAGTTCTTGGTACCAGTGTCTGTTACTGACTATATCTCTTGCCACTTTTCTGCGCTAACTAGCTCATGGCCGCATGACCATTAGGGTTGCAAAGCAAAAAAAACCTATCTCATTATTATTTTATTATCTTCATTATTTATTATATGTTAACTATTATTTTATTTTCGTTATTATTTACTATTATTATATTTTCTTTATTATTTACTATTTATTTATTATTATTATATTTTCTTTATTATTTACTATTTATTATTATTATTATTATTATTATTATTATTAGGGGCATTAGAGACCTAAACATTTATCATTTGGATGCAGTAACATTGTATAGGTAATAATTGAATATCACGTTAACACCAGAAGATTTAATCACATCTTGTTTCTCATCCTAATGTAATTTCTCCATGAGTTCAATAATATGTTTTTCATGTTGTTCTGTCAAGGATTTTTTTGTAGCCTTAGTTGTTTATTCTCTTCCTGTAATTCGTGAACTTTATTTTTGAGGTAAGTAACTACAATTTTATACTTCTCTTGCCATAACCAACCCTTCAATCATTTGCAAGAATCATTTTCATTTTTACGAACATTTTTTAATCCAAGTGCAACATTGTTGTGAGATTTACTAAAGACAAAACTATCCTCATAAAATTAGACGTGAGCAACTTCTAGCTTTTCTTGTTCAAGCCAGTTTCCCTCAAAAATATCTATATGGAAATATGGGGCTAAATTATTTTTATACGTATGTCTCTTAGCTTGGGAAATCTTTTGAGAAAGTTGTTTTTCTAACCTGGGTTAATGTGTTGGAAATAATACTGAGAGGGGGGGTGAATCAGTATTATTAAGCAATTTACCAAATCTTCCTTATTTGATCTTTTGAATTATTCTTGCATATCAGTACCATAAAATAATGAGCTTGAATAAAGAAAATAGACAGTTACACCAAAGAACACAAGATGTAAGGTGGAAACCCAATGCGGGAGAAAACCACCTGCTGCAATATGTCTCTATCTTCTTTCAAGAAATTCTTTTACAATGATTTTGTACTGGTGCAGTCCTTTACCAGCACGCAGGCTACAACCTGCAGAGAGCTACAACTCTCTCTCGTTTTCCAGTTTCTCCTGGAAGGGAGCTACAACCCCCTACTTCTTTTCATGAAGAATCAAATGATCAACAAGTATATAACAGATACAGTCCACTACAGATATCATATCAGTAATTACAGAAATAACCCAGAACACCTTATGAACAGAAATATACAGTCAACAGATCATCTTAAGACAGGGACGCATATTTTCTTTCTGTGGCCTGCGACTGGACGCAGTCTACCCTCCGCTGTTCTGCGTGCAGACGCACTGTTCCTCTATGCTTTGCTGCGACCGGCGCACCCCGAAACACTATCGCGCCGCGTCTTTTGCTTCAGAGACGCACCCAATAACACAGTCGCGCCGCGTCCTTTGCCTCAGAGACGCACCTGAGCTTTTACTGTACTGCGTCCCGGCGCACTTGCCCTTCACTGAACCTGCGTCCCTTCAGATATAAAAGATATGAGGACTTCAGAACCAACCCAAACACTCAGATCCACAGATCTGATCATGCGCCATAGAGATCACAGTCCATTAGAATATTCGCCCTCATAGATCTGGACTAGATCTCACCAAAAGATATTCAACCAAGATGATCCTAATCCAAATGAACTCCTTTGCTTTATATAGGCAAGCTTCTCCCCAAAACATGGAACAATACCACAAGCCGACACCATAGAAACACAAAACCGTCGGCTAGATACCACGCAAGAAACCCCCACGTGCTTTTCTCTGCCTTGAAATGTGTGCACTGGGCGGACGCACCTCCTGAACGGCTGGCCGGCGTCCCTGGACGCGGGTTCTGTATGGTATACCTGCGGGGACGCACTTGCTGAACATATTTCCTGCGTCCTTCTTGATTTATCACCTGAATGGGTTTGCCATCAAGGACAACACCTGAATCATAATGCCAACAATCTCCCCCTTTGGACTTGATGGCAACCACATAATCTTCAGCTTCATTCTCCCCCTTTGACATCAAGAGCAAAGGGTATGCTCCCCCTATGCTCATGCATCTCCAGATCTGTAACCAGAAATCCATCATGAAGGAGATAGAGACATATTGCAGCTATTTCCAAGATCTCCTTCTCCATAATGCCAACAATGCATTATGTGCTCCCCCTGAGCCTATACCACCAATAGGAAGATGATCAACAGTAAGATGATGCATCAACAACCCCCAGCTTTTGCCTGAGGTATTCAAAAGTGTCCTTGGGCAATGGTTTGGTGAAAATATCAGCAACTTGTTCCTTAGAAGGAACATACTCCAACTTGACCTTCTGTTCAAGTACTTGTTCCCGGAGAAAATGGTACTTGATTGGTATGTGCTTGGTTTTTGAATGCATAACCGGATTCTTTGAGATGCTGATTGCACTTGTGTTGTCACATAAGATAGAGATTGGAGGTGTACAAGTGATTTGATAATCCTGCAAAGTCTGCATCATCCAAAGGAGTTGGGTGCAACAAGATGTAGCAGCAACATATTCTGCTTCAGCTGTAGACAAGGCAATTGAACTCTGTTTCTTGCTGAACCAAGATACCAGTCTAGAACCCATAAAGAACGCACCACCACTTGTGCTTTTCCTGTCATCCACGCTTCCGGCCCAATCTGCATCTGTATAAGCATGAAGAGTGAGATCTGTATCTCTAGGATACCATAAGCCATAATTTTGAGTCCCTTGAAGATATTTGAAAATTCTCTTCACTGCCTGAAGATGAGTTTCCTTCGGATTTGCTTGAAATCTTCCAACTATTCCAACTGCATGCATGATGTCCGGTCGGGTACCTGTCAAATATAGTAAACTTCCAATCATAGATCTGTAGGTTGGTTGATGTACTGCTGCCGATTCATCATTTGCACTGAGACTACATCCTGTGACCATGGGTGTACATACTGGTTTTGCATCTTCCATGCCATATTTCTTCAAAATCTACTTGAGATACTTGGTTTGAGATAAAAGGAATCCTCCTTCCTTTTGTTGGATTTGCAAACCAAGGAAGTATGTCAGTTCTCCTAGCAAGGACATTTCAAATTCTTTCTGCATGACTGAGGCAAAGCTTTGACTCATAGCTTCTTCATTGCTGCCAAAAATAATGTCATCTACATACACAACAAGTATTAGCAATTTGTCATTTTCAACTTTTATATATAGATTGCTATCTGCTGAACCTTTTGAAAAACCTTGTTGATGAAGATATTTGTCCAACCGGTAGTACCAAGCCCTTGGGGCTTGTTTGAGACCATAGAGAGCCTTTTTCAATCGGCATACAAGATTTGGATCATTTCCAAGAATGAACCCATCTGGTTGTTCAATGTACACTTCTTCTTCCAAGTCTCCATTCAGAAAGGCTGATTTTACGTCCATTTGAAATACTTTGAAGTTCTGAAAACTTGAGAGAGCAAGGAACATTCGGATGGCCTCAAGTCTTGCAACAGGAGCAAAAGTTTCTTCAAAGTCTATTCCTTCTTGCTGTGCATACCCTTTACAAACAAGTCTGGCTTTGTTTCTAATTACTTCTCCATTTTCATTCAATTTATTTTTGAAGACCCATTTTGTTCCGATAACATTCTTATCCTTTGGTCTAGGAACCAGCTCCCAAGTGTTGTTCTTTTCGATTTGCTCAAGTTCTTCATCCATTGCTTTCACCCAACATTCATCTTTGCATGCCTCTTTCACATTTTGTGGTTCAGTAGAGGAGAGTAATGCCAAATAGCTTGAAGCTTCTGCAACTGTTCTTCTAGTTTGTATACCTGCTTCTTTCTGTCCCATGATCTGAGATTCTGGATGGTTCTTCTGAACATATCTGGATGGAGTCTTTTCTTCTATTCTTGTTCGTTCTTCTGCTGCTCTTCGTGAGGTTCTTCTTGAGATTCTTCTTGAGGTTCTTCTTCTTCATCATTCTGTCTTTGAGGGTAGCTTTCATCTTCTTCGATGTCTTCACGATGTATTTGCCTAGGAATGTATCCCTTCTCATCAACCACTACATCAATGCTGTCAACAATTCTGCCAAGTCTTTTATTGTAGCATTTGTATGCTTTGCTATGTGGAGAGTAGCCAAGAAGAATACCTTCATCTGCTCTAGGATCAAGTTTACCAAGCTGCTCCTCAGTATTCTTGATATAGCATTTGCTCCCAAAGATTTTGAAGTGCTTTACCGAAGGAGTTTTACCACTCCAGAGCTCATGAGGAGTTTGAGTGCTGTTCACTCGGACATTTGTCTTGTTGAGAATAATAACCGCCGCATGTGCAGCTTCACCCCAGAAGGTTGCAGGGGTTCCTGATTCATCAAGCATAGCACGAGCCATTTGCTGGATTGTTCTGTTCATTCTTTCAACTACTCCATTTTGCTGAGGAGTTCTAGCTGTAGAAAATTCTCTCCTTATCCCATGTTCATCACAGAAATCGAAAAATTCATTTGAAGTAAATTCCCCACCTCTGTCAGATCTGAGGCACTTAATTTTGTGACCTGATTCATTTTCAACCAAGGCTTTGAAGGATTTGAATTTTTCGAATGCTTCATCTTTGTGCTTCATAAGTCCTAACCAAACAAACCTGGAGAAATCGTCAATAAATAATATCAAGTATTCCTCTCCTCTAGGTGTTCTTTTTCTGAATGGTCCACATACATCTGTATGTACTAGCTCAAGAGGCATGCTGGCTGATCCTTCTTTCTCTGGAAAGTTAGTTCTGGTTTGTTTTCCAAACTGACATGATCTGCATATGGTGTTGTCAGGAATTTTGATATCTGGAAGATCGCGAACTGCCTGATATTTGCAAGCTTTCCTTATTTGTGAGAAGCTTAGATGTCCCAACCTTCGATGCCATAGCCAGTGCTCTTCATCCTTGCTTAGATAGCATTGTTGTTGTCCTTCATCAAATATGTATAGATTATTTGGAGTTCTTTTTCCTTTGAGAACTGTTTTACCTGTATCAAGATCACGAACAAGGCATCCATTTGATCTGAATATAACCTCGGTTCTTTGATCACACATCTGGCTGACACTTAGTAGATTATGCTTCAATCCATCAACAAACAAAACATTTCCAGCCTTAACATCTTCTTTTAAAGGAGCAATACCTTTTCCTTTTATAGTTGCAGGAGTATCATTTCCAAAAGAGACTTTCTTTCCCTTTTCTAAATTAGAATAAGACTCAAGTTTTTCTTTATCACCTGTCATATGCTTCGAACATCCACTGTCAATGTACCATAGATTTTCTTGTCCTTCTGCATAAAATGCTATCCCACATCTTTCTGTTTGAGGTTCCTTTATTCTCCATGTTTTGGTGCCTGAGGCTTGTTCCTTTTTCTGCTCTTGTACCTTTCTTTCCGGAAACCTGCTTCTGCATTCAAAGTCTTTATGTCCAAAATTATTGCAAATAGAACATTCAACTTCATTTTCAAGAGCTAAAAAGTTGTTATAGGTCCTTTTTGTAATCCCTGTCATACTTCTTTGTTTTTGAGCTTCCCTAGTCATGATTGTTTTATACGCAACACATTGAGCTGCTTTGTGACCAAAGTTATGGCAAGAAAAGCATTGTCCATTGAAGAAGCTTCTGCGATTATTGGATCTACCAGCCAACTGATTGTAATTTCTATTTTCATCTATTCTTGAACCAAATTGAGAAGATTTTACCTGTGGCTGGTTGTGGCTTTTGTTCACCCTTAAGCTGGATTGCCCCTGATAGTTTCTGTTTGACATTTGTCCCTGCTTTACCTGATGATCTTCCTTGTGCTCTTGCTCATTTCTTCTTGCTGCATCAAGATAACTTTTTGAAGTGGATGCTTGAGAAGTTTCTCCATTATAGCCCAAACCTGTCTTATTTAGTGGAGACCGCTGCACACTGATAATCTCATCCAAAGTTTCAGATCCTTTGACAAACTTGAGATTAATAGTTTTTGTTTTCTCAATTTCTTTTCTAAGACCAACAATTTCACCTTCTAATTTTTCAAGATGTTTTTCCTTTTCATCAATTTGGAATTGTAGAGTATCAATAATCATGTTCTTTTCTTCTATGCATCTCTTGAGTCTAGTAATTTCATCATAAAGGTTATCCACATCTATAGCATCCTCATAATCATCATCTTCAAATGCCATCAACAACCTATATTTATTACCTTGTTCATCTTCATCACTGTTTGATAAGCCATCACTATCTTCATGGGTGTAGTAGCTTTTCTTATTTGCGCTTTGTTTCTTGTTCCATCTAACTGGTTCCTTTCCTTTATCCTTATAAGAGCATTTTGCAGCATAATGACCTACTCTTCCACAAGCAAAGCATTTGAAAGGTAGCTTACCTCTGAACCTTCCAGAACCTCTTTGAAGATTTCTGACAAAATTTTATTCTTCTTCCTCTTCTTCTGGATCATGGCTTGCTTCATAGTAATCTTCTTTGCCTGATGCTTTAAAAGCAGCCTCCCTTCTGTCTGATGGTCCTCCCTTTCTCATTTCATAAGCAGTTAGAATTCCATGTAGCTGAGACATAGTAAGAACACGGAGATTTTCTTTTTCTTCTATTGCAGATACTTTGGATTCAAACTTGGGGGATAATGATCTTAGAATCTTTTGAACTACTATGGACTCCTTTACTTCTTCACCCAAATTTTTCATACAATTAACAATCTCATCTACCCGAAGAAAATAATTAGCCACACTTTCATCATTATACATCTTGAGAGTCTCATATTGAATCCTGAGAGTTTGAAGTTTAGCTTGTTTTACCTGTTCATCTCCTTCATAGCTTGTGATCATTTTGTCCCATATTTCTTTTGCTGATTTGAAGTGCATTACCTTCATGAATTCTGTTTGGGATATACTTCCTAATAGAGTACTGACTGCTTTTGCATTTGTTTCATACTTCTTTTTCTCAGCTGGATCTATAGGAGTAGCTGAAGGAAAAGCATAGCCTGTTTCTATAATGTCCCAAACTTCAGTACCAAGAGATTGAAGATATGCAGTAACTCTTACCTTCCAATAATTGAAGTTTGTCCCATCAAAAACTGGTGGCCTGATTGATGCTTCTCTCTCGTAGTTGCTCATGATGAACGATCTACCTTCAAGCGATCAAGCTTTTCTGAAGGACCTGCTCTGATACCAATTGTTGGAAATAATACTGAGAGGGGGGGTGAATCAGTATTATTAAGCAATTTACCAAATCTTCCTTATTTGATCTTTTGAATTATTCTTGCATATCAGTACCATAAAATAATGAGCTTGAATAAAGAAAATAGACAGTCACACCAAAGAACACAAGATGTAAGGTGGAAACCCAATGCGGGAGAAAACCACCTGCTGCAATATGTCTCTATCTTCTTTCAAGAAATTCTTTTACAATGATTTTGTACTGGTGCAGTCCTTTACCAACACGCAGGCTACAACCTGCAGAGAGCTACAACTCTCTCTTGTTTTCCAGTTTCTCCTGGAAGGGAGCTACAACCCCCTACTTCTTTTCATGAAGAATCAAATGATCAACAAGTATATAACAGATACAGTCCACTACAGATATCAGATCAGTAATTACAGAAATAACCCAGAACACCTTATGAACAGAAATATACAGTCAACAGATCATCTTAAGACAGGGACGCATATTTTCTTTCTGTGGCCTGCGACTGGACGCAGTCTACCCTCCGCTGTTCTGCGTGCAGACGCACTGTTCCTCTATGCTTTGCTGCGACCGCGCACCCCGAAACACTATCGCGCCGCGTCTTTTGCTTCAGAGACGCACCCAATAACACAGTCGCGCCGCGTCCTTTGCCTCAGAGACGCACATGAGCTTTTACTGTACTGCGTCCCGGCGCACTTGCCCTTCACTGAACCTGCGTCCCTTCAGATATAAAAGATATGAGGACTTCAGAACCAACCCAAACACTCAGATCCACAGATCTGATCATGCGCCATAGAGATCACAGTCCATTAGAAGATTCGCCCTCATAGATCTGGACTAGATCTCACCAAAAGATATTCAACCAAGATGATCCTAATCCAAATGAACTCCTTTGCTTTATATAGGCAAGCTTCTCCCCAAAACATGGAACAATACCACGAGCTGACACCATAGAAACACAAAACCGTCGGCTAGATACCACGCAAGAAACCCCCACGTGCTTTTCTCTGCCTTGAAATGTGTGCACTGGGCGGACGCACCTCCTGAACGGTTGGCCGGCGTCCCTGGACGCGGGTTCTGTATGGTATACCTGCGGGGACGCACTTGCTGAACATATTTCCTGCGTCCTTCTTGATTTATCACCTGAATGGGTTTGCCATCAAGGACAACACCTGAATCATAATGCCAACATAATGTGATTACATTTTTCTCAGATTCAGCTATCTTCTTTTTAGTTTCATGCTAGTCAAAATGTAAAGGATCATTCATCTTAGGCTCAACATTTCCAGTGAGAGTGGGATCAATGTTTTTCTTAAAAAGCTAACTTTAATTATTTTGGCCATACTACGAGTAATTTGAGTGAAATTTGATTCTTCAGGCTCTTCCTTTATGCCATTCGGCATATCCAACTGAGACTCTAGGCTATGGTTTTTAGGCATTGAATTTTGATGAGGCAGGAAAGCAAGGGTTTTTGAATATTTCTCATGAAAACCATCATCTAGTTCTTCAACCTCTGGTAAGGATTTTTACCCCACCATTTTCCGAAGGTTTCAGGAAATTATTTCTATAAAAGGAAAATTCCAATAACCCCCCAATTGGGTCAATCAAAACTCTACAAAAATATGAATTAATCCATAATGAAATAAACTCCTATAAGGATTCTTAAAATTTCTTTGGTAGAATTTAGACTTTCATGTAAGACTCCTATGTAAATAGTAAGGGATATTCAACTTATAACCGAAAAAAACAATGAGTAACTAAAAAATGGCAATATCAAAGAAAGGCATAGTGGCCTTCACATGTAATATATCCTCTAACAACCAAAACTAGGTCATGCCATTTTCTCCTTAGCGGGGTTATGGACATATATTTCACATTTTAATATGCTTCCTTAGTAATGAGGAGCTTGTCTCAATGAAATTTTTTAACTAGAAAGTTCTTAGACCATCTTTTACCTTTTACAAGAATACATGTAGCTTTAGCAGGGAAGGCTTCAATTATAGAAATTTCCACATCTCCCACTCACACGACTTTGCCATTACAGGTCTATGCAAATTCTTTAGCCACTTCGACATTATGCCCTCAAAAGCTTGAATAAATTCCCACTATTTTTCTTGTTTGAAAAGGGAAAAACATTCCTCATAGGTACCTACCATTTCACAACAAGAGGGTTCAATTATTATAACTAGATCCATTTAAAATGTACCAAGATTATTAATATGAGGACAATATAGGGTTCATTTGATTCTTTCACAACAGAGCGAAAAATCATTTGTCTAGGTTTTCGACAAAATGGAATTCAAAAAAACAACATACCATATACCATTGCAAAACGATCAGAGCAGGGTTTACAATGGGGTAAAACACTAGTGGCATAACATTCGCCTAGGTTTTGGGTATGAACCAATTTTAAATGACAATGACGGTTGCGTACCAATGGTACAAGGTTGAAGTAACGATGATTATGAAACATAATAAAATGAATCAAACCTTTGGATTTTTCATAGTAATGATAATCCACATGTTGGGTGAGGACTGTGCCACATAATTATAGAGATTGATCAAACATTGATTACCAACCTTATCACTTATTGAACTCTCCTTTCATGACATGACTGTGCATTATTAGATCGTATGACATAGGGATGTAACCACCCTCCCTCCACATTTACACAACTTAATCGGTCCGCTAGGGTAAACATGTGATGAGAGGCTATTATGATGTGATGCAACTCCCCATGTATAGTTAAGAAAGTTGAACTGACAAAAAAAAACATTCTAACCTTCCACACATGGTACAGAATCTTCAGGAGCCAACCCACACTTCGAGGTGACCAACCCCTAAGACAACTTGACATTTCACAGACCTGGACCCTTAGTTGCTCCCATGGCTATACATGCATGCGATTGAGTCCTTCCAATCACTCCCACAACAAGTCATGCCAGTAACTATGGACTTTTTTGGCTGGTTATGAGCTAGTGACCCCAGATTCTATGCCACTTGTTCAGGGCCTAGGCGCAGCCCACTTCCCAGAACTTCGTGAAGCTTTCATAGACGATAAATAACAATATAATAAGGTCAATAATGCAATCATTGGTACAATTAGTTGATCTGACCCCTACTAGCCATGATAGGAATTTCCTTAAACATGTCACAAATATGTAATCTATAGGTCATAACAATAAATTGGAGCATAGGGGTATCATACTTATGTGAGATTCATAAGGAAGCATTGATGCCCGATCACAATAGTTGCATTATAATCTATTAAGTCATATATTCAATGTTCATTTATGTGTTAATCACAACATGATGATAGCCATACATCAATATTGTCATAAAACATCCTCTTAACCAACATATATTCAAGAGAAATAACAAAGATATAATAGACATAAAGACCACATATGAACAAGTATGCTTACCCATCAAATACAAGAGGAAAGGAGCTCTTATTAATATATGTAAAATGCAACTAGGTATGGGACTTCCATGTACAGAACGACCATAGATTGGTTTAACAAAATATTTCTTTCAACCAATCACCCTTGTACCATATTCCAAGCATGAATGTGGGATCCCATGGAAAAAAACAAACAAAACCAAAACAATGCTTCCAGAGGCCAAACCTCCTCAACCATCAACCAGTGATTCCATATCATGATCATAAATCTCTAACCATCACCAGTTCATTCTATACCCAAGCTTTCTAGGGCTCCAGAGTGTCTTTTCTAACCAAGGCTTCTAAGACTAGTAACTCAACCCACCAAGGGCTTCCATGGTGTTTTTGCAACCAAGGCTTCCAGGACTAGTAACTCAACCCAAGTTGTTACAGGGCTTCTAGATCGGTTGTCCAACCAAGCCTTACAGGAACTAGTAACTCAACCCACTACCATAAGGAACATCAGAACCAACCAAAAAACAAAACGAAATACACCCACAATACCATGCCTATCCATGAAATGGAAAGGCTAGGAAAATCCACCATCAATCCAGGAAATCCTCCTTGTCAGTGACATATCATAACCAAGAAACCACATTCATGTCCCATGCATTCCAAAACTAGCAAGGAAATTATACATGAAACTCGGTACCTGCAAGCAAAACCTGTTGTAGTTGCTACTCATGATGTCATCTTGCAATTTCCTACTCTTCCTTTGCCTTCTTTCTCCAAATCTCAAGTATGCCACACTTCTTCAAGAGTGCTCCAAAAACACTCTAAGTGTCCAAGAGTATGAGAGAGAGTAGACTAGAGAGCTCCAAGATAAAACTTACAAAAGTCTGTCAAATGATCCTCATAAGCCTTTTTATTAATGAGGCCTCTAATTTCTTCAATTTTCCATTATTTTCCTTCATTTTCCTCCTCACATGCAACCTATGTCCTTTCATCTTACTTTTCTCCTATTTTCCATTATTTTCATGAATAAAATTCCAATATGCCACTTTGGATTTCAAATGCCTTTGCCATTGCCTTTTCCAATTTACATAGCCATTAATTAATCACAAGTGATCCCCATCCCTATGTTTTTTCCCATCATTCATCTTGGAATACATCTCCCATGACCATGGTTATTATTTTTCCTTTATTAACTTTATTACATGGATTTTTGACCAGGATTGTTACAAGGAATGAGTGTGAATAAAATATTAAAATTCCATAAATCCATATTCAAATAGTATACGCCATTAATCACATATGTTTGAATTTCATATGTTCAATTGATCCAAAAATACCATGTGATAGAAATTGTATAATTCATTTAATAAGGGATAAATCTCTAATATGTTGGGTTGTGTTATATTCTTTCCACAAGTAGCCTACATAGTTTACACGGAGTTTAGAGGGTGGGAGGAGCCCCCCTTCATTTTGTAGACTATGCAGCAAGGGGGTCAGAGGGGGTTTGAGGGGGGTGGTTAGCTCCACTCTACGGGGTCCAGGTCAGCACCATGGAGAAATATTTTTTGGACCATATATTAGGTTAGGTAGACCTACCTATGATTTTGTGCATGGTTTTCACACTTGGTTTTGGACGCGATGGTTTTCGGTCCATGGTTTTGGACGCGATGGTTTTTGGTCCATGGTTTTGGACCCGATGGTTTCCATTCCATGGTATTGGATGCTTCAGCATGTATAAATATGTATTGTAACATTGAAAGGAGATAAATGAAAAATCAACCTCGTAGTCCTAATTTTGGGATATAGGGGGAAATCTATATGTGTATGTGTTTTATGTGTTATACTCTCGCATTGTTTATTTTCCATGTTTTAGAATTTGTATGCAAAATTTGTATGAAGGTAATTTATGTACGTGGTTAAAACCTACATTTGGTATCAGATTTTTTTTGGCTTCAAGTGGGCACCTTTGTTGCTGAGGGGTTTCGCTCGGGCTTGTGGTAGACCCTATTCAGTGGGAGATCTATGGAATCAATTCTCATGGTGAAAGAAGATGGTGAGCAGTGGAAAGATAAAGATCAAGAAATTTAATGGTCAGAGTTTTGAATTGTGGAAACTCAAGATGGAGGATCTGTTGGTGGATAAAGATCAGTGGATCGTAGTAGATCTAGGTACTAAACCAATGGGAGTGTTCGATGAAAAATGGAAGAAGTAGGATCAGAAGGCAAAGAGTAGAATATGATTGTGTGCCTCAGATTCAGTATTGTTGAATGTATCAGTGGAAGCTACGGCTAAGGATCTTTGGGACAAGTTAGGGACTTTGTACCAATCTAAGTCTCTGGTGAATAAACTATTCCTACGGAAAAAATTGTATAACCTGAGGATGAAGATGGAGACTTGGTGACAGAGCATCTTAATGCATTGAATACTATGGTAAGTCAATTATTATTTGTTGATATTAAAATTTCAGATGAAGATAAGTGCATCATTTTGTTGTCTTCTCTACCAGATTCATGGGATATTCTGGTTATTGCAATAGGTAGCAATGCAACTGCCTTGTAGTTTGATGAAATAGTCTAATCCTTGCTGACGGAGGAGAAAAGATAGAAAAATATGGAGAGCCATAATTGTGATTCCTTGTCTATACGATGATGGTCCCAGAAAAAAAACAAAAATAATTCATCGAGTGGGAGATCTAAATCTTGAGGGAGATCTAAATCTCCGGGAAAACCTGTAAAGGTGGTTTGCTGGAAATGAGGAAAGCAAGGGCACTATAAAAGGGACTCTAAATCTAAATCTCCTAACAAAGGAAATGGATCTGATGATGCTCCTTCTGCAGAGGCAAAAACCACCTCTGATGAAGGTGGGGATGCATACTTGTCTTCTTCAAGTAGACATGTATATCATGAGGCATAGTTGATTGACTTAGGTGCATCCTTTCACTTCACTCCCCATAGAGAGTGATTTTGTGAGTATGAGAAGTAAAATGGTGGTGATGTCTTCTTAGGGATGATAGGAAGGCTAGAATCATTGGTCGTGGGAAGGTAAAGTTGAACTTGCAAGGTGGAAGGGTTAGAACACTTCCAGGTGTTCTGCATATTCCTGCATTGGCTAGAAATCTGATTTCTGTAAGAAAGTTGGATGATGCAGGTGTAAGAATAGTGTTCGAGAAGGATACCTACAAGATGGTTCTGGGAGCACTAGTATTGATGTAGGGAGTTTGGATTGGAACTCTGTACAAGCTACAAGGTAGCACTATTATTGATGGGTGCAACAATTATGTGGTTCTTGAAAGTGGAGCAGAAAATCTAGTGGTCTCTGGAGAGAAGACCATGTTGTGGCATCAAAGACTTGGACATATTAGAGAGAAGGGCCTTTAAATACTTCATGGTAAAGGTATGGTAGAAGGTACGAGTAATATCTCTCTAGTTTTTATTTCTATGAAAATTGTGTATATGGGAAGCAGAATCGAGTGAGTTTCCCCTCTGGTGGTAAGAGGGCGAAAAAAATATTAGAGCTTGTGAATAGTGATGTGTTTGGACCTGTGAAGGTTCCATCACTGGGTAAGTCTATGTACTAGGTATAATTTATAGATGAATTCTTAAGGAATACGTGGATATATTTCCCTACGAAGAAATATGAAGTCTTTGACAGGTTTAAAGAATTTAAGGCTCTGGTGGAAAACCAAATAGAGAAGAAGATAAAGGTGTTGAGGTTAGATAACAGTGGAGAGTTTTGCTACAAGGAATTTGAATAATTCTGTAAGAAGTGTGGTATAGCATGGAAGAAGAATACTCCATACACACCTGAGCAAAATGGAGTTGCAAAAAGAATGAACAATACATTGATGGAAAGGACAAGAAGCATGCTTAGTAGTGGCAGGTTAGGAAAGGAATGTTGGGCAGAGGCGGTGGAGACAGAATGTTACCTAGTCAATGGATCGCCTTCATCAGCGTTGGAGGATAAGACTCGACAAGAGGTATGGACTGGTAAGAAACCCTCTCTTTCACGTCTGAGGGTATTTAGATGTGATGCATATGTACATGTCAAAAGGAGAAAAGAACCAAGTTGGATAGTAAATCTAAAAAGTGCATCTTTATTCGGTATAAGGATGGTTTAAAGGGTTATAATATTTGGAATGCAGTAACAAGGAAGGTTGTGTACAATCGGGATGTGGTGTTTAGAGAGGTGAGATATGTTATTAAACATGAAGTCCCATCAAAGGAACCTAAGAATATAGAGTTTGAGCTAAAGGAGGAAGAATCCGACTCTACAGCAGAAGAGGAATTAGAAGATCAAGAGCCACAAACTCCGGTTGTAAGAAGATCAGTTTGAGAAAGAAGGTAGCTAGAAAGGTATAGTCCATCTGCCTTCTATTCAAATTTTGATTTATCTATTACTAATGATCATCCTAGAACTATGAAGGAAGCAGTAGACTCAGATGATGGCAAACTCTAGAAAGAGGCCATGGTTGATGAAATGGCATCTTTGCACAAAAATGAGGCTTGGGATCTGGTGGAGTTGTCGGCTGGAAGGAAACACATTGGAAGCAAATGGGTGTTCAAGAACAACACAAATGTAGAAGGAAAGGTGGAGAAATAAAAAAATCATTTGATAGCAAAAGGTTATTCCGAGGTGTTGGGAATTGATTTTGGTGATAATTTTTCTCCTGTTGCCAAGGTAGCTTCTATTAGATTACTTTTATCCATTGCTATTGATTTTGATTTTGAGGTTGAACAGATGGATGTGAAGACAACATTTCTTCACAGGGATCTAGAGGAAGAGATCTACATGAAGCAACCTGAAGGCTTTGTGGTTAAGGGTAAGAAAGAACTGGTATGCAAGTTAAAAAAGTCTCTATATGGGTTAAAACAATCACCAAGGATTTGGTATCAGAAATTTGATACATTTACATGGGGACTTGGCTTCACTAGAAGAAAAGAATATTACTGTGTGTATTTTAAATTAATTGGTGACTATTTATTTGGTATTTTATGTGGATGATATGTTGTTGGTTGGAAATGACAAAGAAATTATCTAGGATTTGAAGATCCAATTGTCCTCCAAATTCGACATGAAAGTTCTTGGTGCTTCAAACTATATTTTGGGAATGGAAATTAGAATGGATCGGGCAAAGAGGAAGCTCTGGTTAAACTAGAGGACGTATGTCGAGACAATACTGCAGAGGTTTAATATGCAGGAGAGTAAATCAGTGAAGGTTCCTATTCCTATTAGTGTAAAGTTATCTTATGAAAAATGTCCCAAGACACAAGAAGAGCAAGAGGACATGTCTCGTGTTCCTTATGAAAGTGCAGTCAGTAACCTGATGTATGCGATGTTCTGTACTAGACCAAAAATTACACATGCAGTGGGAGAATTGAGTAGGTTTATGTGAAGACCAGGAAAGGAGCATTGGACATCCACGAAGTGGATTTTCAGGTATTTGTGTGGCACTAGTGATTATGGTTTTTGCTACTAAGGAAGACCAAGATTGGACAAAGTTTTGGATATCTGTGGCTTTGTTGATGCAGACTGGGCTAGAGATCTAGATCTGAGAAAATCTACAAGTGGGTATGTGTTTAATCTATTTGGAGGTGCAGTCAGCTGGATGAGTAAGAAATAATCTGTAGTGGCATTATCAACTACAGAGGTAGAATACATGGCAGCCACTCATGTAAGAAAGGAAGCAGTTTGGTTGCAGAGATTGTGTTCAAGTATGGGGTTAGTACAGGGAGGTATAAGGATAGACTGTGATAGCCAAAGTGCAATTTTCTTGGCAAAGAACCCTTTAATCATTCAAATACAAAGCACATTGATGTTCAATATCACTTTATGTGAGATATGATAGAATTTCAAAAAGGTGTTGTTGGTAAAGGTGGAAACTTTGAAGAATACTGCAGATGCATTGACAAAATTTGTGAGTCATGAGAAGTTCTATTGGTGTAGAGAAACAATGGGTGTTATAGGGTTGGATAAATGACTAAACTCTCATGTGGCCCCCTTGTGGAAAGAAAACAAGTGGGAGAATGTTGGGTCATGTTATATTATTTCCATGACTAGCCTACGTAGTTTACGGGGGGGTTAGAAGGGGGGCAGGGCCACCCCTTCGCTGGGCCAACTGCATAGCGAGGGGGTCACAGGGGGTTTTGAGGGGGGTGGTTAGCCCCCCTCTATAAGGTCTGGGGCAGCTCCCTGGGGAAAAAAATTTCGGACCCTATATTAGGTTGGGCAGAACTACGTATGGTTTTGTGCATGGTTTTTGCACATGGTTTTGGACGCGATGGTTTTTGGTCCATGGTTTTGGACGTGATGGTTTTCGGTCCATGGTATTGGATGCTTCGGAATGTATAAATATGTATTGTAACATTGAAAGGAAATAAATGAAAAATCAAGCTAGTAGTCTCGATGTTGGGATCCAGGGGAAAATCTTTGTGTATATGTGTTTTATGTGTTATGCTCTCACGTTGTTTATTTTATGTGTTTCATAATTCGTATGCAGAATTTATATGCAGGTAATTTCTGTACGGGGTTAAAACTGACATCATGGTGTTGGAACTATGAAATATTGGTGTCCATATAATATAATATAATGAAAACAAAAATTTTTTTCGATCTTTCAAGAAAATATAAGGACAATCCCTAACCCAGATATAATTTATAATAACTTTAAGAGTCCATCAATTTACTAAATATAATCATCATGAAAATACACCATGGAGCCAACGTAAAGAAACGTTTTCCAAAGATCATACCAAGGGTCAAATAGACAATCATGGAGAAATGAAGACATATAATTTATCAAAGGATTAAACAACCAATAAGAAGGAAAAATTGATGTTCAAGATCAGTAAGACAATCGTATAATATAAAAATTAAATATAAGCAAGATGGGGCCAATTTCATTTAGAGAAAATGGAAACGGATTTGTTGGGAAGCAATAAACCCTCATCCAAATAATATACCTAGATCAAGGGTTTATTAAAATACCAATGAATCCCTTTTGTTACAATTTTGAAGGATCTTAATGGAGGGTTTTATAAACCCTCAATTGATGTCTTGCTAGATTAACACAAAGACACAATTAATGTATTCGTATCAACTAAGATTTTTCTATAAACAAAAGGAAAAAATAAAACATGAAAAAAATACCACATAAAAAAGAAGAATAGAATAAACATAAATCTGAGCCAACTCACACATGACTTATCATCATTAAGAGAAAAGAAAATAGTGTGAGAGAAAATATTAATCTACATTTATAATAAAAAAATAAAGATGGGGAATAGGATAAAGTTTTAAAAAAAATATGATCTCCAATGACCTTATGACATGATGTATAAGAGAAGCTTAAAGAGAGAATCAACAATAGAAAAGAACAATTGAGAGAACATGATAATACCATGTAGGATAAAATTTAGGTCAACATCTAGGTCAACTATTTCCAAACCTTTAATATATCTAATTGGAGAGTCTTTAGGGAAATTTATTTATGGAAATAGCAATAAATTTTAAGCATCTTAATTGATTGGATATTATGCTCATGGTTTTTATTTGTAATTTACACAGCTTTTGTTCATATTACATCACATTATTTTTGTATGTAACACATAAACAAAAATGATTCAACCATGTAGGGATAGAATCTAACCAACCATCATAGGATGTAGAAATTAGGCTATAAATTCGAAACTACTCATGAAATTTACTAAATCACAAGAATAAAAGTTAATCTATTGATCTATGGAAGTTAATTCACAATCTAGAACACAAATCATAGACATGAAAAAGGAAAAATCACACATGCACAATGATTTATCTAGGGGAAAGAAACTACTCAAAACTCTTCCTATATGTATTGCATTAATCAGAGAATAGAGATGAATACATATGTGATGGGGCTCATCAACGGATAGATTATATGGACCTTAATGAACCTCTAGTTTACTAAAATCAACTTTTCTCATAATTATTTACACATTTTAATTATATTTTGCTTAATGAGGAGAGTAAAAATGAGATGTCATGTCTAGTGGTCTAAAGTGCATTGATTGTAGGTTTTGGAGAAAATTTGGGCTAATTAAAGTGTAGGAAATCGAATGAACACAAGAAAGAGGGATACAAGGGGACAGATCTCCCTCCTTAACTCCTCACTCACTCAACGATTCCTCAGCCAAATCTCATCAGCTCGGAGTTGCAAGCAGCCGAGTCATGAAGTTCATTGGCAGCCAAGCCAGTGAAAGTTGAAGACCAGTTGATCTCAATATTGGGAGCCAAGCCTCCCTAAATTTAAGGAAGTTGTTGTTAACTTCATTTGTATAAATCAAGAGGCCTAGAGCCTCATTGGGATTTCGGATTTTTTGTGCGAGATATCTAAGCAGCATTTTTGAGTTGAAGCATTGTAACCAAGCACTCTTATGTATTTATGATATTTTAATGAAAATGCGTAGCATTCCCTTGATTTAGAATTGAGTTGATTCAAAGGGCTGAAGCTCTTGGGTTAGGGACCAACCCTAGTAGTATAGGTTCCTCTTGTTGTATATGTATGCTTAGGTTATACTCATAGTTAGTTTTTAAACTGATTTTGGTGTTGTTAATTTGTAAATAGTGGTAGGGTTAATTCAAAAAAGATATTCCAAAAAGGCTAATAGCAAGTGGTTTTCACCTCATTCCTCCCTTTGAGGGATCATGGCTTGACGAATACTTCCCATACAGCCCAAAAAGATAGAATCCTTATTTTTTACATAATCTACAGTTTCATGTTAATTACATAGGATAAGCTGCAATTGGAATTTTGGATATCTTATGCTTTGCACTGATTTCATATTGCTTTTTTCTTGGTTTCAAGCACTTTCATGCATGAACTTAGCAAATAAATGGTGATAAATCTGTTTTCTTCTATTTGAATAAACCCTTCTTGTTTTTAGATGAATTTATGTATAAATGCCAACAGTGATGTGTTTTGTTGCAGGAGTTTCTACATTTTAGGGATACCTCATCACATCAGCCTCAGCCAAGCCATATACACCAATGATTTCCAAAATTCACTAAGGTCTCATTTCAAATTCTTGTTTTATGAGGAAAACTTGCCATTTCCATTGAGCAAATCCAACCATCTTAAAGCTTTGGCTTCATTTCTGAGTAAGTTCCTATCACTCCCATGCCATATTCCCTCCTTATTCACCTTTCTGAAGCTCCATCCCACCTTCTAGACCACTCCCTAAGCTTTCGGCCTGTTCCTGTAGTAAACCAGAGGATCCTATTGGTGAACTAGTACATCCTGTAGACAACTTGTAGACATCCTGTAGGAAAACTTGTAGCAGCTTGTCTTGATCCCAAATTGAGAAAAATCATCACTAAAGCAATGATTACGCCCCTACTTGACCTCCAAGCCATCAGAACCATTGTACTCCTCTTCCTCCACACCTGTCTCCCCTACCAAAGAATAAATAAAGATTAGAATTTACATTTTTCAAGCAAAAGGGTAAACAAAAAGAGTCCTTTTATATTTATTCATGCACAAAACAGTTAGTACTCTCTAGATTAGATTTCATGCTTAGATTAGTTAAAATATCACATGTGTTAAAGTAGGGTTATTTTGCAAGCAAGGTTTGTTAGCAAGTAGGTAGAGGATTTCATGTTATTTTGAAAGCATTTTTTTAGGCTTACATTCTTTCAATATTCATCATTTATTTTCTCCCAATTAGAGTAAATTTCCCCTCTCCAGTTGGTAATCACACTTCTTCTAGTCAAAATAAGGATGGTTTTAGAAACCCTAGTTGTCTATCGCCCCAACCCAACAACGAAAAAGAGTATGCCAATTACATATCTTTGTGTATACAACACTGTAACCTCAAAGTTTTTACGAACCCCGGGTTGATGAAGTAAAGTTGGTAGCCCCAGGAGTTGTAGCATCCTTGATGCAATATGGGTGCTCATCACTTTTTGGCACCATTGCAGAGGAGGTGTCTGGGTATATGTGACTTCTTATTTCTTTCTTCCTTTTCTTATCTCTTTCACTCTGCAATTAATTCCATTCAGAAAATAGTTGTAATTTAGTTATGTTTTCTTTCAATTCTACAAGTGTTTAAAACTCTAGAAAAAGAAACAAAAAGCCACTCCTTTCATGCCTATTAGGAATAGGGATAACTTAGGAAAATTTCTACCAACCTTCACTCTTCTTCGATGGTTGTGAGCTAGATGACCCCTTAGGCAAACAACTAAAGATTTTTGAAGAGCCTATAGGGGAAGAAGAAGAAATCATTCCACCAACTGACACAATGGATAAAAATAGAAATGAAAGGGGATACATGGAAAGAATTGAGGGTGATTTTCTCATCAGCAAAACTAATGGAGATGCCAATATGAGAAACATAATCCCCTCTGCTCTTCCTCACTTCCATGGCCTGACCTTAGAAGATCCAGATACTTTTTTGTTTGAATTTGTTGTCATATGCGGAACTTATGATTACACCTCTAATAATTAGAAGTTGAAATTATTTCCATCCACTCTCAAGGATGAAGAGCTATGCTGGTTCATTAGTTTACCCGGGGACAGTATCACCACTCGGGCTCAGATGCAACAAGATTTCAACAACAAGTATAGGGACTACTGTAGGTCCAAAGATACCAAAGAGGAAATTTTTAGAATGACCTTGGGACATGATGAGTCCTTAGAGGATTATGAGGAAAGGTTCCAACTCAGCTACAAAAGGGCCAGGTGCACACTTGATCACAAATCACTTAAGTTGGTCCTTCTTAGGGGGATCAGGGAAGATCTCCTAGAAACCATAAACCTGTTGTTAGGAGGGGACATCTACTAGTTACCATATGATGATATCAAGGCAATTTTCAGGGATCATCCTAGGGTAGATAGAAAGAAGGGTAGGGCTAGTCAAGAGGTGGCCAGTTGATCCTCTTCCAATACATCCATAAAAAGTGAAATTCAGAATATTTTGGAAGACTTTAAGAGTTAAATGCTGCAAAACCTTGCCCTGCAAATGGACACTATGTAAATCAAAATAAAGTAGGAGGAAGCAGAGAGAGCAATAGCCATCTTCTTCCCTAGATGCACAAGGAGGCACCCTAGGAATGAATGTCCATTGAACCTTATAGAAATTTTCTTAGTCTATGAGGAAAACCACTCCATATACAAGTTCCCTTCTCTTCTTGGATTAAAAGTTGTGTATGAGGGAACTAAATGGGTGACTGAACAACTCTACTACATAAATCAAAGGAGGCCTCATGGACCTCGACCATACCAGCAGGGCATGCAAGTGTAATCCTGTTCATATTACAACCCTAATAAAAACACATCCATTCCCCCTTGGTGCCCCCCTACTCATCCTTCTTGGTATACACCTTCTCAATAGTATTTTGCACCTCAATACCATTCCCAATCGACCAGCCAACCATTTCAGTCGCATACTCCTCCACAACCTTAGTGGAATGCACCACCCTAGGGGTGGAGGCCCCCATACAACCAAGCTCTAGCTCTACTGCCTTCACCTCCATCTCAACCATAACTCCTACACCCTGACCCAACTAAACAACCTTAGATGCATGCCGAACCAAACTCGAACTTGAACAACAAACATGCACAACAGTTTTACAGTAGAGAAACATCCTACCCTGCCTATGTTTTGGAAATTCATGAAATAAACCTTAGGTCTGGGAGAGTGCTCCCAGATAACTAATCTCCATATCCAGCTGGGGAGAGTGAGGAGGAAAGAGACGAAAGTGTGCATAGAGTGAATCCAACCCCTTTTCCTGAAAGGCTAACCCATCTAGTCTAGCACACCCCAGAGGATACTGAACTTCTAGGTGAGTTGAAAAATCTATGTGTCAAAATTACGCTTCTCCAAGCTATCAAAGATGTCGCCATCTCCAAGCTGATCAAAGAGACATGTTTCAAACATCCAAGAAGGTGAAAGAAAGACATCCCTACCATTAATTTTATTGGACAACTATCTGACAAAATGTTGGGGTGGGTAATTTGCCCAAAGTATCTAGATCTTACGAGTCCTATAGTAGATGTACACATTAATGGCACCATGTTTCCCCATACCTTTATTGATCTTGGGGTTACCATCAATATGATGACTAATGACACTATGCTCAAGATGAATCTCCATGGATCATTAAGGAAGTCTACGACAATCTTGCAACTTGCAGACCGATTCACAATAGCTCCTAAGGGAATTGTTGAGGATGTGATGGTCACCATTGATTCCTGGGAATACCTTGTTGACTTATTAGTTCTCCAGCCTAAGACCAAATTCAATGGTTATCATCTCATCCTTGGGAAGCCTTGGCTGGCCACTGTCGATGCCTACATAAGCTATAGGGCTGGAAATATGACCATAAAAAATGGGCATCTGTCAAAAAAATTGGTCTTGTACCCTCCTACTCAACCATCCCCATAGCATGACTTACCTTGATGGCTAGAAGAGGAGGAAGAATATGAAGTCTACTCCTCCCAAATCTATACCCTAGAAACTACCATATGAGGAGGACAACTTGATGAAGATGACTTGATTGAACACATCCTCCAAAAAATAACTCCCAACATAGTGTCTCTACAGGAAGTAGTGAAGGATGCCAAAAACAACCATCAAATTGACCTATGCCTACTTTACTGAAACCCTACTCGTGTAAAGACAATAGAATTCGACCCTAAAAGAGAATTGAAAATAAACCCCTCCCTCTGCACACCAAGAAGAGGAGTTATGTAACATGCTAAGAGAGCATTTGGATGCCTTCTCTTGGAATTACAAACAAATGGAGTGCACCTTTCAGTGTGTACTCACCACATTTACATCAAGGAAGGTTGCAAGCTAGTCTGCCAACCTCAAAGGAGAATGAATCCAACCCTCAAGGATATAATCAAAGAAGAACTACAAAAGTTGTTGGACACGGGATTCATTTACACTATCTTGGATAGTGAGTGGGTGTCCCCTCTGGTGCTGGTTCCAAAGAAAAATGGAAAGTGGAGGATATGTGTGGATTACTGAGAGCTAAACAAATCCACAAAGAAGGACCATTTCCCTCTACCTTTCATTGACCAAGTATTAGATGGCATGGCAGGAAAAAAGTTCTTCTCTTTCTAGGATGGATTCAGGAGGTACAATCAAATCTAAATCAGTCGAGAGGACTAGGATAAAACCACCTTCACCTATCCTTGGCATACATTTTCTTATAGGGTCCTTCATTTTGGTTTATGAAATGCCCCTGCCACTTTCCAAAGAGTAGTCTTGAGTATCTTTGCAGAGCTAGTCCATGATGTAGTAGAAATTTATATGGATGATTTCACCCCCTATGGGTGTGATTTTCAGGAGGCTCTCTCTAACCTGGGAAAGGTGTTAAACAAATGAATTGAAATGAACTTATCCCATAATCCTAAAAAATCTGAATTATTAATAACTGCAGGGATTGTTCTAGGTCACTCAATATCCCATGAAGGACTACAAGTAGACCCAAATAAAATAGTCATACTAAAAAGGGTCCCTACTCCATAGAAGCCGAGGGATGTCCTAAGTTTCTTAGGGTTAGCTGGATATTATAAGAGATTTATAAAAATTTTCAGCAAGGTAGCCTCTCCCTTATTTGGATTATTGGCCAAAGACTCTGAATTTTTATGGTCTTAAAGTTGCCAAGAGGCGCTAGAAACCCTAAAAGACAAATTGACTACTGCACCTATTCTTCGAGGCCCAAACTAAGCTCTTCCTTTTCACGTTCATGTCGATGCCTCTCACAAAGCTATAGGAGCAGCTCTAGGCTAGATTGATGACAAGCTACCTTATGCCATTTACTTCGTGAACAAAAATTTGTTGAAAGCTGAGTTAAACTACACAGTAACTGAAAAATACCTCCTATTTGTTGTCCATTAATTGCATAAATGTAGGCATTACGTTACTGGCTACCAAACATTTGTACATACCAACCATGATGCAATTAAATATTTGATGAACAAACTTGATGTAAATTCCTAGATGATTAGATGGTTACTTTTATTGCAACAATTTGATTAAATATTATTGATAAGCTTGACAAAGAGGATGTAGTTGTACATTTTTTATCGAAATTGACTTTTCCTATAGTTGAGGAAGGAATGGTTGATGATTAGCTACCAAATGAACATTTATTCACCATTTCAATTCTCTCTCCAAGGTTTGCTGACATAGAAAACTACTTTGTATCTATACAATTTCCCCCAAATTTGTCCTCCAAGGAAAAGAGAAGAATCATAAGAAAAAGCACCCCATTCACTTTGATTGGGGGCAATCTACTCAATCTAGGTCCAGATCAAATTATGAGAAGATGCATCAAGGAGGATGAGGTTTCTGACATCCTTCTAGCCTGTCATGATGGGCCTTGTGGAGGTCATGTTACATCCAAAAGAACAACATTAAAGGTACTACAAGTTGGTTATTACTGGCCCACTCACCACCAAGATGTAAAAAGGTATACTAGCCAGTGTGTTCGGTGCCAAAGGATGGGGAAGCCTACCCCCAGGGATGAAATGTCTCTATAACCTCAAGTGACTTTCGAGCCATTTGACAAGTGGGGCATGGATTTCATCAGCCGCATTGACCCTCCATCCAAACAAAGGAAGTACATCATTGTGTGCACTGACTACTTAACAAAGTGGGTTGAAGCCAAAGCTATCAAGGTAGCCACAGAAGAAAAAGTGGTTGAATTCTTGAAGGAGAATGTGTTTTATAAGTCTGGATGCCCTAGAGAGTTAGTCACTGATCAGGGCAGTCAATTTACATCCCACATGATTGAAAATTTACTAAGCCATGATAAGATCAAGCATAGAAAGTCCACTCCTTACCACCCACAAGCTAATGGGAAAGTGGAAGTCACCAACTAAGCATTGGAAAGAATTATGACCAAAGTGATTAGAAACAGTAGAAAGGATTGGGCAGACAGACTGGTGGAGGCCACCTGGGCCCACAATACTACTTGGAAGACCACCACTAGCTTCACTCCTGATGAACTGGCCTATGGGAAGAAAGCCATGCAGTCCATTGAATTTGAATACAACACGTTAAGGATAGTAGCATAGTTGGATTTAGAAGTCACAAGAGCGCAACAAGAAATATTGCTCCAGCTGAATGGGCTAGATGAATTTACGATGGAGATGCTCCTGCACATAGAAGTGACTCAAGTACAAAGGAAAATATGGCATGACAAGAATATCAGGGACAAATTGTTTCAAGAAGGTGATTGGGCCTTGTTGTATGAATCCCAGTACAAATATTTAAAAGGTAAGTTAATGACTAGATGGTTTGGACCCTATGTGATTGAAAAGTGCCATGATAATGGTGTTGTTCAAATAAGAACCATTGATGGAGAGGGTATCCCTTTTCTTGTCAATGGGTATAGGTTAAAAGTCTACAAAAATCCAATTTCAAAGTAGGAATTCATTAGTAGCATCAACAAGGTAGTGACAATGATTTAATAAGTCTTGGCTTCCACCTCACCAAGTTCTTAGAGAAAAAATAAAAGAGAAAATAAAACAAAAATAAAGAAAGAATAAAGAGACCTAGGTGAAAACTTCCATGAGGAACCTGAGTCCAACTTTTGGGTTGAAAACCTCTTAATGCAGCCCAAGAGTATTAAAAAAAAAAACAAAAAAAAAAAAAAAATATCTTTGGGTGAAAACCTCTTTCGGGGCACCTAGGGCAGGAAACAAGGATGAAAAACCTCCTTCAAGGTAGCCTAGTTGTCTTTCAAAAAAGAAAACATACAGAAATAACAATTATTTTTTTTCAGGTTTGAAAGAAGATGATGAGCACAAGATATAGAGGACATCAGGCCCTACAAAAAACTATGTTTTCCTTCATCCATCTCATCTACTCCACAAACCCCATGTTCTTCCATCCATACTCAACTCCAAATTCCAAGTCAAAGAAAATCTGTGTTTTTTATAGGATTCCCTGTAATACTACAGGATTTTTCTGTAAGTATTACAAGAGGTCTTGAAAAATTACAAGAAAGGTAGTCCAGTGGAAAAATGGTGACACGAGCCTATTTTGGAATATGAAAAGATCTATTGGCCTCACTACACCTCAGCTAACACCCTTCATGACCATGTCACCCATGTGTCCATGAGAAAAATCAAGTTAGAAAATATAAAAAAAGGGGTAGAATAAAAAGAACATCAAAAAGGGGCATGCCAAAAAAACCTACCTCACGTGCCACTCCATAACCACATTTTCCAATCATTACAGTACCCATTCAACTTCAAGGCAAAGAAAAGAAGCAGAAATTGAAGAAAAAGGAAGCTACAGGACATCCTATAGACATCCCGTATGAAATCCTGTAGCAACCTATTCTGCAAAATAGGCCACAAAAACTCAAACCCACTTTTAGCACAAGGACTATAGGAATAAGGAAGCTACTCCAGAGCTCAGCAGCAACAAGAATCACAACACCTGTACATCATCAAAGGAACAAATCATCAACAAAAGAAGAAGAAAAAAGCACAGTTGAAGAATACGCAGCTAGGTCAAGAACAAAAAATTAACACCACCCTCTAGCATGCATCAGCAAGGCAAAGGACCAACAGGTATGTCATCTTACCAATACTCCCTCATAGGTACAAATATGATTAAATTGTAGGAATATGCAAGAAGTTGATTTTATAAGCGAAGGTTTCCAGTTAACGTTTCCACCCTAGATCAGATAATGAGAAGAAAAAGGGTTAGTCAATTGCGCACGTGGCAAGGTCACACAAAAAAAAGGGGGAATGAATCAAAAAAGTGGTTACATTATGGAGAATAAAAGTGGGAGATGATTACGAGGAAAGGTGATATGATGAACTTGTAGTGGGACCAATAGTCCAAAAGGAGGTATTCATACTCGACCAGCCAGCACATCACCTAAAGAAATCATCCACAAATACAAATAATCACTGACTCCCATGCGAAGTATTGGTTATTTCAAAAACCTGAAGACATAGGTAACCTTGAGGAGTCAGCAAAGGAAGAAGTCACTCTCGACCTCCCTTCTCTAAGGACCTACAAGAAACAATTATCACCTACAACAAAAAAAGGAGCACCTACAGGAAACTACAAGAAAGCTACAAGATACACAGAAAATGAAGACACAGAGTTGTAAGTGGACACCGAGGGCCATCAATTCAAGATTTCTCATCACCAGAGCATAGCAGAGGGAAGTAGGTATCATACCTTATGTGTTTCTCACTTGTACTAAAAAGAAAAAATCCTCAATTCTTTTAAGTATTTGCAGTACACATAAGGGTGGACATATTTTTGTGAAGTTTAATGAAGGATAAACTAGGAAACCTCATCACCTACAAAAAAATCTTAAATTATAGCCACCCAAACCTCATGCAAATAGAAATTTCCAGAAAAATATGACAGTATGTTTCAACAAAAGAGAGCCCACCAGCACAACCAGAATATAATAGCATCCTCCTGTGTTAAAAATCTTTACAAGGAATCAATGAATGGGGTTCTTTTAGCTACTAAGGGGATATGATGATGATGTGGCTAGGGAATTTGCAATGTCACTCATACCTCTCACTAGAGCCAGTTCCACTACTGTAGTGAAGGGGTTTTCAGTAGCAATTACCCCTGAGAGTATTAGTGGGATAACTACACTCCCCTTAGGGTTGCAGTGGAGAAAAGAGGACAAGACTAACAACACTCTTGCAAATAAGGGTTTTTTCTTGGAAGGAGAAGAGCCAAAGACAAAAATGGCATTAGAAGGGAAAGAATTCCATATCCTTAGAATGAACTAAGTTACACATCATCAAGTATATTTCATATGCAGGTAGATATAGTGTAGTGTATGGCTACCACTTTAGAATACTCCATGAGCTAAGATTTGGAGAGGAGACACCTCCTCATAACAGACTTAGTGTACCTTATTTTCTATTACAATCAATAATAGACATGAGCATCAAGGTACAAGAAGGGAAACATCAGTAGCTAACACATCATGGGTTGATGAAACTCATCCCAGAAGATGCTTTAAACAATTTAAGAATCCTTATTGCATTGTCAACATTTTCAAACCTATGGGAAGAAGATGCAATTTGAGCGATTGAGTATGATAGAAGCCCTACTCCTAGTGAGGGAGAATAAGAAAGAGAGGATGAAAAATAAGAAGAAAGAGAGGATGAAAAAGAATAAGAAAAAGAGGATGAAAAAGAAGAAGAAATAGAGGATGAAAGAGAGGATGAAGTATAGAAGAATGAACAAACTTAGGAAAAATAGAGCAGGGAAGAAGAGGAATCACCAAGGGTGTCTCCAAACCCTATAGAGAAGGAGGCAACAACTGCTCTAACTACCATAAGTACACCTGTCAAATCAAAGGGAAAGAGACAAAGGTAAACTCCCCTTTACTTTAGAACAAGGAAGAGCACCTAGATTAAATAGGGGAGACCTCAAACCCCTACCAAGGTTCCAAGTATTATAGAGGACTCACAAAAAAACAATAGAAGTTAGTCCCTCTAGAGAAGAAGGAAGAAGAGAAAACATCAAAACAAGCTTCTCTTAAGTCACCTATCACCTATGTTAGGATACCTATCACCAGGTCGGCCTCAAAAAAACAAGTTAAACTACCTTTGACCCTTTCACAAAAATGGAAAGCTCTCCTACAGGAAACACAATCAGAACTATAGGAAGCAAAAACAGTCCTACAGGAAACCTTATCAAAGCTGCAGGTAACACAGAAAAATATCAGGAAAGGATGCAAGGGCAAAGGGAAGGAAAAGAGGCAGAAATTATTCAAGGAAAAATAGAGGAAGAGGCCCAGGAGCTGAAGGATCCTAGCCCACAGCCAAACCTCAACTCCTACTACAAATTCATTGAAGTATATATGGTGATACCAATTTTTTTTCCATTCCTCTATTCTTTGAACTTGAAGATCAGATAGCAAGAACACATCAATGGATGGAAATTACTAAATCAAAGGGGATGGAGGATATAGGCCACGTTTAAGAGAAATTGCAAGAAATGGGAAGAGAATTAAGTAGCATAAGGGACATGAAAACAATGATGAAATCTCAATTAGTGGCCAAGAACACATGGCTAAGAAAGTAGCTACTGGAAAAGGAAGGCCAAATGGAAACTATGGCAAGGTTATACATGGAGGCAATTCAATGCAAGATTCCAGAAAAATTATATGCCTTATACCTCAAAGAACAATGGTTGCAGTTTCAGATAAAAACCCTAGCACAAAGAGGAACTATGCCTTTCCAAGACTATAGGAAATTCATTGACCTCTATGACCAAAGCACCTAGGAGGATAGAGAAAATATATTTGAGTTCTACCTACACAATTTAGCTATGGAATATTTAAATGTGTGGGACCCTAATCAAAAGCTAGGGGACTTACAACTAATGGCCTTGGCATCTTGGATGAATCATGAGGAAGCCAGAGCCACATAAATGAAATGGGTATTGGCAAGAGAAGAATAAAAACCCCTTTTCGTTGGCACTCATAACCTCATTGCAAATGATCCCAAGCTTGCACCACGATACCTTGTTGTACATGAACAAGAAGTCACTCATTTTGAAGACATGATGAGATTGCTATGGGATGAGAGCTAGCAAGCCTGTCAAAGGGGATGGAACACCCTACCCTACATCCTAAAGATCAAAGAATAACATTCTCCTAATAGAATGAGGGATGCACTAGAAAGAGTCCCAATGTATAAGCAAACATTAGAGAGACTCAAAGTCAACTGGATTGGATTGAAACTCAGTCGACCATTTATTTTAGGTATGTTAGAGGGGAGAAAGGAAGAAGAAGATAGAAAGTAGTGGGAAGAGATATAGAGGAATGCAAAGTTTTATCCATAGAAGGAGACTACAACAGAAGCGTGGAACGTTCGGGAGGCCACAAAAGCAATGAAAGACATGGACATAGATTGAGTTGCTCAAAGGATGAGAAACATTTTCAGTAAGGGGGTGATGATGAGGCTCATTAATGGGTAAATTATATTGACCTTAATGCACCTCCATCTTACTAAAATCAACTTTTCTCATAATTATTTACATGTTTTAATTATATTTTTCTTAATGAGGAGATTAAAAATGAGATGTCATGTCTAGTGGTCTAATGTGAATTGATTGTAGCTTTTTGAGCAAATTTTGGCTAATTAGAGTGCAGGAACTTGAATGAAGACAAGCAAGAGAGATTCTAGGAGACAAGATCTCCCTCCTTAACTCCTCACTCACTCAAAGATTCCCCAATCAAATCTCATCAGCTCGAAGTTGTAAGAAGCCAAGTCATGAAGTTCATTAGCGGCCAAGCTAGTGACAATTGAAGATCAATTTACCCAAGATTGCAAACCAGGCCTCCCCAAATTTAAGGAAGTTGTTGGTAACTTTGGTTATATAAATCAAGAGGCCTAGAGCCTCATTGGGATTTCATATTTTTTTTGCAAGATAGCTAAGCATCATTTTTTATTTGAAGCATTGTAACAAATAACTCTTAAGTATTTCTGATATATTAATGAAAATGAGTGGCATTCCCTTGATCCAGCACTGAGATAACTCAGAGGGCTAAAGCTCTTCAGTTAGGGACCAACCCTAGAAGCAAAGGTTCCTCTTGTTGTATATGTATGCTTAGGTTATACTCATAGTTAGTTTCTAAACTAATTTTGGTGTTGTTAATTTGAAAATAGTGGTAGGGTTAATTAGTTTGCTTCCATTTTTGGATATTTATAGCAATATCATCATAGTGACAAGAAGATATTCCAAAAAGGCTGAAAATGAGTGTTTTTCACCTCATTCCTCCCTTTCAGGTATCATGGATTCAGGAACACTTCCTATACAGCCCAAAAAGACAAAATCATTTCTTTTTATGTAATCTAGTCTTTCTTGCTAATTAGGTCATTATATTTCAGTTCCATAGGATTTAAGTTGCAATTGGAATTTTGGATCTCTTAGGCTTTGTACTAATTTCATATTTCTTCTGTATTGGTTTCAAGCACTTCCATACATGAACTTAGCAAATAAATGGTGATACTCTGTTTTCTTCTATTTGAATAAACCCTTCTTGTTTTTAGATGAATTTATGTATAAATGCCAACAATGATGTGTGTTGTTGCAAGAGTTTCTACATTGTAGGGAGGCCTCACCTCATGAGGCTTAGCCAAGCCATATCCACCCATGGTTGGCAAAAGTCACTAACATCTCAATTCAAATTCTTGTTTTATGAGGAAAACTTGCAATTTCCATTGAGTAAATCCAACTATCTTAAATCTTTGGCTTGAGTTCTAAGTAAGTGCCTACCACTCCCATGCCTTATTACCTCTTTATTCACCTTTCCCAAGCTCCATCCCACCTTCTGGACAACTCCCTAATCTTTCGACATGTTCGTGTAGTAAGACACAGGATCGTGTAAGTGAACTAGTACATCATGTAGACATCCTATAAGAAAACCTGTATCAGCATGTTTTGAGCCTGGTTTGAGAAAAATCATCACTAAAGCCAGGATTAGGCCCCTACTTGACCTCCAAGCCGTCAGAACCATTGTACTCCTCTTCCTCCGCACCTATCTCCCCTGCCAAAGAACAAAGAAAGATTAACATTTACATTTTTCAAGTAAAAAGAGAAAGGAAAATAGTCATTTTATGTTTATTCATGAAAACAACAATTAGTCCTCTCTAGATCGTATTTCAGGCTTAGATTAGTTAAAACCTCACATGTGTTAAAGTAGGTTTATTTTGCAAGCAAGTTTTGTTAGGAAGTAGGTAGAGGACTTCATGTTATTTTGCAAGTATTTTTTCGGTCTTACATTCTTGCAATAGGCAACATTTCTTTTCTCCCAATTAGAATAAATTTCCCTTCTCCATGCTATAATCTTATTTCTTCTAGTCAATAGAAGGCTGGTTTGAGAAACCATAGTAGTTTATCACCCCATCCCAGCAGTGACAAAGAGTAGACCAATTACATCTATTTGTGTACACATCAATATCACCTCCAAGTTTATACGAAACCTGGGTTGATGAGGTAAAGTCTATAGCCCCAGGAGTTGCAGCATCTTTGTTACAATACTGGTGCTCATCAACATCCTTGATCAAGCTTGAGAACGACTTGCAAGTGTATAGTCTATCCCTCTTCTTGACTGACTGAATCTGGCCAACACTTAGCCAATTTTCAAGCTCTACAAGCTCCTATTTCATTGCACTGCTCCTTGAGGAAATTATCCCCTATTATTTAGGAAAATCCCTCTATTGAATTATGAAATTTCTCTATGTCCTTCCTCTGATTGCATGCACCCCCTGTACACATTGGAAGAGTCTACAACTAGTAGTACACTACCTTAGAATCTCCATCTTAATTGTGTAACTCAAATTGTCTGCATGCAACAATTATTTTGGGTTGATTGATTAGTTAACTGGTTGATCACTGATTGTGGTTGAAGATCCACTTCCACAACTTGACCTCCACTAGTTCTTCTAACAATCATATCTAGTTTAACTAACAATAACTCAATTTAAATGAAAGAGATTGCTACGAATTAGTCATCAATCATGATGAACTGAACTCATGTTTCCACAACTCAAATTAATTGAAGTAGTTGGGTGACAAGTGCCATGTCACCTCATTTAACTACCTCCAATATTTTTGTTGAAATAGAAATTCGAATTTTCTATAGTTTGACCAAGGAAAAGTCAAATTGATATTTTATTGTTTCATTTTCAGCACTCCCTCTTAACAAGAAAGGTATTATAAACCACCCCTAACCTACAGCTGTTGAGCTCAAACTTCCCTCTTGACAAGGCCTTTGTCAAAATATCAGCATCTTGTTCCTCTGTTAGAATGTACTACAACAACATTATATGCCATTTCACACAATCTTGTAAATGGTGATATCGGATGTCTATATGCTTGGATTGATTGTGAAAAACAGAATTTTCAGAGAGCTTGAGGAAACTTTGATTATCACAGTTGGATCAATCATATGACCAAACAATATAACAAGTATCTTTCTCATCCAAATCACCTCACATGTTGCTTGAATTTCAACCATGTATTCTGCTTCTGCCGAGATGAGTGTCATATATATTTTCTTCCTATCGTACCAAGAAATTATTGTAGACCCAACACTGAAAATTCCACCTAACATACTCTTTCAATCTAATGGACTCCCTGCCCAATCTACATCTATGAAGCCATATAGCTTCACTCCCTCTATTTGTCTATACCATATTCCAAACTGGGTAGTTCCTTTGAAGTATTGTACAGCATGCTTAGCTTCCCTCCAAAATAGTTTGATTGGCCTAGCCATAGCTTGGCTCATCTAGTTTACTACATAGCACATATTTGGTTGTGTGTTCACAAAATACACTAGTGAACCCACCAACTGTTGGTAAACAAGAGCACCCTCTTTCTCACCTAAACTGGCATCCTCCTTCCTCTAGTTGGTCGCTAGAGGTGTCTCCATGGGTTTGCATATGTCCATGGAGAACCATTGAAGTATTTCATTGGCATACTTTCCCTGAGAAACAAAAAAATCTCGATCACCTTTCCATACTTCCAATCCAAGGAATTATTACATGAGACCCATGTCCTTCATTTCAAACTCTCTTGCAAGATCCAATCATTTTCTCATCACCAGTCAAATTCAAGTCATCAACATATAAGAAAATAATAAAAAATTTACCTTCTACCGAAATATAATAGATTTTTGGATCCACCTCACTTTTGGTGAAGCCCAAACCGATGAGATAGCTATCGACCATAGTGTACCAAGCACAAGGGTGCTTGATTGAGACTATATAATGCTCACTTGATTATACACAGATGAGAATCTAGATCAAAAGTTTCGAAGCATTCTAGTTGCTTGATATACGCATCCTCCTCAATAAATCCATTGAGGAATGTTGTTTTCACATCCATCTAGTGGACATTCCACCCCTGTGTAGCTAGAGAAAGGATTGATCTAATGGATGAGTACCTTGCTACAAGATAAAATGTCTCCTCATATTCAATCCCCTCAACCTGAGAGTACCCCTTAACCAAATATATGGCCTTGTACTTTTCTATTATTTTTTTTCTACATGCTTCACCTTTAAGATCCATCTGGAATCCACCATTGATTTGTCTGTTGGTCTTGGGACCACTTCCCAAACAATTTTGTTTACAATGGATTCATACTCCTCCACCATTGCATCAACCCATACAAGTTTCTCTATAACTTTCTCGAGAGATGATGGTTAAATCTATACAAGCTTAGCCATTAGAGCTATGCAGCCAATTTATCGAGCTAGTGACCTTCTCTGCATGCATTGATTTAAAGGAGCACCCACATTCTCCCTCGCATCCTACAAAAGTCTCTCATCTTGCCTGGTCCTCTTCCTACCTTCTCTTGAGGGTTTTTCTTGAGTGGATGTCTCCACTCTCTACTACTCAACTTATAGCTGGTCCAAAACTTCTTGAGGTTCCTCCTTTGTAGCTAAAATCTCCTCTTTTGGTGGGATCTGAATCTCCCTCTCAAGAGAGCACTGCATGTATTTGTATTCATGAAATTTTACATCTATCCACACAACTCTCATTCTAAGGGATGACAAGTACACACGGTAATTGTGGGAAGTTTCTATGTAACCCACAAATACCCCCGATTATTTGTTGGCTCTAGATTCTTCCTTGATTCTTTGGAGACATGGAAGTAAACAGAGGCTCCAAAAATCTTGAAGTGCAACACATCTGGCTTCCTCCCCAAGAAATCCTCCTCTCATGTAATCATGCCAAGAATCCAATGAGGACTCTTATTCTATAAATAGAATGTTGTGTTGCATGCTTCACCCATAAGTGAAAAGGTAGTGTTTGGTCATACAACATCACCCTTGCTGCTCCCACAATGTTACAGTTCTTCCTCTCAGCCACCCCATTCTACTGTGGGTTGTGGGGTGTTGTCAACTCTCATCAAATGTTTTCTTTTACACAGAAATTGTTAAACTCATTTGACACGTACTCACCTTTATTATCGCCCTTGAGAAACTTTATCTTCTTACTAGTACCAGTACCTTGAACTCCACAAACTTGGAGAATGTCTCATCCTTCTTCCGCATGAAGAAGATCCAACACTTCTGTGAGAAGTCATCAATTAAAATGACAAAATATTTTTTCCTCGTCATGGAGGCTATTGAGAAATTTCCATAGACATCAGAGTGGATCATTTCAAGGAGTGCATATGCTGTGTTGTCTCGATCATGAAAAGTGTCTTTTGTGTACTTCCCCAAGGTACACCCTTTGCATGTATCTTATTGTTCTAGTGCTCCTTTGGGGAGGCTTGTGGTTATCTTCTGCATGATATCCAATGCACCATGATGAAAATGGCTAAGGCTTCTATGCCAAAGTTCATTGTCATTGTGGATTTGAACCTTCTCCACCTTTGTGCTTAATGCAACACAATCCTCCACATCTAGCTTGTACAGGTTCATCATACGAACCCCGATCTGCTTCACCTGTCCTGTGGCTATGTGTCTTAGGAATTCCTTTCCTTTGCTGAAGATCACATCATAACCACTATTATAGGCCATTTTTCCACATTTGGTTAAGAGGACTACAAACTCGATCAATCAACATCCATGAACACCTTGTCATCATCCCTACACAAATCGCTAAGCATGATTCTCCCAAATCCGTGAGTTTCTGACCTTGACTACTTCATTCTAGTGTTTAAGGCTCATCATACCCTGGCCCTTTAGGGACCTATGCTCAGCAATAGGTTGCTCAGTTCTGCACCTGCTTTGATTAGAGCAGGTTGTCCCTTGGTGGGGGTGTGTTGATTCTATAAATTTGGGAAAAATAATAACAATATTGAAGCTTCCACTTCTAGAAGCTTCTAGGAGTTGTTATAACCATTTACCTTGGATATGAACTTTGAATCCTATCTGATCCCACCTTGGATATTTCACCTCTTATCCCTTGAGCTCATCCTCCCACCAAGAGTGGATCTTAATCCTAGATTGGTAAATAGATAAGAATTACTAAAATACCATCCTCTCCTATATTTTTGTTGCCATCCACAAGCTATAGGTTGGCTTTTGGAGACTAATTGTACCCTTATGTTGCTACTTTGATCATAAGAGAGTTATCATTTCCATGCATTAGGGTGACTTTGAGGTGTACATTGTGGCATGGAAGAATAAGTCAACTTCAGGAGATCTCTACAAGATCAACGTCCAATTTTGGTTGTAAAATATCTCCCTTTCAAATTAATACAAAGAGTATATCATTTCCTATCTGTTATGTTATGTTTACATACATATATTTCAGTGTTGTGCTGATATATTGAATAGAATGATTGGATAATGCTACATAGATGTTGTATATCTTTGTCCTGTGTTGACTGTTAGCGCAAGTTCTAATTATAGCGATTGGAACTATAGTTGGATATTACAAGCCAAGAGGAGAGAAGAGCTTGTGATGGATCAAAATTAAGCGTCTTTAAATTTTCCAGTTCCTTTAAGGATAAATTTATAGTCTTTTATTATTTTTGTTCTAGACCAGGCCACTAGGTCTAAGGAAGATACTTTTGTCTGTAGTTGTAGATTCCATATAACAAATTATAGACCATATTGGGGAAAGATTCGTTTCCTTTGTGGTTTCCTTGACTTTATCCCTTGTTACATATCTTAAATAGACCTCCAATGTCTCACTCAATTTGAATTTACCCTAGGAATACCTTTCTTTGAGTTGCATTTGAATTTTTGTGTCAAAAACTAGCTTTTCCATCATTATTGCACCCCTGGTCTGATGGTAGAGCGTTACACAACAACCTAGCCTTCTCTGCTCTTGTGATGCAGAATAATGGTACCCTTTCTTCACTTAGGCTAGCAATGAGCTGCATCAATAGGTATATTTTGAAGATGGTCATGTCATCCTCCAACCTTAAAACTATCCTTCTCTCATATTAATTCACATTTTTTTATATTATGCTTATTAAGAGGAGTAAAAGGTGTTTGTCATAGTATATGACCTAATGTGGTTTAATTACAGGAAAAAGAAATATTTTTGACAAAATTACTATGCAAGGCCTTGATGGAGGAAACCAGGAGAGAATCTATGGGGTGTGTCCACCTCCTTAACTCCCTAATTTGGCTTGGGATCACAACATCCTCTCTCACCAGTTCGAATACATTGGCAGTAAATTAACTCCTAGTCCAAGTGAAGCTCAAGAGGGACAAGATCCACTGTTTTCTAAATCGAGGGAATACCTCCTATTTTCAAGGGAACTTCTATGAGCTACCCTTTTGTATAAATAAATAATATGAAAATCTCATTAAGATTCAAAGTTTTTATTCAACTAGTTGTAACTATTGAGTTGAGATCTTAACATTGGAATTTTTAACTTTTATATGATGTATGAAACCTTTAATTTTTGATAATGAGAAGTTGGTTAGTCATCTGCATCTAATTTAGTTTCATAGGGCTGAAACCCTTGGGTTTGGGCCTAACCCAAAGGCTTTGGTACCTCTTTTGTACTTGTTTTTTCCTCTTGATTCCAATCAGTTTCTAGTTTGTTTCATTTCAGTAGAGATAAAGCTATAAGAAGGCTATGGTTGCAAGCTTATACATGACCTCTCTTGTGTGAGAATGAGTGGAAGGATTCACAACCTCAGTGCAAAAATGTTTTGTTTATGATTTCTTGGAAATACATGAATGTTAGTTGTTCTACTTTACATTTTCTTTTAGTAGATTACAATTAATTTTAGTGATTACATTAGTGTTATGGCATAGAATATATGTTTTTTAAATTCAACTCATATTCTCCATCATAGGTTATATCACTTTGTTAATGTTCAATAAATGTATGCATGTGATTGGTTGAAGGGTTGTGTTGATCTGAAGGAGAGGGCTTGGCTAGGGGGATCAACCCAACCTTCCTTCGTTCTCTTTAACTTCCATCCACCTGTCTATACCCTCAAGGCATCATTTTCACCCTAAAAAGACTCTTGAAACCCCTCATGTAGTAATACAAGACCTCCTGTAGTAACCACCTGTAGCACCACTTTTATTCACCTATTTTGATCCTCACTTCAAATTTAATTGATTCAAGATGAACAATTCCCACAAATGTGATATGGTTATCAGGTGAAGCTCCTATCCCACTACTACCATTCCTTTTCCTCACTGCAAAACATAGTAGAATTAGTTTTATTAATCACAAGTATGATGTAAGTTAGGCTTCTGGTTTTTAAGAAATTGTGAACCAGGTCGATTTTACATGCAACTATGTTGGTAGTTTTATGAATTATGCAAGATAAATTTATTTCTACAAGTAGATTAGACCATTTCACTTCGTGAATTGATTAATTATCATCTACAAGTTGAACAAATTAATTTTCATACCTAGAATTAGTTTTCAATTTTTTTTTCATAAGCAAGCTTTCATTATAGTTCAGTAGGAGGAATTGCCTTTGATCACTTTGATCAAATGTCATGACTGAGGGTGGCATGAGTGGAATCCAATATTATGCGCATATAGCACTGTCACCTCAAATTTTTTATGAACCTCAGGTTGATAATTTGAGTTGAGGAGTCCTTGGGAGTTGCAACATTCTTGGTGAAATGCCAGGGCTCACCACTTTTTGGTGCCATTGTCAGGGAGGTGTCTAAGAAGATGTTGTTCATGCTTGAGCATTGTTTTCTTTTTTGCATACAATTTTTGAAACATTGAAAAAAAGAAAAAACTTTCATGGCTTGTAGGATTAGGGATAATCAAGGAAAATTATAACCAAAAACCCCCACACCCACAAGTAGTCAACCTTCACTCTTCTTCGGTGACCGTGAGCTTCCCTCTCTGAATGTAGGGGAGTTAGAAGATCCCCTAGGTGAGAAAACTTAATTTTTTCAAGAACTTATTGGGGAAGAAGAAGAACCCACTTCACTTACCCAAAATATGGATGGAAATAGGGAAAATTAGGATTTCCCTATCAAAGAGACCAACGGAGATGCTAGAATCAAGAATATAAGGCTATTGTTGTTCCACACTTCCATAGCTTAACGACAAAGGATCCTAACACCTTCATGTTTGATTTTTTTGTTGTTTGTAGGACCTATGACTATGCCTTCGATGAGAAAAAGTTGAAGTTATTCCCCTCTACCCTTAAAGATGCAGCCTTGCATTGGTTTATGGGTATACCTCGGGGTAGTATCACTACCTAGGCCCAAATTCAACATACCTTCAATAGAAAGTATAGGGAGTATGAGCATAGATTTCAACTCAGTTATAGGAGGGCCAACTGTACCCTTAACTGTGAGTCACTCAAGCTAGTTCTTCTCCAAGGGATCAATGAGGATATGTTGGAAACCCTGAACATGCTACATGGAGGAGATATCTATCAGTTATCATATGATGACATCAGAACTGTATTCAAGAATCACTCTAGGGCTATTAGGAAGAAGGGTAGGTCTATTCAAGGCTTGGTAAGTTCCTCTCCCTCCACAAAATCCATCAAGAATGAGATATGGAACATACTGGAGGATTTGAAGAGTGAATGTTGCATAACTATGCATTAAAAATGGATACTATGTAAATAAAAATAATGTAGGTGGAATTATAAAGGGCACTAGCTACTTTTTTCCCTAGATGCACCAAAAGACATCCTAAGAATGAATTCCTATTGAATGTCATAGAAGTATGCCTAGTCTATGAATAAAATCATGCAACAGACAAATGCTCTCCTTTGCCAGGACTAGAAATTGTATACCAAGGGGAAGAAGGGGGCTTAGAGAAATGTTGCTTCATTTAACAAAGAAGACCTCAAGTACCTTAGCCATATCAATAAGGCATGCAAGGTGCACACTACTCTTATTACAATACAAAATATATTGCACCTTTTCAACCTTGGTACTCTTCCACTCATCCATCATGGTCCACACCTCCTTATTCACCTTATGCTCCTCCATATCCTCCTCAACCTGTCGGCCATCCTTTTCACCCATATTTACCCCAATATTCTTGGTGGAGGCCTCAAGTCAACCAACCTCCTGCTTTGCTGCCCCCACCCTAACCTCAACCACAATTCACTCATCCTACTCCACATAAGCAATCTCAAATGACTTCTCAACCCAATTTGAACCCAAACAACAAGCAATCATAATAGGTCTACAGTGGAGAGACATCATATCCTTCTTATGTTGTGCAAATCCAAGAGATAAACCTTTGGTCTAGGAGAGTGCTCCCAGATAATCACCCACCTTCTCCACCTGAAGATATTGAAGAGGAGAAGGAAGAGAGTGTTCCTCAAGTCAATCCACCTCCCTTTCCTGAGAGGCCAATCCACCCTAGCCAGAACAACCCATAAGAGGTTGAACTTCTGGGAGAATTCAAGAATTTATGTGTTAAGATACCCCTTCTCTAGACCATTAAATATGCTCCCATCTATAATAATATTATCAAGGATAAATGTTCCAAAAATACTGGGAGAATAAAAAGGGACACCCCCACCATAAATATTTTTGGGAAAGTATTTGATTTGATTCTTGGGAGGGTGATCTTCCCAAAATATTTAGACCCTAGAAACCTAGTAGTGGATGTTCACATTGATGACCTTATGGTCCCTAATACCTTGATTGATCTTGGGGTTGCAATCAACGTTATTACTAAGGAAACCATGATAAAGGTAAATCTCCAAGGGGCTTTGAGGAAGACCACCATAGTGTTGTGGCTTGCATACATATCCATAATCACTCCTGAGGGAGTTGGTCTCCATTGACTCCTGGAAGTTTCCTAGTGATTTCCTGGTTCTCCAACCCAAAACCAAGTTTAATGGCTATCCTCTCATCTTAGGAATATAGCGCTTGGAAACTGCTGATGCCTACATTAGTTGTAGGGATGGGAACATGACCCTTAAGAATGGACATTTATCAAAACAACTAGTATTTTATCCTCCTGCTCAACCTTGTATGGAACATGACTTACCCTTGTGGTTAGAAGAGTAGGAAGAGGATGAACTGTATCACACCACCCCGTACCCAATCTACACTCTAGATATTATTACAAGAGGGGGGCAGCCTAATGAAGATGACCTCATTGACCATATACTTTAGAACCAACATCCCACTCCCATACCAATTGATGAGTTGATGAAAGAATTTGGGAGTATTCCTTGGACTGACTTATGCCCTATTGAATCAAGTCCTAAGCATGTGAATATTATAGAGTTTGGCCCATCAAGAACCTTAATGATCAACCCTCCTCTCTTGGCCAAACAGGAAGAATAGTTGTGCAATGTGTTGAGGCAACACCTGGATGCTTTTTCTTGGGATTATAAGGAAATAAAAGGTGTGCATCCCATAGTTTGTACTGATCACATTTACATCAAGGAGGGATGCAATCCTCTAAACCAACCACGGAGAAGGATGAGCCCAGCTCTTAAGGAGATTGTGAAAGAAGAATTACAAAATCTACTAGATGCAGGGTTCATATACCCCATTCAGATAATAAGTAGCTGTCACCTCTAGTTTTAGTTCCCAAAAAGAATGGGAGGTGGAGAATTTGTGTTTAATACTGGGAACTTAAAAAAGCTACAAAGAAGTACCATTTTCCTCTACCCTTCATTGACCAAGTCCTAGATGGCCTTGCAAGGAAGAAATTCTTATCCTTTCTCGATGTATTTAATGGATACAAGAAAATCCATATCTGTCCTAAAGACCAAGATAAGACCACATTTACATGTCCTTGGGGTACCTTTTCTTATATAGTTCTTATATTATATTTTTGAAATGCCCTTACTACTTTCCAAATGGAATTTCTGAGTATTTTTTTTTAACTTTTTCATGACTCGGTTGAAATATACATGGAGGATTTCACTCCTTATGGATGTGACTTCCACAAAGCTCTCTCCAATTTGAGCAAGGTCTTGAAGAAATGTATTGAAATAGATCTCTCATTGGGCCTTGAGAAATGTGAATTCTTTCTGAATGGGGGAATTGTCCTTGGCCATTCCATATCCAAGGAAGGGATACAGGTTGAACCAAATAAGATCGACATCATCAAAAGGCTCCTTACCCGTCAAAAGAAGAGAGATGTTAGGAGTTTCTTAGGATTAACTATGTATTATAGGATATTCATCAAATACGTTAGTAAAGTGGCTTCACCTTTTTTTTGATTATTAGCAAAGGATTCATATTTCTATTGGACAAGCAACTGTCAAGAGGCCCTTGAAGTGTTGAAAGAAAAATTGACCACTTCACCCATTCTTAGGGGTCCCGACTACGCATTACCTTAAGATACCCATGTCTATGCATCAGATAAAGCTATGGGGGGAGCCTTAGGACTAGTAGAAGATAAATTGCATTAGGCTATATATTTCATTAGTAATAATTTTTCTAAAGCTAAGTTGAATTACACTGTCAATGAAAAAGAACTCTTAGCTGTAGTACATTCTTTAAACAAATTCATGCACTATATCACTGGGTACCAAAATTTTGTTCATAATGATTACACAACCATTAAATATTTGATGAATAATCATGATGTCAATGTTAGGATAATTAAACGGTTTTATTGTTACAACAATTTTATTTGACTATTATTGACAAACCAAGGAAAGAAAATGTGGTTGCATATTTTTTGTCCAAGTTAACCTTGCCTATAGGTAATGAGGAGATGGTGGGTGTTCAACTTCCAAAGGAGCACCTTTTTGACAACTTGGTGCTTTCTCCTTGGTTTTCTGACATAGAAAACTACTTAGTTGCTGGGAGGTTCCCTCCTAATCTATCATCCAGAGAGAAAAGAAAGATTGTAAGGAAAAAATATCTCCTTTCACTTGGATTGGGGGAAATGTTTTTAGATTGGGACCAAATTATATATTGAGGATATGTGTAAGATAAAAATAGGTATTTGACATCGTTTCCACATTCCATGATGGACCTTGTGGGGATCATTTTACATATTAAAGGATAACCTTTAAAGTTTTACAGGTTGGTTACCATTGGCCCACTTTACATCAAGTTGCAAGGAGATACACCACTAGGTTTCATCAGTGCCAAAGGATGTGAAAACCCACACCCATGGATGAAAATGCCCTACAACCTCAAGTTACATTAGATCCATTTGAAAAGTGGGGCATGGATTTCATTGGGTGAATTGATCCGCCATCAAGACAAAATAGGTACATCATTGTGTGCATTGATTAATTGAAAAAGTGGGTTGAGACAAAGGCATTCAAAGTAGAAACTGAGGAGAAAGTGGCTACATTTTTAAGAGAGGACATCTTCTACAAGTTTGGGTATCCAATGGAGGTAGTGACCAATCAAGGATCACAATTCACATCAAATATGACTCAATATATCGTGAGGCAACACCATATCAAGCACAAGACAGACACTTCCTATTGCCCTCAAGAAAATGGGAAAGTAGAGGTCACAAACAAAGCATTGGAGAGCATCCTCACCAATGTTTTTAGTAGTAGCAGGAAAGATTGGGAAGAAATTCTAGTAGAGGCCACTTGGGCCTACAAAACCACTTGGAAAACCACCACTGGGTTCACTCAATATGAATTGGTTTATTTGAATAATCCTTTGCTTTCTATTGAGTTTGAATATAACACTTTGAGGATGGTAGCTCAACTGGACTTGGACTTCACTACAACACAACAAGAAAGGTTGCTCCAACTTAATGGCTTAGATGAGATCAGAATACAAGTTCTCCTACACACTAAAATCATGCAACTGACAAGCATATGAGAGAAAATACCTTTTAAGAAGGAGATTGGGCCCTATTATATGATTCTAGGTTCAAAGATTTAAAAGGGAATTTAATGACAAGATGGATGGGTCCATACCTAGTAGAAAAGTGTCATGAAAATGGATCTATCTAGATTGGAACCATTGATGAGGAAGGAATTCCCTTACTTGTAAATGTTTATAGGTTGAATATATATAGAAGAACTTTGTCCAAGGAAGAATTTATTAGTTCAGTCGGTAGAGAATTAGATGTGATTGGGATTTTCATAGCTTCCAGTCCATAACATTCCTAGAAAATTTTAAAAAAAGTTAAAGAAAAACAATAGAAAGGCCTAGATGAAAACCTATATGAGGCATTTGAAGCCAAATACAGGGTTGAAAACGTCTCTGAAGCAGCCTAGTACCAAAAAAAGAGAAGAAAAAAAAATAAAGATCCCTAGGCGAAAACCTCCTCTGAGGCACCTAGGGAAGGCATGCAAGTTGAAAACCTCCACAGAGGCAGCATGTTTATCTAAAAAAAAAAAAAAAAAAACAAAAAACAAAAAAAAAAAGAAGAGAGGAGGATAAGAAAGAAGCTTACACCATGTCCGCTAACCTTTCTCTCCTTTTGTAGGATTGCACATAGTGGCATATTTTATGGCTACATGATAAAAACTACAATCTCTCATATATCCTCCCATCCATACACCTCATATCCATACTCTCCACTCATATAACCATCTCTCGCCACCATCTAATCAACAAGAAATTTGAATTTCACCTCCTCACTGTGATGGTATAGGAAGGAGTTGTATTGCTACAGGAGGTCTTGTAATGCTATGGGAGGAGCCTATGAAGCTACAAGAGGGGTATCTAATGAGGAGAATATCCCAAAAGACAATGATGCCTATAGTCAATGATAAATAGGGTCCTCCAATCATTTATTCATGATCCACCACATTTCATCAAAGTTTTCTCAAATTTTCCACTATGTTCTACCTCTAAAAAAAACCACAGAAGCCATTGTTTTCTATTTCTCTAATTTCTGCACTACTCCCTCATGACTCTAATACTATCCTTAGGGATTTTCATAATATCCCTCAACCCCACCATTCAACTTGAAGACTTCAAGGGAGGATCAAAACACTGCTACAAGAAGAAAAATTCTCCTGTAGCAGCATGTGCAGTCACTGATATTTTTTTCCCACCACCAGAAGGCATGATGGAGCCTTGTCTAAAACTAGGAAGTGACACATCATCCTCGGGAAGGATTTCCACCACCACCAGTAGCTTGGACATCATAGAGGCACTTACACACACACATCAAAATAAAAAATGAAGGTATCATCAAGTATGAAGAAATACACATGAAACAATTCAAAGAGTTAGTTCTATTGATCATAGTGATTATATGGCCGAGCTCTAGTATGCAACCATTTATAGAAATTTGATCCAAATTTAGGCTACTAGGCTTAGGTATGGAAACCATAACCTCTTCCCTATGGATAAAATAACTAAAACGTGTAATGATCGAGAGATGTGTTTTAATAGGCTGGAGGTGGCTAGTGAACTTGGCCACCCTCGACTAGTAGACATAATTTTGATTTAAGTCACCCATGTAATGTAGAGATGTCAACTCAAAATGAAGTGGTGTCCCAAAAGAGTGGGGTGATAATCATGAGGAGAGAGAAATGATTACAAGGAATGGGAACAACGGTCCAAAGGAGGAAACTCCTTTTAATTCTATGTCACTAGAGATCTCTGATATTTTAACCCAAAAAGGATAATATGTACTGGGGTCGACCTCATTTGCACCATCACTCATTCCAAAAATAGGTAGAGGAAGGAAAAGCTATTATATCAGACCACCTAGGGTGCCACTAAGAAGTTTTGAACCCTATCTACAAGTGTTATATGAGGAAGCTATAGGCAGGCTTGCAAGTGCTACAGGAGGGTCAAGAGGAGCTACAAGAGGAATTGGAAGGTGGAAAAGGGGCCACAAAAGCTTAGAATTGTCTAAAAACCATCATGCTCAAACATAATTATTTTGACAAGAAGTAAGTGACACCCTCATTCCTTGTTTCTACATCCATTTTCATGTGAAGTCTTCTTGAAAATAAGAACTTGTAATATTCAATTGAGTAATAGGAGGTATTTTTGAAAATTATTGTGGTTAAAAGAAGAGAAAATAAGTTTGTTTGATATCAATTTGAGCACCCTTCTCCTTCACTGCTACCAAGAAACTTAACATTGTTTCACCACTAAGCTTGTTTGAAACCTTTTTGAGTTCTGTACCTAAATAGCACCAAGGAGTAATAGTATAAGAAATGGGAGGAGAATTTAATAGAAGAGAACCCTCAAACACAAAGAGGATTCACCAACACCCTCCTATAGTGGACATCTTTAGAAGACACCAATGGTTGGGTTTCTTTGAGTTGCTAAATGGGTATGATGATGATCTTTCTCATGAATTTTCCATGGAAATACATTCTGAAGAGGAAGACAATGCCACTATTGTTGGAAGAGAGCTTTCAATCTTTCTCGGTCCTGAAACCATGAGGAGAGTGACCACCTTACCCCTAGGAATTAGATGGAGCAAAGAATAATGAGCGTCACATCTACGAAAAACTTATTCATTTCGAAAGAGAAGTATGTAGAAGATAAGAATGGATTAAGAAGAGAAAGTCTACCTTACCCTTGCGATGAGGTAGCTTACCATATCCTCAAGTATGTATCTTCTGAAGGGACATTGAGTTTGGTTTATACCTACCCTTTCAGATTGCTCCAAGAGCTGAGATTCAAGGTAGAATTTCCTCTCCCTCAAAGACTTAGTGTTCCAGATTTCCTCCTATAGTCAATAATGGAGATGAGTTAAAAGGTGAGGGAAGGAAAGCCCTAACACTTAGCTCACCATGGCCTCATCAAGTTAATAATGATGGATTCTTTGAGCCACTTGAGGATCCCTATCCTATGGAATAAATTTGTGGACGTGGATAGGGAGAGTGTCATAGAAGCCCAAGAGATCACACTTAGAGAGACACCAACCTATAACATTGGAGGTAAAGAATGAAAAACCGAAGAGGAAGAAGGAGAAAAAATAGAGGAGGAAGAGGAAGAAAGAACAAAAGAAGAGGATAGAAAAACAAAGGAAAAATATATGGCAGATGCAAATGAAGGAGAAGAAGAAATTTACTAAGAATATTGGGAGAAGAAACTAGAAGAGAGGGGAATACCCAAGGACACTTCTAAACTCCAAGGAACAGAGTAACAACCACATCAAAGAAGTCTATTTTTAGCGGATACTAAACAGGAAGTAACCACAACATTAGCTACATTGGACAATCATGTCAAGCCCAAGAGGAAGCAATCAAGACAAAGTCCCGTGTATTTCAAAACTACGAGGAGCGTAAAAATTAGACAAGGGAAATAGTCTACAAGTCTAGCCCACAGTCTACAAGTCAGAGAATATCACTCTTTGAAAGGCTAAGGAATGCCTTAGAGAGAACACCATTGTACAAGAGAATCATGTAGAGGATGAAATTCAAGTGGATAGGACTCAAACTCAATCCACCCTTGTTGCTAGGCTTACAAAAAGGAGGAGATGAAACAAAAGAGTAGAGAGAGTAGAGTGAGATAAAAAGAAATGCAGGTTTTACCCATAAGAGGGCACACCATATGAGGATCCTTAGGATGCCAGAGAGGCCACCAAGGCCATGAAAGAAATTCACATGGATTAATAAGTTCCTTAGAAGATAAGCAACACCATCAGTAGTGGGTGATGATGAGCCGCATAAATAGGTATATTTTTAAGATCAACATGCCCTTCTCTAGCCTTAAAACTATCCTTCTACCACACTAACTCACATTTTTTGTTATATTATGCTTAGTAAGAGGAGTAAAAGGTGTTTGTCATAGTATGTGGCCTAATGTACTTTAATTTCAGGAAAAAGAAGCATTTTTTAGGCAATTACTATGCATGGGCTCGATGGAGACAACCATGAGAGAATCTAGGGGGTTTTTTCACCTCCTTAACTCTTTAACTCAGCTTGGGATCACAACATCATCTCTCACCAATTCAGATTCATTGGCAGTCGAGTAACTCCTAGTCCAAGTGAAGCTCAAGAGGGATAAGATCCACCATTTCCAAGATCAAGGATGGAATCACTCTTGTTTTCAAGGGAGCTATTATCAACTACCCTTTTATATAAATAAACAAGATGAAAATCTCATTAGGATTCGAAGTTTTGATTCGGCTAGGTGTAGCTATTGAGATGAGAGTTTGACACTTTCATTTTGAACCTTTATGTGATGTATGAGACCTTTACTTTTTGATAATGAGAATTTCATTTTTAAGTTGCATATAAGTTAGTTTCAGAGGGCTGACATGATTTTGTTTGGGCCCAACCCAGAGGCTTTGGTCCCCTTTTTGTACTTGTGTTTTGTCCTTGATTCTAAGAAGCTCATAGTTCCTTTAATTTTAGTAGAGATCAAGGTATAAAAACCTGTGGTTGCAAGCTTACATATCACCTCTCTTGTGGGAGAATGAGTGGAAGGATTCACAACCTCAGTCCAAAAGTATTCTACTTATGATTTCTTGGAAATAGATGAATCTTAATTATTATTATCTACATTTTCCTTCTGTAGCTTAGAATTTAGCTTAGTGATTAGATTAGTGTTGTTGCATAAAATGGATGTTATTTAAATTCAACTCACGTTTTCCATCATAAGTTATATCAATTTGTTAATGATCAATGGATGTATGCATGTTATTGGTTGTAGACTTGTGTTGATATGTAGCAGAGGGCACCTCTTCCACTTCCATATTGGTCTCCTCCATATTCTCTTTCCACCGCTCAATTTTTGCCCAAAACTCTGTTTCCATAAGTCACTTTTCTGAGTAAAATTAGGACACTGTGAGCATTCATCCTAGTGCAAGACAGACCTATAAGAGTTCCTGAGCTTGGATAGGGGGCCCAACCCAACCTTCCTTCGTTCTCTTTAACCTCCATCCTCCTCTCCATATGCTCAAGACATCATTTTCACCCTAAAATGCCTCTCGAAATCCCTCCTGTAGCATTACAAGCCCTCTTGTAGTAATACATGACCTCATGTACCAGCCACCTGTAACAAGCATGTAGCACCATGTTGCTTAACCAGTTTTCATCCCCACATCAGATTTAGCTCATTCAAGATGAAGAATGACCCCCAACTATGATTTGATGATTAGGGGAATCTCCTAGGCCACACCAACCATTCCTTTTCCTCACTAAAAAACTAAGTAAAATTAGTTTTATTAATCACAAGTGTGAGGAAAGTTAGGTTTCTGATTTTCAAGCAAGTGGGAAATAAGTAGATGATACATGCAATTATGTTGGTATTTTGATGAATTATGCAACATAGAATATATTTATTTATGCAAGTCTATAAACACTTTTCCTTTCATGAATTGATTAATTAGCATCTACAAGTTGAGAAAATAGCATTTCCACTTTCATAACTAGAAATAGTTTTCAATTGTATTTTCATTAGCAATATTTCATTATAGTTTAGTAGTAGGAATGGTCACTGAAAACTTTGATAAAATTTCATGACTGAGGGTGGCATGGGTAGAATTCAATCTATTGTGTAGATAACACTGTGACATATAAGTTTGTACGAACCTCGGGTTGATAATTTGAGTTGATGAGCCCTTGGGATTTGCAACATTCTTGATGCAATACCAGGGCTGAGTAGTTGACCCCTATTAGATGAAAAACATTGCGTCTTATGCCTTGCTGTCTTATTTTATTTGGTCCATCATGCTTTCCTTAAGCCTCTAAGTGTGTTCATGTCTTTTTGAAGCCAATATAGCACTTGATTTGTGTGAAATTGAGTGAATTTTCCTTTGGTCGTTATTTAGAGGTTTGCTTTAGTTTCTTAACAATTTTTGTGTACGAGTGTTAATTGCCTCTGCGTGTCATTACCATTTTTTGATAAGATTTTGTTTCATTCTTTCTTTATTCGTGTTAATTCAATCTTGTATGCATATATTTGTTGCTAAATTTGAAAAGTAACTTTTACATTGTAGTTAAGTTTTATGTGGTTTCTTTTCGTGAGAAATAAATTTGCATTCATATGTTGCTTTGCATTTGAAACATTAAAATAAAATAAAAGAAAAGCAATTATTTGCATTCAATAATATGGGTCTTTTTTTTATTGGAATAGTAAAGTTGAGGCGATTGATTGTTACATCGCTTTTTTTGTATTGTTGATTGATTTCTTCTTCCCCTACTGATTTAGGGATTACATTGTTGAAAGGAAAACGAAAAGAGTTCTTTTTTTCATATTATTTGCATCATATGTGTGTTAAGGTGAGATATATTTTTGAGCCTTGAAATCGAAACATAACTCAAGATTACTAAATCAACCTAAGGAGAATTTGTGACATTAACACAAACATCTAGAGGTCTAGGCTAGAGACGTGTTATAGAGTCTATAAACATAGGCTTTGTCATTTTTTCCAGCGTTCCATTTTGGGGGTGATATCCCATTATACATACATAAGTGTATCAGACCATTCTCCACGTACCTCCAATATACTAGATGACACTCCACACATCAAAATTATATGGGAATGCTTTCATCATATGGTTACATATTAAACAACACTAACATGGACTGCAATTCCACATATCTCTAAGTATATTTTGGATGTCCCCACTAGGTTTTTATTCCGCCATAGGTAACTCAGTCGGATGCTTTACACATTGTGATACATCGAACACAACATTCAAGGATATTTCATACCCGCACATAAGTACTTGATTTACCAAGTTGCTATATTGTAGTTCCCAGTGGCTTGGTAATCCTTATATGCCTAGTTACCCATTTGTTTTATTTTTTTTCTTTAATTTCTAACATAAATTAATTGACTGTGGAGTAACATCCTCACCATAGAATAGCTCCCTGGTGGATCTTAGGTTGAGACTAATGGAAAAATTTCTAGTGTCTACCAATCAATGAAACCCCTCTGATGAGAATATTAGTCCTTTTCCTTCTTTTGGAATTATTGGTGCTCCATATATGGAAATGTTGTCCCTTCCCAAATTTACCATTGGTTTTCTAGTTTGGTTGTTTTATACCCCTATGGTTCTGAATGTCCAAAGTTATCCTCAACTGATTCCTCCTCCACTTGAACAATATCAACCTCAAGTTGATCCTAAATTTGAACATTTTCCTTCATCACATGTTGTTTCTTCATCCCTTTCTTCCACCATGCTTGTTGAAAGTATTGATTCTAGTAACTAGGAGGCTAAGAAGAAGAATAAAGGGAAAAGGAAGAGGAAGAAGAAAAATAAGTAGGAAGGGAACCAAGGAAACATTGTTGTTAATGAAATTAATGTTGAGAAATATTTCAATCAACCCCACAAAGTTAAATTCCCTTGCAATTTATGTAAGGGTGACCACATTCATATCAATTTTCCTAGTGTTCCCAAGGTATTAGAAGTGTGGTCCACAGGCTCACATCATCCTTGGTCATTAGCCTATAGAGATCATGTTGGCAATAAACCATCACCTAGTTATAGTAAGGTTCTATTGTAGTGGGTGCAACAGCCTGGAAAATTTTGGCCTAAAATTAAATTTCAGAGTCTACTGTGGATCCTATGATTGATCATTCCTTAGTCACTTATTGGTAATATGATGATCTTAAGCTCCTCTCTTCGATCTTAAGAGTCGTTCATACATTTATATTTGTATAGTATGTGTCATCTTTGGTCTTGAAAAGGGAAGTTTGTTTTTATTTATGGGAAAACCTTTGTCAAAATGGGTTATTCTCACCACATGGACATGTTTCACCTAAATTTCACGTACTCTTGCACACGTGTCGCATTTATCCTCCCAATGTTTAACATCGGAGCCACGCTTTTCATAAGCTTCCACAAGGGATGTTCCATTAAGCAAAGTATATTTTTATATGTTCTGGATGGTCTATGGTGTGTCACTAAGTGTGTGATCATAGTAAATTTCTATCATTGTTCACATTGGTTCCACTAATCGCACACCTAACCAAATTTCGGAGTTTCCCTAGCAACCTAGCCTCATCTATATTTTTTGAACTCTACACTTTGCATCTACAACCCTTAAGATTTTTCCCTTTCCTACTGGAACTGCGTAATGCGCAGAAAGCCCAACCTCCCTTCGCATCCAAAAATTCATATTGGTTTCCTCTAATTTCCTTCCATCAGCCAGAACCAACTATCTCTAGAAACTACGCATTTTTGTCCCTCGGGCATCACAGTTGCCCAGTCCGGCTTGCATCCTGAAACTGCACAAATATGTCCTTCTAGGGCCATCTTCCACAATAGTCATTGCCCACTTAAATTGCACAATTTTCTCTCTAAGTGGCCACAAGGAAGGATGACATGATAGATGGCTCTCAAGGAGTTGAGGAGAAAGATAAGGAGACCAAGAAAATTAGGGGATGATAGAAGCTCGAGACAACATGAAGACCTTGTTTGATGCATAACCCTTCGGAGGGTGGGAATGGATAAAAAATCTCATATTTTTGTAATATGCCTCTTAGTGTAGCATGAAGGACCACTTACCATTGTCATATAATTATGTCTTAAATGGCATGCATTGTTGCAAGCACTGAAATTCATTCCATGTGTTTCCTCTAAGTGTCTTGCTCCCTTTCACTTATTGGATCAACTGCCATATTTTGGCATGTTTGGTTGTTATGTCATGTTTTTTGGCCTTTCTGGTGACCTCAAAGATTAGTCTTTGTGTATACAGGTTCTCCTATCCATGTAAACACCTGTTGCACTCATACACAAAGTTTTAAGCACTATTGCACAACTATCACACTTGTTGTTTTTAGTTATAGACAGTCTCACAAAGGGTAATTCTTTGTCTTGAGGTTCTAGTGGTCTATGTTGTCATGTCAATGAAGTATGATAAGTGTGTGATCATAATGCATGTTCCTCATAAGTTCACATGCCTCTGACACTCAGCCATTCTCTTGAAAATCCTTCCGACTGGACAAATATCTTTCATCGAACCCAAACCAAGATGCACACTACATAGTATCAACCTTCAATGATGCTTCTATGCTGCCTAGAACTATGTAGTGTACAGTCACTGATCCCCAAGGCAGTTGCACTGCGTAATTCCATATCTCAGTAGACTTCCTTCCTCCCCATAATTATGTAGTAGATTTCTCAAACCGGACCTGAACTAGCATTTCGAAAGATAATTCATCAAGCTTCCTCCCTTTCCTACTAGAACCCTATAATACACAGAGAACCCAACCTTCCTTGCCTCCCAAAATTGCACAAAAGCATCCCCTAGTGTCCTCCTTCAACGAAGACTCATTGACCCCAATAATTACACAGACTTGTCTTATTTGTTCTCTTTACTGCCTAGTCCTACCTTCTCTCAGAAAAATACCTATGCATGCCTCCTAGGGTTCCAACTTGTAGCTACCACTCATGATCTCAACTACACAATCCTACCCCCAAGTGGCCTCTCCACATTTTTTCCCGGTAATGAAGACTGTACTCAGCAGTTCTCACCCAAGCCTAAGTTGCACTCTGCGCAATCTCAGTAACCAATCTCCCTCCCTGTCACCTGGAATTATGCAATGCACAGTTCTGAGGTCCTCTATCCCAGGCCTACTCCGTGGATAATAATGCATCATGTTAGACTAGGGAGTTTTTAGATTTAATGTCATCCCATCATGAGTGAATTGCAGGAAAAGGTACGACGTTAGATCATGGTGAGACAATGAAGAAGGAGAAGAAGGAACGAACATGCTAGAAGACTCACTTACAATTGAATGGAAAAATAAGCTTATCAAGAATAAGAAAAGGGAACACATGCATGAAACCACCTCTCAAGACCAAAGATCATTGAATACCCCACATCATCAAGCTATGTGGAGGAGAAGAGAAATCACATCCATGAACACATCCATCAATCAGCAGTAACAATGGCTTTAAATTACACAGAGAACCCGACCTTCCTTGCCTCCCAAAATTGCACAAAAGCATCCCCTAGTGTCCTCCTTCAACGAAGACTCATTGACCCCAATAATTACACAGACTTGTCTTATTTGTTCTCTTTACTGCCTAGTCCTACCTTCTCTCAGAAAAATACCTATGCATGCCTCCTAGGGTTCCAACTTGCAACTACCACTCATGATCTCAACTACACAATCCTACCCCCAAGTGGCCTCTGCACATTTTTTCCCGGCAATGAAGACTGTACTCAGCAGTTCCTCACCCAAACCTGAGTTGCGCTATGCGCAATCTCAGTAACCAATCTCCCTCCCTGTCACCTGGAATTGTGCAATGCACAATTATGAGGTCCTCTATCCCAGGCCTACTCCGTGGATAATAATGCATCATGTTAGAGTAGGGAGTTTTTAGATTTAATGTCATCCCATTATGAGTGAATTGCAGGAAAAGGTATGCCGTTAGATCATGGTGTGACAATGAAGAAGGAGAAGAAGGAATGAACATGCTAGAAGACTCACTTACAATTGAATGGACAAATAAGCTTATCAAGAATAAGAAAAGGGAACACATGCATGAAACCACCTCTCAAGACCAAAGATCTTGAATACCCCACATCATCAAGCTATGTGGAGGAGAAGAGAAATCACATCCATGAACACATCCATCAATCAGTAGTAACAATGGCTTGACATTACAACCTCAACAAACTAGTCCATCTTAGTAGTGTCATGTCAAGTGGTATTATGAGTCATCAAAGGCAACATCACTATTATGGGCCATATATTTTCAATTGAATGTAACGTAAATTGGAAGTCCAATGGAAGCACATGAATATGGAAATTCATGTCAGTTGAAAATTCTTAGGAAGTTGAATAGTCATGAGGGTAGTGGAAGAGTCACAAGGGTGAAGCCTTACCCTTGATTATATATACCCCATCATTGTATTATCAAAATAATTTTCACCTTGGCTCCTCCCCAAAAGCATAAAGAGTTTTCAGTTATTTCTTTGAGGTGCGAGGAGCAGCTCTAATATCCCACTACTGCGGATAGTGATGTATGATGCACATATGCATCTAAAAATGTTTTCTTAATACAGAAGCATATTCAGGCCAACACGTTGTCATGCATGTCTTGTGGATGTTTGTAAGACTATTATTTTAGCATTTGTAATGCATGTTTGTTTACAATGTACTAAGATAGTTGAACTATTTCAGTTGTTTTAGTACTTATCTTGTTCGGAATGTTTTGTATTGGTTATCATTGTTGTCTCATCCTTGTGGACTACTCTGTGGGATACTAGACATACCTTCATTTCTTACTAGTTATCATGACCGTCACATCCATTGTGGACTACTCCACTAGATAGTGGATGGGTTTTCCCTTGTACTTTGGTTTTAATGACTGCCGCATCCACTGTGGACTATTTTGCTAGATGTCAAACAGACCTTCCTAGTTCACATGTGTCTCTTCCTACATGATACTATTACCTCTCACTTGGAGGCTCACTTTTCTCCCCCTTTTGCAGTAAGAGAACCTTGACACAGTTACATTGCATACTCACCAAGCACACTTAACTTGTTGTTCAAAGATATCGTTATGTCACTCTCCCATGCTAACAACTAGAGCCAAGGAAAATCTCTAGGTATATGGCAACTTGTCCTTTATACTAGATAGGACTCCTACACAAAAGATGTGAGGTATAGTTTGGACTCCCATATCGGGGAGATCCCCTTGGTTGACATATTTCCAGTATCGTCAACAAATGGCACTAAAAGGAGGTCCAGACGATAGGTTGTGCCCATAGAGTCTAGTTTGAATCTCTTATTTTCAAATTTCTCTTCTTAAAATCACAATCCTAGGATGTTTTTCTAAAGGGCTTAATTGTACCATTGCTATGGAAGTTATTCATAACCTGTCAAAAATTAAGTTCAATGGTAAGGGTGAATCAAATTGTCATGAAGATTTGTTTCAAGATATATGTCTTTTTCTTTGTCGAAAAATAGGTTCTAAAGATGTCATGGTTAGATTACTCACCCTCACATTCAAAGGTCATGCTAAACAATGGTGTCATACATTACTCGTTGCTTCTATCCTTTCATTCGGTCAGCCTGGTAGGATGTTGTATAAAGCTTTTGATAAGTATAACCATGCAGATGTCTTTGAAAGAATCCATGATTTAGGAATGGAGCCTAATGAATCAGTTGAGGACATTGTTGATTGGTTTCTTCACCCCTGTTGTGAAATTCCTAACAAACATTAGAACTCAAATTTCTTGAGACAAGAGTTTAGAAACTTGGTTCATGTCTCCCAATACGATGAATCTAATGTTTTCCCTTCTTCCCCAACTCTTGCAGATCATGAGGAACCTCATATTGTAGAGGATCATACAAGCCATTTATTCCTTGTCCTCCTCCTTTTTCGGTCCTAATATGGGTGCCTCCTAGTGGTGATTGTAAAACTGGGAAATTTGAGAATCAAATCTCCAACCCATCTTCTCACTCTTCTCCCGCTTCAATGGAGGAAATTCTAGCATGGATCAAGAATCCTACTACAAAGACTCACTCCTCCATTCCGCAAAAGGATGTCACCATTCACAACTCTAATCTCAAGATTGATCTAGATTTTTGTTATCCTCTATCGTATTCACACCATGACTCCTTGTACCATGACTAGCTTGATCAATATACTAGACCAACTAGTTTTTCACCTTCTCTTTATTATCAAGTTGTTGGATCAAATTTCGATTAGGCACAAGGCAATCAAATTCCAAAGGTAAAGGAGAATAAAGGAGAGGAAACTATCAATATTTCCACTTTGTTTCGAAATTTTTCACGTTAAAACAATGAGTTTACATTCTTGAATGATTCTCAATCCTATAATCTCAAAAGAAAATCTAATACAATCAATTCTTTCAATCAACCCCCAACCTTGGGAAGTAATCATTCTGACATTTCCATATGTCGTGATAGACGCCCAAGCACATCAAATGATCTTTCAGTTTCTCATGAAGATTCTAATTTAGATTTAGAATACGCTTTGGTCAAAGAAGATGCTCATATCGAAGCTTCCCCTCCACCTCACTATCCCTTGTTTCCTACCATTCACAATGCATCCACTTGTGACAGAGATACTCGATGTTCTTTTATTTGTTCCTCCTATGGGTTATCTCTTCGATTTCCACAAGGCAATGAGGTTTTCCATGATGAATTTGAGAATAGTCAACTCATAGAGATCTCTTCCCACCCCACATCATATCTTTTTTTGCATGAAGAAAACTCTTCAAATTAGCCTTCTCACGGGATCTCACCAATTCATTTATTTATGAACACACTATCAGAAGAACCTCTTCGATTGAGTAATTTGATTGTTGAAAACAAAAAATCTAGTGCAACCTGTGATAGAGATGGCTGCAATCTAGAGAGCAGTTTTGAAATTAGCAACAACATCCATGCTCAAACCATGGATGATTTGGTTCAAGCCTCAAAATGTGATTCTAAAATCCTAGAAAGTTCGGGGACCTAGGAGGGAGTTGAGGCACTTCATCTTTCATTGATGGTTATGGTAGGATGTTGCGACTCTAGTAAGCCCCCCGAACTAAATTAGATTTGGTTTCTCTCACACAATCTGTCTATCTTCTTGGTTTCATTCAATTTGAATTCCCATGTAAAAACTATTTGGTATTCTGGGTGTGACCTCTCAAATTTTCAAGATTTTACTTATGAATGAATTCACAAATATATCACAGTTAATTCATGTTCATGCAAATCCCTCACATCAACCTTGGGTTGGGAATGTCTGTCTCTCACGAAGTCATGGAATTGTGAAGCTGATCATCTCAAAGACTATCTTTGCTCACAATCATAATTATCAAATTTCTCCCTTAATGGTCAGCTCCTTGATCTTCTTCCGAATCTTGTATTTTAAATCTCACTACTCATCACACTAGAAATATCCTTGTGTGATAATGACTAGACAAGTAGTCACACAAATCAAGTTCTCCTCCATTCACCATGACTCAACTAGTTTCGAGCATTCGCGACGTTAGCATCTTTTTTTATTTCATTCGATGAATATGGTGCTTGCAAAATTGGTCACTAGTTGAAAGAAGGTGGTCTGTCATATATAGCTTGTAAGGAACTTGGTTCTATTGTTCCAAGCATTCAACAAATTGTTCAAATTAATTTTTCTTCATTTATTGCAAACTGTGTTGGGTTGTGTTATATTCTTTCCACGACTATCCATGTAGTTAACCGAGGGATTAGAAGGGGGGCGTAGCCCCCCCTTCATTGTACCGATTGCGTAGCAGGGGGAGTCACAAGGGATTTGAAGGATGCAGGTAACCCCACTCTATGGGGTCCGGGGTAGTGCCCTAGAAAATTTTTGTTTTGGACCCCATATTAGGTTGGGCAGACCTACCTATGGTTTTTTGCATGTTTTTCACGCATGGTTTTGGACGTGATGGTTTTCAGTCCATGGTTTTGGACGCGATGGTTTTAAGTCCATGGTATTGGATGCTTCAACATGTATAAATATGTATTGTAACATTGAAAGGAACACAATGAAAAATCAAGCTGGTAGTCCTGGTTTTGGGATCCATGGGAAAATCTATATGTATATGTGTTTTATGTGTTATGCTCTCACATTGTTTATTTTCTGTGTTTTAGAATTTGTATGCAGGTAATTTATGTACGGGGTTAAAACCTACATTTGGTATCAGAGCTATTTTTCCTTCAAAGGGATGCCTTTGTTGCTATGGGGTTTCTCTCAGGCCTATGGTAGACCTTGTTCAGCGGGAGATCTGTGGGATCGATTCTGGTGGCAAAAGAAGATGACGAGCAATGGAAATATAGAGATTGAGAAATTTAATGGTCATAGTTTTGAGTTGTGGAAACTCAAGATGGAGGATCTGTTGGTGGATAAAAATTAGTGGATCGTGGTATATCCGGTGTTATAGACATTTTTGTGCCCTACAAGTCCAAGCATGAAATTTCCATAAACCAAGGGCTCCTAAGTCCCTAAAAGTGTTGTTCTAACCCCTAAAGGAACAAGGTCAACAGATTACAGCTTCTCCCAGAAGTTCTCCACCAGAAACTGCTCAGAATTGGTCAAAACAGGATCATTGCAGCTGCTCCACTGGCTAGGTGCGTTGCATCTCACCCAAATGCACTGTGAGGGTGCGTTTCATTTAAAAACTCCCTTCTGTAGGGTGCGATGGGTGAGAAATGACAAATGGCAGTGTCACTCCGCGAGGTGGAGAGGCAATGGAAGCTTCCATAATCTTCTCCTGTGACACTTGCCTCACTGAATTCGACCAAGGATGAGTAAGAGGCCCTCAGTCTCCAAGTGGAAGCAAGAACTGACAGAGAGAAGACACTAATCAAATCACAAGATGACTCATCCTCCTTACAGATATCTATATATGGATCCCTCATCCCAGAGATCCAGAGGCTGGAATTTTGCATATTGTAAGGAATTGTTGTTGGTTTCTAGAGACCAACATCAGATTGTTGGGTGATTTATGCTTTGTTTTAGGTGAAGAGGGGCTTCTTTGCTGGGAGGTTGATGCTGGGTCGGAACCACTGGTTGTAACTCCTCCTAGATCTTTTCTTGTTTATCAATAAAAACTATTTGAGTTCTCCTCCATGCTTTTGTATCATTGATGCTTGTTACATTTTTATGGCTAACTTAAATCTGATCCTAAGTTGTTTATGAATATAGATCCATGTCTTTGTATAGTGCTCCTCTTCTGTGATCTTACAGGTACTTTGTGAAGCTGGGCATGCAAGGGAGCAGGTAGCTAGAGACTATCAAAGAAGAGAGGGATTGGATCAAAGGATTAGCGCAAGACACAGGTTGGTTCTTTCTATTCCTCTCTATCTATAATTCATAAAGGAAATACAAAAGTAGTTTTTCTTTTTTTGTTTCTAAGGCAGCTGTCACACCTTAGTGGGATAGAGCAGTTCTAAATAGACACTTTTCCCTGTAACAAAATGGCGACTCCACTAGGGACTGTTTAATTAGTTTGTTTGTGTATCATTCTTTGTTGTTTGTTTCATAAACTTATAAGTAGCTTTCGAACTGCATTTGCCATAACAAATGCAAAGTAGATAACTACTTCTTCAATCCATTCACTGGATCTGTTTATGATTTATACAGCTGATTCACAAACTATCTGATTGCCCTTGTGATAGCTCTTAGATCCTCCTTAGATCTACCCCTGATTGTTGCATTACTGATTGCTTTTTACTCGGCCAAAAACCAAGGACTGAACTGCAAACTGTGACCCGGAACCCGGACAGAGTCTCGTTTCTGGCCCAGCGCAGGTACTGTTCAGAGATCCTGAATTTCAACACACTTCCCGAAGGGGCAACCTGCGCTGCATTTCAGATTCTCTGTGTTACAGGTGCGCTGATCAGACTAGCTCTGTGCAGCTGTGGTTCCTGTGCTTCATTCTTTCTAGTTCTATCCCTGAATTTTGCTGCCTGTGATCAGTATATGTCTATTTGAAACCTCTTTTCCTTGTTGTTTTTCGGCTTCCTTTGTACAAAAGAACTGTAGATGTTTTTGTGTGTTTGTTGAGTCGTTGACAGTTTTCCTTTGCAAAAGTAGCATAGTCGTACTGTCGTCCTTTGATTTGAATCTATCGCAAGTGTCGATTTCGATCATAGGAGAAAGTTTGATCGCTGTTGATGGTCGATTATCCTGTTACTATTGCCTTTGGTATGAATTTGTAATTTTCTAGTGTCAAGAACGAGTGTTCATTTCAAAATCGTAAGGTGTCATAATCATCTCTGTTTTTTATTTCGAAAAAGAGATTGTTTATATTTGTCACTTGAAAAGAAATTCAGATTTGTACATCAACTTTCTTTTTAGCATCAATACTAAGAAAGTTGAAAACAAATACATGCATGTGCATTTGCATATAGACAGTCTGTTTGGCTTGATTTAGGAAAGTGCATTTACAGTGTGCTCTTTTCTCTTTGTGAAAAGATTATGTCTTTCTTTTCCCCTAGTAGCTAGGATTTTCATTGCACAAAAGAGATAAAAGTTTGTTTATCATCTTTAGATTGCATTTTAGGAATTACATCTACATCTCGTGGTGAACCCGAAAGGAAAACTTCATAAACAAGATCAACTTAAAATAAATTCAATGAATCTAACAATGCTTTGGAACTTAACCCACAACATTTAGAGGTCTAGGCTAGAGACGTATTCCGGCGTCGTAAAGCCTGGTAACTGTTGTCCTCACTGATGGTTGGGTGATTCCTCCACTTTGAGATGATAAGTGCCAGTACGGACTTACCGTACCGTCGAGTATATTTTGGGAGACCCGTATTGTTATAGACATTTTTGTGCCTCGTAACATGGAGCATGAAATGTCGATAATTACAGGGATCCTCAGTCCCTAAACATGTTGTTCTTACCCCTAGAAGAACAAGGTCAGCAAACCACAGCACTTCCCATCAGTTCTCCACCTGAAAACACTCAAAAACAGGCTATTTTTGGATCATGTCAGCTGCTCCACTGAGCATCTGCGCTGGAATGCAACTGCTCCTCCTTGTACCTGCGCTGAAAGTCAAATCTAATGAAGGCTACCTGCGCTGGGCGAGATTGGCCAAGTGGCACAGTCATTCTGCAAGGTGTCAATTGCCCAGGAAGCTTCCAAACTGACACTTGGTTCATGGGATTCGCCCTGTGATGAGTAAGAGGTACTTGATCTCCATGTGTAAGCAAGGATCTCCAAGTGGACTCAAGAACTGAAGTTTAACTGAAGAGGGAGAGGACACAAGGCAACTTTATCTCAGTCTCAAGCTGACTCATCCTTTCTTCTTCTCTCCTATATATAGAGCTCTTCTATGAGGTCTAAGGAGGCTGGAATTTTGTGCAAAGCAAGGAAGTGCTGTTGGTTTACAGTTAGAGTTATTGGGTGATTGCTTTTATAGAGGTGAAGAGGAGATTTCTTGTTGCTGGGGAGGTGCTGCTGGATTGGAGCCATTGATGGTTGTAACCTTCTCAGAACCCTGTTACTTTTATCAATAAAGCTTTGAATGTTCTCCTATATACTTGTATTGCATTGATGTATTGTATTTCCTTGTATATTTGATTCACTCTAATCCATGCATCAGTTATGAGTACATGTATCTTGTAGTTTTCTTCTCTCTGTTGTGCAGGATCTGTGTGTAGCTGGACCGGCAAAGGGAGCAAGGAGCTGGGAACAAGAGACCAAGAGAGAGGATAAGGATCGACAAAATCGAAAGACACCGGTTGGTTAATCTTTTCTTCCTTCTCTCTGTACTTTCATAAAGGAAAACATTAAAGCTTTACTTTCAGTTGTTGCTAAAGACTGTCACCTTTAGAGTAGGGATAGGGTCATCCGAGTCGGATACTTTTCCCCACAACAAACTGGCGACTCCGCTGGGGAGCCTAGTATCTTGTTAATGTTTGTAGTATCTTTGCTATTCATTTCCTGAACCAAAGAGTACCAAATCGAAAAGCTTTTGACTATATCAAAAGCGAAGTAGAGGGGCTGCTACTCTTGCTCATTTTTGAGCAAATTCATGATTTGAAGAGCTGATCTACAAAAGACTCTTGTACTCTTTGTGATAGCTTTTCATCCTCTTGATCATCCCTTAGCTTGTACTTGACCTATAGCTTTTTATTTCAGCAAAAACAGTGCATTTTTGAGCTTTTTATGACCCGGAAATCCTTGTAAACGCAACTCTCGTGTCTCAGTGCAGGCTGTCCACAGGCAGTCTGCATTCCAGCGCAGGTACTCCCTTCGGGAACTGCGCTGAGAGTCAATTTGACAGACCAGAGCCTGCGCTGATCCAGTTAGGCTATGTCTTCCTGAGGTTTCCCACTGTGTCTTAGCCCTGTTTTCACTGTTATTTTGCTGCTGATTGCTTGTCATTTGTACTTGCTGTAAACCAACTTTCCTTGACATTATTCCGCCTCAGTTGTGTGATGAAACTGTGATTGTTCTTTCAGTATTTCTTGCTTCAGTTACAGTTTCCCATTGTGAAAAGCGAACCAGTATAGCTGTGGCCTCTTAGATCCTGAACTGTAAAAGTGTCTTTGTGATCTTAAGAGCTAGTTTTATTACTGTTCATGGCTGTTTGAGTTTGTTTGTTTTTCATTTTATGGTTTGAATCTATACATTTCCAGTGTCTAAACAAGTCGATCTTAAGGTGTCTTTTGATTTTGGACAAGCTTGTTTACTTTCGCTCGAAATTAGATTCAAAGTTATACAACAGTTTCCTTTTTGTCTTACATCAACATTAAGGATAACGAAAAGAAATATCTGCATTGTGCATTTTGCATTTGACTGTGTGCTTGACGATTTAGGAAAATTTGCATTTTAGTGTGTGTTCTATGATCTGTGCGAAAAGTTGTGTCTTTCTTTTCCCTCAGTAGATTAAGGTTTTCAAAGTTGAAAGATTGAAAAGTTTTGCTTCTCATCTTAGATTGCATTTAGGAAGTTGTATATATACATCTCGTGGTGATCCTTAAAGGCAAACTGCTAAGCAAGATCAACATTAAAATAAACCCAATTTACATAACAACGCTTTGTAACATAACGCAAACATCTAGAGGTCTAGGTAGAGACGTGTTCCGGCGTCGTTAAACATAGTGACTGTCGATCTCTACGAAGGTGGGTGATTCCTCCTGAGAGTCGGTGGCACTAATACGGACTTGTGCTCCCGCGTACCATCGCGTATATTGGGAGACCCCTATAGGCATTTATCCTTTATCCTTAGGAAGCCGTGTCGGCCGCCCTACTGATCGCGATGCAGTGAACACAACATTCACGAAGATCGACCACCCGTACCGTAAAACGTATTCTGTGGTTTCGCGAAAGGTTTGGCACACCCTCTGCCTAGATCTCCAGAGCAGTTTCTTTTGGCCTTTTTCAAACTCTATAACTGAAAAAGTCCAATCGAGCATTTGTCACTTCGGGCTCGTTAATACATCGAAGGCGACTAGAGTCATCTTTAGCTTTTTCTCGACTCTTAAAACATGAAAAAGCAAGTTTGTGTCTAAAAGCGTCGTTAATAAAATTTATTTTAAGCGGAACATAATCACCTGTTATTCCCACGTTGATCTTTCAATTGAAAAGTATGCAGCCCACCAACCAAGGAAGCAACCTTGGCGGAAGTCCAAATCCCTTCTCCTCTTGGGGAGATGTTGGTGCGCCTCATATGGCAACATTGTCACTTCCAGGATTGACAATTGGCCTACCTGTATGGCTCTTTTCAACTAATGTAGTCCAGATCGCCACTAATCCTGAGCAGTCGAATCAACAGTCAGAGCAGTCTAGAACTACCCACCAGCCTTCCACTTCTTACAATACTTCCTCTGATCCTTCCTCTTCGCAAGGTGGAGCTGGCAAAAGTCAGCCTCCCAAGGAGAAGAAGGAAAAGAAGAAGAGAGAAAAGAAGCAGAAGGGGCCTATGGCAAAGGCGACTGGGGGCAAGCAAAATACAGCTGACAAAAACCCACACACTGCACCGACCGAGCCTAAATCGCCATGTGTCATTTGCAAAGGGACCCACTTCCATTGTGATTGTCCTTGTATTCCCCGGATACTAAGGGACTGGTCCCCCAGGTTGCACAATCTGGTAGCTTCAACCTCTGGTAGTCATGTTGATTGCAGTCCGTCAACTAGCGAGAGTGAAGGACGAAAAGGGAGACCAAGATCACCCTGTATGTTGTGTGAAGGCGATCACGCCATTCACTGATGTCCATTCTTAGATGAGGCGAAGAGAGTTTTGGAAGATCGTCCGGTATCACCGTTACGACTTCCTCCTGGATACCAAAAACTCGTGCCTAATCCCTCGATAGTTGAAAATACAGCTGGCCCGCTCAAGTGGTCGGCTGAAGCGTCAGTCACTGAAAATGAACCTACTGAATCCAGACCGGACGAAAGTCCAAAGGTCGATAGGCAGTTGACCCGGTTCTACCTTCAGAAGTTTCATCTTCAAATGACACCGTCGCCGAAGAGTCATCTTCATGCGACACCCTCACTGAAGAGAATAAGGATGACACCATCCAGGTTCTTTTCATCAGCACCGACTCTGATGAGCGTCAGGGCAATGCGCCCATTCCTTTATCGCAGGAAGGAACATCATCAGGGTCATATCCGGCCGTATATTCGGTCCCACCACCAAGCAACCTGGTTGTATCCTTTGATTGGAATCAGCTAGGCAGACCCCGGTTACCAGCCAGTGTACCATTCAGAATCATTGTCCAGATGTATAGAATGATCATGGCTGGTACTATCATTGATGAAGGGGCGTCTGTGAGTATCCTTTCCTCTGTTGCTTGGAAAGCACTGGGTTCCCCGGCGCTTTTACCTGAGTTAAGAAATCTCTCAGGTTTTGATAAAGGAACCAGTCGACCATTAGGAATCCTCCCCAATGTGCCTGTCACGTTGAAAGGGAAGACCGTTAATTTAAACGTGATGGTCGTCCAAGGACCCTTGGATTATAACCTACTCCTTGGACGCGACTATATTTATTGCATGGGAGCGATAGTCTCCTCACTCTTTAGAGTAATGCGTTTTCCACACGAAGGAAGGGTGGTCAAGCTCGTAGACCAACTTTCGTTTCCGGGATCTCGCATCGCAAATAGTCAAATACCATTCCTAAATGGTCTGTTCACACAAGATTCGCCTCCGCCCCCAGTCCTCCTTCCCGATGAGTGCGAGTGATTCGGAAAGAAAGACTGGAACCCAGGGGGCATGCACCCTGGTCTGCTTCGGGCAGAAGAAACCCCGGGTATAAGGCAGAATTTCCGCAGAAGAATATGACTAGTCCGTACCCCGTCCATGGATGGAAGAGGGGTTGTTCTGGAATAGTATTCTTTTGTTAAAGTTATGTGTTTGGCAAAAGAGTCATTCACCTTTGTCTAAATAGGTGGGCACTGCCCAAGTAGGAATTCCCTTTATTGTAACAAGTAGTGACCATCTTTGGGGAAAAGCAAGCCTCACCCATCAAAACAAATGTTTTGGAGGATAAGTAGGGGCAGCCTCCAAATAAGGAGATTCTATTGTTGTGACAGAGGGTAACCATCTTTGAGTAACCCAATGATAGACATCGCCGAAGAAAGAGATTGATTTGCGGCAGCAAATAGAACCCTCTTCGGATAATAAGAAAGAGACAAGCCTCCCTCAATAATACCAATGTTTTGTCTTTGAGTAGTGTTCTTCTCTTGTCACAAATAGCTGTTCGTTAAAAGTTGGGCCGACGGGAAGACAAGTACCGCATAAGACCTTTTAAAATAACGAGAAGACTAGTATCGTTAACATTAGATTGGCAAGATGACAAGTAGCTGTGAACACCCAAAGAAAAGTAGAGGTAGGGGAGAGGAGGGGCAGCCTCGAAATTCTATCCTATACCTGGGGGCATGCAAACTTTTGGAATGTAAGCAAGGGACGACTATTTATTTTTAAAATTTTTAGGTCCTCCCTTTAAACCTGTAGGTCTAACCCTTTAAACTCGTAGGATTAGCCGTTTCCGACCTTGCATGAAGAAAGCCTGTGGGGCAAAGTTAAAAACTTGCCAAAATTGGAGCATAGCTTCGTGAGATAAAGCTCCTTAAAAAATAGCTATCTCACAGGAGGCGTTCTTATTATGACTGGTATATCGAGCAGTTTTAGCACATAGTTCATGCTCGTTGAAAAATAAACGCAAGATCCGAGCAGTTTTAGCACATAGTTCATGCTCGTTAAAAAATAAACATAAGTTTATGAGCAGGCTTTCCTTCAGAGTTCAAGCTCATTCAGAAAAAACGAACCGGTAAATAACCTTTTGAGATCGTAAATTCATCAGCCATAAAAGCCTTGGTCGTGTTTGTGCACCGTCACCTCCACTGTTCATTTGGCCGATCATTCACCTCCATTTGTGTGTTTACCTCTTTTGAGAAACAGCTGCGAAGAGTGATTTCACCTAGCCATCCTTGTGACACTGCCGTGATTGGAAAATTCCAATTTGTACCTGGAATCTGCTGCTATCCCTGTTTATCACTAGTTCCTCAAAAGACGAGTCTTCTTTGAGCTCTTTTCACTGACTCGTAAAATATGAAAAGTTTGCCGAGTTTTGGCCTTCCAGCTCGTTAAACGACCGGAACGCTATCCCTCCTCTAGATTTTAATCTTTTTTGGACCTGAGGGATTATTGCACAAAAAGATCGAGCGCTTGTTTTGTTCGGCTCGTTAAAGCAATCGAAAACTCATCCCTTCTGTATTGTTTTATACTTTTTCGGACTTAAGGGATTAGATGACGAAAAAGGAATTATGGAGTTAACTTTCTGTACCTTTTCAGACTCTCTAAAAATGAAAAGGACCGAGTTTTCATTGTCGTTAGACTCGTTAAAATGATTAAATAGCGACAAACTTGTCTTTAGACGAGAACGAGTTTCCCTATCGCTAAGCTCGTTAAATCATAGCGATGGGCTTGCCCGAAGGGCAGGTTATAGAACAAGCATATGTTATCCTCCTCAAGCTTGACAAAAATAAAGAGGTACTGGTCAGAAATGACTGGGGAAAAATTGGGAGAACATCAAAGCTTAATGGTAGCAAGTCACTCTTGAACATGACACTTTTCCTCCGTTCCACATCGGGTTGGGTTGTTTCATTCACCGGTCTCATCACCATGGTCTTCGCCAAACCATCCACATTTGGGGTAATGCTACCGATCCATCGCATCAGTGTCGTTATATGTTCAAGAGGGTTCATTCTGAAAGTGTCAACCGTGTCCCATCCACTGCCATACATTATCCTTCATCCATTCATGATCGCCACCCTGAATCATATATCACAGTTTGTTTTCACCTCCACTAAAATCATTAGCTCCGTTCCGTGTCATTGATGTGGGATTCATTAAGGCCCTCCTTTGACGGATCGCTTCTTGTCGACTTCAGCTCATTATCCAAGAAGTTGATCTAGGAACAACCCCATCAGTACTTTGAAGCTTGCATGCCTCAATGGCAAGTTTCTCACTTCCGGCGACAGGTATACATCAATGACCTTCGACCAGAAGATTTTGCGTGGCGTTCGACGCCAAGTCCTTTATTCACGCCACGTGAATTGTACTGCAGTACCTTGAGGGTCATTATCATTATCGGTGAGTCCTCTCGCGCTTGTTAACGGTTTTCATCATTGACCGGTAATCAAGCGATGTCTTTCCATGTTCGACTTCAGCGAAATTCTCACATGGATCGACTTGTACTTAGAGTGAAGATCGAACGAGTTTGAAGACCCCGGATCTAGTTTCATCCATCCAGGCTGCGATACATATTCAGGAAATATAAAAGCATTTGTCATGTACATCATTGCAGCAGATGATCATCCTACTCAAAGGATGATAATTTCAGCAGAAAATTATCAGTCTACCATCAGACGATCGTCTGTTCTATGTACCAAAATGTATTTATAAAGCTGAGCATGGGAATGCCCGCCTCAGCTAGATCATGAAAACAGAATGAAAAATAATGTATTGTATTGTATTGTATTACAGGGCACCTCTCAGCACTTGAATGAACTTCGGACCCTCTGGATAAAGCATTTCACCCGATAAACGGCCTCATACTTTAGGGGGCAACTGTTATAGACATTTTTGTGCCTCGTAACATGGAGCATGAAATGTCGATAATTACAGGGATCCTCAGTCCCTAAACATGTTGTTCTTACCCCTAGAAGAACAAGGTCAGCAAACCACAGCACTTCCCATCAGTTCTCCACCTGAAAACACTCAAAAACAGGCTATTTTTGGATCATGTCAGCTGCTCCACTGAGCATCTGCGCTGGAATGCAACTGCTCCTCCTTGTACCTGCGCTGAAAGTCAAATCTAATGAAGGCTACCTGCGCTGGGCGAGATTGGCCAAGTGGCACAGTCATTCTGCAAGGTGTCAATTGCCCAGGAAGCTTCCAAACTGACACTTGGTTCATGGGATTCGCCCTGTGATGAGTAAGAGGTACTTGATCTCCATGTGTAAGCAAGGATCTCCAAGTGGACTCAAGAACTGAAGTTTAACTGAAGAGGGAGAGGACACAAGGCAGCTTTATGTCAGTCTCAAGCTGACTCATCCTTTCTTCTTCTCTCCTATATATAGAGCTCTTCTATGAGGTCTAAGGAGGCTGGAATTTTGTGCAAAGCAAGGAAGTGCTGTTGGTTTACAGTTAGAGCTATTGGGTGATTGCTTTTATAGAGGTGAAGAGGAGATTTCTTGCTGCTGGGGAGGTGCTGCTGGATTGGAGCCATTGATGGTTGTAACCTTCTCAGAACCCTGTTACTTTTATCAATAAAGCTTTGAATGTTCTCCTATATACTTGTATTGCATTGATGTATTGTATTTACTTGTATATTTGATTCACTCTAATCCATGCATCAGTTATGAGTACATGTATCTTGTAGTTTTCTTCTCTCTGTTGTGCAGGATCTGTGTGTAGCTGGACCGGCAAAGGGAGCAAGGAGCTGGGAACAAGAGACCAAGAGAGAGGATAAGGATCGACAAAAGCGAAAGACACCGGTTGGTTAATCTTTTCTTCCTTCTCTCTGTACTTTCATAAAGGAAAACATTAAAGCTTTACTTTCAGTTGTTGCTAAAGACTGTCACCTTTAGAGTAGGGATAGGGTCATCCGAGTCGGATACTTTTCCCCACAACACCTATAGGCTTAAATCCTTTATCCATAGGAAGCCGTGTCTGCCACCCTATCGATCGCAATGCACTGAACATAGCATTCGGGAAGATTGAATGTCGTACCTTAAAATGTATTCTGCAGTTTTGTGATTGGTTTGGTACTCCCTCTACCTAGATCTCCAGAGTAGCCCCTTTCATTCCTTTTCAGACTCCTTAACGGAAAAGGTCCATCTGAGCACTTGTCACTTTAGGTTCATTAAAAATCGAAGGAGACTAGAGTCATCTTTTTTTTTTTCTCGACTCTTAAAAGCTGAAAAAACAAGTTGTGTCAAAGCGTCTAAAATTAATTTAATTCGGAAACATACTTCCCCTTTATTTTAGTTGATCAAGTAATCCGAAATCGTGGAAGAAAGTCAATTGAAACCCCGTCGTTCGCGGAGGCTTACGAGTCAACCGTCTTTGTCTCCGGAATCGAAACCAGTACGGACAAAGCGAACTCGTTTAACCGGTTCCAAATCTCCTATTAATGTTATAGCAAGTGTTCCAATGACATCAGAGACTCTGGTTACTCCAAAAATTTCTAGAATCCCTGCCTCTACAGAAGAAGTTCAGCAGCCACAGAAGGACAGTGATACTGATCCTAGTTTGAGAGTAAACACTTGTGTTACCAAACCAGTTCCATCTACAACCGGTTCGGAGAGTCTTACTCTTCAAACATCTATCTCTGCCGATTTCACACCTTCTTTGGCACCAGAAATATTTTACAGACCTGACGGTCTTCCCCTTCCACCTCGTCTAATTGCCATAGAATAAATTGTAGAAGATCCTCAAACAAGTACTCGAACGCAATTTGGAGTCGGGATCACACTATATCCTTCTTCGTCGGAAGTTAGTCTACCACCAGCGGAAGCTCCTGTAGAATCGCTAGGTAATATTTTGGATAGACTACAAATGTCTGAACAACCGTCAACATCTAGGACTGTGTCGTCTGACACAGCGACGACAGAACTCCCTGCTATCACTCCGACAATGTTCGCTGGTATACCATTTGTCCCGACTAGCTCTCAGCCGCTAGAAGGAGCCCATTCAGGGGCTATTTCAACAGTATGGTCTGTTCCTATTTGTTCATTCAGAATAATATCCGGAAACTCTTATGTTGAGTCTCAACAAATTGATCCATTTGGAAATCAATTTGGGCAGTCCGGCCCCCAAGGGCAAACCATTCCCTTGAGTTCTGGATTACCACCGTATGGGGGGCAGTATGCCCTTTCATTATCCCCTCTGGGAGGATATCCGTACGTGAGTTCACAACAACATTCAGGTTATACTAGAATTACCTCAAGCGGTTGGGTACCTATACTACCTCAACAACCAAGAGTTGTATATTCGATGCAACAATGCTTGCCTATGTCAAACATACCGACTACGCCAACTATTGTGACGGTGTAGCAAGTTCAAACACTCCCTATCATATGCCAACCTCAGGTTTCTCATGTTGTAATGCAACAGCCCCTTGACCCTGCAACTCAACCACAATCGCCGACTGGTGGAATGACACAGGTTCAGGCGGGTACAATTACCCCTCATCTTGGTCAAACTGTTAGTATCAGTCAACAGCACATGGCTTCACAACCATGGCTAGTACAATACCAACAACCGTAATTCCAACAAGTATACCAAGGTTTTGAGCAACAAATCTTTGCTAATAGTGGGCATCCGTACATCCAAAATGATCAAAATCAACCATTTTAAAATGGTCATGCCCACCAACCTTACCAAAGTTACCAGCATCAAATGCATTATGATGGTATGCAAAGACCAACTGCTCAGGCAATCCCATCTTATCTTGGGTATGCTTCACCTAACCTGAACCAACAGTTACCCTTTGTGGCAACTTTGGAGTTACCTGATTTAAACCGGTTAACCAACGATCCAATTGCTTACGCCCCTTGGTGGCCAGCGATTCCGCATAAACTTCCATCGGATATTCCTAAATTTAATGGAAATCCGGGTGAAGATCCATCGAATCACGTGATGACCTTTCATCTATGGTGTTCATCAAACACCCTAAATGATGATTCGATAAGACTTCGCCTCTTTCAGAGGACATTGACGGGTCCAGCGGAAAAATGGTACATCGAATTGCCTAGAGCTTCGTTTGAGAACTTCAGCACCTTAGCCACAACCTTTTTAACCCATTTTCAGTTACCAATAAGGTACGAAACAGGAACAGAACTTCTTACCAATTTCAAACAGACGACAGCCACTCACATATCTGATCATATACATGAATGGTGACGTCGTCGTTGAATGGTAAAAACGTATGTCCCCGATCAGCTCTTAGCTGAATGGTTTATCAAGTCATTACTACCTTCCATCACGGAAGATGTGGCAAAGGGGGGAGTCGTAACAGAAGAGCAAGTTATCTCTCGTGCGCAATATCTGGACTTGATTTACACTCAGTCTGGCACGCTCTATGATAAAATACCTGACGCCCCTAGATTGGAATTCTCAATTCCTCCTCCTCCTAAACCAAACAATGACTCTCATGCTGGCGATGGCGTGATTGGCACAACAGACACGAAATCGACAAAGGCTACATCCAAAAAGGCTCGTAAGATTTCAAGTCAAAATGCAAAAGATGAACTTCTTGCTTTGGAAGTAAATGCCATATCGATAGATAAAGGCAAAGAAACCAAACAACCAGGAAGCAAGAAGAAAGGCAAAGGGAAGAAGAAGAAACAGGAGGAAACGTCACCTGAAAAATCTTCTTCAAACCCTCCTGGAGATAGGAAACCAAAAAATCCATGCTTGATATGCGATGAGGATCATTGGACCACAGGTTGTCCACACAGAGCTGAGGTTAAAAAATTCTTTAAGAATTCGAAAACCACGGCGATGTTAACTGATCCATTTCCAAATCCAGGAACAAATCTGGTTGAAAGGGAAAATGCTTCCCCGTCTCAAGTGCTAATGTTGTCGGTTTCAAAACAGCAAAATGATGCTTTGATATCGACAAGGAACAAGGATTATGGGAATCCACAGCTGTCGAACAACAAGGATAAAGATCAACCAAGTAGTTCGACAACAACTTCGACAGAAGTTGTGCCACCCACCATTCCTGAATTGACGATAAAACTGCCAAAGGGAGTAGTACACAAATCGACATTTAATCAATGCGCTAGAGCGGCACAACATTATAATATAGTGGAAGATTTGGCCCAATCGCCATCCGCTATGTCGACTCTTGAAGTACTACAGAATTGCCCATCCCAAAGGCAGGCTTTATTATCGGCCATTGGTGGGATTGACCCAAAGGATTCCAATCTTGTATCCTTCGATCATAAAGGATACGATCCTCAATTACCAGCTCAACTAGCTTTCCTTGTTCAAGTGAAAGCCCTCAACAAAACTGTTCATCGAACGATTATTGATGAGGGGGCATCTACATGCATTATGTCGATGAGTTGCTGGAAGACTTTAGGATCTCCAACCTTGTCGCGATCTTCGACGACATTAAAAGCATTCGACGGAAGGACATATACCCCATATGGTATCCTAAGTAACTTGAAAGTCGAACTAGGAGGGAAAACGGTAGAAGTAGATGTTGAAGTCATCGATGGGAATCTTGATTACAACATCCTATTAGGAAGACCATGGATATATGCCATGGCAGCTGTTGTGTTGACCTATTTTAGAAAGATTGCATTTCCCTTTCAAGGAGGGATTACAATCGTCGATCAACAAAACTTCCTCCCCAATGGTTCTCAAGTTACTGGAAGCATTCCCATGATCCATGGAAGCCCCCATTCGCTTCAGAATATCGAAGTAGGCCTACTAAAAGATCCTATACTAATGGGAACTTTCGCTCTTCCAACTCCAATCAATCTGGCAGAAGTAGCGTCGATAGGAACCTGCAACATGATATCTTCTAAAAGGATCTCAGAAAACGATATCGACATGGATCATGCAGTGGTTTTGCCCCCAAGCCCAATGGAAATATTGTAGCAATCAATGTTCCTAGCATGGGAGGCAAACCCAAATCAATGCTCATCAAGCGTTTGGATAGATAGGTCCAGAGAATATGGTACCCCTTCAGATCCTTGGTCGCAAGTGCATGTCACCGACAAAGGAATTGTCCAATCTATGGTAATTGAAGGGACACCATGGAATGATTCCCACCATCGTTCCCTTCTTCCGGATTGTGGAGAAGATAATCAAGATGACCTGTATCATCCTTCAGTTTTTGAATTCCTATCAAATACTGTAAACGCGGTGGATTCTGAGCGAAACTTGTCCAATATTGAAGAGACTATCGCCATAAATATCTCGACCAAAACAGATGTTGTAGAGAATATTTATGTCGGCAAATGTTGTTCTCCTTCAGAACTAGAGATATATAACGGTCTTTTTCACGAATTCAGAGATGTATTTGCTTGGTCATATGATGAAATGCCAGGCATTGACTCGAGTATTGTTGAACACGAAATTAATATGTATCCAGATGTCAAACTAGTACAACAACGGCTACGGTAGGTGCAACCCAAGAAAGCTGCTGCCATTAAGGCAAAATTTGAAAAACTTCTCCATGTTGGTTTCATCTACCCAGTTCCTCTAACCGATTGGGTATCGAATATTGTCCCCGTTATGAAAAAACAAGGAACAATTAGAGTGTGCGTCGATTATAGGGATGTAAATCAAGCTTGTCCAAAGGACAACTACCCTACACCCTTCATTGACCAGATAATTGATGAATGCGCCGAATGTGAAATCTTTTCATTCATGGATGGATTCTCCGGGTATAATCAAATAAATATCCGCCCACAGGACCAGTCAAAGACTGCATTTATTTGTCTGTGGGGCACATTCGCATATCGAAAATTACCCTTTGGTTTAAAGAACGTAGGGGCGACGTTTCAGAGGGCAATGAATTATGCCTTCCATGACATCAAAAACATCATGCAACCATACCTCGACAACCTTCCGGCTCATTCACGAAAGCGGACTGATTACCCGCAACATTTAAGAGCGATATTTCTACGTTGGCGACACTAAAAGATACGACTCAATCCACAAAAATGTGTATTTTGCGTCAGTTCTAGTCGTTTACTTGGCTTTATAGTCTCAAAGGACAGGATTCATCTCGACCCATGTAAGGTCCAGGCAATCATAAATTTGCCTCCACCTTCGAATTTGCTTCAGATTCAGAAACTCCAAGGGAAAGCGAACTTTCTGAGGAGGTTCATTCCAAATTACGCCGAACTTGCTAAAGGTTATACACATCTTTTGAAAAAGGAAGTACCCTTTGTCTGCGATCAGGTTGCACAAGCTTCCTTTGATGCTTTAAAAGATTCCCTAATGAAAGCATCATTAATGTATGCCCCTGATTATCAAAAAGATTTTAACCTGTATCTGGCTGCAGCGGATACGACCATCGCAATGGTTTTAGTTCAAGAAGTCGATGGAATTGAACATCCTATATATTATTTAAGTAAAAACTTAAATGATACAGAAAGAAAATATTCTTACATTGAAAAGCTAGCACTCGCAGTTGTTCAAGCGATACAGAGATTTCGACACTATGTCCTCTTTCGGAAAACTACCATTCTGTCAGATTGCAACCCCATGACTTATATATTGTCGCGACAGTTGCTGGGGGGAAAATATTCAAAATGGATAGCAATCCTACAAGAGTTTGATCTGGAATTTGTAAAATCCAAGTCAAAGAAAGCTCTAGTTTTTTCAGAGTTATTGTGCGATCTGCCATCGTCGTCCAACGATGACACATCCGAAGAAACAATCGTGGATGAAAGTTTGTTTCTGATATCTGCAAGTAATGAGTGGTATGGAGATATAATCATTTATCTCCAAACTCAATAATACAGGCCAAACACCTCCCACTCCAAAAAAAAACGTATTCGATACCAAGCAAAAGACTACATGATCGTCGGTGATACACTGTACCGTCGTGGTATCGATACAGTTCTAAGAAGGTGCCTCACCCATGAGGAGGCCGAAAAAGTCCTGAATGATTGTCATTCAGGTGCGTGTGGAGGGCATCAATCTGGATATGCTACGGCACAAAAAAATCTTACGAGCAAGATACTTCTGGCCAACAATGTTCAAAGATTGCATAACCGCAGTCAGAAGTTGCCATGCTTGTCAAATTTTCGATAGCAAAACCAGAAGACCACCCACACCTCTGCAACCAATAGTTGTTGTTGGGACATTTTCCAAATGGGGCATCGATTTCATGACATGTAACCCCACCTCGACCAGGGGGCATGGGTACATCATAGTCGTAGTTGACTATTTTACCAAATGGGCCGAGGCGATGCCTACATTAGATAATACTGGTGAAACAACTGCCCTCTTCTTTTTCAATCATGTAGTCACCAAATTCGGCGTGCCGCAGGCTATAGTCACAGATCATGGATCGCATTTTCTCAATCACATGATGGTCGAATTAGCTGCCAAACTAGGGTTGTCTCACGACAGCTCTACTCCATATTATCCGCAACTCAATGGACAAGTTGAAGCAATCAACAAGGTCCTCAAACGCATGCTGTAAAGGATGATTGTAGTTCACAAAAGAAGATGGCACCTAATCCTGTACTCAGATTTTTGGGCTTACCGAACATCGGTAAGGAATGCAACCGGGTTCACACCTTTCCAACTGGTATATGGCCTGGAAGCAGTCTTACCAATCCAGTGTGAAATCTTGTCTCTCAAACTCGCAATTGATCTCCTCCCTGGAACTTCAGAAGAAGAAGCTCGTTTCTTGGAATTAATCCAATTGCATGAAACCCTTCGTGATGCCTCTTTGGCTAACGAAGCCCATAAGAAACGAGTCAAGGCACAGTTCGACAAAAATGTCAAACCCTGTGTCTTCTCAGAAGGTGACTTAGTCTTGCTTTACGACCAAGAATCTGATAAATTGGGAGCAGGTAAATTTAAGTCTCTATGGATGGGCCCCTATATTGTTAAACGAGTTTTAGCAAAAGGAGCCTACGAGTTAATGGATTATGACGGAATTCCACTGGTGCAACCTCGTAATGGGTTGTACCTCAAGCGTTACTATGCGTAATGGTAACCTGTGTGCTTTTGTTATATTTTTGTTTTCACTAAAGTTTTTATTTTGGTCAAGTAATCCACTTTTTACATTTGTTGCAGATGTCAAACCTATTGGAGTCATGTGTTGGATATGCCGATGGAGCGAGTCGTAGTTCGTGGAACCTATCCACTGCAGCCTAGGCCATTTTTGATCCAAGCGGCGAGTTAGTAAGTTTGAGAGGTGTATGTATTGGTCGATCAACGAATAACATCGGTGAATATAGCGCATTGATAGAACTTCTCTCTGATGCCATCACACATGGTATACGCCGACTAATTGACAGGCTAGACTCACAACTCGTAATACTACAACTCAATGGTATATATTCCGTCCGAAACCCAGCTATTTATCGCATGTTCCTAAGGGTTAAGATTTTGGAAAGACAATTTGATCTTATTCAATATCAACATATTTCCAAAAACTTAAACACATTAACTGACTCATTAGCAAACTATGTGTTAGATAGACATTTGAAACATTTATAAAAAGAAACACACCATCAATGTTTTGCATGTGGATCATGTAGCTCAACCAAAATAAAACTCCGAAAATCAAAAATATATATAATTGTTTATGGTTTACAAATAATGTTCTATAACCAAGACAAAATCGGTCTAATGACCCAAAAACTCAAAATGCTAGGGGGCACCCTAGTCTAATGATGCTCGTGATAGAAAGTCACAGCCTGTGCGATCATGCGTAAGAGACGAGTCCATCGTCTGGGCACACCAGTAGTATGTTGCTGTAACCGCAAAGGTAGCTCGTCGGTCCTCACATCTAGAATACCGAGAGTGAGGCCCTCAACCTGCTCCTGTAATGCTGTGAGAGTCTCAGCCACATCGAGGTCACGAAGAATAACCCTTCCGATAGCCTCTCCTGCTGGGGCAACAGCTGGTACTCTCAGGCGAACTACTAGACAAACGGGACCAACATCTGCATGTACACATGAGTTTGATTAAAGTCTTGATAGAATAAAGCACAAGGACATTATAAACAAAAAACGATAAATAGGAATATGGTCAAAGATTTTACCAATGGCGCCCCACTGCTCGCCATCTGTCATTACTAAATATGGATCACCCTGGAAGTCCATGCCAGCGAAGGTATAAGAAAATGAAATCTGAGACTAGCCAGCATGCCTAGACATATGGTCAACCCATCTCTGCATACGTGGTTTAGTAGGAGAAGGTAAATCGAGTGCGATGTACTGCGACTGCATCAATGGTATCTTCTCCAAGGCAAAGGCGGTCAAAATAGAACCATATCCAAAGTTCTTCAACCTCTCGCTCTTTATCTTGGTCAATTGTTCTTTCATCACAAGAAGTACTGCTTCGCACCAGTTGAACACCTTCGGTTGGAGGCATTCCAAGGCATGCTGCATTTAAGATCGTTGGCTACATGAAGAGCCGCACCACCGTGTTGGAAATACTGAGAGGGGGGGTGAATCATTATTTCTTTTTCCCACTATTGTTTTACCAGTTAAAACATATATATTCAGAACACAATATGAATAGCAAGAATAAATGCTTTTATTAATATAACTGTGCAGTAAAGTAAATACAATATATAGATGGTCACAATCGGTTACCAAGCTCCAACTTGGACTTTGGTGAGGCTCCAACCTCCAGAGCACCAACTCTATTTTCCCAAGACACCAATCTTGGACTTAAGAGCACCAACTCCAAAGGACTTCAATCCTTCCTGCTTTTGAGGCACTAACCCCAAGGACTCCAATCCAATCTCACTTCTGAGGCACCAGCCTCAAGGACTCCCATCCTTCTCATTTTTAAGGCTCCAAACCCAAGGACTCCAATCCTTCTGCTCTCAGAACTCTTCTCTGCTGAGTTCTGTCTATTTACAGCTTCACTGTAGTCTCCAAACTACAGTATCAATGACAACCATGTCTTCTTATGGATGAGTCTTCACAACTCTTCACACTGCCCACGCATAGTCTCCAATAGCCTTTTCAGCTGTTGCTGCCTCTATAACTTCCGCTGCTTCTGCAGCCTCCGCTGCATTTACTACCTCACACTCTAGTTCTTCACCCCCACAACAGCTCCAACAGTGTTCAACAGCCGCAGCAGTGTTCACTAGCAAATTCAAACAATGCTCCACCACCTCTGCTGCTTCTGCTACCTCATCTTCTGGCTTGCTTGCAACAACCATCCCCAACACATGCAGTCCTCTGTTTACTGTTTTATGCATACCTGTCTTTGTCCATTCGTTTCCTATTTCTTGCTGGCTCTTCAGCTTCCTTCTCGCCTGCTTCAACTTCCTCACTTGTTGGCTTGTTTGTCGCTGCAGCTTCCTTTGTCCATTCGTTTTCACAGGACATGTTGAATCAATGAGCAAGGATCAAGTCATCCGTAGAGAACACAAGTTCAAAAACTTGTAACAGCGCTGCTTTGCCAATGATTGTGGGCATACACAGGGATGGCATTTTTTAACAGACAGCCACGTCCTTATCATAATCATAATCGCCATGATTTGGTCTCCCACACTATCGGGACTGTTCCTCACAGTATTTTCGCCTCCACATTTAAGAATCAGAGCCACCCTTTTATCACCGCTTTTATGTCTATCGAAAGCTTTCCTTAGGCTATGTGCCTTCTATAAACCTTGGACTTACTTAGAATCAGAGCCACCTTTTTATCGGCGCTTTTAATCACCCATCGGAAGCCACCGCCCAACCGTGTCCACACATACAATCAACACAAGCATTTCAATATATGTCTTAAGGCTTAAACCCACAGCCACATATAATATATGGGAAACATCATAAAACCCCTTTATAAAGATTTCGGTCACATATACATTACTACACAGGAACCCATGTAAATCCGCTCAAATGAACATTCACGGATTTCAAATCTTATCCGCCTACCTTTATAGTTATCGGCGGGTCCAAATTTCGGCGACCACAATAAATCCCTTTACTCCGACCTCCGATGAGGAGCGGACCCGATGCTCTTTTAGACTCCCTTCTATACTAGTTTCGGGTCCGATGTATATCGGCGCTCGCTTGTCGGTACCTCCGAAATGATACAAGTCCTCCGCGGACCCGCTATGCTTTCTATTTTTCTTGATAAGAGTTTCGGATCCGGATTTCGCTGATGCGATAAGGATTCTCTACTTCACGGACCCGATATGCTTTCTATTTTGCTTGATAAGAGTTTCGGCTCCGGATTTCGCTGATGTGATAAGGATTCTCTGCTCTGCGGACCCGATATGCTATGCACCACAGTTTATATTTTATCGCATCTGCCTCCGCCCAAAGGTAATTCGTCGGCGATCGGCGATCGCTCGTCGCGGGTTATATCTGTGTGCATCCGCCGATACAAAACCGGACCCGATCTCCCTTTAGGCTACTCTCTAATATGACTTCGGCTCCGGATATCGGAGCTCCCCACTTCGCAAGCAATTCTTTATCGGACCCGATCTCGCTTTAGGCTTCTCTCTAATATGACTTCGGCTCCGGATATTGGAGCTCCCCACTTCGCAAGCAATTCTTTATTGGACCCGATCTCCCTTTAGGCTACTCTCTAATATGACTTCGACTCCAGATATCGGAGCTCTCCACTTCGCAGTCCCGAAAGGCTCCACTCCTCCGATCTCCCGATCGCCGATTAGATCGGGACCGTCGATCCGGATTAGTGATCGGACGGCTCACAGCTCATCGCACTATTCCCATGTCTCCTGGACCGTTGATCTGGAAGGTCAAATGGCTCCTGTGTATGCTCTTGTCGTTCTGATGGAAAGTCTGGGCATGTATATATTAGTAGTTCATTTGATTGCCATCAAATGAATTCCTATATGCTCCGATAGCTCCGATGGCTTGGTGGCTTTGTCTGCTCCTCTTGTCTCCGTCTACTCCTCTTGGCCTGGTAGTGTCTTTCAAAGACCACCTCCTTGCATATATGTCTGTTTCTGCATATATATATATATATATATATATATATATATATATATATATATATATATATATATATATGGGTCGGCTATACTGATGGCCTTTACTCCTATCTCTTCATGAATCTGCTCTGCATCCCCTTGGCTTCATGTCATCCTCTAGTATCCAGAATATTGCCATATTGACATCAATGACAACCTAGTTCAACACACCAGCCATCCTACCAAAAGTAAACAGAATGGTCCTGAGGGACCTGTTAGTGACATCACGGATGATGATCTTGCCGTCTTTACTCGGCTGAGATCCTTCTCTGCAGTATCGGCAGACATAATCTCTCACAGAATCACCTCCTCAAGCCGAACCTGACAAAGAGATGGGGGCACCCCGCCTCGACAAGCCATTCAAGAAATAGATGTCTACTACAGTCAAGGGGATAGATTTGCCCCTGATCTGGAAAACCTGATTGGTAGGATCCCAAGCATCGAGCAAATACTGCAGTAAGTTGATCTGCTATCTCATGCTAGAAATGTGGAAGAACTTCAGCAAGCCACAGTTCCGTAGCACGTTCACTGTAACTGGATCATGTAGGGCAAGCATGTCCTCTTCTTCATGCTCACGTTCTCACCATGTAATGGTCATCTTACTCCAAAGATCTCTGAAAAACAAACAAGAGAGGAGTTAGATCCTAATTTTGGTGAGAAACAGGCAAAATTTCCATAAAAAATTGTGCATCAAATTCCCTTTTTGCGCCCAACGCACCTGCAACAATGTTCTAGGTGTGTTGAATGTCAGATAGCCTTTAGACAGACCAACATTCAATGCAGTTTTTGATACACTGAGGGTGCGCTGATGGCAGAATGAGTTCTTTAAACCCCAGGGACTCATAAAATCTAGGAATCAAGCTCAAAATGCAAAATGGAAACCATGAAATGAGAGAGCTCAGGTTTAGCTCCTACCTGGTCCAAATGGCGCCGAGAATCGTCCACAGAATCTCCCGAAATCAGCTGATGAAAATCGAGGGGGAAAAGCACCTCCAAAGCTCCAACAAACCAAGTTCAAATGAAATGGTAAAATGAGAGGTAAAAAACACTTTTTCATTACTTTTACGTAGTTCAAAGTAAAATATAAGTGTTCTAACTCATTTCCAAGCATATGTTGTTCATTTCTGACTAGTTTGATGAAGCAGTTGAAAATACAGTACGATCTTTGAAAGGACAGAGCTATTTATGGTAAAATCAAAACAAGACTGGATTAATTGAGCAGTTTTAGCACATAGTTCAAGCTCGTTAAAAAATAAACATAAGACATGAGCAAATGTTTCCACCTGCGTTTAAACTCATTAAAAAATGAACTATTCCCCGGTAAATAACCATCGTGAATGTAGTACTTCAGCCGTTAAAGCCTTGGTCGTATTTGCACCGTCACCTCCACTTTTCATTGGCCGATCATTCACCTCCATTTGATTGTTTACCCATTTTGAGGAACAGCTGCGAAGAGTGATTTCACTAGCCATCCTTGTGACACTGCTGTGATTGGAAAATTCCAAACCTTACCTGGAATCAGCTGCTACCGGTTTTATCACTCTTTCCTCAAAAGACGAGTCTCCTTTAAGCTCTTTTCAACTAAATCGTAAAATATGAAAAGATTGCCAAGCCATTGGCCTCTCCAGCTCGTTAAAGGGACAGGAAGTGCTATCCCTCCTATAGATTTTAATCTTTTTGGACCTGAGGGATTATTACACAAAAATATCGAGCGCTTGTTTTGTTCGGATCATTAAAACTATCGAAAATTCATCCCTTCTGTATTGTTTTATACTCTTTCAGACTTAAGGGATTAGATGACGAAAAAAGAATTTTGGAGCTACCTTTACGTTCCTTTTCAGACTCTCTAAAATTGAAAAGGACCGAGTTATCTTTGTCGTTAAACTCGTTAAAAAGATTAATAGCGACAAACTTGTCTTTAGACGAGAACGAGTTTCACTGTCGCTAGGCTCGTTAAAACATAGCGATGGGTTTGCCCGAAGGGCAAATTATAGAAAAATCATATGCTATCCTCCTCAAGCTTGACAAAAATAAAGAGGTATTGGTCAGCAATGACTGGGGAAAAATTGGGAAGAAAACTCAAAGAAACTTTGTTGGTAGCAAGTCACTCTTGAACATGACACTTCCACTCCGTGTCCGAGTCGGGTTGGGTTGTTTCATTCACCGGTCACATCAGCATGGTCACGCCATACCATCCACATTTGGGGTTAATGCTACCAATCCATCGCATCAGTGTCGCTGATATGTTCAAGAGAAGTCATCCAGAGAAGTCACCTGTGTCTCACACACTACCATACATTATACTCCATTCTTTCATGACCGCCACCCTGAACCTTATATCACCAGATCGTTTTCACCTCCATCAAAATCATTTGCTCCGTTCTGTGTCATTGATGTGGGATTCATTAAGGCCCTCCTGTGACGGATCACTTATTGTTGACGTCAGCTCATTATCCAAGAAGTTGATCTAGGAACACCCCATTCAGTACTTTGAAGCTTGCATGCCTCAATGGCAAGTTTCTCACTTTTGGTGACAGGTTTACATCAATGGCCTTTGACCGAAAGATTTTGCGTGGTGTTTGACGCCAAGTCCTTTATTCACACCACGTGAATTGTACTGCAATACCTTGAGGATCATTATCATTATCGGTGATTCCTCTCGCGCTTGTTAACAGTTTACATCATTGACTAGTAATCAAGCGATGTCTTTCCATGTTCGATTTCAGAACATTTCTCACATGGATCGACTTGTACTTCGAGTGAAGATTGGACGAGATTGAAGACCCCGGATCTAGTTTCATCCATCCGGGCTGCGATATATATTCAGGGAAATAAAGACATTAAATGTACAACATTGCAGCACAGATAATCATCCTGCCAAAAGGATGATGGCTCTATCAGAATCATCAGTCTACACTCAGACGATTGTCTATCCTATGTACATGAAAATGAATTTATAAACTTGAGCATGGGAATGCCCGCCTCAGCTAGATCATGAAAACAGTATGAAGATAATGTATTGTATTGTATCTTATTACAGGTCTCCTCCCAGCATTGAAAGAACTTCGGATCCTCATAATAAAGAATTTCACCCGACACCAAAAGGTTAACGAACTCATACTTTAGGGGGCAATTGTTATAGACATTTTTGTGCCCTATAACTCCAAGCATGAAATGTCCATAAACAAAGGGCTCCTAAGTCCCTAAAAGTGTTGTTCTAACCCCTAAAGGAACAAGGTCAATAGATTACAGCTTCTCCCAGAAGTTCTCCACCAGAAACTGCTCAGAATTGGTCAAAACAGGTCATTGCAGCTGCTCCACTGGCTAGGTGCGTTGCATCTCACCCAAATTCACTGTGAGGGTGCGTTTCATTTCAAAACTCCCTTCTGTAGGGTGCGATGGGTGAGAAATGACAAATGGTAGTGTCACTCCGCGAGGTGGAGAGGCAATGGAAGCTTCCAGAATCTTCTCCTGTGACACTTGCCTCACTGAATTCGACCAAGGATGAGTAAGAGGCCCTCAGTCTCCAAGTGGAAGCAAGAACTGATAGAGAGAAGACACTAATCAAATCACAAGCTGACTCATCCTCCCTACAGATATCTATATATGGATCCCTCATCCCAGAGATCCAGAGACTGGAATTTTGCATATTGTAAGGAATTGCTGTTGGTTTCTAGAGACAAACATCAGATTGTTGGGTGATTTATGCTTTGTTTGAGGTGAAGAGGGGCTTCTTTGCTGGGAGGTTGATGCTGGGTCGGAACCAGTGGTTGTAACTCCTCCTGGATCTTTTCTTGTTTATCAATAAAAACTATTTGAGTTCTCCTCCATGCTTTTGTATCATTGATGCTTGTTACATTTGTATGGTTAACTTAAATCTGATCCTAAGTTGTTTATGAATATAGATCCATGTCTTTGTATAGTGCTCCTCTTCTGTGATCTTACATGTACTTTGTGAAGCTGGGCATGCAAGGGAGCAGGTAGCTGGAGACTATCAAAGAAGAGAGGGATTGGATCAAAGGATTAGCGCAAGGCACAGGTTGGTTCTTTCTATTCCTCTCTATCTATAATTCATAAAGGAAATACAAAAGTAGTTTTTCTCTGTTTGTTTCTAAGGCAGCTGTCACACCTTAGTGGGATAGAGCAGTTCTAAATAGACACTTTTCCCTGTAACATCCGGGTACTAAACAACATGAGTGTCTGATGAAGAATGGAAGAAGTTGTATCAGAAGGCAAAGAGCACAATATGATTGTGTGTCTTAGATTTAGTATTGCTGAATGTATCAGGGGAAGCTATGATTAAGGCTTTGTTGGACAAGTTAGGGACTTTGTACCAATCTAAGTCTCTAGTGAATAAACTATTCCTGCAGAAAACGCTATATAACCTGAGGATGAAATATGGAGACTCGGTGACAGAGAATATGAATGTGTTTAATACTGTGGTAAGTTAGTTATCATATGTTGATATCAAAATTTCAAATTAATATAAGTACATTAGTTTGTTGTTTTCTCTACTAGATTCGTGGGATAGTCTGGTTATTGCAATAGGTATAAATGTAACTGCTTGGCAGTTTAATGAAATAGTCTCATCCTTGCTGATGGATGAGATGAGACAGAAAAATATGGAGAGCCAGAATGGTGATGCCTTGTCTATATGAGGATGGTCCCATAACATAAACAAAAATAATTCATCAAGTGGGAGATCTAAATCTAGAGGAAGATCTAAATCTCTAGGAAAACATGTAAAGGTGGTGCGCTAGAATTGCAGAAAGGAAGGGCACTACAAAAGGGAGTGTAAATCTAAAGCTCCTGAAAAATTAAAAGGATCTGATGATGCTCCTTCTGCAGAGGAAAAAACCACCTCAGATGAAGGTGGGGATGTGTACTTAGCTTCTTCAAGTACACATGTAGATCACGAGGCATGGTTGATTGACTCAGGTGCATCATTTTAGTTCACTCCCCATAGAAAGTGGTTCTGCGAGTATGAGAAATATGATGGTGGTGATGTCTTCTTAGGGGATGACAGGAAGGCTATAATTGTTGGTCACGGAAAAGTAAAGTTGAAGTTGCAAGGTGGAAGGGTTAGAACACTTCCGGGTGTTCTGTATATTCCTACATTAGCTAGAAATCTGATTTCTATAAGCAAGTTGGATGATGCATGTGTAAAAATAGTGTTCGAGAAGGATACCTACAAGATGGTTCGAGGGGCACTGGTATTTATGCAGGGAGTTCGAATTGGAACTTTGTACAAGCTGAAAGGTAGCACTTTTGTTGATGGGTACAATAGCTCTGTGGTTCCTGAAAGTGGAGAAGAAAATCTAGTGGTCTTTGGAGAAAAGACAATGTTGTGGAATCAAAGGCTTGGACATATTGGGGAGAAGGTCCTTCAAATACTTCATGTTAAAGGTATGGTAGAAGGTATGAGTAATAGCTCTCTAGATTTTGATTTCTGTGAAAATTCTGTATATGGGAAGCAGAATCAAGTGAGTTTCCCCTCTGGTGGTAAGAGGGCGAAACAGATATTAGAACTTGTGCAAAGTGATGTGTTTGGATCTGTGAAGGTTCCATCACTGGGTAAGTCTGTGTACTATGTATCATTTATAGATGAATTCTCAAGGAATACATGGACATATTTCCTTAAGAAGAAATCTGAATTCTTTGACAGGTTTAAAGAATTTAAGGCTTTGGTGGAAAACCAGACAAAGAAGAAGATAAAGGTGTTGAGGATAGATAACGGTGCAGAGTTTTGTAGCAAGGAATTTGAATAATTCTGTACGAAGTGTGGTATAACATGGAAAGAGACTACTCCATACACACCTGAGAAAAATGGAGTTGCATAAAGAATGAACAATACATTGATGGAAGGGGAAAGAATCATGCTTAGTGGTGTCGGGTTAGGACAGGAATTCTGGGTAGAGGCGGTGGAGATAGCATGTTACCTGGTCAACAGATCACCTTCATCAGTGTTGGAGGATAAGACTCCACAAGAGGTATGGATTGGTAAGAAACCCTCTCTTTCACATCTAAGGGTATTTGGATGTGATGCATATGTACATGTTCCAAAGGAGAAACGAACCAAGTTGGATAGTAAATATGAAAAGTGCATCTTTATTGGGTATAAGGATGGTTTAAAGGGTTATAAGCTTTGGAACCCAGTAACAAGGAAGGTTGCGTATAGTCGAGATGCAGTGTTCAAAGAGGTAAAATATGTTATTAAACATGAAGTCCAACCAAAGGAACCTAAGAAGATAGAGTTTGAGCTTAAGGAGGAAGAATTAGACTCTACAAGAGAGGAGGGATCAGAAGATGAAGAGCCACAAACACTGGGTGTGAGAAGATCAGTTTGAGAAAGAAGGCAACCAGAAAGGCATAGTCCATCTTCTTTCTATTCAAATTATGCTTTATCTATTACTGACGATGATCCCAAAACTTTGAATGAAGCAGTAGATTCAGAGGATGACAAACTCTGGAAAGAGGGCATGGTTGATGAAATGTCATCTTTGCATAAAAATGAGGCTTGGGATCTGGTGGAGTTGCCGGCTGAAAGGAAACCCATTGGCAGCAAATGGGTGTTCAAGAAGAAGATAAATGCATAAGGAAAGGTGGAGAAATACAAAGCTTTGTTGTTAGCAAAAGGTTATTCCCAGGTGCCGGGAATTGATTTTGGTGATATCTTTTCTCCTGTTGCCAAGGTAACGTCTATTATATTACTTTTATCTATTGCTGTTGCTTTTGATTTTGAGGTAGAATAGATGGATGTGAAGAAAAAATTTCTTCATGGGGATCTGGAAGAGGAGATCTACATGAAGCAACCTTAAGGTTTTATGGTGAAGGGTGAGAAATAACTAGTATGAAAGTTAAAGAAGTCTTTGTATGGGTTAAAACAGTCACCGACAATGTGGTATCATAAATTTGATACATTTATACAGGAACTTGGCTTCACTAGAAGAAAAGAAAATCACTGTGTATTTTAAATTAATTCTTGATCGTGTTATTTATCTGGTCTTGTATGTGGATGATATGTTGCTGGTTGGAAATGGCAAAGAAATTATCCAGGATTTGAAGACCCAATTGTCCTCCAAATTCAACATGAAAGATCTTGGTGCTGCAAACTATATTTTGGGCATGGAAATTAAAAGAGATCGGGTGAAGAGGAATCTCTTGTTAAACCAGAGGAAGTATTTCGAGACAATATTACAGAGGTTTAATATGCAGGATAGTAAACCAGTGAATGTTCCTATTCCTGTAGGTGTAAATTCATCTGTTGAAGAGTGTCCCAAGACATAAGAAGAGGAAGAGGACATGTCCCGTGTCCCATATGAAAGTTCAGTTGGTATCCTAATGCATGCGATGGTCTATATTAGACCATGCATTGAACATGCAGTGGGAGTATTAAGCATGTTTATGTCAAAACCATGGAAGGAGCATTGGACAAAAGTGAAGCGGGGTTTTAGGTATTTGTGTGGCACTAGTGATTACGGTTTGTGCTACCAAGGAAGACCAGGATTGGACAGAGTGTTGGATATTCATGGCTTTGTTGATGCAGACTAGGTTGGAGATCTCAATCAAGAAGATCTACAAGTGGGTATGTGTTTAACCTATTTGGAGGTGCAGTCAGTTGGATGAGTAAGAAACAATCTGTAGTGGCACTATCAACTATAGAGGTAGAATACATGGCAACCACTAATGCAAGCAAGGAAGCAGTTTGGCTGTAGATTTTGTGTTCAGGTATGGTGTTAGTACAGGGAGCTATAAGGATAGACTGTGACAGCTAAAGTGCAATTTTCTTAACAAGGAACCCTACATATCATTCAAAGACAAAGCACATTGATGTTTAGTATCACTTTGTGAGGGATATGATATAAGGCAAAAAGGTGTTGCTGGTAAAGGTTGACACTTCGAAGAATACTGCAAATGCATTGACAAAATCTGTGAGCTTTGAGAAGTTATCTTGTTGTAGAGAAACAATGGACATTGCAGGGCTGGATAAATGAGTAAGCTCTCTTGTGGGCCCCTGTGGAAAGAAAACAACAAGTGGGAGAATGTTGGGTTGTGTTATATTCTTTCCATGACTAGCCCATGTAGTTAACTGGCAGGTTAGAAGGGCAGTGGAGTTGCCCCTTCGTTGTGCCAATTGCGTAGCAGGGGGATTCACAGGGGGTTTGAGGGGTGTAGGTAACCCCACTCTATGGGGTCCGAGGCAGCGCCCTAGAAAGTTTTGGTTTTGGACCCTATATTAGGTTGGGTGGACCTACCTATGGTTTTGTGCATGTTTTTTGCACATGGTTTTGGACGCGATGGTTTTCGCACATGGTTTTGTACGCGATGGTTTTCGGTCCATGGTATTGGATGCTTTGACATGTATAAATATGTATTGTAAAATTGAAAGGAACATAATGAAAAATCAAGTTGGTAGTCCTGGTTTGGGATCCAGGGGAAAATCTCTGTCTATATGTGTTTTATGTGTTATTCTCTCGCATTGTCTATTTTCTGTGTTTTAGAATTTGTATGTAGGTAATTTCTGTACGGGGTTAAAACTACAAACTAGAAATACGATGCTTCAATTACCTCATCTTATCATTTCTCTACCTTGGGCAATTGTCGTTCAACCTATCATTTTCCCATAATCACATCTAATGACAATTGTTTCAAACCCTTTTGTCTTCACTGTTCAACATCTCTCTATTCACATTTATGTCAAGTAGGTGAGGCATTTCAACCTTCATTGATTGTTATCTCAGGTCCTGAATGTGTTCGCATGACTGCCAAGAATGATTAGATCTATTTTCCGTTACAAGATTCCCATTGTGATCGCACTTCTCAAATGAAAAATTCATCTTTTCTAAGATTACGAGGCTTTCAAGATGACCATCATGAATTTTACGATCCAATCGCTAAATGGTTAGAACAATCTTACTTTGCAAGATTTGTTGTAGGCAAAAATTTTCAATCCTTCCTCACGCTTGCTAAGAAGCTCGGTGTAGATGAGGAAACATCCGCCAAAGGCTTCCAAGGTTTGTTGAAAATTGGTATCCATCAAGAAGGTAAGCATATAAATTGGATGAAAGTAGTGGCTGTGACACACCTTTTTGCCCATAGGCAAGACCTTCTTTTTCATGTGCACAATTTTCAAGTATTTATATCTTATGTTTCACATCAATTTTTATCTTTTTAAATTGTTCCTATATTTCTGGATGTAGGCCAGGAATGACTACAGTGGCTTCATTGGAAATTTCATTATATGTAACCGTAAACTTCTAGATATTAGGTTAGGAATAGGATTAGCTGCATCATTAGCTTTCCCTTTCCTCCACTCATTCTGCACTCATTTTTAGTATTCCATCCTTGTTTCCTTGTCTTATTCTACATCATGTGTGCTTAGTCATTTTATTCTCTTGTCTTATGATTTTTCTCCCGGTTCTATTTCTTCTTTCTTTTTGCTTTTTTTTTCTTCCTTGTCAAGTTTTCTTTTCATTTCCATTACGTGAATAAGTGTTGTCCATGAACTTATTGTGGCTTCTGAGAGTGTACGTGTCTAAATTTCAAAGAGTCTTGTGACACTTCAACATTTGGCCAATCCTCTCTCTAGCTTCCTTGTAATTGGTTGTATATTTTAGTTGATGAAGCTCTGACGGAAAATACGATCCATCTGTAAGGAGAGATTTAGTCCAACCATCAGCCTATGTCCATTCTGGGAACCTCATGCCTGTACTCAATTTTCTGCTTTGGTGCTTTCAAGCTTATCCAACTAGTAGAAATGGAGAAGGGGAGAACTTAAATGAGAAAATCTAAATCAGAGGTATTTATATGCTTATCTAAAGGAGAAACCTCTCCTTATCTCAATAAGTTGGGATCCCTCTTCCACCCAAAAATAAATAAGTGTTGATTCACAATTATCTTTTAGAAAAAAATAATAAAGGTAAGAGAAGAGAAAGGCTTCCTGCTTAGATAGGTGAAGCAAGGAACTCCATCAGGGTACTGTCCAGGCTCACTGGCAGTGGAGCAATGTTTGTGTTCCTGTGTGACTCTGTTGGGGTACTGTCCAGGCCTATTGGTAGTGGAGCAACACTAGATATGAAAAACTTAAGCATGCGAGCTAAAGTACCCTTCCTAATTCGAAAGAATGTGATCTGGCTAAATCTTATTTTGTGTTCAACAAAGAAGGTACAAAGGGGACCATATATGTCCATGGGGTAAGTGGGGAAGCCAAAGTAATCTACACAATGAATCAATACTCCCTAAAGGACCAAGGCCCTAAACTAAAATGAACCAAGATAGAGAAGTTGGTATTCAACCAATGTGTTTCCAAGTGTTGTAGCAGCTACAACACCCTCTAAAATTTTGGCTTCCACTTAAATTTTGGAGCCTACTGTGGATCCTCTGATCAATCATTCCTTAGTCACTTATTAGTAAGATGATGATCTCAAGCTCCCCTCTTCAATCTTAAGAGTTGTTCATGATTTTATATTTATATAGTATGTTTCATATTTGGGCATGGGGATTATCATTTTTTATTCAAGGGGAAGTTTGTTTTTGCTTCAAGGGGAAATCTCTATGAAAATGGGTTTTTCTCATCACATGGAAATGTTTCAAATTCAGTTCACGCACTATTGCACAAGTGTCATTGTTGTAAAGAAAATCCATTCTATGGACAGAAGCAATATATCTAGTCCTACAAGAGGATCTAGCAACAAACCGAACAAACTAGTGCAGGCTTTCCTAGTTTAAGTTGAAAAATGCAAAGTCAAAGAGAGAAACATACCTCACTTTGATGCTAGATGCTCAAATTTTGATGATGATCTCAATCCATTAGCTTCTAGTCTCGCTCCCTGCTATTCCTTACGTTCGAATACCTACAAGAGAGATCAAAAGACAATAAGAGATATAAGAGCATACATGGTATAATTCAAACATAAACTACATGACAAATCAAGAAGCATAATTCTAAATGAATAAAGATGTATACACTTATGGAATGTAAACACCATATGTATTTATTAGCGAATCAAAAAGGGAAGCATACAACCATTTCCTTGACGTTGGAGACCTCCTTTGTAGTGGATTTCCAAGTCCAAGCCCATATCATTCAAGCATTTCTTCTCCTTAGTTAGATGGGAAGCATTTGGATGTAGTTTCAACATAGGAATGTAGGCAAGTAATGACCAACTATTTTGGGATGGAAGGGACTTGATTTATAGGAAGGGAGAGGGAGTTAGGGATCCACAAAAGAAGGAGGAAGGTCCAAATCTCAAGGGGAATGTCCCTAAAGGTAGGATGAAGAACTCAAAATGGGAGAGCTTGACCATCTCTCTATCTAACAACATCCAACTCATTGTTCTTGAAGATTCTAGTAGATGAAGCTTCTCCTTCACTTTAGGAAAGACTGCCAGAGGAGGTTCAACGTGGGTTTTCATATCAAAATCCATGCTAGCAGCGCTAGGTCAACATGCCGCAACAAGCCATCAGCATGGGCCAACAATGGTGCAGAGAGCATTGATCATGAAAACCAAGATTTTAGGCAAATTTCTCCATAATTCTCTCAGGGAATCTCTTCTTCCATTCTTGAGGGATGTTTTGGTATGTGTTTCAAGGTGAGTACACTTTGACAATTTTCTTCATTTTTAAGCTTTGGGATATGGGACAGGAAGTGTGATAAAATGTTATGTAATAGATGCCACCTAAAGCATGAAGAAAAACCAGGGAGTCATGGGTGAAATTCTTTACAAGTCAAGGCAAGGATCCGAAAAAACACCGTTAAGAGACCTACAAATCAAGCATGATACAATATACATATCTGACATCTCTGATATAAATATTCCTAACAAGACATGTCTGAATAGGCATCTAAAAATACATGAATCCATGACATGGATGTAGCCATATGAATAGAAGGGATCATGTGTATGGATCCACGAAAAGGACGCAACCAACCGAGTAGAAAGGATCATATATACGGACCCACAGTACGGTCATAACCATCCATATAGAGGGAAACATGTGTACAATCATGAATAACTCATAACTCCATGCAACTTGGATTTATCATATGAAACTCAGGGTCTTTATCTCTATCTCGATCTGATCAATGTACTAATTCTACCATGTGAATTTACGTGTCGAAGTAGAACATGATAGAAAACCACCAAATTACCAGTCAATGATGTAAACCGTTAATAGGCACGAGAGAAACCACCAATAATGACAAGGGCTCCCAAGGTACAACATCACAATCCATGAGTGTGAATAATGAAGTTGAATTTGAACACCCATAGAATCATTTGATCTAAGGCCCATGATGTAAACCTATCATTGGATGTGAAGAAATTTCCATTGAGGCATGCAAGCTCCAAGGTACTGGAAGGGAGTTTCTAGATTGTCTTCTTGGATAATGAGCTGAAGTCGAGAGGAAGTGATCTATCAAAGGAGGGAAATAATGTATCCCACATCATCTAAATGAAACAAAATATGTAGTAGAGTAGGTAAGTTTGATTCAAGACTGTGGAAGAAAGGTCAAACAATGTATACATGGTAAAAAACTACAAATGGGACTTTTCTTGAACATATCGGCAACATGACTCTAGAGTTCGGAAGCATTTCAGTCATCAAGGGATTAGATGTCATGATGAAAATGCAGTATAATCAGATGAAGGAAAATGGATTCCCAAAACCCAGGGAGGAAAGTGATGAAGTGAGGATAACCAAAACTTGACATGAGAAATAGATAAGTGTCATGTTCAAGAGTGACATGTTGCCTTTACACAAAATACAAGAGGTGTTCACTTTCCTTTTCCCCTACTATTTCTAGTGAGTACCCCATTATTTTTCTCATAAGTTTGAAAAGGATACGATATTCTTGGCATATAAGTTTATCCTTCAGGTCAATCCATGCTAGTAAGTTTAATGAGTCCTAGGAAGGAGAAACTCGGTCTCATCATGGTGACAAGTTCTACATCGTTAAAGTTTTATGAGTCTGATGGAGGGGTAACTCGACATATTTTTCATGTTTAGAGTTTTTGAAAAAAAGGTTAAAAAGAAAACTCCAAACGTCTCTTTTTGTAAATAGTCTCTTGAATCCAAAAAAGTAGAAAATAATATCCAAGAGAACCTCTTAGCCATGTTCGACTAAGGTATTCCTTTTTTTTACAATAGCCTATCTCAGTCTGGAAAAGTGTTTAACTTATACTGAATAGATGTCATTTCATTTATTTTAATGAGATTGAAATGACAAGTACTCTACAATCTTTTCATATTTCAAGAGTCAAAAAACAGCTTAAAGATGACTCCAATGGGGTTCCTTTTTCATTTATTTTTGACGAATCTGAAAAAGTGATAAAACAAACCTCCTTGAATTAGTCAAAATTAATCACGGTCACCATGTATCCATGACTTGTCACTACACAAGAGACACACATTACCCATTTTGAGAAAAAATATTGAAATATAAGTAAAATATGTAGTAATTTGGTAGAAATATATTTAAAAAGTTATAAAAAGTCAAAAAGTAAATTTTTTTTTACCATTTCCCACTTTGTAAATTAGAGAGCACATTTTACCCTATTTTCCTTGATCTTCAGGCGAGAAGTGTGACCAATCCAGGACATCATACTTTGATCTATTTGTTGTAGGTAAGATATTTGTCTCTTCTCTTCATTTTAATTATGATTTTATGTGTTTTCATCCATAGGATAGTCAGTAATGAGGTGTTAGAAAAAAAAATTGTCAAGGGCAATAAGTGCAGGTTTTACCCATCGAGGTCACACTCCTCACCCTATGTTCAACTGTGCCATCACATTGGAAGTGAAAAAAAAGTAGAAACAGATGTGCTTGCACAAAGTTATAATTTTTTTGGAAAAGCCTCCATGTTCAATGATTTTTTCCCAAATTTGTTTCCATAGATGCTCATGAAAACTTGGTTTATTGATGTTACACAGGTTAATCAACCAAAAATGGTGATCGAATGCAAAGAGATAAGACATGAGGTAGAAGATCACCATGCAGGACAAGACACAAATTTCATAATGGCCCTTCAAGCATGTGGGTTACTGAAATTTTTCCGTATTTCTAGGATTAGGAGCCAAGTTTAGTTACTGCAACATTTGGTCGGTTGGTGGGATGTAGACCACCAATTTTTTATCATTAGGCACCAAGAACATGAGATAGATATCATAGACATATATTTCATTATATGTTTGTCCAAAAGGGGACAACATATTCATTTGTCTAGTTCTCATACTGGAGAGGAGAGTATAGATATGTTGATCGCAAGACATTGCCCAGGCACTAAGAAAACTCAGAGTGGGAAGATAGAAATAAAAACCATCACCAATCTACTGCTAAGAAAAATTCTCCATACCACGGACCAAATAGCTAGGGCTTAGGCTTTGCATGAAGGAACAATGTCCCATTTCCAGTATGCCATTGATTATCTAAGTCTCATAATTTTCAACTGGTATGAAAGATTGTTGGTCAACATGAAGAGCCAACTCACGAAATGAAAGACAAGGAAGCTAAAACAGTTTGGCTATGGATATATCTTGGTGAAGTTCTTCTTGGAATGTGTACCATTGTTTAGATATCAGTGGATAGAAGTTGTTTCCCCAATGCCTAGAGATCCACGATTACTGAGATGGGGTGAGTTGATGCCTCAACATGGAGGTGGTCAACAAATGTCATTTCCTCTAGAATTTTTTTGATGGTTGCGAAAATAGCTAATCATGGTAGATATTTTGGCGTATGCCAGCATGAATTTCTGGGGAGGTCCTGACCTTCCACTTCCACCTGGTACATAGTGGGATGATGTAGGTAAAAATGATTTTTTAAAGTTTTTGAAGTTTTTGCTTTTTTTTGTTGTTTCATGTGTACTGAGATTTGACACTTGTGATTTTTTCACATGTTGGACTAGAGAGACCTCCAGGGTTTTCTCCAATAACCAAGCCAGTGGCATGACATATAGAGGATTCTCCCTATGAGGAGGGAGCTAACTCAATCATAAAGGTGAAACGTAACCTGGAAGCCTTGACAAGAGGCATTCCATAATACACGTCTATTGATGTGGTGCAACTACGATACCTGAGGCATACTATAGGGGTGTTCAGTAGACTATGTCTTGATTCCATGGATTGGACCCTATGAAAAAAAACTAAAATTTCTCAATTCTCTAGGATCAGCGTGACTGTTATAGTGAAACTCATGGTGACAAGGGTTTCAGTGCCACTATTGTTAAAGAAAATGTGTTGACAGTGCGATTGTTCAAGGAAAATAATGCGCTAGATAAGAAAGATTGGGAAAAATAAAAATAATTTCAAATGGAAGTATAGACTTAACACTCTAAAGTACTCATTAGTTAAAGTGTAGACCTATACAAAATCCAAATGACTGATAATTCAGTGGTTGGCCAAACTGATCAAAATACTAGACACAAGAAAGAGGTTGAAAGGGATATAGCCTCCCCAATGGAGTCACCATTTTGTTGTGAAGACAATCCCTTCCATGGATAGAAGTGATCTCCCTAGTACTATGAGAGGATCTAACAACAAACCAGACAAAATAGTGTAGGTTTTCCTAGTTTATGTTGAAAAATGCAAAGTGGGGGAGAGAAACCTACCTCACTTTTATGCTAAACGCTCAACTTTTGATGATTATTTGGATCCCTTAGCTTCCACGCTTTCTCCTCACTACTCCTTGCATCCAAATACCTAGAAGAGAAGTCAAAATACAACAAGAGATGCAACAGAATACATAGTATAATTCAAACATAAACTACATGACATATAAAGGAACATCATGCTAAATGAATAAATATTTATACACTTATGGAAAGTAAATACCAGATGTATTTATTAATGAATCAAAAAGGGAAGCATACAACCATGTCCTTGATGTTGGAGACCTCTCTCTAGTGGATTTCCAATTTGAAGCCAAGACCATTCAAGCACTCCTTCTCCTCAGCAAGATGGGCAGCATTTGGGCATCGTTTCAACATAGGAATGCAAGAAAGCAATGACCAACCATTTGGAAATGGAAGGGACTTGATTTATAGGAAGGGAGATGGAGTTACGGATCCACAAAAGAGAGAGGAAGGTCCACATCTCAAGGGGAAGATCCCTAAAGGTGGGATTAATGACTCAAAATGAGAGAGATCAACCATATCTTTATCCAAAAAAATCCAACTTGCTTTTCTCGAATATTATAGAAGGCGAAGACTTTCCTCCACTTTATCAAAGACTTCCAGAAGAGGTTCAATGTGGGTTTTCATATCAAAATCCACACTGAAAATTCTAGGTAAACATGCTACAACAAGCCATCAACACGGGCCAACAGTGGTGCAAAGAGCATTGAACGTGAAAACGAGGGTTTCAGGCAAATTTATCCACAATTGTCTCAAGGGAAATCTTCTTTGAATATTCAGAGATGCTTTTGTATGTGTTTCATGGTGAGTACACTTTGATATTCTTTTTCATTTTGAAAGTTCAGGATATGGGACAAGAAGTGTTAAAAAATATTGTGTAACAATTTGCTTTATCCTCCCAAATTCTATCATCATAGCTGCACTTGTCATAATCTCCCATAAGGGATGTTGCATTAAGAAAAGTATATTTTTATATGTTTTGTATGGTCTATGTTGTGTCACTAAGTGCGTTATTGTAGTAAATTTCTATCACTATTCACCTTGCTTCCAACAATGCCACACTTAACCAAATTTTGGAGTTTCCCTAACAGCCTAGCCTCATCCAGCTTTCTTCAACTGCACACTTCACATCTGTGGCCATCAAGATTTTTCCCTTGCATATTGGAACTACATAATGCATAGAAATACTAGCCTCCCCTGGCATCCAAAAATATGCAATGGTTTCCTTCAATGCCCTTCCCTCACCCATAACTCATTGTCTCTAGAAACTGCGAAATTTTGTGCATCGAGCATATCAACTACCCAATCCACCTTGCATCTTGAAACTACATAGATGTGTCCCCCTAGGGCCATATCCTGCAGCAGTCACTACCCACTTAAGCTACACAATTTTTTCTCTCGGTGGCCAAGAAGAAGGATGACATGCTATATGACACTGAAGGAGCTGAGGAGAAAGATAAGGAGATGAAGGAACTTATGGTATCATAGAAGATTGAGACTGTATGAATACTCCATCTGATGCATAACCCTTTGGAGGGTAGGTATGGAAAAAAAGGATATTTTAGAAATGCATCTCTTAGTTGAGCATGAAGGATCGCTTATCATTGTTATATCATTATGTATTCAATGACATGCATGGTTGCAAGCACTGGAATTTATTCCATGTCTTTCCCATAAGTGTCTTGCTCCCTTTTCCTTGTTGGATCAATGTTGCCTTGAGGGGGTCTCAACCTAGGTTCAGATTCACCTATGCCAACCAACAAAATCCTTCACTGATGGCCCTTATGGTAACAACTTGTGTAGTGCAGCTTCAGTCTCACTTGAAGTAGTATTGGGGGATGACAGAACCAGGTTTCTACATCTAGAGGTCTATGTGATGGATTCCTGTTACTTCTAGGGCTTTATTCCAACCTTCACAAACCCTAACCCTTATAATGTGAAAATCACGGTAACTTACAGAGAACATATTTTAACCCTTTCCTAATTTCCTTAAACATTCATATCATTAAGTAAACTAGTAGATCTATTACTTTCACCCACCAATTAATTGTTTCTTAAGACAATTGCAGAAAATAGAATGACTACATAGAAAATGCATAAGTGAACATAAAGTCACAGATACATAAATATGGCTCCAAAATAGTCTTTATTATGATCAATTATTCTATTACAGACTCTTTCTTCCCTGCACACACAACTATAGTGGCCTACACACTCAGCTACGGACATACCAAGGTCCCCACGCACATAGGTGTAGGGGCCTTCCCCTCCACCTAAGTACAGAAAATACACTCTTTTTCCTTAGATCACTTGCCCATACATAGATATTCAATTCCTAACTTTCTTCCTATGACTCGCTAAGACTTCTTTATATAGCTTCTTTCATTATAATACCATGGTTCATGAACCATGGGTGGGTCACAAAACATCTTAACTTCTAACAAACTAAGGGGATTTGACCTTCCTAAAGCCCCTTTGACTCCTACAACCTTCACTCTCCACTTCCTCATAATGTGGAGACTTTACATAGATAAAAAAATTTATTACAAAATTGACCCAAGGGGACCCTGTCCCAACATGGCCCCAACACAAACTCATGACTCGTCGTTGAGTCACTCAGCTGGTGGCACCTCAATCTTCACCAGCATCTCATTCAATTCAATCTTCAAAACTTGCATATATATTGTTCCGTGCATAGAAGCTTGGCACACTTCCTTGACCATTTTTCAGTGGTTGGGCCTTCAACTGCAAGGCCCATGGTCCTTTGTGTTTGGTGCATCCCCTTTAGCTTGTTCTACACTGATAGGGTCAGCTAACTAGCCTCATCCACCCAAGTCTATGTCCTTGAAGATGTGATCACTTCCTTGTGACACAGCTCATTGATTTCACTCTCGATGAGCTTGTCTTCCTACATTCTACTGAACCTTTGCACGGGTGCTAAGGTTTGCACTATCGACCTGATTTCATCAAAATGTATCTGATTCTCTCCGATGTCCACTTTGATATTCTGCAGGGTTGGATCCTCCTACAATGGGGTCCATAATACTATATCATGCTCAAATAACTATGTGCAATGTTTGACTGCAGCGTCCAAAGTGGCCATCTCTTCTTTGATATCATCTTTGCACTACTCTGAGACCTTGGAAGGGGTAGTGGGCTCCAGCTTAAGTGGTATCTCTAATATTTTTAATTGCAAATCAAACCTAACTTTACTGATTTCTGCCTATGACTCCTTTACTACAACAGGTAGCTTCTGAATCTTCTCCATAGGGGACACTTCTGGTTTAATCTGCATCTTGGGGAGCTCACTACAGGCCTATGAAATAACAGCCTCCAAATGTTGGCTTTGTGTGTTGACCTCCTCTTTTTCCTTGAGGGCATGCACATTTGCCTCAAACATCTATTGATTATTTGTTTTTACCTTCTTGATGATCAGCAATGCACTTTGTTCCCTAACTCAGAGCTCATCTAACACCCCTTCGTGAAGCTTGTGAAAATTTTGAATGGGAAGTGTGGCCAGGTTTAGGCTTAGGTCCTTCATGTGTATCAGGTTCCCCCGGCCTTCTACACTACATGGTGCAGAGATCCAATGTGATTTATGCTTCCAAGGCTGACCGGCTCGCTTGTTTCAGGCTCGCTTGCTTCTGGCTCACCTGTTCAACAGTCGCTTGAATAAGACCTGTTTGGACCTACAATTTCTACAAGCCCTGTTGTATCTTACCTAGTGTTTGTTGGTACTGCTCTTCAAAGTGGCCCCAAAGATCCATCGTTGAATCATAGACCACATCCCGATTTCCTCTACGTCCCCCTTTGTGAGGACCAAAGGCATCATGCTAGCTAATTTATCATATTTTTGCTTCTTACACAACCTTGTTGAACTCTTTTTTGGCCTCTTCTTGATGAAAAAATGGGACTCCAAGATTTCCCCCGTTCCTCTTCTTCCTCTAAATCTTCTTCTATGTTTGTGCGCTAGGTGTTTGAATCACTGAGGTCAATAGTGTCATGCGATGTAGTATTTTCCTTCGCTACTTTTTTTTCCTTGGCAACCACTTCTTTCTCCTTTGCAATAACTTCTTTCTATTGCCTGGTATTTTCTCTTGCCACAACCTTTTCTCTAGCGGATGTAGGTTTTAACCCCGTACATAAATTACTTGCATATGAATTCTAAGAATAGAAAATAAACAATGCGAGAGCATAACACACAAAACACATATACACAGAGATTTTCCCCTAGATCCCAAAATCTAGACTACCAGCTTGATTTTTCATTATGTTCCTTTCAATGTTACAATACATATGTATACATGTCGAAGCATCTAATACCATTGATTGAAAACAATCGCGTCCAAAACCATGCATAAAACCATAGGTAGGTCTGCCCAACCTAATATAGGCTCCAAAAAAAAAATCCCCAGTGCACTACCCTAGACCCCGTAGAGGGGGGACTACCCGAACCCCCTCAAGCCACCTATGACCCCCCCGATGCGCAATCGACACAACAAAGGGGGGTATCTACTCCCCCCCCCCACCCCGGTTAACTCGGGGTTCTAGTCATAGAAAGAATATAACACAACCCAAATTTCTTCCACTTGTTGTTTTCTTTGTACAGGGGGCCACAAGAGAGTTTAGTCATTTATCTAGCCCTACAATCCCCACTGTTTCTCTACACCAAGAGAACTTTTGAGAGCTCATATTTTGTTAATGCATCGGCAGTATTCTTCAAAGTGTCCACCTTTACTAGCAACACCTTTTTGTCGTCTATCATATCCCCACAAAGTGATACTGAACATCAATGTGCTTTGTCTTTGAATGATAAGCAGGGTTCTTTGCTAAGAAAATTACACTTTCACTATCACAATCTATCCTTATAGCTTCCCATACTAACCCCATACTTGAACACAATATTTTCAACCAAACTGCTTCCTTACCTTTATGAGCGGCTACCATGTATTCTACCTCTGTAGTAGATAGTGCCACTACATATTGTTTCTTACTCATTCAACTGACTGCACCTCCAAATAGGTTAAACACATGCAACCTATAGATATTCCCTGATCTAGATGTCCAACCTAGTCTGCATCAACAAAGCCACGAATATCCAACACTTTTTCCAATCTTGGTCTTCCTTGGTAACACAAACCATGATCACTAGTGCCACACAAATACCTAAAAACCTGCTTCACTGTTGTCCAATGCTCCTTCCCTGGTTTTGACATAAACCTGCTCAATACTCCCACTACATGTGTAATGTCTAGTCTAGTACAGACCATCGCATACATCAGGCTACCGACTGCACTTGCATATGGAACATGGGACATGTCCTCTTCCTCTTTTTGTGTCTTGGGACACTGTTCAACAGATAACTTTAAACCTATAGGAATAGGAACCTTCACTGGTTTACTATTGATATGGAATTTATCCAGGACAAAGAATGAAAGGTATTACAGACTCATGTGCATGGATGTGCCTATGTTACTTATGCAATAGATCGATAAGATTTCTAGAATACATAAACACTGAGGCAATCAGAGAAAACATAACAGTCAAACTTGTAAACAAAACAAGTTTAATAAGGAGTTCACCCAATTCTCTTGGGCTACGTCTCCTGGTCTAGCCTTTCAGTGGTGGCATCTCTATTATGTTTTCAAGAAGAGTTTTTACAATAGTGAGCTGAATTCGAGACTCACTAAACAGAATGGATTCAGTAGGAATCAAGTGCACAGACTCTCCCTGCTGAAACTTGACCTCTGAGGGTCACAGTAGTATGATAGGCCTATGCCGAGGAGTTTTCTTGAACCTCTCAAGCCTTCAATGAAGTACACAAACTCTCTAACTCTCTCTATCTCTATCTAGCTCAATGTTGCCTTCTGGTCAGTTCGGCTTCTACTCTCTATTCTCTGCTATTAGCTTCTTATGTCTCTGTGTGTGCCTCTGTGTTTCCTCTGTCAAATCATGGCTTTAAAGCCAGTCTATTCTTTAACTTCTCATTTTCACTTCCTGGCCTTCTGGTTTCTCTTCCTCTATCCGTTCGAATTCCTCTGCTCTGCATCATCATAACTGGGTAACGCCTCGCAAGGAGGTGGCCACTTGTTTGCTAACGAACTAGGTGTCAAATTCCCTGAATCATATTCGAATGGCCATTAAATCTGTTTGTTTCAAGATCGCCCATGAACACGATCGATTTTCTAACTCATCATCCATGTCGAACTTCAAATCCCTTGTCATCTTGCTTTTTGACCCGTCAAATCCAGCCAGTCATTAGGACGTATCTCCACCATCGATCTGGACCCCCCAGATCCTACAGTTGTCCTTCATATTGGGCAGACAAGTCGCATGATGTTTACCCGTCCGATGCGGGCGGTTTTCTCTCTCATCTACTGGATGCGTGTCACTTGATGTGTGGCATCAGGCAAGACTCAGTCAAAACTGCTTACCGCCTCAAAGTCTTCTGATATCCTCCTGGTTTTGGGGAATCCCGCGCTACGAACCGAAACAATTACTTTTCTGAATTTTATAGTGATTTTTGGTTTGAGCGCTTTGGGGCTTTCCTTCACTGAGGGGGACACCCCTGCGATACTTGATTAGCACTTAGTGCTAATTGCATACTAGAATCCACCTCTGTTTCCCGAATTAGCCTCTGGTTTTGCTAGTTTTGTGCCATTGTACTTTACCATCAGCCAACGGTCTACGCACTTGACTGAGGGTCCTCGTTGCTCCGCTTTGGCCACAACTACAATTGTTACAAGGATTCCTTCTAATAGCTTTGATCTTTTCTAGGACTTGAATCTTTTAGCATAATTTGAAACAGTCATGAAAACTTAGAGAGTTTCTAGGATCCAATTCAGATCACGGCCTTCCCACTAAAAAAGCTTTTGGACCTCCAAAAGTTGGTTTTCTTTTAAGCATCAATCAAGTGAGGGTATTGCTTCCTTGCTTGCTCAATTTCTATCCATTTCATACTGCTTGGTTTTGAACCTTTGAGTCTGATCCTAAGGTACTCAACATTCCCTCTGCATGTAGTTCTTACCTTCCTATCCAGAATTGTATCTTCCTGCAACTCATTAAGATATTCAGGTAACAGATTGTCAATAGAAGGCAATTGACTCTGCTCTTCGGGATCTTCAATTAATGAAGGTTCAAATAGTCTCAAGTTGTCTGCATTAACAACTGAGTAGATGTGCATGTAAGCTTGTAGATCAAGGCGAAAAGCATTCTCACCAATTTTCTCAAGTATCTTGAAAGGTCCATACCTTATTGGCTTTAGCTTCTTACCTTCACCTTGCATTTTGTCTTTGCTGATATACAGCCAGACTTGATCACCAACTTGGAAACTATTCTCCATCCAATACTTGTCATGCCTTGCCTTGTACTTGGCTTGGCTCTTTCCCAGCTATTCCTGTACTACCTAGTGAATCTCCTGGATTTTTCCAATGAACTTGGTTGCCTTGTCCACATCACTGTGTTCATCAATTTCTATGTCTTTACCAAAGACAAAATCTAAGGAAGACCTTGGTGTGAAACCGAAACAGGTTTCAAAAGGAGATCTCTGTGTAGAAGAAAGTTTAGCTTAGTTGTAAGCATGTTGCAATTAACATAAATGTTCATCCCAAAGTTTGGGATGCTTGCTGCAATAGCCTCTGAGAAACTGGATCACTATCCTGTTGACCACTTCTATTTGGACATCTGTTTGTGGATGAAAAGTTGTGCTTTTCTTCATCTTGGTGTCCATCAGTTCCCACAAACTTGACCAAAATTTTGCAAAAAATCGGGTATCTCGATCAGATATTATGGAAATGGGTAATCCAAAATGAACCCATACATGCTGGGAGAACAACTTTGTAGTTTGTTCCGCTGTAATATGTTTGTTACAAGGTATTAAAATACACATTTTGTTGAACCTATCCACAACAACATATAAATATTCATGACCTTTCCTAGATTTAGGTAGTCCTCCACAAAGTCCACGGAAACACTTTCCCATGGATGAGAAGGAACTGGTAGTGTAGTGTACAAGCCTAGTTTTCTATTGTTGGGCTTGCTTTTAGCACACATGCTACACCCTCTTACATATCTAGAAACTATCTCATTCATTTTTGTCCATTAAAAAAACCTTTGCAGTTGTGCAACTATTTTACTTACACCAAAGTGACCTGATATTAGAGAAGTGTGTGCTTCTTGAATTATCTTTACTCTTTCAGTTTGTGGAATGCATAGCTTCCCAAAATGATACAATATTTGGTCCTTAACATAATAATCCAATTCTTCTACTCGTTTTTCTTGACTTAAAGTTGCATATACATCTTTAAAATATATATCTTGAGCATATTGTTCAATGTAGCTCTCATGCAATACTGGATTATGCTTAAGTATAGTAGATGCATTTATAATTGGTCTAGATAACATATATGCAACTTTATTGTGTATGCCCTTTTTATGTCTGATGACTAAATGAAACTGTTGTAGAAAACCCATCCATCTATAGTGTCTTGATTGCTGCAACTTAGTTTGGGAGTGTAGATATTGAAGTGGTTGATGATCAGCATGTATAACTATTTTTTTCCCATTAAGTAATGTTTCCACTTTTTCACACTCTGTACTAATGCATACAATTCTTTGTCGTATGTGCGATAGTTAACTACTGCAGAATTAAATGTCTCAGAATGATAACATATGGGTTTACCATGTTGTATCAACACTGCACCCATGGCATAGTCACTGGCATCTGTTTCAATCTCAAATGGTCTTTGAAGATCGGGTAGTGCTAGTACTAGTGTTGTACTAATCTTTTATTTCAAGGTATCAAAGGCTTTTTGTTGTTTGACTCCCCACTGAAATACCTTGTCCAATCCTCTTAAAGCAGGTAAGGGAGCTACAATTAAGGAAAATTTATAAATAAACTTTCTCCAATATTGTACTGCTCCTAAGAAGCTTTTGACTTCTGTAGCAGATTTGGGTTTAGGCCAGTTTACAATTACTGCAACCTTATAGGGATCTATCTTCAATTCACCACCCCCTACTATATGTCCCAAATAATTCAAAGATGTTTTGCCAAATTCACATTTTGAGAGTTTAACATAAAGATTTTCTCCTTTAAAAACATCTAGAGTCTTCTTAACATTCTTTAAATGTTCTTCCCACGTTTTTCTAAATATAAGAATGTCATCCAGATATACAATAACAACATCATCAAGAAAAGGTCTGAGCACATCATTCATTACTCTCATGAAAGTAGCAGGAGCATTAGTTAATCCAAAAGGCATAACCAGCCACTCATACAATCCCTGCTTTATTTTGAAAGCAGTCTTCCATGCATCTTGCTTTGTAACTCTGACCTGATGATAGCCACTATGCAAGTATAACTTGGAAAATAAATAGCTTCTTTCAACTGATCTAATAGATCATCTATGCGAGAAAGGGATAATGATTTTTGATCGTTATCTTATTCAGTGCTCGGTAATCAATGCACATTCTCCACGAGCCATCTTTCTTTTTCACCAAAACAATTTGAGACCCACATGGTGATGTGCTAGGTCTGACGAACCCCTTCTCAAGTAGTTCCTATACCTACTTCTTGATTTTTCCATTCTCTAAAGCGGACAACCTTTTATACCTGTGGCTACAATTGTTGCTTCATCTCCTGAGTCTGACCCCAAATCCTTTTGAATAGCTGCAGCAGTCTTCTTCTTCTTGCCCTTGAACTTCTTAGGTTTCAGCTCTAGGTGCAAAATCCTGCAGTGTTCATCGTCATGCCCATCCTTCTTACAGTGAGCGCATGAGGACTTGATCTTCTATATAGTGTTTGTCTTCCTCTCTTTCCATTTTTGTTTTCTTTTCTCCTTATTTTTCCTTGCAGTGGGTTGGGATGATCCCCCAAATTCTGGGTTCCCATTCTTACCTCTAGATTCTAGATGTGTAGCTTGAACAGATAATTCATCTATGCTAGTGGGATTAAACATGAGGATAGTGTGCCTCACGTAGTTGTGTAGATCACCTATATACTTCAACAGAGTCTCAGGTGAGTCTAAATAAATCCTAGAATCAAAGCTCCTTTCCTAAATTCTTCAGTGTAACATTGTATACTTTGACCTTTTAGTTGTCAAAGAGTTTTCCAGCTCATCATGGCTTGCTGCATGTAGGCTAGTGGATAGAATTTATTTTTAATTGCTGAAACAAATTCACTCGAGATGGAAAGAATCTTACCGTGTTTCTTCATGTCAGCTTGCATCCTTCCTTCCCACCATACCAAGGCAATGCCTCCAAGGCGTAGGTTGGCTAGCTGAATCTTACTCTTGTCTGAGTCAATGCTTTGCACTCTGCAATAAATATCAATCTGTCTGATCCAATTATCCATCTTCTCTACATTCAACTCTCTATCGTATATTGGTAAATCAAATTTAACATCTAATTTAATCAAAGATGTCTTCTTTTTATTTTCAGGGCTATTAGGAGGTGTGAGAAAATTTTCTTCTTTCCCTTTTCCTTTAGAGTGGTCATGGAGGAGAGATTCTTCTACTCCTTTGTCTTGTTTAGAGCGTGATAAATCTTCATCTCTATGTTTCTTAAAGCCCCTATACATTTCCTCCACCATGGATCTCAGGGTCATAAAACTATCCATGGACTGGGGGTCTGATTCCAAGGTATTTTCTTCTGACATTTTCTTCTTATAATAGACTCTTCCAATTTCTGGGTTAGTTTCAGCCAATTCTCCTTCTCCTAATTTAGGCTTTGATCTCGTTAACATTCAACAAAAAAGTCCACCACAAGCTTGTCTAACCTTAGTAACCCTAATGCTTTGATACCACTTGATCTAGAATTTATCTAGGACAAAGAATGAAAGGTATTACAGACTCATGTGCATGGATGTACCTATGTTACTTATGGAATGGATTGATAAGATTGCTAGAATACATAGACACTGAGCTAATCAGCAAAAACATAACAGTCAAACATGTAAACAAAACAAGTTTAAAATGAGTTTACCCAATGCTCCTAAGCTACATCTCCTAGTCCAGCCTTTCAGTGGTGGCCTCTCTATTATGTTTTCAAGAAAAAAATTTACAACAGTGAGCTCGATTTGAGACTCACTAAACAGAATCGAGTCAGTAGGAATAGAATGCACAGACTCTCCTTACTGAAAGTCAACCTTTGAGGGTCAGAGTAGTATGACAGGCCTATGCTGAGGAGTGTGCTTGAACCTCTCAAGCCTTCAATGGAGTACAAAAACTCTCTGACTCTCTCTGGCTCTGTCTAGCTCGATGTTGTCTTCTGGTCAGCTCTGCTTCTACTCTTTATTCTCTGCTATTAGCTTCTTGCATCTCTGTGTGTGCCTCTATGTTTCCTATGTCATTTCATGGCTTTAAAGCCAATCTGTTCTTTGACTGCTCGTTTCCACTTCCTGGCCTTTTGGTTTTCCTTCCTTTGTCCAGTCGAATTCCTCTGCTCTGCATCATCATCACTGGGTAACAACTTGCAGGGAGGTGGCCACCTGTTTTCTAATGAACTGGGTGTAATATTCCTTAAGTCATATTCGAATGGTCGTTAAATATGTTTGCTTCAAGATCGCCTACGAACACGAATCTTTTTCCAACTCATAATCCACGTCGAACTTCAAATCCCTTGTCATCTTTCTTTTTGACCTGTCAAATCTGGTTAGTCATCGGGATGTATCTCCACCATCGATCTAGACCCCCCAGACCCTATGATCGTCCTTCATATCGGGAAGACAAGTCACACGATGTTTACCCATTTGATGTGGCTGGTTTTCTCTCTCATCCACCGAACGCATGTCACTCGATGTGTCGCATTGGGCGAGACTCAGTCAAAACTGCTTATGGCCTCAAAGCCTTCCAATATCCTGCCGGTTTTGGGGGATCCCGTGCTACAAAATCGAAACAATTACTTTTCCAAATTTTATAGCGATTTCAGGTCCAGGCACTTTGGGGCTTTCCTTCATTGAGGGGGACACCCTGCGATACATGATTAGCACTTAGCACTAATCGTGTATCATAATCCACCTTTGTTTCCCAAATTAGCCTCTGGTTTTGCCAGTTTTGTGTCATTGCACTTTACCATGGGCCAACGATCTACGCGCTTGACTGAGGGTCCTCATTGCTCTGCTTTAACCACAACTACAATTTTTATGAGGATTCCTTCTCATAGCTTCAATCTTTTCCAGGACTTGAATCTTTTAGCATAATTTGAAACAGTCATGAAAACTTAGAGAGTTTCTAGGATCCAATTCAGATCAACGATCCTGCATATTAAACCTCTACAATATTGTCTCGACATACTTCCTTTGGTTTAACTAGAGCTACCTCTTTGCCTGATCTCTTTTAATTTCCATGCAGAGAATATAGTTTGTAGCACCAAGATCTTTCATAACGAATTTGGAAGACAATTGGCTCTTCAAATCCTAGATAATTTCTTTGTCATTTCCAACCAGCAACATGTCATCCACATAAAAGACCAGATAAATAACATGGTCACCAATTAATTTAAAATACACACAATGATCTGCTTTGCTTCTAGTGAAGCCAAGTCCCTATATAAATGTATCAAATTTCTGTTACCACATCCTTAGTGACTGTTTTAGCCCATACAAAGACTTATTAACTTGCATACCAGTTCTTTCTTACCCTTCACCGCAAAGCCTTTAGGTTGCTTCATGTAGATCTCCTCTTCCAGATCCCTGTGAATAAATTTTGTCCTCACATCCATCTGTTCTACCTCAAAATCAAAAGAAACAACAATAGATAAAAGTAATATTATAGAAGCTACCTTGGCAACAGGAGAAAAAATATCACCAAAATCAATTCCCGACACCTGGGAATAACCTTTTGCTACCAACCAAGCTTTGTATTTCTCCACCTTTCCTTCTACATTTGTCTTCTTCTTTGAACACCCATTTGCTACCAATGGGTTTCCTTCCAACTGGAAACTCCACTAGATCCCAAGCCTCATTTTTGTGCAAAGATTCCATTTCATCAACCATGGCCTCTTTCTAGAGTTTTCCATCCTCTGAATCTACTACTTCCTTCACAGTTCTGGGATCGTCATCAGTAATTGATAAAGAAAAAATTGAACAGAAAACAGATGGATGATACCTTTTTGGCTACCTTATTTCTCAAACTGATCTTCTCACAACCAGAGTTTGTGGCTCTTAATCTTCTTATTACTCTTTTGTTGTAGAGTTTGATTCTTCCTCCTTTAGCTTAAAATCTATCTTCTTAGGTTCCTTTGATGGGACTTCATGTTTAATAACATTTTTCACCTCTCTGAGCACCACATCTCAGATGTACACAACCTTCCTTGTTACTAGGCTCCAAAGCTTATAACCCTTTAAACCATCCTTATGCCCAATAGAGATGCACTTTTCAAATTTACTATCCAAATTTGTTCTTTTCTCCTCTGGAACATGTACTTATGCATCACATCCAAATAACCTTAGATATGAAAAAGAGGGTTTCTTACCAGTCCATACCTCTTGTGGAGTCTTATCCTCCAATGCTGATGAAGGTGATCTATTGACCAAGTAACATGATGTCTCCACCGCCTCTGCCCGGAATTCCTATCGTAACCTGGCACCACTGACCATGCTTATTGCCATTTCCATCAACGTCTTGATCATTCTTTCTGCAACTCCATCTTATTGAGGTGTGTATGGAGTATTCTTCTGTCGTGCTATATGACACTTCTTACAAAATTCTTCAAATTCCTTGCTACAAAACTCTCCACCATTATCTATCCTCAACACCTTTATCTTCTTCTTTGTTTGTCTTTTGAGCAAAGCCTTAAATTCTTTAAACCTGTCAAAGACTTCATATTTCTTCTTGAGGAAATATATCCATGTATTCCTTGAGAAGTCATCTATAAATGATACATAGTACACAGACTTACCCTGTGATGGAACCTTCATAGGTCCAAACACATCACTGTGCACAAGTTCTAATATTTGTTTCACCCTCTTACCACCAGAGGGGAAACTCACTCGATTCTGCTTCCCATATACACAATTTTCATAGAAATCAAAATCTAGAGAGCTATTACTCATACCTTCTACCATACGTTTACCATGAAGTATTCGAAGGCCCTTCTCTCCAATATGTCCAAGCCTTTGATGCCACAACATTGTCTTCTCTCCAAAGACCACTAGATTTTCTGGTCCACTTTCAGGAACCACAGAATTGTTGCACCGATCAACAATAGTGCTACCTTGCATCTTGTATAGAGTTCTAATCCGAACGCCCCACATCAATACCAGTGCTCCCCAAACCATCTTGCAGGTATCCTTCTCGAACACTATTTTTACACCTGCATCATCCAGCTTGCTTACAGAAATCAGATTTATGGCCAACGCAGGAATATGCAGAACATCTGAAAGTGTTCTAACCCTTCCGCCTTACAACTTAAACTTTACTTTCCCACAACCAACGATTCTAGCCTTCCTATCATCCCCTAATAAGACATCACCACCATCATATTTCTCACACTCACAAAACCACTCTCTATGAGGAGTGAACTGAAAGGATGCACCTGAGTCAATCAACCATGCCTCATGATCTACATGTGTACTTGAAGAAGCCAAGTACACATGCCTAGCCTCATCTAAGGTGGTTTTCATCTCTGTATAAGGAGCATCATCAGATACCTTTCCTTTGTCAAGAGATTTAGATTTACAATCCCTTTTGTAGTGCCCTTCCTTTCCACATTTCCAATACACCACCTTTACAGGTTTTCCTGGAGATTTAGATCTCCCTCTAGATTTAGATCTCCCACTCGATGACTTAAATTTTTTATGTTTTGGGACTGTCCTCATACATACAAGGCATCACCATTTTGGTTCTCCATATTTTTCCATCTCATCTCCTCTATCAATAACGATGAGACTATTTCATCAAACTGCAAGGTAGTTGCAGTGCTACCTATTGCAATAACCAGACTATCCCACGAATCTATTAGAGAAAACAACAAATGGATGCACTTATCTTCATCTGAAATTTTAATATCAATAGATAATAACTGACTTATCACAGTATTAAATGCATTCAAATTCTCTATCACTGAGTCTCGATATTTCATCCTCAGGTTATATAGCTTTTACCATAGGAACAGTTTATTCACTAGAGACTTGGATTGGTACAAAGTTCCTAACTTGTCTGACAAAGCCTTCGTCATAGCTTCCCCTGATACATTCAACAATACTGAATCTGAGACACATAATCTTATTGTGCTCTTGTACTTTCAATCCAACTTCTTCCATTATTCATCAGACATTCCCGTTGGTTTAGTACCAGGATCTACCAAGATCCAATGATATTTTTCCACCAATAGATCCTCCTTGAGTTTCCACAACTGAAAACTCTGACCATTAAATTTCTCGATCTCTATCTTTCCACTGCTCGCCATCTTCTTTCACCACCAGAATCGATCCCGTAGATCTACCACTGAAAAAGGTCTACCATAGGCTCGAGTGAAACCCCTCAACAAAAAAGGTGTCCCCTTCAAGCCAAAATTGCTCTGATACCAAATGTAGGTTTTAACCCTGTACATAAATTACCTGCATACAAATTCTAAGAACAGAAAATAAAAAATGTTAGAGGATAACACATAAAACACATATACACAAAGATTTTCCCTTGGGTCCCAAAACCGAGACTATCAACTTGATTTTTCATTATGTTCCTTTCAATGTTACAATACATATATATACATGTCGAAGCATCCAATACCATCGACCGAAAACCATCATGTCCAAAACCATGTGTGAAAACCATGCACAAAACCATAGGTAGGTCTTCCCAACCTAATATTGGGTCCCAATATTTTTTTTTCCACGGGGCACTGCCCTGGAAACTGTAGAGGAGGGCTACCTACCCCCCTCAAACCCCCTGTGACCCCCCTGCTATGCAATCAGTGCAACGAAGGGGGCGCTCCACCCCCCGTCTAACTGCCCAATTAACTAGGGGAGATAGTCATAGAAACAATATAACACAACCCAAAAACTTCTTTCTATTGCATGGTATTTTCTCTTGCTACAACCTTTTCTCTAGTGGAACCCTTATGTGCTTCCTCTTTCTTTTCTATTACTATTGATGTTGTTGTCTGTGTTGCTTCACCTTCAAAAGCCTTACTCATTCTTGCGTCGACATCAGAAGCGGCGAGCCAGTCACTTGGGCACTTACTAACAATACTTATAATATCATCTTCGACAACTATATATGGTAACTTGTACTATATTCCCTTAGCATCTTTCTTCGCGTGAATGTGCAGATTATGGAAATCTACCTTGAAGTCTGCAACATTGGTGTACTACTCGTGCAAACTTGGGGATAACCTTGGCAGCTAGTTAATAACCATTCGTAGCGTTAACTCAAAAAAGACCCCAAATATATTTGTTAGGTGCGAGGCCTAATTATCTTCTTTATTTAGAGGTATTGCCACATTGGAACCCATTTTGTAATGTGGCGACAATACCACCTGTAAAATATACGATGCAAGGGCGGTTTGGGGGAGGTACTTGCAAAGCTAAAAATAGATGTAAAATTTCCTTGTAAAATGTTGTAATATCATAGTCAATCTAGGTCGTTCATTAGTCGGAGATTTGACAATAGAAGTTATGTTTAATTTAGGTTTTTTTCCCTATAAGGCACCCCCTCGCTATATATGAGGGAATTGTATTGCGTCTATGTAGATCTTTATTCTGAGTGAGAAAGAGAAAGGAGATTGTGTGAGAGCGAAGAGCTAATTACAATGGATCTGTTGTAGGTTGTATCTCTTCAGTTTGTTGGATAATATAAAAGGAAGGGTTGTTTGTTACCTACGTACGTAACCCAAATTGGGTGAACCACGTATAACTGTGTCTCTCTTGTTTTATGTGTTTTCTGTGTTTATATTTCTACAATATATTTTATGTGTTCCATTGCTCTATAATATATAATTTCCTAACAATATTTATCTCCATTACTCGTGCGGGGTCTTTAGTAGCCCATAGGGAAGAAAATTTCGTGACCTCAGGTAGGTCTGAGTTCTACTCAGGGAATTAGCTTTCTTCAGGTGTCCTCTAGGCCACCAACGTAATCAATAGTAATAACCACGCATAGTGCAATTACTTGCCATTATCTTGGGCCTCTCTGTAGTCCTCCTGAAATTCATAGCATAAATATTGAGCCTAGTTATACTGAACTCCTTTGGAACACTACAAAACCAATGAGACGACTAACACCGGTACTTCATCGGCGTGGAATTTCCTTGTGATATTATCGACCAATATCTATCCAGAAAACTGCACCGCACCCTTTGATATGGACTGAATGGAATATCTGCACGACTTCTTAACCAGACCAAACTCACTCTTCATTTTCTCTACCAACTTCTTTTCCTGCAACTTTCCAATGAAAGCCTCTGTAGGGTCCAATCCTTGGGATGGAAGCAATGTAATGCTGTGGATTAGCATGTTAGTGATTGAGATGGGCCCTCCCAAACAAAGGTACCCATCGTGCACTAGTGTCAACAATTGGCTTACACAAACTATATTAATAGTAGTGCGGCTAAAGTGAAGCTCCCACAACATATTTAGGAGCCCTGCATCCCCCACTCTAGCCACCCAGTTCATCGATTCAAGGCACATAATATCTGACTCTTCATAGTAGACCTTTTTGAGGTACTTAATCGGCACCAACTTTGGAAACCTCTCATGTTCCCCTAGGTCCCAATCCTCCATTTTCAAGTTTTGTATTCAAGCTAGCAACAAGCCCTCAAACAACACTTTCTTCGGTAGCAAAGGTTTAGAGACCCTAAACTTCACGGAATTTGGGTCTTTGGGCACTTTCACCTTGGATTTTATAGATGGTATATATGGCGGCAGCCAAGTTATTGGTTCAGCCTCCTCTGCAACAATCTCCTCTATTCCTCCATGCAATTATTTTTCATCCAGGTCGAGGGGATCTGCCGGTTATTTGGACCTATCCATATTGCCCTTTTGGCGAATTTCTATCGGATTCTTCTGTGGTTATTGCCACATCGGTGCTTGTTGAGGTATCTTCTGCTTCTTAGCTCCTACCTTAGAAGCAGATGCCTTAGGCCTTGGTGACCTAGGCACGGTAGTAAGCAACCCTGTAGGTATAGGTTGGGCCTCCATTATCTCATGTTGCATTGCAGTCATTATCTTGAGGATTATCTTACGGTGCCAATTAGGTAAGTTTGATAATTTTGGCTGTGAAAGAATACTCTTCCAATCCTTATCATACATAAAACACTTTTCTTGGTTAAAATCAAGGAAAAAAATATCAAGACAACTTCTCAAGAAGAAAAGTGTTCGAATGTGAAGCAACTTGTCGTATTTATAAAGTAATTTGAATTTGAATCCAACTGTTCCCTCCAATTCTCAGTCATTAATGGACATTTGGCAGCATATTTCCAAAGATATACTCCATAAATGCTCTTCCCCCACTCCCTTCAATGGAAAAATAACCGTCCAATCAGTTACAGTGCATCCAACAGTCACATTTTGGCCCAGTTGTGTGGGGTCCACCCTCCTATTGCAACTCCTTTGTTGCAACTCTCCTTTGTGCCTTTTCTTGATATGTTGCACAACCCCATCACTTCACCCAACCTTTCTTTCAGTAGTGTAGTTTAAAGTCCCACGTTCCCTTGTAATTGCCTAGAACATTAAGAGTATCCTGCATCCAAATAGTCATTGCACAGGGGCGTAATCACCCTTTTAGAACTTTAATCGACTCCCATTGACTTTTCTAGGAAATAATTCCCCATTCAGCTTTGTGAGTTGAACTTTATCTCCATACGTAATCTCCTTAATAATATACGGCCCTAGCCAATGTGTTTTGAACTTACCTAGAAAATTTGTGAACTTACTATCCTACAACAATACCAAATCTTCATTTTTAAAGGTGTGTTGTTTGTTATGGTGGTCATCCATGCATTTTCAATATCCTTCTGCACCTACTGATGAAAACCCTCTAAGAAGCAATCTTCCTCCAACTAAACGAGTTGTGTGAGCTGTTCCACCATGATATCTCGAACAACCATGTTTGTAACCGCAACAATCCACAAACTGGGCACTATGTATTCCATTCACATTACCGCTTCTTATCCATAAACCACTATGAATGGCGTTTGTCCAGTCAACTTGTTTCAGACAGTTCTATGCAGTGAGAGGACTGCTAGTATGCACACATCCTAGTCATTTCACTTTGCATTGTAAATCTTTGTCAAAGCTCTTTCTAGAATTTTGTTGAATGTTTTCACTATTCCGTTCACCTGAGGGTGGTAAGGCATACTCTTCTACTAATATATCTGGGATCCTCAAGTAATGCAGCAATTGTTTTGTTCAACAAGTGCATACATACCTCTATTGCTCATCAAGATATTTAGATAGCAAAATTGAGACAAACTATACTCGAAGATGAACTTCGTAGTTGTGGCTACACTATAATCCTTCACAAGCTATGCCTCAGCGCACCTTCTTAAATATTCATTTGTAGTAACGATATATCTGGCTCCAATCTTCTTTCCTAATGGCTGAATTGGTCCTACAAAGTGTATTTCCCAATTATCAAATACCTGCAATGAAACTTGTGGATTCAGAGGAAATTCATTGCTCCATGACAGTCTCCCTGTTCTCTAACAAACATCACATGCCTTGCAACAGACCTTGGAATCCTTATGCACATTCGGCCACCATAGTCCTTCTCTTAGAATCTTTTGCGTAGTTGCTCTTCCTGCATAATTTCCTCCTATAACTCTGTCATGTGCTTCAGTGAGTATTCTTTTTTGTTCATACTCTGGGACATACCTCTGCAATATTTCATCAGATCCCATTTTATATAGATGTTCGATGATAACAAAGAAATCTGCAGCCCGGACCACCAATTCCTTCTTTTGTTGTGTAAAATACCCCTCAAGAGCTGTACCTATAGGCAAGAATTGGATTATGTTTATGAAATGGTCATCAGAAACGCACATAGTAAAGAGATGCATATTAGGAAGTCCTTCCTCTATATTCATAGGCTCGTCATCATTCTCAATCTATGAGAGGTGATCTAGTCGAGCATTCACTCTCCCTGGCTTCACAATTACCTCAAAGTCATATTCTTGAAACATCAACAACCATCAATAGAACCCACCCCCCAGCACAGGCCTGTTGACCAAGTACTTCAAATCATAATGGTCTGTGTACATCTTGAAGTGTGCACCCAACAAGTAGTGCCTAAATTTTTGCAGCGCATACACCATCCCTAGTCCTTCACGCTTTGTGGTAAAATAATTATTTTCCTCTTTTCACAACTTTCTACTTGAAAAAGTTATCAAACGATCAATATCAACTTCATGTGGTTGGGTTCACACAACTTTGAGTGCTATTCGAGGTGCATCTACATGTACATGGAACTCCTTCTTCTAGTTGAGGCATACTAAAATTGGCATGGTGACCATTTTCTACTTCAAAACATCCAAACTCATTTGGCAGTTATCGTCCTAGAAAAATGTCACACCCACAATTTCTCCATGGGCATAGTGATATGTGCATATGCCTTGATGAATTTCCTATAACACCCTGTGTGGCCCAACTTCGCACGTAGTTTCTTGACATTCTTTGGACGATCCAAATTAATAATTACGACAATTTTGGCAGGGTCTACCATCAACCACTGCTTACAGAATATAGATCCCAACATTATACCAAATGGTATGTATATATACATTTATTCAAATTGAGGGAAATATGATACCTTCGACACGTATCCAACATAAGGGAAGACTGGAAACATGTCTCTTAACTAACCCAAACACATTCCAATCATCAAAGTAGACATCTAAAAATGTGTGGATAAACTCCTTGAAGGATGCGACTACCACCCTAGAGAATATCACAGGGGTGTTCTTAAGTCTAAAAGGCATAACTATATACTGGAAACACCCCCATTCAGTAGCGAAAGTAGTCTTACTTCTATCATGTGGCATGATCTTCATCTCATGGTACCCTGAGAACCCATGAGTAAATGAGTAAGCCTCTTGACCTCCAACATTTTCCAGTACTTCATCTATGAATGGTGTAGGCAATGGATTGTGGACACAAGCATCATTCAACTTCCTTAAGTATAAACATATCCGAATTTCTCCTTGCATTTTCTTCTCCTGAACCACCATGGGACTAACCAAATCTAATTCTTTGACAGGTTCAATAATCCCATATGCAAGCATCTTATCAAACTCAGCATGCACTTTTTCCTTGTACTTAGGATTCAATTGGTAGGGGTGTTTCTTTACTGGCTTCACATATGGCTTTAAAGTGATCTTCATGATGCGCATATCCCCTTATATCCCTTTCAAATCAAAGAACTTAGTGGAAAACAAGTCTTGATACTGCCGTACTAGCTCCATTTCTTTGTCCACTATATCTTCATCCCAATAGTCATGTATGTTTGCAAATTTTAGCTAGGATTCTGATCCAATATTCACCTGCTTGGTCTTCGAAGGATATGAGATATCAGGGACTTCCGCTGGAGGCCCTATGACTTTGCGTTGTCCTTCCGACATAGGAATTTTGATATTCCTAGGATATTCTTTGCCTTCGCCTGTGGTCACATTGTAACATTCAAATGCATGGCACAACAATGTACTCCAATCTAGTTGTACCCATGTAATAGGTTATTCAGGAATTCTACATATTGTAACTTTGATATCGTATAACACTTCATCAATACATTCAAATCCATCTTCAAAACTAAAAGTTAATAGAAAAATTTCTTTCAAAACATCCCATTCTGTAGTTCGATGTCGTAACTCCGTTTCCAGATACCATCTCATTGGATTCATATCCAAAGTGTGGGAAAACATATGAACCCATTCTGGCTATGGTTCTTCTCCCAAAGCTTTCATCCATTTAGCTAGGTTCTCACCCGGATCATCCTTCCCCATGTATTTATCTGTAACATGGGTATTGGCATACCCAAACCATAGCTTCATCATCCGCCAGTATTCCTTCCATTCTGCAAAGTTTTTATTATGCGTACCCCACCATTTCATAGGTGTACCTCTCAGTGTGAGGTCTAATGCTTGGAGCCAATGTTCCTCTGGTACATCCATTTCAAACTTATCCAGAAATAATTTGACATATTGTAAACAATCAAAATGAGGTAAATTGCATACCTTAGTGGATACACATCAGAGTGACTTTGTAACCCTGTTGCATCAAAGCGATGATACCTCATGCAATTGGTTTTGCTAGTGTTAGAGCTCCTCATCTGAATCTAAATTACAAGATTTTTCCTTCTCCCTTGTAATTCGCCCATTGACCGTAGGGTTGATCCAATCTTCATCCCATGTATCCATCTTATATATTTGCCCAATATCATCTTCCTCCTCATAATCGCGAACTATTTTAGTATATCGCGCACCTTCAGCTAGATCCAATGGTACAATAACCGTCAGTTATTTTTTTCGAATCTCATACTATGCTTCTTCAGATTGATGACCGTGTTCATATCAAATTCCAAATTAATTTCAACCAGCGTTGGATATGGGTTACTGCCTTCCACTATTTCGATTACTTCAAAATCAGCTATAGTGCACACCCCTTCAATATCCACAGTGACTCCATGTAGGTGCCCCATAGGAATAATCTTCTACTGATTTTCCATTCTCAGCTGGATCGGGGACCACTATAGTGAAGGTCTTCCCATTCTCTCCCAAATTTTCTTCGCCAGAACATTTGCATCAAACCCCAAATCAAGAAATACTTGGTCCATTTCATACTCCCCAATCTACACAATCAATCTCATTTTGTGACCAATAGTCTTCTTACTTTTTCTCACCTCATGTACCGTGCATTGTTCCAGTAGAGGATTATTCTTACGAGTGCAGTTATCTATCAATTATTGAAGTCCTTCTACTAACTTCTTATCCCTTGGGCGTTTCATGCAGGTTTTTAAAAATGATGCTAATAATGATGATTATGCATCCTGCATAGCAATGGTGTCTTCAAGGTTTCCCATACTTTGAGTCCTTGATGTGGAAGCTCCTTCATCTGTGAAGCTCCTTTTTTCTTCCATACATGTTTCCTTTACTTTATTTACATAAAATATGGTTTCCTTATAAACAACCTACCGAAATAATCCAGATGATGATATCTAAACCACGTGAAGAAGGTCCTAGTTTTAATATTGTCATTCCAAGTGGCATATCTAACGGGGAGAATAAACTCTTGCATCTTCATGAAGAGCACAGGGCAGTCTTCTATGACATGATCAAACTAGTGACAATATTGACATGAGGGGTGTGTTGGATTCTAACAATCATGTGCAAAGTGACCTGGTTCCCCACAGTTGTAAAATATTATCTAGCCATAACCTCTTCCAACCGCTCCTCCCCATCCTCTTCCTCGACCTGGAAATTCTCTACACTCCATAGTTGTGCCTTGATCCTGAGGATGTGCCTCCATATGTACTCTATATGTTGCTGTTATGTCCATAATTAGTTTGTAACTTTGACAAATGCACTCATCATGACCCATAAATTTACAAAAATTATAGAACATCTATTGTGGAGTCTGGACAAACTTCTACAGTAAATGACAATTATATGTCATATGTTTCCCTATAATCTAACAAATCATGCACCACGGTACCACTCTTGTACTTTGACCAACAATATTCTCTGGTTTCAAGGGGACAGGACCCCCTCCAACTATATAATTCTACTACATTAGGCAATGATCCTTATCATGACCCTGGCCCTTACATTTCAAACACCATACTTTTGCGCAGACCTCATTCTGGACTTCTTTTCCCTTCCTGAGGCTTTACAACTCCATATTCAAGCTAGACAGTTATGACTAAATATATCGCACTCCTAGATTCGTATCATGAATGAGTGAAGATTATAATTTCATAGCAATCTCTAATGCCTCCACCTGCGTTCAATTCTTCTGTTGCAACAATGACAATCTCAAATGGGGCAGTAGAAAAGAAGTGTACCAGTCCTTGTGTTGATGATCTATGATCTACATATTAGCTTGCTACAAAAAACATTTCAAGCTATGATCAAAGTCCCATGCAGACTCATTCACCTTATGTTGGATCTCTTTGACCTTTGTCACTCAATGGGCTTGTGACTTAGGCTTCTTGAATTCATTGTTGAGTGCTTTCTTCATTTCTTCTATTGTTGCATTTGGATGAGTCGAATAGTACTTAATATACCAAATTAGCACTCGATCTTGTAGTATTGTAACCAATTGTGCTTTCTTTAGGTCATCATATATAAGCTATTGTGACTTCCACACAGCATCTGCTAAAACCCAAAAATGTTTAGGGTCTTTTGTCCCCAGACCTCTGAATATGGGAATTTTCATAGTGTTGGCCATGTTGAATAACAAAGGTGGATACAGAGGCAAAGGTGTAGGTGTAGGTTTGTGATGTGGAGGTGATGATGGAGGTGGAGTGGATGGGTGTGGTATCCCCACAATCCGATACCTTACCATCTGCAGTGCACCTAGAGGTTTCCTCGGAATACTACTTTCTTCATCACTATTAGATGCTCCCAATAGAGGACCCTACTCAACACCTGAACTGAGATCCATTCAGAATGTTTTTCCACTTCGCGTAGCTTCCATCAGATCTCTTCTAAACATTAATTTAATGGCATAACCCTTTTCTCGCACAATAGCATTTTAATCCAATTTTTTAGGGACTTTAGATACTTACCTCTTGGTGCCTTGAAGAATCGTCGTTCGACTTCACTATAACTGATAGATGTATCGATGGTGAATTCAATGATGAATCCACCCAAAATACTATCAATCTAGTAATCAACAGCCCTCGTGATCGTCTTTTCTGAAGCTTCCAAGTGCTTGACCAATTATGGAGTCCACACAATAGGCTATCCAATTTCCATGTACCCTCAATATCCACCAATTTAGATAACCACTAGTGTAATTTGCACGGAAGAGTGGAGAAGAAAATTTCATGCTCATCTATCCACAAATATCTATTCAGCCAGTCGTCCTTCAACAGGCATGAATTCCTGTTTTCTTGGGCTGCAAATTTGTGCATCTTCCGATCTATCCACTTATCGATTTCCTTCTTAGTTGGAAACCATTTATTCAACATCACACATTCCTCAGATAGATCTTGGTCCTGACAACGGAACCATTTGTTGGCTTGAGGGGGTCTAGACCCTAGTTCAGACTTAGCTGTGCCAACCAAAAAAACCCTTCACTACTGGCCCATTCGGTAACAACCCACGTAGCGTAGGCTAAAGTCTCACAAAAAGAAGTATTGGGGGATGGGAGAACCAAGTTTCTATATCCATAGGTCTATGTGATGGATTCATGTTACTTCTATGGCTTTATTCTGACCTTCATGAAACCTAACCGTTAAAATGTGGAAATCACAAGAACTTATAGAGAACACATTCTAACCCTATGTCGATTGCCTTAAACATTCATATCATTAAGTAAACTAGCAGGTCTATTAATTTCACGCATAAATTAAGTGTTTCCTAAGACAATTGTAGAAAACATAACAAACACATAGAAAATGCATAACTAAACATAAAGTCACAGATAAATATATATGGCTCCAAAATACTCTTTATTACAATCAACTTATTTATTAAAGACTCTTTCTTCCCTGTGCACACAGCTTTAGGGGCCTGCGCACTTAGCTACAGACTTACCAAGGTCTCCATGTACATAGCTGTAGGAGCCTTTCCCTTCATGTAAGTACAAAAAAAAGACTCTTCTACCTTAGATCACTTGCCCATACATAGATCTTCAATTCCTAACTTTCTTCCTATGAATCTCTAAGACTTATCTATATAGCTTCTTTCATTACAATACCATGGTTCAAGTGCTAGGATATTCCGACACATAGGAAATAGTTAAGTACAACTTGATCTAGTATAGAGTTAGGTAAAGTGTGTTTCTTTACTATGTACATTTTGTAACTTACAATTCGACGGTCACGATATATAGTGATCCGACGGTTCATTCTCTCCTCGGTATTACCAAATCTTGATCCATGGATTAACACCCGATTGGTCCATGATCTCTATTTAAAGAGCATGGAGGGTCATTTGTAGGGTAATCCGTCTATGAGAGAAGCATATGTAAATTTTCATTCTTTTATTAATAAATTGCCTGAAGTGGCTGCGTTGGCTCAGGCCGTGGACTATTTCCCTCTTTGAGGGTTTTAACCACGTCAAAATACTGGTGTATTGATCTATGATCTATTTGTGAGCAGTGTCCTTTGCTGTTCTGTCTGAGGAAATTACCCTGTAAATTCCTACATGGTATCAGAGCTGTTTGAGGGCCGCGTCCGTTGGTGATCCAAATTTGAAGCCGGTAGAACTGCATCCGACTACCGTTTCCTAGATCTACTGTTTTTTAATTGCCTTCGGGCCGAGAGGACTACTCTGTTGTGTTGGGAGCATCTGTTCCAGTGAGGAACCCCTTTCGTTTCACACAAAAAGGTTTCTAGTAGCCCTAGCTGTGTCATTTTTAAGATCTGGAGGTATACAGTGTTTATTTGCAGTTTACATCTATTTTCTCTCTGTTTATTTTGGTTTTCGGTTTATTTAGCTTTTTTTTATTTACCGGATCTATACCTTTCATTTCTGTGTATGCTCTTTTCCCTGCGACTCTGTGCGATTTGGGCAAATCAGAAACATAAAGGAAGGATTTTTCTCATGCGTATGCTCTTTTCCGCTGCGCCTTAATGTGATCTCGGAAAATCAGAAACATTGAGGAAAATATTTAGTTTCTGGCTAAAGCTAACTTCAAGCCGCAAGGTTCGTTTTTTAAAATATTTAGTTTCCGGCTAAAGCTAACTTCGAGCCGCAAGGTTCGTTTTTGAAAATATTTAGTTTCCGGCTAAAACTAACTTCAGGCCGTAAGGTTCGTTTTTTTTGTATGTCCGTGTTGGGTATTGTGTTTTTTGTTTTGTAGGGGAAAAGAGCTTTCTCAAAGCAAGCATGCAACCCAAACAACCATTTTCAGAACCCTTTTTTCTTAAACAACCTAATTTTTCGATATCTTTCCATTGAAACACTTAGTTTCAGCATCTCTAGCTTCAGTTTTGAAATGGAAAGTCCATGCCAAGTTATTATTGATAGCACCAACTACTTCCAATGGTGGTCCTACATTGTGGATTTACTTAGAAGTAAAGGTCTTTACAGAATAGCCACAGGCCAAGAGACCAAACTGAAAGATGAAGACAAGGCAGCTAAATGGGAAAATAGGCAAGACCAAGCATGTGGGTTGATAGGGATGTGTATTTCTCCAGATCTTAGATTCCATATTGTAGAACTTGATACTTCTGATGAAGCAATGAAACAGATTACTAAAGTCTTTGGAATTAAAAATGAACTTAAAGCCCATCAACTTGAAAATGAATTTCTTACATTGGACCCCAATAATTTTTCTTGCATTGAAGATTTTTTGTCCAAGTTCAAGACCCTTAGACTTCTCATGGAAGGTGTTAAGGTTAAGAAAGAAGATAGTAGCCTTATCTACTCCATTCTTACTAAGTTGGGACCAGCCTAATTTGTGTTTGTTTCCACCTTCCATTCTACAAGAGAAGCCTTCATTTCTCAAGGACAAACCTACAAGTCCCCTTCCTTTGATTCCTTTTGTGATTCTTTAATAAGAGAACAAGAAAAACTCTTACACCTTGGTCTTCTTCATCTTGGAAACTCTTCTAATAAAGCGTTAGCCGCCCAACAGCAACCAAATCCAAAGAATCCTAAGAAGTTGTATCCTAAAAGGAATGGTCCTAAACCAAACAAGGGTCCTAAGCAATTTCAGCCTCAAAATGAAAAACCATTTCAACAAAATGATAAGACAAATAAAAACAAAGGGAAGAAGAATGATAGACATTGCAGCTTTTGTAATCGAGATGGCCACTTAGAATCCAAATGCTTTAAGAAGATGGAAGCCTTGGAAGCAGCAATGAAGAAGCATAACATCCATTTGGAGCAATCTTCAACTTCAACTTCATCTTCAGGAATGGCACTTTCTACATGTGGTTGTCAAGCATCTCGATCTGGCTCTGCACTAAATGTATCTTCTTCTTCTCATTCTCATGAGTGGCTCATTGATTCTGGAGCTTCTTATCACATGGAAAAAAACAAAGCCATGTTTTCTTCTTTAAATGATTGTAACACCAAAAATATATATGTTGGTGATGATAGATCTCTTAGTGTTGTAGGGATTGGAACTGTTCATCTAGACAATGGTCAGTTTAATGTTGTATTATGTGTTCCAACCTTATCCTACAACCTTCTATCTGTATATCAAATAACCCATTCAGGTGAAGGTAAAATCGTTGAATTTTCACCTCATGATGTTGTAATTCAGGTCCTAAGAGATCCTAGGCAGATTTTAGCTACTGGCATTGTTGATGATTCTACAAGGTTGTATAAGTTTCACAACTTTGGGTCATCAAATCTTCCCTCAGTATTTGTTTCTCATAATGATGAAGTGAGCAAACTTTGGCATGAGCGATTTGGTCACTTAAACTATTGCTCTCTTCAGAATCTATGTAAAGAAAATATGGTGACAGGTCTTCCAATGGTATCTTGCAGTGATGGTGTTTGTTTCGGATGTGTACTCGGAAAACATCATCAGGACAGTTGTGAAAAACGTGCCTCTTGGCACGCCTCAGCCCCTTTACAACTTGTGCATAGTGATTTATGTGGTCCACTTCTAGTTGCTTCATTCTCTGGCTACAAGTATTTCTTAACTTTCATTGATGATTTCTCCAGACGCACTTGGGTATACTTCTTAAAACTCAAGAGTGAAGTATTTAACATGTTCTTGGCCTTTAAGGCCTTTGTTGAAAAGCAATCTGGACATCAAATCCTTAAGCTAAGATCTGATAATGGCAGAGAATATGTTAAAAACACATTCATCAACTTTTGCACTGAGAATGGAATTCAAATGCAACATACTATTCCATATACTCCACAACAAAATGGTGTAGCTGAAAGGAAGAATCGCACCTTAAAGGAAATGGCTAATTGTATGCTTCAATCTAAAGGACTTAGTCTTAATTATTGGGCAAAAGCAATTAACTGTGCAAATTACATAATAAATCGCACTCCTACTAAGGTTTTAAAGAATATCACTCCAGAAGAAGCATGGAGCTCAATCAAACCAGATGTAAGTCACTTTCGTGTTTTTGGAAGTGAAGCATGGGCCCATATTCCAGATGAGAAACATAAAGCTTTAGAACCTAAGAGTGAAAAATGTATTTTTGTTGGATATTCTGAAGATGTCAAAGGATATAGACTTATTCCACTTAAGTCCAAAAATGTTATCATTAGAAGAGATGTAAAGTTTGCTGAAAATATATCGGCCTGCGAGCCTAGTTCGGCGGATGTGCCACCTCTCCCTATCTCTTCTACTTTTGAAAATATTTCTTCTTCAGATGATGAAAGCAAGGATGAAAATCCTCCCCCACCTTCTCAGGATCCTCCTTCAGCTCCTCAGCTTCCAAAATGGGTCCGTGCTACTCAGGATGCAGCAGGTGATCTTGCCGGTGATCCTACAGATCAACGACGTACACGTTCTTAGTTCGAGAGAGCCTCTTCTTTACTGGCTCAAGCTTCAGTGAATTATGATCCTGACACCTTTGCAGAATCTTCAGTCCATCCAGATTGGGAAGCAGCTATGAATGAAGAAAATCATTCGTTATTGGAAAATGATGCATGGGATCTTGTTCCTCTACCAAAGGGACGAAAACTTGTTAGATGCGAAATGGGTTCACAGAACCAAGTATGGACCAGATGGGAAAGTTGATAAACATAAAGCTCATCTTGTTGCTAAGGGTTTTTCACAAGTTGAAGGCATTGACTACACTGAAACCTTCTCCCCTGTTGCCAAAATGAACTCTATCTGCCTTGTTCTTTCCCTTGTTGCTTCTTTCAAATGGGAAGTCCATCAGATGGATGTTAAATCCGCCTTCTTGCATGGGGACTTGCATGAAGAAATCTATATGGAACAACCTATTGGCTTTATACAAATAGACTTCAGCCTTGTATGTCGGCTTAAGAAATCCGTTTATGGTCTCAAGCAAGCTCCTCGAGCTTGGTATGCCAAAATGGATAACTTTCTTTTAGAATCTGGCTTCTCTAGGTGTCATTCTGACAATACTGTCTACACCAAGAAAGTGGGCAAGTCTCTTATCATTCTTGTTCTTTATGTTGATGATCTTATCCTGACTGGTAGTGATCCCAACCTTATAAACAATGTGAAGTCTAGCCTTAAAAGGAAGTTTGAAATGACAGACTTAGGACACTTACATTATTTTCTCGGTCTTCAAGTCTTGCAATCCAAGGAAGGTATTTCCCTCTCTTAGTCCAAGTATGCCTATGATATTCTACGCCATTTTCACATGGAAGACTGTAAGCCAGCCCCTTCTCCCTTTCAGTCTGGAGTCAAACTTTCAATCACTTGTACTTCTCCTAAAGTTGATGCTACCTTATACCGTCAACTTGTAGGAAAACTTTTGTATCTAACCCATACTCGTCCTGACCTTTCCTTTGCCATTGGCCTTGTTGCTTAGTTTATGCAAAACCCACGTGAAAGTCATTGGAAATCAGCTAAAAGAATACTTCGTTATGTTCGAGGTACAGTTCAGTTTGGTATTCATTACAGTGCCGAAGCATCTCTCTATTGGTTGGTTTCACTGATTCTGGTTGGGCTGGTGACCCCAATGATCGGAAATCTACTGCAAGTTATATGTTCACTCTTGGTTCAGGACCTATTACATCGGCATGCAAGAAACAAGGTGCCATTTCTCTTTCTTCAGCAGAAGCAGAATATTGTGGTGCCATAGAAGCTAGTAAGGAAGCCTTGTGGCTTCGTCAGATCCTGTTAGAGTTTGGCTTTCAGCAGCAACATCCAACTACACTTTGGTGTGATAATCAAAGTGCCATTCAACTATGCAAAGATCCAGTCCAACATCAGCACAACAAACAAATTGAACTGCACATGCACTTCATCAGAAAGCTCATCCACGACCATGTTCTTGAAGTGCAATATTGTTCAACAGATGATCAAGTTGCAGACATATTTACAAAGGCTCTCACAGAGGCGAAGTTCACTAAACTTCGATTTATGGTTGGAGTTCAGGAAGTTGTCACTAAGGGGGGATAGGCTCTAGTGCCTCCTTCCTTCTCCTATTGTGTCATATTTGTAAATCCTTCAATCATATCCCAAGTTGTTCTTAAGGGGGGATGTTAGGTTATTCCGACACATAGGAAATAGTTAAGTACAACTTGGTCTAGTATAGAGTTAGGTATAGGGTTAGGTAAAGTGTGTTTCTTTACTATGTACATTTTGTAACTTACAATCCGACGGTCACGATATGTAGTGATCCGATGGTTCATTCTCTCCTCGGTATTATTGACACTTGATCCGTGTCTTAACACCCGATTGGTCCATGATCTCTATTTAAAGAGCATGGAGGGTCATTTGTAAGGTAATCCGTCTATGAGAGAAGCATATGTAAATTTTCATTCTTTTATTAATAAATTGCCTGAAGTGGCCACGTTGGCTCAGGCCGTGGACTATTTCCCTCTTTGAGGGTTTTAACCACGTCAAAATACTGGTGTATTGATCTGTGATCTGTTTGTGAGCGGTGTCCTTTGGTGTTCTGTCTGAGGAACTTACCCTGTAAATTCCTACATCAAGAACCATGGGTGGGTCACAAAACATATTAAATTCTAATAAACTAAGGGGCTTTGACCTTCCTAAATCCCCTTTGACTCCTACGACCTTCGCACTCCGCTTCCTCAAAATTCGAAGACTTTAAATATATAACAAAATTTACTACAAAATTGACCCTAAGGGACCCTGTCCCAACAATCAACTGTTGTCTTTTGGCATGTTTGGTTGTTATGTCATGCTTGCGAGCCTTTATGATGATCTCGAAGGTTGGTATTTGTGTATACAAGTTGTACTAGCCATGTAAACACCTGGTGCACTCATATACAATGTTTTAAGCACTGTTGCACAGGTATCATCATGGTCATCCTAAAAGTCTATCTCAAGTATCACACTTGTAACTTTTAGTTTTAGACAGTCTCATAGAGGGTAATTATTTGTCTTGTGGTTCCAGTGGTCTACGTTGTCATGTTTTCAAAGTATGCTAAGTGTATAATCACAATGTCAAGCTCCTCACAAGTTCACCTGCCTCCCACACTTATCCATTTTTCTGAAAATCCTTCCAACTGGACAACTCTCTTTCACCAGACCCCAACTAAGCTGCAAACTACATAGTCTCAGCCCTCAGTGATGTTTCTTTTTTCCTGGAACTGCAGAGTGCATAGTCACTGTACCCGAGGGTAATTGCACTATGCAATTCCAGAGCTCAACAGACTGCCTTCCTCCCTAGAATTATGTAGCAGCTTCCTCAAGCCTAACCTAAACTATGCATTTCACATGATCAGTCATCAAGCTTCCTCCCTTACCTACTAGAACCCTACAATTTGTAGAGAAATCGACCTGGCTTGCCTCCCAAAACTACGTAGAAGTGTCCCCCCATGTCCTCCCTCATCTGAGACTCGCTGATCCCAAAATCTACGCAGATCTATCGTATTTTGTCCCTCTAATGCCTAGTCATTCCTTCTCTTAGAAAAATACGTAGACCTTCCTTCCATGGTCCCACCTTGTAGTTGCCATTGATTATCTCAACTATGTAATTTTTCTCCACAGTGAAGACTTTGCTTCAGAATTCCTGAGCTAAGCCTGCATTGTTCTTTACACAGTCTTAGTTACTAGCCTCCCTCCCTGTCACTTGGAATTGCACAATGCGTAGTTATTGGGCCCTCATTCCATTCTTGTCATATGTCCATGGCCCAATCCATCAATAAAAATCCATCATCTTAGACTAGGGAGTTTTTGGATATGATGTCGTCCTATCATGATTGAATTGTAGGAACAGGTACACTGCTAGATCATGCAAAGATGATGAACAAGGATAAGAAGGAGTGAAAATGCTAGAAGTTGCACTTACATCTAGACTGACAAAGAAGCCTATCAAGAACAAGAAAAGGGAACAGATGCACGCGACCACCTCTCAAGACCAAAGATCATTGAAGACACTACATCATCAAGCTATGTGGAGGAGAAGAGAAATCACATCCATCACTTGATAGCAACAATGGCTTGACATTTCCACCTCATCAAGATAATCCATCTCAGTAGTTTCATGTGAAGTCGTTTCATGAGTTTTCAAAGGCCATATCACTATTATAGGCCATGTATATTGTAAATCGAATTTAATGTAAAGTGGAAGTCCAATAGACACACATGAATATGAAGAGTCATGTCAGTTGAAAAGTCATAGGAAGTTGAACAATCACGAGGGTAGTCAAAGAGTCACAAGGTTCAAGCATCACCCTTGGTTATATATACCCCCTCATTGGGTGAGCAAAATAATTTTTACCTTGGCTCCTCCCATGAAGCATAGGGAGTTTTCAGTCAGTTCTTTGAGGAGCGAGGAGTGGCTCTAATGTACCACTACTGGGGCTAGTGATGTATGATGTACATATGTGTCTTAGAACATTTTCTTGATAAAGAAGTATGTTTAAGCCAACATGTTTTCATGCATTACTTGTGGATGTTCGTAAGACTATTCTTTCAATATTTGTAATTCATGCTTGTTTCACATGTACTAAGATAGTTGAACTATTTCAGTTGTTTTAGTACTTAACTTGTTGGGAATATGTTGTATTGGTTATCACTATTGTCGCATCCTTATGGACTACTCTAGAGGATACTAGATATACTTTCCCTGCTTATTGGTTATAATTACCATCACATTCGTTGTGGACTACTCCGCTGAATGGTGGAGAGGTCCTCACTTGTACTTTAGTTTTAACGACTCTCTCATCTAATGTGGACTATTCTGCTGGATGCTGGATAGGCCTTTCAGGTTCGCACATGTCTCTTCCTGGGTGGTACTATTACCTCTTACTTAGAAGCTCACTTTTCTACCCCTTTTGTAGTAAGATAACCTTGACACAGTTACGTTGCGCACTCGCGAGTCACACTTACTTTGTTGTTTGAATATAACATTGCTTCACTCTCATGTGCTGATAGCTAGAGCCAAGGTAGATCTCTAAGTATATGGAAAGCAGGCCTTTATAACAAATGGGACTCCTACACTTAATGGTGTGAGGTCTAGTTGGGACTTCATATCGGGTAGATCCCCTTGGTTGACAGATTTCCAATACCGTCAATAGGTCTATGAGAAAAAGGGTAAAGTTAATTTTCCTTATAGGTTATGTGAAGGGAATCATCCTAATCACATTTTTCCTTATATGGATGAAGCCTAAAAACTGTTGGAAAACCTTACAACTTCTCAACCTCATCTTCTTAATGGTTATCAAAATATTTATCCCAATCCTCCACTAGTTGATTAAGTGATTGATCAAAATCCATCTCAAATAAATCCCAATCCCTCTAAATTTGAATCCCATGAATATTTTTCCAACCAACCATTGGATGAGAAAATTTTTGACTTGATTCCACCTTCGGTTGATTGTACCTTAAGCTTAGAGAGTGAACTCCATACCTCTCAAGTTATTCATGTTTCTTGAGATTCTAATGAATTTGGGGGAAATCCTCCCATTCAAATGAAACAGGGGGGAAATCCTTTCATTCCCATAGCATAGGGGAGAAGATCCCCCATTCCCGTAGCACTAAGGGGCATTTATCTTGTTCCGACGATAGCCCCTCCAAGTAGTATGGTCACTTCCTTTGATTGGAGTTAGCTGACAGGATATCATTTTCCTCCTTACATGCCCTTCCAAATCCTATTATGGGCTTATAATATGCCTGTACCTATCATAGTCATAGAAAAAACTGCATATGTTATTATTTTGTCCTCAACTAATTGGGAAGCTTTCAGTTCCCTGTAGCTTGTGCCTATTACCCAGAATCTGTTTTATTTTAATAGAGGAAAAAATCAGCCGTTAGGGATCCTTCCACAATTGCTTATTACTTTGGGAGGAAATATTGTTTATAAATATGTGATGGTAGTCCAAGGCCCTTTGGATTTTAATTTACTCCTTGGGTGTGACTATGTTTATGACATGGGAGCTCTTGTCTCTTCACTCTTTTGTGGGATGCGTTTCTCGCATGAAGGAAGAATTTTGACCAATGAACAACTTTTATTTGTTAGTCCTAATCTGACTCCCATTCAAACAGATTCCATGAATGGCCCTTATGTCCAAGTTTTATATTACCCTCCACAAATTAATTATTCGTCAGCCTATTCCATTCCGTGTCTACTGTTGATCTTGTCGGTGATGTAGTGCATCATTTACTAGGGGCATTAGAGTCTAATATTTCCATTAGATCATTTGATACCTTTGATAGTGTTTTTATCCCTTGATGATAACCTCTTGGAAGAAATTGTGCTCTGCATGTCGTGATCAAGGCACCAGAGTAGAGTTCCTTGTCTTGTGTCAAGCTCGTTAAAAAATGAAACATGCTTCTCGAAGCAGAGTTCCCTGTCTTGTGTCAAGGTCCTTAGAAAATGAAACAAGGTCTAAGAATAGAGTTCCTTGTCTTGTATCAAGCTCCTTAAAAAATGAAACAAGGTATCAGAGCAGAGTTATTTTTCTTGTGTTAATGTCATTAAAAATGAAACAATAATCCCAAAGAAGAGTTCCCTTTCTTGTGTCAAGCTTGTTAAAAAATGGAACAAGGTCCCATGAGCATGGTTATTTTACTGTGTCGAGCTCATTAAAAAATTAAACATATCTCCTTCCAGTTCGCGTCTTTGATTATATCTTGTAAATTTTTAGTCAAGTCTTTCACTTGATCTTGTAAATGAACCTTTATTCCATCCATCTATTAGTAACTAGTAGTCTACTTAGGTACATGAAATTAAGCTTGGGGGCATGTATGTTACATATCCATTTGGGCACATCAAATCCCAACATCCAGATCAGTGTTTTAGGGCTCATCAAACCCTAATTTCAATTGCTTCATGCCCTAAACAAGTCACCCTTTGAATTCCTCCTTCCCAAATAGTTTCATGACTTGAGGACATCCAGAAGTAGCCTCTAGAGGGACCAGCGCAGGTAAGCCCTTGTAAAGGTGCACTGCAGAGCAGTTGAGTCCACTACCAGGATGCTCTATAGAGCACTTAGGCTTCCTTTCACCTATGATAGGCAAGAATGAGTGAAATTCACATAGGGTTTGGGGAATATTCTTATCTTTTGGAGTCATCTAGAAGGTTCCCTCACTTATCAACTCCTATGAGCTTGAAAATGGATGAGGAATGAGTTAAGGTGCATCCTATCCTCTCATCCCTTCCTCCATGGAACTAATTCTAATTATGGAAGGCCATTCAATGCCACCATTTATGACAAAACCTCCTTCATCTTCTGTTTCTGGGAAAACTAGTGACTATTCAATCTGCTAGTCCCACTAAGATGGGTAGCTATCTTAGAAACAAACAATCAAGGTAATTTACGATTTTCTTTATGTATGATAAATAAGAGAGAAGCAAAGGGGACCAACCTAGATCTTCCACTTGGCTCCTTGCTTGATTTCTCTCTCCCTTGATAGAGCTTGCCACTCTTCTCCTACTTGTACCACTTTAGAGAATACCTCTAGAGTCAAAGCAACAAAAACACCATCAAATCATCTCGATCTATAATATCATAAACAATGCGGAATCAGAAATACATTGACCATACAATTTCATTCACAAATAACAAGATTCACAAATACATGATTATATGGAGAAAACTCAAAGAACTTTATTAATAGTAGAAAGAGGAAAACACTATCATCTAGCATCATCCTCCTAGCATCAAAGCCCTCTTCACCTCATGAAAAGAAAGATCACCCAATAATACAATGTCTCTTCTCACAGATAAACCAATAGTACTTCCTTACAAAATGGAAAACTCCTGCCTCTAGATCTCTTAGATGAGGGATCCATTTATAGATTTCTTGCAAGGGTGTGAGTCAACTCTAGGTTTTTGATTAGTGTCATTCCACTGATAGTTCTTGGTTCCACCTGAAGATTTCTTAGATCTCTTACTCATCCCTAGGTGAATTCAAAGAGGCAAGTGTCATATGAGAAGTTTCTGGAAGATTCCATGATCATCCACTTAGCAAACTATCTCAGACATTTGTCCATCCTCACTCATCGCACCCTACAGAAGGCCTTTTCAATATGCATCACACCCCCCATCTGTACAATGTGAGATGCATCACACCCTAACAATGGAGTAGTCAGTATGGTCCAGTTTTGGTCAATTCTGAGTGGTTTTTCAGGTGGAAATTTTTGGGAATGATGTAATCAGTTGACCATGATCCTTTAGGGAATGAAATAAAACTGTTAGGGGATAGAGAGCCCTTTGTTTATGTACATATGAGTTTTGGGTTGTAGTGCCCAAATATGTCTATAATAGTTGCCCCCTAAAGCATGACGTTGTAAATCTTTTGATGTCGGGTGAAATGCTTTATCATGAGGATCCGACGTATTTGAACTAGATGGTGACCAGTATAAGATACAATACAATACATCATCATCATATTATTTTCATGATCTAGATGAGGCAAGCATTCCCATGCTCAGCTTTATAAATTCATTTTCATGTACATAGGACAAGTAATCGTTCGTTGTTGCAGACTGGTGATTCCTTGCATGAAGAGTCATCTTCCCTGGTTTAGATGACTATTTGTGCAGCTTCTGTGTACATTTGATGTCTTTATGTTCCTAAATATATCGCAGCCCAGATGGATGAAACTAGATCCGGGGTCTTCAAACTCGTTCAATCTTCACTTGATGTACAAGTCGATCCATGTGAAAATATGTTCTTAAGTCGAACATGGAAAGACATCGCCTGATTAACAACCAATAATGTAAGCTATTAATAGGCACGAGAGGAGTCACCGATAATGATAATGACCCTCAAGGTACTATAGTACAATTCACGTGGTGTGAATATATGAGCCATTATCGAACACCACGAAAAATCTTTTGGTCGCCATTGATGTAAACCTGTCGCCGGAAGTGAGAAACATGCCATTGAGGCATGCAAGTTTCAAAGTACTGAAAGGGTTGTTTCTAATTCAACTTTTTGGATAATGAGCTGATGTCGACAAGAAGTGACCCATCATAGGGGGGCCTTGATGTATCCCACATCTATGACACAAAACGAAGCAAATGATTTTTCCTAGAGGTGAAAACGATCTAATAATACAAGGTTCGGGAGTGGTGGTCATGAAAAATGAAGGGTGAAGGTATTGCAGCGAATGAGGTGTTTTCTAGATGGTAAATTCTCTCAATGACTTCTCTTGAACATGTTGGCAACATTGAGATGGAGTTGTAGCGCTAACCCCAAAAGAAAGGTGGTACGGAGGACCAATGGTGATATGACTGGTGAACGGAATAACCCAACTCGACTCAATCATGGTGATAGAGTGAAAGTGTCATGTTCAAGAGCGACCTGCTACCAATAAAATTCTTCAATTTTTCCCTTTTTCTCCAATCATTACTGACCAGTACCTCTTTATTTTTGTCAAGCTTGAGGAGGATAACATATGCTTATTCTACAATTTTCCCTTCGGGCAAACCTGTCGCTATATTTTAGCAAGCCTAGTGACAGTGAAACTCGTTCTTATCTAGATGGACAAGTTTGTCGCTATTATTTTAACAAGTTGAATGAAAAAGATAACTCGGTCCTTTTCATGTTTAGAGAGTTTGAAAAGGGAAGAAAATGAAACTCCACCAGTCCTTTTTCATAGCATAATCCCTTAAGTTTGAAAACTCATAAATAATATGAAAGGGATGACTTTTTGATCACTTTAGCGATCCAAAAAAGACAAGCACTCGATTTTTTGTTTAATATAAAATGTATAGGATGGATGGTGCTTCCCTTTACTTTAACGAGCTAGAAAGGCCAATAGCTTGAGAATATTTTTATATTCAAAGAGTCTAAAAAGAGTTTAAAAGAGACTCATTTTTTAGGAACGAGTGGTGTTTTCAAGTAGCAACTGGTTCCAGGTAAGTTTGGAACTTCTCAAAACATGGAAGTGTGAGGAAGGTGGCTAACAAGACCACTCGTCGCAGCTATTCCTCAAAAGGGTAAACAATCAAGTGGAAGCGTATGATCGGCCAAAAGAATGGAGGTGACGGTAGGAACACAACCAAAGGTTCAAAAGGTTGATAGCAGGGCAATCACAAAGGTTATTTACTGAGGATGGATTCATTTTTTAATGAGCTTGAGCTGGGAGGAACTATGCTCATAGGCGGGTTTATTTTTTAACGAGCTTGAACCTTGTAGAAACATTTCTCATAGGCAGGTTTATTTTTTAACGAGCTTGAACCTTGCGGAAACATTGCTCATAAGCGGGTTTATTTTCTAATATTCTTGAACCTTGCGGAAAAATTTCTCATTTTCCTTTTTATGTAAGCTATGAATGACCAAGCTAAAAAGCTAAAAACGCTAAAAAGATAAAAAATGAAATTGGTCATTTTTTCTTGCATAAAAAGGTTTGCATGCCCCTAGCATAAAAAAAGTCTTCAGTAACCATATGGAAACTTACTGTGGTTAAGCAGGATGATTTTCTGTCAATACTTAGACAAAACACTTCCTGCACTTTGTATGCCAAATAGACAAAGGTGAAAGGTCACCTGGACTGATCACATAACTTATAGGAAAACTTATCTCTACAGCTACGTTTGTCCGCAAAATAGACAAGGGTGCATGCCCCATAAGCTTCGTTACATTCACCAAACTACTCGCGGTAATTCAGTGGATGAAATGAAGGTTGAAGAGTCATACTTGACTCAAAGAGACCATTTCGGGATGATGTTTGACTTGGAGCTGTGTTTGAATCAGGAAATGAAAGCTGGTTGGCAAGCTGGACAACTTTGCCTTCATGTGGGAAACACATCACTCAAAAGAGTGTGGAAACAATAGCTTAAATGCTATAAACATAGTCACATATAAGGAGTAGATTATAATTTAACAGCCCTTAGACCACCATCATGTTCAAGTGAACATTTTTCCTTCTCAAAGTTATTGGCAACTTTGGAAGTATCCCTAACGGTCGACTGGTTCCTTTGTTAAAAATCGATAAATTTTGCATACCAAGCATAAGTGATGGTGAACCAAGTGCTTTCCAAGCAGTTGAGGAAACTATACTGACTGAATCCTCTTCATCTATGACAGTGCCAAACTAGATCATTTTGCAAAGTTTTACTATGATTCAGAATGGTACATTAGATGGAAGGCAGGGTCTTGCTAGTTGATTCCAATCAAAGGAAATGACTAGACTACTTGGAGGGGGTACTGGATAAATGGTTGAATGAACCCCTTGAACTGGGGAATTTTCCTCTTGTTGTAAAGGAATGGGTAGATTTCCCCCAATTTCATTGAACTCTGAAGTAACAAAAAGAATTTGAACGTCATCATTCTCACTTTCTCAGCCACTTGGTTACTAGCATCGCTATATTCACCAAGTAAAGAAAAAGAAGGGGAGGGAGACAGGTTTCCACTATGGCCACTTCCACCATATTACTTGGAGGCAAGAGGAAAAAAGTACCCATTAAGGAAGGGTCTTTTAGGAGACCTAATCTGACATTTTGAAGCGATTGAGAACTTCCATGGATCAATGGAATGCTTCTAGTAGCTTGTGAACTATTGGGGAAAAAGGTTAGTTGGTTAACAATTGTAATTTTACCTTGGAAGGGAAATGCAATATTTCTAAAATATGTTGACACAGCGGAAGCCACGGCATAAATCCAGGCCTTCCTAGCAATATATTGTAGTCAAGGTTTCCATCAATGACCTCGACTTCAATTTCTACTGTCTTGCCCCCTAGTTCAACTTGTAGGTTACTTAATATCCCATACGGTGTGTATGTTCTTCCATCAAATGCTTTTAATATCATTGATGATCATGACAAGGGTGGTGAGCCTAAAGTTTTCCAGCAGCTCATTTAAATAATACAGGTAGATTTCCCCTCATCAATGATTGTTCGATGAACAGTTTTATTGAGGGCTTTTACTTGTATGAGGAAAGCGAGTTGGGCCAGTAACTGAGGTTCATATCCTTTATGGTTGGAGGCCACAAGATTGGAATTAGTTGGGTCAATCCCACCTATTGCTGATAACAAAACCTTCTTTTGGGAGGGGAATTTTGCAGTACTTCAAGTGTTGACATAGTGGATGGTGATTGGGCTAGATCCTCGACTAAATTATAATTTTGTGCTGCTCGGGCACAAGGATTAAACGTTGATTTATGTACTACTCCCTTTTGCGGTTTTATAGTTAATCCAGGAATTATGGGTGGAACAACTTCTAGCGAAGTTCTTGTCGAACTACTGGGTTGATCTATAGCCTTGGTGTTCGATGACTATGGATTTCCATAATCTTTATTCCTTGTTGATATCAAAGCATCATTTTGTTGTTTCGAAATGGATTGCATAAGCACTTGGGATGGGGAAGCATGATCAACAACAACCATATTAGTTTCTGGGTTTGGAAATGGATTAGTCAATACTGCTGAGGTATTTGAAGTCTTTAAAAGCTTCATGACCTCAGCTCGATGTGGAAAATCTCTTCTATAATGGTCCTCATCACATATGAAACATGGCTGATTAGGTTTCTTTCACCTAGTAGGGTTTCCAAAAGATTTCTCATGAGTTGAATCTTCCTGTTTCTTCTTTTTATTTTTCCCTTTCTTCTTTCCCCCTGGTTGCTTTGGTTTTTTACCCTTGTCAGATGACATGACATTAATCTCTGAGGCAAGAGGTTCTTCATTTTCTTTTTGACTAGAAACTACAAGGGATTTTTTAGATGGAGCCTTCGTAGTTTGCATACTTGAGGTACCAATCATGCCATTGCCAGCATGAGAGTCACTGTTTGATTTAGGAGGGGGAGGAACGGAAAATTCTAGTCTAGGAGCATCAAGAATTTTGTCGTAGAGCATGCCAGACTGAGTATAGATCAAGTCTAAATATTGTGCACGAGAAATGACTTGCTCTTCAGTGACAACTCCTCCCTTAGCCACATCCTCTGTAATAGAGGGCAATAATGAATTTATAAACCATTCAGCTAAAAGTTGATCAGGAACATACATTTTTACCATTCAACGACGATGCCACCACTCATGAATATGATCAGATATGTGAGTGGTTGTTGTCTGTTTAAAGTTGGTAAGGAGTTTTTTTCTTGTTTCATACCTTATGGGTAACTAAAAGTGGGTTAGAAAAGTTGTGGCAAGGGTGCTAAAGTTATCAAACGAGGCTCTAGGTAATTCAATATACCATTTTGCTGCCAGACCAATTAGCATTCGTTGAAAAAGGAGAAACCTAATTGAATCATCATTCAGGGTGTTAGATGAGCACCACAAATGGAAGGTCATTACATGATTTGATGGATCTTCACTGGATTTCCATTGGATTTAGGAATATCAGAGGGAAGTTTATGAGGAATCACTAGCCACAAAGGGGTGTAAGAAATTGGATCACTCGTTAGCTGGTTCAGATCCAGTAATTCTAGAGTTGCTACAAAAGGCAACCGTTGATTCAGGTTTGGTGAAGCATACCTAGGATAAGATGGAATCGTCTGAGCAGTAGGTCTTTGCATACTAGCATAATGTATCTGATGCTAATAACTTTGATAAGGTTGATGGGCATAATTATTATAGTATGGATGTTGATAACCATTTTGAAAATGTGGTTGCCCATTACCTACAAAGCCTTGTTGCTCAGGTCCTTGGTAAGCTTGCTGGAATTGCGGTTGTTGATATTGTATTAGCCATGGTTGTTTGACCATTTGTTGTTGCCTAATACTGGGTTATTTACGAAGATGCGGAGTGATAGTACCTGTTTGAACCTGAGTTGTTCCAGGTAAGGAGGCACTAACCTGAGGTTGTTATTGATCCACAAAGACAAGAGGTTATTGTATTGCAACTTGAGAGACTTGAGGTTGACACACAACAAGTAGTGTTTGTACTTGCGATATAGTCACAATAGCGAGTGTAGTGGGAATATTCGACACAGGTTGGACCGGTTGCAATGAATATACAACCCTTGGTTGCTGAGGCAGTATTAGTACCCAACAGCTGGATGTAATTATAGTTTGACCTAAATTTTGTTGTAAACTCTCATGTGGTTGTTCTCCGAGAGAGAACAATGAAAAGGCATACTGCCCCCCATATGGTGTCAATCCAATGCTTAAAAGATATATCAGCCTTTGAAGAAATATAAGATCAATTTGTTGAGTTTCAACATAAGAAATACCAGATGAGACTCCGGATGAAGAAATAGGAACAGACCATGTCGTCGAAATAGTCCCTGAATGGACTCCAGCTAGTTGTTGATAACTAGCCGAGACAGATGGTATACCAGCAAACATTGTAGTAATGGTAGCAGGAAGCTCTACCATAGCCGTGTCAGTTGACACAGTCTTAGATGTTGATGGTTGCTCAGACATATTTAGCCTATCCAAAAGATTTCCTAGCGATTTGACAGGAACTTGCGATGAAATATTATTAAGAGAACTAACTTCAGGATTAGAAGGATATAAGTGGATCCCAGTTCCAAAATGAAATGGAGTATTGGATGGAAGATCCTATTAGGTCTGTAAAATACTTCTGGAGCTGAAGAAGGTACAACTTCTGCAGTAATCGATATTCGAGGGGTGACACCTTCTGAACTCTGGAACTCAACTTCCAAATGTTCAGGTAAGTGAACTTCAGTCTCTGGTTCAACTCTAGATGGAGTTGTCTTAGGTATAAAAGTTTCTACCGTTACACTAGGATCAATTCTAATGTCCTCTTGTAACTGCGGAGCTTCTTCTGTAAAGGCAGATGTACCAGAAATGATTGGAGTAATTGTAGTCTCTGATGATGTTGAAACACAAGTTTCAAATAAATCAGGTGAATTGGACTCAGTTAAATGAGATCATTTTGCTCGGAATGGTTTTGTCTCTCGAGTTAAAGATGGTTGACCCGCTAGTCTCTGCGAATGACGGGGTTTTGATTGACTTTCTTCCATGATTGTGGATTACTTGATCAACTCAAAATTAAGGGAAAAATATGTTCCGTATTTAAATAAATTTTAATGACGCTTTGACACAACTTTTCTTTTTCAATTTTTAAGAGTTGAGAAAAAGCTAAAGGTGACTCTAGTCACCTTCGGTTTTTAATGAGCCTTAAGTGACAAGTGCTCAGATGGACCTTTTCTTTTAAGGAGTCGAAAAGGAACAAAAGTGACTACTCTAGAAATCTAGATAGATGGATTACCAAACGAATCGCAAAACTGCAAAATACACCTTGGTGATAAATTAAAGAGAAATTACCAAGGACTTATGTATGACAATCAATTTTCTCGAATGTTGTGTTCAGTGCATTGTGATTGATAGGGCGGAAGACACAAATTCCTATGGATAAAGGATATCAGCCTATTGTGGTCTCCCAATATATACTCGATGGTACAGGGAGCACATGTCTGTACTAGCACCTGTCATATCAAAGAGGAGGAATCACCCAACCTTTGATGAAAATGATATTACCGGGTTTTACAACGCCGAAACACGTCTCTAGCCTAGACTTCTAGATGTGTTGCGTTAGGTTCCAAAGCGTTTTTATGTTCATTGAGATTTATTTTAGAGTTGATCTTGCTTAGAGGTTTTTCTTTCAAGGTTCACCACATGATGTAGATGTAAAATTCCTAAATATGCAATCTAAAATGATAAACAGTCATTCATTTTATTTTAGCAATGAAAATCCTAGCTACTAAGGAAAGAAGATTACGATTCTTTCAACAGAGAGCAAAGAGCACACACTAAATGTCCTTTTCTTAAGTCATTTTCGCACACAGTCTAAATGCAAATGCAAATGCATGTATTTGTTTTTCATTTCCTTAATGTGAGAATTCCAAAAAGGAAAACTAAGTATAGATGTGAACTATTTTCTTTAAAGCATCATTTCGACAATTTCTTTTCAAAAAACGAAAGGAAGACTAAAACGACAATTTTTGATTTCGAATAGAAAGCTTCTCTCGACACTCCAAATATTAGCAATTCAAATCAAATACAATGATAAAAGTACAATCGACTATCTAGAGGAGGAAGACTTTACGACACTCTTCCTTTTGACTGAAAATGACAGTTACGACACTTTTTTGCATCAAAAAATGACAGTTCGATTAAGCTACTTTCGAAAAAGGAGGACTGTAAATGATTGACAAATACATAAAAAAATTTACAAATCCTAATCAATGGAAGCTGAAATATGCAAAGGAAATAGGGTTCAACAATGAGATACTGATCATGAGCAGCAAAAACTACTGAATAGAGTTGAAAACAAGGAGGAAAAACCAAACTTCAAAGAGAGAAACAGTATCACTCAATAATCGCACTTGTCCTTCAGGGAAACAGGGATGCATCTCACCTGCAACACATGGGAGGTGCGATGCATACTGGTTTCCACTCACAGATAGTGTGATGGTCCAGGGAGAGAAACTGAGTTGGGTTTTTGCTCAAAATTCGCAGCTAAGTTCAGTGATTTAGGCTAAGCTATGATGGATAGTAAAAGCAAAGTATATGGGTATGATCTTATGAGGTTATTGAGCCACCACAAGGGTGCTTAGAATGTTTGTAAGTCTGATGCTCAGTTCATAAACCAACCCAGAGATTGACTGAAGTAGCATTCATCTACTTCGCAATTGCATAGCAAAGGCAGTTCGAAGGCTATCTGGCTAATTTCAGGCTCCGTCTGTAGTTTATAAAGAAAAAAACAATAACAAACAAACAAACTAGTTGCTCCCCAGTGGAGTCGCCATTTTGTTTGTGGGAAAACTAGGGTCTATTCGATCTGCTAGTCCCACTAAGACGGGTAGCTATCTTAGAAACAAACAATCAAAGCAATTTGTGATTTCCTTTATGTATGATAGATAAGAGAGAAGCAAAGGGGACCAACCTGGATCTTCCACTTGGCTCCTTGCTTGATTTCTCTCTCCCTTGATAGAGCTTGCCACTCGTCTCCTACTTTTATCGCTTTAGAGAATACCTGTAGAGTTAAAGAAACAAAAACACCATCAAGGCATCCCGATCTATAATATCATAAACAATGCAGAATCAGAAATACATTGACCATACAATTGCATTCACAAATAACAAGATTCAGAAATACACGATTATATGGAAGAAAAATCAAAGAAATTTATTAATAGTAGAAGAGAGGATTACAACGCAGCTGTCTGATCCAGCATCATCCTCCTAGCATCAAAGCCCTCTTCACCTCATGAAAAGTACCCAACAATACAATGTATCTTCTCACAAATAAACCAACAGTACTTCCTTACAAAATACAAAACTTCCACCTCTAGATCTCTCAGATGAGGGATCTATTTATAGATGTCTTGCAAGGGTGTGAGTCAGCTCTATGTTTTTGATTAGTGTCATTGCACTGATAGTTCTTGGTTCCACTTGGAGATTTCTTGGATCTCTTACTCATCCCTGGGTGAGCTTAGAGAGGCAAGTGTCATATGAGAAGTTTCTGGAAGATTCCATGATCATCCACTTAGCAAACTATCTCAAACATTTGTCCATCCTCGCTCATCACACCCTACAAAAGACCTTTTCAATATGCATCACACCTGCCATGTGTAGAAGGTGAGATGCATCGCACCCTGACAGTGGAGCAGTTAGTGTGGTCCAGTTTTGGTCAGTTCTAAGTGGTTTTTTAGGTGGAACTTTTGGGGAATGATGTAATCAGTTGACCATAATCCTTTAGGGTATGAAACAACACTTTTAGGGGTTAAAGAGCCCTTGGTTTAGGAAATATGAGTTTTAGGTTGCAGTTCCCAAATATGTCTATAACATCTTCCTATAAATTGACCACTCATCTAAGTGATCAGGTGCTGGATTATGTTGAATTGTAAGGAGATAATGTTTCTATGAGATTTGGCTTTGAAGCAAGTATTGTAATGCTACAAGTTTGTCATGCTTTTGATGTGATGTGGATGGGATAACGAGAACATTTAGTGGTTCTAGGCTAGAGACGCGTTTCGGTGTCATAAAATAAAGCAGGTGTTGCTAACTTGTCTACAATACATCCCGAGTGTGATACCTCATTCCACGTATGTGAGTATATTGTATCTCGTCCACGTACCTTCGGGTATATAGGGTGGTGTTACAATACGTAAAGTATATGGGAATGCTCTCACTGTGTGGTTTTGCATTAGAAAGTGCTTATACGGACTGGGCCTCCATGTACCTTCGGGTATATATGGGAAGAAAATTTTAGGTTGCTATCCATCCTTATGTAATTGAGTCGGCCACCTTGTACACTGTGATACACCAAACACAACATTCGGGGAGATTGCATGCCCATACTTCTTAGTTCACTAGGAGGTATTCTACAGTTCACAATTGCTTGGTAAACCTTTTGCCTAGTATACCTCTTTTTGTTTATTTCGATTTTGATAATAAAATTAATCAGCAATCATGGAGGAAGATCAACCCTTACCCCGTCGTTCATGGAGAACAGCGAGAAAATCACCTTTTCCACCTGAAGCTACACCTATTCGGTCGAAGAGGTATTGCTTAACTGAGTCTAGTACATCAAGAACTCCTAGTTCTTCATCTAAATTACTTGAATCATCCATTTCGGTAAGTACTGAGGCTCCAGTTACTCCAAGCATTTTTGGTACATCTATTTCTGAAGGAGAAGTTTCACAATTACATGAGGACATTAGCATTGATCCTAGTGAAATAGTAACAAAGGTTGTTCAACAACAAGTTGATTCTCAACTTGAGGTTTTTCAACAAAAAATTACTAGTGAATTTGAATCAGTTCAATCATAAGTCAATTCAGAACCTATCACAGTTCAAACAGAGGTTACATCTGAACCTAAAGTTGTTCAAGAACCTCTTTCTGACACTGTTGTTCATTTACCTAAACATCTGGACTTCGAATTTGAACATTCAAAAGTTGTTACTTTACCAGAAGACAATCAACTAGTTACCCCTCAGACATCAATAATTACTGAAACTTCAACTTTATCAACACCAGAAATCTTTTACAAACCAGACAGTGAAGTTCTTCCACTAGGTTTAATTGCTATAGAGGAAGAATTGGAAGAAGATTCTACACCCGGAACCCCATTCCACTTTGGAGTTGGGCTTTATCTTTACCTTCATACTCCTCATTTTACCACTCCATTTGATCCTTCTTAGTTTCATGTACCCGTCGATTCTTTAGGAAAAATTTTGGGGCAGTTAACTATGGTTGAACAACCGTCAACATCCCACACTGTATCATCTGATGCAGTTGCGGCAGAATCTTCTGTTGCAACCTCTTTAATGTTTTCTACCACATCTAAGTCACACCTATATGGTGAATCGTCTGTCCCTGTTGGTTACCAATATTTATCTAGAACCCACTTAAGGGTTGCTTCTACACAATGGTCATCACCCATGTCCTCATCTGGAATTTTACCTGGTTCTTATCTAACAGGAACTCAACAGTTTCATCTTGCATATCAATATCAAGTTGGGTAATCTGGTCAACAAATACCTATGTATCCATTAAATACTAGATTGCTAGCATATGGAGATAAATATTCTTATTCACCGTATCCTCCTTATTTCGGGGGACCATCATATAGTAATATCTTGCAGTATTCAGGTCAACCTGGAATTATAGTTTGTCAATGGAAACCAACAATGCAAGTTCAACCAAGGCTTGTGTATCCAACACAACCAATGGAAACTGTGTCATCTATTCCTACTACACCTATTGTTACTACTATACCACAGTCACAAGTTCAAACTGTTGTATCTCAACCGATACAAACTGGTCGTTCTACCTTGCAACCACAAGATTCAAGTCAAGAAGTTCAGGTTTCTCAGGTTGTTGTACAACAACCACTTGTTTCCGGGGTTCAACAACAACCTCAGGTTATTATACCCTTATCCAGACTGACCCAAGCTTACAACTGGTATATTTTATTCACAACCTGGCCAACCTTTCATTGTTGGGCAACAAAAACAGTTAAATCAACAACAGTTGTACCAACAACAACAGCAGTTGATTCAACAACCGTGGCGACCTCAATTTCAACAACCCCAATTCCAGCAATTCCAACCCCAATTTGGACTTACCCAATAGGCTCAACCTAGGTTTGGACAATATCAAGCTTACCAGGGTCCCAGTCAACAAGGCTTTGCAGGTTATGGACAACCAAATATTCAAACTGGTTATCAACAACCACCTTATGTCGGGTTTGTTCAACAATAACCCTACCAAGGTTATCAAATGTAGATGCCCTATGTTAGTATGCAAAGAGCTATTGCTCAAGCAATTCCATCATATCCTGGGTATGCTCAACCTGACTTGAACCAACAGTTGCCATTTGTAGCAACTTTAGAATTACCAGATTTAAACCAGCTCACTAATGATCCAATCTTATATGCACCTTGGTGGCCGATAAATCAGCATAAGTTACCATCTGACATTCCGAAATTCAATGGAAATCCCAGAGAAGACCCATCAAATCATTTCATGACCTTTCATTTGTGGTGTTCATCAAACTCCTTAAATGATGATTTAGTTAGACTCCATCTTTTGCAAAGAACACTTACTAGTTCGACTAGTAAATGGTACATCGAGTTACCAAGAGATTCTTTTGACAACTTTATGACTTTAGCCACTACATTTCTAACCCACTTCCAATTACCTATTAGATACGAGATTGGAACAAAACTCCTAACCAACTTTAAACAGACTACTGCTACCCATATATTAGATCATATTCATGAGTGGCGGTATCATTGTCGAATGGTTAAGAGATATGTTCCCGATCAGCTTTTAGCTGAGTGGTCCATAAAATCCGTGTTGCCATCAATCAACGAGGATGTGGCAAAAGGTGGAGTTGTCACAGAAGAGCAAGTAATTTCTCTTGCCTAGTACTTGGTTTTGATTGACACATAATCCACCACGCTCTATGACAAAATTCCCAATGCACCCCGACCAGCTATCACTATTCCTCCTTCACAATCGAGTAAGGACTCTCATGCCGACGATGGTGTGACCAGTTCTTAGAGCAGGAAAATGGCAGGAAGACGATCTGGTCAAACTCTTTCCATTACCTATCAAATTACCAATGCACCAAAAAACACTCTTTCTTTCGAAATTAATGCCATGTCATCTGAAAAAGAAAAAATCAAAAGCATCCAGGAGGTAAGAAAAAGGAGAAAAACAAGAAGAAACAAGATAATTCCCCTCAAGAGAAACCATCTTATTCCTCTACTTCAACTAGGAAACCTCGTTATCCATGTCTAATATGTAATGACGAGAATTTTACAAGAGATTGTCCACACTGCTCAGAGGTCTCTAAACTTTTAAAGACTTCAAACACATCTGCAGTGTTGACTGATCTATTTCCAAACTCAAAGATACATTTGGTTGCGACAGACCATGCTTCCACATCGTTATCCATCACAAAGCCAAAAAATGAAGCTTTGGTGTCAATGAGAAACAAAGATTATGGAAATCCACCGTCATCATCGAATAATCAGGCCATTGATAAACCTAATCCTTTGACTTCGACATCATCTAAAAATATTCCACCTATTTTACCATAATTGACAATAAAATCACCAAAGGGAGTTGTGCATAAATCAACGTTTAACCCTCGGGCTCGAGTAGCTTAGAACTATAATATAGTGTAAGATATTCCTCAATCACCTTCTACTATGTCGACACTCGAGGTGTTACAAAATTGTCCCTCTGAGAAGTAGGCTTTACTATCAACAATAGGCGAAGTAGATCCTACGGGTTCCAATCTTGTGGTTTTTAACCATGCAGGATATACACCACAGTTATCACCGCAGTTAGCTTTCCTAATTCAAGTAAAAGCTCTCAATAAGAATGTTCACCGAACTATTATTGATGAGGGGGCATCTACTTGCATTATGTCAATGAGCTGCTAGAAAGCACTTGGTTTGCCGTCATTGTCACGATCACCAAACATGTTAAAATCTTTTGATGGAAGAACATATACTGCTTGTGGGATTTTGAGTAACATACAAATCGAACTAGGGGGAAAAACAATTACTGTCGACGTTGACGTAGTTGATAGACCCCTCAATTACAAAATTTTACTGGGAAGGCCATGGCTATATGCTATGGCTACTGTGGTTTCCATGTACTTTCGTACTATTGCATTCCCTCATAAGGGTGGAATCATAGTCATCGATTAGCTAGCCTTCTTTGCCAATAGTTCATAGGCTATAGGAAGCATTCCATTGGTACACAGACCCCCACTATCACTTCAAAGTGTTGGAGTAGGTCTCTTTAAAAATCCTTCCCTAATGGGTACTTTTCTGATATTGTCACCATCTGATTTGGTGGAAGTGGCAGGAGTCGAGACTTGCAACATGATTTCCTCCACCTCCTCTGATTTAAGGAGGTTTCCCAACAATTTTGAAGTTGATAGTAATATTGAGGTAATGCTGCTAAGCTCCATTGAATTAGCATAGCAATCATTTTTTTGGGATTGTGCGGCAAACCCAAATCTGCATTCACCAATTGTATGGGTAGACTGTTCATTAGACTATGGTACTTCTTGGGATCCTTTGTCACATATACATTCTATGGATGAAGGAATCGTCCAATCAATGATGATAGGAGAAGAACCTTGGGAAGATTATCATCATCATTGCCATTTTCCAGATGACATCAAAGAATATTGAAATGAATTAAACCACCCTTCAGTTGTTGGTTTCCTTTGGAATTTAGTTTTCATAGACATAGTAGAATCTGAGCAAAACCTGTCAAATATTGAAGAAACGATTTCTATTAATATTTCGACCAAGCCTAATATTGTAGAGAACATTCATGTCGACAAATCTTGTTCTCCATTGGAACTCGATAGTTACCATACCCTATTCCATGAATTTATAGATATCTTTGCATGGTCTTATGAGGAGATGCTGGGCATTGGTACTAGTATTGTTGAAAACGAAATCAAAATGTACCTTACCTTGATGATTTACCTGCTCATTCATGAAAGCGGACTGATCACCTGCAACATTTGAGAGCAATATTTTTACAGTGCTAACACTACAAGATATGACTCAATCCACACAAATGTGTGTTTTTTGTTGGTTCTGGTCGATTGCTCAGATTTGTAGTGTCTAAAGAGAGGATTTGACTTGATCCGTTAACGGTTCAGGAAATTCTGGATTTTCTCCCACCTTCAAGTCTTTTACAGTTATAGAGACTCCAAGGGAAAGCAAACTTTCTGAGGAAGTTCATTCCTAATTACACTGAAATGGCTAAAGGCTTTACACGTCTTTTAAAAAAGAAGATACCCTTCCATTAGGATCAGGTTGCGCAAGCTTCCTTTGATGCTCTTAAACATACCTTGATTAGAGCTTCTTTAACGTATTCTCCAAATTACCAAAACGACTATTACCTGTATCTCGCTGCTGCAGATACAACCATTAGCATGGTTTTAGTCCAGGTAGAAAATGGGATTGAACATTTGATTTATTACTTGAGTCGTAATCTCAATGATACATAAAGTAAGTATTATTATGTTGAAAAACTAGCTTTGGCAGCTGTGCAAGCTGTTCAAAGATTTCACCATTACATCCTGGTGTAGAAAACAACTGTCATTTCGTATTGCAACCCTATGACATACATTTTGTCATGTCAATTGTTGGGGGGGAATACTCAATATGGATAGTTATTTTACAAGAATTTGATTTGGAATTCATTAAGTCCAAAGCAAAGAAATCTCTAGTTTTTGCAGAGTTACTTTGTGAACTTCCCTCGGCCTCCATTGATTCAACATCTGAACCATCGATTTTTTGATGAGTCTCTATTTCTAATATCATCATCTGACGTGTGGTATGGAGATATACTAATCTATCTTTAGACCCAAAATTTCTGGCCTGATACCTCTCATTCGTAATAGCGACATATTTGTTACAAAGCCAAATATTATCTGATCATTGGAAACACTCTTTACCGTCGTGGTGTCAATACAGTTTTACAGAGGTGCCTCACACATGAGGAAGCCAAGAAAGGATTGAATGATTGCCATTCAGGTGCCTCTGGTGGACACTTATTTGGATATGCAACCACATAGAGAATTCTTTATGCTGGTTACTTCTGGCTAGCTATATTCAAATATTGTATTATTACTGTCAGAAGTTGTCACGCATGCCAGATATATGACCGAAAAACAAGATTACCACCTGCACCATTGCATCTAGTCGTTGTTGTTGTCCCATTCGCCAAATGGGGCATTGACTTTATGACATGTAACCCCACCTTGGCCGGGGGGCATGGGTATATTATAGTCATCATTGACTACTTTACCAAATGGGTTGAGGCGATGCCAACATTGAACAACAGTGGCGAAACAACTACTCTTTTCTTTTTTAACCATGTGGTTTCCCAGTTTGGTGTACTACAAGCCATGGTTACAGATCATGGGTCGCAGTTTCACAATCACATGATGGCTAAGTTGAATGCTAAGTTAGGATTGTCACATGATAGTTCTACCCCTTATTACCTGCAAGCAAATGGACAAGTTGAGGCCATCAACAAAGTCCTGGAGCAGATGTTGCAGAGAATGATGGGGGTTCATAAGAGAAACTGGCACTTTATCCTATACTCTGCCTTGTTGGCATATCGAACCTTGGTGAGAAATGAAACTGGATTCACACCCTTTCAGTTGGTGTATGGTTTGGAAGCAATCTTACCGATACAATTGGAAATTTCATCATTCAAACTCACAATTGAGCTGTTCCCTGACACTTCTGAAGAAGAAGCACGTTTCTTGGAATTAATCCACCTAAATGAAACCCACCATGGTACCGCATTGACTAACAAAGCGCATAAGAAACATATTAAGGTGAAATATGATAGAAATGTCAAGCCTCTTATCTTCTCAAAAGGAGACCTGGTCTTGCTTTATGATCAGGAAGCTGATAAACTTGGAGTAGGGAAATTTGAACGAATGTGCATGGGTCCTTATATTGTCAAGTGTGTTCTAGAAAAAGGTGCCTATGAGTTAGTAGATTATGATGGGATTCCGTTGTTGTCGACCCAAAACGAGTTGTATCTCAAACATTACTATGCTTGATTAAGTATATTAAAACTCACTTTATATATGCTTTCATTGCATGTATGTGTGTGTATCTTTTAGAGATTTTTATCTCGTTAGTAATCCGCTTTGCATTTGTTGCAGATGTCAGAGTCTTCAGAACCTTTTGTTGGTTACGTTGATGGTGCTAGTCGTAGTACACAAAACTTATCTTTTGCAGCATGGGCTATTTTCACTCTAAGTGGCGAGTTAGTGAGTCTCCAAGGGATTTGTATCGGTCGATCGACAAACAACATTGCTGAGTATAGTGCATTGATTGAACTTCTTTCTGATGCCATTTCAATTGGCATTCACTGAATCATCATTACGATGGACTCACAACTCATTGTACTATAACTAACAAACATTCATACTATACGAAATCCAACAATTTTTCATATGTTCCTTAGAGTTCGTATTTTGCAAAGACATTTTGAATACATTCAATATCAACATATTTCTAGAAATCTTAACACATTAACTGATTCTATAGAAAATTATGTGTTAAATAGACATTTACGACACTTGTAAAAGTAATATTTTTAATTCACATCATCAGTTGAATAGGATTGCATATAATTGCAGAAAACTCTGAAAGTAAAATAGATAGGTGTTTTAAATTTTTTTACAAAATTTGTGTCCAACACACGTTTGGTCATCTGACCCAAGAACTCAAAATACATGCAAAACATCCTAAGTAGATCAAGTGGTGCTCATGGTAACAGGTCATAGCCTGTGCTATCATGCGTAAAAGCCTCAACCAGCAGCTAAGAACACCAATAGTGTGGCACTGTAGCCTCATAGGTAAATCCTCGATCCAGACATCTGGAATACCAAGGATTAATCACTCTATGTGATCCTACAACTCTGCTAAGGTCTCGACCAAATCCAAGTCCTGGAGAACTTCTCTCCCAATGTTTGTCCATGCTGGCCCACCTACAACTTGTTGGTGTCCCACAGATTGAACAATACCCACATCTGCATGCATAAGAGTAATTTTAGTTTAAGTCCTAGAAATATTAAAGACACAAAAAACATGTAAAAACTTGAAAAGTCAAAAAACACTTTGGTAAAACAACTTACCCATAGCACCCCATTGTCCTCCAACTGGTAGAATCAAATTTGGATCTCCACGGAAATCCATCCCTGAGTATGGGTTCTCCTTGATGACTAGATGCTTTCACTCGAGCCAACTGAAGAATGTAGTGGAAAAATGATTAATGACTGACCCACATGTCGAGCCATCAATTCAACCCACCTCTGCATATGTGGATCTCTAGGACCAGCTACACCCAATGATACATGCTATGGTTGCATCAATGGGATTCTCTCTAAGGTAAAAGAGATTAAGATCGAACCATAGTATAAATTCAGAGTCTTACCACTTTTTACCTTAGCCAGTTGTTCTTTTAATAAAGAAAGCACAGTCCTCACACCAGTTGAAAATGTTTGCCTCTAGACACTCCACTGCATACTACATATAAGATTTGTTCGCTAGATGTAGTGTCACACTACCAGTCAGTTTTGTAATTGAGAAGAGGATCGTTCTCAAAGGAAAATCACCTACATCCCTGATGTTTATTTTCCCATCCTTGTTAGTGTTATTGGGAAATCTAGTGTCTATGTAGAGCTGCTAGTCCCACTAAGGCTGGTATACCTTAGAAACAAATAAACTAAAACCACTTTCATTTTTCTTTATGAGAAGTAAATAAGAGGGGAAAGAAGGAGACCAACCTCTGTCTTATGCTTGGTTCCTTGCTTGATTCCTCTCCCTTCTGATAGACCTTTGCCACTTAATTCCTCGTTTACCCAGCTTCAAAGAGTACTAGTAGAATCAAAGCAACATAACACTATCCAAGAACAGAGATCCACTATCATAAACAATATAGGACCAGATATATATTGACCATGCAAAAGCATATATCATCAATCATACAAGAATATGGAGGAAAACTTGAATAGCTTTATTAATAATCGAGGATAGCAAAGAGGATTACAACCAATTTTTCTGACCCAGTGTCATCCTCTCAGTAAGAGAGCCCTTCTTCACCTCATGAAAATCTTAGATCACCCAACATTATGATGTTACACCAAGAAACCAGCAGCACTTCCTTACAAGATACAAAATTCCAGCCTCCAACCTCCTGATCTCTGGGATGAGAGATCTATATATAGATATTTGGAGAGGTGTGAGTCAACTCTGGGTTTTTGATTAGTGTCTTCTCTATGATAGTTCTTGATTCCACTTGGAGATCTCATTGATCTCTTACTCATCCTTGGGCGATTCTGAGAGGCAAGTGTCACAGGAGAAGTTTCTGGAAGATTCCATGATCATCCACCTCACAAATTGTCTCTGCCACTTGTCTATTCTCATCCATCGCACCCTATAGAAGGGATTTTCAATATGTATCACACCTCTCGTGTGCATTAGGTGGGATGCATCGCACTTTGACCATGGAGTAGGTGAGATGGTCCAGTTTTGACCAGTTCTGAGTAGTTTTTCATGGAGAACTTCTGGAGATGATGTAATCAGCTGACCTTGTTCTTTTAGGGGTTGGAACAACATTTTTAGGGACCTAGGAGCCCTTTATTTATGGACATATTTGATTGGGGTTGCAGTTCCCAAAAATGTCTATAACAGTTGTCCCCTAAAGCATGAGGTCGTTAATCTTTTGATGTCAGGTGAAATGCTTTATCATGAGGATCCGAAGTTTTTTCAAGCTGGAAGGTGACCTGTAATAAGATACAATACAATACATTATCTTCATAATATTTTCATGATCTAGCTGAGGTGGGCATTCCCATGCTCAGCTTTATAAATTCATTTTCATGTACATAAGACGGACAATCGTCTGAGTGCAGACTCATGATTCTGGTAGAGCCATCATCCCTTGGATTGGATTATTATCTGTGCAGCAATGATGTACATTTGATGTATTTATTTTCCTGAATATATATCGCAGCCCGGATGGATGAAACTAGATCCAGGGTCTTCAACCTCGTTCGATCTTCACTCAAAGTACAAGTCGATCCATGTGAGAGATGTTCTGGAGTCGAACATGGAGAGACATCGCCTGATTACCAACCAGTGATGTAAGTCGTTAACAGGCGCGAGAAGAATCACCGATAATGGTGACGACCCTCAAGGTACTACAGTACAATTCATGTGGTGTGAATAAGGGACTTGGCGTAGAAAACCACGCAAAATCTTTCAGTCGAAGGCCATTCATGTAAACCTATCGCCGGAAGTGAGAAACTTGCCATTGAGGCATGCAAGCTTCAAAGTACTGAAAGGGGTGTTCCTAGATCGACTTCTTGGATAATGAGCTGATGTCGACAAGAAGCGATCTGTCATAGGAGCGCCTTAGTGAATCCCACATCAATGACACGGAATGGAGCAAATTATTTTAACGGAGGTGAAAATGATCTGATGACATAAGGTTCAGGGTGGCGGTCATGAAAGAATGGAGCGTAAATGTATTGCGGTGGATGAGACACAGGTGAATTCTCTGAGTGACTTCTCTTGAACATATCGGCGACACTGACATGATGGATTGGTAGCGTTAACCCCAAATATGGATGGTGTGATGGACCAAAGGTGATGTGACCAATGAACATAATAACCCAACCTGACTCGGATGCAGAGTGAAAGTGTCATGTTCAAGAGTGACTTGCTACCAATAAAGTTTCTTCAAGTTTTCTTCCCAATTTTTCCCCAGCCATTGCTGACCAGTACCTCTTTATTTTTGTCATGCTTGAGGAGGATAACATATGCTTGTTCTATAATTTTCCCTTCGAGCAAACCCATCGCTATGTTTTAATGAGCCTAGCAATAGTGAAACTTGCTCTTATCTGTATGGACAAGTTTGTCGCTATTCGGTTTTAACGAGTTTAACGACAAAGATAACTTGGTACTTTTCAATTTTATAGAGTCTTAAAAGGGACGTAAAGAAAACTCCAATAATCCTTTTTCGTCATATAATCCATTGAGTCCGAAAAAGTATAAAACAATACAAAAGGGATGAATTTTTGGTACTTTTAATGAGCCGAACAAAACAAGCGCTCGATATTTTTGTGTAATAATCCCTCAAGTCCAAAAAAATTATAATCTAAAGGAGGGATAGCACTTCCGGTCACTTTAACGAGTTGGAGAGGCCAATTACTCGGCAATCTTTTCATATTTTACGAGTCAGTTGAAAAGAGCTTAAAGGAGACTCGTTTTTTGAGGAACGAGTGATAAATTTGGGTAGCAGCTAATTCCAGGTACGGTTTGGAATTTTCCAATCACGACAGTGTCACAAGGATGGCTAACAGGATCACTCTTCACAGTTGTTCCTAAAAAAGGGTAAACAATCAAATGGAGGTGAATGACTGGCCAATATAGAGTGGAGGTGATGATGAGAACACCACCAAGGCTTAAAAGGCCGATGATAATGCATTCACGATGGTTATTTACTGGAAATTGATTCATTTTTTAATGAGCTTAAACTCTGGGGGAACATTTTCTCATTTGTTATGTTTATTTTTTAACGAGCTTGAATTCCGCGTTAAAACTACTCAATCCAATCGTATAATAAGGATGTCTCATTTAAAAAATGGCATTTTTTCAAAGCATTGCCCCACATCCTTTCTTTATGCAAGTTAGGAAACGACCAATCCTACGAGTTTAAAGGGTTAGAGGACCTACAAATTTAAAAAAATAAATGGTCGCTCTTCGCCTGCACGCCAAAAGGTTTGCATGCCCCCACGTATAGCGAAATATTTCTAGGTTACCAAAGATTGTTCTATCCATACTTCAGGAAAAACACTTCCTCGGCGATGTCTACCAAAATAAACAAAGGTGAGTGGTGCAACTGGCTCCACTCACATAACTTTGATGAAGAAATCTTATTCCAGTGTAATTTCATAAACTAGTCATATATCCTTTGCGGAAACCTACCCTATACCCAAGGTTTTCCTGTCGAAACAGACCAGGGTGCATGCCCCCTGGGTTTCAGTCATGTCCTCCAAATCACTCGCACTCATCAGGTGGACGAACTGGGATTGATGAGACATTCGTTGTGTGAAAAGACCATTCAAGGATGGTATTTGACTATTTTCTATGTGTGAACTGGGGAATGAAAGCTGGTCGATGAGCTTGACCACTCTTCCTTCATGCGGAAAACACATTACTCTAAAGAGTGAGGAGACAATGGCTCCCATGCAATAAATATAGTCGCGTCCAAGGAGTAGATTATAATCCAGGGGTCCTTGGACTACCATTACGTTCATGTGAACGGTTTTCCCTCTCAATGTTATCGGCACATTGGGAAGGATCCCTAACGGTCGACTGGTTCCTTTGTCAAATCCTGTTAGATTTCTCATTTTAGGCAAAAGCGGTGGCGAACCAAGCACTTTCAAAGCAGTTGAGGAAAGGATACTCACAAAAGCCCCTTCATCTATGATGGTACCAGCCACGACCATTCTATATATTTGAGCAATGATTCGAAATGGTACACTAGCCGGTAAACGGGGTCTGCCTAGCAGATTCCAATCGAAGGAAACAACTAGGTTGCTTGGAGGTGGGACCGAATAGATGGCCAGATACGACTCTAACAAACTTCCTTCCTGCGGTAAAGGAATGCGTAGACTGCCCCCATGTTTGTCGGAGTCTGTGCTTACGAAGAGAATTTGAACGGTGTCGTTCGTGTTCTCTCCGGTGACTATATCATCTGAAGATGGACCTTCTAAAGGCAAGACTGGGTCAACTGCCGCCTCGACCTTTTAACTTTCATCTGGTGTGGATTCATATGGTTTATCTTCAATGATAGACGCTTCGGCTGACCACAATGGCGTGTCAGCTAGATTTTCAACTAGTGATGGACTCGGCAAGAGCTTTTTATATCCAGGAGGAAGCCGTAACGGTGAAACCGGACGGTCGTCCAAAACTCTTTTAGCTTTGTCTAGGAAGGGACAATGGTGGACAGCGTGATCGCCTTCACACAGTTTACAACGAAATTTACATTTTCCTTTTTGTCTAGGGGCTTCACTTTCACTAGTTGACGGTGTATTCTCAACATGATATTCAGAGGTTGATGACACCAGATTGTGCAAACGAGGAGACCAGTCCCTGAGGATCTGAGGGATGCAAGGACAATCTCGATGATAGTGGTCTCCTTTGCAAATGACACATGGAAATTTAGGACTGTATGGTGCAGTGTGTGGATTTTCGCTAGATGATTCCTGGTTGCCCCTTTTCCCCTTTGGCTACTTATTCTTCTTCTCTTTCTTCTTCTTCTCCTTCTTCTTCTCAGTTACTTGATTTTTGGCTTTACCATCTTTATCAAGTGAAGAGGAAGTAGGAGAGGGAGGACTGGACGAAGTAGAAGGTTGGTGGGTAACTTTGGTATCGTTTAGTTGCTGACTTGATTGTTTAGGAATCACGGTGTTCTGAATGACAGAGGTCGAGAAGAGCCATACGGGCAAGCCGATTGTCAATCCTGTAAGTGACAATGTGGCCATATGGGGTGCACCAACATCTCCCCATGAGGAGAAAGGACTAGGATTTCTTCCAAGGGGAAATCCTTGGTTGGTGGACTCCATTTTTCTCAACCTAAGACCAACGTAGGAAAGGTGATGTTTATTTTGATTAAAATAAATTTTACACGCTTTGACACAACTTGATTTTCCAATTTTTAAGAGTCGAGAAAAAGAAAAGATGACTCTAGTCGCCTTCGATTTTTAATGAGCTTGAAGTGACAAGTGCTCAGATGGACCTTTTCCTTTAAGGAGTCTAAAAAGGAATGAAAGAGACTGCTCTATAAATCTAGACAGAGGGATTACCAAACCAATCACAAAACTGCAGAATACTTTTTACGGTACGGTAGTCAATCTTCCCGAATGCTGTGTTCAGTGCATTGCGATTGATAGGGCGGCAGAGACGGCTTCCTATGGATAAAGGATAAAGCCTATTATGGTCTCCCAATATATATTCGACGGTATGTGGGAGCACAAGTCCGTACTGGCATTTATTGTCTCAAAGTGGAGGAATCACCCAACCAGCAATGAAAACAACAGTTACGAGGCTTTACGATGCCAGAATACATCTCTAGCCTAGACTTCTAAATGTTGTGCATTAGGTTCCAAAGCGTTTTTAGATTCATTAAATTTATTTTACAGTTGATCTTGCTTAAGAAATTTCCCTTTCAGGTTCACCGCGTGATGTAGATGTACAATTCCTAAAATGCAATCTAAGATGATAAGCAATCATTTAATCTTCTTTTTGCAATGAAAATCCTAGCTACTAAGGAAAGAGAGATGATATTCTTTCAACATAGAGCAGAGAGCACACACTATATGCACTGTCCTAAATCAAACCAACAAACAGTCTAAATGCAAATGCACATGCATGTATTTGTTTTCAGCCTTCTTAATGTGTGAATGATAAAAAGAAAGCTAAGCGCAAATCTAAATTATTTTTCAAAGCGACATTACTAACAAGTTTCTTTTCAAGACAAAATGAAGACAATGACGACACTTTGCGATTTGGAATTGAAAACTTTCTTTCGACACTTGAAAAGCTACTAATTCAAATCAAATACAAGAGTAACAGTGCAATCGACTATCAAGAACAATCAGATTCTCTTCTATGACTGAAAATGACAATTGTGACACTTTCAAATCAAGAAACGACAATTCAATTACGCTACTTCTTTGTAAAAGAGAACTGAAAATGGATCACAATACATAAAAAGATTTACAGTTCATTGCACAATGGAGGTGGAATAATGGTAAGGAAGGGGGTTCCAACAGAGGTATACTGACTACAGATAGTAAAACTCCTGAATAGAGCCGAAAAGAGTGAACACGGAAACCAAAATCTAAGAGCAGAAGAGGTCTTATCTGATCAGCGCACCTGTAACATGGGGAAAGTGAGATGAAGTGCACCTACTACACACAGGAAGTGCGATGCATCTAGATTCCAAAGAAGAGACAGTGCGATGATCCAGGGACGAGACTTCAACTAGGTTCCGGGTCACAGTTTGTAGCTCAATTCAAGGATTTAGGCTGAGCAAGTTGTAATCAGTAAATAAATCACAGGGTTAGATCTAAGGAGGTTACTAGAGCCGCCACAAGGGCAATTAGAGAGCTTGTAAATCAATTTTTCAATTCATAAACAAAACCCGGAGATAGACTGAAGCAACATTGATTTACTTTGCACTTGCATAGCAAATGCAGTTCGAAGGCTAGCTGACTTAACTTCAGGCTCTGTCTGTAAGTTTATAAAGCATACAAATATAGACAAACAAACAATCTATTCACTCCCCAGCGGAGTCGCCATTTTGTTATCGGGAAATCTAGTGTCTATGCAGAGTTGCTAGTTCCACTAAGGCTGGTGGCTACCTTAGAAACAAACAAACTAAAACCACTTTTGTTTTCCTTTATGAGAAGTAAATAATAGGGGAAAGAAAGAGACCAAACTTTGTCTTGCGCTTGGTTCCTTGCTTGCTTCCTCTCCCTTCTGATAGACCTTTGCCACTTGCTTCCTCGTTTACCCGGCTTCAAAGAGTACCTGTAGAGTCAAAGCAGCATAATACTATCCAAGAACAGAGATCTACTATCATAAACAATATAGGACCAGATATATATTGACCACACAAACGCATATATCATCAATCATACAAGAATGTGGAGGAAAACTTGAATAGCTTTATTAATAATCGAGAATAGCAAAGAGGATTACAACCAATTGTTCTAACCCAACATTGTCCTCTCAGCAAGAAAGCCCTTCTTCACCTCATGAAAAGCTTAGATCACCCAACACTATGATGTTACACCAAGAAACCAGTAGCACTTCCTTACAAGATACAAAATTCCAGCCTCCAACCTCCTGATCTTTGGGATGAGAGACCTATATATAGATATTTGCAGAGGTGTGAGTCAGCTCTGGGTTTTTGATTAGTGTCTTCTCTCTGATAGTTCTTGATTGCACTTGGAGATCTCATTGATCTCTTACTCATCCTTGGGTGATTCTGAGAGGCAAGTGTCACAGGAGAAGTTTCTGGAAGATTCCATGATCATCCACCTCGCAAACTGTCTCCACCACTTGTCTATTCTCCTCCATCACACCCTATAGAAGGGCTTTTCAGTATGCATCGCACCTCCCGTGTGCATTAGGTGGGATGCATCACACTTTGACCATGGAGCAGGTAAGATGGTCCAACTTTGACCAGTTCTAAGTAGTTTTTCATGGAGAACTTCTGGGAGATGATGTAATCATCTGACCTTATTATTTTAGGGGTTGGAACAACACTTTTAGGGACTTAGGAGCCCTTGGTTTATGGACATATTTGATTGGGATTGCAGTGCCCAAAAGTGTCTATAACAACTAGGTTGCATACCTGGCTGACAAAACTATCTAATATAATCTCTTACCGATTCACCTCCATGGGAAAATCCATAAAGTGAGATGGGGGCACCTCGCCTCGACAATCTGGTAAGAAAATAAATATCATCAATGGTAATAGGGACCATCTTATCGCTAATGTGAAAAGTCTGATCTGTCGGATCCCATGCACGAACAACGAACTACAGTAGTTCTATTTGTTGCCTCCTTCCAGACAACTTAAAGTATTTGAGTAACCCGCAATTTTTGAGGGCCTCAACTGTACCTAGATTGTTTAGGGAAACCATGTCTTGTTCTTCATGCTCTCTTTCTCTCCATGTAATCGACATTTTGATCCAATGAAAAGCCTTAAACACAATCATAAGCTTAATTAGGATCTTTTCCATGCAAAAAACAAGACAAATTTTGGAGCAAACAGCTAAATCAAACATGGGAAATTCACCCAGTGCAGCCCATAAATAGAGACAATGCATTGCAAAGCATGCAACCTTCTATCTGGGTGCTCCTCAACACTATTTTCAATGTGAAATCCTGTGCTAGTCCCAGGGCAAGAAAAAGTGAAACACCAGGGGCCCCAAAAACCCTAAAACTTGCATGAAATGACGAAGAATGACTTGAAAAGAAAGTAAAGAGGCTTAGTTCCTACCTAGTCTAAACTACTCGAGAAATGGTCCACTGAATCTCTCATAATCAGCTGCTGAAGATCGAGGTAAAAACTAATCTCAGAGCACAAAACTAAATGGTAAGTTCCAAATGCTAAAACTGTCATGGTAAAAACTTGTTTTATGTTTATTTCATGTTCATTAATCGAGTAAACATTAGTATTTACCTATTTTTTCCTATGAAACAAATATTTTTAATCCATTTGGTGGTCTTTTGAGCAGGTTTTATAACTGACTTACAGAATTCAACATGATCGATTGTAAATTGTACCTTTGACCACAGAGCACACTTTTATCTCTTTTTCGAGCTCTGTTAAGAATGAAAAAAGAACCCCCTTGGAGTCCTCTTTAAGCTCTTTTCAAACTCTCTAAACATGAAAATATTATCGAGTGCTTGTCCTTTCCAACTCATTAACAGATTGGAAACGCTATCTCTCTTGTATTATTTTACACTTTTTCGGGATTGAGATATTAATTTGCGAAAAGGAACTTGTGGAGTTTTCTTTTTGTCCCTTTTCAAACTCTCTAAACATGAAAAGGACTAAGTTATCATTATTGTTAAACTTGTTAAAACATCAAATAGTGACAAACTTGTCCATCTAGACAAGACCGAGTTTCACCTTTGCTAGACTCGTTAAAACCTCAAAGAGTGATGGATTCGCCCGAAGGGTGAAATTACACAACAAGCATATGGTATCCTATTTAAGCTTGATAAAAATAAAGAGGAACTTGTCAGCAATGACTATGGAAAATGGGACAAAGGGGAAAACCACTTTATGGTAGCAGGTCACTCTTGAACATTACACTTTCACTCCATCACTGTGACTATCTAGGTTGGGTTATTAGCTTGATGGTTATCACACCGTTGGTCTATCATATCATCCATCACTTTGTTTTGGGTCAATGCTACCAATTCATTTCAGTGTCACCAACATGTTCAAGAGAAGTCATTTAGTTAAAACTCATCCTTTGCAATACCATAAACCTTCATTTTCATGACCGCCATTCCTGAACCTTGTGTCGTCAGTCAAATTCCATCTCAAAAATAACTACACTCATTTCATGTCTTTGATGTGGGATACATCAAGGCCCTCCTACGACGAGTCACTTCTTGTCGACATTAGCTCATTATCCAAGAAGTTTACTTAGAAACACCCTTTCAGTCCCTTGAGGCTTGCATGCATCAATGGCAAGTTTCTCACTTCTGGCGATAGGCATACATCAATGGCCTTTGACCGAAAGACTTTGTATGGTGTTTGACATCAAATCATCCATTCACACCATGTAGAATGTACTGTAGTACCTTGATGATCATTATCATTATTGGTGATTTCTCTCGCATGTGTTAACAACTTACATCATTGGCTGGTAATTAGATGGTGTCTTCCCATGTTCGACTTCAAATCACATATTCACATGGTTAAACTAGTACTTGAGTGAACGATTCAACGATATAGAAGACCTCAGATCTAGTTTCATCCATCTAGGCTGTGATTTCAGGAGTACTAAATCATATGTACAATGTCTTTACATTGATGGTCATTATGATCATGGGTCTATATCTGTAGATGATTGTCTATGTAGATGTAATGAAAGTTGATAAGCTAAGCATGGGTATGCCTTCCCTCAGCAATTCATGTAAAATCAAATATCATGATATATGTATTGTAATTGATGCAGGTCACCTTCCACATTGATACCTCCTCATCACATCGTAAAGCATTTCATTCGACATTGGCATTTTTTCGACTTCATGCTTTAGGTGGAAACTGTTACAGATCCATTTGGGCACATCAAATCCCAACATCAATATCAATGTTTTAGGGCTAATCAAACCCTAATTTCAGTTGCTTCATGTCGTAAACAATTCACCCCTTTGAATATCTCCTTCCCATACAGTTTCATGACTTGAAGACATCCAGAAATAGCCTCTAGAGGGACTAGCATAGGTAAGCCCTTGTAAAGGTGCACTGTAGAGCAGTTGAGTCCACTTCCAGGGTGCTTTGTAGAGAACTTAGACTTCCTTTCACCTATTCTGGGTGAGAATGAGCAAAATTCACATCGTGTTTGTGGAATAATCTTATCTTTTGAAGTCATCTAGAACGTTCCCTCACTAATCAACTCCTATGAGCTCGAAAATGGATGAGGAATGAGTTAAGGTACATCCTATCCTCTCATCCCTTCCTCCATGGAACTAATTCTAAGTATGGAAGGCCATTTAATGCCACCATTTATGAGAAAAAATCCTTCATCTTCCTATAGATTGACCACTCATTTAAGTGATCAGGGGCTGGATTATGTTGAATTGTAAGGAGATAATGCTACTATGAGATTTGGCTTTGAAGTATTGTAATGCTACAAGTTTGTCATTCTTTCGATGTGATGTGGATGGGATCCAAGCTGGAGGAATGGTTTTGAATCAAACATCAATGGTTGTATTTCCTTCTTCTATCTAATAAAGTGTTTGAACATTTTTCCCATATATTTGTATTGTTTCATAACGCTTATATGTGTGAATTGTATCTGATTGCTTTCACTTATATTCAATAGATTGCGTTCTTTGATCGGTTATTTGTTTTTTGTTGTGTTTACAGGGTACTTCTCAAGCATATTAACTATGAGAAGGAGTGACAAGATCAATACAAGGGAGATGAGAGGAAAGCGGAGCTACAAGTAGGTCTTCTTATCTTCTCATCTTATATATTGCTTATAGGAAAAGTCTAAAACGCTTTAAACTGTTGTTTTAGATACAACTACTTATCGATGGAATTAGTATTTATCTGTAGATACCAAATTCTCCAAAACAATTTACCTCAAATTGAATCATTATTCCGAGTGCATGCCGACTTATTTCAAGCATAGTGTTTCTCAGTTTCAATCTTATGTAAAAATGAAACCAATTTCAAGCATAGTTTCCCATGTTTTAAGGTTGTGAAAAAATGAAACCATTCGCATCCTATCTCTTGCATATTTCCATTTTCTATCATCCTATTTATGTGAGATGATCCTTGATTTTCTTATTTTATCATCATCATCTACTTGGTCAATCATATGCTTTCACTTGGTTGTTTTTTAGCCTTACCTGCGGAACAACTGCAATGAGTGGTCTTATTAGCCAACCTCTTAACCTCTACATGTTTTGAGAAGTTCTATCATGACTAGAACCAATTGATAGCCTTGATATGACTCGTTCCTCTAGGAGGAGTCCTATTTAAACTATTTTAAAACTCTGAAAATATGAAAATATTGTCGAGCACTTGTCTTTTCGAACAAATTAATGTAAATGAAAAGACGTCTACTCAATATAATTTTAAACCTTTTCTGGACTGGGATAGATTATCTACGAAAAAGTAATACCTTAGTCAAACATGGCTAAGAGGTTCTCCTGAGTATTGTTTTTTACCTTTTTGGATTCAAGAGACTATTTACGAAAAGGAACCTTTGGATTTTTCTTTTTCGCCTCTTTTTCAAATTCTATAAACATGAAAAGGGACTCGAGATAGACCTTCATTGGACTCATTAAAACATCAAACAATGATGGACTCATTAAAAATGATGAGATATAACGACTCCTTCTCAAGGTTCATTAAATATACCCATAGGGATTCATCTGAAGGATGAACTTACAACTCAAGCATACATTATCCTCCTCAAGCTTGTTAAAAATAAAAAGGTACTGACCAAAAATGGTTAGCGAAATTGGGAAAACATAGTACTCCATTTGTTAATAGCAGTGACTCTCTCTTGAACATGACACTCTTCCACTTGATCTTCGTGTCTGTTGGGTTTGAACATTTGCTTGTATTTTCATTTAGCATATCATATCAAAGCCTCCGCGTTCAGTTTTGGGTCAATGATGCCAACTCCAATTAGTGTTTTCAATGTGTTCAAGAGATGTCATTCAATCAATATTTTCTACAATACTCCTAAGAATTGAGTCCATGTATGTTGTTCCTAAACCAGTTCCACGTTGATTTCATTTTTTCATGAATCATGATACCTATTTCCTGTTATTGATGTGGGATAAATCAAGGCCCTACTGTGACGGATTGCTTCCTATTGACATCATCTCATTACCTAGGAATGTAGCTTAGAAAATTTTCCTTCAATATCTTAGGGATTTCATACATGAATGGAAATTTTCCTCACTCTTAGCGATAAGTTTTCATCATTGGCCTTTAACTGATAGCCTTTGTGTGGTGTTCGACTTCAACACATTCATTCACACCATATGGATTTTACTATTCTACCTTGAGAGCCATTAAAATCATCAGTGGTTTCTCTAGTGTCTGTTAACGACTTACATAATTAGTTGGTGATCAGATTGTGTATTCCATGTTGGACTCTAGTTCCTTTATTCACATGGATAGAATCATATGTTGGATGATCGAGTGAGGGAGATAGAAGACCCCAGATCTATTTCCATCCATCTAGGCTGTGATTTCATAGTTAATGCAAGATTACAAAGCATGATGTTTATGATCACATAGATAGTCAACCAATCATGGGTCCACCATTTTTCATCAGTGAACATGTATTCTTTATCACTGTACATGTAATGTTAGCTTATGTGTTGATCATTGTAACAAATTTTGATCCAAGTAGTTGTTCTTGATACAAACTTGTTGTTAGTTTCAGTCTTTGCAGCCTTCCTCCAGTGATCAAACATGCTCTTACAAAGTGATTTTAAGGTGTCAAGATCAAATTTTGTCATTTCAGTGAGTCTTCAAGCAAAATTTGGTCACTAGGTATTAGGTCTAGGGTTTGCTTTTACTCCTTTCAACGTTGTCCAAATGTCAGTCCATGTCACCATTCAACTAAGTGTACCATCATTCAAAGGGTTGTCATCATCATGTCAGGTTCCAATGGGTCATTTTACATCTTGTTCATGCTTCAGTTGCGCCTAGGTAAGGTTCATTTCCCTCTCCTAGGGTTTTGGAGGTAATTTCTCTTGGATGGTCAAATAATCAGTAAAACTTGTATCCTGATGTTCATATACCTTCCCCTATCCATAATGTACCATATTAAACACTTCCCATCACTAAAATCCCCCAAATTCCTCATTTTCGCACAAACCCTAGTTTCTTGCTACAACTTGGAAATTTTCTAGGCTAGGCTTGTATTTTTCCCTTTTGGACCCCTTCCCCTCACTCAATCTCTGAAATTCCACTTTCCCCTACTTCCTAACATCCCTCCCCACCTCAAAAAATTTTCTCATGAATTTAGAAGGCCCTTATCCCCTTGATTTCGATTAGTTTCGACAAATATCTTGTTCCACACATCGGGATAGGTTTCACTCAAATGATGTTTTTGAGCAATAAAAGATGAATTTGGGAAACCTGAGAGAGGTTTTTGTTCAAAATAGGCCAAGGAAGAAAAACCTTTGTTACACAAAATATCGTCACCATGACTTTCTGTAGTCAGTGTGAGTCTATCACCACTCATACTATCCTCCTTTGCAAGTCTCAAACCTCAACTCTTCATGTCAAGCCTTAAAAATGAGAGAAAGTCTTTGAAAATCTCTAAAACTCTGGTTCCGCACTTTCTCTTACCATTGCCTGCGGTCCTGCACCCCTTGGTCATGTTACCTGTGGACCTACCCGCTCTATCTCTAAAGGAGTGGGTGCGGACCCCTCTGAAAGTAAAAAAGGGGCAAGTTTATTCTTAAAAACTCACTTTGGGTTAATTCTGGACGCTTCTAGAAGGAATCTTGACGTGGTTGGTTCGCTCCTAGGTGGTTCATGCATCCCATAACTAAAGGAGCTAACCCCTTGATGAGAGGAGCTTACCCCTTTGAAGGTGGACCTGGTAACTTCCCTCCTCTACTCTATAAATTGAGGCATTGGGCTGGTTGCTAGAGAGGTTGAAAGCTGAACATTTTTTAGGCTAAATTCTGTTGGAATTGAGACTTCTTAGTTAAGCTTGAGAGGAGAGATTACATACCTTTTGGCTTATTTGGGAAGAGAGTGAAACTTGTCAAAGTAGAGGAGATTCTTGCTGAACCCTGGGAGGAGCTTGTACAACATCAAGGAACCAAGGTTGTAAAGCTCTTCTTTGATTAAAATTAATACAATCAGTTTCATTTTTCTCAATAAATTGTTTTCTATGGTTTATTTCATGAATTCCTTGATCATCGTGATAAATATGGTTTATTATATTGGCTATGTAGGTGGTATTTGATGTGTGTGCCTGTTTGTGTTTGCAGATTCTTTAAAAGGGAGCTCATTTGGACAAACGGAGCATGGCTTCCACAAACTAGCATTGGACCTGAGGTAGGCCTAAAACACCTGTCGGCCTTTATTTATAAATTGCATATTTAGAGAAAGATAGAATTTGTTTGGTTTGCTTGTCGCTAGATATCCATAGATACTAGGGAGATCGGTCTTGTCTGCAAGAACGATTTATCCGCCTAACAAAATGGCGACCATACTGGGGACTTGAATTTTTGGATTTTGCCTTTGCTTTTACTTTGACTTGAGAAACTGTTTCTGTATTTCTAGTTTTTGCTTGCTGTGTGGGATTGGGTAGGTTTTTAGATTTTGAATTGTTTTTGTTTTTTCATATTTTTGAGAGTGTACCACACCTGCTGTTTGTAACATAGAGCGGTACTACACAGTGCAGTACTGCACCTGGTTATACTAGGGGACTGCGGACCCTGTCAAATTTTTGAAAAGCTAAAATCTTTTCATCTAGTTAAGCCTAGGATTTGTTTATGTTGTTTTAACCTCTGCCAAGATCTGCACGTGTCTTGTTAGAAACTTTTCGTAGGTTAATTCCATTGGCATTTAGGTTTTAGGTGAATTTCTAGAAGTTTTGTGTGCCTGGCTTGATTTTTGTTTGGTCTTTGTAGCAACTCAGAACTTAGAAGCATTAGAAATCTCAGATCACCCTGGTTTTTGCTGGTCTTCTTATGAGTCTGACCGATTTGTAAAATCTGCCTTTGGTTGGGAATACATCTCATTTTTTTCTTTGTGAAGCTTTGAAAGAACTTGTTTTGAAAGTTTTGGATTCCATTTTTAAAAAAGAAAACAAAAGCTGGTTGTTTTTTGATTAATTTGTTATTCTGAACAGGTTTGTCCTTAGTTTGCTGATAACTAAGTAAAACATCCTTGAAAATATATTTTGTAAGCTTTTACTTCAATTAGGTTTTCAGAATTTGTAGATCTCAAGATTAGATTTTAATAGTTTTGAGTGTTTGTAGAAATTAAAAAATTAAGAAAAAAATCTCTTTTGGAAAGGATTTGTTTTTGTAGTTTTTGATTGTTGAAAAATAAAGGGATATTTTTTCATGAGCATAATTAGTAGTCTCGTTTTTTAGTTTATTGAAAAAGACAAAAAAAGTTCTTCTTTTCATTTGTTTGATAAGGAAAGATTTGTTTTTTAAGCATTTGCATTTTCAACTCTTTTTTTAGCTAGAAATTCATTGAAGAAAAAGGATTGTTTATCATTTTAGGTGCATTTTTAGTGTTTTGGAGTCGAGGCTTCACACCATAAAGTTTCATCTCCACACCTTTTGACTTAAGAAACAACCATAAAAATAACGCTTAAAGTAAAATTTATCTAGCAATCTTTTTATTTCTAAGGCTCTTTATCACCAACATAGCTTAGGCTAGTATCTTGGAGTAGGGAGTAATTAACTCTCCAAGATAGTAAAAACAAACAAGTAGATGTATCTTGCAGTAGGAGATAAATTCCAATTGTTAAATCTATGCTTTGGGAAGCTCCTCTTAAAGGAGTCAAGCACGAGATCGTATCCGAACCAGTGGGGTAACCAATCCTTCCTCATTGGGAACAATAGAAGATATACACGTATTAAAAATGGTAAACCTCAGATTAACCATTGCCGAGGAGCCTGGGGTCACTTTTTGGTAAACCTTGGATTATGTCAAGGAGCCTTCAAGGGGATTGAGCTTGCTACTCTAGCCTTGTGTGTGTATCGGATCACAGACTGTTCCCCCAGGTATATTTGTTTCCGTTGGTGACCATAGTGACCATAATCTATAGGATTCTTTCAATAGGTGATGGTGGAAGGAAGATCCCACTGTACCTGGAGGAGACGTCGGCTAGACTCACTTGGATTTTTTGGAGGGTTCTCTTCACTCGAGATGGTTTAGTGGAGAAACTTGTGCCAGTCTATTCATTAAGCAGGTTGTCAGGGTAACTGTTCCAACCGCCATTTCTGTATTGAATTCTATGACGTTGGATTTCATCACCAAGTAGTGTTTTCAGTACAGAAAATTACTGTTTGTCTGTGGTTTGACCTCCTAGGTTCTTTAGGCGTGTGATTCAAAATTGTTTGGTTCTATAGAGACTTTAGGTGGTTTTCATTGAGATTTTTCTTTGTTTGCGTGTGAATTAATTAAAATTTTTAATCATGGCTGAATTACCGAGGCAGTCCCGTAGACTTCGGGGCCAACCTCCTGAGTTTTCACCAAACCAGCTTGAAGGGCTACAAGCCCTTGTAACTCCTAGTGACAGTAGAGTTGGGTCACAAGAAGAAGGAGAATCTTCTTTAGTTGTGCATCCTGATTATCAAGTTCAAGCACCAGAGTATATTATTGAACTTGTTTCATTTTCAGAAGTTACTGGTAGTTTTTCTTCTACTAGTGAATTAACCGAGGAACCTAAAATATCTGAACCTGAAACTGAACCTACTGCTACTCCATCATCAGGATTTTCCTCTCCAACTTCCAGTGGTCCTGGTTCACCCAGGGTAGAAAGAGTCATTACCCAAAATCTTCCTTCTGGACTTATTGCTATTGAAGAACTTGTTACTCTGGAAGAAGGTATATCTAACCCTGAAAATCAACCAACTATAGAACTTAGAGAGCGAGAATCGATCTTTTACAGTCCACCTAGGAGGGACACTTGGTATCTTTCATTGACCAATTTTTTAGAAATCCTTGGACTGAGTTTTTCACCACCTCGCATTCCTTATCATCCAACACCTAGAGGTTATTATCCTCCTTTGAATATGTCGAGACAATCATCCATGTTTTCTCAATCTCCAGAAACATTTTTATATGGTGGTCCTTCTGTTCCCTCTGGGTATCAGTCACTTACTAGTACTTTTTCGGGAGCATCTACTCAACCTGTTGAACAAGGGTTATTAACTGGTAATAACGGAACTAAGCCATTGAGTGTAGAAGATATTCTTATGATGTCAGGTACCATTCCAAATCCGCAACCTCAAGGTAGTCAGTTACCACCTGGGGGGCAACCTCAAGGTCCTCAATTATCGCCTGGGGGGCAACCTCAAGGTACCCAATTACCGCCTGGGGGACAACCTCAAGGATAGTACATATGTTCGAGATAGTACATTCCTCAAGGTCAACCCCAGACTCAGTATGTACCTCAAGGTCAACCCCAGTATCAATATGTACCTCAATGTCAACCGCAGTATCAGTACGTGCCTCAAGGTTATCAACCTCAAGGTCAGTACCCAACCCAAGGTTTCCAACCACCTTCAGGTCAATCATTTGTCCAAGGAGCTGGAAATGTACCTTGGAATTATCAACCCCACCCTCAACCTAGTTATGGTACTCAATATGCTCAACCTTCTATGGGTCCATACCCCAGAATGAACTTAGTGTGGGATCCATCTCAATCTCAACAGGTCTTGCAATTGAATGTGCAGTTGTCATCTCAATCTTGACAACCCTTGGTTTCTGGTTCAACCCAACAACCTGTCCAGCCTACTATTCAAACTTCTACACCTTCTATAGTTTCTCAGCCTAGGCCTAGTTCGCCTCGAACTCCGTCTCAAATGACTGCGACAATTGCTGCAACATATGTTCCATCTACCCCACCTACTTCTAGAGTATCGATAGCTCCGGTTTATACTGTTCCTACATCAATTCCTCAAGCATCTTTACCTCAATCTAGACCCACAATGTAGACTTCGGTTCAAATGCCTATAGGAAAACCTGGTCCAAGTATGGTTGTCACAAGTCAACCTCAATTTACTTATCAACTGTACCAGGGAGAGTACCAACTCGGTCCTGTTGTGCGGAACCTAGTCTATCAGTATCAACCGTACCCTGGATATACTTATCAGCAACCTCAACAACCCCAGTATGGTCCGATTAATCCTGGTTTTCCGGGATGATATAATATCCCAAATGCAATTCCAATTCCTATTTATCCTGGATATCCTCCTCCTAGGGCTGGTCTCATGACCCAGGGTTTTCGAGACCCTAATTGTCAGTTACCATTCATTGCAACTTTGGACTTGCCTGACTTGTCACACCTTACGAACAATCCAATTAATTATCTTCCGTTTTGGACGCCAATGCCGAATAAGTTTCCCAGTGACATCCCAAAGTTTGAGGGTAAATCAAGAGAGGATCCGTCAAACCATGTGATGACTTATCACCTCTCGTGTGCATCTAACTCCATTTCATATGATTCAATTCATTTACGTCTTTTTCAATGCACTCTAATTGGTCTTGCGGCCAAGTGGTACATTGAGTTACCACGAGCCTCTTTTTATAACTTTAGTCAGCTAGCTACTTCGTTTTTAACTCATTTTTAGTTGCCAGTCAGATATGACAATGGCACGGAATTATTAACTTCATTAAAACAGCCAACGTCCACTTACATTTCAGATCACATTCATGAATGGAGACATTGACGGCGTTTAGTGAAAGTTTTTATTCTGGATCAAATCTTAGAAGAATGGTTTGTCAAATCATTATTACCTAAAATCATTTAGGATGTAGCTAAGGCAGGAGTCATTACTGAAGAGCAAGTAATTGCTCAAGCTCGGTACCTTGACCTCGTTTATACGTAGTCGAGTACATTACAAGAGAAAATCCCCAATCTGCCTAAACAAAATGTAATAACTGCAACTCCTTCAGGGTCTCATGCCATTGATGGTATGATTGGTACAGTTAATACCAAAAGTAAGAAGAAATCTTCCAAGAATTCTTCTCCTTTCATAACTTGACCAAATTCTCCGACAGGAGACTCTTTTGCGGAAATTTTTGTCGATATTCATGTTGTAGAGTCATCTACGGCCAAATCAAAATCCGGCAGTAAGAAGAAGGGGAAGAAGAAAAATAAATCAGATAAAAATTCGAAAGAGAAACCAGAAAAAACAGAATCTACTGATGAGAAACGCAAATGTCGTTATCCTTGTCTCATTTGTGAAGAAGAGCATTTTACAAGAGACTACCCTCATCACACCGAGGTTGCGAAAATTGTCAAAGGTTATCAAATGCCTACTGTTTTGAAGGATCCTTTTCCTAGTCAAGATAGTAAGATGATAGGTTCTTCCTCAAATGCCTCAGAAGAACCCATAATGATGATGTCCCATGTTAGGATTGAGACACGATCGCAAGATTATGGAAGTAAAAGTCTTGTTGGTGGTAAGGAAGCAGAATCTTCTAATTTGAACCCATCAACTTCAACTCCCAGTTCCGATCCACTACAGATCGAGAAACCTAACCGAAAATTAGTAATCAAACTGCCCGCCAAGGGTATACTTCGAAAGTCAGCTTTCAATACACATGCGAGAGCTACTCGGAACTATAACATTGTTGAAGATCTAGCTATTTCACCTTCAACAATGTCGGCTTTGGAGGTGCTGCAATCATGTCCAGAACAACGTAAATTGCTATTTTTGGCTATAGGAGCTGTTGATATTCAGGACTCAAACCTTATAATTTTCGATTTAGAAAATAGTACACCTTGCTTGCCTCATCAAATGGCTTTCCAGATTCCAGTGTTAGTAAAAAACAGACCTTGCTATAGGACTGTAATTGATGAGGGAGCTTCAACGTGTATTATGTCGATCCAGTGTTGGAGATCGCTTGGTTCTCCCACACTTAATCAATCCATGACAATTATAAAGGATTTTGATGGCTGTGGGTTCCATCCTTTTGGCATTCTACAGGATTTACCTATAGGGGTTGAAGGCAAACTGTTAATCTAGATGTGGAGGTGATTGATGCCCCTCTAGATTACAACCTTCTCTTGGGTCATAGTTGGTCTTACACTATGACTGTTGTTGTTTCATCGGTCTTTCGACTCATAAAGTTTCCTCATAATGGAAAGATCATAACTATAGACCAGCTAACTTACTTTTCATCTGACCCAGCCTCTTTTGAAAGTATCCAGCATGTCGGCAAAACAACTATCCCTTATAAGGATGTTGGAGTAGGAATAGTTAAAGATTCTAGTTTACTAGGAACTTTTTCCTTTCCTCCTCCTAACGTATCGCCTTCTACTGCAACCATTCATATGATTTCATCAGACACTATTGTTTATGATGATCATTGGATCGTACCTTTCGAATCTGAGATGGATTCATTTGGTGATGCTATGCCTTTGAGTCCCTATGAAATTGCATATCAGGCCGTATAGTCGTTTTCCGACCCTCCTTCAACTGAAATTGACTTAATGAATGTGGTCCATGAAGAATCACTTTCAACATCAAACTCAGATTCAAAGACATTTTTTGAACTTGTTCATACATATGAGTAGATCCATGAAATCTTGTCTGTTGATGATTTACCATGGGAAGATCTTCATCATAGATCTTCGTTCTTACCTAAGATTGATTATTTTGAAAATGATTTTTCATCTATTTTTACAACTGATTATGTCAAGGAACCTCAAAATCCATTGCAAAATCCTGATTCTGAGTTAAATTTGGGAAGTATTTCTTGAACAGTTCCTATTGACATTTCAGTTAAACCTAGAATTGTTGAAAACATTCATATAGGTGCCTCTTGTACAGAAGAAGAATTTCAAACATATAAGGCCCTATTTCAAGAATTCCGCAACGTGTTTGCCTGGTCATATGAGGAAATGCCAGGAATTGACCCAGGAATTGTTTTTCATGAAATCAAAACTTACCCGGATGCTAAACCCGTCCAACAACGATTGCGTCAAATCCACCCACGAAAAGCTACTGCTATTAAAGCAAAAGTTGAGAAATTACTCAAAGCAGGTTTCATTTATCCAATTCCCTTAACGGATTGGGTATTGAATATTGTTCCTATTAATAAAAAGCAAGGAATAATAAGAATACATATCGATTATAGGGATATTAATCGAGCTTGTCCAAAAGACAATTATCCGACTCCCTATATCGATCAAATCATTGATGATTGTGCCGGTAGTGAAATATTCTCCTTCATGGATGGATTTTCCGATTACAATCAAATCAATATTCTACCTGCTGATCAACCAAAAATGACTTTCATTTGTCCATGGGGGACATTTTCTTATTGCAAATTACCTTTTGGGCTTTAGAACGTCGGAGCAACTTTTCAAAGGGCCATGTCTTACGCGTTTCATGACATCAAGCACATTGTGCAACCTTATCTCGATGATTTACCTGCTCATTCATTACGTAGAGTCGATCATCTCATTCATTTACGAGCAATATTTATGAGATGTAGGAATTATCGAATTAGGTTGAATCCACATAAGTGTGTTTTCTGTATAGAAACGGGTCGGTTACTGGGATTTGTTGTTTCGAAAGCTGGCATTCGTGTCGATCCCTCGAAGGTTGAAGTTATTGTCAAATTTCCTCCTCCTTCGACTCTTCGCCAACTCCAAAGTTTGCAAGGGAAAGCAAACTTTTTACGTCGATTCATTCCAAACTACGCCGAGATCACAAAGGGTTTTACCCGGTTGTTGAAACAGAGTACTCCATTGTTTTGGGATGAGATAGCTGAAAAATCTTTTGATGCACTAAAACACGCGTTGACTCATGCACCGTTATTGCATCCTCCCAACTACAACCAAGACTACTTGTTATATCTCGCCGCCTCTGATTCCACCATCGGAATGGTGTTAATTCAGGAAGATGAATTCGGTAGTGAACATGTGATTTATTACCTAAGTCGCACTTTAAATCCAACTGAGCTAAAATATTCACATGTGGAGAAATTGGCCGTGGCAGCTGTTCAAGCTGGCCAACGATTCCGACATTACATTTTATTACGCAAAACTATTGTAATTTCTGATTGCAACCTTATGATCTATATTTTGACAAAACAATTTCTAGGTGGCAAGTATTCCAAATGGATTGTAATCCTGTAGGAATTTAACTTGGAGTTTGAAAAATCTAAGTCAAAGAAATCTTTAGTTTTTGCGGAGTTGATGTGTGACTTCCCGCGTGCTGATACTGAAACTGTGGCGGAAGAGCCCATTGCGGACGAATCATTGTTTCTTATCAACACTCTTGATCCATGGTATGGAGATATCATAGTTTATCTCCAAACCCAATCCTTTCGGCCTGAAATTTCAAGAACTCAGCGTCAGAAAATACGATTCCAATCCCAACAATTCAAAATTATTGGAGATACACTTTATCATCATGGGGCGGACTCTGTTTTCCGACGTTGTTTAACTCATGAGGAAGCTGAAAGGGTTCTAAATGAATATCACTCTATAGCGTGTGGCGGTCATATGTCTGGGTTTTCCACAGCCCAAAAGATATTACGTGCTGGCTATTTCTGGCCGTCTTTGTTTAAAGACTGTATTAACACGGTCCGAAAATGCCACAACTGCAAAAAAATTTATCGAAAGATGCGCGCTCCACCTGCTCCTCTCCACCCTATAATTGCCATTGGTCCTTTTGCGAAATGGGGTACCGATTTTATTACATGTAACCCTCACTCAGCCGGGGGGCATGCGTATATCATCCTTGCGGTATATTATTTTACCAAGTGGGCCAAGGAAATGCCTACATTTTCGGTAGACGGCAAAATTGCTGAGATTTTCATTTTCAATCATATAATTGCTAGTTCGGTGTTCCATAAGCAATTATCACTGATCATGGGCGTCATTTTCGAAACATTATGATGACTGAACTAACATATCAACTTGGCCTGTGTCGCAATAGTTCTACTCCATATTACCCATAGGCTAATGGTCTGGTTGAAGTTATCAACAAAGTTCTAGTCATTATGATACGACGAATCATTGGGATTCATAGGTTGAATTGGCATAACATGTTATTTTCAGTGCTTTGGGCGTATCGAACCTCAGTAAAAACATCAACCGGTTTCACTCCTTTCCAACTAGTTTACGGTTTGGAAGTTGTGTTACCCATTGCATGCGAAATCCTGTCATTGCAAATGGCCATAGAATTACTTCCAACCACTTCCGAAGAGGAGAAATTTTTGTTGTACTTGGCTCAACTAGATGAGAATCAATGTGATGCTGCACTAGCAATCGAAACTCATGCCAAACGTATTAAAGCTTAGTATGATTGAAACCTTACACCTCGTAATTTTTCGGAAGGAGACCTAGTCTTACTGTACGATTAAGCAAATGATAAGTTAGGTGTTAGAAAATTCGTACCCATGTGGCATGGTCCTTATGTTGTTAAGTGAAAGCTGGCAAAAGGGACCTATGAATTGGTAGAATTTTACGGAGTCCCTTTAGGTAAACCCAGAAATGGTCTTTACCTGAAAAGATATTATGCTTAAATCTAGGTGTGGAGATTTTTAGTTAGGTTAGTTTTCTTTCTAGCTGGTGTGATTTAGATTAGATAAGTGTGCTTAGTTTAGAGAGTGTTTTTGTCATTATTCCTACTTATCTTGATTTTACTCTTGATATTGCAGATGTCGACTTCTCTCCAAACATATATTGGTTTTGTTGATGGTGCTTGTCGTAATACATGGAACATTTCTTCTGCAGCTTGGGTTATCTACTCGCCCTTTGATGCGTTGGTATCTATGCATGGGGTAAGCCTCAGTCAAACAACGAACAACATTGCAGAGTATAATGCAGTGATTGAGTTATTATGTAAATCCATCTCATTTGGGATTTGGAGTTTGATTGTGAGGTTAGATTCTGAACTCGTTGTGCTACAGCTTAATAGAGTGTATGCCATTAGAAATCCAGTGTTATTAAGATTATTTTTGAGAGTTCATCTCGTGGAACGTGAATTTGACTATATTGAATATCAACATATTCCAAGATATTTAAATACATTGATAGACACAATTGCTTCTCGAATGTTAAGTAAACATTTGCAATAATCAAACAAGTAAATTTAAAAACATTCCATAACATGGTTTACAAGGTAGCTGGTAATAGTGATATAGCATAGCATAGAAGTGTGTCAAATATACATCGTCTTCGATCATAGGTTGGAAAACACCTTATGATCAGCAAAAATGATAGTGCAAAAAGCAAAAATGTCATATGATTCTACAACAGGCGATCATCCTATCACTGGTGATGATCATGATAAGAAACCACTGTACGGGCCACCCTATAAAGGAACCTCCTAAAAGGTCCTGGGACCCCAATCACATAGTGTTGTAGCCTAAGGGGAATGTCATCTATGCAAGTCTCTGGAATTTCTGTTGTCAAACGCTCTAGATGGTTTTCCAATTCGGCCAGGGTCTCTGTAGATTCGTCCCGTGGGGCTGGTGCTGCTGCAGCTAATTGTTTCCTCTCATAGGGCCAGAGAGTGGCTGGTCGCCATAGACCTACATCTGCATTTGAAACTTTTTACTATCAATTTTGGGACAACTTAAAAACAAAAAAATTTAAATTAGAAAAATGTTGAAAATGATTTTACCTGAGTCATCCCATTGCTCTCCTGGTCAAAGAGCCATGTCTGGGTCACCTTGATAATCCATCCCAGCATAAGGAAAATTTTGAATAGCAAAAACTTGGTTCTCCAACCAATGAAAATACTAAGGAGTAAATCAAACAACCTCTGAACCCTCCTCAGGATGACGGGCCATAACTGCAACCCAACGCATCAGCTTGGGCTCTCGGGGAAGTCCAGCTTCAACGGAAAGATGTTGTGGGACCAACATTGGGACCCTCTTTAGACCAAAGCTCACAACTAAGAAACCATATCCAAAGTTTTTCAGTTGTCCGTTGTTGGCTCTAGTCAGTTGGCCTTTTACATTAGCCAACACAGCTTCGCACCAGTTGAAGACGGTGCCTCAAAAATAGTTTACTGCCATCCGCATTTGGGATCCGCTGGCCATATGTAGTCCTACACATTCCACCTCTCCACCAGCCACTACAAAAAGTCTACTTGGGCCCTCATGCCAGGTATGGCCCAGAATTTATATAGCCCACATGCCCTCAATGAATCTATTGAGGGTTGATGATTTAGTGTGGTAGCATCCACATCTTCGTGCTCCCGTTCCTGCCAACTAAGCATAATGTATACCATACATTGAAAGAAAAGGCGGATTAGAACATTTTAAATCAAAGTTTTTGGGCAAAATTTGAAGAATTTGGAATTTTAGAACATATGCCGCGAGGTCCGCACCCTCTAAGATAGAGACAGTGCATATGTCTGCACTCTACATAAATAGTAGGTGTGGGTCCCTGACTTTTTTCTGCATATGAAAAAGTCGAGGTCCGCAGGTTTCACATGCTACGCCTATGGACCCCTGCAAGCGGACCTTTAAGCAAAATTTTTCCAAAAAATCAAAATATAAACCTAAAAAAAAATTTCAAACGGTTGAGATGCAAGAGTAAGGTGATGTGGATTACCTGGAGGTGACGGTGTTCGATTGCAACAGACAGATTTTCTGCAATCTTCATGGGAAGTTTCTTAACCAAAAGCTCTCTTTCTCACTCTAAAGTCAAACGGTAAAAATGAATTTACAAAAGCCCTTTTTATAAGCTTTTTTGAATAAATGAATTTTTAATTTGTTTATTTTTCACTTTAAAGAGGTAACTTTTGAAGAATTTTTATTTATTTTAAACAGGTATGAGTAATGTTTGAGTTTTTACGCAGGATAACGAACTTTTCAGGCAAAATTGATCATTTTTGACAAAAAACATTAGAGTAACCTTTAAGCTCTTTTCTGACTCCTAAAATATGAAAAGATTGCCGAGTTTTTCTTTTTAAGCTCGTTAAAACATAATTAAAAAGACAGTCCACTTCCAACTCTTTTTTTACCATATGAACATGAAAAGATTGTCAGACTTTTGTTGTTTCAAGTTCGATACCGGTAATAAAACGAAGTGTCATTGATTGCTTTTTTACTTTTTCGGATCAGAGACACTAATTATGAAAAGTAGTCCTTGATCGTAATGGTCAAGTGGTTCTCTCAAGTATTATTTTATACTTTTTCGGGCTTGGGAGACACAAATTTACGAAAAAGGACAACCATGGAGTTTTCTTAAGTTTTTTTCAAACTCCCTAAAATTGAAAAACGCCGAGTATATCCTATACTAGACTCGTTAAAATTTAACAGTAAAGGACCTGTTCATTTACAAACAGGAATGGACCACTCCTTCTTAGGGTTCGAATTTAAACTAAGTTGGACTCATCCGAAGGATGAGCTTATAATCAAGCAAATTCTATCCTCCTCAAGCTTGTCAAAAATAAAGAGGTACTTGCTAGAAATGGTGGGGGAAAAGAGAGAAAAATGAACCTGTTTGTCATACTTTGTGTCTCAGAAAAACATTTAACCACTCTTGAACACAAAACTTTTTGTTCACATGGGTTGGGAAATCCTTTGCCTAATAGTTAATCAAACCATATTGAAAGTCTTCAGCCAGTTTCTGGGTATTAGCTTTGGGTCAATTGTCATCAAACCATCTATAGTGTCATTATGTGTTCAAGAGGTCAGTGCAAAATATCTTTCATCCATCTTGACCATCCCTGAGTCAGTCCTTGCAACATATTTCTTCAAACTTGATCTATGATTTCATGTTGTGAGCTTGCCTACGACGGATCACTTTCTATCGACTTTAGCTCATTATCTAGAAATATGATCTAGAAATCATCAGTACCTTGGGATCTGCATGCCTCAATGGTAGGTTTCTTGCCTTCAATGATAGGTTACATCATTGACCTTCGATCAAAGGATTTCGTGACATGTTCAACATCAACACATCTATTCACATTTCATGGATTGTACTGAGTACTTTGAGAGCCATTGACACTAATGGTGGTTTCTCTCACACTTGTTAATAGTTTACATCATTGACTTGTAATCAATTTGTTTCTACCATGTTCGACTTCAACACATTCATTCACATGGATAGAATCGTACTATTTCGGGAAGTAGAAATCAAGACCCTGGATCTAGTTTCCACCATCCAGGCTGCGAGGAATTTTGTATTCATTATACAGTGGACTATTCATAAACAGATGGTTGTGCCCATACTGTGTCTACATGTGTCTATACTTGTGATGTATTACAACATTATTCCTATATCAGAGTAGTTTAGTTAGTTTCCTAGTCAGTTTTGATCTGAGTATGGGAATTCCTACCTCAGCGATGATATGATCTCATATATATATTTTGCATTGAATGTTTTTACAGGTTCCAACCAGGATCTCCACAAGATGATCCTTGAAATGATAAAGTACTTCATTCTTCTTAGATGATAAATGAAATCCTCATCTACTACAGACTTCACACTTTAGGGGGCAATCTGTTACAAAAAATATTGTCACCATGACTTTCTGCAGTGAGTGTGAGTCTATCACCACTCATACTGTCCTCCTTTGCAAGTGTCAAACCTCAGCTCTTCATGTCATGCCTTAAAAATGAGAGAAATTCTTTGAAAATCTCTAAAACTCTGGTTCTGCACTTTCTCTTACCATTACCTACGGTCCCACACCCCTTGGTCATGTTACCTGCGGACCTACTCACTCTGTCTCTAAAGGAGTGGGTGCGGACCCCTGTGAAAGTAAAAAAGGGGCAAGTTTATTCTTAAAAACTCACTTTGGGTTGATTCTGGATGCTTCTAGAAGGAATCTTGACGTGGTTGGTGGTGGGCTCCAGTATTGTAGCAATAATGCTACAACTCTTGGAACTCCCTTCTTTAATTTTATCAACCCGGCAGTTCGTAACAAACTTGGAAGCGACCGTGCTGTATGCACAAGTACTAGCTCTTGCCGTAGCTGTCACTTGGTCAGCTGGCACAAGTCCTCTAGGGGCTTAAGCCAACTTCTATGAGCTCTTAGAAGAAGCTTTTTAACTGATGGATGAAAGCTAACTCAAAGGAAGTGGATCTACTTGCAGAAAGAAACTGAAAGCCAAAAAGAAACGCAAACCCTAGCAAACCCTAATTCTATCAGCTAGTCCTACTGACGCAAAGGAGAGCATGCAAACTACTAAAAGAGATGCCATTACTTCTATGAAGGTAAAATACATGTGTCTAGACTACCTCTATCTGAAAAAAACATCTTTTTGTATTTTTGTTTAAGTTGTTGGAATTATCATGCATGTGCTTCTAACTATTTTTGACTGTGCAGAGGTGGATCAAGGAGGCAAAATGCTTGGGAAAGGTTGGGAAGGTTCAGAGAGGGTCTAAGGGGTCCCTAACACCCTTCTAGAGAGTCTCACAAAGTTTGGCTGCCAAGAAACCGTGTTTATGAGCTTCTACAGGAAGTCTGCAGGGGTTCTACAGGATGTTCAGGATTTCTACAGGATGTTCTGTAATTCTTCTACAGGATGTTTCGAAATGGGATTTTGGAGCATGGATGGAGGGAAAAAGATGGAGGAATGAGTATGGAGGTGAAATAGGGGTGTGAAGAGGTCTAGGACTTGGTGGATGAGGCTAAGGAGCAATTGGATTTGTTCAAGGATGGAGGAAGCGATGATGCACAAGAATGTAGGAATTAGGGCAAGGTGGGGAAAGTATGGCAAATGAAGGGTACGAATCATGGAATAAGGGTTGGAGCAGATTATCTGATGGATTATGGGTAGATAGAGAAGGATAATAGGTGCTCTGCAAGTTTTTTTTCGAATTTAACAAATGAAGACTTGGAAAATCAAGAACCTAATTACCTTGACCTAATCTGACCTAGATAATAGCAAAAGAAATGGAACAGAAGTTTATTTGCACAAAATCAGATGAACTAACTATGCAACTAAGCAATCATAACCCTAAGCATGCAGTCAAAACTGATATCAAGTTTGACAACTAAGAATCCAACACTAATACTTGCATGGTGAAGCAAAACAGCGTTTTTGTGGGCAGCAAGGTCACCTTTGTCCCAACTCACGATCCCACTGAGGGAGAGGTAAGATCAGAGGTGCTTGAGCCCCTTTTTCCAAGGATCCTTTATGTTATTAATCTATCCAAATCAATCTGAACATGAAAATCTACTTTAATCATCAAAAGCAACCTAAATAACACAACAAGTTTTAAATCTAAATAACAGATTTTACTCTAAGAATGTGGCAAAGACACATGAAAGTAAACAAAGGAGGTACTGGGCACTTGAGATGGGCCCAACCCCAAGAGCTACAGCCTCCTAAGAGAGATTTAGAGCTGGTGCAAAGCTGTATTCATCTTTATTGAGCAAGAAAAGAAGAGTTACATCAAAACTGTCCACAATGGAAACTTGAAAATGTGCTGAAAGCAAAGCTAATCTACTGCATAAAAATCGAACTACAAACTAGCTAACTTCTGCCCACAAAATGACTAACCATTGGCTACAAAATGACTAACCACTAGCTACAAAATGACTAACCACTAGCTAACCAAAATGAGGCCCTAAGCCTTCTTATTTATACAAATTGAGGACCCAAACAGTCCTCCTAAACTTTAGGGACTCGGCTGCCCAAAACTTGTAGTTAACAGCAGTCCTACTTGACTTGCTTGGTTGCCCTTGTGCTAATTGATTTGGTGGCCCCTGAACTCCGAGATGATGGTGGAGAATTCGAGGTAAGGGCCCATAAATGAAGGGGACACCTTCCTACAAATCCTCTCCCTTGTTCTCCCACGAATTTGGCTGCCAAGTGCTCATTAAGACCTTCAATTTTGTCTCCAAATTGACCAAAAAGGCTACACAAAGCACCCATTAGACTTGTTGGCATTATGACTAACCCAATTCACTCTATTAGCATAAATATAATCAAAAACATGCAATAAACTAATGAGAATGGTGGATTAAGTCAAATTAGGAGGTTGAATGAGCCCAAATAATTATCCATTTTTGGGGCTCATCAGTTGGTTCGCTCCTAGGTGGTTCATGCATCCCATAACTAAAGGAGCTAACCCCTTGATGAGAGGAGCTTATCCCTTTGAAGGAGGACTTATCCCTTTGAAGGTGGACCTACTAACTTCCCTCCTCTAGTCTATAAATTGAGGCATTGGGCTGGTTGCTAGAGAGGTTGAAAGCTGAACATTTTTTAGGGTAAATGCTATTGGAATTGAGACTTCCTAGTTAAGATTGAGAGGAGAGATTACATACCTTTTGGCTTCTTTGGGAAGAGAGTGAAACTTATCAAAGTAGAGGAGATTCTTTCTGGACCCTGGGAGGAGCTTGTACAGCATCAAGGCAACCAAGGTTGTAAAGTTCTTCTTTGATTAAAGTTAATACAATTAGATTCATTTTTCTCAATAAATTGTCTTCTATGGTTTATTTCATGAATTCCTTGATCATCATGATAAATATGGTTTATTATATTGGCTATGCAGGTGGTATTTGATGTTTGTGCCTGTTTGTGTTTGCAGATTCTTTAAAAGGGAGCTCATTTGGACAAACGGAGTGTGGCTTCCACAAACAAGCATTGGACTTGTTGGTCTTTATTTATAAATTGCATATTTAGAGAAAGATAGAATTTGTTTGGTTTGCTTGTCGCTAGATAATAGATACTGTGGAGATTAGTTTTTTCCACAAGAACAATTTATCTGCCTAACACCTCCTTCATGTTTTACACAGGTGTCATGGTTTTAGAGAAATGTCAAAAATACCATTTCCTCAGGAGAATTTGATGCACCTCTGAAGTGACCTTCGGAAGATCAAGATTTATCCTAGCTTGGTTGGCCAAATGGGTTTCTTTATGAGTCAAATGATAACTAGACACAAATATATTTTGAATGAGCTATCATGAGCTCAATTTGGAGTTGAGGAAGACCTTCAAAAAATGACTGCAACAACACTCTGCCTTGAGGCAACCACATTTGGGTCATTTTGACCAATCTTGGGAGACTTGATTTTTTATAGGGTAAATGAACTCCAAATTGAAAAATTCTAGTTTTTTTGGAAAGTAGACTCAAATAGCTTTCCAACGTGCTATCCCACACCCAATTTGGACACTAGGAAGGCCTCCAAAAGCCTTCTGGAAAAAGAACTATGCATAGGGTAGCTGGCACGGTGCATAGAGAAGGCGCGACATGTTAGGCTTGAGGCGCGGCGCATAGAGCTGCCAAGGCCGATTTTTTTCAAAATTTGCTCCAAAATTGCCGAAAGTGCATCGATACAAGTAGGTTGAACATCATTCATGGATTTTCATCCAAGATTAATGGTTTTCAATGGTGTGTGTTTCATGGTGCTTGTGTAAAACGATCAAACCCTACCTTTTAAAATACCTCAAAGAAACTTGCTGCTAGGGTTTCAATTCACTGTTTTTCCACCAATTTCAATCCCTCATCTCATTTTCCCTTTGATTTCATCATTCCCTGAATTCCCCTACCCTCTAAGTTCATTAATTCCCTAACCCAAATTCCCTTTCCCCAAATTTCCAAATGTAAACCCCAAACCCTAATCCTATACAAGAACTCCCATAATATCCCATATTTCCCTAACTAAGTCCTCCCAACAGTCCCAAATTTCCCATTATTTTCCCCTCTCCTAAAAATCCCTTGTTTCACTATTTTCCCTTGGTGGCAAAGATCAAGAACATCACCAAAAACAATCCACCACAGTTTGACACATCAGCACCTATTTCTCATCAAGGCAGCTCCAAGACAGTTCATCCACTAGCAGTGATGGCATCTGATCCTTCATATGAGTATGAAAAAGGGAAACACAGTGACTCACCAATAGGAGTACATGCACCCAGGAGACCTCATAAAGGTTGCAAAACATTCGGGAGAATCGCCAAGCTGCCCAAAGGAGGAGGGTGGAGTTCACTGCACTTGAGTAGGAGGTTAATGCCGATTGAGAGTCATGGCTTGAAAGAGCCAACATCCACTTAGAGAGACTATTGGACAAGGAAAAAAAGGAGAAGGCATTGTTGAGACACATGGCTTTTCGTTACATGGCGAGGAACAAAGTTTGCAAGGCGCGAATCAGGAATTTAAAGGCAAATTAAGGAAAGAATCAAAGAGGCAAAAGAGGCAAAAGGAGCATGATCGACTTTAGACATTGGCTGAGACTTCTTTGACCCATCACAGCACTTGATAGAGAAGACTCAGCCCAAATTTCAAGAAATTTGGAGCAATTTTTGCATTTTGGAAATTTTTTGCACAAAAAACAGAGTTTTCCTCCCTATGTGTCACGCCACGTGGTGCTCGCTTTTGTTAGAGGGCTCCAAATCAAAAAAACTTTACATTTATAGATTTTTCATGAACATTTATACTCTCCTACCTATGGCCAAGAAATTTGGGCAAGTTTTGAGCCCTCAAAAGGTCAAAAAACACTTTAAAAAATGACCTCACTACCCCTATTTTGACACACATGAAGCAATGTTGGGAGAACTGACTTTTCAAGGGGCAAATGGAGGCCAAATTAAAAAATTATACTTGGGTTGGAAAGAGGACAGGTAGACCTTCCCAAAAAGCACACTTGGAGAGAATTTGGACATCAGGAAGGCCTCCAAAAGTGGGTCCAAATAGGCACTACGCATGGAGAATTAGGCGCTACACATAGAGGAAAAATTTCCAGTTTGACCAAGTTTTGCTTTGTTTTTCGCCCAGTTTCGCCTAGTTTGACTTTTCACTTTCCTAATGGAATTTTTTTGATGTAATTTCATGTATATTGATGGATCATGATGTAAATATGTCAAATTCTCACCTGGTAAGGTAGATTCATCAGTTAAAAAGTTGTTTGAAACTAAATGAATCAGTTCCCTAGTTTATAGAGGCAGGCAGTTTCATGGCCTAATTTCTAGTTCCTAGTTTAGAATCAGTTGGATTAGCTCCTAAAAATGTGAGCTCGACCCCTAGAGGCTAGGATGAGCTATGGTTTGACTGTATTATGTTGTTTTTCAGTCATTAGCATGGTTGGCACTTGGGATTTCTTGGCACTTCATTGTACATCTGATTTCTACATTTTTGGCAAAGGAAAGACCAGGGTTTTGCAGCACTTGTTAGGATCCTTGTGGCTCTGTGTTTTGATGGTGTTTTTCTTCATGTAATTGTATTTTCATTGATGTTTTATGTATGCCATTTCCCTTCTCTTTTCTTCTGAAACTAAGCAAATTGAGTGACAAAGGTAGAATTCATTAGCTTATGGTGCTCTGACTGGAGCTTTGTTAAGTTTTACATATTTTCATCTGTTTGGAGAGGATTCTTGTAGCCTCTTTCCCTCTTCAGCTCCTCAGTGGTCTTTTCTATCCATTCATTTCATCTAAATCATCAAAAATACTGCCTACCTTTCCCCAACTGGACCCAAAATTTGCCTTTCCCTTTTTTCCAACAAAACCCCCAAAAACTCAAATTAAATCCTTGAAATTCATACCTAGCCTAAGATTAGTAGTTAATTCAGTCATCTCAAGCCCCATCTGATTATCTTTTGCTGAGATTGACCCAGAGAGAGCCCTCTCCTATCCTCGTAGGGCTATCTATGAGGCTGAGCGTGGTTTGATGTGGACCTAGAACCTTGCCTTTTCAGCCTGAGGCAAATCTAGGCTCTAACACTTGTCACAAGGTAAAGCACTTCAGTCATCAGTTTCCATTTTTGACATTGCACTTTATGGGGAAATCTGTTATAGGCCATTTTGTCACATTTGGTCAATAGGCCTACAAACTAGATCAATCAACATCCATAAACACCTTGTCATCATACATACACAAAGCCCTAAGTATGACTCTCTCAAATCCCTGAGTTTCTCACATTGACTACTTCATTCTAGTGCTTTTAAGGCCCAACACACCCTCGCCCTTTAAGGACCACCAATATAGGTCACACTATACCTTCCATCATCTCCCATCTCGATGTGCATTTGGACATCTTTCTTCTCCAGATCACTAAAAAATTACCTATTCCCAGTCATATGGAATGACACACTATTTTCCAACTACCACACGCTCCCCATCACTGTGTTGGTCGTGCATGAAATGAGAGTAAAGAAAAGCTCGAACTGTTAAGCCAAAGCTACACCTGCTACTCCTTCTAAGGTATTCTTGCTTGTCTTCTTGTGTGGACACTTCATGGCATAGTGCTCAAACTCATGATACTAAAAGCACTTGATTCCACACAAGTCTTTTGTCTTGTCCCCTTGACTAGATTTTTCATTGGATTGGGATTTCTCCCATTTTCCTTTCTTTGCCTTTCCATGCAAGGCACATTTTTCTTCATCCTTGCCCTTGGATGAAGTCCTATCTCTATTATTCCTCCCTATTTCCTCCCATAGAAAATTAGAAAATAGGTGTTCCCAATTTAGCAGTTTATCCCTCCCATTTACTAAATCTAGGTAGTTGTGCCAGATCTTGGGAAGGCCTAGAAGGGCTAGGCTTACCTAATCATCTTCTACTACAGTAGCACCAACTTGATGAAGTTTGTCACCACATTGTGTGAACCTACTTAGGTATTGTGGAATAATCTCGTTCTTCTACATCTTGATATTTCGAAGTTTATCCTTGAGTGCCAACTTCTTGTGGTCACTACTATTATGGAAAAAATCTATCAGGGCTTTCCACATTGCATACAAATTATCTTTCCCACATATATTTGAGAGGGTGTGGTCTCATACTCCCACCAATATGATTCTCCTCACCTTGGCTACACACTTCTTCCTTTCTGCTAGAAGCTAAATATCAAATTTTGTTGCTTTCATGATATCATTATCGATGAATTCCTTCAATCCATTATCTTCCAGTACTACCTCCATGTGATCCTTCCAACAAACATAATTTGAGCTTCCCTCATGGTCATACTTGATTGTTAGTCGATAGAAATCCAGCCTTGTAGCTCTAAAGAATTGATCCTACAAATATGATCCACTTGCAATAAAAACTTCAAAACTTTTTCCCTATTGTGAATCCTTCTATGATACCATGTAGAAATTAGGTTGTAGATTCGAAAATTCTCATGGAATTGACTAATTTACAAGATTCAAAGGTACTACACTGAACTGCAGAAGTTAATTCAAAATCTAGAACACAAATCGTAGACATGCAAAAGTAAACACCACACGTGCACAAATATTTATCTAGGGGAAAGAAACTGCTCAAAACACCTTCCTATTTGTATTACATTAATCAAAGAATAGAGATGAATACATATGCTTTCTCAAGCCTAATCACAACCTGTAACTGTATACTTTTTCCCTCGGCCTAGTTGATCGAATCTATCCAACACTTAGACAATTTTCAAGCCCTCCAAGCTCCTATTTCCTTGCAATGTTCCTTGAATAAATTAACCCCTGTTATTTAGTAAATTCCCTCTATTGAATACATAGTTCCTCTAGGTCCTTCCTCTGAATGCATGCACCACCTGTAGACTTGGTAATAGTCTACAAATGATAGTACACTACCTTGGAATATCCATCTCAATCAGGTAAATTTAATTCTTTGCATTAAATAATTATTTTGGGTTGATTGATCAGTTAAATAGTTGATCACTCGGTGTGGTTGAAGTTCCACTTCAACAAATTAACCTCCACTAGTTCTTCTGACAATTAAAACTAGTTTAACAACAATAACTTAATTTAACTGAAATAGATTGCTACAAATTAGAAATCAATCATGTTGAACTAAACTCAAGATTCTCCAACCTGAATTAACATATTTAACTGAGTGACAAGTTCCATGTCACCTCAATTAACTACCTCCAAGTTTTCTGCTGAAATAGAAATTTGAATTTTCTCTAGTTTGACCAAGGGAAAGTCAAAATCATATTTTCATGCTGCATTTTCAACAAGGACCTTATCCTAAATTTGGTTTCAATAATAAGTAGAAGTTTTATTTTTTTTCAAATGGGTGGAAACAAATTATAGGGTTTGGGTACAACTAAAAGAAAATAATTTAGGGACATGATTGAATAGTGAGAGAACATGTTTGTAACATAATTAAGTTGGTTTTTTGAGAAAAATCTAATGATGGAATAAGTTCAAATCCCATATAGATTGATAAAGCATAAAAAAATTAAGATAATCAAGAAAATTGTTAACTTTTAAGATGCTAAACATGCACAAAAAAAGAGAATGTATTGAAAATGTTCTCTTCCTTTGGAAAGTGAAGGAAACCCAATCTCTAAGCTAGTTCCAAGGTATTCATAATTGTTGTTGTCACAAAAAGAAGTTGAAAATATTTAATGGTGACAAAAATATAAAAAATTCCTCTATGTTTTGAAGACAACAATTACAAAGGCATAATAAATTTAGGGCCCGTATTTACAAAAATGATGATATTGATTATTGGGATCTTATTTGTAGGAAGCCTGATCAAAATAGACTACTAGAACGTATTAGAAAGAAGGTGGTGGAGTTTTAGGAAACAAGTTCTTGTGTTATACAAGATCAAAGCCATTTTTTGTTATCACATTTAACTATAACTATATATGATGATCATTTTAAGGACATCATGGAGATTATGCAAGTTAAATTGTTCAAGGAATTTCAATAAAGCAAACCTTATATCAAGATCACCATTACCATGCTAGATAAATTGAAGATAGGATATTAAGTCCAACAAAATATATGGCACTTCTTATTGTTTTTACCATGTTCAATTCTGGATTTATAATGACATATTTGTAGATTCTACAAAAGGCACTACCAAGTTGACGCTCCTACTCCCATAGTGCATGATTTTGCATCAATGATATTGTGCATATAATATTCCAATTTTTCTCCCGAGAAATTTCTTTTTTTGAATATGCATCGAAATTCTTATTTATGCTATAATAATTGTTAGAGTCCTATAATTTATAGTATTAGTTAGTGATTATCTGTTGATTTTTCCCCATGAGATGTTGTAAATAATTATTTCATTCGGTAAATTATTTTCAAAAGTTCAAAAAAAAAAAGAATTAGAAAAAGGAAAAGAGAAAGGAAAATAAATAAATAGGGGACACAAATATTTATATATGTGTGTGTGTGTTTGTGTGTGTGAAAAAAAAGAATGAAAAAGTTTAGAAAAATAAAAAAGGGAGCCCTGTTACCGAGCAAATCAAAATGCCACTATAAATGACAAAATGTCAATTTTATACCTTTGCTTATTATGTTTAAACTTTTTATTTTATGTTTTATTTATCAAATAATATGGTAAAGTTTATTTTTTTCTTGTGGATAAATACCACCCTCAAAGCAACATCCAGGATCATCTTCGCGAAGATCTACAATAGAGAACTAATCCCCCCCCCACCACCCAACCCCCCGTGCTCCTGACAGTTAACACAAGGGTGGGGGGGGAGAAAAGCAGTTTCTACCCAATTTACTTGGGCTAACATGGGGGCACTCGGTGAATTTAGGGTGGTACCCTCCTGATACCACTAACCTCCTGCACTCCCCCCCCCAAAAAAAACCCCTCCATCTCCCACTAATGGCCCCTTACCTTCACCACTCCATGTTTGCCATCTGTCTTCTCTTCCACCACTCACCTCCTGTTAGCTACCCGTTACCTCTGCCACTCTGCTCCCATCATATTTTCTTCCCTGTCACCTCCCTACACATTAGATAGTTGTTCAATGTTCAGATTTTTCTGCCAAATCCCAATATCCAATGTTATTGCATTTATTTCCCGCTATTTATCCATTTTCATAATAAATTTCTCCCCCGCTCCATAACAATAACTTTTACATTACAAAACTAATCGAATTATTATAAAAACCTCTTGAAACCTACAATTTGTCTTCTTTTGTTCACCTTGCCATTGATCCTGCAAGTCAAGCAATCAAGTTTCCACCAACCTTTAGCCTTAAATAGTAGTTTTCCTCCACGAAATCGATCAATTTCCACCTGGGTAACCATTACTTCTTTAGGGGTCCCACCCTAACCCCCTTATTTATGTAATGGGATCACGTCATAGTCAAGAGTCAATAAAGCCCATATTAATAATTGTAAGTGGTTAATCCGCAATTAATGACGGAACCACAGTTAGTTGCAAATGGGCCGTAGTATTAGATAGATGGTATTAATAAAACCCACGGTATTGGCTCGTGGTATTGCATGTATGAGTCATATATAAAGGATAGGGACTCCTTGAGAGGAGCATCGTGTCTTATTTTGTAGTCGAGCATTGCTCTATTGGAGGTTGCCCCCTCGAAGAGGCAAGTGAACATTACTCTCTGAATAATAAAATCATTGCTATTCTGTGTTCTGGGTATCTTTTCTTCGCATATTCTGTATTTGGGTATCATTTTGCAGGTTAAGAGCATAACAAGTGGTATCAGAGCATTTTCGAGGGCCAATGGGATCTCCATTTCTTAGCAAATTTTTTTTTGGCTAGAGATGTGTTCCGGCGTCTTTAAACCATGGGATCTGTCATTGAGCGCATAAACCTGCGGATTTGGGGAGGCATGCACACAGGAAATACAAGAGGTGGTCATGTCTGTTGGACTCCCTTGTAACCCTGTGGGTACCCCTTCAAGTAGTAGCGCGTTAGATAGAACTGCACACGGATTGTCTTCCACATACCCTCTAGGTATATCGGAAGCCCCCTAGGCTCCCTTGAAACCTCGCCATAGATAAACCGTCGGCCATCTTGCGGCTACAGTACACCGAGAATAGCACTCGGGGAGATTACTCGCCCGTACGATAGGGTAGTCGGGTTGTACGGCTAAGGGTACAGTTGATCCTCCTTAGTTAGAGCCCTGAAACATTGGGCCGAGTACTACTGCCAGACCCTTACGTATATTGCGATCTGTAGCACCTCACACTCCTCAAGACCATAGTTCCCTTTTCTATCGGGGGATCACATAGCATCTCTTCCAGATCCGCTTGTGCAAAGGGGTGCAGCAGCAGCAGACATCAGTCCCGCAGTCTCGAGTTCGCAGATTAGCCATTCCGATCTATTAGATCCATCAGATCCGCAGAAGCAGTCTGTTCTGCCATCAGATCCTCCATTCAGATCTCTCAGATCGACCAAATCAGAGTCGTTGTGAAGGGTTCCTATACGGGGGTATAATTTTCGCAGGAATTTTGGCCGCATTGACATTTTGAGGATTTGGCCACTGCATTATTGATCAAGAAGGAGTAAAACTCCATTAGGAGTTTTCAGAAAAAAAAAAGGAAAAAAAAAAGTCTGAGATCTTTCGGGTGCTTATTAGTGATCTAGCCCATCAGAATCAGAACGAGGAGCTGACCACGGTGGTACCATTCACTTCTTAGTGAAAATTTTTTAGGCGGTCCCAATTTTCAAAAAATCTGGTTGGTGTATGGTAGAAACTAAAGCTCAAGTGATGGCTAATGAAAGGATGGACAAACTTGAAGAATCAATGCACAACCTCCACCTTCAGCTTACCGGACTATGTAGCATGGTCGAGAAAATAGTCCCGAAGGGCAAGGAGCAAGCCCACGAGGAGGAGTATAATGGCACTGAACATAATGAGGGTGAGTCTAGCCACTCTCGTCACATCTGGCACACCCACCCATCACCCAGTCAGCAACCTCCCAAGTTGGATATGCATAAATTTGACGGTTCTCACCCATCGGCATGGATAGCACAAATGGAGCAGTATTTCAAACTGAATCACATCTTCGATGATGCGACTCAGCGTATGTTGGGGAGCATGTACTTGGACAATGAAAGGTGGCAATGGTGGGAATGGTATCAGCGTTGCACTGGACCTTTTAGGACTTGGACCAAATTCACCAAAGCTCTTCAAGATCGCTTTGACCAGGAATCATCTTTTTTGGGTCGTCTTACTAAGCTCTGATAGACTGGTACAGTGGATGAATATATTATAGCTTTTGAAGCCTTAGCCTTCCGCACTTGGGGTCTCTCAAATGTGTTCTACACGGAATTTTTTATCAGCGGTCTTAAAGAAGCTATCAAAGCCCAAGTCCTATTGCACCACCCTCCCACATGGACGAAGGCTTGCAAGGTAGCTCGTAACGTGGAACGTGCATTAGCAGCCTAATACAGTCGCCAAAATTTCACCACTAAAGGTCGCCCCCACAGGCTCACAACATGACTCAAACACTTAAGGTCCAAAAGGTGTCACCTGCGAAAATGGGTGAAAGAAGAAAGCAAGGCCTATGTTACTACTGTGATGAAAAATACTCCCCGGGTCATAAAGGCATGGAGCCCAAATTTTTTCAAATTGATGCCACTGACTACAGCTCAACAAAGGAAGATCCACCAATGGAGGAACAGGAGCCACTAGAAGAAGACAACCAAAAGGACAATGTCTTTGACGAACCAGTTATTTCGTTGCATGCTTTGGCAGGGATTTCTTCCCCTCAAACTCTCAAAATCATAGGTTTTATTAAACATCGCCCAGTAGTAGTCTTGATTGATAGTGGAAGTACACATAATTTCATCCATCAAAAAGTTGCAGAAGCAGTGCATTGTTTTGTACGAGCAGTTTCTAACTTCCAAGTTCAAATTGCGGATGGAGGCACAATGAAATGTGAAGGCCGCTGTGAAAATGTCAAACTTCAAATGGGGGATTATCAGTTGAAAACCCACATGTTTGCCATACACATTGGGGGTTGTGACATTGTCCTCAGCGCTGAATGGCTCTGCACTCTTGGGCCAATCACAATGGATTTCCAGGAGTTATATATGAGTTTTAAGCAGAACAACTACACACATACCCTTCGTGGACTCCAGGTGGGAGACCCCTCTATCATCAGCTCACATAGGATGGAAAAATTGTTAAAAAAGGGTAATCATGGAGTTGTAGCTCAATTTAATGCCATCCAGGCAGTCGAAACAAAGCCTCTACCAATTCATCCTGAGATGCAACAGATTTTGAATAGCCATCTGTCGGTCTTTGACAAGACTCATGAGCTTCCACCCTCGCAAGGGGAACATGATCATAGCATCACCTTGGTTCCAGGGGCCCAACCCAAAAATGTGCACCCATATAGATATCCATTCACCCAAAAAAATGAAATAGAAAAAATCGTCAACAAACTTTTGGAAGCAGGTGTCATTCGTCCCAGCATTAGTCCTTATTCATCCCTAGTGGTCATGGTGCTCAAGAAAGATGGGGAGTGGCGGATGTTTCCCGACTTCAGGGCCTTCAATAAGTTGATAGTCAAAGATAAATTTCCCATCCCGGTGTTTGATGATTTGCTGCATGAACTCAATGGGGCTCAATTCTTCACTAAGCTGGATCTTCGCTCAGGCTACCACCAAATTCGCATGAAGGAAGTCGACATCCCCAAGACTGCTTTCAGAACTCATGAAGGCCGTTATGAATTCCTAGTCATGCCGTTTGGTCTTTGTAATGCCCCCTCTACTTTTCAGAGCCTTATGAACCACATTCTCAAACCATATCTCAGGAAATTTGTCCTTGTTTTCTTCGATGACATCCTCATCTATAGTTGCACTTGGGCCGCACATCTTCAGCATGTATATCTACTCTTGCAACTGCTCTGCAAGCATAAATTATTTGTCAAGATGTCCAAGTGTTTGTTTGGCATGGCAGAAGTAGAGTATTTGGGCCACATTTTGGGGCGTGAAGGTGTCAAGGTGGACCCCAAAAAGATCCAGGCAATGTAGGAATGGCCTCAACCTAAGACCTTGAAGAGCTTGAGAGGATTTTTGGGTCTCACAGGCTATTATCGTAAATTTGTCTGCAACTATGGTCGCATAGTGAAACCCCTCACCCAACTCTTAAAGAAAAATTCATTCTTCTGGAATGAGGAAGCACAACAGGCCTTTACAGCTCTAAAAAATGCCATGTGTTCCACTCTAGTCTTAGCACTACCTGACTTCACCAAATCTTTTGTCATTGAATGTGATGCTTTGGGTACAGGTATTGGGGTAGTCTTAATGCAGGAAGGGCGACCGTTGGCCTTCACAAGCCAACAACTCAGTGGGAGGAATCTGGGCCAATCTACCTACGAGAAGGAAATGATGGCCATATTACATGCAGTCGAGACCTAGCGACCTTACTTATTGGGGCGACGTTTCCAAATCCGTATAGATCATCACAGTCTTAAATATTTTTTGGAGTAATGCCTATCCTCCCTACAACAAAATAAATGGCTAGCCAAAATGCTGGGATATTATTATGAGATCATTTACAAGAAAGGGAAAAACAATAGTGTAGCAGATGCATTATCTCGCCAATTTGAGGAGGAAAGTACTTTGCTAGCAATTTCCCTCCCCATTCCAGAATGGATTAAAGAGGCTCGCAGGGAATGGTTTTCACACCCCGAGCTCTCACAACTCATTTCTCAATTTGCAGGTAGATCTAAATTCCACCAAGGGCTACTCGTGGCAGGATGATATTCTTCACTATAAGGACAGAGTTGTAATATCACCAACATCCACCCTCAAAAGTTGCATTTTGGCAGAATTGCACTCATCTCCCATTGCAGGACATTCAGGCTTTCAGAAGACGTATGCTCGCACCAGAAGATCATTTTTTTGGACAGGCATGAAAAAGGACATCCTTACTTTCGTAGCAAAATGTGATGTCTGTCAACGCCACAAAAGGGAAACCATCAACACACCAAGCACATTACAACCATTGCCCATTTCGGCATCAATTTGGACAGAGATTTCTATGGATTTCATTACAGGTCTTCCAAAGCCAGGGAACAAGTCAGTCATCATGGTGGTTGTGGACTGACTGTCGAATTATGCTCATTTCTGCGCCCTACCCCACCCGTTTACACCAACTTTGGTTGCTCAATCTTTCATGGATCAGATCTTCAAATTGCATGGCATGCCCACTTCTATTGTGTCTGACCGTGACCCGATCTTCACCAGTAATTTTTGGTAGGAACTCTTCAGAATACAAGGCACTCAACTCAAACTCAGTACTTCCTATCATCCGCAAATAGATGGTCAAACCGAAGCCGTCAACAAATGTCTAGAAACCTACCTGAGGTGTTTCACTTCAGAAAAGCAACACCTTTGGGTACAATGGTTACCTCTGGCTGAATGGTGGTATAACACCAACTATCATGCCACCACCAAAATGACTCCCTATGAAGCAGTATATGGTCAACTCCCGCCTTCACCTACTTCGTATCTCAAGGGATGCTCAAAAGTACAAGCAGTGGATCAACTCCTACAACACCGCGTAACCATGCTTGCCCATCTTCGAGCGAATCTTCATCAAGCTCAGAACCACATGAAGCAACAGGTAGACCAGCATCGCTCAGAGCGCCAATTTCAAGAAGGGGATCAGGTCTTTTTACAACTACAACCATATAAGAAAACATCACTCAAGGACAAGGGGTGTCAGAAACTCTCTCCCAAATTCTACGGACCATATCAAGTACTTCAGCGCATTGGAGAAGTGGCCTACAAGTTGGCCTTGCCACCTACTGGAAAAATCCATCTAGTTTTCCATGTCTCATGCCTATAGAAAGTGATTGGGAACAATTGTAGAATTCAGACCAGTCTACCTAAATTGGATGAAGAAGGGTCCATCTAGCTTCAACCCAAACAGGTCCTAGACACACGAGACAAGCAACTGCGCGGCCGCATGATTAAGGAAGTCCTCGTCAAATGGAAAGACACCTCTCCGGAATATGCAACTTGGGAACCAGCCACTATTCTTCAGTAGTTTCCACAGCTTTAGCCTTGAGGAAAAGGCTCGTCTTAAGGGGGAGGGCATGTTAGGGTCCCACCCTAACCCCCTTATTTATGTAATGGGATCACGTCATTGTCAAGAGTCAATAAATCCCATATTAATAATTGTAAGTAGTTAATCCGCAATTAATGACGGAACCACAGTTAGTTGCAAATGGGTTGTAGTATTAGATAGATGGTATTAATAAAACCCACGGTATTGGCTCGTGGTATTGCATGTATGAGTCATATACAAAGGATAGAGACTCCTTGTGAGGAGCATCGTGTCTTATTTTGTAGTTGAGCTCTGCTCTATTGGAGGTTGCCCCCTCGAAGAGGCAAGTGAACATTACTCTCTGAATAATAAAATCATTGCTATTCTGTGTTCTGGGTATCTTTTCTTCGCATATTCTATATTTGGGTATCATTTTGCAGGTTAAGAGCATAACACTCACGCTCCTGACGGTTAACACAAGGGTGGGGGGGGAGGAAAGCAATTTCTGCCCAATCTACTTGGGCTAACATGGGGGCACTCGATGAATTTAAGGTGGTACCCTCCTGATACCACTAACCTCCTGCACTCCCCCCCCAAAACCCCTCCATCTCCCACTAATGGCCCCTTACCTTCACCACTTCATGTTTGCCATCTGTCTTCTCTTCCACCACTCACCTCCTGTTAGCTACCCGTTACCTCTGCCACTCTTCTCCCATCATATTTTCTTCCCTGTCACCTCCCTACACATTAGATAGTTGTTCAATGTTCAGATTTTTCTACCAAATCCCAATATCCAATGTTATTGCATTTATTTCCCGCTATTTATCCATTTTCATAATAAATTGCTCCCCCGCTCCATAACAATAACTTTTACATTATAAAACTAATCGAATTATTATAAAAATCTCTTGAAACCTACAATTTGTCTTCTTTTGTTCACCTTGCCATTGATCCTACAAGTCAAGCAATCAAGTTTCCACCAACCTTTAGCCTTGAATAGCAGTTTTCCTCCACGAAATCAATTAATTTCCACCTGGGTAACCATTACTTCTTTATAATTTTGTTTGGAAATTGTTAGTTAGCACTGTACTTTTGCCAGCCTTTTATTTCATTTCATAAGATCTCAAATCGTAAAGGAAAGGGGAAAATTATAGAGGAAAATCCCATGATTCCCCTTGTCCCTAATTTTGACAAGTATCCTCTAATTGATACCCATTATGAAATCATTGGGATCTAGTGTGAATTCGACTTGTATGAATTTCATAACTAGGAAAAACAAAAATTCATGGAAAAATGTGATGACCTTAGCATTTGGGAATCCCTTCTCTCTCAGTTTGTTTTCCCCCAAACTCACTTTTTCCCTGAATTCTCCATTTGGTGCCATCTCTGATACCTGCCAAGCCAAAAAGTTGTTATTTCACATGATAATGAATTCATTTTCTCCATTTCCCTTGAAAGTATCTACCAGGCCCTACAATTGGAATATCAAGCCTCCCATCATCATTTCTCAGTCAATGTATTAATGGAATTATATAAAAAACTGACTTTCCCTTAGAGAGCACAAACTTTTGAATTTTTCCTTCTAGAAAATGTAGAATTACCCCAGAATAATCCCCCATATCCAGTCTCAATTTTCCCAAAAATGTCCAAACTTGCTATGGTAACCCGACTACTTGGATACCATGATGATTAATGGGTAGATGAAATAGTTCTAGGATTTTTGTTAATTTTTGTAGTTGGCACACAACCATCCATTATTTTCAATTATAGTCAGTTTTTTTCCAATTCAATCCATGATGAATTCGTAAATTTCAAACAAGGTGGTGTTTTTAAATATCAGTCAGATTTGGTTTACCTTATGTTATTTCATCAGTCAGATAGGTTCATATTTCCTTTAAAAAATTAGATAATGTGGGTAATCCTTTTTCTGTGAGTCACTAGACTTCTCTAGTTAAAAGTAACTCATAGAAGTAGACTTACACTGATTTTGTTGATAAATTTCTACATACCTCATTATGTGTGCTTAGTAGTGATCCGATCCCAAGGATTTCACCAGAGATAAAGAAGTTTTTACACTTGTGAGAACAATCTAAAGTTGGATACTAGTATTTATACCAGAATTACACTGAAATTAGAGTATATGAATCAAAATTACCTCCTTACAAGTTTCAAGTGTTTGGACCAGTCAAAATATTTGCATTAGAATACACAAGGAAAAAGCTAAATATGGATGAGCTCCACTTTGTCTCCTACAAAAGGAAAGCACATTTCAAGATTAAGGCTCATATAGGTCCTTCTATTATCAACACTAGAGTTGTAGCAAAGGAGGTGGAAACTATTTTAAGTCAAATGAACTTCAAGCATAGTTTCTCTTGGTCTTATGACCCTCTCGGCATCATTTCAAAACTCAAATTGGAACAAAAAAGTACTTCATATGCACATACACCAAGGCCTGAAATTGAACAGTATGCTAACCAGGAGGAATGGACAGAGGGCACTTTACACAAAGATGAAGAATGATTGGTTAGTCAATCATCCATGCAGACATATATTCCTAAGGAGAAGGAGGCCAAATGGGGGAGAGAGGACGTGTCCCCTATAGATTCTGTAACACAAGGTATAGAATTTATTGTTTTTAAAATGAAAAAGAAGGGCCCAAGCACTACTAAAAAATCAAACCCTCAAGTTGATCCTTTGGTGATTACTATCGAAGATGAATCTCTAGAGAAAATAGATACACAACAGCAGACCACAGTAGTTTTGATAGAATCTTCTGTAAATCCTTTTCCTCAAGTAGAGGAAATAATTATATCACCTACTATAGAAACAACAATTTAGACTCTACTATCTTCAATTTCTCAAATTTTAACTCAACGGAGAATATTCAAGGTATGAGGAGATAACGTTGAAAAATGAAGCTTTAAAGGCTTCAAGTTACTTAGAATTTTAAAAGAAGACACTAAAACACAACACAAATTTCTCTCTACATTCGAATCAGAGAAAGGATAGTTCCAAATGGCCTTCATGGAACCTTTAGTGCCAACTCCTAGGAGTGCTAAAGGCAATAAAGCCTCCATTTTCTCAATTGATACCAAGAAGATACATCAAATCCATCAAATCGATTTACACAAGCAAATAGGGGAGATGATATTTTCAACACTTACTAGTTTTTCCATGGTTGCTTCCAAACTATAATCATCTTTGAATGACATGCATTCCCAATTGAAGATTGAGAAAAGATAACATAATCAAATCTATAGAATATTTGATAATAAAACTTGGACATGACCCTGCTGATATCAAGGCAGCAAAAGAGCTCATAAAGAACAAAGAAGCAGATATTCAAGCATTTAGAAAGAAACTAAAGCTACCATCCATAGAACATCCTCAAGCGAAATGAGTTTCCAACATATAAATGGAAAAGGAAAAATTGATTACCATAGTTGTTGAGTAGAAAGCACAGATACCAAATATGGAGTAAGGTGTGGAAGCACTGTTAAAAGAAAAAGAACAATGGGAAGAAGCAGCAGGGACATCTACATTAGGCACAAGTATAGTAATAGAGACTTCAACAAAGGAAACATCTTCAGATTCTACAAAATATCTTGCTAAATATTTGTAGCAATTATCATCAGTTTAGGTAGAGAAAGAGAAGTTATTAACATAATTGACTCGTATGGAGGAGAATATAATTAAAACTGATGATGCATATTTGACAGAAATGCAAAAGAACTACAAGCTCATTCATAAAATTCAGAAATATGAGTACCAATTTTCGATCATTCAGATGTTGGTAGAGGCCAAAAATAGCATTTTGCAGAATATAAATGCCAATATAACAAATATGTGGCCTTCATTTCAAATCACTTTTGAGCAGGAGGAACTCATGCAAAGAGTTAGGACAACAATACAGAATGTTAAAGAAGACTTGGAGCACAAACCAGAAGAGGCATAAAAGATTATCAAGTTGTTAAACTCCAAGAAGAAGGATGAATTGGACGACCTAAACATTTCAGACAGGATAACAATAGTCATGGAGGTTAAGAGAGTTTTAACCAAAAAGAATTTGATGATACAGCAAGAGAAGAAATGTAAAGACCTCGAATTATAAATTCAAACTACTGCAAGAAAAGGGTTTACCTACTCTAAGGAATTCTAATGGAAAATTGATTCCATTAGAAAGCTACCAGGAGCATCTGTTTAATATAGCTGTTGATGCTTCAAATTTTGTAGAGGCCAAGGGAGTTATTAGTGGAGAAGCATTTATAAAAGGCCTATAGTTTGACTTGAATACTTAGCATGACATTCACCACCTTTTTGTCAACAAGCCAAATTTTGAAAGTTTCAGAAACATGGTAAAGTTTTCCATCCCAAGTGAATAAAGGTGGGTCCAGTTGCTATAATTGATCGAGTAAATCATAACTGAAGCCCTGAAATTTTGGCAATAGAAGAACAAAATTTGTAGGAAAATAGCCACGGTTAGCACCAAATTGATGATACTTCATATTTAACAGAAACAAAAAAGAACTACAAGCTCATTCAGATAATTCATAAACATGAGGGACAATATTTTGTCATTCATATGTTGGTAGAGGCCAAAAATAGAATTTGGCAGAATATAAATGCCAATATAACAGATATGTGGCCTTCAATTCAAATCACTTTTGAGCAAGGGGAACTCATGAAAAGTGTTAAGACAACAATACATAATGCTAAATTATATTTGGAGCACAAACTAGAGGAGGCACAAAATATTATCAAGCTGTTAAACTCCAAGAACAACAATGAATTTGAGGACCTGAACATTTCAGACAGGACAACGACAGTGAAGGAGGTTAAGAGAGTTTTAGCCAAAAATAATTTGATGATACAAATCAAGAGAAAATGTAAAGACCTTGACTTGCAAGTCATAAGATTCAATATAAAATTCACACTACTACAGGAAAAGGGTCTACCTACTCTGAGGAATTCTAATGGAAAATTGATTCCATTAGAAAACTACCAAGAGAAGTTGTGTAACATAGATTTTGATGCTTCAAAGTTTGCAAAGGCCAAGGGGGTTATTAGTGGAGAAGAATTGATAGAAGGCCTACAATTTTACTTGAATATTCGACATGATATTCACCACTTTTTTTTCAACAAGTAAACTTTTGACATTTATACCAAAGTGGATGAAAGGTTCAAAAACATGGTAAAATTGTCCATCCAAGTGAGGAAAGGTGAGACCGATTGCTAGAATTGATCAAGTAAAGCATAAATGAAGCCCTGGAACTTTGAAAGCAGAGGAACAACATTTGTAGCAAAATAGCCATAGTCAACACCAAATTCATTCAAAGCCTCAACAACACAACAAATGTTTACCAGACTTTCCTTATTTTCTTCTTCTATATTCAAAATATCTATGTCTTTAACAAATATTATTTTGTAAATATATTTTATTTTTGAAGTCAGATCTGAGATGTAAGAGTTTCTATAAATACTTTGAAATAAGACTTAGAGAGGGTTGGAACTTGTATGAATAAAGAAAACATTTTTATGTAAGTTTTGCATGTACGGAAGTGATCAATTTTAATAATACAGAGATTTTGTTCGATGATTCCCATGTCAAGCAATTGGTTATGTTCCTTCTCATGTGAAATTGTTATTTTCTCAGTTTTCCATATGAATTTTTGTTTGTACTATTTCAAGAAGATAAAGGGACAAATTTGTTTAAGTGCACATTACTTTGGCATGTAAACAATATTAATGTTTTCAATATGATGTTAAGTATAGAATTCATCTTAGCATGTTATTTATTTCATTGAATCTAAATCATATTCACCCTATTCACTCCACCAAATACTTTTAAAGATCCAAAAGCTTGCCTATCCTTCCCTATTAGAGATTCTCTGTCATTTTCGTATTTGATCGCCCAAACACTCATGAATCCATGCCCAATGGACTTTTCCTACCGTTTTCAGCCAAATCTTTGAAAAATCAACCTCCGAACTCAATAACTAGCCTAATACCTTAAGACAGAATTTAATACAGATATAGATATTCCTTTCTCAAGATGGAAGGGCTAGAACCCATCTTTGCAATTGGTTTTGTGGTTACCTCTAGGTTTCTCTCCACAACCTAGGGATATTATGGAGTGATAAAATTCTGGAAAACATACTGGGGACAACCTAATACAAAATACATTATTTCCCTGGGAAATACTCCTCTCAAATCTTAAAGTTATTTCCAGTGCTTGCATTTGAAATAAATGTTATTAAGGTTTTTTTCTAAGTATATTGTGTACATACATCCATATATAAATAATCTATTGAAGATATGGCTCCCAAAAAGATCTACAGTAGATCCCATCTAGATCCTAACCCACCTAAAATTGTAAATAATCCTAAGAAACTTATTAGGAAGAAGAGTTTCACTTAGAGCCAAGAAAGCAATAATCCATTGCCCAAAGTTAATTCTCTCCCTAAAAGTTTCATAACTGTAGAGGATATTGAATTTGACTTACCTTTTGAGCACAGTCTTTTCTGAACCAAGTCAAAAAAATTTGTCCCTAAGATAGTTTTTGATGAAAATGTTTTCAAACCTTATATCTCAACACATCAACCTGTCATTCCAGATCATGATGAATATGTTATAAAATAATTTAACAAACTTGATGTTTTGGTGACTTAATTAAATCAGGTTGTTCATAAAAAATTTACTAATCAATCAACTATTTCTTCTTCTTCTCCCTCAGCACCCACCCCTCCAGTGGTTTCTCTTATTTTCGTTGTCCCTATTTCGTCTATTGTATTTACTAATTCTATACCATCTCAGGTCATAATTCGATTTTTTTTACCACCTTCAACCTCCACATCAATTGTAGTTTCACCTTCCTCCCATTTACTAGTCATGGTAGCTCATTATGCCCCCCTTGTCTTGCCTGGACAACTTAATGCCACGCCATAGGATTATCAGAGCTAAATACCTCACTTTGATGGCACAAGGACAATCATAGTACAAAAACATATAAACAGAATGAATGATTATTTAGATTTGCAAGAAGTTGATGAAGATGATGTGAAAATGAGGTTCTTTGCACAAATTTTGACAAGATAAGTTAAGAAATGGTTTAGGGCATTTCTAGCAGCTAGTATAGAATATCTCGCACAATTTCATCAAATTTTTATCGCAAGGTGGGAAGTAAAGAAGAATCATCTTCAAATATTGGCTGAATATGAGAGTATAAAGATATATCCTGGTGAAATAGTTCAATATTGATGCACAAGGTTCAATAATATTTACAATTCCATTCCAAGAGTAATACAACCTCTCCCAGGGCTAGGTCTGATCAAATTGACAGATGGTTTTGATGGAGATGTCTTATCAATTGAGGGAGAGAAATCATGCTACCTTAGAGAAAATACAAAGGAATGTTGTTAGTGTGGAAGCCAATTTATTAGCATAGAGAGCAAGGTTAAAGGCTGAGAGAAGAGTCACAATCAAAGAAGAACCTTCTTCTTCATCATCAGATGAAATGTTGGACACCTTAGGTAAAACCATGGAAATAATGATGGAAATAATAAGTTTAACTGATAGGGCTCCACCAAGAGAAACTCAAGGAGGACCTTAAGTCAGAAATCCTAATTTTAGGAAGAATCCACCCCAAATTAAATATATTGAGCAAAGAGGCCCAACTAATCAGTAACAAATTAGACCTCCATTCCAAGATAATTATGTAGATGAAGAAGATGAGATAGCTAAGGACCTTGAAGAAAATTAGATAAATCTATCTGGGGAAGGAGAAATTGAAAATATTTCCTTAACTAAGGAAGAACAATATCTATTCTTATTATCACAGCTAGAAGTCTTCTCTATAGAGTCAAATGATTATAAAAAAGGATACCACAATGCTATCATGGAGGTACACAAACAATACAATTTGAGAAGTAATAATATTGCTAAAAATCTTCCCAAGAAGATTCAGAGTGATGCCCCTTCCACTAGCCGGGTAAAGGATGATTCTCAAAAGGATACTTCTCAAAAACAAGATGTAAGTATCAAGGAAGTTGATAAACCTCAAACATCTTTCAGTGTTGAAAATGAATTAGTTAAGGTAAAAAATTATAATCCTCTCATAGAATTAATTAACAAGAACACATATACATCTCAAGTCATGAAGGCACTAAATATAGGGGAGGGAACAAACACAATCAACTTAACTGATGACCAACCTAAATTATTTTTTGGACCTAAAGGTGAAGGAAAGTCTCAAGATGGTAGTGTGCCACCCTTCTATGTCAGTTTGGACATACGTGACTACATTCTACACAATGACATGCTTGATTTTGGTGCCTCGGACAATCTTATGCCTAGATTCATTATGGAAAAGCTAGGATTAGATAGAACAAGACCCTACAAATATTTATATTCTTTTGATTCTAGCAAAGTAAGATTCCTAGGTATCATCAAGGATTTATGTGTGACTCTTTCTCAAATCCCAACAAAGAGCTTGGTAATGGACATTGTAGTGGTAGACATACCTCCCAAGTATGGAATGCTGCTATCAAGATCATGGGGAGCAAAATTACAGGGTACTTTATAGATGGACATGACATATTCTACAATTCCTATTTTCAGTGAACAAAGAAGGTTGTACAGGGAAGCATTAATCAAGTATATGGTAAGAAGCAAAGACAAACCAAATAATATCCCTTGTATTATGTGAATTAATATATGGATTCCTTAATCCTATATAATGACATATGTATAGAAGAGGAAGTGTTAGACTTGAAAACTAAATTGAGAAAAATAGAGGGGATGAAATTATATGTTAGGAAGGAAGATGAATAGGGTGAAGTCCTTTGGAACAAGGATTTTGATGGGGCAGTGAGTAAGGAAGAAGAGGGAGCAGGTGTTTGGGTCTTAAATTCACAAACAGGTATAGCAAAGGGATATTCTTACAAGCTCAATTTCCAATGCACAAATAATATAGCTAAGTATAAAGCACTGATCTTAGGACTGCATCTTTTGAAAAGATAGGGAGATAAAATAAATTAAAAATTCATGGTGATTCTAAACTAATCATTAATCAATTCAAAGGTGAGTACTTGGTTAAACACCCTAGACTAAGTGCCTATAAAAATATTGTCTTAGATTTTATCTAGTGCTTCCCAGAATATCAATTATCTTTGATTCCTAGGGGTCAAAATATCTTAGCTGATGCATTGGCTACTTCAGCCAACACTTGTAAGATGCCTTTTCATCCTAATAGAAAATTTGAGGTGGAAGTGAAGCATAGGCCAAGTGTTCTAGATAACATTAGATATTGACAAGTTTTTGGTAGTGATAAGCAGGTAAAAAATGTTTTATAGTTAAAAGAAGAATTTGAGAATGTACATATTGATTGAGATAACAATGTAGATAATGATATGAATGAAATACTGTTGAATGATATTGATGAAAATCCAGAAGAGCTTGAGGTCCTACAATTGAAAGATAATTTGTTGCCAAGGGGTTTGGTACCATTAGAATAGCTCTTTGATTTAAACGATTTGGCTAAAAAGCCAAAGATAAAACCTGTAGGAGCTAAGCTTAAAGACTATAATATAGGTACCGAGGAAAATCCTAAGATTGTAAAGTTGTCCAGGTCCTTACCAACCAATGAAAAATAGAAGTACATTGATCTACTAAAATAATATTTTCATGTGTTTGTTTGGGGTTATGAAGACCTAAAGGCATATGATACCAGTATTATACAACATACCATTCCCATCAGAGAGGACCAAAAATATTTCATGTAAAAATTAGGGAAGGTAAATCTAGGTTTGTTACCCTTGATAGAAAAAGAGGTTAAAAAACTTTTTGATGCCAAAATCATTATGCCTTTGCAATTTTCAAACTGGGTGTCAAATATAGTGCCAACAAGGAAAAAGATAGGAGAAATAAGACTGTGTGTAGAATTCAAGAATCTGAACAAAGTGTCACTTAAACATAACTACCCTACCTAAAATGAATCATATTTTACAAAAAGTAGTTGGTTCCAACAAAATTTCTTTGCTTGATGGTTTTTTAGGATATAACCAAATTCTGTTGTATCCTGATGATTAGCATAAAACAACTTTCACAACACCTTGGGGAACATTTATGTATGTAAATATTCTCTTTGGAATTGTGAATCCAAGGGCCACTTTCCAGAGAGAAATGGATATTTCTTTCGTAGATAAGAAGGATATATTTATTGTGATCTATTTGGATGACATTATTGTATTTTCTAAAGCAGATGAAGGTCACTTCCTTCACTTAAGGATAGTTTTTTAGAAATGTGGGAAATATGGTATTTCCTTGAACCCCAAAAAGACTCTTTTTTGTTTAGAGGAAGGAAAACTACTTGGTCACATTATTTCTAAAGATGATATCAGAATATACCCTAGCAGAGTTGAATACATAATGAAGATTGATCCTCCAAGGACCAAAAAATAAGTTCAACCTTTCATTGGCAGGATAAATTTTTTGAGAAGATTCATCCCAAGCCTAGCCAATATTTTGAGAGTAATCACCAACATGCTGAAGAAGGATACTGAGGTAAAATGGAATGGTGAAGCCAAAAAATCTTTCTGTGAAGTGAAAGTACCCTTGACATGTGCTCTTGTTTTTATTGGTACTGATTTTACTAAATATTTCATGATTTTTTCTTTTGCATCAGAGCACACTATTGCAACAGTTTTGTTGCAGAAAAACAAGGAGGGACATGAAAAACCTATAGAATTTTTCAGAAGAGCTTTAAGAGATGCCTCCTTGAAGTACAATATCATGGAAAAATGATATTTTTATTTAGTAAAGGGACTGAAGGACTTACGAGTCTATATTCTACATTCCCACATAATTGATTTCGTTCCAAGTGTAGTGGTGAAAGATATTCTTAGTCAGACTAATCCAGATGGGAAAGGAGGTAAATGGATTGCAATAATTTTAGAATATGACATTGAGATAAATCCTACTAAACTCATCAAAGGTCAAGGACTAGCCAAATTGATGGTTGAGTTGTCACATTAATTCATGCACTAGACATAAATTTTATAGCTTCTCTAGATGAACAATAAGATATGGCAACACCACATGTATCATAAAATTTTCTTACTTTTCACTGGTATGTAGATATTTTGTATGTTTTACAAAATTTACAAGCTCTTGTTGGTTTGACCAAAACCAAGGCTAGATTTCTTAAAATAAAAGTTGTAAAGTTTTGCATTTTGAATCAAAATCTATATTGGAAGGATGTTGGAGGCATTTTACTAGATTTTTTATTAAAGGATGAAGCATATAAAGTCATGGAGGAATTCCATCAAGGTGATTATGGAGGCCATTTATACTAGAATTCCACTACCAAAAAAATCCTTAGAGATGGTCTCGCCTATCTTCTTTGTAGATGTTCATAAAAAAATTTCAACTTGTCATCAATGTCAAATTTTTGAAGGCAAGTGAAAACTCCTACCTCTACCCCTCAAGTCTATTTTAGTGGAAGTGCCTTTCCAATAGTGGGGTTTAGATTTTATTGGAGAAATCCACCCAAGATATTCAACTCAACATAAGTGGATCCTAAAAGCAAAAAACTACTTCACCAACTGGATAGAAGTAGTCCCAACCAGACAAGCTACTGATTCTTTGATCATTCAATTCTTAGAAGGTAATATTCTTTCCAGATTTGGATGTCCACATAAAATCATTACTGACAATGTTGTTGCTTCCAAGTCAAAGAAAATGATTGATTTCTGCCACAAGCATCACATAAATTTAGGACATTCTACAACCTATTCTCCCCAGAGAAATGGGTTAGCTGAATCTTCTAATAAAAGTTTAGTCAACATTATAAAGAACTTTTTGTAGGAAAATAAGAAATCCTGGCACAAGAAGTTCATTAATGACCTATGGGCTGATAGGATAAGCACAAAGAAATCAATTGGAATGTCACCATTCCAATTGGTTTATGGAGTAGATGCAATTTTCCTGTTTCCCTAGGAATTGCAGTGCTAAAATTGTTCTAGGAAGAGGAAGTAGAACCAAATGATGCTCATAGAAGGATCAATTAGTTAATACATTTCCAACATACTAGAGAAGAGTTTTACACTAATACACAGGCCATTCAAGAAAAAATCAAGAAAATTCATGACAAGAGGATTAAAGCAGATGATTTTCAACTAGATGATGTTTTTATAAAGTGGGATGTCAGGAATGAATACAAAGGGAAACATGGGAAGTTTGATAGTTTGTGGAAAGGCCCTTACATGATTGTAGTTGTCCAAGGAACTCATGCATTTTTTCTAGAAGACCTCGCCAGAGAAACATTTCTCAGAGGGCCTGTTAATGGAAGGTTGCTCAAGCACTATTTCACTCAAGGATAGATAAGCTTTCGTACATGTCATTGTAAATATCATTTTATCTTTTATTGCAAGTGATGGTGGTTACATCAGGAACTGAATCTCGTAGAGATGACCCTAAGCTTATGATGAATTTCTGCAAATATTTATAATAATAATAGCTAATCAAATCAGCTACAGAACAAGAATAGAGGACCATTACCCAATGGACAAAGGCTACTGATCTATTGTGTTCTTCACACCTCACAGGGAGAATTCCATCCCCATTGGAGCCACTATTAGGGTCCTATAATTTATAGGATATGTTAGTGATTATCTATTATTTCTTCTCCCATGAGATGTTGTAAATAATTATTTCATTCTACAAATTATCTTCAAAAGTAAAAATAATAATAATAATAATAATAATAATAATAATAGAAAAAGAAGAATAAATGAATAGGGGATACAAATATATGTGTGTGTGTGTGTCTGTGCACATGCATGTGTGTGTGTGTGTTTGTGTGTGAAATACAAAAGAAAAGAATGAAAAAAATTAGATTAAAAAAAAAAAGAAAATGAGCCCCCCTTAGCAAGCTAATCAAAATGCTGCTATAAATGAAAAAGTTTCAATTTTATACCTTTGCTTAGTATGTTTAAACTTTGGATTTTGTTTTATTTATCAAATAATATGACAAAGTTTATTTGTTGCTTGTGGATAAATATCATCCTAAAAGACATGGCCAGGATCATCTCTGCTAATATATATAGCGTAGGACTAATTTCAACCCCCCCCCCCACACTCCCGATGGTGAACAGGAGGGGGGAGAGGGGGAGGAGGTGAAAAGTGGTTTCCACCCAAATTACTTAGTCTAACGTGGTGCACTCAGTTTATTTCGAGGGGTTCCCTCCTGATACAACTTGTTGGGTGTGGAGACTGATTAACTTCTATATTCAAAGGTATCGCCACATAGGACCCTAGTTCGAAATGGGGGCGGCAACACCACCGGTAAAATATTCGCTGCAGGGGGGCCCGTAAAAACAGTTGTAAAATTGCCTTGTAAAAGTATAGTAATTTCTAGTCAATCTCGGCTGTTCATTAGGCGGATGATCTGATGGTAGAACTTATGTTTAGTTTAGGGTTTTTTGCCCTAGAAGGCAACCCCTCTCTTTGTATGAGGGTATTGTATTTGAGGTTGTGTGATAGATGTGTATTCTGTGAGCGAGAAACAGAGAGGTGAGACTGTGAGAGAGAACAGAGGATATTATAGTGGATTTGCTCTAGGTTGTGTCTCTTCATTTTGCTGGATAATAGAAAGGAAGGACTAGCTGTTCGGGGTGGATGTAGCCCAAACTGGGTGAACCACGTATATCTGTGTCTCTCTTGTTTTGTGCGTTTTCTGTGTTTATATTTCTGCAATATTTTATGTGTTCCTTTTCTCCATAATATATAATTTTCTAACAACTGGTATCAGAGCCGAAGGTCTATTTGGCTGATAAACTCGCAAGAAAGAAGGGTTCCTGGTTCGAGTGGGAGCAATGGCAGAAGATGGTAAGTTTAGGGTCGAGAAATTTAAGGGCCAAAACTTCTCGTTGTGGAAGATGCAGATGGAAGATTATCTGTATCAGAAAGATCTATACCTACCATTGGGTGGAAAAAAAAAGATGTCGACGGGTATGAAAGACGAAGAATGGAACCTTCTCGATAGAAAGGCACTCGGAACAATACGGTTGTGTCTTGCTACATCAGTCGCCTTCAACATTTCGAAGGAAACCACGACAGAGGGTTTGATGCAGACGTTGTCCAAACTATATGAAAATCCCTCGGCCTCAAACAAGGTATTTCTTATGAAACAGTTATTTAATATGAATATGTCGGAAGGTGGATCTGTTGCAAACCATTTAAATGATTTTAATACAGTTACAAGTCAGTTAAGTTCTGTAGGGGTAAACTTTGATGATGAAGTTAGAGCTCTGTTATTCTTGTGCTCATTACCAGAAAGTTGGAATGGTTTGGTAATGGCCATTAGTAACTCCGTTTCTGGATCTAGTACTTTAAAGTTTAATGATGTTGTCGGTGCTATCCTTAGCGAGGAAATGCGACGGAAAAGCTCCGGTGAGACATCAGGAAATGCTTTGAGTGCAGAGTCTAGAGGAAGAAAAATGGAAAGAGGAAAGAGCTCAGGATATCGCAGTAAATCAAGGAAAGGCATATCCAAGTCCAGATCGGGGATAGTGTGCTGGAAATGTGGAAAGAAAGGACACCTAAAGAAAGACTGTAGATCTCATAAGGGAAAAGAAGGAGATGCACAACAAGAAAACAATCATGAAGCAAATGTGACAAGTGAGGTGTTACAAGATGCTTTGATTCTTTCTTTCGAAAATATTACTGATTCCTGGGTGGTAGATTCAGGGGCTTCATTCCATGCCACACCTGATAAGAAATACTTTCATGACTATGTTAAAGGAGATTTTGGACAAGTTCGTCTGGGTGATGATAAACCCTGTAAAATCGTTGGAATGGGTAAGGTTCTTGTAAAACAGCAGAATGGAAACCAATGGCTATTAAAGGAGGTAAGGCATGTTCCAGATCTAAAGAAAAATCTAATTTCAACAGGGCAGTTAGGCGGTGAAGGTTGTGTGACAACTTTCACAGATAAAGCTTGGAAGGTCACTAAAGGAGCTCTAGTAATAGCAAAAGGCGAAAAGGTTGGTACATTGTATTTATGCAATGGTATTTCTAACTTTGTTAATGCTTTAACTTCCAAAGGAGCAGATGCAGCATTATGGCATCATAGGCTCGGACACATGAGTGAAAAGGGGATGAAGATTCTTCACTCAAGGAATTTGTTGCCGGGTTTGAAGAATGTTGATTTGGACTTCTGTGAGAACTGAATTTATGGAAAATAGAAGAGAGTCAGATTTCTCAGAGTTGGGAAAGAAAAGAAGAACGAAAAATTAGAGCTTGTGCATACAGACGTATGGGGACCTGCTCAGGTATCATCTGTCAGTGGCTCTCGTTATTATGTTACTTTTATTGATGATGCAACTAGAAAAACATGGATTTATTGTATTAAGAATAAGTCTAATGTATTTGATACTTTCAAGATATGGAAAGCTTTGGTTGAGATTGAGACAGGAAAGGAATTGAAGTGTCTTAGATCAAACAATGGAGGTGAATATTGCAGCAAAGAGTTTGATAGGTACTGTTCAGAGCATGGAATTCACAGAGAGAAGACAGTTCCAAGAACACCACAAGAAAATGGTGTGTCAGAAAGGATGAACAGAACAATCATGGAGCGTGCAAGGTGCATGAGATTGCATGCAGGATTGCCTTTACAGTTTTGGGTAGATGCTGTAGATATTGATGTTTATCTAATAAACAGAGGGCCTTCAAGTTCCTTGGATGGTGGTGTTCCAGAGGAAGCATGGACAGGTAAAAAGGTAAACTACTCTATTTTAAAGCCTTTTGGTTGTGAGGCCTTTGTCCATATTGATAAAGAAAATAGAACAAAGCTTGAGGCAAAGTCAAAGAAATGTACCTTTATTGGATATGGTGTTAATGATTTTGGTTATCGCTTATATGATTACGAAAATCACAAAATCATTAGGAGCAGAGATGTAATATTCAATGAAAAGGTCTTGTATAAGAATCAGTTGCAGGAAAAGGAAAGCAAGGAATACGCAGTTCTTGATGAAATCACTGAAAAAGTAAAGGTGCCTGAAAATAATAATAATCAACAACCACAACAACATCAGCCATCACAACAACAACAGGCACCCCAAACACCTAAAAGTGGTGTTAGAAGATCTACCAGGATAAGTAGACCCCCTGAACGATACTCTCCTTCATTATATTATTTATTGTTGACTGATTCCGGTGAACCCAAATGTTATGAAGAAGTAATGCAGGTTGAAAGCAGGAAGAAGTGGGAGGTAGCCATGGAAGAAGAGATGGACTCCTTAATGCATAACTAGACTTGGGATTTAGTCAGGTTGCTTGTAGAAAAAACTACATTGAAGAATAAATGGGTTTACAGGTTGAAGGAAGAATATGGAGGAAAACAGAGATATAAAGCTAGACTTGTGGTGAAGGGGTTTGCACAGAAGAAAGGTATTGATTTTGATGAAATATTTTCTCCCGTTGTTAAAATGACTTCAATCAGAACTATTTTAAGTCTTGTAGCAGCTGAAGATTTGCATCTTGAGCAGTTAGATGTAAAGACAACCTTTCTCCATGGGGATTTGGAGGAAGAGATATATATGCAGCAGCCACAAGGATATGAGGTGAAAGGGAAGGAGAAACTAGTGTGTAGGTTGAAGAAGAGCTTGTATGGCTTAAAACAGGCTCCAAGGCAGTGGTATCTAAAATTTGACAAGTTTATGTCTGAACAAGGTTATACTAGATGTCACTCTGATCATTGTGTTTATTTGAAAAAGAAAAATGATGGCAACTATATTATATTGTTATTGTATGTAGATGACATGCTTGTTGCAGGATCTAACATGCAGGAAATAAATGTGCTCAAAAGAAAATTGGCAAATTCGTTTGCAATGAAGGATTTGGGAGATGCAAAACAAATCCTTGGTATGAGAATAGCTAGAGACAGAAAAAATGGTAAATTAACATTGTCTCAGAATGAGTACATACAAAAGGTGTTGAAAAGATTTAACATGCACAATGCAAAACCAGTTAGTACACCTTTTGCTAGCCATTTCAAACTTAGCAAGGAAATGTGCCCAAAGACCCAAGAAGACATGGATTATATGTCTAAAGTTCCATATGCATCAGCAGTTGGAAGCTTAATGTATGCAATGGTCTGCACAAGGCCTGATATTGCACAGGCAGTGGGAGTTGTAAGCAGGTACATGAACAATCCAGGAAAGGAACATTGGATGGCAGTGAAGTGGATTCTCAGATATTTCAAAGGTACCACAAATCAAGCATTATGCTTTGGTGGTTCAAACATCTACCTACAAGGATATGTTGATGCAGATATGGCAGGTGATAGAGATAATAGGAGGAGCACTACAGGATATGTATTTACTGTTGGAGGAACAGCTATCAGTTGGGTTTCAAAAATCCAAAGTGTTGTTGCACTTTCAACAACAGAAGCAGAGTATGTTGCTGCTACAGAGGCTAGTAAAGAAATGATTTGGTTACAAAGGTTTATGGGTGAATTGGGTAAGGAGCATGATATGGGCACGTTATACAGTGATAGCCAAAGTGCCATTCATCTTGAAAAGAACTCAGCATTTCATTCCAGGACTAAACACATACAGCTCAAGTACCATTTCATACAATCAGTGTTGGAAGATGGAGAGTTGAAGATGGAAAAGATACACACTAGCCAGAATCCTGCAGATATGCTAACAAAAGTTGTAACCAGGGAGAAACTGAGAATATGCTTAGTTTCAGTTGGTCTTCAAGGATGACGATGAAGATGAGAAACAGCCAGGTCCAAAGAGGAGTCATTGTCCAGCAAATGGAGCAGTGGTGGAGTTAATACAATCAGTCTCCAAGTGGGAGATTGTTGGGTGTGGAGCCTGATTATCTTCTATATTCAAAGGTATCGCCACATAGGACCCCAGTTTGAAATGGGGGCAGCAACACCGCCCGTAAAATATTCGCTGCAGGGGGGTCTAGGGGGGGGGCCGTAAAAACAGCTGTAAAATTGCCTTGTAAAAGTATAGTAATTTCTAGTAAATCTAGGCCGTTCATTAGGCGGATGATCTGATGGTAGAACTTATGTTTAGTTTAGGGTTTTCTGCCCTAGAAGGAAACCCCTCTCTTTGTATGAGGGTATTGTATTTGAGGCTGTGTGATAGATGTGTATTCTGTGAGCGAGAAACAGAGAGGTGAGACTGTGAGAGAAAACAGAGGATATTACAGGGGATTTGTTGTAGGTTGTGTCTCTTAATTTTGCTGGATAATAGAAAGGAAGGACTGGATGTTCGGCGTGGACGTAGCCCAAACTGGGTGAACCATGTATATCTATGTCTCTCTTGTTTTGTGCGTTTTCTGTGTTTATATTTCTGCAATATTTTATGTGTTCCATTGCTCTGTAATATATAATTTTCTAACACAACTAACGACTTGCACACACACACCCCCGAATTACCACCCCTCCATCTCCCACCAATGGCTCATTACCTCCGCCACTCCGTGCCTGCCATTTGTCTTCTCCTCCACCACTCACCTCCTGCCAGGTACTTGTTACCTTATGTTGCGCGCATGATCCCCCAAGGGTATTTTTGGGGCTAAAATCCCATATTTTGGTCAAATTTTGTAATCCAAGTGTAAATACTCTGCATTTTATGGCCGCGGACCGCGTAGGTGTTAACGAGTCATAGGGTTGTCTGCCCTTATTTTGAAAATGTAATGTCAGTTGTAAACGATCTACCCATGGTATGTGGACCATGGGATTATATGAAAAGAGCTAAGCTCTAAGTAGTTAAAGGATAATATGATGAAGAGAGTCATAGCTTTAGAGTAATAAATCTATGTCTTGGGTTGTAGCGTAGGTAGAGGCTCTGCAACTGAGTGTGCAGAGGCCTAGGGTAGAAGTCTACAACTGAGTGCGTGGACCCTTGCAGCTGAGTGCATAGGGCGGTCGAGTTTGTAACCATCCAAAATTATCAATAAAGGGAAGTATTCTACAATTTTTGTCTTTTGTTTCCTTTTTATGCATCTTGTTATGTTTGATATCAATTTCACTTATAATTCTTATATGATGCACGAATGTATGTAAATGTGTTGGTTAAGTGAATGCAAGTAAGAACATCTATTTACGCAGTGATAACATTAAGTATTTGACAAGATAAGAAAATCACTTAGGATAATAGAGGAATCTACACGACACGCTGGTATAGCAGTGTGAAAGTACCTTAGCCACAAGTTAAAGCTGTGTGAAGGTTGATTGTGTACTTTCATGAAGGCATTGAACACCGGAAGAGAGAGTTTGTATTACAATCCCTAGAGTGAGACCTGAATGAAGGTAGAGATCGAGGAGATAAAACGACATCACAACCATCTCAATGGTACAGAAACTTGGTTCCAGCATCCCCCCATACTGCTTCGGGTGAGACTTTGGTCCTCACTCCGTGAGCTAATGTCGAAAGGGCCATTAGTGTAGGGATTTGTTTGGCTAATTAATGATGAACCTAGGTCAGGCCCCCTCAAGCCAACAAATGGTTCTGTTGTCAGGATAGGAATATGAATGAGAGATGTGTGATGTCATATCACTCGAATCCAACTAAGAAGGAGATTGGAGACTGGTTGGATAGAAAAATACATGAATTCGGAGCACAGAAGAACAGAAACCTACGACTAACAAAGGAACAATGGTTGTACGGTACCTATATACAAATATCCATGAGATATTTTTCTACTCTTTCCCTATTGAGCTATATGAGTGGATCGCAAAGCTAACATATAGCCAAATAAGGTCAAAACTTGACAGTCCTATTGTGTGGACCCCAAAGCTAGTGCAAAGGATGGAAGCATCAGAGGATAAGATTGCCTTCTCTTTCGATCATTGGCTCGATCATGTCATAGGAGGATTTGTGACTGAATTCACTATCGACACCTCACTCAGCTATAGCGAAGTAGAGCAACGCTTTTTCAGAGGACTGCGAGGTAAGTATGTAAAATTTTTGAATACTTGGATTAAAATGTTGTTGTGCAAAAAACAGGTTATGTAGCTACCTTGGTGTTTTGGAATACGCGAAGTGGAAAAACTTATAAGAACAAAGGAAATAAGGATCTAGAGTATATCCCCTTGATTTCATCTATGCGAAGGGACGAAGAAGTGATAGCGAAGGTTTCTCCATGAAGCGCTATTTAGTTAATAAGACAAGGATTCCCGTGAATACCACCTCTTCCCACACCACCTTTGACTTCACTGCCATCACCTCCAACTTCAACCATACCACCTCCATCTCCATCACAGTTCAGTATGGCAAATATAGTGAAGTTTCCTTTATTCAAGGGCTTGGGAAATGAGGACCTCGACCAATTCTGCTTTGTTTTGAGGGCTATATGGGAAGCTTAAGGTGTTATAGATGATCATATAAAGAAAGAAACACTGGTTAGTGCTCTTTAAGATCGCACGCTAACCTGGTATACTAAGTACTCTAATGATATCCTAAATGCAGGAGTAGCAGACATCCAAGCAGCACTAAATAGGGAATTTAGCAGGCCTAAATCTGAAGCGCATTCAATTGTGGGATTCAAAGAGATTGCGATGCAACCAAGAGAGATGCCTTGGGAACTAGATTAGAGGGTGAAATGTACATTCCGTGAAGCCAACATGAACTTGACAGATGGACAGCATCATGAGTGATTTATGGCTTCGCTACTACCACACTTAAGGAGTGCATTGTCGTAGCAGAAGATAACAACTCAAGTATAGGCCTTGGAGATTTCCATGAGACTAAATGAAACTCCAATGCAGGATCCTAATCTAGGAGTCTAGCAGATCCATGTGCAGCTAAAGAATCTGTGTCTTGAGATGCGAAGCCTGAAGCAGGACAGGGAAATTCGGCTAGAGATATGTGAGGGTGTATGGTGCCCCGATCAAACCGTCGGTTTCCAGGTTGTGGGTCCCACCTTCGTACGATGGTGCTTTTTGTTTCTCGGCCCATAGTCCTCTGGCTCCCAACGTGACCGAGTGCTTAAGGCTCTACCATTTCAGCCCTGTTCACCCAACAATGCACGATTAGCACCAATCACTAATCACACATTGAAAACCAACTCCTTTTCCCAGTCTGGGGCTCCCAGGGGCTACATCGACCTCCTGCGCAGTCTCCATGGGCCTCGCTTAGTGCGCTTTGACCGAGGTCCTCGTCGTTCTGCGTCGGCTGCCATGGCCACTGGTTTAGGGTGTTTTCGATTGCTGTTTTGGATTCTTCAAGGATTTGTTTCATCCTGATATAGTCATGGTTCTATGATAGTCGTTTATGGATCTGATTTGGATCACGACCCCCCAACTGAAAAGCTTTTGGACCACCAAAATTTGGTCTTTTTGTCAAGCATTAACTAAGTGAGGAAACTGCTGTCTCACTTGTCCAATCTCAATCCACTTCGCCTGCTCGGCTTCAAACATTTAAGCCCAATTCTGAGGTATTCCACATGTCCACTGCATGTCATCCTTACCTTCCTGTCCAGCACTGTATCTTCCTACAACTCATTAAGATATTCAAGTAGCAGGTCATCAATAGAAGGAAATTGATTCTACTCTTTAGGGTCCTCAATCATTGAAGGTTCAAACAACCTCAAGCAATCTGCATTCACGATTGAGTAGATGTGCATGTATGCTGGCAGATCAAGGCGAAAATAATTTTCACCAATCTTCTCAAGTATCCTGAAGGGTCCATACCTGATAGGTTTTAGCTTCTTACCTTCACCTTGCATCCTATCCTTACTGATATACAGCCAGACTTGGTCTCCAACTTGAAAACTATGATCCATCCGATGCTTATCATGCCTAGCCTTGTACTTAGCCTGGCTCTTTTCTAGTTGTTCCTGTACTGCCTGGTGGATCTCTTGGATCTGTTCAATGAACCTAGTTGCTTTGTCCACATCACTGTGTCCATCAACCATGGTATATTTACCAAAGACAAAATCTAAGGGAGACCTTGGTATGAAACCAAAGCAGGTCTCAAAAGGAGAACTCTGGGTAGAAGAGTGTTTGGCTCTATTGTAAGCATGCTGCATATAACACAAGTGTTCATCCCAAAGCTTAAGGTGTTTGCTGCAATATCCTCTCAGTAACTAGATCACTGTCCTGTTAACTACTTCTGTCCGGCCATCTATTTGTGGATGAAAAGTTGTGATTTTCTTTAATTTGGTGTCCATTAGTTCCCACAGACTGGACCAAAACTTTCCCACAAACCGGGTGTCTCGATCAGATATAATAGAAGTGGGTAATCCAAAATGAACCCATACATGTTCAAAGAATAATTTTGCAGTTTTTTCAACCGTAATCTGTTTACTATAGGGTATCAAAATACACATTTTGCTGAACCTATCCACAACAACATATAGATAATCATGACCTTTTCTAGATTTAGGCAGTCCTCCAACAAAATCCATGGAAATGCTTTCCCAAGGGTGAGAAGGAACTGGCAATGGAGTGTACAAGCCTAGTTTTCTGTTGTTGGGCCTACTTTTAGCACACATAGCACACCCCTTTACATATCTAGAAATTGTCTCACTCATTCTTGGCCAATAGCAGAAACTTTGTAGTTGTGCAACTGTTTTACTTACCCCAAAGTGACCTGATATCAGAGAAGTGTGTGCTTCCCTAATTATCTTTTCTCTCTCAGTTTGTGGAATGCAGAGTTTCCCACAATGATATAAGAGTCGGTCCTTCACATGATAGTCTAATTCTTCTACTCTTTTGCCTTGACTCCAAGTTTCATATACATCTTTAAAGTCCATATCCTGAGCATACTGTTCTATGTAGCTTTCATGCAACACATAATTATGCTTAAGTATGGTAGATGCATTTATAATGGGTCTAGATAACATGTCTGCAACCATGTTATGTATGCCCTTTTTATATCTGATGACTAAATGAAACTATTGTAGAAAACCCATCGATCTGTAATGTCTTGATTGTTGCAACTTAGTCTGGGAGTGTAGGTATTGAAATGGCTGATGATCAGTATGTATTACTATTTCTTTTCCCATTAAGTGATGTTTCCACTTTTTCACACTCTCAACTAATGCATACAATTCTTTATCATAGGTAGGATAGTTGACTACTGTAGGATTAAAAGTCTTAGAATGATAACATATGGGTTTACAATGCTGTGTCAACACTTCTCACATGGCATAGTCACTGGAATCAGTTTGGATCTCAAATGGTCTTTGTAGATCTGGCAATGCTAGTATAGGTGTTGTACTAATTTTTCTTTCAAGGTGTCGAAGGCTTTCTGTTGTTTTCCTCCCCACTGAAACACCTTGTTCAATCATGTCAAAGCATGTAAAGGAGATGCAATTGAGGAAAAATTTGGAATGAACTTCCTCCAATAATATGCTGCTCCTAAGAAACTTCTCACTTATGTAGCAGACTTGGGTTTAGACCAGTTTACAATGACTGCCACTTTAGAGGGATCTATTTTCAATTCACCTCCCTCTACTATATGACCCAAATAATTTAGAGAGGTTTTGCCAAATTCACATTTGGAGAGTTTAACATAAAGTTTTTCTCTTTTCAAAACATCTAATGTCTGCTTAACATGCTTTAAATGTTCTTCCGACATTTTACTAAAAATTAGAATGTCATCCAGATACACAATAACAAAATCATCAAGAAAAGGTCTGATTACATCATTCATTAATCTCATGAAAGTAGCAGGGGAATTGGTCAAGCCAAAAGACATAACCATCCATTCATACAATCCCCGCTTTGTTTTGAAAGCAGTCTTCCATGCATCTTGCTCTACAACTCTGACCTGATGGTATCCACTATGCAAATCCAGCTTGGTGAAATAAACATCTTCTTTCAGTTGATCTAAAAGATCATCTATGCGAGGAAGGGGATAATGATTTTTTATCGTTATTTTATTCAGTGCTCGATAATCAATGCACATTCTCCATGAGCCATCTTTCTTTCTCACCAAAACGATTGGTGACCCACATGGTGATGTGCTAGGCCTGATGAACCCTTTCTTGAGCAACTCCTGCACCTGCTTCTTGATTTCATCATTCTCTAAAGCAGATAACCTGTACATCCCAATGTTAGGCAAAGGAACATCTTGCTGAAAAATAATATCATGTACTATTCCTTTTTTGGGTGGCAGACCTTGAGGTTCTTGAAACAAGACATCATACTCTGAAACAATCTTTTCTATATCAGCTTGCTGATCAGAATTACAACCCTCAAATACATTGGTTTTATCAGTTTTCTTTTCCTTTACAACCATTAGTAAGAAATGTTTGCATGAATTTATCATTCTTTTCATCTGTCCTGAGTTTATGAGAGTATAATTATTCTTGAGCTTATGAGCTCTTACAAAGTATTCGATTCCATATTTAACAAGTAGATACTTGTTCTCGGCTCTATAGAAAATAGTCTTTCTATCATACATGTAAGGACTTCCTAAAACAATTCCACATATATCCAAAGGAATTATATCTAACTTAGCCTCATCTACAAATTCTGACCCAAAAGAAAACTTGAGTTTGCACTATCTAGTCACTTGTAGTTGTGCTTTATCATTCAACCATCCTAATGGGTATGGCTTCTTATGAGGTGTAGTTGCTAATCCCAATTTCTTTACAATTGCTTCAAAAATCACATTTACTTGTGAGCCACTATCAAACAAAGTATCAATCTTCTGATTTTTGGAAACAACTTGAATATGGAAAAGCTCATGCCTTTTTCTGTCATGTTCTTCATCAGTAATAGATTGAACATAATTACTAGTAGATGTTTTAGAATTCTTACCTTTTATACCTGTGGTTGCAATGATTGTTTCATCTCCTGAGTCTAACCCCAAATATTTCTAAATAGTTGTAGCAGTCTTCTTCTTCTTGCCCTCAGACTTCTTAGGTCTCAACTTTGAATGCAGAATCCAACAATGCTCATCATCATGCCCCTCCTTTTTACAGCGAGTGCATGAGGCTTTGCCTTTCTATGCAGTGTTAACCTTCCCTGTTTTCCACTTCTACTTTCTTTTCTCCTTGCTCTTGCTTACAGTGGGTCGGGATGGTCCCCCAACTTCTGGATTTCCATTCCTTCCTCTAGCTTCTAGATGAGTAGCTTGTACAGATACCTCATCTATACTAGTGGGATTAAACATGAGGATGGTATGCCTCATGTAGTTGTGTAGACCACCAATGTACTTCAAAATAGTTTCTGGCGAGTCTAATGAAATATCCAACATCAATGCATTCTTTCTGAACTCTTGAGTATACCCTTGTACACTTTTCTCTTTCAGTTGCCGAAGAGTTTGCCAACTCATCATGGCTTGTTGCATGTAGGCCAATGGATAGAACTGCTTTTTGATTGCAATAACAAATTCACTCTAGACAAAGATGGTATTAACATGCTTCCTCATATCAGCTTGGGTTCTGCCTTCCCAGCAAACCAAGGTAGTGCCCCCTAGGCGAAGGCTTGCCAGTTGAATCTTGCTCTTGTCAGAGTCTATATTTTGTACTCTGCAATACACAGCAATTTGTCTAATCCAATTGTCCCACTTTTCAGCATTTATCTCTCCATCATATATAGGAAAATCAAATTTAACATATAAATTAATCTAAGATGGCTTCTTATTATGCACAGGGCTACTAGGAGGTGTAGGGAAGATTTCTTCTTTCCCCTTTCCTTTGGAGTGGTCATGGGAATGAGATTCATCTTCTTCTTTATCTTTCTTAGAGCCTGATGAATCTTCACCCTTATGCTTTCTAAAGACCCTATACATTTCTTCTACCATGGACTTTATAGCTAGGAAATTTTCTATAAATTGAGAGTCTGGCCCTATAGAACCTTCATCTGACATTGTCTTTTGAGAATAGACTCTCCCAATTTCAGGATTAGTTTCCACCAACTCTCCTTCTCCTAATTTGAGCTTTGATCTAGTGAGCATCCACAGCTAAACCAACACAATCTTGTCTAACCTTACAGCCTAGAGCTCTGATACCACTTGATCTGAAAATCACCCTATGAGTGACCTCAGTTGAAGATTTATTAAACAAAAAGGTATTACAGACCCATGTGCTAGTGTGTGTGTTTTGTGTTATTGAAACAACGGACCGATCAGATTGCCAATACATAGAAAAGAAATGGAAAGACATCAAAGAAATACAGTAAGCAACAAAAAGACACAAACAATTTTTAATAAGGATTTGAGCCTATTCTCCAGGGCTACGTCTTCGGTCCAGCTTTAGTGGTGGCCTTGTTTTATTGTGTCTTTCAGCAGAGAAAATTATTACAATGTGGGGACTCAATATGAGTTCTCCTGAAGCAAATTTTGCTTGGTAGGGTGGTTCTTGGATTCCCCAAGCCACTTGGAGTACACAGACTCTTGTTCTTCCTACCAGATCTGTGACCATTGGTCTACAATGGAAAGAGCCAACTTTGATGCTCAATCCAGATAGATTCCTCTATGGGAAGGCTTGATTCTTCAAGCTCTCAGGTGCTCGATGCTGCCTGTGGTCAAATCAGCCCTCTGTATCCTCTGCTTCGTTTTACTACTCTCTGTGCTCAGTCCTCCTCTCAGGTTCACTGTTCACTGCCTCTCTTGGTCGCTTGGACTCTTCACTCTCCCTCTCTTAATCTCATTTGGCTATTTCTGTTCATGGATTTAGCCTTTCGACCTTCCATGCCTGTTCAGTTCCTCTCCCACCTACGTCGATTTGCTTGTCACCTGTGTGCTTGGAGTTCCCTGTTCAGCATTAGCATGAATGCTCAAGAAGTAGCCATGCATCTCCATCGGAATAGCACCAGCCTGTTCATCGATTCATTTCTTTCTCCACCATGGCAGTCAATGGATTCCAAATCCCCTTAAATCACAGCTTAATTCCCTATCAATTCTGTTAGGATATTCCGACATATAGGAAATAGTTAAGTACAACTTGGTCTAGTATAGTGTTAGGTAAAGTGTGTTTCTTTACTATGTACATTTTGTAACTTAAAATCCAACGGTCACGATATGTAGTGATCCGACGGTTCATTCTCTCCTTGGTATTACTGACACTTGATCCGTGGCTTAAGACCCGATTGTTCCATGATATCTATTTAAAGAGCATGGAGGGTCATTTGTAGGGTAATCCATCTATGAGAGAAGCATATGTAAATTTTCATTCTTTTATTAATAAATTTCGAAAAGTAGCCACGTTGGCTCAGGCCGTGGACTGTTTCCCTCTTTGAGGGTTTTAACCACGTCAAAATACTGGTGTATTGATCTGTGATCTGTTTATGAGCGGTGTCCTCTGGTGTTCTGTCTGAGGAACTTACCCTGTATATTCCTACATGGTATCAGAGCTATTTGACAGCCACGTCCGTTGGTGATCCAAATCTGAAGCCAGCAGAACTGCATCCAACAACCGTTTCATAGATCTACTGTTTCTGACTGCTTTCAGGCCTAGAGCACTGCTCTGTTGTGTTGGGATCATCTGTTCCAGTGAGAAACCCCTTTCGTTTCACGCGAAAAGGTTTCCGGTAGCCCTAGCTGCGTCATTTTTAAGATCTGGAGGTATACAGTGTTTATTTGCAGTTTACAGTCATTTTCTCTCTGTTTATTTTGGTTTTGGTTTATTTAGCCTTTTTTTAGTACTGGATCTATACCTTTCATTTCTGCATATGCTCTTTTCCCTGCGACTCTGTGCGATCTGGGCAAATCAGAAACAGAAAGGAAGGATTTTTCTCATGCGTATGCTCTTTTCCGCTGCGCTTTAATGTGATCTCGGAAAATCAAAAACATTGAGGAAAATATTTAGTTTCTGGCTAAAGCTAACTTTGAGCCGCAAGGTTCGTTTTTGAAAATATCTAGTTTCCGGCTAAAGCTAACTTCGAGCCGCAAGGTTCATTTTTTTTGTATGTCCGTGTGGGGTTTTGTGTTTTTTGTTTTGTAGGGAAAAAGAGCTTTCTCAAAGCAAGCACGCAACCCAAAGCATCAACCCCCGCTCTCTCTCTCTCTCTCTCTCTCTCTCTCTCTCTCTCTCTCAAAATTTTTGTATAGAGGTCTTGGGTTCAAGTCTCCATTTTGTGGGGGCGGATTTTTCATTTCCGCACATTCCTGCACTTCAACGGCAACTTCATCAAATTTTCTTCAAAAAAGCCATAACTTCTTCATCCGGAAGCCGTTTTCAGAACCATTTTTTTTGAAACAGCCTAATTTTCGAGATCTTCCCATTGGAACACTTAGTTTCATCATTTATAGCATCAGTTTTTTTAAAAATGGAAATTCCATGCCAAGTTATTCTTGACAGCACCAACTACTTCCAATGGTGGTCCTACATTGTGGATTTACTTAGAATTAAAGGTCTTTACAGAATAGCCATAGGCAAAGAGACCAAACCAAAAGATGAAGACAAGGCAGCTAAATGGGAAAATAGGCAAGACCAAGCACGTGGGTTGATAGGGATGTCTATTTCTCCAGATCTTAGATTCCATATAGCAGAACTTGATACTCCTGATGAAGCAATGAAACAGATTAATAAAGTCTTTGCAATTAAAAATGAACTTAAAGGCCATCAACTTGAAAATGAATTTCTTACATTGGACCCCAATAATTTTTCTTGCATTGAAGATTTTTTGTCCAAGTTCAAGACCCATAGACTTCTCTTGGAAGGTGTTAAGGTTAAGAAAGAAGATAGTAGCCTTTTCTACTCCATTCTTACTAAGTTGGGACCAGCCTATTCTGTGTTTGTTTCCACCTTCCATTCTACAAGAGAAGCCTTCATTTCTCAAGGACAAACCTACAAGTCCCCTTCCTTTGATTCATTTTGTGATTCTTTAATAAGAGAACAAGAAAAACTCTTACACCTTGGTCTTCTTCATCTTGGAAACTCTTCTAAGAAAGCGTTAGCCGCCCAGCAGCAACCAAATCCAAAGAATCCTAAGAAGTTGTATCCTAAAAAGAATGGTCCTAAACCAAACAAGGGTCCTAAGCAATTTCAGCCTCAAAATGAAAAATCATTTCAACAAAATGATAAGACAAATAAAAACTGTTGCACTAAAAAATGTCACCATGACTATTTACAGTTAGTATGGCTCCATCCACTGTCATACTATCCTCCTTGGCAAGTCTCATGCCTCTGCTCTCCATGTCAAACTTCAAGAAAGAGAGAAAAGTCATTTAAAGTCAATTATCTCTGGTACGCAGTTTCTCTTAGCCTTACCTGCGTGTACGCATCCCAAGTTCACAATACCTGCGTATTTGTACGCTCTGTATGTAAAGGGGTGGGTGCGTACTCCTGTAAAGGTCAAAAGGCGCAAGTTTCACTCCAAAAAGGTTACTTGTGGTCATTTCTAGAGTCTTCTAGAAGCTTGTTTGACGTGTATGAAGCGCCTCCAGATGGTTCATGTATCCCTACCAAAGAGGAACTTATCCCATCAATAGGGGAGCTATCCCATCCAAAGAGGGGTTTATCCCATTGATGGTGGACCTGAATAACTTCCTCTAGAGCACTATAAATACAGGCATTGGGCCAAAGGGAGGGGAGGTTGAAAGCTGAACATTCCTAAGGGTAGATGCTGCTGGAATTAGGACTTCCTTGTAGAAGCTTGTGAGGAGAGATTACCATCTTTACTTGTTTCCATTGGGAGGTGGGTGAGCTGATCAGAGTAAGGGAGAACCCTTGTGGACCCTGGGAGGAGCTTGCACAACACCAAGGCTCAGGTTGTAATGGTTCCTTTTGTTACCTTTTAATACAAATTAGTCCATTCTTCTCAACAATTTGTTATTTATGAGTTGTTTCATATACTCCTTGGTCTATATGTTAAATATGTTTTATTTTATGTGATATTCAGGTGCTATTTGATTGTTTGATTGTTGGTGAATGCAGGTTTCGAAGGGAAGGAGGAGCTCATCTGGATCAACGAAGCTGGCCTACTACAACATCGTTGGACTACAGGTAAGATCTAAACACTTGATTTCTCATATTGTAAAAGCATATTTAGGGAAGGATTGCTCTTATTTGTCTTGTTTGTCATTAGAAAGTCTTAGGCTTTCTAGGAAGGTCGGTTGTGTCCGCACTAACGACTCTTTCCGCGAGACAAAATGGCAACTCCACTGGGGACTCCATGAATGTGTTTGAGTTCTTTTTGATTTGATATTTTGGTCTGAGAAATATTGCTTGTTTTTTTATTTTTGGTTGTCTAGCTGTGTATTTGGGTGGGTTAGCTTAGAGTCAATTTAGTTTTTTATTTTTCTTAGCTTTGCCAGCAGTACGCAGTCTCTGGGTTTGACACAGTGCGTACTTGTACGCACTGCGTCTTTGTGCACAGGGCGTCCCCGCACCTGTGTCAACAGATCACCTGCGTACCCCTGTTAAACTTGAGAAAATTTCACTTTTCATCTTTTTGCTCTTTAGATTTTGTTTTTACTTTGTTTTTACTACCCATATCCATCAGTTTACTGTCAAAGATCTTCACCTGAACTTGTCCCGTTAGTGTCGAGGGTTTTGGTGGAATTCATAGGGATTTTGCCTTAGGGTTTGATTTTTAACTGGTCCTGTAGTGACTTTGGCGTTAGAGGTTGTCAAACTTTGGATCTCCCTGGTTTTGATCAGTCCTCTTAGGAGTCGGGCCTGTCATAGAAGTCACCCTAGTGAGAGACCTACCTTTGTGTCTTCTCTTTGTGAATCTCGAAAAGTTTGTTTGTTAAAGCCTTGAATTCCATTCTTGAGAAAAAAGAACAAAAAGATTTCGATTTTGTTTTTTGGTTAGTTTATGATTCTGCATGAACTGATCCTTAGTTGCATTTTGACTAAGTAAAACATCCGGGAATCATCCTTGTAGGCTTTTGTCCTCATTATTTTTTACTTTTAGGTAAATTTCCCTTTAATTTGCTTTTGAGTGAATTTGATTTGATTGTCTTAGATTTGTTAAATTCGATTTGATAGAATAGTTTTACATGCTTTATTAATATAGAAAAAACACAAAAATTCTTTTGGAAAAAGTTTGCTTTGGTAGCATTTGTAGACTTTTGGGAGAAAAAGGAAATTTCGTAGAGTAATTAGTCATCATGAGTTGTGTGTTTTGAAAAGATAAAGAGAATTGTTTCTTTGATTGTCTTTATTAAGAAAGTTGTTTTCTATAAAATTTGCATTTTCCAACTCTCTTAGCTAGGAGATTCATTGAAAAAGAAAAGTAGTATAAATCATCTTAGGTGCATCTTTGTAGTGGTTGCGAGTCGAGTCTACACACCACCAGTTTCATCTCCACTACCTTTTGTCTTTAAGAAAAACCATAAAATTAACGCTTAAAGTAAAATCAACTTAGTAACTTTTATTTACTAGGGCTTTGGAACACCAATTTAGATCAGGCTAGTGTCTTGGAGTAGGAGAGTAATTAACTCTCGAAGACAACAAAACCAAACAAGTAGCTTATCTTGTGATAGAATAAATCCAATTGTCTCATTTGTACTCTGGGAAAGCTCCTCTTAAAGGAGAAGCACGAGCTCGTGTCCGAACCAGTGAGGGGATCAATCCTCCCTCGTTGGGAACGACGCCAGACACGCACGTATTACAAACGGTAAACCTCGGATTAACCATTGTCGAGGAGCCAGGGTCACTTGTCGGTAAACCTTGGATTATTGTCAAGGAGCCGGCAAGGGGATTGAGCTTGATACTCTGCCCTTGCGTGTTGTCGGAGTGTAGACTGTTCCCCCAGGTGCATTTGTTGCGGTTGGTAACCTTAGTGACCATTATCTTTAGGATTCTACCGAGGTGACGGTGGAGGGAAGATCCCACTGTACCTGGAGCAGACGTCGGCTAGACTCACTTGGATTTTCCGGGGGGTTCACTTCACTTGAGACGGTTAAAGTGGAGGAACTTGTGCCGGTCTATTCATTAAGCAGGTTGCCAGGGTAACTATTCCACCCGCCACTTCTGTACTGAATCCGGCGATGTTGGGTTTCATCTCCAACTAGCGTTTTCGGTCTGGAAGGCTACTGTTTGTGCTTGGTTTGACGCCCTAGATTCTTTAGGCGTATGATTCAAATTTGTTTGGTTCTTTAGAGACTTTAGGTGGTTTGCTTTGAGATTTTACTTTGTTTTCGTGTGCAGTAGTTAAAAGTTTTTAACTGTGGCGGAATTACCGAGACAGTCCCGTAGACTTCGGGGCAAGTCTCCTGAGGTTGTTTCTGTGGCCGAATTGTTGAGGAAATCCCATAGACTTCGGGGTGAACCTCCTCAAGACGTCACGAGTCATTACGAAGGTTTAAAGGTCCTTGTAACTCCTCCTAGCGGTAGTAGAGTAGGTTCACCAGAAGAAGGAGAGTCTTCGTTGGTAGTCCATCAAGATTACCAAAGTCTAGAAACAGGTTATAATCCTGAAGCAGTTGAAGTTTCTGAGCTTGCTGGTAGTTTTTCATCTACTAGTGATATAGGCGAAGAACCTGAAATATCTGAACCTGTTACTCCAACTTCTAGTGTACCAGATTCACCTAGGGTAGAAAGAGTCATCGCTGAAAATCTTCCTACTGGTTTGATAGCTATTGAAGAACTTGCTCCAGAGGAAGAATTAGGCGTATCTATTCTTGAAGATCAACCTACTATTGATCTAAGGGAGCGTGAATCTATCTTTTACAGTCCTCCTAGAAGTACTACGTGGTACCTTTCGTTAACCAATTATTTAGACAACTTAGGGGTAGGTTTTTCTCCACCTCGTACTCCTTTTCCACCTGGAGGTATTTATACTCCTGTAAATATGTCTGGTCAGTCGTCCATGTTCACTCAATCTCGTGAATCTTTCTTACACGGCGGTCCTTCTGTTCCCACCGGGTATCAGTCACTTTTTGGTACCTTTGCGGGGGCATCTCCTCAACCCATTGATCATGGGTTATTAGCTGGAAACAATGGTAATAAACTGTTGGGTGTAGGGGACATTTATATGATGTCAGGTTCAGTTCCCGTTTCTCAACCTCAAGGTGGCCAATTACCGCCTGGGGGCAGCCTCAATTAACGCCTGGGGGGCAACCTCAAGGTACACAAATTGTGTCTGGGGGGCAGCCTCAAGGTCAGTATGTACCCATGGTACAATACATGCCTCAAGGTCAACCCCAGCCTCAATATGTACCCCAGGGTCAACCTCAGTATCAATATTTACCTCAAGGGTATTTACCCCAAGGGTATCAAACTCAAGGTCAAGGTCAACCCCAGTACCAGTATTTACCCCAAGGTTATCAACCTCAAGGTCAATACTCGGGACAAGGTTATCAACCACCTCAAGGTCAGTCATATGTTCAAGGTATGGGAACTGTACCTTTAAGTTATCAATCCTATCCTCAATCCGGTTATGGATCTCAGTATCCTCAACCTATTACAGGTCAATACCCCGGAATGATAGTGTGGGATCCATCACAAGGTCAACAGGTGTTGCAGCCAAGTATACAGTTGTTACCTCAAACTGGACAACCTGTAGTTTCTGGTTCACCCCAGCAACCACAACTTGTCCAGTCAAATGTTCAAACTTCTGTAACTTCGGTAGTTACTCAGCCGCCAATTGCACCTTCTACTCCATCTCAAACGACTGCTGCAACTACCGCAACATCTACCGTACTTACTTCTGGAGTATCGACAGCTCCGGTTTCTACTGTCTCTGCAACCACTCCTCAGACATCTTTACCGTTGTCCGGATCTACGATTCAAACTACGGTCCAGATGCCTGTAGGGCAGCCTGGTTTAAGTACTGTTGTAACAAGTCAACCTCAATTTACCTACCAACAGTACCAGGGACAGTACCAATTCGGTCATGTTGTCCAACAACCGGTTTACCAGTATCAACGGTATCCTGGGTATACTTATCAACAACCCCAACAACCCCAGTACGGTCCGGTTAATCCTGGTTTTCCAGGAGGATATAATATCCCGAACGCGATTCCTGTTCCAAGTTATCCTGGATATCCTCCTCTTGGGACTGGTCTTGTGACCCAGAGTTTTAGAGATCCTAACCGGCAGTTACCGTTTATCGCAACTTTGGATTTACCAGACTTGACGCGCCTAACGAATGATCCAATTCAATATCTTCCGTTCTGGCCGCCAATGCCAAATAAGTTGCCCAGTGATATACCCAAGTTTGAAGGTAAGTCTGGAGAGGATCCGTCCAATCACGTGATGACTTACCACCTCTGGTGTGCTTCAAATTCTATCTCAGATGATTCGATCCGCTTACGTCTTTTCCAGCGTACGCTCATTGGTCTCGCGGCCAAGTGGTACATTGAGTTACCATGGGCCTCTTTTTACAATTTTAGCCAGTTAGCTACCTCGTTCCTAACTCATTTTCAGTTGCCGGTCAGATAGGATAACGGCACGGAGCTATTAACTTCATTAAAACAGTCGACCTCCACCTATATTTCCGATCATATTCATGAATGGAGACATCGAAGACGTTTAGTGAAAGTTTTTATCCCGGACCAAATCTTAGCTGAATGGTTTGTAAAATCATTATTACCGAAGATTACTGAAGATTTAGCTAAAGCCGGAGTAGTTACTGAGGAGCAAGTCATTGCTCAAGCCCAGTACCTTGACTTAGTTTACACTCAGTCGGGTACGTTGCATGAGAAGATCCCAGATCTTCCTAAGTCGAATCAAATCGCTGCTGCTCCTTCGGGGTCTCATGCTGCTGATGGCATGATTGGTATGGTGAATACTAAAAGTAAGAAGAAATCCTCAAAGAATTCTTCTCCAATAATAACCTTACTAGACTCCCCGACAGGAGAGTCATCTCCTGAAATTACCGCCGACATTCACGCTGTAGAGTCATCTACAGCTAAACCAAAAAACGGTGGTAAGAAGAAAGGCAAGAAGAAAGATAAAGCAGACAAGGCTCCAAAGGAGAAAAAAGAGAAGTCAGAATCTAATGACGAAAAGTGCAAACCTCGCTATCCTTGTTTAATTTGTGAAGAAGATCATTTCACCAGAGATTGCCCTCATCGGGCAGAGGTTGTGAAAATCGTTAAGGGTTCCCCAACTCCTGCTGTTTTGAAAGATCCATTTCCAAAGCAGGAGAGTAAAATGATAGGTTCTTCCTCGAGTGCCAGTGAAGAACCCATATTGATGATGTCTCATGTACAGATTGCGACTCGATCGCAAGATTATGGTAGTAAGAATCCTGTTGATGGCAAAGAAGAAGAATCTTCTCATTCTAATCCATCAACCTCAGCTCCCGGTTCCGATCCACTACAGATCGAGAAACCTAACCCGGACTTGGTAATTAAACCGCCCGCCAAGGGTATACTTCAAAAGTCTGCTTTCAATCCACATGCGAGAGCAGCTCAAAATTATAACATTGTTGAGGATTTAGCTGTTTCACCCTCAGCAATGTCGGCTTTGGAAGTGTTGCAATCATACCCAGCACAACGAAAATTACTCTTGTCGCTATAGGAGTTGTTGGTATTCAGGACCCGAACCTGATAATCTTTGATCTAGAAAATAGTACACCGCGTCTCCCTCATCAAATGGCTTTCCAGATTCCAGTGACAGTAAAAAACAGGCCTATTCATTGGACTGTAATTGATGAAGGAGCTTCTACGTGTATTATGTCGATTCAGTGTTGGAGATCGCTTGGTTCTCCTTCACTGAACCAATCCCCGACGATTCTTAAGGCCTTTGATGGCCGTGGGTTCCATCCGTTTGGCATTCTACAGTATTTGCCTATAGGCATTGAAGGAAAAACTGTTAGTCTAGATGTGGAGGTGGTTGATGCCCCTCTAGACTACAACCTTCTTTTGGGTCGTAGTTGGTCTTACGCTATGACAGCGGTCGTGTCATCGGTCTTCAGAGTTATAAAGTTTCCACATAATGGTAAGATCGTGACGATAGACCAACTGGCTTACTTTTCATCCGACCCAGCCTCTTCAGAGAGTATCCAGCATGTCGGTAAAACGACTATCCCTTACAAGGATGTTGGTGTAGGATTAGTTAAAGATTCCGGTTTACTGGGAACTTTTCCTTTTCCTTCAATCAATGTAGACCCTTCATTCGCATCCATTCATATGATTACTTCAGACACTATTATTTACAATGATCCTTGGATTGTCCCATCTGAATCTGAGATAGACTCATTCGGTAATGCAATGCCTTTGAGTCCATATGAAATTGCTTATGAGGCCGTGCAGTCTTTTTCCGACTCCAGTTCAACCCAATTCGACCAAATGAATGTGGTCCGTGAGGAATCACTTTTCACATCAACCTCAGAACGGATAACGTTTCCTGAAGTCGTCTCATCTGACGAACAACTTCGCGAAATCCTAAGTTTAGACGATCTACCATGGGAAGATCTTCATCATAGATCTTCGTTTTTACCTGAGGGTGATGACTTTGAAAATGATTTTTCATCAATTTTTACAGCTGAATATGTCAGGGACGCTCAGAATCCTATGAAACATCCAGATTCAGAGTTGAATTTGGGAAACATTTCCCAAACTATTGCCATTGACATTTCAGTCAAAACTGGAGTTATTGAAAACATTCATATAGGTGCCTCGTGTACAGATAACGAAATTCAAACATACAAGGTCCTATTTCAAGAATTCCGCGACGTGTTTGCCTGGTCCTATGAGGAAATGCCAGGAATTGATCCCTCCATTGTTGTTCATGAAATCAAGACCTACCCAGACGCTAAACCCATTCGGCACCTCTGCGTCAGATACACCCTAGGAAAACAGCTGCGATTAAAGCAGAAGTCGAGAAGCTGTTGAAAGCAGGTTTCATTTATCCGATCCCATTAACAGATTGGGTATCGAATATTGTTCCGGTTAACAAGAAACAAGGAACAATAAGAATATGTATCGACTATAGGGATATAAATCGTGCTTGTCCAAAAGACAACTATCCTACGCCCTATATCGATCAAATAATCGATGATTGTGCCGGCAGTGAAATATTTTCCTTTATGGACGGTTTTTCCGGTTACAACCAAATCAATATTCTACCTGCCGATCAACCAAAAACGACTTTCATTTGTCCTTGGGGGACATTCGCTTACTGCAAATTACCATTTGGACTTAAGAATGCCGGAGAAACTTTCCAACGGGCAATGTCTTACGCGTTTCACGACATCAAGCACATTGTGCAACCGTATCTCGATGATTTGCCTGCTCATTCTTTACATCGAGCTGATCACCTTGTCCACTTACGCGCTATTTTTATGAGGTGTCGGCATTATCGAATTCGGTTGAACCCACACAAATGTGTCTTCTGCATAGAAGTGGGACGATTGCTAGGATTTGTCGTTTCAAAAGCCGGTATCCGCGTCGATCCCTCGAAGGTCGAAGCCATCATCAAATTGCCTCCTCCTTCGAGTTTGCGCCAACTCCAAAGTTTGCAGGGGAAAGTAAACTTTTTACGTCGATTCATTCCTAACTACGCCGAGGTTACAAAGGGTTTCACCTGGTTGTTGAAACAAAACGCTCAATTTTCTTGGGATGAGATAGCTCAGAAATCTTTTGATGCGCTTAAGCACGCGTTGACCCATGCACCGTTGCTATATCCTCCCAACTACAACCAGGACTACTTTTTGTATCTCGCCGCCTCTCACTCCACCATTGGAATGGTTTTAGTTCAGGAAGATGAATTCGGAACGAAACATGTGATATATTATCTTAGTAGGACGTTAAATCCCACTAAGCTAAAATATTCGCATGTGGAGAAATTGGCCCTGGCAGCTGTTCAGGCTGTCCAGCGTTTTCGTCATTACATTCTCCTCCGTAAAACTACAGTGATTTCGGATTGCAACCCTATGATTTATATTTTGACTAAACAATTGCTAGGGGGCAAGTACTCCAAATGGATTGTTATCCTGTAGGAGTTCGATTTGGAGTTCGAGAAGTCCAAGTCTAAGAAATCCTTAGTTTTTGCGGAATTGATGTGTGACTTCCCGCGTGCTGACACAGAAACTGTGGCAGAGGAACCCATTGCGGACGAATCTCTGTTTCTTATCAGCACTTTAGATCCGTGGTATGGGGATATAATCGTGTATCTCCAAACCCAATCCTTTCGGCCCGAAGCTTCAAAGTCGGAACGCCGGAAAATTCGATTCCAGTCCCAACAATACAGAATTATTGGAGATACTCTTTATCGTCGTGGGGCGGACTTGGTTTTTCGTCGTTGCTTAACTCATGAAGAGGCAGAAAGGGTTTTGAATGACTATCATTCCGGAGCATGTGGTGGTCATATGTCTGGGTATGCCACAGCTCAGAAGGTGTTGCGTGCTGGCTATTTCTGGCCGTCCATGTTTAAAGATTGTATCATTGCGGTCCGAAAATGCCACAACTGTCAAGTGTTTGATCGCAAGATGCGCGCACCACCTGCTCCTCTCCACCCTATAATTGCCGTTGGTCCTTTTGCTAAATGGGGTATCGATTTTATTACTTGTAACCCTCACTCAGCCAAGGGGCATGCGTATATCATCCTTGCGGTTGATTATTTTACTAAGTGGGCCGAGGCGATGCCTACATTCGAGGCAAGCGGCAAAACAACAGCGATTTTCGTATTCAATCATATTATTGCTACGTTTGGTGTCCCACAAGCGATAATCACTGACCATGGGCGCCATTTTCGAAACATTATGATGACAGAACTTACAAGCCAGCTTGGTTTACGTCATGATAGTTCTACTCCTTATTATCCTCAAGCAAACGGTTTGGTTGAATCCATCAACAAAGTTCTAGTTATCATGATCCGACGAATCATTGGTATTCATCGGTCAAATTGGCACAACATGTTATTTTCAGCGCTTTGGGCGTATCGAACCTCAGTAAAAACATCAACAGGGTTCACTCCTTTCCAACTAGTTTATGGTTTGGAAGCAATGCTGCCCATTGAATGCGAAATCCCATCACTTCAAATGGCTATCGAATTACTCCCAGCTACTTCCGAAGAGGAGAAGCGTCTGTTATACTTAGCTAAATTAGATGAGACTTGACGAGATGCTGCTTTGGCAATCGAGACTCACGCAAAAAGGATGAAAGCTCAGTATGATCGTAACGTGACCCCTCGTAATTTTTCGAAAGGAGACCTAGTGCTATTATATGATCAAGCTAACGATAAATTAGGCGCTGGAAAATTCGTTCCCATGTGGCATGGGCCCTACATTGTCAAGCGAAAGCTAGCAAAAGGGGCCTATGAGTTGGTAGATTTTGATGGGGACTCTTTGGGTAAGCCCAGAAATGGACTTTACCTAAAAAGGTATTATGCTTAAATGGTGGGTATGGAGATTTAGTTAGTTCTAGTTAGGTTAATTTTCTTTCTAGCTGGTATGTTTGCTTAGTTTAGACTGTGTGCTTAGTTTAAAGAGTGTGTTTTTGTCGTTATTCTGGCTTATCTTGGTTTTACTCTTGATATTGCAGATGTCGACGCCTCTCCAAACGCACATTGGATTTGCTGATGATGCTTGTCGTAATACACAGAATATCTCTTCCGTAGCTTGGGTTATCTATTCGCCCTCTGACGAGTTAGTTTCTATGCATGGGGTGAGCCTCGGTCAAACAACAAACAACATTGCAGAATACAGTGCAGTGATTGAATTATTATCTGAATCTATTTCATTTGGGATTCGGAGTTTGATAGTGAGGTTAGATTCTGAACTCGTTGTATTACAGCTTAATAGAGTCTATGCCATTAGAAATCCGGTGTTTTTGAGGGTGCGTCTCTTGGAACGTGAATTTGATTACATTGAATATCAGCATATTCCAAGGTCTTTAAATACATTAGCAGATGCAATGGCGTCTCGAATGTTAAATAGACATTTGTAACAATCATAAATGTAAATTTATAAACATTTCATCACACATGTTTAACAAAATAAGCCGGTAATAATGATATATATAGATAGGAGTGTGTCAAAAAATATACATCGTCTTCGATCATAGGTTGAAAAACACCTTATGATCGGCAAAAATGATAACTACAAAAAAACAAAAATGTCGCATGTGTCTACAAAAGTGACTAGCCAATCACTGGTGGTGCTCTCTATACGAGACCACTGCCCGCGCTACCCTACACAGAAACCTCCTGAAAGGTCCTGGGACTGCGACCACGTAGCGCTGAAGTCGGATAGGAATGTCATCTATAGTGGTCTCTGGTATACCCGCCGTCATACACTCTAGATCCTGTTCCAGCTCGGCTAAGGTCTCTGCGGCCGCATCCTGTGGGGCCGGTGCTGGTACAGCTGGTACTCTTCTCTCAAAAGCCCGGAGATTGGCCGGACGCCGTGGACCTGCATCTGCATTTTGAAAATTTGTGCTGTCAGTTTTGAGATGATATATAAAAAACAAAAAAAATAGATAATTTAAAAACTTTTGAAAAATGAAGTACCTCTGTCGTCCCATTGTTCTCCCTGTGGAAGAACCATGTCCGGATCATTGCGAAAATCCATTCCGGCATAAGGAAAATCCTGAATCGCAAAGACCTGGCCCTCCAGCCAGTGAAAGTAACCATCAGGAAATCGAACAACTACTGCTCCCTCATCAGGATGCCGGGCCATTATCGCAACCCATCTCGTCAACTTAGGCTCCCGAGGAGCCCCAACTGGAACTGTAAGATGCTGGGGGATCAGCATTGGAACTCTCTCTAGGGCAAAGCTCACAACTAAAGGCCCATATCCAAAAGTCTTCAGTTGTCCGTTCTTTGCCCTGGTTAGTTGGCCCTTCATATTGGCCAACACAGCATCGCACCAGTTGAAAATGGTGCCTTGGAAGCAATCTATAGCCATCCGCATTTGGGATCCAGTGGCTATGTGCAAAGCAGCAGCGCCGCAAAGTCTGGTAACTGTAAAGGCAATTACCATAAGTTTAGGTCAGGATATGTATTTGATTTCTATCCCCTTATCCTGGTTTTGATTGTTGCACCACTCTAGCCGGAGACTAGCAAGGGATTGGCCACCCGGCCTAGTCCCGAATAGAGAGAGTTGCTCGCCCCTGTTAGGCAAGCCAGTGAGAAAGTATATGTCGGAGGACTCTATCTCGAGCTGGTGTTCTCCGATGTAAAAACATTGATCCTGAATGTTCCACCTTTCAACCAGCCACTCTAAGAATGGCACCTGGGCCCTCATGCCAGGTATGGCCCAGTACTTGTAGAGACCGCATGCCTTTAACGCATCAATAGAAGGTTGATGACCTATTGCGGCCAAATCAACGTCTTCGTGTTCTCTTTCACGCCAATCTAGCATGGTGAGTGACCTACACACCAAGAAACAATGATTAGAATTCTTTAAACAAAATTTGGTTGGTTAAATTTGGGGTTGGGGTTTGAAAATCCGCGTTTCACGGGGTACGCACCTCGCGTTCAGAAAACAGAGCGGCGGTACGCAGCTGTTCTGAAGGTGGGCTGCGTACTCCGACCTTTTTCCCATATACGAAAAAGTCGGGGTACGCAGGTCACCCATGGGGAACCTGCGTCCCCCGAGAAGCGGCCCCTAAAACCTAAAGCCCTCTAAAAAATCAAACTAGAACTTAAAATGAAATTCTAAACGGATGAAATTGAAGAGGAGGATGTTGTGAAATACCTGAAAGAGACGGCGCTCGATTCTAACGGTCGGATTCTCCGCAAATTCCACGGGAAGTTTCTTGTCAAAAGCCCTTTTCTCAACCTCAACAGTAAAATGGTAAAAATGACATGGTAAAAAGTCTTTTTATAGGTTTTTTTGATGAATGAATGCTAAGTTTGTTTATTTTTCACCACGAAAGAATATTTTTCAATGTATTTTTGCCCATCTTAAACAGGTATGAGTGATGTGTCGTTTTTGTGCAGGACAAAAGGACTTTAGGGTAAAATCATCATTTTTCACAAACCAAGACATCAGAGTCATTGTTTAAGCCCTTTTCTGACTCCTAAAAAATGAAAAGATTGCCGAGCGTTTCTTTTACACTCGTTAAAACGGAATTAAAAGACGGTCCCCTTATAGCTCTTTTCTGATCGTAAAAACAGGAAAAGATTGCCAGGTTTTTGTCATTTCAAACTCGATACGGAAATAAAACGACGTGTCCTTGATCGCTTTTTACTTTTCAGGTCAGAGACACTAATCATGAAAGTACTCCTTGGTCGCAAGATCAAGCGGTTCTCTCAGGTATTATTTTATACTTTTTCGGGCTTGGGAGACACAAATTTACGAAAAAGTTCACCTTGGAGTCTTCTTTAGTTTTTTCAGACTCTCTAAAAATGAAAAACGCTGAGTTTCTCCTATATTGGACTCGTTAAAATTTCACAGTAGAGGACCTGTTCAATTACAATCAGGAACGGACCACTCCTTCTTAGGGTCCGAATCTAAACTAAGTTGGACTCATCCGAAGGATGAGCTTATAATCAAGCATATGTTATCCTCCTCAAGCTTGTAAAAAATAAAGAGGTACTTGCCAAAAATGGTGGGGGAAAAGAGAGAAGAATGAACCGATTTGTTATCCTTTGTTACAGAAAAACCTTATCACCGCTCTTGAACACGACACTTTCCATTCACCTGAGTTGGGAAATCCTTTGCCTTAAAGTTGATCAAACCACTTTGAAAGTCTTCAACCATTTCCGGGTATTAACTTTGGGTCAATCGTCACTAAGCCATCTGTCGTGTCGTTGTGTGTTCAAGAGGTCTCTGCAAATAAACCATTCATATGCAAAATACTTGTCATCCATTTGACCATCCCTGAGTCAGTCCTTACAGCAACATTTCTTCAACTTGAACAATGATTTCGTGTTGTGGGCTTGCCTGCAACGGGTCGCTTTCTAGCGACATCATCACATTATCTAGAAAGATGACTTAGAAATCGTCAGTACCTTGAAGTCTGCATGCATCAATGGCAGGTTTCTCGCCTTTGACGACAGTTTACATCATTGACTTTCGATCGAAGGATTCCGTGACGTGTTCGACATCAACCCATTCATTCACATTTCATGGATTGTACTGGGTACTTTGAGAACCATTGACATCACTGGTGGTCTCTCTCACACTTGTTAACGGTTTCCATCATTGACTAGTAATCAAGTGGTTTCTACCATGCTCGACATCAACTCATTTATTCGCATGGATAGAATCGTACCAATTCGGGAAGTAGAAATGAAGACCCTGGATCTAGTTTTCACCATCCAGGCTGCGAGGAGTTTTGTATTCATTATACAGTAGACTGATCATAAACAGATGGCTGCGTCCATACTGTGTCTACAAAAGTCTATGATTGTGATGTACTGCAAAATCATTCTTGTATCAGAGCAGTAGTTAGATTGTTAGTTAAAGTTTTCAACCTGAGTATGGGAATGCCTACCTCAGCGATGATATTATCTTATATATGTATTTTGTGTTGAATATTTGCAGGTTCTGACCGGGTCCTCCGCAAGATACTCCTTGAAATGATAAAGTACTTCACCCTTCCTAGATCATAAAAACCCTAATCTACTACAGGCTTCGCACTTTAAGGGGCAATATGTTACACTAAAAAATGTCACCATGACTATTTACAGTTAGTATGGCTCCATCCACTGTCATACTATCCTCCTTGGCAAGTCTCATGCCTCTGCTCTCCATGTCAAACTTCAAGAAAGAGAGAAAATTCATTTAAAGTCAATTATCTCTGGTACGCAGTTTCTCTTAGCCTTACCTGCGTGTACGCATCCCAAGTTCACAATACCTGCGTATTTGTATGCTATGTATGTAAAGGGGTGGGTGCGTACTCCTGTAAAGGTCAAAAGGCGCAAGTTTCACTCCAAAAAAGTTACTTGTGGTCATTTCTAGAGTCTTCTAGAAGCTTGTTTGACGTGTATGAAGCGCCTCCAGATGGTTCATGTATCCCTACCAAAGAGGAACTTATCCCATCAATAGGGGAGCTATCCCATCCAAAGAGGGGCTTATCCCATTGATGGTGGACCTGAATAACTTCCTCTAAAGCACTATAAATACAGGCATTGGGCCAAAGGGAGGGGAGGTTGAAAGCTGAACATTCCTAAGGGTAGATGCTGCTGGAATTAGGACTTCCTTGTAGGAGCTTGTGAGGAGAGATTACCATCTTTACTTGTTTCCATTGGGAGGTGGGTGAGCTGATCAGAGTAAGGGAGAACTCTTGTGGACCCTGGGAGGAGCTTGCACAACACCAAGGCTCAGGTTGTAATGGTTCCTTTTGTTACCTTTTAGTACAAATTAGTCCATTCTTCTCAACAATTTGTTATTTATGAGTTGTTTCATATACTCCTTGGTCTATATGTTAAATATGTTTTATTTTATGTGATATTCAGGTGCTATTTGATCGTTTGATTGCTGGTGAATGCAGGTTTTGAAGGGAAGGAGGAGCTCATCCGGATCAACGAAGCTGGACTACTACAACAGCGTTGGACTACAGGTAAGATCTAAACACTTGATTTCTCATATTGTAAAAGCATATTTAGGGAAGGATTGCTCTTATTTGTCTTGTTTGTCATTAGAAAGTCTTAGGCTTTCTAGGAAGGTCGGTTGTGTCCGCACTAACGACTCTTTCCGCGTGACAAAAACAAAGGGAAGAAGACTGATAGACATTGCAACTTTTGTAATCGAGATGGCCACTTAGAATCCAAATGCTTTAAGAAGATGGAAGCCTTGGAAGCGGCAATGGAGAAGCATAACATCCATTTGGAGAAATCTTCAACTTCAACTTCATCTTCAGGAATGGCACTTTCTGCATGTGGTTGTCAAGCATCTCGGTCTGGCTATGCACTAAATGTATCTTCTTCTTCTCATTCTCATGAGTGGCTCATTGATTCTGGAGCTTCTTATCACATGGCCAAAAACAAAGCCATGTTTTCTTCTTTAAATGATTGTAACACCAAAAATATATATGTTGGTGATGATAGATCTCTTAGTGTTGTAGGGATTGGAACTGTTCATCTAGACAATGATCAGTTTAATGATGTATTATGTGTTCCAACCTTATCCTGCAACCTTCTATCTGTATATCAGATAACCCATTCAGGTGAAGGTAAAATCGTTGAATTTTCACCTCACGATGTTGTAATTAAGGACCTAAGAGATCCTAGACAGATTTTAGCTACTCGCATTGTTGATGATTCTACAAGGTTGTATAAGTTTCACAACTTTGGGTCATCAAATCTTCCCTCAGTATTTGTTGCTCATAATCATGAAGTGAGAAAACTTTGGCATGAGTGATTTGGTCACTTAAACTATCGCTCTCTTCAGAATCTATGTAAAGAAAATATGGTGATAGGTCTTCCAATGGTATCTTGCAGAGATGGTGTTTGTTCTGGATGTGTACTCGGAAAACATCATCAGGACAGTTTTGAAAAACATGCCTCTTGGCACGACTCAGCCCCTTTATAGCTCGTGCATAGTGATTTATGTGGTCCACTTCCAGTTGCTTCATTCTCTGGCTACAAGTATTTCTTAACTTTCATTGATGATTTCTCAAGACACACTTGGGTATACTTCTTAAAACTCAAGAGTGAAGTATTTAACATGTTCTTGGGCTTTAAGGTCTTTGTTGAAAAATAATCTGGACATCAAATTCTTAAGCTAAGATCTGATAATGGCGCAGAATATGTTAAAAACACATTCATCAACTTTTGCACTGAGAATGGAATTCAAATGCAACATATTGTTCCATATAATCCACAACAAAATGGTGTAGCTGAAAGGAAGAATCGCACCTTAAAGGAAATGGCAATTGTATGCTTCAATCTAAAGGACTTAGTCTTAATTATTGTGCAGAAGCAATTAACTGTGCAAATTACATAATAAATCGCACTCCTACTAAGGTTTTAAAGAATATCACTCCAGAAGAAGCATGGAGCTCAATCAAACCAGATGTAAGTCACTTTCGTGTTTTTGGAAGTGAAGCATGGGCCCATATTCCAGATGAGAAACATAAAGCTTTAGAACCTAAGAGTGAAAAATGTATTTTTGTTGGATATTCTGAAGATGTAAAAGGATATAGACTTATTCCACTTAAGTCCAAAAATGTTATCATTAGAAGAGATGTAAAGTTTTCTGAAAATATATCAGCCTGCGAGCCTAGTTCGGCAGATGTGCCACCTCTCCCTATCTCTTCTACTTTTGAAAATATTTCTTCTTCAGATGATGAAAGCGAGGATGAAAATCCTCCCCCACCTTCTCAGGATCCTCCTTTGGCTCCTCAGCTTCCAAAATGGGTCTGTGCTACTCGGGATGCAGCAGGTGATCTTGCCGGTGATCCTAGAGATCAATGACGTACACATTCTAAGTTCGAGAGAGCCTCTTCTTTACTGGGTCAAGCTTCAGTGAATTATGATCCTAACACCTTTGCAAAAGCTTCAGGCCATCCAGATTGGGAAGCAGCTATGAATGGAGAATATCATTCATTATTGGCAAATGATACATGGGATCTTGTTCCTCTACCAAAGGGACGAAAACTTGTTAGATGCAAATGGGTTTATAGAACCAAGTATGCACCAGATGGGAAAGTTGATAAACATAAAGATCGTCTTGTTGATAAGGGTTTTTCGCAAGTTGAAGGCATTAACTACACTGAAACCTTCTCCCCTGTTGCGAAAATGAACTCTATCCGCCTTGTTCTTTCCCTTGCTGCTTCTTTCAAATTGGAAGTCCATCAGATGGATGTTAAATCCACCTTCTTGCATGGGGACTTGCATGAAGAAATCTATATGGAACAACCAATTGGCTTTATACAAACAAAATCCAGCCTTGTATGTCGGCTTAAGAAATCCCTTTATGGTCTTAAGCAAGCTCCTTGAGCTTGGTATGCCAAAATGGATAACTTTATTTTAGGATCTGGCTTCTCTAGGTGTCATTCTAACAATACTGTGTACACCAAGAAAGTGGGCAAGTCCCGTATCATTCTTGTTCTTTATGTTGATGATCTTATCCTGACTGGTAGTGATCCCAACCTTATAAACCATGTGAAGTCTAGCCTTAAAAGGAAGTTTGAAATGACAGACTTAGGACACTTACATTATTTTGTCGGTCTTCAAGTCTTGCAATCCAAGGAAGGTATTTCCCTTTCTCAATCCAAGTATGTCTGTGATATTCTACGCCATTTTCACATGGAAGATTGTAAGCCAGCCCCTTCTCCCTTTCAGTCTCGAGTCAAACTTTTAGTCACTTGTACTTCTCCTGAAGTTGATGCTACCTTATACCGTCAACTTGTAGGAAAACTTTTGTATCTAACCCATACTCGTCCTGACCTTTCCTTTGCCATTGGCGTTGTTGCTCGGTTTATGCAAAACCCACATGAAATTCATTGGAAAGCAACTAAAAGAATACTTCGTTATGTTCGAGGTACAGTTCAGTTTGGGATTCATTACATTACCGAAGCAGCTCCTCTATTGGTTGGTTTCACTGATTCCGATTGGGCTGGTGACCGTGATGATCGGAAGTCTACTGCAGGTTATGTGTTCACTCTTGGTTCAGGACCTATTACATGGGCTTGCAAGAAACAAGGTGCCATTTCTCTTTCTTCAGTAGAAGTAGAGTATCGTGGTGCCGTAGAAGCTAGTAAGGAAGCCTTGTGGCTTCGTCAGATCCTGTCAGAGTTTGGCTTTCAGCAGCACCATCCGACTACACTTTGGTGTGATAATCAAAGTGCCATTCAGCTATGCAAAGATCCAGTCCAACATCAGCGCAGCAAACACATTGAACTACACATGAAGTTCATCAGAAAGATCATTCACGACCATGTTCTTGAAGTGCAATATTGTTCAACAGATGATCAAGTTGCAAACATCTTTACAAAGTCTCTCACAGAGGTGAAGTTCACTAAACTTCGATTTATGGTTGGAGTTCAAGAAGTTGTCACTAAGGGGGGATAGGCTCTAGTGCCTCCTTTCTTCTCCTATTGTGTCATATTTGTAAGTCCTTCAATCCTATCCCAAGTTGTTCTTAAGGGGGGATGTTAGGATATTCTGACACATAGGAAATAGTTAAGTACAACTTGGTCTAGTATAGAGTTAGGTATAGAGTTAGGTAAAGTGTGTTTCTTTACTATGTACATTTTGTAACTTACAATTCGACGATCATGATATGTAGTGATCCGACGGTTCATTCTCTCCTCGGTATTACCGACACTTGATCCGTGGCTTAACACCCGTTTGGTCCATGATCTCTATTTAAAGAGCATGGAGGGTCATTTGTAGGGTAATCCGTCTATGAGAGAAGCATATGTAAATTTTCATTCTTTTATTAATAAATTGCCTGAAGTGGCCGCGTTGGCTCAGGCCATGGACTGTTTCCCTCTTTGAGGGTTTTAACCAATCAAAATACTGGTGTATTGATCTGTGATCTATTTGTGAGCGGTGTCCTTTGGTGTTATGTCTGAGGAACTTACCCTGTATATTCCTACAAATTCTGCTCTGTCTATCAGATGCAATCTCAGCCATCTGATCTGGGCTCCTCCAGATCCAACGTCATATGCACGTTGAGCGCGGTTGACTTGCTCGGCTGATAACGCGCGATCACGACGGTTTTTCTCTCACCTCTGCTGCCATGCATCGATTGTTGAGTGTGATCACTCCGTTTTCTCCAAAACCTCTTACCGTTCAAGGGCGCCCCGATCAAACTGCCGGTTTCCAGGTTGTGGGTCCCACCTTTGTACGATGGTGCTTTTTGTTTCTCCACCCACGGTCCTCTAGCTCCCAACGTGACCGAGTGCTTAAGGATCTACACGCACAACTGGCCAAATGGGTGCAAACTTATAGAGAAAAGCCGCAACCTAAGTGGGTGCACCTATTTTGTCATACCCTTGATATTATCCCAATGAATTGGTATATAGAAATGGAGCTCCACCATCAGACAGGTGAATGGGATATCCAGAGCGAAGGATTCATGATGACATTCAGTTTTAAAGATGGTATTGACAGTATTAATGAAGTGTTACAAGAGGAGAAAGAAACCATATTTAGGATACCAGAGGATCTATTAGACCTGATTCAGCCTGAATGGGCTACTTAGCTGAGTCACGTTCTAGAATGTTATAATGTAACCGCGGAAGAGTTTGACGAGGGTTCGCAGAAGATTAATATTCCAGAAACAGAAGGCCGCCGAGAGGTTCAAGGACAATAGATTGAGAACCCTGATATAACTGTGTCGGTGAAAACCAAACAAGTGAACATTGGTATGGAGGCAGAATCCAAATTCATGAAGATTGGAGACTACTGGGATGACGCAACGGTGGATAAGGTTGTTGAATTACTCCGTGAATATCAGGACTTATTCGCTACCAAGTTTACAAATTTTAAAGGAATAATTAGATATCTAGGAGTGATGAAGATCAAGTTAAAACCCAACGTGAATCCAGTTAAGGAGAGGCCTTACCACATAAAACTAAAATACAAGGAGAAGGTCTGCTTAGAGATAGAAAAAATGCTAGCAGCAGGCATCATTGAGCCTGTGGAAGAGTCTGATTGGGTAAGCCCAATGGTGGTGCAAGAGAAGAAGCAGAAGGATGAGATAATAATATGTGTGGATCTCAGAAAACTGAATGATGCTTATGTGCATGATCCTTTCCCAACTCTATTCATAGATGAAGTATTGGACAATGTAGGTGGTGAGGAATCATATTCCTTCATTGATGGGTTCTCTGGGTACCACCAAATCAAAATCACGTTGGAGGATAGGAGCAAGAAAACCTTCGCAACTGAATGGGGTTGCTTTCAATACACTAATGCCATTTGGATTGAAGAACGTGCCTGCAATCTTATCACGCATGGTTGTTGTGACATCCAAGGAATTGATTCATAATTTCCTAGAGGTATATTTTGATGACTGGGTTGTATTTCGACTGGTTAAGCGCCATGTAGCGAGCTTGTTCTTGATGTTGGATACCTGTCGAAGATACCATATCACGCTCAACCTCAAGAAGTGTCTATTCTGCATTCCTTTTGGGAACCTATTGGGGCATGTGGTTTGAAAACAAGGACTAATGGTAGAACCCATGAAGATTACGATGATACTAATCTTGGAAGCACCGAGGAGTATGAAATAGTTGCACCCTACTTTGGGACATATGGGATATTACAGAAAGTTTATCAAAAGCTATGCTAGATCACTGTACCGGCAGAATTTTTTTTGAAGAAGGATGTCATGTTCTACTGGAACAATGACTGTAAGAAAAGATTGTGTTAGCTACCTATACCAATAGGTTTCATATTTCATGATTGGCAAAGAAAGGTCCAAATATGCTCTGCTTTGATGATGAAAAGATCCCATATTTCCAAGAGAAAACAATTTGGGTACATAGCTTGAGGTTGACTAAATTTTGATGGATGGTCCAACAGCCTAATCTGGACCATGCCATGTTTCAATTTTTGTTGTAGAATAGAGAAAGAAGTCTATCCAAACTATTTAATCTTGGCAGACCAGTAGCTTAGGTAGAGAATTAAGGCTACCAACTGCTTAATCTGGGACCTTGGAAGCAATAAGGGTAGTTCTAGATAGAAAATCAAAAGAAAAAGCCAAGAGAAAAGAAAAGGCAAATAAGGGTCTGCAAGTCCAAGTGCACCCTCCAAGAAGAAACAAAAAATGCTAGGCAAGTACATGGGTAGGCAGATGGGGTTGCAGAAATGTCATTCCTTACAATTGAAAATGTGCTAACCTATTCACAAAGGAACATCAATGGATTGAGAAGCTCTTCTTCTCCATCAGGTGGCAGCAAAGCAAAGGAGCATGTCTAACATTCCATTTTCCCTTTTCCCGTTCATAACTAACATTCCTTCATCAGTTGTGTTCATGAGAGAATTTGAGGTTTTATGCTGGTGCTTATTCCTTTAAAAGCCACATTTCTTGTCTAAAAATCTTTTCATTTGGATCTACTCCCTAAACTAAGTGGTTTTCAAATAAACTTAGTAATTTCACTCCTCATTCACCTTTTCATCCATATTAACCCTTAACTCTTACTATCTAAATCCCCTATGTCACCCTTTCCCTACTATTATAACACTATGGTGTATAAATCCCAGCATTGTATAAATATCCTCCCTCTTTAGCACTATAGCTAAGTAAGTTAGCCTTGGGGGACTTTAGTCCAACAGGGACTATGGTCAACCCTGTAATGGGATTGCTTCAACCTCTGGTTGAAGTGATAACCTCCTCTTAAGCCCTCACCTTCCCTCTACACGAAAAATGCCATAGAAAACCCCCTTCCCCCTGCTAAACCCACTCTTAACCTCTTTTTCCTAATAAAAAACCCTTGAAAAACCCAAAAATCCTGAAAAACCCACCAAAACCCTTCTATCCTAAGGTTCCGCGCATTTAAATTAAATGGAATATTTTAAAAAAGGGAGGGACCCAACCCAGAAAGCTGTGCGACCGTCGGCATTACCCGCCAGTCGTCCGATCTCCGCTGCCCAGATCTAACGGTGGGCGGTCGATTTCGCTCCCCGACCTGCCTCCCTTTAACGTCCGGGGAAAGGCGGTATTGGGCTCCGTACCCGGGACGCGTGGCAGGCGGCGGGGTTGTTCGGAGCCCCCCTCCCCGATACCGCCTTTGCCCAAAGGTGGTGCAGGGAAACCGCTTACCACCATCCCCGTTACCACCTCCCCCATACGTCATGCATACGTCATCATGACGTAGCACCCTTCCCCGCCCCCAGCTGTGTGGCCCTCCACGTAGCCCTGCCACCCTATCCGCCCACCACTGTGTCAGTCCACTCTGGCCGCCAGCTCAGCGCCCACGTCACCTCCGTACCCGGGCCCGCCATGACGTCATGCTGACGTCATCGGTGGAAAGGCGCCAATTACTCTATTTTTCCGAATTTGTCATTAAAAGTCGCGGTTTGGGCCGTTTTATGTCATTTTCGAGCGAAAAGACATAGCCGTTGCCGCTGGTTCACTGCCAAATCGCCTCCGGACCTCCAAATTCAAACTTGCGGCCGTGCCAACTCATCAACCAAGCTACATTCAGCCTTCACAGTTCGGCCCGCAGGCTTTCTAAGCGATTTTTACAGGTATTCACCATAATTCCCCTATTTCGCCCATGCATACCATTTCTCTGCAAATTCACCATTAAAACACCTGTCAAGTTCCACAATTAATCACTGTCTGCTAGTTAAATAAGAGCTAAAGCAACCTGCATTGCCACAGCCCTATAATTCGACATTGAAACAGTCAAATTCACGCACCAAAATTGCAAATTCTTCCCCAAAGTGCCCAGCATTATTCCCTTTTGCCGGGTGTAGACCAGCTGCAGTGTCTTACCAAAGTAAACCGCACATACCCTCTGCAATTTACCCCTAGCAATTCACAACCCCTGTGAATTTACCAAAAACTGCAGAAGCAAGCCTGTTTTTCCACTGTAAAAAACATTTCAGACTTTGTCTACAGTTGGCCTATCATTTAAGCTCTTAAGAGCTTTGCAAACCACTGCACTCATCTTATTCAAAATCAAATCATACAATGGCTACCCCTGCACCCACAGCTCTCAGTGTTGCTCCATTAAATCCACCCAATAAAGACCTGCAGTCCTTGCCTCTTGCTGACAAGGACTACCTTATTGAAGACTGTGTGGCAAACAGGGACTTTCTGCAGACCTTCAGGCAGTTAAGAGAAGACTACCTGAATGGTCATGATACATATGGGATATGGGAGTCAAACCTGCCATACTATTGCCTCCCATCTGTAAATGTCTTCCTTGAAATCATTTGCCTATGTGCTGAAAACTATAATGTGCAGCACAGAGCTATTAGCACTCCATCTGGGAGGATCCTCTACTACATTAATCCTGAATCCATCAACAAAATGCTACATTTTGATCAGACAGAGCTGCTAATCCCATTCTCCATGAACTATCTGCTGGACACTGGTGCCAAGATGATCAGTGAGGAGATTCAAAAGGTCACCAGGACATTCATGAGAACTGAGTGCCAGCCTACAGGGCCACCTCCTTATTTAGATGTCTACTTCACTGAAGTAGGCAGATTAATCTTGGACATGATTGCTTATGTGCTGGGATACAGAACCAGCGAACATGTGGATGAGACAATGCTAGTATTAATAGTTGTTCACAGCCCAGGCCAACCCCCTTCCCGCAAATATAACTTTGCCAAGTTCATTGCTAACAAAATCCATGATCAGTTGGGTGCAGTGGATAGGCAGGGGGTCTTCAAGTACTCGGCCTATATCTATCACCTCTTTATGTACTATCAGTCTGAGGCTTTTCCATGCTATATCAAAAAGCTGGATTATAGAGGGGAAAGAAGATCTGTGATCTTCTGGACCTCTGTCTATCACAAAGTCACAAACTCACCCTATTCCTATTGTGAGTTTGTTGACCAATTTGTGTATCCAGTCTCTTGCCTATTGATGAGGTCCCCTCCTCCCAGAATATCAACTGAGATACAGAAGGCTCTGCAGCTTTCCAAAAAATGTAAAATAGGTGATTGGTACCTATATGAGGATCATACAGTCATCAGAGTCTATGGTTGCGAGCTCTGTCCATACAGGCTCCCAAAATATGTGCCTATGAGGTTGTTTGCCTTGGAGTATTACAGGCAGCTGATTCAATCCGACCTCACCCACTTCCACAGCGCCAAAAAGAAGGCCCACCTCAAGTTCAAACACCAGTTGGGCCCCTTCATCATGAATCAGAAAGAAGGGTGGGAAGATGCTAACCTCATCCTCAAGGACAAATATAAACTATCATATAGTTTTCGGTGGGTCCCTTATGACCCTGAGGGCTTCATTACTGCCAGAAGAAACAAATACAGGCTTCTAGGTTATAGGCATTGTCAATACCCACACATTGAAAGATATGCCAACCAGCAAGAATGGCAGCAGGGTACTCTAGTTGAAAAGCTAACTGAAGAAGAGATAATGCTAAAGAATATGAAGGAGCTTGAAAAAACCATTGACCTAGACTCTGTGCAGCAGGTACCTTTCAAGTGGCCTTATTCAACAGCAGAAGGGACCTCGGCCTCAAGGACTGCACCAGTCACACAAGCACCTTCCACAGCAGCACCAGCTGCAGACAAAGGCAAAGGGATAATGGGTGCAGAGGAGGAAACAGTGAAAGAAAAGCCTGCCCCTGCAAATGAGCAGCATCAAGAGCCCCAACAAGGGCAGCAAACAGAACAGCAGCAAGAGCAGACTGCCCCTCAACAAATGGAGCTACCAGCAGCTCCAGTAATGCAAACTCCACCTCCACAGACTGAGCCATTGACTGCTCCAAGTTTGCAGACCCCAGCACATGAGGAAAGGGGTATGAAAAGAGATAGAGAAGAGTCCACCCCTATTAGTGGATCCTCCCAACAACCAGGAGCCAAAAGGCAAAGGCTAGACTCCCCAGAGGTAGAAGACATCACTGAAGAATTCCTTGACAGCTCAAGGAAAAACAGGGAGGGCAGCCAGCACACAACGACAAGCTCCTTTCAGCAGGAGCAAGGATTGCAACCTGGTTTGGAGGTGTCTTCCTCCTCCCAGCAGAGCAAGAAGCCCAAGAGCACTAAGGCTTCTTTCAAACAAATAAAAGCTCAGAATGATCTGCTGAGGGCTGAGGTCTACAAGCAATTTATAGATGCAACACTAGCCCAGCAAGAAAGGCTAATGTCTGTGTATGACATTAAAGAGGAAAAAATAATACTCAGTCACTTTAAGCCTACAATACCGCAGCCTAAGTCAGCTGCAGATTTTGTGAAGACAAGGGTGGAGGTCATGGCCAAAGACATCCATCCCATGGACCAAATCGAACTCCACAAGCAAGCTGGAGAAATGGTTTATGCCACCTTGGTGGAGAGGGCAACCATGGCCCACGAGCTAAAAGAGTCCCTGAAAAACACCAATACACAGTTGGATTTTGAGAGAATGTCCTCCTTGGCCAAAGACAATAGAATAAAGTCTCTTGAGGAAATCATCATTGATCTAGCACATGATCCTAGTGATCCAAAGGGTGTGAAGGCCCTTATGAAGAAGAAAGATGATGACCTAAATGCATTAAAGAAGAGGTTGAAGCTGCTGCCCACAGAGCACCCTCAAACCACAGGGCTTCAAAAGCAAAAACAGGTTGATGACCAATTAGACCTCATAATGCAGCTAGACCAGAGGATCATGGATTTGGAGAAAGAGCTGGGAGGAGCATTACAAGATAAACAGGGAGAATCCACTTCCCAAGCTCCTCCAACTACTTCAACAACAGCAACAACTTCAGGGGCAGCAGTGGCCCCCACAACAGAAGAAGCAGGAACAACAGCAGCTCCAGATGCCAGCGCAAGTGTAGAAGAATTGACTAAGGCCATCAAGGAAATGGAGCTCCAGGCCAATGAAATAAAGAAGGCCAAGGAAAAATTGGCAGAACTGGATGCCAAATATGACAAGTCAAAAGTAACTGTAGCAGAGCAGGGAAGAGAAATAAAGGCCCTAAAAGACAAGATAAAGGCCTTAGAGAAGGAACTGAATCTAGAGACTACCATGGCCGACATAAAGAGGATTCTTTGGGCCAAAATTGGCCATTCCATCAGTCAACAATGGAGGTCAATCAAAACAATACATGAACAGATGGACTTAATGGGCCAAGCACAAGCAGAAATCCATAAGGCCAAGACAACACTGGGAGATAAGCCAGAACAGGCCAACAGGATGATAGACTTCCTGAACAGGCAAGAAAAGGAGGAACTGGCAGCCATAGGCATTGCCAACAGAACCGAGGCCGTCCTCACTGCTAAGAAGGTACTAACTCTCAGGAACTATGTACAAACTGTGGAGAGGAAGTGCTATGAGATACAAGTTGAGGTGGAGGAATATAAAGTTAAGATGGCAGTGCTGCAAGCAAAGGGACTGCCCAGCCTCCTAAGTGGTGAAGGAAGACTGATCTCTCGAGATAAATTTGCCAACAGAATGGCAACCTCCATTGAAAATCAAATTATTGCATCTGGCAGTACATTTGAGCAAACAGGGCCCCCCACAGGACAGAGCTTGTATGATAAACTTGAAGGCCTGTTCTTCATTGAAAATGAGGTGAATCATCTGTTTGAAACTCCTCCTAACTTTTATAGGTATACAGAGGTCGATGAGACCTTGATTAAAATTCGGAGACATTAAATGCCTAAGGAGGATTGGTGGCAAGCGATGCTTTAGATTTTGCCACGGTAGCCTCAGTTGTTCGGCCACTGCCAGCTCCAGGTCACTACAAAACAAACAGCATGACAAAGTCAGAAATAAAGGCAGCTGAAAGGGTGACTCAGCACAAGGACAATGACAGCTAGCCTAAAGGATAAGCAAATACGCATATTTGGACAGCTTAGCCTCAGCCGACTTCGACACCCACCACGTCATCAATTTCTGACTATTTTTGACAGCTAAAGCAATAAAAAGTTACTGCAGCTTTTACTTTCTCAGCTACCAAGCTCCAGGAGTTGGCATAACATTTATGAGCCATTAACTCCTTTTCTTGATCTTTTTACATGTAAATTTTGTATAAATACTCCCCTTAGTAACGCATAAAGGGTTGGTGATTTTTGACTCTAAGGAAAATCTATTGTATACTTTCAGTTTATCTAATACAGAGGGCTAGACCAGCTCAGTGATTTCCTGAAGTATTTGATGTATGGATGATGCTAGATGTGCTGATGCAGAATTCCTGTGCTGTCTGATGAAATAACAAGTTTTCCTCAATCTCTGTTTCTTGTCTTCTTATGTTTATCAAACCATACTCATGTTGTACTAAGCTAGCAGTGAAGAAAAAGAATAGTACAGGATTTGTTTTATTACACCTTGTGCTCAATTTTTACTGCTGTGAATGTTTGTCTTCAGGATTAACGATGTACATGAATTCTTAACTGCTCATGTGTCTATTAATTCTATATGTGTCAATGTTAACTAGAAATTCTTCATTGCTTCTAGATTGATATTCTTACCGTCTTTTCTTTAGCAGTTTTCTGTGAGATTCTTAATTGCCTTACATAAACTGGATACACCCCACTTAATAACTATTATGAACGTTTTTTCTCAGACACAAATCTGGCTCTGCAGCATCACTAAGGTATCACACAGTATCTCATACAAACTAAACGACCACCGACTCCATGCCCAATGGACTAGGACATACTAGTGAGAACATATACATGTTAACTAAAGTCATCACCAAACACATTCCGAAAACAAAAGCCTAAATATCATAGCTAGCCTAAAATACTATCAAAACAAAGCTAAACCTTAAAGAGAGAGCCCTCTCTGATTACAGCTTGGCTAGAAGCTGCAATCCAAAGACTGGTTAGTGGTTACCCCGGCCGTATTCCCTTAGGAGTCATAGGGAACAACCTGGGTGTTAACATAAATGGTGACTCCACTGGGGACCTGAGCATATTGTTTTTCAACTGTTGCCTGCTAAGACAGTGGTTTTAAAAGCTTGAGCAGTCCATTAAAACAGTCCTAAAAAAATATCTTAAAAATACCAAAAAGAGGTTCAGAAGCTAGCTCCTAAAAGGGAAACCAGGCACACTAGGTCAAACCCTGACCCAAATCCACCAGCAGTTTTTGAAAATCTAAATACAATTCCCAAAATAATTAGGAAACAGCAAAGGCAGGAAAATCCTAGTGATTTTAGTCCTGAGACAGCTCACCTTGAACCAGTTCCAACTCCTATCAAGGTTCTGTTTCGGTCAACTCCTGTCTCCCCCAGTTCACCATCTACATCTCAAAGCCCTCCTTTCACATCTTCACCCACTGCATATATCCCCTTGAAAAACACTCTAGGTGCTGCTACACCTGTTACCCCGGTGGTACACATCGTTCCTATTATCCCAGTTGCTCCTGTAAATCCCCCAAACCTTGTGAATATGGCTAACAGATATGCACCCTTGCAGTTACCAGCTAATGCTGTAGCTCTACCCCAAGACTACCAAACTAAAATCTCATATTTTGACTCCACTGGCCCTTTTACAGCTATTCAACATGCCAACAGGATGCAAGACCATTTTGAGACCTATGAAATAGATGATGACAGTGTGAGAATGAGGATGTTTGTTCAAAGTCTAACTGGGGATGTAAGAACTTGGTTCAGATCCCTGAATGCAAATTCCATCACAACTCCTGATGAGCTGTATCAAGCCTTTACTAACAGATGGGAGAAAAAGAAAGATCCTCTGCACATACTTGGCAAATATGACACTATCAAAAGAGGTCCCCAAGAGACTGTTTTGGAGTATTGTGCAAGATTCAACAATGTATATAACGCAATCCCACAAAACTTAAGACCTCCTCCTGATTTGGCCTTATACAAATTTCCTGATGGTTTTGATCCTGATATGGCCTACCAGTTGAAGGAGAGAGCTCCTGAAACCCTTGCAGATGCCCAAAAGGTTGTTGTTACAGTAGAAGCTAACCTGATTGCCAAAAGAAACAGAGCAAGGTTGGAAAAGAGAACCACCTTCAAAGAAGAACCCTCAGTCTTTGATCAAAAACTGGATGCAATACTCACTGGTATGAAGAGATTGGGAGATAGAGTGGAATCAGTTGAGAGAAAGTCATCATGGGAAGCACCGCAAAACAACCCTCCTAGGAATCCAAATTTTAGGAGAACTCAAAATCCAAACGTTGGCAAGGCCAGTCCTGACCCAGACATAAGACCCCCTTTCCAAGAGAATTATGCTGAGACTTCCACAGCAAGTGAACCCAATGAAGATCCCCACATTAATCTAATGGGTTTGGATGGTGAAAGTCAAGTCTTTTTAACACAAGAAGATCATGAGAATGATGAAATCAAGCTGGTCCAAACCAAATCAGGTGAGTCATTTGACTTTAAGCAAGGCTATGACACAGCTGTTTATGAAGTCCATAAACAATACAAGCTAAGGAGTAGAACTGTAAATGTAACTCAGCCTGAAAAGACAAAGGACAGCCAGCAGCCCAAAAGAGCCATTGTCACAGAACCAAGTAACAAAACTGGTCCAAATACAGATGAGGTAACCGTTGAGGAAATAGCTGAAACCTTTTCCTCAAAACAGCAGCCAGTAGATCCCTCACCCTTGCAGCCCAACCTAAGTAACACCTCTCAAGAAGTGAGTAAGAAGGACAAGCTTCCAGATCAAGATAAGAAACAAGAGGAAAACCTGGTTAACAAGGAAAAGGCTGCCACTCACAACACCAAGATTCAATCTGATAGACCCTTTGACTTAGAAGCTGAAATTGGAAAATTGAAGGTAGCTGTTCCCCTCTCAAAACTGGCCAAACATGACGTTTATAGGCAACAAATCAAAAAGTCCCTTCAGCTAACTCGTAATAAAGATATTGTGAATGTGTTAGATGACACCCCAGAATTGCTTTTTGGTCCAGAAGTTGATGGAAAAGCAGCTGTTGCAGGTATCTTACCCTTTTATGTTAGTCTACATGTTCATGATAAGATATTACACAATGCAATGTTTGACTCAGGTGCCTCTCACAATTTGATGCCTAAATCAGTCATGGAAAGATTAAATCTAGATATAACAAGGCCATATAAGGACCTATTCTCATTTGACTCCAGCCAAGTTAAGTGTTTAGGTCTCATAAAAGATCTCTGTGTCTCACTCGTCCAATATCCCAATAAAACAATCCTGATGGATGTTGTAGTGGCTGACATCCCACCCAAGTATGGGATGCTGTTATCAAGGTCATGGGGGGCTAAACTCCAAGGTTCTTTGCAGTTAGACATGTCATATGCCACTATCTCTGTCTTTGGGCAACCAAAAAGACTATACAGAGAAACACTTATGAAATACATGGTCAGCAGTGAAGAAAAACCTCAAAATTTTCCTATATATGCTGTTCATTCTGATATAGACTCATACATTCTCTTCAATGATAACACAGGTCTTACAAATAATGAAGAAGCTGAGACACCTAAACAAGAGCAAGACATTAATCAACAAAATGTTACCCCAGAAATAATGGCTGATCAATCATCAAACAAAGCTGCTGCTCTAGAAGTCAAATTGATCCAATCAAGAGATGAGACAGTCCTAAAAAGCAAACCAGAACTTCAACTTACAATTCCAGCTCATCAAGGGGTCATCAAATCTTCCCCAGAACAAAATATCCTGTGGTTCCTTGAATTTGATGGGTCAGTAAACAAATTAGGGGCAGGAGCTGGAGTTTGGATACATAATAAACAAAACAGTCATGCAGAAGGCAGAGCCTATAGGTTAAACTTCAGATGCACCAACAATATGGCAGAATATGAAGCCCTTTTACTAGGTCTCAAACTAGTAAAATCCCTACAAGCCATAAAAGTATCAATTCTAGGAGACTCAGACCTAGTTATCCAACAAGTAAAGGGGAATTTTGTTACTAATGATAAAAGACTGAGATCTTATAGGTCTGCTGCTGCTGAACTACTACAGTCCTTCACTGAATTCCAGATTACTAAAATTCCTAGAACCCATAACCTGCATGCCCATAGCTTGGCCACATTCGCAAGTACCTGTAAGCTACCTTTTGAGCCCCATCACTGTTTTTCAGCCGAGATAAAACACAGACCATCTGTCCCAAACAATGTCAAGGATTGGCAAGTGTTTGATGATGATACACAAATAAACAACTTCTTGACTTTACAGCAAGAATTTTCAGGACTAAACATTGACACTGAAAGAGAAAGTCAATCACAAATACCTGAAAGAGCAAGTCAATCACAAATACCTGAAAGAGCAAGTCAATCACAAATACAGAGTAGACAGAATAACAAAGCAATATCACCCAAAACAGCTAACCAAATACTAAATCCTACAATTTTCAACAAAGACAACATACAAGAAATTCAACAAATTAGTTATGAGGAGACAGTCGAAGATGAGGCTGAAGTGATACAATTGAAGGACAATTTTCTTCCAACAGGATTAGCTCCTTTAGAAGACATTTTCGACTCCAATGATGTTCCCAACAAACCAAAAATGCAACCCCTCAACACTACCATAGAAGAATGTAACATTGGGACTGCTGAACAACCCAAAATAATAAAATTGTCTGCTTCCTTACCTCCTGACCAAAAGCCTAAATACATTGACCTCTTTAAAGAGTTCCAGGATGTCTTTGCATGGAGTTATGAGGATTTAAAATCCTATGACACCTCTGTAATTCAACACACTATCCCTCTCAAGCCAGATCAAAAACCCTTTAAACAAAAATTGAGGAGAATCAATCCTATGCTTCTCCCAGCAATGGAACAAGAGGTACAGAAAATGTTCAAAACAGGCATCATAGCACCAATCAGATTCTCTGATTGGATTTCAAACTTAGTCCCTACAAGAAAGAAAACCGGTGAAATAAGGCTATGTGTTGACCTAAGGAACTTGAATCAAGTATCCTTGAAAGATAATTACCCCTTGCCCAAGATGGATCACATCTTGCAGAGAGTAGTGGGGGCCTCAAGAATTTCTCTACTTGATGGATTCTCAGGTTTCAACCAGATCTTAGTTCATCCTGATGATCAGGACAAAACAGCATTTACAACCCCATGGGGAACCTTCAAATATGTAAAAATGCCTTTTGGATTGAAGAATGCAGGGGCAACATTTCAAAGAGCAATGGATATTGCTTTTGCCAAAGAGATTCATGACTTCCTTGTCATTTATTTGGATGACCTCACACCTTTCTCAAAATCAGACCAAGAACATTTGAAACATTTGAGACAGATCTTCCTAACATGTAGGAAATATGGAATTTCCTTAAATCCTAAGAAATCCCTGTTTGGTTTAGAGGAAGGTAAACTGTTGGGCCACATCATTTCTAAAGATGGCATTAGGATTGATCCAGACAGAATCCAGGCCATCTTACAAATGCCTCACCCAAGAAATATAAAGGAATTACAAGCCTTTTTGGGTAAAATCAACTTCCTGAGGAGATTTATCCCAAATCTGGCCGAATTGAGCAGGTTACTGAATAACATGTTAAAAAAGGATTCAAAGGTAAAATGGACGATAGAGGCAAGTCAAGCCTTTGAAGGAATAAAATTGGCCCTTACCCAAACTCCAGTCCTAACAAATCCACAATTTGATAGGGAGTTTATCATATTTTCCTTTGCTTCCCAACACACAATTGCTGTTGTCTTATTACAGAAAGATGACCAAGGAAATGAGAAACCCATTGCTTTCTTTAGTAAAGCTCTTAGAGATGCACCCCTGAAATACCAGATTATGGAAAAGCAAGCATATGCCTTGGTCAAAGCTATCAAAGACTTTAGGATCTACATCCTATACTCCCATGTTATAGCCTATGTACCAAGCCCAATTGTCAAAGACATACTTACTCAAGAGAACTTAGAGGGCAGAAGGGGAAAATGGATTGCAAATATTCTAGAATTTGACATTGAAATAAAACCTACAAAACTGATAAAAGGACAAGGTTTGGCCAAACTAATGACAGAAGCAAATTTCCAAGCCTTAGACATAAACCAGCTGGACAATGAAATGGAGCTGGTGACTCCAAAGATCAATGTAGCCTTTGAACAATCCCATTGGTATTCTGATATATGTTATGTATTACAAAACCTGTGTGCTCCACCAGGATTGTCCAGAACTAAGTGTAGGTTCCTAAAAATGAAAGATTCTAAATTCTGTGTTATGGATGGAAATTTACTTTGGAAAAACCATGAAGGGATATTGTTAAACTGCTTAATTGAGAATGAAACTAACAATATCATAAAAGAATTTCATGCAGGTGACTGTGGTGGACACTTGTACTGGAAGTCCACTGTGGATAAAATACTGAGGGCTGGTTACTACTGGCCCACCATGTTCTCTGATGTCAAGAAATTCACCACCTCATGTCATAAATGTCAAGTGTTTGAGGGAAAGAGACAGTTACTGCCACTTCCCTTGAGGCCTATTGCAACAGAGAGACCTTTTCAACAATGGGGCTTGGATTTCATTGGGGAAATTCATCCCTCATCTTCAGGACAACATAGATGGATTCTGACAGCTACGGACTACTTTACTAAATGGATTGAAGCTGTTCCATGCAGACAAGCAAATGATTCCACTATCATTCAGTTCCTTGAGACCAATATTCTTTCTAGATTTGGCTGTCCTGATAAAATAATAACAGACAATGCTGCTGCCTTCAGATCTAAGAAGATGGTAAATTTCTACCACAAGTTTCACATTACCGTGGGCCATTCAACTGCATACTATCCCCAAGGAAATGGCCTTGCTGAATCATCAAATAAAAGCCTGGTAAACATCATAAAGAAGGTATTGGAGGAAAATAAAAAGAATTGGCACAAGAAGCTTGTGAATGCCTTATGGGCAGATAGACTAACAACCAAGAGATCAATTGGGGTCAGCCCATATGAGTTAGTCTATGGACTAGAGGCCAAATTCCCTTCATCACTAGGGGTTCCTGTTATGAAACTACTGCAAGAAAGTCAAGCTGAACCAAATGACATGCAAAGAAGGGTAAATCAAATAATATGTTTGCAGCAAACTAGAGAACAAGTTTACAGCAGAGTGCAAGTGTTACAAGAAAAGTTAAAAAAGGCTTTTGACAGAAGGACTAAGGCAGAAGATTTCAATATTGGAGACAAAGTCCTCAAGTGGGATTCAAGAAGAGAGGATAAGGGAAAACATGGAAAATTTGACTCCCTTTGGAGAGGGCCTTTTGTCATACAAGCAACACAGGGAAATAACACTTACTTTTTGGAAAATTTGGATGGCACTGACTTAGGTGAAGGTATTGTGAATGGCAGGATGCTGAAGCACTATTTTGACTACCATCCATGAGTGCAGCCTAATTGTCCCTTGTACATAATCAGCTGTATATATTTTCTTTCAGCAGATAAATAGTTCAGTTTGAGAAGTCACTATAAATAAACAGAAAGGGGCTTTACATGCCAGAAAGTCCACAGAGGTGATAGCTTTTAGTTTTGAAATACAAAAGGGAGAATTTTCAAATTTTGGCAAGAATGGATCAAGCGCCAAGGCATTCTGACCTGCTGTTCTTGGTCTTTCAAGAATAAAAACCATCCCCAAGTGGAGCCACTGTTAGCTACCTATACCAATAGGTTTCATATTTCATGATTGGCAAAGAAAGGTCCAAATATGCTCTGCTTTGATGATGCAAAGATCCCATATTTCCAAGAGAAAACAATGTGGGTACATAGCTTGAGGTTGACTAAATTTTGATGGATGGTCCAACAACCTAATCTGGACCATGCCATGTTTCAATTTTTGTTGTAGAATAGAGAAAGAAGTCTGTCCAAACTGTTTAATCTTGGCAGACCAGTAGCTTAGGTAGAGAATTAAGGTTACCAACTGCTTAATCTGGGACCTTGGAAGCAATAAGGGTAGTTCTAGATAGAAAATCAAAAGAAAAAGCCAAGAGAAAAGAAAAGGCAAATAAGGGTCTGCAAGTCCAAGTGCACCCTCCAAGAAGAAACAAAAAATGCTAGGCAAGTACATGGGTAGGCAGATGGGGTCGTAGAAATGTCATTCCTTACAATTGAAAATGTGCTAACCTATTCACAAAGGAACATCAATGGATTGAGAAGCTCTTCTTCTCCATCAGGTGGCAGCAAAGCAAAGGAGCATGTCTAACATTCCATTTTCCCTTTTCCCATTCATAACTAACATTCCTTCATCAGTTGTGTTCATGAGAGAATTTGAGGTTTTATGCTGGTGCTTATTCCTTTAAAAGCCACATTTCTTGTCTAAAAATCTTTTCATTTGGATCTACTCCCTAAACTAAGTGGTTTTCAAATAAACTTAGTAATTTCACTCCTCATTCACCTTTTCATCCATATTAACCCTTAACTCTTACTATCTAAATCCCCTATGTCACCCTTTCCCTACTATTATAACACTATGGTGTATAAATCCCAGCATTGTATAAATATCCTCCCTCTTTAGCACTATAGCTAAGTAAGTTACTCTTGGGGGACTTTAGTCCAACAGGGACTATGGTCAACCCTGTAATGGGATTGCTTCAACCTCTGGTTGGAGTGATAACCTCCTCTTAAGCCCTCACCTTCCCTCTGCACGAAAAATGCCATAGAAAACCCCCTTCCCCCTGCTAAACCCACTCTTAACCTATTTTTCCTAATAAAAAACCCTTGAAAAACCCAAAAATCCTGAAAAACCCACCAAAACCCTTCTATCCTAAGGTTCTGTGCATTTAAATTAAATGGAATATTTTAATAATGGGCGGGACCAACCCAGAAAGCTGCGCGACCGTCGGCATTACCTGCCAGCCGTCCGATCTCCGCCACCCAGATCTAACGTTGGGCGGTCGATTTCGCTCCCCGACCTGCCTCCCTTTAACGTCCGGGGAAAGGCGGTATTGGGCTCCGTACCCGGGACGCGTGGCAGGCGGTGGGGTTGTTCGAAGCCCCCCTCCCCGTTACCGCCTTTGCCCAAAGGTGGTGCGGGGAAACCGCTTACCACCATCCCCATTACCACCTCCCCCATACGTCATGCATACGTCATCATGACGTAGCACCCTTCCCCGCCCCCGGCCGTGTGGCCCTCCACGTAGCCCTGCCACCCTATCCGCCCACCACCGTGTCAGTCCACTCTTGCCGCCAGCTCAGCGCCCACGTCACCTTCGTACCCGGGCCCGCCATGACATCATGCTGACATCATCGGCGGAAAGGCACCAATTACTCTATTTTCCCGAATTTGTCGTTAAAAGTCGCGGTTTGGGCCGTTTTGTGTCATTTTCGAGCGAAAAGACATAGCCGTTGCCGCTGGTTCACTGCCAAATCGCCTCCGGACCTCCAAATTCAAACTTGCGGCCATGCCAACTCATCAACCAAGCTACATTCAGCCTTCACAGTTCGGCCCGCAGGCTTTCTAAGCGATTTTTACAGGTATTCACCATAATTCCCCTATTTCGCCCATGCATACCATTTCTCTGCAAATTCACCATTAAAACACCTGTCAAGTTCCACAATTAATCATTGTCTGCTAGTTAAATAAGAGCTAAAGCAACCTGCATTGCCACAGCCCTATAATTCGACATTGAAACAGTCAAATTCACGCACCAAAATTGCAAATTCTTCCCCAAAGTGCCCAGCATTGTTCCCTTTTGTCGGGTGTAGACCAGCTGCAGTGTCTTACCAAAGTAAACCGCACATACCCTCTGCAATTTACCCCTAGCAATTCACAACCCCTGTGAATTTACCAAAAACTGCAGAAGCAAGCCTGTTTTTCCACTGTAAAAAACATTTCAGACTTTGTCTACAGTTGGCCTATCATTTAAGCTCTTAAGAGCTTTGCAAACCACTGCACTCATCTTATTCAAAATCAAATCATACAATGGCTGCCCCTACACCCACAGCTCTCAGTGTTGCTCCATTAAATCCACCCAATAAAGACCTGCAGTCCTTGCCTCTTGCTGACAAGGACTACCTTATTGAAGACTGCGTGGAAAACAGGGAATTTCTGTAGACCTTCAGGCAGTTAAGAGAAGACTACCTGAATGGTCATGATACATATGGGATATGGGAGTCAAACCTGCCATACTATTGCCTCCCATCTGTAAATGTCTTCCCTGAAATCATTCGCCTATGTGCTGAAAACTATAATGTGCAGCACAGAGCTATTAGCACTCCATCTGGGAGGATCCTCTTCTACATTAATCCTGAATCCATCAACAAAATGCTACATTTTGATCAGACAGAGCTGCTAATCCCATTCTCCATGAACTATCTGCTGGACACTGGTGCCAAGATGACCAGTGAGGAGATTCAAAAGGTCACCAGGACATTCATGAGACCTGAGTGCCAGCCTGCAGGGCCACCTCCTTATTTAGATGTCTACTTCACTGAAGTAGGCAGATTACTCCTGGACATGATTGCTTATGTGCTGGGATACAGAACCAGCGAACATGTGGATGAGACAATGCTAGTATTACTAGCTGTTTACAGCCCAGGCCAACCCCCTGCCCGCAAATATAACTTTGCCAAGTTCATTGCTAACAAAATCCATGATCATTTGGGTGCAGTGGATAGGCAGGGGGTCTTCAAGTACTCGGCCTATATCTATCACCTCTTTATGTACTATCAGTCTGAGGCTTTTCCATGCTATATCAAAAAGCTGGATTATAGAGGGGAAAGAAGATCTGTGATCTTCTGGACCTCTGTCTATCACAAAGTCACAAACTCACCCTATTCCTATTGTGAGTTTGTTGACCAATTTGTGTATCCAGTCTCTTGCCTATTGATGAGGTCCCCTCCTCCCAGAATATCAACTGAGATACAGAAGGCTCTGCAGCTTTCCAAAAAATGTAAAATAGGTGATTGGTACCTATATGAGGATCATACAGTCATCAGAGTCTATGGCTGCGAGCTCTGTCCATACAGGCTCCCAAAATATGTGCCTATGAGGTTGTTTGCCTTGGAGTATTACAGGCAGCTGATTCAATCCGACCTCACCCACTTCCACAGTGCCAAAAAGAAGGCCCACCTCAAGTTCAAACACCAGTTGGGCCCCTTCATCATGAATTAGAAAGAAGGGTGGGAAGATGCTGACCTCATCCTCAAGGACAAATATAAACTATCATATAGTTTTCGGTGGGTCCCTTATGACCCTGAGGGCTTCATTACTGCTAGAAGAAACAAATACAGGCTTCTAGGTTATAGGCATTGTCAATACCCACACATTGAAAGATATGCCAACCAGCAAGAATGGCAGCAGGGTACTCTAGTTGAACAGCTAACTGAAGAAGAGATAATGCTAAAGAATATGAAGGAGCTTGAAAAAACCATTGACCTAGACTCTGTGCAGTAGGTACCTTTCAAGCGGCCTTATTCAACAGGAGAAGGGACCTTGGCCTCAAGGACTGCACCAGTCACACAAGCACCTTCCACAGAAGCACCAGCTGTAGACAAAGGCAAAGGGATAATGGGTGCAGAGGAGGAAACAGTGAAAGAAAAGCCTGCCCCTGCAAATGAGCAGCATCAAGAGCCCCAACAAGGGCAGCAAACAGAACAGCAGCAAGAGCAGACTGCCCCTCAACAAACGGAGCTACTAGCAGCTCCAGTAATGCAAACTCCACCTCCACAGACTAAGCCATTGACTGCTCCAAGTTTGCAGACCCCAGCACATGAGGAAAGGGGTATGAAAAGAGATAGAGAAGAGTCCACCCCTATTAGTGGATCCTCCCAACAATCAGGAGCCAAAAGGCAAAGGCTAGACTCCCCAGAGGTAGAAGACATCACTAAAGAATTCCTTGACAGCTCAAGGACAAACAGGGAGGGCAGCCAGCACACAGGGACAAGCTCCTTTCAGCAGGAGCAAGGATTGCAACTTGGTTTGGAGGTGTCTTCCTCCTCCCAGCAGAGCAAGAAGCCCAAGAGCACTAAGGCTTCTTTCAAACAAATAAAAGCTCAGAATGATCTGCTGAGGGCTGAGGTCTACAAGCAATTTATAGATGCAACACCAGCCCAGCAAGAAAGGCTAATGTCTGTGTATGACATTAAAGAGGAAAAAATAATCCTCAGTCACTTTAAGCCTACAATACCGCAGCCTAGGTCAGCTGCAGATTTTGTGAAGACAAGGGTGGAGGTCATGGCCAAAGACATCCATCCCATGGACCAAATCGAACTCCACAAGCAAGCTGGAGAAATGGTTTATGCCACCTTGGTGGAGAGGGCAACCATGGCCCACGAGCTAAAAGAGTCCCTGAAAAACACCAATACACAGTTGGATTTTGAGAGAATGTCCTCCTTGGCCAAAGACAATAGAATAAAGTCTCTTGAGGACATCATCATTGATCTAGGACATGATCCTAGTGATCCAAAGAGTGTGAAGGTCCTTATGAAGAAGAAAGATGATGACCTGAATGCATTAAAGAAGAGGTTGAAGCTGCTGCCCACAGAGCACCCTCAAACCGCAGAGCTTCAAAAGCAAAAACAGGTTGATGGCCAATTAGACCTCATAATGCAGCTAGACCAGAGGATCATGGATTTGGAGAAAGAGCTGGAAGGAGCATTACAAGATAAACAGGGAGAATCCACTTCCCAAGCTCCTCCAACTACTTCAACAACAGAAACAACATCAGGGGCAGCAGTGGCCCCCACAACAGAAGCAGCAGGAACAACAGCAGCTCCAGATGCCAGCGCAAGTGTAGAAGAATTGACTAAGGCCATCACGGAAATGGAGCTCCTGGCCAATGAAATAAAGAAGGCCAAGGAAAAATTGGCAGAACTGGATGCCAAATATGACAAGTCAAAAGTAACTGTAGCAGAGCAGGGCAGAGAAATAAAGGCCCTAAAAGACAAGATAAAGGCCTTAGAGAAGGAACTGAATCTAGAGACTTCCATGGCCGACATAAAGAGGATTCTATGGGCCAAAATTGGCCATTCCATCAGTCAACAATGGAGGTCAATCAAAACAATACATGAACAGATGGACTTAATGGGCCAAGCACAAGCAGAAATCCATAAGGCCAAGACAACACTGGGAGATAAGCCAGAACAGGCCAACAGGATGATAGACTTCCTGAACAGGCAAGAAAAGGAGGAACTGGCAGCCATAGGCATTGCCAACAGAACCGAGGCCGTCCTCACTGCTAAGAAGGTACTAACTCTCAGGAACTATGTACAAACTGTGGAGAGGAAGTGCTATGAGATACAAGCTGAGGTGGAGGAATATAAAGTTAAGATGGCAGTGTTGCAAGCAAAGGGACTGCTCAGCCTCCTAAGTGGTGCAGGAAGACTGATCTCTCGAGATCAATTTGCCAAGAGAATGGCAACCTCCATTGAAAATCAAATTATTGCATCTGGCAGTACATCTGAGCAAACAGGCCCCCCCACAGGACAGAGCTTGTATGATAAACTTGAAGGCCTGTTCTTCATTGAAAATGAGGTGAATCATCTGTTTGAAACTCCTCCTAACTTTTATAGGTATACAGAGGCCGATGAGACCTTGATTAAAATTCGGAGACATCAAATGCCTAAGGAGGATTGGTGGCAAGCGATGCTTCAGATTTTGCCACGGTAGCCTCAGTTGTTCGGCCACTGCCAGCTCCATGTCACTACAAAACAAACAGCATGACAAAGTCAGAAATAAAGGCAGTTGAAAGGGTGACTCAGCACAAGGACAATGACAGCTAGCCTAAAGGATAAGCAAATACGCATATTTGGACAGCTTAGCCTCAGCCGACTTCGACACCCACCAAGTCATCAATTTCTGACTATTTTTGACAGCTAAAGCAATAAAAAGTTACTGCAGCTTTTACTTTCTCAGCTACCAAGCTCCAGGAGTTGGCATAACATTTATGAGCCATTAACTCCTTTTCTTGATCTTTTTACATGTAAATTTTGTATAAATACTACCCTTAGTAACGCATAAAGGGTTGGTGATTTTTGACTCTAAGGAAAATCTATTGTATACTTTCAGTTTATCTAATACAGAGGGCTGGACCAGCTCAGTGATTTCCTGAAGTATTTGATGTATGGATGATGCTAGATGTGCTGATGCAGAATTCCTGTGTTGTCTGATGAAATAACAAGTTTTTCTTGATCTCTGTTTCTTGTCTTCTTATGTTTATCAAACCATACTCATGTTGTACTAAGCTAGCAGTGAAGAAAAAGAATAGTACAGGATTTGTTTTATTACACCTTGTGCTCAATTTTTACTGCTGTGAATGTTTGTCTTCAGGATTAACGATGTACATGAATTCTTAATTGCTCATGTGTCTATTAATTCTATATGTGTCAATGTTAACTAGAAATTCTTCATTGCTTCTAGATTGATATTCTTACCATCTTTTCTTTAGCAGTTTTCTGTGAGATTCTTAATTGCCTTACATAAACTGGATACACCCCACTTAATAACTATTATGAACGTTTTTTCTCAGACACAATCTGGCTCTGCAGCATCACTAAGGTATCACACAGTATCTCATACAAACTAAACGACCACTGACTCCATGCCCAATGGACTAGGACATACTAGTGAGAACATATACATGTTAACTAAAGTCATCACCAAACACATTCCGAAAACAAAAGCCTAAATATCATAGCTAGCCTAAAATACTATCAAAACAAAGCTAAACCTTAAAGAGAGAGCCCTCTCTGATTACAGCTTGGCTAGAAGCTGCAATCCAAAGACTGGTTAGTGGTTACCCCGGCCGTATTCCCTTAGGAGTCATAGGGAACAACCTGGGTGTTAACAGATTGGATATATTGTAAGAAAAAATGGTTGTTGCACCGATTATAGTCTTCCCAGACTCGAAGAAATAGTTTCATGTACATGTTGACATGTCATGTATAGCGCTAGGGGTAGTACTAACACAGGATGGAGGAGCAGGCTTGGACCACCCTATCATGTTCGCAAGCCATAGGTTATCCAAAGCAAAAAATAACTACTCTACCACTGAACGTGAGGGACTAGCTATGGTGTACGCGCTCCAGAAGTATCGACAGTACTTGCTGGGGGGGAAATTTAAGATGTATACAAATCACTCCACACTGTAGTACCTAGTCCATAAGCCTGTGTTGGGGGGGCGAATATGCAGATGGCTCTCATTGTTCCAAGAGTACGATTTTGAAGTTGTTGTGAAGCCTAGATGATTGAACGCGGGACCAGACCATCTGTCCTGCATCAAAACATGGGAGGAACCTACCAACTTGGAATAAGGATTGCCTAACACGTAGCTATTTATCGTGCACGCTGCAAATGGTCATTTCAAGGATATAATACACTTCCTAACAATAGGAACTGCACTGGAAGGATACTCTGTCCAGCAAAAGAAGGAATTAGTGGTGCGTGCGGAAAATTTCTTTATCATTGTTGGGCATCTATACAAGATGGGGATGGATGAGATATTGTGATGATATGTGCTTGAGTTTGAACAAAGTATCATCTTCGTGGATGCTCATGGGGGCACTGTGAGAGGACATTATGCAGGGAGAGCAACCCCGCAGAAGATTCTACGCACCGGGTTATGGTGGCCAACCCTTCATCAGGATTCAAAAGCATATTGCAAGGTGTGTGATGTATGTCAAAGAATAGGCAGGACATCACGGAGGGATTAATTTCCTTTGAATCCAAAAATGATGTTGCAACCTTTCGAGAAGTAGGCAATATATTTTGTAGGACCCATTCAGCAACAAGGGAAGATAGGGGCAAGGTACATTATCACTGCGATGGGGTATTTGACTTGTTGGGTAGAAGAACAGCTAGTGAAGGATTACACGGGCACGATGGATGTGAAGTTTCTATTTGTGAATGTACTACCGTGATTTGGATGTCCAAGGATCTTGATGAGTGATCATGGTATGCACTTCCTGAATGAGACGATCATCGCACTAATGGAGGAATTTTAGGTATATCACCAGAAGAGCACACCTTATCACCCACAGGCTAACAGGATAGTGGAGGCATTCAACAAAGTTCTTGAAAACGCACCGACCAAGGTTTGGAATGCTTAGCGAAGTGATTGGGACCTATGCATACCTACAGTATTGTGGGCTTATCGAACAACATGCAAAAAGCTAACGGGACAATCCCTTTTTAGGCTTGTCTATGGTGTGGAAGCCATAATGCCTATGGAATACATCATGCCTAGTCTACACATCACAGTGCTCATAGGTATGATAGGTCACAGAGCCCTAAAAGAGAGGCTCACGCAATTGGATGAGCTTGAAGAAGAGAGATTTTTGGCTGGATTTCATCAAGAGGTCCAAAAGCAACGCGAAAAAGCGTTGCATGACTGACATAATAAGTTGCGGACTTTTAAGGTGAATGACTTGGTGCTATTATATGAAGCAAGTTTGATAAATTTCTAGGGAAATTCAGAATAAATTTTTTCAGGCCCTATGTTATTAAGGAGATTACCGATGGTGACACGGTCTAGTTGGTTAAGTCGAATGGAGATCCCTTCCCAGGAAAGGTGAATGGTAGTTGATTGAAGCCATACACAGGTGGCTTGACCATCCGACTATGGGACAGAAGCATAGTCTTAGCATTCTAGGTAGCTGAAAGGAGGCGCGGGACTATAAACTATACTGCCTGGGCTGGGGAGCTATGTGATTTCAGGACTGCGCAAACCAGGGAGGTTTAACAGGGTCCGCGACAACGCGAAGGCAGCTGTGCTACTCATGGAAATAGCTCTCAGGTCCGCTGGAAAGTGACTGTTAAAGTCATTGTTCATAATTTGATGGTCGGATTGTGGCCAAGTGGAGCGAACAACAGGAATTTAAGGTGAACTGTATGGATTAGATTCTTGAAAATTTGTCGCCAATCTAGCATTAATGGGTTGAATATGGGGCAAACAGTTGGATTTGAATTCAAAAGGCCCTATAAATCATAGGTGGTTGTTTGGTTAAAAACACTTGGCATTTTGAAAATTCAATTGTTATGCTATCATGTGCGTATGGATCGTACGAATGAGGCTTTGAGAGAAATTTCAGCATTTGAGAGATGCTGAAGGAAACGCAGGATCTCATGAATAGAATGATGTCGACACCCAAGGAAGCCATGTAGGAAATTGAGGTAGTAGAAACTGCCCCATAGAGTGTTGTAGTGGTACTTGAAATCCCTAAATCACCTAGAGCACCGAGAGCAAATAAGGATACGCAGACTATTCTACTGGTGCGCATCTCAGCAAGAAACCCGCATAGGACCAAGGTCACTCTAAAGGAAAAGGGGAAGGCCATTAATCTGGAGGTAGATGAGGAAGAATCTGAAGAAATTCTGGCGGATGAGAAGGATTTGGAAATGGAAGTTGAAACCTAGGGTGCAGACCCTATTACCAGGTTACCAGAATATGTTCCTCCACACACATGCAAAGATAAGGTGCCAAAGGACATAGATGAGAGCAAGAGATCCCTGAAAACTTCATTTCTCCTAGATGACATTGTTTTTGAGGGGATGCACTTAGGGAAGGTTCTTGTACTAAATTTCAAAGATTGGGACCTCGCAAATCACGAGGAATTCCCACATTTAGCAACTGAGTAGTGAATGTGCCGACAGATTGACATTACTATTGGAACGATCGAATTAGAGTGACAAAAATGGCTCAAGAGTGTAGAGAAAGCTGGGCTACTCAGCTCGCTCTGGGTACTACATTACCACCACGCCTCAGTGACCATCTTCATCATCAGGCAACTGCTTTGCTTGGTGCATGATGGGTGTTTATGGCTGGAGGAGCCCATTCCCATCATAGACCACTTGATCCATCAGATCACATAGTTGCCTTACTCAGGGGAGAATCCAGCCAATATATCAGAACAAAAAGGTGGTGAGTTGGCCCTTGCAAGAAGAAATTCAAGTTGGAGAAGAAGACTCGGGGATATGCCATCTCCAACATTAACAACCCTGCAGTCAAGGTAGCAGTGCAAATATTAGTAGGGAAGGTGATGTAGAAGTGTCACGCGGATGAGGTGCCCACACCTGTGATTGCATTAGCAGCCCAATGCACTGAGGGAGTGTAGTTCAACTGCGCATATTATCTATGCGAAGAGTTCCTTGTGAACTGTCGCGAGCCACAACAGTAGAGCAAGACATTCCACTATGCGTGGCTATTGCTCTCGATTGTGCTGGTGGCATGGGAGCTGCCAGAAGATATCCAATTCCATTCGGTTGTGTCGGACCTTCTAGAGGCAGTAAAGTACACTTCTCTATGGGTGACTAAGGACATGCAGCATGTAAAAGAAAGCAAGATCTTTTAGATCTTGATGGAGATGAGTATCCAGATGGGGATCAATCACAAGACGTAGTTGTCACCCACAGTATATACTAGTTTGTAGAGCTTTGTAGAGTTCAAAGTGCATTTCCACCATGTCTTTATCAGGGAATGAAAGGACACCACAAAGACATGGCATAGCTTACCTTATCTGGAAATAGATGATGTTATATTTGTAGTCCTCGAGTGTTGGACATTGGAATGGCACGCTACAATAGGCATCACGGTGGAAACAAACAAGTCCATCATGCAGCATAAGAAGGAATAAACAAAACTCAGAATGGCGTAGTTGGCTGAGAAGCGTAGGAGAGAGAAAGTGGAGGCTAAGACCCAGGTAGTGTGTGACACCACGAAATTGGCAGAACAACATGAGACAAGAGGAGAAGAGCGTGAAGGATAGAGGTCACCTTCGCTCGGGGCTAAGGTAGAAACAAAGGAGCTGACAGAACAATGTGGTGCGGACCCACAGACGACATCCACCCAACTCAAGTGTCAGTGACTGCAAGAGAAGGTAGTGCCATAGACTAAAACCAAGGCTTCAAAGACATCCTTTGACCCAATCACCCTCATTGAGGAGGATTTGCACGATATTGGAGAAACGATGAGGGATGTCACCATGGAGGCCCTCCAACTATTCGAAGAGAAACAACAATTAGTATTAGGGGCTCTCCGGACAGAGCTGTAGGAGTTGCAGTCTTGCACTCCACACTCTAGCATAGTGTCCTCCAGCCTCGCGATTGACACTTCAGCTGCCGCAAAGATGTTGCGCAAAATGGTGACCAATGCGATAGCGCTACAAAATGGGGCACTTACTATAGAAAATGAGGCTGATAGGCCCATGGTCAGAACCCTTAAAGGGGTGAAATTGAATATGGTCGTGCTCCCTTGAGAGACGCTCCACCTATTGCAAGATGGAGTCACCATGAAACTTAGGGCCTGGGAGAGTCACGCTCTGCAGGTAAGAAGTGCATCAATATTGATTAGTTGGGCTTAGAACACAACGAGGAAGTGGAACAAAAGAAGGAAATCATGCAAATAGTGGAGGAAGCCTGCCGAATGGTCCTAGAGTTGGACAATCAGGCAGAAGAACCCGTTGAGGCACACGTCCACAAGTTGGCCACAGGGGTGGACGATGCTCGGACAGAGATGGCCAGGATTCAGCTGGAGCTAAACCTACAGATCGCAAAATTGTAGTGGAGGTCTCAGCCTTCAACTCCACTAGAATTCAGGGAACAACGTTCCACCACTATTACAACAACAATAGCAGCGGTCGACAATGTAGTAGCAGACTACACGCGACTTTTTAAACAGTTATTTGAGGTCCTGACCACCCTGCAGGAGGACTTGAAAGTAGAGCACCTAGAGACACAGGTGCACAAGATACAACAAAGATATGACCAGGTCAAAGGGACTGCACAGATGATCTCCCTTACACAAAGGCTTGCATAAATGCAGGAGGCAAAGGTGCTTAAGGAACAAGTGGATGTTTCTCGGCACAAAGAAGAGGTCCTAAAAGCACACCTACAACCATGGATAGACGAGGAATATATGATCACAACTTCCATTGAAGGAAAGCTTGTGACATTGTAGGAAACTCAGTAGAAGATTCAGGGTGGCAGTTCAGCAGTAGGCACCGAGCATAGAGTGGAAGAAGTCCAGTAGGTGGTCGTTCAGTGCACTACTGAGGTTGTGTTCATCCAAATGGAGCTAGAAGGTTTTTTCATTAATATCTCTGTGCCTGCAGAGTGACTCGAAGGCGAGCCACGATGTTTGTGTTGGGGGCCTGTTGGGTGCGAGATCCCCCAAGGGTAGTTTTGGGGCTAAAAGCCCATATTTTGGTCAAATTTTGTAATCCAAGTGTAAAGACTCCATATTTTGTGGTTGTGGAGCATGTAGGTGTTAAAGAGTCATAGGGTTGTCAGCCCTTATTTTGAAAATGTAATGTATGTTGTAAAGGATCTACCCATGGTTCACAGACCATGGGATTGTATAAAAAGAGTTAAGCTCTATGTAGTTAAAGGATAATACGACAAAGAGAGTCATAGCTTTAGAGTAAGAAGTCTAAGTGTTGGGTCGTAGCGTAGGTAGAGTCTCTGCAGCTGAGTGCACAAAGACCTAGGGTAGAAGTCCGCTGCTGAGTGCGTGGACCCCTGCAGCTGAGTGCGCATGGCGGTCCAGTCTGTAACCATCCAAAATTATCAATAAAGAGAAGTATTCTACATTTTCTGTGTCTTTATTTCCTATTTATGCATCTTGTTATGTTGGGTATGGATTTCTCTTATAATTGTTATATGATGCGCAAATGTATGTAAATGTGTTGGTTAAGAGAACACAAGTAAGAACATTTGTTTGCGCGGTGATAACATTAATTATTTGACAAGATAAACAAATCACTTAGGATAATAGAGGAATCTACATGGCACGCTGCTATAGTAGCGCAAAAGTACCTGAGCCATAGGTTAAAGGTGTGCGAAGGTCGATCATGTACTTTCGAGAGGGTATTGAAAGCCAGAACAAAGGGTTTGTCTTACAAGCCCTAGAGCAAGATCTCCTACATGAAGGCAGGGATAGAGGAGGTAAAATGAAATCACAAACATCTCAAGGGTGTGGAAACTTGGTTCTAGCATCCCCTCATTCTGCTTCGAGTGAGACTTCAGTCCACACTCTACGAGCTGATGCTGAAACGGCCAATCGTGTAGGGATTTGTTTGGCTAATTAACATTAAACCTGGGTCAAGCCCCCTCAAGCCAACACCTTCCCTACTCTACTTCGGACATCTATCCTCCATGTCACCCCCCTCCATCTCAAATAGCCATTCAACATTTTGATTTTTCCGCCAAATCCCAATATCCAACGTTATTCCATTTATTTCCCGTTATTTATCCGTTTCATAATAAATTGCTCCCCCTCTCCATAACGATAACTTTTCCATTATACAATCGATCGAATTATTATAAAAACCCCTTGAAACCTACAATTTGTCTTCTTTTGTTCATGTCACCATTGATCATACAGGTCAAAGCATTAAGCTTCCACAAACTCTCAGCCTTTAATAGCAGTTTTCCTCCACAAAGTCGATCAATTTCCACTCGAGTAACCATTGTCCTTTATAATTTTGTTTGGCGAGTGTTTGTTAGTACTATTCTTCTGATGACCTTTTATTTCATTTCACAATGTGGCAAACTATAAGGAAAGGGAAAATTACAGAGGAAAATACCATGATTCCCCTATCCCTAATTTTGACAAGTCTCCTCTAATCGAAACCCATTATAAAATCACGGAGACCTAGTGTGAATTTAACTTGTGCGAACTTCATAAGTGGGAAAAACAAAAATTCATGGACAAAAGTGATGACCTTATCATTTGGGATTTCCTTCTCTCTTAGTTTGTTTTCCCCCAAACTCACTTTTTCCCCAAATTATTCATTTTGTGCCATCTCTGATACCTGCCAAGTTAAAAGCTTGTTATTTCCCACAACAATGAAGTTATTTTTTCCATTTCCAATGAAAGTATCTACCAGGCCCTGCAATTAGAATACCAAGCCTCCCATCATCCTTTCTTAGCCAATGTCTTAATGGAATTATATAAAAACTGCCTTTCCCTCAGAGAGCACAAATTTTTGAATGTTTCCTTCCAGAATATGTTGAATTACCCCAGAAAAATCCCCCATATCCAGTCTCAATTTTCCCAAAAATGTCCAAAAACGTAATTTCTATGGTATCTCGACTACTTGGATATCATAATGATCAATGGGTAGATCAAATAGTTCTAGGAGTTTTTTCAATTTTTGTAATTGGAAAATAGTCATCCATTCTTTTCAATTACAATTAGTTTCTATCCAATTCAATCCATGATAATTTTGAAAATTTCAAAGCAGAAGGTGTTTTTAAATATCAGTCAGTTTTGGTTTACCTTATGTTATTTCATTAGTCATACAGGTTCATATTTCCTTTAAAGAAATCAGATAATGAGGGTAATCCTTTTTCAGTAATTCACTCGACTTATCTAGTTAGAAATAACTCAAAGGAGTATACTTACATTGATTTTGTTAATAAATTTATACATACCTCATTATGTGTGCTTAGATTCATGATCTGATCCGAAGGATTTCACCAGAGATAAAGAAGTTTTTGCACTTGTTAAAGAAAGCTAAAGTTGGTGACTCGTATTTATACTAGAATTACACTGAAATTAGAGTTTATGGATATAAAATACCTCCATACAAGTTACTAGTGTTTGTGCTAGTCAGAATATTTGCATTAGAATACACATGGAAAATGCTAAATATGGATGAGCTGCACTTTGTCTCCTACAAAAGGAAAGCACAATTCAAGCTTAAGGATCATATAGGCCCTTATATTATCAACACCATATTATCAACACCAAAGATGCAGTAAAGGAGGTGGAAACTATTTTAAGTCAAATGAAGTTCAAGCCTAGTTTCTCTTGGTCTTATGACCCTCTAGGCATCATTTCAAAAATCAAATTGGAACAGAAAAGTACTTCCTATGCACATACACCAAGGCTCAAAATTGAACAATATTCTAACTAGGAGGAATAGACAGAGGGCACTTTACAAGAAGTTAAAGAATAGTTGGTTAGGAATTTATCCTTGTAGACACCTATTCCTAAGGAGAAGGAGGTCAAAAGGGGGAGAGAGGACATGTCCCATACCGATACCGAAACACAAGGTGTAGAATTTATTGTTTTTAAAAGGAAAAATAAGGACCCAAGCACTACTCAAAAATCATACCCTCAATTTGAGCCTTCGGTGATTACTATCCAAGATGAATCTCCAGAAGAAAGAGACACACAATAGCAGGCCACAATAGTTTTGACATGAACGCTTGTAAATCTTTTTACTCAAGTAGAGGACACAATTCAGTCAACTACTGTAGAAACAATAGTTCAGTCTCCATTATCTTCTAGTTCTCAAATATCAACTCAACAGAGACTATTTTGAAGGTACAGGGAGATAAAGTTGAAAATGAAGCTTTAAAGGATTCAACTTACTCAGAATTTTGGAAGAAAACAACTAAAACATAGAACAAATTTTTCTCTGCATTCGACTCAGAGAAAGGACAGTTCCAAATGGCCTTCATGGAACCTTTAGTGCTAGCTCCCAAGATTGTTGAAGACTACAAAGCTCCATTTTCTCAACTGATACCAAGAAGATACATGAAATGGATCAAATCGATTTACACAAGAAAATAGTGGAGTTGATCTTTTCAACACTTACCAGTTCGACCATGGCTACTTCCAAAATAGAATCATGTTTGAGCAACATGCATTCCCAGTTGAATACTGAGAAGATGTACTCATTTGCTAAAGACAATAGAATCAAATCTCTAGAAGATTTGATAATAAAACTTGGACATGACCCTACTAATGTCAAGGCAACAGAAGAGATCATAAAGAAGAAGGATGCAGATATTCAAGAATTAACAAACAAAATAAAGCTACCATCCACAGAACATCCTCAATCTAAAGGAGTTGCCAACATAGAAAAGGAAAAGGAAAAATTTCTTACCATAGTTGTTGAGAAGAATGTTTTGGGTGCTAAAAGGTGTCTTTTAAAACTCCTAATTGCCTCACACTAATTATCAACCTAGGTAAGTCTTTTTATTCCAAGAGTCTACACAATATGTGCAAGCTATAAATCCAAAGGGTAATGCTTTAAAATAAGTTACTAAATTAATACAAGAGTAAACAGATGCAATCGTAAATCTCAAGCTTGTAACATTAAGGGAAATAATTCATCTAAGCATCATGACTCAATATCAAACAAAACCATAATTCAATCTTAATCAACCAATTCAAATGATAATCAACCGAGAGCACTGTAGCATTAACTGAGCTCTTTCAGCTGGACTTAAACTACTGGATAGAAGGAAATCATTTAATAAATAACACTCTATTCTTTAATTAATCATAAATTATTCTTTAACTGATAACTAATTCAATCCAAAACATGAATTAAATAAAGCCAACTAGGATTGCGCAATAATGAAATGAATACCAAAAATCTGAATTAACAAAAACAAATCAACTGCAAAGCTATAAAGCAGAATAAACTTGCAAGAAACGAGAAAAGCATAAAACAAGGAACAACAGTAAGATCCACCAATGAACAGGCCCTAGCCACCAGTGAATACTGCTTAGCTACTTCAGAATATCCGAATGAACAACAGTGCAAGTTATATATTAATCATCAAAGTCGCTTTTCATTACAATACGATTTTGTTCTTCAGAATCACACTTCTATAAAATAAAATTACAATTTAATTAAAATACAAGAGATCCCTCTTCAATTTTACCTTTTATAGTCAAAAGGAAAAAGATAAATGTGATCCCTCGGGATCAGGGGATCCTAAGGGATTCACAATTAAATGCTATCTTCAGACAATTCTTCTATCTTGCGCTAATCTTCTCGATTCATTCCTTGGTTCAACTAAGCATGATGCGTCTCATTTCCCTCGATTAGCTTTGGTTGTTCCAACTTTGGAACAAAAACTATTCCATCTGCTGTTTCTCTACATAAAAAGTAATGAGAGTTAGTTTGGTCAGTCAAATCATATCAAGAGCAGCTTTATTCATTCCTTATCAAAATCCTATCAATATGTTATTATATCATGGCACAAAATCGATAAGAAAGGAGGAAAAAGACAGTAATAAACAGTAAATGCATACCTATTGCAAGACTCAACATACTCCCCTGCTTACCTTTTTCCATGTCTGCATGACAAATGAATAGTTCCTATGTAATGTAGTTAAGGAGTAAGCTGGAGAAAAGGTTTCTTTATTAGGCCTGAAACCATGATGTAGTGCGAGATTTTCAGAGGCTAGGTACTTTTCGTGTCCTTCAGGGAACTCGTAGTCAAACCGATACCCTTCAGGAGGATACCAAATAATGGGACACCTAAATCGACATCCCAACCAATAAGGCCCTTCCCTCAAGATAATATTGTTGTATGTGATTAACTGACTCACAACAACTTTGAAATTCCCATAATTAAATGGTTCTCTTTCCTTAACATTGTTATTTGAGACTGTCCATCTCATTTTGGATGCAGTCAGGGATCTTTCCTAGATGGAGAGGAAATATGTTGTTCCTTTATGTATAATTTCCTTATGTATGGGCCCTAAAATTTGAATCACACCTTCTTGTGTCATCAACCTTTTATGTTTAGCAAATAGTTGCAAAGGGTAAGTAGGCTCACTCCTTACCTAGAGATCCAACCCGTGTTCTTATCTTTGGAATGAATTGTATGCCTTAAACCACTTAAGTTGATTAACTGCAAAAGAGATAAAAGCCTGGAATTGAATATCTCCAACAAAAGGGCTAGGATTCTTATCCACTTCTTCTTCTAATACGAAATTATGCAAATAAAATTCGCAAAGAAGCCTTTGGACGTTTGCCCCATGTTCCTTGCAACAACTTAAAAAATCTTCGGTTGTCTTTAATTTGATTGGCTTGCCAGCTCTTACAAATTTAATCTTTAACAATAAGTACCATTCTAATAATAACAAGGCATAATTTGTGGTAGGAGACCTACATGTCAAGACATCCGAATATAGCGAGAAAATGGTGTCTATCTTATTCCTAGCTCTATCTAGCTTGGTCTTCACCTTCTTCACCTTTTCTTCTTCCTATCTAAATCTATCAAAAGTCTCATTCTCAGTTATGGTCAATTGCCTAATCTGTTTCTGCAACTACTGATATTTTTGCAGGGAACTGTCTCTTGTTCACATCGTTCTAGTGCAAGCTAGGCTTGCATCAGTTCTTCCTGCAGCTTTAGAAGAATAGGGTCTTTTCTTGACAAGATATCCTTGGCTTGCTCTTCTGTCTGAGTGCCTGTGCTACAAGAGGATATTTCCTCAGTATGTACTTCCTTATTGTGGGAGGACCAACCCTCCATCTGAAAGGCTGCATCCACTAAGTCTACATGCAAATTTGCCTGGGTGGCTATTGTTTGAGTAGGAATGAGATCGGTTTGGATTTTTGTTAGCCTAGCCTTAAATATTTCCATTTGCGTAGCCACAGTGACTACCTTGGGAGTAGTATTCTGGGCTTTGTCGTTTGCAATTTCTTTAATCTTCCGACATAGCCTTTTAATTGTCTTTTGAAGTTTTTGTTATTTTTGTCTCAGCTTCTTTAGTTTTTCTCCGGCTATTCACCTCTTTTGAGGAGCATCTTTTACACTAATAGGCTTGTCAATAGCTTCTGTATCTAAATATTCATGTTGTTTATCATGGTTGTGTTCCAATAGAATTGTGTCACTAGACTAGTTGTCATACTCATGAATAACTTTTGTGTCTACTTCCTTTTCTTGGTCTATAGCTTCTAAAGAAGGCAGAATTTAAGTATTGCTAGAATCTTTTGGGGATTGAGCTTCAAGTGATCCTCCAGGTTGCATGTATGCATTTAGATTTTCCACAACCTGAGCCATCCCTATCTCAAAATCCTGCAAAATATCATTTTGGGGGCTCATGGTTGATGTTTGAGGAGGATCTTCTTCATTTTCCAGTTCATCATCAAAGTGTTGTGCCCATTCTTACTCTGAGTCCAGTCTATCCTCTTCCTTGGTTTCTTGTTCTAAATTGGCCTCTTCCCTAAGTTCTGATTCTGAATGATATCCTTCCCCTTGTTCAAGTTCTTCCCCTGGTTCTGACTCAGAGTCATGTATACTTACTGGTCTCGATGGTTACACATGTTGTTCGGAGCTATCTTATGGATTTACAGACATTATCTGGGCTAGATTTAACCTTGTGGAGCAATTGCTATTATGGGGTTCAATGTTTGAGTGGGTAGTCCTTTTCCTTTTTAGAACAGGGCTCTGTAGGCTTATCTCCAAGATTGTAGGATTTTGGATTACAGGGTTTTGACTAATCTTTAATGGTGCTATGATACCATCCCAAGTTAAGTTTTTTTGAACAAGGTTATGGCTAACAATTAGTCTAATTAATCCATGGTGGCTAACTATAGTTTTAGGGTGCCTAGCATGTCTTATTCTATCAGCAGTATCATGCACCAATGAATTCAAGAAAGATGGCAGATTAAGAGAGAGCTTCAGTTTTAAAACAGCTAAAAGTTTGAGTTGTCATGGTCTTACGACATCTCATCGTCCATCACAGGTAATGTACCTCTAGGCAACACTTGCCAACTCATGTCGTGGTTCTGCCAGAGAAGATGGTTGTATGCCCTTGCCTTTCTTGTTTAATTCCTCGTCTGCATCTTTGAAAATGTCCACCGCATCTTGCAACATTACATGTCTTTTTGGCCATATAGTTCCTTTCGCCAGTAGCCCAGATACTTCAGCTATTACATCATTTAATATTGTGATTCTTCTACCTCTCACCAGGGATTGCCCATTCTGCAGATGCTGTAGAAATTCAATAGCAATTTCCTCATTAGGGGGCTGAAATCTTGTGAAATATGATATCCACCCTATGCGGACCCGAATTTCCCTCACTCTACCAGAGACTTCTAGAACTAAAGGTTCTCAGCGCACTATCTTACCACCCATAATGCTTGAGTTCTTCCTACTATTGCAAAGGATTAGTGCAGTGGAGAAAACACAACAATAGACAACAACAGAGAGATAGAACAACAAGTAGTTGTAATAGCTAAGTTTTACAATGTTAACTGATATTTATATGAGAATTAATTAATTCAAGGACTATTATTTTGCCACATGCCACATGATCATAGAATACCATATCAACCTATGAAATCCAATAAAACAATTATATTGCATGTACAAGTGTAATGGAGGTCCCCTCCCTCCTTCAAGATGAGAAGTCGCCTATGACCGAATGGACAGGGAAATGATGTTCTGACGGCAACGTACAAGGGTGAAAGATACGACATTAATATGAGATAGAGTACGTATATTAATGAAAGGACTATAAAAGGTATGGATATAATGAAAGCGAGGTGTGTAATGATGCTTATTGATAAGAGACAAGATGCTTTAGTTGATGATAGGTTATGTGGTAAGGAAAAATGACAACAATATGCAAGAAAAATATGCTTTTTTGATGATATTCCAGCTGAAAATGGTATGATTGATTAAAAACATTAACTCATGCATAAAGGTTCAAGGTAGGGAGAAATTAGGGAAATAATTATTCTGATAAAAACAAAAGTAAGAAGAGGGTATTATAATAATTATTGATGTTGAAAATAGAACTTCAATACCATAAGTAGAGCTTCTGTTGCCAGCAGGAATCCATAGCCTCGACAGAGTTGCTTTCTAACCCATATGAGCTAGGATCCTCAATTTATAGTTGGATAATTCCATTTTTGTTTCTACGGAAGAGATTAGTGTGCTGGCATGGTAACTAGATGACCACACTGCCATTCATTGGGAAGTAGAAAAAGTGATCAGGCCGGCTCGTGATGAGACCTCCTGTTCCAAGGATATTTTAGCCATCCAATGGACCATAACCCTAGTGTGGTGGCCATATTGGGAATGTCACATTGCTAAATCCCTATGAACATGGTAGGCTGGCTCTTAATGAGACCCCTATCCTCTATCTTTAGGCAAAATTTTGTTGTTATTACACATTTTTATAATAAATAGAGGGAGGCTCAGCTTCGTTAAGAGCAGGGATGGTGCAAGAAGTTGAACATGTCAATAGAAAAAATATACCCATAATCTCACTTATAATAGACAGAGAGGATTATAACCAGGAGGGGTGGAACCAACAAGGTAAAGATGATCAATCAATATCATATACAACAAGAAATCAATACAGTGAAGTAATATATAAATAATTGTATCCCCTTTTTTTTTAAAGAAAATCTATCATCAAGAAGCTATCTCGTTAAAGATCATAACGTTAAGGGTATTCACCTACTTCAATAGAATCCATAATTCTCGTCCTCATAAAAGTATTGTACTTCATGCCATGAAAGGGAATCAAGAAAATGGGGCTGAGATGAGCTAGGAATAATTGTGCAATTGTCATTCAACATCACAATAATGCAAGGAAAAGGGTGTTGTCAGGACTTCAATAAGCAAAAATGTTGTTCCAAAGATGGAACAACAGCTGTTCAAAAGTGGGAACGGCAAAACACTTTAAGAGAAAAAGGTGTTGCTTGAACAACAAACAACAAAAAGTGTCGTTCCAAAGTTGGAACAACAAACACGCAAATAGTGTTGTTCCAAAGTTGGAACAACCAAAAAACGTAAAAAGTCTTGTTCCAAAGTGGGAACAGAAAAAAATGAAAAGGTGTTGTTCCGAAGTGGGAACATTAAGAATGAAAAAGTGTTGTTCCGAAGTGGGAATAGCAAAAACGAAAAAGTGTTGTTCTGAAGTGCGAACAACAAAAATGAAAAAGTGTTGTTCCGAAGTGGGAACATCAGAAATGAAAAATTGTTGTTACGAAGTGGAAACAACAAAAATAGAAAAGTGTTGTTCCGAAGTGCGAACAACAAAAACGAAAAAATGTTGTCCTGAAGTGGGAACAACAAAAACAGAAAAGTGTTGTTCCAAAGCAAGAACAACAAAAATGAAAAGGTGTTGCTCCGAAGTGGGAATAGCAAAAACAAAAAGTATTGTTCTGAAGCGGGAACAACAAAAACAAAAAGTGTTGTTCCAAAGTGGAAACAACAAAAACAAAAAGTGGTTTTCCAAAGTAGGAACAACAAAAATAGAAAAGTATTGTTCTGAAGTGGGAACAGAAAAAACGAAAAAGTCCTTTTCTAAAGTGGGAACGAAAAAAATGAAAAAATTTTGTTCTGAAGTGGGAACAACAAAGATGAAAAAGTGATTCTTCAAAGTTGGAACAACAAAAACAAAAAAGTGATGTTTCGAAGCGGGAACAACAAAAATGAAAAAATGTTGTTCCGAAGTGGGAACAACAAAAACAAAAAAGTGTTGTTTCAAAGTGGGAACAGCAAAAATGGAAACGTGTTGTTCCGAAGTGGGAACAATAAAAATGAAAAAGTGTTTTTCCAAAGTGGTAACAACAAAAATGAAAAAGTGTTCTTCCGAAGTGGGAACAAAAAAGATGAAAAAGTGATGTTCGAAGTCAGATAGAAAAAACAAAAAAGTGTTGTTCCGAAGTGGGAACAAAAAACGAAAAAGTGTTGTTCCGAAGTGGGAACAGAAAAAATGAAAAGGTTTTGTTCTGAAGTGGTAACAACAAAAATGAAAAATTGTTGTTCCGATGTGGGAACAACAAAAACGAAAAAGTGTTGTTCCAAAGTGGGAACAACAAAAATGAAAAAGTGTTGCTCCGAAGTGGGAACAACAAAAACGAAAAGATGTTGTTCCGAAGTGGGAACAACAAACAAACGAAAAAAGCAGAAAATCAAATCAATAATCATATTTATAGTTTTTACAAAAATAAATAACTTTTTACAACAATGAAGCTACCAAAGGATTTGCTTCTGCAGCTAGAATTTGCATGGTGGAATCCTCGTGTATCTGCTGGTAAAAGGATTCTATTGTAAGTGGTTTTTGGTAGAGGCGTACCTAATGTCCATTTACTTTAAAGGAAAAACTAGACCCATCAATGGTGGCCAATGTAATAGTGCCATTGTCATGTGCTTCCTTTATTTCATAAGCGCCTAACCATCTAGTCTGCAGTTTACCAAGGAAGTCTTGAAACCTGGAATCGTAAAGAAGTGCCCAATCGCCCTCATGAAATGTCTTTTTATTAATCAGGGAATTGTGCCACTTGGCTCTTTGTTGTTGAATGAGTGCAGTATGTTGTAAAGCCACTAGCCGAATTTCAACGAATTCATTTATTTGTTGTATTCTGTTAATCTAGGATTCAGTTAAATCCAGTCCCACTTCCTAGGCTATCCTTAGTGTTTGTATCTCAAATTCTATGGCGAAAATGGGTTCCTTACCAAATACCAGTTGATATGGAGAGTATCCAGTTGTGTTCCTCCAAGTCGTGTGATATACCCACAAGGCCTCTAGCAGTCGATTCACCCAGTTTTGTCTATGCGATGAGACTGTCTTCGTTAGAATAGCTTCAATTACTTTGTTGGTACTCTCCACCTGCGTTTTCACCTGCGGGTGATACGGAGAGGTAATCCTGTGGATAATGTGATGATTCTTCAGTGTAGCAGTGATCTTGTGGCCTACAAATTGTGGCCCTCCATCAGTAATTACTTCTCTGGGTAAGCCATATTGCACAAAAAATTTTTAAAAGAAAATTAATCGCCGTTTCCTTTGTTGCTCTTTGTAATGCTACTGCCTCCACCCATGTAGTCACATATTCTGTTGCAACCAATATATATATGATTTCTGATTGGATGGTGGGTTGATCAGCCCAACGAAATCTAATGCCCATTTCTCAAAGGGTTCTATCACCAGCTGTGGATGAAGGGACATCTCATCAGATTAGCTAGGGCATCCCATCCATTAGCAACTATCACATGCCTGGACAAATTTCTTAGCATCCTTAAAAATCGTGGGTCAGTAGTAGCCCATTTGAAAAACTTTATGTCCAGTTCTACGGTTTACAAAATGTCCATTGCAAGGTCCATCATGGCAGACTTTTAAGATATCATAAATTTCATCTTCCCTGATACACCTACCGATGTGCATATCGGCCCCTGTGTGAAAAAGGTATCCTCCAATCCAGGAGAACCGAGTGTTGCACTGCACTATTAATTTCTTTTCTCTGGGTGTGAGATGTTTTGGAAATTTTCCCACTACTAAGTAATTCGCCACATTTGCGTACCATGGTGTTTTTACAACCATAGAAAATAGGTGTTCATCCAGGAATTGTTCTTCTACCGCCATTGCATCGTTTTTTCTTGGCACTCGGGAGAGAAAATCTGCTACAAGGTTTTCCCTACCTAGTCGATCCTTTATAGTTATGTCAAATTCCTGCAAAAGAAGTAACCAACGTGTCACTCTTCCATTCGTAATGGGTTTATTAGCTAAATATGTTATATCAGAGTGATCAGTATATAGAACTAAAGGGTATCCAGTTATATAGTGTCTGAATTTGTTAATAGCATAAATAACAGCTAGAAACTCTTTCTATGTTACTGTGTAATTAAACTTAGCAAGAGTTACGTTTTTGCTAATGTAATATATAGTGTATGGTTTCCTGTCTTCTTCTTGGCCAAGAACTGCTCCAATGGCTAAATCTGACACGTCTGATGAAATCTGGAATGGTATATCCCAATTTGGGCCTCATAATACTGGTGTTGTTGATAGTAGCCATTTCAACTTTGTAAAGGAAATGTCACATTTGTCAGTCCATATAAGATGAATATTTCCTGTTAAGGCATATAATGGTGCAGCAATCTGTGAGAAGTTCTTTATAAATCTTCGATAATATCGTGCAAATCCGAGAAAAATACGTACGTCTATTTGAGTGCAGGGAGTAGCTAATAAGAGGATTACCTATACTTTTGTTGGATCTACCAAAATTCTAGTCGCTGAAATGAAATGACCCTGGATCATGCCCTCTGTCATCATCATATGCCACTTCTCATGGCTTAGGTATAGCCTCGTAGTGATACATCGCTCCAAGACTTTCTCCAATGTTTGTAATGCATGTTCAAAGTCATCTCCATAGGGTGTGAAATCATTCATGTACACTTCCAATCCTTGATCTATCAAGTCTACAAAAAGACTAAGTATGGCTCTTTGGAATGTAGCAGGTGTGTTGCACAATCCAAAAGGTAATACACTATAAGCAAACATTCCCCATGGGCAGGTAAAAGTAGTTTTATCCTGATCTTCAAGGGAAATCTGAATTTGGTTGTAGCCATTGAAGCCATCCAGTAAAGAGAAGAATTTCTTCCCTACCAGTGTATCTAGGACCTAATCAATGAATGGAAGGGCAAAATGGTCTTTTTGCATTGCCTTGTTGAGTTCTCAATAGTCGACACATATGCGCCATTTCCCATTATTTTTTGGGGATCACTACTAATGGAGAAACCCATTTACTGTCAGATATAGGATAGATAAAATTCACATCTAATAGTTTTTGAATTTCTTCTTTAAAAATATCCTTTAGGTGAGGATTTAATCTACGCTGAGGTTGTCGAATGGTTCTTACATATTTTTCAGTGTAAATGTGGTGCATGCATAGCTGAGGGTCAATCCCTTTCATGTCTGGGTAATCCCAAGAAAAATCCCCTTTATATTTCCTAAGGACTTAAATAAGTTTATGTTGCTGGTCATCACTCAAATTACTGTTAATGTTCGGGATCTTCCTTGGCTCAATTTCAATATGTTTGCTATTATAGACAGTGGTTTTTGGTATTGGTTGGTCATTGATATCTCTTAGGGAATCTCCTTCAATTTCATTGTCAATGACTGCTTTAATCATGTGCCATTTCAAACTAAACACTGTAGCAGGCTGATTGATAAAAGTATAAATGAAATCATCTTCTATTTGGTTTTTAAATTCAAGGGCATCTACCATAGTCAATGGTGACTGAATATTTTTTGCTAAATATGTTACAGGTTGCTTCCTAGTTTTTACAATGGTTAGGCTTGGATGAGAAGGATGGTATAAGGCTAGATTCTTCACATCATTCCCTCTGGTTATGGTCATACTGCCTATCTGACAGCTGATATAAGCATCAATGTTTGCTAGCCAAGGCCTTCCTAAAATTAAGGGATGTCCATCTAGCCAGTTCCTAGAGTTAATAATCAAAAAATCTGTTGGATATTCCCAAGTGTCTACAGAAACCATCACATCTGGTAATGTTCCTTCTGGCCTAATGACTAAGTGGTTAACAAGTTCGAGCAAGGTAGTTATTGGTTCCAAGGCTGTGATGCCAAGAATTTTGCAAGTTGTTGTTGTGAGAATGTTAATGGTTGCCCATAAATCAACTAAAGCATTGGGAAAAGAGCAGCCATTTATCTGTAATGTGACAATGGGGTTTCCCAGGTCTTCATATTTTACAGGTGTCTCTTTGCCTAGTAATAAATCAGACAAAGTCCCAACAACATGGACAATTGGGGTTATTTTTGTTTTCCTCATAGACTTCTCTATACACAATTCTTTAATAGTTTTGGCATATATTGGAGTGTCCTGAATAGCATAGAGGAGGGGTATTTTTATATAAATATTATTGAGTTCACCCAGAAGATCAAATTTGGGATATTCAATTGGGTGCGGTATCATCAGTCTTTTTGGGAATGGTGGGGGAGTAGTTATGATCTGTTCAGGAGTTTTCTGCCTCACTGTATCTTCCCCTTATTGATGATCTACAATCAAAGGCTTACTTGGGTGTGGTTCTTCAGGTTGTAGATTTTTATCCTTGTCTGAAGCGATTACACATCCAGATCTTAACTTGAGTTCATTACACTCTCTCAACCCAGCTTCAGGGTCCAAACCCTTAATTATTTGTACTGACTGGATTGGTTTGTTGTTGGGATTTGGGTTGGGTTGGGCTGGGAGTTGCAGTCGTATATTAGATTTAGGATTCTACTACAACGTGTAAGGTGCAAGTAAAGTTGGTTGAGACAAAGGAACTGTCCCCATAGGCTGGTTCGTGGATCTTTGCCAATTTGATTGCCAGTTCTGATTTTGTGAGGTGGAAGGGGACCACTGAGATGAATAGGGATTTTTCTGCCAGAATGGTGGAGGGTAAGAGGGATTTGGCCAATTACTGTTTTGATTTGACTGGTTGGGCCATGGTGGCATAGAAAATGTTTGAGGTGGCCAAGTAGAAAAAGGTGCTTGGTTCTGCCATGTTGCCCCTGAATATTGCTGAGAATTATATTGCGAGGGAGGAAAGAATGAAGATGGATCAGTAGGCATACCTGTCTAACATGCTTGCCATTGACGACACTAATTCAACAGATATACTAGTTCCACTTCTTCTTCCACTTCCTTGAAGACTGCTTTTAATCCTGGGAGTGATGGGAAAATTTCATGGCATGTTCCTTAGTGCATATGGCACCCGTTTGTATCATATCTGGCAGGCATTCTTTATGACTGTGTTTCTTTCTGCAATGGGGACAGAAAATAGCCAGGTTCTATTCTTCTTCGGCCTATTTCATTTATCTTGCATGATATCCAATTGTGTCGTCAGGGTCCCCAGGATATCAATCTCAAAATCTTCCAATAGATTTCCGACTTTGACTCTTGTAATGCTTCCTCCTGAGGCTTTGCTATCTCTGGTGATCGCATCATGTCCAACTAGTTTCAGCGTTGTACTGCCCCTAGAGCACTTGATGCACAATTCTATAATATTGTCATAATCTTCTTGATAAAAATCACCCTTACCCATTATATTTACTGTTTCTACCCATTGGTCTTTCATAAATTTAGTCATTGTGGTTTTTAGAACATTATCATGCAGATTTGCATAAGGATATATTTTCAGATTATATTGGAAATGCTCCACATATTCTTCTAGAGTCTTGTAAGGCTTAGCTACCATTTGAAAGATTTCATCTTTCAGTTCTCTATTTCGGCAATAATGTTGGTATTTTTTAAGGAAGGATGTTTTCATCTGTTCCCAGTCATTGATGGTACCTCCACCAAGTCCCATAAACCAACGCAGGGGTACTCCCTTCAGAGTAGAGGGGAATAGTTTCAGCTTTTGGGGGTCGGTGGTGTAATCATAAACCCTACATAGGAAATAAAATTCGAAAAGGAATGCATCAGGGTCTTCTGAAGTTAGCCCATAAAAGGTAGGAATATTCTATAATGGTATAGCTTTCATGGCATTGAGATTTGTGTCCACAGTAGGGTATTGTAACCTAGAGTTTTGGGGTTGTCACTGATTATTGGCCATTTGGTCAAAAAATATGCCAATATTCTTCAGGGATATCTGGAGTTGGAGAGTTGTTCCTAGGATGTCCAAAATAGGCTATAATGATTCTAACAGTGCTACCTTGATCCAGAACACTAGTTGTCCTCTGTTAATCACTACTTCAAGAGATCTAGGTTCTAATGATTTAATTTCAGGATTACCTGTTTCTCCTTCTCCTTCACGGAGGTTGCAAGAATTACCTTCTTGTGAAGGGCGTGGTTGTGAATTTTCAATATCTTGAAAACTCTGTTCAGACCCTTCAGTCTTACTGTGAATCTCAGCGTTAGCTAAACATGGTGATCCTGTGGCCTGAAGGGAAACAGTAGGATGTCTGGTAGCAACCGTTTAGGGTCCCACTGATGACTGAGACTCAGATTTTCTAATGATTTCGTCAATAAAGGTTGATCTTCCAAGGATCATCGGTCGCTTATAATTTTCAGGTCTGGGGGAGGAATTATATCTTTTTCCTGTCTTTTCTTCTTAGTCATTCATACAAAAATACAAACGATCATTTCTATCTTAAATTACTACGCAATTCTGCTGGAAAGCGGGCAGAAAAGTGAGCATTTTACTCGCTCATTATGCAGGTTCTTACCTCCTGTTTTTAATACCCAATTCTCTCTCAGCAGACACACATCAAACATACATCACTCTTTGTAAAATGGCAACACTCTCCCCGGCAATGGCGCCAAAATGTTGGGTGCTAAAAGGTGTCTTTTAAAACTCCTAATTTCCTCACATTATTATCAACCTAGGTAAGTCTTTTTATTCCAAGAATGTACACAATATGTCCAAGCTATAAATCCAGAGAGTATTGCTCTAAAATAAGTTATTAAATTCAATACAAGAGTAAAATGGATGCAATCATAAATCTCAAGCTTGTAACTTTAAGGGAAATAATTCATCTAAGCATCATGACTCAATCTCAAACAAAACCATAATTCAATCTTAATCAACTAATTCGAATGATAATCAACCGAGAGCACCATAGCATTAACTGAGCTCTTTCAGCTAGACTTAAACTACTGGATAGAAGGAAATCATTTAATCAATAACGCTCTATTCTTTAATTAATCAGAAATGATTCTTTAACTAATAACTAATTCAATCCACAACATGAATTAAATAAAGCCAACTAGGATTGCGCATTAATGAAATGAATACAAAAAATCTGAATTAACAAAAATAAATCAACTGCAAAGTTGTAAAGCAGAATAAGCTTGTAGGAAATGGTAAAAGCATAAAACAAGGAACAACAGTAAGATCCACCAGAGACTGGACCCTATCCACCAGCAAATACTGGTTAGCTACTTCATAATATCCGAATGAATAGCAACACAAGTTGTATATTAATCATCAAAGTCACTTGTCAATACAATACATTCTTGTTCTTCATAATCACACTACTATAAATTAAAGTTACAATTGAAGTAAAAGATGGGAGATCCCTCTTCAGTTTTCCCTTTTATAGTCAAAAGGAAAAAGATAAATGTGATCTCTCAGGATTAGGAGATCTTGAGGGATTGACAACTAAATGCTATCTTCAGACAATTCTTCTATCTTGCGCTGATCTTCTCGATTCGTTCCTTGGTTTGACCACACATGACATGTCTCATTTCCCTTGATTAGCTTTGGTTGTTCCAACATTCGAACAACAGTTGTTCCATCTACTATTTTTCTACATAAAAGGTAGTGAAAGTTAGTTTGGTCGGTCAAATCGTATCAAGATCATCTTTATTCATTCATTATCAAAATCCTATCAATATGTTATTATATCATGGCACAAAATGGATAATAAAGGAGGGAAAAGATAGTAATCAAGAGTAAATACATACCTATTGCAAGTCTCAACAGAATGCACATATACAAAAGATGGAGCAGGGCATGGAAGCATTGTTAAAAGAAAAAGAACAATGGGAAGCAGCAGGAGGGACATCTACATTAGGCACAGATACAGTAGCAAAGACTTCAACAAAGAAAACACCTTGAGATTCCATAGAAGAGCTTGCTAAATCTTTGCAAGAATTATCATTAGTTCAGGCAGAGAAAGAGAAGTTATCGACAACATTGACTCATATGGAGGGGAATAAAATTAAAACTGATAATCCATATTTGACAGAAATGCAAAAGACCTATATTCTCATTCAGAAAATTCAAAAATATGAGGACCAATATTTTGTTACTCAGATGATAGCAGAGGCAAAAGACAATAGCTGGCAGAATATAAATTCCAATATAACAAATATGTGGCCTTCAATTCAAAGAGTTAAGACATTAATACAAAATGATAAAGACAATTTGGAGCACATTCCAGAAGAGGCACAAAATATTATCAAGCTATTAAACTTCAATAATAAGGATGAATTCAAGGACCTGAACATCTCAGATGGGACAACAATAGTCATGGAAGTTAAGAGAGTTTTAACCAAAAATAATTTGATGATACATCTGGAGAACAAATGTAAAGACCTTTAGTTTCAAGTCAGAAGATTCAACAGAAAATTTACACCACTGTAGGAAAAGGGTCTACCTACTCTGAGGAATTCTAATGGAAAATTGATTCCATTATAAAAGTACCAGGAGAAGTTGTGTACCATAGATGTGGATGCTTCAAAGTTTGTAAAGGCCAAGGGAGTTATTAGTGGAGAAGAATTTATAGAAGGCCTACAGTTTGACTTGAATATTTAACATGAGGTTCACCATTTTTTTTTCAACAAGCCAACTTTTGAAATTTACACTGAAGTGGATGAAAGGTTCATAAACATCGTAAGCTTTTCCATCCCAAGTGAAGAAAGGTGGGACCGGTTACTAGAATTGATCGAGTAAAGCGTGACCGAAGCCCTAAAATTTTGGTAGTAGAGGAAAAACATTTGCAGCAAAATAGCTACAGCCAACCCGAGATTCCTTCAAAGCCTCAACAACACAACAAAGTTTTAGCAGAATTTCCTTATTTTCTTCTTCTATATATGATTTTTTTTTCTTTAATAAATATTATTCTATAAATATATTTTATTTTTGAAGTCCAATATGAGATGTAAGTGTTTCTATAAATACTTTGAAATAAGACTTATAGAGGGTTGGAACTAGTATAAAGAAAGAAGACATTTTGATGTAAGTTGTGCATGTACTAAAGTGATCAATTTCAATAATACAGAGAGTTTGTTCCAAGATTCCCATGTCAAGCAATTGGTGATGTGCCTTATGTGAAATTGTTATTTTCTTAGTTTTCCATAAGTTTTTCTGTCTCTATTGTTTCAAGAAGCTAAAGGGTCGAATTTGTTTAATTACACTTTACTCTGGCTTGTAAACAATATTAATATTTTCAATATGATGTTAAGTATAGAATTCTTCTTAGCATGCTCTATATTTAATTGAATCTAAATCATATTCACCCTATTCACTCCACCAAATACTTTTAAAGATCCAAAAGCTTTCCTATCCTTCCTTGTTATAGTTTCTTTATCATTTTTTTATTTTATTACCCAAAGACTCATGACTTCATGCCCAATGGACTTTCCCTACAGTTTTCAACCAAATATTTGAAAAACCAACCTTAGTTCTCAATAACTAGCCTAATACCTTAAGACAAAATTTAAATCAAATAGAGAAATCCCTCTTTGAAGCTGGAAGGGCTAGATCCCAACTTTGCAAGTGGTTTTGTGGTTACACTTGGGTTTCTCTCCATATCCTAGGGAAGATATGGAGTTATAACACTAATATCCATGAGGTAGATATACCACGATGTGGTAAACATTGTAAAAAGAAATTATGGTGTAGGTAATATAATGATGATGACCAAGACGAGTACAGATCAACAACTACAAGGGCTTTGATAGCCTAAGTGGGGATAGGTAGGGGGTTCTAATGGATTTCTTTATTATTCCTTGTAAATATTCTACCTCATCATCTTCACCTTATTTAAGGTATGGGTAATGGAGAAAATCAATTCCTATATTTAAGCCATCACTCCTAAACTTTAGCAAGGCATCGCTCATACATTCTTGGAACAAGGAGTGAGGGAGAGCTTGTTAAGAGGAAATGCATGGGAAATTCAGGAGAAAAAAAAATAGCAAAAGGAGAAGAGAAAGAATTTTTAGAGATGATTGAATAAAAAAAGTTCCCTTATGAGAGGGAGGAATTCTTGTTAAGCGAAAATGCATAGGAAATTCAGGAAGAAAAATAAATAGGTCAGAAAAAGAGGAAAAAAAGGTCTTAGAGATTATTGGATCATAAAACAAATTTCCCTGATGATATAGACTACACCAATCATAAATATACATACTTGTTTAAGATCCATGAAGCTAGGAAAAAATTCAAGAAGTTTTGTGACATCAATTGGACCTTTCTATGTTCTCACTAAAAATCACTAGAACGAGAGGCTTCTAAGGGACTGAGAAGTAGAGAAGTATGGCATATTTTGTTGTGACAGGTAGGTAACATGGGTGCTTGAAGCTACTCTATATTTTTCAAACTTGGTAGAGAATATTACCATATATGAATTCCTTATATGTTAAATATAGAGTTCATTGTTCCTACTTCACCCTAGTGGTATCATTACTTGGATAAGATTATTGTTTTATAATTAAAAGCCTAAATTTGGGTGGAAATCACTCATTCTTCTTGGTTTTGTTGGTTATCTTCATTGCATTAGATAAGTTTTATATCTCTACTCTTATTAATTCTTTACATCATTATAGTTACAAATTTTTAATGTGCAATGGCAAAATAAATACGAATGTATACTTAATAGACCATGTCTTTTGAATTGTTAAAGCTATAAAATTTAGTACTTTGTTGAAAATAATGTAGACTATGTAACTCTATATTTCCTTTACTATATCCTTTGTGGAATTGAAGGAATATAACAAGGGATTTTAGTACATCATTACAGGTCTCTTTTCTTTTTCTAGTATGATACCTCATTTAAGACCTAGAATTTTCATTTTAGATAGTATCTAATAATTTCATAGTTCTACCTTCTTTCTATGTGATTTGAATATAACATTTCTTGAAATCTAGATTTGAACCTTCATTTGTTGAAGTCACATCATTTCATGACCTACTCCTATCATTGTTGTGTACATTTGTATTCATGTGTAGTTTGCTTCATATCTTCTTTTGGACATGGATATATTTCCTCATAAAATGCAACCAATCTATGTTAATATGAAAGTGATCGATGAATTCTTGAAAACTTCTTGTTTATTATTTCCAAGCATGTGTTAGTGGAAAGAATAAGTGGTTTTTGTTATTCAGTTATTTGGATGACCGTATATATGAAAATTGTGTGATTATATATTTTAGGTATCTTAATATATGGAATTTTATGTAGTTAACATGCAAATAAAACCTTGAATGGGTGGAACTATGAATTAAAGGAACCCTTCCTATGGTAACATGAATGACAAAGTTACATAGAAAATATAGGATCTATATTCCTTCTAAATAATATGTGATAGGTTGAAAAGCAAGAACCTCAGATCTGGGTGCTAACAATGTAGACCACATGCTAGGAAGATAAGGAAAAATGAGGTTATATAGTGAATCAATGGTAAAATTTCATGTTAATGTTTCATCATTAATGTCGTAAGATTGGCATATCAATATTACATGGCATGTTGATGTGGCATGTCGATTATGCACAAAGGAGTGAAGGATTCAATGTGGAAATTGAAGTCGAATATGTTGTGGCATGTGATGTGGAAACTAATAGTATGGAATCTAAAATTTCATCAAAATGGCCTTTTTATGTTTTCCAATATGGCAGATGATCCTGATACCTAAAAAAACCAATTATCTAAAAGTGTGGAAATTTGACCTAAATTGACAATGATGAGGTGGAATTATGATGACATAGCATGGAGTCATGTCATTTTTGAGGTAGAGGCCAAGGTGACAATCATCATAGGGGTGACATGGATAGGAGATGGTATGAAAATAAAGAAATATGGATTTTTGAACTATTGAGATTTTTTTATTTATCTAGATAGAAGATGTTCAAGGTATACAAAAATCTAGAAATATTGAATTCTATCTTTTTATTTAATTGATACTTTTAGAAACCTATGAATCCAAATATACAAATGTTTGACCAGTTTACAAGACCACGGTTTCTTAGACCTGTGTATCCATAAAATCTAGACATCAATGAATCTAGAATAATTCAAAATAGTTGCAGTGGAGGAAAATGAAAACTCAAATTCAGAGTTTCCCTGGAGGATGAAGTGTATGGCTTGTGAACATGGCACTATATTGTGGTTTCTTGTGGGTACAACATTAACATGTGTTAGACACATTTCAAATATATTATATCCTAATATGTAATGTAATAGTGAATCTTATAAACATGAGATATTTGTTCCCAAAACTCAAAATGTGATGCAATTTATGTCGTTTCAATGCCCTCGATCGACAAAATATGATGGTGACCTCATAGAGAAGTTTGAGATAGTTTAGGGAGGAAGGAATTTTAGATTCCCAATTCTTGATGTAGCATAAATGGTTGACAATGAAATAGAAAAATGATATCTAAGCAAACTATTTGTTAATCAGTCCCTACAAATTTTCTTCCATTATCTAAGTTTTATTTGGATTTAGACTTCTTAATTTTTTATAAATGGGATGTGTTACAAGTTAATATTGTATCTAAGGTTACAAAACTCAACATTATATAGGCTCAAAGTGGAAATGGTAATGAAAGCATTATTATATATTTAAAAAAAAAAATCTATCTTAGCTTTCCTTGTTCTCACAGAGGGAGAAAGTGAGAAACATCATAGGAAATTCACCATAAAACCATGAATATAAGACCCATGAAGTAGGAGATGTGGACAATCCTTAGAAAATGAAAGATATTGTGAGAAGTTTAAGAATGAACTTTAGAGTTGCAAGGAAAATAATTAAATATTATTAAATTTCATGATGAATTAAATGTTTCCCTGCTAGAAAGATTGAATGATATTTAGAAAAATATCCATCATGGAAAATTATCAAGTAGTACTTGTCAAAAATTTTCAAGGAAGAAATCTCATAGCGATAAGGTTGAAATCTCCAATGATGATATTAATACAACATCAATTTCTCAAGATAGAAAATAATTACTTCTAATGATTCCACTAACATTGGAACCAAACCTTTTCCCAAACTTAAGAAGAAATTTCCTAAAGGTTCCTTACGACTAGAGTTCTAGAATATTAAAAAACCTGCTTTTAATGGTGAGCTAAAATCTGGTAAGGATGTTAAAGTTTGGATTTTGGGATTGTGGAAGCATTTCCATGTACACAATTATTCTTGAAACATGAATGCTAGAGTAACTATATTAAACATGAACAAAAAAACATCACTTAGGTGGGAACCTCTCAAGAGGGTAAAGAAGATTAGTGAAAAAGATCACTAGGAAGTAGTTTAAAATTTACTTTCATTAGAAATATCTCTTAGAGATGTACTATGATGGAAAAATTAAGGAATGATGAAATGAAGTTGGGGTAGTAAACCATGGATGACTATGCAAGTAAGTTCTTTGAAATGTTAATATATAATCCATATATCAAATACAAGAAAGTGAAAATTAAATGTTGTCTTAGTGTATTTACTCATTCATACAATGAAATAATTAAATTTGATGATCTTAAGATTCTTGATGAGACAATAAGAAAGGATAACTATGTTATGAACAAAGTAAGAATAAACTAGAATTCAGTAGGGTGTGGAAGGAAAATAAAAAGGAGAAGTATGAGAAGATAAAGGTAGGATTTAAGCCTCCATAGCATAAAAATAAATCAAATATGTTTAAATCAAATTACCCAGCACGATGTAGGTTCCAAGAGAATTTTCCATCTAAAAGTGGAGTTAAACTAGCATAGTTAGTAACAAGGAAGCCAAGCGATCCTTGGAAATTACATATGAAGTATTTGGGATAAGAAGAAGAAATTTTTCTTAAGCACAGTCCTCATAGGTTGGAAGATACATAGCCCATTTAACATGTACAAGAAGCTACAATGGTGAATGATTTGGAAAAGAGTGTTCCAAAAATATATTTTGTGTTGGAAAATTCACAAGCATAACATCAATCTTTACTGGTGGAAGTTGATGTCAATATCAAAAAAAAAAATTGTATTTTAAATGATCCAAAATCTAATCATAGATATAATTCACCTAAAATTGTTCAACCTTTCTTTCTTCAAAATTGCAAACATAAAAAATATTGGTTGGTCTCGCTAGCAACAAGAGCTAAGAAAACGTTTAATGAGATAACAAAATATTTCCTAGTGGTAACGAATGGAGTAATCATACAGATGAATTTAAAGCATTTTACCTTTGGTTTTATATGATTTCTCAATTAGCATGGATTGATTAGAATACCATAAGATAATATTGGATTGCTATAATAAAACCTAGTATATAGAAGATGAAGGAGAGCCAACCCGTGTGAAAGGTACTCAGAAATCTATTTCTTTGAGATGCATGCCATCTTACAATTGAAAAGAAGCTATAGAAAAGGTTGTCAATTATATGTAGCTCATATAGAATTGATAGAAAAAAAGGGTTAAAACTTGAATAGTATCCAATACTTCAAGAATTTAAGGATGTTCCCAAATGAGATACCTAGTTTACTATGTAAGAGAGATATTGATTTTTCCATTAATCTTATGTTAAGAACATCAACCTACATAATTATTATCCTTGAGTTTATGAAGTTAAAAATGTAACTACGGGAATTGCTAGATAAAGCATATATTACACCAAGTGTATCTCCTTGGGTAACATTAGTTTTTTTTTTAAGAAAAAGGATAGTACCTATAGGTTGTGAATTGATTACAGAAAATTGCACAAAATGATAGTGAAAAATAAGTATCATTTACCTTTTATTGATGATCTATTTGATTCAATAAAAGGAGAAACAATACTTTCAAAAGTTGACTTGACATTAAGATATCTCCAAGTCAAAATCGAAGGTGAAGTTACTTATAAGACAAGTTTTAGAAAAATATATGGTAATTATGAAGTTATGATGGTATCATTTGGACTCACCAACGCACCAACCACATTCATGCATCTCACGAATAACATTTTTTGGAAATACCTAGATAATTTTTTGTTGGTCTTCATCAATGATATTCTTATCTACTCTAAGTTTGAGGAAGAACATGAGGAATATCCTATATTGGTTTTGCAATTATGAGAGAACACCAATTGTATGCAAAATTTTGTAAATGCAAGTTCTATAAAAGATAGATATAGTACTTGGGACATGTTAGTTATGAGTAAGGAATCTTAGTTCATCTAGAAGAGCTCAAGGATATTATGAACTGGCCTACTACAAAGAATGTTATAGATGTAAAGTCATTTATGGGATTTAAAGGATATTATTGGAGATTCAACGAAGGATTTTCAAGGATTTTTTATCCCATAACTTCTTTATATAGGAAATGAGTAAAGTTTTTGTGTTCCACTAAATGTGAAGAAAGCTTTCAACACATGAATAATTTTCTAAGTAGTGCTCCAATTCTCAAAATTGCAAACCCAAAAAAATATTTCATATTATGTATAAATGTTTATAAGGAAGGATAAGGTGTCTTCTATATGTGGAATAATTATGTGATAAGATACAAATCTAGAAAATTGAAAAAAACATGACAAAAAATATGTTACCTATGATCTAAATCTCATAGCTGATATCCATGCATTAAAATGTGGTGTCATTATATTATGGGTAGGGAATCTATTTTTATAACATATCAAAGTGGACTAAAACACCTATTTGATCAACCTCACTTAAATTCTATGAAAGCTAGATGGTTATCATTTATAAATGAGTACAATTTTGAAATGAGACATATAAAGGACAAAGAAAACAAGGTAGTAGATGCATTTAGTCGAATCATGCAAGTTATACACCTAGTCATTCCAAACAGTTGTGAATTTTATTTGAAGTCCAAAATAAAAGAAACTTTGTATAAAAATGAGTATTTTCTACAAATAAAGAAAATTTTACAACAAGATCCACTAAAAAAAAATGATGGATATCATATAATTGTAGAAGGACTAAAAAACTTATTTGATTAGCCTCACTTAAATGTTAGGAAATTTATATGGTTATCATTATCGAGTACAATTTTGAAATTAGACATATAGAGGTAAAATAGAACAAGGTATAAGATGCATTTAGCCGAAGCATGCAAGTTATACACCTAGTAGATCTCAACACTTCTGAATCTGATTTGAAGTCCAAAATAAAAGAAACTTTGTATAAAGATGAGTATTCTCTACAAATAAAGAAACATTATAACAAAAGTCACCCAAAAAAATGATGGATATCATATAACTGTAGAAATATTGTTGGTCTATAAAGATATATTGTATATTCTTGATTCACTCGTTAAAGAAAATCATCATGGATGAAATGCGCAAGAAACCTTACTTGTGACACCTGAGTTATCAAAAAATGGTTGCCATAGAAAATAAAAATGAAATTTGGGATTATATTAGAATGTATATTGAATTCCAATAAGTTAAAGTGAAACATAAATAACATGTAGGTTTGTTATAACCTCTACCTATCCTTGAATAGAAATGGGAAGTTATCACCATGGACTTCATCACATGATTTTACAACATGATGTCATCATGGTTGTATTTGATAAGTTGAGCATGGTTTCTCACTTTAGACCTATAAGTTTCACTTTTCAAGAAATACATATTATATATATTTTTATGAAATAAATTTTCCAACTTGCACGAGATACCTACCACAATCATTCTGATATAGATCCAAAGCTAACATCAAAATCTTGGAAAGGATTGTTTGAGGCATTCAGTACATATATAGATTTTAGCATTGCTTATCATCTATAAATATTTTGGTGAACAAAAGGGACAAATCAAATATTGAAAGATATGCCTTGCATGTAGATAATAATAAAATGAAGTAAATAGGAAGACTATTTGCATTTGATATAATTTTTTGATAATAATGTTTACTAAGCATCAATTGAAATGAGTCCTTTTTGGGAACTATATGGTTAAATATGTAATATAACTGTAATTTGGAAAATTATAGTAAATATAATAACACTTGGATAGGAAAGTTTAAAAGAGATGGAGCAAGAAGTCATCAAGGTCAAACAAAGCTTAAACAGAACCCACGATAGGAAAAAAATATATGCAGATATAAAAATAATACATGAAGAATTCAAAGTCAGAGAGAATGTACATCTTAAAGTGAAAACAATGAAAAAATCTCTAAATCTTGGATACTATGTGGAATTTGCACCCAGATATTATGGACCCTTTAAAATTTTGGAAATAATGAGACCTGTAGCTTATAAAATTTCTTTCATAGAAAATACTAAAGCACATAATGTTTTATCACGCATATTCTCATAAAAAATATGTACATGATATTAACCATATTATTTATTTTTCCATTATTCATATGGAACTGGAGGAAGATTTCCAACTAGAACCCTTATGCATACTATACAAGAAGGTAATATTATTCTAGAACCAAGCCATTGTACACGTGAACGTGTAATGGAATTTTTTTTTTCTTGATGAGGCCACTTGAGAAATTCAATATTCCATTGGATAGGCATATCCATCCCTATTTCATCATAGAAATTGTTGTACTAAAAGAACAAAAAGGAGAGTGTTATTCCAAGGGGGGTAGAATGTAATATCCCAATTTTTCTCCTTAGAAAATTTGCAATTAAATGTGTTAAAACTATACAAAGAAATTTATTTTTTCTATTATACATATCACTATGAGGTAGATATACGATGGTGTATTAAACATTTTAAACATTTTTACTTTTGTACTTAATAAAAATATGATGGCCAATACCAACAAGCATTTGTGAGTATAGGGGATATGATACCACAAGTGGGGAAATGTAAGGGGATTTATGGGATTTCTTTGTTGTTCCTTATATCCATTGTACCTTTTCACATTCACCTTATTTAAGGTATGAGTAGTGGAGAAAACCAATTCCTAAAACCAATACATCAATCCTATACTTCAGCGAGGTTTCTCCCCTACATTCTTGGAACGAAAAGAAAGAGTTTAGGGGGAGGGGAGACTTCATGTTAAGGGGAAATGCATGTGAAATTTGTGGGAAAATAGAGATTGGAAAAAATGGAGCAAAAATACGTTTTAGATATTAGCAAAGAAGTAAAAGTTCCACAATTATATAGACTCGACTAGTCATGAGAATAGCCATACATACTTGTTGAAAGAGTCATGAAACTAGGAAAATCTATTAGCGGTTTTGTGACATCAGCCGAACCTTTCTATGTCCTCAATAAAAATTAATAAGAGGAGGGAATTTTGAGGCATTGAGAAGAAAATAAGGAAGTCCTATTGTAATGTGTGTGCTTGAAGTTGGTTTTCCTTTTGAAAACTTGGTAGAGAAGATTACCATGGATGAATTCTTTATAGGTTAGACTTATAGTCCATTATTCCTAATTTGACCTGGTGGTATCATAACATGGCTAGTGGTGGAAATCCCTTAGCATACCTGATTTTACCAGTGACATTCATTGCAATGGAAGATGCTTTCTATATCTACTCTTGTTAATTATTTACATCATTATAATATAAAAAAAGGAATGTGTAATGATTGAATAAATAAGAATTTAAACTACATAAATTGTGTCTTTTAAATTTGTGAATATGTGAAATTTAATATTTTTTTTTAAATAATGCATAGTATGTAGCTACATATTTCCTTCTCTATGTCTTCCATGGAATTAGCAAAATAGAATAATGATTTTTACTACATTGTTATAGGTATTTTTCGTATGACACCTCATTTAATACTCAATATTCTCTTTTCCAATAGTATTCGATAATTTTAAAGCTTTATCTTCTCTCCATGTGAATTTTTTATAATGCAATTGGAAATTTGGATTTACCCTTATTCTATTATATTGCATCATTTCATGTTGTGCTCCCGTCATTGTCGTGATACTTTATTATTCATGTATATATGGCTTCATGCGTCTCTTTGAAAATGGATATCTTTCCTCAAAAAATGAAACCAATCTCTATTAAAGTGAAAATTAATGCATTTTTCCAAACTTCTTAATCATTATTGTCAAGCGTACGTAAGCAAAAAGAATTAGTAGTTTTAGTTATCTAGATATTTAGAGGACCATATATCCAAAATTTATTTGTGTGCATGTTAGATTAGATGTTATGGATTTTTCAGATATCCGGATATACAGGCATACGTAATTTTAGTAGCTACCAACCAAAAAAAACCTTCAATACGAGGAACTGAGAAATCAATGAACCATGCTTATGGAAACTTGGACAACAAAGTTACAAAGTATATTCAGGATTTATATTTTTCTAAAAATCTTGTGATAAGTGAAAAAACAAGAATCATATATTTGGATGTCAATACGATAGACCATGTGGTGGGCACATAAGCAAGCCTTAGCCTTAGGTCATATAGTGAAATGGGGTTATGTGGCATGCTAATGTGTCATTGTTGACATGACAAGGTGGAAAAGTCAAGAGTATGTGGCATATTGACATAGCACGAAGGTGCAATGAAGTCAACATGGAAATTGATGTGGCATATTATTAGGGGATTTTGACTTAAAAAATGGATCTCAAAACAAAAAAAATGAATTAATAAATTCAACTTTAAAAGAAATAATATGGAAAATTTTAGGGGCTAATATTTGTAGGTGAGCTAATTTTCTATCATTTTTCTAAAAGAAATATTTTCTAATTTCATTTTTTTCTAAAATGATTTGCCCAATTTTTATGGTATAAAATTATTTTACCTTAAGAATAACTGAAAACTTATATAGAAACTACATAAAAATTTATAAATTTTACAATTTTTATTAAAATATTGTAAAACATTTTATTGATTGCATATTAAAAACTAGTGAGATTCGCCAACGTTTCTAAACATTAAAATAAATTTGCATCTTTAAAATATTCCCTAAGAACCAATAAGATTGAAGATGATGATTTCATCCCCGAGGGATAAATATTTTTGGAGGAAGATCAAGAAAAATTATTTTTTTCCATTTTACTTTTAGCTTATCTCTTTATAGGTTTACTCAAATTTCAAATGTAAGATCCTATTGGATATTGAATTAAATTATGCACCCAATAAGTACCAACTCTTCGTACTCTAAAATTTTAAATTTTTAATAAATGGGATGTGTTACAATGTAGAAAGAATCTTAAATATGTGTTTTTTAATAAAGAAGTATAGGTGGAACAAGATGTCATGAATGCAATAATTTGACATTGTTCAATAGGAATTTTCATATGGATCTCACACTCCCTATATTGTTAAATATCCCATTTAGATGGAGGAGATATGAGCATATTACTGTGAACCTCTCCTTTTCTTTAGATGTGATGTCTAAGAGGATTGACTTTCCTGATGATGATATCCCTATATCATAATTTATGGGAAGTTTCAAAATATTATTTATAATTATATCAAACAGTTTCATAGGTCTAGATGACAAGTTTCAAAATTCAAACAAAATTTCAAGGTATTCAAGCTAGGAATAATACTATCAATGGTATACTTCATTGAGAATTGCACATTCACTATGAAGAGGTAGATACATAGCAGGGTACTACTATTCCAACTAAATATTATTTTTTTCAAGTATTCTAAGTGCAATTTCCATGAATACATTTTTTTATTTTCTATGGTAATGCAATGAAATTAAACTTCTCATTATGAGAGGAAAGATGTAAAACTTACTAGATAGAATAGGACACCACTTTTCATGTCAACTCCTTAAAAAAGAGTTGTCAATTTAAGTGTTTATCTTGTTGCTAGATCTAGTATGGTAAGACTTTAACTAATCATCCTAGTTGAATATTATTCCAACAAAGAATAGACATTATTGGTTATATTATCAATATCCATATTAATGTTTTCATTAGTAGTAAAGATAGGTAAGCTATACCCACAACCAAAAATAGCCTCTCTGTTGGCCCAAAGGTCACACTAAGGGTGGTTGAATCAATGTTAGGGAAAGTTTACCATTCCATAACTTTTAGTAATAAAGAAATCATATAGCAATGAAACATATCCATAATCATTTATATCAGATAAACCAATGCATCATAAATATTCCATCACATCAAGAAGCCATCATGTCATAAAGAGACACAATGTTTTGGATGGAAACGCATACAGGAGAAAACCTCAAATTCTTCTTCTTCATATGCTTCAATTCATTACATAGATTTGTAGACTCGAACCTTCTAGAAGAAACCATCCCCAAGAAATGCATGTTTCTGCTTGTTGTAGGCCACAACCTAATTTAAGCAACAACCTCAAAAATATGCAAGCAACTTCTCACTATAGGCTACAACTTGATTGAGACACAAACCTCGATGATGAGTAAATTCAAAATTTCTCTAGGCTCCAAACTTATTAAGGAACCAACCTCTATGATGAGCAGGGTCCAACTTGATCTAGGATCCAACCCAATTGAGGAACTAACCTCAATGATGATTAGGCTCTAACCTGCTCAAGTTTCCAACTTGATTGAGGCTCCAACCTTGGTGGAGGCACCTACATCCTTCTTCAACTATTTGTTGACCTCTATTTGTTGTGTGTGGAGCATGATTGTTCAAAGGTCTTTTTTTCAGTCGGATGTATACCCCAGGAAGTCTTGTACACCCCTCCACGCGGGGGGGTGCGGGGGGGACTTGTCCCCCCCGCGGGGGTCCGAGGGGACGGATCCCCCCCGGCTGGGGGGTCCAGGGGCCAGCGGTCCCTTGACGGGGGCTCGGGGGCAGCGCCCCCGAAGCTAAAAACAAATGTAAAATTTCCTTGTAAAAGTATAGTAATTTCTAGTCAATCTGGGCCGTTCATTAGGCGGATGATCTGAGGGTAGAACTTATGTTTAGTTTAGGGTTTTTTGCCCTAGAAGGCAACCCCTCTCTTTGTATGAGGGTATTGTATTTGAGGTTATGAAATAGATGTGTATTCTGTGAGCGAGAAAGAGAGAGGTGAGACTGTGAGAGAAAACAGAGGATATTACAGCGGATTTGTTGTAGGTTGTGTCTCTTCATTTTGCTGGATAATAGAAAGGAAGGACTGGCTGTTCGGGGTGGACGTAGCCCAAACTGGGTGAACCACGTATATCTGTGTCTCTCTTGTTTTGTGCGTTTTCTGTGTTTATATTTCCGCAATATTTTATGTGTTCCATTGCTCCGTAATATATAAATTTCTAACAACTGGTATCAGAGCCGAAGGTCTATTTGGCTGATAAACTCGCAGGAAAGAAGGGTTCCTAGTTCGAGTGGGAGCAATGGCGGAAGATGGTAAGTTTAAGGTCGAGAAATCTAACGGCCAAAACTTCTCACTGTGGAAGATGCAAATGGAAGATTATCTGTATCAGAAAGATCTATACCTACCATTGGGCGGAAAAACAAAGATGCCGATGGGTATGAAAGATGAAGAATGGAACCTTCTCAATAGAAAGGCACTCGGAACAATATGGTTGTGCCTTGCTGTGTTAGTCACCTTCAACATTTCGAAGGAAACCACAACAGAGGGTTTGATGCAGACGTTGTCGAAACTATATGAAAAACCCTCGACCTCAAACAAGGTATTTCTTATGAAACGGTTATTTAATATGAATATGTCGGAAGGTGGATCTGTTGCAAACCATTTAAATGATTTTAATAGAGTTACAAGTCAGTTAAGTTTTGTAGGGGTAAACTTTGATGATGAAGTTAGAGCTCTGTTATTATTGTGCTCATTACCAAAAAGTTGGAATGGTTTGGTAATGGCCATTAGTAACTCTGTTTATGGATCTATTACTTTAAAGTTTGATGATGTTGTCGGTGCTATCCTTAGCGAGGAAATGTGATGGAAAAGCTCCGGTGAGACATCGGGAAATGCTTTGAGTGCAGAGTTTAGAGGAAGAAAAATGGAAAGAGAAAAGAGCTCAGGATATTGCAGTAAATCAAGGAAAGGCAGATCTAAGTCCAGATCGGGGATAGTGTGCTGGAAATGTGGAATGAAAGGACACCTAAAGAAAGATTGTAGATCTCGGAAGGGAAAAGAAGGAGATGCACAGCAAGAAAACAATCATGAAGCAAATGTGACAGGTGAGGTGTTACAAGATGCTTTGATTCTTTCTTTCGAAAATATTACTAATTCTTGGGTGGTAGATTCAGGGGCTTCATTCCATGCCACACCTGATAAGAAATACTTTCATGACTATGTTCAAGGAGATTTTGGACAAGTTCGTCTCGGTGATGATAAACCCTGTAAAATTGTTGGAATGGGTAAGGTTCTTGTAAAATAGCAGAATGGAAACCAATGGCTATTAAAGGAGGTAAGGCATGTTCCAGATCTAAAGAAAAATCTGATTTCAACAGGGCAGTTAGGCGGTGAAGGTTGTGTGACAACTTTCACAGATAAAGCTTGGAAGGTCACCAAAGGAGCCCTGGTAATAGCAAAAGGCGAAAAGGTTGGTACATTATATTTATGAAATGGTATTTCTAACTCTGTTAATGCTTTAACTTCCAAAGGAGCAGATGCAGCATTATGGCATCATAGGCTCAGACACATGAGTGAAAAGGGGATGAAGATTCTTCACTCAAGGAATTTGTTGCCGGGTTTGAAGAATGTTGATTTGGACTTCTGTGAGAATTGCATTTATGGAAAACAAAAGAGAGTCAGATTTCTCAGAGTTGGGAAAGAAAAGAAGAATGAAAAATTAGAGCTTGTGCATACAGATGTATGGGGACCTGCTCAGGTATCATCTCTCGGTGGCTCTCATTATTATGTTACTTTTATTGATGATGCAACTAGAAAAACTTGGATTTATTGTATTAAGAATAAATCTGATGTATTTGATACTTTCAAGAAATGGAAATCTTTGGCTGAGATTGAGACATGAAAGAAATTGAAGTGTCTTAGATCAGACATTGGAGGTGAATATTGCAGCAAAGAGTTTGAAGGTACTGTTCAGAGCATGGAATTCGCAGAGAGAAGACAGTTCCAAGAACATCACAAGAAAATGGTGTGTCAGAAAGGATGAACAGAACAATCATGGAGCGTGTAAGGTGCATGAGATTGCATGCAGGATTGCCTTTACAGTTTTGGGAAGATGCTGTAGATACTGCTGTTTATATAATAAACAGAGGGACTTCAAGTTCCTTGGATGGTGGTGTTGCAGAGGAAGCATGGACAGATAAAAAGGTAAACTACTCTATTTTAAAGCCTTTTGGTTGTGAGGCCTTTGTCCATATTGATAAAGAAAATAGAACAAAGCTTGAGGCAAAGTCAAAGAAATGTACCTTTATTGGATATGGTGTTAATGATTTTGGTTATCGCTTATATGATTACGAAAATCACAAAATCATTAGGAGCAGAGATGTAATATTCAATGAAAAGGTCTTGTATAAGAATCAGTTGCAGGAAAAGAAACAGGAAAAGGAAAACAAGGAATACGAAGTTCTTGATGAAATCACTGAAAAAGGAAAGGTGCCTGACAATAATAATAATTAACAACCACAACAACAGCAACCACCACAACAACAACAGGCACCCCAAACACCTGAAAGTGGTGTTAGAAGATCTACCAGGATAACTAGACCCCCTAAACGATACTCTCCTTCATTATATTGTTTATTGTTGACTGATTCCGGTGAACCCGAATGTTAGGAAGAAGCAATGCAGGTTGAAAGTAGGAAGAAGTGGGAGGTAGCCATGGAAGAAGAGATGGACTCCTTAATGCATAACCAGACTTGGGATTTAGTCAGGTTGCCTGTAGGAAAAACTACATTGAAGAATAAATAGGTTTACAAGCTGAAGGAAGAAGATGGAGTAAAACAAAGGTATAAAGCTAGACTTGTGGTGAAGGGGTTTGCATAGAAGAAAGGTATTGATTTTGATGAAATATTTTCTCCTGTTGTTGAAATGACTTCAATCAGAACCATTTTAAGTCTTGTAGCAGCTGAAGATTTGCATCTTGAGCAGTTAGATGTAAAGACAACCTTTCTCCATGGGGATTTGGAGGAAGAGATATATATGCAGCAACCACAAGGATATGAGGTGAAAGGGAAGGAGAAACTAGTGTGCAGGTTGAAGAAGAGCTTGTATGGCTTAAAACAGGCTCCAAGGCAGTGGTATCTAAAATTTGACAATTTTATGTCTGAACAAGGTTATACTAGATGTCACTCTGATCATTGTGTTTATTTGAAAAAGAAAAATGATGGCAGGTATATTATATTGTTATTGTATGTAGATGACATGCTTGTTGCAGGATCTAACATGCAGGAAATAAATGTGCTCACAAGAAAATTGGCAAATTCATTTGCAATGAAGGATTTGGGAGCTGCAAAACAAATCCTTGGTATGAGAATAACTAGAGATAGGAAAAATCGTAAATTAACAGTCTCAGAATGAGTACATACAAAAGGTGTTGAGAACATTTAACATGCACAATGCAAAACGAGTTAGTACACCTTTTGCTAGCCATTTCAAACTTAGCAAGGAAATGTGCCCAAAGACCCAAGAAGACATGGATTATATGTCTAAAGTTCCATATGCATCAGCAGTTGGAAGCTTAATGTATGCAATGGTCTGCACAAGGCCTGATATTGCACATGCAGTGGGAGTTGTAAGCAGGTACATGAACAATCCAGGAAAGGAACATTGGATGGCAGTGAAATGGATTCTCAGATATTTGAAAGGTACCACAAATCAAGCATTATGCTTTGGTGGTTCAAACATCTCCCTACAAGGATATGTTGATGCAGATATTGCAGGTGACAGAGATAACAGGAGGAGCACTACAAGATATGTATTTACTGTTGGAGGAACAGCTGTCAGTTGGGTTTCAAAAATCCAAAGTGTTGCTGCACTTTCAACAACGGAAGCAGAGTATGTTGCTACTACAGAGGCTAGTAAAGAAATGATTTGGTTACAAAGGTTTATGGGTGAATTGGGTAAGGAGCATGATATGGGCACGTTATACAGTGATAGTCAAAGTGCCATTCATCTTGCAAAGAACTCAGCATTTCATTCCAGGACTAAACACATACAGCTCAAGTACCATTTCATACGATCAGTGTTGGAAGATGGAGAGTTGAAGCTGGAAAAGATACACACTAGCAAGAATCCTGCAGATATGCTAACAAAAGTTGTAACCAGGGAGAAACTGAGAACATTCTCAGTTTCAATTGGCCTTCAAGGATGATGATGAAGATGAAAAACAGCCAGGTCCAAAGAGGAGTCATTGTCCAGCAAATGAAGCAGCAGTGGAGTTGCTACAGTCATTATCCAAGTGGGAGATTGTTGTGTGTGGAGCATGATTGTTCAAAGGTCTTTGTTTTAGCCGGATGTATACCCCAGGAAGTCTTGTACACCCCTCCACGCGGGGGGGTAGGGTCCGGGGCGGCCGATCCCCCCCGGCTGGGGGGTCCGAGGGCCAGCGGTCCCCAGCGGGGGCTCGGGGGCAGTGCCCCCGAAGCTAAAAACAAATGTAAAATTGCCTTGTAAAAGTATAGTAATTTCTAGTCAATCTGGGTCGTTCATTAGGGGGATGATCTGACGGTAGAACTTATGTTTAGTTTAGGTTTTTTGCCCTAGAAGGCAACCCCTCTCTTTGTATGAGGGTATTGTATTTGAGGCTATGAAATAGATGTGTATTCTGTGAGCGAGAAACAGAGAGGTGAGACTGTGAGAGAAAACAGAGGATATTACAGCGGATTTGTTGTAGGTTGTGTCTCTTCATTTTGCTTGATAATAGAAAGGAAGGACTGGCTGTTTGGGGTGGACGTAGCCCAAACTGGGTGAACCACGTATATCTGTGTCTCTCTTGTTTTGTGTGTTTTATGTGTTTATATTTCTACAATATTTTATGTGTTCCATTGCTCCGTAATATATAAATTTCTAACACTATTTACTCATATTATTTTCAAACTAGATCTACTATCATCATTTATATTTATTAATAATTGAATCATAAATAATATAAAAATTTTCAAACACAACCTACAATCATTGTTACTGCACTTTTTTTCACAATCTGCAATCACTATTAATGCACATTTTGTCACATTGGAAAACCATTGTCACAATATCCAATTGTTGCCAATTCATGTAAACACTATTACCCCATGCAAACATTGTCACTGTAATCACTACCAAAAACTGTCATTTTGAATGTTGTCACTACTTGTCATGTTGTTGTCCATGCTCCACTTCAACTATTTCATCAGTTTGGTCAGTTAAACTCCTTCTCAGAACCTGTATTCACCATATATCCAAAACCACTACAACCTACTTATAAAACCTTCAAATCATGTAAAAAAGGTTATGGTCATCAAATATACATTAGTAAGTATTTTCATGCCTTCAATGCCATTCACCTCTAATCCCTAATCACAAAGCTTTATGTTGGAAATGTAACTAGTTTCAGTCTTTATAACTGTCGGTGTACTCATTTCAATATGAACCTTATGTAACAAAAAAATTAAGAGAAAAAAAAGTTATTATTTTAAAAACATGGGTTTCATGCTCTTTATTGATGGTATTCTCGTTAAAAGCATGTTCTTTGTGCTTCTAGGGTTTGTTTGGTCGTATGAGTCAAGAGAGTCAACATCATGTTTATAAGCCACTTCTTGGAAAAATATATGTTGTAAAATAGTTTATTTTGAGTCTAGAAAGTCCTGGAAACTTCCATAGTACAATTCAGCCCTAGAAGCTTAATGTCAACCAAAAGGATGGAATTCGACCTATTGGAAAGGCTATATAAAGGTGTAGTTTGACCTCATTTTGAACACACTCACAAGAAAGTTAGATCTCAAGAAAATAAGTTAGATATGTATCTAGGAAGCAAAATAAAAGAAGAGATAAATTCTAGGACAAAAAAAATAAATAAATCTTGTTTTTGGGCTAATCTCTCTCAGACGTGCGAAAAAGTATGGTTTTTGCAGCTTCCTAGAAGGCTAAAATCACAGGATCGAGTTGTAGTAGGACAAGTTGTAGTCTCAAGTTGCTAGAAGAAGGAATATTTTATCTTGACCTCATTTACCTTGGGAAGAGTTTTCTTTCTCTAAGAAGGATCTCTTATTAGGGTTTCTACAGGGCCAAAGTTGTAGTCGAAGTTGCTAGACAAAGTTGCAAGTCAAAGTGAGAGGGTTGAAGTTGTGGTTAGAGTTTCAGCTAGAAATTGGTTAATGAAGGATTGAACTATGATATTAGAAGGGCTAAATTGGTAGTTTGATGAGGACTTGTTCTAAGTTTCAGGTGTTTGTTGTCTCATTTGAAGAAGATTCTATAAGAAGAGAAGAGTTTCTAGTTTTCCCCTTGGAGGGGTTTTGCTCTAGCTTGGAGCCTAATTTCTATGTACATTGTGTTTATTAATTTTCTCCTGATATTTGTTTGATAAAGAAGATCTAATAAAGAAACAAAATAGTAATAATCAAGTTCACAAGAAAGCATTAAGGTTAAGGAAAATTGAATTAATAGTTTCCACATTGCATTTTGCAACATCGTTTCAGAGCTAAGGTGAACAACAAGGTAGCTGGAAGGGTCATATTGTGGACACAAGAAGGGTTTTAAAGGGGAAAAGAAAAACCTATTTATATAGAATAAGGGACTCATTAGAAGAAATATTCAAGAGGAAGACTACAAGAAGGTTATTTTTTTCTCCTAAGGAAGGGATCTAGTTGAAGACTCATTAGAAGACCTCCTTGAATCAAGCATCAAAGGATTTTGATATCATCACTTTTGGAAGCCTTCATTGAAGTCTCTTCAAACATCTTGAAATCCTCAACATAGTAGGAGGATTCATTAGAAAAGGAAAGACTCTTGATTGTCAAGTAAGTATCATATTATTATTCTATGCCTAAATCTACAGGTCATATGGGTTCTTTCTACAAAGAAAGCAATAAGATCATTGGCTCATCAAATTTCCTAGAATGGAAGAAAAGGATTGAAATAAATCTTAAAAAATGTGAATTAATGGAATACATTACAGGTGAAATTACTTAACCGAGAAAAAACAAGACTCAAGAACTAGAAAAGTACAAGAAAGGGGAAGTAATGGCACAAAGGATCATCATTGAATCCATTAAGGACCCTCTTGTTCCATTTGTTGCAAATTTGAAAACTTATAAGGATGTGTATGACAAGCTAGTGAATTTGTAATCTGTAAGTACATCAAGATAGAATATGTCTTTGAGGAAAATGTTATATAGGATGAAGAAATTGAAGGATGAGGACATGGCATCCTTTCTAATGAAGATATCTCAATTGAGAGATCACTTGTAGGGGCTTGGAGAGGTAATTTATGATTTGGAAATGACCATCTGTGTATTGAATGTGTTTCCATTAGAATGGAGCAACTTTGCAACAAGAATCTACTCTAATAAAGACTCAACTCCTTTTGATGATTTGTGGGCTCAATGCATCTTGGAAGAAACTAGGATCAAGTAAAAGGATGACACTAGATCAAATGAATAGTGTCAAGATTTTATAACCTGAGTCAAGAATTTGAACAAGGGAAAGTTTTGGAAGTCCAAGAAGAAAAATATGTCCAAGGTTTAATGCTTTAAGTGCAATGAGTATCTACACTTTAAGAGGGACTATTCAAAACAACAGAACAGAAAAGGAAAGGAAAGAAGCAAGGTTCACATGGCTGAGGAAATGGTAGAACCTGAGTAGAAGCTGAAGAAAGAAGATGTGAAATATCTCTACTTTTAATGAAGACATATTGTTTGTCGAGTCCTTTGTAAAGTTGGTCTTTTCTTTAGGATAGCATGCATTTCTATTTACATTAGAAGAGTCTTGATTTTGTAATAACATCCTAAAGAGAAGCATGTGATAGTAGCACACTTAGAGTATACTTGGTTAAGTTTCTTTGTAGAAATCATATAGTCTTTAAAAAGAGAGATAGATGGACCATTTTGCATATTTCTCATCCAAACATTTATCTAACGTTATGTTAGAGACATTCATCTTTCTTAGGTGGATAATTGTGATATTATAAGAACCATCATTTTGGAGCTTCTTGGTAGAATCATTATAACAAGGTTATTATACATTCCATATAATATCGAAAGGATACTTTTGAAGGGATGAAGGAATGCAATGGGTCAGATTGCAAACCCATTATGAGACATATAGCTAGATGACGAAATAAAAATCATAGGAATTCATATTGAAAGTAAATCTTGGATACGATTCATATATTCAAAATATTGTAACATGATTTATATGATTGTGTGAGGCTTTAAAAGGGAATAATTTGACATAGTCAATGATAAATAAAGAATTAAGACTTTCTTTATATTATGTAAAATAATTTTAACATCTAGTGTAATCTCTAGAAGAAAATTTATAACTTGGTAATGGGCACTCTGTTGCGTGAAGGAAGACTTGAATGGACATGGACCATGAGGATGTTGATGCTTGATGAGAAATTCATCATGGTGAGTTAATTCTAAGTTTATTTGTTGTTGGTTATCTCGTTAACATATTATTTTTCTACCCAAAATAATATTTTAGGAATACATGAAGAAGGTTGAGGAAAGTTTGACATAAGATACCTTGCAATTATGTAGTCATGATATATTCATCTTAAGAATGAAAGTTATAAATGTGAGAAGATAACTTGAAGGTCAACAAGGGAGATCACTTTCATACAGAATTTGTGATCAACTTGAAGTTTGGAAAGGCTCAAGAGAATAATTTCATCCATGATGTCAATATGAAAGTGATGAGCAAGAGATGTAACTTGGACCAGATCACATTTTATGAAACGAGCTCAAGAAAAGATAGAAAAGATAGATCAACGCCTTAGAATTCAGCCTCTTCGAGGGGGAAACCTCCTTTACATTACATAAATGAACAATTCTTGGATGATTCAAATGACAAAACCTCCTTTCTATATATAGGAGTCTAAAGAGTCACAATATAATCCAGCCGACCTAACAATAATAATATAAAGCCACAAAAATAACAATAGAGGGATTCCATGGGGCACAGAAATAACAACATGGGGGTAATAGGGGCACAACAATATAAATAAGGGGTATAACTACAATAGTAATGGGGTAATCACTAGTATTATAGGGACCCAACATGCCCCTCTCCTTCAAAAAAGTGTTGTCCTCAACGCTTAAGTAGTTCTGGATACTTCTGCATAAAATTCTCATCCTCCCATGTGGAATCTTCAGCGGATAAGTTCTTCCACTTGATAAGATACTCTGAAATTGATCGATTTCGTAGCTGTCGAGTTCTTGTTTCTGTGACTGCTTCCGGTTCCAATATAATTTTTCCTTCCTCGTCAAGTTCTGGAAATATTGTTTGAACTGGGAGCTTGTCGCCTATAACCTTATTTAAACATGAAACATGGAAAACTGGGTGCAATCGAGAAGCTGCAGGAAGCTCTAATTTGTATGCCATAGTACCAAACTTTTGCAACACCTTGTACAGACCATAATACTTTGGTGATAATTTATTATCCTTCTTAGCTTGCTTTAGGGACATTTTCTTGTATGGTTGTAGCCGTAGGAATACCCAATCACCTACATCAAAACTTCTTTCACTGTGATGTTGATCTGCCTGTTGTTTCATTCTATTTTGTGCGAACACAAGGTTATCCTTTAAGAGTTGGAGGACTTGTTGTTGATGCTTGATGTGATGTTCCACTGCCTGAACCTTAGAATTGTCTCTTAAATATGATGTGATGGATGGTGGTTGATACCCATAAAGTGCCATAAATGGGGTCATTTTTGTTGCTGTATGGAAGGAAGTGTTATACCACCATTCAGCCAGAGGCAACCATTCGACCCGTTGTGTCTGTTTATCAGATACAAAGCAACGAAGATATCCTTCCAAACATTTGTTTACTATCTCAGTTTTCCCATCAGATTGAGGATGATAAGATGAGCTATGAGCTAACTGAGTACCAAGACAAGAAAATAATTATGTCCAAAAATTTCCAGTGAAAATGGGATCTTTGTCACTTACAATAATCTTTAGGTTTCCGTGTAGCTTTTGAATTGTTTCCATAAATGCAGTAGAAACCGTACTGGCTTTAAATGGATGTGATAATGCAAAGAAGTGTGCATACTTGGTAAGTCTGTCAACTACCACCATGATTACACTCTTTCCCTCAGACTTGGGTAAACCTGTGATAAAATCCATTGAAACCTCCTCTGTTAAAATTGGCAACCATGGCAAAAATTCATGTGGGTCATCTTATTCATGGCTAATAATATTTTTATTAGATTCCTCTCATCGAGAGGTGTAGGATTGATATAAAGATCATCCAATTCCGATAAGTATTCATGGAGATATGAATTTATTTTGATTATGGAATTATTATCAAGCCGACCTACAACTCATGTAGGCTCAGAAGCCCAACAGTCGCATCTATTCACCCACCAACGTTGTGTATAAATATAAGAGGACTTTTCCTCATTTAGACTCACTTATCTCATCACATCTCTCTCTCTCTCTCTCTCTCTCTCTCTACTACGCAGATATGAGTCTCTTCTCTACTATGTTGAAATGGGTCTCTCTCTGTCACACATGTGAAGCCGGAAGCTGTTGAATTTGAAGCTGCAACTGCAGAAGTAAAGATTGACTTGCATGGCCTAGAAGATCTCCTCTTTCAAACTGCGCTGTAGGTTCATCTGAACCTCCTTTGAAAGCAGAAACTTTTGGTGGTGGAATGAAGTCAATCCGACGAACGGTTTGCAAGATATCGACTGCCCTAGTTTGAAGCCGGAAACTGCTGAAACTGAAGCTGCAACTGCAGAAGTAAAGATTGACTTGCGTGGCCTAGAAGATCTCCTCTTTGGAACTGCATTGTAGGCTCATCTAAACCTCCTTTGAAAGCCACAACTTTTGGTGGTGGAATGAAGTCAATCCGACGAACGGTTTGAAAGATATCGACCGCCCTAGTTTGAAGCCGGAAACTGCTGAAACTGAAGCTGCAACTGCAGAAGTAAAGATTGACTTGCGTGGCCTAGAAGATCTCCTCATCTGAAATGCACTGTAGGTTCATCTGAACCTCCTCTGGAAGCCAAAACTTTTGGTGGTGGAATGAAGTCAATCCGACGAACAGTTTGCAAGATATCGACTGCCCTAGTTTGAAGCCGGAAACTGCTGAAACTGAAGTTGCAACTGCAGAAGTAAAGATTGACTTGCATGGCCTAGAAGATCTCCTCATCTGAACTACGCTATAGGTTCATCTGAACCTCCTCTGGAAGCCGAAACTTTTGGTGGTGGAATGAAGTCAATCCGACTGTCGGTTTGTGAGATATGGTCTGCCCTAGTTTGATAATGAAGCCACTAATGCTGATGCTACTGATCTAGGGTTTGCTACTGCTGATATGAATCAGATTTATTGTACTATTTCTCTCTGCTGAATTATTGAAGATAAAAGAAGATTTGATCGAAGGGTTTCCCCACACATTGTGGGGTTTGTCCCTGGCTAGCCGCCACATCTTGTGTCTCTTGTCTTGGCTTGTTTTCTATCGATCGTTTAATGTTCTATCTGCACTTTACTTTATGTACATGTGATTGCTAATCGGTGGAATATAAAAAGAAAAAGAAGTAAACTGTTATAAGCATAGAACATACCATAACTTAACATCCTCCCAACGTTGGCTTGGAATGGATAAAGGTTGTAATAGACCCGATGTCTTAATTGTTTCAACTTTATTTTGTTGGCAAACCAAACATTCCGCCACAAACTTTTGAATATCTGATTTAAGGCCATCCCAAAAAAAATCCTTCTTAACCCTGTGGTAAGTTTTAAAAATCCTGAGTGCCCTCCTAAGGGAGAAGTGTGCAATTCCATAACAATCTTTTGTTTTAGCTGGGAATTCTTACAGAGGTATAAGCGATCTTTGTACCATAATAAATAATTTTTCCAGCTAAATGTATCAGACGTACTGGAATCTTGTTGTAGCTTTCGAATAAGTGCCCACACTTCTTCATCATTCTTCCATTCCTCCCTTGCTTCGTTTATCCAATCTGGTTGGATAATAGAAATGGCGCACAACAATGCTTCCACATCCTCATCCTTTCTTGAGAGTGCATCTGCCACCACATTTTGCTTCCCTTTTTTGTAGATGATTTCAAAGTCATAACCCAACATCTTTGTGACCCACCTTTTTTGCTCTTCAGAGGATAATCTTTGTTCTAAAAAGTATGTAAGGCTATCATGATCTGTTTTTACCTTGAAGTGTCTTCCCATTAGGTAGGGTCGGCATTTCTTAAGTGCATGGAGTATTGCCAACATTTCCTTCTCATAAATAGCTTTGCTTAAAAACTTTCCCTTGATTGGACGACTTTCAAAAGCAGTGGGTCTTTCATCTTGCATTAAAACAGCACCAATTCCATTAACTAAAGCATCACATTCCACAATAAAGGTTTTTGTGAAGTTCGGTGTAGCTAAGACTGGTGCTTGGCACATTGCCTCTTTAAGATGTTCAAAGGGCTTTGTTGCTTCCGGAGTCCATGAAAATGCATCTTTCTTCAATAATGTTGTTAGAGGTGTTGCTATTCTCCCATAATTCTTAACAAATTTGCGATAATACCCTGTCAACCCAAGAAATCCTCGCAGATGCTTTATGGATGTGGGGATTTTCCATTCCTTAATGGCTTTAATTTTGCTAGGGTCTACCTTAACGCCTTCATGAGATACAATATGACCCAAATATTCCACCTCCTGGACTCCAAAGAAACATTTGGATCTTTTTGCATATAATTGTTTCTCCTCCAATAGTTGTAGCACCTTGTCAACATGTTCAACATGATCCTTCCAAGACTTGCTGTAGATTAGTATATCATCAAAATATACTAACACAAATTTTCTAAGGAATGGTTTGAAAATTGAATTCATCAAACCTTGAAATGTTGAAGGTGCATTAGTAAGGCCAAAAGGCATGACCAAAAATTCATAATGACCCTCATGAGTTCTAAATGCTGTTTTCGGAATGTCTTCAATCTTCATTCTGATTTGATGATATCCCGAACGAAGATCCAACTTGGTGAAGTAAATTGATCCATGCAATTCATCCAGTAATTCATCAATGACAGGAATGGGGAAATTATCTTTAATAGTGAGCTTGTTGAGCTCCCTATAATCTAGACACATGCGCCATGATCCATCCTTCTTGTGCACCAATACTACTAGAGCATAGAAAGAAATTTGACTTGGTTGAATTATACCAGCCTCTAGCATTTCTGCAACCATACGTTCAATTTCACTTTTTTGGACATAGGGATATCTGTACGACCTGATGTTTGGAGGAACACTTCCTGGAATCATATGGATAGCATGATCATGATCACACATAGGTGGGAGACCTTTGGGAGTCTCAAATACCTTGGAATGATTGTCCAGGACTTTTTGGAGATCTGGAGAAATAGATGATTCCGATGTGGAAACATCTAACGAACATAATTGTGCAATTACACTCTTTGCTCCTTTTTTAGAAGCTTTGTCATACCATTAGAGATGATTATCTTTCCTGGTTTCCCTGCAATACCCCTTAATTCAACTTCCTTTCCTTCCGTAGAAAATTCGATGAAAATTTCTTGAAAATTAAAATCTATTGTACCCAAAGATTGTAGCCATTGGACTCCTAGTACAACATTAGCACCTCCCATTGGAATGGCAAGCATTGGGCTAGTCAATACATATTCTCCCATGGATAGCTTGATATTATGGCACCTTCCAGAGCAATTTATTGTTCCTCCATTTGCAATCATCACTTGACACTCTGGTGCTGGATATAGGAAGCAATTCAATTCTTTTGCTACCCTGCAATGAACAAAATTGTGGGTTCTTCCTGAATCAATCAACACTATTACCTTTTTCTTCTTGATTTGTCCTTCTATCTTCATGGTTTGAGGAGTGGTAATTCCCACCAATGCATTATAAGATATGGTCGGATTTATTTGTTCTTCGTCTAGGCTTTGTTCCTGGAGTATATCTTCTTCTTTTGACCTTTCTTGCTCCTTTTCTTCTTCCTCTTCACAATCTATGTAGAATAATTTCTTCTCAGCACACTTATGACCTTTAGTGTAATTGCTATCACAATTGTAACAAAGCCCTTTTGCTCTTTTTTCTTCCAATTTTTGTGGTGTCAACCTTATAGGTTGTGGAATACTAGGGGCAACAACACTTCCGTCTTTATAGTTGTGAGTGGTATGCTTCCTGGTTGCCATAATTTTGCTTTCCATTTTTCTTGCTAACCTGAATGCCTTCTCTAATGAATCAGGTTCCCAAAGGCGAACATCATGTTGGATATTATCCTTTAAAGACCCTATGAACACATCAATCCTATGCTCCTCTGGAATATCTTTTACCCTTATGTTCAATTTTTGGAACTCCTCAATGTGCTCCATTACTGAACCCTTTTGTTTGAGACTTATCAATTGCTAAAAAAAGTGTTGCTTTTTGTATCTTCATAACGTGTTATCAATTCTTCCATAAAAATTGCCCAAGTGATAAATTGTTTACAAGAGAAAAGCCATTGATACCATACAAACTGATTTGGTTCCAAATATACAGTTGCCATATGTACCTTTTGTGTGTTTTGCACATTATTGAGATTGAAAAACTGCTCCATCTGTAATATCCATGTGGCGGGATCCTTGCCATCAAACTTCCTCATATCGATTTTTGGAATATGGTGAGTCTTCAATCCAACATTAGCATCTATGGAATCATGATTAACATTTCTTTTGTTCTCATCATGAGTTTCCTTTAGTACCCTTTCACCCTTAGGGACCATTTCTTGTAGCAACTTATTCATATTTATCTTCAATTCGTCCATGTCTGTCTTTAAATCTATCTTCAAATCATCCATCTTAGCTTCCACGTAAATCATCTTAGCTTCTACGCCTTTCTTTAAACATTCCATCTTAGCTTCTACACCTTTCTTTAAACCATCCATCTTAGCTTCTACATCTTTCTTTAAACCATCCATCTTAGATTCTGTTCCTTTTTGTGCAAGGGACTGTTGTTGCACTTGGTCTTGTAATTTTGATATATCATGTTGCATTTCTTCCTCTTCTTCATGAGTCATGCTAGAGCTTTCAGGTTCCTTACTAGGTGTTTGCATTTTCTTTCCTTAGGGCATCAGTTACCGATAATAATTCTCTACTATGCCCTTTGAATTCCTTCAAAATAAATTTTCAAACCAAGCTTAAGCAAAAATTTAAGAAAATCTACACACCGTTTTTCACTTTGTAGGAGATCGATATTACCTCTGATGTATCTCTGTACTTTCCAATCATCTACTTCTAAATTTGTGAGCTGTAGTAGCCCTCTGTGTCCTCTTTCCAATGCCACAAGTCTGACCCAAATTGGATTCTCCAAGGAAGAGTTATGTGAAATCTCCCACAGTGACTTGCTTATAGACTAGTTCAGTAGAGCGAACTTCTACGACGTGCCACAAGTCACTGTTTTGACCTTTGGATCTGAAACATGCATACAAGAAACTATAGTCCATCCTCTTTCTGTACCTTCTTACGAAATTTCAATCCGATCCCCAGAGAGAAAGTTATGATGATTTTCCCCAGGTCACCTATTTTGAATGTAATTCAGGAGTCTGCAAAAAGACTAACTTCCTTCGATCATATTTCTGCAAATATCGCGCGAAAAGCTCTAAAATTCGCTCCCAAGGTTCAGTGCGATTTCTTCTCAAATGGGTTTTTTTGCGACTTCTGAAACGTCACAGAAAAAAGTTATAGCGAAAATGCCATGATTACCTGTTTGGAGCAACGAAACCCTAGAATCCAAAGCTCTGATACCAAATGTTATGAAACCAGCTCAAGAAAAGATAGAAAAGATAGATCAACGCCTTAGAATTCAGCCTCTTCGAGGGGGAAACCTCCTTTACATTACATAAATGAACAATTCTTGGATGATTCAAATGACAAAATCTCCTTTCTATATATAGGAGTCTAAGGAGTCACAATATAATCCAGCCGACCTAACAATAATAATATAAAGCCACAAAAATAACAATAGAGGGATTCCATGGGGCACAGAAATAACAACATGGGGGTAATAGGGGCACAACAATATAAATAAGGGGTATAACTACAATAGTAATGGGGTAATCACTAGTATTATAGGGACCCAACATCACAAGATTGAAGAGTGAATATGGCTCCAAGATACTTGAAAAGAAAGAAAACTTGATACAATAAATGTAAAGAAAAGAGGGAGTCATGTAGCTATGAAGAAAAATTAGTTGACACTCTTATAAACACAAGTTATAAGGCTTGTGGTTTTGACTTCCCAAATAAAAGGAAGTCTAAATCTCTAATAGATTTGAGAGCGAGTAAAGGATTCTACTTGAATAGGAGCAAGGATCTATTCCTCAATCAAGAGGAATAGGGATATAATCTCTGGTTAAGAAGGAGTGGTGTTCGACATCACATGTGCATTCTCTTCTTCATCTGTTAGGTCAGGCACTTGACTAGGACTAATAGCCATAATTCTAAGTGAAGACCTTGAAAAGAGAATGGCAGAGGATTGGATAAGCATATGTGGTTTCCTTGAGGATAGATCATACAACAAAGAAAGGGACTAACACTCTCTTTGAGGATGTGATAGGTATCCAAGATAGGAGTGGTCGAAGAGGACCAATATTCTTTTATGATTCAGGATTGGAAATTCAAGATAAGAATAGTCCTAAAATGACATACCTTGTGAACATCCAGGTGGGGTATGTGCCTTGTAGAGGTAGTTTGGTATCACACGTAAAGCCTCCTGACACAATGCTCTCAAATGAATTATATCTTATTAAGTCAGGTCTCAGTGATACTGTTGGTTATAACGATGATACTTATAGTTTGGCTTATCAATCTGACTCTTCTAATGAGAAATTTTCAGTTTGAGAATGATGTTGTACTGGTTGTACAATTATGAATACCTCCCTAGTTAAGAGGGGGTGTTAGAAATGTAACTAGTTTTGGTCTTCATAATTATTGTTGTACTCATTTCAATATGAATCTTATGTAACAAACAAAACAAGAAAATAAAAAGTTATTATTTTAAAGCATGGGTTCCATGCCCTTTATTTATGGTCTTTTACGTAAAAGCATGTTCTTCATGCTTCTAGGGTTTGTTAGGCCATAGGATTTATTTTCATGTGTCAAGAGAGTCAACATCATGTTTATAAGACCATTTCAAGAAAAATTGATCCGAATGGAAAATGGCATCAACCAATGGTATTCATCCACCCATGAAATTTACCCATAGTATTGTAAGTGGCATCCACCCATGGTATTTATCCACCCATGGTATTTATCCACCCATGGTATTCATTCACCCATGCTATTTTCCCATGGTATTGTGACATCCACCCATGGTATTCATTCACCCATGGAATTGACCTGTGTTATTGTAACTGAAAAATATTATAAGTAACAAGTCACACTTTGTAAAAGGACAGATTGTCCACCATAATGTAGCTTTTACAATTATTCTTCATTTTCATAAAAAAAAATCTTTGTGGTTTTGTTCATTGGGCATTCTCCTCTTTTTCTTCTGGCATTTCAATTTTTTAGATCTTGGGGGCCTCTCCCCCAAAATCCATTTGAATCTTTTAGATTTTGGGGGCCTTCCCCCAAGATCCGGATTAGCGGTATTAGAGCAGGTTATGATTCCATTGGAATGAGAGTTTGATGCATATTTTAGTTTCAAATTTTGCAGAAATATTCAACAAACTTCAGGCACATGATGTTTCCTCCAGAGAGCATTTTATTGGGCCAAGCGGGAAGAATTTTTCATTTTTCATTTTTTTGTAGGAATGTTTTTGGGCAGTGAGTTTGCAGATCAGATCTGAAATTTTTGGTGAAAATTTTACAAAAACAAATAACAGAAGTAGATTCCTTGCAAAAAATACCCAAATTCAAAAACAAATTGGCCGAATCAGAGTCCGGATGAGGGAGATCTCGTTGATTTAAAATTAGCTATGTTGCATAAATGTTTCTAATGGAAATTCCTGGACGACGGCTCTACTATATGCTTTTACAATTTTGGTACAGAATTTCAGAAAAATGATTCTATATATGAGCTTCTCTCAAAAAATTGTTCAATTAAAAAAAAAAAAAAATGGGTCGAATTGGAGTTCATATTTGGGAGATATCGCTAATTTAAAATCAACTATTTTTTCAGAACTTTTGTGATGATGGAAAAGTTGCAGTGCGAAAATCCGATTCTAGAGTATCTAGATAAGGATTTCCAACACATGAGAAGATGCAAAATCATCCTTATGTTTCCAAAAATAGGTTATAATAAATATTCTGAGTTATATTGACCAAGTTATGTCCATTTTAATTCTAGAGTAGCATTCAGAGTGGGTTCCATTTGAAGACGTGCCATCCCACCTCGCTTTAGTAGGTACCTGCTTCACATTCATCAGTTTTAGCATAGAAACATTCGGCTTGGGTTCTTTGGAGACGTGCCCTCCCACCCCAGGCTATGTAGGCACCTGCTACTTCATCAATGACCAGCATCACGGTTATGGGTCAACCGCATAAAATCCTTGTCATCGAAGTCCATTTGCTAGGCCACACACTGTTAGTATCACAGTTGGTCATAAGCATTATAGGGTATCTTTATCCTCTAATCTTTGTTTGCAATGGTTATCATTCATCCACAAACTCACACATCATCGAAGTCCATTTTCTAGGCCGCACACTGTCAGTATCATAGTTGGTCACAAACATTACAGGGTATCTCTATCCTCGGATCTTCATTCGTCATGGTTATGGGTCATCCACAAACCCACACTTCATAGAAGTCCATTTGATAGGCCACACAATGTGAGTATCACAATTGGGCACAACATTACAAGGTATCTCTATCCTCGGATCTTCGTTCATCATGGTTATGGGTTAACCACGTAAAACCCTTCTCTTCAGTGGCTCTTCATATTCAACAATGGCTTTGCAGGAGGAAACTTCACGCAATGGGGACCATTTCTTCTTAAGGAGGGACGAATGATCTGAATGGAAAATGGAATCAACCCATGGTATTCATCCATCCATGTTATTCATCCACCTATGGAATTTACCCATGGTATTGTAAGTGGCATCCACCCATGGTATTCATTCACCCATGGTATTGTGACATCCATCCATGGTATTCATTCACCCATGGAATTGACTCGTGGTATTGTAACTGAAAAATACTATAAGTAACAAGTCACATTTTGTAAAAGGATAGATTGTCCACCACAATGTAGCTTTTACAATTATTCTTCGTTTCAATAAAAAAATCTTTGTGGTCTTCTTCATTGGGCATTCTCCTCTTTTTCTTCTGGCATTTCAATTTTTCAGATCTTGGGGGCATCTTCCCAAAAATCCATTTCAATCTTTTAGATCTTGGGGGCCTCCCCCCAAGATCCGGATCAAAAATATATATTGTAAAAGAATTTGTTTCGAGTCTAGAAAGTCCTAGAAACATCCAAAGTACAAGTCATACCTAGAAGCTTCAAGTCGGCCTAAAGGAGGGAATCACACCCCTTGGAAAGGCTATATAAACTAGTTTTACCTCATTTTGGAACATACTCGAAAACAAGTTCGGTCTCAAGAAAAGAAGTTTGATCTATAGCTAGGAAGCAAAATAAAAGAAGGTTGAAAGTATAGGACGAAAAAAGAAGAAAAAATCTTGTTTTTGAGCTAATCTCTCTCATACATGCAAAAAAGTTGGGTTTCTGTAGCTTCCTAGAAGGCTGAAATTACAGGATCGTGTTGTAGTTGGATAAGTTGCAGTATCGAGTTGCTAGAAGAAGGAATATTATATATTGACCTCATTTACATTGCGTGAAGTTGTCTTTCTCTATGAAGGATCTCTTATTAGGGGTTTTGCAGTAGCTACGGGGCCAAAGATGTAGGTTGAAGTTGCTAGACGAAGTTGCAAGTCGAAGTTGCAGGGTTTGTGGTCGAAGTTTCTGCTAGAAACTAGTTGATGCAGGATTGGTTTTTTATATTGGAAGGGATGAATTGGTACTTGGATGGGGACTTGGTCTAGCGTTTGAGTCTTTTTTGTCTCATTTGAGGTAAATTCTATAAGAGGAGAAGAGTTTTTGGGTTTTCCCCTTGGAGGGGTTTTGCCTTGGCTTGAAGCCTAATTTGTGTGTCCACTATAATTATTAATTTTCTCTTGATCTTTTTTTTATTAATAATATCTAATAAAGAAACACAAGAAGAATAATAAAATGCACAAGCAAGTATTAAGGTTAAGGAAATTGAGTTAATAGCTGCCAAATTGCATTTTCTAGAAACCTGTGTTCACCATGTATCCAAAACCTTTACAACCTACTCATAAACCCTCAAAATCATGTAAAAGAGGTTATGGTCATAAAATATACATTAGTTAGGATTTTCATTCCTTCAATAACATCTGCCTATGAGCCTTGATCGCATACCTTCATTCAAAATCCAATTTGGAGCAATAATGAGCCCAAAAACCCATAAAAACCATATCGAAATATATATTAAATTAATGGTTCTATGGATTTCCCCTTTCTTGACACTCTTCTGCAAAATGCACAAACTCTAGCATTTGTGTTATAGAATGTACATTGTCATTTTACAAAATGTTTGACAAAATGAAATATATGGAATTTTAGAGAAAATCCAATTTGACCTAACATCCATTGAGGCTTGAACCTAGATCTCAACGGACACAACATAAACTCCAAGCCAAATGTGCTATATGATGGTCCTTACCTGACCATATCCTTGGGTCATATTGTAGGTATTCTTGAATTCAATGATAGGGTGGCGTAAGCCACATGTCAATGCACATTTATAACTTGAAAAATGTTATGTATTATATCCAAGTAATATAATCCACATGGTTGATCCTTCGTTCCTTGTTATTGTGTTAATACTCATATAAAATCTTTCCAGCATAGGTTTGAGTCATCTTCTAAGGCTTTTAGTGTTACACATATTCCATTGTGGGGTTGAGTCATCATCAACGGCTTGTAGCGTTATGCCCTATCCATCATGGGTTGAGTCATCATGTAAGACTCTTTGTATACATGTTTCCCATCATGGGTTGAGTCACTAAGTAACTCTTGTAGTGTTTATGTATATTCCTTATCCACCATGGGCTAAGTCATTGTGTGATTCTTGTAGTGTTAATACTTATGCCCTATCCACCATGGATTGAGTCAGCATATAAGGCTTGCATTGTTTTTGTATATTCCCTATCCATCGTGGCTTATAGCCTATCCACTATGATATTGCCACGAAAAAATATAAACAAAGACTTATCAGGGCTTCCATCACCGCATATTATTTTTCATCATAGAATTGAGAAATCAAAACAATAAAAATGGAAAATTCACCCCTCTCTCACCCAATTTGAAACCAAGATGAATGAAATATCAATTAATTGTAACCACCATAGAGTTTGTGATTTGTGTCACAAGCAATTTTTTGATTGAGTACTCAACCACACATATATATCTCTCTCTCTCTCTCTCTATATATATATATATATATGTGTGTGTGTGTGTGTGTGTGTGTGTGTGTGTGTGTGTGTGTGTGGAGTCAGAGCTAATTTGGTTGAGCATGGGTGAATTGCATGCCTTAAAGGCTGGACCATCTATAATACGATTGTTGCATATGTCCTTACCCTTAAGGTTTAAAATTTGTGCCAAGGTCCATGTGAGCATTCCACATGACCAAGTCCTTAGGGGTCCCTAGTCATCTATGTGAGGATGTCAACATGATGTCATAAACCCATTTGGTAGCTCATGAGGGGTACCACATGTCACTCACATTCAAAATTGTCATTTATTAAAACTTGTCAAAATTTCCTACCATGTGGTGGCCTTTAGTGGTTCCATGTCATTTGTGATGATGCTATGGGTTGACATGTAATGCTACTTGTACTCATAATTTCATCTCATCCTTCCATGATGCACCATTTGTTAATGTATGACTAGTCCATGGTGGTGGGCCTAATGGCATAAGTGTCCATGTGTCACCATTCTATTGGGTTATAGAAACACATTTAATGTCATGCAACTCCTAATATCATCCATCATCTATGTTTTCATTCGATTCTTGGAGTCATCTGATTACTAGAAAGATGCACACTCTTTAATGGGTTAAGTATCGTGCCATTTCTATTGAGATGTTCCAATATCTTGATTAATGAACTTTGGATGTGCCTCAAAGGTGTGCGCTCTTTGACACATTAAAGGTCAGGGTTTTTCCCCATAGAATTTAATCCACAATCAATATTGGATTTTCAAATAGTCATAACTTATTATTCAAGAGAAGATTTTTATAGCAGGATATATCATCGGAAAAGTATCAGTGGAACCTACAAATCCATATTATTTGTAGTATCATTAGGACACCATAACTACATCAAAAACTCAAATAAATTAAAGCTCCTTCAACTCAATTGACGAGATCTTGTAAGAGGCCTAACTATCATACTCCTTCATAGAGGGTATTGTCACTTCCATAGGCATCATGAATAATACTATTTTTGTTTAAAAAAATCCATTGACATCAATGACATCTTGTTTTCATCAATGAAAACAATATGTGCAACAATATCTCTCTTTGTCTTCGATGGAAACACCATCAGGAATTGATGGTCATTGATATTAACAAATAAAAAAACTCCCCTTGCGCAAATTCCTTCTTCAATCAATGTTAATGTTTGTATCAATGTATGCAATCTCCCCCTTCTGACATCAATGATAAAGCTTAATGAATTTCTATCAAAACATCCATGCTTATCGGTGAACTTGATCCTGCATTTTCTTAGTATCGGTTAAATATCCATAACCTATTCCTCTATGATCATGTGGAACTAACTGAACCATGTTTCCTTCCTGCTACCATGCTACCATTATGATAAGGTCTCCCCCTAATACCACACTTCCCAAGATTCTCATAATTGTTCTTGTACTTTCAAATTCTCCCCTTGATGCCATGCTTCCCATGCTACTCATAATTGTTCTTGCACTTTTAAAGTCCCCCCCTGAGACAATTCTTCCTTCATTTATATTTTCATTCTCTATTTTTCCTTTACTTATCCAATGATCTTGAGGATGTGATGTAATATTTCCCTCTCTAGCACATACTTGTTATCTACCTTACTTCACATCAAGTCATAGTAACAAAAGCCTTTCCCTACTACTTGTTCATATTTTATCCTCAAAGTGCTCATTCTACCTACAGAAAATTTCTTCTTCAAGTGTTGATTCAACATATGAAAATATTGAAGAAGCCTTCACTCAAGATTAGATTTGAGGAATCATATATGATTGAGGTCCTCCTTGACCTCTTCTCCATCTTCTTACATTGATACGAAGTTTTTCTCTGTTGTACCATCTTGAGTTGAGTTTGTAGCCTCGTGCTATATGACCTTCATTGTGACATGTATAACATTCAACAACTTCAATATTTGTGGAAAAGTTTGAGGTAATCTCTTGATTTGATCCACATGCCTCCATCTAGAAACTTGATAATATCCACTATATTTCACAATTTCATAGGTCTTGCATTCTATTCTTGACCAAAATTTTACATAGAAAGAAAAGACCAAGAAACTTATTTTGATAATTAAATGAAGAGGGAGACCTTGACCTTCTAAGTTTATTCCTTCAAGGAGCCATATTTCTTTATTGAATTTCAACACGTGATTCACTGTTTCTTGTGGATACTTTGTGAGAAGTCATGTTTATTTTTTGAATTTCAATACCTATGTTATTTTTTCTTTTGGATCCATCTCTTCATTATATTTTATCGTATTCTAATCCTTCTTGCAATTGTCTTGAGAGTCATTGCAATAAACATTGTTGGCTTGGTGTAACAGTTTCTTTGGATATTTAAGACAATTGCTACTAAATGTTATGAATGTTTTATCAAGACTCTTACATTCTTATTCATTTGATGGACTTGGGGGACCATTGTTCTTGGGCACCTCACAATTTTTTTGATAAACAAGACCTCTCTTAATAAGAGGAGACATATGCATGTTAAGAATGTGATCTATAGATTCAATCCCTTTGTGGAAAATTTATTTGAGCTACTCCTATTCTTCTCTAAAGAAGACAAATTCCCATTCTAGTTCTTCACAAATTTCTTCCTTCTCATTTAGCTATTCTAACATAAATTCGTTCACCCAATTTTCTTCTTCTAGTTTGAATTTAAGAGAAAGAATGTATCTTCATTTAGGTTTTTGTCTTGAAGCTACTGCATGAGCTGACCTTACTTCTTTATGACGATATTTGTTTCTTTTAATTCAATTCTAAGTTCTCCATCAAATTCTATTTTTTATTCAGGGTCTTCTGCCTCAAAAATGAATAATAATTAACCCCTTTCTTCATCAACCACACTTACATTTCTTTCACTTTTGCTTTGATATTTTGTGTTAGGGTCCAACCCTAACCCATTTATTTATGTAATAAACCCAATGGGGTGAGTCATAGTCATAGTTAGTTAGATATTAAATAAATCCAGGATTAATAGTGCCAAGTGGTTGACCCGCATAGAGAAAAGGGACCACAGTTCGTTGCAAACATGCCATAGTTAATAAATAAAGTAGTTAACCCTTGTTATGCAATGGACCACTAGTAGTTATGGTTTTGGATGTATTTTAGCTATAAATAGTCTTAGTTAGTAAAGTAAATATCATTGAGTCTTATTGTAATCGAGCTCTTCTCTGCTGGAGTTTGCCCCCTTGAAGAGGCAAGTGAACATTGAATCTATTTTTGAATAACAAAATACTTTCTACTTTTCTCATTTTATTCTATGTTCTGATCTATATTTCTTTGCATTTATGGTATTCTAGAATTTCTCATAGGTTAAGAGCATAACAAGTGGTATCAAATAACTTTCCAGGGCCAGTTGTACCTCAAATTTTTGCAGAATTGTTTTTTAGGCTAGAGACATGTTCCAATGTCTTTAAACCATGGGATCTATTGTTGAGTGCATAAACATGTGGATTTGGGGAGGCATTCATGCAAGAACCACAAGAGGTGTTCATGCTTACTGGAATCCCTTGTAACCCATGTTGGTACCCCTTCGAGTAGTAGCACATTAGACAGAATCTCGCACAGACTACACTTCCACGCACCCTTGGGTATATTGAAAGCCCCTTGGGATCACCTGAAACCTAGCCTTAGATAACCCATCAGCTGTCTTGCTGCTATAGTACACTGAGAACATCACTAAGGGAGATTACTCATGCATACGATAGGATATTCGGGTAGTACAACTAAGGGTACGGTCGATCCTCCTTAGTTAGAGCCCTGAAAGATTGGGTCGAGTACCATTGTTGAACCCCTGTGTATATTGTGATTTCTAGCACCTAACACTCCTTTGTGACCATAGTTCCTTATGTTATCTGATGATCGCCCACTACCTTATCTTTTAGATAAGATCCAACAGTTGGGGTTTTGTCGCCATAGTGCAAATCAGATCTAGCAGTTGGGGTTTTGTCGTCGTTGTACAAATCAGATCTAACGATTAGGGTTCTACTGCCACCGTGCAACTCACATTCAGAAGCTATGGTTTCTAGTGTTTACCATACTCTTTGTGCATTGAGGCTTCCTGCTACTACAGTCTGGGCCTTATTTTTGCAGGACATTGGGCAAGATCAAGTTTTCTAGAATTCGACCATTGTAGTATTGATCAGTGGGGAGTAAAAATATTGGGATGCTTTCAAGAGACTTAGCCCATAAGATTCAAGATGATGAGATGATTGCAATGGTACCATTCACTTGTCAACTCAATTTTCTAGTGGTCCCAAATTTTTCCGAATCGACCTCAAGTGACCCCCGCCAATAGATTCCTGAGCTCACCTCATTCAAAGAATACTACTCTTAAGTAATTGATCAGAGTTGTGTATGGTAGGTACCAAATATCAAGTCATGGCCTATGAGAAGATCAAGAACCTTGAAAAAAGGTTGGATGAGTTCTATGGAAATATGGCCCAAAATACCTCACAACTTTCATAGCTCACCAATATGATGTAGAGCTCTCATCCGGAGGAGCATAGTGTTGATGAAAACTTCGAAGGAGAATCTACCCATCACATTCACTTCCATGGAAAGTTATTTTTCTTACTGGATTTCTTCTTCTTTTGTGCTTATAATTGAGCCTTGATTCATCATCAGTATGATTCATATTGGCATAAGGAAATTTAGATGCATACTAACCTATCCTTCCACATTCAAAGCATTTGAAAGGAATTCTACCCTTGAACTTGTTGGTTCTTCTTTTTAACTTTCAGATGAAATTTTCTTATTCTTCATTAGAGTTAGAGTCTTCTTGATTTTATTTCCTTTTCTCTTCTTTTACTACCTTGAAATACTCTTCCTTGACTACTTATTTATCCTCATTTATTCTTATCTCATATGATGAGAGAGTTCCATGAAGCTTGTCCACCATCATCTCATCAACATCTGACAGTTCTTCAAGGATTGATACTTTGGATTGAATCGTGACAGAAGGGATCTCAAAAAATTTCAAACAATAGAGCTATCTTTTACTTTTTCACCAAGACTTGCATATTGTATGTTCAAATAAAATATGAACCAATATCCTTATTTTCTTCCATTTTCAAACTATTGAATTTCCCTCTAAGAGCTTGCAACTTGACTTCTTTAACCTTGGCATCCCATTCATAATAAGTTTTTAGATTTCCTATACCTCATGGGATGACTTTCACTACATCACTTTCACGAATTCATATTCTTCCAAGCCACTTAAGATAACATGTTTAGTTGTGCATTAAATATGTAGACTTCCTTCTCTATTCATTGGAATAGTATTAGGGAATTTGTATCTGGCCTCCGCAATTGCCTAAACTTCTTCTCTCAAGGAGATGAGAAAGGTCTCCATCCTTATCTTCCAAAATTCATAGTTTTACCCATTAAACATAGGGGGCTTAACCACTACTCTATTCATGGGCATTTTCTCTTGATTTACACCTTCCAGTATTTAACTATTCTTGAAGGTAACTTTTTCTGATACCACTTGTTGGCCCAAAGATCACATTAAGAGCATGGTGAATCAGTGTGAGATAAATTTTACCATTTCATAAATTTTCATAATCAAACAATAATATAGAAATAAACCATATCCATAATCATCATATCATTAGATATAAAAATGTGTTATAAAGCTACCATCACATCAATAACACATCAAGAAGCCATCACATCACAAAAAGACACAATATTTTACATGGAAACCCATATGAGAGAAAACCACAAATTCTTCTTCTTCATATGCTTCAATTCATTACATATATTTGTAGACTATAACCTGTTGAAATCAACCACCCCCAAGAAATGCAAGTTTACACTTGTGGTAGGTTACAACCTGATTGACGAACAAACTTCAACAGTATGCAAACGACTACTCACTATAGGCTACAACCTAATTGAGACACAAACCTCAATGATGAGTGGGCTCCAACTTGATCCAAGATCCAACCTGATTAAGGCACTAACCTTAATGATGAGTAGGCTCCAACCTGATTGAGGCACTGAACTCAATAATGAGTGGGCTCCAACTTGCTCTATGATCCAACCTCAGTGGAGACACCCACCTCCTTCTTTACTTCCATATGGGCCTCTATTTCATATAATTTCTAATATGGATCCACTATCATCATTATAATTGTTAATCACTAAATCATAAGTAAAATAAAAATTTGAAAACATGGTCTGCAATCAATGTTACTCCACTTTTTGTCACAATCTGTAATCACTATTACTGCACACTTTTTTCACAATCAGCAAAAATTGTTACAATCTACAATGACTATAACTTCTTGCAAACATTGTTACTCCATGAAAACATTTCCATTATAATAATTACCAAAAACTCTCATATCCAAGATTGGCACTACCTCTCATTATATTTTCCATGCTCTACTTCAACTAATTTATCAGTTTGGTCAGTCAAACTCCATCTTGGAACCTATTTTCAACATATATCCAAAACCACTACAACCTGCTCATAAACCCTTAAAATCATGTAAAAAAGGTTATAGTCATAAATTATACATTATTAATTATTTTCATTCCTTCAATAGCATCCACCTCCAAACCTTTCACAAAGCTTCTTTTAGAATCCAATTTGGACCAATAATGAGCCCCAAAACCCATAAAAACCATATCAAGCTATATAACATAATGATTCTATAGATTTCCCCTTTTTCCCGATCTTCTACAAAATGCTCAAACTTCAACTCCAGTGCTATAGAATGTAAACCCTTGGTCTACTAAATGTCTAACAATGAAATATATGGCATTAAAAGAAAGCAAATATGACTTGACATCCACTAGGGCTCAAACCTAGTTCTTAGTAGGCATGACACGCACTCCAATCTAAATGTGCTACATGATGGTAATTACCTGATCATCTCCTTGGATCATATTATAGTTATATTTTAGTTCAAAAATAACATGGTGCAAGCCACATGTCAATGCACATTTCAAACTTGGAAAATACTATGCATTATATGCAATTAATATAATCGACATGAATATAATCTACATGGCTCATCCTTCATTGCATCTTGTTACATTAATACTCATATATACTCTTTCCACCATGGAGCTAAGTCATCATCTGAGACTTGTAATGTTTTTACCTATCCATTATGGGGTTATATCACCATCAAAGGCTTGTAATCTTAAGTTCCTTCTCACATGGGGCTAATTCATTGTCAAAGGCTTATAATGTTACACCCTATCCAGTGTAAGGATTGTTGTTAAATCTTTGTATATGTCGTGTTGACCATGGGTTCATTCATTGTGTATGCCTTGCCTTGTCCACCATGGGATGATTCATTGATCAAGGCTCGTAGTGTTTATGTATCACCCTATTCACAATGGGCTAAGTCATCATGTGAGGATTGTAGTGTTAAGAATTACACCCTATCCACCATGGGTTGAGTCATCATGTGAGACTTCAAGCGTTTATGTATAGTCCCTATCCACCATGGCTTATAGCCTATCCACTCAAATACTCCCATGAAAATACAAAAAATAATTTTCATGGTTTCCATCACTATCTATGCTCCATCATTGTAGACCTGAGAAATCAGAACAATAAAAAAGGAAAATTCATCCCTCGGTCACTCGATTTGAAACCAAGACTAATTATATACCAATGAACTATAACCACCACAAACTTGTGATTTGTGTCATGAGTGCTTTTTTCGTCAAGCACCTGACCACACACACACATATCTATGTGTGTGTGTGGGTAATCCATATGGTCATAGGGCTGATTTGGCCAACAATGGGCTGATGTCCTTGCCTTGAAGGTTGGATCTATCACCGTAATATCATTGCATATGACCATACCCTTGAGCTTTAAACTTTGTGCCAAGGTCCATGTAACCATTCCACATGATATACATAATGACATCAACATGATTTCATCTTGCCACATGGTAGCCTATGAGGGGTGACACATGTCACCCACATTTGGACTTTTAACTAATCAAAACTTACCAAAAATTCCTTCCACATGGAAGCCACTACTAGCGCCATGTCACTTGTATTGATGTCATCAACCTATATTTTATACTGATTGTATTGACAACATCATCTCATCCTACCACAATGTGTCATGTGTCAATGTATGATTGGTACATGGTGGTTGGGCTAACTGCGTAGGCGTCCATGTGTCATCATTATATTAGGGGATAGAGACATGTTAAATGTCCTGCAACTCCTGACATCATCCAACATTTCATTTGATTCTTGGAGTCATTCGATTAGTGGAAATATGCACACTCTTTAATGATTTAAACTTCATTCAAGTTCTATTGTGATCCATCATTGACCTAATCAATGAAACATGAATGCACTTGGAAGTTGCACACTATTTAACACATTAAATATGTTTTTCCCTATAGTATTGAATCCATAATTAATACTAAAATTTCAAGCAACCATAACTTCTCATCTAGGGGGATATTTTTAGAGAAGGATATACCATTGGAAAGGTAAAAATGATACCCATGTAACAATATTATTTATAGGATTATTAGAACACCATAAATACATCAAAAACTCAAATAACTTCAAGCTCCTTTAACTTCAATTTATGAGATAATGTAAGAGACATAGCTATAATACTCCTTCATAGAGGGTATTGTTGCTTCCTTAAGCATCATGAATAATAGTATTATTGTCTCAGACAACTCTTTGATATCAATTGCAGCAGTATGTGTAACACTCTTCTTTCATGCAACCCAACCAAATGTTCAAAATCCATGGGGACTTCATTCAATGAACCTCTGGCATAGAATGTCCATTCAAGGCATACTAAACAATAAACTTAATTTGACTACATATTGGAAAATTGTTAAGGGAGAGTGTCCCCTAGGGTCTTGGATTAATACCCTAGCAGAGTGGGGGTTATCTATCAATAAAAACAAGCATTCCACACAGCCATGATGCTAATATAAACAAACTATGTGAAGAGAGGTGCACCTAGGGGTCCATTGTTTGGGAAGATCCAGCTAGGGTTCAAACCCTCTTAGAGTTCCTTTTGCTCCTTCAACCTGCAAAACAACCAATTCAAGAAAGCACAACAATATATGGACTAAACATCATAAAGAAATCAACTTCATATCATATTGAAAGTTAGTTATGCATTTGAAACAATCATTCATTTGTAAATCATAACGTGGATATCATAAACATGAACAAGATTCATATCAGGAACAAGACAAGTGTTTCTTTTATTATAGATAACTAAAGTATATAAAGGAATGATTTCACCTGAGTCTTCCTTTTGCAGGCTCCAAGCGGAACCGTCCTTCGGATTCGTCCAATCTCAAGCCTTCAACAAGCTCCTTCCATAACTCACTCAAGGATATCTCAAAAAATAGAAAGACATCATAACTCAAGGAAACAAGAGTTTCTTGTAATGGGGGAAGTGCTAGAAGCACAAGGATCTTCAGACCTAATCTGGGATAATCTTAATAGAGTGATTTTTCTGTCTCTTCTCTCCTCCTTTAGGCCTTCCCATTGAAGCCTTTTTATACCTCTCCCAAAGTAGTTTTTTAGTTGGGAATTTGTTGGGAACAGTTGGGCCACAGGCACTAATAGGTAATAAACAGGTAAAACCCGTGATCTCCACCCAAAATTAAGGAGATTTATTTTTTTTAAGTGTTTTAAGACATATACGCAGGTTGGGTATACACAAACCCGCGTACACATGCATTTAGCTCAGGGAAATGTCACGTACAAGGAGTAAAACACTGTTTTTTAAGTATTTGGATTAGGTTTGGAAGGAGGGGTTGCCCTAGGCCATGAGTGCAACATCACAAACATCAAGAGTGAGATTTGGAGCTATAACAAAAATACCTCTAAAAATTACTTCATTTAACCCCTTTAAAATACAAACCTAATTCACCTTCCCAATTTAAAAAATCTCTACTTTCTCTATATATTGTAGGTATCGATTTTTTCATTAACATTTTGTATACCCCTTTATATTTATATCCCTAATATAGTGACATGATGCCTCTTTTATGACCCCATGTGCATTCTACAATGCACCTTTCTTCTTTTGATATACACTATAGAAGATGAAGGATTTAAAGGTTCAAGGAGAATATGAAGTATATGTACGAGTTAAATTAATAGAAGGGACCTTAGATCATTCTAGTTTCCAAATGTAATTTAGAAACCCAGTATGCACTGCTTCTTCTTCTATTTCTACTGAACTTGTGACATTTCCAATTGAAGGGACTCCTTCACTAGTAGATACATTCCAAAAGGATTACTATCATATTGAAGAGAGAAATTACAAGGTCAGAAGTAACAAGGAAACTCAGCTAACAACATATACAATCTTAACCTATCAAATGAAGTTTCTTTCTCCTATGGACATAGAAAGGAATAAATCGAAGTTCTCTCTTATGCATCTTCTTATTCAATCGATTCCTTCAAGACCTGACTTCAAAGTGTATTGTATAAATAATACCCTATAATACACACATTTCTATACAATATATAAAAACCCTTTACCCCCAATTATATGTTCAATATATTATTTCATCTTTTCCTAATTTTTTATGCCCCAATATGAACACATGTGGTATGGTATTACTTTGTTAGTGAAGCCCTTGTGTCAAAATATTAACTTGGAGGTAATTCTTCTTGAAAGATTCACAAGTGTTGGGAACGGGTCCCCTAGGATCAATTTTGGGGTTAAAAGCCCAAGTTTTGTATAAGAAATGTAAAGTCTCCACATTTTGTGGCCGCAGAGTGCGAAGATGTAAACAGACATCAAGGGCTTCAGCCCTTATTTTATGTAACTTGTGTTGGCTTGAAGAGATCCACCCATGGTCTTTGGACCATGGGATTGTATAAAAAAGAAAGTATTACAAGAGTAAGGTAGTTCAATTAAATCTTGATATGTTTTGAGTCATTAATGGATGTAATGGGTTTATGAGAGCTAAGAGTGAAGAGTCTTAGCATAGGAAAGAGGCTCTACAGCTGTGTGCACATAGGCCTAGGTAGAAGTATGCAGCTGAGTGCGCGGACCCCTGTAGTTGTGTGTGCAAGGCGGTTAGAGTCTGTAAAGAAGATCTGAATCATAAATAAAGAGTATTATTCTGGAATTACTTGTGTATGATGTATTTTACTTCTGTCATAAATGAACATGATTGTGTTATGATGAACACTGGGTTTATGTTTTAATGTTGTATTGATGCGCGAATCCATATGCTTTGATTTGTTATATGAACATAGCTAAGAATATATGTTTATGTGAAGATCCTCTTAATGAATGTTGAAGTTATCAGATACTTAAGCTAATATGGGTAATTATGGTAGTAAGAATAGTTATAGAAGCACATAAGTGTCTATTCCACCTATCCAGGGTACACAAAGGATGATCGTAGACCTTCGTGGAGGTCTAGAAGACAACTAAGACAAGTATATTGATAAGCCCTAAAAGGCTTATCGATCTACGTGAAGGAAGGTTTAGGGTATTAAACGACATCACTACCATCTTTGGGTGTGAAAACTTGGTTCCTGCATCCCCCCATACTACTTCGGCTGAGACTTCAGTCTATGCTCCGCGGATTTATTTTGAAAGGGCCAGTAGTGTAGGGCTTCACTTGGCTAATTAATGTTGAACCTAGGTTAGGGCCCATCAAGCCAACAATAAGTTAAGTATGCTTATTTTTTTCAAATGCCAAATCATAAAAAATGTTAGACAAATTTTATAAATGACATAGCATGCTCCTATTTGACTTGAAGATATCAAAGACTCTAGGACTTGGAAATATGGAATAACTATCCTACCCATTGCATATGTATGGGGGTTGTTTCCTAGCTAGAAGTCACATTTCCATTCATAGTAACAACAATGAAATGGATTATGAAGTATCAAATTTCCACTCAAAATGTATTAATGCATTTTGATCATATCTCCCAAGTTTCACTTCATAATATGTGTTGTAATGTTATCCATACTCATAATAAGAGGCACTTAAAACATATTATTTTCCTTTCTTCTTGGAGGTTAACTTATTTTTGTGGCTCCCTTAGTGGGATTTCGTTTTCTATGTATCAACTACTTTATATTATGGCCAACCGTATAATGTGTGTCCTCAAAGAAATGCGTTTTCTTGAAATACTTTAATGTATTGTGAATATTAGTGCTTTCTAGGTGAGAGTGTCCTTTCATGAAAATAATAGTAGCGAGTAAGTTACTTTCTATGTATATGTGAATAATAGTCATGGTCATTTATAAGGAGGTATGTTTCTAGTTGACAATACTTAGTATCACATAAGGGGCGATGTGGCAATGATCATCATGGGAGGCACTTATATAGAGAAATTATTTTCCATTTTTCTTGGCGACTTAGTATTTTTTTGTGGCTCCCTAGGAGGGATGTCATTTCAATGTCTAGCCTACTTTATGTGTTGTAATTATGATGCATGTGTTGTACTTGATGGCAACCTACTTGTAGAAGACCAGTAACTAGTTGAATCTACAGGACAGATCAGAGGTGACAGAGTGATGGAATAGAGACAAATCTATAGGTCAAAGGTGACAGAATGATGGAAGAGAATACTGGTAAAAGGTTTGATACAGGTATATTATTAGTGTGTGTTGTCCTTGATATTTGATGAATGAACTAATTGAAAAACGTATAAATAGGATGTGATAGAATGCATGGAATTTGTGTTTACAGATGTGACAAAATGCAAGGCAGTTCAAAGAGATTAGTTCAGAAGTAATGTATGATGGAAAATCACATTATAAACAGGTCAATTCAAAGGTAACAGGGCAATCGTACAGAAGAACAAGATGTTGGAACAAAGGACTACATATCAGAATCAAGAAGTTGAAGAAAAAGGATGTTTGCAGGTATTTTAAGTTGTATACCCAGGTTCATTGTACAAAAAGAGCGTATACACACGGGTTCACTGTACAAAAAGAGCTTATACGTATGCACACACTTTCACAAGAGGAAAAGTGCATATGGGATGAAAAATTAAGGAAATTAAGGTGAAAGAATAACAAGGGTCAATACCATGGTATTAGCCCACAATATTGAGTAGAGTAACAATTATTAGATCCCTTATAAGAATACCACAGGTTTTAAGTGTTTCTTTGGTCCGAGGTATTGAGAAAGGATAAAACTATATAAGGAGGAGAAGATCAAAGGGATAATTGCACAAGTAATGAATATCTTATGAAGTGTTAGATCAAAAGAAAGTATGCATGTTATGGGTTTCTAATGCTTTTCTTGATCTAGACTAAGTATGCACCTAAGTTTTTGATGATCGATGAGATCTAATGATGGATTAGGATCATAATGACTTATCATTATGAGATCTAAAAATGGATAGGCTAGATCTGAGTGCTAACAAATGTTTGTGCTTTAAATGCTATGATATGGGTATACCTGAATATTGGAATAGCTACGAAGTTATAAGTTTTTATCTGTAGACATGTACGCTAGTTCGCCTTGGTGAACGCGTGTATACATGCTCGTTCGGTACGTCCAAGTAGCGTATGCAAAAGAAAAGCCTGTTGTTCAAAGATGACTGATCTATCTAATCAGTGCTGATGTTTTACTATTGTCTATCAATGATGTCTTCTTAGATCTGAAAGTAGAACTAAATGCATAATGAGATTGAGTCTGATTGATTGATTGATTAAGTGAGAAGGGTGATCTTTGCTGTTGTATGTTTAGATATCTATAATTTGACAGTTGATCTTCAGATTCTTACTGGTTGGTATAGTTTTGATTCAGAGTTGTTTATGATTCAGTAATTTTGGAGGTGTTATCACTCCAGGAAACTCTCCTAGGTTGTAGATCAGAGATGCCTGGTAACATGTAATCCTCAATATTTTTCGCTAAACTATTGGAATATATGATTGTTTGGATCAAGTTAAATAACCATTTCAGCTCTATTCTCACTCAAGACGTGCATGAACACCCTCAACAACACAAGGCTTTAGACAACAAATGCTCAATAGTTTGTAGATTTAATGGATAGATGGAGAATACTAACAGTACCAGTAGATTGCATACATGAACATATATGAATGGCTAGCTACAGGTGGCAAAGAAGCTTGCTAATCTAATATATCAAAGCAGAGATAAGATGACAATTATCTGGCCTTACACACATAAAAAACTTGAACAAAGTGCTCAAGTGTAAGCATAGAACAACATAAAGGGAATGGAAATTGAACATTTAATGGAAAAATAAGCTTATATTTCTAAGAATGAAGATGATAATCTTGAACAAACAGAGGAGGAATAATCTCCAAAATTTGAACCCTTATTACATATAGTTTTCTACTTTTTATAGGCCCTTTACAATTCTCTTGAGCTCTCTAAAAGGCTCAGAGTCTTAACCTTGTCTGATTTATCCCTTAACCATTTGATTCCCTCAATAGGAAGGCATGGCTCGAAGTTTTTCTCTTTCTCGCAGAGGAATAACCACATTCAGATATTTTGGGTGTGGTGGTAGGGAGCTCTCTCTTGACAGAGATGCCCACAATCTCTTCTATTGATTTCGGCTGTGTCGCACTGTAGATACCCATGATATTTTTATTTTAGGCTAGTTGGGTAGGCTTTGTTGCACTGTAGATGCCTCTCGGCCTCATTTTCTCTTCAAACTATTTAATAATGAGTGTTTTATGTTTTACACCGAAACTATTGTAATGTTGTAAACTCCTACCAATGTTTGTTCCTTTTGGACTTTAAAAGTCCTCAAAAATGATTTATTTACCCATCGGGTCCACCTTTTGGGTAGATGTCACCTATCACAGATGGCTCAGTCCCTTTGTTCTCTTCATATTTTTGCAATATGGCGAAAACCTTAAAAGACATGAAAAACCGGTCTTTGTGGACCTGAAAACATATATATATATATATATATATATATATATATATATATATATATATATATATATATTTCACCTTTGAAACACATTGGGTCAGACTTCATCGCTATTGGCGCTGCCAAGGTTCCTATGTATTTCGTTAAATAACGAAATATATGAAGAATTCATTACAAAATTCTTGGGTGTGGACTTGAAATATCATGGAATATCATTCACAATGTCGTCGAGTCCGGCCTTATTGCATCACACATAGGAATATGTGAAGGCCCCACCCATTTGGTCAACACCGATGCGATAATGTGATGCGATATGATCACAATCGCATATCGCTATACGTAAAGGCCCTGCCCCTTTGGTCTTCTCGATCTGTGATCCACCGATGTGATTTGGGCCATTGATCCACATATGCAATTGACGGTCCTCATTTAATCGTCAATCACCATCCAAATCACCCCATGTTTTGCACCGATTTGACTCTGTCGATGTGACCCGCTGATTAGATCTGGGTCATTGACCGGCGTATACGATTGATGGTCCTCGTTTAATCGCCGATCGCCATCACATTTCCCCATGGTCTGCGCCGATTTGCCTCCGCCGATGCGACCCGCTGATTAGATCTAATGGTTGTTGTGCCTTCTCACTTTAAGCCTATGATTTTGGAATTTTAATGGTTTTCAAGATTTTCCTGCCTCCCGATAGCGTATTTCCTCCCCTTTAAGGGCTTTCCTCTTTTGACCATTTTGATTTCGAACGACCCTTAAGAGGATTTTGAAAAATCTTGGAGCACACTTGGATCCTTTCGGATAATTCTTAAGAAAGTTTGGAGACATTTAGGACATATATGGATCCATTTTTGGGCCGTTTGCCTCCAAGGCTAACATTGGCTCCTTCTGGGGATGAAAGCCTTCCTGTGAGGTTTCAAGAACTACAGATCAATGCCTTTCCTGTAAAAACAAAATTTAAATATTCCTTCTAGTGTTCCATTGGGCATGGAGTCTTTTTAGCATAAAAATAAAAACTGAAAGAAAGGCATATTTACAATACAAAGGCTTTAAGGTCTTAAATGAAATAGAGTTTCAAGAACCGCCCATTTACTAGGCTACCAAATGCATCTTCTCCTTCCAGATTGTGCAGGATGAACGTATTGTTGTGTCGAACTTGAGAAATGACAAAAGGACCTGTCCATAAGGACTCAAACTTGCCATGATTACCTCTCTTTTCTTTAAATGCATCCCATTTAAGCACCCAATCACCAACTTGGAACTTATCTACTTTTTCCTTCTTTTCAAAAGTTTCTTTGATTGCCTTCTGATGAGACTTTGATTTATCAACCAACTGCTCTCTTATCTGATGTAGTTCAACCAGGTTATTCACTCTTCTTACCATATCATTCTCTTCATCTTGTTCTTCTTGCAAGAACTTAGCCACAGGGAGGATGAGCTGGATGGGGAAAACAACATCAACACCATAAACCAATTTTAATGGAGAATTACCTATGGAATTTTTGATGGTAACTCGGTCAGCCCATAGTTCAATCTCTAGCTTAGAATCCCAACTCTTTTTGTTGTCCTCTAACAACTTTTTGATTACCCTTACCAGGCTCTTGTTACATGATTCCGCCAGGCCATTTCCTTGAGGATAATATGAGGTAGAATGCACCACTTGAATGCCCATGGATTCAATCGTGTCCGTCAATTCTTTTTCCTTGAATTTTGATGCATTATCAGTGACTAGTTTGGTTGGGCAACCAAATCTAGTGAAAATATTCTCATTCATGAACTTTATGACAACTTGATGACTGGCATTCTTAGTGGATATAGCCTCAATCCACTTGGTGAAATAATCAGTGGCTACTAAGATCCATTTTTGTTGGTCACTGGAATGTGGGTTGATCTCACCTATAAATTCCAAGCCCCACTGCTAGAAGGGACCATTGACATGTATTGGATTTGAGGGCAGATATTTTAGATGTTGTCTTCCCGCAAACCTCTGACATTTGTCACAAGATTTTACAAAAGAAAACACATTGGAGAAAAAAGTAGGCCAATAATATCCAGCCCTCAAGATTTTGTGAGTTGTGGTTTTATAATAATGATGCCCTTCACAGATGCTAGAATGAAACTGGTGTATAACCTCCAAAGACTGTTCTTTATCTAGACACCTCAAGAGGATTCCTAATGGGTCTTTCCAATAAAGCAGATTTTTATTAATGTAGAACTTGGTTGTTTTGAGTTTAAGGAATAAACTCTTGACTTGAGCTAAGTCCTAGAGGGACTTCTAACTTTTGAAAAAAATGAACTATGCTTTAATACCATTCACATGTGACTAGATTTTCAGCCAAAGACTAATCCTGCTCTTGCTCTTTTGTTGCTCCTTCTACTTGCTCATAATTTGAATTTAGACCCATGGAATTTATATCTAACAAGCTGAAATTTTCTTCAACCATAAGTTTAGCCAAGCCCTGGCCTTTGACAAGCTTAGTGGGCTTCACCTCTATGTTAAACTCTATGAATTTTGCAATCCATTTAGCTCTCTTCCCATCAATATCTGGCTGAGTTAAGACATCCTTTACTGAGACTGAAGGTACATATGCAACTACTTTGGAATGCAGAATATAAATTATGAGTGCCCTTAAAGACTTTATAAGAGCGTAAGCTTGTTTTTCAATAAGGTCATACCTTAGTTCAGCACCCCTTAAAGTTTCGTTGAAAAAGGCCATAGGGTTCTCTATGCCTTCATCATTTTTCTGCAATAGAACTTCTGCAAGTGTATCATAAGAGGCAAAAAAGAAGATACAAAACTCCTTAGTGTAATCTAGGCTGACTAGAGTGGGAGCTTCCATGATAGCATGCTTGATGGCTTCAAAAGAGCTTCTTGAAGCATCTGTCCATTTTACTTCCACTCGTTTCTTCAGCATCGAAGTGATGTGCTTTACAAGCTCTGCAAAGTTTGGAATGAACCTCCTTACGAAGTTAATCTTACCCAAGAAGGATTGAATGTCCATTTTTGACCTTGAGATGGACAATGTCTGAATGGCTTGAACCCTGGCTGGATCAATCTTGACACCTTAATTAGAAGCAATATGTCCCAGAAGTTTTCCTTCTTCTAGAGAAAACTGTGACTTCTTTGGGTTGACTGAAATTCCAAACTGCCTGCACTTTAGGAAGACCTTCTTCAAATGTTGTAAATGGTCTTTGTGGTTGCTAGAGAAGACTGTTATGTCATCTAGATAAATAAGGACAAACTTGTCCTTCTTTCCCATGAAGGCTATGTCCATGGCCCTTTGAAAGGTAGCGCCAGCATTCATCAGTCCAAAAGGCATCTTGGACTACATGAAAGTGCCCCAAGGAGTAGTGAAGGTAGTATTTTCCTGATCTTCAGGGTGTACAACAATCTGATTGTAACCTATAAATACATATAAGAAAGATATGAATCTAGCCCCTGAAACTCTTTGCAGCAAGTATTCCTATAGGTTTTAATCCTGTACAGAAATTACCTGCATACGAATTCTAAAACACCAAAAATAAACAATGCGAGAGCATAACACATAAAACACATATACACAGGGATTTTCCCCTGGATCCCAAAATGAGACTACAAGCTTGATTTTTCATTATGTTCTTTTCAATGTTATAATACATATTTATACATGCCGAAGCATCCAATACCATGGACCGTAAAACCATTGTGTCCAAAAACATGTGCAAAAATCATGCACAAAACCATAGGTAGGTCCGCCCATCCTAACATAGGGTCCAAAATTTTCAGGGGTGCTGCCCTGGACCCCATAAAGTGGGGTTACGGGTATGCCTCAAACCCCTTGTGACCCCCCCCCCCCGCACGCCACTACACAATTAGCGCAACGAAGGGGGGCTCCCCCCCCCTCTAATGCCCCAGTTAACTACGTGGGCTAGTCGTGGAAAGAATATAACACAACCCAACATTCTCCCACTTGTTGTTTTCTTTCCACTGGGGGCCACAAGAGAGCGTAGTCATTTTTCCAGCCCTGAAATGCCCATTGTCTCTCTACACCAACAGAAATTCTCAAAGCTCATAGATTTTGTTAATGCATCTGCAGTATTCTTCAAAGAGTCCACCTTTACCAGCAACACTTTTTTGTCTTCTATCATATCCCTCACAAATTGATATTGAACATCAATGTGCTTTGTCTTTGAATGATATGTGGGGTTCTTTGCCAAGAAAATTGCACTTTGGCTATCACAGTCTATCCTTATAGCTCCCTGTACTAACCCCATACTTGAACACAATCTCTACAACCAAACTGCTTCCTTGCTTGCATGAGTGGCTACCATGTATTCTGCATCTATAGTTGATAGTGCCACTACAGATTGTTTCTTACTCATCCAACTGAATGCACCTCCAAATACGTTAAACACATACCCACTTGAAGATCTTCTCTAATCCAGATCTCCAACCGAGTCTGCATCAACAAAGCCACAAATATCCAACATTCTGTCCAATCCTAATCTTCCTTGGTAGCACAAACCATAATCACTAGTGCCATGCAAATACCTGAAAACCCGCTTCACTGTTGTCCAATGCTCCTTCCCTGGTTTTGACATAAACCTATTCAATACTCCCACTGCATATGCAATGTCTAGTCTAGTACAGACAATTGCATACATTAGGATACGGACTGCACTTGCATATGGAACACGGGACATGTCCTCTTCCTATTCTTGTGTCTTGGGACACTGTTCAGCAGATAACCTCACACCTACAGGAATAGGAATCTTCACCGATCTACTATCCTGCATATTAAACCTCTGCAGTATTGTCTCGACATACTTCGTCTAGTTTAACCAGAGCTTCCTCTTTGCCTGATCTCTTTTAATTTCCATGCCCAAAATATAGTTTGCAGCACCAATATATTTCATGTCGAATTTGGAGAACAATTCAATCTTCAAATCTTGGATAATTTCTTTTTCATTTCCAACCAGCAACATATCATCCACATACAAGACCATATAAATAACATGATCACCAGTTAATTTAAAATACACACAGTGATATACTTTTCTTTTGGTGAAGCCAAGTCCCCGTAAAAATGTATCCAATTTCTAATACCACATCCTTGGTGACTGTTTTAACCCATACAAAGACTTCTTTAACTTGCATACCAGTTCTTTCTTACCCTTCACCACAAAGCCTTAAGGTTGCTTCATGTATATTTCCTCTTCTAGATCCCCGTGAAGAAATGTTGTCTTCACATCCATCTGTTCTACCTCAAAATCAAAAGCAGTAGCAACAGATAAAAGTAATATAATAGAAGTTACCTTGGCAATAGGAGAAAAAATATCACAAAAATCAATTCCCGGCACTTGGGAATAACCTTTTGCTACCAACTGAGCTTTGTATTTCTCCACTTTCCTTCTACATTTGTCTTCTTCTTGAACACCCATTTGTTGCCAATGGGTTTCCTTCCAGCCAGAAACTCCAGCAGATCCCAAGCCTCATTTTTGTGCAAAGATGCCATTTCATCAACCATGGCCTCTTTCCAGAGTTTTCCATCCTCTAAATCTACTACTTCCTTCACAGTTCTGGGATCATCGTCAGTAATAGATAAAGCAAAATTTGAACAGAAAGTAGATGGACTATACCTTTCTGGCTACCTTCTTTCTCGAACTGATCTTCTCACACCCAGAGTTTGTGGCTCTTCATCTTCTTATTCCTCCTTTGCTGTAGAGTCTGATTCTTCCTCCTTAACCTCAAACTCTATCTTCTCAGGTTCCTTTGGTTGGACTTCATGTTTAGTAACATCTTTTACCTCTCTGAACATCACATCTTGGTTGTACACAACCTTCTGTGTGACTGGGTTCCAAAGCTTATACCCCTTTAAACCATCCTTATACCCAATAAAGATGCACTTTTCAGATTTACTATCCAACTTGGTTCATTTCTCCTTTGGAACATGTACTTATGCATCACATCCAAATACCCTCAAATGTGAAAGAGAGGGTTTCTTACCAGTCCATACCTCTTGTGGAGTCTTATCCTACAACACTGATGAAGGTGACATGTTGACCAGGTAACATGCAGTATCCACCGCCTCTGCCCAGAATTCATGTCTTAACTCGGCACCACTGAGCATGCTTCTTGCCCTTTCCATCAACATCTCATTCATTCTTTCTGCAACTCCATTTTGCTGAGGTGTATATGGAGTAGTCTTCTATCGTGCAATACCACACTTCTTACAGAATTCTTCAAACTCCTTGCAGCAAAACTCTCCACCATTATCTTTCCTCAGCACCCTTATCTTTTTCTCTGTCTAATTTTCATTGAGAGCCTTAAATTCTTTAAACCTGTCAAAGGCTTTAGATTTTTTCTTAAGGAAATATATCCATGTATTCCTTGAGAAGTCATCTATAATTGATACATAGTACATAGACTTACCTAGTGATGGAACCTTCATAGGTCCATACACATCATTGTGCACAAGTTCTAATATCTATTTCGCCCTCTTACTACCAGAGGGGAAACTCACCTGATTCTTCTTCCCAACACAATTTTCACAGAAATCAAAATCCAGAGAACTATTACTCATACCTTCTACCATACCTTTACTATGAAGTATTCAAAGGCCCTTCCCTCCAATATGTCCAAGCCTTTGATGCCACAACATGGTCTTCTCTCCAGAGACCACTAGATTTTCTGCTCCACTTTCAGGAACTACAGAACTGTTGCACCCATCAATAACAGTGCTACCTTGCAGCTTGTACAGAGTTCCAATTCGAGCTCCCCGCATAAATACCAGTTCTTCCTGAACCATTTTGTAGGTATCCTTCTCAAACACTGTATTTACACCTGTGTCATCCAGCTTACTTATAGAAATTAGATTTCTGGCTAATGCAGGAATATGCAAAACACCCAGAAGTGTTCTAACCCTTCCACCTTATAACTTCGACTTTAATTTCCCATGACCAATGATTCTAGCCTTCCTATCATCCCCTAAGAAGACATCACCACCATTGTATTTCTCATACTCGCAGAACCACTCTCTATGGGGAGTGAAGTGAAAGGATGAACCTGAGTCAATAAACCATGCCTCATGATCTACATGTGTACTTGAAGAAGCCAAGTACACAGCCCCACCTTCATCTGAGGTGGTTTTTTCCTCTACAAAAGGAACATCATTAGATCCCTTTCCTTTATCAGGAGATTTAGATTTACAGTCCCTTTTGTAGTGCCCTTCCTTTCCATATTTCCACCACACCACATTTACAGGTTTTCCTGGAGAATTAGATCTCCCTCTAGATTTAGATCTCCCACTCAATGACTTATTTTTGTTTCAGTTCTGGGACCATCCTCGTACAGAAAAGAAATCACCATTCTAGCTCTCCATATTTTTCCGTCTCATCTCCTCCGCCAGCAAGGATGAGACTATCTCATCAAACTGCAAGGCAGTTGCATTGCTAGCTATTGCAATAACCAGACTATCCCACGAATCTGGTAGAGAACACAACAAACTGATCCACTTATCTTCATCTAAAATTTTATTATCAACAGATGTTAGTTGACTTACCATAGTATTAAATGCATGTAGATGCTCTATCACTGAGTCTTCATCTTTCATCCTCAGGTTATACAACTTTTTCCACAGGAACAGTTTATTCACCAGAGACTTAGATTGGTACAAAGTCCCTAACTTGTCCCACAAAGCCTTCACTGTAGCTTCCCCTGATACATTCAGCAATACTAAATCTGAGACACACAATCGTATTGTGCTCTTTGCCTTCCGATCCAACTTCTTACATTCTTCATTGGACACTCTCGTTGGTTTAGTAGCCAGATCCACAACAATCCACTGATCTTCATCCACCAATAGATCCTCCATCTTGAGTTTCCACAACTCAAAACTCTGACCATTAAATTTCTCGATCTCTATCTTCCCACTGCTCGCCATCTTCTTTCACCACCAGAATCGATCTCGCAGATCTACCACTGAACAGGGTCTACCACAGGCCCGAGCGAAACCCCTTAGCAACAAAGGCATCCCCTTGAAGCCAAAACTGCTCTGGTACCAATTGTAGGTTTTAACCCCGTACAGAAATTACCTGCATACGAATTCTAAAACGCAGAAAATAAACAATGCGAGAGCATAACACATAAAACACATATACACAGAGATTTTCCCCTGGATCTCAAAACCAGGACTACCAGCTTGATTTTTCATTATGTTCCTTTCAATTTTATAATACATGTTTATACATGTTGAAGCATCCAACACCATGGACTGTAAAACTATCGCGTCCAAAAACATGTGCGAAAATTATGCACAAAACCATAGGTGGGCCCGCCCATCCTAACATAGGGTCCAAAACCAAAATTTTCTGGGGCGCTGCCCTGGACCCCATAAAGTTGGGTTACGAATATGCCTCAAGCTCCCTGTGATCGCGCCTCCCCCACTACACAATCATCGCAACGAAGGGGGGCTCCGCTCCCCCTCTAACCCCCCAGTTAACTACGTGGGCTAGTCATGTAAAGAATATAACACAACCCAACAGTTCCATCTTAGGCAGGGGATAGTTATCTTTTTTAGAGCACGTGTTTAGATTTCTGAAGTCAACACAAAGCCTGATTTCTCCATTTTTCTTTCTTACTACCACAAGGTTAGCTATCCATTTTGAATACCTTAGGGGCACTATAATTTTCACATCCAATACCTTCTTGATCTATTTCTCAATCAAAGGCAATAAGAGAGGGCTGATAGGTCTTAGCTTTTGCTTAAAATGGGCAGTATTCTTTTCCAATGGGATCTTATGCTGAATGATGTCTGCGTCATAGGTTTTAAGATCGTTGTATTCCCAGGAAAAAATGTCAGTGAATTGCCTCATAAGGGTGCAATACTCAGAATTCTGGGTAGAGGAAAAATTCGCAGACAGATTTAAGTTTTTTGAATGGGTTGGGCTCCCTATAATATGTTTACGAACAGTAGATTCATTTTCTTTTTTGGCGGGCTTATATGGCACATTGTTTTGATCAAAAAGCTTCTCTAAAGGAACCAATACTTTTGGTATGTAATTACTAGGTAGTTGGATGATGCTTCCTCGGTCGATCTTGATTTTTAGATTGGGCTAGCCTCATTCTCCCATGACTTCATTTTCCTAATCGATGTGCGTTTCAAAAACTTCCTCCACGACTTGAAAAAATCTGTTAATTTTCTCATCGTATTCAAAAACCCTCCAATATTTGACATTGTCAGGCAGAGACGGTTTGTATTTTACCTGAACTTCGTATGTCAATTTAGGAGGCAAAGGAGGAATAAACATGCTAGCAGAGACAGCGAGGGAGTCGACAAACTGGTTCTTCATTCTTGGAATATAAGAAATGCTGAAATCATTAACAGAATCCTTGAGCCTTGATACATCATCTTTGTATGCCTTCAGCCTTGGTTTCTTAGCTTGGAATGCTTTATTTACTTGTTGAATAATGAGGTCTGCGTCTCCAAACACTTTCAAACCTTTGATACCCATTTCTTTAGTAGCGCTTAAGCCCAGAATTAAAGCTTCATATTTTGTGATATTTCTTGTGACCTAAAAGGTTAATTTGAAAGATAAATGAATGTATTCCTGTGTTGGGGACACAAGGACCACACCTCTCCCTGCAGCTTCTTTAGAGCAAGCCCCATCAAAAAACATATCCCAAAACCGTGGGTTTTCTTCCTCAGTGATCTGGCAAAATGGTTTCCTGAGCTGTTTGGAAGCCAACAGAGATTCTTCAATATTAAGAATACAAGCTCCAAACTTAGTGTTGATAGCATATATGGGATGATTGGTAGGACAAATCATTTTGTAATGATCCACCTAGTCTCTTGATCCAACCTCTGGAAAGTAACATGCCAAACTTAGGAGGTACATATGCTACCACAATGTCCATCATCATTCTTTTCATAGGAAGCTGAGACAAAGTGATGGCTAGGTCCTTGATTAACCCTAGAAATTTCACTTTTCTAGAGTCAAAAGAAAACAGGTCATGATAAGACTTAGTGATGTCAAGACCCAACTCATCCATGACAGCCTTCGGCATTAGATTATGGCTGGCTCCAGTGTCCAAAAGGCAGTATGAAGGATTTTATCATTAATATCAGAGAGACATATAATGATGGGGAGCTATCTTCACAGTTTTCAATCATTGGGCTGAGGATAACAGCCGGCTTGTCATCTTGCAGATTTACATAGTCAGTAGAGGGTTGGATGGCTTTAGGTTCAAGGACCTCGAGGATGGATCTTTTGAAGGACTCATTCTTCACTAGTTCAATCAGAGGCATAGGTATTCTTAGCTTCTGAATTTCTAGTTGCAAACTGAAAGGAGAAGGGGACTTGTCGAGGCCTCTTACCTCATAAGCTGGAGCTTTGAGGATGATGGGATCAACTGCTAGTTGTTTTTTATTATTGGCTTGCGGTACTATATGGACAACAACTCTTTGAATAGGAGTTTCCTTGGAATTATTTATCTTTGACCTTAAATTATATCTTTGCTGATCTATAGCTTGTAGAATAGCTTCACCATCCCATTCCTAGCTAATCTGGTCATTGCATAATGACTTTTCGTATGCATTTGAGGTCAAAAAGGAAGCATTGCCTTTGTCTTCTAGACAATGGATCTCATCATCTTCTTCGAATTTCTCTTCCTCCATGACTGCATTCTAGAAAGGAGCCTTCACCCTTTGATCTTCATTTGCATTTTTGTTTCTTTTCAAAATCTTCAACTGCTCATTCGTTCTTCTATATGGATTTGGATTTGGATTTCCTGGGCAAAGGTACTAGGCATTATTCCTTTCCCTAGTTGCTACTCAACCTTCAATTTAGAGATTTTAGTGGCTAATGACTCGATCATTTTGGTCATTTTATCTATCTTAGGATCATAGGATGATGAAGACTCACCCCTCTGTCTTCTTCTATCAACATTTCCCTTGAGTTTCTCAGCAGCCATGATGTTTGATTCCACTTCCATGGCTGCATCTTGCATGTCAACCAAAGTAGCACATCGCCTCTCTCTCAACAGTAGGCAGAAGTCAGAATCAAAAGCACTGGCATACGGTTAAACCTTTTATTGAAATCAAATAGCAACTCACCATTTTCTCTCTTTAAGTTTCCAAACTTAGTGTGGTAGTAGGGGAGGTCCTTTTTATCCCCCCAATGCTTTAGGAAACCATCATCTAAAGCTTCGATATCTGCTATAGATCTAGGGGTTAGTTCTCTAAACCATTTTCTAGCCTCTCCATCTAGTCTTTGGACAAAGACTCTCATCCACACATCATCTTCACTAATGTCCAGATTATCAGCATAGCTATAGAATGACTCAAGATGTTCTTCAGCAGTAACACCTTCAGTCCTAGTGAACTTAGGCCTATATTTCCAATATTCTCCAGTAGGCATGGCATTCAAAGGAGTGGGGAGTATTAGAGGTCCATATCTAGTAGCTATGATTCTTTCCATTTTGGTAGGTGCTTGTGGACCTACCATAGCTGTGGTAGCTAATAGAGTACTGGCAGTTTGAATGATAGAGGGCTAAGGAGTGACTGACAGAACTAAAGGAGTATGATGGATAGGAGGTGAGGTTTCCTTTGGGCTTAAAGCAAAAGGAGAACCTAAAGAATAAGGAGCTTTATGAATCTCTGAGAGTTTTTCTTCACCTATAGTATTAGATGCTATACTCTCAACATGTATTTGTTCTATTACAAGACTTTCTTGTAGAGATATAGGAGGTTGTTTAGGTTTAGCTGAACCTAATGCTCTTTTTTGTAATACCTTTCTCTCTTTGATGATTTTTTCAGGATCAGGTACTGGGTTAGCATGTAGCTTTTGAGGATTTCTCTGAGTATGCCTCACAAACTAAGCCAGAACTATGAAGTGCAGTCACCAAGAGGTTTTTCCTTCAGTAGAGTCGCCAGATAGATGATTACAACCAAAAATGTGCCCAGACTTTGTCTATCATTAAAGCTGGATCTCTGTCATTTCCCAGGGAAGCTGAGCTTTAGTTTCCTTTCCCTGGCAATGATGCCAATTATGTTATCACTCCAGGAAACTCTCCTAGGTTGTATATTGGAGATGCCTAGTAACATGTAATCTTCAATATTGTTCTCTGAACTATTGGAATAAATGATGGTTTGGATCAAGTTAGATAACCATTTCAGCTCTATTCTCACTCAAGACATGCATGAACACCCTCAACAACACAAGGATTTAGACTAGAAATGCTCAATAGTTTGTAAATTTAATGGACAAATGGAGAATATTGACAGTACCAGCAAATTGCATACATGAACATATATGAATGGCTAGTTACAGGCAGCAAAGAAGCTTGCTAATCTAATATATCAAAGTAGAGATAAGATGATAGTTATTCGGCCTTACACACATAGAAAACCTGAACAAATTATTCAAGTGTAAGCGTAGAATGGCATAAAGGGAATGGACATTGAACATCTAATGGAAAAAAAAGCTTATATTTCTAAGAATGAAGATGAGAAGCTTGAATAAACAGAGGAGGAATAATCTCCAAAAGTTGAACCCTTGTTACATCTAGTTTTTTACCTTTTATAGGCCCTCTATAATGCTCCTGAGCTCTCTAGAAGGCTCGGAGTCTTAGCCTTGTTTGACTTGTCCCTTAACGATTTGATTCCCTCAATAAGTAGGCATGGCTTGGAGGTTTTTCTCTTTCTGACAGAGGAATAACCGTATTTAGATATTTTGGGTGCGTTGGCAGGGAGCTCTCTCTTGACAGAGATGCCCATAATCTCTTCTATTGATTTTAGCTATGTCGCACTGTAGATGCCCATGATATTTTTATTTCAGGCTAGTTGGGCATGCTTTGTTTCACTGTAGATGCCTCTCGGCTTGATTTTCTATTCAAATTGTTTAATAATGAGTGTTTTATGTTTTACACAGAAACTAATGTAATGCTATAAACTCCCACCAATGTTTGTTCCTTTCGAACTTTAAAAGTTCTCAAAAATGATTTATTTACCCATCGGGTCCGCCCTTTGTGTCACTGTCACCTATCGTAGATGGCCCGGTCCCTTTGTTCTCTTCGTATTTTTGCAATATGGTGAAAACCTTAAAAAAATGAACAACTGGTCTTTGTGGACCTAAAAAATATATATATATATTTCACCTCTGAAACACATCGAGTCCGAACTTCATCACTATCAGTGCTGCCAAGGTTCCTATGTATTTCGTTAAATAACGAAATATATGAAGAATTCATTACAAAATGCTTGGGCATGAAATTGAAATATTATGGAATATCATTCACAATGTCGTTGATTCCAACCTTATCGCATCACACATAGGAATATGTAAAGGCCCCGCCCCTTTGGTCAGCACCGATGCAATAATGCGATGCGATTTGATCGCAATCACATATCGCTATATGTAAAGGCCCTGCCCCTTTGTTCTTCCCGATCTGCGATCCACCGATGTGATTTGGGCCATTGATCTATGTATGCGATTGATGGTCCTTGTTTAATCACCATAGACATTGCCCCATGCTCTACGCTGATTTGCCTCAGCCGATGCGACCCGCTGATTAGATCTAGGCTGTTGATCAGCCAGATCTAACGACTGTTGTGCCGTCTCACTTTAAACCTATGATTTTTGAATTTTAATGGTTTTCAAGCGTTTCCTACCTCTCGATAGTGTATTTCCTCCCCTTTAAGGGCTTTCCTCCTTCGACCTTTTTGATTTCGAACAACCCTTAAGAGGATTTTGAAGAATCTTGGAGCACACTTGGATCCTTTGGGATAATTCTTAAGCAAGTTTGGAGACTTTTAGGACATACATGGATCCCGTTTTGGGTTGTTTGCCTCCAAGGCTAATAGGATGTATACACAGGTTTTGTTAATGGAAGTAGCCTATACATTCTGAAACATGATTTTTGAGGTTACAGTTGGTTCTGGTTGTTGATGCAGTGTTTTGGGTTCAGATCCATATACTGGTTACAGTGATCTGTCTGTTCTAGTTGATTGATTGAATTTTGATTAAGGTTTCAATGAATGGTTGATTCAGTTGTGTCAGAGGTTCAATGATTGTTTGATTCAGTGTGTCAGAGGTTTGAATGATTGATTGGTTCAATTATGGTTGACTTAGATATTGATGGTTGGGATTCAATGATTAGTTGATGCAGATTATTTGTTGGATGTATTACGGTGGTGATTCATTTTGAGATTCAATGTTACTAATGGGTCAAGTGTGAAAAATTGATGAAATGAGGTCTTCATATTGTGTTGTTTTATACCAGGAATATCTAGTCTGAAAATTTATGAAACGTGGTCCTAGGAGGAAGAGAGAAGGCCATAGCCTTCTGTAGGCCGGTGCCTACGTACTAGTAAACATATTGGCTAGTACAAGAGCTAGGGGGTTATATCTCCCTTCCATTAGAAGCTAGAAAATGAGAGAAGGTTGTAGCCTTCTGTAGGTGAGTGCCTGCGTACTGCTATGAGTCTACACCAATACAAGATTATAAACCAATTTTCTTTATATTAAGAAGATATAGATGACAACAACAAGTGGTTTTTATCCCGCATTGGGTTTCCACCTTAAGTCTTGGTGTTCATGTGTGTTGCGTATGTGTTATGGTTTATTATGTTATTACTGCACATAGTTACTGTATAATAAGATACTGATGCACTTATTAAAGATCAACACATGATAAATTAACTAAAACATAAGTTCTCTAGGTATGCGTTGGTTTCATTAATCAGAGTAGTGTGCATATGCAATTTCACTTCACTAAAGTGGTGTATATAAATATGATTAGGAAATGAAAGATTATTGAATTGTAAATACTAATTCACCCCGCCTCTCAGTATTATTTCCAACATTATGGGCACCCCTATTATGCTTATAAATGTTTTAGTGGCTCGATTGTAGGGGAAGAACATATTTTTGTTGAATTCTCTTTTCCTACACAAGTTGAATTTTGTGTGTGCAAAGGTGATAAACAAGATGTTGGATTTGGGTCATTTATAAAGTAGTTGGATTTCATTTTTCAATTGTTTTCACTCAACAATAAATGATAGGTTTTTCTTAATCATTCTCATTTGGTAAGGAACCTATAAGCAAACATTCTTCCACTCTAATTGGGAGGTTAAGGGCTCATTTCAACTTCCTCATCATATTTACATTGTCGATGAGAGTGTCATTTCATGCGAATAATAGCATTAAGTTATGTTTGGGTCTATGTGAAAAAAAAATATGGTGGTTTGTAGGGTGGTATGCTTCTAGTTTGCAATATTTTCCACTTAATATCACATGAGAGGCAATGTGTCAATTATCATCATGGGAGGAACTTATATAGAGAAATACTCTTCCATTTTTCTTGGAGGCTTAGTGTTTTCTTATAGCTCTCTAAGAGGGATCATATTTTAATATATATCCTAATTTATGTCCACCCTTATTATCCTTATCCATTTTTGAGTGTTCTAGTTGAAAGTCTAGATCATAATCTTTTTGAAATTTCTTTACCTACACAAGTGGAATTTTGTGTGTATAAAGGTGGTAAATGATTTAGGTTAGCATTATAATTTGACTTGGGTCATATATAAAGTAGTTGGATTTTAATTTTCCATTGTTTTCACTTATGTTAGGTAAGAATCATTTCTTGGCCATTGTTGTTTGGGAAGGCACCTATAAGAAAACATTTTTCCACTCTACTTGGGAAGTTAAGGGCTTGTTTCAACTCCCTCCTTAAATTTTGCTTGCAAGTTGGTTATGAGGATAATTTCTTGGTTGAAATACTTTGATGAATTATAGATGTTCCATTAATGAAAGTGTCATTAGTTTTTGTTCATGTGAACAATGGTCATGGGCCATTTGTAGGGATGATGATTTATAGTTCACAACCACCTACACTTAACACATGAGCAGTAATGTGGTAGTGCTCATCATTGCAGGAACTTATATAAACAAATGATTTGTTGATATTGATTGGAGAATAATGTTTGTTTGTGGCTCACTAAGAGGCCTTTCCTTTTCAATGTGTTAGATACTCTAGGCCATTCTTATTGTTCTTGTCCCTTTTTCAATGGCTCAGTTGAAATGATGGTTTGTGTTCCCATTGGCATTTCTTTTTTTTAGAAAAGTGGCGATTTGTAAATACAAAGGTGGTGTATGAGTTTGGTTAACATAAGCATTGGTATTGGGTCCTTGTTAAGGTGGTTGGATTTCCATTATCCATCATTTACACTCATTGATTGATTAGGTAGTTGGTAGTTATGATGATTTAGGTAGGTACCAAGAAAAAAATTGTATTTCATCGTACTTTGGAGGTTCAAGTATCATTTAGACTCCTTAAGAGGGACCACCTTTTGCAATCTACCATTGAATTTGCATCACATGTGGGTTATGATGCTAGTGTTTTTATTTAAAATATTTGATGTATTGTATATGTGTCATTATTTTATCAATGGAAGTGTCATTTCATACCAATAGTTGTGTTGAGTAAGCTATTTGTCAAGTCCTTATAAACAATGTATGTAAGTCATTTTTAGGGATTCTAGCTTCTAGTTTTTGACACTCCCCGGTTAATAGCACATGAGTAATAATGCGGTAATTCTCGTCATGGGATGCACTTATATAAATAAATTATTTATCACTCTTCGAGGAGTATTATCATTTCTTTGTGGTTCCATAAGAAGGATTTCCTTCTCAAGGTGTCACCTACTTGATGTCTATCCCTATTGTTCTTGTCCTCTTTTTAGTGGCTTGGTTGAAAGGATAGAGTGTATTTTCCTTAACATTTTTTTTGCATAAGCAAAGGGCATTTTATCCATGCATATATGCTAAGTAAGATATGTTTCCATGAACATAAACCTCAAGTAATTTTCAAAGTGGCTTCCAATTTTCCACCATTTATAATTAATAATAAATAAGTTAATTGTTGTTTGTGCTCATTTGAGGATGTGCCTATAAAAAAAAGTTTTTCCATTATATCATTGAAATTCAAGCTTCAGTTTGAACCATAAAATGGATTGTATTTTGTAATATCATATTGAAATTGTATTAAAATTATGTTATGGGTTAGTGAGTAACTTGAATTACTAAAACAATTATTGTAGCTATGACTTTTTATATCAAAGGAAGTTCCATTGCATGTGAATGGTAGTGGTAAACAAGCTGATTTTTTAGCCCACCTAAAATAAACTAACAACTATTCAAAAGGTCATTTTATTTCACTTTTATTTCTTATTCACTCAAAAAAATATGAGTTATAGTGTTTGAGCATGGTAGGTTTCAATTGTGTATTAGTCAATAATTTTCAACCCTCCATGTGTTATCTAAGGATTAAAAAAATCAACAAAATTTCTACTTGCCTACACATGCTTGAAAAAATGATAGCATTTCCCGTTTTATTTCAATCCGTGTAGTAGTAAGAAAAATGTTGTTAATTTTACACATCACTAGAGGATTGAAGAAATCCCCCATTATTATGCTTACTCATACATGATTGAAATAAAAGATGCAATATTAAACAATTAAGAAAAAAAGAAACTTAGTAATGTAATTTTTCCTATTTTATTTTCAACCATGTATTCATGAAACATTTCAAATCCTCTGTGCATTACAAAATGTCTCGAAATGTTTCGTAGTTTTTTTTATATATATAATCAACAACATCAATGTTGTAAATTGGTTAGATAAAAAAAATAAATCTAAATTCCAATAACATATTTTCTAACACTGATAAAATTTAAACAAAAGAAGTTAAAATTTAGTTATATAAATTTACAATTTATCTTGTAAAAAGAAACCATCTGCCTCTTAACAAGATTCCATGTCAAAGTAGATATTAGGTCTAGTTTTGATTGTGGTGGTTGTTGGAGCCTAGATCGACCTCAGGCTGAAGGGAGGCAATCCTAGGATAACCACAAACCACGCTTAACCTGGTAGCTAGCCCTACCAGGTATGGAGAGGGCTCTTTCCTTGTCAATCTAAGTTGAGATGATTGAATTAAATATGGATTTTAGGCTAGGTATAGTAGATCTAGGGTTTTGGTTGATTTTGAGGTTTTGTAGATTTCAAGAAATCAAGTCAAAATTGCAGGGTGTTCTGTGGGGCGAGGTAGGCAGGTGTTTTGGCACTTGGAATTGAGTGAGATGGTAGGTCTAAGACTGGTGAAGAGATGAAGAGGGCATGCAAGGATCATGAGTCCTCTTCAAATAGCTGAAAACATCAATAACTAAATGTATTCCCAAGGCAGAGCACTGTTACCAATGTATTCTACCTATCTATCTTGATTTCATTTAGTTAAGAAGAATGAAATAGATTTTGGCACATATACACATGAGAAAAAATAATGACAGAAGGAGAAACAATGCAAAAACACATTACCACAAGAATCCCACAAAAATAGCTACAAATCTTGGTTTATTTCCTTGCCAAACTACTGTAGAGATGTACAATGTAGCTTAAAGCATCCATAAGAGTCCAACCTTTACAAATGACTAAGAAAGTACATAATATAGGCATAAAACAACTCATGCTAACCATCATGGGTCGAATCCATGAGAAGATGGGTGGTTTCAACCATTTCTAAACTAAGAATAGGAATCTAGGCAATGGAACAACTTGCCTCTAAAACCATGGAAACTGATTCATTCAACCCCAAACCACCTCAAAATGATGAATCTAACCTCTAGAGTCATTTTACAATTACACTTACATAGCATTGCATAATTTACACTCATAAATTCATCCAATATGAAAGAAAAAGTCAACCTGTAGAAAAACTAGGCGAAATTTTGATTTTTTAAGCAAAACTTGCCAAATTCATCCTATGCGCAGTGCCACTGTTCCTATTGCAGCGTCTTTTCAGACGTAGTTTTGGAGGCCTTCCCCTTGACCAAATTGAGCCCAAGATAGCTTGTTGGAAAGGTATTCGTGTCTAGTTTCTAGAACATCTTGAACTTTTTTATTTGGAGCTCATTTTCACCCTCAAAAGTGGAATATCCCAAGGCTGGCTGCTTCTTGTGTGTCCAAAAAGTGGCAGAGAGGGCATTTCTTGATGGTTTTTTGACCTTTAGGTGACCTATATTTGCTCCAAATTCGCTGAAAATTTCTTGGTTTGCTTTTTTTTTTTTATGATAAATCCAAATATGCAAGCCATTCTTCCAACAAGTGCCCCATGGCTCTGTGCACCTATTGCAATTTCCTGTGTTGAATATTTCTATTCGCAAGCCACTGATTCTATGCGCAGTGCCGCTTTTAGACCGAGTTTTGGAGGCCTTCCCTGTGTCCAAATTGGGTGCAGAATAGCTTAATGGAAATATTGTCGTGTCTACTTTCTAGAACATATTTAGCTTTTCAATTTGGACTTCATTTACACTATGAAACGTCAAGTCTCCCAAGACTTGTCAAAATGTACAAAATGAGACTGCCTAAATGTAGAGTGTTGTTACAGTCAACTTTTGAAGGCCTTCCTCAAATCCAAATTGAGCTCATGATAGCTCATTGGAAATCTCGTTGTGTCTAGCTATCGTTTGACTCATAAAGAAATTCATTTGGCCAACCAGGCTAGGAGAAATATTGATTTTACCAATGTCACTCCAGAGGTGTAGCAACCCTCTTGATGCAACTGTATTTTTGACATTTCTCTAAAACCGTGACACCTGTGTAAAAAGTGAAGGAGTTTTTCTTCCTTGGTCTATTGTGGACAAAAACCTCTCTCATGTTTTCCAAATTCATTTTTTCTTGCTCAGAAACAAAAACCCTAGGAGAGGGAAATGAGCCTTACCTGAGCACAACTGAAGCACAAACAAGGTGTAAAATGACCCATTGGAACCTGAAATGATGATGAAAACCTTTTGAATGATGGTACACTCAGCCGAATGGTGACATGGACCAACATTTGGAAAACTTTGAAAGGAGTGAAAACAAATCCTAGACCTAATACCCAGTGACCAAATTTTACTTGAAGACTCACTGAAATGACAAAATTTGACCTTGACACCCTAAAATCACTTTGTAAGAGCATGTTTGATCACTAGAGGAAGGTTGCAAAGACTGACTCTAACAGTTGTCTCAAATATTCTCAAATTCCTACAAACAATAAATTGAGGTTGTAGATTTTGTAACTATGCAAATAAATAAGGCCTTCAAAACTACTTTAATTTTCTTAATAAAAAATAAGGATTTCAATCATGAATTTGACCTCAAAGAGGTTGAAAGCTCTCATGAGTTATGGCCTTAAATATTAAGGGTTCACTCGACCCGTGTGTTCGCACCAATATGCTCCACTCATGAAGGATGTCTCGAGCATCTAATTCCAAAATACCCCAAAGGCCCACTTTTGGCAAAACGCTCATAAGAATACAAGTCATAGACATGCTTGGGTAATGGGAAAAACCCATGGGGGCGAGCCTCTAAGTCCAGAAGGTTCTAACAGCCAATTTCAACAAAAGGCTCATAATAATACAAGTCATAGGGATGCTTCGGCAATGGGAAAAATTTGCAGGGCTTCATTGGGTGAGAATTACCATGCTACATACTTACATATTGGGGGATATATATTGAGAAAAAAATGACATAATATATTGAGCCTATAATATGGGTTAAAGGATTTTTCTATGTTGTGTATTAAAAATAAAGCTCAAAGCTAATTAAAAATTATAAATGGGTACAAAAATGGATACCTACAATATCTAGTGAAAGTAGGGGTCTTTTAAATTGGGAAGGTGTATTGGGTTCGTATTGGTAGGGGATTAAATAAAATAACCTTTAGAGGTATTTTCCAATATGTAGTCAAATTAAGGGTATTGTTTAGTATGTCACAAACGTACATGCTACGTCAAAGGTTCATTGAGTGAAGCCCCATGGTAAAACACCATCTAGCACGCAAGCATCAACACCAACTCCTCTATGAAGTTTGGTTTTCCAAAGCTTTTTTCTGATGAGATTCATTCCCAACTAACAAAATTTAAAGAATGGAGGTATTTGTAGTACCAAGCTTATCTTGTCCACTTATTTATCCACCAGAATTATTTCCACCTCGAAAACCTAAACCTTGATATGGTGGATGAACATAATGCCATAGTACTTGTTTATGAGTGGTTATCCATGGTTAGAAAACCCTAAAATAACCAAGGCTTCTTCAAATATATGTCGTCTTTCATGTCAATTGTCTATACCTTGTTGCATGGTGAACCATTACCCAGAGCTCCCCAATTCCTTAGGGAGAAGTTATAGCTCACTCCTGATACCATAATAGGTGGTTGGTACATTTTCCAAGAATATACAATCATCATAGTTATGGGTTCAAATACAAACCTTACCAATTACCAACATTCTTCTGTCATTGCATCTTTGTATTGGAGTAAATTAGACAAAGGTTTGGAAGCAATGATGTATTTTTCACATCCAAGAAGGCGGTTGTAACTTTTCACCTCCCTCATGAGGTAGGCCCATTTGTGGTTAATTCAAGGAATCCCTTAGATCTCGTGGAGATGATATTCCATAGTTTTGATTTCCCTCAAGTAGGAGCATGCAAGTATGAGCCTATTAACATCATTTATGAGAGGAGAAAAGATAAATGTTAGATGATCCAAAAATACAAATTTTATCATAGGTTATAAAATTAGAATAAAATAATTATTAATTTAAGATATTAAATTAATAATTATTATTCTAGAATGTTTAATTATTTAATGGAGACTTTTAGAATTAGCATATTGTTGTAACTAGATATGACTCTCCAAATGTGTAGTATCTTAGGCTCTATTATAGGAGATTAGTTAGCTAGTTGGTTTGAATAGCATTTATTGTAAATGGACACTTGTTATTTAATAAGTGATCCATAATTAGAGGTAGTTAGGACATGGAGCTTATATATAGCTCATTGCAAGAGTGTTTGGTTGTTCGGGTGTAAACTCTTGCAAAATCAATTATGTAATTGTTTTTTTCTTATTAATAAAATTACGTGTCTGAGGACACTTCTGCCATTATTGTGGTATCAGAGCTCCAGTAATGCTGCAGTTGATTTGGGGAAGAGATTCCAGCAGTTGATTTGAGGAGGAGATTCCAGCTCTATCAGATCGTGGAAAAACTCAACTCCGTTGAAGTGATCAGCAAAAGATGGTCTGGTGGATCCTAATCTGATGAGATGCAAGCATGAACACGCAATTCTCCACTGATAAGTACAGAACCCATAACGGGCCCTGCAAACACCTGGCAGCCCTTCACTCTATGAATAAACAGTGCCCTCAACTGACCCCGGAGATAAATTTTACAATTCACCAAGTCTGATAACACAAAATTCCCATCTTTAGAAGCATCCAGATCATTAACCAGAACCATTCCTTCCTTGTTTCGGAAACCAGGAGCAAAATAGTTGTCTTCCAGTTATCCAAAGATATGACCTTTTTCACCGCCCAAAAGGAGACAGCCATTTTTTGGTGAGGCTATTTGGTGAGACGAAAGATCGTATGGGAAACTGCATAAATCTTCAATAAAGAAATGGCTTGCTCTATTTCGATGAAAGACCATCATTAGATCGATTCTCGAGGTCAACGTGCTGGTCTGTATAGACTTGTCAATTATTGACTGCAGACTTCTCTTGCTGCGATACACTGATATCTCTAAAAACTTCTGTTTCATTTGAGACAGAGTTCCACGCAAATTGCTGGCATTTTTTGTTGCAGAGAGAATTGCTTTGAACAAACCATTGTTTTTATGCACTTGTTCCAATCCGTCAATGCCAACTGCAAGATACACATTTGATCTGATTTGGCATAATAATACATGGTGTATGTGGAGATCTGAGCCTGGAGAACTACATTGAAGATCTGATTGTTGGGGTTGCATTAAGAAAGCAGTTTGCAGTAGATGCATGGCGAATACGTTGCTGAATCTAACCTGGAGTTAAAGCAAAAGCCATTGTAGGAGGTCTTTGGTTTGAATCAATTCAGCAGTCGATCCAACGTTTTACAAGTAAAAAGATCCAGCGAGCATTTGACAAGTGAAAAGATCCAGCGTTCGACAGTTTTTTTTTAAAGGTGAATCTTTGCTGGAGAGAGAAGGAATATTTTTTATTTTGTAATGTTAATGAAGTGATAAGTGGAGTTTTGTTTTTTTTTAATGGAGTGATAAGGTGTAATTATATTTTGAAATTTTGTATTTTAGTGGAGAAATAAGGTGCAATAGCAATTTGTAATTTTTGGAGCAATAAGGAGTTTTTTTTTTGTAATTTTTCGAAGGAGATAAATGTAACTCAAAGTAATTTTACTTTGAGGGGGGGTAATTTTTTTTACCAGGTTGTGCAAAAGCACCATTGTAAAAAGTCAAATTTTGAAAGTTGCCCTGTAAAAATTTGAGAAATTGACTAGAGCCAAGTGCAAAGCTCAGTCAATATTCTTCCTGTTTTGACGACTATTCGAGGGTCAAGGCCAAGCACCGATAGATCGTGTTTTTTGCGTGGTGTGTTGTGTTGACTATCTTGTCCTTTCTGTTCTGCTTCTTGGTGCGTCTCTTCATCGCTAAAAATGTCTAAGTTGATTAACTTATTTTCTGATTCCGACAAACTTGAAGGCACCAAATCTTATAAAACGTGGCATCGTCTTATTGAAATCACACTCATTTACAATGAATTATGGAAAGGAATATGTGATGGAGATGTAAAGCCGAATAAACCCACAGATGCAGATGCACTGGCAAAATGGGAAATCAAGAATGCTAAAGCCTTAGCTCTTATTAAATCTTCTGTAAATGATGAAATGTATGTACATATAGAAAATGCTACAGATGCATGGACTGCCTTGAAAACTTTTAAAGACCTCTTTGATACTCAGCCTGAATCAAAGAAGGTTGATCTACAGTTAAAATTGTTGCAACAAAAATTAACTGAAGATGGTGATATTCTTGAATATCTCTCCAGACTTAAGAATATGAAGCAGGAAATTATTAATGCTAGTTTTCCCGCAATTGATGATAGCTTTATGGTCACAATTGTAATTGCTGGGCTTCCTTCTTCCTATACGCATTTTTTAGAGACTTTACAAGTCACTGGGAAATTAGAAAAACTAAAGTTTGATGAACTTTGTGAAATGTTAAGTCAACATGATAAAACTTTTGGGAAGAAGAAGAAAGTTGGTGAAGATGTTTTTCTCACAGAAGCCAGCACAAGTAAGTCATCAGCAGATAGTTCTCGAGGAAGAGGCAGATCGAATCAGCATCAAGCAGCACATAATCGAGGTCGAAGCCAAAGCAGAGGCAACAATTTTAACAGAGGAGGAAGAAATAATTTTCAAGGTAGAGGAAACAACCAAGGAAGAGGAAATTTTCAAGGACAAGGATATAATAGTCAAGGTATAGGACAATCTCAAAATAGAGGTCAAAGTAGAGGCAGAGGACAATCTTCAGGACGAGGAAGAGACTTAAGTCAAATTGTGTGTCGAAGATGTAACAAAGTTGGCCATTATGCTGAAGATTGTCGAACTTCACTTAATAAAATTCCCAAGTTTCAGCAGCATTCAGCACAATTTGCAAATGATCAAGATGAAGACAGCTCAGAATATGTTTTTACTTCCTCACCAGCATCACAAATTTCATCTCATCTTCGAAGTGACTATGATGATGCCTGGATCTTGGATTCTGGGGCAACTCAACACATGACATGTCGACGTGATTTTTTCTGGAATTTTCAAGAATGCCAACTTAATTCAATTTTTCTTGCTGATGATACAAAACATACTCCTTATGGAAAAGGAGTCGTAAAAGTTTTTCTCCCTGACATTGGAGAAAAATTGATTTCCAATGTATGGTATGTACCCAGTTTCAAGAAAAATTTGCTCTCTTTAGTCACGATTCGACAAGCAGGACATCAGGTGATTATGGAAGATGGTTTAGTGAAGATTAATTCAGTGAAACAGAACTTGAAAACAGTTATGACAGGTTATGAAGATGGAAAATTGTTATGGATGAAAGGGACAGTTATTCCAAGGCATTATGATTTTGCAGGGGCAGTGACTACAGGTATTTCACCTATCAGACTATGGCATGTAAGATATGGACATTTGAATTTTGAGAGTCTTTCTCAATTGCAGAAACAAGGAATGGTTAAAGGACTTCCCACATTCAAAAGGGAAAATGAAAAATGTGAAGCTTGCATTTATGGCAAACAAAATCGAGAAAGTTTTCCAACAAGTTCATGGCGTGCAAACAGGCGGCTACAACTAGTTCACAGTGATGTTTGTGGTCCACTACAAACTTCATTTGGTGGTTGCAAATATTTCTTACTATTCATTGATGATTTCAGCAGAATTACTTGGGTTTACTTCTTGAAGAACAAGTCAGAAGCATTTGATAAGTTTAAACTTTTTCGCCAACTTGTTGAAAATGAAGTCAAAGAAAAGATAGGTACTCGCAGGACGGATAATGGGGGAGAATTCACTTCAAATGAATTCAAAACTTATTGCAGTTAAAATGGCATAAGACGACATCTCACTAATGTTTACACTCCACAGCAAAATGGAGTAGTCGAAAGAATGAATCGCACTTTTTTAGGAATGGCGAGATCCATGTTAACCTTCAAGAGGTTAAGTCCAACATATTGGGCGGAAGCAATACATACAGCTGTCTACTTAAGAAACAGATCTCCAACTGCTTCTTTAGACGGAATCACACCTTATGAAGCTTGGTTTGGTTTCAAACCTCGAATTAAACATCTTAGAGTTTTTGGGTCAGTGTGTTATTCCTTAGTTCCGAAGGAAAAACGAACTAAGCTTGACTCAAGAAGTTTAAAATGCACAATGATAGGCTATTCTGATGAGAAGAAAGGGTATCGTCTTTTGACCAATGGAAAATTCATTGTGATGAGGGATGTCATTTTTGATGAAACAGAGAGTAAGAGTGCTGAAGAAATTGAAAATCTTCTTCACAAATTAGAAACTAAGGGAAGTAAAAGAAATGGAAAAATGCAAAGTCAACCAACTTCACCAAATTGGTATGAACTTGATTTTCCTTCCTCTGGCGATGAGTCATCCAGTCCATCTACATCAACAACATCATCTGGGTCTTCTAGCAGTTCATCTGCATCTCCAAGCAGCAGCAGTTCTTCAGACAGTGAGTCTCCACATTCTTCACCTGAACGACGTACATCAGTTTATATTAATCCTCTTTACAATGATGGGGACTTTACATAAGCACAAACAAGTGAGCACCAACTTCCGAAATGGGCAGTTCAACTTTTGAAAGATGTAAAGCCTGATGAACAGAATAAAACTGGCACCAGAAGGGCACATAGAAGTGAAGGCAATTTTGCCTTGATAGCAAATGATTTTACTAAACCTTCCACATACAAAGAGGCAATAAAACATAAATAATGGCAACAGGCTATGGTTGAATAATATAAAGCAGTAATTGATAACAACACTTGGAAACTTGTTGATTGTCCAGCAAATGTTAAACCCATAGGATGCAAATGGGTTTACAGAATTAAGTATAATCAGAAGGGTGAACTTGAAAAATATAAAGCACGACTTGTCGCAAAGGGTTTTGCGCAGCAGGAAGGCATTGATTATGAAGAAACCTTTGCTCCAACAGCCAAATGGAACACCATCCGATTAACACTTGCATTGGTCGCTCAAAAAGGATGGAAAGTTCATCAAATGGATGTGAAAAGTGCTTTTCTCAACGGGGATTTACAAGACGACGTGTATATGACCCAACCACCAGGTTTTGAAGTGGAAGGACAAGAACATAAAGTCTGCAAATTGATCAAGGCTTTATATGGGTTAAAACAAGCTCCCCGAGCCTGGTATGCAAATATGGATGATTACCTTAAGAAAGTTGGTTTTCAACGAAGTGAATCTGATGATACTTTGTATGTGCGACATCAGGGCAAATATCTGGTAATTCTTGTTATGTATGTAGATGATTTGATCATCACTAGCAATCATGATGATCATATTGCACAGGTCAAAAAGGAGTTACATGCAGGTTTTAAGATGACAGATTTGGGATTACTTCACTATTATCTTGGAGTTGAAGTCTTCCAACATCCACATCATATTTTCATTTCTCAGAGTAAGTATGCCGCAGAGGTTCTTCAGTGATTTGGCCTGCAAGATTGCAAGCCCGTTCTCACCCCCATGGAGCAAAACTTGAAACTTTCAAAATTTGAAGGGGGGGAAAGGTGGACAATACAACTTACAGACAATTGATTGGTAGCTTGATTTATTTGACAAATACTCGTCCTGATCTATCTTATGCAGTCAGTATTCTTTCACATTTTATGCAGGAACCACTAGACAGCCACTGGAATGCAGCCAGAAGAGTTCTTAGATATATCCAAGGAACAAAAGATTTTGGTCTTCTTTACACAAAGACTAAAATTTTGTACTTGGTGGATATTCTGATGCCGACTTTGCTGGGAGTATTGATGATCGCACATCAACATCAGGTTATTTAATGAATATGGGGTCAGTAGAAGTATTTTGGAGTTGTAAAAAACAAGCTACAGTGGCCACTTCTTCAGCAGAAGCAGAGTACATTTCAGCATGGGAAGCAGCATGTGAAATTGTTTGGTTGCGCCGAATTTTGCAGGACTTGGGCATTTCTCAGGGAGAAGCTACATCATTGTTCATTGACAGCCAGTCAGCCATCAAACTTGCCAAGAACCCAGTTTTTCATTCAAAGACAAAGCATGTGGACACCAAGTATCATCATATCAGGTCTCTCATTGCCAAAGATGTCCTCAAACCAGTTTATTGTCCTTCCGAAGATCAGATCTCTGACATTTTCACAAAACCGCTTGGCAGAATAAAATTTACTAAGTTTAGGGATGAACTTGGTATCTGTTGTAATGTATCTTTGGATCATAGGGGGTAATGTTAGATGATCCAAAAATACAAATTTTATCATAGGTTATAAAATTAGAATAAAATAATTATTAATTTAAGATATTAAATTAATAATTATTATTCTAGAATGTTTAATTATTTAATGGAGACTTTTAGAATTAGCATATTGTTGTAACTAGATATGACTCTCCAAATGTGTCGTATCTTAGGCTCTATTATAGGAGATTAGTTAGCTAGTTGGTTTGAATAGCATTTATTGTAAATGGACACTTGTTATTTAATAAGTGATCCATAATTAGAGGTAGTTAGGACATGGAGCTTATAAATAGCTCATTGCAAGAGTGTTTGTTTGTTCGGGTGTAAACTCTTGCAAAATCAATTATGCAATTGTTTTTTTATGATTAATAAAATTACGTGTCTGAGGACACTTCTGCCATTAATAAAGACAAAGAAAATTATAAGCATGGCCCAAATCCCCTAGTATAGGAATCTGCTAACAAATGTACTTAGGAAGAAGCCAAAGAAATTTTACATATTTTTGAATCAATTATATCCTGACTCTCGGGGAGGAAAAGGGCCACTTCAGAACCCATGGATATTAATCAAGGGTAGGAGCCTAGCTCCAAGAAAGCTAGGGGAGAAGAAGTGGAAGGAGATGATTATGATGAGGATGAAAAAGAGACAGAGTCACAGGCATTAGTGTTGTATAGCAGCTAGCTAGAAGACTAGTTAAAACAAGCCTTCACCATTGGACATATGCCCTTTGCTATGAAAACATATTAAGCAATAGTGTCAGGCGAGGTACCCAAGCATAGACAGGGGTCAGTGATAGAAAATTTTCAATAGATGGCTAAGAAAGAAACCAAAGAGAGGAAGAAAGGCATAAGGATAGAAGAAAATTGACAACTTCCATAGATGCAGGTTGAGAGTGTGTTGGAGCATGTGAGAGGAGTCTTCAATTTGGAGGTGTTGTAGTCCAAGGTGGGTATAATTAAATCCATGGATTCTTATGAAGTTCATCAAATGTCCTTGCTAGTAGCTCATATTCCATCCTCAAATATCATGGAACTTAATATGCATGTGACTCATATGGTGCATAGAACTAATGCCACATCCAAGAAGTTACAGGAATTATACAATAAGGCAAGAAACTAGTTGAAGTGTGAAAGGTTGGTATGCAAAACAAAGGAAAATGAAGATAAAAAACCTGGAGTATAAAACCATGCACCTAACTACATATCCTCGTGATTTGAAGCAGTATAAACCAATGTTGAAGGACAAGGACATGGAGATAACCTCCATGAAAAAGAAACTAAAGATTATATTTGCACACCCCATGCAAAAAAATTAGTTGGAAGAGGTGGACAAAGAGAACAAGGAGCTAAGGCAAAAGCTCCATGGTGCACTAATTAAGAATAAGGAATACAAGGATCAAGTTGTCCTACTTGAGGCACAAGTGCAAGTGATGAATGGAAAGACAGGTGAGATTTCTTAGTCCCACCAAGCCCCTGATATTCCAGTCGAGAAAGTGGAATAGATGACAATATCATAGGATGCCAAAAAATTTCATGTTTTACTCTCTAATCGAGAGTACGAGTTGAAGAAACATAAAGAGCAGCTAAAGTTCAAAAACATAGAATTGTGCCAGAGATAGGAAAATGGTTAAAAGATTGAAACTGAACTAGAGCTTTTAAGGAGGAAACATCCAAGTAAATCTTGTTTTAAGGGTTCCAGAGGAATCAAATGGGACTAGATAATGAAGACAGTGGACAAGAATTGGGATCATATGGAACTAATTCAGGAGAAAATACACAATGTCAAGAGAGCCAATAGAGAGATGAATGTAATTAAGAATAATATTGATGGCTTCCCCACCAAGGAAGTAGTGATAATATATTTACTTAATCATAATCCTAGGGAGGATGTCATGAAGGAAAATATTCATAAATCTAGAATGGAATAAAGAAAATAATATGAAAAGGAAACTTAAATTTGTGACATTGGTAAAGAAGAGAGCAGAGGAACTAGAAAAGGAAGTACAAGGCTTCAAGGATAAATGTGACATTATGTAAAAGAAGAAATTTGCAACATTCTTTGATGATAATGGGCATTAATATTCCATGGAGTCCCTCATGAAGAGTATAATTGAGATTAGAAATGGTCAGAAAGGATTTGGGGAAGAGGACCATGCCCTGCAAGGAAAATACATCATAAAATGATATGGAGATCATTTTGAAGTCTTTTTCATGCTAAAGAACCTCTTTAAGGAACAAGGAAAAGTGGATTATGATGCAATTACAAATATGGATGGATCCATATTAGATGCCTAGGCATGTGATGTTCCTTTTGGAAGGGAGTGGAAGGGTTTGATGGATCTATATAAATTTTCCACCTAAAGGGGACCTGTATAGTCTTATATTCGGGGATCAATGCCACAAGTGTCTTTGGAAGAAGAAAGCTCTATTTCTAGGCCACTATAGTAGCAACAAGCGCAACAACAGTTGTAGCCACAAGTGACAACTCAGTAAAGGTGACCCACGCCAGTGACCCAACCAAGGTAATGTGCAACCTTGAAGTGCCTAAGGAAGAGAGAGAAAGCACCCAATGCATGAGAAAGAAAGAGAGAGACAAGTCCACAATAGCAAAAGCAGGTGGGACCCACCTTATAACTCACACATTTCTGGAAACGTCTAGAAGAAGTTAGTTACAAAACAACAATATTTTTTTGTAAATATTGTTGGCTTGAGAGGCTTCGACCCATGTTCAGAGTTAGTTGTGCTAATCAACAAAACCCAACACTATCATCCCTTTCGGTAAAAAACCGCATAGGATAGGTTGTAGTCTCACCTGAAGCAGTATTGGGGATGATAGAACAAAGTTTCTGCATCCAGAGGGCTATGTGATGTGTTTTCTACAGATCTATGGCTTATCTTGACCTTGATGAACCCTAACCCTTGAAGCCTAGAATTTATAGTAAATAATAGTTAACATATTTACGTCCTTCATCAATTGCACTAAAAATGTATAACATCATCGAAATAAGTAGATCTACATCTTCGCGAATCTATTAAGTACTTTTCTTGATCAAATGCATTCAACAATTCATAAATACAACAACTTCATAAATAAACAGTAATACACAGTTACACAGATATTACTTCAAATTATGTCTTTATTATGCTTCAAATTCTCAAATACAAACTCTTTCCAATCGATCATCTGCAAGTGAGGGTACTCCTGTAGTGAGGTCCACATTTCCATTGTCTACTCAGAAGAAGCCAATCTCATCCAGACATACATCAATCGTTAATGCTCACACTTAAACACAAAATCTCAAGATAATATCTTTGGACACAAAGTGTTCGAATGTGGAGCAGGATGTTGTATTGATAGACCTTTTTGAATTCAAATCCATCAATTCCCTCCAAATCTCCCTCATAATACCCTTTTGGCAGAGTATTTCCAAAGATATTATCCTTAAATGTTTTTGCCCCACTCCCTTTAACAGAAAAATAGCCATCATCTACAGTGCTTCAAATGGTCACTTTGTGTCCAGGCTACGCGAGACCCACCTTGCTAGTGAAACTCCTTCATTGTAACCCCCACTTTCACCTTTCTCTTAACCATTGCACGACCCATTCCCTTCGCCAAACTTTTATTCTGGTAGTGTAGTTTATAGTCCCGCACTTCCTTGCAACTTCCTAAAGTACTAAGACTACCCTGCTTCCACATAGTCATCGCAAGGGGTGGGATCACCCCTATACAACTTCAACGTCTACCATTGATTCTTCTTGGAAATAGCTCCCCATTCAGCTTCGCGAGCTAAAATAAACCTCCATGTGTAATTTCTTTAACAATGTATGGTCCCAACCAATGCATCTAAAACTTCCTAGAGAATTTAGTAAACTCGCTATCATACAACATTACTAAATCTCCATTTTTAAAGTTTTGCTACTTAATGTGGCAATCATGCCATGAATTTTCTCTAACCTTATGCACCTGCTGATGAAAGCCTGCCAAGAATCGCTATTCTTCTAACTCAAGTATCTATACAAGGCGTTCTTCCATTATATCCCGATCTACCATCTCCGTCACTGTAGCAATCCTCCAACTGGGCACTATGTATTCCATTGACATCACCAATTATTTTCCATAAACCAATTGAAATGGTGCATGTCCAGTCAACTTCTTACATGTCATTCTATATGCCCAAAGAAAAACTGGTATCCACACATCACAATCATTCCTGTTCACATTATAGATCTTCATCAAATCATTCTACTGGATCTTATCAAAATCTTCAATTGTTCCATTTTCTTGAGGATGGTATGTGTGCTTTTCTAATGATACATATGAAATTCTTCTAGCAAAGCAAGAATTGTTTCATTCAGGAAATGTCAACCCCTATCACTTATCAAAATATTAGGACAACAAAACCTAGACAGAATGTATTCAAAAATAAACTTCATAGTTGTAGCGGCACTGCAATCCTTCACGGGTTGTGCATTAGCCCACCTAGTCAAGTATTATGTTGTCGTGATGATGTAGATCACTATTTTCTTCTTTCCTAGTGGCTAAATAGGCCCCACAAAATCTATTTTCCATTTGTCAAATGCATGTAACAAGACTCACGGGTTCAACATAATTTCATCACGTCATGACATCTTCCCAGTCTTCTGACAGACCTCACATACCATACAATACTCCTTTGAATCCTTGTGCACAGTTTTCCACCACAACCCAACTCGTAGGATCTTTGGCATAGTCATTTTTCCAACATAATGTCCTTCAACAACTCCTCCAAGTGCTTTGGCAAGGATACTTTGTCTTTCATAATCCAGCACATATCTGCGCAAAACTTCATCCATCCCCATTTTGTACAAGTGCCCTGAAATTATGGAGAATTCCACAACCCTGACCACCAATTCTTTCTTTTTTTGTGTCGTATAACCATATGGGGCTACACCCATAAACATGAATTAGATTATGTGTGAAAAACATTCATTGGCAACGCTCACAGCAAAGAGTTGCACGTCAGGAAATCCTTCATCAAGGCTTGTAGGTTCTTCACCATTCTCAATCCACAAAAGGTGATAGGGTCCAACATTTAATCATCTTGACTTCACAATTACTTTGGAGTCATACTCCTAAAATAACAGTCACCATCTATGAATTCATCCCCTCAACACAAGCTTGTTGACCAGGCACTTCAAAGCGGAATGGTTTGTATACATTTTGAAGTGTGCACCCAATAGATAATGCCTGAACTCATGGAGTGCATATACTGTCTCCAACCCTTTGCGCTTTGTGGTTGAATAATTATTCTCCACCTTAGACAATTTTTCTGCTCACAAATGCAATTAGATGGTTGATATCTCCTATGCCTGGTTGGATTAAAACTGCTCTTAATTCTATGCATGATGCATCCACATGCACATGAAATTATTTCTTCCAATCGAGGAACACTAGAATAGGTTTTGTTATCTCAAAATCAGACCCTGATAGGCTGCTATGATCAGGTAGACTTTAAGTAACTATTTCAAACCTACTTTAGGCTAAGGCTTAGCCTCCCCAACCTGAGAGGGCTCTCTCACAGATTAAAGATTTGGATAATGAATAAGATGGCTAACTCTATGAAACAAAATGAACAAGTATAAGAGGTTGAAACAAAATTAAAATGTATGCATTGGGCTTATCGAGTTAGATATGCTTCAGTATTGACAGTAAGGTTAGCTTTGCATAGAAGTTAGGGCATTCAGAATCCAGCGTATGTAAACACACCAAACACATAGAGGACCAACACAGTTTACAAATGTATGAAGGAAATTAGAGCACTGTTAGTGATTTCTATGTAATCAAACATTCATAACACTGTAGATAATAGGAAAAAGAAAACACAAGACATTTAGAACATCGAATTCCTTTTGATTCCTGAGAAGCAAGGCCAATACTGTATTACTAGAAAACAAAGTCTTTACACAAAGAAAAATATGAGAGCTTTTCTCAATAATTTTTCCAACCCATGGTACATTTCTCTCTCTCCTATATATATAATTCTTGAGATTCCTACTCGAGCATGAGGGGAACTCGAATTCTTCTTGCTATGACACCTACTCAAACGTTAACTAACTATTAAATGCAACATACTACGAACTGGAAGTTTTTAGAGACCTAAGAAAATTAGGAATCTAACTCCACGTCATGTTGGTAATAGTATTTATTACAATCAAAACTCATTCTCTGACAAGTGGTCTCCTTCAGTTTAGCTTTGGTGGATGTTTAGAACTCCTTGATGGCTCTTAATGTCTCATCTCTTTACTGCTCCTGGAAAGTAGGAAATTGCCCCTATTTTTCTGCTTTTGGTCTCCTCAAGGATATTCGAAATCAATTATCCATGTTGTTCTTATTTGATCACACAAAAATAAATTGGAGTGCCAAGTTCTTCATGTGCTGTAGACCTTTCCCATATACCTGTGTGAAGACAAAACCTCTTCGAAGCTGTTTGAAATGTCATGGACAATACTAGCGGTGATTATTTGTATAACAAAAAGTTTAGAGTTCATATATCTTTTCCTCCGCTTGTTTTACCCTTGTTGGTTGCTTGCACATTGTAAATGATCTTTTTCTGAAATCCCCTTTCAAAAAAAAATTCCCCTTGATTACTCAAAATTGGTCAACTTATTTTAATTATGCAGCTACAGCAATTTCGTAGAACGCTACGAAACTGATGTGCATTATGCATCACCTACAGCAGTTTCGTAGCGCGCTACGAAACTGCTGTGTAATCACAAAACACAATTTTAATACCAAAATTTGACTATCTTGAGCCTCTTTATATTGAAATTTCCCTTTCAATTGCCCTGAAGCTATTCAAAACTGAATGGAGATGCATCATTCTTCAAGAAAACTGCAACAAGGTAAATCATCAAAATTTGGATATAACCTTACTTGCTATGTGATTTCCTTAAGGAAATCTTTCCCGCTGGCTTAGCTGTATCTTCAAATCCTCAATTTTCCTCTTCATAACTCTGATCCTAGCTCTCAGTTTCATATTAACTCTTCTGATGAATTTTTCTTCCTTTATTTCGGGAACTGGCCAGGTGTAGTATTGAGCATGACAGTCAACCACCTTGGGTATTTGAATTGTTTTTTCTTCCCACAGAGCCTCCATTTTGTTAAAATGAGCTTCCTTGATTGCATGTTTCCTTGAGGCTTTCTTCAGTTTAGCAATTTCCAAGTTTGATAATTTCAACTTCTTTTTTAACTCTTCAACACTATATTCTTCTTGAGGGATAACTGCCTTACCTTTATCCTTTTTATACAACTAAGCTGATATTTTTGATGAAGGCACGAGTCCTTCATGAGACTGTGCTATCTCCTCTGTTTCACTTGCTTCTAGCAATGTCTCTTGTACCTGTCTTGAATGCCTCGTCACAGGTCTTCTTGGCTTAAAGACAAATTTAGCAACCGGATCATCAAACTTGAGCTTTTTTGAGGCTTTGATCTTTTTGGTCTTGTCCTTTCCTAATTCTATCAAATCTTCTTGAACCAAGGGAGATTCTTCAATATCAATAGCTTGCAGTAAGTCATTAAGACTTCCCTTTGAAACCGGGCTTTCCTCGGTAACCACTGTCTTGCCTTTTTCCTTAGCTAACTAGCTCCTTGTCATTCTTCTCTGGACTACTTCACCTGTAGATGATTCATGTACACCCTCTTTGATCTAAATTTTCTCTTTCTGGGACTGTTGGGGTGTGTCTTGGATTATCAGTGGTTTGGTGGGTTCCTTTACCTGTTTCCTAGCCTTTAATTTTACAAATCTCCTGGATCTTGTTTCCATACGTTGACCAATTTCTATTGGAAAATCTTTTGCGGCTTGAGGACTGAGACCAATTTCATTCTTGAAACTAGACATAAACATGAACATGGGCCAATCCCTACTTACTTTTTGGAGCTCATGCAAAACGATTAATTTAACTAAGCCGTGATGAAACAATGAGCTCTCACAGGCTTCCCTTTTTAACTGCACCTTGTCACACATTTTTCCTACGCTACGAAACAAGTAGAAAGGTAAATCAAGAGATACCTTTCCTGTGAAATGCAGTAGAAGCTTGAAGTGATATGAATACACCTTATGATACCTCCCCTCATAGGTAAAGTACCTCTGTATGCAGGTAAGTAAATTGGCATATGAGTCCTTGACAAAATGCCTGGGCACAGACTTGTTTAAATCTGAATCAACAAACTCCGGTTTCAGAAATTCCTTGCAGGGGGTCATATCAAACTTGAAATTTTTAAACCATTTCTCCTGTCCCCTCAGAATATCAGTGACTGTGGATATGACCTCTGGAGTGATTGGCAATTCAAGCATCCCAACTTTTGTATTCAGTCCTGTGAAATTCAATGCAAACTCCTTGGTGATTTGCATATGGCCTCCTTGAAGCCTTTCGCAGAAATTCCAACAGCCAACCTGCTTGAATGTGCATTCAGCTTCTCTGTTCTTTAAGATAAATTAGGTTCGTTCCTCAAGCACCTGCCTGACCTGTGCTCCTTTCCTTTTGTAGCCCTCTCCATGGGATTCCAACGGAATGAAAATTTGAAAGACTAGCACTGTTTCAATTTTCAATCGCCGCCTCTCTTGAAAGCTGCCTCGCTTGAAAGATGGCTCGCTTGATTTTCAATGAATTCAAATTGAAAACTTGAAAATTTATTCCTTATTCATGAATCCAACAACAAATCATGACTGTGAATACTTGGCTCTTCTTGAAACTTGAAATATGAGCGTACCAAGCTACCTAACGACTCTAATGATGAGGATAAGCGGTTGGACATGATAGGCGAAGTGTATAAACTGACAAATGATGATGTAAACATAACGAGTTTTGATAGATATGACAGTTGAGCAAGATTTGGTACGAATCCACACGAATCCCCGATTTCGTAGCACAGCCAGTGCAAAATCTCGGTTTTGCATTACGAAAACACATAAACAAAGTTTATGCGCTACGAAAACTCCTAAACAGTTTCGTAACACATAAGAACCTTTGAGCAAAGCTGATACATGGAAACTATGTGAGTTATGACACCAGTGATGAATAAGAACGGATTATTGACCTTTGTTTAACCATACCACCAAGACTCCTAAGGCTTAGACACTACATTAAACATGGAAATACTGAACTTATACTAACACCTAACCTTTACAATCAGACTGATGTGAACAATTTAGAAATTGCTTCTTAAGTGATAACAGGCTTTGTAACCATATTTTTCTTCAAAACATCTAATCTCTTTTTGAAAACATCATCCCAGCAAAATTTCACGTCTTTCTTTAATAATTTCTCCATGGCCATAGTGATCTATGTGTATGCCTTAATGAACTTTTGATAGTATCATGTATGGCCCAATGTTGTGTGCAATTGTTTTACATTCCTTGGGGGCTCCAAATTGATAATCACCACAATCTTAGCAGGGTCCACCATCAACCCTTGGTTACAAACAACACAGCCCAAAATTATCCCATATGGTACGCAAAATATACACTTCTTCAGATTTAGGGAAATCTGATACTTCCTACAAGTATCCAGCATCAGGAAAAGACTTGAACTATTCTTTTTAACTAATCCAAACACCGTCCAATCATCAAAATAGACCTCCAAAAACTTATGAATAAATTCCTTAAAGGCAGTGATTACCACTCTAGAAAAGATCACAGGGGCATTCTTAAGCCCAAAGGGCATAACTGTATACTAAAAAGAGCCCCATTCTATGGAGAAGGTAGTCTTACTTCAATCTTTTGGCACGATATTGATCTGGTGATATGCTAAGAATCCATCTGTAAAATAGTATGCTTCTTGACCACCAACATTCTCTAATACTTCATCTGTGAACGACATAGGGAATGGATCATGTACACAAGCATTGTTCAACTTCCTTATATCTAAGCAGATTCTAATTTTTCCAAGTACACAAGCATCATTCAACTTCCTTATATCTACGCAAATTCTAATTTTTCCCTTTGCCTTATTCTCTTGAACTACTATAGGACTAACACAGTCGTGATTCCTCTATAGGCTCAATAATCCTTGCTACGAGCATCTTATTTTTGGGCAGCAGATCCCCCCATAGCGAGATTTTGGGGCTTGAAGCCTGAGGTTATGTTTAATGCAATGTAAAGACCCCGCAAAATGTAGGTGCAGAGCACAAGAGTCTAGGGTTGTTTGACCTAAAATAATGTAACTAAATATAGAAGGTGTCGACCTACCCATGGTCGACGGACCATTGGATTGTATAAATAGAGTGAGGCTCTAAGTGTAAAAAGTAGCTTTTAAGTCTTAGCTTGGAGAAGTAATATGGTTTTGGGATAAGGAATTCACTCTGAGTTTGTATGTTCAAGTCTTGGGTTGTGGTAGTAGGAGGAGGCTCTGTAGCTGAGTGCACAGAGGCCTAGTAGAGTCCATAGCTATGTGTGCAGACCCCTGCAGCTGAGTGCACAGGGTGGAGTTGGATTTGTGTTTGAACATAGGATTAATAAAAGATAAGTTACTTGTGGAATATTCTATGTCTATGCTTCTGATATCTTTGTGCATATCTTTATTGTTTATGATTACAAGCACTTGTTATGATTTTTGAATGATTAATGAGAATATTGGGCCCACATAATTAAGTTAAGATCTATAAAAAAAGTACAGCAAGGATAAAGGATCTAGTTAGCGCCTCTTCACGCTCTACACAGAGCTACGCGGAAGCAGTTGCACAAGTTACAAAGGATAGATGGTTGCGTGGAGCAGCGCAAGCTCCCAGGTTTGGTTCGCGAACTTCCCAAACTTCATCAAGACATCTTTAGGGCGTGGAAACCTAGTTCCAGCACCCTCCCATACTACCTCCCCTGAGACCTCAGTCTGCGCACCGCGAACTATTGCCGAAAGGGCTGGTAGTTTCAGGATTTGTTTGGCTAAATCACTTATGAACCTGGGTTAGGCCCCAACAAGCCAACAAATGGTTCCATTGTCGAGACTAAGATTCACCTAAGGGATGTCTAATTTCGAAACACTAGAATCCCATGAAGAAGGAAATTGAATATCGGTTGGATCGGAAGATTCACGCATTCATGACACAGGAAAATAGAACTCCGCAGCTATCTGAGAAAAAGTGGCTGGATCACTACATGTATACGGAAATCCACAAGATTTTCTTTGCATCCTTTCCATCAAAATTGTATGAGTGGATCGCGAGGTTAGCCGATAGCCAGAGAAGGTACAAGCTTGATCAACCAATAGTGTGGACTCTGGAGTTAGTGCACAAACTAGAGGCATTAGAATATTAGATCGTGCGAGTTGTGGATTGTTGGCTCGGCCGAATAATATTGGGATTTATCACTGAGTTCGCAGTAGACACGACCATGAGCTATAGCAAAGCAAAACAACATTTTCTCAAGGGACCACGAGGTAGGTACATTAAATCCCTGAATACTTGGATTAAGATGTTTTTATGTGAAAAATGGGTGATGTGAATACATTAATGTTTGGAATGACGTAGAGCGGAAAGACCTACAAAGGTACCGAGGGATTAGGAAATAGTCCTTTAATTTCACCTCCGTGAGAGAGCGAGGAAGAGCGTGCTTGGGTTTCTCTGAGAAGTGCGGTCAGTTTGATAAGGTAGCGCATTCCACAGTTATCACCTCCACTTACGCCATCACCTGCTTCACCTACTTCACCTCCATCCAGCAAACCCACAGTTCAGCATGGCGAGCACGATCAAGCTACCCGTATTTAGAGGAGTAGGGAATGAGGATTCAGACTAGTTTTAGTTCGTGGTAAGAGCAGTGTGGGAATCACAAGGGGTCACGGATGATAACATTAAGAAGGCTACATTGGTGAGCATGCTACAGGATCGCACGCTAACATGGTATATCAAGCACTCGATTGATCACCCAAATGCAAGAATAACAGAGATCCAGAATGCACTGAATAGAGAATTTAGCTGGCCGAAATTAGAGACACAGTCAATCATCGAATTTAAAGAGATCACGATGTTTCCAAGTGAGACACCCTGGCATTTGGATTAGAGGCTGAAGAGTACAATCCGCGAGCCTAATATGACGCTAATGGAGGCGCAGCACTGCGCATGGTCTGTGGCATCTTTGACAGCACACCTAAGGACAGCGCTATCACAGCAGAAGCTTTCAACCCAGGCCGAAGTGTTGGAAATGGAAATTAGGTTGCATGAAACACCAATATAGGATCCGGGGTTGGGAGTCCAACAAATCCATAGGAAACTACAGAATCTATGCTTGGAGATGCATAGTTTGAAGCAGGATAGGGCGCCATGGGTAGAGGCGCGCGAAGAGGTGTGGTGCATAAAATGCAAAGGCCAGGGCCATGACAAATACCACTGTCTAGTATTCACGAACTTCTTGGTAGGAGGGGGGCCAATGTCGTTGATACCAAAGGCACAGGCAGGGCCAAGTGTGGTACCCGTTCCATGGTGCACAATCTATTAGATAGGAGGAAAGCACATGATGGATAGCTGTCACTTGTTGCAAAAGTATACACAGACTCCCCAGCAACTGTTTTGTAATTTTTGTAGATCGGTGGGCCACGACGAGCGTACTTGTTGTAGCTACGGGTTAATGATGGAGAGGACCCTGGCATATAGAATGCAGACAAAAACGTGAGGCCTCGACCTAGGCGTGAGAATGGTGTGCGCTTTTAGGGCCGAGGTCGAGGACGAGGAGGAATGGGACTAGGAAGGGGCTACGGATAGTTAATCTGTTACAATTGCGAAGGACCAAGACACTTCACTCGTTTTTGTACCAACCCAACGAGAATATCTTGTTCATATTGTGCTCAATTCAATCATGAAGCAGTGGATTGTCCTACGTTGATCACATAGATGCACGAGAAAGGGGTACTACAGCCTACTCCGACTCAGACTATCCAAATGATGAGGTTTAAACCACGCAAAGAAGACTCAAATGTGAATATGGTGCTCAGAAGTGGTGCGACAACAGGGGAAAATAAGGGGAAGCAGCCTGAGGAAGATACATGGGTGTGCAAGGCTCCTACAAAGGAACATGAGTTTGACTTGGAACGTGCAAAGGAGACATTTATGGAAGCTAAGAAGAGCTTCACAGAGGCCTCTAATTCAGGTATTAAGGATCAACCAAAGCTAGGAATGGATCCTTCTATGCTTACTACCTTTTTAGAGACATGCATGAAGCTGTTGTATGACAATAGGTCAGTTAAAGGACTATAGGAATTGATAACTAGGTGTGCAGGGTTAGGTGAACCGCGCATAGTCTGGAAACTTGGAAAGCATACGTTGCACACCGGGAGGGAAATGAGATTAACGGCGTAGATTTGCGAATATGAAATGGATCAAGTAATCCTAGACCTGGGTTCGGATGTGAATGTGTTACCAAAGTAGACATAGGAACGCATGGGTAGGCCCATGTTGCAGTGGTCCCCTATTCAATTACGAATGGCAAACCAACAAAAGATTTTTCCCATGGGGATATTGCAAGGGATAGCAATTGATATCGAAGGCTTGAGCACGCAGGTGGACTTTGAAGTGATAGAGATTGTTGATGATAGTAATCCTTATCATGCATTGCTAGGAATAGAATGGGCCACTGATATGAATGGAGTCATCAACCTAAATAAGCAGAAGATGATATTCGAGAAAAAGTCCCTACGCGTAGTAGTTCCACTAGATCCAGCGAAGGAACGCATTACACTGAACCTGTGCGCGAGGATGATAATGATGATGAGCTAGATTGCATTTACTAGATAACAGCACAAGACCAAGATCAGGTGAACCTAGCTGCATATGGGAGAATCTCATGGAAATGCAATAGTTTCTGTACGTTGGATTCAGATGAAGAAGTAGAACGCTCATAGAACCAGTTGCACAAAGTGACAACGTTGAATTGCAACATGATGATTAGATCACTGTAGTGTGTGATGACGAAGACTATGGGGAACTGGCGTGAATGTAGAAGATAGATGCACTTACGGTTTGGAATTCCCCAGCATCTAACGCGAGCTGGGTAGCTAGGACGAAGCAGTTTTCGTGCCCACCTGTGTCGATGGGTGCAGACGTTTGTTGTGCAAGCACATCCCAAACTAAGGATCAAAAATCAGAACCAGACGCGGTAGCAGGAAAAGCGACAACAATCCCACGTCAGGCCATTCAAAAAGCTCTACAGAATCATGAACAAAGGTCACCAGGTGAGACGAACTGACTGGGACCTGCATGTAGCAGTGGTTCGATGGGCCTATAAGGCCATAAGAAAAAATCGGAGCATGGGAATGACCCAAACATTGACGAGAAGAGATGAAACCAAGAGAGTAGAAAATAATCCCCAGACCATAGCTCCCATAATTAGGAGAAGACGTGAGGACCTGGGTAAAGGAATTAGGTAGTTATAAGAAGCCATTTGACTAGGGAGCTTGAAACTTTGTGAACTCGATGAAGATTGGGCATGGCTGAGGAAGAAAAGCATGACATTGGACGAAGAAATCAATGAACTAGAAACCGAAGTCACGCAAACGGGCCGCGCCGAGAAACTAAGCACGATGGGACAAGGTCTAGCCAGCCCTACTACTGCATTAGAAGAAGTTGCGACCCTACTACCATGGTTGCGACTGCACCTTACTAAACAATGGAGCGTGCCATACAAAGAAGAACGTGACACACTAATAGACACAAGGGTAGTTGAGGGGTTCCTGCGGCCTAGGCTAGCAGGAAAATTGAAGCCTCACACCACGGGTGTGTCCACCTGACTATCAGTAGGAAGCACAGTCTCAGCGCTCCAAGTAGTTGAAAGAGAGCACGGGAATACAAACAAGCCTATAGGAGAGCTACGCGGGAAGGAGGTTATGTGCAGGGTCATCACAGGGGTCGCGGTCGTGCATAAGGGGCTACGTTGTTGCGAGGGTTGGCTGGAAGGTGACTATTGATGTCATTGTTCATGACAAGAGGTCCAATTTAAGGCAGAAAGGAGTGGGTGGCGGGCAGTTAAGACAGGAATTAAGAGCTAGATTTAGGACAATCTGCTGCCAAGAAGGTATTAATGACTCAGAAGTGGAGGAAATGGTCGAATTCAAATTCAAATGATACTATAAAATCCCTTGGGTTAGCCTCGAGGCAATACTTGGTTGTTTAAGAATTGAACCAATATAGAGCATTGAGCACCAAGCACCCTTGCCACCCTTGAGTACGCGACCAAACGGATCCAGTGTAGACACGATGACAACTGCGAGAACCAGAGTGTGATTCGTGGAAGTTACCCCAGAGCCCTCTATGATCCAGGAGGAGCCTGGAGAGGTGGCAGCTGCACCAAAGGTACCAAAGTCTCCACGCACGTCGCGACCACAGAAATACAAGCAGACAATGGGGCCAGTCTGGGTATCACCACGGAACCCTCGGTTTAGGAAATTGTCAATGGCAGAGAATGGAAAAGCTGTCACACTTGAAACAAAGGAGGAGGAAGAAGACTTGAAAACTCTGATTGCCCAAATTGAGGCGCAGGACGATGAGGCAGAAAATGTCTCCCATGTGCCTTATATGATAAAGTTACCCCCCTACATCCCCCCGTGGAAGGGGAAAGCCAAGATACCAAAGGACCTGGAGGCCATGAAGAGTGCGCTCCAGACCCCTCTCCTTCCTAATGAAATAAGGTTTGAAGATACACTGATGGGATGGGTACCGAATATGAAGTTCGAAGACTGGGACCTCGTGGACAGTGAGAAGTTCCCATAGTTGGCCGCGGAGAAATTACTGCAGCAGAAATGGTTATGCGGTGTGGAGAAGGCTAGGTTACTCCATCTCCAATGGATACCCCACTACCACCATGCGCCCATCACAATTTTTGTCATTCGAAAACTTCTATGCCCATTCCATGATGGGTATCTCTAGCTAGAGGAGTCGATTCCCATCACAACCAATTTAATTCACTGGATTTCTTAGCTACCCATCAAAGGAAATGAGCCCACAACCATAGCGGGAAAGAGCGGCAACTTGGCCCTCGGAGAAGCTATGAATGCCAAATATAATTTGGAGAAGAGGAAGCGAGGGTATGTAATAGCGAGCATCAAGGACCAGGGGGTGCATGTAGCCACCTAGCTACTGGCTGGCAAGCTAATGAGGAAATGTTGCGCAAACGAAGTGCTAGCATCTATAATTGCGTTGGCAGAGTAATGCGCAGAGGGGGTCTAGTTCAACTGGGCGTATTTTCTCTGTGACAAGTTTTTGACAAATTGTAGGGAGGCCTAGGAGTAGGGTAAGACCTTCCACTATGTGTGGTTTCTCTTATCCATCTTGTTGGTTGCAGGAGAGCTACTGGAGGATAGCCAGTTTCCCACTGTTGAGGGTGACCTACCCGAAGCCGCAAGGTACACCTCACTCTGTGCAATGAAAGACGCAACGAGGATTCGCGAGATAAAGGTGTTTTGAGTCTTCGTTGAGGAGAGCATACGAACATCGATCAACCATAGGTCATGCTTATCCCCTAAAGTATATAACAGCTTGCAAAGCATGGAAAAGTTCAAGGAAGGTGCACAAAGATCCATCCCGAATGTGGGTGAAGCTTCTGTTCATTGCAACGGATGATGCAATATTTGATGTGATGGCATCATGGTATCTGGAGTGGCGTGCTCTAGAATTGGCCGAAATGGAAAATATCGCAGCACAACAGCAGAAGAAGGAAACCAAGCTGTGCATCACGCAGCTGGCAGAGAGAAAGCACTGGGAACAATAAGCGGCCATGCAGCGGAAGGCGGCTGAAGTAGTAGAGGCAGCACAGACAACAGAGACCACAATTGCACCCACCAAAGAGACCGAGGAAGGCCAGGAAATTTTCATGGAGCAAGACATACAAGAGGCTAAAACAGAGGAACACATGAACCCTGCACCAAAATCGACCCAACTCAAGAGGTCGCGTGTCCATGATAAGCCAGCCTCATGGGAAAAAATGAAGGCAACAAAGACCTCTGCCGACCCAATCCAACTCACTGAGGGAGACCTTCTTGATAGTGGCGAAACAATTCATGATGTCACTAAGGATGCATTTGAAGAATTAATGACGGAGCAGAAAACTGTGTTGGGGGCGCTTAGAGTGCAGTTGCAGGCATTACAGGTGCGACCCCTAGGAATGATGGCACCACACCTTGTAGGAGGTGCATTCGAAGCCAAGCAGATGTTGCGCACCTGCACAACAAACACCTTTGTGTTACTAGAAGGTGCAGTCGTAACAGAAGTCGAGGGTGACATGAGGGGTTGGGGGTTGAATTTGGCCACCATCCCTAGGGAAACCCTATAACAGCTGCAGGATGGGGTAACTTCTGAGCTTCATGCCAGGGAGGGTCACGGCCTCCAAGTCTTGAGTGAGCAGAAGTTAAATTTAGAACAGCTTAGCCTATAGCATGACAACATGGTTGCACAAACCCAGGGATTGGAATAGGCCATGGAGGAGGCCTGTAGTAGCATACCAGAGTTGGTCGTTCCTGTACACTCCCAACAGAGGAAAAGATTCACCAACTAGTAGCTGGATTCCACAAGGCCAATGAGGAGGTCATGAAGGTTCATGTTGTTGGGAAAAGTATCCATTCGGAATGCCCCTATCCCACTCTAAGGTGTGATAGTGCCTTAGCAACAAACAAGGAAAACTAATTGAGTATTTCTTCTTTATGAAATGTAAATGAGGAGAAAGGATGTAACTAACCTGTGTCTTCCGCTAGTTTGTTGATCCAATCACTCCTCTCTTCAGTGGCTCTCAACTCCTTGCTCCTTCACCGGCCCAACTTCACCGAATTCCTGCAAGATCACAAGAGAGGGAAACTACACGAAGATATAGATATACATTTATAAAAAGCTCAAGATCAGATTAAGCTAAACATGAAAGCATAACAAAACATCATTGGTACACAGCATGTAGGAGAAACTCAAATAGTTTATTGATAGAATAAGAAAGTCCAAGAGGAGATACAACCAAGTGAGTTCCGATCCAGCATCTACCTCCCAGCAAAGGAATCCCTTCCTCTCCTCCAACAAAGCATAAATCACCCAATGTACTAATCTCAATCTCAAACCAACAGCAATTCTCTGCAAAGTACAAAATTCCAGCCTCCTGAACCTCTAGGTGAGAGATCCATATATAGATGTAAGCAGAGAGGATGAGTCAGCTTATGTTTTGACTTGTGGCTTCTCTCTGTCAGTTCTTGCTTCCACTTGGAGGTTGAGAGCCTCTTACTCATCACTAGTCGAATTCATTGAGGCAAGTGTCATTGGAGAAGATTCTGGAAGCTTCCAGGGTCTTTCCACCTCGTTGAATGAGTTTGCCATTTGTCATTTCCCGCTCAGCACACCCTGGTAGTGCTTTTAGGTGCGTTGCAATGCACCCAGCTAGTGTACTGGGGTGCACTGCAACGTAGGTAGCTAGAAGAGCTTCTGAATTGATCCTGAATTGACTGTTTTTGAGTTGTTTTTGGTGGAGAACTTCTGGGAGAAGCTGTCATTGGTCGACCTTGTTCCTTTAGGAGCTGTAACAACATCTTTAGGGACTTTGGATCCCTTGAATTATGGACATTTCATGCTTATTTCTGTAAGGCACAAAAATGTCTATAACAGTTGCCCCCTAAAGTGTGAGGCTGTTTATCGGGTGAAATGCTTTATTAGGAGGATCCGAAGTTCTTTCAATGCTGGGAGGAGACCTGTAATAAGATACAATACAATACATTATTTTTCATACTGTTTTCATGATCTAGCTGAGGCGGGCATTCCCATGCTCAGCTTTATAAATTCATTTTTCTTTACATAGGACAGACAATCGTCTGATGGTAGACTGATGATTTTGATGAAATCATCATCCTTTTGGTAGGATGATTATCTGTGCTGCAATGTTGTACATGTCAATGTCTTTATTTTTCCTGAATATATATCACAGCCCGGATGGATGAAACTAGATCCGGGGTCTTCAATCTCGTCCGATCTTCACTCTAAGGACAAGTCAATCCATGTGAGAAATGTTCTGAAGTCGAACATGGAAAGACATCGCTTGATTACCAGTCAATGATGTAAACCGTTAACAAGCGCGAGAGGAATCACCGATAATGATAATGACCCTCAAGGTACTACAGTACAATTCACGTGGTGTGAATAAAGGACTTGGTGTCGAACACCACGCAAAATCTTTCGGTCGAAGGTCATTGATGTATACCTGTTGCCGGAAGTGAGAAACTTGCCATTGAGGCATGCAAGCTTCAAAGTACTGAAGGGGTGTTCCTAGATCAACTTCCTGGATAATGACCTGATGTCGACAAGAAGCGATCCGTCAAAGGAGGGCATTGATGTATCCCACATCAGTGACACGGAACGGAGCAAATGATTTTGATGGAGGTGAAAACGATATGATGATATATGGTTCAGGGCGGCGGTCATGAAAGAATGAAGGATAATTTATGGTAGTGGACGGGACACGGTTGAATTCTCTGGATGACTTCTCTTGAACATATCGGCGACACTTATGTGATGGATTGGTAGCATTTACCCCAAAGGTGGATGGTATGGCGAGACCATGGTGATGTGACTGGTGAATGAAACAACCCAACCCGACTCAGGCATGGAGTGGAAGTGTCATGTTCAAGAGCGACTTGCTACCAATAAAAGTTCTTTGAGTTTCTTCCCAATTTTTCCCCAGTCATTGCTGACCAGTACCTCTTTATTTTTGTCAAGCTTGAGGAGGATAACATATGCTTGTTCTATAATTTTCCCTTCGGGCAAACCCATCGCTATGTTTTAACGAGCCTAGCGATAGTGAAACTCATTCTCGTCTAAAGACAAGTTTGTCTCTATTAATGTTTTTTAACGAGTCTAACGACAAAGATAACTCGGTCCTTTTCATTTTTAGAGAGTCTGAAAAGGTACGTAAAGTTAACTCCAAAAGTCCTTTTTTGTCATCTAATCCCTTAAGTCCGAAAAAGTATAAAACAATACAGAAGGGATGAATTTTCGATAGTTTTAACGAGCCGAACAAAACAAGCGCTCGATCTTTTTGTGCAATAATCCCTCAGGTCCAAAAAGATTAAAATCTAGAGGAGGGATAGCACTTCCGGTCGCTTTAACGAGCTGGAAGGCCAAAACTCGGCAATCTTTTCATATTTTACGAGTCAGATGAAAAGAGCTTAAAGAAGACTCGTCTTTTGAGGAACGAGTGATAAAACGGGTTAGCAGCTGATTCCAGGTAAGGGTTGGAATTTTCCAATCACGGCAGTGTCACAAGGATGGCTAGTGAAATCACTCTTCGCAGCTGTTCCTCAAAATGGGTAAACAATCATATGGAGGTGAATGATCGGCCAATGGAAAAGTGGAGGTGACGGTGCAAACACGACCAAGGCTTTAATGGCTGATAATGTTACATTCACGGTTGTTATTTACCAGAGGATAGTTCATTTTTTAACGAGCTTAAACGCGGGTTGAAACACTTGCTCGATCTTATGTTTATTTTTTAACGAGCATGAACTATGTGCTAAAACTGCTCGATCTTATGTTTATTTTTTAACGAGCATGAACTATGCGCTAAAACTGCTCGATTATCCAGTCATATGATAAGAATGTCTCATGTAAGATCCCATTTTTTATGGAGCTTGTGCCTTACAAAGCTATGCCCCGCATCCTTTCGTTATGCAAGTTCGGAAACGACTAATCTTACGAGTTTAAAGGGTTAGACCTATAGGTTTAAAGGAAGGACCTAAAAATTTAAAAAATAAATAGCCGCCCCTTGCTTGCACTCCAAAAGGGTTGCATGCCCCCAGGTATAAAACAGAGTTTCAAGGTTACCCCTACTTTAGTCCAATAAAACATTTGTATCAGCAAGAGAGGCCTACCTCTTACAGGTCACCCAAAGATTGTTTTATTAATCTTTCAAACAAAACACTTCTTCGGCAATGTCTACCAAGATAGACAAAGGTGATTGACTCAGTTCTGTCAACTCACATAACTTTGACAAGAGAATCTTATTCTAGAAAAACCCCTCTTCCAATCACGGACGGGGTACGGACTAGTCATATTCTCCCGCGGAAACCTACCCTATACCCAAAGTTTTCCTGCCGAAGCAGACCAGGACGCATGCCCCCTGGGTTCCAGTCATATCCTTCCGAATTACTCGCGCTCATCGGGAGGACGGACCGTGGGTTGAGACATTTCTTGCGTGAAGAGACCATTTAGGGACGGTATATGACTATTTGCAATGCGTGATCCGGGAAATGAAAGCTGGTCCACGAGCTTGACCACTCTTCCTTCGTGCGGAAAACACATTACTCTAAAGAGTGAGGAGACGATGGCTCCCATGCAATATATATAGTCTTGTCCAAGGAGTAGGTTATAATCCAAGGGTCCTTGAACGACCATCACATTCATTTGAACGGTCTTCCCTTTCAATGTGATAGGCACAATGATGGTGCCAGCCATGACCATTCTGTATATTTGGACGATAATTTTGAATGGTATGCTTGCTGGAAAACGGAGTCTGCCTAGTTGGTTCCAGTCGAAGGAGACAACTAGGTTGCTTGGTGGTGGGACCGAGTAGACGGCCGGGTATCGCTCTGACGAACTTCCTTCCTGCGATAAAGGAATGGGGGGGGTGCCCCCGTGCTCGTCGGAGTCTGTGTTGATGAAGAGAATTTGGATGGTGTCATCCCTATTCTCCTCAGTGACTGTGTCATTCGAAGATAAGCCCTCTAAAGGCAAGACCGGGTCAACTTCCGCCTCGACCTTTTGACTTTCGTCGGGTATGGATTCAGCTGGTTCATCTTCAATGACCGGCGCTTCAGCTGACCACTTGAGCGGGCCAGCTGGATTTTCAACTAACGAAGGACTCGGCAAGAGTTTTTTATATCCAGGAGGAAGTCGTAACAGTGAAACCGGATGATCATCCAAAACTCTTTTCGCTTCGTCTAAGAAGGGACAACGGTGGATGGCGTGGTTGCCTTTGCACAGTCTACAGGGAGATCTAGCTCTCCCTTTTTGTCCAAGGACTTCACTTTCACTAGTTGACGATGTGCATTCAACATGGCTATCGGAGGTTGATGCCACCGGATTGTGAAAACGGGGAGACCAGTCCCTTAGTATCCAAGGGATGTAGGGACAATCTCTGTGGAAATGGTCTCCCTTGCATATGACACATGGCGATTTAGGCCTAGTCAGTGCTGTGTGTGGATTTTTGTCAGACGACACTTGTTTGCCCCCAGTCGCTTTTGGCTCCTTCTTCTTCTTCTCTTTCTTCTTCTTTTCCTTCTTCTCCTTAGGAACTTGGTTTTTTGTTTTAACAGTTCCGTCAAGCGAAGAGGAAGGAGGAGAGGAAGAATTAGAGGAAGTAGAAGGCTGGTGGGTAACTCTGGACTGTTCTAACTGTTGATTTGACTGTTCAGGAATAGTGGTGTTCTGAACGACATTGGTTGAGAAGAGCCAGACCGGCAAGCCAATTGTCAGTCCTGGAAGCGACAATGTGGCCATATGGGGCGCACCAACATCTCCCCAAGAGGAGAAGGGACTAGGATTTCCACCAAGGGGAATTCCTTGGTTGGTAGGCTCCATTTTCTCAACCTAAAGATCAATGCAGGAAAAAGGGTATGAATATTCTGTTTAAAATAAATTTTAACGATGCTTGGACAGAACTTGCTTTTTCAATTTTAAAGAGTCGAGAAAAAGCAAAAGATGACTCTAGTCTCCTTCGATGTTTTAACGGGCCCGAAGTGACAAATGCTCGGATGGACTTTTTCTGTTATAGAGTCTGAAAAAGGCCAAAAGGAACTGCTCTGGAGTTCTAGGTAGAGGGTGTGCCAAACTTTTCGCAAAACCGCAGAATACTTTTTAAGGTACGGGCGGTCAATCTTCCCGAATGCTGTGTTCAGTGCATTGCAATCAGTAGGGTGGCCGACATGGCTTCCTAAGGATAAAGGTTTTATGCCTATAGGGGTCTCCCAATATATACTCGACGGTACGCGGGAGCACAATCCATACTGGCGCTTATCGTCTCTCAGGAGGAATCACCCAACCATCAGCGAGATCGACAGTCACCAGGTTTTACGACGCCGGAACACGTCTCTAGCCTAGACCTCTATGTTGTGCGTTAAGTTACAAAGCGTTGTTAAGTTCATTCAATTTATTTTAGGTTGATCTTTCTTAGAAGTTTGCCTTTATGGATCACCACGAGATGTATGATACAATTCCTAAATGCAGTCTAAAGATGATAAGCAAGCTTTTATACCTTTTCAACAATCAAAATCCTAGCTACAAGGGGAAAAGAAAGACACCATCTTTTCTCAAAGAGCATAGAGCACACTGTAAATGCACTTTTCCTAAATCAAAGCATGCAAACTATCAATATGCAAATGCACATATGCATGTATTTGTTTTTGCTTTCTTAATATTGATGCCTAAAAAGAAAGCTGTTGTACAAATTTGAATTCGATTTCAAGTGAAAACATAAACAAGTTTCTTTTTGAAAACAAAAAGATGATTATGACACTTTATGATTTTGAAGTAAACACTTGTTTCGACACTAGAAATGCATAAATTCAAACCAAAAGACAAAAGTAAAAGCGCAATCAACTGTCAACAGCAAACGAACTCACTCCTAAGATAAAAACGACACTTACGACAGGTCTAGATCTAAGGGCGACAGTATGACTAGTTTACTTTTGTAATGGGAAACTGAAAATGATGTAACAAATACACAAAGAACAAATACAATTTCTTTATACAACCGAGGCGGAATTGATGCAAAGAAAAGGGGTTTCAGATAGGTACACTGACTGATAACAGGCTGCAAAAAACAGAGATAAAACTGAGCAAAAGGAAGCAGGGAACCACAGTTGCACAAGGCAAGGGCTGATCAGCGCACCCTCAGCACAGAGAAACTGAACTTCAGTGCAGGTATCCTTCACGGGACTTGCGTTGAAATGCAGAACCTCTTCACAGAGTCTGCGCTGAAGCAGAAACGAGAATTGTTTCTGGGTTCTGGGTCACGATTTGCAGTTTAATCTACAGTTTTTGGTCGGATAAAAGCTATCAATTAGGTACAATTAGGAGGATGATTTAAAGGAGGACTAAGATCTATCACAAAGGGCTATTAGAGCACTTGTGGATCAGCTATTTAGATCATAAAAACAGGCCCAGTGAGTGGACTAGAGTGGCAGATCTCTACTTTGCATTTGAAAATGGCAAATGCATTTCGATTCGGCACTCCTGAGTTTATGAGAAGAACAATAATAGAAACACAAATAAACTAACAAGATACGTTCCCCAGCGGAGTCGCCAATTTGTTGTTGGGAAAAGTATCCATTCGGAATGCCCCTATCCCACTCTAAGGTGTGATAGTGCCTTAGCAACAAACAAGGAAAACTAATTGAGTATTTCTTCTTTATGAAATGTAAATGAGGAGAAAGGATGTAACTAACCTGTGTCTTCCGCTAGTTTGTTGATCCAATCACTCCTCTCTTCAGTGGCTCTCAGCTCCTTGCTCCTTCACCGGCCCAGCTTCACCAAATTCCTGCAAGATCATAAGAGAGAGAAACTACACGAAGATATAGATATACATTCATAAAAAGCTCAAGATCAGATTAAGCTAAACATGTAAGCATAACAAAACATCATTGGTACACAACATGTAGGAGAAACTCAAATAGTTTATTGATAGAATAAGAAAGTCCAAGAGGAGATACAACCAAGTGGGTTCTGATCCAGCATCTACCTCCCAGTAAAGGAATCCCTTCCTCTCCTCCAACAAAGCATAAATCACCCAATGTACTAATCTCAATCTCAAACCAACAACAATTCCCTGCAAAGTACAAAATTCCAGCCTCCTGAACCTCTAAGTGAGAGATCCCTCTCTCCTACTCGGAGAGAGCCCTCTCCTGTTTCTGGTAGGGATAGCTACCAGACTGAGCGTGGTTTGTGGTTATCCTAAATTTTTCCTTTTTCAGCCTAAGGCAGATTTAGGCTCTAACACTTTTCACGAGATTATCATAACCTGACACGCCCTTCTTATCAATATTGTCGACATTTTGACCATGTAATAGAATATTTTCCTCTACTCACTGTAAATATGTAAGAAAAGAAGAACAAGCAGTCTACTTAGAACATCCATATGATGAGGTTAGAACCAGGAGAGGGTGGACCAAGAATTAATATAGTTACGCGAAGTAGTGTAGCTACCAAGGAAGATAAAGTTGCAAGGAAAAAACCAGAAGAGAATACACAGGTGCGCAGGGCTGCTGACAAAGATACTGAATTTAATTTGCATAAGGAAAAAGAAAAATTTATGGAGGCGAAGAAGAGATTTGTGGACTCAAGAGCTTCCACATCAAAGAACCAGAATGCACGAATAGAGAAGCCTGAAGAGGTCACAACTATGTAGGAGACAGATCCCTCAATATTGAAATATTTATTATAAACATGCATGAAGCTCTTAAGGGACCAGAAAGTAGTTGAGGGGCTACAAGAATTAATAGAAAATTGCACTGGCAAAGGAAAGCCACTACCTCAACAATGCCCAATACATAAATTAGATAAAAATAAGAAAAGGATTGGTTGGGAGATGAGATTGACTGCACAGATCGAAGAATTTGAAATCGACGAGGTGACCTTAGATTTACGAATTGATGTGAATTTTTTGCCTAAACAGACCTGTGAAAGAATGGGAAAGTGCCGCTATAGTGGTCCCCAATTCAGCTATGAATTACAAACCAATAGAAGATTATTCCTATGGGACGACTACTTGGAGTAACTATAGACACTAAAGGGGTGCGTGCTATAGCTGATTTTGAGTTAATCGAAATAGTGGATGATAGTAATCCCTACCTGACACTGCTTGGAATCGATTGGGAGTTTGATATGAAAGCAGTCATCGAACTAAAGAAGCACAACATGATGTTTGAGAAAAAGGAACTGAGAGTCATTGTTCCACTGGATCCAGCCGAAGGTGCGTAGTATACTGAACCAGTCCAAGATTACTAGAGGAGGACGATATCGAACAAATCTATAAGCTTACTACATGAAATGAGGATTGGATCAATCATATGGTGGATGGAAGAATTACTTTGGAAAAGGACAAGTCCTACAACTCATATTCAGATGAGGAGCTCAAGTATTGGAAGAATAGATTTCATGAGGTATTAACGTTGTGATGCAACTAACTTACTAAATCACTCTAGTTTATATCCACTGAGGTACGCAATTTACCATATTATGATGGTCTAGAAGATGTAAGTTTGTTTCTTGATAAATTTGAAAGGGATGTCCCCGAGGAGCATTAGTTCTAGGAATTTGAAATCGCACTGAGAGCTACGCCTCCCAGATGGTGGGGTACACATAAGAACAACTTTGTAGACTGGAAGGAGTATCGAAGGATGACGACGTTGCAATTTGGCTATGCAAACACCCTTATTACTGAAAAATATATAGGAAAGGATGATCTGTGCGAGCATTTGGCTTGTTGGACAAAAGCATGGGGTGAGGAACCATAACCTAAATGGGTACATATATTCTGCCACACCTTGGATACTATTCTAATGAATTGGTACTTAGAAACAGAGTTGTGAAATAGAACCGCAAAGTTGGATGTTCTGAATGAAAGCTTTCTGCTAGCGTTCAATTTTTAGGAGAGATTCGAATGTATTAATGAAGCATTACAAGAAATCAAGGTTGTGATATTTAGAACGACTATACAGCCCATCACCTGGGTATAACCTAACTAGAGTATGCAGCTACGCCATGCTCTGGAATGCTACAATGTTACCATAGAAGAAGGTGAGGAAGACCTCAGGAATATCAGTATCCTGAGTCAGAGGGAAAACGCGAAGTCATTGAGCCTGAGGTAGAGGTTCCTAAAATTTAAAAACCATTAAATACTAACCAAGTGAACATTGGGTCGAAAGCACAACCGAAGTTCACGAATATAGGAAATTACTGGGAGGACATAATTGACAAGGTCATAGAATTGTTACGTGAATATTAGGACTTGTTTCCAACAATGTTCTCTTATCGAAAGGGGATAGTAGGAGATTTGGGTGTTATGAAGGTCAATCTGAAGCCAGATGTGAAGTTGGTAAAGCAGCACCCATACTGATTGAATCCTAAATACAAAGAAAATCTGCGCAAAGAGATGCATAAGTGTTGGCTTGTTTGGGCCTGACCCAGGTTCAAAAGTGATTTTTCCAAACAAATCCTGAAACTACTGGCCCTTTCGGCAACAGTCCGTGGTGCACGGACTAAGGTTTCACCTGAGGTAGTATGGGAGGGTGCTAGAACCAAGGTTCCGCACCCTAGGGATGTCTCGATGAAGTCTGGGAAGTTCGCGGACCAAACCTATGAGCTTGCACTACTCCACGCAACCGTATGTCCTTCGGAACTTGTGCCACTGCTTCCCCGTAGCTCTGTACAGAGCATGTAGAGGTGCTATCTAGATCCTTTATCCTTACTGTACTTTTATTATAGATCTTAAATTAATTATGTGGGTGCAATATTCTCATTAATCATTCAACATTCATAACAAGTGCGCGTAATCATAAATAGTAAAGAGATGCATAAAGATATCAGAAGCATAGACACAAAATATTCCACAAGTAACTTATCTTTTATTAATCCTATGTTCAAACACAAATCCAACTCCATCCTGCGCACTCAGCAGCAGGGGTCGGTGCACATAGCTGTGGACTCTACCAGGCCTCTGCGCACTCAACTACAAATCCTCTTCCTACTACCATAACCCAAGACTTGGACTTATAGACTCAGAGCAAATTCATTATCCCATAACCATATTACTTCTCCAAGCTAATACTTGAAAACTACTTTTTACCCTTAGAGCCTTGCCCTATTTATACAATCCCATGGTCTCTTGACCATACGTAGGCCGACACCTTCTATATTGAATTAAATTATTTTAGGGTGGACAACCCTAGACTCTCGTGCTCTGCACCCGCATTTTTCGAGATATTTACATTGCATTGACCAAAACCTCAGGCTTAAAGCCCCGAAAACCTACTATGGGGGGATTTTCTGCCTAACAGGCCCCCAACACAATCATCGTGACTCATCCCGAGTCACTCGGTTGGTGTGGTGATCTTTGCACAAAGTCCATCCAGCAACTTCTACACTTCGCTTACATCTTCCACACATTCTTCCACTGTCTGTTATATCAGTTGTGCGCAACTCTCTGATGCATCATTGTCAGAGGCACCTTCTTACCTTAGCGCATATGTACCATACATTTGGGCCAACTTTTCCTCAATCATGGCGATGACCATGAATGCTTCCTCGAGCCAAATCTAGATGTGCACATTAAGCACTACTTCTTTCTAGCATGTGGCATCCACCTGTTCCTTCAGAGCTTGGGCCTCCTTCATCTTGGCAAGTCGCTGAGTCAGGGCGTCCATCTATGCAGTCCCCCTGATATTATCATATGACTGCTATAACTACCCTGCTTCTATCTCCAGGCACTGTATGGTTGGATCTTCCTAAATGTCGCTTCAGTCAATCTCCAGGTTTTGTTTATGAATTAAACAACTGATTTACAAACTCTCTAATTGCCCTTGTGGTGGCTCTAGTAACCTCCTTAGATCTACCCCTGTTATTGATTTATTGATTACCACTTGCTCAGCCAAAATCCCTGAACTGAACTGCAAACTGTGACCCAGAACCCAAGCAAAGTCTTGCTTCTGGTCCAACGCACTGTCTGTTCTGTGAATCTCAAAATCAGTGTACTTCCCAAGTGTAGTAGGTGCGCTGCATTTCAAATTCACTGTGTTACTAGTGCGCTGATCAGACTACGCATTGTTCCTGAATTTTGGTTTCTGTTCACTCTTTTCAGATCTATTCAAGAATTTTGATGCCTGTAGTCAGTACACCTCTATTTGAAACCCCTTTCCTTGTTGTTATTCCGCCTCCATTGTGCAAAGAACTGTAAATTTTTTTGTGTATTTGTTGAGTCATTTTCAGTTCTCCTTTGCAAAAAAGTAACGTAATTGCACTGTCGTTTCTTGATTTGAAAGTGTCGCAACTGTCGTTTTCAGTCATAGAAGAGAATCTGATTGTTCTTGATTGTCGATTACCCTGTTACTATTGTATTTGATCTGAATTAGTAGTTTTTCTAGTGTCGAAAGCAATTTTTCATTTCCAAATCGCAAAGTGTTGTCATTGTCTTCATTTTGATTTTGAAAAGAAACTTGTTAGTAATTGTTGCTTTGAAAATAATTCAGATTTGCACATTAGCTTTCTTTTATCATCCACATATTAAGAAGGCTGAAGACAAATACATGCATGTGCATTTTCATTTAGACTGTTTGATAGGTTTGATTTAGGACAGTGCATATAGTGTGTGCTCTATGCTCTTTGCTGAAAGAATATTGTCTCTCTTTCCTTAGTAGCTAGGATTTTCATTGCACAAAGAAGATAAAATGATTGTTTATCATCTTAGATTGCATTTTAGGAATTGTACATCTACATCACGCGGTGAACCTGAAAGGAAAATTTCTTAAGCAAGATCAACTATAAAATAAATTTAATGAATCTAACAATGCTTTGGAACCTAACGCACAACATCTAGAAGTCTAGGCTAGAGACGTATTCCAGCATCGTAAAGCCTGGTAACTGTTGTTTTCACTGTTGGTTGGGTGATTCCTCCACTTTGAGACGATAAGTGCCAGTACGGACTTGTGCTCCCACGTACCGTCGAGTATATTTTGGGAGACCACAATAGGCTTAATCCTTTATCCATAGGAAGCCGTGTCTGTTGCCCTATCGATCGCAATGCACTGAACACAACATTCGGGAAGATTGACTACCATACCGTAAAAAGTATTCTGTAGTTTTGCGATTGGTTTGGTAATCCCTCTGCCTAGATTTCCAGAGCAGTCCCTTTCATTCCTTTTCAGACTCCTTAACGGAAAAGGTCCATCTGAGCACTTGTCACTTCAGGTTCATTAAAAATCGAAGGCGACTAGAGTCATCTTTTGTTTTTTCTCGACTCTTTAAAATTGAAAAAGCAAGTTGTGTCAAAGCATCTAAAATTTATTTTAAATGGAATAATCGTCACCTTTCCTACGTTGGTCTTAGGTTGAGAAAATGGAGTCCACCAACCAAGGAGTTCCCCTTAGAGGAAATCCTAGTCCCTTCTCCTCTTGGGGAGATGTTGGTGCACCCCATATGGCCACATTGTCACTTCCAGGATTGACGATTGGTTTGCCCGTATGGCTTTTCTCAACCTCCGTCATTCAAAACACCGCACTTCCTGAACAATCGAGTCAGCAACTAGACAATTCCAGAGTTACCCCCCAACCTTCTACTTCGTCCAATTCCTCCTCTCCTCCTTCCTCTTCGCTTGATGAGGCTGGTAAAGCCAAAAATCAAGTACCTGAGAAGAAGAAGAAAGAGAAGAAAAAGAAGGAGCGAAAGGCAAAAAGGGGCAACCAAGCGTCGTCTAGCTAAAATCTACACACTGCACCGACCAGGCCTAAATCGCCATGTGTCATTTGCAAAGGAGACCACTATCATAGAGATTGTCCTTGCATCCCTCAGATTCTAAGGGACTGGTCTCCTCGTTTGCACAACCCGGTGTCATCAACCTCTAATGATCATGTTGAAAACACACCGTCGACTAGTGAAAGTGAAGCCCCTGGACAAAAAAGAAAGTGCAAATTTCTTTGTAAAATGTGTGAAGGCGATCACGCCATCCACCATTGTCCCTTCTTAGACAAGGCTAAAAGAGTTTTGGATGATCATCCCGTTTCACTGTTACGACTTCCTCCTTGATATAAGAAACTCTTGCCGAGTCCGTCACTAGTTGAGAATCCTGCTGACCCGCCCAGGTGGTTGGCCAAAGCATCTATCATTGAAGATAAAACATCTGGACCCATACCAGACAGAAGTCAAAAGGTCAAGGCGGCAGTTGACCTGGTATTGCCTTCAGAGGTTCCATCTTCAGATGATATAATCACCGAAGAGAACAAGGATGACACCGTCCAAATTCTTTTTGTAAACACAGACTTCGATGAACATGGGGGAAATTTACCCATTCCTTTATCACAGGAAGGAAGTTCGTTAGAGTCGTACTCAACCGTCTATTCAGTCCCACCTCCAAGCAACCTAGTTGTTTCCTTCAACTGGAATCAGCTAGGCAGACCCCGTTTACTGGCTAGTGTACCATTCCGAATCATTGCTCAAGTATATAGAATGGTTATGGCTGGTACCATCATAGATGAAGGGGCTTCTGTGAGTATCCTTTCCTCGACTGCTTGGAAAGCGCTTGTTTCTCCATCGCTTTTGCCTGAGATGAGAAATCTAACAGGCTTTGACAAAGGAACCAGTTGACCGTTAGGGATCCTTCCTAATGTGCCCATAACATTGAGAGGGAAAACCGTTCACATGAACGTAATGGTAGTCCAAGGACCCCTGGATTATAATCTACTCCTTGGAAGAGACTATATTTATTACATGGGAGCCATTGTCTCATCACTCTTTAGAGTAATGTGTTTTCCGCACAAAGGAAGAGTGGTCAAGCTCGTATATTAGCTTTCATTTCTCGGTTCACACATGGAAAATAGTCATATACCATCCCTGAATGGTCTTTTCACGCAAGGAATGTCTCATCAATCCCTAGTCCGTCCACCTCATGAGCACGAGTGATTCAGGGGACATGACTGAAACCCAGGGGGCATGCACCTTGGTCTGCTTTAGCAGGAAAACTTCAGGTATAGGGTAGGTTTCCGCGAGAGATATATGACTAGTCTGACACTCCCGTTCGTAATTGGAAAAGGGGGTTAGACTGGAATAAGATTCCCTTGTCAAAGTTATGTGGGTGGAGGCATCTGCGCCACTCACCTTTGTCTATTTCGGTAGGCATCGCCGAAGAAGTGTTTGTTTGCGGTGTAGATAAAACAATCTTTGATAACCTGAAAGAGGTAAACCTTTCCCGATAAAACGAATGTTTTGTCGGTAGATTGAGAGGTGACCTTGAAACTCTATTTTATACCTGGGGGCATGCAAACCTTTTGGCGTGCAAGCGAAGAACGACCATTTTTTTTTTTAAATTTGTAGGTCCTCTAACCCTTTAAACTCGTAGGACTGGTCATTTCCTAACTTGCATAAAGAAAGGATGTGGGGCAAAGATTTGAAAAATTGTCTTTTTTATATATGAGACATTCTTATTATACGACTGGATTTATCGAGCAGTTTTAACGTGGACTTCATGCTCGTTAAAAAATAAACATAAGCAATGAGCAAATGTTTCCCCCAGAGTTTAAGCTCAATAAAAAATGAACCAATTTCCGGTAAATAACCGTCGTGAATGTAGTACTTCAGCCTTTAAAGCCTTACTCATGTTCTCATCATCACCTCCACTCTGTATTGGACGATCATTCACCTCCATTTGATTGTTTACCTTTTGAGGAACAGCTGCGAAGAGTGATCCTGTTAGCCATCCTTGTAACACTTCCGTGATTGGGAAATTCCAAACCTTACCTGGAATCAGCTGCTACCCAAATTTATCACTCGTTCCTCAAAGACGAGTCTCCTTTAAGCTCTTTTCAACTGACTCGTAAAATATGAAAATATTTCCGAGCTATTGGCCTCTCCAGCTCGTTAAAGGGACCGAAAGTGCTATCCCTCCTTTAGATTTTAATATTTTTGGACCTGAGGGATTATTACACAAAAATATCGAGCGCTTGTTTTGTTCAGCTCGTTAAAAGTATCGAAAACTCATCCCTTCTGTATTGTTTTATACTTTTTTGGACTTAAGGGATTAGATGACGAAAAAGGATTTTTGGAGTTTCCTTTACATCCCTTTTCAGACTCTCTAAAATTGAAAAGGACCGAGTTATCTTTGTTGTTAAACTCGTTAAAATCTAATAGCGACAAACTTGTCCATAGCAGACAAGAACGAGTTTCACTATCGCTAGGCTCGTTAAAACATAACAATGGGTTTGCCCGAAGGGAAAATTATAGAACAAGCATGTGTTATCCTCCTCAAGCTTGACAAAAATAAAGAGGTACTGGTCAGCAATGACTGGGGAAAAATTGGGAAGAAAACTTGAAGAAACTTTGTTGGTAGCAAGTCGCTCTTGAACATGACACTTTCACTCCGCGTCCAAGTCAGGTTGGGTTGTTTCATTCACCGGTCACATCACCATGGTCACATCACACCATCCACATTTGGGGTTAATGCTACCAATGCATGATGTCAGTGTCGCCGATATGTTCAAGAGAAGTCACTCAGAGAATTCGCCTGTGTCTCACCCGCTGCAATACATTCCATTCTTTCATGACCGCCACCTTGAACCTTATATCACCAAACCGTTTTCATCTCCATTAAAATAATTTTCTCCGTTCCATGTCATTGATGTGGGATTCATTAAGGCCCTCCTATGATGGATCGCTTCTTTTCGACATCAGCTCATTATCCAAGAAGTCGATCTAGGGACACCCCTTTCAGTACTTTGAAGCTTACATGCCTCAATGGCAAGTTTCTCACTTCCGGCGACAGGTTTACATCAATGACCTTCGACCGAAAGATTTTGCGTGGTGTTCGATGCCAAGTCCTTTATTCACACCACGTGAATTGTACTGGAATACCTTGAGGGTCATTATCATTATCGATGATTCCTCTCGCGCCTGTTAACAACTTACATCATTGGTTGGTAATCAGGCAATGTCTTTCCATGTTCGACTCCAGAACATCTATCACATGGATCGACTTGTACTTTGAGTGAAGATCGAACGAGATTGAAGACCCCGGATCTAGTTTCATCCATCTGGGCTGCGATATATATTCAGGAAAATAAAGACATCAAGTGTACATCATTGATGCATAGATAATCATCCAATCAAAGGGATGATGGCTATACCAGAATCATCAGTCTACACTCAGACGATTGTCTGTCCTAAGTACATGAAAATGAATTTATAAAGATGAGCATGGGAATGCCTGCCTCAGCTAGATCATGAAAATATTATGAAGATAATGTATTGTATTTTATCTTATTACAGGTCTCCTCCCAGCTTGAAAGAACTTTGGATCCTCATGATAAAGCATTTCACCCGACATCAAAAAAGATTAACGACCTCATGCTTTAGGGGGCAACTGTTATAGACAATTTTTGGCACTGCAACCCCAAGCATAAAATGTCCATAAACCAAGGGCTCCTAAGTCCCTAAAAGTGTTGTTCCAACCCCTAAAGGAACAAGGTCAACTGATTACAGCTTCTCCCAGAAGTTCTCCATGAAAAACTACTCAGAACTCGTCAAAATTGGATCATTTCACCTGCTCCATAGGCAAAGTGCATTGTATCTCACCTAAGTACACTCAGTGGTTGCGTTGAATTTCAAAAAGCCCTTCTATAGGGTGCGATGGGCAAGAAGAGATAAATGGCAGTGTCAAAGCATGGAACCTTCTAGAAACTTCCCTTGTTACACTTGCCTCTCTAAATTCGACCAAGGATGAGTAAGAGATCATCAATCTCCAAGTGGAAGCAAGAACTATCAGAGGGAAGACACTAATCAAATCACAAGCTGACTCATCTCCCTTACAGACATCTATATATGGATCCCTCATCTCAGAGATCCAGAGGCTGGAATTTTGCATCTTGTAAGGAATTGCTATTGGTTTCTTGAGGCAACATCATAGTGTTGGGTGATCTAAGCTTTGCATGAGGTGAAGAAGGGCTTACTTGATGAGAGGATGATGCTGGGTCAGAACAACTGGTTGTAACTCTCTTGGCTCTTTCTTGATTATCAATAAAGCTATTCAAGTTTTCCTCCATACTCTTGTGTAATTCATGTTTTGTGCATTTGTATGGTCAATTTATTTCTGATCCTAGATTATTTATGATAATAGATCCATGTTCTTGTATAGTGTTATGCTGATTTGATTCTACAGGTGCAAGCTGGGTATACAAGAAAGCAAGTAGCAAAGGACTATCAGAAGAGAGAAGAATCGAGCAAGGAACCAAGCGCAAGACAGAGGTTGGTCTCCTTTATTCTTCTCTCATCTATCTTTCATAAAGGAAAACGAAAGTAGTTTTACTTTGTTTGTTTCTAAGGTAGCTACCCGCCTTAGTGGGAGTTCTGCATAGACACCTTTCCCTGTAACACCGGGTCACGCTAAGTGAAGAATAAACAATATGGTCTGAGATGACTTAATCTGAATACTGATTTTAGGCTAGTAAATAGATATGGAAAAAGGTGATTTTTGAATGACTGAATTTTTCGGGTTGCGTGGGACCAAAGGACCGCATGAGCTGGGAAATTAAATCAAAGACACGGGATACTTCATGAGGCGAGATAGGCGGGAGGTTTATCAATCATATTTAAATAAAATGGGGTGGAAAGACTGTTGAGAAAAAGCTAAAAAGGGCATACACATGAATCCTTTTCAGACAGAAGAAGATATACAAACTATGAATGCTTTACAAGGCAGAGCATAAACTAAATTCTACCTTTTCTACTTAAGAGCATTCAACCAGAAATGATTATGAATGGATGGTAAACATAACAAAATACATATGTAACATAGAAATAAAATGCATTTTCAAAACTCACACCACAGGGATCTCATGAATCAGAGCTGCATCATTCTATTAATTTCCAAGCCAAAACTGTACAATGAGAACGCTAAGTTTTTCTCCACGCTATTCCCAGAAATTCCAACCTCTTACAAATGACTTTCAATACAATAAATAAGCTTTTCCATGAGAAAGTGGATCGATCCAAAGTTGAGGGATTGTATAATCGTTACAAGCGGAAACGAAAAGCCAACCATCAGTAACGGGAGTAGCATTACATTTAATATCTCTAATGACCAATAAAAAAAAAACAATGGAGCATATATCTTCTAGGGCAACTGTTTGCCTTCCTTTTGGCCATTTGAATCACAACTATCAGTTTAATAACATGGCTTTTAAATAAGATGCACCTTTACTGAAGAGAAAACATATATTTGTTTAATGAACGGGCCCACCAGCAATTTTCGTTTAACTCACCCACGTGCCAATATTCACTTTCAACTATATTCACTTCTAAACCATAGTACCATAACCAAAAATCATTGAACAAGCTTTGAGAAACTTACTTGGAGAAAATCGCACTGAAACAAATTGAATTCTTGTAGAGCGGAAGTGATTTTGGCCTTTGGGTCTCTGTGCGCTGCGCGAAAAGATGTATGCGTCGCGCCACTTTGGAAGTGGTTTTGAGGCACTTCTTGACATCCAAATTGAGCCCAAGTGTGCTTTTGGAAAGCCCTACTTGTCTAAGTTCCAAAACAAGTGAAAATTTTCAATTTGGATGTCATTTTCCCCTCCAAAACTGCAATCTCCCAAGACTGCTTCCTATGTGTCAAAATAGGGGTAGAGAGGTCATTTTTTGGGTGTTTTTGACCTCCTGAGCACTCAAAACTTGCCAAAAATTATTGCCCATGCACTAGAAGTCATCATTTTCCATGGAAAATCCAAAAATATAAATGTTTCATCATTTGGAGGTCCCGAGCAAAAGTGCACGCCGGGTGGCGCGACGCATAGGGAGAAAAACCATGTTTTTTTGTGCAAAAAAATTCAAAATGCAAAAATGTGCTCCAAATTTCTTGAAATTTGGGTTGTACCTCCTCTATCACATATCATGATGGACCAAAGAAGCCTTAGCCAAGATTCGGAGCCGATCTTTCTCTTTTTGCCTCTTTTGGCATTTTGTCACCTTCCTCAATTTCGCCTTTAGGCTCCTGATTCTCGCTTTAGAGCTCATGTTTCGGGCCATGTAATGGTGAGTCATGTGCCTCAGCATTTCTTTTTCCCTATTAGCCTTCTCCAATAGCTGCTCCAAGTGAACGTTCACTTTCTCTAAAACATGCTCCTGGTCCTCATCTCTTTGCTCCATAGGTCTACCTTGTGCTGCCATGATGTGTTGTCGGTTTTCCTTGATCAGTTGCAACTCTATCTCAGCTTTCCGATCCTCAAGTTGTTTTTTCCTCTGCTCCAGATATTTCATATTCCATTTGGCTCTCTCCAAGTCAAGGGATAAGGCTTGGATCTCTGTTTTCTGCTCCTGGATGATCTCTTTAAGTTGTGCACTTTGGGGATCCGTATATGTATCGTCATCATGAAGGAGAATGAAGTCAGTCTCTCATTCACCTAATAGCCCCTCATCATGCATTGGCTCCTTACCTCTATCCTGTACCTGTAGTGCTGATGTCGGAAGCGAGGCCCCTTCCACCCCGGGTGGAGATAACACTCGCTTTGCTGTTGTAAACAAATTTCTAACGCCCCTCTAATATGTGACAAATACTGGCACACTAGCGGTCTCATGGTGCTCATACTGATGAGAAGGTTCCCATGTCTCAAATCTAGTCTTTGAAGGTCCCTGTGAAGCTCGGAAGAAGTCACGAGAGATGAAATCATCCCAAGTGATACCCTGTAAATCAAGCTAATGCACCAACAAAAATCTTGATGAGAGAAAAATGACAAATGTTGTTGAACTGCTGCTCAGGGGTCTTGTGTTGCACAAGGGCAGTCATCCTCTCTGTGTTTTAGCATATGAAATATTGGATGTTCATCATGCGTACCCAGGTGAAATGCATGAGCAACCTGATTTGATAAGCATATAACCGGGAGAAACAACCTTCACAACTGAAATACTTCATAATTAACTTCATTAGAGGGGCATATTCATCTTTAAGATATCAGAAGGGAAACACCCTCTTAAGCTGCCTCAAGAAACTAGGTTTAACATATGGCTCATAATGTTGTCGGTCAAATTTTTTCTCATGTTCCATGGGTCTCGAATATTAGGCATGCCAGTAGCTAATGAAATAGAGTCTAGTGTAAGTATGAAAGTAACACCAGCCAAAGTAACTTGAGCACCATGCAAATGTAGACAATAGGCGAGCCAACTCATGGTGGAATTGAACATTTGCAACCTTTTCACAAAACTCATAGCATGACTGAAACCGAAAACAAGAGACGGCAAAAGGGTAGGCCTGCAATTCTGTGAGGGTATTCGGTTCTTCTCTAACATGTCTACCACTTTTGTGAGGCCTCCGGGGTGCACGTTCTTTCGTGGGTGAGTCACTATGAGTTTCCACCTCATAGTCGGATGAATGATCAAATGACATAATTGATGTTGTGAACACTGCTTGGAGAAATGAATGTTGGTCGCAAGACTGTGTTGGACTGTTGTTGTGATATGTTTGAAATCTGTCACCAAGGGAGCAATGTAACAGGGACTGTTAGGGAGGGAAAATATGAAGGGATTAGGAGTATTAGGATAGATTTTATTTAGGGCAGTGTAGGAGGGTTTGGGAACTTTGCATAGGGTAGGGTTTGGGGTTTTTACATTGGGCAATGGGTGAAAGGGAATTGGGGATAAGGGTTTAGTAAATTTAGGGGATGGGGGGCAATGACATTCAAAGGGATATGGTATAAGGAAAAAGGGAATGGAGGAAAAAGGGACAGATGGGATGGAAGGGGAACCTTGGTAACAAAATGATGAATTTGCAACCCTTAACAGCAGTTGAAATAAGGATTTTTAGAGGTAGGGTTTGGAAATTTTGTTTCAAACATTTGGAACCATAAACCACCATCACACAACACACAAGAATGGACGAACCACCGAGATTTCGACCCTACCTAGCACGTCCAAGCAATTGAATGGCGATTTGGAGGATTTTCGGGCGTTTTTTGGGAGTTAAATTGTATGTGTCGTGCCGCCCTTTCTATGCACCGCGCGCTACCGGTGCGCGCACCCATTAAAATTTGCACTGGAGGAATGTGCCCAATGCGCCACGCTGAACCAGTGCGCCACACCACCTACTGTATGCGCCGCACCTGTTAAGACACCTCCAAATTTGCCTGAAACATGCGCTGGCTCACCCAATTCACTTTGAAGTGCTTCTCTCCGACCTTGGCATGTAAAATGACTTTGATTCTTATGAGAAAATCTATATAAAGACATGGAGACATGGTTTTGATTTTGTTTCTTCAAAACCCACTTTTGCAATGTTTTGTTTTGGCACTTTTTCCATAATTTAATACAACTCTGTATTTCACATTCCCTTTTTGGATTTTTGACTAAAATTATGAAACTTTTGGAAAATTTTTGCAGGGGTAGCCGACCTGGAATTTGGCAAAGGATGATCAGAACCAGCTTTTGAAGTACTTCATGTTGGATAAATTTACATATTTATCATAAACATTAATTTGATGATTTCCTCTTCAAAACAGAGTTTTGAAGACGAATCCCCCTTGAGCATTATGGATGATGAAAATCTGGAGATGAAACTTGTTGAACCTCCCTCTGGCCTGCTGGCATTATTGGGTACTTTGAAAACATGACTTATGAAACCCTAGACCTATGACTGGCATGATTTTTTGTCCATCAAAATACCAAATATTGACTGTCATTTAATGAACTTTGATGAACAGACCTGAGCCAGCAGGTACAAAGCATGAGGGGTAATGACTGACAAGACTCTTCCATCCGATTTATGGCATGACCCTAGTGGAATTCAGCTGAGTGAATGGAGCGAGACACCTAAAAATGAAATTCAGAAAGATTTTTGATCTCCGATGGAGGACTGACAAGACCGACTCAAACACAAAGTGGCCTAGTTCCCCACAATTGTAAAAAATAATCTATCTGTGACCTCTTCCAACTCCTACCCCTCATCCTCTTCCTCATCCCTGGAATCCTCCATGTGCTCTAGGTGTGCCTTGATCTTGCTGAGGACGTTTCTCAGCCTGTATTCTATATGTCGGAGTTCTACCTATCATTATCTCATAACTTTGTAAATTGCACTCATCATGGCCTACAAACTTACATAAATTTCAAAATAGATGTTGGGGAGTCTGTACAAACTTCTACAACAAAAGGAAATTATCAGTTGAGTGTTTTCCTATTATTTGGAAAATAGCGCACCAAGGCACTACACCATTACTTGATCTAGTGGAAGTTTTGTGCTTCAAGAGGTTACAACCTCCCCCAATTGGATAGTTCTAATATACTGAGCAATGATCCTTGTCATGACCATTTCCTTTGCACTTTAAGCACTAGACTTTAGAACGAGTCTCATTTTTGACCTATTTTCCCTTCTTAAGATCCTACAACTCCATATGTAGGCTAGGTAGTTTCGCTTGAATCCGCTACACTCCCATATTCGTATCCTAAATAGGTGAAGCCTCCAACTTCATAGCAATTTCCAGTGCTTCATCTTGTGATGTAATCTTCTGTTGTGACAATGGTAATCTCAAATGAGGAAATAATGTAGAAATATACTAGTTCATATGTTGCTCATCTGAAATCTGTAGATTATCCTGTTGTAACAGACATTTCAGCCTTTGATCAATATCTCATGTAGATTCATTCACCCTTTCCTTAATTTCCTTGACCTTATTCACATACTGGGCTTGAGACTTTTGCTTTCTCAATTCATTATTCACCACATCCTTTGTGTCTTTTAATGACATAGTTAGATTAGCCGTACTATATTTTATATACCAAGACATCACCCTATCTTGAAATTTTGTCACCAGTTTCACTTTCCTCAAATTGTCATCTGTTATTTGTTGTGATTTCCACACATCATCTGCTACAAACTAGAATTGATCAGGGTCTTTTGTCCCTAGACCCTTGAATATATGCATCTTCATAATGTTCGCCATACTAAATAGCGGAGGTGGAGGTGTAGGAGTGTGAGGTGGAGATGATGGCAGAGGTGAAGTGGGTGGATGTGGTATTCCTGTAGTGCCCTGATCTATTGACTACGACGCACCTCGGGGCATCTTCAGACTATTACTTTATTCTTTGTTATCAAATGATCCCAACAGAGAATTGTACTAAAGAATTGTATCTAGATCTTTTCTGAATTGTCTCCCACTTCACGTAGCTCCCACCAAGCCTCTTCTAAACATCAATTTAATGGCATAACCTATTTCTCGCACAGTAGCATTTTAATCTATATTTTCAGAGACTTCAGATACTTACTTCTTCGTCCTTTGAAAAACCGGCATTTAGTTTTGCTGTAACTGGAAGATGTATCAATTGCGAACTCACTAATGAATCCACCCAAAATACTATCGATCCAGTAATCGACAGCCTTCGTAGCCTTGTATTCTGATCCTTCCAGGTGCTTCACTAACTATGGAGTCCACACAATAGGGTTATCGAGCTTCCAAGTAGGTTGACCATTCACCAATTTAGCCAACCATTTGTATAATTCACATGGGAAAGTGAAAAATAAAACTTTGTGTTCGTCTATACACACATATCTTTACAACCACTCTTCTTTTGATAGGCGCAAATTCCTATTTTCTTGAGTTGCAAACTCGTGTAGCTTCTAATCTATCCACTTCTCAATTTCCTTTTTGTGGGTCTCCATAGACCCCACATCACATATCCCTTAGACAGATCCCAATCCCAATAGTAGAAACATTTGTTGGCTTGAACGGGCTTGGACCCAGGTGTTGGGATGGGGTCCCCTAGGGTCAATTTTGTTGAAAAATCCCAAGTTTTAGGGCAAAAGCCCAAGTTTTGTTGTATAAAGATGTAAAGTCTCCACAAGTTGTGGTTGCAGAGCATGTAGATAATTAAAGAGTCATAAAGGGTTTTACCCTTCTCTTATGTAAATTGAGTCGACTTTTGAAGATCTACCCATGGTCCGCAGACCATGGGATTGTATAAATAGGTGTGTCTTAGGATGTCTAAGACAAGTAATGAAGTTTGGTCTATGGGGGAATTCTAAAGAATTAGCGGAGAAGAGTAGGAAGAAAGGCTCTGCAGCTATGTGCGGAGAGGCCTAGAGTAGATTCCACAACTAAGTGCATGGACCCTTGCAGCTGAGTCCGCAGGGAAGTCTTGAGTCTGTAAGCATAACTGAGTATTAATAAAGAAGATTGTTGCATAAATACTTGTGCTTATCTCTTCACTTATGTTTATATGAATGTGCCTTATGTTATAATGGGCTTATGAAATAATGATGTATTGACACGCAACTTTACTCAACTTATATCGTTATATGAACAAAATTATTGTTAACTATTTACGTGAAGATTATCGTGTTGTATGTTGAATTTATCAAACACTTAAGCTAATCTGAGTAATTATTGGGTTATGAGTAATCTTTGATGCGCGTAAGTAGTGGATTCGCCAATTCAGGGTCCGTGAGAGAGAGTCATAGACCTTCATAAAGGTCTAGAGGCCGATTAAAGAAGTTACATCGATAAGCCTTAAAGACCTGTGCAAAGGGAGATTTAGGGCATAAAACGACATTACACTGATCTTTGGGTGCGGAAACTTGGCTCCAGTAGCCTCCCATACTACTTCATGTAAGACTTTGGTCTGCACTCCATGAATTGATGCCGAAAGGCACAGTAGTGTAGGGACTTGTTTGGTGTAACTAACTTTGAACCTGGGTTAGGACCCACTAAGCCAACACCAGGTTCAGAGTTAGCTACACTAACCAGCAAAACCCTACACGACCGACCCTTTCAGCAACAACCCGCATAGCAGAGGTTGTAGTCTCACCCAAGGCAGTATTGGGGGATGCTAGAACTAGGTTTTAGCATCCAAAGGGCTATGTGATGTGTTCTCTACGGATCTAGGGCTTATCTTGGCCTTCATGAACCCTAACCCTTGAAACCCAAAATTTATAGTAATTAAAAATTAAATATTTACGTCCTTCACTGATTGCGCTAAACATGCACAACATCATACAAATAAGTAGATCTACATCTTTACGAATCTGTTAAGTACTTTTCTCGATTAAATGAATTAAATAGTTCATAAATACAACAACGTCAGAAATAAATAGTAATACACAGTTACATAGATATTATTTCAAAATATGTATTTATTATGCTTCATATTCTCAATACAAGCTCTTTCCAACCATGCGCACATAAGTGCAAGGGCCCATGCACTTAGTTGTGGACTTACCAAGGTCTCCATGCACATAGTTACAGAAGTCTTCCCCTTCGCCCGAGTACAGAATAGATAAATTCATATCCAACTTATGCACTTCTCTACTTAGCTATGACTCTTCTATGATTTCCTTTTATATTCTTCCTTCATTACAATACCATGGTCCTCGAACCATGGGCAGGTCTTAAAACAACTTGAATTTAACAAACTAAGGGGTTTTGACCTTCCTAAAGCCCCTTTTACTCCTATTGAAGTGCGTTAATTGTGCTCCGCTCCTCAAAATGCGGAGACTTGACAATATCTTATCAAAATTTTAACAAAATCTGACCCAGGGGACCCCGTCCCAACAAAGATTCCTAGCAGAACCTAAAATAACACTAATGGTTTATGGTTAGGGTGTTGGGTCTTGAGAGCCTATATATAGGCCTCATTTTGATGTAATAAAGGTAGAGAAATTTGTGAAGTTGGGAAACTTTGTCCAAAAAAATTTCTGGAAATCGCTGGGATATTTTGAAGTTGTTATAAAGGGATGAATTTTGAAGTATATCTTGGGTTGTCAATTCTTTCCATGTAATTCTGAAAATTCATCTTGTAATTTGAATATTGCTCAATATTAATACAATTATAGAAATTTTTCATGGCATATCATGTTGTAAAGCTCATTTTGTATGGAATATGAATGTGATTATTAATTAAAGAGAATTTTGAATCTGGTTGTTTTCTTTATTTTATTTTTAAATTTATCAATATTATGAAAAGAATATTTATTATTTTGATAAAATTTTACATGGGTTGAAATCAAAATGTATAAATTCAATTTACTGTGCTTTCTTACTAATATTAGTAAGTTGAAATGAATTCTTAATTGCTCATTTTTATTTGCTAAAATATGTTCTTGATATTTTCTTTTCTCGTTAATACCCTCATCATCCTTATGTCAAACCCAATTCACATGAATGTTATGACCAGAGAATATGTGGAAATTATACCCAACAACACACTTGTAAAATTTTGACACTTTCATACCTAATATTCTCAAAAGAAACAAAGATCATAAAACAAAAATTGAAAATATGATTTGGCTTGTAGAAATTTTATCTTCATATTTTCCTTTTCCTTATTAAAACTTTATGTTAAAACCAATGTGCAGGAATACTCATAATTGGAAATATGTAGAGATATATTTAGCAAAATTAAAATAGACTTTTCACATTCATACATATATTTTTAGCAAGCACATAATCATCAAAATACAAAAAACTAAAATGAAATTTAGATGTTCTTAGGCTCTGCATTATAGCACAACATAGTGTGACTCTATGACCCTAACATCGACATTGTTGATGAGGAAATGATTAGAATATATTCCCTGGGAGAAATGACATTTTCTTATATTTTGTTGGTGGATAGAATTTGAGTTTATTAGTTGTGCATTCCACTTGGTGACTCCACTACTCATACTATCCATTGTTCATACTATACACTATATATCAACTACATTACTATTGTTATACTCCATGCGAACCTATCTTATTTGTTCAGCATGTAGTTCCTTATAATTTCATATTCGCAATATGGCTTCTTCAAGGAGACATATCTAGAGTAACCTAGACCCAAACTTAACACGTATGGTTTTCAAATTTGAGCATTTTGTTTACCCTTGCAAATACAAAAACAAAACTCTACATATAGGGCCCTCAAGGAATCATGTGGTAGATGCTACATTCCAGCTTGGTCCCACCATTATCTCTCAACTCGACCATTCAATCATTACTCAGACCAACATACCCTTCTTATAACCAATACACAAGCATTCTGGGTTACTCAGTCTGCCTCACACATGAAAATTCACTCTCATCCATGCCCTTCCTAATTCTAAAAACTATAGGGGAAACCAAAACTCCAATATCACCCACTCCAAGAGCCATTATTATATAATGCATTATGGTTGGGCAAGGACAACCTCACAATAAAAAAAACCCACCTATCCAACCATTGTTCTTGATGGAAACTTGGTATGTACCCTTGTCATTGCATCAAGTATTACATGACATGCCTGTGAACTATCTACCGAAGCATATATTGGCATTTTACAAGACTTTACTACTAACTTTATGGTGGGGGAAGAAGATGTGCTCATGAGGCTCTTCATATAAACCCTTGAAGGAGACATGTAAAAATGGTTCCTTACTCTTCCCCCCAACTCTCTGCACTCATGGTATGATTTAGAGAGAACATTCCACTCACAAGGGGGTGAGAAGAATCATTTTCAATGTTACCTCACTAAATTTTTAGTAGTTAAAAGAAACCCTCTAAGAATGTGGAATATTTCACTAAAATATTGAACAAGCTCTATAACAAAATCCCAAATTAAATAAAACCTATTCCTGTTGTTGCTATGGTGAATTATGTTGCATCCTCTGAACTCTTTTTTTTTTTCATGATGAGAGAGAAGAAACCTAGAACTTTGGTGGACATGTAATTTGATGCAGTCGAAATATAAGGGAACCTAAAAACTGTAGGAAAACTATGAAGGGTTGAGACTAGAGACGATAAATATGGAATTGAGAAAGAGAAGGTAGGAAACAAGGATAAAAGAAAAAGGAATGTAAAAGACAAATATGACAATCCTACATATAATAAAGACACATATGAAGAAACAATTGAATAAATGACTAGACTAATAAGGAATTTTTCAAGTAGAATTGCAAAACTTGAGTCAAAAGGATCAAGAAAAAATCAAACACAACCACCCCAAAATCCAAATTTCATACATAGGCCATTCAATACTCAAATGACGTATAGAGAAAAGAGGTCTAAATATCAAGCGAGACAACCCCCCATGAGAAGAGATTTAAATCTCCAAATGGATGAATTTTCTAATGAATTCATTTAATATGAAGACATAAATTAGGTAGGAGATCATACCCCCATTTTCTAAATCATAGAAAAAAACTACACAAACTCTCTAGTGTTGTGAGAGGATTGTGAATCACACAATGATTATGAGATTCCTGCCCCTCAAAATCAATCAATCATAGACACAGTAATGGAATAACTTAGGGGGAACTACAACTTACGTCCCAAACTAAGCAAATCAGCCAGGGTAGAGTGCCAAACCAAAACTTCTGTGCCTTTAATTAATTGAGAACCAACCCCTGACACAAACCAACCACCTCTCGAAAATTTGAAGAAAACACAAGGGCCCTCACACCAGACGGGGAAGAGAAATCAGGATTCCCATCAAGACCTAGGTGAGGAAGTGAATCAATAATAGGATTTCATGCCATCTCAACTATGAATTCAACTAGTTAAAGAGGTCGACAAAAATTCAACCCTATTGTTTAACTTGGAACATGAACTAAGTAAGATAAAGGTCCCAATAACTCTATTGTAATTTTCTTCTCGTAACGATACTTTAAAAACTCAAGAAGGTCATCCTATCATAGAGTGTGGAACACATGTAGAAGAACAAGATAATAATAGCCCTCTGTATTACATCACGCTTAACGTCCACACTAAGCTTCTTCATAATTGCATGTTTGATTCAATAAAATCCCATAACCGCATGCCAAATTTGATCATGGTGGTGTTAGGATTTGATATTACGAAACCATATCATGATATTTACTCATTCCACTCTATAAGGGTGAAATGTTTAGGTCTCATCAAGGACATAGTGGTATCCCTTACCTAAGTACCCAACAAGAGATTAGTTATGGACTTAGTGGTAGCTAATATCCTAACCACCTATGGAATGCTACTTTCCAAGTCTTAGGCAGGAAACTTGGGTTGGACCTTGTAGATGGATTTATACTATGCAACTATACCTATGTTTTGGGGTTAAGAAAGGAGACTGTATAGAGAAGATAAACTCTTATATGTTATGAGTGATGCTAAGGGATCCAAGAATATACCTATATATGTTGTATATGAATCTATGGGTTGTTATTTCCTATTCATGAACCTTGAAGCAATAGCAGAAGCAGATTAACCACTTGCTAATATTGAAAAACAATAGGAGCAACATTTAATTTGTAAGTTGTTATATGACAGAGCATTCTTTAGAGAAGGAACATGGGAAGGAGTGCTCCTAGTACCTTTCATGGGCCCAAACATTCTCTTATCATTTAAACTTGAGTTTGATGCCACAAACAATGTTGTTGAATATGAAGCATTAATTTTAGGTTTAGAGATAGTAAGGAAAATGGGAGTTAAAAACATTGTGGTTTTTGGTGATTCCAAATTGGTAATTTTCTAGATAATAAATGTATACACTACCAAACACCATAGAATGATATCATATTGAAATGCGGTATGGGATATTATTGAAAATTACTTCGATGCATTTAATGTTAGAATTGTACACATAGAAGACAACCAATAGGCACATGCATTGACGACAGCTACCAGTACATTTCAGCCACCTCTTGAGACAAAACTGAAATATGAAGTAGAAATGAGATATAGGCCTTCAATCCTAGATAGCATAAAACAGTAAAAAGTGTTAGAGTATGATGAGAAATTAAATACATTCTTGGAGTTGGTGGAAGAATTATTAGGCATTAACATATACTATGAAGATCAAGCTCTTGAAATATATCAAGATGAATAAAAATCATAGAAAGGTGGTTACAACTTCCTGAACTAAATTGGAGGAAATCAAGTGATACATCTAAAGAACAACTTTATCTAAAAATAACTAATTCTAGTGGAACAAGTATTTGATCACAATGATGTTTCTACCATACTCGTTTTCTAGCCAGTGGCAAAGAACGTCGAGGAACATGACTTAGGCACTAAAGAGTACCCACAAAAGGCAAAGCTTCCCAACTCTTTGGAACTCACATGCAAATCAAGGTATATTAATTTATTTAATAAATTCAAACATCTTTTTCATGAATTTATGAATATTTGAAATGTTATGATACATACATTATACAACATATAATACCATTGAAGGAGGGTTCTAAGACTTTTGTGTAGAAGCTTAGAAAATTCAACTATATTTTTCTACCAAAAATAGAAAAGGAAATGAGGAAGTTGTCAAATGGAAAAATTATTGTGCCACTGATATACTCTGAGTGGGTAGAAAATCTGGTCCTGGTAAGGAAAAGGAAAGGAGACATCAAGTTGAGGATTTTAGGAACCTTAATAGGTGCTCATTAAAGGAGAATTACCCATTTCACAAGATGGATCATTCGTTGCAGAAAATGTGTTGGGCATGGAATCTCCCCGCAACATGTTTTGGGAATCAAAGCCCAAGTTTTGGTTAAGGATTTTGTAAGACTCTGTGAATTGCGAGCGCGGAGTGCGAATTAAAGATTAAGTCATAGGGTTGTTCACCCTAATGTAATGTAAAGTCATTTCGGCCTACCCATGGTCTGAAAGCCATGGGATTGTATAAATAGAGCGAGGCTCTAAGTTGTAAAGAGAGCAGAAGATAGAATGAGTAGCGAAGGAATGGTTCAATCTTAGAGTAGAATTCTAAGAGTCTTGGGTTTTAGTAGTAGGAAGAGGCTCTTCAGCTGAGTGTACAGAGGCCTAGTAGAGTCCACAACTGAGTGCGCAGACCCCTACAACTGAGTGCGTAGGGCGGTGCCAAGTTTGTAAGCAAGGTTGAAGATTAATAAAAGAGAATTTGATTCCTATTTTTGTGTATTTATTGTGCATTATCTTCTTTATGTTTGTATTTGTTTATGTATTGCGCGCACTGTTATGATTACTGAATATGTTGTAATAACCATAAATCTTACATACACAAGTCAAGTAATCAGTTAATTAGCAAGGATCTTGGATATTATATGGGTCGCGCCCCGATTATGGCTGCGCAGAAGCTGCACCGTAGGTCGGGAAGGGATCACAAGTGCGCGTAGCGACAGGTCAGACCACGGACCTCCAGAAACCCATCAGACATCCCTACGGTGCGGAAACCTGGTTCTAGCACCCTCCCATACTACTTCGGGTGAGACATTAGTCTCTGCAGAATGTTGCCAAAATGGATAGTAGTACTAGGATTTTCTTGGCTAAATCACCTCTGAACCTGGGTCAAGCCCATACAAGCCAACAAATGATTCCATTGCTGGGACTAGGATCTGCATAAAGGATGTCTAATGTCGTGCAACTGGAATCCTACAAAGAAAGAAATTGAAGAGTGGTTGTACAAGAAGATTCACGAGTTTGCAGTGCAGGAAAATATAAATCCACGAGTATCTAAGGAAAAATGATTGGATCGCTACTTGTACATTGAGATCCACAAAATTTTCTTTGCATCTTTTCCGTCTCAGCTGTATGAGTGGATCACAAAGTTAGCAGACAGTTAGGAAAGGTGTAGGCTTGACAAACCAATAGTGTGGACTCCGGAACTAGTGCGCAGACCAGAAGCCTCAGAAGAGAAGATAGCGTGAGCTGTGGACCACTAGCTCAACCAAATAATAAGAGGATTTATCATTGAGTTTGCGGTAGACACGACCATCAATGACAGTGAGGCAAAGCGATGTTTTCTCAAGGGATCACGCGGTAAGTATATTAAATCTTTGAACACTTGGATTAAGATGCTATTGTGTGAAAAGCAGGTTATGTGAATAAGTTAATGTTTGTGACTATGTGAAGTGGAAATATCTACAAAAGCGGAAGAAGTGAGGAATTTGAAAACAATCCCTTAATTTCACCTTTGTGGGAAAGCGAGGAGGAGCTTGCAAAAGTCTCTCTAAGAAGCACGGTCAGTTTGATAAGAAAGAGAATTCCACGTTTACCACCCCCACCCACACCGCCACCTGTTTCACCCTCCTCACCTCCATCTCCACCCACTCCATCTCCGCCACCACCATAGTTTAGTATGGCGAGTGTGATCAAACTACCGATGTTCAGAGGAGTAGGAAATGAAGATCCAGACCAATTCTAGTTCATGGTGAGAGGAGTATGGGAAGCACAGGGTCATGGATGATAATATTAAAAAGGCTACGCTAGTGAGCACACTGCAGGATCACGCATTAACATGGTATATCAAGAATTATAATTACCACCCAAACGCAGGAATTGCAGAGATCTAGACCATGCTGAACAAGGAATTCAGTAGGCCAAAATCAGAGACACAATCAATCATTGGGTTTAAGGAGGTCGCGATGCTCTCGGGCGAGACCCCCTGGGATCTAGACCAAAGGCTGAAGAGTACGATCCACGAAGCCAATATGACATTAATAGATGCATAACATTACACATGGTTTGTGGCCTCACTTATGCCACACTTAAGGATGACGTTGTCACAACAAAAACTTTCCACCCAGGCTGAAGCATTGGAGATGGCAATGAGATTGCATGAGACCCCTATACAATACCTCGGGTTGGGAGTCCAACAAGTCAATGCGTAACTACAGAATCTATGTCTAGAGATGCAAAGTTTGAAACAGGATAGGACAACTCAGCCGGGGGTGCGCGAGGAAGTATGGTGCATAAAATGCAAAGGCCAAGGCCACAATAAGGACCACTGTCCAGTGTTCGTGAACTACTTGGTAGGGGTAGGGCTAATGCCATTAAGACCGGAGGCACAGGAGGGGCCGAGCATGGCGTCTGCATTATGGTGTGCGACCTTCCAGATAGGAGGAAAACATACCATGGATAATTGTCATCTATTGCAGAAGTATACGCAGACGTCCCAAAAATTGTTTTGTAATTTCTACAGGTTGGTAGGCCATGACGAACACACCTACTGAAGCTATGAACTAATGATGGATCGGACTCCTGCCTACAGGTTGCAGATCGAAACGCGAGCCTTTGACCCAAATGTAGGGATGGCATGCGCTGGGTTTAAGGGGCGTGCTTGGGGTCAAGGTGGAATGGGACCAGGAAGGGGTCGTGGATAGATAATTTGTTACAATTGCGGAGGGCCAAGGCATTATGCTCGTGATTTTTCGAATCTGACTAGGATATTATGTTGATAATGTAATCAATTTGATCATGAGGCAGAAGACTACCCTTCTTTGATAGCAAAGATGCATGAAAAGCGGGTACTCCATCCCCCTCCGACCCAGAATTTACAAATGATGAGGTCTGAACCGTGCGAAGAAGATCCAAATGTAAACATGATGCTCAGGAGTGTTATGGCCACAGGAGATGATAAAGGGAAGTAGCTAGAATACAGCGCATGGGTTCGCAAGGCTCATACAAAGGAACCCAACCTTTACTTAGAACGAGCAAAGGAGACATTCATGGAAGCTAAGAAGAGCTTCACGGAGGCCTCCACTTTAGGTGGTAAGGATCAACTAGAACTAGGGATGGATCCTTCAATGCTCACTACCTTTCTGGAGACATGCATGAAACTACTGCATGACAACAAGGCAGTCAAGGGGCTACAAGAACTTATCACTAGGTGTGCAGGATCAGGAGAACCACACATGGTCTGAAAACTTAGGAAGCATGCATTTTTCACGGGAAGGGAAATGAGGTTGACTACACAAATAGGTGAGTATGAAATGAATCAGGTAATCCTGGATCTGGGTTCGGATGCGAATGTACTACCAAAGAAAACATGGGAACGCATGGGCAAACCCACGTTATAGTGGTCCCCTATTCAATTACGAATGGCAAACCAGCAAAATATTTTTCCCATGGGAACATTGCAAGGGGTAATAGTCGATATTGAAGGCACGAGCGCACAGGAGGATTTTGAAGTGATAGTGATTGTCGATGACAGCAATCCTTATCTTGTGCTACTAGGAATAGACTGGGCTACCGATATGAATGGAGTCATAAATCTGAAGAAGCCCAAAATGACCTTTGAGAAAAAGTCTCTACGCATAGTAGTACCGCTAGAGCCAGCTGAAGGAGCGCGATACACTGAGCTGGTGCGCGACGATAAGGGTGATGATGATCTTGACCATATCTACAAGATAATTGCACAAGGAGAATATTGGGTGAATCCAACTGCATATGGAAGGATTTCATGGGAGAGTGAAATCTCCTGCACTTCGGATTCAAACGAAGAGATAGAGTAATGGCAGAATCGACTGCATGAAGTAACAACACTGAACTACAACATGATGATCAGGTCATTGAGATGTGTAACAACAGAGGCAAGGGAGTTGCCGACATATGATGGATTGTTAGCAGTGGATGAATTTCTGAGAAAATTCGAAAGTGCAGTACCAGATCAGCAGTGGTTCGATGCACTAAAGTGGGCACTCCGCAAAACACCCGCACGATGGTGGGGTACGCATCAAGGAACTTTTGAATACTGGCGAGGATGTAGAAGGATGATGCGCCTACGTTTTGGAAAACCCCGGCTTCGAATGAAAGCCATTCAGATGGGGTGGAACAACTTACATGCCCACCTTTCTCGATGGGTACAGACATATGTTATATAGTCCACACAAGCACACACCACCCCCAGCCTAGAGAATCGGAACAGACCATAGCAGCAGGAAAGGCGATGTGTGCTGCCAATTCTCCATGAAGAGGCATTCGATAGAATGCGCAGAGCACTAAACAAGGTTCACCATGTGAGACGAATTGATTGGGACCTGTGCATGCCAGCGGTTTGATGCGCCTATAGGACTATGTGAAAAAACCTAAGTGCGGAGATGATTCCAAAGGTGTAAAACAGAGTAGAAACCAAAATTTCTGAAGGGAATACCAAAAGGAATCCACATGTAATATCCCCCCAGTTATAGCAGCGCGCGAAGACCAGGACGAAATAATCACATAACTATCCGAGGACGACCATAAAAGGATTTGGGAAGCCATTCAAGAAGGGAACCTTAGGCTTCACAAACTCGAAGAAGATCGGATACGATTAAGGAAGAAAATCATGTTGATGGACGCTGAGATCAAAAGACTGGAAAACACAGTCATGCAAGCATGTCTTGTTGGTAAACCAAGGATGAAAAGGCAAGATACAGATGATCATACCACTATGTTAGATGATTGTCGCCGAGAATTTATGACTCTACTACCATGGCTGATACCGCACCTTACCAAATGCAATAACAAGGGGAGTGCACCACATGAGGTAGAATGTGCTGTGCTAGCTATCGCGAGGGAAATTGAGGAGTGTCCATGGACTAGACAGGAAGGAAAATTGGAGTCTTGCACAGATGGTGCAACCACCTGACTAGCAGTAGGGAGCATAGTCTCAATGCTCCAGACAGTTGAAAGAGAGTGGAGGATTCTGAAAGAGTTTGTCTGGGAACTGCACAGTGAAGGAGGTGCATGCAAAATCAACATGGTACAAGGTTCACACCCAGGAACGTGGGGCTATGCTGTTGCGTAGGTACATTGGGAAGTAACCATTGGTGCCAATGTTCATGAAGAGAGATCCAATTTAAGGCAAAATGGAGCGGGCAATAGGAAATTAATACACGAATTAGGAGTTATATTTGGGACAATCTGCTGCCAAGAATGCATTAATGACTTAGAAGTGGGGGGAATGGTCAAATTCAAATTCTAAAGACGCTATAAAATCCCAAGGCTAGCCATGAGACAATACTTGTTTATTTGAGATTTTAGCTATTACGAAGAACACAGCGTGTTGAGTGCCAAGCGATATTTGAGCCCCGAAGTTTGTGAACAACCACAGATAGTTCAAACAAGATGACAACTACCAGGAGAGGTGTCAGTTTTGTAGAGAGTACCACTGAGGAAGTTGTGCAGAGCCCTATGGTGCATATGGGGGATGCACCAGAAATTCTGAAATCATCTCGGACACAGAGGCCCAATAAGGCTAAACAGGTAGCGGGACCAATCCGCATGTCCCCGTGAAATTTGTGGTTTGGTAAACTTTCCATGGAAGAAAAGGACAAGGCTGTCAACCTTGAGACAAATGATGATGAGGAGGACCTCCAGACTCTTGGAGATGAGATAGAGATGGATGAAGAAATAGAAGAAGACATCCAGCCGATGTGCACTGCAGAAAAATTGCCCGAGTACGTTCCTCCACAGAAAGGGAAAGCTAAAGTACTGAAGGATTTGGATGACGCTAAGAGCGCGCTCCAAACCCCAATCCTCCTAGATGGAATTTTGTTTGAAGGCTTGGTCTTGGGCCACATGCCCATGATGAAATTTGAAGACTGGGACCTCACGAACAACAAAAAGTTCCCACATTTGGAAACTAAGAACCTCATGAAACAAAGCAAGGAGGAGTCAGTTACAGCACTAGAGCTGCAAAAATGGCTGCATGGTGTGGAGAAGGTCGGGCTACTCCACTTACTATGGATTTTGCACTTTCACCGTGCAATGATCACAATATTTGTCATTAGGCAGTTGGTTTTCCTGGTGTACAATGGGTACTTATGGCTGGAGGAGCCTATTCCCATCACGACGAAGCTTATCCATAGGATTTCCTGGCTTCCCTGTAAGGGACAGGACCTTGCAGAGATAGCTGGAAAAAGTAGAGATTTTGCACTCGTAGAGGCCATGAAGAAGAAGTATAAATTGGAAAAGAAGAACAGAGGCTATGCAATCAGCAGCATTAAAGACAAAGGGGTGTGCGTCACCACCCAATTGTTGGCCGGGAAGGTGATGAGAAAATGCCAAGGAGACGAGGTACCAGCGCCAGTCGTTGCACTGGCAGAAAAATGCACAGAGGGGGTCCAATTCAACTAGGCCAAATTCCTCTATGAAGAATTCCTAACCAATTGCAAGGAAGCTCAAGAGTAGGGCAAGACCTTCCACAATGCGTGGTTGCACTTGCCCATTTTATTGGGGACAGGGGAACTGCCTAAGGACAGTTAGTTCCCTCATATTGAATAGGACTTGCCTGAGGTAACAAAATATGCGTCGCTCTAGGCTACGAAGGACGCCACACGGATCCGAGAGACTAAAATCTTCTAGGTGCTCATGGAGGCGAGCATCTAGATGTGAATTAATAGGAGGCCGCGCTTATCCCCCATAGTGTACAATAGTCTACAGAGCTTTGCAGACTTCAAGGTGGATATGCACAATGCGTATATCAAGGTGCGTAAGGATCCAACACAAAACTAGACCAAGCTTCCTTTCATCGCAACTGATGATGCCATATTCTCCATGCCCGAATCATGGCCTCCCAAGTGGCGTGCCACAAATCTGGCAAAAAGGGATAGAACAGTAGCACAGAAGCAGAAGGATGCAACCAAGTTACGTGTCACGAAGTTGGCTCAGCAGAGGCACAATGAACAAGCGGCCGCGGAGGTAAGGGTCACCCACGAAGTAGCCAAGGCAGTCGCAGAAGAGGCAAAGGCCGCCGAAAGAGCAGCAACACCACAAGCAACAGGGGCCACCACAATGCAGGAAGAAGGGGGCTAGAACGTGTCCACAGGACAGGGACTAAATACAACAGAAGGCACGGACCCGAGTACAACGTCCACCCAACTGAAATGGTTACACATTATAGAGCAGTCAGGTCCACGACAGAAGGCCAAGGCTTCCAAACTAGAAATCGATCCAATTGCATTAACAGAGGGTGACCTCTATGACATTGCGACAGTTCGCGAGGTCACCCGGGAAGCACTCCAAGAAGCGATGACGGAGAAATAGAATGTGTTAGGGGCCCTAAGGGTACAACTGTAGGAACTTCAGATGTGGCCCCCATAGGAAGGAGCAATAGATGCCTACAGTGACGTAGGTACATTGGCAACAGAGTAGTTGTTGCACGCAAAAATGGCCAACACCATAGTGTTGCCAGAAGGAGCGCTAATAGCAGAAAGTGAGGAGGATAGAGCTGTGGTGGGAACAATCAAGGGACTTGGCCTAAACCTAGTTTCCCTTCCACGAGATATATTATATCAGCTACAGGATGGAGTGACAGCAGAAATCCACGCTAGGGAAGGACACGCAGTACAAATGCTCAGCGAACATAGAATCAACATTGAGCAGCTTAGTCTACAGTGCGATGAAGTGCTTGCGCAGAATCTACAGTTGGAGTAGATGGTAGAGGAAGCATGTCGTCACATTCTAGAGCTAGAAATCATGACAGACTTACCAGTTGGAGTGCGAATCCACAAATTAGCTAGTGGATTCTAGGAGGCAAAGGAGGAAGCAATGAGGGTACAACTAGACCTCAACCTTTAGATTGTCGGGTTGTGATTAAAGGTGTAGTCCTCTATGCCCGTAGAAGTTAGGGAATAGCGCACTAGTGCTATTCAAAAAGGGTTGGAGGAAATAAGCCAGGCAATACAGAACTGCACCACTATGTTGGAAGAATCCTCTGCGGTCCTCACTTCATTACAGGAGGACCCCAACATATAGCATCTGGAAATGGAGGCACGAGATCTTCAAGTACAGTGTGACAGTGTGCATGGAACAACACAGATAGTTGTCCTGACCCAACGACTTGCGAAGCTATAGCAGGCAAAGACGTTGAAGGAACAGGTGTATGCCACGCGGCAGAAACAGGCAGTCCTTAAAGCACGTGTCCAGCCTTGGATTGATGAGGCCTTCCTCATCACTACAGAAATTGAAGAAAAGCTCACACAGATGAAGGCAATGCATGCCTTAAGACAGGGATTTTCCCCTAACAGTGAGACTTCGGTCGAAAGAGTGGAGCAGATACAGTAGACTGCGGAATAGTGCGCTATGGACCTCTACGCAACACAGGATCGGTTGGAGGGGCTCCGTGCCAAGATCACCACACCAGCAGAGTGACTCAGGATGAGTCACGATGATTTTTTGGGGGGCTTGTTGGGCATGGAATCCCCCCACAACAAGTTTTGGGGTTCAAAGCCCAAGTTTTGGTCAAGGATTTTGTAAGCCTATGAATTGCAGGCGCGGAGCGCGAAGTAGAGGTTAAGTCATAGGGTTGTCCACCCTAATGTAATGTAAAGTCATGTCAGCCTACCCATGGTCCGCGAACCATGGGATTGTATAAATAGAGCGAGGCTCTAAGTTGTAAAGAGAGCAGAAGATAGAATAAGTAGCGAAGGAATGGTTCAAACTTAGAGTAGAATTCTAAGTGTCTTGGGTTGTAGTAGTAGGAAGAGGCTATACAGTTGAGTGCATAGAGGCCTAGTAGAGTCTACAACAAACAAGCCATATCATTTTTCAGCCGTGCATTGAGAGAAGAAGAACTAAAGTATAGAATTTTAAAGAAAGAAGCATATGCTATGGTCAAAGCATTCAAGGATTTTAGAGAATATGTACTTCAATTGAAAGTGATAACATATGTGTCATCAAAAATAGTAAAGGATATTCTCACACAGCCTAAGAATGATTGTAGATGAAAGGAAATTGATATCCAAACTCCAAGAGTATGATATGGAAATCAAACCTATGAAACTCGTGAAAGGTTAAGGATTGGCTAAGCTTCTCACTGATTCAAACCATGCAACACTTGATATGTGCACCAATGAAAATATTTGCAACATTGATGGTGAGGGGAATCTAGAATAACCTTCTTCTTTAGATGATGAGAATCCACAAGAACCTCTCGCTCATGTAATAAGGAATCCATAAGAATGCTTCACACCAAAAGGAAGGAATCCACAAGAGCCCTTCCTGAAGGGCATTTCAAAATTCTAGAACTCCATTTGGTATCAAACCGACACAATATTCTTCTAATAGAATCTAAATTGTCCTCCCAATATGCCCAAAGTCAAATATAGATCCTTGAAATTGAGAGAAATCAAGTATTATACTATAGAACAAGGTTTGTATTGGAGAGATCTTGTTATCATCCTGCTTACTTGCGTCACTAAAGATCAAATGTAAGAGATTATTTTAGAATTTCACTGTGTGATATGTGGGGGTCATCAAGCATGGAAAGTCACAACATACAAAATTTTGAGGAGGTGGATACTACTACCCTCCTCTTTTCAATAATACCAATGTTATTGTTAGAGTGTGTCCAAAATGTCAGATGTTTGTGTGCAAGAAGAAGCCATATTCTCTACTGTTAAAGACCATAAAGGTTCAAGCTTGATTTCCACAGTGGGGATTAGATTTTATTGGAGAGATAGACCATAACTCAAGTGGTCATAACAAATATATCCTCACAACTACTGATTATTTCACTAACGGGGTGGAAGTCATTCCCACCTAGAAGGGTGATGAGAAGGTGATTATGACGTTCCCCAAAGACCACATTCTTTTGAGATTTGGGTGTCCTAGGAGGCCAATCACAAATAATTCCCATGCTTTCAAATGATCCAAGATTATGAAATTCTTCCAATGTTATAACATAGAAGTGGTACATTCCATACCTTACTATCCTCAAGGAAATGGACTAGTGGAGTCCTCGAACAACAATGTTGTAAGGATAATCAAAAGGATGTTGAACATGAATAAAAGAAGTTGGGATACCATTCTAAAATACACACTCTAGGTAGAATGAATCAACACGAAAAGAGTTATTTGCACTTCTCCTTATTAATTGGTGTATGGTACACATGTTATTTTTCCCATGAATGTCATTCTACCAGTAATGAATTTGCTACAGGAAGAGGAACAAGACACAAGTTCAATGCAAAAAAGGATCTATCAATTGATAAAGGTTCAACAATAAAGAGAAGAAGCTCTAAGTAGTATTGAAGATTTTCAATAGAAAATAAAATATGTTTTTGACAAGAGACAAAAGGAACAAAATCTGCAAAAGAGAGATACGGTGTTGAAATGGAACTCCATCTGAGTAGACAAAGAAAAACATGGGAAAATTGACAACCTCGAGATTGGTCCATTCCAAGTATAATAAGTCCAAGCTAAAAATACTTATCAGCTCAAGACTCTTAATGAATATTTCCATGGGAACCCTATCAATGGAAGGTTCTTAAAGAAATTATTCACTCAAGTACTTAAGTTTTCAAAAAAAAAAAAAGAATAAAATATTTTGTTTCAAAAATTTTATTTCCAAAGAACTTTCCTTTGAACATTTTTATTTTCCCATTTTTAATAAAGGTTACAAGGAAAGGAAAGAAGTTGGTTTAAAGAAGACTCCATAGATGAACAATGTCAATGGAACTACGAGTTATCAATAGGTCATAAGGACCCATTGCTCCCCATGGAGCTGATGTTAGCACCAATATGCCCCACTCTTAACAGATTTCTTGAGCCTCCAAGTCTAGAAGGCCCCAAAGGCCCAATTTCACCAAAAGGATCATAAGCATACAGGTCATGGGCATGCTTTGGAAATGGGAAAATCCTCACCCAACAGGTAAGCACCGAAATGACACAACGACACAGGCAAAAACATTAGTTGTATGAGCGCACAAAGAAGCTACAAATGCTGAAATGAAATGGTAGGTGTGTTGGGTGATCCAATGAAAATGATGCCCCGCATCAGGAACCTGCATAGGGGATAAATTGACTAATGGGTTTGGAGTGGAACACGAGGAAATCAAAGGGCACCACATGGCCTTACACATGGGCATCCCACACATCCTTCCCCGCCACATCAAGTAGCCCACATCAGCCTCTTGCCACACGATATATTACACCATATCACCCTATCCAATCACCTTGACTACCAACCCTTACTTACCATGTGGCACCACCCTTTCAACACATGGTAGGAGTCACTTGTTATGTTATTGTCAGTGTGATGTTAGCATGATGTGAGCCCCAAATTTTGTACCCAATGAGCTCTTGACACATGTCAGGTCAAACTTTATAAAGTAGCACGGGGCCCATTTTGTCACCATTCAGTCCTATTTGGTCTCCATCTTAGCCCGACGTACCCGTAAACTAACTTTACTCATTTATATGTCATTTAAGCCCAAAATTAAAAGTGTAAATCACTAATTTTCCTCATACTCATGAAGTTCACAAGTTCAAACCCTCGCTCGAGCTAAATTTGGAAGAATCTTAGTTTTAAAACAAACCCTATCCCTTCCTTATGAATAAACCCACACCTTTCTTGAAAAAAACCCTCCTTTAGCGAATAAACTCTTCATTCTATCCAATTAGTCCTCAGAGTGCTATGAAAAGCTAAATTCACCTCAGAATTTGTGAAATATAAACTCAAATTTCTCAAAGACCTTTAATTTGACATTTGTGTGTGTCATCTAGACTCAGAACTCTGAAATTCTAAATAAAGTTCCCTCCATCTCATTGGTCAATCGCCTTCAACCACATGGTAGCTATACATTGGCCAGTTAGTCACAAATGCAAGTCTCACTGATTCAAGTGGCTCTAGACACATGCAAAAGTCTAAAAGGACTCAAAAGGAGGTCAAAATTCAAAGTGCTCAAATCATTCCCAAACCAGTATCAGATTGAAGTGCTCGTCGCCCTGATTCCAATGGTGCAAACAACACTCAGATCCGAGCTCGTATGGGGAGATAGAGCTCTTCAAAATTTGACATGAAAAGGGAAAAAGAGGGGCCCACAGTGTGCCACATGACATCCCAGTGATCAAGTGGGACCCACATGAAAGCCCATCCGCCATTGACGCATGGCACCCCTTTCATTAGCCTCTTTACTCCTGCAAAAAGACAAAAATAATATTATTAAAACACCATAAAAGACAAATTCATATTAAATATGAAAAATGTTTACAAGTCATAAAAGACAAAAGAATAATATTATTAAAATACCATAAAAGACAAAATCATATTAAAATAAGGTTATAAGTCTTAAGATATGGTTTGTTGATAATCAACAAATATATTAAAAGTTGGAATGGTGTTTAAAAATTGGCATGGTATGGTTATACCATAACCATATACATTATACTTACAACACCCCCAACTAATCCATTTAATTCAACGACACCCATTTAATACAACTCAAACATGCACATGGTTACCAACTCCACCACTTAATACAATAATATTATTAAAACACCATAAAAGACAAAATCATATTAAATATGAAAAATGTTTACAAGTCATAAAAGACAAAAGAATAATATTATTAAAATATATAAAAGACAAAATCATATTAAAATAAGGTTATAAGTCTTAAGATATGGTTTGTTGATACTCAACAAATATATTAAAAGTTGGAATGGTGGTTAAAAATTGGCATGGTATGGTTATACCATAACCATATACATTATACTTACAACACCCCCAACTAACCCATTTAATTCAACGACACCCATTTAATACAACCCAAACATGCACATGGTTACCAACTCCACCACTTAATACATCAGACCATGTAACGGCTATGGGTTATGTCAACACGGTTTCGTTTATTAAATGCGCCCAAAAAACAAACTCTAAATTTAAAAATGCCCCTTTTAAAGGAAAATGATATATGCAAATTTTGTGGGGAGGAGGGATTTAATACCCCGACCTCTCCTTAACAAACAGCCTTTCTTACCACTACGCCAAACGACGAGTATTCAAAACCTTGACACCCGTGTATATATTTTCCCTCATTTTCTCATTGCGCGGAACCCAAGACGGAGCACATTTTTCGAGACATTTTTTTTTGTTAATTTGTAGGGGACCATGAGCTCAGACAAAAGGCAAGCGGAACCATGATTGAACCAAATTTTTAGGAGAGTGAAATTTTGCCAGTGTTCAAATTGGACAAATTTTATGTCGATCTTACACCTCTCAGCGAAACGAACCTGATGGCATAGCCAAAATTTTGATCTGAGCAATAGATCTTCAGATGACCCGGAGGAGAGAATCTTTGAGGAATCTAAAGAGAATCTAAAAGATTCTTATAGCCCCATATTTCCACTTTCTCATAATTCATAAATTTGATAGTCAATTTTACATTATTTGACGCTACGAATCTGATGGTGAAATCAGATTTCGTATTTGATCATTTCATTTTTCAGCCACTTTTCAAAGTGGAGTGCAGGTGTGAGCATTCATGTTCAAGCAGTGATTCCATGAGATTCGATGCCACGAGATTGATGGTATGGCCAGCTTCAGCAGTTGACATCATTTTCTTCATATGGCCCCAGGATGTTAGGTATATGCAGTGTGTTCATGTACTTATTTTTTCTATGAGATGCACTGTGCTACATAGATCCCTATTTGATGTTTAATGTGGGATTTTGTTTTCTTACTTGTTTCATGATTCCTACTTGATGTGATGTGTAATAATTTGTGGGATGTACTTGTTGTCATGATTCATCATGTTTTGTTTGAGATCCTGTTTGTCATCATGTTGATGGGATACTCATGTGTCGCCATGTATGTTTTCATTGAGATCCCTTTGATGCCATGTTGGCGAGATGCTTATTATCATCATGCATGAGTTTATGTCATACTGATAGGAGTGTTTTTTCACTGAGTGTTCCTGTAGCAGAACATCTCATGGAGCCACTCCTACGTGAGGGCATTTTCCTTGTATGATAGCAACGTCACCACCTATGTACATCATCACTATTAACAGCACTTAATGTAGCAGCGTACACCATCTTGACACTGGGGCCCAAAGACGTAGTCCCTCCTTGACGAACTCCGTTGTCAATGTCTTATCTCTTATGATATTGATTCTTGTAATCTTCCTTCTTCTTTACAACATGCATTTATGTTCCTTTATGCTATTTTAAATGCAATTCTAATCACATCACAAAAGCAAAAGATCTTGGTTAAATCCGGGAGTTGAGTCAACTCAAATCAAGTTTGGTATTAGAGTGCTCTTTGCGTGGATGTGAATTGCAAGTGTGAAAAATGGAACGTGCAGTGACAGAGGATGAAAAAGTGATGTACAAGAACATGTTCAAAATTTCCCAAAGGGTGGAAATAATGTATGAAGCTCTACAAAAGGAGACAGAGGAAAATAAGTGATTGCAGCTTAAGTTGCGAGCCACGGAAGAGGCCCTAGAAGAACTAAAGCACAACAACCAGAATCTTTAGACAGAGAACATTGAATTGAATATGCTTCTACATGAAGAGAAAGAGGAGAAACATAGGTTGTTACAACAACTGCAAGCTAAGGATGAGGCCTTGGAAAAGCTGCAGCGTGACCCATGTGAGGGCAAAAGTAGTTTTCCATCTTCATGTATGTTTCCTAATGATGATTTCACTATTTTTGAAAATCATATCATAGGAATTGGCTCCAAACTATTGAAGAAAATGGGTTATGAAGGAAAAGGCTTGGGAATTAATGACCAAGGCATTGTCAACCCTGTTGTCCCTTAAGAAACCAATTTCCTAGCTGTGTAGAAATTGTGCTTAAGACATTAATTTTATTTATGAATATCACTTATTTGTATAATGTATCCTCATATGAAGGGCCTGAAGGACCTGACTTTTAACCCTTAATAATTAGCTAACATAAAAATCTATAAATTCCATGTGATGCTGAATATGAATGCTGTGTGAAGAATGTCTTGAGAAGTTAAAGAGAATATGTTGTGTTTGACAGAAACTATTATCTGTAACTTAGAATAAATATAGGGGTAGGAACCTTAAATATAGGGGTGTTATTTTAAGAACTTTAACTTCATTCACATAAGTAAACAAAGACCTGCAGCTTCATTACCATATTTAAAGATAGGAAGAAACATGATGACACATAATAGAGAAATTACAAAATCATACCCAACAATGTGTGGAAAATTTCTGATTCTTTCATTAATCATCAATTTAGCAGAAATAAAATAGCATAGTCTCCAGGTTCTTCAAAATTCGAACCTTTTTCCTATAATTTTACCTATTTTTAAACATCATGGGATAGTTGGTAACTACTAAAACTATCAAACTGCTTAACTACCTCCTAACTATCTAAAGTAAAAGTCATTACAGAATATTACATTGGAAGGTAAAAGACACCTCATTCTTCTCAAGAAAAAAAAATAACAAGAAGTAAAAGAAGTTAGAGTATGATTGATGATTGTTGCTCGTTGTTTGAATCTGTGGCTTGAGTATGTGGTCCTGTTGATGCATCTTTGGTTTGCTCTATCATCCATTCCTTGCACTTTCTCCATAATGGTACATTTTACTTTGGTGCTTCCTCTAACTTATCAAGTGTTATTCTGTAGGTTGTGATCCTACCATAAGTAATCTTGTCAGTAAATAGAGTCTTCAAGAATCTTAAAATCTTTGTTCAGGTATTTCACAATGGTGGCTCCTTTTAATACTGCTATCTTTTCGTGAGTGTTATCAACATTGCTTTTTACCTCAACTAGAAAAGTCTCATACGTTTTCCATGGCAGCAAGTTTCCCTGTAGATCCAAGCAAGAAGGAAGTCCAGCCCTAACCCTTTTATCAAACAATATGTTAAACTTTGAAACTGCTTCCTTCATCTCATTTATCTTCTTCTCAGTAGTAATCCTGTAGATGTTTTTGACAATCATTTTATTAATATCAATTGCACATGATGTTTTGTCTGGCATGTCATGTTCCTTCAATTCCGCAACAAATTTAGAGTTGATGAAATCTATCATCCTCTTTGCAAACTTTGATTTATCTAAGATCTTTTGCTTATTTTTAATGACCACCTCTTCCATATCCCGAACTAGTGTTTCCTCTTCAGATTTAATCACCAGAAACTCCCAAATGCACTTGATAACCTCAATGACTTCATCCCATAGGATTTCTTTGGCTTGAATTAAGGTCATATTGCCTTTCATTTTCTCCTTTAGCCTTTTGATTTCATCTTCAACCCTCAGGGGATCTTCCCTGTACTTCTTTGAGTTATCTTTCTCCCTTCTTGCTTCTTCTTCACTTAAATTCAATAGGTTGAAAACTGTTTCCAATTCTCTTTGGGCTTTCTTTACATCATGCTCAGCGATTTTAAGCTATGTTCCGAACTGTAAAACCTGTGTTACCGGATCATCTGTGTAGGCTGGCATTACTAATGTATAAACATGAGTGTCCACTTGTCGTTGTAGCTTGTCCAAAGATTCTTTAAGTAAAGAAACTTCTTCAGTATTCTGCAACACATCCTATAGAAGCTTTTCCTTTTCATTTTCTACTTCAGCTATCACTGTAGCTATGGGATGCTCACCTGCAGCTATATTCAACGTCTTTTTCAAAGCCCCAATCTCTCATTTGGAATATTGCAATAATTTTTGAATAGCAGGTTGGTCATCAGGAGTGACACCTATTTTGATGATAATCTTCTTTAGCTCATCCACCTGAGTATTCAAAGCTCTCGATTTGGCTTTCTCCAACTCTCACTGCTAAATCACCTTATTTAACATTTTTTCTGCCTTGACAACTGCTGCATTTGTCTTTTGTATTTGAAGTTTTTGTGAGTCTCATGTTTATGTAGATTTACTTCTGGATCCATCGCATTCAAATTATTTTTTTGATCGACGTTTCGAACCAGCAACAGTGGTTCATCTTCAGGATGTGAAAGAAATGTTTAAAGACTGGTCTTATTTCTCAAATATATAGAGATGTGCGAGATGCCGAGCCGACAGTGTTTATGTATATTTACTTCCGGATCCATCGCATTCAAATTCTTTTTTTGATTGACGTTTCGAACCAGCAACAGTGGTTCATCTTCAGGATGTGAAAGAAATGTTGAAAGACTGGTCTTATTTCTCAAATATAGATCATTTACGATCAACTACCTAGTTTTTTTATGCAATTTGATCTTGTCAAGCATTGGAAGCTTGTGAGTGTCAACAGTTAAGTTCACAGTCTTGAAATTTCTAGTAGACACCACTCATATTTCAATAGGATGAGAAAAAAAAAAAAAATTGGCTCTTCTCCAAATCCATGGCAGATAACAATCTAGTTTTTTCAGGAGTTACCTGAGACTCAGCTTGAGCCTCCATATTTAACTTCATCTTCTGATTTCTCTCATCTATCTGAGCAAACATACTTTCAATTAAAGGAACTTGATCATGAACAGGTTCTCTAGAAGATGGAGAAGCAAGGGCACCTTCTGTCTCTCCTAATTGAATCACCAAACCAGTTTTTGCTAAAGACATTACATCCTGAAGCTTGGTCCTTTTTGCTGCTTTAGTTTCATCCTCTTCCAAATCAATAAATTCCTCTCTAACCCTCTTGACCCCTTTTTCTGTAATGCTAGGGGTTTCAATCTTTGTCACATGAGTGTTTTGCAAACCTCTATTTGCCAATTTCTCTATTTCGGGTCTACTTTCATGTACAAAGGATCAATATCCATTCTCTAGTCTTCTTTTTGAAATAATTTGATAAGGGTCATAAGACCACTCAACCACCTGTAAAAGACACATATCATTCATCAATCTTTCAACCTATTGGGCAGCCTGTTTGTTGTTTACAATGAAGGGTCCCACTGCTTTAGGCAACTTGAAGAAGAAGCCTTTCTTCATAGGAACAAAATTAACTTGATCAACATTTAATCTCTGCCTAATAAATTCAAGGGAAAAAATCCTCATTGGCACAAATTCAGGTAACCTGTTGATCTAGGTCTAGGTGTGACAAAGGACCCTTCCAAGGCCTTTTACTTTCGTGATGTGTTAAATTGCATTTTTAAAAGAATAAAAATGAATACATCTGCATGTTGTAAAGAAGAGGAACATGTCAATCATCAGAAACATAAAAACATCAGTCATCGATAAGGAAATTCCTCTAGGAGGGACTACGTCTCTGGGCCCTAGTGTCAAGATGGTGTAGGTCGTTGAATTAAGTGTTGTCAATAGTGGTGATATACATGGAGGTGAAGTCGATATCATACAAGGAAAAATTCCCTCACACAAGAGTGGCTCTAAGAGATGTTCCGTTACAGGAACTCTCAATCAAAAGACTCCTATCAATATGACACAAACTCATGCATGATGAGCATCCTGCCAACATGGCATAAAGGGATCTCAATGCAAAACATGCATGATGACAACATGAGTATCCCATCAACATACAACAAACGGATCTCAACACATAACATGATGAATCGTTACAGCAAGTACATCACATACAATATTCTGCATCACATCAAGAAACGAATCATGAAAACATGTAAGAAACAGAATCCGGCATCAAACATCAAAAGGGATCTGTGCAGCACAATGCATGAAGAAGAAGTACATGGAAACATCATATACCTCACAACCAAGGGCCATCTGAGGAAGAAGATGTCAAAGATTTGAAGCTGTTCAAACCATCAATCTCATGGCATTGATTGCATGAAAAAGATTGCTCGCACATGAATGTTGACACCTACATTCCACTTAGAAAAGTGGTTGAAGAATAGAATGAGAGAGTGAGAAATCTGAATGCACCATCAGATTTGTGGTGTTGAATAGTGCAATATTGACTATCCAATTTTTGAATTCTGAGAAGTTGGGAATTTGGGGCTTAAGGAATCTCTTAGATTCCCCCTAGATTCCTCAAAGATTCTGCTCCATGGGTGGATTGGAAATCTGCAACTCAAATAGCGAATCTGACCTCTCCATTGTGATCCTTGTGGAAAACTGTTAAAAGCAGTATAAACTTGACTATATTCTGACATGGAGAAAAATTACCTCCCAAGGAAAATTTCAAGGCTCATGGTTCCGCTCCCTGTTTTTGTAGCAGTCATGGTTCCACCTGCATACTGAAAATGACCAAAAAATAGAGAACTCTGATGGAGAAATGGATAGCGTCATTGGGTTAGTGGTGTCGAGAGGTGCTGAATCTATATAAAATTTGTCAAAATCTGACAAAGTGAAATTTCGGCCCTCCTGCAAAATTCGCTTAGTGATGGTTCCACCTACATTAAAAAATGAATTAAAAATTAACTACCTTGTTTTCCATGCACAATCCTGGTTCCTCCATATCTTGTCGAACTGGGCAAATGCTGGGTTTATATACAAATTTCTGAGATGAGTTTACAAACACACTGTTGGCGAATTGGTTATGGATCCGATCGTTGTGGAGGAGATCTGGCGGTCAAACCTGGCCCCCTCCCTTTTTTTTACATAACGAATTTAAAAAAGGAAGGGAGGTCAGGTTGGGCCTGCCTCGGTTGGCCCACCCACCTCACTCGTCCCTCATCCTGTAGTGCTCCATACTCATTAAAGTGGTGGTGCTTTTAGGTTGGGTCCGCGCCCAAGGGTCATCCCACCTCTGTGTGTGTAATGGCTCGCCTAAACTCACGTGGTTCCAAATATGGTGGGAGGAGCTGGGGGTAGTGGCCCACCCCTCCACTATTATGCATAGTTGATAAAGGTTGGGGTGGCGAGGTTGGTGGCCTACCACCCCTTTTTTTAATAATTTTTTATTATAACAAACAAATATGGCCATTTTTGAAAATTCAGTTTTTTAGCCGTAGGAGACAATTTAACGAACTCACACGTTCGCCTGGAATCCGGCCTATGTTGGCCAGAATCTAGTGACTGGAAAAAGTCCAAATTGTGGCCTCCTTAAGCCTGCCTAGTCATCAAAAAGTCAACCCAACATTGACTGCTTCTAACTTTCGCATACAAACTCGGATTAAAGAACTGTTCACACCGTCGTGATGAGGATGACGAGGTCTACGCTCTAGTCCTGATTTGAAAGCATTATGATCACTTTGATTTTTGAGTTTTCCTAAGTCCTCTTTGTCGTGTGTGTGTCTCTGGAGCCACTTGGATCAATCCTCCCCATTGAGGAGCTTTGGGTCCTCCAAAAGCATGAAACAATCTACAACTATTTTGTACCTTGTCTGCATCACAAGTGTCCTGAAACAGTCTCGCTTCCGTCTCCTTCACCTTTGTTCTTCAGATCCTTAAGTGATGAGCCAAAACCTTCTACGTCTACAACCTATCGTACATTGTTTTGAAATTACATGCTTGTCTTAACTGACCATCTAATTACTCAAGCATCCCACACTTTCCATGAGTTTATAACACATACTCGGTGGTCAAGTTGACAACAGGATGGACACAATACTCCAGCTATGAAAATAAGGCCAACATATCATTGTTGCTTTAAAAAGTGATGGAAAACACATCATCACTGCAACACATGATTTACAAACATAAGGCCAAACACTATTTTTTTGACAAGTGATGGAAACACGTCATAAATTTTACATTTTAAAATGAAACAAATGATTTACAAAAGCATGACCATGAAATGACAACATGTCTAGAAACCATTTTTCACTTATCAAGGTGAATGGGTCACCTCTTTGTGGCACATTTTCTTGTCGAACAACTGCTTCATTTGGTTCACGCACCGATGCTTTGTCTTTAAGGCGTTGCTATAGATGGAGCCTCCAACAAGTGGCTCTTTGATGGCCATTTCTATCGTAATGACTGCAATAGGTCTTCTTCCTCCAAATCTGCTTGACATGTTTCTTTACCTGCTGTTGAGAGGGTCTCTCATGCCTCATCTTTTTGAGTGTTGCCATTCTTTTCCAACACTTAGAAAATGTTTGGTTATGTAACCCACAAAAGGTGCATGTTTTTTGATGCCATGTTTTACGTTCATCTTTAACAACATGATTACAATCGAAATGAACATTCGAAGATCGAAAGTGGTTATACCTTCCTTTGTTGTCTTTGGCTTAAGTATGGCGATAAGAGCTTGCCCCAGTTGTCTCCCTATAAGGGGCACTCCCGTGGGATGATGGGGATGTGCTCCAATCATTCTCTTTCCTCGACGATTTCAACGATGTCTCAGACGACTCTGACACCTTCGAGCACTCTCCTTTAGTGTATCTCGAACCTGTAAGTTGATGTTCGTGTAGAACCTCCAAATGTTGAGTTATGCCTTGATTATTAACACCAAGTTCTTCTTTCTCCTCTTGCCTCATCCTTGTAAGGAGCCTCATGTTTGTCCCTGTAATTGGGATCTCCAAATCTCCAAGAGAACTCATATTATGTGAAGATGAAACTGAAAGGAAATCAACATCTTTTACCTCCTCTGTTGATTTGGAAAGAACTGTTGATGGCTTCTCATCATTTGTTGTTAGTGATTTTCTAGTTGTCTCAATACATTCCCCAACTTCCTTTCTGACATACCCAAGTCCTACCTGATGGGGTAATTCTTCTACTTTGATGGGGTTGATAATTCCTTGGCCATTGATGCCCAAGACTTTTCCTTCATACCCCATTTTATTCAACATTTTGGAGCCAATTCCTGTGGTATGACTTTCAAAAAAAGTGAAATCATCATCAGGAAACATACATGAAGATGGAGAATTAACTTTTACCTCGCATGGGTCACGCTGAAGCTTTTCCAAGGTCTCGTCCTTTGCTTGCAGCTGTCGTAGAAAACTATGTTTCTCCTCTTCCTCTTCATGTAGATGCATCTTCAATTCAACATTCTCCATTTGAAGATTCTAGTTCTTATGCTTCAGTTCTTCTAGGGCCTCTTCTGTGGCTTGCAACTGAAGCTGCAATCACTCCTTTTCCTCTATCTCTTTCTGTAGAGTTTCATACATGATTTCCACTCTTTTGGAAATGTTGAGCATGTTCTCATACATCTCTCTTTCATCCTCTGTCACTACACATTCCATTGTTCATGCTACAATTCACATCAACGCAAAGACCGCTTTGATACCACTTGATCCAGGTCCGGGCATGACAAAGGACCCTTCCAAGACCTTTTAATTTCATGATTTGTTAAATTGCATTTTTAAAAGAACATAAATGAATACATCTGCATGTTGTAAAGAAGAGGAACATGTCAATCATCAGCAACATAAAAACATCAGTCGTTGATAATGGAGTTCATCCTGGAGGGACTACATCTCCGGGCCCCAGTGTCAATATGGTGTAGGTCGCTGCATTAAGTGCTGTCAATAGTGGTAATGTAAATGGAGGTGATATCGATATCATACAAAGAAAAATTCCCTCACGCAAGAGTGGCTCTAAGAGACGTTCCATTACAGGAACTCTTGATCGAAAGACTCCTATCAGTATGACACAAACTCATGCACTATGAGCATCCCACCACATGGCATAAAGGGATCTCAATGCAAAACATGCATGAAGACAACATGAGTATCCCATCAACATACAAAAAACGGATCTCAACACATAACATGATGAATCATGACAACAAGTACATCACATAGAAGATTCTGCATCACATCAAGCAAGGAATCTTGAAAACATGTAAGAAACAGAATCCCACATCAAACATCAAAAGGGATCTGTGCAGCACAATGCATGAAGAAGAAGTACATGGACAAATCATATACCTCACAACCAAGGGCCATCTGAAGAAGAAGATGTGAAACTGTTGAAGCTATTAAGTCTATCGATCTCACGACATCGATTGCATGAAAAAGACTGCTTGCCCATGAATGTTGACACCGACATTCCACTTAGAAAAGTGGATGAAGAATAGAATGAGAGAATGAGAAATTTGAATGCACCATCATATTTGTGGCGTCGAATAGTGAAAAATCGACTGTCCAATTTTTTAATTCTGAGAGGTTGGGAATCTGGGGCTCAAGGAATCTTTTAGATTCCCCCTAGATTCCTCAAAGATTTTGTGCCATGGGGGGATTGGAAATCTAGAACTCAAATGGCGAATCTGACCTCACCATTGTGATCCTTGCAAAAAACTGTGAAAAACAAGTATAAACTTGAATATATTCCAACATGGAGAAAAATTACCTCCTCGAGAAAATTTCAAGGCTCATGGTTTCGCTCCCTATTTTTGCAGCAATCATGGTTCCACCTGCATACTGAAAATGGCCGAAAAATGTAGAATCTTGATGGAGAAATAGACAGCACCATTAGGTTCCTGGTGTAGAGAGGTGCTGAATCCATATAAAATTTGTCAAAATCTGACAAAGTGAAATTTCAGCCCTCCTGCAAAATTCGCTCAGTCATGGTTCCACGTGAATTAAAAAATTAATTAAAAATTCACTACATCGTTTCCCATGCTCACTCCTGGTTCCTCCATCTTTAGGTGAACTGGGCAAATGCTGGGTTTATATACAAATTTCCAAGCAGAGTTTACAAACACATTGTTGGCGAATTGGTCATGGATCTGATTGTAGTGGAGGAGGTCGGGCGGTCAAACCTCGCCCCCTCCCTTTTTTTACATAACGAATTTAAAAAAGGAAGGGAGTTTAGGCTGGGCCCGCATTGGGTGCCCTGCCCACCTCACATGTCCCTCATCCTGTAGTGCTCCATACTCATTAAAGTGGCAGTGGTTTGAGGTTGTGTCCGCACCCCAACGGCCAGCCCACCTCCATGTGTGTAACGGCCCCGCCTAAACTCACGCGGTTCCAAATATGATGGGAGGGGCCGGGGGTAGTGGCATGCCCCTCCACTATTATGCATAGTTGAAAATTTTTGGGGTAACAGGTTTGGTGGCTCGCCACCCTTTTTTTAAATAATTTTTATTATAACAAACAAATATGTCCATTTTTGAAAATTTGGTTTTTTAGCCATAGGAGACAATTTAACGACCCCAAAATTTCACCCAGAATGCAGCCCAGGTTGGCTAGAATTTAGTGGCCATAAAATCACAAATTGTGGCCTCCTTAAGCCTGCCTAGTCATAAAAAGGTCAACCCAACTTTGACTACTTCTAACTTTCACATACGGACTCGGATTGACGAACCATTCACACCACTGCGATCAGGACAACGAGTTCTACGCTTTGGTCTTAATTCGAAAGAATTCTGATCAATTTGATTTTTGAGCTTTCCTAAGTCATCTTTGTCTTGTGTGTGTCTCTGGAGCCACCTGGATCACCTGTAAGGCTTGAAAAAGGCTCCATAAAGCCTAAAATCTACATACTCTTCAAAGATAAACCAATCTCCACATCTCACATCCTTAATTGAAGACACTCTTGAGCTTTAGGAAGGAGAGTTGGGGGTAGGCTTCCATTCAAAATTCTATTAGACATTGGAAGGAATAAAGAAGTAAACTAAAATAAACCACTATCTCTTGGATCACCCCTTATCAGGTCTATCCAGAATACCACTGACTATTTTTGTTTGGCCATGGTGACTATTTATTAGTGACAATTGCTGGTGACAGTTGCCAGGACGGTTGCTGACTCAGATTTGCTGAACCGTTTATAAGGTTGCTTAGTACTAAAACAAAATACTAATACAACATGTTTTTGCTTGTCTTTCATACATATAATATTCAAACAAGGTGGGCGGAAAACCTGTAATTAATGTAACTAATTAATGGAGTGGCAGATGAGGTGACCCGGTATGGTGAATGAGGTGGACGGTAATTAATGAGGGTGGCGGATGAGGTGGAGGAGATGATATTGAGTGGAGTGATGGGGGTGGCCCACTGTGGGGGTAGCGATTGAATGGGATTATCATTGAGCTTGAACTCCCGCAACAATCTCAGGTGGTAGATCTCGTTCAAACAGCTTGACATCATGGTCAACTGTGGGGGTTGAGCCTGAGTTATAACTCATGCTCGTTGCTCCCCCACATAGCACTTTACCCGCTTCTCAAACCCACGATTACTTAAATATTGTGATATTACTCGAGTTTTAATATGGGTCGGGGCCCCACCTTACTTCGGATTTGAATGCCATAAAAAATAAATCACTGCTTTTGGACTTTCATGTTCTCTTTTGATTTTTTAGAACATAATATTTGATTTTTTATTTATTTTTATTTTCTGTGATAATATTACAAGTGAAATTTAAACAATGACAAATGCTACAACATCTGGATCCACCTGGGGATATTTTTTTTTCCACAAAAGCACTAATAACTGCAGATTAGCGCCTTCAACTTAGGTATGGAGTCATATATTGCTTAGTCAATTTTAATTCTATGGAATTTGTACAATGAATTCACTCTGGTATCTACAATGATAGGATGCTTGTGCTTCAGAGTTGGAAATAATGTTTTAGGTACTGCCCATTGAAAGGCAGCTGTAAAGTTTCACCATCAAGATTCTCCAGGAAGAATGTATTATTTGCCCTTGCTTCTATGATACTGAATGGGCCATACCAGAGAGGATCAAACTTTCCATGTTTTTCCTTATCTTCTCTTCTAGTATCCCACCTTAATACCAAGTCTCCAAATTTAAAATCAATTTCTTTGGCTTTTCTGTCAAAAATACATGTAATCTTTGATTGATACATAATCAAATTATCTCTTAGCTTATCCCTGCTTTCACTAAACTCCACTAGCTTATGCATCCTTCTTATTAGAGCATTGGGCTCTTCTTTTTCCTCATGAACCATTGCAATCACAGGCTTCACAAGATGATTAGGGAACAAAGCTTGAGTTCCATACACTAACTCAAAATGTGATTTGCCTGTAGACCTTTTTGTAGTCACTCGGACAACCCATAGAGCAAACTTTAATTTCGAATCTCAGTCTTTCTAATTCTTTGCAATAGTTTTCTTAAGAATTCTCATCAATGTTTTGTTAATGGATTCAGCCAATCCATTTCCCTGTGGATGATAAGTTGTTGAATGAGATAAAATGACATTATACTTTTGACAAAAAGCGACAAACTTAATTGAACTGAACACTTGAGCATTATCAGTTATGATTTTGACAGGGCATCCAAATCTGCTGAAAATGTTTTCATCTAAAAACTTCATCACCACTTGGCCATTTGCATTTTTCGTAGGTATAGCTTATACCCACTTGGTGATATAATCAGTAGTTGTGAGAACCCACTTGTGCTGTCCACTTGAAGGTGGGTTAATTTCTCCAACAAGTCTAGTCCCCATTGCCTGAATGGTTATTCTATGAAGACTGGGATCAATGGCAAGGGAGCTAACCTCTTCTTCTCAGCAAAAAGTTGACACTTTTGACAAACTTATATATATCACCAAATAAGGTGGGCCAATAAAATCTCGGCTGAAGGATTTTGTGTGCAGTAGCTTTCCAACTATAATGTCCACCACATAACTTCTCATGATAATCTTTAATGGTCTCTATAGATTCATCTTTTGTTAAACATTACAATAAAATTCCCACGGGATCCTTCCAATACAATCTGCCCTCTACAATCACATATGGTTGTGCTTTGATTTTTAATGCTCTATATCTTGTTCTATCCAATGATTGGGGACAAGAGAGAAAACATAAATAATGAACTATGTGCATGTACCATTTTGAACATAAAAATTTATATCGGATCTTCCTACCTGGGTTTGATTTTTCTTCACCTTCTTCAATTACTTCCTCATTTACAAGTATTAGCAAGTTGATTCCCAATGCATGAAAATTTTACTCTGTCAACATCTTTACCAATCCCTTCCCTTTCACCAACTTTGTGGGATTTATTTCTAGGTCATACTCTTGGATCTTAGCTATCCATTTTCCTCTTTTTCCTTCGACATCACTCTGGACTAAGACATCCTTTACTACAACATTTGGCACTATAAGCGATGAACTGTGATTGTAGTACATTAGTCCTGAAGGCCTTTAGGTATTTTACCAAAGCATATACCTATTTCTCAAGGATATTGTATTTGAGTTCAACATCTTTGAGAATCTTCCTAAGGAAAGCAACTAGCTCCTCTTTTCCTTCATTTTTCTGTAACAAAATAGCAGTTATTGAATTAAGTTATGCAAATGAAAATTTTTAAAGGGCTTTTGATAATCAGGGCTAATTAAAATAGGATTTGCTTGTAACTCTTCTCTAATCCTGGGGAATGACTCTCTGGCTTCCTTGGTCCAATGTACTTCATTTTCCTTCTTCAACATATTGGTAATCTCTTTTACAATTTCAACATAAATGGACACAAACCTCCTGAGAAATTTTATTTTTCCCAATTTTTTTTAATGTTTTTCTTACTCTTGGGTAGGGGTATTTTTTGCACAACTTGCACCCTTGTTGGATCTATCTTCACTCCATCTCTAGAAACAATTTGCCCCAACAGTTTTCATTCTAGAGAAAAAATAGATTTCTTAGGATTCAAAGAAAGCCCAAATTTTCTACATTTCTCAAAAGTATTTTTAAGATGGTCCAGATGCTCCTCATCTAACTTAGAGAAAGGAATGATGTCATCCAAGTATATCACTACAAACTTATCTCCCACAAATGCAATGTCCATAGCCCTCTGAAATGTCGCACCTGCATTCATCAACCCAAAAGGCATTTGAGCATACATGAAGGTTCCCCAAGGAGTTGTGAACGTAGTCTTTTTCTGATCTTCTTTATCAACAATCACCTGGTTATACCCAGAGAACCCATCCAGCATTGACATTCTGAATGATCTAGTTACCTTCTGCAGCACATGATCCATTTTACGTAATGGACAATTATCCTTTAAGGAAGCCCCATTTAGATTTCTAAAATCCACACATAACCTTATTTCTCCATTTTTCTTCCTTACAGGTACTAACTTGGCCACCCAATTAGAGTATTGGAGTGGAACTATTATCTTCGCATCAAGTAGCTTTTTGACTTCTTTCACAATCAATGGTAAAAGCAAAGGATTGATCTGTCTGCGTTTCTACTTAAATCGTTTAATCCATTCTTTCAAGGGAATCTTATGTTGAATAATGCTTACAGCATATGTCTTGAGATCCTCATAGAACCAAGCAAAAACATCAGTATACTCCCTGAAAATCTCAATATATCTCTCCTTATAATTAAGTGGAACTCCATTAAATAATTTGACTAACTTGAGCTCCTACTGGGTTCCAATATTGTGATTCTGAATCTGCTCATCGTATGGAATTTTCTCTGAACTAACAGCTACATCATTGGAGTTAAAAAGTCTTTCAAGAGGGACAAGCCCCCTTGGCAGAATATTATCTTTCAATTGAATAATTTTTCGATTAACTATAGAAATTTTAAAACCACTTCTGCACCTTCTGTTGTTTCATCTTCATCTTGATTAATCTCGGTGCCCTAAAAATATTCAATCATAGTCAAGAATTCCTTAATCTGCAGATCATCCTCAAAAACATGCTAGTGTTTTATATTATCCGGAACATAAAGCCTATTCCTCATTTCAACCTCATATCTTAGCTTTGGATTTATAGGAGACCTAAAAGTATTGGCAGTCATAGCCAAGGAGTCTGCTAATCTGTTCCCATCTCTTGGAACGAATTGTATGTTGAAATCCTCAAAGAAATTCTCAAATTAATCCCACACTTCATTTCTATATGCCCTGAGCCTAGGGTGTTTTTTTTGGCAATGGTTATTAATTTTCTTTATAATCAGCTCTGAATCTCCAAAAACGGAAATTAACTAGACTCCCATTTGTTTTTTTGTTTGTAGAGCAATGATCAAGGATTCATACTCTGCCACATTATTAGTTGCTTTGAACTCCAATTTAAAAGAAAATGGGATCATATTACCTCTAGGTGTAATTAAAAGGAAACCAACACCTGTTCCTTCTTTAGAATAGGCTCCATTAAAGAAGCACTTCCACACCCCTTCTATTTGCATCTCTATATTTACACGAGATGAAGTAACCTACCTCTGGTTATCTTCAACCAACTCTACATTGTCATGCAGCATGAAGCAAGTAAAGTCATCTTTTTCTTGGCTATACACAGGTGAATTACTTGCTCCATTCTTTGTGATAGTTTTAACAAATCTTGTATCTCTGTACAACCTTATTTCTTCTCCACCAAAAATTAGTATGATAGCATAAGTAAAATCCAATTTCAGAACACCACCAAATTTAGCCCCCCATGACCTAGATAGCAACATTCCAAGCCTAGCAGGGATATCTGCTACCACTACATCCATTACCAAGCTTCTAGTTGGGATCTAGGCTAATGACACCACCATATCTTTAATGACCCTGAGACACTTGAATTTATTTGAATCAAAAGAATACAGGTCTCTAGTTTAGTAACTTGTAGGTTTAGTTGTTTCATTACTGATAGTGGCATAAGGTTATGTGAAGCTCCTGAATCAAACATACAATTATGCAAGAGCAAATCACGAATCAATAAAGAAATGTAGAAAGGAGGTGTTGAAGAATCTACCTACTCCACATGTGGACCAAAAAACATGACTGGTTTATCTTCTTGTAGATTCACGATGTCATCTATATTCACATTCTAAGATAGGTTGAAAAACTCGGCAATCTCTCTTTGATAAATTGGTGTTTTGACCAACTCTGTGAGGGATACCTGAATTCTGATTTTTTATGACTCTTTAGTGAGACTAAATACATGGACCTATTTATTATTCCTTTCATTTTCATATTCACTTTTCTTCATCACTGAAATCTCTTGTGGAATGAAACAATTTTTTCTAAAGGCATTTTATCACTTTTATCTTGAGAAGACTCACCTTGCAGTATTTGAATTTTGCTATTCGTATTTTGTTGTTGTTTTCGTTTATTTAATTGTTTTGCAACCTGTGGTTCCTGTGGAGTTTCCTATTGTAGGGGAGCTGAAACTTTATGATCACCTTCATTTTCTTGAATTCTAGATCTTTTCTTGATCTCAAGTCATACTTCTTATGTAATTCTTCCTGCATAAAATCAGTGAACTTCTTCAAATCTTCATCAATTTCATTCTCATCGTAAATGGAGTCTGTTTCAGTATATTCTTCTCCCTCAACACCTAGTTCATCTTCATCTCTTGCATACAATGTGGAAATATGATCATCATGATCCTTGGAATGCTCTGGAACTTCATCAGGATCTGCCTCTAAGTAAACTCGTGCTTGAACCTGATCTTGGTCTTTTCTCTCCTTCTGCAAAATTTGCAGAGGTTGTATTCTATATTGAGGATTAAAGCTTATGTTTTGCTGTACTTGCCTCTAGAAATTCTTAATCTCCAATTCCAATTTAATCAATTTACTAGACAAATATTTAATCACATTATCCATATCCTCTAATGTTTGATTTTGAGATGATTCCACTTTAGCCATTCCCTTATCTTGGGTAGGCTATGCCTCTGGTGCTTTACCTGTAGCCACAAGATTTGCTTCTATTTCTAAAGCATCAATTTGGATCTGATCAAAGGTTGTGGACATTCTCTCCCTCAATGTGAATCCAAAATTTGATTCAAATGCCCCTGCAAAAGTTATTTTTGCACCAGTAGGAAGGGGCTTGATCTCCACTGGAAGACTATTATAAAGTTTATTGAACCTTCTGATGAACTCAGTAACACTTTCATTAGATTTCTTTTTAATAACATTAAACTCTGTAAGTGAATACCCATGGTCTCATTTCTCTCCCCATATTTGGGTGAACTGGCACTACCCATGTAGGAATAGAATTATTAGGAAGCCCTCTAAACCACTTTCTTGCTTCACAATCCAAGGATTGCACAAAAAGTCTTAAAACAACATCCAGGTGTTCAACATTGAGATTTTCTGCAAAATTACAAAACATTGCTATATGCTTATCTGTTGTTTGTTCATCCTCCCCTGAGAAACGAGGAAGAATTTTTAAGTATTCTTGAGGCATTGGATTCAACTGTTGTGGCAACTGAATAGGTGCATACCTATTCAACAAGAATGTAGGTGCTGCCATGTTTTCTCCTGAACTTATTGAACCTTGAGTACCAGCAAATGTAAAACCTATCTGAGGAGTAAATGGAGTATGAAAAGGTGGAAATGTAGTTATAGGTTTAGGTTGAACAACTATAGCAGATATATTTCTGAATACTCAGAAAGAAACAGACTCTAAAGACTGTTTTTAACAATTGGGTTCTTGAAATGAAGCGGATGTAAAAGGTATCTCTTGGTTAATAAAAGGTGAATGTTTGGATGAAAGAAGTGTTGAACCGCTCCCAAGTGCAGACAGTGTAGGACTTGGTGTAAAAGGAGTTTTTGGCCTTCCAACCCTCTTGGAAACTAGTCTCTCAGGGTCTGAAAGGGCTTGAGCTTTTTGCTGTGAGGTATCTGACCTGGTATGAGGCCTCTTTGAAGCCAGAGTTATTGTTTTATATTCAATACATCAAAATAGTCCCTCCTCACTAAACAACCAGAGGAAAATATTGAAAACCCAGGGAAAAATGTTCTTGATTTCATCCCCGGCAGTAGTGTCAATTAATGTTGTCCCTTAAGAAACCAATTTCCTGACTGTGTAGAAATTGTGCTTAAGAAATTAATTTTATTTATGCATGTCACTTTTTTGTATAATGTATCCTTATATGAAGGGCCTAAAGGACTTGAATTTTAACCCTTAATAATTAGCTGACATGAAAATCTCAAAATGCCATGTGATGTTGAATATGAATGCTGTGTGAACAATGCCTTGAGAAGTTAAAGATAAAATGTTATGTTTGACAAGAACTATTATCAGTAACTTAGAATAAATATAAGGGTAGGGACTTTAAATATAGGAGTGCTTTTTTAAGGAACTTTAAATTCATTCACATAAGTAGAAAAAGACATGCAACTTCATTACCATATTTAAAGAAAGGAAGAAACATCATGACACATAACAGAGAAATTACAAAATCATACCCAAAAATGTGTGGAAAACTTCCGATTCTTTCATTAATCATCAATTTATCAAGAATACAATAGCATAGTCTCCAAGTTCATCAAAATTCGGACCTTTTTCCTATAATTTTTCCTCTTTTTATACATCATGGGATAGTTGCTAACTACCAAAACTGTCAAACTGCTTAACTACCTCCTAACTGTATAAAGTAAAAGTCATTACAAAATATTACATTGGAAGGTAAAAGACACCTCATTCTTCTCAAGAAAATAAAATAACAAGAAGTAATAGAAATTAGTGTATGATTGGTGTTTGTTGCTCATTGTTTGAATCTGTGGCTTGAGTATGTGGTCCTTGTTATCACTCAGGTTGTCCTTCTAGTCAGCATCAAAAGGATACGGCCGAGGTAACCACATATCAATCTTTGGACTGCAGGTTCTAACCCACCTGCAATCAGAGAGGGCTCTCTCTTTTTTGATTTAGCTTTGTTGATATTGTTTTTAGGCTAGTTATTGAGTTCAAGGGGTTTTGTATTGTTTTTTGGTGGGAAGGATGATGTTTTCAAGTAAAGAGGCAGGGACAACATGAAAGTTTTAGAACCATTGGGCGTGGAGTCAGGGAGTAGGACCGCTGGTGCGTTTTCCTGGTCACAAGAGGGAATATGGAGCAAGCTAGCTGTATATTAAACAATCATTCAAGGTAAAAGAGATGGATTAAAGGCTAAGGAATGAGGGGCAATTAATAATCTCTCATTCATATTAGCAGAAAGAAGACAAATGAGCCCTATCTAGGAGTAGTTAAGAATTCCTAGATAACAGTCATTCATATGTGAAAATAGGTCAAACATGAGCCATAACAGAATTCATATTCATGCCTAATTCAAGAGGAAAACATTAAGAAGCCACAGAAACTGAGCATAGAGTGCAACCAAGCAAATTCTAAACCAATCCTTTGTTCTGTGACTCGAGCATATGTGAAATTGAAATAACAGAGGTAAGGAAAACTTATTGATTCATATAGCAGCACAAGAATTCCGCATTTAATTCTTCAAACCATTAGACATAGAGCAGACAGTCATTCCTCCAAAGCTTTTCAACAATCTTTGATTAAGTAAAACATCTCAGATATCCAGTGCGAGTCTCTAATGAGGATTATCAACCAACCAACCCTTTAAACAATACAGAGGGTCGGTATATATAGGGAAAATTTTCCAAGAACTAATATATTACAGCCAACCTAAACAGGTCTGAAAGAAAATTATTACTTTAACATAATCTTATCCAGAAATAAATGCATGAAAATATCTTTGAGCTGCACTAAGGGCAGCTGTATCAAACTGAGTTAATGTCTATCCCGGGTGGCTCGGTGCAGTCCTCTTGTAATAATTGTGATTTGTCCTTTATCTCCACCTCTAAATTGGTTTTGCTGCTATTTTGCTGGCATTAATGTGCACTAATCCCGACTAGATAGGCTTTTAAATGGCCTTAACTGCTTTGCTGACTTTGATGAAGGTTTTTAATTTTCACCTGATTTGATGTTGCTGAACTGATACTCTTAGCGGCTTCCTGATACTCTTTGGCACTGATCCCGGAGTCTTTAATATCTTCTGAATGGATTAGACTGTCCCATCGATCCTTTATGGTAGTTGTTCGGCCTTCTGTTGCTTTAAAAAGTGTGTTTTCCCCTTTCTGAATGCTTCGCAAAGAAAAACAAGTCATTCTGCGCCTTTCAGGCTTTCTGGGGGCTGCGCGATGAGGGGATTTCCTTTCTGGCCCATTTCCCGAGCCATGCGTGATTACTGCTAGGTGCTAATCGTGCATGAAAAACTGCCTCATAATTTGAATCCGGGCCTCCTAAGCATGATTTTCGCCCTTCGCGCCTTTTTGAGTGATGACGTCAGCGGGTGGGACCTAGTATGGCGGTTGACGTGGCGGGATGACGTCAGCAGTATGGTGGGTGACGTGGCGGGATGACGTCAGCTGATGTTGTCAGCAGTACAGTGGGTGACGTGGCAGTACACGGTGGCAGTGACGTGGCAATGGTGAGTTGGTAGTATGGTGGCAGGCGGCCGACGCAGGTAGATGACGTAGCAGGATGATGTCACTGGGCGGAGGACGTGGCGCCGACGTCACCCAGGGGAGGGCGGTTTGGCGGTTTCGGGTGCACCACCTTTGCATTGGAGTGGTTTGGGAGGAGGGGGTTCCGCCACGCCCGGGAGGGCGACGCGTGGCGGGAGTACGACGGGAAAACCACCCATCTCCCGGATGCTAAACATCGCCAGCTTCAGAGATGAAAAAGCCCGCCCGCCATTGATCTGAGGCGCGGGCGATCGGACGGTTGGCGGGACAGGTAAGGCGGCGGAGGGATATGGGACGGGGCCCGCGCGCCTTTTGATTAATTTATTATGTGACAGGGGGGTTTAAAACATTAGGGAAGTGGGTTATGGGGTTATAAACGAGCGGGGGTTAAATGTTTATGAGCAAAAACTTAGGATAAGGGCGTAAAAGTGTGTTTTATACATGGTTTGCACACCGGGGGTAAAGTTCAATGTTTATTCAAACATTTTTAACACTAAACTTTAAACAATCAGCGAGAGGGGGTGAGAATGATGAAATGTTTATGGGTAAAGGGGAACGAAAAGGTTATTAACTGAACCAGATATCAAGTTAATCCCAGGGTTTGGACGTGGAAGGTTAATGTCAAGCTCCAAGTGAACTCAGCATTTCCCAAACTTGACATTTATATGGCTATAGTGCCAGGGAGGGGGTATTTAATATTTTTGGGATTTTATATATTTTGCATAATAGGGGATAAGGGAATAGACTAGGGAGTTAGATAATAGAGTTAGGAGTTAATATGAAAATGACCAGTAAGCGCTAAGTATAGGACCTTAGGCTATTTTGGGGAAAAAGTGACTCATAGAGTGAAACAACAGTACTCCTAAGCAAAGAGGACCTTCACTTAGGCAAATACAATGGAAAATGATGAAACTAAGAGGAATCAAGTAGATCTTGACCTCTTCAGGGAAGTTAGTAAGTGATTTGGGAAAGAAGAAGAAGGGGAAGTTAGTAATGCCAGTTTGAGCTCCTCCAAATGGAAAGCTGCCTCCAACTTGTGATCTGAATAAATATGACACTTGAAAACAAGAAATGGATCACAAGTGATGATTCTGCAACTACACAGCTACCTACCCAGCCTACCTTCCTAACATTTTTTCTTCTTTTTGGTGGGTGCACTTAGACTTGCAGACCCAGCTTCACAATTTTTCTTTTGACTGCCCTCCTATCTAAATCTACACTTATTTCTGCCAAGGGCCCAGATTAAGCAGTTGGGCTCCTTTGATTCTCTACCTATCTATAAATCTGCCAAGATTAAGCTGTTTGGACAGATATCATTCTCTATATTCTAAAACAAGAAATTGAAACCTAGAGAGGCCAGGATTAAGCTGTTTGGCCTTCCCTTAACTGAAAAAATTTTCAAAAATGAAATAACTCATCAAAGTTAGAATATAGCAGTGGTATTTAAACTAGCACACTTTCATGGCCTCTTCTGGAAATATGGAACCTTGCAACATGAAAGATGACATATTTGGCATGTAAAAATGTCAATCATGAAATATGAACACCTGTTGCAACAGGAGGCTAATAGTGGCTCCACTTGGCGATGGCTTTTCCTTGTGAAAAGCCAAGAACAACAGGTCAGACTGCCTTGATCTTCTGTTGTTGCTGTAGACTGGAAACACTTCTTTGTGCTGATTGTTAGATAATTGAAACTTTGGAATAAGAATGGCACTTTCCCTCAACTAAATTACTGTGAACTATGAAGCACTGCCTGCTTTCTTCTGCGTGCTTGATGTTATGTACAATATTGCTTGAGCATTGTGCCTTTGAAAAACAGAGATCAAAAACTGATGTGTTTGCTTTAGCTCTGCTCTAGAAACAGTTGCTGATGTGAAATTTTAAAAAATGCTCCTCTCTTATTGATACTGTTTGAGTGAAGACTGCAAGCTGCCCACTGTTTGCTTTCACCATAAATTTCTGTGATATGACAGTGCTACTCTTGCTGTTTTGCTGAAATTAATGCAGAGACAGAGCTTTTAAAAGTGGAGTATTTACATTGGCTGTATCTTCACAAAATTTACTGTTGTTCCTATAACAATCGGTCTGCTTATATAAAAATGAAAACAGGGTGCTGATATATACAAATATTACTGTACAAGAAATATATACAGAGTTGAATTGTATCCCTTTAAAAGGGATCATGGTAATGTTTCAGCATATGGCCATTAACAGGGCCTTCTTCAGCTGTGATGCCCTCTACAGATTTGAGAAAATATGTGTTATTTCCCTGAACAACAGAAATAATGAATGGCCCTTTCCATAAAAAATCAAACTTTGCATGTTTTCCCTTGTCTTCTCTCCATGAATCCCACCTTAGAACTTTGTCACCAATATAGAAATCCTCAGCCTTAGCTCTCTTATCAAACATCCTTTTGAGCTTTTCTTGCAAAATTTGAGCTCTGTCATAAACTTGCTCTCTGGTTTGCTGAAGATGAATGGTTTGGTTGATTCTTCGTTGAATGTCGTTTGGTTCAGCCTGAATCTCCTGTAACAGTCTGATAGTAGGGATGCCAAAAGATGAAGGAAACCTAGCTTCCATGCCATATACTAGCTCATAAGGGCTCATCCCAATGGATTTCTTTGTTGAAAGTCTGTCTGCCCATAGGGCATTTGTGAGCTTTCTATGCCGGTTCTTCTTGTTTTCTTCTAGCACTTTCTTTGTGATATTAATCAGGCTCTTATTAGATGACTCAGCCAAGCCATTACCTTGGGGGTAATAGGCTATGGAATGCCCCAAGGTGATGTGAAATTTGTGGCAAAAATTGATCATTTTTTTGGATTTAAAAGCAGCGGCGTTATCAGTAATGATCTTCTCAGGGAAGCCAAATCTAGAGAGGATGTTGCACTCAAGGAATTGGATAATGATGGTGTCATTGGCTTGTCTGCATGGGATGGCTTCAACCCACTTGGTGAAATAGTCGGTGGCTGTTAAAATCCATTTGTGTTGGCCTGAGGAAGAGGGATGGATTTCTCCAATGAAGTCAAGACCCCATTGTTGAAAAGGCCTTTCAGTTGAGATGGGTTTAAGGGGCAGGGGCAACAACTTTCTTTTGCCCTCAAAGATTTGGCATTTGTGACATGAAATGGAAAACTTCTTTACATCTTCCAAAAGAGAGGGCCAATAGAAACCAGCCCTTAGAATTTTATCAGCTGTGGATTTCCAATATAGATGTCCTCCTCAGTCACCTGCATGGAATTATTTCATGACATTGTTAGTCTCATTCATGATTAAACAATTAAGCAATATACATTTATGATTTTTCCAAAATAATGCACCATCTATGACACAAAACTTTGAAGCCTTCATTCTTAAAAATCTTTTCTTAGTTCTGGACAATCCTGGGGGAGAAAACAGGTTTAACAAAACAAAGCATATATCAGCATACCATGGGGATTGCAAAAAGGTTTCACTGATCTTTGGAGTCGCCAGCTCCTGTTCATTGTCCAATTGGTTAATGTCTAAGGCTTGAAAGTTTGTTTCGGACATCAGTTTGGCTAAAACTTGTCCCTTTATGAGCTTGGTTGGTTTTATTTCTATGTCATACTCAAGGATGTTTGCAATCCATTTGCCTCTTTTGCCTTCTAATCCCTCTTGGGTTAATATGTCCTTTATAACAACATTTGGGACATAGGCAATTACATGCGAATATAAAATGTACACTCGGAAATCTTTGATTGCTTTGACCAGGGCACAGGCCCGCTTCTCCATGATTGGGTATTTCAAAGGGGCATCTCTTAAGGCTCGGCTGAAAAATGCAATTGGCTTTTCAGCTCCCTGATCATCCTTTTGCAAAAGGACAATAGATATGATCAGATGCAAAAGAAAATATGATAAAGTCCCTATCAAACTGTGGACTTGTAAGGACAGGGGCTTGGGTTAAGGCAGATTTTATGCCCTCAAAGGCTTGCTTGGTTTCAAGAGACCATCTTACCTTGGCATCCTTTTTTAACATGTTTCTTAACAGTCTTATCAGCTCGGCTAGATTTGGAATAAATCTCCTTAGGAAGTTAATCTTCCCCAAGAATTCTTGCAATTCTTTTATGTTTCTTGCATATGGGATTTGGAGGATGGCTTGGATTCTTTCAGGATCAATTCTAATCCCGTCCCTTGATATGATATGGCCAAGGAGTTTGCCTTCTTCAAGGCCAAAGAGGGATTTTTTGGGGTTCAAGGAAATGCCATATTTCCTGCATGTCATGAACATTTGCCTTAAATGTTTCAGGTGTTCTTGATCAGATTTAGAGAAAGGGGTTAGATCATCAAGATATACAACTAGGAAATCATGTATTTCTTTGGCAAATGCAATATCCATTGCCCTTTGAAAGGTAGCACCAGGGTTTTTAAGTCCGAATGGCATCTTCACATACTTAAATGTTCCCCATGGTGCGGTAAATTCTTTCTTGTCTTGGTCATTCAGGTGAACCAGTATTTGATTGAAACCTGAGAAGCCATCCATCAAAGAGATTCTAGATGATCCCACTACTCTCTGTAGAATATGATCCATTTTGGGCAATGGGTAGTGGTCTTTTAGGGAGACTTGGTTTAAATTTCTTAGGTCTACACATAGCCTAATCTCTCCTGTCTTTTTTCTTGTAGGAACAAGATTGGATACTCATTCAGAGAATCTTATGGGTGCTATGATACCTACTTCAAACATTCTTTTGACTTCCTTTTCAATCAAAGGGAGAAGCATGGGATTGATTCTCCTCAGTTTCTGTTTGAAGGGCTTTTGGTTTGGTTTTAAGGGAATGGTGTGTTGGATCACTGAGGTGTCATAGGACTTCAAGTCCTCATAACTCCAAGAAAATAAATCTTGGAATTCTTTGAACAAATAAACATATTTAGGCTTTTGATCGGGTGGTAGATTTTTGGACAGTTTGATCATTTTGGGCTTCTTAGCTGTCCCGATGTTATGTTCTTCTATAACAGCGTTTAGGGGTTGCATTTTCGGTTTCTTGGGAATATCATTAGCATCAAACATGTCTTCCAACGGAGTGAGGCCAACAAGGAGTAAGTTATCTTTCAGATCAACTATCTCGGCCTCTGTTTCGGCTATTTCCTCCAAATGCATCAGTTTCAGTTCTTCTATATTTGTGTTATCAAAAACAGTTGGGTTCAGCATTCGTTTGGCCGTTATAGGTGTTACAGCCTGCTGATTTTCATTGGTTTGCTGTTGTTCATCCGTCATAGCATCCATGTCAATGTTAATATTTGAAAACTCATGTTCAAGGGTGAGGAAATTGTTAATCTGGGCATCATTGTCGAACACTTTCCAATCTTTAACATTATTTGGGACAGCGGGCCTGTGTTTTATTTCAGCAGTGAAATGATGATTTGGTTCAAAGGGAAGCTTGCATGTACTAGCAAAAGTGGCCAGGCTATGTGCATGAATGTTATGCTATCTTGAAATCTTGGCAAGCTTGGATTCAGTGAATGTGTTGAGTATACTAGTGGCAGCATTCCTATAGGCCATCATTCTATTGTCATTGGTAACAAAATTACCTTTCATCTGTTGTATGATTAAATCAGAGTCACCTAAAATGGATAATTTTGCAGCTCCTAGAGATTTAAGCAGTTTAAGGCCTAAGAGGAGAGCCTCATACTCGGCCATGTTATTAGTGCATTTGAAATTTAGTCTGTAGGCATGGCCTTCTGCATGGTTGTTATGTGTATTGTGAATCCAGACACCTGCCCCTGCTCCTAACTTGTTGACAGAGCCATCAAACTCTAAATACCATACGATTTCTTGCTTGTGGTTAGTGTCAAGAGTTTCAGTCATTCTTGCAGTGGACAGATTTGAATTTTCTATTTTGGGAGGTTCTTCTTGTAAGCTGGTTGCCTTGATTGTTTTGACAGTTTTATCAGTATGGGAAATTGATTCTTCATTGATGTGTGTGTTCATTTTTGAAGCCAACGGTTTGTCATCAATGGGAGGACTTATTTCATCATTAAATAAAATAAAAGAATCCATATCAGAATGGATTGAGTAAATGGGAAAATTTTCAGGCTTGCTCTCACTAGTTACCACAAATTTCATCAGTGTTTCTCTATACAGTCTCTTTGGTTGCCCAAAGACAGATATAGTGGCATAAGAGAGGTCTAATTGGAGGGATCCTTGGAGTTTTGCTCCCCAAGATCTTGACAATAACATGCCATACTTTGGTGGAATGTCAGCAACCACCACATCCATGAGGATTGTCTTGTTAGGAAATTGGACTAAGGAGACACACAGGTCTTTGATGAGGCCTAAACACTTGACTTGACTTGAGTCAAAGGAGAATAGATCTTTGTAGGGTCTTGTAACATCAAGGTTCAACTTTTCCATTACAGCTTTGGGCATAAGGTTGTGGGAGGCACCTGAATCAAACATGGCATTGTGCAGGACTTTGTCATGTATATGTAAACTGACATAAAAGGGCAAGACAGATCCATATGTTGATTTTCCATTAACTTCTGGACCAAACAGCAGCTCAGGTTGATCATCAAGAACATTCACATCATCCTTTACCTCCGGCATTTGAAGTGACCTTTGAATTTGTTGCCTATACACATCATGTTTGGCCAGTTCGGATAAGGGGATGGATATCTTCAATTTACCTATTTCTGCCTCTAAGTCGAATGATTTTTCAGATTGGTTTTTAGTAATGTGAGAGGCAAGTTTTCCTTTTTCCATTGGAGTATCAGCAACTTGGCCTTGTTTATCAGTGTTATGGGAAGCGTTTGATTGCAGTTTTTCTGTTTTAGGAGGGCTTTTTGGAATGATGTTCAAATTTTCTTTCGAAGGAGAAGGTGGCAGAGGCTGGTCAATAGAAGGCTGCATTTGTGTTATGTCCTCTACAGTCACTTGATGCGGGTTTGGGACAAGTATATTCGCCGGTTCTGTTATGACAGTCTTGCCTTTAATCTTGTTGGGCTGTTTGCCATCCTTTGGTTTGTTAGGTTCAGGAATATTAATGGTCCTAGTTCTCAGCTTATATTGTTTGTGGACCTCATACGCAGCAGTATCATAGCCTTGTTTAAAATCAAAAGACTCACTAGACTTAGTCTGAAATTGATTAAAGTCATGCTCATCTTGGTCTTGTTGAGTTAGGAAAATTTGTTGCTCAGCCCTCAAGTCCACCAGGTTCATGTGAGTGTCCTCTGGGGGTTCACTAGATGTAGATGCTTCCGCATAATTTTCATGAAAAGGTGGTCTTATATCATGTTCTGGACTAGACCTACCAGCATTTGTATTCTGCGTTTTCCTGAAATTTGGGTTCCTTATTATATTGGACTGTTGTCCTTCCCATGATGATTTCCTCTCAACACTTTCTACTCTGTCTCCCAGCCTTTGCATGCCATTGATAATAGCATCAAGTTTCTGATCTAAGGTTGTGGGTTCTTCTCTCCATTCTAGCTCTATTTCTTTTGGAAATCAGGTTGGCCTCTACGCTAACAACAACATTCTGCATGTCTGCAAGGGTTTGAGGGGCTCTTTCTTTTAATTGGTAGGCCATATCTGGGTCGAATCAATCAGGGAATTTATACAGGGCAAGGTCAGGTGGAGGTCTCAGGTTCTGTGGTATTGCATTATAGACATTATTGAATCTAGCACAGTAATCTAGGATAGACTCTTGAGGGCCTCTTTTTATTGTATCGTACTTAGCAAGTATGTGCAAGGGGTCTTTCTTTTTCTCCCATCTGTTGGTAAAGGATTGGTAAAGCTCATCCGGAATGGTTATGGAATTTGCAGCAAGTGCTCTGAACCAAGTTCTTACATCACCTGTTAAACTTTGAACAAAAATTTTCATTCTCACACTATCATCATCTATTTCATAGTTCTCGAAATAGTCTTGCATCTTCTTTGTATGTTGAAGGGCTGTGAAAGTACCAGTTCCATCAAAATATGTGATTTTAGTTTGATAATCCTGAGGCATAACCCCAGGGTTTGCAGGTAATTGCAGGGGTGCATATCTGTTGGCCATGTTTACAGGGACTACCAGAACAACAGGGATAAGTGGAACAACTGGGACAATTGGAACAACAGTAGTGGTAATGGTAGTATGTGCAGTGAATGGGGGTGTGGAAGGAGTGCTTTGGGAATTAGATGATGAACAAGGGGAAGTAGGGGTTGAATGAAATAAAACTTTGACAGGGGTTGGAACACTGCTTGGGTGAACTGCTTCAGGACTGTTATCAGCAAAATATCCTCTTTGTTCTTGCTTCCTAAAGATTTTTGGGATTAAGTTCGGATTTTCAAAAGTAGCTGGTGGATTTGGGTCTGGATTTGACCTAGTATAACAAGAATTCTTTTTGGGAGCCAGATTTTGAATTTGTTTTGGTATTTTCTGCGAATGTTTTTTTAGAATTTAGCAAGGAATTAATCGAATTTCGGGGACAACTATCTGTAATTTAAAACTAGCATGAAGATTGACTGAAGCAACATTTATTTACTCCTGTAATTGCAAATCAAGAACAGTTTCAAAGGCTTCCTGGCCGACATTCAGACTTCATCTGTAGTTTTAAGGAAGAGACAACATTGATTTTTGTTCCTATGGAGTTTTCCAATTTGATTTGTGAAAATAACTGAGGAGGTCCCCAGCGGAGTCGCCATTATGTTATCACTCAGGTTGTCCTTCTGGTCGGCATCAAAAGGATACGGCCGAGGTAACCACAGACCAATCTTTGGACTGTAGGTTCTAGCCCACCTGCAATCAGAGAGGGCTCTCTCTCTTTTGATTTAGCTTTGTTGATATTGCTTTTAGGCTAGTTATTGAGTTCAAGGGGTTTTGTATTGTTTTTTGGTGGGAAGCATGATGTTTTCAAGTAAAGAGGCAGTGACAACATGAAAGTTTTAGAACCATTGGGCATGGAGTCAAGGAGTAGGACCGATGGTGCGTTTTCCTGGTCACAAGAAGGAATATGGAGCAAGCTAGTTGTATATGAAACAATCATTCAAGGTAAAAGAGATGGATTAAAGGCTAAGGAATGAGGGGCAATTAAGAATCTCTCATTCAGATTAGCAGAAAGAAGACAAATGAGCCCTATCTAGGAGCAGTTAAGAATTCCTAGATAAGAGTCATTCATATGTGAAAATAGGTCAAAAATGAGCCATAAAAGAATTCATATTCCTGCCTAATTCAAGAGGAAAACATTAAGAAGCCACAGAAACGGAGCATAGAGTGCAACCAAGCAAATTCTAAACCAATCCTTTGTTCTATGACTCGAGCATATGTGAAATTGAAATAACAGAGGTAATGAAAACTTATTGATCCATATAGCAGCACAAGAATTCCGCATTTAATTCTTCAAACCATTAGACACAGAGAAGACAGTCATTCCTCCAAAGCTTTTCAGCAATCTTTGATTAAGTAAAACATCTCAGATATCCAGTGCGAGTCTCTAATGAGGATTATCAACCAACCAACCCTTTAAACAATACAGAGGGTTGGTATATATAGGGAAAATTTTCCAAGAACTAATCTATTACAGTCGACCTAAACAGGTCTGAAAGAAAATGATTACTTTAACCTAATCTTATCCAGAAATAAATGCATGAAAATATCATTGAGCTGTGCTGAGGGCAGCTGTATCAAACTGGGTTAATGTCTGTCCTGGGTGGCTCGGTGCAGTCCTCCTGTAATAATTGTGATTTTTCCTTTGTATCCACCTCTAACATGGTTTTGCTACTGTTTTGCTGGCATTAATGTGCACTAATCCTGACCAGATAGGCTTTTAAATGGCCTTAACTGCTTTGCTGACTTTGATGAAGGTTTTTAATTTTCACCTGATTTGATGTTGCTGAACTGATACTCTTAGCCGCTTCCTGATACTCTTTGGCGCTAATCCTGGAGTCTTTAATATCTTCTGAATGGTTTAGACTGTCCCATCGATCCTTCATGGCAGTTGTTCGGCCTTCTGTTGCTTTAAAAAGTGTGTTTGCCCCTTTCTGAATGCTTCGAAAAGAAAAACGGGTCATTCTGCGCCTTTCGGGCTTTCTGGGGGCTGCGCGATGAGGGGCTTTCCATTCTGGCCCATTTCCCGAAGCCATGCGCAGAATTTGAATGCGGGCTTCCTAAGCATGATTTTCACCCTTCGCGCCTTTTTGAGTGATGACATCAGCATGACGTTAGCGGGTGGGACCCAGTACAGCGGGTGACGTGGCGGGATGACATCAGCTGATGATTTCAACAGTACGACGGGTGACATGGCGGTACACAGTGGCAGTGACGTGGCAATGGTGAGTTGGTAGTATAGTGGCAGGGGGCCGATGCAGGGAGATGATGTAGTAGGATGACGTCACTAGGCGGAGGACATGGCGCCGACGTCACCCAGGGGAGGGTGGTTTGGCGGTTTCGGGCGCACCGCCTTTGAACTGGAGTGGTTTGGGAGGAGGGGGCTCCGCCATGCCCGGGAGGGCGATGCGTGGCGGGAGTACGGTGGGAAAACCGCCCATCTCCCGGATGCTAAACATCGGTAGCTTCGGAGAAGAAAAAGCCCGCCCGCCGTTCATCTGAGGCGCGGGCGATCGGACGGTTGGCGGGACGGGTAAGGCGGCGGAGGGATATGGGACGGGGCCCGTGCGCCTTTTGATTAATTTATTATGCGACCGGGGGGTTTAAAACATTAGGGAAGTGGATTATGGGGTTATAAACGAGCGGGGGTTAAATGTTTATGAGCAAAACCTTAGGATAAGGGCGGAAAAGTGGGTTTTATACATGGTTTGCGCACCGGGGGTAAAGTTCAATGTTTATTCAAACATTTTTAACACTAAACTTTAAACAATCAGTGAGAGGGGGTGAGAATGATGGAATGTTTATGGGTAAAGGGGAACGAAAAGGTTATTAACTTAACCAGATGTCAAGTTAATCCCAGGGTTTGGACGTGGAAGGCTAATGTCAAGCTCCAGGTGAACTCAGGATTTCGCAAACTTGACATTTATATGGCTATAGTGCCAGGGAGGGGGTATTTAATATTTTTGGGATTTTATATATTTTGCATTATAGGGGATAAGGGAATAAACTAGGGAGTTAGATAATAGAGTTAGGAGTTAATATGAAAATGACCAGAAAGCGCTAAGTATAGGACCTTAGGCTATTTTGGGGAAAAAGTGACTCATAGAGTGAAACAACAGTACTCCTAAGCAAAGAGGACCTTCACTTAGGCAAATACAATGGAAAATGATGAAACTAAGAGGAATCAAGCAGATCTTGACCTCTTCAGGGAAGTTAGTAAGTGATTTGGGAAAGAAGAAGAAGGGGAAGTTATTAATGTCCAGTTTGAGCTCCTCCAAATGGAAAACTGCCTCCAACTTGTCATCTGAATAAATATGACACTTGACAACAAGAAACAGATCACAAGTGATGATTCTGCAACTACACAGCTACCTACCCAGCCTACCTTCCTTACATTTTTTCTTCTTTTTGGTGGGTGCACTTAGACTTGCAAACCCAGCTTCACAATTTTTCTTTTGACTGCCCTCCTATCTAAATCTACACTTATTTCTGCCAAGTGCCCAGGTTAAGCAGTTGGGCTCCTTTGATTCTCTACCTATCTATAAATCTGCCAAGATTAAGCTGTTTGGACAGATATCATTCTCTATATTCTAAAACAAGAAATTGAAACCTAGGGAGGCCAGGATTAAGCTGTTTGGCCTTCCCTTAACTGAAAAACTTTTCAAAAATGAAATAACTCATCAAAGTTAGAATACAGTAGTGGTATTTAGACTAGCACACTTTCATGGCCTCTTCTTTGGCCTCTTCTGGAAATATGGAACCTTGCAGCATGAAAGATGACATATTTGGCATGTAAAAATGTCAATCATGAAATATGAACACCTGTTGCAACAGGAGGCTAACAGTCCTATTGATGCATCTTTGGTCTGCTCTATCATCCATTCCTTGCACTTTCTCCATAATGGTACATTTTACTTTGGTGCTTCCTCTAACTTATTAAGTGTTATTCTGCAGGCTATGATCCTACCATAAGTAGGCTTGTCAGTAAACAAAGTCTTCACCGTCCAAATAAGTTTAAAATTTTTTTTCAGGGAATTCAAAATGGTGGCTCCTTTTAATACTATTGTCTTTTCATGAGTGTTATCAACTTTTCTTTTTGCCTCAACCAACAAAGTCTCATATGTTTTCTATGGCAACAAGTTTCCTTGTAGATCCCATCAAGAAGGAAGTCCATCCCTAACCAGTTTATCAAACAAGATGTTAAACTTTGAAACTGCTTCTTTCATCTCATTTATCTTCTTCTCAACAATAATCCTGTAGATGTTTCTGACAATCATTTTAATAAAATCAATTGCACGTGATGTTCTGTCTGGCATGTCATGTTCCTTCAATTCCACAGTAGATTTAGAGTTGATGAAATCTTTCATCCTCTTTGCAAACTTTGATATATCTAGATCTTTTTGCTTATTTTTAATGACCACCTCTTCCATATTCCGAACTAGTGTTTTTTCTTCAGATATAATAACCAAAAACTTCTAAATGCCCTTGATAACCTCAATGACTTCATCCCATAGGATTTCTCTAGCTTGAATTAAGGACATATTTCCCTTCATTTTCTCCTTTAGCCTTTTGATTTCATCTTTAGCCCTCAGGAGATCTTCCTTGTACTTCTTTGCATTATCTTTCTCCCTTCTTGCTTCTTCTTCACTTAAATTCAGTAGCTTGCAAACTATTTTCAATTTTCTTGGGATTTCTTTACATCATGTTCAACCATTTTAAGCTCTATTCCTAACTGTAAAACCTGTGCTATTGGATCGTCTGTGTTGGCTAACATTACTATTGTACAAACATGAGTGTCCACCTATCGTTGTAACTTGTCCAAAGATTCTTTAAGTAAAGAAACTTCTTCAGTCTTCTGCAACACATCCTATAGGAGCTTTTCCCCTTCATTTTCTACTCGAGCTATCCCTACAGCTATGGGATGCTCACCTGCAGGTAGATTCAACGTTTTTTCAAAGCCCCAATCTCTGATTTGGAAGATTGTAATAATTTCTGAATAGTAGGATGGCCATCAGGATTGACACCTATTTTGATGATAATCTTCTTTAGCACATCCACCTTAGCATTCAAAGCTCTCGAGTTGGCTTTCTCCAACTTTAACTGCTGAATCGCCTTATTTAGCATTTTTTCTACCTTGACAGTTGCTACATTTCTCTAATGTAGATCATTTACGATCGATTGCCTAGTTTTCATATGCAAATTGATCTTGTCAAGCATTGTAAGCTTCTCAGTGTCAACAGTTAAGTTCACAGTCTTGAAATTGCTAGTAGACCCCACTCATATTTCAGTAGGATGAGAAAAGGAAATTTTAAATTGGCTCTTCTCCAAATCCAAGGCAGATAACAATCTAGTTTGTTTAGGAGTTACCTGAGACTCAGCTTGAGCCTCCATATTTAAATTCATCTTCTGATTTCTATCAACTATCTGGGCAAACATACTTTGAATTAAAGGAACATGATCATGAATAGGTTCTCTAGAAGATGTAGAAGCAGGGGCACCTTCTGTCTCTCCTAACTAAATCACCAAACCAGGTTGTGCTGAAGACATTGCATCCTAAAGCTTGGTCCTTTTTGCTGCTTCAGATTCTTCCTCTTCCAGATCAATAACTTCCTCTCTAACCCTCTTGACCCCTTTTTCTGTAATGCTAGGGGTTTCAATCTCTGTCCCATGAGTGTTTTGCAAACCTCCATTTGCCAATTTCTTTGTTTCAGGTCTACTTTCATGTACAAAGGTTGAATAGCCATTCTCCAGTATTCTTTTTGAAATAATTTGATGAGGGTCATAAGCCCACTCAACCACCTGTAAAAGACACATATCATTCAACAATCTTTCAACCTCTTGGGCAGCCTGTCTGGTGTTTACAATGAAGGGTCCCACTACTTTAGGCAACTTGAAGAAGAAGCCTTTCTTCATAGGAACAAAATGAACTTGATCAACATTTAAGCTCTGCCTAATAAATTCAAGGGAAAAAAGCCTCATTGGCACAAATTTAGGTAACCTGTAAGGCTTGACAAAGGCTCCATAAAGCCTAATCTCTACATACTCTTCAAAGATGAACCAATCTCCACATCTCACATCCTTACTCAATTGAAGACACTCTTGAGCTTTAGGAAGAAAAGTTGGGGGTAGGCTTCCATTCAAAATTTTATAAGCCACTGGAAGGAATAAAGAAGTAAACTCAAATAAATCACTATCTCCTGGATCACCCTTTATCAGGTATGTCCAGAATACCACTAACTATTTTTGTTTGGCCATGGTGATTGTTTGCTAGTGACAGTTGTTGATGATAGTTGTTGGGATGGTTGCTGACTCGGATTTGTTGAACTGGCTACAAGGTTTCTTAGTACTAAAACAAAAGACTAGTGCAACAAGGTTTTGTTTGTATTTTATACATAAAATATTCAAATGAGGGGGGGGGACCTGTAATTATTTTAACTAATTAATGGAGTGGAAGATGAGGTGACGGGGTATGGTGAATGAGGTGGACGGTAATGAATGAGGGTGGCGGATGATGTGGAGGAGATGAGATGGGGGTGGCCTACTGCGGGGGTAGGGAGTGTACGGGATGTTCATTGGGCTTGAAACCCCCATAGCAATCTCAGTATGTAGATCTCGGTCAAACACCTTGACCTCATGGTCAACTGCAGGGGTTGAGCCTGAGTTATAACTCGTGCTCGTTGCTCCCCTGCAAAGCACTTTACCCACTTCTCAAACTCGCGCTTACTTAAATCTTGTGATACCGCTTGAATTTTAATATGGGTCGGGGACCCACTTTACTTCGGATTTGAAATCCATAAAAAGTAAATCATTTTTTTCATACTTTCACATTCTCTTTTGATGTTTTGGAACATCATATTTGATTTTTTTATTTTTTATTTTTATTTTTGTTTATTTTTATTTTTTATTTATTTATTTATTTTTTATTTATTTTTATTTTTATTTTTATTTTTATTTATTTATTTATTTATTTTTATTTTTATTTTTATTTATTTATTTATTATTTATTATTTTTTAATTTTTTATTTTTAATTTTAATTTTTAATTATTTATTTATTTATTTATTTATTTTATTTTATTTATTTATTTCATTTCATTTTTATTTTTATTTATTTATTTATTTATTTTTTGTGGTAATATTACAAATGAAATTTAAACAACGATGGATGCTACAACAAACCCCATCAAAGTAGAGGAGTTACCCCGTCAAGTAGGACTTAGGTATGTCGAAAAGGAAGTCGGGGAATACGCCAAGACAGCCAGCGAACCACTAACAATAGATGATGAGAAGGCCTCATCAGTTCTTTCCATCTGGATAGTGGACATAAAAGATATTGATTTCCTTTCAGTTTCGTCTTCACATAGTATGATTTCTGTTGGAGATGTGGAGATGCCAATTACAGGGACAAACATGAGGCTCCTTACTAGGATGAGGTACAAGGAGGAAGAAGAACTTGGTGTTAATAAACAAGGCATTAATAAGGCATTGGAGGTTGTGCAGAGACCTCGATTTGCAGGCTTGGGATACACCAAAAGAGAATGCTCAAAGGTAGTAGATTCTTCCGAGACATTGTCGAAATCGTCGAGGAAAGAGAATGATGAGAACACATCCACATCATCCCATGGCAGTGTCCATTATAGGGAAAGAGCTGAGGCAAGCTCTCATCACCATAATAACACCATCAACAACAAGGAAAGGTATAAGCACTTTCAATATTCGAGTGTTCATAATCATGTTGTTAATGATGGACATAAATCAAGGCATCAAAAAACATGTACCTTTTGTGGATTACATAACCATACATTTTGTAAGTGTTGGAAAAGAATAGCAGCACATAAAAGGATGAGGCGTGAAAGACCCTCTCAACAGTAGGCAAAGAAGAAGGTAAAGCATATTTGGAGGAAGAAGAGCTATTGCAGTCATTGCGACAAAAGTGGTCACCAAAGGGCCACATGTTGGAGGCTCCATCCAGAGCAGCGCCTTAAAGACAAAGTGACAATGCATGAACCAGTTGAAATAGTTATTCGACAAGAAAAACCACCATAGGGGGATGACCCCTTCACATCAATAAGTGAAAAATGGTTTCTAAATTTGTTAGCTTGTCATGGTCATGATTTTGTAAATCATTTGTTGCATTTTAAAATGTAAAAGTGATGATGTGTTTTCCATCGCTTGTTAGGCCACAATGATGTCTAGTCTTATTTTGAGTTGCATTTTACACTCTAAAAGTGATGTTGTGTTTCCATCACTGTCAAAGAAAAAGTAGTATTTGACCTTATTTTTGTAAATCATGGGTTGCAGTGATGATGTGTTTTCCATCACTTGTTGAAGCAAAAATGATATGTTGGCCTTGTTTTCATAGTTGGGGTATTGTTTCCATGTAAACCACTGAGAATGTGTTATAAACTCGTGGCAAGTATGGGATGCTTGGGTCATTAGTTGGTCATGTAAATCAAGCATGTAATTTGTAGAATTGTACTATAGGTTTGCAGAGTTTTCAGGTGTTGGCTCATCACTTATGGCTCTGAAGGAAAAAGGTGAAGGGGTAGGAAGGGTGACATATCAGATACTTGCAAGTGCAGATAGGGTACAAAGAAGTGGTAGATTATTTTTCATGATTTTGGAGGACCAAAAGCTCCTCATTGGGGAGGATTGATCCAGGCGGCTCCAGACACATGCAAAAGTCCAAAAGGATTCAGAAAGAGCTAAAAATTCAAAGTGATCAAATCACTCCCAAGCCAATACCAGATTGAAGTGCTCATCACCCTGATTCCAATGGTGTGAATGACAATCAAATCTGAGCTTGTATGGGGGAGATAGAGCTCTTCAAAATTTGACATGACAAGGGAAAAAGAGGGGCCCATAGTATGCCACATGGCATCCCAGTGAGCAACTGGGAGCCACATGAAAGCCCATCATGCATTGACACATGACACCCCTTTCAATGGCCCCTTTACTCCTGCAAAAAGACAAAAATAATATTATTAAAACACCATAAAAGATAAAATCATATTAATATGAAAAATGGTTACAAGTCATAAAAGACAAAAAAATAATATTATTAAAATACCATAAAAGACAAAATCATATTAAAAAAAGGTTATAAGTCTTAACATATGGTATGGTGATAAATCAATGGATATATTAAAAGTTGGAATGGTTGTTAAAAATTGGCATGGTATGGTTATATAATAACCATATACATTATATTTACAAAACCCCAACTAACCCATTTAATTCAACGACACCCATTCAATACAACCCAAACCTGAGCATGGTTACCAACGCCACCACTTAATACATTGCACCATGTAACGGCTATGGGTTATGTCAACACAGTGCCATTTATTAAACACGCCCAAAAAACAAACTCTGTGTAAACTTAACAATGTGCCTTTTAAAAGAAAATGATATATGCGAATTATTTGGGGAGGTGAGATTTTATCCCTCGACCTCCCCTTAACAAATTGCCTTTCTTATCGCTACGCCAAACAACCAGTATTGAAAAGTCTGCCGCCCGTGTATTATGTAAACCCTCATTTTCTCAGTGTGCGGAGGCCAAGATGAAGCGCGTTTTTTGAGACATATTTTTTTTTTTTAATTTACAGGTGGAACCATGAGCCTAGAGAAGAGGCAGGTAGAACAATGCTTGAGCCAAATTCTCAGGAGGGTGAAATTTTTCTAGTGTCCAAATTGGACAAATTTTATGTCAATCTTACACCTCTCAGTGACATGAACTTGATGGCACAGTTAGAATTTTGATCTGAGCAATAGATCTTAAGATGACCCGAAGGAGGGAATCTTTGAGGAATCTAGGGGGAATCTAAAAGATTCTTGTAGTCCCAGATTTCCACCTTCTTAGAATTCAGAAATTCGATAGTCAATTTTACACTATTTGACACCACGAATTTGATGGTGCAATCAGATTTCTCATTTGATTATTTCTTTTTTCAGCCACTTTTCAAAGTGGAGTGCAAGTGTCAGCATTCATGTTCGAGCAGTCATTCCATGAGATTCAATACCACGATATTGATGGTATGGCCAACTTCAGCAGTTTGACATCCTTTTCTTTAGATGGCCCCAGGATGTGAGGTATATGCAGTGTGTTCATGTAATTCTTTTTGCTATGATATGCATTATGCTACATAGATCCCTATTTAATGTTTGATGTGGGATCTTATTTTATTACTTGTTTCATGATTCCTACCTGATGTGACGCGGAATAATCTGTGGGATGTAGTTCTTGTCATGATTCATCATTTTTTTTTGAGATCCCCTTTGTCATCATGTTGATGGGATACTCCTGTGTCGCCATGTATGTTTGCATTGAGATCCCTTTGATGCCATGGTGGTGGGATGCTCATTATCATCATGCATGAGTTTATGTCATACTGATAGGATTCCTTTTTGACTGAGAGTTCCTGTAGCAGAACATCTCATGGAGCCACTCCCGCATGAGGCTATTTTCCTTGTATGATAGCGACATCACCACCTATGTACATCATCACTATTGACAACACTTAATGCAGCGGCCTAAACCATCTTGACACCGAGGCCCAAAGATGTAGTCCCTCCTAGACGAACTCCATTATCAATATCTTATGTCTTATGATGATGATTCTTATCATGTTCCTTCTTCTTTATAGAATGCATTTATGTTCCTTTATGCTATTTTAAATGCAATTCTAATCACATCATGAAAGAAAAATATCTTGGTTAAATTCGGGATTTGAGTCAACTCAGATCACCCACAATTGTCCTTTTCCTCCACTTCAATCATCCAATCCCCTTTTCAACAAGTCCTGCTTTTCAATGACCACCTCATCTACTCCAAGTTCTATTGATGTCTCGATGGTTGAGAAATCCAAAGGCCCTAAATTTTATGACAGTGATGCAAATGTTTAGGAATGACTTATAACTACTTGTGGCATTAGGAAGACTATTCATTTGGTACAAAGTACTTGCAATATAATAAGGGACCACAATAATCTATCTACATCAAATTTTGTCCTAACAATGGTACCAAATGTGTATCACTGTCCAAAAATGGTGTCCTAGTGTGATAGTAGGTACCTACTAGATCAAAGTTTTTTTTATCTTGTCTCAAGGAGACAAGGTAGTAATTAAAGTAACAACAAAATCCATTGCATATATGCTCTCATTTCCATATAGGTCTGGTATGCAAAGGTTGGATAAAGAAATACTTGAAGAGAAATGGAAGGTTATTTCTCTAGAGATAAAGTATCAAAATGTAATGGGTATGTTAAACAGGGAGTAGTTTCCCCTTTTGGGCCTCCCCCCTACCCGATCATGTTTTTTGATTCAATGCAAAAAATATATTTCTCTATGATTTTCCAAGTCCTCGATCTGAGTACCGATGCTTATGTAACTGAAATTATTTTAGGTTTCTTAGTCACCTTGTTTCATCAAGCCAGCAAAGCCTATATGATGTTTGATTTTTCAGAATTTCTTTCCAAAGAGACTCATTCCCACCTAATACAATAGGAAGATGGGAGGTATTCCTAGTACCAAAATTACTTGGTCAACTTATTTATCCACCAGAATTATTCCCACCTGAAGAAACTAAAACCTAATATGGTGGATGAACATAATGTCCTACTACATGTTTATGAGTGGTTACCCATGGTTATAAAACCAGAAAATAGCCTAGGCTTCTTAAAATATGTGTGATATTTCATGTAAATTGTCTATACCTCATTGCACGGTGAGTCATTACGAAAAGCTCCCCAATTCCTTAGGGAGAAGTTACAGTTCACTCTTGATACTATAATAGATGATTGGTACCTTTTCCAAGAATATACAAGCATTATAGTTTATGGTTTTGAAGACAAGCCTTACTAATTAACAACATTCTTGATTCCATATATCTTTCCATTGGAGTACATAGGAAAAAGGTTTGGTGGTAATAATTTGCTTTTCAATTCCAACAGATCAATTATAAATTTCCACCTCCCTCATGAGGTAGGCCTGTTTATGGTTAATTCAAGGAATTCCTTTGATATTTTGGAGAACATCTTGCAGATTTTTTATTTCCCTCAAGCAAGTCTAACATGGATGTATGACCCTCATAACATCATAATGATAGGAGAAAAGATAAAGACAAGGAAAATCATAAGCAGGACCCAAATCCCATAGTGGAGGATTGTGCTAACAAATCTACTTAGGAAAAAGTAAAAGGAAGTTTACATCTATTTTAATCAAGTACATCCCAAATCTCGAGGAGGAAAAGGGACACTTTAGAACGCATGGATATTAATCAAGCAGAGGAGCCTAGATCTAAGAAATCCATGGAAGAAGAAGTGGAATGAGATGAAAATGGGGAGGAGGATGACAAAGAGGGAGAGTCACATGAATTAATGCTATATAATAGCCAACTAGTAGCCCATTCAATAAAATCCTTCACCATTTAACATATGCACTATGCTATGTCAACTTTTGAAGCAACATAGTTAGTTAAGTTGTCGAAGCCTGGATAGGTGTCATTGGTAGAAAACTTTGAAGAGATATCTCACAAGGGCTTCACTTAATGAGCCTCTAACATAGCACGTGCATTTTTGGCATACTAAAAAACACTGTTAATTTGACTACATATTGGAAAATTCCTCAAAAAATAACTTTATTTACTCCCCTACCAATACGAACCCAATGCACCTTCCCCATTTAAAAAACCCCTACTTTCATTAGATATTGTAGGTATCCATTTTTTCAGTAACATTTTTTATACCCCTTTATATTTTTTTTTAATTAATTTTGAGTTCCATTTTTAATACAAAAATTATATATACCGTTTATCTCCTACTATATGTTGAATATATTTTTTATTTTCTCTTTACTATATATCCCCCAATATGAATGCACATGGTATGGTATTTCTCCCCCAGTGAAGCCCCTGTGAGATTTCTATGTAAACAAACAAAGAAATGAAGAGAGAAATAAGGATAGAAGAAAACCAACCAATTCCCTAGATACAGGTTAAGAGTGCATTGGATCATGAGAGGGGAATCTTCCAATTGGTGGTGTTGTAGTCTAAGGAGGATATAGTTAAATCCATGGAAGATTATGAAGTTCATCAAATGTCCCTGCAAGTAGATCATATTCCATCCTCATATATCATAAAACTCAATATCCAAGTGAATCATATGGGGCATAGACAAATGCATATAACTAGTGCCACTTCCAGGAAGTTGCAAGAACTATACAATAAGGTGAGAAACCAATTAAAGTGTGAAAGGATGGTATGTAAATCTAGGAAATTAAGTTTAAAAACATGGAGGACAAAATCACCCAGCTGGCTACATATCCTCATGATTTTAAGAAGTATAAAACCATGTTGGAGGACAAGGAAAGGGATATAGCCTCCGTGAAGAAGAAACTCAATATCCTAGATGCACACCCCATGAAAATAAATGAGTTGGAAGAGGTAGGAAAAGAGCACTGGGAGCTAAAGAAGAAGCTACATGATGCACTAATTAAGAATAAATAATACAAGGATCAAATTGTGCTATTGTGGGCATAAGTGTAAAGGATGAAGGAAAATATATGTGGGATTTATAATCCCCATCAAATGCCTAATGTTCAATGACAATATCAAAGGATGCTAAGAAACTACAAGTTTTACTCTCCAATCGGGAGGAGTAGTTGAAGAAAAAGGAAGAGGAGCTAGAATTCACAAAGATAAAATTGTATCGGACACATAAAGATGATGAGAAGATTGAAGTTGAAATAGAGGTTTTAAGGAGGAAGATTCCAAGTAAATCATCTTTTAAGTCTGGAAGATGAATCATATGGGAGAGGATAATGAAGGCAATGGACAAGCACTCAGATGATATGAAGCTGATTCAAGAGAAAATAGACACTATCAAGAGATCCAATAGAGAGATGAATGTAATTAAGAACAATATTAGTGACTTCCCCACCAAGGCTGGAATGCTAATATATTTCCTTAATCATAAGCCTAGGGAGGATGTATTGAAGGAAAATATTGATAGATCTAGATTTTTAGTCTCAGGGTCAATCAGATGAAAAGGAAACATAAACAAGTGACATTGGTTGAGAAGAAAGAAGAGGTACTGACAAATGAATTACAAGGCTTTAAGGATAAATGTGAAGTGTTGTACAAGAGGGAATTCCCAACATTATTTGATGGTAATGGGGATTTATGTTCCAAGGAGTCACTCACAAAGGTCCTGATTGAGATTAGAAATGATCAGAAAGGACTTGGGGAAGAGGATTGTGCCCTACAAAGAAGAAACATTGTAAGCCTGTATTGATATCATTTTTAATTCTTGTTCATGCTACATAACCTCTTCAAAGAATAAGGAAAATTGGATTATGAGGTGGCTATAAATCTGTATGAATCCATCTTGGATGCCCAGGCATGTGATTTTCCTTTTGGCAAGGACTGGAAGCATTTGATGGATTTATATAAATTGGAAAACCAAAGGGGACATATATAATATGATGATGGAGGATCAATTCCATAAGTGCCTCCGGCAGAAACAAGCTCCATTTCTAGGCCACTACAAGAATAATAGGCAAAACCACAACCACCACCACAAGTGTTAGCTTAGAAAAGGTTGCCCCACCAATGACCCATCAAAAGTAATGTGCAGCCTTATAGCCAACACTTAAGCAACAGAGATAAAGAAACTTTCACATGAGAAAGAGAGAGAGAGAAAATTCCACTATAGCCAAAGTAGGTGGACCCACCCTACGACTGGCACATCTAAGGAAACTTCTAGAAGAAGTAAGTTATATAACATTTATCATCTTTTTAAGAGATTCCTAGTGGTTATTGAATAGCACTAGTGGTTTAGGGTTAGGGTGTTGGGTCTTGAGAACCTATTTATAGGCCTCATTTTGATGTAATAAAGGGAGAGAAATTTCTAATGTATGAAAACTCTATCAAATGTTTTCTCGAAATTGTTGGGATATTTTGAAGCTCTTGCAAAGGGAGGAATTCTGAAGTATGTCATGGGTTATTAGTGCTTTCCATATAATTATGAAAACCCATATTTCAATTTGATTTTTTCTCAATATTAATGCAATTACAGAAGTTTTTCATCGTAAATCATGTTGTAAAGTTAATTTTTTCATGCAATCTAAATGTGATTGTGAATTAAAGAGAATTCTCAATTTTTAAGGTTTTTTTCTTTAATTTTTGTGGAATTTATCAAGATTATGAGGAGTATATTTATTATTTTGGTAAAATTTTACATGGGTTGAAATGAAACTGTATAAATTCAACTTATTGTGATTTCTTACTATTGAACTCATAATTGCTCAATTGTTCACTAGATATCAGTAGGATGAAATGAATTCTTAATTGCTAATCTCGGTTTGTTGAAATATATTGTTCATATTTTCTTTTTTCAAATAAACCCTCATTATCCTTATGTCAAACCCAAGGAACATGAATGCTCTAACCTGAAAAATTGTGGAAATTATACCCAACAAAACACTTTAAATTACTGACACTTCAATACTAAAATTCTCGGAAGAAACAAAGATCATGAAACATAAATTGATAATCTGATTTGGCTTACAGAGATATTCTCTTCATATATATTTTCCTTATTAAAACTAATGTGCATGAACTTTCAAACTTGGAAATATGCAGAGATATACCTAGAAGAATTAAAACTAAACCTTGATCTTTCATAGATAGATTTTCAATAGGCACAAAATCATTTAAAAATAGAAAACTAAAATCAAATTTAGATGTTCCAAGGCTCTGGATTATAGCATAACATATTTTGACTCTAAGAACCCAACACCTTGTATAACACCTCAATTAATGGTTTATTGGATCCAACCCCTAGGGGAAACTCGATTAGCGATGGATATGGTATTAATTATTATGTACAGTATGTTGTTCAAGGTTCAAATCCCCCTGATATATCATGTAGGCTATGTGTGGGGGCACACGTTATTCACCTAGACATTATAGTTTTAGTGGTCAAAATAAATCCCATGTCACAGAAGTATGAGCCAGCCCCAATTGTAAACTCCTTTAGATACAAAAAATAAATCTTGTTAGATCCAAAATAGGAACTCAATGGAGGAATTTTTTAAATTCCCAATCAAGGTCTTAAGTTCTAAAAGGTGTTATTGAATATTACTTATATTGATGGATTATAGATATTGTTTTCACAGTCCTACCTTGCCAAAAAGCATGAGATGAGTCAATGGATTCACTTGTAGCTTCTTCAACGAAGGCCAAAAATCCTTAATATTGCATATCTTTTTGGGATCCTTGAAATTGAAAAACTCCAATTCAACCTATTCTATTTCCAACACAATATCAAGAATATTTTCCCTCTCCAATTAAAAGGTTAATGTGGTAGTAGGGAAAGAAGAGGTCATCAACATTAAACCACAAGAAGATCCATCCCCTCTTAATTTAGATTGAATCTCTGACTTCTTAAAGGAATAATCATCACATTCTTTGTCACATTAGAGGAGGGATAAGGCTCAAAGATAGACTTTTGCTTCCCAATAATCATAGACAATTCTCTCCTAATAGAAAGCATAGAACAACCTTGTGATTACTTCTCAAGGCATATTCCTAATTCTCATTATTAACTATGGAGAGGAAGATTACTGTCCATTAAGACTAACTTTGGTATGTTAAATATATATAATTAAATTAATTGGTTTGATTTGTTATGTTTTTTCCATTATCAAACTACTTGGAAACAGTCTTTGTTTCATCCGATTTCTCTAAATTCTAGAGATATTTCAACACACAAACCAACAAAATTTATAATTTCAAGTAGAATTGAAGATGTAGGATTGATTCTACACTAACGATGCTCCTACATCATGAATTTTGTAGAGGAAGAAACACTCTCATTGAGTGTTTAATCTACAAAGATATTAAATATAGGTTTCAAAACATTTGGAAAATAGTCAAACTCAATAACATATTAATTGAAAAAAAAAACAAAAATAAAATATTTTCAAAAAAATAACATTATAAATAAATATAACTAATGTATATTATAAGTTTTGTAAATCAAAATTAATATGAGTGAGAAACATTCATCATTATCATTACAACTATCGCGATAACATTCATCCATAAATATATACCCACCACTGTTTTTTTTTGCGAAATCTGCCATTTATATGTAATGATGATAATAATAATAATAATAATAACAATAATAATAATAATAATAATAATAATAATCAGGTCATGACCAATCTAGACACTGAATTGGTATATCATATCCCCTTGCTTGTAAGACAAGGTACCCACCTCCCCATAAATATTTAACTGTTAAAGTCTATGCAACAATATTCTCAAAACTAGTATGAGTTTGTATACATTATAAAAATATTCATAAGAAAATATATTCATTTTTCTCAAAAAAGATGTAAGGTACCTTGTTCATAAGGAATTTTAAGATGATGTTGGTGATTAACATACACTAAGACCAATATGGTATATTGGATCTTAAGAATGTAGGAGATTAACTGAGATTCTTTAACATTTTATTTCTATGATTGAAAAGAAGATAGAGAAGCGTTCCTAGATCATTGTAGTTTTGTTGACTTGACAAGTCAAGAAGGTTGCTTGTGTGGAAAATATTTTGAAAATTAGAATAGATGTGAGTAAGAGTTGGGGAATCCTGTTACCGGGAAAAGTGTCTATTTAGAACTGCTCTATCCCACTAAGGTGTGACAGCTGCCTTAGAAACAAACAGAGAAAACTACTTTTGTATCTCCTTTATGAACTATAAACAAAGAGGAATAGGAAGAACCAACCTGTGTCTTGCGCTAGTCCTTTGATCCGATCTCTCTCCTCTTTGACAGCTTCCAGCTACCTACTCCCTTACTTGCCCAGCTTCACCAAGTACTTGTAAGATCACAAAAGAAGAAAACTATACAAAGACATGGATTTATATTCATAAATAACTTAGGATCAGATTTAAGTTAACCATACAAATGTAACAAGCATCAATGATACAAAAGCATGGAGGAGAAACTCAAATAGTTTTTATTGATATACAAGAAGATCCAGGAGGAGTTACAACCGATGATTCCTGACCCAGCATCAACCTCCCAGCAAAGAAGCCCCTCTTCACCTCCAACAAAGCATAGATCACCCAATTCTCTGATCTTTGTCTCAAAACTAACAACAATTCCTTACAATGTGCAAAATTCCAGCCTCTAGATCTCTGGGATGAGGGATCCATATATAGATGTATGCAAGGAGGATGAGTCAGCTTATGATTTGATTAGTGGCTTCTCTCTGTCAGTTCTTGCTTCCACTTGGAGACTGAAGGCCTCTTACTCATCCTTGGTTGAATTCAGTGAGGCAAGTGTCATAGGAGAAGATTCTGGAAGCTTCCATTGTCTCTCCACCTCGCGGAATGACACTGCCATTTGTCATTTCCCGCTCAACGCACCCTGATAGTGCATTTAGGTGCGTTGCAACGCACCTAGCCAGTGGATTTAGGTGCTATGCAACGCACTTAGCTAGTGGAGCAGCTGAAATGATCCTATTTTGACTTATTCTGAGCAGTTTCTGGTGGAGAACTTCTGGGAGAAGCTGTAATTTGTTGACCTTGTTCCTTTAGGGGTTAGAACAACACTTTTAGGGACTTAGGAGCCCTTGGTTTATGGACATTTCATGCTTGGAGCTGCAAGGCACAAAAATGTCTATAACAGTTGCCCCCTAAAGTATGAGGCCGTTTATCGGGTGAAATGCTTTATTATGAGGATCCGAAGTTCTTTCAATGCTGGGAGGAGACCTGTAATAAGATACAATACAATACATTATTTTCATATTGTTTTCATGATCTAGCTGAGGCAGGCATTCCCATGCTCAGCTTTATAAATTCATTTTCATGTACATAGGATAGACAATCGTTTGATGGTAGACTGATGATTCTGATAGAGCCATCATCCTTTTGGTACGATGATTATCTGGGCTGCAATGCTGTACATTTGAATGTCTTTATTTTCCTGATATATCGCAACCCTGGATGGATGAAACTAGATCCGGGGTCTTCAATCTCTTCTGATCTTCACTCGAAGTACAAGTCGATCCATGTGAGAAATGTTTTGAAGTCGAACATGGAAAGACATCGCTTGATTACCAGTCAATGATGTAAACTGTTAACAAGCGCAAGAGGAATCACCGATAATGATAATGATCCTCAAGGTACTGCAGTACAATTCACGTGGTGTGAATAAAGGACTTGGCGTCGAACACCACAAAAAATCTTTCGGTCGAAGGTTATTGATGTAAACCTGTCGCCGGAGTGAGAAACTTGCCATTGAGGCATGCAAGCTTCAAAGTACTGAATGGGGTGTTCCTAGACCAACTTCTTGGATAATGAGCTGATGTCGACAAGAAGTGATCCGTCATAGGAGGGCCTTAATGAATCCCACATCAATGACACGGAACGGAGCAAATGATTTTGATGGAGGTGAAAATGATCTGATGATATATGGTTCAGGGTGGCGGTCATGAAAGAATGGAGTATAATGTATGGTAGTGGGCGGGACACAGGTGGCCTTTCTGGATGACTTCTCTTGAACATGTCGGCGACACTTATGTGATGGATTGGTAGCATTAACCCCAAATGTGGATGGTATGGCGTCACCATGGCGATGTGACCGGTGAATGAAACAACCCAACCTGACTCGGGCACGGAGTGGAAGTGTCATGTTCTAGTGCGACTTGCTACCAATAAAGATTCTTCGAGTTTTCTTCCCAATTTTTCCCCAGTCATTGCTGACCAGTACCTCTTTATTTTTGTCAAGCTTGAGGAGGATAACATATGCTTGTTCTATAATTTTCCCTTCAAGCAAACCCATCGCTATGTTTTAACGAGCCTAGCGATAGTGAAACTCGTTCTCGTCTAAAGACAAGTTTGTCACTATTAATCTTTTTAACGAGTTTAACGACAAGGATAACTCGGTCCTTTTCATTTTTAGAGAGTCTGAAAAGGTACGTAAAGGTAACTCCAAAATTCCTTTTTCATCATCTAATCCCTTAAGTCCGAAAAAGTATAAAACAATACAGAAGGGATGAATTTTCGATAGCTTTAACGAGCCGAACAAAACAAGCGCTCGATCTTTTTGTGCAATAATCCCTCAGGTCCAAAAAGATTAAAATCTAGAGGAGGGATAGCACTTCCTGTCCCTTTAACGAGCTGGAAGGCCAAGGACTCGGCAATCTTTTCATATTTTATGAGTCAGTTGAAAAGAGCTTAAAGAAGACTCGTCTTTTGAGGAACGAGTGATAAAATGGGTAGCAACTGATTCCAGGTAAGGTTTGGAATTTTCCAATCACGGCAGTGTCACAAGGATGGCTAGTGAAATCACTCTTCACAGCTGTTCCTCAAAATGGGTAAACAATCAAATGGAGGTGAATGATCAGCCAACGAAAAAGTGGAGGTGACGGTGCAAACACGACCAAAGCTTTAATGGCTGAAGTACTACATTCACGGTGGTTATTTACCAGGGAATAGTTCATTTTTTAACGAGCTTAAATGCGGGTGGAAACATTTTCTCGGTATGGGTTTATTTTTTAACGAGCTTGAACCTCGCGGCAAAACTGCTCGATTAATCCAGTCATATGATAAGAATGTCTCATAAAAATGACAACTTTTAGATTTTTGCCCCGCATCCTTTCTTTATGCAAGTTAGGTGACGACTAATCCTATGAGTTTAAAGGGTTAGAGGTCCTAAAAATTTAAAAAATAAATAGTTGCCCTTCGCTTGCACTCCGAAAGGTTTGCATGCCCCCAGGTATAAAACAGAGTTTCAAGGTTACCTCTACTTCTATCCGCCAAAACATTTGTTTTACCGAGAGAGGCCTACCTCTTACAGGTTACCCAAAGATTGTTCTATTCGCGGCGCAAACAAAACACTTCTTCGGCGATGTCTACCGAGATAAACAAAGGTGAGTGAGGGAGGCTACTCTACTCACATAACTTTGACAAGAGAATCTTGTTCTAGAATGACCCTCTCTTCCAATCACGGACGGGGTACAGACTAGTCATATTCTCCCACGGAAACCTACCCTATACCCGAAGTTTTCCTGCCGAAGCAGACTAGGATGCATGCCCCCTGGGTTTCAGTCATATCCCTCCGAATTACTCGCGCTTATCGGGAGGACGGACCGGAGATTGAGACATTTCTTGCGTGAAAAGACCATTTAGGGACGGTATATGACTATTTGCTATGTGTGATCCGGGAAATGAAAGCTGGTCCACGAGCTTGACCACTCTTCCTTCGTGCGGAAAACACATTACTCTAAAGAGTGAGGAGACAATTGCTCCCATGCAATAAATATAGTCTCGTCCAAGGAGTAGGTTATAATCCAAGGGTCCTTGAACTACCATTACGTTCATGCGAACTGTCTTCCTTGTCAATGTTATGGGCACATTGGGAAGGATCCCTAAAGGTCGACTGGTTCCTTTATCAAAGCCTGTCAGATTTCTCATCTCAGGCAAAAGTGATGGTGAACCAAGCGATTTCAAAGCAGTTGGGGGAAGGATACTCACAGAAGCCCCCTCATCTATGATGGTACCAGCCATAACCATTCTATATATTTGAACGATAATTCGGAATGGTATGCTTGTTGGTAAATGGGGTCTGCCTAGTTGATTCCAGTCGAAGGAGACAACTAGGTTGCTTGGAGATGGGACCGAATAGACGGCCGGGTACGGATCTGACGAACTTCCTTCCTGCGGTAAAGGAACGGGTAAATTGCCCCCATGTTCGGTGGAGTCTGTGTTTATGAAGAGAATTTGGACGGTGTCATCCTTGTTCTCTTCAGTGACTGTATCATCTGAAAATGAAACCTCTGAAGGCAAGACCGGGTCAACTGCCACCTCGACCTTTTGACTTTCGTCTGGTATGGATCCAGATGGTTTATCTTCAATCATAGGAGCTTCAGCTGACCACCTGAGCGGGTCAGCCAGATTTTCAACTAGTGACGGACTCGGCAAGAGTTTTTTATATCCAGGAGGAAGTCGTAACGGTGAAACCGGACGATCATCCAAAACTCTTTTAGCTTCATCTAAGAAGGGACAACGGTGGATGGCATGATTGCCTTCGCACAGTTTACAAGGAAATCTAGCTTTCCCTTTTTGTCCGGGGGCTTCACTTTCACTAGTTGACGGTGTGCTTTCAACATCAGAGGTTCACACAGGTTGACGTTGTTGTGCAAACGAGGAGACCAGTCCCTTAGTATCCGAGGGATGCAAGTACAATCTCTGTGAAAGTGGTCTCCTTTGCAAATGACACATGGTGATTTAGGCCTGGTCGGTGCAGTGTGTGGATTTTCGTTAGACGACACTCGTTTTCCCCCATTCGCCTTTGGCTCCTTCTTCTTCTTCTCTTTCTTCTTCTTTTCCTTCTTCTCCTTAGGAACTTGGCTTTTGGCTTTACCAGCCCCATCAAGTGAAGAGGAAGGAGGAGAGGAAGAATTAGAGGAAGTAGAAGGTTGGCGGGCAACTCTGGACTCGTCTAATTGCTGATTCGATTGTTCAGGAATAGTGGTGTTCTGAACGACAGAGGTTGAGAAGAGCCATACAGGAAACCAATTGTCAGTCCTGGAAGCGACAATGTGGCCATATGGGGCGCACCAACATCTCCCCAAGAGGAGAAGGGACTAGGATTTCCACCAAGCAGAATTCCTTGGTTGGTAGGCTCCATTTTCTCAACCCAAGATCAACGTAGGAAAGGGGTATGAATATTCCGTTTAAAATAAATTTTAAAACGCTTTGACACAACTTGTTTTTTCAGTTTTTAAGAGTTGAGAAAAAACAAAAGATGACTCTAGTCCCCTTCGATTTTTAATGAGCCTGAAGTGACAAGTGCTAAGATGGACCTTTTCCGTTAAGGAGTCTGAAAAGGAATGAAAGGGACTGCTCTGGAGGTCTAGGTAGAGGGAGTACCAAACCAATCGCAAAACTGCAGAATACTTTTTACGGTACGACAGTCAATCTTCTGGAATGCTGTGTTCAGTGCATTGCGATCAGTAGGGCGGCCGACACGGCTTCCTATGGATAAAGGATTTAAGCCTATAGGGGTCTCCCAATATATACTCGAAGGTACGTGGGAGCACAAGTCCGTACGGGAACTTTTCGTCTCAAAGTGGAGGAATCACCCAACCATCAATGAGGACAACAGTTACCAGGCTTTACGACACTGGAATACGTCTCTAGCCTAGACCTCTAAATGTTGTGCGTTAAGTTCCAAAGCGTTGTTATATTCATTGAATTTATTTTAAGTTGATATTTCTTATGAAGTTTGCCTTTTGGGTTCACCACGAGATGTAGATGTAATTCCTAAAATGCAATCTAAAGATGATAAAAAAAACTTTTATCTCTTTTCAGCAATGAAAATCCTAGCTACTTGGGGAAAAGAAAGACACAATCTTTTCACAAAGAGCAAAGAGCACACTGTAAATGCACTTTCCTAAATCAAGCCAAATAGACTGTCTATATGCAAATGCACATGCATGTATTTGTTTTTCACTTTCTTAGTATTGATGCTAAAAAGAAAGTTGATGTACAAATCTAAATTTGCTTTCAAGCGACAAACACAAACAAGCTTCTTTTCGAAATCAAAAAGTAGAGATGATTACAACACTTTATGATTTTGAAATAAATACTCGTTTTGACACTAGAAAGTCACAAATTCAAACCAAAGGCAATAGTAAACGCATAATCGACCATCAACAGCAAATAAACTTTCTCCTATGATCGAAATCGACACTTGCGACAGATCAAAGGACGACAGTACGACTATTATACTTTTGCAATGGAAAACTGTAAACGACTCAACAAACACACAAAAACATCTACAGTTCTTTTGTACAAATGAGGCGGAATATCAGTAAGGAAAAGGGGTTTGAAACAGTCATATACTGATCACAGGCTGCAAAATTCAGAGACAAAACTGGAAAGAATGAAGCAAAGAACCTCAGCTGCACAGGGCTAGGTTGATCAGTGCACCTGTTACACAGAGAAACTGCATTGCAGCGCAGGTTGCCCTTTCAGGAAGTGCGTTGAAATGTAGAACATCTTCACAGTGCCTGCGTTGGGGCAGAAACAAGAATTCTATCTGGGTTCTGGGTCACAGTTTGCAGTTTAGTCTTCGATTTTTGGCTGAGTAAAAGCAATCAGTAATGCACAATCAGGGGTAGATCTAAGGAGGGTCTAAGAGCTGTCACAAGGGCAATCAGTTAGTCTATGAATCAGCTGTTCAAATCATAAACAGATCCAGTGAATGGATTGAAGCAGCAGATGTCTACTTTGCATTTGTTATGGAAAATGCAGTTCGATTGCTACTTATAAGTTTATGAAATAAACAACAAGAGATACACAAACAAACTAATTAGATAATCTCCCCAGTGGAGACGCCATTTTGTTACTGGGAAAAGTGTTTATTTAGAACTGCTCTATCCCACTAAGGTGTGACAGCTGCCTTAGAAACAAACAGAGAAAACTACTTTTGTATCTCCTTTATGAACTATAAACAAAGAGGAATAGGAAGTCTGTAAGTCCTTTATGAACTTGTAACAACCTGTGTCTTGCGCTAGTCCTTTCATCCAATCTCTGTCCTCTTTGACAACTTCCAGCTACCTACTCCCTTACATGCCCAGCTTCACCAAGTACCTGTAAGATCACAGAAGAAGAAAACTATACAAAGACATGGATTTATATTCATAAATAACTTAGGATCAGATTTAAGTTAACCATACAAATGTAACAAGCATCAATGATACAAAAGCATGGAGGAGAAACTCAAATTGTTTTTATTGATATACAAGAAGATCCAGGAGGAGTTACAACCGATGATTCCTGACCCAGCATCAACCTCCCAGCAAAGAAACCCCTCTCCACCTCCAACAAAGCATAGATCACCCAATTCTCTGATCTTTGTCTCAAAACCAACAGCAATTCCTTACAATGTGCAAAATTCCAGCCTTTGGATCTCTGGGATGAGGGATCCATATATAGATGTATACAAGGAGGATGAGTCAGCTTATGATTTGATTAGTGGCTTCTCTCTGTCAGTTCTTGCTTCCACTTGGAGACTGAAGGCCTCTTACTCACCCTTGGTCGAATTCAGTGAGGCAAGTATCATAGGAGAAGATTCTGGAAGCTTCCATTGTCTCTCCACCTCGCGGAATGACACTGCCATTTGTCATTTCCTGCTCAACGCACCCTGATAGTGCATTTAGATGCGTTGCAACGCACCTAGCCAGTGGATTTAGGTGCTATGCAACGCACTTAGCTAGTGGAGCAGCTGAAATGATCCTGTTTTGAGTTATTTTGAGCAGTTTCTGGTGGAGAACTTCTGGGAGAAGCTGTAATTTGTTGACCTTGTTACCTTAGGAATTAGAACAACACTTTTAGGGACTTAGGAGCCCTTGGTTTATGGATATTTCATGCTTGGAGCTGCAAGGCACAAAAATGTCTATAACAAATCCAAGAGAAAGTTACTTGCATCTTCAACCATATTAATACTACAAACGTGGCAACCTCTTTCATCCCAAAGTGCTTTTTAATAGACCAACACTCGCTTTCACTTTGAAGCTCATGAGAATAAGTTATTATCATGGAAATGTTCATTTTCTTCTTAGAACTTTTTTAGAAAAAAGGATAATTCTAGTTTTCGAGATTGGGGTTGATAACCTTCTCATAATACCTTAGCTTCCTTTTTCCAACTATCTCCTTATCCTCCAACAACTTATCCTTAAATTTGGAAGTAATATTATTTTTAATATTATGTTTATTCTTTAAGATGATCTCCTCCTTTAGCCCCCAATGGTCAATCCAATATTGGGCATCCTTATGCCAACCTCACTTGAGCTAGAGGTGCAGGTTTTCGCTAGAGCTAGAAGAAATTTTAGGATACCTCTTAGATTCCATGTTGTATAGCTTCTTCTCATACATGAAATATCTTATCAAAGTATTTATTTCAATAGGGAAAATGTTAGATTTAGTCAAGAGCAAAGGTTAGGGGGTATTTATTTAATCTTTAGGTTGTAGGTTACAAATTTCTTTTGGCTCATCTCAATCTTCCTCCATGATTCTCTAGATATACAACAACCCCAACCCTCACATCCATATAAAATAACAGGGGTGACAAGAGTCCCAAAGAAGTACTTTTTTTACTCCATGCGTAAATATTTGTTAACTTACAATTGTTTTTAAGCCCATAATAAGCTCACCAACCTTGAATTATCATTTACTCAATGCTATAATTCTAACTGAGCTAATGATGAATGTTGATTCCCACATATTTATATGAAGAAAATTTCTCAAAGTAGTTATTATCATAAATAAAATTGTCATAGTTGAACCTTTTGGATTTATTATCATGACTTTAATCTTGTCGGTATTAATAGTCATTGCCATCTATGAGTAATAATATTAGAGGATTATAATTTGTTTGTCGAAATCGTCTTGGTTCCTAGCTAAAATAACGATATCGTTAACATAAAGGAGAAGAGTAATGACCATACCAGTGAACCCAGGACCATTATATCTAACTTTATATATTTTATAATAGAATTTAATAATTTATTAACTTCATTTTTTTTTAATAAAAATATATAAGAAAAATAGTTATTGGGCATGGAATCCCCCCACAACATGTTTTGGGGCTCAAAGCCCAAGTTTTGGTCAAAGGTGTTGTAAGACTCCACAAATTGTGTGCGCGGAGCACGAGGAAGAGGTTAAATCATAGGGTTGTTACCCCTAAAGTAATGTAATGTAATGTTAAGTCATGTTAGCCTACCCATGGTCCGCGGACCATGGGATTGTATAAGTAGAGCGAGGCTCTAAGTTATAAAGAGAGTGGATAGCAAAGGAATGATTCAAGCTTAGAGTATGATTCTAAGGGTATTGGGTTCTAGTAGTAGGTAGAGGCTCTGTAGCTGAGTGCGCAGAGGCCTAGTAGAGTTTGCATCTGAGTGCGCGAACCACTGTAGCTAAGTGCGTAGGGCGACGTTGAGTCATTAAGTGGGATTGAAGATTAATAAAGAGAAGTTGATTGTTATTTCTATGTATCTGATGTACATTGTCTTCTTTATGGTTATATTGGTTTATTTATCGTGCGCATTGATATGATTGCTGAATATGTTGTAATAATCATTAATCTTACATACTAAAGATAAGTAATTGAGTAATAACATATTAAATAGCAAGGAACTTGAGTATTATACGGGTTGCACCCCAACTAGGGCTGTGTGGAAGTAGCACCACAAGTTGCGAAGAGATAGCAAGTGCGCGTAGCGACAAGTCAGACCATGGACCTCTAGAAGCCCATCAGACATCCCTAGGGTGCGAAAACCTGGTTCTAGCACCCTCCCATACTACTTCGGGTGAGATCTTAGTCTGAACTCCACGGACTGTTGCCGAAAGGGCTAGTAGTACAGGGATTTTCTTGGCTAATCACCTCTAAACCTGTGTCAGACCCATACAAGCCAACAAATGGTTCCATTGCCAGGACCAGAATCTACATAAAGGATTTCAGATTTCGTGTCACTGAAATCCTATGAAGAAATAAATTGAAGAGTGGTTGGACAAGAAGATTCATAAGTTCGCGATGTAGGAAAATAGAAATCCGCGAGTATCTAAGGAACAGTGGTCGGAGCGCCACTTGTATACATAAATCCACGAAATTTTCTTTGCATCCTTTCCTTCTGAGCTATATGAGTGGATCACGAAGTTAGCAGACAGCCAGGGAAGGTGTAGGCTTGACAAACCATTAGTGTGGGCTCTGGAGTTAGTGCGCAGACTAGAAGCATTAGAAGATAAGATAGCGCGAGCTGTGGACCATTGGATCGACCGGATAATAGGAGGATTTATCACTGAGTTCGTGGTAGACACAACCATCAGCTATAGTGAGGGTGAGCAATGCTTTGTCAAGGGACCATGAGGTAAGTATATTAAACCTTTGAACACTTGGATTAAGATGCTATTGTGTGAAAGGTGAGTTCTACGAATAAATTGATGTTTGGGACTATGTGAAGTGGGAAGATCTAGAGAAATGGAAGTAGTGATGAGTGGGAAAACAGTCCCTTAATTTCACCCTCGCGAGAGAGCGAGGAAGACCTCGCGAAGGTTTCTCCGAGAAGTGCGGTCAGTTTGATAAGACAAGGAATTTCGCGTTTACGACCTCCACCCACACCACCACCCGTTTCAACCTCCTCACCTCCATCTCCACCCACTCCACCTCTGCCACCACCACAGTTCAGTATGGTGAGTGTGATCAAACTACCAGTATTAAGAGGAGTAGGGAATGAAGACCCCGACCAATTCTGGTTCATGGTAAGACCAGTATGGGAAGCACAGTGTGTCATGGATGATAATATTAAAAAGGATACAATGGTAAGTGCATTACAGGATCGTACATTGACATGATATATCAAGCATTCTAATGACCACCTAAACAGAGGGATCGCAGAGATCCAGGCTGCGCTGAACAAGGAATTTAGCAGGCCAAAATCAGAGACACAATCAATCATCAGGTTTAAGGAGATCATGATGCTCTTGAGTGAGACCCACTAGGATTTGGACCAAAGACTAAAAAGTACGATCCATGAAGCCAATATGATGTTAACATATGAACAACATTGTGCATGGTTTGTGTCCTCACTAATGCCACACTTAAGGACAACAATGTCACAGCAAAAAATTTCCACTCAGGCTGAAGCGTTGGAGATGGTTGTGAGATTGCATGAGACCCCCATACAAGACCCTAGGTTGGGAGTCCAACAAATCCACACACACCTGCAGAATCTGTGTCTGGAAATGCAAAGTTTGAAATAGGATAGGAAACCTTGGCCAGAGGTGCGCGAGGAAGTACGGTGCATAAAATGCGAAGGCCAAGGGCACGACAAGGACCAATGTCCAGTGTTCGTGAACTACTTTATAGGAGGAGGGCCGATGCCATTAAGACCAGAGGCACAGGCACGACTGAGAACAATGTTTGCATTATGGTGCGCATTCTACGAGATAGGAGGAAAACATACCACGAATAATTGTCATCTATTGTAGAAGTATACGCAGACGTCCCAACAATTGTTTTATAATTTCTGCAGGTCGATAGGCCATGACGAGCACACATACCAAAGCTATGAACTAATGATGGACCAAACTCCTATCTACAGGGTACAGACCGAAATGCGATCCCTCGAACCAATTGTAGGGATGGCACGAGCTGGGTTTCAGGGGCGCGATAGGGGTCGAGGCGGAATGGTACCAAGAAGAGGTCGTGGACAAATGATATTTTACAATTGCGGAGGGCCAGGGCCCTATGCCCACGATTATATAAACCCGACAAGACTCTCATGTAGGTACTGTACTCAGTTTGATTATGAGGTAGAATACTTCCCTTCGTTGATAGTGAGGATGCGTGAAAAGGGGGTACTCCAGCCCCCTCCCACTTAGAATTTACAAATCATGAGGTCTGAGTCATGCAAAGAAGACCCGAATGTAAACATGTTGCTCAGAAGTAGTATGACCACGTGAGATGATAAAGGAAAGTAGCCTGAAGAAAGTGTGTGGGTTCGCAAGGTTCCTACAAAGGAACCCAAGTTTGATCTAGAATACGCAAAGGAGAAATTCATGGAAGCTAAGAAGAGCTTCATAGAGGCCTCCACTCAAGGTAGTAAGGATCAACTAGAACCAGGGACGGATCCTTCAATGCTCACTACCTTTCTGGAGACATGCATGAAACTCCTGTGTGAAAGCAAGGTAGTCAAAGGATTATAGGAAATTATCACTAGGTGCGTGGGGTCAGGAGAACCGCGCGTGGTCTAGAAACTTGGGAAGCATGCATTCCGCACTGGAAGGGAAATGAGGTTGATTGCACAGATTGGTGAGTATGAAATGGATTAGGTAATCCTATATTTGGGTTTGGATGCGAATGTACTACTGAAGCAAACATGGGAACGCATGGGCAGGCCCACATTACAATGGTCCCCTATTCAGTTATGAATGGTGAACTGATATAAGATTTTTCCCATGAGAAGATTACAAGGGGTAATATTCGATATTGAAGGTGTGAGCGCAAGCAAATTTTGAAGTGATAGAGATTGTCAATGACAACAATCCATATCCCGCGCTACTAGGAGTAGACTGGACCACCGATATGAATGGAGTCATAAATCTGGAGAAGCACAAAATGATCTTTGAGAAAAAGTCACTGTGTGTGGTAGTATCGCTAGATCCAGCCGAAGGAGCATGATACACTGAAATGTTGTGCGACAACGATAGTGATAACAACCTTGATTGTATTTATAATATAATTTCATGAGAAGAGGATTGGGTGAATCCGACTGCAGATGGAAGGATTTCGTGGGAGCATGAAAGCTCCTACACTTAGGATTCAAATGAAGAGATAAAGCGATGGCAGAATCGGTTGTACGAAGTAACAACACTTAATTGCAACATGATGGTTAGATCACTGTGTTGTGTGACAACATAGGCAAGGGAGCTATCGACATATGATGGATTGCTAGTGGTAGATGAATTTCTGAGCAAACTTGAGAGTGCAATACCAGAATAGTAGCGGTTTGATGCATTGAAGTGGGCACTATGCGCAACACCCACACGATGGTGGGGTACGGAACAAGGAAATTTTGAGGACTGGCATGGATGCAAAAGGATGATGCACCTACATTTTGGGAAACCTCAGCTCTGAACGAAAGCTAATCAGCAGGGGCAGAACAACTTGGGCACCCACCTTTCTTGATGGGTATAGACATATGTTGTACAGTCTGCACAAGCACACACCACCCCCAGAATAGAGAATCAGAACAAACCACAATAGCAAGAAAGGCGATGAATGCTACGAATTCCTCACAATGAAGCCTTTGATAGGGTGTGCGGAGTACTGAACAAGGTTTAGCAGGCGAGACGAAATGATTAGGACCTACGCGTGCCAGTAGTTCGATGGGCCTACTGGACCCTGTGCAAAGCCCTGAATGCAAAGACGATTCCAAAGGTGCATAATAGAGTGGAGACCGTAATTACTGAAGAAAATACAAAAAGGAATCTCCATGTACTAGACCCCACAGTGGTGACAGTGCGCGATGGCTAGGAGAAAGAAATCACACATATACGTGAGGACAAAAATCTAAGGATTTAGGAAGCCATCCGGTGAGGGAACCTTAGACTTCACGAACTCGAGCAAGACTAGGTACGATTGAGGATGAAAATCATTTTGATGGATGCTGAGATCAAGAGGCTAGAAAATGAGATCACGCAGGCATGTCTCGTCGATAAACCAAGGATGACAAAGCAAGATACAGATGATTTTACCACTGCATTAGAAGAGTGTCGCTGAGAATTTATGAGTTTGTTTCCATGGCTACGACCACAGCTCACCAAATGTAGTAACCAAGGGAGTGCACTGAACACAGTAGAATGTGCGGTGTCGGCGGTCGCGCAGACAATTGAGGAGTTTCCGTGGAATATGCAAGAAGGCCAGTTGAAGTCTCGCACAGGTGGTGCAACCACCTGACTAGCCGTATGGAGCACAGTCTCAGCACTCCAGATAGTTGAAAGGGAGTGCGGGACTCTAAAAGATTCTATTTGGGAGCTGCACAATGAGGGAGGTGCGTGGAAAATTAGCATGGCACAAGGTTCACGCTCGTGCATGGGGGGTTTCACTGCCACCTGGGTAGGCTAGGAAGTAACCGTTGGTGTCACTGTTCATGACGAGATGTCTAATTTAAGGAAAAAGGGAGTGGGCAACGAGCATTTAAGACACGAATTAAGAGCTACATTTAGGGCAATATACCACCAAGAAAGCATTGATGGCTCATAATTAGGGGGAACAGTCGGATTTGAATTGAAAAGGCACTATAAAACTCCAAGGGCTAACCACGAGACAACAATTGTTCATTTGAGATTTGAGAAATTACGTAGAGCACATAGTGTTGAGCTCCAAGTGATATTTGAGCCTCGAAGTTCACGATCGACCATAGATAGCTCAAACAGGAGGACGGATACCAGGAGAGGTTTGGGGTATGTAAAAGGAACCACCGACGAGGCCGCTCAGAGCCTCATGGTGCATGATTTTCCCAGAGACACTGGGTTTGCGCAAGAAATCCTGAAATCGCCTCGGACACCGAGGCCCAAGAAAGATAAGCAGGTGGCGGGACTAGTCTGCATGTCCCTACAGAATCCATGGTTTGGTAAACTCTCCATGGAAGAAAATGGCAAGGTTGTCACCATTGAGATAGATGATGAGGAGAAGGACCTGCAGGCTCTCATCGATGAGATAGAGGAAGCAGAAGACATGGAAGAAGACATCTAGCCGGTGTGCACTGCAGGGAAATTTCCTGAGTATGTCCCTCCATGGAATGGGAAAGCCAAGATACCCAAATATTTGGATGCCGCTAAGAGAACACTCCAAACCTCGCTCCACCCCGATGGAATTGTGTTTGAGGGCTCGGCCTTGGGCTGCATTCCCACAATGAAGTTTGAAGATTTGGACCCCATAGACAGCGAGAAGTTCCAACATTTAGAGACTAAGAACCTCATGAAGCAGAGCACAAAGGGGTCAGTTACAACACTAGAGCCACAGAAATAGCTGCACGGTGTGGAGAAGGCCAAACTACTTCAACTACCATGGATTCCACACTTTCACCACGCACCTATCACAATTTTCATCATCAGGCAGTTGCTTTTCCTGGTGCACGATGGGTACTTATTGCTGGAGGAGCCTATTCCCATCACGACGGATCTTATCCACAGGATTTCCCAGCTCCCTTGTAAGGGAAAGTACCCCGTGGAGATAGCTGGAAAAAGTGGAGATTTGGCACTCATAGAGGCCATGGAGAAGAAATACAAACTGGAAGAAAAGAAGAGGGGTTACGTAATCAACAAAATTAAAGATAAAGGGGTGCATGTAGCTACCCAACTCCTAGCCATGAAAGTAATGCAAAAATGCCACGGAGATGAGGTACCAGTGCCGGTAGTTGTGTTGGCAGAACAATGTGTGGAGGGGGTCCAATTCAATTGCACCAAGTTCCTCTGTGAGCGGTTCCTAACTAACTGCAAGGAAGCCCAGGATCAGGGCAAGACCTTCCATTACGCGTGTTTTTTCTTATCGATTTTACTGGTAACAAGAGAACATCCTAAGGATAGTTAGTTCCCTAATATTGAATAGGACTTACCAGAGGCCACAAAGTATACATCGCTATGGGCTACCAAGGATGCCACACGAATCCGCAAAACAAAGATCTTCTAGGTGCTCATGGAGGCGAGCATCCGGATGTGGACCAACAAGAGGCCGCGCCTGTCCCCCACAGTGTATAATAGGCTACGGAGCTTTGTAAACTTCAAGGTAGACATGTAAAATGTGTATATCAAGGCGCGTAAGGATCTGGTGCAGACATGGACTGAGCTCCTCTTCATCGCCATTGAAGATGCGATTTTCTTAGTGCTAGAATCATGGCCTCTCGAGTGGCGCGCCCAAGACCTTACGGATAAGGATATAACAATAGAACAAAAGAAGAAGGTTGCGACCAAGTTGTGTATCACCTAGTTGGGCCAGCAAAAGTGCAACGAACAAGTGGTCACGGAGGTAAGAGGTATCTGTGAGGCATTGAAAGTAGCCGCAGAGAAGGCTAAGGCTATTGAAAAAGTAGCAGCAGTGCAGGCAACAGGGGCCACCACGATGCAGGAGGAAGGGGTCCAGAACTTGTCTACACAACAAGGAGTAGACATAGCAGAAGGCACTGACCTAAGAACAATGTCCACCTAATTGAATAGATCACGCACCATGGAGAGATCAAGTCCATGTAAAAAGGTCAAGGCATCCAAATTGGACATTAAACCGATTACATTGATAGAAGGCGACCTCTACAACATCGGCAACAAAATTCGCGAGGTCACTAGGGAAGCGCTTGAGGAAGCCATGATGGGGCAACAAATTGTGTTGGGGGCCCTAAGGGAGTAGTTACAAGAACTTTAGGTGTGGCCCCCACAGGGAGGAGCAGTAGCCACCTACGGCACTGCAAGCACATCAACAGCGGAGCAGCTACTATGCGCAAATATGGCCAACATCGTAGTGCTATCGGAAGGAGCACTAATAGCATATAAAGAAGACGATAGAGCCGTGGTGGGTAGGATCAAGGGACTTGGCCTAAATTTGGCTACCCTTTCGTGAGATACATTGTATCAACTACAGGATGGCAACATAGCAAAACTTCGTGCCAGGGAGGGTCACACGATATAGGTAATGAGTGAGTAGAAGATCAACATCAACCAGCTCAGCCTGCAGTGTGACGAGCTAGTGTCACAGAATTAGCAGATCGTGCAAACAGTTGATGAAGCCTATTAACGCGTTCTAGAGTTATCCATCGCTGTAGACTTACCAATAAATATGCAGATCCACTGTCTGGCAAGTGGAGTCTGAAGTGCGAGCGAGAAAACAAAGTGAGTATAGATGGAGTTGGACCTCCAGATTGTCGAGCTGTGACTGAAGGCGCAGGCTTCCACTCCTCCAGAAGTTAAAGAAAAATGCATTAGCACGATTCAAACAGGACTAGAAGAAATTGAATGGGAAATGCAGGACTGTACTAGTATGTTGGACCAACCTTTTGACGTTCGCACATCTTTGCAAGAGGACCCCAACATACAGCACTTGGAAACAGGGGTGTGTGAAATACAGGAGCAGTATGACAGTATAAGGGGAACTGCACAGACAATCGTCCTCACCCAACAGCTGGCAAAGATGCAACAAGTAAGGGCATTGAAGGGATAGGTGGATGCTGCAAGACATAAAGAGGCACTTCTCAAAACACACATCCAGACTTGGATTGATGAGGCCTTCACCATTAAGGTCGAGATTGAGGGAAAGCTCGCACAAATGCAAGAGATATATGCACTAAGTTAGGTAGCATATCCTCACAAAGAACCATCGAAGGAATGCATGCAACAAGTCTAGCAAATCGCAAAATAGTGCACCGCGGACCTCCGGGAAGTACGGGACCAGTTGGAGGGGCCCCGTGCCAAGATCAACCGCACTAGCAGAGTAACTTGGGATGAGTCACGATGATTGTGTTGGGGGATTGTTGGGCATGGAATCCCCCACAACATGTTTTGGGGCTCAAAACCCAAGTTTTGGTCAAAGGTGTTTTAAGACTCCATGAATTGCAAGCGCAAAGCGTGAAGTAGAGGTTAAGTCATAGGGTTGTCCACCCTAAAGTAATGTAATGTAATGTAAAGTCATGTTGGCCTACCCATGGTCTGTGGACAATGGTATTGTATAAATAGAGCGAGTCTCTAAGTTGGAAAGAGAGTGGATATCGAAGGAATGATTTGAGCTTAGAGTAGGATTCTAAGGGTATTGGGTCATAGTAGTAAGTAGAGGCTCTACAGATGAGTGCGTAGAGGCCTAGTAGAGACTACAGCTGAGTACGCGGACCCCTGCAGCTGAGTGCACAGAGGCCTAGTAGAGTTCGCAGCTGAGTGCGCGGACCCCTACAACTATGTGCGCAGGGCAGTGTCGAGTCTGTAAGCGGGATTGAATATTAATAAAGAGAATTTGATTATTATTTCTATGTATTTGCTATACATTGTCTTCTTTACAGTTATATTAGTTTATTTGTCACGTGCACTGATATGATTGCTGAATATGCTGTAATAATCATTAATCTTACACACTTAAGATAAGTAATTGAGTAATAATAGATTAAATAGCAAGGAACTTGGGTATTGTATGTGTTGCACCTCGACTAAGGATGCACAGAAGAAGCACTGCAAGTTACGAAGAGATAGAAAGTGCGTGTAGCGACAGGTCAGACTGCGGACCTCCAGAAGCCCATCAGACATCCCCAGGGTATGGAAACTTGGTTCTAGCATCCTCCCATACTATTTCGGGCGAGACCTCAGTCCGCGCTCTATGCACTATCACTGAAAGGGCTAGTAGTACCAGGATTTGCTTGGCTAAATCACCTCTAAACTTGGGTCAGGCCCATACAAGCCAACAATAGTCTTGAGAAAGAGATTTCTTATTATGTTCATGAATATATCTTCTATAATAGTAAGAATATCAAATATTCTATGAGTGAGAACATTTCTACCATGTACTAGACATATAGGCAATCTTTGAGATGCAATTGATTCCATTGGAATAATTAGATATTACGATACATGTTATTTCACTATTTTGGGGTGGAAAGTGAATGAGAATGAGCAAAAGATATTGGAACATTGATTTTGAAGAGATGGGGGAAGTAAGAGTTCATTTAGGGCATAAAACTAGGAAATGTAACCCTAATATTCCACCTTACATTTTTAGAGAGCGTAAAGATACTCATATTATAAATTTGGCTAAAATTGCTCACTCTTTATCATAAGTTTGTGATTTTGTGTTTGATATAGCAAATAGAGGAAACCAATTCCTGATAGTCAGTACAAAATATCAAACAACTGATTTAGTAGCATCAGTTGCTACAGAAGATTGATGTCATTATGTAAATAGAAAATGGCTTAGTGGTATGTTAACTAATTGGTCTACTACATAGACGAGGCTTTAGAAGTTAAAGGATTTGAAAAAAGAACAAGATACAAGATAATTCAATTGACTTCCAAAAAGAGAAGCAATTATGCTCAAGAGACAATTAGACCAATTGCATAAATATCTAGGTGGGAATAGATACATGACGAGCTTACTCGATATTGCAATAATTACCAATCAATGAGAAGAATCCATTACTCTTGGGGAATCTAGAACTTTAGGTATTCTGACAATTTTCTTGGTTGATTCAGATTGTGGTCCATATCTCGTGGATAACCCAATTCCAACCAATGATGATGGTATAACTTCAATCCAATTAATCCTAAACAGATTAACATCAAGAATTTTCAAAGGAAGGGCACTAAGGTCATTATAACTATATGAACCAATAATAGAAAGGGGGACCGCATCTCTATCTATTACTATAGTTGGTTCATGACCTCAAATGAGAATGGTTTTGGTCATACCAACAAGTTGTAGCATATGCAAAGGTAGACACAAGTAAATTTTCCTGATTCTTTTTTTATGTCCTCCACCAACAATGGGATTTATAAAATATGTGACTTGCTCCCTCAGGCTAGATAACTATAGTTGTAGCTACCTATTTTGCATATCCCTCTTCACTATCACTAACACATGAATTGCTAAATCTATACCATAATGTCTAATGACCTCCGCTAGAGTCACCTTTTAAGCTTGTGAAGGGTTATCTAGAACTAGAGTAAACTGCATTGGTAATGCCACCCTCACCTGCCCCAATGACCTTGTTCTATGACTTCTACTGGGGAAATACTCATAGCATTGAAAATTGCAGGTCCTTACAAGCCTTCGCAGAGAGGTTTTGAGAAACGTCCTCTATGATGGTTCTAATAATGATCCTGTACATATTCTGTGTTTATCTCACAGGTGGATTAAAAAAACCCCATGAATTAACTTGGGTCACAAGTGTAATTCTGGTTGTGAATCAAAATTAATATCAACATTCTTCATCATAAATATAATTAAGACAATATATATTTCTTTCTCATCAATATAATTAGGACAATATATCTATATTTCTTCATTTTTGTTTTTTTTTAATATATGATTTACTTATAGGTAAAGAACACAAAGATTCTTATCAAAATAATATTACTAAATAGTATCCTTCATAAGTATTTATGAATATTACATGAGATATTTATTTATTTTAATAGAATATTGTTTTGAAAATGAAATAAATATATATTTTATACTATGTTAATAATAAATATAGCAGATACAAATATTTCATAAATGTTAATCGTGTCTTTGGAGACTTAAATTGATTAAGTTGAGGAAACAAATTGTAGACCAAACTACTCAAGTTAAGATTCTTTGAATTTTAAAAGGACACACGAGTGATGAAACCGTTAGATATAGTCTCTTTGAATGCAACCACATGTTTGGAGTACAATAGGAGTTTCAAGTAGCAAAAAAACATTGCCACAACTTTTATCCTTTTGTATTAGTCATAAAGATTTCTTTTCTCCTCAATTTATTGTCTTTTAATTTTGACTTTTCTAAGAAATTTTGCCTTTTATTTTGTCTATTTTTCTTACACAACAAGATTTCAATTATTTTCATCAAATAGAATAATAATATAAAAATAAATTTAATAAAAACATAATAGTTTTTTAATGTTTTACAATAGGAAAAAGGTAAATACTTAAAATCGAAGAATAACTAATACAAAGTCAATGATGAATTTATCAACAATGAGTGATTACTACAATCTTTGATTTTTCAAATTATAATATAATGTTAAAAATTATTGTAACACTTTTAAATATAAAACTAAGAATCATTGTATATGACGATGATGATGATGATTAACGTCCTCTAAGGCCAATGTTGTTTATCAGACATCAAGAAAAGGAAAAAAATCTAATTGTGATTCTTCAAAATTTTGTTTCTATGGTCAAAAAGAAGGGAAAGAAGTTTGGCAAAATTGCTATAGTTGGGCTAACTTAATAAGTCAAGAATATTGGAAGTTTGGCAGATGTTTGGGAATTGAGAGTGGATGTGATTATGAGTTGGGTGGTCTAAAAGGAATTTTTTTTTGCCTTCTACCCTCTTAGTATGGTAAATATGATAGATTCTTTCATCCCAGGGATTTTTGGGAGTAGACCACAGCCCGGTTTCACTTTGAAGCTCCTGATAATTAGTTCTTATCCTAGCGATCTTCATTTATTTCTTAGTGTTTTTCAACACATAGAGATAATTATGTTTATCGAGGGTGGGGTTGATAACATCCTTATAGTATATTAGTTTTCTTTTACCCTCCAGCTCCTTATTGTCCCACAACTTGTCCTTAAAATTTAAGGTAATAGTATCTTTGACACTATCCTTTCTTGCCATGATGATCTCCTCCTTAATCCCCCAATGGTTGAGCCAAGACTGGGCATCCTTATGGCACCCGCGCTTGAGGCGAAGGTGGGGGTTTTGACTAAAGATAGAGGCAAATTTCAGGAGGATAATGGATTCCATATTGTAAACCTTCTTCTTATACACCGAATATCTAAGCATAGCCATACTTTCAATGGGGGACATGCCATCTTTGATCCAGAGGATAGGATAAGGAGTATTTCCCTTGATCTTGAGATTGTAGATTATGAATTGCTTTTGAATCATCTCAATCTTTCTCCACGACTCTATGGATATACTTAGTTCTATTATAATTATTTATAAATACTTACATTTATATAATCTAAGTCTCTATGGTATAAATAATAAAAATTACATACATTTATATATCGAAAAAAAAAAACATACACAAATATATTTAAAAACAGTAAAATAATATCTATATATCTATATATCTATATATCTATATATATATATATATATATATATATATATATATATATATATATATATATATATATATATATTACATTATTATTATAATTGTTTATAAATATATAAATCTTTATCATTTAAGTTTTTATTGTATAAATAAAATATTAAATTTTGTTTGTTGTCTTTCTCTCTAATATTTTATTGAAATATTACACTTCTACTATAATTGTTTATAACCAGCCTAGATTCATGTTAAATCAGGATCTACCAAGCATGGAGATGGATTAAATATCTTTTCACTCTAAAAGAGGTTGGCACCTCAAGAGATTTGATCCCTCTCATCATTTGGTAGATTGGGAGTTAGATGGATCTATTTTGGTCTAATTATTAATTATAATCATCATTATTAATTTTATTTTTTAATTTTAATCAAAAACAAAAATTATTTATAGGTAATTTGAGTGAGTCAAAATGTTTAAATTAATAATTACAATTATTAATTTTATTTTATTATTTTATTTTATTTTTTTATTTAATTTTAATTAATTTTAATTTTTATGAAATTTAATTGAGCCAAAACGTTTATAGAACATAACAAGACACAACAGGATAGGATGACATATTATCTCTTCCATATTGGGAACCTATAGGTCCAACCAGCCTAGATCCATATTAAAGTATAATCTATGAAGATGGATCAAATCTCTTTTCACTCCAAAAGAGATTTGCATCTCAAGAGATCTCACCCCTCTCAACATTTGATTTTAATTAATAAATAAAATTAGTAATTTTATTTAATTATTTTATTTTATTTTTTAATATAATTGCTTCTTATTTCAACTTAAGGTGGATGAGGATTTGATGAATTTTTATTTTTATTTTTTAATTGATGGCATAGCTTTATTCTCAAGCGATTATGCTAAGCATATGCTTAGTCTTAATGCTGATCAATTTTGTAGTGTATTAAAGAGTTTGTTATGTTGCATTGAATTTTAATAAATTTAGAAAATTAGAGTCGTGCCACCTCGCTCCAGACCACCAATTTCCTAGGGATTTGAGATTATTCTAATTCTAATAAGTTCCTCATTATTACTTATAACATTGATTTATATATAAGCAAATTTTACATAGCAAAATGGTCCATTACTTTTAATAAATTTAAAAAATTAGATTGTGATGCAGGAGCATTTAGACCTAGTGAGCAATGTGATGGTATGATCACATGTTGTGACTAACAAAGGGTTGAAAGACAAGAGATCAGTTAATTTTACTTATTTAAACGTATGAGAGTGTTTTATTTGTTGTCAAATATGAGAAAAGGGTATAAGTGACTAATTGATCTTCCCTGTGTGGAGACCAAGCCAATCAGTTAGATTATCTAGTTTGAATAGGATATGAAGGATTTGAAAGCTTAAATTAGCATTTGATTTAGAAAAGAGTGGAGTTGAAGAGATTCTTCAGGAGAGAGTGAGATATTTCTGGATCTGAACTAAGTTTGCTTTATGAATCCATTTTTGTATAAAATGTGACCTTTTTGCATAATTCGAGAGGTTAGATAGGATGAATGAGCGAGAGGAGGACTGAAACAGTCGAGTGTGACTGTTTCCTTGTAAATATTATAATACTAAATAGTGTGGATTGTGTATATTATGGGTGAGAATTTGTATCTGTATGGGTTTTAATAACCTTATGGTGCATTAACTGTGAAAATGAGAAATAGTGTGGAATCCTGTGTTGAAAGGAGCATGAATGTCTGATGGGATTTCCTTTACGGAATCCGTATTTAAATTGTTTAATAAACCCTATGTAAAGGCATGTAGAGATCGAGAATTCATGTTGAATTGATGGAAGGACCAGTGGAAGCAAACATAGTTGAGTATGGCTTAAAACTCAGAGTTCTACTGTTCTATGTGATTGCATTTAATCTTTCTTTGCCGTGTATATTTGCCTGTAGAACAAATTAAGTATTCTTCTCCGTTTTTATGCTTCAAGTTATAAATCACAACGATCAAAGGTAATCGAAGTCCTTATTATTAATAACCATGGCTAAGCCCACATCAAATCCCAGCTATCGGTCTAAGTAAAAACAATGGTGCAATATCATGCCGACTGTTGGATTATCTCGCATCGCAATATTTATTCCCAGTGGATGGACCTTAGGCCTTAAGGGAATGCGATGTGCGATTGCCGATTTATCGCATCGCGGTAATTAATTTGTATGCAAAAAAACCACAGACCTTAAAACCATGCAATGTGCGATCGTTGATCCATTGCATCGCAAATATTTCATGGTATGTGAACAGGCCTCAAACATTAGGAAAGTTCGATAGTGATATCAATTATGGAATGGAAAAGAGGGGATCAGAGCAACACAGCGGAAGGCCTAAACATAAAGAGAAAAGTTAAACGCGGGGCCGATTGTTGATAATCTCCAAAACAATTTACCTCCTGCGTCATTTCATACCAAGTGAGAAAGCGCTCATTGGCAGTTTGTAAGGTCATGTCTTTGTTAAATCATTGATCGGGTGTATAGCCGGGTTTTCTAATATTTAGGATTCCCACAGTTCGATGGGGTTTTGTTATGGGAGTTGGCTTTAAAAGTGCTTCCAATGCAAATGTGGCTTTAGCTCATAGGTCCACATGGGGTTTTTAATGGATGTCAGTTAGCCGGCATAATTTTTTGGTATTAGAGCTAGATCAACTTTCTATAGAGATTGGTTGAGAAATTGAATTTTAATCTCAGCATATGTATAATTTGCACTGAAGTGAATTTGATATAGATGGAGATCAAAACACAAAGGACATTGAGATCAGAATGGGCTAACAGTGAATTTTCTGATGAAGTTCTGTTAAGAATGTTTATTTTGATGATTTTGCGGAGATTTGTTTTGAATGTTTGAAGAACAACAAGGGATTGAAATTTCAAAGGAGTAGATGTTATCCTTTTAGGAAAATGAAATTTCCATGTAAGTTGATTGAATGATTGGTTTGATTTAAAAGGTAAACTGAAGTGAAAGGTTTAGAATTTAAAGTTAAATAGAAGAGTTGTTTGCTATGGCACTGAAGTCATTTAAATGATTTGAAGAATTTTGTGAAAATTGAGAATGATTGAGGATTGCTTAAAGTATTGTTGAAGAAAATGATATTGATAGATGAAGGAATAATTATACTGAAGGTTGGATTCAATAGATCTGAAAAGAGAGCCATTACAATGAATGAATTTTGGAATTTGTAGAAGCAAGAGAGGATTTGTGTACAAGCAGGTTATCAGAAGGAATTTGTAGTGTCTGTCATGAATTTGTAAATATAATTGAAATTCAGATCTAATCTTAATTGATATTGAAAGCTGAAGAGTACATTATGAAAAGTAAAATGGGAAATAGTTGCTGACTGTATGGAGTCTTTTGAATGGAAAAGTTTAAATGAAATAGTGAACAGATGAATCATTTGACAAAGATTTAACTGATGGAATGGGAATTAGTTTTAAGACATGTTTGAAGAAAAATCACAGGTTTAAAAAAAAGGTACTTTGATGTGTCTTGAGATAAGATTGTGTAGGTCAATGGAAGTAGTGGAATTGTTGAAAGGTAGAATGAGTTGTATCAACATCATAGAGTATGAGCTATGTTAAAGAAGATAGAGCAGGAATAACTCACGGATGAATGAAAGGTAATAGTACCCAACAGTAAATGAAATTACTGAATGAAAAAAGGAAGTGAGAAATTGAAGGTTAGAGCCTAGAGCAAGGAGTGTTCAAGAGAAGCTGAGAACAACTTCCAACTGTCGTTGGGTAGAAGTTGTTGAGGTAGCTCCACAATTATGATTTGGGTAGAGTTGTCTTAAAAATAACAATCCCAACAAGAGGGGTGCTGGGTAGAATTGCTAGTCAGTGAAAGGTTCAAGGAAAGAACCAATAGATGCCAAAAGGCTAAACTTAGAAAAGTTTGGTGAGGCATGAAGGAGACTTGTTAGAGATGGAAGAAAGGGCTAGTTGCAGCTCACTAGTGAACAAGGAAAGTTCACTAGAGGAAGAAATGGAATTGACTATTGATAGTCATGATAGGGGTACAGAGGAAAGTCAGAAACAAAGGAAAAAGAGTGTTGAAGCAGTTGGACTCAAAGGAATGAGTAAAGAATAAATGGACATAGAGTTGGCTGAGATGAAGGTAGAGCTCAGTCATTTGAAGAAGATGTTACTGAACAGAATTAGAGAAAAATGGAAAAAAGGATTTTATGTGGGAAAAAGAGTTAAATGGCCTGTCAGAGAATTTTTTGCTGAGAAGTTAATACTCCGAACAGTTGAGGATGAAGGAGTAAAATACATCTGTGAAACAGAGGAAGAATATCTCTTTGGGTAAGGATATAGTGATGACAATGATGAAGAACTGATCTATGCATATCAAAATGAGAGGAATGTGTTGGTAGCATCTTCAAAAACAAGAGAGTTTCATATTTTTGGGATTAATTATTTCGGTGAATGTAAAATTGCAGGTATGCAGCCTAATGAATTTGAACCTGTGTATGAAAAGGTGAAAGAGGCAAAGGTAAGAAAAATACAAAAGGAGATGCATAAAGACTTTCAAGACTTCATTTGGTGGAGGAAATTAAGAGGTATTTCTGAATGGTTGTGTCTTCTCTTAGTGAAAACTTATTGGATCATGTTAGATGGAATTTTAGCATAAATAGAAGACCAATGGGAAATGGAAAACGGAAAGGAAATAAATGCATTGTAGATTTGTGAAGTGAAGAGAAGAAAAGCTGACACAGAGAACTTAGCTGAAGAAGTTAAGTCAAGGAAATATTTGAAGGATCAAATTCTTATCATAGAAGAGGAGGAGACATTGTTGTCGTATTTGGATAAACTAAGTGCTAGAGGAAATTGTGTAGAACATAAAGGTATTCTACAAACCTATGATGAAGTTGCCAAGCATAGTCAAGAAGCTGCAGTCCTAGAAGTTTTCTTTGATGAGGAAGAAATCAGAGATGTTGAGGAAGAATTTCTCAATAACTTAGTGGACTATCAGAATATTTAAGAGAAGCATGAGGATCTGATCACTAAGGCTTCAAATGAAGAGCCATGTATTTTTGAAATTGACATGTCGTGTATGTTTTCAGGTTTGACAGGTAATGAACGACAATTAGAGAATATGCTTATGCATGTTGATAAAGAAGTGAGATTACTGGAAGAAATGGCTGAAACAGAAAGATATTTTGAGCAGGTATTTAATAATTTTGAGAATGATGGTATTGACAGGGAAATTGTCATGATTAAAGAAGCTGAAGAAAAGAAAATGAAAGTTTGTGATGATAACCAGAATGAAGTATCTTCAGTAGAGGATCAAAATGAAATTATTATGGAAATTGTGAAGGAATATATGATGATGATGGCAGAAACAAAATTTCAAGAATTATATGATTTTAAAGTGGATTATTCTTATGAATTTGTAAACCATGAAGAAGGTTTAGAAAACTAGAATTTTGCTTTTGTTGTTGGTGAAGACGAAACAACATCATTTTGTTGCAATGGTATAAGTATAGAAGATGAAAGGATACTTCATAATTATATGCTCCAAGAAATTCTAGCTATCGAATTCTTGAATGATAGTCTTGTGTCAGAACAAGGAACACTATGTAATGTAGAGGAAAGTATTGAAATGAAAGTTGAGGATAGTTTCATAACTCTTGCAGAAGGACAATATAAAGATTTGATGGTAGAATTACCTATGAAGATTGAAAACCATAGTTATTTTAAATCTGACAATTGTGATGGAAATTCTATTTTATACAGGAAGGAGGAGTCATATGCAAATGACATGCTTATTGAATATGAAGGAAATTGTATTTTTCTGGAAAAGTTATTAAGTGAACCTGATAAGATAAAGAGAAAGATTATCTTTAATGATAATGAAAGGGATGTTTTAGAGTACAAACAATAGTTTGTAAATGACAGAGGTGAAGAAGAATTGGACAGAAATTTCATAATTTCTATGGTAAGGGAGAATGTACAGCAGGTAGATGTTGGTAGAGTTTAGCTGAGAACAAATTGTAAAGAGGAAGTTGAGAAAGTGTGGAAGATGAAGTCAGTTAATAAGAGAGACAACAAGAAAGATAAATTAACAAAAGAAATTTGTATCAGCAAGGAAAGAGGATAGCAACAACATAAGGTTTGGAATCTTGGAAGAACATAGGTGACAGTGGTAGAAGAATTGGATTAGCAGCATGATGAAAGTGATGACCAGTTACAAAGTAAAGTTTGGGATACTGGATGATCAACAGAAGGAACACATGACCAGGAGGTCATGAAAACTTTCAAATTTGGGAGTCTGATGTAGGAGAAATTAGACCTAGTCAGCAATGTGATGGTATAATCACATGTTGTGACTAACAAAGGGTTGGAAGACAAGGGATTAGTTAATTTTACTTATTTAAATGTATGAGTGTTTTATTTGTTTTCAAATATGAGAAAAGGGTATAAGTGGCTGATTTATCCTCCCTACGTGGAGATCAGGCCAAGCAATTAGATTATCTGGTATGAATAGGATATGAGGGATTTAAAAGCTTAAATTAGCATTTGTCTTAGAAAAGAGTGGAGTTGAAGAGATTCTTTAGGAGAGAGTGGGATATTTTTGGATCTGAACTAAGTTTGGTTCATGAATCCAATTTTGTATAAATTGTGATCTTTTTGCATAATTCGGAAGGTTAGATAGAAGTTAGTCATGAGTTAGATTCATATGGGAAGATAGGATGAATGAGCGAAAGGAGAACTGAAACAGTTGAGTGTGATTATTTCCTTGTAAATATTATAATACTAAACAGTGTGGATTATGTATATTATGGGTGAGAATTTGTATCTATATGGGTTTTAATAACCTTATGGTGCATTAATTGTGAAAACGAGAAATAGTGTGGAATCCTGTATTGAAAGGAGCATCAATTTCTGATGGGATTTCCTTTACGAAATATGTATTTAAATTGGTTAATAAACCCTGTGTAAAGGCATGTAGAGATCGGGAATTCATGTTGAATTGATGGAAGGACCAATGGAAGCAAACATAGTTGAGTTTGGCTTAAAACTCAGAGTTCTATTGTTCTATGTGATCGCATTTAATCTTTCTTTGTCGTGTATATTTTCCTGCGGAACAAATTAAGTATTCTTCTTTGTTTTTATGATTTAATTTATAAATCGTAGTGATCAAAGGTAATCAGAGTCCTTATTGTTAATAACTATGGTTGAGCCCGCATCAAATCCCAGCCGTTGATCTAATTCCAAACAATAGTGTGATATCACACTGACCATTGGATTATCTCGCATCACAATATTTATTTTCCAGTGGATAGACCTTAGGCCTTAATGGAATGCGATGTGTGATCGTCGATTGATCGCATCCAAGTAAATCATTTGTATGTGATAGGACCACAAACCTTAAGACCATGGAATGTGCGAACGTCAATCCATCACATCGTAAATATTTCATGGTATGTGAACAAGCCTGAAGCATTAGGAAAGTGCGATAGTGATATCAGTTGTGGAATGGAAAAGGGGGGATTAGAGCAGCATAGGGGAAGGGCTAAACATAAAGAGAAAAGTTAAACGCGGGGCCGATTGTTGATAATATCTGAAAAAATTGACCTCCTGCATCATTTCATACCAGGTAAGAAAGCGCTAATTGACGGTTTGTAAGGTCATGTCTATGTTAAATCATTGATCGGGTGTATAGTTGAGTTTTCCAATATTTTGGATTCCCACAGTTTGATGGGGTTTTGTTATGGGAGTTGGTTTCTAAAAGCACTTCTAATGAAAATGTGGCGTTAGCTCATAGGTCCACATGGGGTTTTTAAGGGATGTCAGTCAGCTAGCATCAGATTGGCTCCCCACCCACCAATTTGCTAGGGATTTAAGATTATTCCAATTCTAATAAGTTTCTCCATGATAAGTTCCTCATTATTATTTATAACATTAATTTATAATTCCTTTTTTTTCTTAAGTTAAAGTTGACCCATACCTTTTTATACATGGTTAATGAGGTAAATGTGGGCATTAGTAAGGCATTTTTGATGTTGCAATAGTATTTATGAAGCCTTTCGCTATATCAACCACATTAATATATTTAATGTGGATGTACTAGTTCTAATTAGTTTTAATTTGGTGATAATGATGATGATTAATGTCCACTAAGACCAATATGGTCTATCAAACCTCAAGAAAATAAGAGATTAATTGATATGCTTTAACATTTTATTTTTATGATCGAAAATAAGGGAGAGAAGTTTTCTTAAATCACCTTAATTTTGTTGATTTTACAAGTCAAGAAGGATAGTATTGTGGAAAATATTTGTAAAATTAGAGTGCATGTGAGTAAGAGATTCAAAATCTAAGAGAAAATGTTTCTCATATTCAACCCTCTTAGTATCACAAAGGTGGCAAACTCTCTCATACCAAGGAGTCTTAGGGATTGACAAACCTTCGATTTCATTATGAAGCTCATGAGAATTAGTTCTTATCTTTGCAATGTTCATTTTCTTCTTAGCAATGGTCAAAACAAAAATATAATTTCGGTTTTCGAGATTGAGGTTGATCACCTCCTTCTAATACCTTATTTTCCTTTTTCTCTCTAACTCCTTATTGTCCGACAAATTATCATTAAATTTGAAAGAAAATATTTTTAATATTATCTTTATTCTGTAAGATGATCTCCTCCTTTACCCCCCAATGGTCTAGTCAAGATTGGACATTCTTATGCCACCCTCGCTTGAGCCGAAAGTGGCGGTTTAGGCTTTAGTTAGAAGAAATTTTCGGATATCCCTTTGATTCCATGTCATATAACCTTTTCTTGTACATGAGATACCTAATAATAGCCATGCTTTCAATGGGGAAAAGTCTAGCTTCAATCAAGAGGATAGGAGGGTGAGGTAGGGACTATTCTTTTAATCTTGAGGTTGTAGGTTATAAATTGCTTTTCGATCAGCTCAATCTTCCTCCACAGTTATTTAGATATACTTCAACATAGCTGGCAAGAGTCTCGAAGAAGAAACGTTTTTATTACATACCCAAAGATCTATTAACACTTAAAGCCCATAATAGATTTTCCAGCCTACAATTATCCTTTTCTCAATGCTATAATTTCAATTGAGCTGATGATCAATGTCAATTCCCAAATATGTATATATATATATATATATATATATATCTATATATATATATATATATATATATATATATATATATATATATATCTATCTATCTATCTATCTATCTATCTATCTATCTATATCTATCTATATATATATATATATATATATATATATATATATATATATATATATATATATATATATAAAAGGATTTCTACAAGTAGTTATTATCATAAATTAAATTATCATAGTTGATATTTTTGGATTTTATTATCATGACTTTAGTCTTGCTGGTATTAACAAACATACCCACGTTCTACATGTAACCATGGAGGATTCTTAGTTATTTGTCAATATTGTTATGACTCTTAGCTAAAATAATGATATAGTCAACATAAAAGAGAAGAGTAATGACCATACCAGTGAGCCTGGGACCATCACATCTTTCACTCTTATAGCCTATCAATGTAAATGCAAAAAAGACTAGGGGATAAAGGACATTATTGCTTAACTCTGATATTGCAAGGAATTTCTTCTCACCAAGCCTCGATGGTCCTGAGATTAGCAATGCATAGTGACAACAAAGCTTGACTCAGGAGGGACTTATCTCTTCTAGTCTCTTCCATAGCTTATCCTATGGAATAATGTCCACAACTTTTCTAAAGTCAACAAAACAACATACCATATTAGTGTTATAATTCTTATATTCCTTTGAAATGACCCTAAGAGTAACAAGATGGTCTATAGTTGAGTGATGTCTCCTAAATTATATACTATGAATAATATTATTTTTACATTTTATTTGTCAACTCCATATTAAGTAGTGAAATAATTGTGATATTGATTTATTTTAGTAAAATATTGTTTTGAAAATAAAATAGATATATATTTTATACTACGTAAATAATAAATATAGCATATACAAATATTTCATAAATTCTAATGATGTCTCTCGATACTTAAATTGACTAATTTGAGGAAACAAATTGTATACCAAACTAGTCAAGTTAAGATCCTTTGAATTTTAAAAGGACACACGAGTTATGAAATCATTAAATATAGTCTCTTTCAATGCAACCACAAGCCACTACTTAAACATGCCACCACAGCTCCAGGGAAGCCCTCATGGGAATATTATTATATTTTCATTATATACATTAATATATATAATGTTAAAAAAATATTCGAATGGTTAGATTAGGAGTTTCAAGTAGCGAAAAATCATTTGCCACAACTTTTAACTTTTTATATTAGTCATAAGGAATTTTTTTTTCTCCTCAATTTATTGCTTTTTAATTTTTACTTTTATAATTTTTTTTACCTTTTATTTTGTCTTTTACACAAAAAAAGTCAATTTTTTTCATCAAATACAATAATACAAAAATAAATTTTAATATATCACAAAGTATTAAAAAAAAAATCTTAATATTTTATATTAGAAAAAAATTAATATTTAAAATCAAAGAATAATTAATTATGAGTGATGTCTCCTAAATTATATACTATGAATAATATTATTTTTACATTTTATTTGTCAACTCCATATTAGGTAGTGAAATAATTGTGATATTGATTTATTTTAATAGAATATTGTTTTGAAAATAAGATAGATATATATTTTATACTACATTAATAATAAATATAGCATATACAAATATTTCATAAATGCTAATCATGTCTCTCACACTTAAATTGACTAAGTTGAGGAAACAAATTGTAGACCAAACTACTCAAGTTAAGATCCTTTGAATTTTAAAAGGACACACAAGTTATGAAATCATTAAATATAGTCTCTTTGAATGCAACCACATGTTTGGCCACTACTTAAAGGTGCCACCACAACTCCAAGGAAGCCCTCATGGGAATATTATTATATTTTCATTATATACATTAATATATATAATATTAAAAAAATATTCGAATGGTTAAATTAGGATTTTCAAGTAGCTAAAAATCATTTGCCACAACTTTTAACTTTTTATATTAGTCATAACGATTTTTTTTTCTCCTCAATTTATTGCTTTTGAATTTTGACTTTTCTAATTTTTTGTTACCTTTTATTTTGTATTTTTCTTACAAAAAAAAATCAATTATTTTCATCAAATACAATAATACAAAAATAAATTTTAATATATCACAAATATTAAAAAAATAAATAAATAAAAATTCTTAATATTTTATATTAGAAAAAATGAATATTTAAAATCAATAATAACTAATTACGCCGTAAGGTGTTTCCCTCTGAGAGACACTCACCTCACATGCCACTTATTCTCTTGTACAACGTTGATGTTAGTGTTAGACGATTGGAATGGTCTCGACCATCTGATTGAAAACAATTATGTGTCAGTTAACAATTATGTGTCACTTACAAAACATAATGGAATAACCAAACCTACTGCGCTAGGATAAAGAAATGATCTGCTAAAACAAAGCCCTTCAAAGCTTCCACTCGGCCACAGCCCCAACATCGGTTCCCACACCATTTATCCTTCCATAAGCTCCCTTGAGGATTTATTGTGTGTTTAATGTTTGAATCTATAATACATGATCTCACTTTCTTGAATTTTTAAGTTGTTTTTTATTAGTATTTTTAATGTTTCTATATGTCACCCATATCTTATGGGTTATGATGTCAGTTTCTTTAGGTTTTAAGTTGTTTTTATTTATATTGAATTATAAAATAAAACTTTTGAGAATATGAATTTATATAAAAAAAAACTTTGGAAAATTTATATGAAGTGGAATTCTGAGGATTTATTGTATGTTCAATGTTTGAATCTATAATACGTGATCTCACTTTCTTGAATTTTTAAGTTGTTTTTTTATTAGTATTTTTAATGTTTCTATATGCCACTCATATCTTATGGTTTGTTTAGGTTAGCAGAGATACATGGTGCAAAACTGTGCAAACAATGGAAGAATGTTGAGTAATGTGTTAGATTTAGATGCCCGCCTGCCTAATGTAGAGAATTTATAGTATATCTATCTTAAATGGGAAATGTTACATTGGTCCATTTCATAAATATCAGCCCCATGAGGCACCCTTTCATGAAGAACTTCCTAGGTTACCTGTGCCCAATTTTTACTACACTCTCAAGGATATTGTATTTGAAGTTGCAAAGAAGAAAGAATGATTAACTTGCTCCATTCACTTTCGACACACATATTTGGCTTCTCTTCTTTGAGATTGGTGAAAGTTTTAGGTAGACTGTGTATAAATGGAGACATGTATAAATGGAAACCCCTCTAGAGATTACTCACAAAGAAATTCGATCTGCAACCATTAACAAATGAGGGTAAGGGTTCAGTCTGGCTTAGACTATGAAAGACAAAGGAGGTCTGCTTTGGGATGCAATTATCAATGAAAATAAACTCTTAGAATTGTCAATGAAAATAAACTCTTAGATTGAGCACTTAGTAAGGAAGTTGCTCATGCCTCTTTTTTGAGTAGATTGTTTGATTGTATTACATTTAACATTAACATTTCCTTCTCACTCAAATTCAGCTATGGTTAGATCATGTAACATATCGCATCCTTTTTCATCTATTCTCTTCTTCCATATGCAGTACCGACTTACGACGTTTCCTTTGCAACATTTGATGCAAATGCTAGTATAGAGTCAATGAAGAATTGATAGGTATAATATTTTATTATCTTTTTTCTTACACAACAATATTTCAATTCTTTTCATCAAATACAATAATATAAAAATAAATTTTAATATATCACAAAAATTAATATTAAAAAATAGTTTCTTAATATTTTACATTAGAAAAAAAAGTAAATATTTAAAATCAAATAGTAACTAATATAAAGTTAATGATGAATTGATCAAAGATTGATTGCTATAAGCTTTGATTTTTTTCTTTTTCTTACAAAACAAGATTTCAATTCTTTTCATTAAATACAATAATACACAAATATTTATTAATATATCACAACAATTAAAATAAAAATAGCTTCTTAATATTTTACATTAGGAGAATATATATATATATATATATATATATATATATATATATATATATATATATATATATAGATATATATATATATAATTTTATTATAGTTATTTATAAATCATGATGATGATGATGATTCACTAAAACCAATGCAGCCTATCAGACTTTAAGAAAGAGAATCTAATTGTAACTCTTTAGAATCTTATTTCTCTTCTCGAAAAGGAGGGAAAGAAGCACACCAAGATCACTATAGTTGAGTTGACTAAGTAATCAAGAAGATTGAAAGTGTGACAAATGTTAGAGAAATTAAAGCAGATATGAGTAAGGGCCAGACAATCTAAAAGAAAGTGCTTTTCATCCTCCACTTGCTTAGTATCGCAAAGCTAACAAATTCTATCCTTCGAGGGAGTCTTTGGAGTAGATCACTGCCCTGTTTCACTCTGAAGTTCATGAGAGTTACTTCTAATCTTAGTGATGTTCATCTTTTTTTCGAGCTGGTCAAAATATAAAAATAATTATGGTTCTCTATGGTGGGGTTGATGGCCTCCTTATAATATCTTAGCTTCTTTTTACCCTCCATCCCTTTATCATCCCATAACTTATCCTTAAATTTGGAGGTGATAGTATCTTTGACACTATTCATACTTCCCAAAATGATCTCCTCATTTATCCCTTAGTGGCTTAGCCAAGACTGGGCATCCTTATGCCACCCAAGCTTGAAGTGAAGGTGGGGGTTTGGACTAAAGTTAGAAGAAATTTTAGGAAGCCTCTTGGATTCCATGTTGTAAAGTTTCTTATTATACATTAGATATTTAAAAATAGCCCTCCTTTCAATACATGTGAGATTCAATCACGAGGATAAGATAGGGGGTATTTCCCTTGATCTTGAAGTTGTAGGTTATGAATTTCTTTTGAATCGTTTCAATCTTTCTCCAAAACTCTCACGATAATCAAATCTATATGGTATAAATAATAGAAATAACATACATTCATATGTTAAAAAAAAAGTTAAACATACACACATATTTAAAAATAATAAAATAAAGCAAAACAAAATTTTAAAACTGAAATCTATATATATATATATATATATATATATATATATATATATATATATATATATATATATATATATATATATATATATATATATATAACTTCTATTATAATTGTTCATAAATATATAAATTTATATAATTTAAATGTATATAGTATAAATAATAAAAATAGCATATATATTCAAAAATAATAAATGGGATTAAAATATTTGCTTTAATTTATATATAGTTCTTTTATATATTTAACTTTTGTTTTCTAATAAAATATTACACTTTTATTATAACTCATTATAAATATGTAAATATTCATAATTTAAATTTGCATAGTATAAATTAAATGTTAAAATGTCCCCCGGCCATCCTCCCCTCCCCCTCCCCCTCCCACACACACACATTAAATTTTGTTTAATGTCTTTCTCTCCTATAATTTATTGAAATATTACACTTCTACTATAATTGTTTATAACCAACTTAGATATATCTTAGCTTCAGATCTACCAATCATGCACATGGATCAAATCTCTTTTCACTCTAAAAGAGGTTTTCACCTCAAGAGATTTGATCCCTATCATCATTTGGTATATCATGAGTTAAAATGGATTTATACTAGATTAGTTATTAACTATAATCATAATTATAATTTTTTTTTAATTTTATTCAATTTTTGTTTTCACTTTTAGGTAATTTAAGTGAGTCAAAATGTTTTAATTAATAATTAAAATTAATAATTTTATTTTATTATTTTGTTTTTTTTTTGTTTTTTAATTTAATTTAATTTTAATTTTGATCTAATTTAATTGAGTCAAAATGTTTACATAACTTAACAAGACTCAAAATGATAAGACGACATCTTATCTCTCCCATACTGAGAACCTATAGGTGCAATGAGACTAGATCCATCTTAAATTAGGATCTACCAAGTTGGATCAAATCTCTTTTCACTCCAAAAGAGGTTTGCATCTCAAGAGATCTTATGCTTCTCAACATTTGATAGATTGAGAACTAAGATTAATCTAGTATGGTTTAATTATTAATTTTATTTTATTTACTTTTTATTTTTATTTTATGTAATTTGAGTAAGTCAAAATGTTTTAATTAATAAATAAAATTATCAATTTTATTTTATTTTAATTAGTTTTATTTTTTATGATGATGAGGAACATTTACTAAGACCAATATGGTCTATCAAACATCAAGAAAGTAAGAGATTAATTGATATGCTTTAACATTTTATTTTTAGGATCCAAAATAAGGGAGAGAAGCATTCCTAAATCACCTTGATTTTGTTAACTTAGCAACTCAAGAAGGTTGGTAGTGGGGCAAAGATTTGGAAAATTAGAGCACATGTGAGTAACTTAATATTTTTGTTGGTAGTGTGGCAAAGACTTGGAAAATTAGAGCACATGTGTGTAAGAGCCAGGAAATCCAAGAGAAAATGCTTCTCATCTTCAAGACTCTTAGTATCACAAAGGTGACAAACTCTTTCATACCAAGGAGTCTTAGGGATATCTTAGCAATGTTCATTTTCTTCTTACCACTTGTCAAAATAGAAATATAATTCTTGTTTTGTAGACTCGAGTTGATCAACTCCTTATAATACCTTAGCTTCATTCTTCTCTATAACTCCTTATCATCCCACAAATTATCATTAAATTTGGAAGAATAATATTTTTGATATACTATGATCTCCTCCTTTCCCCCCCAATGGTCTAGTCAAGATTGAGCATTCTTATGCCACCCTTGCTTGAGCTAGAGCTGGCGGTTTTGGCTTGAGTTAGAAGCAATTTTAGGTTATATATTTGATTCCAAGTTGTATAGTTTCTTCTTATACATGATATACCTAATCATAATCATGTTTTCAATAGGGGAAAGGCTAGCTTCAATCAAGAGGATAAGGAAGATAAGGAGGGACTATCCCTTTAATCTTGAGGTTGTAGGTTATAAAATTCTTTTGAATCAACTCAATATTCCTCCATGATTATTTAGATATAGTGAAACTCCAAGCCCCACATCCATATAAAATAACAAATCTCACAAGAGTCCCAATTTTTTTTTTTTTTTTTTTTTTAACTACGAGAGATCTGCTAACATACAATTGTTGCAAGCCCATAATACGTTTTGTAGCCTCCAATTATATTTTTCTCAATGCTAAAATTCTAATTGAGCTGAATTCTCAAATCTTTATATAAAAAGACTTTCTCCAAGTAGTTATTATTAAAAATTAAATTGACATAGTTGATATTTTTGGATTTAATGATAATGAATTTAGTCTTGTCCACATTAAAAATCACACCCACCTTGGAGGAGTAATCGCGAAAGATTCTTAGTTGTTTGTCAAGATTGTTCTAGCTTCTAGCTAAAAGAATGATATAGTCAACATAAAAGAGAAGAGTAATGACCATAAAAGTGAGCCTGGGCCATCACATCTTTCACTCTTATAGCTTATCAATGTAAATACCAAAAATATTAGGGGATAAGGGACATTATTGCTTAACTCCGTTATTGCAAGGAATTTCTTCTCACCAATCCTAAATTGTCCTGAGATTGCCAATGCATAGTCACAACAACCCTCAACTCAAGAGGGACTTATCTCTTCTAGTCTCTTCCATAGCTTATTCTCAGGAAATGTGTCAAAAACATTTCTAAAGTCAACAAAACAACATACTATATTAGTATTTGTTGTTGTATTCCTTAGCAATGACCCTAAGAGTAACAAAATGGTCTATAATTGAGTGATGTCTCCTAAATGATATACTATAAATAATATTATTTTTACATATGATTTGTCTAACTCGACTCGTATTAAGTAGTGAATAAATTATATCTCTCATATATTAAAAGGTCAATCGTTTTTTTTCAAGTTGATTGATGATGACATTTTTGGGAGCCTCGCCTCTCCAATATTAAATATTGTTAATAAAATATTAAAAAAATATTGATAATAAAATATGGTCCAGTTCTGGCATTCTCAACAAGAAGGCATGGGATTGGCGATCATGGCAGAGACCTTTACAAATTCATCGTTATCGGGCTTGCGCTGTTTTGTGTTGGGCTTGTTATTGCTTCAGTTCTACAACTCTGTAATTTTAAATAAAGTTGCCTCCATCTCATTTGTCAATCCCCTTCAACCACGTGGTACCTATACATTGGCCAGTTAGTCACACATGCAAGTATCACTGTTGTCCTTTTCCTCCACTTTTGTCAACCAATCCCCGTTTCAACAAGTCCTACTTTTCAATGACCACCTCATCTACTCCAAGTTCTATTTATGTCTCAATGGTTGAGAAATCCAAAGGCCCTAACTTTTATGAGGGTGATGCAAATGTCCACGACTGACTTATAACTACTTATGGTATTAGGAAGGCTATTCATTTGGGTCAAAGTACCTACGATATAATAAGGGACCACAATAATTTGTCTACGTCAAAGTTTGTCCTAACAGTGGTCCCAAATGTGTATCACTCTCCAAAAATGGTGTCCTAGTCTGATAACAGGTACCTACCAGATCAAAGTTTTTTTATCTTGTCTCAAGGAGACAAGGTAGTAATTAAAGTAACACCAAAATCCATTGCATATGTGCTCTCATTTCCATATAGGTCTAGTACACAAAGGTTGGATAAAGAAATACTTGAAGAGAAATGGAAGGTTATTTCTCTAGAGATAAAGTATCAAACGGTTAATGGGTATCTTAAACAGAGAGTAGTTTACCCTTCTGGGCCTCCCCCCTACCCCATCATGGTTTTGATTCAATGTGAAAAATATCTTTCTCTATGATTTTCCAAGTCCTCGATCTCAGTACCGATGCTTATGTAACTGAATCTATTTTAGGTTTCTTAGTCACATTGTGTCATCAAGCGACCAAAGCCTACATGATGTTTGATTTTCCACAATTTTTTTCCAAAGAGACTCATTCCCACCAAATAGAATTTGAATAAGGGATGTCTTCCTAGTACAAAACTTGGTCCACTTATTTATCCACTAGAATTATTCCCACTTCAAGAACTTAAAACCCAAGATTGTGGATGAAAATAATGTCCTACTACATGTTTATGAGTGGTTAACCATGGTTATAAAATCATAAAATAACCTAGGCTCCTTAAAATATGTGTCATATTTCATGTAAATTGTTTATACCTTATTGCAGGGTGAGTCATTACCCAAAGCTCCCGAATTCCTTAGGGAGAAGTTAGAGTTCACTCTTGATACTATAATAGATGATTGGTACCTTTAGAATACACAAGCATTATAGTATATGGTTTTGAAGACAAGCCTTATTAATTAACAACATTCTTGACTCCCTATATCTTTCCATTGGAGTACATAGGACAAAGGTTTGGTGGTGATAATGTACTTTTCACTTCCAAGAAGGCAGTTATAAATTTCCACCTCCCTCTTAAGGAAATCCCATTTATGGTTAATTCAAGGAATGCCTTTGATATTTTGGAGAACATCTTGTAGTTTTTCTATTTCCCTCAAGCAGGAGCATGGAAGTATGACCCTCATAACATCATTATGAGAGGACAAAAGATAAAGACAACGAAAATCATAAGCATGACCCAAATCCCATAGTGGAGGATTGTGCTAACAAATCTACTTAGGAAGAAGTCAAAGGAATTTTACATCTAGTTTAATAAAGTACATCCCAAATCTCGAGGAGGAAAAGGGACACTTTAGAACCCATGGATATTAATCAAGGGGAGGAGCATAGATCTAAGAAATCCAGGGAAGAAGAAGTGGAATGAGATGACGATGGGGAGGAGGATGAAAAAGAAGTAGAGTCACATGAATTAATGCTATATAATATCCAACTAGTATCCCATTCAATAAATTCCTTCACCATTTAACATATGCACTCTACTTTGTCAGCATTCGAAACAATAGAGTTAGTTAAGTTGTCGAAGCCTGGACATGTCTCACTGGTAGAAAAAATTGAATAGATCTCTCACAAGGGCTTCACTCACCCTCTAACATAGCATGTCCATTTGTGGCATACTAAAGAATACTCTTAATTTCAATACATATTGGAAAATGCCTAAAAAAATAACTTTATTTAATCCCCTACCAATACGAACCCAATGCACCTTCCCCATTTGAAAAACCCCTAATTTCACTAGATATTGTAGGTATCCATTTTTTCAGTAACATTTGTTATACCCATTTATATTTTTTATTAATCTTGAGCTCCATTTTTAATAAAAAATTATAAATACCATTTACCCCCTACTATATGTTGAATATATTTTTTCATTTTCTCTTCACTATATATCCCCCAATATGAATGCACATGGTATTGTACTTCTCCCCCAATGAAGACCTTGTGAGATGTCTACATAAATAGACAAAGAAAGGAAGATAGAATTAAGGATAGAAGAAAACCAACCACTTCCCTAGATGCAGGTTAAGAGTGCGTTGGATCATGAGCGGGGAATCTTCGAAATGGTGGTGTTGTAGTCTAAGGAGGATATAGTTAAATCCATGAAAGATTATGAAGTTCATCGAATGTCCCTGCAAGTAGATCATATTCCATCCTCATATATCATAAAACTCAATATGCAAGTGACTCATATGGGACATAAACAAATGCATATAACTAATGCCACTTCCAAGAAGTTGTAGAAACTATACAATAAGGTGAGAAACCAATTAAATTATAAAAGGATGGTATGCTAATCAAGGAAAATGAAGATAAAAACATGGAGGACAAAATCACCCACCTGGCTACATATCCTCATGATTTTAAGTAGTATAAAACCATGTTGGAGGACAGGGAAAGGGAGATAGCCTCCATGAAGAAGAAACTCAATATCCTAGATGCACACCCCATGAAAATAAATGAGTTGAAAGAGGTAGAGAAAGAGTACTAGGACCTAAAGTAGAAGCTACATGATGCACTAATTAAGAATAAATAATACAAGGATCAAATTGTGCTATTGGGGGCATAAGTGTAAGGGATGAAGGAAAAGACATGTGGGATTTCTAATCCCTGCCAAATGCCTAATGTTCAATGAAAGTATCAAAGGATTCCAAGAAACTACAAGTTTTACTCTCTAATCGGTAGGAGTAGCTAAAGAAAAAGGAAGAGGAGCTAGAATTCACAATGATAAAATTATATCAGACACATAAAGATGGTGAGAAGATTGAATTTGAAATAGAGGTTTTGAGGAAAAATCCAATTAAATCATATTTTAAGTATGGAAAAGGAATCATATGGGAGAGGATAATGAAGACAATGGACAAGCACTCAGATCATATAAAGATGATTCAAGAGAAAATAGACACTATAAAGAGATCCAATAGAGAGATGAATGTAATTAAGAACAATATCAGTGACTTTCCCACAAAGGTTGGAATGATAATATATTTCCTTAATCATATGCCCAGGGAGGATGCATTGAAGGAAAATATTGATAGATCTAGATTTGTAGTGAGGGTCAATCAGATGAAAAGGAAACATAAACAAGTGACATTGGTTGAGAAGAAAGAAGAGGCATTGGAAAATTAATTACAAGGCTTTAAGGATAAATATGAAGTGTTGTACAAGAGGAAATTCCAAACATTATTTGATGGTAATGGGGATTTATATTACAAGGTGTTCCTCACAAAGATCCTGATTGAGATTAGAAATGATCAGAAAGGATTTGCGGAAGAGGATTGTGCCCTACAAAGAAGAGACATCATAAACCTGTATTGATATCATTTTGAATTCTTGTTCATGCTACATAACCTCTTCAAAGAATAAGGAAAATTGGATTATGAGGTGGCTACAAATCTGGATGGATCCATCTTGGATGCCCAGGCATGTGATTTTCCTTTTAGCAAGGAGTGGAATCATTTGATGGATTTATATAAATTGGCCAACTAAAGGGGACCTATATAATATGATGATGGTGGATCAATTCCATAACTTTCTCCACTAGAAACAAGCTCCGGTTCTAGGCCACTACAACAATAATAGGCACAACCACAACCGCCACCACAAGTGTTAGCTTAGAAAAGGTTGCCCTGACTAGTGACCCATCCAAGGTAATGTGTAGCCTTACAACCAACACATACGCAAGGGAGATAAATAAATTGTCACATGAGAAAGAGAGAGATAGAAAATTCCACTATAAACAAAGTAGGTGGACCCACCCTACCACTGGCACATCTAAGGAAACTTCTAGAAGAAGTAAGTTATAGAAAATATATCATATTTTTAAGAGATTCCTAGTGGTTACTAAATACCACTAGTGGTTTAGGGTTAGGGTATTGAGAGCCTATTTATAGGCCTCATTTTGATGTAATAAAGGGAGATAAATTTCTATTGTATGGAAACTCTATCAAATTTTTTCTTGAAAATGTTGGGATATTTTGAAGGTCTTGCACAGGTAGGAATTTTCAAGTATGTCATGGGTTATCATTGCTTTCCATATAATTTTTAAAAACCATATTTTAATTTGAATTTTTATCAATATTAATACAATTACAAAAGTTTTTCATCGAAGATCATGTTGTAAACTTGATCTTTTCATGCAATCTAAATGTGATTGTGAATTAAAGAGATTTTGGAATTTGTAAGGTTGTTTTATTTAATTTTTGTGGAATTTATCAAGATTATGAAGAGTGTATTTATTATTTTGGTAAACTTTTACATGGGTTGAAATGAAAATGTATAAATTCAACTTATTGTGATTTCTTATTGTTGAACTCATAATTGCTCAATTGTTCACCTGATATCAGTGGGATGAAATGAATTTTAATTGCTCATCTTGTTCTGTTGAAATATATTGTTCATATTTTATTTTCTCATTAAAACGCTCATCATCCTTATGTCAAACCCAAGGAACATGAATTCTCTAACCTGAAAACATGTGGAATTTATACCCAAGAACACCCTTTAAATTATCAACACTTCCATACCTAAAATTCTCAAAAGAAACAAAGATCATAAAACAGAAGTTGAAAATCTGATTTGTCTTACAGAGATATGCTCTTCATATATTTTTTCCTTATTAAAAAATTATGTTAAAACCAATGTGCATGAACTCTCAAACTTGGAAATATACAAAGATATACCTAGAAGAATTAAAGCTAAACCTTTCTCTTTCATAGATAGATTTCCAACATGAACAAAATCATTTAAAAATAGAAAACTAAAATCAAATTTAGATGTTCCCAGGCTCTAGATTATATCATGAAATACTTTGACTCTAAGACCCCAACACCTTGTATAACACCTCGATTAAGGGTTTATTGGATCCAGCCCCTAGGTGCAACTCAATTTGTGATGGCCTTGATATTAAGTATTATGTAAAGTTTGTTGTTCAAGGTTCAAATCCCCCTAATATACTGTTTAGGCTATGTGTGGGGGCACACGTGATTCACCTAGATGTTATAGTTTTAGTGGTAAAAATCAATCCCATCTCACACGAGTATGAGCTAGTCCCAATTGTCGATTCCTCTAGATACAAAAAAAAATGCTTATTAGATCCAAAAAAGGAACTCAATGGAGGGATTGTTTAAATTCCCAATCAAGATCTTAAGTTCTAAAAGGTGTGATTGAATATTACTTACATTTATGGATTATAGAAATTGTTTTCACATTCCTACCTTGCCAAAAAACACAACATGAGTCAATGGATTCACTCGTAGCTTCTTCAACGAAGGCTAAAAATCCTTAATATTGCATATCTTGTTGGGATCCTTGAAATGGAAATAATCCAATTCAACCTATTCTATGTCCAATGCAATGTCAAGAATATTTTCTCTCTCCATTTAAAAGGTTAATGTGGTAGTAGGGAAAGAAGAGGTCATCAACATTGAACCACAAGAAGATCCATCCCCTCTTAATTTAGATTGAATCTATGAATCCTTAAAGGAATAATCATCACATGCTTTGTCACATTAGAGGAGGGATGAGGCTCAAAGATAGACTTTGGCTTCCCAATAAGCATAGACAATTCACTCCTAATAGAAAGCATAGAACAACCTTGTGATTAATTCTCAAGGCATATTCCTAATTCTCATTATTAACTATGGAGAGGAAGATTATTATCCATTAAGACTGAATTTGGTATGTTAAACCTATATAATTAAATTAATTGGTTTGTTTTGTTATGTTTTTTCCATGATCAAATTACATGGAAATAGTCTTTGCTTCATCTGATTTCTCTAAATTCTAGAGATATTTCAACACACAAAGCAACAAAATTTAAAATTTCAAGTAGAATTGAAGATGCACGATTGGTTCTACACTAGCGACGCTCCTACATCATGAATCGTGTAGAGGAAGAAACACTCTCATTGACTATTTAATCTACAAATATATTAAATGTAGCTTTCAAAATATTTGGAAAATAGTCAAACTCAATAACATATTAATTAACAAAAAATAAACAAAAATCAAGTATTTTCATAAAAATAACATTATAAATCAATATAACTAATGTATATTATAAATTTTGTAAATCAAAATTAATATTGGTGAGCAAAATTCATCATTATCAATACAACTATGATGATGACATTCATTCATAAATATATACCCACCACCTTTTTTTTTTGCTAAATTTTCCATTTATATGTAATAATAATAGTAATAATAATAATAATGTCATGACTAATCTAGACATTGAATTGGTATATGATATCCCCTTTATTGTAAGACAAGGTACCCACCTCCCCAGAAATATATCACTGCCAAAGTCTATGCAACAGTATTCTCAAACCTAGTATGAGTGTGTACAAATTATAAAAATATTCATAAGAAAATATATTCATTTTTCTCAAAAAAGATGTAATATACCTTGTTCATAAGGAATTTTAAGATGATGTTGGTGATTAACATCCACTAAGACGAATATGGACTATTGGACATTAACAATGTATGAGATTAATTGTGATTCTTTAACATTTTATTTCTATGATTGAAAAGAAGAGAGAGAAGTGTTCCTAGATCATTGTAATTTTGTTTACTTGACAAGTCAAGAAGGTTTCTAGTGTGGAAAAGATTTTGAAAATTAGAATAGTTGTGAGTAAGAGTTGGGAAATCAAAGAGAAAGTTACTTGCATCTTCAACTATATTAGTACTACAAAGGTGGCAACCTCTTTCATCCCAATGTTTTTTGGAATAGACCAATGCCTCCTTTCACTTCGAGCTCATGAGAATAGGTTCTTATTATGGAAATGTTCACTTTCTTCTCAATACTTGTTAAGACAAAAGGATAATTCTAGTTTTTGAGATTGGGGTTGATCACCTTCTTATAATACCTTAGCTTCCATTTTCCCACTATCTCCTTATCCTCCCACAACTTTTCGTTAAATTTTGAAGTAATAATGTTTTAAATATTATCCTTATTATTTAAGATGATCTCCTCCTTTAGCCCCAAATGGTCAAGCCAAGATTGGGCATCCTTATGCCAACCTCGCTTGAGCTGTAGGTGTGGGTTTTTGCTAGAGTTAGAAAAAATTTTAGGATACCTCTTGGCTTACATGTTGTATAGCTTCTTCTCATACATGAAATATCTTATCAAATTCTTTCTTTCAATAGGGGAAATGTTAGCTTTGGTCAAGAGGAAATATTAGCAGGTATTTCTTTAATCTTTAGGTTGTAGGTTAATTTTTTTTTTGATCAACTCAATCTTCCTCCGTGATTCTCTAGATATACAACAACCCCAAACCTCACATCCATATAAAATAACGGGGGTGACTAGAGTCCCAAAGAAGTACTCTTTTTACTCCATGCCTAAATATTTGTCTACTTACAATTGATTTTAAACCCATAATAATCTCGCCAACCTTCAATTATCTTTTACTCAATACTATAATTCTAATTTAGCTAATGATGAATGTTGATTCCGACATATTTGTATGAAGAAAATTTCTCAAAGTAGTTATTAGCATAAATAAAATGGTCATAGTTGAACCTTTTGGATTTATTGTCATTATTTTAATCTTGTCGGTATTTACAGTCATAGCCATCTCAGAGTAATAATATTGGAGGATTATAAATTGTTTGTTGAGATCGTCTTGGTTCCTAGCTAAAATAACGATATCGTTAACATAAAGGAGAAGAGTAATGACCATACCAGTGAACCCGGGACCATTATATCTAACTCTATATATTTTAAAATAGAATTTAATAATTTATTAACTTTAAAAAAATATATATTTTTATAAAAATATATAACAAATAAAATTATTTATCTATATTTGAAAAATAGTCTTGAGAAAGAGATTTCTTATTATGTTCATGAATATATATTCTATAATACGAAGAAAATCAAATATTCTATGAGTGAGAACATTTCTACCATGTACTAGACATAGAGGCAATCTTTGAGATGCAATTGATTCCGTTGGAATAATTAGATATTATGATACATGTTATTTCACTATTTTGGGGAGGAAAGAGAACGAGAATGAGCAAAAGATATTGGAACATTGATTTGGAAGAGATGGTGGAAGTAAGAGTTCATTTAGGGCATAAAAATAGGAAATGTAACCCTAATATGGCACCTTACATCTTTACAGAGCATAAAGATACTCATATTATAATTTTGGCTAAAATTGCTCGTTCTTTATCAGAAGTTTGTGCTTTTATGTTTGATATAGAAAATAGAGGAAAACAATTCCTGATAGTCGGTACAAAATATCAAAAAACTAATTTAGTAGCATCAGTTTCTATAGAAGCTCGATGTCATTATGTAAATAGAAAATGGCTTGGTGGTATGTTAAATAATTGGTCTATTACATAGACAAGACTTTAGAAGTTCAAGGATTTAAAAAAAGAACAAGATACAGGACAATTCAATCGAGTTCCCAAAAGAGAAGAATTATGCTCAAGAGACAATTAGACTAATTACATAAATATCTAGGTGGGAATAGATACATGATGAGCTTACTTGACATTGCAATAATTACTAATCAATGAGAAGAATTCATTGCTCTTGAGGAATGTAGAACTTTGGGTATTTCAACAATTTGCTTGGTAGATACAAATTGTGATACAGATCTCGTGGATAACCCAATTCCGACCAGTGATGATTGTATATCTTCAATCCAATTTATCCTAAACAGATTAACACCAACAATTTGCAAAGGAATGGCATTAAGGTCATTATATCTATATGAAGCGATAATAGAAAGTGAGACCGCATCTCGATCTATTGATGTAGTTGGTTCATGACCTCAAAAGAGAATGGTTTTGGTCATAACAATGAGATTTAGCAGATTCAAAGGTATACCCAAGTAAATTTTCCTGATTCTTTTTTTATGTCCCCCACCAATAATGGGATTTATAAAATATGTGACTTGCTCCCTCAGGCTAGATAACTATAGTTGTAGCTAGCTAATTTGCATATCCCTCGTCACTATCACTAACACATGAATTACTAAATCTATACCATAATGTCTAATGACCTCTACTAGAGTCACCTTTTAATATTGTAAAGTGTTATCTAGACCTAGAGTAAAATGCATTAGTAATGCCACCATCACTTGCCCCAGTGACCTTGTTCTATGACTTCTACTAGGGAAATACTCATAGCATGGAAAACTGTGGGCCCTTACAAGCCTTGGCAGAGAGGTTTTGAGAAACGTCATTTATGATGGTTTTAATACTGATCCTGTACGTATTCTATGTTTATCTCATAGGTGGATTCAAAAAACCCCGTGAATTAACTTGGGTCATAGGTGTAATTTTGGCTCTAAATAAAAAATAATATCAACATTCTTCATCATAAATATAATTAAGACAATATATATTTCTTTCTCATCAATATAGTTAGGATAATATATCTTTATTTCTTCATTTTAGTTTTTTTTTTAATATATGATCTACTTATAGGTAAATAACACAAAGATTCTTATCAAAATAATATTACTAAATAATGTCCTTCATAATTATTTATGAATATTACATGAGATATTTATTTATTTTAATAGAATAATGTTTTGAAAATAAAATAAATATATATTTTATACTATGTTAATAATAAATATAGCAAACAAATATTTCATAAATTTTAACTGTGTCTTTGGAGACTTAAATTGATTAAGTTGAGGAAAAAAATTGAAGACCTACAAACTACTTAAGTTAATATTATTTTAATTTTAAAAGGACACACCAGTGATGAAACCATTAAATATAGTCTCTTTGAATGCAACCACATGTTTCGCCACTACTTAAAGGTGCCACCATGGCTCCAAGGAAGCCCTCATGTGAATATTATTATATTTGTATTATATACATTAATGTATATAATGTTAAAAAAATATTCAAATGATTAGAATAGTAGTTTCAAGTAGCAAAAAAACATTGCCACAACTTTTAGCTTTTTATATTAGTCATAAGGATTTTTTTCTCCTCAATTTATTGTCTTTTAATTTTGACTTTTCTAATTTTTTTTACCTTTTATGTTGTCTTTTTTTCTTACACAATAATATTTCAATTATTTTCATCAAATACAATAATAATAGAAAAATAAATTTTAATAAAAAAATAATGTTTTTTTTTTTAATTTTTTGCAATAGATAAAAGGTAAATATTTAAAATCAAAGAATAACTAATACAAAGTCAATGATGAATTCATCAACCATGAACAACTACTATAATCTTTGATTTTTCAAATTATAATATAATGTTAAAAATTATTGTAACACTTTTAAATATAAAACTAAGAATTATTGTATACGATGATGATGATGATGATGATGACCATTCTCTAAGGCCAATGTTGTTTATCAGACCTCAAGAAAAGAAAAAGAATCTAATTGTGATTCTTCAAAATCTCATTTCTATGGTCAAAAAGAAGGGAAAGAAATTCGGCAAAATCGCTATAGTTGGGTTGACTTAATAAGTCAATAAGATTGGAAGTCTGGCAGATGTTAGGGAATTGAGAGTGGATGTGAGTAAGAGTTGGGCAATCTAAAAGGATTTTTTTTCATCTTCTATCCTCTTAGTATCGTAAATCTAACAGATTCTTTCATCCCAGGGAGTCTTGGGGTATACCACCACCCGTTTTCACTTTGAAGCTCATGAGAATTAGCTCTTATCCTAGCAATGTTCATTTATTTCTTAGTTTTTATCAACACATAGAGATAATTATGTTTATTGTGGGTGGGGTTGATAACCTCCTTATAGTATCTTAGCTTTCTTCTACCCTCAAACTTCTTATCATCCCACAACTTGTCGTTAAAATTTGAGGTAATAGTATCTTTGACACTATCCTTTCTTCCCATGATGATCTCCTCCTTAATCCCCCAATGGTTTAGTCAAGACTGGGCACTCGTATGCCACCCACACTTGAGGCGAAGGTGGGGGTTTTGACTAAAGTTAGAAACAAATTTCGGGAGCATCTTGGATTCCATATTGTAAAGCTTCTTATTATACGCCGGATATCTAAGCATAGCCATACTTTCAATGGGGTACATGTCATCTTTCACCAAGAGGATAGGATAAGGAATATTTTCCTTGATCTTGAGATTGTAGATTATGAATTTCTTTTGAATCATCTCAATATTATGTCTATTATAATTATTTATAAATATTTAGATTTATATAATCTAAGTCTATATGGTAAAAATAATAAAAATTACATAATACATACACAAATATATTTAATAACAGTAAAATAATTGTTTATAAATATATGATTTTATATAATTTAAATGTGTGATATAAAAATAAAAGTAGCATACATATTCAAAAATAATAAATGACCATAAAATTTAAATATTAAAATATTTTTTTTTATATATATATATATATATATATATATATATATAAAATAAAACATTACATTTTTATTATAACTGTTTATAAATATATAAATCTTTATAATTTAAGTTTGTATGGTATAAATAAAATATTAAATTTTGTTTGTCGTCTTTCTCTCTTATATTGTATTGAAATATTACACTTCTACTATAATTGTTTATAACCAACCTAGATCCATGTTAACTCGGGATCTACTAAGCATGCAAATGGATCAAATCTATTTTCACTCTAAAAGAGGTTGGCACCTCAAGAGATTTGATCCCTCTCATCATTTGATAGATTGGGAGTTATATGGATGCATGTTGGTCTAATTATTAATTAAAATCATATTTATTAATTTTAATTTTTTATTTTATTCAAAAAGAAAATTATAGGTACTTTGAGTGAGTCAAAATGTTTTAATTAATAATTACAATTAATAATTTTATTTTATTATGACATTTTCTTTTTTAATTTAATTTTAATTAATTTTAATTTTTATGAAATTTAATTGAGACAAAATGTTTACATAACATAACAAGACACAACAGAATAGGATGGCATCTTATCTCTTCCATATTGGGAACCTATAGGTCCAACCACCCTAGATCCATATTAAAGTATAATCTATGAAGTTGGATCAAATCTCTTTTCACTCCAAAAGAGATTTGCATCTAAGGAGATCCCATCCCTCTCAACATTTGGTTTTAATTAATAAATAAAATTATCAATTTTATTTTATTTTATTTTGTAATATGATTGCTTCTTATTTCAACTTAAGGTGGATGAGGATTTGATGACTTTTTTTATTTTTTTTAATTGATGGCATACCCTTATTCTCAAGGGAATATGCTAAGCATATACTTAGTCTTAATGTTGATCAATGTTGTAGTGTTTAAAGAGTTTGGTATGTTGCATTGAATTTTAATAAATTTTAAAAATTAGAGTCTTGCCACCTCGCGAGCCCACCAATTTCCTAGGGATTTGAGATTATTCTAATTCTAATAAGTTCCTCCATAATAAATTCCTCATTATTATTTATAAAATTGATTTATATATAAGCAAATTTTACTTAGCAAAATGGTCCATTTCTTTTAATAAATTAAAAAAATTAGATTAGGTCCCCACCCACCAATTTCCTAGGGATTTGAGATTATTCCAATTGATAAGTTCCTCATTATTATTTATAACATTAATTTATAATTCCTTTTTTTCTCAAGGTAAAGTTGAACCATAACCTTTTTATACATGGTTAATGAGGTAAATGTGTGCATTGGTAAGACATTTTTGGTGTTGCAATAGTTTCTTTGGTTATATTTATGAAGCCTTTCACTATATCAACCACATTAATATCTTTAATGTGGTTTTACTAGTTTTAATTAGTTTTAATTTGATGATGATGATGATGATTAACTTCCACTAAGACCAATATGGTCTATCAAACCTCGCAAAAGTAAGAGATTAATTGATATGCTTTAACATTTTATTTTTATGATAAAAAATATGGGAGAGAAGTGTTCCTAAATCACCTTAATTTTGATGATTTAGCAAATCAAGAAGGATAGTATTGTGGCAAAGATTTGGAAAACTAGAGCACATGTGAGTAGGAGCTTCAAAATCCAAGAGAAAATATTTCTCATATTCAACCCTCTTAGTATCACAAAGTTGACAAATGTTGGAAATAATACTGAGAGGGGGGGTGAATCAGTATTATTAGATCAATAATTTAAATTTCAAAATTGATTTGTATACGCTACTTTAGCTTAGTGAACTTGCGTGTATATGCAACTGTACTTAATGCAACCAGCGTATATGCAAAGATATTTAGATTTACCCAAATTATCATGCATTGAAATTTAACCATTATATCAGGAGTTCATTATACAATGTAGTAAAAATAGAATAAAACGTCAAACATAAGCAACACACATGAACACCAAGATATAAGTTGGAAACCCAATGTGGGTGAAAAACCACCTGTTGCTGTTGTCTCTGTCTTCTTTTAATAATAAGAAAATTCTGTTTACAATTTTTGTATTGGTACAATCTTATACCAGTATGCAGGCTTCTACCTATATAAGGCTATAACCTTCTCTCGTTCTCCAGCTTTTATTGGAAGGGAGCTACAACCTCCTAGCTCTTGTACTAGCTGATATGTTTACTGGTACGTAGGTGCCGGCCTACAGAAAGCTACAACCTTCTCTTTTCTTCCATGCACCACGTTTCATAAATTTTCAGATCGGATCCATTAACAACATCATTCAATCATCAAATATATCTTCATCAATCAATCTCCTTTTGAACAAACCACAACCGAATCGATCAATCACTTTGAAAACCCATCAATTTGATCATTTAGAATGCTGTCACCAGAATACAGTAACCAGAACCCAAGCCAGAACCCAGAACACTGCAACAACAAATAAAAGCAACTAAAACATATTTTAAAAGGTATACGCTACTTCAATGTGTCAAACCTATGTGCATACGTGTTTTCCTCAAAGTGAACTAGCGTACAGATTTGCAAATCAAATTTATGATGTATACACTACTTTGATATGCAAAACCAACGTGTATATGCTCCTTTTCTAAAGTGAACCTGTGTACAGATCTGTAAATGATTATTTAAACATTACAACTATTCCAAACTTCAGTCATACCCATATCATCATATTTAAAGACTACAACATGCACAAGTTATTCAGATATATGATCAAACCACATAAAGATAATTCACTTCAAGCCTTAAGATCCTGATACATCATTAGTTTTGATCCTTCATCAAACACTAAGCTTCATCCTTGGTTCAGATCAAGCACAACACCATAAGCCAATAACCTGCATATTAGATCTCACATTTCATTAGATATTCGATCCTTGAACACCTTGGCCTAATGATCTTCTCCTCCTTTTAGAGTTTTAGGCCTTTCTCAATACCATGGACCAAAACCATTTGGGACCAATACTTGGGGTCAATACCTCAGACCAGATACCTTAGACCAATACCATTTATCAAAATACCATGGAGCAAATACTTCGGATCAAAAACTTAGTTTTCCAAGGTACACATGCTTTTCCTTCCGTGAAAGTGCGTGTGTACGTATACACGACTTGTATACAGTGAACCTGCGTGTATACGCAGCTTGCTCAATGGTGAACCTACATATACCTATCTTTTCTTCATTCTGTAATTCTTTGTTGTTTACCTGAATCCTGGAAGCTGCCCTACATTTCATGACATATCTAAACATTACTGTCATGCATTCTGTCACATCTGATATCTCTTCTATATATTCATCTAGTTACCATATGCAAGTGAGTTGGTTTGCTACAAGTGGGTTGCCGTCAAGTAAAACACATACATCATAATGCCAACAATCTCCCCCTTTGGACTTGATGGCAACAACAACCACACCAAGTCACTCTCCGCCTTTGACATCAAGGGCAAAGGGTCATGCTCCCCCTGAGTGCATGTTGAATTCTCTGATATGCTGAAGTGTGCTGATTGAGCTCCCATGATCGAGTTCATGCTCCCTTGAGCGTAAGCAAAGTCTGTAAAAAGATGTTCTAAAAGAAGCACATGACTCTATACATACATCAAAAATGACCTTCCTATCATCAATGAATCATACATACATCCATCTCACAACCAAGTTGGGATATACAAAATGTGACTCATCCACCCAACCAAGTGGGGATATACCAATTGTCTATACATGTTAAAAACAAGAAATATTATATCATCCATATTTTGGGATTTGATGGAGTTTGCTCCTTTTGAGATATTTGCCAAAATTTACTACTGCATTCAGATTCTTCATGGAAAAAGTTATTACAGATTAAGAATTCTATTTCATTTTCAAGAAGAGAAAAGTTATTATAGGAAATTTTCTTGATCCCTGTCACATTCCTTTGATTTCGTGCTTCTCTAGTCATGAGGGTTTTGTAAGCAACACATTGAGTAGATTTGTGTCCAAAATTATGACATGAGAACATTGACCATTAAATAAGTTCCTACGATTATCGAATCTACTGACCTAGTGATTGTAGTTTATATTGATGGTTCATCTTTGTGTTGGCATTATGGCACAGGCGTGACACTATGGTACAAGTGTTGTCCTTGATGGAAACTCTCTCTGATGACAGATCTCAGTTCAGACTACAAGAATGAAGAGAAAATTCATATACGCAGGTTCATTAAGATCAAGACGCGTATACACGCAGGTTGGACTTTATAAAAGTGCGTATGCGTATACACGCACTTTCATGCAAAGAAAAGCACGTATATGTTGGAAATCTTACCTTTGGTCCATGGCAGTTAGTCCTTGGAATTTGAACCTATGGTTTTGGACCATGGTATCTCGACAGACGTGTTGATCCCTAGTATTGAGTTGATGGTATTGGTTTATTATGGTTTTGGACCGTGGTATTGAGGAAGGCCTAAAACTATAAAAGAGGAAGGAGATCATGTGGCAAGGTATTACGTGAATTATTTGAATATCTGATATTGTGATAGATCTGGAATACGGGTGATTGGGTTATGGTGCAGATCTAGATCTGAATGAAGGAGGAACCTGAGCGCAAGAAGGATAAGGACTATTGATGGATCTAAATCTCAAGGCTTGAACATTGGTATCTCTGTATGATTTTGATCTGTTATATGTGGCACACTCTTGATCTATAAATCTGGGCTAACTAATGTATGAATGCTTACAAGAATAAATTATCCTTTATAGATCTATACGCAGGTTCAGTGAATTGAAGGTGCGTATATACGCTTTTTATGTGAATGAAAGGCGCGTATACGCAGGTTGGTTGTGGTATAGAAGCGTATACTCGCAGGTTGATGAAAAGTGAAGTAGCGTATATATATTGTTTTATGTTCTAGTTGCTTCTGTGTTATGGGTTCAGAATGTGTGTTTGATTATAGTTACTGTGTTCTGGGTTCAGTGGTCAGAGAAGTTCTTATTTGTTTCAGCTTTTGATTGGTGAAAAGGAGTTTGGGTTAAGCAGAAATTCTTGATGTTTGATTGATGTTACTTATGGATCCAGTCTGAAAATTAATGAAACGAGGTCCCTGAAAGCAAAGAGAAGGTTGCAGCCTTCTACAGGTAGGAGCCTGCGTACTAGTATCTCAAGCTAATACAAGAACTAAGGGGGTTGGAGCTCCCTTTCAGGGAAGTTGGAAAACGAGAGAGAGTTGTAGTTCTCTGCAGGTTGCAGCATGCGTACTGGTAAAGTTTGCTCTAGTACAAGACATTGTAAAGAGAAGTTTCTAATTAAAAGGAAGATAGAGACGAATTGTAGCAGGGCTTTTCACCCACTTTGGTTTCCTCCTTATATCTTGTGATCTTGTGTGTGATTGTCTTCTGCTCTGTTTCACTGTTTCTGGTACTGTTTATGTGCATCTAAATCACAAATTAATAACTGACATCTGAAAGATAATTCAAATTATAAGTTTGATTTATATACGCGGGTTTCTTTATCTGGAGTTGCGTATATACACGATTTTTATTAACTGAAGTAGCGTATATCATCTGGAATTTAAAAATGAATTATTTGGCTTGATAATGCTGATTCACTCCCTCTCTCAGTATTATTTCCAACAATTGGTATCAGAGTAGGTCCTTCAGAGAAGCTTGATCGCTTGAAGGAAGATAATTCATCATGAGCAACTATGAGAGGGAGGCATCAATCAGGCCACCAATTTTTGATGGGACAAACTTCAATTATTGGAAGGTAAGAGTTACTGCCTATCTTCAATCTCTTGGTACAGAAGTTTGGGATATCATAGATACAGGCTACACTTTTCCTTCAGCTACTCCTACAGATCCGGCCGAGAAGAAGAAATATGAAACAAATGCTAAAGCAGTCAATACTCTGCTGGGATGCTTATCTCAAACAGAATTCGTGAAGGTTATGCAATATAAATCTGCAAAAGAAATATGGGACAAGATTGTCTTGAGCTACGAAGGAGATGAACAGGTAAAGCGTGCTAAACTTCAAACCCTCAGGATTCAGTATGAGAATCTCAGAATGTATAATGATGAAAGTGTGGCTAACTATTTCCTTCGGGTAGACGAGATTGTTAATTGCATGAAAAACTTGGGTGAAGAAATAAAAGAGGCTATTGTGGTTGAAAAAGTCCTAAGATCATTGTCCCCCAAGTTTGAATCTAAAGTGTCTGCAATAGAAGAAAAGGAAAATCTACGAACTCTTACTATGTCTCAACTACACGGAATTCTAACTGCTTATGAAATGAGGAAAGGAGGTCCATCTGACAGGAGAAAAGCTGCCTTTAAGGCTTCAGGCAAAGAAGAGTACTATGAATCAAGACATGGGTCAGAAGATGAAGAAGAATCAAATTTTGTTAGAAATCTTCAACGGGGTGCTGGACGGTTCAGAGGTAAGTTGCCCTTCAAATGCTTTGCTTGTGGAAGAGTAGGTCACTATGCTGCCAAATGTCCTCACAAGGATAAGATCGACAAGGGAAGGGAACCTATTAGATGGAGCAAGAAATAGAATGCAAATAAGAAAAGCTACTACACTCATGAAGACAGTGATGGTCTATCAAATAGTGATGAAGATGAATGAGGTAATGACTATAAACTTTTAATGGCCTTTGAAGATTATGATTACATGGATGCTATAGATGTGGATAGTTTTTATGAAGAGATTTCTAGACTCAAGACATGTATAGAAGAAAAGAATGTGATCATTGATACTCTACAATTTCAAATTGATGAAAAAGAAAAATTTCTTGAAAAATTAGAATGTGAAATTGTCCGCCTTAGAAAAGAAATTGAGAAAACAAAGGCTATTAATCTTAAGTTTGTCAAAGGATCTGAAACTCTGGATGAGATCATCAATGTACAACGTTCTCCAATAAACAAGACAGGTCTGGGGTATAATGGAGAAACATCTCAAGCTTCCACCTCAAAGAGTTACCTTGATGCAGCAAGAAGGAGCAAAATCACAATGGAGATCACCAGGTAAAGCAGGGACGAATTACATCAAGAACAAACAAAGACTATCAGGTAAATCAGGGGAAATCTGTCTTAAACAAAAGCTACAACCAGCCACAGGTAAAATCCTCTCAATTTTCTTCAAGAATGAATGAAAATAGAAATTACAATCATTCGGCTGGTAGATTTGATAATCGTAGAAGTTTCTTCAATGGACAATTTTTCTCTTGCCATAACTTTGGTCACAAAGCAGCTCAATGTGTTGCATATAAAACAATCATGACTAGAGAAGCTCAAAAATGAAGAAGTATGACTGGGATTACAAAAAGGACCTATAACAACTTTTCGGCTCTTGAAAATGAAATTGAATGTTCTATTTGCAATAACTTCGGTCATGAAGATTCTGAATGTAGGAGTAGGTTTCAGCAGACAAAGGAACAAACCTCAAGCACAAGAACATGGAGAATAAAGGAACCACAAACAGAAAGATGTGGGATATCCTTTTATGCAGAGGGACAGGAAAATCTATGGTACATTGACAGTGGATGTTCGAAGCATATGACAGGTGATAAAGAAAAACTTGAATCATATTCTGCTTTAGAAAAGGAAAAGAAAGTTTCTTTTGGAAATGATACTCCTGCAACTATAAAAGGAAAAGGCACTGCTCAGTTGAAAGAAAAGGTCAAAGCTGGAAATGTTTTGTATGTTGATGGCTTGAAGCATAATCTTCTAAGTGTCAGTCAGATGTGCGACCAAGGAACCGAAGTAATATTTCCATCAAATGGGTGTAGTGTTCGTGATCTTGATACAGGGAAAATAGTGATCAAAGGTAGAAGAACTCCAAATAATCTATACATATTTGAAGAAGGACAACAACAATGCTATTTGAGCAAGGATGATGAACATTGGTTATGGCACCGAAGGCTGGGGCATCTAAGTTTTTCACAAATAAGGAAGGCATGCAAATATCATGCAGTTCGTGGTCCTCCAGATATCAAAATTCCAGACAACACCATATGCAAATCATGTCAGTTTGGAAAACAAACCAGAACTAACTTTCCGGAGAAGGAAGGATCAGCTAGCATGCCTCTTGAGCTAGTCCATACAGATATATGTGGTCCCTTTAGGAAAAGGACACCTCGAGGAGAAGAATACTTGATATTATTCATTGACGATTTCTCTAGGTTTGTTTGGTTAGGACTTATGAAGCACAAAGATGAAGCATTCGAAAAATTCAAATCCTTCAAAGCCTTGGTTGAAAATGAATCAGGTTACAAAATTAAGTGCCTCAGGTCTGACAGAGGTGGGGAGTTTACCTCAAATGAATTTTTTGATTTTTGTGAAGAACATGGGATAAGAAGGGAATTCTCCACAGCTAGAACTCCTCAACAAAATGGAGTGGTAGAAAGAATGAACAGAACAGTCTAACAAATGGCTCGTGCTATGCTTGATGAATCCGGAACTCTCGCAACTTTCTAGGGTGAAGCTGCATATGCTGCGGTTGTTATTCTCAACAAAAAAAATGTCCGAGTGAATAGCACTCAAACTCCTCATGAGCTTTGGTATGGTGAGACTCCTTCAGTAAATCATTTAAAAATTTTTTGGGAGAAAATGCTATATTAAGAATACTGATGAGCAGCTTGGAAAACTTGAACCTAGAGCAGATGAAGGCATTCTTCTTGGTTATTCTCCCTACAACAAAGCATATAAGTGTTACAATAAAAGACTTGGAAGAATTGTTGACAGTATTGATGTAGTGGTTGATGAAAAAGGATACATCCCCAGGCAAGTATATCATGAAAACATTGATGAGGATGAAGACTACTCTCCAAATTAGGCAGATGATGAAGAAGAACCCCAAGAGGAACCAGAGGAATAGATAAGGATAGAGGAGAAGACTCCATCCAGATATGTTCAGAAGAATCATCCAGAATCTCAAATTTTGGGGCAGAAAGAGGCAGGTATACAAACAAGAAGAACAATAGCAGAAGCTTCAAGCTATTTGGCATTGCTCTCTTCCACTGAACCACAAAATGTAAAAGAAGCATACAAAGATGAGTGTTGGGTTAAGGCAATGGATGAAGAGCTTGAGCAGATCGAAAAGAACAACACTTGGGAGTTGGTTCCTAGACCAAAAGACAAGAATGTCATAGGAACAAAATGGATCTTCAAGAACAAGTTGAATGAAAATGGGGAAGTTATTAGAAACAAGGCCAGGCTTGTTTGCAAAGGGTATGCTCAATAGGAAGGAATAGACTTTGAAGAAACTTTTGCTCCTGTTGCTAGACTTGAGGCCATCAGAATGTTCCTTGCCCTCTCTAGCTTTCAAAATTTCAAAGTATTTCAAATGGATGTGAAGTCAGTCTTTTTGAATGGAGACTTAGAAGAAGAAGTGTACATTGAGAAACCAGATGGTTTTATCCTTGGAAATGATCCAAATCTTGTATGCAGACTTAAAAAATCTCTCTATGGGCTTAAACAAGCTCCAAGGGCTTGGTACTATCGGTTGGACAAATACCTTCATCAACAAGGATTTTCAAAAGGATCAGCAGATAGCAATCTATATATAAAAATTGAAAATAACAAATTGCTAATACTTGTTGTGTATGAATATGATATTATCTTTGGGAGCAATGAAGAAGCTATGAGTCAAAGCTTTGCATTGGTGATGCAGAAAGAATTCGAAATGTCATTACTTGGAGAATTGACATATTTTCTTGGATTGCAAATCCAACAAAATGAAGGCGGTATTTTCTTGTCTCAAACCAAGTACCTCAAGCAGATCTTGAAGAAGTATGGCATGGAAGATTCGAAACCTGTATGTACCCCCATGGTTACAGGATGCAGCCTTAGTGCAAATGATGAATCAGCAACAGTGCATCAACCAACCTATAGATCCATGATTGGGAGTTTGCTTTATTTGATAGGTACCCGACCAGATATTATGCATGCAGTGGGAATAGTTGGAAGGTTTCAGGCAAATCCAAAAGAAACTCATCTTCAGACAGTGAAGAGAATATTCAAGTACCTTCAAGGAACTCAAAACTATGGCTTATGGTATCCTAGAGATTCAGATCTCACACTTCATGCTTACACAGATGCAGATTGGGCCGGAAGCGTGGATGACAGGAAGAGCACAAGTGGTGGTGCATTCTTTATGGGTTCCAGATTAGTATCTTGGTTCAGCAAGAAACGGAGTTCGATTGCTTTATCTACAGCAGAAGCGGAATATGTGGCTACTGCATCTTGTTGCACACAACTCCTTTGGATGATGCAAACTTTGTAGGATTTTCAAATCACTTGTACTCCACCTGTCTCTATATTATGTGATAATACACGTGCAATAAGAATTTCAAAGAACCTAGTCATGCATTCAAAGACCAAGCACATACCGATCAAGTATCACTTTCTCCGGGAACAAGTGTTGGAACAAAAGGTAAAATTGGAGTATATTCCTTCTAAGGAACAAGTTGCTGATATTCTCACCAAACCACTGCCCAGAGAAACTTTTGAATATCTTAGACAGAAGCTGAGAGTCATTGATGCTTCATCCTGTTGTTGAAGCTTTTCTGTTCCAAAGAAAAGTTTGTGTACGCGAGTTGGATGAGGGTAATCCGTGTACATATGCTGATTTGTGCAGGTGCAGTCGCGTATATGGAGTTCTGAAGAAAATCAGCAAGGGCAGATTCTGGTTGAAGAGCATCTGATATGGGTCTGTCAGAGATCATCAGGCACAGGTTCAGGGGGAGCAATTAATCTTCTAATAATGCATTGTTGGCATTACCTTAGAAGTTCTTGGTTCTAGTACTCAAGATGTTTTGGTTCAGGTGGATCAGCTGCAGAAAGGGATCAGAAGGAGAACTTGATTGCTGATATCGACAGTGATTGTTAGATGACAATTGTCATTGGTGTTTTGCTTAGTCTTGATATTTCGTCTCTATGTCATGTATATTTTTTTATCAAGGTCATGTAACGGCCTATTTTGGTTTCCCCACTATGCCTGGGATGATTGATGCAATTGATTGTCATATGTGAATTTCTGTTGTATCTCCACTTGGTTGGATGGATGATCCCCACTTGGTTGGGTGATGGTTGTATGTATTGAGTCTTTTGGTATGATGTTTAAGTCATGGTTCTTCTTGAAGAACATCTTTTTTCAGATCTTGCCTATAGTCAGGGGGAGCATGTTCAGCACAGCAGAGCAGAGATATTAGCATGAACTCAAGGGGAGCACAGCCCTTTGCCCTTAATGACAAAGGGGGAGAATGAATTTGAGGATCTTGGGGTTGCCATCAAGTCCAAAGGGGGAGATTGTTGGCATTATGGCACAGGTGTGACACTATGGTACATGTGTTGTCCTTGATGGCAACTCTCTCTGATGACAGATCTCAGTTCAGACTACAAGAATGAAGAGAAAATTCATATACGCAGGTTCATTAAGATCAAGACGCGTATACACGCAGGTTGGACTTTATAAAAGTGCGTATGCGTATACACGCACTTTCATGCAAAGAAAAGCGTGTATATGTTGGAAATCTTACCTTTGGTCCATGGCAGTTAGTCCTTGGAATTTGAACCTGTGGTTTTGGACCATGGTATCTCGACAGACGTGTTGATCCCTAGTATTGAGTTGATGGTATTGGTTTATTATGGTTTTGGACCGTGGTATTGAGGAAGGCCTAAAACTATAAAAGGGGAAGGAGATCATGTGGCAAGGTATTACATGAATTATTTGAATATCTGATATTGTGATAGATCTGGAATACGGGTGATTGGGTTATGGTGTAGATCTAGATCTGAATGAAGGAGGAACCTGAGCGCAAGAAGGATAAGGACTATTGATGGATCTAAATCTCAAGGCTTGAACATTGGTATCTCTGTATGATTTTGATCTGTTATATGTGGTGAAATCTTGATCTATAAATCTGCACTAACTAATGTCTGAATGCTTAAAAGAATAAATTATCCTTTATCGATCTATACGCAGGTTCAGTGAATTGAAGGTGCGTATATACGATTTTTATGTGAATGAAAGGCGCGTATACACAGGTTGGTTGTGGTACAGAAGCGTATACTCGCAGGTTGATGAAAAATGAAGTAGCGTATATATCTTGATTTATGTTCTAGCTGCTTCTGTGTTCTGGATTCAGAATGTGTGTTTGATTACAGTTACTATGTTCTGGGTTCAGTGGTCAGAGAAGTGCTTATTTGATTCAACTTTTTATTGGTGAAAAGGAGTTTGGGTTAAGCAGAAATTCTTGATGTTTGATTGATGTTACTTATGGATCTAGTCTAAAAATTAATGAAACGAGGTCCTTGAAAGCAAAGAGAAGGTTGATGCCTTCTACAGGTAGGAGCCTGCGTACTAGTATCTCAAGCTAGTACAGAACTAAGGGGGTTGGAGCTCCCTTCCAGGGAAGCTGGAAAACGAGAGAGAGTTGTAGTTCTCTGCAGGTTGCAGCCTGCGTACTGGTAAAGTCTGCTCCAGTACAAGACATTGTAAAGAGAAGTTTCTAATTAAAAGGAAGATAGAGACGAATTGCAGCAGGGGGTTTTCACCCACTTTGGGTTTCCTCCTTATATCTTGTGATCTTGTGTGTGACTGTCTTATGTTCTGTTTCACTGTTTCTAGTATTGTTTATGTGCATCTGAATCACAGATTAATAACTGACATCTGAAAGATAATTCAAATTATAAGTTTGATTTATATACGCGGGTTTCTTTATTTGGAGTTGCGTATATACGCGATTTTTATTAACTGAAGTAGCGTATATCATCTGGAATTTAAAAAGGAATTATTTGGCTTGATAATACTGATTCACCCCCCCTCTCAGTATTATTTCCAACACTTTGAAGAAAATTGAGTATGATTTACCTGAAGTTGGTTGTTGCTTCTGCTCATCCTTGAAGTAAATTGAGCCTGATTTACCTAGTGATCTACTTTATGCCTTTTCTAATGATTGTCCAATTGTCCATTGCTCTTTGCTGCATCAAGATAGCTTTTAGTGGAGGTTGATGACTTCTATGATTGAGATGCTTCTTCAATATATCCAAGTCCTGTCTTTATTAGAGAAGAACGATGCACTTTGATAATTTCATTTAAGGTTTATGGTCCTTTAGCAAATCTAAGATTAAGAGCTTTTGTTTTCTCAAGATCCTTTCTTAGACCCACAATTTCACATTCTAGTTTTTCATTCTGTTTTTCTCTTTCAGCAAGTTGGTATGTCAAGGTATCTATAATCATATTCTTTTCTTCTAAACAGATTTTGAGTTTAGAGATTTCTTCATAAAGGTCACCTTCATCTAAAGCATCCAAGAAATTATCATCTTCATAAGCCATCAGAAGTCTATAGTCATTACTATTTTCATCTTCAGATGTCACTATTGAATAAACCATCGCTATCTTCATGAGTATAGTAGCTCTTTTTACTTACACTATGTTTTCTATTCAATTTTGCGGATTCCTTCCCTTTATCACTTTTATCTTTATGAGGACATTTGGCAGCATAATGACCGACTCTACCACAGGCAAAACATTTGAAAGGTAGTTTACCTCTGAATCTTCTGGAACCCTGTTGAAGCTTCTTAACAAAGTTTTCTTCCTCTTCTTCTTTTGAAATATGTCCTGATTCATTGAGTTCTTCTTTTCCTTTTGCTGAAGCTTTAAATGCGACTTCTCTCATATCTGATGGACCTCCTTTTCTCATCTCAAAGGAAGTTAAGTTTCTGTGAAGCTGTGTCGTAGTAATAATCTTGAGATCCTGCTTTTCTTCTATGGCAGATACTTTTGATTCAAATTTAGCAGACAAAGATCTTAAAACTTTTTCAACTAAGGTAACTTCCTTTATCTCTTCACCCAGATTCTTCATGAAATTGACAACCTCATCTATATGTAAGAAGTAACTAGCTATACTTTCATCATTGTGCATCTTGAGAGTTTCATATTGAATTCTGAGAGTTTGCAATTTAACACATTTTACTTGGAGTCTCCTTCGTAGCTTAGAATGGTTTGTCCCATATTTCTTTGGCTGATTTCATCTGCATAAATTTGACAAACTCTAATTGTGACAGACTTTCCAATAATGTATTGACAGCCTTGGCATTTGTCTCATATTGCCTTTTACCTGTCGTATATGTAGGAATTTTTGATGGAAATGTATATCCTCCTTCCAAGATTTCCCAGACACCTATTCCAAGTGATTGAATATAGGTTGTGGTTCTTACCTTCCAAAAAACAAAGTTTCTCCCATCAAAGATTGGCGGTCTAATGGATCCCTCACTTTCTTGATTACTCATGATGCTAGACCTTCCTTTAAGCAATCAAGCTTCTTCTGAAGGACTTGCTCTGATACCAATTGTTGGAAATAATACTGACAGGGGGGGTGAATCAGTATTATCAGATCAATAATTTAAATTCCAAAACTGATTTGTATACACTACTTTAGCTTAGTGAACTTGCGTGTATACGAAACTTTACTTAATGCAACCACTATATATGCAGAGATCTTTTGATTTACCCAAATTATCATGCATTGAACTTTAACCAGTATATCAAGAATTCATTATAGAGTGTAGTAAAAATAGAATAAAACATCACAAATAAGCAACACAAATGAACACCAAGATATAAGGTGGAAACCCAATGTGGGTGAAAAACCACCTGATATTGTCGTCTCTATCTTCTTTCAATAATAATAAAATTTTGTTTACAATTTTTGTACTGGTGCAGTCTTATACCAATACAAAGGCTTCTACTTGCAGAAGGCTACAACCTTATCTCGTTCTCCAGCTTCTACTGGAAGGGAGCTACAACCCTGTAGCTCTTGTACTAGTTGATATGTTTACTAGTACGTACGTGCCGACCTACAGAAGGCTACAACCTTCTCTTTTCGTCCAGGGACCACGTTTCATAAATTTTCATATTTGATCCATTAACAACATCATTCAATCATCAAATATATCTGCATCAGCAAATCTCCTTTTGAACCAACCACAACTGAATTGATCAATCAATTTGACAACCCATCAATCTAATTATTCAGAATGTTGTCACCAGAATACAATAACCAAAACCCAAGCGAGAACCCAAAACACTTCTACAGCAAATAGAAGCAACTAAACCATATTATAAAATTTATACCCTACTTCAATGTGTCGAACCTGCGTGCATATGCGCTTTCCTCAGAGTGAACCAGCGTACAGATCTTCAAATCAAATTTATGATGTATATGCTACTTTGATATGCAGAACCAGCATGTATATGCTGCTTTTCTAAATTGAACCTGTGTATAGATGTGTAAATGATGTTTTAAACATTACAACTACTCCAAACTTCAGTCATACCCAGATCATCATATTTACGGACTACAACATGCGCTAGTTATTCAGATATATGATAAAACCACATAAATATAAGTCACTTCAAGCCTTAAGATCCTGATACATCATTAATTCTTATCCTTCATCAAACACTAGGGTTCATCATTGGTTCACATTAATCACAGAACCATAAGCCAATAACCTGCATATTAGATCTCACACTTCATCAAATATTTGATTCTTGCACACCTTGGCCTAATGATCTTCTCCTCCTTTTATAGTTTTATGCCTTTCTCAATACCATGGGCCAAAACCATTTAGGATCAATACCTTGGACCCAATACCTGGGGTCAATACCTTGGACCAGATACCTTGGACCAATACCATGGATTAAAATACCATGGACCAAATACTTCGGACCAAAGATTTAGTTTTCCGAGGTATACACACTTTTCCTTCTATGAAAGTGCGTGTGTACATATACGTGAATTGTATATAGTGAACCTGCGTGTATACGCATCTTGGTCAATGCTGAACCTACATATACCTCTCTTTTCTTTATTCTGTAATTCTTTGTTTACCTAATTCCTGGAATTTTCCATGCATTTCATCACATCTGTAAACACTACTGCCATGCATTCTATCACATCTGATATCTCTTCTGTAGATTCATCTAATTACCATATAGAAGTGAGTTGTTCTGCTACAAGTGGGTTTCCATCAAGTACAACACATACATCATAATGCCAACAACAAATTCTCTCATACCAAGGAGTCTTAGGGATTGACAAACCTCTGATTTCATTATGAAGCTCATGAGAATTATTTCTTATATTTGTGCAATGTTCCTTTTATTCTTAGCAATGGTCAAAACAAAAATATAATTTTGCTTTTTGAGATTGCGGTTGATCACCTCCTTCTAATACCTTATTTTCCTTTTTCTTTCTAACTCCTTGTCGTCCCACAAATTATCATTAAATTTGAAAGAATAATATTTTTAATATTATCCTTATTCTTTAATATGATCTCCTCCCTTATCCCCCAATTGTCTAGTCAAGATTGGACATTCTTATGCCACCCTCGCTTGAGCTGAAGGTGGTAGTTTTGTCTTGAGTTAGAAGAAATTTTTAGATATCCCTTTGATTCCATGTTGTATAAAACTTTCCTGTATATGAGATACCTAATCATAGCCATGCTTTCAATGGGGGAAAGTCTAGCTTCAATCAAGAGGATAAGGAGGGTATGGTAGGGACTATTCCTTTTAATATTGAGGTTGTGGGTTATAAATTTCTTTTGGATCAACTGAATCTTCCCCCATGGTTATTTAGATATACTTCAACCCCAAGCCTTACATCCATATAAAATAACATAGCTGGCAAGAGTCTCAAAGAGGAACATTTTTTACTACATACCAGGATATCTATTAACACTTTAAGCCCATAATAGATTTTCCAACCTACAATTATTGTTTTCTCAATGCTATAATTACAATTGAGCTGATGATTAATGTCAATTCCCAAATATGTATATAAAAAGGCTTTCTCCAAGTAGTTATGCTCGTAAATGAAATTATCATGGTTGATATTTTTCTATTTTATTATCAGGACTTTAGTCTTGCTGGTATTAACAAACCTACCCACGTTCGATGAGTAACCATGGAGGATTCTTATTTATTTGTCAATATCGTTATGACTCTTAGCTAAAAGAATGATATAGTCAACATAAAAGAGAAGAGCCTCGGGCCATCACATATTTCACTCTTCTAGCCTATCAATGTAAATTACAAAAAGATTAGGGGATAAGGGACATTGTTGCTTAACTCTGATACTGCAAGGAATTTCTTCTCACCAAGCCTCGATGGTCTTGAGATTAGCAATGCATAGTCACAACAAAGCTCGAATCAAGAGGGACTTATCTCTTCTAGTCTCTTCCATATCTTATCCTATGGAACAATGTCCAAAACATTTCTAAAGTCAACAAAACAACATACCATATTAGTGTTATAATTCTTATATTCCTCCGCAATAACCCTAAGAGTAACAAGATGGTCTATAGTTGAGTGATGTCTCCAAAATTATATACTATGAATAATATTATTTTTTACACTTTATTTTTCAAATCCATATTAAGTAGTGAAATAATTGAGATATTGATTTATTTTAATACAATATTGTTTTGAAAATAAAATAGATATATATTTTATACTATGTTAATAATAAATATAGCATATACAAATATTTCATAAATGCTAATCATGTCTTTCTAGACTTAATTTGACTAATTTGAGGAAACAAATTATAGAACAAACTACTCAAGCGAAGATCCTTTGAATCTTAAAAGGACACATGAGTTATGAAATCATTAAATATAGTCTCTTTGAATGCAACCATAGGCCACTACTTAAAGGTGTCACCACAGCTCCAAGGAAGCCCTCGTGGGAATATTATTATATTTGCATTATATATATATATATATATATATATATATATATATATATATATAATGTTAAAAAAATATTCGAATGGTTAGATTAGGAGTTTCAGGTAGCAAAAATCATTTGCCACAACTTTTAGCTTTTTATATTAGTCATAAGGATTTTTTTTCTCCTCAATTTATTGCCTTTTAATTTTGATTTTTCTAATCTTTTGTTACCTTTTATTTTGTCTTTTTCTTATACAACAAAATTTCAATTCTTTTCATCAAATACAATAATACAAAAATAAATTTTAATATATCACAAATATTAAAAAAAAAAAATCTTAATATTTTAGATTAGAAAAAAATGAATATTTAAAATCGAAAAATAACTAAGATAAAGTCAATGATGAATTTATTGCTATAATCTTTGATTTTTGTCTTTTTCTTACACCACAAGATTTCAATTCTTTTCATCAAATACAATAATATAAAAATAAATTTTAATATATCACAAAAATTAAAAAATTAAAAAAAATAAAAATTCTTAATATTTTACATTAGAACAAAAGTAAATATTTAAAATCAAAGAATAACTAATATAAAGTTAATGATGAAATGAGCAAAGATTGATGGCCATAATCTTTGATTTTTGTCTTTTTCTTACAAAACAAGATTTGAATTCCTTTCATTTAATACAATAATATTTTTTAATATATCACAACAATTAAAATAAAAATAGTTTCTTAATATTGTACATGATGAGGAAAAAAAATACATATAATTAAAGAATAACTAATATAAAAACAATAACGGATTGATTGCTATAATTTTTTATTTTTCAAATTATAATATAATGTTAAAATTATTTTAACTCTTTTAAATATAAGACTAAGGATCATTGCATATGATGATGAAGCATAATCATTATATATATATATATATATATATATATATATATATATATATATATATATATATATATATATATATAATTATTTATAAATGATGATGATGATGTTGATCCACTAAAACCAATGCGGTATATCAGACTTTAAGAAGGAGAATCTAATTTTAATTCTTTAGAATATTATTTCTCTTCTCGAAAAGAAGGGAAAGAAGCACACCAAGATCACTATAGTTGAGTTGACTAAGTCAAGAAGATTGAAAGCGTGCCAAATGTTAGAGAAATGAGAGAGGATATGAGTAAGGGCCATACAATCTAAAAGAAAGTTCTTTTCATCCTCCACTTTCTTAGTATCACAAAGCTGACAAATTCTATCATCCCAGGGAGTCTTTAGAGTAGACCATTGTCCTGTTTCACTCCAAAGTTCATGAGAGTTACTTCTAACCTTAGCGATTTTCATCTTTTTCTTCGAGTTGGTCAAAATAGAAAGATAATTATAGTTCTTCAAGGTGGGGTTGATCACCTCCTTATAATATCTTAGCTTCCTTTTACTCGCCAGCTCAGGGTTGATCACCTCCTTATAATATCTTAGCTTCCTTTTACCCTCCAACTCTTTATCATCCCATAACTTATCCTTAAATTTGGAGGTGATATTGTTTTTGACATTATCCGTACTTCCTAGGATGATCTCCTCATTTATCCCCTAGTGGCTGATCCAAGACTAGGCATCCTTATGCCACCAAAGCTTGAAGCAAAGGTGGGGGTTTGGACTAAAGTTAGAAGCAATTTTAGGAAGCCTCTTGGATTCCATGTTGTAAATTTTCTTCTTATACATTAGATATTTAATGTTGGAAATAATACTGAGAGGGGGTTGAATCATTATTATCAGATCAATAATTTTTCATTTCCCAAACAGATTTATATACACTACTTCTGTGACGTGAACTAGCGTGTACACACTACTGTGATTAGTGAAACCAATGTATACTGAGAGAACTTGTGATTTAGTTAATTTATCATGTGTTGATCTATAACAAGTGCATCAGTAACTTATTAAATATTGCAATAAAAGCAGAATAACCATCACACATAAGTAACACACATGAACACCAAGATTTAAGGTGGAAACCCAATGTGGATGAAAACCACTTGCTGCTGTTGTCTCTATCTTATTTTAATAATAAGAAAATATGTTTATAATTTTGTAATGGTGCAGACTCATACCAGTATGCAGGCACTGACATGAAGAAGGCTACATCCTTCTCTTGTTTTCTAGCTTCTACTTGAAGGCAGCTACAACCCCCTAGCTCTTGTACTAGCCAATGTGTTTACTAGTATGTAGGCGCCGACCTACAAAAGGCTACGACCTCTCCTCCAGGGACTACGTTTCATAAATTTTCAGACTAGATTCTCTTGGTACACAAGAATACACATGAAGGCCTCATTTCATTAAATTTTCATACTTGACCCATCAAAAGCTTTGAAACTCAAACTGCATCAACCAACAATCAGTTAATCTAAACAATCAGATTATTATCACAAGAACACTATGTTGAACCTAGAAACTTGCATCATCATTCAAAACCAGCTACAACCTCAAAAATCATGCATTAGAATGTATATGCTACTTTACTAAACCCAACCTATGCGTATACACTGCTTCCTTTAATCAAACCTATGTATAGCTTCAAAACTACTGAAACATAAAACTTCTGAATCAAGAATGTACCAATCAGTAATATATGGAGCATCTACCGTCAATTTATAGAGCCTTACACTGGTAGTAGCAGAAATCACCTTTCTCACTTATACAATCAATCAATAAAATATAAAATCCCTCATGCATTCAGTTTTACATTCAGATCTAAGAAGACTTCATTGAAAAACAGTAGTAAAACAACAGTAGTGATCAAATAGATTAGTCATCTCAGAACAACATAATTTATTTTTCATACACTATTTGGAAGACCCGAACCGGCATGTATACGCTACTTCAACAAAGTGAAAAAACATACAGATCTACAAATATTAACTCATAACTTCGTTGCTATTCCGGACTCCAGACAAACCTAGATCATGACATTCAAAGAATAAGATAGGTGTACAACGCAATTAGATCTGGCCCAACCAGTATTAGATCATTTAATGATAAGTCATTTTAGGTCTCATAATCCTAATCCAACATTGAATTCAAGGTGCGCAAAATATTTCAGATCAAATTACAAACATGGCCCCTACAACATAAAATATACTTCAAATAGAAGTATTCCTTAGAAACTCTTTTCACTTGCACACTTTGGCCATATGATCTTCTCCTCCTTATATAGTTGTAGGCCTTTCTCAATACCTTAGACCAAAACCACTTAGGACCTATGGTATTCTTGGGCGAAATCAAATAGTAGTTACTCCACTCAATATTGTGGGCTAGTACCATGGTTTTGACCCTTGGTATTCTCTACTCTTGAAATTCCTTGATTTTCCAACCTATACGCACTTTTCCTCTTGCGGGAGTGCGTGTATACGTATACGTGCTTTTTGTTCTGTGGACTTGTGTATATACGCTCTTTTGACTAAGTGTACCTATGTATACATCTTAAACTATTTTTCACCATCCTTTAACTTCTTCATTCTGATTAGTAGACTTTAGTTGCATCTTCCTGTTCTTTTGTACCAATTCCCTGTTACAACTGAATGGATATGTTACACTATGGGTTGCCTTTCATCAAAACTGAAATGACCTGTGAATGAGTTTCCATCAAGGACATCACTTGTATCATAATTGCAATAATCTCCCCCTTTGGACTTGATGGAAACCATGCTGATGTTGATTACTGCAAGCTATAGAAACTGTTAGAGATAACAAGCAACACCAAAATACTCTCCCCCTTTGACATCAAGGGCAAAGGGCAGACCAAGTTATTCTCCCCATTTAATATACATTATGTTGTCCATGCTCCCCCTGAGTACATGCCGAGCCTACAGAGATATGTTTCAAAAGAATAACATGACTCTATAACTCAATTAAGTGACTATGACCACCCTATGGCCAATGACTCATACATACATCAATTACCCAACCAAGTGGGGATACACCATATTTGACTCATCCACCCAATAAAGTGGGGATATACCAATTGTTTATACATGACAGAAATACAGTAATTATTACATCATCCATCCCATGCAAATTGGGGATACAAATTACATCATATTTCCAATAGGAATCATTGAAATATAGACCATGATAGAAAAAGTCATATCACACCCTAGATATTTACATGAATTATGCAACAAATGATATAAGTATTTGAATCCATAGCTGAACTCAACAACCATGATTCCAAAAATGTTGAATGCGAGTGAAGGATAATGCTCCCCCCTAAAGCTATGCTATTATGCATTGTCAACAAGTCATTCATCAAGGCATCTTTCTCAGTCAGATAAAAATCAATGAACAAAGCATATCGTGACACTGTAATCATCAATATCAGACAAAGCACCCATACCAGAGTCTGACCCACTCTTTTTCTATCAGAAAAACATATACGCTCCTTCATCCACAGAAACTTGTGTGTATACATGACTATACTTCATGAAACTTGCATATAATAACCTTCCTCTGAAAATTGGGTTTAACAACAGGATGATGCAATAACTACTCCCAACTTTTGTCTCAGATATTCAAATGTTTCTCTGGGAAGTGGTTTAGTGAATATATTGGCAACCTGTTCTTTGGAGGGAACATACTCCAATTTAACCTTTTGTTCAAGCACTTGTTCTCGTAGAAAATGGTACTTAATGGGTATGTGCTTGGTATTGGAGTGCATGATAGGACTTTTCAAAATATTGATGGCACTTGTATTATCACATAGAATAGAGATGGGTGAAGTACATGTGATTTGAATGTCTTTCAATGTTTACATCATCCAAAGTAGTTGTGTGCAACAAGATGCAGCAGGCACATATTTTGCTTCAGCTGTAGATAAGGCAATCGAACTTTGTTTCTTGCTAAACCATGACACTAACCAAGAACCCATATAGAATGCACCTCCACTAGTGCTCTTTCGATCATCAACATTTCCAGCCCAATCTGCATTTGTATATGCATGAAAAGTAAGGTCTGTATCTTTAGGATACCATAGTCCAAAGTCCTGAGTTCCTTGAAGATATTTGAAAATTCTTTTGACTGTCTGGAGATGTGATTCTTTTGGATTTGCATGGAACCTTCCAACAATCCTACTGCATGGATGATATCAAATTTGGTACTTCTTAGATAAAGAAAAATTCCAATCATAGATCTGTAAGTTGGTTGGTTTACTGCTGGTGATTCATTGTTAGAACTGAGACTACATACTGTTACCATTGGAATACATACTGGTTTAAAATCTTCCATTCCGTACTTCTTCAAGATCTGCTTGAGATATTTGGTTTGTGAAAGAAAGATACCATCTTTTGTTTTATTTGTGTATAAATTTCTATCTCCAGAACCTTTTGTGAAACCTTGTTGTTGTAGATATTTTTCAAGGCGGTAATACCAAGCCCTTGGAGCTTGTTTCAGACCATAAAGAGCCCTTTTCAGCTTGCATAAGTTTTTTGCATAATTTCCAAGAATGAATCCTTCTGGCTATTCAATATAAACTTATTCTTCTAAATCTCCATTAAGGAAGGCTGATTTTACATCCATTTGATATACTTTGAATTTTTGAAAATTAGAAAGAGCAAGAAACATCCTTATGGCTTCAAGTTTGGCAACAAGTAAAAAAGTTTCTTCAAAATATATACCTTCTTGTTGAGCATACCCTTTACAAACAAGTCTAGCCTTGTTTCTAATAACTTCTCCATTTCCATTCAGCTTGTTCTTAAATATCCATTTTGTTCCTATAACATTTTTATCATGAGGTCTAGGAACTAACTCCAAAGTATCATTCGTTTCAATTTGGTTAAGTTCTTCATCCATGACCTTGACCCAACATTCATCTTTGCAGGCTTCATTTACATCTCGAGGTTCGGTGGAGGATAGTAATGCTAGATAACTTGAGGTCCCTTAAGAGTTCATCTTGTTTGTACTTGAGCCCCCTTTTCTCCTAGAATTTTAGATTCTAGATGATTCTTCTGAACATACCTGGATGGAGTCTTTTCCTTGTCTATTGTATCTTCTTCTGGTGCTTCATTGGTTTCTTCTTCTATATCATTTTGATTTGATGTGGGAAAGAATTCCCTAACTTCCTCACTATCATATTCCTCTATTGATTTCATTTGTTCCATATTTATGCATGCTTCATCAATTACAACATTAATGCTTTCAACAATTTTCCAAAGTATTTTATTGTAACATTTGTATCCTTTACTTCTGGATGAATAACCAAGAAGAATTCCTTCATCTGCTTTGGGTTAAAACTTACCAAGTTTTTCATTAGTCCTTTTGATGAAACAATTTCTTCCAAACACTCTAAAGTGTTTATAGTATGAGGCTTACCATACCAAAGTTCATATAGAGTTTGATTTCTATTTATCCGAACATTTGCTTTGTTGAGAATAGTCATGGTAGCAAATGCAGCTTCACCCCAGAAGGTTGCAGGAGTTTTAGATTCATCAAGCATTGCTCGAGCCATTTGTTGAACTGTTTTGTTCATTATTTCCACCATGCCATTTTGATGAGGATTTCTTGTGACGAAGGATTACATCTTTATTCCATGTTGTTCACAAAAGCCAAAGAATTCATCTGATATGAATTCTCCCCCTGAATCAAATCTGAGACATTTTATTTTTCGATCTGATTAATTTTCAACTAAAGCTTTGAAGGCTTTAAACTTTTCAAATGATTCATCTTTATGCTTTAGTAGACCTATCCAACACATCCTCGAAAAATCATCAATAAATAAAATAAAGTATTCTTCTCCATGAGGTGAATTTTTCCACGTTGGTCCACATAAATCAGTATGGATGAGTTCAAGAGGCTTACTTGCTGATCCTTATTTTTCATTGAAGTGAACTCTGGTTTGCTTACTGGCTTGACATGGTTTGCATATGGTATTTTTTGGGATGCTGATATCTGGAAGATCACAAACTTCCTTGAGCCTGCATGCTTTTCTTATTTGATAAAAGCTTAGATGTCCTAATCTTCTATGCCATAACCCGTTTTCATCAGTTTTGCTTAGATAGCATCGTTGTTTTCCTCCTTTGAGTATGTATAAGTTGTTTGGAGTTCTTGTTCCTTTGATCATGGTATTTTTTGTATCAATCTCATGAACCACACATCCATTTGATCAAAACACAACTTCATTTCCTTGATCACACTTTTGACTAACACTCAACAGGTTATACTTTAAACCATCTACATACATGACTTTTCCAACTTTAACCTTTTCTTTCAATAAGACAAAACCTTTACCTTTAATGACAGTTGGACTATCATTTCCAAATGAGACATTCTTTTCTTTTTCTAAAGCATTATATGAATGAAGTTTCTCTTTATCACCTGTCATGTGTTTGGAGCATCTGATATCGATGTACCATTGGTTTCCTTGTCCTTCTACATACAAAGCTATGCCACATCTTCCTGATTGAGATTCCTTATTTCTCCATATCTTGGGATTTAATGATGTTTTCTCCTTTTGAAGTGATGGCCGAAATTTTCTCCCGCATTCAGATTCTTCATGACCAAATTTGTTACAAATCGAACATTCTACTTCATTTTCAAGAGGAGAAAAGTTATTATAGGAACATTTCTTGATTCTTGTTACACTCTTTTGATTTTATGCTTCTCTAGTCATGATGGTTTTGTAATCAACACATTGAGTAGCCTTATGCCCAAAGTTATGACATGAAAAACCATTAAAGAAGTTTCTGTGATCATAGAATTCCTTGGCATTGTTTACCTATTGGTTGAAGCTTCTACTGATATTCATCGTTGGAGTAAATTGGGTATGATTTACCTGATGCGTAATTTTAGGCCTTTGCTAACGATTGGCATACTATTCATTGGTCTTTGCTGCATCAAGATAGCTCCTGGTGGAGGCTAGCAACTTCTGTGATTGAGATGATTCTTCACTATATCCTAGACCTGTCTTTATCAGAGGAAAACGCTGAACTTTGGTGATTTCATTTAAAGTTTCATATCCTTTAGCAAATCTAAGATTAAGAGATTTTGTCTTCTCAAGTTCTTTTCTTAGACCCACAATTTCACATTCTAGATTTTCATTGTGTTTTTCTCTTTCAGTGAGTTGGTGAGTCAACATATCGATGATCATATTCTTTTCTTCTAAACAGATTTTGAGTTTAGTAATTTCTTCAAGAAAGTATTCCTCTTCTAATGCATCCAAGAAATCATCATTTTCATAAGGCATGAGTAGTCTATAATCTTGGTCAGTTTCATCTTCATCACTATTAGATAATCCATCACTATCTTCATGCATATAGTAACTCCTATTCACAACCTATTTTCTATTTCCTTTTTCATATTCCTTTCCTTTTTCATATTTATCTTTATGAGGGCATTTGGAAGCATAATGGCCGATCTACCACAAGCAAATCATTTAAGGTAGCTTACCTCTCATCACTATGCATCTTAAGAGTTTCATACTGAATTTTGAGAGTTTTGAGGTTAGTACGTTTTACTTGAGAGTCTCCTTCGTAGCTCTGAGTGATTTTATCCCATATTTCTTTGGTTGTCTTGAGCTGCATGACTTTGACAAATTATGATTCTAACAAACTTCCCAATAATGTATTGATAGCTTTGGAATTGGTTTCGTATAACTTCTTACCCGCAAAGTCTGTAGGAATTGAAGCTGGAAATTGGTATCCTCCTTCCACAATTTCCCAGACATCAGCTCCAAGTTATTGTAGATAGGTTATGGTTCTTATTTTTCAACATACTAAGTTTCTCCCATTGAAGATTAGTGGTATGATGGATCCCATGCCTTTGCGATTATTCATCTTCAAATATCTTCCTTCAAGCGATCAAGATTCTTCTAAAGGACCTGCTCTGATACCAATTGTTGGAAATAATACTGAGAGGGGGGTGAATCAGTATTATCAAATCAATAATTTTTAATTTCCCAAACAGATTTATATACGCTACTTCTGTGAAGTGAACTAGCGTATACACGCTATTGTGATTAGTGAAAGAAATGTATACCAAGAGAACTTGTGATTTAGTTAATTTATCATGTGTTGATCTATAATCAGTGCATCAGTATCTTATTAAATAGTGCAGTAAAAAAATAATAACCATCAAACATAAGTAACACACATGAACACCAAGATTTAAGGTGGAAACCCAATGTGGGTGAAAACCACGTGCTGTTGTCATCTCTGTGTTCTTTTAATAATAAGAAAATTTGTTTACAATCGTGTACTCATGTAGAATCATACCAGTATGTAGGCACCCACCTATAGAAGTCTACAATCTTCTCTCGTTTTCCAGCTTCCAATGGAAGGGAGCTACAACCCCCTAGCTCCTGTACTAGCTTATGTGTTTACTAGTACGTAGGTGTTAGCCTATAGAAGGCTATGAACTTATCTCTTCCTCCAGGGACCATGTTTCATAAATTTTTAGACTGGATGCTCCTGGTACACAAAAATACACATGAAGGCCTCGTTTCATCAAATTTTCATACTGGACCCATCAGAAACTTTGAAACTCAAACTGCATCAACCAAAAATCATATCAAAAGTGACGAGAACACTGTGTTGAACCCAAAAACTTGAATCATCATTCAGAACTAGCTGCAACCTCAAAAATCATGCATTAGAATGTATATGCTACTTTACTGAACCCAACTTGCGTGTATATGCTACTTCCTTTAATCAAACCTGCGTATACCTTCAGAACTACTAAAACATAAAACTTCTTAATCAAGTCTGTACCAACTAGCAATATACTGAACATCTACTATCAATTTACAAAGCCTTACACAGCCAGTAGCAGAGATCACCCTTCTCACTTATACAATCAATCAATGAGATATCAAACTCCTCATGCATTCATTTTTACATTCAGATCTAAGAAGACTTCATTGATAGACAATAGTAAAACAAGAGTACTAATCAAATAGATCAGTCATCTCTGAACAACATACTTTTCTTTTGCATATGCTACATGGAAGAGTAAAACCGGTGTGTATATGCTACTTCACCAAAGTGAACCAGCGTACAGATCTGCAAATGTTAAGTCATAACTTCGCAGTTTTTCCAGACTTCAAACAAACCCAGATCATGGAATTCAAAGAATAAAATAGGTGTACATAATTAGATCTGGCCCAACCAATATTAGATCATTCAATTATAAGTCATTTTAGATCTCATGATCTTGATCCAACATTGAATTCAAGGTGCAAAAAATATTTTAGATCAAATCACCAACATAGCCCTTGTAATATAAAATATACTTCATATAGAAGTATTCCTTAGAAGCCCTATTCACTTGCACACTTTATCCATATGATCTTCTCCTCTTTATATAGTTTTAGGCCTTTCTCAATACCTCAGACCAAAACCACTTAGGACCCGTGGTATTCTTCAGCGGGATCAAAAAGTCATTACTCCTCTAAATATTGTGGGCTAATACCATGGTATTGACCCCTGGTATTCTCTACTCTTGAAATTCCTTGAGTTTCCAACCTGTACGTGCTTTTCCTCTTGTGGGAGTGCGTGTATACGTATACACACTTTTTGTTATGTGGTCCTCCGTGTATACGTTGTTTTGACTAAGTGTACCTACGTATATATCTTAAACTGTTTTTTGCCATCCTTTACCTTCAACTTCTTCATTATGATTAGTAGACTTTAGTTCCATCTTCTTGTTCTTCTGTACCAAGGCCCTATTACATCTCAATGGATCTGTTACACTGTGAGTTGCCTTTCATCAAAATTGAACTGACCTCTGAATGAGTTGTCATCAAGGACAACACTTGTATCATAATGCCAACATTTAAACATAGCCCTACTTTCAATACGTGTGAGCTTCAATCACGAGGATAAGATAGCGGGTATTTCCCTTGCTCTTGAAGTTGTAGGTTATGAATTGCTTTTGGATTGTTTCAATCTTTCTCCAAAACTCTCAGGATAATCAAGTCTATATGATATAAATAATAAAAACAACATACATTCATATGTTAAAAAAAAGTTAATCAAACACACATATATTTAAAAATAATAAAATAAAACAAAACAAAACTTTAAAATTAAAATAGTATGTTTATATATATATATATATATATATATATATAATAGTTAATTGTTCATAAATATATAAATTTATATAATTTAAATGTATATAGTATAAATAATAAAAATAGCATATATATTCAAAAATAATAAATGGGATCAAAATATTTGCTTTAATTTATATATAGTTCTTTTATATATTTAACTTTTGTTTTTAAAAAAATATTACACTTTTATTATAACTCATTATAAATATGTAAATCTTTATAATTTAAATTTTCATAGTATAAATTAAATGTTAGCATGTCCCTGAGGCCTTAACCTGTTTCCCCAAACCTCCCTACCCCCCCCCCCACACACACACACACACACACATATATATATTAAATTTTGTTTACTGTCTTTCTCTCCTATATTTTATTGAAATATTACACTTCTACTATAATTGTTTATAACCAGCTTAGATCTATCTTAATTTCGGATCTACCAATCAAGGAGATGGATCAAATTTCTTTTCACTCTAATGGAGGTTTTCACCTCAAGAGATTTGATCTCTATCATCATTTGGTAGATCATGAGTTAAAATGGATTTATGTTGGTTTAGTTATTAATTATAATCATAATTATTATTTATTTATTTTTATTTTTATTCAATTTTTATTTTTATTTTTAGGTAATTTAAGTGAGTCAAAATGTTTCAATTAATAATTAATAATTTTGTTTTATTATTTTGTTTCTTTTTTTAATTTAATTTTAATTTTGATGTAATTTAATTGAGTCAAAATGTTTACATAACTTAACAAGACTCAACATGATAAGACAACATCTTATCTCTTCCATACTAAGAACCTATAGGTGAAATGAGACTAGATCCATCTTAAATTATGATCTACCAAGTTGGATCAAACATCTTTTCACTCCAAAAGAGGTTTGCAGCTCAAGAGATCTCATCCCTCTCAACATTTGCTAGATCGAGAACTAAGATTAATCTAGTATGGTTTAATTATTAATTATAATTATAATTATGAATGTTATTTTATTTACTTTTATTTTTAATTTATGTAATTTGACTAAGTCAAAATGTTTTAATTAATAAATCAAATTATCAATTTTATTTGAATTAGTTTTATTTTTTATGGTGATGAGGAACATTTACTAAGACCAATATGGCCTATCAAACCTCAAGAAAGTAAGAGACTAATTGATATTCTTTAACATTTTATTTTTATGATCCAAAAGAAGGGAGAGAAGCTTCCTAAATCACCTTAATTTTGTTGACTTAGCAACTCAAGAAGGTTGGTAGTGGGGCAAAGATTTGGAAAATTAGAGCACATGTGAGTAAGAGCGAGGAAATCCAAGAGAAAATGCTTCTCATCTTCAAGCCTCTTAGTATCACAAAGGTGACAAACTCTTTCATACCAAGGAGTCTTAGGGATATCTTAGCAATGTTCATTTTCTTCTTCTAGTGGCCTTGCTCTCTTTCGTGTTGGGCTTGTTACTGCTTCAGTTCTACAAATTAGCGTGAGGGGTGAATAGTCGAGCCTACAAGTTGTTGTCAGGTTCTACAGGGTGGCCACTGATTGAAGAAACCATCAGCTTCTTTTGAGGTATTAATTCCACTGCTCAACCACTCCAATTCATTCAAGAGCGAGAGCAAAGGTAATGCTAAAATTTTACACTGGCTCGCAGTTTACCAAGAATGAATTGGAGAAAATTTTGTTCATGAAGTTTCTCAATTTTTTCATTCCATTCTATTATTGCTTGAATGTTAGGATATTCCAACACATAGGAAATAGTTAAGTACAACTTGGTCTAGTATAGAGTTAGGTAAAGTGTGTTTCTTTACTATGTACATTTTGTAACTTACAATCCGACGGTCACGATATGTAGTGATCTGACGGTTCATTCTCTCCTCGGTATTACCGACACTTGATCCGTGGCTTAACACCCGATTGGTCCATGATCTCTATTTAAAGAGCATGGAGGGTCGTTTGTAGGGTAATCTGTCTATGAGAGATGCATATGTAAATTTTCATTCTTTTATTAATAAATTGCCTGAAGTGGCCGGCTGTGGACTGTTTCCCTCTTTAAGGGTTTTAACCATGTCAAAATACTGGTGTATTGATCTGTGATCTGTTTGTGAGCAGTGTCCTTTGGTGTTTTTTCTGAGGAACTTATCGTCTAAATTCCTACATGGTATCAGAGCTATTTGAGGGCCACGTCTGTTGGTGATCCAAATCTGAAGCCGGTAGAACTGCATCCAACTGTCGTTTCCTAGATCTACTGTTTCTGACTGCTTTTGGGCCGAGAGGACTGATCTGTTGTGTTGGGAGCATCTGTTCCAGTGAGGAACCCCTTTCGTTTCACGCGAAAAGGTTTCCGGTAGTCCTAGCTGCGTCATTTTTAAGATCTGGAGGTATACAATGTTTATTTGCAGTTTACAGTTATTTTCTCTCTGTTTATTTCGGTTTCGATTTATTTAGCTTTTTTTTTATTACCGGATCTATACCTTTCATTTTTGTGTATGCTCTTTGCCCTACAACTCTGTGCGATCTGGGTAAATCAGAAACAGAAAGGAAGGATTTTTCTCATGCGTATGCTATTTTCCGCTGCGCCTTAGTGTCATCTCGGAAAATTAGAAACATTGAGAAAAATATTTAGTTTCCGGTTAAAGCTAACTTCAAGCTGCAAGGTTCGTTTTTTTGTATGTCCGTGTTGGGTTTTGTGTTTTTTGTTTTGTAGGGAAAAAGATCTTTCTCAAAGCAAGCACGCAACCCGAAGCATCAACCCCTCTCTCTCTCTCTCTCTCTCTCTCTCTCTCAAATTTTTTGTATAGCTCACTCACATTCCCGCACTTCATCGGTGACTTCGTCAATTTGTTTTCAAAAAGCCATAACTTCTTCATCTGGAAGCTGTTTTTAGAACTGTTTTTTTTTGAAACGGCCTAATTTTTCGAGATCTTTCCATTGGTACACTTAGTTTCAGCATCTACAGATTCAGTTTCTATTAAAAATGGAAATTCCATGCCAAGTCATTCTTGATAGCACTAACTACTTCCAATGGTGGTCCTACATTGTGGATTTACTTAGAAGTAAAGGTCTTTACAGAATAGGCACAGGCCAAGAGACCAAATCGAAAAATGAAGATAAGGCAGCTAAATGGGAAAATAGGCAAGACCAAGCACGTGGGTTGATAGGGATGTCTATTTCGCCAGATCTTAGATTCCATATTGCAGAACTTGATACTCCTAATGAAGCACTGCAACAAATTACTAAAGTATTTGGAATTAAAAATGAACTTAAAGCCCATCAACTTGAAAATGAATTGCTTACATTGGACCCCAATAATTTTTCTTGCATTGAAGATTTTTTGTCCAAGTTCAAGACCCTTAGACTTCTCTTGGAAGGTGTTAAGGTTAAGAAAGAAGATAGTAGCCTTGTCTACTCCATTCTTACTAAGTTGGGACCAGCCTATTCTGTGTTTGTTTCCACCTTCCATTCTACAAGAGAAGCCTTCATTTCTCAAGGACAAACCTACAAGTCCCCTTCCTTTGATTCCTTTTGTGATTCTTTAATAAGAGAACAAGAAAAACTCTTATGCCTTGGTCTTCTTCATCTTGGAAACTCTTCTAAGAAAGCGTTAGCCGCCCAACAACAACCAAATCCAAAGAATCCTAAGAAGTTGTATCCTAAAAATAATGGTCCTAAACCAAACAAGGGTCCTAAACAATTTCAGCCTCAAAATGAAAAATCATTTCAACAAAATGATAAGACAAATAAAAACAAAGGGAAGAAGACTGATAGACATTGCGTCTTTTGTAATCGAGATGGCCACTTAGAATCCAAATGCTTTAAGAAGATGGAAGCCTTGGAAGCAGCAATGAAGAAGCATAACATCCATTTGGAGCAATCTTCAACATCAACTTCATCTTTAGGAATGGCACTTTCTGCATGTGGTTGTTAAGCATCTCGGTTCGGCTATGCACTAAATGTATCTTCTTCTTCTCATTCTCATGAGTGGCTCATCGATTATGGAGCTTATCACATGGCTAAAAACAAAGCCATGTTTTCTTCTTTAAATGATTGTAACACCAAAAATATATATGTTGGTGATGATAGATCTCTTAGTGTTGTAGGGACTGGAACTGTTCATCTAGACAATGGTCAGTTTAATGATGTATTATGTGTTCCAACCTTATCCTGCAACCTTCTATCTGTATATCAGATAACCCATTCAGGTGAAGGTAAAATCATTGAATTTTCACCTCACGATGTTGTAATTAAGGACCTAAGAGATCCTAGACAGATTTTAGCTACTGGCATTGCTGATGATTCTACAAGGCTGTATAAGTTTCACAACTTTGGGTCATCAAATCTTCCCTCAGTATTTGTTGCCATAATGATGAACTGAGCAAACTTTGGCATGAGCAATTTGGTCACTTAAACTATCGCTCTCTTCAGAATCTATGTAAAGAAAATATGGTGACAGGTCTTCCAATGGTATCTTGCAGAGATGGTGTTTGTTCCAGATGTGTAATTAGAAAACATCATCGGGACAGTTTTGAAAAACATTCCTCTTGGCACGCCTCAGCCCCTTTATAGCTCGTGCATAGTGATTTATGTGGTCCACTTCCAGTTGCTTCATTCTCTGGCTACAAGTATTTCTTAACTTTCATTGATGATTTCTCCAGACGCACTTGGGTATACTTCTTAAAACTCAAGAGTGAAGTATTTAACATGTTCTTGGCCTTTAAGGCCTTTGTTGAAAAACAATCTGGACATAAAATTCTTAAGCTAAGATCTGATAATGGCGGAGAATATGTTAAAAACAAATTCATCAACTTTTGCACTGAGAATGGAATTCAAATGCAACATACTGTTCCATATACTCCACAACAAAATGGTGTAGCTGAAAGGAAGAATCGCACCTTAAAGGAAATGGCTAATTGTATGCTTCAATGTAAAGGACTTAGTCTTAATTATTGGGCAGAAGCAATTAACTGTGAAAATTACATAATAAGTCGCACTCCTACTAAGGTTTTAAAGAATATCACTCCAGAAGAAGCATGGAGCTCAAACAAACCAGATGTAAGTAATTTTCGTGTTTTTGGAAGTGAAGCATGGGCCCATATTCCAGATGAGAAACATAAAGCTTTAGAATCAAAGAGTGAAAAATGTATTTTTGTTGGATATTCTGAAGATGTCAAAGGATATAGAATTATTCCACTTAAGTCCAAAAATTCTATCATTAGAAGAGATGTAAAGTTTGATGAAAATATATCGGCGTGCGAGCCTAGTTCGGCGGATGTGCCACCTCTCCCTATCTCTTCTACTTTTGAAAATATTTCTTCTTCAGATGATGAAAGCGAGGATGAAAATCCTCCCCCACCTTCTCAGGATCCTCCTTCAGCTCCTCAGCTTCCAAAATGGGTCCGTGCTACTCGGGATGCAGCAGGTGATCTTGTCGGTGATCCTACAGATCAACGACATACACGTTCTCAGTTCGAGAGAGCCTCTTCTTTACTGGCTCAAGCTTCAGTGAATTATGATCCTGACACCTTTGCAGAAGCTTTAGGCCATCCAGATTGGGAAGCAGCTATGAATGAAGAATATCATTCATTATTGGCAAATGATACATGGGATCTTGTTCCTCTACCAAAGGGACGAAAACTTGTTAGATGCAAATGGGTTTACAGAACCAAGTATGGATCAGATGGGAAAGTTGATAAACATAAAGCTCTTCTTGTTGCTAAGGGTTTTTCACAAGTTGAAGGCATTGACTATACTGAAACCTTCTCCCCTGTTGCCAAAATGAACTCTATCCGCCTTGTTCTTTCCCTTGCTGCCTCTTTCAAATGGGAAGTCCATCAGATGGATGTTAAATCCGCCTTCTTGCATGGGGACTTGCATGAAGAAATGTATATGGAACAACCTATTGGCTTTATACAAACAGACTCCAGCCTTGTATGTCGGCTTAAGAAATCCCTTTATGGTCTCAAGCAAGCTCCTCGAGCTTGGTATGCCAAAATGGATAACTTTCTTTTAGAATCTGGCTTCTCTATGTGTCATTCTGACAATACTGTCTACACCAAGAAAGTGGGCAAGTCTCTTATCATTCATGTTCTTTATGTTGATGATCTTATCGTGACTGGTAGTGATCCCAACCTTATAAACCATGTGAAGTCTAGCCTTAAAAGGAAGTTTGAAATGACAGACTTAGGACACTTACATTATTTTCTCGGTCTTCAAGTCTTGCAATCCAAGGAAGATATTTCCCTTTCTCAGTCCAAGTATGCCTGTGATATTCTACGCCACTTTCACATGGAAGACTGTAAGCCAACCCCTTCTCCCTTTTAGTCTAGAGTCAAACTTTCAGTCACTTGTACTTCTCCTGAACTTGATGCTACCTTATACTCTCAACTTGTATGAAAACTTTTGTATCTAACCCATACTCGTCCTAACCTTTCCTTTATTGTTGGCCGTGTTGCTCGGTTTATGCAAAACCCATGTGAAATTCAATGGAAAGTAGCTAAAAGAATACTTCGTTATGTTCGAGGTACAATTCAGTTTGGGATTCATTACAGTGCCGAAGCATCTCCTCTATTGGTTGGTTTCACTGATTCCGATTGGGCTGGCGACCCTGGTGATCGGAAGTCTACTGCAGGTTATGTGTTCACTCTTGGTTCAGGACCTATTACATGGGCTTGCAAGAAACAAGGTGCCATTTCTCTTTCTTTAGCAGAAGCAGAATATCGTGGTGCCCTAGAAGCTAGTAAGGAAGCCTTGTGACTTCGTCAAATCCTATCAGAGTTTGGCTTTCAGCAGCAGCATCCGACTACACTTTGGTGTGATAATCAAAGTGCCATTCAGCTATGCAAAGATCCAGTCCAACATCAGCGCAACAAACACATTGAAATGCACATGCACTTCATCAGAAAGCTCATCCACAACCATGTTCATGAAGTGCAATATTGTTCAACAGATGATCAAGTTGCAGACATCTTTACAAAGGCTCTCACAGAGGCGAAGTTCACTAAACTTCGATTTATGGTTGGAGTTCAAGAAGTTGTCACTAAGGGGGGATAGGCTCTAGTGCCTCCTTCCTTCTACTATTGTGTCATATTTGTAAATCCTTCAATCCTATCCCAAGTTGTTCTTAAGGGGGGATGTTAGGATATTCCGACACATAGGAAATAGTTAAGTACAACTTGGTCTAGTATAGAGTTAGGTAAAGTCTGTTTCTTTACTATGTACATTTTGTAACTTACAATCCGACGGTCACGATATGTAGTGATTTGACGGTTCATTCTCTCCTCGGTATTACCGACACTTGATCCGTGGCTTAACACTCGATTCGTCCATGATCTCTATTTAAAGAGCATGGAGGGTCAGTTGTAAGGTAATCCATCTATGAGAGAAGCATGTGTAAATTTTCATTCTTTTATTAATAAATTGCTTGAAGTGGCCGTGTTGGCTCAGGCCATGGACTGTTTCCCTCTTTGAGGGTTTTAACCACGTCAAAATACCGGTGTATTGATCTGTGACCTATTTATGAATGGTGTCCTTTGGTGTTCTGTCTGCGGAACATACCCTGTAAATTCCTACATTGAATGTGTGAATGTCAATTATATGAAGATTTGAGCTTTATTTTTCAGATTCATCATATTGAAATTATTTTGTCTCATAGAAGATGAATTACACTTGAAAAACTTAACTCAAATCAATTCTAATTACAAAATCTTATTTCTGCAATATATGAAAGATCTTGTTTTTGTGAGTTGCGTTTCCCCTCACCTTAGGAAGGGATTATTATCATATTAAATTATTATCGACTAAGATGCTACTATGAAAAGAGAGGGTCTTGGAGATTAATACTAGCATCTCAGTCAATAATAATTTTAATAGTATGAAAATTAATAGTAATAGATTCAATAATTTTAGACATCCTAACAAACACTACAAGGGTCCTCGTATGAATTATAATACGAATATATTCAATAAACATTCCTCCCATTATAATTCTAACAACACTAATCCCCCTAACACACTTAATAATAAATAATAATAATAATAGTATTATTATTAATAGGAATAATAATATTAATGATAATAATAACACAAACTCCCCATATGAGCTTAATAATAGCAATCAAGATGATGATAATAATAATAATAATAAACCTTTGTTAGTTTTTAAAAATGTGATTAATCTCAATTTCTCCCTTGCCCCTAGTAAGATCCCTATCGATGACATTATCTGCAACATTGAGTATGGGATCAAAGACCTTTCACACACTGTCAAGGAAACCATTAGACACGATTGTGTTGTTGTTCTTAGGAAGGCTAAACCTCCTAAGAAAAACCTCAACAAGGTTGAGTTTCTTGCCCTTAAGTCCCTTGCGGACAACCCTCACATTGTCGTCCCTAAGGCAGACAAAGGTGGGGCTGTTGTCATTCTTGATAAGTCTCATTACATCCACAAAATTGTGGACCATATATCTAGTAGTCGAAGTTACATCAAGCTTAAGAATCCCATTAAGTCTATTTCGAAAGAGGTAGCATCCTCTATCAAAGCAGATTCTTCTCTTCTTTCTCTTTCCGAGAAGCCCATCGAAAGTAATCCCCTTACCCCTAGAATCTATGGCTTTCCAAAGATTCATAAACCTCGGGCCCCCTTAAGGCTTATTGTTAATACAATAGGGAGACCTACCTATCTTCTTTCGAAATTCCTTTTCCAAAAACTCAAGCTTCTTGTTGGTCGCACTTAGTATTTCGTTAAAGACTCTACCTCCTTTGTTCAAGAGTGGAGAGATATCAAATTAGAGCCTAGAGATTTGTTGGTGAGTTTTGACGTTGTACCCCTATTCACCAAAATCCCCATCCAAGAGGCCCTTCATATCACTAATCACATCACCATGAAAACACTGCCAAGTTTGTCGGCCTCTCCCTCACCTCAACTTTCTTGAGTTTCTAGGGTGAGTTCTATGAGCAAAGTTGCAGAGTTGCGATGGGTTCCCCTCTTTCCCCTATCATAGAAAACTTGTTTATGGAATATTTTGAGACCAAGGCCTTAATCTCCGCTCAATTTCACCCTAACAAATGGAAGAGATTTGTTGATTACACCTATGTCATCAGGCCTCATGGTCGTGAGAAACTTGATACATTTCTTAACCACCTTAATTCTCAATCAGAATCCATCAAGTTCACAATGGAAATTGAGGAGAATGGCCACCTTCCCTTTCTCTACATTCTCCTTTCTAGGAGGGATGATGGTTCTATGTGTCACCAAGTTTTTCAGAAGAAGACCAACATGGAACAATATATCCATGCCAGTTCTCATCACTTCTGTGCTCAGAAATACGAGGTTCTCCACTCTCTAAGAATCTCTGATGATATCCACCTTGATGAGGAGAAATCTCATCTTTTTGAATTTTTTAAAAATAATGGGTATAGTGAGCCCGAGAGCCTCAAGACCTTTCACAAAGCCACCAAAGTGCCTAGAGGAAAACCCGCCCGTGCTCATCCTATTGCCAAGGTCCATCTCTGGTATATCCAAGGGACCACAGATAGGATTGCCCATATCCTTAAAAAGATGAATGTCTCTTCTTCTTTCAAACCTCTCCAAACCATTAAAAATTCCCTTAGATCCATTAAAGACTCTAAAGACACGAAAAGGGTCTACCTTATTCCCTGCTCTTGTGGTATCCCCTACATTGAAGAGACAAGTAGGTCTATTAAACAAAGAATCGGTGAGCATGCAGTTGACATTAGACACAATTGCTCTCGCACATCAGCCCTTGCTAAACATTCTGTGAAATTGAAACACCATGTCTGCATTGAAGAATCCAAATTCATCAGTAGGGTTGACCATTTCCACCATAGGAAACTCAGAGAAGCGATTGAAATAGAGAGGCATATAAAAAACCTTAATAGGGATGATGGCTGGAAATTAAGTAAAAGTTGGATTCTAGCTCTCTCCTCTTGACCCTTCTTCCCTTCCCTCTCCTCTCCCCTTTCCTTTCTTGCTAGATCTCCCTTCTTGCCTTCAGGATTTATCCCCCTTGATCCAGTATTAATTTTTTTTGTTTGCTGGTGGAGTTTATTTCTGATCTAAAATTATCATCAACCATCCTCCTTTTTAATGCGTTTAGTTTTCCTCCTTCCAGTTATAGTTTTTATTTTTATTTTTATAAATATTAAAATAATAGAAATTAATATATTGAATTTAAAATATTAAAATTAATAATATTATTAATCTCTACAAAGATAATAAGAATACCATCAATACATTATTTAACAAATTACCATATTCCAATTATAGTCTTTTTATCTTTATAGATATTAAAATAATAGATTAAAGTTATTCTATTTTATTATTATAAAAATTAATATATTGAATTATAAGTGAATTCAAAATATTATAATAATATTTCTAAATTAGTAATTTTAATATGAATGCCATCAATACATTATTTAACTAATTACGATATTCTAATTATGTCTTTTTATCTTTATAGATTTTTTTTTTGTAAACTTGGTGATGCTTCCTCTATTTATTTTAACTATTAAAAAATCAGAACTTCCATTTTCTCCAGGTGGCTTACCTGCCCGAAGGGAACCAGATAGCCACCTGTCTGCATTAAACCCTTTCCAAAGTTTGAAAAGGTCTTTCTCTGTCCATCTAGCAACATTGTCTCTACTATCTATACTATTGTTCAAATTAAACAAGTAAAAGTTGTTCATCAAAATTTTATCAGAAATGTACCAGGCCTATGCTTCAATCCTCGTCCGAGGATATTACTGGGGATGGCGCTTTGGCACTGGAGCCAAGCTTCTCGCACCTCTTCATGTCTTGAAATGTTTTCTCAATTCTTCCGAAAGCCAAGTTGTTTCTGTAAGTTTGTATCTAGACTTTTGCAATCTCCCTGAGGAGTTCTGCCCTCATAGGATCCTTTTCCTTGGCCTCCTCCTTTACCTCTAGTCCTCTGCTAGCTACTTGTTCCTGATTAAGGTTCATGGCCCGTGCCACCACCTTCTTCATGACCCAATACTGTTGTATTGTCTATCTGAAGAAGGAGTGCCATCCTCGAGAGTTCCCTAGATATGGAACTATACTCTCCCACTCCTCCATGGGGATGTCTTGGTTCCTTATATTGTCATTTAGTTCTTGCCCTCGTCCAGCAATTTGGGCTTTGATGTTCGGTGGGTTCCCTACCATGTAGGCGTCAATGAGGGTTTTCATATGTTCACAACTTGACTTTCTCCCTTTCTTTCTTTGCTCTTTGTTTGAGCCGCTCGCTCCCTCTGCCATCATTTTGTCTCTCTTGCCCTTCCTGGTCGCCATGTTGTCTGCGTGCCTACTGTTGGCTGCTTCTTTTTGTTCACTGTCCTCCTCACTGTGCTGGGCGTGGTGTGAGATGAGACCTATCACATAACCATTACGATTATTAGTTTGATAATAATAAAGCAAAACAATTTCCCTTTTACCTGTGTCCCTTTTATTGTCCCTTTCAGTGCTAAAACGTATGCTCTTTGAGATTTCTTTTAGAATTTCCCCAATCCTCTCATAGCTATGGGTTCTTTCCATTCCAAGTCCTCTTGGAGTTTTTCCTTTGCGGCACCATATGTCGCTCAAACAGCACGACTGAGGCATCTGCTTAGGTTCGCCTCCAAGGTAGGCTGGTTTGTTGTTTCTCACATCGCAGGGAGTCTTGGTCATGGATATGTTTTCCCTTAGAATGCTGACCCTATTTTTTTCCACCCCCAGAGGTCTTCTATTTCCCTGTTTCCCTCTTTTATAGGTTCTACTTGCTCTCTAAGGTTTTTCCTTTTTTTTTCTTATGGTTTTCTCTTAGAGTTTCCAACGGGGATCATTATAGTCGCGCTCTTCCCTGTTTCGTTTCGAGAATTTGCCATGGTGGAAACCTTTCCCTTCTTGGAATCAATTACCTCCCTTCCTAGCTTACTCCCTAGGATTTTCATTGCCCAATCTATAGTTTTCGGCCAACCGGGATCCTAGGAATTCCTGGGTGCCTCCCTACTAGACTCATACCTTCTCCTCATCAAATTTCCTAGACTAATGTAGAAATTCATCCTATGCCCTATGAAGCTCTAGACGGTAAACATACCAACTTGCAGGACTGGCTTCGCTTCCATCTGCAGGCTACAACATTGTTCTTCGACCACCTTTCCTCTCTTCGATTCTTGTCTCCTCCCTCTGCATGTGTCTGTCTATGGCCTGTTTTCCCTTATGGTTTAATACCCTCCCCTTTCTGTCTTTTCCTTTTGTGGCCACGTGTCTATCATCATTCCCTGCACTAATCCCTACACCATCACCTTGGAATGGTGACCCTCCATCCTAACTTCCACCTCCTCAAATCAAAACTCACTCACTCCCGGCTTCTCTTGCCGTATGATTGTGTCCCTCACCCTGTCACTTGCTCACATCCTTCTACTCGCCCTCCTACTGACCCCCCTACCCTCCTCACTTTCCTCCTTATTCGTCTCCACCCTCCTTCTCTCGGGGTTGTTCCTTCTCTACCCTACTCGTCCACTTGCCTCGGCCCCTGTCCTCTCACTCCATTTCTCTCGCCTATCCTTTCACACACTTGGACGCTTCCTCCCCCTTCCCGATCCAATCTCTTCGGTCCTTCTTCCTCCCTTTTGTTACACCCTCATCGGGGGATCCCCTCCCCTTCCTTGTCTTGTTCGAGGATTTTTACTAAGTTTTCCATCTCCTCCATTTGATGTAGCTCTTCCTCGTTTATGTCTACAGTTCTTCCTACATGGATGCTTCCCTAATTTGCCAGGTTGTCAGCTACCACATTGCCTTTCCTTCGTACATGTGTGGGGAGGATGTAGTCTATCTGTCTGGTTAGTTTGCCAATCTCCTGCACTAGCCATGCGGTTCTCTAACTTCGGCTGATATTCTCCCACTGAGTTCCTTGCTGTAGTTTTTTTACTATTTTGATCGTCATTTTCAAAGTGCCTTCAACCTGCAATTTTTTATATTTCTCTTTTATTTTGATTTCCAACCCTTTTTGCAGGGCGTGAAGCTCTGCTTCATTATTTGTTGTGTTGCCACAATCCATCGCGTAGATTTTGAGTGTCCTCCCCCTGTCATCTCTGAATACTCCTCTTGTCCCCACCTCGCCAGGATTCCCTTTAGCAGCATCGTCGAAGTTTAGTTTGATGAAATCCTTCTGTGGTCTTTTGAATTGGTTTACTTCCTCCTCTTTGTTGGTTTGGTGCTTCCTAGAAGGCTTATGCAGCATGCTTGGTTTTAGGTTCAGGTGGGTCATTATCTTTGCTTCCTTTGGGTTAGCTTTTCATTCCTCCTCGAACCAATTCTCTGTAAGAATAGTATCTCTAATGTTTTGGATTATCTGGTTCCATTTTTATACTTTTTCTCTACCTTTGTCCTTGAAGTTTAGTCTGTTTCTTTCTTTCCGTATATTCCATAGGACAAATCCTAGTGAGAGTCTCCATGCCCGGTTCAGGATCATGTTCTGGTACAGTTTTTTCCTCTAGTTCTCTATTTTTGTTTGCATGTTGTTTGGATTCCTGTCACTAATTTCAAAAATTTGATGGTGTTTTTTCCACAGGTTATTGCTAAAATTGCAAGCATTGGTAAGGTGCTCCATTGTCTCTTACTGTTCTCGATAGAGGACACATATAGATGGGTCTTGCATTCCCTTTTTTTTGCAGTTGGTCCCATGTTGACACTCGCCCATGGCTCAAGATCTAGACAAAGAAGGATATCTTCGGCCATGTTTTTACTTTCCATATGCTTTCCCATTTATTTATTTCTGGATGTCTATTGTGTTCTGCTTTTAATTGGTAGCCTTCTCCTATTGTAAACATTCCTTTGATTCTATGGCCCCATCTTAGGATGTCGGATCCTTCTTTTATCGCTATTTTCCTCGTTGCTATTTCCTTTTCATAAAGCTTCCATTGGGGTATTTCTGGCACTTCTCACCAATCCTGTTGTTGTTTCCACTTTCTCCAGTATCTTTCTAGTTCCAAGCACCAGTAGTTTTGTACTATGTTTCCCCCGTGGAGATTAGTGAATTGGTGGATTTTTGCTAGTTACAGTTGGTTGTTGTGTTTTCCCCTCTATTTCCACACTTCTTCCGAGAAGCTGGCTTTGTCCCCTACTCTGACTTCACAAAAGCTATGGTTATTGATCAGATCCCTATCTGCACTGGCTAGATTCCAAATTGCAAAGCCTTTCTTATCGTTTTGGCTTCTCAACTTTCCTTTGAGGGACCTGGGCATATCATATTTTCTCTCCCATATTTTTTTCTAAAGATCTACCCCTCCCTGTATCCATCTCCACCACAAATTTTCTCCCATTACCTGATTTAGAATGTAGGGATCACGGAGTCCAAGGCCTCCTTCTTTTAGGGATTTGCTTAGCCAGCTCTAGGATAGGAGCGCCTATTTTTTTGCCGTGCTCGGTCCTTGCCATAAGAATTTTTTGAACATGTCTACCATTTTCTGGAAAACTGTTTTAGGGGTCGCTTGGATGGTTATTTGGTATATCAAGATGGACTATAGTACTGATTTTAACAGTATTATGCGACTTGGGATGTTTAGCTTTCTGAATGTCCACTTTTGCATTTTCCGTTGGATCTTTCCCATCAAGGTTTTCCAATTGGCCACTTTGTTTTGCTGGTCATTTAGCTAGATACCTAGATACTTTGTGGGGAAATTCCTTATTCTGAATCCCATGGATCTTGCTAGGAAAGCTTGGGAGGGTGTTGGGGTGTTGAAGAAATAGATATCCGACTTCTCTTTGTTTATCTCTGTCCCACAGGCACTTGTGAAATCTGTGAGAATTTCCATTATGTTTCTAGCTTCCGTGAGTGTTGCTTTTCCGTATAGAATTACGTCATCTACAAATTGCTAGTGGGTTAGTGGAAGGTCATTCCCCCAGAGTCTTAGGCCCGTATATTGCTCGTTGTAGACTTTTGCTTTGATGTATCTTCCTAGACCTTCTACGGCAAGGATAAACAAGAAGGGCAATAACAGGTCACCTTGCCTGGGCCCTCTAGTAGCATTGAAAGCTTCTGTAGGGGATCCATTAAGAAAAATGGAAAAGACTGGAGTGGTTACCATTAACATTACCTAACTTATCCATCTTTCATCGAAGCTGAATGGCTTTAATATTTTTTGGAGATACTCCCAGTTCAGTCTATCGTAGGCTTTGGCGAAATCTAATTTTACCAACATTCCTTTGGATTTTGATTTTTTTAAGGAGTGGATTGCTTCTTGTGCCATCAGTATGCCATTTGTTATTTGTCTGCCTTTGAAAAACCCTAACTACTCTTGAGATATCAAGCTAGGTAGTATGGGTTTCAATCGGTTAACCATTATTGTAGCTAAGATTTTGTATATGACATTGCACAGAGCTATTGGTCGGAACCCTTGTGGTTCTTCTGAGTGCTCTATCTTCGGGATCAGGGCTAGGAATGTTGAGTTCAGGGTTGGGTGAATTCTTTTGGTGCATATGGACTCCTCCACTAGTTTCACTAAGTCTTCACTCATGAAGGTCCAAGTCGCTTGGAAGAATTCTGCAGTAAATCCATCAAGCCCTAGTGCTTTGTTCTTCGCCATATTTTTAATTACCTCTTCCACCTCTTCTTTAGATATTACTCTTAGTAGAGCCAGGTTCTAATCTCTACTAACTAGATTAGGGATATGTTGACTAATTTTGTGAATGTTATCCTCCCTTCTAATATTTGGTTCAATCAAGAGCCCTTTGAAATGTTGAACTAGCAGATTCTCCATTTCTTCCTTTTCAGTGAGCTGATTTCCTTAATAGTCCATTAGGGAGAAGATTTTGTTCTGTTGTCTCCGTTGTACCATTGCTTTATGGAAGAACTTCGTATTTCTTTCTCCTTCTTTTAACCATTGGATTCTTGATTTTTGTTTCGAAAGGATTTCGTCCTCTTGTTTCCTTTCCTCCAATTTTTTTATCAACAGTCCCTCCTCTTCTACAAGCTCTTCACTTCTTCCCTCGTCGATTATTTTATGGTGTATGTGCTTCATCTTTGTCTGAAGCATCTCCTATTCCTTCTATATGTTCCCAAATTCTTCTTTGTTACACTTCTTGATCCTCCCTTTTAGGTATTTTACTCTGAGATGAAAGGTGTGCATTTGGTTTCTTCCTCCTATCACATTCTTAGTCCCTTTCCACCATTCCTTCATTTTATCTATAAAGGTGGTTCCTCTTCGCCAGAAGACCTCAAACCTAAAGGGTCTGTTCTGGTTCTTTTGGTTCATTGCGATTTCGAGTTTAATAGGCCAGTGATGTGACCCTAAACATGAAAGGATTGTTGCTTCATAGAATATATCTTTGCCAATGAAGTGTTTTGTTGCTAAGAATCTGTCTAGCCTAGAGGCTATATGTCTGCTCCCTCCCCTTCTATTGTTCCATGTATATTTTCCATTTATGGTTGGGATGTCTACCAATTTTAGTTCTTCTTGAAGATCCCTGAACCTCTCCATCTCCGGCTCTTCTCTTTGCAAACCTCCTTTTTTCTCCTCTATTGATGTTATCAAATTGAAGTCCCCTGCTATTAGCCAAAGTTTCTCCTCATGGAGTTTTCCTAGCTATTGTATTTGAAGGAGGAAGTTTCCTTTTTCCACTAGAATATGAGGACCATATACTGTAGAGACTACAAACCATTCTCTGTTTCCGATTAGCCGGAATTGCCGTGTGAGGATTCTTTTCATGCCCACTGAGTAATCTAGTGTGATCTCTGTTGGGTTCCACAATATTGCTATGCCTAATCCACTACCTTGCGAATCTATAGTCATGCATTCGTACTTTGGTTTTATTTTATTTAGGATTTCCTTCATTCTCCCTCGTGTGATTTTTGTTTCTTTTATGAGCATGAGTTGAGGTTTTTCTTTTCTTAGCCTATCCACTAAGTGTCTTTGTTTGCCTTTACTATTAAGGCCTCTTATATTTTAGGATGTGATTATTGGTGAGCTCCAGTATTGTAGCAATAATGCTACAACTCCTAGGGCTTCCTGTCTCTTAATCTTATCAACCCGGTAGTTCGTACAAACTTGGAAGCGACGGTGCTGTATGCACAAGTACTAGCTCTTGTCGCAGCTGTCACTTGGTCAGCTGGCACAAGTCCGCTAGGGCTCAAGCCAACTTCTATAGGCTCTCAGAAGAAGCTTGTTAAATGATGGACGAAAGCTAGCTCAAAGAAGACTAATCTACTTGGCAAAACTGAACTGAAAGCAAATCAAAACATGGAAACCCTAGGAAACCCTAATTTAACTAGTCTAACCTCTATGGTGCAAAGAATGTGAAGGAAACTTCTACCAATGATGCCATTACTTCTAACAAGTGCAAATGCATGAATCTAATCTACTTGCATCTTAAAAGACATGTTTTTGTATTTTTTCTTTAAGTGGATGGAGTGATTGTGATTTTGTGCTTATTAGGGTTTGGTTGTGCAGATGTGATGTGGAAGGAAGGAAAGCTTGGGAAAGGTTGGGGAGGCTAGGAGAGGTTCCCAGAGATCCTTAGCATCATTCCACAGAGGTTCCTCACGTTCAGAGGCTCAGCAACCGAGTGAGTGGCCTCCTACAGGATGTCTGCAGGGGATTCTACAGGAAACGTAGGGGTTTCCACAGGAAGTCTACAAATTGCTACAGGATTACCTACCGTGGGTGTTTGAAGTGATGGAGGAATGATGGAATGGTAGGGGGAGATGTGCAAGGTAGGAATAAAGCTGGTGATGGCTCAGGAGTGGAGAAGTAGGATGGAGAACAAGTGTATGAAGTGGGTTGATGGATGAAAGGTTATAACAACGAAATGTCTAAAGAATGAAGTTACGTGAGGAGTGGAGGAGTTTGGGAAATACCAGAGTGGAGCAGAGGTCAAGGATGTGGTTGTATGCGTGATCAAGATGAAGAAGAAGGTAATAGAACGATGAAAAGCAGTGTAAATGAAACAAATGGCTTATGACTGTCACCAAGATGAAAATTCATTAACCTAAGCTACCTGAACTCAATGAACAACAATATAAAGTGTGTAGAGGAATGTGCATGAAGCGGTGATGAAGGTGTATGGTGCAAGAGTGAAGTGCATGGAAAGATCTATCATAAATGAGACTATGTTGCAGCATGTATAAAGTGACGAACTGCGTATTTTTGTGGCTGGTATAGGCTGCACTCCAATCTCCAAACAGAGATGGCAGTGGAGACTTCCTCAACCTTTTTTTCTAGAGCTCCAATGTATTATCAACCTGCTAATCTAACTAAACAACCGAAAGCATTTCAACCATAAGCTAAACTCATTCAATCTCATAAAACCTAACTCAGCAAACCTGTAATTTCGAATTGCATGGTAAAGCAATGAACTAAAGTGCTGGAACGAAATGCAAACACATTACAACACTGAGGAGATCTATTTCTCTCAGGTTGGGCCCTAACTTGAGAGCTATAGCTCCTTGAGAAAACTCAGAACTAGATCAAAATCTGCCTTCTTTATTCATAATCTGATGTCATGCCAAATTGGCTTACAAAAAGAAACAAAGACTGAGCTCTAGCTCGTACTATCCAATTACAAGAGTAATGCCAAGGTTCAAAAAGCTTCTATCCAAGGCTACGACCTCAGTATTTATGCAAAAACGATCATCCAACAGGTGTCCTTGATTTTAGGAGCTCGGCTGTCCAACTGAAGTTTAACTGCTGATCCTGTAGGACAGTCATAACTACTGTTCCTGTAGAACAGTTATAATTGTTGTTCCTGTAGAACAGCTGGCTGCTTCTAAGCTCGGTGGGGAGATGGATTGGAGCTCGGAGTTCTTGGTGGGAATCACAAGGAAGGTCCCCAAGACCGTGGACATCCTCTCCTAAAAACCAGCAGTGCCACCTCATTGTCTCCTTGTCTCCTTTTTCGTTGTCTTTTTCTCCCTTTTAATGCCAAAAACCTGAAATCACCATGCATTAGTCACGTAGATAAAATGTCTACCCTTCTTCCTACAAACAACACGAATAAACTAAGAAATGCATGCATAAGCAGTAAAAAGTGAATGGTTTGAGCAAAGCAAGTAGGCCAAATGAGCCCAAATTATACCAAAAATTGGGGCTCATCATCACCCCCCAGCTAAACTATTTGCTCATCCTTGAGAAACTTAGTCCAAGTCCTCATCTTTCATTACTTTCACTGCTTCTCTTGCATCCCAAGGCTCTGTGGTAGGGTCCTCTCTGTAGATGTGAAACCCTGCTTTTCTGTTTACCTCTTCCCATTGTTGACTGTCATCTTCCTTTGTATTTCGTTCAGTCAATCCTAGCAATAGTGGTGGGCTGAGTTTAAGGCCAATCCAGCTGGCCTGGAGGCTTTGCATGGACTTCTTGTAAAGGTCAACCCTTGCCAAAGCTTCTCTCATCCGGATGGGGGTATGGTACTCTCGGATTTTCAAGTTGTGGGCCATGGTATTCCATCTACGTGCACAAGCCTGGGCATCACTTTCTCCCAACAACCTTTCCATGTCTTCAAAGTGAGCTATGGCCTGGGCTTGTTGGTCCATAAACCTCAAGGAAGCTGTGGGATCTGTAGCCAACTATTGGTGGGTTGAGATGAGTGCCACCGGGTCCTCTAGTTCCGGCCTAATGAACAGTGGTTCGCTCACTTCTCGGTTCATGACCGATTTTGCTTTAGCTGCTCTTTGATCTTCATGGTTTAACCATGAGGCGAGGGCCATCAATTGCATATCACCCAAGGCAATGTTGGGATCCCATGAGACTTCATTAGGCAAAGCCCAGTTGTGGAGGTAAAACTCTGCCAATTTGGCTTTGTCTTCTGCCGAACTAGTAGTGCATAATTCAGAAAATTGTTGTGGGTTTTGGATGTGTGCAATACCTCCTTGGGCCAAGGTTTTTATTTGGAACTGAAGCCATTGATCCTTCAAAAACAATCCATAGGATTTTGCGGGCGTTCTGCACTGAATTGCTTCCATGGCCCAACTGGCCATGCAGGCCAATTGTGCTTCCTCTTGTTGCAGCTGTTCCTTTAAGGCTTGCACTTCAATTCTTGTCTGCTGTTATGCTTCCTGTAGAAGTGTCATTGGCTCTTCAAGACTGGTGGTCAGCTCCTTTTTGCCTTCTTGTTCATTTGTGATGTCCTTGGAGGATGTTCCTGCCCCTGCCTTTAGTTCTTGTAGCTGCAACCGTAACTTCTGATTTTCTTCCTGTAGAAGCGCCTGCTGGCAACTAGCCACATGTTTAGCCATGGTGAATTCACTCCTGACCTCCCTGAGTTGATCCTGTAGAGGGCCTATGTCCGCCACCCCCTTTGATTTGGCGATTTGCATCCATGTGTGGGAACAAACTCTTTCTTTCTCTAATTCAAAAAATAGAGGTACAGTAAATTTCTGTGGTATAATATGAATTCAGATTGGGCGAAGGGCTAGGTTCTGGTATATGTTCTCTTGCTGTTTCTTCAGGCAGTTTTGCCTCATCCTCCCTTGGTGATGAGGGCCCTTCTTCTTCCCTCTTCTCTGTTTCCTGTAGCCGGGCCAGAGTATCCTGTAGAACATTTTCAGCTTCCTGTAGCTGAGTTTGTTCTAACTTCTCTTGCCATGTATTCTTCTTTGGACTCCCCTTCTCGTAGGTAACTGTGATCCTGGAGGGTGATTTTTCCTTGGGAGAAGCAGGTGTATCTTCGATGACAATCGGGCTGCTGGATTGAGGTGGTGGCTTGCCCGTTTTTATCCTAACGCTTCTCCGAGCTTTAAAGTATAGAGGGGTCTCCCTCTTCCTCTTGTCTTTTTGCTTAGGTGGCGTGCTGAGGCCAGCTAATACCGCTGCTGCTTCCCGTGCCAGAATATCCACCTTCTTCTCTTTGGGTTTTACCTTTTTGGGGCTTCCTGTAGAAGCCTGTTTTTGCAATTTCGGGCTTCCTGTAGAAGCCTGTGTCTTAATGGTTTGTGGGCTTCCTGTAGAAGCCTTGGTCTTTGCTTTTGGGCTTCCTGTAGAAGCCTGCTTCTCACTGATCTTCGGGCTTCCTGTAGAAGCCTGTTTTTCACTGATTTTTGGGCTTCCTGTAGAAGCCTGAGTTTGTGTTTTCGGGCTTCCTATAGAAGCCTGTTTTTGCTTTCCTGTAGACACAAGTGTCTCCACTTATGCTTGCTTGCCTGCTTGAGTCTTGCTTTTTGCTTTGGGTGCAGGTGTTGTTGAGGTACTTGGGCTGACGTGGGCCACCTCTGCTTTGTCCATCCTGCTCTCCATCCTCTTTTCCCTTGCTGACAGGATAGGTGTGCCACCTTTTTCTTGGTCCTTCTCTTCCTCATGCTTCTTCCTTTGTTCTTCGGCCACTGCTTCGTGTTCCTCACTGCTAGAGGAACCCGTTTCTTCGATCAGCATTTTAATATCCCCATCTTTGGTCAAATTGCGGAAGGATTCCCATGAGAGGGGGACCTTATACGAGTGCAATGCATCTTCCACAAGCAGCTTTATTAACCCATGGTGGGCTATCTGATCAGGTATGCCCTCTCTTAGCTTTGTAGCACACTCCATTAGGGACTGCAGGAGATAATAAGGGATGCTCAGTTTTTTCTCTACAGGAAGGTCAATTCGGTGCCTCAACTCAGTGAGTAGCCGAAAGTGATATGCATACACGATGCTGAACCGGCCTTCACAAGTAATATATTTCATGATTTTCAAACTGACTTCATTCCAAGGTGGTGATAGGCTTGTTCTTCTCACCCCATTTTTATCCTCCGAGAATTCTTCCTCAGGTGGAAAGAATTCCTTCTTTGCCTGCTGACTCAGCTTTCTCTCCTCTTTATCCCACGGCAGACCCATAGGAAGTTCTGTGATCCGACTGATATGTTCTAGGGTGAGTTTGAGGCTTAGACCTCTGAAGTTTACTGTGGCCAGTGTCTGGGATTTAGGCTTCAAAGCCTGCAAGAATTCCTCGGCTACTTCATCATCGTAACCCTGCAGCTTATCACAAAAAGGCATCCATTGTGCTCTGGTGAAGAGCTCTACCACTGCCGGGTTTCTCCTTAGTTTAGTTGAATCCGTGGGCTCTCGTCTTATAAACCCACCCGGCATGATGAACACGGTCGTTTTAACAAAAGGTGGCAGATGCAAAAGGGATTTGGTCTATGAAGACAGAGCATGCACATACAAAATTTCAACACAGACTACTCATACCAACATCCTGTAGAATGGTAGCAACGGCACAGCAAACAACAATTCCACCAATATCTTTATAACACGACCGTGGACGATGGTCTTGCCACTTCTAATAACCAGTTACATTAAGAGTTCAGGGTTACCTCCTTAATTGGCCACCTTTTTTCGCGAGGCACCCGCTTTCCTGTAGATGTCTGCGTTCCTGTAGACTGCGTTCCTGTAGAACTGTGCTCCTGTAGAACTGCGTTCCTGTAGAACTGCGTTCCTGTAGAAGCCGTGTGCAATTCTCGGGGAGGACTGTAGTTGGCCGCGCTCACGGTGTGCTTGACCAGCGTTCTGGTAGCCAACAACTCGGCGTATCAAAGTGCAGAGGAGATCAGAATAGCTATCCGAGTTGAAGTGTTTGGCTGATAAATGCATGCGCACGATTTAGCCGATTGGATTTTGAATCGGCGCAATCCGTGGCGCGGGGGATGAGCTGTCCCCGCCGAACCATTGGGCGACGTCATCCATCCTCCGCCTGCGTATTCACTTGCTGCTGCATTCATTCCCACAGATTTACCGCCGCCTTTCCTGTTAAACTCATGCTTCTAACGAGAGTGTTCCCATGTGAATGCCGTTCATTCTCTTTGTCGTGTCCGCCACCCAAACATCCAGTTACACTTTAACTAGCCGACGTGGCCAGTCGACTGGCCATACGGCCGCTCAACCATTCAATTTTACGCTTTGCAAACAATTTCAAAGTTAGATTCATGCGATTTGACGGAAGGAAGGGTGGAGACACTTACCTGCGCGGCTGCACACGATTTTTCCAGTTCTCGGACGATGGTGAGCGGATCTACCTGCTGCGTGCGACTTACACAGACCCGGAAGCTCGTGGTTACAGGCTGCTGACGCTGGAGTGGGTGGTTTTGCTTGCATGCGCCTGCGTTTCATTTCGAATGGCGGTTCTGTAGAAAATCCACTCGAGCAGGTTGAACTGCTACAGGATCCCCGCGAGGGGTCTCGTAACAGTCCTTTCTCCTTGGGTGCATGCTGCACGATGGCGGTTCTGGCTTCTCGATCACAATCCCGGAGCTCTTGATGCATGTGGTATGAGATCCCATCATTTGTTAATCTTTGGAAATGGCTTTCCCGCGAGAACTCATCGATTTTCTTTGTTTGTGTAGGGACTTGGCCGCATGTCGACACGGGTGGTGGAGCATGGTGACAGCAATGTGCAAGGATGCCAACAGAGGCTTGCATGCATCCAAACCCATCCATGGTCACGAAATCTCTTTTTAAGATGAATTCTGGCCGTCCAAAACTCCTACAGGAAGTTCCCTGTAGACACAGAGCTTCCTGTAGAAAGTTCGGCCTTCCTGTAGAAAGTCTGCACTTTCCTGTAGAAAATTCGCGCCTTCCTGTAGAAAGACTACGCCCTCCTGTAGAAAGACTGCGCCTTCCTGTAGAAAGACAGCAGCTTCCTGTAGAAGATTCAAACCATGATAAAATTGCACATACCTTGAAAAAAACATGGGTGCTCTTAGAGGAGGTACTGATGAGGTTCCTTGACAGCATGATAAGGACCCTTGGCTGTGAGTTGAAGGGCTTCCTCTTCTCCATAGAGCATCTGCAACCTGCATGCAATTTCTACCATATTTTGCTTATTGTTTTTTTTTCTTTTTTTTTCTTCTTCTTTTTTTTTTTTTGAAAGATGACAGGGGCGCCTCAAAGAGGTTTTCACCCATGCCATCTGCCCTGAGTGCCTCAGAGAGGTTTTCACTCAAGGATCTTTTCACCTTTTCTCTTTTTTTTTTTTTTTTTTTTAAACAAAAGCAATAGGAGCGCCTCAATGAGGTTTTCACCCCTACTACCTGCCTTGGGCACCTCAGAGAGGTTTTCACCCAAAGATCTTTATTTCTTTTTTCTTTTTTCTTTTTTTCCTTTTTTTTTTTTTTTTTTTTTTTTTTTTTTTTTTCAGATATTTTTTCAGGGTGTGCCAGAGGCAGAGGCAGAACCCTTCTCTATGACCAATATAGATTTCTCCATAGTTTTGATAAACTTTTGTCTTGAGAGAGGTCTCCTGTAGATCTTCAATCGATGCCCATTGACAAGCATGGGAATGGCTTCCTCATCAATGGTTCGAATGAGGACAGATCCATTGTCATGGCATTTCTCCACTGTATATGGTCCTAGCCATCTGGTTCTCAGTTTCCCTTTGAAATCTTTGTATCTGGAATCATACAACAAAGCCCAATCTCCCGGCTGAAATTGCTTGTCATGGAGATGTTGGTCATGCCACACCTTCCTCTGAAGTTGAACCACTTCTGAGTGAAGGATGGCCTGCATGCGGTGCTCGTCCAGGCCATTCAGCTGCAACAGCCTTTCTTGTTGAGCATGGCTGAGATCTAGGTCCAGCTGAGCTGCCATCCTCAAGGTGTTGTATTCAAACTCAATGGACAGCAAAGCTTTCTTCCCATAGACCAGCTCATATGGTGTGAAACCGGTGGTGGTCTTCCAAGTGGTGTTGTAGGCCCATGTGGCTTCTACCAGGCGATCTGCCCAGTCCTTTCTGCTACTGCTCACCACTTTAGTCAAGATCCCTTCTAATGCTCTATTGGTGACTTCCACCTGCCCATTTTCTTGAGGGTGATAAGGGGTGGAAGTCCTGTGCTTGATCTTGTGATGAGCTAGGAGATCTTCAACCAGGTTGGAGGTGAACTGGCTCCCTTGATCGGTGACCAGTTCTCTTGGATAGCCAAACTTATAGAAGATGTTCTCTCTTAGGAACTCGGCCACCTTTTCTTCTGTTGCTGCTTTGATTGCTTTGGTCTCTGCCCACTTTGTCAAATAGTCAGTACACATAATGATGTAAGTCCTTTGCCTCGAAGAGGGGTTGATTGGGCCCACAAAGTCCATGCCCCACTTCTCAAATGGCTCAAGAGTCACTTGAGGTTGGAGAGGCATCTCATCCCTTTGGGTCGGTTTCCCCATTCCCATTCTTTGGCATTGGTCACACTGACTGACATATCTTCTGACATCTTGATGAAGTGTGGGCCAATAGTAGCCTGCCTGCAGGATCTTGAAGGCAATTCTCTTTGCTGCAAAATGCCCTCCACAAGGCCCATCATGACAAGTGAGGAGGATATCAAAGACTTCCTCCTCCCTTACACAACGCCTTAAGATCTGATCGGGGCCAAGCTTGAACAGATTGCCCCCGATCCAAGTGAATGAGAACTTTTTCTGATGATTCTGCTCTTCTCTCTGGAAGATAGGTGTGGAGGGAACTGTGTTGAAACAAGATAGTTTGCTATAACAGCAAACCATGGAGAGAGTACTGAAATAGCAAACAGATGTTCATCAGGCATCTGATCGTCCACTGTTCCATCCTCATCTGCAGACAAATCCAATCTAGATAAAAAGTCAGCAACAACATTTTCTCTACCTGGTTTATCAACAATGGTTAGATCAAACTGCTGCAATAAAAGTAACCATCTAATAATACGAGCATTCACATCTGGTTTATTCATCAAATATCTAATAGCAGCATGGTCAGTATGTACAAAGGTCTGGTAACCAGTAATATAATGTCGGAACTTGTTCAATGCATGGACCACAGCCAAGAATTCTTTCTCGGTTACAGTGTAATTCAGCTCAGCTTTGGACAAGTTTTTGCTAACAAAGTAAATGGCATATGGAAGTTTCTGCTCAACTTGTCCTAAAGCTGCACCTACGGCTTTGTTCGAGGCATCAGTGTGGATGTGGAAAGGTAGGGCCCAGTTTGGACCTCTCAGGATTGGGGCTGACACCAACTTGTCCTTCAATTCATTTAAAGCCCTTTGACAATCGTCAGTCCATTTAAACTCCACATCTTTTGCCAACAGACCAAACAATGGCGAGGCTAGCTTGCTGAAATCTTTAATGAATCTCCGGTAGTATCCTGCTAATCCCAAGAAACTCCGGACATCCCTTACTTTTTGAGGAGGTGGAACCCTCTTGATGAGAGCAATTTTGTTAGGATCCACCTGCAATCCTTGGGAAGAAATGGTATGGCCTAGCACGGTCCCCTCAGTCATTAGGAATTCACATTTTTCAGGACTAAGGGACAAGTTCATCTCGGTGCATTTGGTTAGGACTTTCCCCAGGTTGGACAATGCTTCCTGGAAGTTGGCCCCATAAGGAGTAAAGTCATCCATGTATATTTCTACTGCATCATGGACTAGCTCTGAGAAGATGCTCAGGACAGCTCTCTGAAAGGTAGCAGGAGCATTGCATAGCCCAAAGGGAAGGACTCGATAGGCAAAGGTACCCCAAGGACAAGTGAAGGTGGTCTTATCTTGGTCTTCCGGGCTGATTTGGATTTGATTGTACCCGCTAAACCCATCCAGGAAAGAGAAGAACTTCTTTCCTGCCAGTCCATCCAACACTTGATCTATGAAAGGTAGAGGGAAATGGTCCTTCTTGGTAGCTTTGTTCAGTTCTCGGTAGTCCACACAAATTCTCCATTTCCCATTTTTCTTGGGAACCAACACTAGAGGGGACACCCATTCACTATCTGAGATGGGGTAGATGAATCCGACATCCAACAGTTTCTGCAATTCTTCCTTGACAATGTCTTTAAGGGTTGGATTCATTCTCCTCTGAGGTTGCCTAACCGGTTTACAATCCTCTTTGATGTATATATGATGGGTACAGATCGAAGGATGGACTCCTTTCATTTCCTTATAGCTCCAAGCAAAAGCATCTAGGTGGTTGGCCAACAGACTACACAGCTCCTTTTCCTGGGAAGGAGATAGGGAGGAGCTGATCTTCAATGCTTTCTCAGGGCCGAACTCCACATTCTTGACTCTGGGAGTAACAGGGTTGGTTGTACAGAGATCCACTAAGGTGCTAGCTTGGGCATCCTCCACCAATTCCTCTAAGGGTAGTGCACTGGAAGGTGGATTCTGGATCAAGGTATCGATCAAGTCATCCTCAGTTGGAGGGTCTTTTCTAGTGGTATCTAAGGTGCACAGAGGTGCTGAGTACACCTCGTCTTCTTCTCCTTCTTCCAACCAGAGTGGTAAATCATGCTCTAAAGAAGGTTGGGCAGGAGGGTATAGGACTAGCTGCTTGGACATGGGACCATTTTTGATGGTCATGTTTCCTGCCCGACAACTTATGTAAGCATCTGCAGTAGCTAACCAAGGCCTTCCCAAAATGAGAGGATATCCAGTAAGCTTGGCCTTTGGTTACAGAACCAGGAAGTCTGCAGGGTATTCCCAAGAATCAATGGAGACCATGACATCCTCCACAATCCCTTCGGGAGTCACGGTGGAGCGATCTGCTAATTGCAGTACTGTCGAGGTCTTCCTCAATGAACCCTGAAGATTGAGTTTAAGCATGGTATCCCTGGTCATCACATTGATGGCCGCCCCCAGATCAATCAAGGTGTGGGGGATAATGGTGCCATTGATGTGAACATCTACTACAGGACTTCCAGGATCTAGGTACTTTGGGCAGATGACTTGTCCTAGCATAAGGTCAGACAATTGTCCTATGACATTGATAGTTGAGGCATCTTTCTTCCGTCTGCCTAGGTGTTTGAAACACTTCTCCTTAATCAGCTTGTTATATATTGGCACATCCTTGATGGCTTGGAGAAGTGGGATTTTTACACACAACTGCTTGAGCTCACCCAAAAGCTCATCTTCTTCTGGGTTAGGTTGTGTGGTGGCTGTTAGTCTCTCAGGAAAGGGTGGAATAGCCTTTGGTTCACTTTCCTGTTTATCTTCCTCATCCTCTGGGGGAGGAGGTTGGCGATCTGGTAGAGTCTTTCCAGATCGAAGGTTGATCTCCTGGATCTCCACAGCATAGGTAGGGCATGAGGTTTCCCCAGTGTATACCTGCTGGGCCTGTCTATTGTTGGGGTTCGGGTTCGGTTGAGCAGGCATTTGAGGTTGCCTTGGAGGAGCAGGAGGTAATGGTTGAGGTTGAACTGGTGGTGGAGGCAAAATGGCAGGAGGAGTGTTGTATTGGGGCCTCCACCCCGACTGAGGTGCATTCCATTGAGGCTGTGGCTAGGTATGTGAGTGATATGGATGAGAAGTAGGTTGATTGGGGTACTGAGGTGGATAAGACCATGGAGGAGGCATGGACCATGAAGGATGAGCAGGGGGACCCCAGGAAGGCATAGGAGTTGACTGGTTGGGGTTGTAATAAGCTTGAGATGCCCCTTGCATCCCCTGCTGATAAGGTCTAGATCCTTGTGGCCTCCTTTGGTTGAGGTAATAGAGAGGCTCTGTGGGAGCTTCGGTCCCTTGGTACATGGCTTTAAACCTAGGTAAGGTTGGACACTGATTTGTGGGATGGTCCTCCTCACAAACGAAACACACTTCAACCGAATGCAATGGACATTCGTTCTTAGGGTGCCTCCTTGTGCACCTAGGACAGAAGACAGCCAAGGCTCTCTCAGCCTCTTCTTTCTTTTGCTGAATCCTGAATTTATCAAGCTGCATGGCAATAGGTTGTCTTACCTCACTCTTAAGATCTTCTAATTGGTTTGCAAGTTCATGTTTGGAGAAAGGGACACTAGTTGAGAGGTGGGTTCCTCTACCTCGTTTCCGAGCTGCCCTGGAGTGGTTTCTAAACACAGTCTTGATGTCCTCATAAGGCAGTTGGTAAATGTCCCCCCCAGCTAACATGTGAAGGGTATCTAAGAGGTCTTCAGGGACTCCTCGGAGTAGGACCAACTTGAGGGATTCAGGGTCAAGTGTGCACCTGGCCCGCTTATAGCTTAGTTGGAACCTCTCCTCATAATCCTCTAAGGACTCATCATTTCCCATGGACATCCGAAAGATTTCCCCCTTTGTTTCCTTGGATCTACAGTAATCCCGGTACTTGGTGTTGAAAGCTTGCTGCATCTGAGCCCAAGTAGTGATACTATTCCCAGGTAAACCCATGAGCCAGCATAGTGCTGCATCCTTGAGAGTGGAAGGGAAAAGTTTCAACTTTTGCTCATCTTCAGTATAGTCATAGGTTCTACAAAGGACAACAAACTCAAACAGGAAGGTATCTGGATCTTCAGTGGTCAACCCATGGAAGTGAGGTAAGGCAGAGGGGCTAATGTTTTTCATTTTCATCTCTCCATTGGTCTCTCGGATGGGGAAGGCACCTTCTATTCTCTCATCTTCTCTTCTATTATCAGCCATAGCTTCAAATGGAGTAGTCTCTAACTCTTCTTCTACTATAGGATCTTTGGATATCTCAGGATGTTCACCTATAGGTTCTTCTGGGTCACTGTCACCAAAGAGGAGAGAAGGGTGACTCAGTGATGTGGTGGGGGTGTTTGGTAGGAATTTGCCTGATCTATCTCGGTTCCTACGAGGCATGAAATGGAAAAGACTTTCTTTTTTCTCTTTGATTGCTTTTGCTTTGCTTTTCTTTTGGTACCTGCAAAACTGAGATAAATTGATCTACAACTATCTATGAAAGATGCAAAATTAACTGAAAGCAGGAAAGGACTAATCTACTTTGCTCAAATGAAATTGCAGGAATGGAAATGCTAGTCTACGCTTGCAGAAAGGAAATGCTAATCTATGAAAGCAGGAAATGCTAATCTATGAAAGCAGGAAAGGCTAATCTATGAAAGCAGGAAATGCTAATCTATGAAAGCATGCTAGTCTACGCTTGCAGAAAGGAAATGCTAATCTATGAAAGCAGGAAATGCTAATCTATGAAAGCAGGAAATGCTAATCTATGAAAGCAGGAAAGGCTAATCTATGAAAGCAGGAAATGCTAATCTATGAAAGCAGGAAAGGCTAATCTATGAAAGCAGGAAATGCTAATCTATGAAAGCAGGAAATGCTATGCTACTTTTGCAGAATGGAAATGAAGTAAACTACCAGCAGAAGGTAAGAGCAAGAAAGTAGAAGAAAAGCAACAATTGCTAATACTCTGACGCTTCCCCGGCAACGGTGCCAAAAAGATGGTGAGCTCCAGTATTGTAGCAATAATGCTACAACTCCTGGGGCTTCCTGTCTCTTAATCTTATCAACCCGGTAGTTCGTACAAACTTGGAAGCGATGGTGTTGTATGCACAAGTACTAGCTCTTGTCGCAGCTGTCACTTGGTCAGCTGGCACAAGTCCGCTAGGGCTCAAGCCAAATTCTATAGGCTCTCAGAAGAAGCTTGTTAAATGATGGACGAAAGCTAGCTCAAAGAAGACTAATCTACGTGGCAAAACTGAACTGAAAGCAAATCAAAACATGGAAACCCTAGGAAACCCTAATTTAACTAGTCTAACCTCCATGGTGCAAAGAATGTGAAGGAAACTTCTACCAATGATGCCATTACTTCTAACAAGTGCAAATGCATGAATCTAATCTACTTGCATCTTAAAAGACATGTTTTTGTATTTTTTCTTTAAGTGGATGGAGTGATTGTGATTTTGTGCTTATTAGGGTTTGGTTGTGCAGATGTGATGTGGAAGGAAGGAAAGCTTGGGAAAGGTTGGGGAGGCTAGGAGAGGTTCCCAGAGATCCTTAGCATCAGTCCACAGAGGTTCCTCATGTTCAGAGGCTCAGCAACAGAGTGAGTGGCCTCCTACAGGATGTCTGCAGGGGATTCTACAGGAAACGCAGGGGTTTCTACAGGAAGTCTACAAATTGCTACCGGATGACCTACCGTGGGTGTTTGAAGTGATGGAGGAATGATGGAATGGTAGGGGGAGATGTGCAAGGTAGGAATAAAGCTGGTGATGGCTCAGGAGTGGAGAAGTAGGATGGAGAACAAGTGTATGAAGTGGGTTGATGGATGAAAGGTTATAACAACGAAATGTCTAAAGAATGAAGTTACGTGAGGAGTGGAGGAGTTTGGGAAATACCAGAGCAGAGCAGAGGTCAAGGATGTGGTTGTATGCGTGATCAAGACGAAGAAGAAGGTAATAGAACGATGAAAAGCAGTGTAAATGAAACAAATGGCTTATGACTGTCACCAAGATGAAAATTCATTAACCTAAGCTACCTGAACTCAATGAACAGCAATATAAAGCGTGTAGAGGAATGTGCATGAAGCGGTGATGAAGGTGTATGGTGCAAGAGTGAAGTGCATGGAAAGATCTATCATAAACGAGACTATGTTGCAGCATGTATAAAGTGAAGAACTGCGTATTTTTGTGGCTGGTATAGGCTGCACTCCAATCTCCAAACAGAGATGGCAGTGGAGACTTCCTCAACCTTTTTTGCTGGAGCTCCAATGTATTATCAACCTGCTAATCTAACTAAACAACCGAAAGCATTTCAACCATAAGCTAAACTCATTCAATCTCATAAAACCTAACTCAACAAACCTGTAATTTCGAATTGCATGGTAAAGCAATGAACTAAAGTGCTGGAACGAAATGCAAACACATTACAACACTGAGGAGATCTATTGCTCTCAGGTTGGGCCCTAACCTGGGAGCTATAGCTCCTTGAGAAAACTCAGAACTAGATCAAAATCTGCCTTCTTTATTCATAATCTGATGTCATGCCAAATTGGCTTACAAAAAGAAACAAAGACTGAGCTCTAGCTCGTACTATCCAATTACAAGAGTAATGCCAAGGTTCAAAAAGCTTCTATCCAAGGCTACGGCCTCAGTATTTATGCAAAAACGATCATCCAACAGGTGTCCTTGATTTCAGGAGCTCGGCTGTCCAACTGAAGTTTAACTGCTGATCCTGTAGGACAGTCATAACTACTGTTCCTGTAGAACAGTTATAACTGTTGTTCCTGTAGAATAGTTGGCTGTTTCTAAGCTCGGTGGGGAGATGGATTGGAGCTCGGAGTTCTTGGTGGGAATCACGAGGAAGGTCCCCAAGACCATGGACATCCTCTCCTAAAAACCAGCAGTGCCACCTCATTGTCTCCTTGTCTCCTTTTTCGTTGTCTTTTTCTCCCTTTTAATGCCAAAAACCTGAAATCACCATGCATTAGTCACGTAGATAAAATGTCTACCCTTCTTCCTACAAACAACACGAATAAACTAAGAAATGCATGCATAAGCAGTAAAAAGTGAATGGTTTGAGCAAAGCAAGTAGGCCAAATGAGCCCAAATTATACCAAAAATTGGGGCTCATCAATTATCATTGGGTTACTTGGTTAATTTGGTGGAATACTGCCGATAGCAGTACTACCCTCCCTCTATTCACTAGCATTTCTACCATAATTTGTATAGATTCCTGTAGGTTTCTTCGGCCTCTTTTCTTTCTGCCTTTCGTTTTGTTAGGGTAGTCTTGGGTGCTATCTTGTTGGAGCCCAAGTTGTTGTGCCATCTCCACCTTCCCCTACTCGTGTTTAACTTAATACTGTTGGAATGTTTCTGTGTATAATAGTTTTTGGTCTTATGGAATGAATTGCTCATTTAGATGTCTCCATTCATGCAATAGTTTTCTTAGCACCTCTTCTTCCATGCTTAGTTCTTCTCCCCTACTTGTATCTATTTCCATTGTAGTGTTATCCATCTTCTGCCTGTCTTCCTTCTCCTCCTTCTCTCTTAGCTCACTTTGGGCTTTCCTCTTAGGTTTTAGTTTGCCTTGGCTCGAGCTACTTTTCTTTCCTTTTTCTCCATGATAGTCCATTGTTTGGACCTCGTTGTTTTCTTCTTCTTCTTCTTGTAGTACTTCAAAGTTGTTTGTTCTCCTAGGCTTGTTGTTTTTTTCCCCACTCGTATTCTCTCTTGCTTGTTTTCTTTTGCTTTTTACTTCTTGAAACCTCTCTTTGTCTTCTTTATTTTTTCTCTATTGTGTTGTGTTTATGCGTGTACTTTATCTTTATAGATATTAAAATAATAGAATAAAATTATTATATTTTATTAATATATAAATTAATAATTAAATTATAAGTGAATTTAAAATATTATAATAAAAATTATAAATTAATAATTTTAATATTATTAATCTCAATAATTATAATAATAATAATAATAATACCCTCAACACATTATTGTTGTTATTATAGTTGATAGCAATATCAATTTCAAAGGGTATCCAATTATAAAGAGTAATATCTATATATAAAAGAACCACAACCCTAATACAGAGTTAATCATTTGTGATAGAGATAACCTTAAAATAAAATCATAATTTAAAATTTTGAAAATTTTCCAACCTAATTTCAATATAAACCAAATCTTTAAGTAATTATAATGATAATTAACGGCCACTCAAACAAAAATAAAACCTAAAAAAAAATAAAAATAAAAATAAATACATAAAATAGCTGTATATTTGTTATATTGCTTTTATTAACTTTCATCATTATTATTGCGACGAACGGTTTACAGTTTAAATTGAAATTGTTTTCTCCTCTGTATGTGTTACAATTGCTGGACTTATCGCCTTCCAAGGACATTGAAGAGATTGGTGAAGCGCTTTGGAGGAGGTGCCAGGCTATGCCCAGGAATGCATCTAGCAAAGATGGAGCTGGCCCTCTTCCTTCATAACTTTGTCACCAAATTTAGGTTTTCGTTTTGTTTTTTTGAATATTTTAAAATTTGATGGTTTTTGTTCTGGTTTTTTAGAATATTTTAAAATTTGATGGTTTTTGTTCTCGTTTTTTTAGAATAGTTTAAAATTTGATAAATAAGATATAGTAATTGACTCGACTGTTTTAATTTTGTGAAATTTCATAATATTTCTAAAATTTACAATCTAACTAAATAATTGGTCTAACTCTGAATATAAATAATTGATCCAACTCTGAATTTCTTTATAGTTCATCACACCTGAACCATTAGTTAAATCTGCTAAAATTGTGTTTTATATTTACTTAATGCAGATGGGAGGCACTGCAGGATGATAAATTCTCCTACTTCCCTTGCAGGATGATAAATTCTCCTACTTCCCTTTTGCTTGCTTGGTCAAAGGCCTCCCAATCCCTCTGCATCTTTTTGCTTGGTCAAAGGCCTCCCAATCCCTCTGCATCTTCGAGAGTGACTGGACGATTAATGTCATTAATGTGGATTTCATTTATGTAATATAAAAACTAAATAGGATAAAATAATTGTCATGATGTGGACAGTGGTTTCCATCTAGCTGGCATAGGTTAGTGTGGGTAGATTTTAGAGAAATTTATATAGGAGTTGTTTTTATGTAATTTTTTGGATTTTTTGGTATAGGGATCTTGTGAAAAAATCTGAAGTGAAATTTTAATTTGTGTTATTTAAACTAGTTTTTTGACTATATGTGGATTGAGTGTCTTGGAAAATCTTTAGGACAGTTAGATTGTACATGATTACACATCAAATCTTTGATTTCAAAAAATTAAAAAATTAAATAAAAAAAAATCCATCATAAAAACTTCCAAAAAATCACACTAAAAACAACTGTAATTTATATATAACTTTCTTTATGTATCAAATAGTTAGTAGGGATTATCTTTATCTTTGATTTCAATGAATGTATGGATCATGAAGATTATTGTTAATTGAAAGTATATGCTTATAAATTAATGTTAAAAAGAAATTTCTGAGTCATATATTTCCATTTATAAATTATTTTCATGTAATTGCAAGGTTGTATTGATAAAAATATTGTTTATTAATATTAATATAGAAAAATTTCTAATTCACTCATAATTTTATCCACTAAAGTGCCCTATCACGCATTGGTAGTTCATATCTAGCTCTAAGAGTAATAAAGAAGTAGCCCATGTATTCAGGGCGTTAAGTTCTTGGGTATAGTTGTGTGAATGAACGAAGAAAGACTAAGTGTTTTGGTTGCATTTGATGTGTTAAAGTGTTTTGGTTACATTATGATTCAATGAATGATCCAAAAATAAATGTCTTTTGTAATGTTATAATAATGATCCAAAGATAAATGTCTTTTGTAATGTTTTGGTTATATTATTAGTATAAGCCTTATTGATTATAGTGTTATATATATATAGAGTAATAAAGTAATGAATTAAAGATTATAATTATATATATATAGTAATAATGTATTAAATAGAATATTATTATTTGTTTGTAGTTTAATTATTATTATTTTTTTTATTAATTTTGTTTAAAATTTGGTAGAGATTCGTAAGAAATTTAAATTAGTTAGAGTTTAATGAGATTTTTAGGGTGTTGAATCTATTTATATATTTAAAAGTGCATATTAAATAATATAAATTCACAATATTGTTGGAAATTGTATTTTATCTATTAGTTCTACATGCTTAGTGTTTGTGTAAAGTAATGTGTTAATGTTTAATTTTAACTTTAAGGAGATGGTGAATTATAAGATATTTGTGTTGTGGCCACAACTACCACCCTATTAAAACATGCTCTAATAGCAAATTTTCAATGGGTCCCCAAGAAGTTTGATCTTTCATCTTTTAGAATGATCTCTTTTATCACATGGATGTGAACTCCTTGCCAAGTCAAATTTTCAATGCCTGATGGTTAAGCCATTGAATAAACCTCTGCTGCATGGGTCATTATTCATGACACACCCTCACCCTTTATTCACTCCCTTCATCGGGACCTTTTAATCTTCACAAACATGCATGGTACATTTGTCCTCTCACAAACCATCACTCCCACCCTTATTATAATCGTTTGTTTGTTTAACTCACAAAACCCCCATTGCATCATTATTCCTGTTATGGCCTTTCATAACGGAAATACTCAAAACATGCATATATCCTTCCTCTTTCACTTATCGCATTCAATCTCGACACATAATGCATGCCACAAGGCACCGGACCCAACGGCATTATAAACCACAATATACATATATGTCGGGTCCGAAACCGCGTCGGAGATTGCAATCGGACTAGGTCTAAGGCTTATACTTATAAAGTGCACCACTATGCTCCGGATCCCACGACACCTTTAACCATACTTCCTACATATGTCAGGTCCGGGGCCATATCACATATCGCATATTGGCGGAGCCCGGGGCTTACACACAATGCGCTTGGCTATATGGCGGACCCGCCGAGCCTATCAAATATGGTATATATGTTTTCAGGTCCGAAACCCCGTCGCATATCACAATCGGCGAAGCCCCAAGCTTGTGCATATTCCGATATGTGATGTGCGAGACCCGACGATATTTATAATCCCTAATATATAAAATTTGAGGTCCGGTCCGAGTGATTAGGTGAGATTTTCTTTGCTTTCTTGTGTTTTCCAAATTTTCCGTAATAACAAAGGAATCGGGTTTTCAGTGTAAAAGGCGGGCTTGTGGAGTCCCAATATTGTAATTGTGCATTGGGGGAGTGGAAGGCATGGGTACTGCGATCCACGAAGGGGCCGATACCTGATTGCGATTAAGGAAAGCCCTCAAAAACCGTGCCAAACCTATGTATTGAGTGGGAAATTGTGTGTTGCCTGTGTTTTATGCGTAAATCCTTTTCACACTTGTTCCTGTAGTTATAAAAGTTAATGAAGGCAGCGTTTAAATTTTATGTGAATATTTCTGTTATATTGTTCGCTATCATGAAGCTAATGATAGCTATTTCTACACGTGAGAAGTAAAGGATGCAAGAGTGGATTCAAAGAGTCATGTATGCAGAAGCATTGTATTTAAAGGTCTGGCCTTAAATGTTTTGGGTCAGAACCCCACGCGTTGCCTATACATTCCGAAAGCAAATTTGTCCCGGTCTTCATCATGGGAAGGCGACACACAATCACACCTTTTGCCAACATCTATTCACTTGCTCAGGAAATGAATCGCTCCAGCAAATATGCTTTCTATGCGTCAATAGTTACGCTGACAATCTTATCTCTGTATACTCGATTTGCATATCAAAAACAGTGGGGAAGATGAAGAGGTGGGATAGACCTAGAGTCTGTAGAAATTCCCACCTGTAGATCACCTGATAATGCAATAGACTAAATCAAAATACTTGATCTACTTCTACAACCAATTTAGGAGAAGCTTAATTGAACATGAGCAACATCAATAAGAACACATATAACTGATAAGAAGTAATCAATCACACATAACACAAACGATATAACCCGGGGAAAGCCTCAGCCTAAAACCCCAACTTTGTATTATCATACAAGTGGAAATATAGCCAATATTACAAAAAGAATCAACTCAAAATCAATCCTGCTCTCTTTTTAATACCTCTATTGCTCATAGAAAAACAAAGGCCTTTCTCAAATCTCCTATTTCCTTGCGCAATTTTTCTTGGGGTCCAGTGCTTCCACTTATGTGAATTCCCACTTCACATAGCTCACTTGGCTCAGAAATAACTACAGAAACCTTAAGGAGATAAATCCTTCTCCATGGATGAGTTTCCTTTATAGGAAAAATACATCCAATTGATAGTACACTATCCCTCCTCTGATCTCAACTCGCTCTCTGTCTGAACCGACATGCATGGTTTATCCATGAGTGAATACTCAGGTATCTAAAATACAGTAGTTACATGCATGCAAGCATTAACTAACTGAACTCTCATTAATTTAACAAACTATTAAATTAATCTAACTAGACTTCACTCAGTTAACTGAGCCAAATAATTACAACTCAATATTGCAACTCATCCTTATCTCTTTAACTAATGGATAAATCCCTCAATCAAAGGAGAAATTGTTGCATGTCCTCACATAGACTTCATGTTAATAATTCCTTAACTAATTAACTCAAGATGAATTAATTAATCAATTTACAAATAGATGTTAATATCAAATTCGAATATTACTTCCTATGTTTAGTCCAGGGACTCACTAAAATAAAAAGGGATCCTGAAATGCTATTTTTATAAAAGCAATTTTAGCACTTTCACTTTTCACCCATTGTTGCTAAGATCCACAATGGCTGAACTGCTATTTATAGCAGTTCTATTTTTAGCATCTTCTATTTTTAGGATTTCTTGTTGCACCTTTTAACACTCCCTCTCAACAAGAAAGGGATTATTAGTAACCCCGATCCTATCTCTATGGAACTCGAACTTTCATTTTGACAATGGCTTAGTCAAAATATCTGCATCCTGCTTCTCTGTCGAAACATACAGCAACATCATGATCCTCTTGACCACATAGTCCCGTAGATGATGGTAACGGATATCTATATACTTGGACGACTCATGAAACAATGGATTCTCATAGAGTTTTATGCAACTCTAATTATCACAGTATATCACTGTAAGATCCATCATCTGACCAAACAATCCCACTAGAATCTTCCGCATCCAAATGGCCTCACAGGCTACCTGATTGCCAACCATGTATTCAGCCTCTGCTGAGCTAAGTCTAACTGATCTCTGTTTCTTGCTGTACCAGGAAACTGCAATTGAACCAAGGTTGAATATTCCTCCAGAAGTGCTCTTCCGATCTGATGGACTACCTGCCTAATCCGCATCCGTGAAGCCTTGCAGCTTCACTCCCTTTGTCCATATGTACCATAATTCGTACTGTGTAGTGCCTCTGAGATATCTCAGAACATGCTTCACTTCCTTCCAAAATAGCTTGGTGGGCTGAACCATAGCTTGACTCAGTTGGTTCACCGCAAAGCATAAGTCGAGTCGCGTGTTCACCAAATACATAAGTGAACCCACCAGCTGCCGATAAATAGTAGCAGCTACTACCTCACCTGAAGTAGCATCCTCATTCCTCCAGTTCCGAACTAGAGGAGTCTGCATGGGTTTGCACTTCTCCATGTGAAAGCGCCTGAGTATCTCATTGGCATACTTGCCTTGAGACACAAATACTTCTCCATCTTTCTACCACACTTCCATGCCTAGAAAGTAGTGCATGAGGCCCATGTCCTTCATCTCAAACTCTCTTGCAAGGTCCTCCTTACAAGATTTGATCAGCTGAACATCACCTGTCAAAATCAGATCATCGACATAAAGTACAATAATCAATGGCTTACCTTCTACCATGATGTGGTAAAGGTTCGCATCTACTTCACTCTTGGTGAAGCCCAATCCAGTGAAATAGTTGTCGATCCTGGTATACCAAGCACAGGTTTCTTGCTTCAACTCATACAGTGCTTGCTTGAGTTGGAAAACATGCGACTCGTGATCGAAGGTCTCAAATCCTTCAGGCTACTCAATGTATACCTCTTCCTCAATCTTCCCATTGAGGAACACCATCTTCACATCCATCTCATGGATCTTACAACCCATCTGAGCCGATAGAGCTAACATCGACCCAATAGATGAGTACCTTGCTATGGCAGCAAAGTTCTTATCATAGTCGATCCCCTCAACCTGTGATAAACCTCGAGCAATAAACCTTGCCCTGTGTTTCTCAACGCTGCCATCAGTTTCCTACTTTACCTTGTGAAGCTATCGGGAACTAACCACTGACTTGTCCCTAGGTCTAGGGACAACATCCCACACACTATTCTGTATGATAGAATCGTACTCTTCTACCATTGCATCAACCCAGACTGGTTGTTGCACTGCCTCCTCAAAAGAAGAAGGTTCGGTCGCTACACACTCCCCAACTAGGGCCATGTATCCAGTGTATGTCTCGGGAGATATCTTTTGTTTGCGCTGAGAGGATGGCTGCCCCACATTCTCTCTCGCATCTAGCGTCATTCTATCATCTTCCCGCAAGAATTTCCGCCCGTCTCTGGAAGACTCTCCAGGAGTGGTGGTCTCCACTATTGGATCCTCTACATGTAGTTGATCCACATCATTAGGAGTCTCCTCCTTCTTTGGAACTAAAAGTTCCTCATCTCCATGCAACTTGAGCTCCCTCTCAATTGACACTTACATGGCTCTTTTCTCGTTGAACTTCAAATCCTTGCGCACTACGGTCCTCTGACTGGCAGGTAGAAACACATGATAGTTATGCGGTGTATCTGTGTACCCCACAAGTATACCCAACTCAGTTGTTGGGTGTAGCTTATTTCGAGCATCTTTGGTCACATGACAGTAAACTAATGATCCAAAGATGCGGAAGTGACTCACAACTGGTTTGTTCCCTGAAAAGGACTTCATAGGTGTCTTCATCCCCAAGATATGATGAGTACTTTTGTTCTAAAGGTACACTACTGTATTGCATACCTCAACCCACAGATGAAGTGGTAGGCCTTGGTCATGCAACATCACTCAAGATGCTCCCACAATAGATATGTTCTTCCTTTCGGTCACCCCATTATGTTGTGGATTATGGGGTGTCGTCAATTCCCGTTTAATTCCTTCTACAGCACAGAATTCTTTAAACTGCTGGGAAACATACTCTCCACCATTGTCGCTACACAAGGCCTTTACTTTCTTTCCTGATTCTTTCTCTGCCAAGGCCTTAAACTCACAAAAACTCAAGAAGGTCTTATCCTTCTTTTGCATAAAGTAGATCCAACATCTACAATAAAAATCATCGATAAAATAACATAGTACCTTTGCTTAGTGGTGGAGGCTGTATAGAATGGTCCACATACATCTGAGTGAACTCGCTCTAGGATTGCTCGAGCTCTACTATCCCGATACTGAAAGGAAGATTTTGCATACTTACCCAGGGTTCATCCTTTGCATGTATCTGTTTGCTCTAGTTTTCCCTTGGGTCAGCCGTTAGAAATTTGCTACATGATCTTCAAGGCCCCATGATGCAAGTGGCCCAGTATTCTATGCCACAACTCGCCAACATCTTGGCTTTGCACTGCCTCTTCTTTGGAACTCAGTGCAACACAGTATTCTACCTCCAACTTGTAGAGATTCTTTACTCGAATACCAATTTGCTTGGTTTGTCCGGTGCCGATATGCCTCAGGAAAACTTTTCCTTTACTAAAGACTACATCATAGCCTTTATCTTCTAGCATAGCAACATACACAAGATTCCTTTTCAGAACTGCTACATACTTAACAACAGATAGGGTTACTTAACAACAAATAGGGTAAGAGGGGCACTGTGCTCCCTCTGAAACACAACTGTACTGTCACCTGAGACACAGTACTTTCCATCATCGCCCATCTCGATACACATTTCGAGATCCTTCTCCTCCAATGTATTGAAAAGATTCTTGTCACCCAACATGTGGAAAGAATCTCCACTATCCAGGTACCAAACACATCCCACCATGGATGAAACCATCCATGCGATAAGAGAGAAATCCAGCTCAAACTATGAGGCTAATGCATCACCATCAGATCCCTTGAAGGAACCCTTCTTGGATTTATTTTGTGGACAATTCATTGCATAATGACCCACTTCATGACAGTGAAAGCATCGCACTTTCAACTTGTCAACCTTCTTCCCACCATGAGAAGATTTGGATTGTGATGCCTTTCCTTTCCCTTTCATAGATTTACTCGCTAAAACTAGATTTTCTTCATCATCTTGTTTTGAAGAAGATCCATCACTCATGCTTCGCCTTATCTCCTCTTGCATCAAATCTGACCAAAGTCATTCGCAATCTGGCAGTTTCTCTCTTCCATTAACCGAGTCCTGGTAGCTATGCCAGCTCTTAAGAAGACTGAGGAGTGCAAGACTCACCATTTCATGATCAGTTGTCATGATCTCTACGCTTCCAAGCTCATCCTTGCAGGTGGTGAGCTTGTTTAGGAATGTAGAGATTGCGTCACCCTTTTCGCACATGATCTTTCGAAGCTTGTCTTTTAGCGCCAACTTCCTTTGATTGCTAGTATTCTTATAAAGATCTTTCAATGTTTTCCATATTGAAAACGAAGTCTCCTTCCCATGGAGGCTCAAGACAATGTGATCTCGAACTCCCTCCGGGAGGATTCTCCTTGCTCTAGCCACACATTTTTTCCATTCCACCAGTTGAGCAGCATCAGTTGAATTTTGGACTTCTTGATCAATGGATTACTTTAGACCGTTATCTTCTAATACTGCCTCCATGTGATCCTTCTAGGCTATATAATTCGAACTGCCATTAAGGGCATATTCAAGTCTTAAACCACTGAACGCCATAGCTGAAATAGATGTGATAAGAACTCAATTTCAATATTCAGAAACCAAACTTCGAACATCTCTTGCTTGTATACTGTTCTTCCTTGATCACCTTTTCTCTAATACCATGTAGAAATTCCCACCTGTAGATCACCTGATAATGCAATAGACTAAAGCAAAATACTTGATCTACTTCTACAACCAATTTACCGGAATCTTAATCGAACATGAGCAACATCAATAAGAACACATATAAATGATAAGAAGGAATCAATCACACATAACATAGAAGATATAACCCAGGGAAAGCCTTAGCCTAAAACCCCAACTCTGTATTATCATACAAGTGGAAATATAGCCAGTATTACAAAAAGAATCAGCTCACAAGCTATCCTGCTCTCTCTGCAATACCTCTACTACTCATAGACAGTCATAGGCCTATCTCAAACCTTCTCCTCTGCCCTCCAAGCCTCCTATTTCCTTGTGCACATTTTCCTGGGGTCCAGTGCTTCCACTTGTGTGAATTCCCACCTCACACAGCTCACTTGGCTCAGAAATAACTGTACAAACCCGAAGGAGATAAATCCTTCTCCATGGATGAGTTTCCTTTATAGGAAAAATCCATCCAACTCGTAGTACACTGTCCCTCCTTTGATCTCAATTGGGTCTCTGTCTGAACAGACATGCATGATTTATCCATGAGTGAATACCCAGCTATCTGAAATAGAGTAGTTACATGCATGCAATCATTAACTAACTGAACTCTTATTAATTGAACAAACCGTTAAATTAATCTAACTAGACTTGACTCAGTTAACTAAGCCAACTAATTACAACTCAATATTACAACTCATCCTTATCTCTTTAATTGATGGATAAATCCCTCAATCAAAGGAGAAACTATTGCATGTCCTCACATAGACTTCATGTTCATAATTCCTTAACTAATTAACTCAAGATGAATTAATTAATCAATTTACAAACAATTGTTAATATCAAATTCGAATTTTACTTCCTATGTTTAGTCCAAAAACTGACTAAAATAATAAGGGATCCCAAAATTCTATTTTTAGAAAAGCTATTTTTAGCACTTTTACTTTTCACCCATTGTTGCTAAGATCCACAATGGTTGAACTGCTATTTATAGTAGGGCTATTTATAGCATTTCTATTTTTAGCATTTTCTATTTTTAGCATTTCTTGTTGCACTTTTCAGCAGAGTCAAGGGATTTTTCCTAAGTATTACCTTCGAAGAAGAGAAGGGGGTTTTTGGTTTGATAAGAATAGTTTGATGTACTGTGAATAAGGAGGACTGCTTGGTCAAAGGAGGAGCCTTTAGTTTATGTATTATTTTCCTTGTTTTGAGGTGTTTTGAAGCAGGGTTTGGTTGTTGGCATGAATATAAATGTGATTTTTGTTTACGCATGTTGCTGGCATTATGTTCATGATTAGTCTTGTTTAATTGAATATGATTCATTTTCATGGTTAACTTATTAGCAACCTCTGATTCAAAACCGTATTAAAAACCAGTTGCTAGTTTATTTATATCGAAAGGAATGTGTATTCCTATATGAATAATCTGATTGCAATCAGATCTAACACAACCTTGTTCATCTATGAACTCAATAATTGATTCTTTTGGACATGGAATTTATTTATGGTGTTTAATCTCTTTTATTTTTCTCTTGTAGGATAGATTGAGATATCTAGGACTAGATTAGAGCAGTTAGAAGAAGTGTAGATGGGATTTAATACATATTGGTTAGCTGTTTTATTTTTTTGATTTAATTGAAGTCTTCTTCTCAAAAGAAATCCTTCAACACCTATTACAGTTCACGGGGTCCCTTAAAACCAATTGGAACTAGCCATTCCAAACGAAAGCAAGCCTAATTGGGGCCTGTGAGCGGGTTAGTTCCCCTTGATGGTATAGCGAACATTCACCATGTCAACAAATTGGCACTAGAAAGAGGGCCTGAACCACCGTCCAAAGCTTTTCAAGATTTCATCCATAAGTGCCATGCATGGATTCAAGAATATTGATACATGGATCGTGAAGGTAAAAAAGACCCCTCTTCTCATTCGGAAAAGCATCATTTCGAAGAAGAGACACTGTGGGAGTATCCTGTCACTCAGGAACAACCAGTCAGAAGACTTACTTAGGCTTACACTCATTCCTTATCACAACTCCCAATCTTTTAGTCATTACCTCTGATAGAAAAAAGAAAGCCAAGGGTCTATCACATAAACAAAGAGATATCTGCAACCCCTTCTCTTGAAGATATTGTGCTTGATTCCTTATAGAGCATCGACTCTCCTTGGGAAGAAATTCCTGAGGATTCCCCTTCTCAAAGCAATCCCTGGCCTAATTTGGAAAATCCTAACCGAGAAAAAATCCACCAACACATTCCTATCCTTGCTATGGCTAATATTCCTCAACCTGGTGGAAACCAACCCCCACCTCCTCTGGGAGCACTGCCTCCTTGGCTCACTCAGAATGATGTGGCCATTCCTGGGCAACAACATCCCTTACCCAAGAATGCGAAAAAGGTACTGCTTAAATTCAACCTTCAGCAGGCATACACCGCCGAAACCCGTATCAATTCGTTCTTCCTGGGTGTGCGCAGGCTGGGGGTAGCTGATGAAGATATAGTCTGTTGCCTATTCCCTTTTACCTTGACTGGTGCAGCTTCCACATGGTACTTTAGCTTGAGAACCGAATAGATTACCTCGTGGGATGCCTTTCAGTAGGCCTTTTTAGACAAGTATGGCGATGACAAAACCCCTGCGGCCTTAGTTCTAGAACTATCCCGTTTGAAAATGGAAACCAAAGAAAAGGTTAAGGATTTTTACATCCGGTTCAACACCCTATTCAACAGAATCCCAGCCACCGCTAGACCTACTGAGGAGGTGCTCATGGAATTCTACATCACTGCTCTTCCTGTTCCTACTGCGGTTTGGGTTAAGAGGAGTAATGCACGAACCTTACAAGGTGCTATCGATGAAGCAGTAAAGGTCGAGAATGAAATCCTCAGTCTCACAGCATGCCACCCTATAACTGGAGAAAAGAAAGCCTCTCAGGCATCCAAGAATAATAATGGGAATGATAACAAGGGGACTGAAACCAAAGACAAAGATACCACGGATGTGGAAGGTTTGCATTGGATCATTAAGAAACTAAAAAAGAAAATCATTGATATGAAAAGAAATCACAAAGGGAGTACTAGTGGTAGTGGAGGAGACTATAACAACATAAATCCCTTCAAGCCTTTCTATCGTAAGAAAACAAAAGGAGGTCATGCTCAACTTGCGCTACCTGCTCCACCCAATGAAGGGAATTTAAAAACAGAAGAGTTGGCTCTTATCGAATCGCTCCTCAACCAAGAAGAACCTATAGTGGAGATAGAGCCAGAAAAAGAAGATGAGGAAGAATACAGAGTAGAAGAGCCCTTGGAAGAATAATCTCATATCAAAGTACTATGGGATTTCTATACAAATGAGAGTAATGATGACCAAGGTGATAGCATGGCAGAAATCCACACATGAAGCAAAGGGCCACTTGCAAGTGTGATGAAGCATGTAGATCAGACCAAGAAAGATTTCTGCCCTGTGAAAGCACCTTCTCCCAAAGTTCCTATTGAGAAGAGTAGGCCTAGTGGTCAATCCAAGAATACCCCTGTGGCAAACCATCCAGAGAAAGAAAATGTATCTCCCACTGCAACGAAGGCTACTCAAGATGGTAAAATCTCACCTAAGAATGGAAAAATAGGTATGTTTACTTTGCCCTATCGTATTTATAACATTGATTACAATATTGCGGATGATCTTAAGAAATCTAGGGCTAATATCACATACTTTGATTTGCTGAAATTAATGCAGCAAAGAGATTTTCTCTTGAAAGCTATGAATCACAGAAACTCCAAATCTCCCACCATCCCAAGAAACCAAACCAAGAAGTTAGTGTCTAGACTTGTCAACAACACCATTGCAGCTCAAATGCCATCAGCTATGGAAGCCACTGTGTCCAAAATGAATAAAAAACCCCAAGGTGTCAGTGCAGCCATGATAGGGAGAAAGTCAAAATCCATGACCCCACCTTTCCTTATCACATTTGAAATCCTCAACATGAATGTACACAATTTCCTAGTAGATTCTAGTGCCTTGTTCACTATGATGCCTTATGTTGTTGGTAAAAGACTACATGCAATACTTGAGAAAACTGGGACCCAAATTATGCAATTGGATAGGAGAAATGTGAAAGTAATTGGAGAATTGAAAGATGTGTTGATTCGGATGGCTACTAAACCATAGTACACACAAGTCATTGATATAGTGGTAGTCGATATACCTGAAGCCTATGGAATGTTGCTTAGTATGGATTGGTCAGCAAAACTCAATGGATATTTCTCAACTATTGGTCCCACCTCTTGTTGCCTCAGAAGGGAAAAGGTGATATGCTGAGAGCTGATCGTGAAAGATACATGAAGTATGTGGTAACGAAACTAAATGGTCCCAATGAACCTGTAATGTTTACCAACTCCATCTCTATAGTTTCAATGTTTATGCTACAAAAACCTGTTTTGGAGAATTTCATGTAGAAACAGTGGAAGAAACTTTGACACACACAGTTGGAAATTCCCTCCCATAATCCAACTGATGAACTATCTTGTACTATAGTAGATGATAGGACTAATTTCTTAGATAGTAGTTCAATTGATGTAACATTAGATGCTATATTCTGGACACTATTTTGATGGCTCTAACTACCTTGAAGGTGCAGGGGTTGGAAGTGTTCTCAATGACCCGCAAGGGAACCAACATTTGATGGCCAGCCGGTTAGAGTTTGCATGCACCAATAGCACAGTAGAATATGAAGGCCTAATGCAAGGCCTAAAGAAAGCCATTGATATGAATGTAAAAATCTTAAAGTTTTTGGAAACTCATAGATAATCATAGATTAGGTAAGGAAGAGGATAAATTGCAATTCACTACACCTAGTAAGGTACCAACATGAGGTATGGGACTTAACTCGCAGTTTTGATTCTTTTAATATCACATACATACCTCATGGGAAAAACCAAGATGTTGATCTAATGGCTAATATGGTTGCTAAAAATTTTCTTGATTTTATATTGAAGAAAAATACATGTTTGGTTGAATTGATTTTTAGGCCATCCGTGCCTGATAATATCTCGAATTAGCAGGTGTTTGAAGATGATGAGAAAATCCTTGAGTTATTGCACTACGTGAAGACATTCAAGAGTGCAGTAATTGAAGAAAAGGAGCATGAAAAGCTTACGAATAAGAGGGAAGATGAGGAAAAGGATCAGCCCAATGTGATTCCAAATCCAGTTGTTAAGATGGAGCACTTGTATGACTTGCATGATAAATTCAAGCAACTGACTAACTGCAAAATGCATAACTCATCCATGAATTATGAAATGGTCAATCTTGGGACCAAAGAAGACCCAAAAAATGTCAATCTAGGCCTTGGGTTCTCTCCATAAGAAAAGGCTGCATTCGTCAAGCTATTTAAAGACTATAAGGACGTATTTGCGTGGACATATGAAGACCTAAAGACCTTTGATACCAGTGTTATGTAGCATGTGATCCCTTTGGAAAAGGAGGCCAAGCCCTACCAACAAAAGCTACGTAAGATGCATCCAAGCCTAGAACCATTGGTGAAGAAAGAACTGAACAAGATGTTGGATGCTAAAATCATCTTCCCAGTTAGACACACCTACTGGGTAGCCAATCTCCTGCTAGTGAGAAAGAAAAATGGAGACATCAAGATATGTATTGATTTCACAAACCTGAACAAAGCATCTCAAAAGGATAACTATGATGTCCCTTCTATGGAACACATCCTTCAATGTGTTTTTGGGTATGAAATGTTGTCCCTATTAGATGGGTTTGTATGATATAATCAAGTATTGGTATCTCATGGGGATCAGCTTAAGACAACCTTCAACACCAAATGGGGCACCTATGCATATCGTAAAATGCATTTTTGGATCATTAACATGGGTGCCACATTCCAGAGAGCTATGGACATAGATTAGGAGTGGTTTACATGGATGACATCACTGTGTATTCATATCGTAGAAAGGATCATATTTATCACCTGAGACAGATTTTTGAAAGATGACGAAGGTATGGAATTTCATTGAATCCCAAGAAGAGCATATTTGCAGTCACAGAGGGGAAACTACTAGGTCATATCCTCTCTAAAGAAGGGCTTGTTATTGATCTTGAAAGAATAGAGGCCATCATGAGAATACAACCCCCTACCAATGAAAAAGCCATGCAATATTTCTTTAGGAGGATTAATTTCATTAGGAAATTTGTGTCAGGCTTCATAGAAATAGTGTGCCCCTTGTAGCTAATGATGAAGAAAGACATTGTGTATAAATGGAGTGATGAAGTGAAGGAAGTGTTTTGAATCTCCTGAATTGGTCAACCCCGATTTCAGCAAGGAGTTCTTCTTGTACACCTTTGCCTCTAATGTTTCATATGCCACAGTACTCACTTAGAGAAACACCAAAGGCAATGAAGTCTCCATTTCCTGCATGAGTTCAAATCTCCAAGGAGCGGAACTGAACTAACCATACATGGAGAAACAGGGCTATGTAGTTTTCAAGGCCATAAAACATTTCCGTCGTTATTTACTAAAGGCCAATACCAAAGTCATCGTTCCACATCCTATTGTAAGAGCCCTCTTCATGCAAAAAGAAATGGTTGAACGAAGAGGGAATTGGATAACTGACCTTCAAGAGTTCAACCTGGACATAAAGCGAGCACAGATAGTTCGAGGACAGGGGCTTTGTAGGCTAGCAGGAGAAGCCTTGGTGAACAGAAAAGGGGCATTCGAAGAATCAGGAATGCTGAGCATCCAATATGCACAAATGGAACTTAGGGAGGAGCCCTTATGGAGTAACGAAGTGCTGATGTATGAGCGAGAAGCATCGGAAGCATTTTTGTACCCTGAGTCGTGGTACCACGACATACGCTTCTATCTAGTGTGGGTATCGTGTCCTGAACACATGGATGCATCACAGAGGAGAGAACTCAGATAGAAATCCAATCGGTATCATTTGGCCAACATCGTTTTATATAGAAAAAATCATGATGGAATCTGGCTGAGGTGTTTGGAGAAGGATTATGCCAACCATGTATTGAAAAAAATGCATGAGGACCTAGCAGGTGGTCACTATGGCAGAGAGATCACTGTTCACAAAATATTAAGTGCCAGATTATTGGCCCATAGTGTTCAGAGACTCACATGCCTATGCTCGTAAGTGCAAGGTGTGCCAAACCACCGCAGGAGAAGGCCCAACAAGTGGTCACTATGGTGGAGAGATCACTACTCACAAAATATTAAGAGCCGGGTATTATTGGCCCATAGTGTTCAGAGACTCACATGCCCATTGTCGCAAGCATAAGGTGTGCCAAACTGCCACAGGACAAGAAAGAAAGTTTTTTGTTCCCCTCAGGTCTGTTATGATTTATCGACCGTTCCAGCAATGGGGCCTAGACGTCATAGGCAATATCACTCCAAACTCCTCACACCAGCATGGGTATATACTCACAACGACTGATTAGTTCACCAGATGGATTGAAGCCATCCCGCTCTAGAAGGTGAACGAAGATGAGGTAATATCATTCATTGAGAAATTCATTATCAACAGGTATGGCATCCTTGACACTGTCATTTTTTATAATGCTTCTTACTTTCCATCTCTGAAACTGACTGAGTTTTCTATTGATAAATCAATCCACATAAAGTATGTAACAAGCCATTACCCCTAGGGAAAAAGAGTGGCAAAATCTTCAAATAAAAACCTTATCCGCATAATCTGCAAGTCAGTCGCTGACAACCAGAGAAACTCGCACAACGCCCTAACAAATGCCCTTTGGGCCAATATATTCAACCCTAAAGTGCCCTTAGAAAACCCCCCATACTTCCTCGCCTACAGACATAAAGTCGTCTTGCCCCAAACGTTACCCTTCCCTCCTTACAGCTCTCCCAAGCTTCAAGAGGAACCTATTCAGCCTTGCTTCAAGGAAGGATCAACCAACTGATGAGGTTGGAGGAATTAAGAGATAGAGCCAGAATTAAATTCAAAAATCACCAAATGATTGTAAAATGATGGTTTGATCATCATTTGGTAGGAGATAAATATTTCCAGGTAGGGGAGCTAGTCCTAAAATGGGACAAACTGAGTGAGCCAAAGGGTAAACACACAAAATTCCAATAGCTATGGCTGGGCCCATTCCAAGTTGTTGAAAAAATTGGTCAAGAGACTTACAAGTTGAAAACGTTACAGGGAGAAATTGAAAAAATCCTTGTTAATGGCCAACATTTGAATAGATACTTCCAGTAGCCACCGCCTGGTGGTTACCTCATAAATAGGTTAGAGTTCATTTCATTTTGCTATTATCTTAGTTGTATTTTTGTCTTTTCCTTTTGTTTTATGCAAAGTCTATTTTCCTGTTGTTTTGAATCACAGTCCTTTCAGCCAGCTGATTTTGGTCCTCCAGTGTCGTTCTACCTTTCAGATTTGCCCTCATTCACCACTTTTGGCCTTTCCTTTCCTCATTAACCTACTAATGATTCTGTTGTTCCTGAATGCATCATTTCCTTACAAATAAAACAAACTTTCTATCAGCCCATGAGCACTTGAAAATCATCAGTGCAATGCAAACTAAAACCCCTCATTGGCATATGTTGGGAACTATGTGTGATCTATTGATAACTTGGATATCTGGAGCATGTAGGGGCATCTTTATAAAACAAAAAATGTGTAACTACAGCTGGACTGGCATGGAGGAATGTTGCATCTTAAGTAAATCCCACTCAAACCTAGCCTATACTTGCTTATAAGGTTTACAGTTATTTCTCCAGTGGTTCCATACACCACACTAAATTTTCCAATACCTGTTATCTACAAGTGAACGTCCTTTCATGGGCTAAGCTCGCTGTCATATACCCCGTGGAAAATCAAATTGTTCTCTAGTCCTTGTGCATGAAACTGGAAGGACTTATTTAAAAGAAAATGAAATGTCAAGTCCTTGTGCCAATCTAGAAGGACATGTTGTTTGGGAAGCTGGTTAGAGTAAGGACTATTGTTGGGCTTAGAGTACTGGCTGATACAACAAGCCCAACCTTGCTTAAGTAGTTTAAAAGTATGGCATGATCCATGACTGCACCCCATTCAATCAATGAAAATATAGCACTGAAATTCTCATATAAAGTGCAAGATAAACATGTCTACATCAAGTTTGATGAAAAATAAAGAGTTGTGGTACACACCTAAACAGGTATTGACAGACCAGTGATGGCCCCAAAAGGATTTTTGAAAGTAGGAAAGAGGTAAAGGAAGGTTAATAAATCCCATAACACTACCATTAGATAATGCTTGTCAAAATCCTACTGGTAAGTAGAAGTTCTTTGTCTCTATCCCTCCTGAAGCAACAAATGTTGAAGTGGAACCCATGCTTGTCCATCTATATAGTTTGCATTTCAAGTTTATCTTAACACCCTGATGTTTTACTGATCTGAGGATTATTTTGAAATAGAGATAACTGGTTTGCCTAGCGGTTCGCCATTTTTTGTGGCCACAACTACCACCCTATTAAAACATGCTCTGATAGCAAATTTTAAATGGGTCCCCCAGAAGTTTGATCTTTCATCTTTCAGAATGGTCTGTTTTATCACATGGAAGTTAACTCCTTGCCAAGTCAATTTTTCAATGCTTGATGGCTGAGCAATTGAATAAACCTCTACTGCATGGGTCATTCATGACACAGCTTGGCCCTTTATTGACTCCCTTCATTGGGACCTTTTAATCTTCACAAACATGCATGGTACATTTGTGCCTGCACAAACCATCACCCCCACCCTTATTATAATCCTTTGTTTGTTTAACTCACAAAACCCCCATCGCATCACTATTCCCATCATGGCCTTTCATAGCAGAAATAGTCAAAAAAATCATATATCCTTCCTCTCTCACTTATCGCAATCAATCTAGGCACATAATGCATGCCACAAGGCACCGGACTTGACAACATTATAACCACAATATACATATATGTCGGGTCCAATACGCCATCACATATCGCAATCGGCTTAGGTATAAGGCTTGTACATATAAGGTATGCCACTATGCTCTGGACCCGATGGCACCTTTAACCATACTTCATACATATGTCAAGTCTGGGGCCATATCACATATCGCATATCGGTGGGGCCCGGGCCTTACACACAATGTGCGCAGCTATATGGCAGACCCGCCGAGCCTATCAACTATGGTATATATCTTTTCAGGTTGGAAACCCCATCACATATCACAATCGTCGAAGCCCGAGGCTTGTGCGTATTGTGATATGCGATGTGCCGGACTCGATGATATTTATAAAAGCCCCGATATATAAAATTTGAGGTCCGGCCTGAATGATTGGGGCGAGATTTCCTTTGTTTTCTCGTGTTTTCCAAATTTTCCAAAATAACAAAGGGATCGGTTTTTCAGTGTAAAAGGTGGGCCTGTGGAGTCCCGATAGTGTAATTGCACATCAGGGGAGTGGAAGGCATGGGTGCTGCAACCCGCAGAGGGGTCGATACACGATTGTGATTAAAGGAAGCCCTCCAAAACTATGCCAAGCCTATGGATTGAACGAGAAATTGTGTGTTGCCTGTGTTTTATGCGTAAATCCTTTTCACACTTGTTCCCATAGTTATAAAAGTTAATGAAGGCAACGTTTATATTCTATGTGAATATTTTTGTTATATTGTTTGCAATCATGAAGCTAATGACAACTATTTTTGCAGGTGAGAAGTAAAGGACACGGGAGTGGATTCTAAGAGTCATGAATGTAGAAGCAATATATCTAAAGGTCCATCCTTAAACGTTCTAGGTCGGAACCCCATGCGTTGCCTGTAAATTCCAAAAGCAAAGCTGTCTCGATTTTCATCATGGGAAGACGACACACAATCACCCGTTTTTCCAACATCTATTCACTTCCTCAGGAAACGAATCGCTCCAGTAGATATGCTTTCTATGTGTCAGCAGTTACATTGATGATCTTATCTCTGTATACTTGATTTTCATATCAAAAACATTGGGGAAGATGAAGAGACAGGGTAAACCTAGAGTCAAGGGCTTTTGCCTAAGTATTACCTCCAAAGAGGAGAAGGGGCTTTCTGGTTTGATAAGAATAGTTTGATGTATTATGAATAAGGAGGACTATTTGGTCGAAGGAGGAGCCTTTAGTTTCTGTACTATTTTCCTTGTTTTGAGGTGTTTTGAACCAGGGTTTTGCTTCTAGAATGAATATAAATGTGATTGTGTTTATGCATATTGATGGCATACTGTTCATGATTAGTCTTGTTTAATTGAATATGATTCAATTTCATGGTTAACTTATGAGCAATCTTTGATTCATAACTATATTAAACACCAGTTGCTAGTTTATTTATACTGAAAGGAATGTGTATTCCTGTATGAATAATCTAATTGCAATCAGCTCTAACATAGCCTTGTTCATCTATGAACTCAGTAATTGATTCTTTTGGATGTGGAATTTTTTTATGGTGTTTAATATCTTTTATTTTGCTCTTGCAGGATAAATTGAGATAGCTAGGACTAGATTAGAGCAGTTAGAAGAAGTGTAGATAGGATTTAATACATAGTGGTTAGCTGTTTTATTTTTTTGATTTAATTGAGCTCTTCTTCTGAAAAGAAATCCTTCAACACCTATTACAGTTCACGGGGTCCCTTAAAACCCATTGGAACTAGCCATTCCAAACGAAAGCAACCCTAATTGGGGCCCGTGATCGAGTTAGTTCCCCTTGTTGGTATAGCGAACATTCGCCATGTCAACAATTTGTATTAGTGAATGCTTATGAATTGATTGTCTAAAAAAAATATATGATATGAAGAGTTTAAAAAGAAAGATATTTCTTGAATTGCCACATTTACATGAAAAAAAAATATTGTCATTTAATGAAAGTATTTTTAAGATGGCCTTTACGGGTTGTCTTGTTTGATACTTGTAATTATGAGATACTTGTTTACTTATAAGGCATTGTGGTACACTCTAAAGTGTATTTAATGAAGATCTAAATCATGTTGAATACATAGATGTTTATTACATTAATTATTCATGAACTAGATAGATATAGTGGGTTGCTATAAATTTTGGAGAAAAATGTAAAGTTGCATTTGTAAGCTAGTATGGAAAGCAAGACTTTTCATTCTAATTTATTTATTGCAATTGAAAAAAACCATTGCATATATTAGGAATGTGTGTTATTGTTTGTGTAAAGTAATGTATTGATGTTTAATTTTAACTTAAATGAGATGGTTATTTATAAGATACTTGTATTGGTGAATGATTATGAATTGATTGTCTAAAAAAATATATGATATGAAAATTTTAAAAGGAAAGAGCTATTTCTTGAATTTCCACATATACATGAAAAAAATCTATTTTCATTTAAGGAAGGTATTCCTAAGATGGTCTTTGTGGGTTGTCTTGTTTTCTTATAATGAGATACTTGTTATTATGAAGAAACACTTAAAGTTTAAAAGGAATTATGGTGCACTCTAAACTAGGTTGTTAATTATTTAAGTGATAGTTTAGTGATTATGTAAATCACATTGATGTTTATTACATTAATTGTCTTCATTAATAATGAGTATTGGTCGATATCGTGAATGAGATAGATATGGTGGGTTGCTATACATTTTGGAGAAAAATGTCAAATTCCATTAGTAGGCTAGTATGGAAAGTAAGACTTTTCATTCTAATTTATTTATTGCAATTCATTTATTATTTCTATTTTAATTAAATATTTTCAAATAACCTAAAAGTGGGGATTGATGCTTGTTGAAAGCTTGGATAATCCTTGGAAGAAATATTTTATTGTGACAAGTTTCTTAGAGCATATTGTACTTTTCTATTATTGGAGTCACGGGTATAGAGGCGCAAGATACTAAATGGTTTCTTGAATCTAGGAAGATGGCTAGGCTCCTAATTGGTTGGAGGGGGTAATTTTATTCCACTTTGGGAAAAGTGGTGAAAGAGGAATTTCTAGGCATCTCCCATTGTTGGTTGAACTACACTACTATTAGTCAAATTCAAATCAAGGAGGATTTTCCTTATTATTTTGTTATTCTTATGTTTAAATGTTTAAATATTAAGGTGAACTTATGATGCTACCAAATTCTTGTTTAAATTCATCCTAAATATGATTTTTTGAATTCAAAAGAATTACATCTCACAAAATTAAAATATTTATGGTTATGTTGTATCTTATTCCATTTAAAAAGTAGCATAATGAAGCTAAAAAAAATATTGAAGCATATGTGTTTAAATGAGTAAATATTATGACATAGCATCCTATCGTGATCGATGTGTATATTTGTGGCTGCACACCTCTTCAATTTTCTAATTATTTTCTATCTGCTTGGTAGCTTTTCTATGATTTTTGGATCCCAAACTTTTGGGGTGGTTTTGAGACCTTAAATGATGTTTTTTTAGATATTTGGGTGGAAGGGTGGAGACACGGGAGGTGTGGTGGGGGGATGATGATTTCCATCGCATATACTAGCCCAATTCAAAAGTTGTACTTCTCTGGTATTTCTTTCCAATGAGCTATCATGCACTTCAAATAGATAGTGTATGCAAAATTTCCATAATTAGGAAGATGATGTACCAAATAACCAACTCAAGGCCCACAAAATTTTTCACATTTCATCTTCTAGGGTTTGGTTTTTATACCTCTATGGACCTTTCTTTATGTTAAAAGGTCATTCTTTTAGCCTCTTGTAATAGCTTTTGTGAATGCATCTCTCTCCGTTTAGAGATAACTACCACCATTTTAAGCAGTTTGTGTTCTATAATATTCTTTTATTTCACTTATTAATAGAAGTTGGGTATTCACCATATTATTATAATCTATGCTATATTTTTGTATATTTGTTCCATTGATTTCCTTGGTTTCATTTCATTCCTTGTATAACATGAATCATATGGAGAGGTGCTATAGGGTTTTCCTCCCGCACGAAATGGTATAAGAACATAAGAGCATACTTGATCTTGCAAAATTAAATATTGTGAAGGATAATAATGCTAATGTGAAGAGGAACGCTTGTGTGAAGAAGAAGAATATGTACATACAATGTTGACTCTAGGGTAGCCCACATGAAAAAATCCAATGGTAGATGCAAAATAAACCATTGATTTAGAAGAAACTTGAATGGGAACAACAACATGTGAGATTTTTGAATAGGAGGTTGCTTATACATCACAATACAAGTTTAATGATAATTTAGGAGAATGATTTCAATAATCAAGAACATGAGATGAGAAGAGAAGTGCAAGAGATGTTTGCACAAGTGGAAGCCTTATAGAAGGCCCATTGAGGAGAAGTTGTAGGTGTATATTTTGAGGAGATGAGAAAATTGTTATAGAAATGTTATAGATATTTAAGTAGTTGGATGCCATTAACTTGTCATAGGAGAGATAGAGATGCTAAATATGAATTATCTAATTTTAAAGAATAACCAAAGAAATAATAGTATTGTAAGAAGCATGGAAATACATGTAGTAGATGAAGCATGTAATCGATTGAAGAATTAATCAACTTTTACACTGATAGGCATGCCTATTTTGGAATAGGGCCTCTAGAATTCTAAATTAATTATCAATAATTATTAGGTCAAGGGTAGAGATTTAACCTCTACAAAATATGTAGGAGTGAGGATAAACGGTTGAGATTTATCGCAAAGGTAGTTATTCACTTCTTCTTTTCAATTTAATTGAAAAATGTCATGTCCACATGTGTTAGATTTGATTTCCATTATATGTTTAACTCTTGTATTAATTATTTATATAATTAATTAATAATAATAATAATAATAAAAGTTATAATTTAGTTTTTTTTTTTTTTTTAAATCTTTGCAATGTGATATACATGCATTGACTCCTATTGACACTTATAGCCATTTAATTTATATGCCTACACTAGTTACAATGAAAATGAGAGACAAAAATGATGAAGATTGATTGAGTGAAATATATATTATTGAGCAAATATAGGAGAATAATGATGATGAAATTGCAATAAATTCATAGGTTGTTGTTGGTGAAGAGGTTGATAAGGTTTCTCAATCCCTATAATGTAATGTTTGTTGATTTGGATGTAGATGAATAAGTTCTCTCACTAGAGAAAGAATATGAGGTAGAAACTAAGATGAAACGTGACAAATGAACTCATGAATAAGGAAGGAAAATAATACTAACAAAGAAAACATTAAAGGCGATTCTAATATATTGAAGCATCAATTGAAACAAAAAAACCAATCATAGTAGAAGGATATGTTTGTTCATGGAAAAAGATAAAATGGATACTTCTATGAGCTAAGCAATAGTTGTTATTGATGTCAAATTATGCCATTGGTGACAATAAATGTCTAGTTTAAGGGGAGATAAATTAGTATATCATTGTTGGTATAATGTGCGTTGTTCCATAGCCAAGGTCAAGGATGCAGGTAATATATTTGTGGGAATTTCTATTCCAGTTTCTTAGCCAAAATGAGGAAGAGACATGTTCAACTGGAGAGTCCTCTAAGAGACCTTTCCAAAAGGTATATGAAATTTGATTTAACTCCCATGTGCCAAGGAAAAAGTGAATTTGAAGGGAAATTGTACCTGTGGCCAATTCAAATTTATCATACTAAATGATGTGGAGTATGTGTGGACTATGGGTTTCTCATTGGGGCGCCCCATATAGAAAATTATTATGAACAACATTATCACAAATAGTGTTGGGTTGTGTTATATTCTTTCCATGTAGTTAACAAGGGGTTTGAAGGGCACCCGTAACCCCACTTTATGGGGTCGGGGGCAGCACCCCTGACAATTTTGGTTTGGGACCCTATTTTAGGTTGGGCAGACCCACATATGGTTTTGTGCATGATTTTCACACATGTTTTTGGACGTGATGGTTTTTTGGTCCATGGTATTGGACGCGATGGTTTTTGGTCCATGGTATTGGATGCGATGGTTTTCGGTCCATGGTATTGGATGCTTCGTCATGTATAAATATGTATTGTAACATTGAAAGGAACATAATGAAAAATCAAACTGGTAGTCCCGGTTTTGGGATCTAGTGGGAAAATCTCTGTGTATATGTGTTATGTTCTCGCATTGTTTACTTTATGTGTTTTAGAATTCGTACGCAGGTAATTTCTGTATAGGGTTAAAACCTACATTTGGTATCAGAGCAGTTTTGGCTTCAAGGGGAGGCCTTTGTTGCTGAGGGGTTTTGCTCGAGCTTGTGGTAGACCCTGTTCAGTGGGAGATCTGCGAGATTGATTCTAGTGGTGAAAGAAGATGGCAAGCAGTGGAAAGATAGAGATCGAGAAATTTAATGGTCAAAGTTTTGAGTTATGGAAACTCAAGATGGAGGATCTGTTGGTGGATAAAGATCAGTGGATTGCGGTAGATCTAGGTACTAAACCAATGGGATTGTCCAATGAAGAATGGAAGAAGTTGGATCGGAAGGAAAAGAGCACAATACGATTATGTGTCTCATATTTAGTATTGCTAAATATATCAGGGGAAGCTACAACAAAGGCTTTGTGGGACAAGTTATGGACTTTGTACCAATCTAAGTCTCTAGTGAATAAACTGTTTCTGCAAAAAAAGCTTTATAACCTGAGGATGAAAGATGGAGACTTTGTGACAGAGCATCCGAACGCATTTAATACTGTGGTAAGTTAGTTAGCATCTATTGATATTAAAATTTCAGATGAATATAAGTGCATCAGTTTATTGTGTTCTCTACTAGATTCGTGGGATAGTCTGGTCATTGCAATAGGTAGCAATGCAACTGCCTTGAAGTTTGATGAAATAGTCTTAGCCTTGTTAACGAAGGAGATGAGACGGAAAAATATGGAGAGCCAAAATGGTGATGCCTTGCCTATACGAGGACGGTCTAAAAATAGAAACAAAAGTAAGTCATCGAGTGGAAGATCTAAATCTAGAGGGAGATCTAAATCTCTAGGAAAACCTATAAAGGTGGTGTGCTGAAAATGCAGAAAGGAATGCCTCTTCAAAAGGGACTGTAAATCTAAAGCTCCTAACAAAGGAAAGGGATCAGATAAGGCTCCTTCTATAGAGGTGAAAACCACCTCAGATTAAGGTGGGATGGTGTACTTGGCTTCTTCAAGTACACATGTAGATCATGAGGCATGGTTGATTGAATCAGGTGCATCCTTTCACTTCACTCCCCATAGAGAGTGGTTCTGCGAGTATGAGAAATATGATGGTGGTGATGTCTTCTTGGGGGATGATAGGAAGGCTAGAATCATTGGTCGTGGAAAAGTAAAGTTGAAGTTGCAAGGTGGAAGGGTTAGAAGGCTTCTAGGTGTTCTACATATTCCTGCATTAGCCAAAAACCTAATTTCTGTAAGCAAGCTGGATGATGTAAGTGTAAAAATAGTGTTCGAGAAGGATACCTGCAAGATGGTTCGGGAAGCACTGGTATTGATGCGGGAGTTTGGATTGGAACTCTGTATAAGCTACAAGGTAGCATTTTTATTGATGGGTGCAATAGTTCTGTGGTTCTTGAAAGTGGAGCAGAAAATCTAGCATCAAGGGCTTGGACATATTGGAGAAAAGGTCCTTCAAATACTTCATGGTAAAGGTATGGTAGAAGGTATGAGTAATAGCTCTCTAGATTTTGATTTCTGTGAAAATTGTGTATATGGGAAGCAAAATCGGGTGAGCTTCCCCTCTTGTAGTAAGAGGGCAAAACAGATATTAGAACTTCTGCACGGTGATGTGTTTGGACCTATGAAGGTTCCATCACTGGGTAAGTCTATGTACTATGTATCATTTATAGATGACTTCTCAAGGAATACATGGATATATTACCTTAAGAAGAAATTTGAAGTCTTTGACAGGTTTAAAGAATTTAAGGCTCTATTGGAAAACCAGACAGAGAAGAAGATAAAGGTGATGAGGATAGATAACAATGGAGAGTTTTGCAGTAAGGAATTTGAAGAATTATGTAAGAAGTGTGGTATAGCATGACAGAAGACTACTCCATATACACCTCAGCAAAATGGAGTTGCAGAAATAATGAATAAGATGTTAATGGAAAGGGCAAGAAGCATGCTCAGTGGTGCTGGGATAGGACAGGAATTCTGGGCAGAGGTGGTGGATACTGCGTGTTACATGGTCAATAGGTCACCTCCATCAGTGTTGGAGGATAAGACTCCACAAGAGGTATGGACTGGTAAGAAACCCTCTCTTTCACATCTAAGGGTATTTGGATGTGATGTATATGTACATGTTCCAAAGGAGAAACGAACCAAGTTGGATAGTAAATCTGAAAAGTGCATCTTTATTGGTTATAAGGATGGTTTAAATGGTTATAAGCTTTGGAACCCAGTAACAAGGAAGGTTATGTAAACCAAGATGTCGTGTTTAGAGAGGTGAAAGATGTTATTAAACATGAAGTCCAACAAAAGGAACCTGAGAAGATAGAGTTTGAGCTAAAGGAGGGATAATCAGACTCTACAACAAAGGAGGAATCAGAAGATGAAGAGCCACAAACTCTGGCTATGAGAAGATCAGTTCGAGAAAGAAGGCAACCTGAAAGGTATAGTCCATCTGCTTTCTTTTCAAAATTTTCTTTATCTATTATTGACAATAATCCTAGATCTATGAAGGAAGCAATAGATTCAAAGGATGGAAAACTTTGGAAAGAGGCCATGGTTGATGAAATGGCATATTTGCACAAAAATGAGGCTTGGGATTTGGTGGAGTTGCCGGCTAGAAGGAAACCCATTGGCAGAAAATGGGTGTTCAAAAAGAAGACAAATGCAGAAGGAAAAGTGGAGAAATACAAAGCTTGGTTGGTAGCAAAAGGTTATTCTCAAGTTCCGGGAATTGATTTTGGTGATATTTTTTATCCGTTGCCAAGGTAACTTCTATTAGATTAATTTATCTATTGTTGCTGCTTTTGATTTTGAGGTAGAACAAATTGATGTGAAGACAACATTTCTTCATGGGGATCTGGAAGAGGAAATCTACATGAAGCAACCTGAAGGCTTTGTAGCGAAGGGTAAGAAAGAATTGATATGCAAGTTAAAGAAGTCTCTGTATGGGTTAAAACACTCACCAAGGATGTGGTATCGTAAATTTGATACATTTATACAGGGACTTGGATTCACCAGAAGCAAAGCAAATCACTATGTGTATTTTAAAGTAATTGGTGACCGTGTTATTTATTTGGTCTTGTATGTGGATGATATGTTGCTAGTTAGAAATGACAAAGAAATTATCCAAGATTTGAAGACCCAATTGTACTCCAAATTTAACATGAAAGATCTTGGTGCTGCAAACTATATCTTGGGCACGAAAATTAAAAGAGATCAAGAAAAGAGGAATCTCTGGTTAAACCAGAGGAAGTATGTTGAGACAATACTGAAGAAGTTTAATATGCAGGATAGTAAACCGGTGAAGGTTCCTATTCATGTAGGTGTGAGGTTATTTGCTGAACAATGTCCCAAGACACAAGAAGAGGAAGAGGACATGTCCCGTGTTCCATATGCAAGTGTAGTTGGTAGCCTGATGTGTGCAATGGCTTGTACTAGACCAGACATTGCACATGCAGTGGGAGTATTGAGTAGGCTTATGTCAAAACTAGGAAAGGAGCATTGGACAATAGTGAAAAGGGTTTTTAGGTATTTGCGTGGCACTAGTGATTATGGTCTGTGCTACCAAGGAAGACTAGGATTGGACAAAGTGTTGGATATTCATGGATTTGTTGTTGCAGACTAGGCTAGAGATCTGGATCAGAGAAGATCTACAAGTGGGTATGTGTTTAACCTATTTGGAGGTGTAGTCAGTTGGATGAGTAAGAAATAATTTGTAGTGGCACTATCAACTATAGAGGCAGAATACATGGTAGCCACTCATGCAAGCAAGGGAGCAGTTTGGTTGTAGAGATTGTGTTCAAGTATGGGGTTAGTACATGAAGCTATAAGGATAGACTGTGATAGCCAAAGTGCAATTTTCTTGGGAAAGAACCCTGCATATCATTCAAAGACAAAGCACATTGATGTTTAGTATCACTTTGTGAGGGATATGATAGAAGACAAAAGGGTGTTGATGGTAAAGGTGTACATTTTGAAGAATACTACAGATGCATTGACAAAATCTGTGAGCTCTGAGAAGTTCTCTTGGTGTAGAGAGACAATGGGCATTTCAGGGTTGGGAAAATGACTAAGCTCTCTTGTGGCCCCCTGTGGAAAGAAGAAAACAAGTGGGAGAATGTTGGGTTATGTTATATTCTTTCCACATAGTTAACAGGGGGTTTGAAGGGCACCCGTAAGCCCACTTTATGGGGTCTGGGGCAGCGCCTCAGAAAATTTTGGTTTTGGACCCTATGTTAGGTTGGACAGACCCACCGATGGTTTTGTGCATGATTTTCGCACATGTTTGTGGATGCAATGGTTTTTCGGTCCATGGTATTGGACGCGATGGTTTTCGGTCCATGGTATTGGACGCTATGGTTTTCAGTCCATGGTATTGGATGCTTCGACATGTATAAATATGTATTGTAACATTGAAAGGAACATAATGAAAAATCAAGCCGGTAGTCTCGGTTTTGGGATCCAGTGGGAAATCTCTGTGTATATGTGTTTTATGTGTTATGCTCTAGCATTGTTTAATTTATGTGTTTTAGAATTCGTATGCAAGTAATTTCTGTACAGGGTTAAAACCTACAAATAGTATAGTTTTGGTAGCTACACACACAGACAAATCGATGGTTTCTATTCATATTGAAAGCTCAACATGTGCCTAAGTTACAATACAAGTAGCCACATTCCCCAAATATAAGTTCCACTAGTTCCAAATAGAGTGGGGATATCACCTTATACATCCCAAGGTAGCCTAGTGATTAACCCTTGTGTGAGAAGGGATTCCTAGACAATGCCACTAAAAGTGGATTTATGCTTCCTATCTCATGATCCTATGTTTGTTTCCTAGTCTTGGGGAAGTTAACCTTTCTTCCCTATCCCAAGACCCTAGCATATCTAATGCCAGTGTCCTACCATAGAAAGAGAAAAATGTCAAATCAATTTCATTAATGCATGTTATTTTCAAAGGTTGTTTGTCAATAAATGGTAGTGGATGAAACTTTGTGGTGTTATGACATAGTTGATCCAAAGAAACCATGCAATATCATGAACGTGAAAACTTTCGATTTCAATGAATTCTAACTAAAGAAGGAATAGGTATTTTTATTTTATATGCAACCATGCACATACTCTTTGCTTCTCTCTCATTTGACACTTTGATCTATCAGTCAAATAAAGAAAAGCCAAATACATCAGTACAACAGAAGAAACAAAATGAAACAAGTGAAAATCTACTTAAATCTAGAAACCCTAGGTCTAACAATAAGAATGCACTAAGATATGAAAAAATAATTTAATCAAGTAGTAAGCTCACAAGAATAAAGACAATATAGTTATATATGTACAATAATGTGAGAGAGGTATCTAGTCACCAATTTAGATGATAGGAATCAAACCCAAAAGGTAGATTCAAACTCTAATTAGATTTCCAAACTCATAAGATTGCATGCAAATTTGGAAAAAATAACAGTGAATCACCCTCAAGAACTATAGATGCAATTATTGAATCCTATTGGGCTTATAGAGATGTAAAATAATGAGAGAAAAAGTGAGTGAAATCCCTCACAATTTTCAAAAGTAGGCCTTAAATTCTTTATATATGAAGGAACTATGAAACAAATATCCTATCAATGCTCTATTGCAAGGAAAATTTTGAAACTAAGGGCCTTCAATGCCATGGTTACAACTGTGGGCACGAAACAGAAGGGAAAAAACTCACAATTAGAGCTTTTTAGCATTTGGGTTTTGGATTTAAGTTGATGAATGATCTAATGTATACTGTAAGTGATGAAAGGAATGTCTAAGTCCCATAAAAAGGAAGCAGAAAAATATACAAAAATACTCTCACTACGACGTCCTTAATGGAATTTCCATTTCTACTTAAGGGATAATTTTGTTTGTAGTAACAAATTATTTTAGACATGATAGGATTTTCCGAAGGTCTACCCAAAAAGAGTGTGTGTGTCAAGAAGTGATGCTAAGCTAATAATAAATCCCATGCATTCAAAGTTACAGAGAGAAAGTGAAGAATTTATCTCTTATCATCAGAATCTAGTCTTTGTTGGTGAAGCTAGTTTGCGGAAGATCTCCTCTATATCTTTGCTCCTAAATATTCTTTATGACCTAAACATAATAAAGAAAACCAATTCCTATTCTCCAAAAATAATTTTAGCACATACATAATAAATTGACCATATAAAGTATAAGAATACATGGAGGACAAATGTGGGAAAAATAATTTTTTTATTGTAGCACCAATATTGAACCAAAGTACATCTATGATTCCTTTCAGCCTACACCTTTGGTTTATCTCCTAAATTTTATTCTTAATGGTGTATATACCAACATGCATAAGTTTATCTATAAAATAGTCTGACAACATTATGACGTAAGTTGATTCTTCCCCCCCTTATGACTAGTGAAGATTTTGGATTTTTTAGATGTTCCGTATGATTCATTTCATTGAATCTAGATCCTTTCTTGACTGTATCATAGGTAATGATTAAATTATACCAAATCAATGTTGACTTGATCAAACTCGTTAAATTGGATCAAATCAATGCTTATCCAATAGAACGTTTGTTATATTTCATAATTGTAGTGGAGAGAGGGCATTGTTAGGCATTTGTTTTGACCTCAACACTAGTAAAGGGAATTAATGGGCCTATTGTTTTAGAGCCAGAACTAGCTAAGAGTGTGGAACCCTCAAAATTCCACTTTTATTGATGTTCCACTAATCACAAATTGACCCTTTGACTTAGCAAGGGTTGTCCTTTTCTCTTGGACCCTAGGGGGTGGATTTTTAAGTTGTAATAGATGCCCCCTAATGCACGAGGTTGAAGAGAATCTAATGGCCAAAATAAATTAAAATAAGTAAACGAGTGAGTGAGTTAGAAAAAAATAGTACAAATGGGGCCAAAATCCAATGGCTATTAGTCAGATATGTGACTTATTGGCGTTGACTATCCAACACATTGGTGCTTATCAAATTGTCGCTAGAATTTTGTCAAATATTTGATAGTTTAGTTACCATCAGATATGCGATGGTAAGACGTTGATTGTTCGACACATAAAAATGTCGAAATGGTCATTAAAAAATCGATGTTTATAATTCAGTTTTGTGACACTACAAATCATCAGATATCCGATGGATATAATGTCAAATTTTTAGCAAGTTGTGCATTAGCCAGCAGTCAGATATTTGACACATAGTCAATTTTTGTCGACGTAACAAACTGACATTGAGGCTTCAGGTAATAAATGACATAACTAAATTGTACAACATAAGTGTTGTCGCTCTAACACTTTCAAGACGATGGTCAAGCATCATATATGCAACGGATATTCGACACATATGTCATTTTGTCCAATGGAACAAATCGACATTGAGGTGTTAGGTAATTGATGACATTATTAAATTATGGAATAAAAGTGTTGTCACTTCAATGCTTTCAAGTCGACAATGAAGCGTCATATATGCGATAGCCAGAAGTTCTGTCTAATGGGAGCATTAAGGTACTGACACTTCCATCTATCAATTCAAACGTCGAGTATCCGACAAGTACTTCGATCATTAGTAGTCAAATATTGGTGGTCCTCCTTTTCCATCGAATATTCGATGGAGATATGTGTTTAACCAAAAATATAATACGCAGTACTATTTTCAAGACTATAGAATGCCATCACACATAACATCCTTCATTGTTGATCACCGAAAGTTGAATCTTAAGGATATTGTGGCTTATAGAGTTATGTTTATTAATAATAATCAAAAGAGAGAGTATTTTGTCTGATGGAAAGATACTCTTGAATAGGAGAATGTGCAATAACTTTTTTTTCCATAAAAACCCATGTATGTAAACATAGTTATGTAAATTATTTATTTGTGAAAATAAATTAATGATTGGTATGAATGGCTGGACATACAAATCCAAATTTCTAAGACGGAAAGGTCGTGGTGGGTTGTTGCATGGACATTGAATTCCTATTGCATATTGGTTGGTTTCCCAATGGCATGTCATGAGCAGGCACATACAAACCACCCTAAATTGTCATAACTATTTTCTTGATGAATTACTGGCCTACGTTGACAATCATTAAAGTTGGCGTGGATAGCCTAAGTGGAGGATGTCATCATATTGCTCCCTTTCCTTATGAAATGTAGATAAGGAGAAAGAAGGAAGTGGACATAAAAGGCCCCGAGTGTGAAGGAAGAAGGGTTGAGAAACTTCAGTCTTCTAGCATTGTGGAGAGGAGAATGGTCAAAGTGTGCAAAGAAGGCATAGAGAAATTGGTGCAAAAATTTTACTGTGCATAGAGCACTCAGATGAGTTGAGTATGAGCACAACTATTTATAATATTGCCTCACATAATGAATTTCTCAATGACTTTTGGTGAGAAACCCAGAACATGACTTAGCATGTGCAATGAGTGGGTGTGATTAGTTAAAGGCACACCCGAACCAACACTTGAGTGAATGGTTATGTATATTGCATCGAGGAGATGTGTGTTGGCCAAAGAATTTTCATGCGTCAACTTGCATGGGTGTCATTTATCAACCCCATAGGACTTGAAGGGACATGACCCTTTCCTCTCCATAGACACCATATATATAGCCAATCATGTGGAGAGGAGAAGGCATAAGAACTCGGTGGATCATATGAACTTGCACAATTGGTTCATGGTGAAGAAGGACACAAATTATCTTATAACAAATCAAACTTTGTTGTGGGGATATTTTTGGAGTTTTTTGGGGATATTCAATGGATGTGGATATTTTCATGTCACTAATGATGTGGAAAATCCACATAGGATGAACCCAACTAGAGTATGATATGGAAACATAAATGGTTATTGACATGTCATTAGTGATGTTGCATTTTGGATAAGATTTAGTGCAATGGCATGCTATCCTAGTGTGTCAATGTGGCATGCTGATAGGAAATTCAAAATTTCATATATTTGACTCATTGATTATAGAAAAATACAAAATAAATGAGAAGAATGAGTTGGAAGAAAAATAATACAATGCATCTAGATGGATTCAAAAGTTTCGGAAATCCTAGAACTTAAAAGTGGAAATTTGGAAGATTGAATATCTATAAATTTTATAAAAGGATTCTACAAAAAATATATGATATGAATGGATCAAATAGGATGAAATTTCTAACTAAATATGTAGCCTTATGAGGAGGCAACATGTGGGCAGGGAAGTTGCGACATGTCAACTGACATGGCATTGTATGGTGCTGACACATGGCCAAAGGGTTACCATGTGGATCCGAATGAATTTATAGGAACTCGTCATAGCTAATATCAAGATACTAGATACCTGGGATACATTTTACAACACGATGTAATGAATAAAGAGAATATGTCATTTAATAATAAAATCATTTCTTTATGCGGTTTCGTACAAAATCATTTTATTCTAGATTAAAGGCATGTTACACATAATGTAAATATCCCATATGTCCACATATCAGATATATTGTATTGTCTTATATTTATGTTATATATGGATTTGGATCTCTTATGGAATTATTTACATGAAATTCCTGATTATGATTATTTTCCCCTTTTTCTTCAATCCACATTTAGTCATATTGTTAAAAGAATTCTTCATGTTCTTCAAGATTACTAGATATCGTGTACATTGTTAATCATATATTACATTTGGACCTAGGTTAACACAAAAAATATTACACCTATTTTAGTCTAGATACCTCTGAGTGCTAGATTCCTATCAAACTTTAATTATGCACTTTACCATGGAGTGTTTTAATTTTCTGACAAATATTTGGAAATCTAGCTTTTCGAAAAGAAGGGTATTTTAGAATTACCTGCGATTTGGATATGATTGCTGACAATGTGGCATGGTGATGTGGAATCTGGAAGTTCATAGATTTGATTTATTGGATATAGTGAATACATTATCATGCTATGTAAGCAAAATTCATACCTATTTCCATGTCATTATGACATTCCATCATGCCACATAATCACAAGTTAACACAATCTACTACATTGGAATTTGGATCTGGGTTTTCTATTAAATGACTGTAACTATTTCTTTCGGATAACCAATCTTTAGTTGATAACAAATTTTCGGGATATTATCCATCACTTGATGGATTTTGGTGTTGGTCTACGGATCTTAATAGATTTCGGATCCTCCATTCTGCTAGCTCTAGCTTCTGTCGTGCATGCATTATACCATCTGGATTTTTGGAAAAATCCTTTCATACATTTTTCTAGATGTATATATATCTAAAACATCCTGACTTCCCACTAATTTCTTTAACAAATATTCAGACTCCACTCCATATGACTTCCAACCTTGATAGATCCAAGTTCAATTGATGGATGCCATATAATGGACATACTTATGTCAAATGGAAATAGTTAATTAGGACATCAACCATTGGGAGGACTAAGATTTTCTTCAAAAACTTAGGGTTGGTCCGATTAATGGATCACCAGGCCATCAAAAATTTTAAAGAAAGGTATCATATGACCTAAGGTTGGTCTGGTTAAGGGACCTCCCCATTCGTCATGCTCTTCTAGATTCTTGGATACTAGATACATTTTTAATCATACATTACATCAGAATCCTAGTCAAAACAAAAGGATTATATTTTTTTACTCCATATTATATGTCTGTCAAAAACTTATCAAGCTTCATATACCTACATAGATTCCTAAGTATGGATTTAACTTTTTTCCTATATTAGATGGAAGTATCATATAATTTTGAATTTTGACATCAATCTGCCTTAAAAAAGGTAACTAAAACTGATTTCTGTTGCTTCAAAGTATCTAACCACCAAACTTAAGTTATCATTGATTCTAAGAAATAATTTTTTGGTTCCACTTTTCTTCAGTAAAAATATTCTCTTGATTTTTTTGCATTGTTAACTAAAATGATTTAAATTTGGATAATATTTATTCTTTTGAATTTGACTTGTTAAAGGAATAATTTTGAGAAGAGGAAAGGATAAACAACCTAAATACCTTGAACTTAAAAAACAAGAAGAAAATAATAATTGAATACCTTAAGGATAAGGAATATAGTGAAGAGCAGAATCCACACAGATTTTTTTTTTTTTCAGAAACCACCTACAAGGCAACGTTAAATAACTATCTAGATTGCAAAGAAATGTATGTGTTTCTAAAATTTAGTAATTTTGTAGAAGATTATAGTCAAGTGGTGCATCTAGACTTTAGAAATAATCCAAATTTATATTTATTCGCATATTTCAATAATAGAGTTCCAACCACAAGGTTTTTGTTATAAGCCATTATGTAAAAGCTTGATCTACTATCCATTATTTTGATCAAGGAGAGAAACAATATTTGTTATATTATATAAATACCCAATTTAAGGTTCCATTCAAACTTGCACATGAAAGGAGTAACATAAGATGAGAAACATATCCAGACTTCATAAAAAAAGTAACTCAAAGTGAAAACACAAATTCTCCAAATTTCCACACTGAACATTCAACTTCATGATTATATCCACAACTAAACACTTAAAAGGTATGAAATGTGGTCCCCACATCCCATTCAATAATCCAATTGTAAGGAAATAAGAATTGATTTGGAGATGACGTGATATCCAAATGTATCAAGCTTTCATCATCTAGAGCTAATCTTCATCGATAGTTTTGGATACAAGAAATTTCAGATATCTAAATTCCCAAATACATTTGTTTTGTACAAGATATTTGGATCAAGTATCTACATCGTATCTTAAAAGGGAAATCCAATATTAAAAGAAATAGATGTATTTAGTAATATAATAAAGGAATACAAAGGTTACAAAAAGGAAGATTCCTACATTTGGATTCTATCTAGTGATGTGAGAGGTTATGCATGCTTGAGGAGGTTTCAAGAATTTGCGTCAACCTAAGGCTTTGCTGACTCCACAATGGTAAAGTTGGGTGCTCTTGATATTAGGGCTTGGATGAACATACACTAGTACAAATAGGGTAGAATATCATATTTTTAAAATACATCTCCTATGAAGGAAGGCTAAGTATAATTTATGTTTATCAATTCAAACTCCTATACCAGCTAGACACCAACCACTCTTATAACTCATAGAGACCATAAATATGCCATAACTCCTCGTACAATCCATAAATGGAATGATTTCCAAGGAAAAAGGGGGTAACATGAGTTGTTATCCCATCATGGGCTCATTCAACTATTGGGTTGCCATACTTTGGATAAGTTGGAGCACATCTTCTTTTGAATTAATTTTGGGCTTATATGGTTTTCCTCTCTCTTTCCTATCAACATCAAGAGACTAACTAACAACCCATTTTTGTGTGAACTTTAATAGACTCTATGTCTATACTATCCATAGATTTTCCCCTGCATCATGCCTAGGAGCATGTTCTTATTCTAGATACATATTTTGAGATCTTTCCTTCACATTTCATTCATGGTACCCCAAGGGTGGTTCTAGTCAATCCAATAAGCATTCATTCATGCAAAGGAATTCCACATGATAACATTCTAAGACATATATGGTTGTCGTCTAAATATCTATATTTCTATATAACTTTCCAAGATTTTGTTTCATCTATAAGTTCATTCTAAATTTTTTTTATAGCATTGATTACAAGATTAACAAAGAAATCTTTTGGAAGCTCTCCATATGTAAGAAATGTGATCAAACATATTGAAAGGGATGTTGTGATCAACTTATAGATCATTCCATAGATTTCCAAGGAGTTGATACTTAGGTAATAAACATAATTTTTGTCTCTTTCAACTTTGATCCAGGTGGATATTGGTGGCCACCTGCCAAGTCCACCTAGACCCCCACCATTGTTTCTCTCAGCATTTTCAGTTTCCTTAATTGTAGCACAACTTACTATTTTTAGCAGTTTTTCAGGTCCTGAACTTCCGGAGCCATTTTGAGGCCCTAAACGACATTTTTTGGGAAATCTGGGGGCAACATGGGTCCATGGATTAATGTTTCCCTTTCCAAAGTGGTAGTGCTCGGATAGATCTTTCTAACGAGATATTATACACGTCAAACGGAGATAGTATGCCAAAGTTACGACCTCGGGAAGTTGATGTACCAATTTACCCAAACGGGGCCCATAGTTTGGCGTTTCATCTTTTAGGGTTAGGTTTTGGAATGTTAAGGGTTTTCCATTGTTTCTCAACAATAAATAGGCCTTCGAGCCTCATTGTAACATAGTTCAGAGGCATGTAGCCACCACATCTCTTCTCAGAGATAAGCTACCATCGCCCTAGCTGGTTTATTTCCATTACTGTTTGTAAGCATATTTCAGTATTTTACATTAATGAAATGAGGTATTATTTCCGCTGCATATCTGTGTTTATGGTTATCTCTGTAATTTGTTGCATTTCGGTTTAAGTCCGGATTAGTGGTATCAGATCGGTCTGCTTTTTTCTCTGTTTTTCTTTGCATGTCCCCAACGAGGTCGGGATATAAGGAGTTAGGGCTTGAACTGGTCGAACCTTTGCAAGACTAGCCTTGCAAATCCTGACGGCCTCCCACGGCGGATGAGAAGAAAGACGAGGGGGCAAGAGATCCTATCGAAATCTTTGTCGAAGAAGCCCTCAAGCGACAACGGAACACGATGATGGACAACTTTTCCCAGATCCTTCAACGGCTACCCAGAAGCGGCACATTGGCTTCCAGCAGTTACTCTGGAAAAGCCATGCCCTTTAAGGTACAAGTTAATTTTGAAATCCCCATATTTGAGGGTCAGATAGATGCAAATGTCGTAGATAAATGGTTAAATCTGCTAGAGCGTTATTTTTCTGTTCATGAATTTTCAAGTCGGGAAAAGATTGTTTTCTCTCTTCTCAAAGCAGCCCCCCACGTCAAGGATTGGTGGGAAACCTACTGCAAACAGAAGGATGAAAGTACCAACTCACTATTTTCAACCGCACCCACCTGGAATTCATTCTGGGATGCCATCAAGGAGCAGCACTACCCTGTCAGAAGCTATGAGGATGAATACATAAAGTGGACCACGTTGCGGCAGGGAAGGGACCAAGACGTGTCAGAGTTCACCAATATTTTCCTTACCCTTCGCACAAAGTTTGGTATCAAGGATTTGGAGTAGCATTTGATACTCAAATACCACAGCTACCTGCACAAGTACATCTAGGAAGAAATACAATTCCTAAACATCTCCTCTCTCGGCACAACATACTGATATGCCATCATGGTCAAGCAAAGTTTAAACAAAAGAAGCGAGACTTTGGATCCGTGAATCCAAAGCAAGGGAAAGATGCCCCTAAACCACAAAACAAGGGAAAAAGCCAAGGCGGGGTAGTCCAAGACAACCCACCGAAGCTGCAAGCATAGAATAGTGCCACGAAGTCAAAAAAGGACACGGGAAAATGGTGTGAGTTCCATAAGAGCTCCACTCACAACACAAGTGAGTGTCGGGCCAAGCAGTCACTGGTGGCTAAGCTAAAGGTTTTAGAATCAGATGCATGTTCTGACTCTGAGTTAGAACCCGACAAGGGGAATGACAAAGGGAAGCAAAATCATTGATGCGAATCCCAACGCCACTATTGCTACCGCCAAGATCTAGAAAAATGAACCCGAAGATCTAGAGGAGGAGCGTCTCTTCTACTCCTAGATGTGGGTAAAGGGCTCCTCGCTATAGTTCATTATCAATAGCGGGAGCCAAAAGAACCTCATTTCACCAGAGGTTGTGAAGTGGTTGGGCTTACCGACCATAGCACATCCACAACCATACACCATCGGGTGGCTTCACCAAGGATGGGATCTTCGTGTGAGCCAGCAGTGTCGCCTTCCATACAACATCAAGCCCTTCACGAATGAGGTATTGTGTGACATTGCTCCCCTTGAAGTTTGTGATGTATTATTAGGGCAACCATACTTACAGAAGCGACGTGATGTGTATGAATCAAGGCCCCATGCTGTTATTGTTACATTGGGAAATAAGTTGTACAAGATACCAGAGGTAGCACCGACTACCGCCATCTCTTTGATTACTGCAAAACAATGGAGTAAGCTCATTTCCAAAACCGGGAAATTTGTTTTCCTGATGATACGCCCTCAACGAAAGAAGAAGACGGTGGCCGCGGCCTCTAGACAGGGCTCCTCTGCACGACAACAACAGATGGACAAGGTCGTGGAGGAGTACGAGGACATCTTCACCTCCCCTGCAGGGGTTCCTCTGCATTGTCAGGTCAAGCACTCCTTCGATATGACCCCAGGTGCGCCACTACCCAATGTATTAATTTATCGGTGCTCCGTTCTGGAGAACGATGAAATCAAGAGGCAGATTCAGGAGCTCCTGCAGAAAGGTCACATCCATCTGAGTTCATCACCTTGTGGGAGCCCGATCATGTTGGTACATAAGAAGGATGGGACTTGGAGACTCTGTATTGACTATCAGGCACTGAACAAGATCACTGTTCATAATAGGTGCCCAATCCCACGGATTGATGACCTCCTGGAGCAACTAAAGGGGGCGAAATATTTCAGCAAGATCGATCTGAAGTCAGGATATCACCAGGTACCAATCGAACCCTCTGATGTGTGGAAGACTGCCTTCAAAGCCAAGGAGGGCCTTTTCGAATGGTTGTTTATGCCTTTCGGATTGACGAATGCTCCTAGAACCTTCATGAGGCTGATGGATGAAATCTTGTGGCCATTCACCAACTCATTTGTAGTGGTATACTTGGATGACATTCTGATCTTCAGCCAGAGTTGGGAATAGCACCTCCACCATATCCGGAAGGAAATGTGTTTTTGTGGTCATCTATAGGTTCTCAAAGATGGCTATTATGGCAGGCTGCAAGAAGAATATCACAGTAGAAGCCACTGCTAAACTCTTCTTTGAACGAGTGTGGGTGCACTTTGGGATCCCACAGTCCATCATCTTAGATTAGGATAGTCAGTTCCTCAGTACATTTTGGTCCAATCACTGGTCAATGATGGACACCAAACTCACTAAGTCCACAACCTTCCATCCTCAAACTGATGGCCAGAAAGAGGTTGTCAATAGGATGATTGTGCATATTCTGCGCATGTACAACTCAAAGCATCCACGCACATGGGACGAGAGCCTCCCCTATGTTCAGCATAGCTACAACCGAGCTCTTCACAGTTCAACTGGCTGTAACCCTTTTGAGGTGGGTTTTGGATTCCAACCACTATGCCCCATTGACGTGGCCATGCCACTTGTAGCTACTCACATAGATTCGGCTCATGTCCAGTCCGAAACAAATAAGGCAACTAGCTTCATTAAACACATACAACATATTCGCCAGTAGCTCCATGACATTTTGTAGAAATCAAATGCCAAGTACAATAAGCGACATGATCAACATCGGGTGCCACACAAGTTTCAGGTGGGTGACAAAGTCTGGTTGCATTTGCAAAAGGAACGCCTTATTGGAGCCTATCGGAAATTGAGACCACTCCAATATAGTACTTACACCATTAATAAGGCTATGGGATACAATGCATTTGAGCTCAAGATTCCCCCATTCCTTGGCCTGCACCCAGTGTTCAATGTGGACTGCCTTCGGCCATACTTTCCACCATTGCTAGACACATCCGACATTGCAGAAGAGCTCACACCCACAGAATTAAATATAGATTGCATGGAGCAAGCTACAACTGATCGGATCATGGAAACACAGATCAATAACACTCGCCAACAGAATATCCAACTGTATCGAGTTGTCAAAGCAGGCCAACTCCTTCACCAGGGCAAGTGGCTCACCAGGGACCAAGTTCAGCAAAAGTTTCCTCATCTCATGGAGGAACTCAGCGCAATGGGGACCATTGTTTCCTAAGTGGGGAGGAATGATCCAAGTGGATATTGGTGGCCACCTGCCAAGTCCACCTGGACCCCCACCATTGTTTCCCTCAACATTTTCAATTTCCTTAATTGTAGCACAACTTACTATTTTTAGCCGTTTTTCGGGTCTTGAACTTCTAGAGCCGTTTTTAGGCCCTAAGCGACGTTCTTTTTGGATGTTTCCCTTCCCAAAGTGGTATTTCTTGGATAGATATTTCTAACGAGCTATTGTATGTGTCAAATGGAGATCGTATGCCAAAGTTACGACCCTGGGAAGTTGATGTACCAATTTACTCAAACGGGGCCCACAGTTTGGCGTTTCATCTTCTAGGGTTAGGTTTTGGAATGTTAATGGTTTTCCACTGTTTCTCAACAATAAATAGGCCTTCGAGCCTCATTGTAACATAGTTCAGAGGCATGTAGCCACCACATCTCTTCTCAGAGATAAGCTACCATCGCCCTAGCTGGTTTATTTCCATTACTCTTTGTAAGCATATTTCAGTATTTTACATTAATGAAATGAAGTATTATTTCCACTGCATATTTCTGTTTATGGTTATCTCTATAATTTGTTGTGTTCTTGTTTAAGTTCGAATCAAACTTTTATCATCGACTCTCAAAAATGGATCGTTTTACATGGAAATCTTTTGTTAACAAGAAATTCTCCTTTGACTGCATAAACATTATAGAAAATACAACATTGAATGAACAATGGGCATGCCTCTGAAATATAATTGCTTAAATGTTTTCCTTCAAATATATTTTTGGGCATTGTGAAGCCAAATTTCTGTTGAGTCAAAGTCAAAGTCATTTTTGTAAGAGACTGTTCTTGGGCTTCTTAAGCTCAAGAAAGGAAAAAAAAAATTGTCTAAATATCTCCTCCACCAAATCAATTCCTTCTCCCAAAAGGATTACCATTCATCTTTCAAATTTTTCTTCCAAATTGATGATAATCAATCAGTCTTCATTACAAGCCTACAAGTCGGGCTCAAGTCAAATTTTTCATGCTAGCTCTATTGCAAAATGACAAATAAGTATAAATAGCTTAATATTTCTATTAGGTCCCTATAATACTAGTGATTCCCCCATTACTATTATCATTGTACACATTATTTTTATTATTATGCCCCTATTGTCCCCATATTGTTATTAGTGTGCCCCATAGAAGCCCACTATGGTTATTGTTGTGCCCTTATATTATTATTGTTATGTCGACTTTGATTATATTGTGACCCCTTAGACTTCTATATATAGAAATGAGGTTTAGTCATTTGTCTCATCCAAGAATTGTTCATTTGTGTAATGTAAATGAGGTTGCCCCCTTGAAGAGGCTGATTTTGAAGTCGTTGATCTATCTATTCTATCTTTTTATGAGATGGTTCATAACATTTGGTAGCAGAGCTTGGATTCTAGGGTTTCACTGCTCCAAATAGGTCATCATGGAATTTTCGCTATAAATTGTTTTCTGTGATGTTTCAGAAACTAAAAAACAACCTATTTGATCCAAAATGGTGATGATCCTAGGGTCCGAATTTTAGATATTTTCTCACTATATTTTCGAAGATATGATCTAAATAAGTTAGGGTTTTTGTAGGCTCCCGAATTACATCCCAAACAGGTGACCTTGGGAAAATTGCCACAACTGTTGCTCTGTGTAGCAGATTGAAATTTTCTAAGAAGGTACAAAAATAGGACGAACTATAGTTTTCTCTGCATCATTTTCAAGTCTGAGGTTAGAAACAGTGACACGTGGAACTTCTTACAAGTTAGCTCTACTGAAAACGTGTATAATCATGTCATCTTGGGAGAGAATCCAATTTCAATCAGACTGGTGGTGTTGGAAAGAGGAGTCCAATGATTACCATAGTTCATAATTTTAGACCTTGGATATTCGAAATTTAAGAGATACATTAGATTCAATATTGAGATCCTACAAAGTAAAAAAATTGTGTAGTTTTTTTTTTTTAGTTTTGCATAAGTTTGGTTTCAAATATTAGTTTGAAGGAATTCAAAGGGCATAGTCACGCATAATTATCATTAATTGATGCTCCGAATAAATAAAGTGGAAACACCTAGTAAGAAACCAAAGATATATAGCATGACTCATGAATAAGAGGAAGAAATGCAACATGATATATCAAAATTACGAGACCAAGTGAAACACAATTCACTCCACAAAAAGTAATAGAAGCTAAGATGGATGGTTTAAAGAAAGCTGTGGAAGCTAAGATGGATGGTTTAAAGAAAGACATGGAAGCTAAGATGAATGATGTGGAAGCTAAGATGGATGGTTTAAACAAAAGTGTGGAAGCTAAGATGAATGATGTGGAAGTTAAGATGGAAGGAAAAATGGAATATTTAAAGATGGATTTGACAAAGTTGCTACAAGAAATGTTTACTAATGGTGAAAGGGTAGTAAAGGAAACTCGTGATGAGAACAAAATAAACGTTAATCATGATTTCATAGACTCTAACATTGGATTGATGACCCACCATGTTCCAACGATCGATATGAGGAAGTTTGATGGCAAGGATCCCATAACATGGATACTACAGATAGAGCAATATTTTGATCTTCATAATGTGTAAAACAAACAAAACGTATGCATTGCAACTCAATAATTGGAACCAAATCAATTTTTATGGTATCTATGGCTTTTCTCTCGTAAAGAAATTGTCACTTTGGAAATTTTTACAGAAGAAATGATAGCACATTATGACGATACAAAAATAAACACCTTTTTTAGCCAATTGATAAATGTCAAACAAAATGGTTCAATGATGGAGCACATTGAGGACTTCCAAAAATTGAATGTAAGGGTAAAATATATTCCAGAGGAGCATAGGATTGATGTGTTCATAGGGACTTTAAAGAATAACATCCAACATGAAGTTCGCCTTTGAGAACCTGATTCATTAGAGGAGGCATTCAGGTTGGCAAGAAAAATAGAAAGAAAAGTGATGGCAACTAGGAAGCCTACAACTCACAACTATAAATATGGAAGTGTTGGTGCCCCTAGCCTTCCAAAAACTACAAGGTTGATACCACAACAATTGGAAGAAAAAAGAGCCAAAGGGATTTGTTAGAATTGTAATAGCAAATAAACTGAAGGTCATAAGTGTGCTGAGAAGAAATTATTTTACATAGATTGTGAAGAGGACGAAGAAAAGGATCAAGAAACATCAAAATACGATGATATACACCAAGAAAAAACCCTATAGGAATAAGAAATGAATCCAACCATATCTTGTAATGCATTGGCTGGAATTACTACTCCTCAAAATATCATGATAGAAAGACATATCAAGACAAAAAAGGTAATAATATTGATTGATTGGGGAAGTACCGTTAATTTTATTCATTGTAAGATAGCCAAGGAATTGAGTTGCTTCCTATATCCAGCACTAGAGTGTCAAGTGATGGTTGCAAGTGGAGTAACCATAAATTTCTTTGGAAAGTGCCATAATATCAAGCTATCCATGGAAGAATATGTATTAAATATCCCAATTCTTTCCATTCCAATGGGTGGTGCCGATGTTGTACTAGGAGTCCAAGGGCTACAATCCTTGGGTACAATAGATTTTAATTTTCAAGAACTTTTCATGATTTTTTTTTCATAAGGAAAGGAAGTTGAATTAAGAGGTATCACAGGGAAACCAGGAAAGATAATGAACTCTAAGGTAATGACAAAGATTCTAAAGAAATAACAATGAGGCGTAATTACACAATTATGTTCGCTAGAGGTTCCCACATCAAAATCATCTATTTCTCTAGATCTCCAAAATGTCTTGGACAATCATTCCAAGGTATTTGATACTCCAAAGACCTCCCACCTATTCGTGATCATGATCATGCTATTCATTTCGTTCCAGGAAGCATTCCTCCACACATCATGCCTTACAGATATCCCTATGCCCAAAAAAGAGTGAAATTGAACTTATGGTTGTAGAAATGCTAGAGGATGGTATAATTCAACCTAGTCAAAGTTCTTTCTTTGCTCTAGTAGTATTGGTGCACAAGAAGGATGGATCATGGTGCATGTGTCTGGATTATAGGGATCTCAACAAGCTCACTATTAAAGATAAATTTCCCATTCCCGTCATTGATGAATTATTGGATGAATTACAAGGATCAATTTAGTTCACCAAGTTGGATCTTCATTCAGGATATCATCAAATCAGAATGAAGACGGAAGACATTCTAAAAACAAAATTTAGAACTCATGAGGGTCATTATGAATTTTTGGTCATGCCTTTTGGCCTTACCAATGCACCTTCTACATTTCAAGGTTTGATGAATTCCATTTTCAAGACCTTCCTTAGAAAATTTTTGTTAGTATTTTTCGATGATATACTAATCTACAAAAACTCTTAGAAGGGTCATGTTTAACATGTTGACAGGGTGGTCAAACTATTGGAGGAGAAATAATTATATGTAAAAAGCTCCAAATTTTTCTTTGGAGTACAAGAGGTGGAATATATGGGTCACATTGTATCTCATGAAGGTGTTAAGGTAGACCATAGAAAAATTAAATTCCTTAAGGAATTTAAAATCCCCAAATCCATAAAGGATATGTGAGGGTTTCTTGGGTTGATAGGGTATTATCACAAGTTTCTTAAGAATTATGGGAGAATAGAAGCACCTCTAACAACATTATTGAAGAAAGATGCATTTTCATGGACTCCAGAAGAAACAAAGGCATTTGAACATATTAAAGAGGCGATGTGCCAAGCATCGGTCTTAGCCACGCTGGACTTCACAAAAACCTTTATTGTGGAATGTGATGTCTCAGGAAATGGAATTGGTATTGTTTTAAAGCAAGAAGAAAGACCCATTTCTTTTGAAAGTAATCCAATCAAAGGAAAGTATTTACACAAAGCTATCTATGAGAAGGAAATGGTGACCCTACCTAATGGGAAGACACTTCAAGGTAAAAACGGATCATGATAATCTTAAATACCTTTTAGAACAAATATTATCTTCAGAAAAGAAGCAAAAATGGGTCACAAGGATGTTGGGTTATGACTTTGAAATCATCTACAAAAATCAAAAGCAAAATATTATGGTAGGTGCACTCTCAAGAAAGGATGAGGATGTGGAAGCATTTCTTTGTGCCATTACTATTATCGAACCAGATTGGATAAATGAAGTAAGGGATGAATGGAAGAATGATGAAGAAGTATGGGCACTCATTCAAAAGTTACAACAAGATCCCAATACATATGATACATTTAGCTATAAAAAAGGTTCGTTATGGTACAAAGATCACTTATACCTATGTAAGAATTCCAAAGTCAAAAAAAAGATTCTTATGGAATTGCACACTTATCCCTTAGGAGGGCACTCAGGATTTTTAAAAACTTACCACACGGTTAAGAAGGCATTTTTTTCGGATGGCCTTAAATCAGATATTCAAAAGTTTGTGGTGAAATGTTTAGTTTTCCAACAAAATAAAGTTGAAACAATTAAGACCCCAGGTCTATTACAACCTTTATCCATTCCAAGCCAATGTTGGGAGGAGGTTTCAATGGATTTTATCACAAGTCTAGCCAAGTCCAAAGGAAAGAGTGCCGTCATGGTGGTAGTTGATAGACTTACCAAGTATGCACACTTTTGTGCATTATGTCATCCATTTAAAGCCAACACATTTTCTACTTCATTTATGGAAATAATTCAAAAGCTACATGGAAACCCAAAGATTATTGTAAGCAACAAAAATCCCATTTTCACTAGAAATTTTTGTATAGAATTATTTTATTGTATTGGTAATTAGTTAGCTAATCATAACTCATCTCATCATCCTCAATCTGATGGGAAAAATGAGATAGTAAGCAAATGTTTGGACGGATGTCTTCATTTCTTTGTCTTTGATAAAAAACATAATGGGTTAAATGGTTGCCTCTGGCTAAATGGTGGTATAACACTTCCTTCCATACTGCAGAAAAAATGACCCCATTTATGGCACTTTATGGATATCATCCAACATCCATCACATCACATTTAAGAGAAAATTCTAAGGTTAAAGCAATGAAATATCACATCGAGCATCAAAAACAAGTTCTCCAAGTCTTAAAGGATAACCTCAATTTGGCATAGAATAGAACGAAACAAGAGGCATATCAACATCATAGGGAAAAAAGTTTTGATGTATGTGATTGGGTATTCGTATGGCTACAACCATATAAAGAAATGTCCCTCAAGAAAGCTAAGAAGGATGATAAATCATCACCAAAGTATTATGGTCCATACAAGGTGTTGCAAAATATTGGTACTATGGCATACAAATTGGAGCTTCCTGTAGCTTCTCGAGTGCACCCAGTTTTCCATGTTTCATGTTTAAAGAAGGTTATAGATTACAAGCTCCCAGTTCGAACAATATTTCTAGAACTTGACGAGGAAGGGAAAATCATATTGGAACCTGAAGTAGTCACAGAAACAAGAACTAGATAGCTACGAAATTGATCAATTTCAGAGTATCTCATAAAGTGGAAGAAATTACGCACTAAATATTCCACATGGGAGGATGAGAATTTTATACAAAAGCATCTAGAACTACTTAAGCATTGAAGACAACACATTTTTGAAGGAGAGGGGCATGTTAGGTCCCTATAATACTTGTGATTCCCGCATTACTATTGTCATTGTAGCCCTTATTGTTATTATTGTGCCCGTATTATCCCCATATTGTTATTAGTGTGCCCCATAGAAGCCTACTATTGTTATTGTTGTGCCCTTATATTTTTATTGTTATGTCGGCTTTGATTATATTGTGAACCTTTAGAATCCTATATATAGAAAGAAGGTTTAGTCATTTGTATCATCGAATAATTGTTCATTTGTGTAATATATAGGAGGTTGTCCCCTCGAAGAGGCTGATTTTGGAGTCGTTGATCTATATTTTCTATCTTTTTGTGAGCTAGTTTATACTTATTTGTCAATTTCATAATGAAAAATAAGTATAAATAACCTACTATTTCACCATTTGAAGGGGAAAAGTGAAGCATTCATTCAATAAGTAAGAGAAACTATTACATGACCAAGAAATGGAGAGGAAGTAAAGATATTAGAAGAATATTATAGAGGGGAAGATGAAAATATGAATCACAAAAACAATTATAGGGAGGCCAATGTTCATTGTTGCAGAGATGATTACATAAAGGTCTATGACTATTGCGGAAGGAAGGGTGATATTTATGAAGAAGGAAGGCCAAGATTTCTGAAATAGGAGGGCCAATACTATTGCAGAAGGAGAGTTGAAATTTTGAAGTTGAAACAAAAGGAGCCAAGAACCATGATTGTACACACCGTTGTAGGAGGAACTAGTCTGGTGGTTGGAGTAATTCTATTTCTTTTTCAAAGGGTCAAGTGTGTCTCAACCTAATTTAATATACTAGAGAAAGATTTGACTCAATTTTCTCCTTCATAGGGGTTTTACCTTGGCTATGGGTTTACATCTTGTGTTCTTCTCTTTGTGATATTCATGTTGGCATTTATTTGATGAAAGGAAAAATAACATAATCATCATATAATTTCACAAGTAAATGTCATGATAATAGAAATCAAACTGAATAATCTAACTCACATAATGCCCTATATTTCTCAACAAATGAGAGGTATTGGACCTCATTTGAGTCACACAAGTGATTAGGTCTCATCAAGAAGTTTGAGGGAAATTCAGAGCGAGAAAGAGGTGAAGGATAGTGAGGAAAGAAAGAAGGCCTATTTGTTTAGCAAGCTCCCATGTATAGGAAGAAATCTATCTCTGTTCATATTTTGAGCTAGAGAAGAGCCACAAACCGAGTTATAGAGAGAAGAATTGTTGTTTAGGTGGTTGGCCTATCACTTGGTGAGTTGTCTTGATCAAAGGTCTTGGAAGTCTTCCTTGAATTTCTATAAGAAGAGAAGTTTTTGGGTTTTTCCTTTGTGGAGGGGTTTTTCCTTGGCTTGGAGCATATTTCTAGTGTTCTTGTTTACATTGTGATCTTATTTATTGGCATTGTCTTGATGATGAACACAAAATAATAATGATGATGATGATGAACTAACATTATATCACAAAAAATGTCAATATAAAAGAGAAAACATTATAAAATAAACCTTAATTTTGTTTACCCTATTTTTTCTCAAAATCTATGGTCTTGGAAGTTTTTCGATGTAGAAATAAAAAATTGATTGAAATCAAATTCAACACAAAACTAAATCATGCACTTGGCAGCCAAATTCTTGGTGGGCTAAAATTGAGCAATACTTCGATGATTTTTTTTTTCACATATATCACTCCAACCATAGTTAATCTTTCAAATCCAGATATGTGAATGAAAATGCATGCAAAATAAAGGAAGGAGAAGTTGGATATGATAAATGATTAATAAAATAGAAGAAAAATCATACCAGTTCCTTATACCAAATTAATAAAGAGTTTATCATACTTCCCTACATGAAAAATGATAGTTTATGGTATTTGACTCAAATAAAAACACAATTGTCAAAGAAAGACAAATACTACATGAATTGTTTTCATGGATAGGTGTGTTATTTCATATAAAATTTTATGTAACTCCCACTCAACCTAGATATGCAAGATAAATATTAAAAAAAATTGTTGTCTCCCCTAAAACCCTACCATTTTGAGCTATTTTATTCAGATTATTATTCCACTGTTTTTGATAATAAATTGTTGGAGTAGTTTAATCTTACAACAAACCTCCCTCCACTCGATGAAGAAACAATAAAGTTAGCCTTGTCTTTGTTGTTGCTCTGTTGGATTGAGGATGTTTCACTCCAATATTATCGAAATCCTAATGTATTACCGACTGAATAGGGCTAATCACATGAAGACGGAAGATCTCATGGACCCTTCCCCCCCTCACATCACTCTCAATTCCCCAATAACCAATCTATCTACAATATAAGAAATGGTTGAAATCAAGACATTAAGATACAAAAAAAAAACACTCATTCATTCATTCATTAATCCACAAAATATTTCATGTCAAAATTTTTTATCATAAAAAATATGTTTACATAATATGAAATGATGTCATGTACATAAATATACATATAGCTATTCATTAACATATAACATTCATTCATCAATCATATATGTAAAATACTTCATCTCAAAAAAAAAATTGTCATCAAAAATATGTTTTCATAATATGGTACGTGATGTTTCTAATGATATAACTATTACAATCATTTCCTTTTCTTTTTATTTATTTTTGATGGTCAGGTCTTGTAATCATAACGTTGTCAAGGTTTCCACAAGAGGGGTGGATCATCATCTATAACAAAAAAGAAAGGTTAAATTGATATTTTTTGTTATTATTCATTAATTAATATAACATTAGTTTTCTTTACCTCGTGCACTAGTTGACACTATAATTTTTTAAAAAAGGAAAGAACTACCACAATATCAAAAAATAAGTGTAATTTTGTAGGTACTTCTCATAAAGAGCATTGATAGTGGTCAAGACAACCAATAATGCCTCCCATCTTCACTAGTAGTGTGTATGGCATTTATGGGAGAGTATGTTGGGAATTCATAGCTACCCCAAATGCTACTGCTAAAGATGGGAGGAAATATTGGCTATCTTGATCATTATTGATGCTTTTTTTTAGAAGTATTTGAAGAATTGTACTTTTCGATTTTGATATTTTGGTAATTGTTTCCATTTTTAGATTTTTGATCTTTCAATTCTAGGTTTTTTTAATGTATGTCATTTTTTTTAAACATGAACCAATAATGGATTATGGAGATTCTAGAGTGGATGAATGTTGTGTCTTCCAAGAATAGGATAACAAAGGAAATATGGATATCATAATATGGAAAATATGAAGAAAAATCATTCTAATATGTATATTCTAATATAGACAATTGAATACATGAATGAGCTCCTCCTGGTTTTGAGAATAAATTCTTGGAGTAGTTTAATCTTGGTCAATCAAACCTCCCTCCACAAGACGAGGCAGCAATGAAGTCAACATTGACTTTATTCTTTCTCTGTTGGATTGATGGTGTTTTGCTCCAACATTACCCAAATCCTAATTTATTATCCATTGAATAGGGCCAACCACATGAAGGTGGAAGTTATATTTCCCTTTCGCCCTTGCATTTCCCATCAATGATTATAACCTTGAATGGCCAAACATTGGTCTGTCATCACCATCTCAAAATGACTTGGCAGATGAAAATCTACCGTGTCTGTCATCATCAATTCACATTGTATCATATATGACCCTTTCCACTGATTATATGCATGAATTTATGGTAGACCATCCCTTCTACCTAGCCAATTATTGATTATGAGAACAAGTGAACAAAGTATAATTTATAAGTAGGGGACCTTGTTAAAAAAGATCTGTCAATTGTCCTTTATTCATTTTTTGTCACAATCAATCATAGGATAGGCAGAGGGGATTCCATTCCATAAATTCATGCATTTAATCTATAGAAAGGGTCATCCATGAGATCATGTGAAGTGATGATGACAAACCTAGTAAGTTTTCATCTAACGGGTAATTTTGAGATGGTGATGACAGACCAATGCTAGCCCATTCAAGGTTATTATAATAATTGACAAAAACTTTGGGGAGGAAAATGCATACATCCCATCATGGACATTACACATATATGTACTTAAATTGTCATCATAATCACAAATTGTTGTGATTAGGCATTGAAGCATGAGTAGCTAGCACCTAAATTAGGAGCGTGGTAGTGTATGGTCGAATGGGATAGTTATGTGAATTAGTACATGGTTGACTTATCATGGGAACCAATTGTGTAACGGCTTAGTTTAACACTTGAATCTGATTATAGGATCTTGTTGTTCATAACAGGGTTAATTGAATTATACCATGAATTTATTAAATATATGGTATTTTACATCCTCCTTGTATCAGAAAAATATGTTTACAAAATATGAAACAAAATTGTTCTAATTTTTGCAATGTAAAAATAACAACTTTTTATTAAGACTGTCTAAAATTACATGTGCACATTCCATGAGACATTGAACCTCTCAGTTAAAAATGTGGCACTTAGAAAAACGGGCTATAAATAAACAAGTTCAATCATTTTTTATCAACTTTCTTTCTCTTTTGTAACATGTAATTAGCCAAGTTGTCTTCATCTTTGCCACCTTCAGTTGTTGTGGTCTCTGGTGTAATATGTCTTACCGCTGACCTAGTCCTACAACTATGCTGCTATAAGTGGGTCGAAGCATCAACTACAATAAGAAAGAAATGAAAATTCATATTTATAGTTATTATTATCACAAATGTTTTATTAATAAGAAGAATATAATGTTCTTTACCTACTGCAGTAGTGGAGGGAAGTGGAATACTTTCAGATGTGGCCATGTGATCCTCCTATTGTTTCGCCATATCCTATACATGCTCTGGTGTAGAAACAAGAAAGGTTATAATTAATACACCATTTTCATTTAAATATTTTTAATTGTATTCCATACTACAATTTTCTTATAACACATGAAATACCTCCAGTATTGAATTGAACATCAGTCTTAAGATCAAGTTCTCCACTGTTAGTAGGCTCATGTGTTGTATCTAAATTTCTTCCCTACTTTTTACAATTAAGCACATTACTTTATGTCCCTAAATAATAACCAATATATTATAGAAGTAATGATTTATAAATGCTACTCATTGCTTTTATTTTCATGAGTGTTATCTTCGATGCTGGAAGACTATGAAGATTCAAAGCTTGTCCTCCATTCAACCATGACTTCATAGTGGTACTTCAAAGCAAGATTTAGGTCTTCCTTCATGGGTGCCTCTTTGAATTGTGTTCCTTGCAATTTTTCATTAAAACATGAATTTTTCTTCTGTTAGCACTCCATGATTCCTTTTAGGCTAAAGGAAAACGGTCACATAGGTAACCACATACTTATTTTGGTTGGGATACTAGTCTTCTCCAACCAGAGGGGGCTCCCTCACTCAGAATACTCAAATATAAAAAACGTTAGAGCACACATTCTAACAGAGACAATATCTGAAAGTGTTTTTAAAATTTTAATTGATAATTGGTGAACGGTTTTGGAATAATTGATGCATGTGATAATGATTTTATTGGCTCACCATACCTGTTCATTTCCCAACTAGGTGCATATACAAAGGCTTGGCTAGTATATACTTTGAATAAAAAAATAGTTTGTAGTATAATGGAATATGAAAATAAAAACACTCATCCACAATAAAAGAAAAAATGAAACTTTGTTACTACAATCTCAGCGAATGAATATCAAGAGGGAAAAACATAACATTTAAAGGCATAAACATTCCATTTGAAAATGAAACATTCTGCACTTCTAAACAAGAGCATGCAACATGAATTCTAATGTAGTTTTTCCATTACATCTTTAAATAAGACTAAGAAGAAAACATGAATAATATCACATATACACTAGAGAATGACAATTTCGAGGCATCATACCGCAATAATCTCTATAATGTTAACTGGAATAACTTCAACATCAAGTATATTCATTAATAAAGATCACAACATACATGAGTCTACAATAGCTCAGAATAATATCGAACCAACAAAAACCTGTTCCATATGTATTTTCCAATTTAAATAGACCCATGAAAATAAATAATAAGTGTTTAGATACATTGCATCATTGATCCAAATAGTAGATTGAACTAAAACCAAAAAGAGGAAAGGTTTTGTTGTTTAAGTCTTTTTCCTCAATTGATAAAACAAAAGAAAACATAAAAGTGTTCATGATTTTATATTAATACAAAAAAAACTAAATATCTGTGAATGCAAGCCTATCTTGGAAATAAATCTTCATGGAATAAAAACAACAAAAATAAGGATTGTTGGTCGTTGACTATGCAATCACTACGTAGTAGTTGGGCAACGACTGTGTTGGAAAATTTTCCTTCCAAAAATGGCACAAGGCTGGCAACTGATGGTCTGAATTGGATACCACCTCTGCTACATGTTCACCCCTTTAAACTATGACAGTTGGCTTCTTTGCAACGGTCGTGTAATTTTTATAGGAAGGGCTTGCGTAGCAAACTTTTCAAAGATGCCTCTTTTATGCCCTTGATTCTTAACAAAACACAACCATAGAAGTATATGTTGGAAATAATACTGAGAGGGGGGGTGAATCAGTATTATCACATCAATAAAAAATTTTCATTTCCATATTCAGATTCACATATGCTACTTCCACAACTTCTTACGATTCAGTTAGTTGATCCTTAATGAGTGCATTAGAACATTATCAACCATATTAACAGTAAACAGGTGTAGTAAAATAGAACAAATCATCACACATAAGCCACACACATGAACACCATGATATAAGGTGGAAACCCAATGTGGGAGAAAACCACCTGCTGCAAGTCAATCTCAATCTTCTTCTTAATAAGAAAATCCTTTTACAATATTTCTGTACTGGTGCAGTCTTATACTAGTACGCAGGCTTCTACCTGCAGAGAGCTACAACCCCCATAGTTCTTGTACTAGCCGATCCATTTACTAGTACGCAAGCTGCTACCTGCTACAATGCTCCAAAGTTTTCAACTGCTACTGGAAGGGAGCTACCACCCCCGTAGCTCTTGTACTAGCTAAGATACTAGTACGTAGGCACCGGCCTACAATCTTCTCTCCTCCGGGTACCACGTTTCATATATTTTCAGACTGGATACACCTGAAGCACAACACATAATCTGAAAGGCCACGTTTCATCCAATTTTCATACTGGACCCATAAAAATCAATCAATCTTCTGAATCACCCAATCACCAGATCAATACATATACAAGGATAATATGAGTGTTAGCAACCCGATCTAGTCCATTAGATCCATTACTAGATCTCATCCATCAACACAATCAATCAAACTGAATATGTAGAATACTGACACCATCATCAGAACACATCAACAACCTGAACCACCTGTAACTTTAAACATCATAGCTCAAATGGTATATGCTACTACAATGAACCAAACCTGCGTACATACGTGCTTTCACCAAAGCCAACCCGCGTACAGATCTATAAATATTCAATCATGACTTGCAGTGATTTCAAACTTAAGTTATACCCAGTTCAGATCATTACAAGCGTCAGTATACAGATCTAGAATAAGCATAATCAACTATATAGAGATAGTTCATTTCAAACCATTTGATCCCGATCTATCCTTAGATCTTGTTCTCCATCAACCGGTGAGATCCCTCTTTAGCTCAGATCCAGATCTGCACCATAACCCAATCATAGTATTCCAGATCTAGATATTCAATAATTCAAATGATGATTTACCAAATGATCTCCTTCCTCTTTTATAGTCTTAGGCCTTTCACAATACCACAGGCCAAAACCATAGGATCAAAAAACTATTGGACTAATACCATGAACCAACCATGAAAGTGCGTGAGATCAACACTTCTCACGAGGTACCATGGTCCAAAACCATAGGTTAAAATACCAAGGACTAACTACCATGGACCAAAGGTAAGTTCTCCAACATATACACGCTTTTCCTTGCATGAAAGTGTGTGAGCTCAACACTTCTCACGAGGTACCATGGTCCAAAACCATAGGTTCAAATACCAAGGACTAACTACCATGGACCAAAGGTAAGTTCTCCAACATATACACGCTTTTCCTTGCATGCAATACCAAGGACTAACTACCATGGACCAAAGGTAAGTTCTCCAACATATACACGCTTTTCCTTGCATGAAAGTGTGTGATATCAACACTTCTGACGAGGTACCATGGTCCAAAACCATAGGTTCAAATACCAAGGACTAACTACCATGGACCAAAGTTAAGTTCTCCAACATATACGCGCTTTTCCTTGCATGAAAGTGCGTGAACTTTTTCTCTACATGAAATAAACTTTTCTCTGCATAAAAGTGCGTGAACTTTTCTCTACATGAAATAAACTTTTCTCTGCATAAAAGTGCGTGAACTTTTCTCTACATGAAATAAACTTTTCTCTGCATAAAAGTGCGTGAACGTTTCTCTACATGAAATAAACTTTTCTCTGCATATAAGTGCGTGAACTTTTCTGCACTATAATTTATCATCTGAGATGAGTGGGTTGCCATCAAGTACAACACTTGTCTCATAATGCCAACAATCTCCCCCTTTGGACTTGTCATACTGAGAATTGTCATCTGATATCTCTTCCGTAGATTCATCTAGATATATATAAGTGAGTTGATCTTCTATGAGTTGTTTGCCATCAAGTACAACACATGCATCATAATGCCAATAGTATAGGCCACTCAAAATATCAGAATGATATCAACTGCAACTTTAAACCAAAAAATAAGTACCCTCGCTGTGCAATGTAACCACTTTCAGAAAAAGTCAAAATTTCAAAACTCCAAGCAAGGAACTGTTACCTCCTTTTCCTCTTTTCCTCTTGTTGGAGGAAGAATGAACCTTAGGGGCTTGAGGTGTGGGATATTTGTTCTCACTAGGCACTAGTTTAGTAGGCTTTGTTTTAGACAAAGCCTTATATCTTAGCCTTGGAACTCTTCCAGGTGAATGTGTTTTGGCTGCCTCTTTTTATTTCTTAACTAGTCCCCATGCCTTGTCTAAAATTTTCTTCATACTCCTCAGCCTTGCATTTAATACCAGGTTTCTCACATAGAGTTTTTTTGCATTATCTTCTTACAAGATTCGAGCATTTAACAAAATGTTTACCTCTATTGAGGGCTTTGGATGCCTCACGTACTTCTTTATCACAATTTTCAAGTAAATGTTACACATATTTCTTATAATTATGATTTTCTTGCCTAAACCTATTAACCTACATTTGAATCTCCTTTAGCTCTTCTATACACCTTTGTTATTCCTTCCATTGGTCAAAATGTGGTTTACTAAGTGCTTGGGCCACTTTTTTCATTTACTGTACCCAACTTAGTTTTTACCTTGTTATTCTAGTTGTAGGCCCACTAGACTCTACTCAAAGTTCTTTGAAATGTTTAGCAAATGAAACATGTTTACCTTTGTCCTTAGTAATAGGTTTGGGAGGTGTCTCTTCCCTTTCAGTTGTTGGTTGAGCTGTTAGTTTCAAGTCTCTGTTTTTCCTCTTCAAGGATACTATCTTCATTTGATACTTAGAAAGTGGTTCTTTCATTTTAACCATCATGGGGTTTTCTTCTACACACTGTATGGTATCTTTCTCAGACTGCATTGGATCATATTCTTTCTCAAACTGCATCGATTCATCCTACATCACTTCTTCCTCTTTTTTGTCCTCTTGTTTTTCTTCTTGTTTGTCTTATGAAATTTCAACAACTACTTAAGGAACTGATTCGTCCAAAATCTTCTTGACTCTCAACCTAGTCCTAGGCCTTATCACGAACTCTTCATCTTTGACTATCCTTTCTACTTTAACTTCAAACTTAGTGGTTTGAGATTATGCCACCTAAACCTTTGGTTCCTGTGTTTTGTCCTTACGTTTTGTAATCTTCTTCTCACCCAACTGTTTACCAAGTTTGTCTGTGGGTTTCCTGTTGGGATTTTTAACCTTTTCCTCAATTATCTTTGTCTCTTTCATGGTCTCGATGGCTATCTTCTCATGTGTTTCATGCACTTCTTGTTTCTCCTCACAATTTTTCACTGATGAAGACTCTCTTTGGTGTAGTAAACCAATGCTAGATAGAAAGTCAGGCCAATAAATATTCTTCTTCCAGGGAGGCTTGTGCCATCTACAATGAGCTTCTCTATGACAGTAATTTCCACATTTCGCAACTTGGATCTATTATCATGGAAGTTCAACGTGAACATACAAGCCAGTGTCATGTTATGAACCAATTTTTCAACCTTTTGGTAAAATGGAATGAAACCAACATTCTCGAAGGCAACTCTGATAGGTGGGTCGGAATTCACTAGGTTTAGAGTGTTTGGATTAGTTCATACAAAATCTCCTCCCTTTATGCAACCTAGTAGTAGTATCCATATAACCTTAACACCTAGAAAATATAGCTTGAAATTTATGGTAGACTACATGTACAAGACAAAGAATGAGAGACTTCACAATTGTGATAGCGCAAAAATCAACTAGACAACAGTTCTACGCAGTGATGATAGAGCAGGTTTACAGTATTCAAGATGAGTGGGAAAACTTTCTATTTCACCCTAAAATTTACCCTAGCCACTCAACATTGCATAATGACCATGATTCTCATTTAAAAGACACAGCTTTAAGTTTTGACTGTATGCATGGCTAACACGGTGTGCACAACAAATGTTTTCAAAGATAATGTAATAAGGGTATTATTGTCCTCAATTGGATTATTGAACATAAAATTTATAATATGAGAAACTGACCACTACCTCCCATAAACTAAAATTGATCTATGATGAGGCTGGTAGCCTCAAGGAAAGAATGCATAATAGTTGTGTAGCACTTTGCGCAATAACGACATAGCACAATTTTTGAATTTATTTATAATATGCCTTTTAATATATGATGAGTCTTCAAACATCCTACACGTCAAACCAAAACATTTTCCTATGATAAGAAATAGTGGAATTAGCAGTCTCTTGGAGTGATTTGATACTGATTCCTATTCTCTCATGACATGATTAGACAATATGTTTAACTTGCACTCCACCTAAAAAATAATTATGTTTGAATTTGGGAGCGTGATAGTATCTAAGAAAATGATTTGGGTATGATGAAACAAGTTCGTGTATGGGGTATGTGGGTGATTTTCACTTATCATACACAATGATGATTTAGAAAGGGAATTTAGGCCTAGGATAGAATAAGGGATGGCATGAATATATTAGAAATGGGAAATAGTTTTAAAGAATAAATGGATAGGGGGAATATGATAGGTATAGTTAAGGAACCAAATGGGGCATAAGAAGAGGGGAAAATTTTGAGGTAAATAAGTGATATTGGAAAAGGGAAATAATTGTGATAATTTATAACCATGCTACTTTAAGAAGCATTCCCTTGATTGCAAACACATGTTCAGGTGAACCCTCTAACAAACCTTCAGTTCGACATGAACCTTGACTCAAAAAATTATGGTGACAGCTCTCAGAAACTTAAAGACCCCTTCCCATCATTGATCAAAACTTTTATTACCAATTTCATGATGACTTCCCTGACAGTGATCGATCAAAGTCATGACAGTAAAAATGTTTGTGAGTTTGACCTATCCTATGACAACAAAATTATGGATTCGAAGACATTCGACTACTAATAAACTAACTGACTCTAAAATCATCTCCACTGAGGATGGAAACCTCCTTGTGAGGTGCCAGGAACAACACTGCATACCAGAAGCCTATCAATTGGGAAAGGGAAACAATGTACAAAACTGAGAAAAAGACTAACAAATTGGAAAAATTTACTGACTGAACTGACTAAAAATGACTACTAACTTACAAAATCTTATTTGAAAAACTGAATTATTTAAGGTAGCATAAAGTCGGGACCTTATTTCCTTCACCTTCAGCTTTAAATTCCAACTCCAACTAACCACACTTGCATTATTCAAAATTAAAGAAATAAATACAATGAAATTATATTTCACCTGTGAAATCATGTGAGAAAGTGCTTCAGTAGCCTACCATTCACAAACACTGCTCCAATTGGTTCATCAGAAAAATCCTAAAGAACATAAGCATTCCCCCCCCCTGAATGCAACAATCTTAAATAGTCCTTTCCATAGATTTTCGAAATTACTATGTTTTCCCTTTTCTTCATTTTGGGCATCACACCTTAATACCAAATCTCTAATTTGAAAATCAACTACTTTTGTTCTTGTGTCATGAATTATTTTAATTATGTCTTGTATCATCTGTGTATTCTTAAACACCTATTATCTTGACTGCTGAAGTTGAATCATTTTGCCAATCCTTCGATATATGTCATTTGGTTCTACTTTAGCCTCTTGCAGTAACTTCATAATTGTGACTCCCAATGAGGAAGGAAAGAGTGCATATGTTCTATAGACCAGTTGAAATGGAGAGATCCCTATTGAATTCTTAGTACTCACACGGTCTATCCACAACACATGTACCAACTTTTTGTGCCAGGTCTTCTTATTTCCTTGTAGCACTTTCTTGATAATATTTAGCAAAATTTTATTTGAGGATTTTTCCAAGCCATTAACCCGAGGGTAATAGGTTGTAGAGTGTCATAGAACAATGTTGTATATGCGAGAGAAATTTATCATCTTTTTAGATATGAAAGTAGCATCATTATCCATGATAATATTTTGTGGACAACCGAAACGAGACAAAATGTTACCTTGCAAAAAATAAATGATTACCATGTTCCTAGCTTATATGGTCGGGACTGCTGATGAGCCCCAATTTTGGTACAATTTGGGCTCATTTTGGCCTATTTTGCTTGCTCAAACCATTCATTTTTATTGTTTATGCATACACTTCGTAGTTTATTCATGTTTTTTGTAGGAGAAAGGATAGGCACTTTATCTACGTAGCTAATGCATTGTGATTCCAGGTTTTGGCATTAAAAGGGAGCAAAAGACAACGAAAAGGTGGCAAGGAGACAATGAGTTGGCATTGCTGACGTAAGGAGAGGTTGTCCATGGTCTTGGGGGGCATTCCTCGTGATCCTCACCAAGAACTCCGAGCCCCACTCCATCTTCCCTCCGAGCTTAATACACGGCCAGCTGTTCTACAGGAACAGCAGTTCAAAACTGCTCTACAGGAAACAACATTTATGATCATCCTACAGGATCAGCAGTTAAACTATAGATTGAACAGCCGAGCTCCTAGAATCATGGATACTTGTTGGAGCATCGTTTTGTATAAGTATAGAGGCCTTAGCCTTGGTTAGGTTGTTGAACCTCTCGTATTGCTATTGTAATTTTGGAGCATAGTTCAGTTTTCGTTCCTTCTTGTAAGCCAATTTGGCATGATATCAGTTAAGAATAAAGAAGACAGTTTGTGATCTAGTTCTGAGTTCCTTAAGGAGACTATAGCTCTCAGGTTAGGGCCCAACCTGAGAGCCATAGATCCCCTCTGTTGTAGTGTTATTTCCATTTCATTGCAGCATTGTGAGCTTTCCATTTACACATGCAATTCGAATTACAAGTTGATGAGTTGGTCTTTTTCATGAGTAGATAGGATTTGCTTATGGTGAGTTTGTTTACAGTCATTTAGTGTAGCAGAGGATAGATAGAGTCCATTGGAGCTCCAACAAAAAGGCTGTTAGGACTCACTGCCATCTTTCTTGAAGATTGGGGTGCAGCCCAAAGCTAGCCACCAAAAACACGCATTTCTTCACTTGATGATTGCTGCAATACAGTCACTGTTACGTTAGATGCTTCCTTGTCATCCACTCATGCACTGCACTTCCTTACCACAGCTTCATGCACGTTCTCTTTCACATTTCGATTGCTGCTCATTGAATTTACAAGCACAAGTAGTTAGGTTGATGCATTTTTGGTTAAGTAACAGTCATAATCATTTGTTTCACTTACACTGCTCTCTCTCTCTCTCTCTCGTTCCATCACTTTGTCCTCCATCTTGATCATGCATGCAGACATCTCTTTGACCCCTGCTCCGCTCTGTTACCTCATCAAGTCTTGCATTCCTCACGTGTCTCCATTCTCTAGCCTTTCGTTGACATAGCCCTTCACCTTCCATCCTCTTTCCTACACTCACCTCCCATCCTAATCTTTCGCTTCTAAGGCCATCACCAACCTCATCCCTACCTTCCACATCTCCCTCTACCATTTCACCATCCCTCATCACTCCAAACATTCACAGTAGGTCATCCTGTAGCCATTTCTCGACATCCTGTAGAAAACAGAGTATCCTATAGGATTCTCCACAGCCATCCTGTAGGAGGCCACTCTCTCGGTTGCTGAGCATCTGAATGCAAGGAACCTCTGTGGATGGGTGCTAAGGATCCCTAGGGACCTCTCCTAGCCTCCCCAACCTATCCCACGCTTTCCTTCCTTCTCCATCCCATCTGCACAACCAAACCCTAGTCATCTCAAGATCACCATCATCCCACACGCACTCACAAGAAAATACAAAAACATAACTTTCATGATGCAAGTAGTTTAGAATGATGCATTTTCATTTATCAGAGGTAGTGACAGCATTGGTAGAAGTTGCATTCACATTCCATGCATTGTAGAGGTCAGACTAGTTGAATTAGGGTTTCCTAGGTTTACATGCTTTGATTTGCTCTCAGTTCATTTTTGTCAAGTAGAATAACTTTCCTTTGAGATTAGCTTTCGTCCATCAATTAGCAAGCTTCTTCTGAGAGCCTATAGAAGTTGGCTTGAGCCCTAGCGGACTTGTGCCAGCTGACCAAGTGACAGCTGCGACAAGAGCTAGTACTTGTGCATACAGCACCGTCGCTTCCAAGTTTGTACGAACTACCGGGTTGATAAAATGAGAGACAGGAAGCCCCAGGAGTTGTAGCATTATTGCTACAATACTGGAGCTCACCATATTTTTGGCGCCGTTGCCGAGGAAGCGTCAGAGTATTAGTAATTGTTGCTTTTCTTCTACTTTCGTACTCTTACTTCTGCTTAGTAGTTTATTTCATTTCCCTTCTGCAAAAGTAGATTAGCATTTCCTGCTTTCATAGATTAGCATTTCCTGCTTTCATAGATTAGTATTTCCTGCTTTCATAGATTAGCATTTCCTGCTTTCATAGATTAGACTTTCGATTCTGCAAGTGTAGATTAGAATTTCAATTTTGCAATCAATCTGTTTCATTTTTGCAGGTGCACAGAGAAAAACAAAAAGCAATCAAAAAAAAAAAAAAAAAGAGAATTCTTTTCCATTTCATGCCTCGTAGGAACCGAGATAGATCAGGCAAATTCCTACCAAACACCCCCACCACATCACTTAGTCACCCTTCACTCTTCGGTGGTGACAGTGATTCAGAGGAAACTATAGGTGAACATCGCAAGACATACCAAAATCCTATAGAAGAAGAAGAGTTAGAGACCACTCCACCTAAAGCTATGGCTGACAATAGAGAGGATGAGAGGATAGAAGGAGCTTTCCCCATCCGAGAGACCAATGGTGAGATGAAAATGAAAAACATTAGCCCCTCTGCTTTGCCTCACTTCCATGGAATGACCACTGAGGATCCTGATACCTTCTTATTTGAGTTTGTTGTCCTCTGTAGAACCTATGACTATACTGAGGATGAACAAAAGCTAAAACTTTTCCCTTCTACTCTCAAGGATGCAGCACTACGCTGGTTCATGGGTTTGCCTGGGAATAGTATCACCACATGGGCTCAGATGCAGCAAGCCTTCAACACCAAGTACCGGGATTATTGTAGGTCCAAGGAAACAAAGGGGGAAATCTTTCGGATGACCATGGGAAACGATGAATCTTTAGAGGACTATGAGGAAAGGTTCCAACTTAGTTACAAGCGGGCCAGGTGCACACTTGACCCTGAGTCCCTTAAGTTGGTTCTGCTCCGAGGAGTACCTGAAGATCTCTTAGATACCCTTCACATGTTAGCTGGGGGGGACATTTACCAACTGCCTTATGAGGACATCAAGACTGTGTTTCGAAATCATTCCAGGGCAGCTAGAAAACGAGGAAGAGGAAACCTCCTCTCCACCGGTGTCCCTTTCTCCAAACATGAGCTTACAAACCAATTAGAAGATCTTAAGAGTGAGGTGAGACACACCATTGCCATGCAGCTGGACACATTCAGGATCCAGCAAAAGAAAGAGGAAGCTGAGAGAGCCTTGGCTGTCTTCTGTCCTAGGTGCACCAGAAGACACCCTAAGAACAAATGTCCATTGCATTCGGTTGAAGTGTGTTTCGTTTGTGAGGAGGACCACCCAACAAATCAGTGTCCAACCTTGCCTGGGTTTAAAGCTATGTACCAAGGGACTGAAGCCCCCACTGAACCTCTCTACTTCATCAACCAAAGGAGGCCTCAAGGATCTAGACCTTATCAGCAGGGGATGCAAGGGGCATCTCAAGCTTATTACAACCCCAACCACTTGACTCCCATGCCTTCCTGGGGTCCCCCTGCTCATCCTTCCTGGTCCATGCCTCCTCCATGGTCTTATCCACCTCAGTACCCTACTCAACCTACTTCTCATCCATATCACTCACATACCCAGTCGCAGCCTCAATGGAGTGCACCTCAGTCGGGGTGGAGGCCTCAATACAACAATCCTCCCGCCATTCTGCCTCCACCTCCAGTTCAGCCACAACCATTACCTCCTGCTCCTCCAAGGCAACCTCAAATGCCTGCTCAACCGAACCCGAAGCCCAACAATAGATAGGCTTAGCAGGTATATACTGGGGAGACCTCATGCCCTACCTATGCTGTGGAGATCCAGGAGATCAATCTGAGATCTGGAAAGACTCTTCCAGATCGCCAACCTCCTCCCCCAGAGGAGGAGGAAGACCATCAGGAAAGTGAACCAAAGCCTATTCCACCCTTTCCTGAGAGACTTACAGCCACCACACAACCCAACCCGGAGGAAGATGAGCTTCTGGGAGAGCTCAAGCAGTTGTGTGTGAAGATACCCCTTCTCCAGGCCATCAAGGATGTGCCAATCTATAACAAGCTGGTTAAGGAGAAGTGTTTCAAACATCCAGGCAGACGAAAGAAAGATGCTTCAACTATCAATGTCATAGGACAACTGTCTGACCTTATGCTAGGACAAGTCATCTGCCCAAAGTACTTAGATCCTGGAAGTCCTGTAGTAGATGTCCACATCAATGGCACCATCATACCCCACACCCTGATTGATCTGGGGGCTGCCATTAATGTAATGACCAGGGATACCATGTGCAAGCTCAATCTTCAAGGTTCCTTGAGGAAGACCTCGACAGTACTGCAATTAGCAGATCGCTCCACTGTGACTCCCGAAGGAATTGTGGAGGATGTCTTGGTCTCTATTGACTCTTGGGAGTATCCTGCAGACTTCTTGGTTCTGCAACCAAAGGCAAAGCTTACTGGATATCCCCTCATTTTGGGAAGGCCTTGGTTAGCCACTGCATATGCCTATATCAGTTGTCGTGCTGGAAATATGACCATCAAAAATGGTCCTATGTCCAAGCAACTTGTCCTATACCCTCCTGCCCAACCCTCTTTAGAGCATGACTTACCACTCTGGTTGGAAGAAGGAGAAGAAGACGAGGTGTATTCAGCACCTCTATGTACCATAGAAACCAATAGAAGAAATCCCCCAACCGAGGATGATTTGATCGAGAACTTGATCCAAAACCCACCTACCAGTGCACTACCTTTAGAAAAATTGGTGGAGGATGCCCAAGCCAGCACCTTAGTGGATCTTTGTACAACCAACCCTGTCACTCCCAGAGTTAAGAATGTGGAGTTCGGCCCTGAGAGAGCATTGAAGATCAGCTCCTACCTATCTCCTTCCAAAGAGAAGGAGTTGTGTAGCCTATTGTCCAGCCACTTAGATGCCTTTGCTTGGAGCTATAAGGAGATGAAAGGAGTCCATCCCTCGGTCTGTACCCATCATATATACATCAAAGAGGATTGTAAACCAGTTAGGCAACCCCAGAGGAGGATGAATCCAGCCCTCAAGGACATTGTCAAGGAAGAGTTGCAAAAACTGTTGGATGCCGGATTCATCTACCCCATCTCAGATAGTGAATGGGTGTCCCCTCTAGTGTTGGTTCCCAAGAAGAATGGGAAATGGAGGATTTGTGTAGATTACCGGGAGCTGAACAAAGCTACCAAGAAAGACCATTTCCCCCTACCCTTCATAGATCAAGTGTTGGATGGACTGGCAGGAAAGAAGTTCTTCTCTTTCCTGGATGGGTTTAGCGGGTACAATCAAATCCAAATCAGCCCGGAAGACCAAGATAAGACCACCTTCACCTGTCCTTGGGGTACCTTTGCCTACAGAGTCCTTCCCTTTGGGCTATGCAATGCTCCTGCTACTTTTCAGAGAGCTGTCTTAAGAATCTTCTCGGAGTTGGTCCATGATGCAGTAGAAATATACATGGATGACTTTACCCCTTATGGGGCCAACTTCCAGGAAGCATTGTCCAACTTGGGAAAGGTCCTCACCAAGTGCACTGAGATGAACTTGTCCCTTAGTCCTGAGAAATGTGAATTCCTAATGACTGAGGGGACCGTGCTAGGCCATACTATTTCTTCCCAAGGATTGCAGGTGGATCCAAACAAAATTGCTCTCATCAAAAGGGTTCCACCTCCTCAAAAAGTAAGGGATGTCCGGAGTTTCTTGGGATTAGCAGGATACTACCGGAGATTCATTAAGGACTTCAGCAAGTTAGCCTCACCATTGTTTGGTCTGTTGGCAAAAGATGTGGAGTTTAAGTGGACTGACGATTGTCAGAAGAGTTTGAATGAGATAAAGGACAAGTTGGTGTCTGCACCAATCTTGAGAGGTCCAAACTGGGCCCTACCTTTCCATATCCACACTGATGCCTCAAACAAAGCCATAGGTGCAGCCTTAGGACAAGTTGAGGAAAAAATCCCATATGCCATTTACTTCGTTAGCAAAAACTTGTCCAAGGCCGAGCTGAACTACACTGTAACCGAGAAGGAATTCTTAGCTGTGGTCCATGCACTGAACAAGTTCCGACATTATATTACCGGTTACCAGACTTTTGTACATACTGACCATGCTGCTATTAGATATTTGATGAATAAACCAGATGTGAATGCTCGTATTATTAGATGGTTACTTTTATTGCAGCAGTTTGATCTAACCATTGTTGATAAACCAGGGAGAGAAAATGTTGTTGCTGACTTCTTGTCTAGATTGGATTTGTCTGCAGATGAAGATGGGACAGTGGATGATCAGATGCCTGATGAGCATCTGTTTGCTATATCAGTACTCTCTCCATGGTTTGCTGATATAGCAAAATACCTTGTTTCAGCTCAGTTCCCTCCGCACCTCTCTTCAAAGGAGAAGAGAAAAATCATCAGAAAGAGTGCCTCATTTACATGGATTGGGGGCAACCTGTTCAAGCTTGGCCCCGATCAGATCTTAAGGCGTTGTGTAAGGGAAGAGGAAGTCTTTGACATCCTCCTCACATGTCATGATGGGCCTTGTGGAGGACACTTTGCAGCAAAGAGAACTGCCTTCAAGATTCTGCAGGCAGGCTACTATTGGCCCACACTGTATCAAGATGTCAGAAGATATGTCAGCCAGTGCGACCAATGCCAAAGAATGGGAAAACCGACCCAAAGGGATGAGATGCCTCTCCAACCTCAAGTGACTCTTGAGCCATTTGAGAAGTGGGGCATGGACTTTGTGGGTCCAATCAATCCCTCTTCGAGGCAAAGATCCTACATCATTGTATGCACTGACTACCTGACGAAGTGGGCAGAGACCAAAGCCATCAAAGCAGCAACAGAAGAAAAAGTGGCCGAGTTCTTGAGAGAGAACATCTTCTATAAGTTTGGCTATCCAAGAGAGCTGGTCACCGATCACCTCCCACTTGGTTGAAGATCTCCTAGCTCATCACAAGATCAAGCATAGAACCTCCACTCCCTATCATCCTCAAGCAAATGGGCAGGTGGAGGTCACCAATAGAGCATTAGAGGGGATCTTGACCAAAGTGGTGAGCAGCAGCAGAAAGGACTGGGCAGATCGCCTGGTTGAAGCCACCTGGGCTTACAACACCACTTGGAATACCACCACCGGCTTCACACCTTATGAGCTGGTCTATGGGAAGAAAGCTTTGTTGTCCATTGAGTTTGAATATAACACTTTGAGGATGGCAGCTCAGCTGGACTTAGATCTCAGCCATGCACAGCAAGAAAGGTTGTTGCAGCTGAATGGACTGGATGAGCACCGCATGCAGGCCCTCCTTCACTCAGAAGTGGTTCAACTTCAGAGGAAGGTGTGGCATGACCAACATCTCCATGACAAGCAATTTCAGCCGGGAGATTGGGCTTTGTTGTATGACTCCAGATTCAAAGATTTCAAGGGGAAGTTGAGAACCAGATGGCTAGGGCCATATGTAGTGGAGCAGTGCCATGACAATGGATCTGTCCTCATTCGAACCATTGATGAGGAAGCCATTCCCATGCTTGTCAATGGGCACCGATTGAAGATCTACAGGAAGCCTCCCTCAAGACAAGAGTTTATCAGCACTATGGAGAAATCTGTTTTGGTCATAGAGAAGGGCTCTGCCTCCATTTTGGGCATGCCCTGAAGGAAGAAAAAAAGAAAAAAAAGAAAAAAGAAAAAAAAAGAAAAAAAAAAAGAAAAAAAGAAAAAAAAAAAAAAAAAAAAAAAAAAAGAAAAAGTAATAAAGATCCTTGGGTGAAAACCTCTCTGAGGCGCCCAAGGCAGGCAGTAGGGGTGAAAACCTCATTGAGGCGCTCCTATTGTCTTTCGAAAAAAGAGGAAGTTTAAGAAAAAAGATCCTTGAGTGAAAACCTCCCTGAGGCGCTCAGGGCAGGTAGCAAGGGTGAAAACCTCTCTGGGGCGCCCCTGCTATCTTTTCAAAAAAAAAAAAGAAGAAGAAAAAAACAATAAGCACAATAAAAGTTTTGCATGCAGATATTCTATGGAGGAGAAGAAGCCTCTCCATTCCAAGCCAGGGGCCTGCATCATGCTATCAAAGGATGTCATCACACCTCCTCCAAGAATAACAATGTTTTCCAAGGTACGTGCAATTTTCATCATGATTTGGATCTTCTACAGGAAGATATAGTTTTCTACATGAACAGACAGTCTTCCTACAGGAAGACGCCGATCTTCTACAGGAAAGTGCAAAATTTCTACAGGAAGCTCTGTGTTCTACAGGAAACTTCCTTTAGAAGGTTACGATGGCCGAAATGAGTTTCAAATGAAGATCTAGCGACTGAGGAGTGGATTGAATGCATGCATGCCAATGATGGCACCCCTGAACATTGCCATTATCGTCCTCCACCATCCTCGTCGCCATGCAACCAAGATCCCTGCAGCAGCACAACAAAGTAATCAGTTCTCGTGAGAAAGCATCTGTCAAAGAAAAACTAGGCACTGAGAACCATACCACATCCACGTTGATACACCAGAAGCGCTGGGATCGTGATCGAGAGGCCAGAACCGCCAGCATGCAGCATGCACCCCAAGAGGTGAGACTGTTGCAAGGCTCCCGCGGGAATCCTGTAGTAGTCAAACCTGCAGGAGTGGATGCCATTCATCGCCCAACCATCTGCAAGCAAAACGCGGGCGCATGCGACCAGAACGTCCACCACAGCACCAGCATCCCGTGACCACGAGCCTCCGGACTGTGTAAGCTACATGCAGCAGGTAGATCCGTCGTCCGAAAACCTGAAAATCATATGCAGACGCGCGCAGGTAAGTGTTCTAATCCTTCTCTCCATCAAACTGCATGATTATTACTTTGATTTGTTTTGCATGGCATAAAGGTGAATGGTTGAGTGGCCTAAAGGCCAGTGATTGGCCACGTCGGTTAGTAAAGAGATAGACAGAGGACGAGGTGGCAGCCACGACGAAAGAAACACGCAGCAAGCACGTGAAGATCAGTCCCGTCAACCGAGAAGTGAAGTTTAACCAAAAAGGGCGGCGACAGATCTGTGGGAATGAATGCGGCAACAAACGAATGTGCAGGCGGATGATGGGTGACGTCACCCAACGGTCCGGCGGGGACAGCTCACCCCCGCGCCACGAGCTGCGCCGATTCAAAATCTAATCGGCTCGATTAAGCGTGTATCTCCATCAACCTCACTTCAAAACTCGAGTCGATCCTCTGCTCACCTCTGCATGTTGATACGCCAAGCTCTCGGCTACCTGAACGCTGGTAAGGCACCTCTCGACCGCTGTCCAACTATAGCTCCCTCCAAAGTCTGCGCACTGCTCCTACAGGAACAGTTTCTATAGGAAGCAGTATCTACAGGAAAGCAGTATCTACAGGAAAGCAGTATCTACAGGAAGGTGAAGTCTTCACGTAAAAAGGTGGCGGAAAAGAGGTAACCCTGAAACTCCTTCCGCAATTGGTTTTCAAAGGTGGCAAGGTTATTATTCACAGTCTGGTCATAAAAGATATTGGATTACCGTGCCTATACTATCGCTTCTACAGGATAGCAGCATAATTAGACCGTGGTTTTGTGAATTCATTGCATACTTTGTCTTTAAGACCGAATTTCCTGTGTATCCACCACCTCTGGTATAAACCACTGTGTTCATCATGCCTGGCGGGTTTATCAGGCGAGAGCCCACTAATTCAAATGCATTAAGGAGAAACCCGGCCGTGGTTGAGCTCTTTACTAGAGCGCAATGGATGCCTTTCTGTGATAAACTACAGGGCTACGATGATGAAGTAGCCGAGGAATTTTTGCAGGCTCTGCAGCCTAAATCACAGACATTGGCCACGGTAACCTTCAGAGGTCTCAGCCTTGAACTCACCCCAGATCATATCAGTCGGATTACAGAGCTGCCCATGGGTCTGCCGTGGGATAAAGAAGAGCGGAAGCAGAGCCAGCAAGCAAAGAAGGAGTTCTTCCTGCCTGAAGAATCATTCACAGAGGACAAGAATGGGGTGAAAAGGACCAGCCTGTCACCACCGTGGCACGAAGTCAGTTTTCAAATTATGAAATATATCACCTGTGAGGGTCGTTACAGCATCATATATGCGTATCACTTCAGGCTGCTCAACGAACTACGACACCAGATTGACCTCCCTGCAGCACAGAGGCTGAGCATTCCTTACTTTTTACTGCAGTCCTTGATAGAGTGCTCTACAAAGCTCAAGGACGGAATCCCTGATCAGATAGCCCATCATGGGCTGATAAAATTGCTCGTGGAGGATTCTCTCCGCTCATATAAAGTCCCCCTCGCATGGGAATCATTTAGGAACTTAACAAGAGAAGGGGACATAAAAATGTTGCGTGGAGAGACAGGGTCCTCTAGCGATGAAGAAGAAGAGCTCGTAGCCAAGAGTAAGGAAGGGAAAAGCAAAAAGGCCCTGACTCCATCACAGAAGAAAGAACGAAAAGAGAAGGAGGAGGGAAAGGATGACAAAGCAAAAGAAGACACCCCCATCCTGTCAGCAAGGGAACAGAGGTTGAAAAGCAGAGCAGTCAAAACTGAGGTGGCCCCTGCCGGCCCAAGCACCTCGTCAGCTCCTGCAGGCAAAGCCAAAAGCAAATTCCATGCAGCCAAGAAAGAAAAGGTGGCGGAAGTTGCATCTACAGGAACACAAAAACAGGCTTCTACAGGAAGCCTGAAAACAAAGACAAAGGCTTCTACAGGAAGCCCGAAGATCAGTAAGGAGCAGGCTTCTACAGGAAGCCCAAGAGCAACAACCAAGGCCTCTACAGGAAGCCCGAAAATCATTGGAGGACAGGCTTCTACAGGAGGCCCAAAAACGGAGAAAGAGGCTTCTACAGGAAGCCCGAAAGTGCAACCCCGGGTTTCTACAGGAAGCCCGAAGACAGAGACAGGGGCTTCTACAAGAAGCCCAAGATTGGAAAGAGGGGCTTCTACAAGAGGCCCGACGGACATTGAGAAACAGCCTCCTATAGAGAGTCCGAAGACAAAGAAAGAGTCTTCTACAGGAAGCTCGGAAGCAGGCAAAGCAGGGTCTTCCACAAGAAGCCCGAAATCTAAAAAGGAGAGGCCTTCTACAAGGAGCTCCGAGAGGGCAAATCGCAAGAAAGAGAAGGCTGGCATTCTTGAGCAGGAGGCAGTAGTGGCACTAGCTGCCCTCAGCACACCTCCAAAACCAAAGGAGAAAAGGGAGAGGGAGACCCCTCTACCACCTGAAGTCAGGAGGAGCAAAAGAATGACCACGGGCAAGCCACAGCCTCCACCCAGCAGCCAAACCACTTCAGGGGATGTACCTACTTCAACCAGTCCAAGGACCCCCTTTAAAACATCAGCCACCCCAGAAAAGGGGAGCCCAAAAATAACCTCCTGGACTCGAAAGATAGGCCAGTCACCTTCTGAAGCCCGACTCAAAGAAATAGGAAAAGGGAAGGAAGCATCACCCTCATCGCCATCAGGGGCAGAAAAGGCAGGGCCATCAAAAGCAGAAAAGAAACAGCCTGTTCCGGTCCCGAGTCCTCGACCAAGGACGAGGAGCAGGGACAAGGTTGCTCAAGGATGAGAAAATGGTTCAGCTAGGGGGTGATGATGAGCCCCAATTTTGGTAAAATTTGGGCTCATTTTGGCCTATTTTGCTTGCTCAAACCATTCATTTTTATTGTTTATGCATACACTTCGTAGTTTATTCATGTTGTTTGTAGGAGAAAGGATAGGCACTTTATCTACGTAGCTAATGCATTGTGATTCTAGGTTTTGGCATTAAAAGGGAGCAAAAGACAACGAAAAGGTGGCAAGGAGACAACGAGTTGGCATTGCTGACGTAAGGAGAGGTTGTCCATGGTCTTGGGGGGCATTCCTCGTGATCCTCACCAAGAACTCCGAGCCCCACTCCATCCTCCCTCCGAGCTTAATACACGGACAGCTGTTCTACAGGAACAGCAGTTCAAAACTGCTCTACAGGAAACAACATTTATGATCATCCTACAGGATCAGCATTTAAACTATAGATTGAACAGCCGAGCTCCTAGAATCATGGATACTTGTTGGAGCATCGTTTTGTATAAGTATAGAGGCCTTAGCCTTGGTTAGGTTGTTGAACCTCTCGTATTGCTATTGTAATTTTGGAGCATAGTTCAGTTTTCGTTCCTTCTTGTAAGCCAATTTGGCATGATATCAGTTATGAATAAAGAAGACAGTTTGTGATCTAGTTCTGAGTTCCTTAAGGAGACTATAGCTCTCAGGTTAGGGCCCAACCTGAGAGCCATAGATCCCCTCTGTTGTAGTGTTATTTCCATTTCATTGCAGCATTGTGAGCTTTCCATTTACACATGCAATTCGAATTACAAGTTGATGAGTTGGTCTTTTTCATGAGTAGATAGGATTTGCTTATGGTGAGTTTGTTTACAGTCATTTAGTGTAGCAGAGGATAGATAGAGTCCATTGGAGCTCCAACAAAAAGGTTGTTAGGACTCACTGCCATCTTTCTTGAAGATTGGGGTGCAGCCCAAAGCTAGCCACCAAAAACACGCATTTCTTCACTTGATGATTGCTGCAATACAGTCACTGTTACGTTAGATGCTTCCTTGTCATCCACTCATGCACTGCACTTCCTTACCACAGCTTCATGCACGTTCTCTTTCACATTTCGATTGCTGCTCATTGAATTTACAAGCACAAGTAGTTAGGTTGATGCATTTTTGGTTAAGTAACAGTCATAATCATTTGTTTCACTTACACTGCTCTCTCTCTCTCTCTCGTTCCATCACTTTGTCCTCCATCTTGATCACGCATGCAGACATCTCTTTGACCCCTGCTCCGCTCTGTTACCTCATCAAGTCTTGCATTCCTCACGTGTCTCCATTCTCTAGCCTTTCGTTGACATAGCCCTTCACCTTCCATCCTCTTTCCTACACTCACCTCCCATCCTAATCTTTCGCTTCTAAGGCCATCACCAACCTCATCCCTACCTTCCACATCTCCCTCTACCATTTCACCATCCCTCCATCACTCCAAACATTCACAGTAGGTCATCCTGTAGCCATTTCTCGACATCCTGTAGAAAACAGAGTATCCTGTAGGATTCTCCACAGCCATCCTGTAGGAGGCCACTCTCTCGGTTGCTGAGCATCTGAATGCGAGGAACCTCTGTGGATGGGTGCTAAGGATCCCTAGGGACCTCTCCTAGCCTCCCCAACCTATCCCACGCTTTCCTTCCTTCTCCATCCCATCTGCACAACCAAACCCTAGTTAGCTCAAGATCACCATCATCCCACACACACTCACAAGAAAATACAAAAACATAACTTTCATGATGCAAGTAGTTTAGAATGATGCATTTTCATTTATCAGAGGTAGTGACAGCATTGGTAGAAGTTGCATTCACATTCCATGCATTGTAGAGGTCAGACTAGTTGAATTAGGGTTTCCTAGGTTTACATGCTTTGATTTGCTCTCAGTTCATTTTTGTCAAGTAGAATAACTTTCCTTTGAGATTAGCTTTCGTCCATCAATTAGCAAGCTTCTTCTGAGAGCCTATAGAAGTTGGCTTGAGCCCTAGCGGACTTGTGCCAGCTGACCAAGTGACAGCTGCGACAAGAGCTAGTACTTGTGCATACAGCACCGTCGCTTCCAAGTTTGTACGAACTACCGGGTTGATAAAATGAGAGACAGGAAGCCCCAGGAGTTGTAGCATTATTGCTACAATGCTAGAGCTCACCAACTGCCTCACTCCAATTGGTAAAATAGTCGGTTGCTATCAATATCCACATGTGCTATCCAAAAGAAGTGGGATGAATTTTGCCAATAAAATCAAGTCCCCATTGTTGAAATGGTGACTCAACTGCTATAGGCTTCAGGTTAAGTAGGAGAAACTTCTTTCTTCCTTCAAACATCTAAAATTCTCGACAATTGGCCACCTTTTTATATACATCAACAAACAAACTAGGACAATAAAGACAAACTATTAGGAGCTTGTTCGATGTTGTTTTCTGATACAAGTGCCCTCCACAATCTCCTTTGTGAAACTGCTCCATTGTTGCTTGAGCATCATCTTCTGACCCATAATTTTGCAACATTCCATCAGGACCCTTCCAGTATAAGAACTGATCAATAATCTAGAATTTTACTACTTTCAACTTTAGAAAACAAGCTTAAGTTTTAGGCCATTTTGGAGGTGCTTGTAAATACTGCAACACATATAAAATATCAGCATAGCAAGGTGAGGCAGCACACCTTTCCAAAAGTTGCTAGACAATACTTGAGAGATCCTCTTCTACTAAGACAACTAAGAAATTGATTTGGAGTGACTGCAGATTGGATTCAACCATCATTCAAGCTAGCCTTTCCCTTTAATCAGTTCTTTTGTTTCGATCTCAATGTCATATTCAAGTATAGAAGCTATCCACTTGCCCCTTTTTCCATCTGTGTCACTCTGAGTCAAAATGTTATTTACTGCAGCACTAGGTACATAAGACACAACATGAGAGTGAAAATATATACCCAAAATTCCTTCAAAGATTTAACAACAGAAAATTCCTATTTATCCATCATGTCTTATTTAAGAGAAACATATTTGAGCACTCTATTGAAAAATGAAATGGGTTGTTCTATCCCCTGCTAATTTTTCTACAATAGGACAACAACAACACTATGCTTAGAAGTGAAATAAAATGCTATGAATTCTCGTGTATAATCCGAACTGGCCAATGTGGGAGCATTGGGCAATGCTTATTTAACTTCATTGAAATATTTATTGATATTTTCACCCCATTTCACCTCGTTGTCCTGCTTCAACATGTCTGTAATTTTTCTTAGAATTTCAGTCAGATTTGGGATGAATCTCCTTAAAAAATTAATTCTGCCAAAAAAGGATTGAGTCTCCTTTTTACTCCTAGAAATGTCCATTTTCTGAATTGTTGAAACTTTATTAGGGTCTATTTTAATGCCATATTTGGAAATGATATGACCGAAAATCTTGCCTTCCTCCACCCCAAACAATTGTTTCTTGGGATTTAAAGTAATGGCATACTCCCTACACTTTTCAAACACTACTCTTAAGTGTTGTAAATGGTCATCATTAGACAGTGAATAAAAAGTAATATCATCAAGGTATATAACAAGAAACTTATCTTTCTCCTCTGCAAAATCTATATCTATAGCTCGCTAAAATGTTTCCCCTGCATTCATCAAATGGAATGGAATCTTAAAATATTTGAAAGTACCCCAAGGTGCAGTGAAGGAAATTTTATCTTGGTCTTCCAGGTGAACACAAAATTTGGTTATACCCGAAAAAACCATCAAGAAATGACATTAATTTGCACCAACTACCTTCTGAAGTATATGGTCCATTTTTGGTAGTGGGTAATTATACTTTAATGACACCCTGCTCAAGTTCCTAAAATCTACACATAATCTGATCTCTCATGTCTTCTTTCTGACTAGTACCAAATTAGATAACCAATTGGAAAATATAAGAGGTACTATTATGCCGGCATCAAACAACTTCCTTACCTCCTTTTTGATCAGGTGAAGTAACATCAAATTTTTTCTTCATAGCTTCTAATTGAATGGTTTCTAATCTGCTTTGATTGGTATTGTGTGTTGGATAATGTCTTTGTTATACAAATTGAAGTCTTCATATCCCGAAGAAAACACATCATAAAATTAAGTCAACAATTCTAAGTATTTTTTCTTCACTTCAGGATTCAAGGTCTTGGAAATCTTTATTATTTTTAGGGTTGTACCTATATTAAATTCTTCAACTCCTTCTCCCACAGGTGCCAATAATTAGGCGAGTTTTGATGTCTAAAATGGGCCTCCTAAGGAAATTATAATATAATAGTGGAAATAATAAAATAATATTAGATTACATCATCAAATTTAAAGGGGAAGAAGAAAAACTATTTTTTCAACTTGTATTTTCAACTTATCTCCCTATGGTTTTACTCAAATTTTGAGCGGAAAAACTTGTTTGATGCAGAATTCGATTCCTCATCCAAGGAGTACCCATGTAGAAAAATTTTGATGGACCTTGCTATACGAAAAATGAGAAATACATGAAAACCGTGATTGCAATCATGTGTTTTCATGTATTTATCATCTTTCGTGTAGTAGGGTCCATTGAAAGTATGCCATATGGTTACCCCTTGGATGAGGAATTAAATTTTGCATCCAACAAGTAATCCTGATCGAAATTTGAGGAAATAATTATGGAGATAAGTTGAAAATATGAGTTGAAAAAGTAGTTTTATTATTTTATAATTTTATAATCTTTTTATTTTTTTACTCTAAAAATGGTGAATCAACCCCCATGGCTGACATCATTGTCTTGAGTCCTATTGGTTCTTATATTTTTTATTTTGTTTGTACATTTTTCTTAGGAGGCCCATTTTAGACCTAAAAATTCGCCTAATGTTTGGCCTGGCCACATCATTCTAGTCAAAGAGTTCCTCTAAAGGCACCAACCCTATTAGAAGAAGATTGTCTTTTAGTTGCAATACCTTTAACTCAGTGCCTGACTTATCTAAATATTCTTTCATCTGATTAATAAAACTCTCTTTATCCACATCTTCCCATGCCCCATCGCTTTCCAATTTCGTTTTGGAAAATTCCTCCTTCATTAAAAAAACGTTCTCCAACTACTTGTCGTTTTTGAAGACTTGCCAATGCTTCATGTTACTTGGGACATCAGGCCTATGTATGACTTCTACCTTCTATTTCCTTTAACACTATTGGAAACTTGAAAATTAGAGGCCAAAGTCTACAATGCATCTACAACAACAGTATATTTCCTTGGGACAAAAGAGAAGCTATATTCAAATTTTTTTTGCAAGTAATCTAGGACAACATGGTAGTAAGCATGCATCCGAGGGTGTTTTTCTTTATATTCACCTTTGAAATGTCTAACAACCATCTCATAATCCCCATAGAAAACTATTTTTATAGCTCCTAATTTCTTCAAATTTCGTAGACCCAAAATGAGAGCTTCATATTGTGCTACATTATTAGTATAGTAAAAAACTAACCTGTATGAGCATACCTTTGCATTACCAACTTATGGGCTGATTATCCATATCCCCACACCGACACCTTATCTTATTGTTGGCATTTTGATGCATGTGTTGTACTTGATGGCAAACAACTCATAGAAGATCAACTCACTTATATATATCTAGATGAATATACGGAAGAGATATCAGATGACAATTCTCAGTATGACAAGTCCAAAGGGGGAGATTGTTAGCATTATGAGACAAGTGTTGTCCTTGATGGCAAATCACACAAATGATAAATTATAGTGCAGCAAATTTATTTGATAAATTATAGTGCAACAAAGTTTCCTTCATGTAGAGAAAAGTTCACGCACTTTTATGCAGAGAAAAGTTTATTCCATGTAGAGAAAGGTTCACGCACTTTTATGCAAAGAAAAGTTTATTCCATGTAGAGAAAATTTCACGCACTTTTATGCAGAGAAAAGTTTATATTGGGTTCGTGGTATTGGTTTATTATGGTTTTGGTCTGTGGTATTGCATCCAAAAGTGTTGATCTCATGCACTTTCATGGTTGGTTCATGGTATTAGTCCGATAGTTTTTGATCCTATGGTTTTGGTTCGTGGTATTGCATCCAAAAGTGTTGATCGCACGCACCTTCATGGTTGGTTCATGGTATTAGTCCGATAGTTTTTGATCATATGGTTTTGGCCCATGGTATTGCATCCAAAAGTGTTGATCTCACACACTTTCATGGTTGGTTCATGGTATTAGTCCAACAATTTTTTGATCCTATGGTTTTCGACCGTGGTATTGAGAAAGAACTAAGGCTATAAAAGAGGAAGGAGATCATTTGGCAAAGCATCATTTGAATTATCTGAATATCTGATAAAGTGCTAGATCTGGAATACTGTGATTGGGTTATGGTGCAGATCTGGATCTGAGCTAAAGAGGGATCTCACCGGTTGATGGAGAACAAGATCTAAGGATAGATCGGGGTCAAATGGTTTGAAATGAACTATCTCTATATATTTGATTATGCTAGATCTGTATATTGAATGATCTGAACTGGGTATAACTTAAGTTTGAAATCGTTGCAAGTCATGTTTGAATATTTATAGATCTGTACGTGGGTTGGCTTTGGTGTAAGCGCGTATATATGCAGGTTTGGTTCATTGTAGTAGCGTATACAATTTGAGCTATGATATTTGAAGTCACAGGTGGTTCTGGTTGTTGATGGGTTCTGATGACAGTTTAAAGGTGTCAGTATTCTGCATATCCTATTTGGTTGATTGTGTTTAGCTTCAGTATTGATGGATGAGAACTAATATTGGATCATGATCATAATGACTCATATTTATGTGATCTGATGGACTAGATCTGGGTGCTAACACATATATTATCCTTGTATATGTATTGATCTGGTGTTTGGGTGATTCAGAAGATTGATTGATTATGTGCTTCAATGATATTAATGGGTCCAGTATGAAAATTGGATGAAACGTGGCCTTTCAGATTATGTGTTGTGCTTCAGGAATATCCAGTCTGAAAATGTATGAAACGTGGTACCTGGAGGAGAGAAGATTGTAGGCCAGTGCCTACATACTAGTATCTTAGCTAGTACAAGAGCTAAGGGGGTGGTAGCTCCCTTCCAGTAGCAGTTGAAAACTTTGGAGCATTGTAGCAGGTAGCAGCCTGCGTACTAGTAAATGGATCGGCTAGTACAAGAACTATGGGGGTTGCAGCTCCCTTCCAGGAGAGACTGGAGAATGAGAGAGAGTTGTAGCTCTCTGCAGGTAGAAGCCTACGTACTGGTATAAGACTGCACCAGTACATAAATATTGTAAAAGAATTTTCTTATTAAGAAGAAGATTGAGATGACTTGCAGCAGGTGGTTTTCTCCCACATTGGGTTTCCACCTTATATCATGGTGTTCATGTGTGTGACTTATGTGTGATGATCTATTCTATTTTACTGCACCTGTTTACTGTTAATATGGTTGATAATGTTTTAATGCACTCATTAAGGATCAACTAACTGAATCATAAGAATTTGTGGAAGTAGCATATATGAATCTGAATATGGAAATGGAAAAGTTTTATTGATGTGATAATACTGATTCACCCCCCCCCCTCTCAGTATTATTTCCAACAATTGGTATCAGAGCAGGTCCTTTGGTAGAAGCTTGATCGCTTGAAGGAGATCTGTGGAACTATGGGAAAGAAGCTTAAGAAGAAAGCACCTAAGAAGAAGAAGACATCTCAGAAGAACTATGACAGTGGGAGAATTGATTGGGGATTAGGTATAAGAAGCTCTTCAGATTCAGAATCAGATTCAGAATCATTTCAGAATGAAGATGAACTATCAGGTATGAATTTGATATCCTCTGATGTTCCAGCTATCTATCCATTTGGAAAAGATGAAAGTGATAGTGAAGCAACTGAATTTGCGTTTATGGGTGAGAAAGAAAAGTGTCAAATAGAGGAAGTATTTAGAAGGCTTACAGACAAAATTAAAGATCAACAAGATCTATTGAACAAAAGGGAATGTTCTTTCAAAGAAGAAGTTACCAAACTAAAAGCTCAATCAAAGGAAGGAAACAAGGTAAGAAAGTTACTCAAGGACAAGGAAAATCAATGTCAAAAGTTGCAGGGTGAAGTGACATCATTAAGAGATGAAGTCAATGAAAGAAGCACAACCATCAAGAAACTCAGAGATAGATCCAGTTACTATGAAAGTCTTGAAGCCACGATCCGCTCGCTAAACGAAGATCTTGAAGAATCAAAGAAGCAGAATAAAGATCTACTCCAATCTATTGAAAAACAGGTAAACGAAGATAGCAGCTTAAAATCTCAACTGGAATGTGCCTTCAGAACTCGTCAAATGTAGCAGGATCTGAATGAAGAACAAGAAAAGGAGATTCTCAAGCTAAAGCATCAGTTGGAAGAAGAAAGGAAAGCTGAAGAAGACATGAAGAAGCAATATCTAGAAAAAGAAGAACAACTTCAGGTTGAGGTAAATATCTTGAAAAGTAAATTAGAAGAAAAGGATAAGCTCTTACGTTTTCAAGATAGTACTAAAGTCTTGGATGATATTCTTAATAGTCAAAGATATCCTGCTATCAAAACTGGTCTTGGCTTTCATGAATCTGTTGAAGGTGAATCTAGTTCACAAGGTGAGGCAAGGAACTCTAAAGAGAAATCTAAAATGATCAACAAGGAGATAGGAGAGATGAAAGGTCAATCTCATCATCAACCAAGGAAAGAAATTCTTCAAAGAAAATATTTTACTCCTCCTATGAATAATGTTGAATGTTATGGATGTCATAACCTTGGACATGTTGCAGCCAGATGTAGAAGGAGAAGGGTTCAAGATCATCAAACAAACAGATCATCTCAGTCAAGGTACTTTAATGGATATTGCTTTGCTTGCAATACGTTTGGTCACAAAGCTGCTGATTGCTACAAAAGGAATATGAAACATGTAAGGTGTTATGCATGTAACAAGCTTGGACATATAGCAAAGGAATGCAGGAACAAAGCACGGACATCACACCAAAAGGAGAAAACATCATCACACTTGAAGATATGGAAGAAAAAGGAAGTTCAGTCAGAAAGTGGCGGCACAACACATTATACAGACATAACAGAGGCAGCCGGAAGTGTAAAACTTCAATCTCCTACGCAAGCTTGATAAATGGAAGTTGCATATATACGCGAATTTGTTACTGCACAGTCGCGTATATGATTGTTTGAAGAAAGGCAGAATGGACAGATTCAAGAAAAGGATCAGTTTTGCTCTAATTGATAATGGTTGCATTTTGCTAATGATGTGTGGATATGATGGTTAAAAGTATTTTGTTTCTAACTTGATAATGATGATGTATTGATTCTTCTTGCTGATATGAATGATCAGATCTGACAGTAAACAAGATGGCACAGGTTTAGGGGGAGCATATGCTTTTAATGCATTGTTGGCATTATGGTTAATAGTCCTTGGTGATGATGCTTATATGGATAAATGATTCATCTTGCTATGATATGGTTATGAGTTGTTCAGATGATTCTTGGGGTTACATAGTTTATATTTAGATCAGATTTGTGGTTGATCCTCTAATGGTGCTTACATGGTGATCTTCATAAGGATAAGGAGAAGTACATAGCTTGAATTCACATCTTCTTTACTTGATAATGAGTCGCTCATATGTTGTTGTCGTCATATGCATAAAGATCATATATTACAGTTATGATGCAGGATTCCTATTGTTCTTGGCACATATATGGATGAGGATTGTTGGCTGGATACATGGATGATTAATCAAAGTTGCATTGTTGGAGACTTGATGATGATGTGTTCTTACCTATATGATGATAGGTTGTTTCGTACATATGTTGATTGATATTCCCAATTGATGATACTTGGTCCATGCAGATCTGGATAGCTATGGTGATTCTCACATATGATAGAATGATTCTGTATATACAGAATTCCGTTCAAAAGGATGAGTTGATACGGACATACCTTGATGATTCATGCAAGTTGCTGATGACAGATGCTATGGAGCAGATCATTCAGTGTCGTTGCTGATGTTTATTTAGGTGTTTGGTCTCTGTTATAAATGTCATGTATATCATTCGATGTAAAGGTCATATCAAGACTCATGATGTAATAGTGTGTCTCTATCTATTGTAGTCATTTGATGAAATATTTCAGTCATATCAAGGTCATGTAAAGGCCTATGTTTGGTTTCCCCACTATGCCTGGGATGAAGATGTAATGTATTTGGTTGTCATATTTCTGATGTATCCTCACTTGGTTGGGTGATGGATGTATGTATTGAGTCTTTTGGTGATAGGAAGGTCTTTCATGATGTATAAGTCTTGGTTCTTCTTGAAGAACATCTTTTGTAGATCTTTCCTACAGTCAGGGGGAGCATGAACAACACAATTCAGAAAGAGAAGAGCTTTCAGCATGTAGCATGAACAGATTGGTACACCTTGGCATATACAAAGGGGGATCTCATTCAGAGATTTCAACAGGTACTCAGGGGTAGTATGAACAACGAAATTCCTTTCTAGGAAAGAGAATATCTTGGTTCGCCCTTTGCCCTTGATGTCAAAGGGGGAGAGTGATTTGGTATTGTTGCCATCAAGTCCAAAGGGGGAGATTGTTGGCATTATGATGCATGTGTTGTACTTGATGGCAAACAACTCATAGAAGATCAACTCACTTATATATATCTAGATGAATATATGGAAGAGATATCAGATGACAATTCTTAGTATGACAAGTCCAAAGGGGGAGATTGTTAGCATTATGAGACAAGTGTTGTCCTTGATGGCAAATCACACAAATGATAAATTATAGTGAAACAAATTTATTTGATAAATTATAGTGCAACAAAGTTTCCTTCATGTAGAGAAACGTTCACGCACTTTTATGCAGAGAAAAGTTTATTCCATGTAGAGAAAAGTTCACGCACTTTTATGCAGAGAAAAGTTTATTCCATGTAGAGAAACGTTCACGCACTTTTATGCAGAGAAAAGTTTATATTGGGTTCGTGGTATTGGTTTATTATGGTTTTGGTCTGTGGTATTGCATCCAAAAGTGTTGATCTCACGCATTTTCATGGTTGGTTCATGGTATTAGTCCGATAGTTTTTGATCCTATGGTTTTGGTTCGTGGTATTGCATCCAAAAGTGTTGATCTCACGCACTTTCATGGTTGGTTCATGGTATTAGTCTGACAGTTTTTTATCCTATGGTTTTGGCCCGTGGTATTGCATCCAAAAGTGTTGATCTCACGCACTTTCATGGTTGGTTCATGGTATTAGTCCAACAATTTTTTGATCCTATGGTTTTGGACCGTCGTATTGAGAAAGGACTAAGGATATAAAAGAGGAAGGAGATCATTTGGCAAAGCATCATTTGAATTATCTGAATATCTGATAAAGTGTTAGATCTGGAATACTGTGATTGGGTTATGGTACAGATCTGGATCTGAGCTAAAGAGGGATCTCACCGGTTGATGGAGAACAAGATCTAATGATAGATCAGGATCAAATGGTTTGAAATGAATTATCTCTATATATTTGATTATGCTAGATCTATATATTGAATGATCTGAACTGGGTATAACTTAAGTTTGAAATCGCTGCAAGTCATGTTTGAATATTTATAGATCTGTACGTGGGTTGGCTTTGGTGTAAGCGCATATATATGCAGGTTTGGTTCATTGTAGTAGCGTATACAATTTGAGCTATGATATTTGAAGTCACAGGTGGTTATGGTTGTTGATGGGTTCTGATGACAGTTTAAAGGTGTCAGTATTCTGCATATCCTGTTTGGTTGATTGTGTTTAGCTTCAGTATTGATGGATGAGAGCTAATATTGGATCAGGATCATAATGACTCATATTTATGTGATCTGATGGACTAGATCTGGGTGCTAACACATATATTATCCTTGTATATGTATTGATCTGGTGTTTGGGTGATTCAGAAGATTGATTGATTATGTGCTTCAATGATATTAATGGGTCCAGTATGAAAATTGGATGAAACGTGGCCTTTCAGATTATGTGTTGTGCTTCAGGAATATCCAATATGAAAATGTATGAAACGTGGTACCTGGAGGAGAGAAGATTGTAGGCCGGTGCCTACGTACTAGTATCTTAGCTAGTACAAGAGCTAAGGGGGTGGTAGCTCCCTTCCAGTAGCAGTTGAAAACTTTGGAGCATTGTAGCAGGTAGCAGCCTGCGTACTAGTAAATGGATTCGCTAGTACAAGAACTATGGGGGTTGTAGCTCCCTTCCAGGAGAGACTGGAGAACGAGAGAGAGTTGTAGCTCTCTGTAGGTAGAAGCCTACGTACTGGTATAAGACTGCACCAGTACATAAATATTGTAAAAGGATTTTCTTATTAAGAAGAAGATTGAGATGACTTGCAGCAGGTGGTTTTCTCCCACATTGGGTTTCCACCTTATATCATGGTGTTCATGTGTGTAACTTATGTGTGATGATCTATTCTATTTTACTGCACCTGTTTACAGTTAATATGGTTGATAATGTTCTAATGCACTCATTAAGGATCAACTACCTGAATCATAAGAAGTTGTGGAAGTAGCATATATGAATCTGAATATGGAAATGAAAAAGTTTTATTGATGTGATAATACTGATTCACCCCCCCCTCTCCGTATTATTTCCAACACTTATTTCTTCCCCATCGAAATGCATGATCCAAACACATTGTTTTTCCTGCTCTTTTTCACTTACTTCAACCTTCAAACTTACAGATTTTTCGTGGACACTTTGGCTGCCTAGTTTCTCATTTTTGTTGTTGCCATGTCCTTCCATTTTATGACTGTTTTATTCAGATTTTTCCTTGTTGTCAGCTTCTTTTCCAATGCTTGAAACATCCAACTTGATTATGCTATCTTTCTCCTCTCTTATGTCCACATCAGCTGATTTTATTTTGTTGTTCTATTATGAATCTTTGCCCAAAATATTTAAATTCTCACCATTGTTACTTTCCTCTTCTATATCTAAAACAATCTCTTCAGCATTGTGGAAACCCGAATTGAATGACAAAAATGAGTCCAACTCAGAATGAAGAGCGCACACCAGATGTTTCATGATTTTATCCTTACTACTGATCAGGTATTACATGAGAGACTCCCTGTATAAACTATTTGATTGATCTCCGAAAAGTAAAACTGCGATATAGGTCATGTCTATTTGTAATGTTCTATGCAATTTCGCCATCCAGGATCTAGAAAAGAGCATACCATACGTGGGAGGTATATATGCCACCACAATATCTATCACCATACATTTTGAAGCAATTTTGGTTAAGGACACTGCTAAGTCTTTGATTAATCCCAGACACTTCATCTTACTGGAATAAAATGAATAAAGGTCCTTGTACGGTCTTGTAATATCTAAGCTTAACCTCTCCATGATCAATTTCGGCATTAGATTGTGTGAGGCTCTAGAGCCTAGCATAGACTTATGCAATATTTTGTCATGCACATTCAAATTGACATAGAAGGGAAGAAGATCCCCATCTTGCCCTTTGCCATCAATATTTGGTCCAAAAATAATAGCTAGATGATCATCTGCTATATTAACTGTATCAGAGATTTTGTCTACTATAAGTATCTTTAGAATCTGGGATATATATTGGTCATTTTTTACCAATTCACAAAGGGGAATAAAGATTTTTAATTTAACAATTTCAGCTTGAAAATTAAAGGGATTTGATACCTTTTCAACCTCTTTATGAGCAACATCATTCTTTTTTGCAACCTCTTCTGATGTATCTTCATTCCTCTGCAAGATAGTAATAGATGACTCCTTCCTTTGTGCACTTGTACTAGGGACATACTTCTTTTGAGCACTTGTGCTAGGGACATACTTATTTTGAGCACTTGTGCTAGGAACATCCTTCTCGACATTGTTGGATCCCAATTCTTTCTTTGCTATGATGTTGATTGGTATTTCCTTTTTCGCTGCATTATTGGCTGCAGTTCTATTGCTCAAATTATATTGTCACTGAACTTTCATTATAGAATTTAGATATCCCTTTCTATTCTCCTCGGATTCAGTCATCAATACATCATTTTGAAAATGAGAAAGCACCAAGTCTTCATCCTCTGCCTTGAAATTTTCAAACTTCTCCTACTCTTGATCTTCTTTAATCAAATAAACATCTTTCTACCTATCGCCCAAAAAAAAAATAGTTTGATCTTCTAGTAATTGCTCGTCCTCCTCATGTTGATTTTGAGCATAATTCTGATGGGGTCTTACTTGCTGCTGTGACTGCTCTAGACCCTTTTGCTCTCTTGGTTTGTTTGGAACCTGTGGCTACCTCCGTAAATTTGGTTTCTAATTTGTGGACAAATCTGAGGTTCTCTAACTATTGCCCGATCATTTAGAGAAATTTTATCCATCATCTTCTCCATTGTTTTGACCAATGTATCAAACATAGCATTAGAACAAGTAGCAAGATCTTCCTTTATTGTGACTCTTTTCTATACTTTCATCTTGGATTTATTTTCCAACAGATTGGCCTCCACAATGACTGAATTGTTTTTCATGTCTTCAAGTGTTGATGGATTTCTTTCCCTAAGTTGATAGGCCATCTCAAGGTCGAAAGCATTAGGATAATGAAGTAAAGCCAGACCTGGAGGAGGATTTATCTCTACAAGAATATAATTGTACATTTTATTTAACCTTACACAAAAGTCTTCAATAATTTCTCCAGACTATATTTCTAGATTATTATACTCGGCCATAATTTGCAAACGATTCTTCTTCTCACCCTAGCTTGCAAGAAATGCATCCTCCAACTCTTCATAATTGGCAAAATATTCTGGGCAAGAACTCTTGAACCCTTCTTAACATCACCAGAAAAGTTTTGAGCAAACAATATGACTTTAACATCATCATGATCCACTTCCTCTAAATCCACAAAATCACTGACCTTATCAACATGCTGCTTAACAGTAACTTCTCTTGTACCATCATATTGGGGAAGTCTTTGGCCATAGTTAAGAGGAAAATCATGGAGCTGAGCGGGAAAAACCAGAGGGGCATATCTCACTACCATAGCTACTACTTGGGTAATTGAGTGGCTAGAAGATGGTGTAATTGAAACAACAGATGATGAAACAACTTGATGGATAGATAGTAAAACAGATGATGGAGGGCCCAGAGATGATGTGGAGATAGAACTAGAATTTAAACTGACTTTTGAAGGGATTTTTTTTTGAGCCAAGAATGTCTTTTAATCAATTTTATTAACTTTATTAACCAATATTTTATGTTTTCTAAAATATTAAAGAATATATCGAATGAACTCTTTGTTTTGAAATGGGGTATAATAACTAGTAACAGATTAATCCACTAGAACTTCAAGAATACAGGAGAAGGATCTAGTTTTGGATAGAGGAACTTCAAAAGCAATTTCTGGTAAAGAAACACATTTCCTAAGAGGGATACTACTTTCTTGACTCTCCACCACAATCCTCTCCTTCCTAAGAAGTCTTTTAGGATCACAGACAACCATAGGGGGTTTGGATCAAGATTTCGTCTCGTAAGGCTCCTAGAAGCTATATCTTCTCATACAAATTTGCATGCAACTAATTTCACTATCAATCAAAGCAACTATGAAAATTTCAGCCTATGTTGTAACACTCAAAACGAAACAACTTCCTGACAAAACTTGGACCTTTCAATTCCCGACAATGGCGCCGCTATGTTAGCATTCCATGATTCCTTTTAGGCTAAACAAAAGGGTCACAAAGGCAACCACATACCTCTTTTGGTTGAGAGAATAGTCTTCTCCAACTGGAGGGGGCTCCCTCACTTATAAAACTTAAAGATAAAAACCATTAGAGCACAAATTCTAGCAGAGACCAGATCTGAAAGTATTTTTAAAATTTTAATTGATAATTGGTGAAGGGTTCTTGAATAATTGATTCATGTGATCATGAATTTACTAGCTCATCATACCTGTACATTTCCCAACCAGTTCCATACATAAAGGCTTGACTAGTATATACCTCAAATAGGAAAACAATTTGTAGTATAGTGGCATATGAAAATTAAGACACTCATCCACAATAAAAGAACAAATGAAACTTTTGTTGCTGCAATCTAAATGAGTGAATATCAAGAGGGAAAAATAGAACTTTTAAAGGAATAAATATTCCATTTGCATCTGAAACTTTCGGTACAACTAAACAAGAGAATACAAGATGAATTATAATGTAGTTGTTCCATTACACCTTTAAACAAGAATACGAAGAAAACATGAATAATATCATAGATACACTAGAGAATGATAATTTTGAGGCATCATACCACAATAATCTCTGTAATGTTAACTGGAATAACTTCAGCATCAAGCATATTTATTAATAAATATCACAACATACATGAGTCTACAATAGATCAAAATAATATCGAACCAACAACAACATGTTCCATCCATATTTTTTGGTTTAAATAGACATATGACAAGAAATAATATGTCTCTAGATACATTGCATCATTGCTCGAAATAGTGGATCGAACTGAAACCAAAAAGAGGAAATATTTTGTCTTTTAAGTCTTTTTCCTCAACTGATAAAGAAAAAAACATAAAAAGTGTTCATGACTTTATCTTAATACAAAAAAACACTAAGTCTCTATGAAGGCAATCCTATCTTCACAATATATCATCATGGAATAAAAACAACAAAAAGAAGGACAACTGGCCATTGACTGTGCAATGACTACGTAGCTGCTAGGAAACGACTATGTTGGCACTTTTTACTTCAAAAAATGACATGTGGTTGGCAACTGATGGTCTTAGTTGGCTACCACCTCTGCTACATGTTCACCCCTTTAAACTGTGACAATTGGATTCTTCCCAATGCTCATGCAAATTTGTAGGCAGGCCCTGTGCAACAACTGTGTAGCAAAATTTTCAAGACTCCCTCTTTTACACCCTCAAGTATTAAAAAAAAAAACCCATAGAACTATAGGCTGCTCCAAATATCAGAACCATATCAACTACAACTTGAACCCAAAAAAGAAGTACCCTTGCTGTGCAATGTAACCACTTTGCAACAAATTGTTTTTTTCAAAACTCCAAGAGAGGAACTGTTACCTCCTTTTTCTCCTGCTAGAGGTTTTGCTAGTGGAATCTTGAAACTTAGGGGCTTGAGATGTGGGATATTTTTGCTTAGTGGGCATTGTTTTAGTAGCCTTTGTTTCAAACAGAACCTTAGATATTAGCCTTGGTACTCTTCTAGGTGAAGGTGTTTTGGTTTCCTCTTTGTATTTCTTAAGTAGTCCCCATGCCTTGTCTAAAATTTTATTCATACTCCTCAACCTTGGATTTAATACCAGGATTCTGACATAGCGTTTTTGACATTTTCTTACAAGAATTGGCCATTTAAAAAAAAATTACCTCTATTGAGGGCTTGGTTGCCTCACTTACTTCTTTGTCACAATTTTCAAGTAAATGATGCACACATTTCTTATAATTCTGATTTTCTTGCCTAAAACTCTTAACCTGCATTTGACTCTCCTCAAGATCTTCTAGACACCTCTCGTATTCATTACACTGGTCAAAATGTGGTTTACCAGGTGCATGGGTCAGTTTTTTCATTTGCTGCTCCCAAATTGTTTTTGAATTTTATTCTCTAGTTGTAGGCCCACTAGACTCTACTCCAAGTTCTTTAATTTGTTCAGAAAATGAAAAATGTTTATGTCTATCCTTAGCAATAGGTTTGGGAGGTGTTTGTTCCCTTTCATCTACTGGTTGAATTGTTTGTTTCAAGTATCTGTTTTTCCTCTTCAAGGATGCTATCTTCATTTGATACTTAGAAAGAGCTTATTTTATTTTAACGATCTTGGGGTTTTCTTCTTCATACTATATGGAATATTTCTCAGACTACATTGGATCTTATTCTTGTTCAAACTACATTGATTCATCCTGCTCCACTTCTTCCTCTTTTTTGTCCTCTTGTTTTTCTTCTGAAATTTCAATAATTGTTTGAGGAAATGATTCCTACACACTGTTCTTGACTCTCGACCTTGTCCTAGGCCTTTCCACGAACTCTTCATCTTTGACTATATTTTCTACTTTAACTTGAAACCTAGTGGTATGAGATGATGCCACATGAACCTATGGTTCCCGAGTTTTCTCCTTACCCTTTGTAATCTACTACTTACCCAACTATTTACCAAGTTTTCCTATGGGTTTCTTGCTGTGATTTTTATCCTTTTCCTCAACAATATATGTCTCTTTCATGGTTTGGGTGACCTTCTTCTCATGTGTTTCATGCACTTCTTTTTCCTCCTCACAAATTTTTAGTGATGAATACTGTGTTTGGGGTAGTAAACCAATGGTAGATAGAAAGTTAGACAAATAAATCCTCTTCTTGTATATTGCAAGCTTAACCAGAATTTTAATAAGGGAGAAATTAAAAATACTACCCATGTGATTATCCTTCTAAATCTAAACCCTTACCACAATCCTTTCTAGACTCTTGAGTAAGAAGAAAGGTAGATTCATGGGTTTTTTATTTGTGAAATTCCATAGGACCCTCAAGTGATATTGTTAAACCCTACTAAATATACCCTCACATGTAAAATACCTTTGGGTAACCTTCAAAATATCGTTGTAATGATGTCGAAGATAAATAGTGGGGAAGGTTGTAGAAAATTTATTTCTAAACTCAGGTTTAACAAACTCCTTAATCGCTTAAATATCCAACTCATTACCCTTGAACCACTTGTGACCTATTGTAGGGAGGCTTGTGGCATCCAAAATGAGATTGTATGTGAAAACAATATCCATATTTCCAAACTTGTCTCTTTTATCATGGAAGTTCAAGGTGAATAGACTAGACAGTATCGTGTTATGACCCACTTTTTGAACCTTTTGGAAAAATGGAATGCAACCAACACTCTCTAAGGAAACTTTGATAGTTGGGAAAGAGCTCACTAGGTTTAGAGTGTTGCACTCAGTGTGTACAACATCCCCTTCCTTTCTGCTAGTAGTAGGAGCCATCTAACCCTAACACCTGGAAAATTTATCTTGAACTTTATGGTAGACAAAGTTTATAGGATAAAGAATGAGGGACTTCACAATTGTGACAACGTAAAACTTAAGTAGATAGTAGTACTACACACTGATGACAAAGCAGGTTTATAATATTCAAGATGAGTGGGAAAAATTTCTATTTCACCCTATAATTTACCCTAGCCAATAAACATTTCATAATGACCATGATTGTCATTTAAAATACACAACTTTAAGCTTGAATTTTTTACTATATGCGTGGCTAACAGGGTTTGCGCAACAAAGTTTTTCAAAGATAATGTAATAAGGGTATTACTATCCTCAATTGGAGTATTGAACATAAAATTTATAAGATAAGAAACTGAACTCTACCTCCCATAAGTTGAAATTGACTCGTAATTATGTTGGTAGCCTCAAGAAAACACTGTGCAAGAGTTGCGTTGCACTCTGTGTAGCAACGACGTAGCACAATTTATGAATTTCTCTGCAATCTTCCTTTCGATCTATAACCAGTCTTCAAACCTCCTGCATGACAAACCAAAAAATTTCTTGCAATAAAAAATAGTGGAAATGAAGGTCTCCTAGATCAATTTGAAACTTATTTCTAATCTCTCATGACGTTATTAGACATTATGTTTAACTGGCACTCCACCTGAACAATAATCATTTTTGAATTTAGGAGTGTGATAGTATCTAGGAAAAGGATTTGGGTATGACGAAACGAGTTCATGTATGGGGTATGTGGGTGATGTTCACTTATCATACACAATGATGATTTAGCAAGGGAATTTAGGCCTAGGATAGATTAATGGATGGCATGAATATATTATAAATGGGAAATAGTTTGAAAGAATAAAGGGATAGGGCGAATATGATAGGTAGGGTTCAGGAACCAAATGGGGTATAAGAAATGGGGAAATTTTAGGTAAATAAGTGATATTGGAAAAGGGAAAGAATTGTGATAATTTATGACCATGCTTCTTTAAGCAACATTCCCTTAACTGTAAACACATGTTTAGGTGAACCCTCTAACAAACCCTCAATTTGACACGAACCTTGACTCGAACAATTGTGGTGACAACTCTCAAAACATAAACACCCCTTCCCATTATCGATCAAAACATTGATGACCAAGCTCATGATGAATTCCCAAGCAGTGGTTAGTCGAACTCATGACAATAAAAGTGTTTTTGAGTTAGGACTTGTTCCGTGACAGCAAAATTATGGATTCGAAGACATTCAACTAATAATAAACTAACTAACTCTAATATCTTCTTCTGTGATATTAAATTAAAATTTTTAACAATTTCTAATTTGGATGAAAATTACTTTTTTAAATACTTACAATTTTTGTGCCCCGTTTTGAGTAACCACCGAGGCCACGATGAAGCTACCCATGTTTAGCTATTCTATCCTATGTTTCTTTGGAAGTATCGGGAAGCCTACATTTAAGACATTGAAAAACTTAATTAGATGCCATAATGATGATAAAGCATCATAATTACATTATTAAATGTTCATCATACCTTCCTGTTCTGGGTGGAGTCTTCCCTGCTTTTGAGAGTTCCTTCTCATGTGCATATGCCACCCTCTCTCTCCACTCCATCTCTGGAATCAATGGAGGGAACTCATGTGACCTGACCCTTTCCAATTGGTACCTATATGGTCCCACAAAAATTTAAGTCTAGGCCTGCCTTTGAGGTAACTCTAGATTTGTTGAAGGTACCATCACTGAATAGGTGAACCATTGTGTTAATAATTTCCTCTTTTAACTTGGAACTTTTGGATTTCCAGTTTGTGCGAATGATCAGCCCAGATATTTCCAGGGTAATGTCATATAAATTCTTATAAAATACATCATTTCCTGTAAAACGATAATATAATTATTTTAAAATAATCACAAACTATACATTTATTTTAATTTAGGTTGTACCTAATATTTAAAGCTATTCTTAAATACCTGGAAGTTTCTCTATTTTCATACGGACATTATCATCATCTACCAAAAATGTGATTGATAGTGATCTTGTGCTAGTAACATAGGAAGATCCAAGAAAACTCATTTCAAATTGTGCTATTATATCATGCTTTGCATCCAAAACATCATTTGTAGATCTTGACGTACATTGTTTAGGGGGTGTATATCTTGGTGTGGATGGTTAAGTAGTTTTACCTGTTGCAATGAATCGTTAATCACTCATAGGTGGAGCATCGACACTGCTACCAACACCGACCTACCCCAGAATCATAGCATGAGGATCAAAATTTGCCAAAAAATCCAATAAAATAAATAGTTTTTTAATAAAGGATGAGATAACTAAATCATAAACAAATAATTGGGATAATTAAATGAGCCGCTCATCCCATATCAATTGTTTTAGGGAAAAGTATCCGACTCGGATGACCCTATCCCACTCTAAGGGTGATAGTACCTTAGCAACAACTGTAAAATAAACTACTTAAGGTTTACTTCTTTATGAAAGCAAAAGAGAATGGAGAAATGCACTAACCGTTGCCTTGCGCTTAATGTCGAATCCAAACTCTTCTCTTTGGTTGCTTGCTCCCAGCTCCTTGCTCTTTTGCTGGCCCAGCTACAATGAGATCCTGCAAAATAACAAAGAAGGAAACTACAAGAAGCATGCAATCATAACTGGTTCAAGGATTAGTGTAAACCAAACATGCAATTATCGCAATATATTATTGAAACAAGAGTACATAGAAGAACCTCAATAGCTTTTATTAATGAAGAAGTAAAGGTTCTGAGAGTATTACAACCATTGAAGGCTCCAATCCAGCAACACCTCCCAGCAGAAAGAATTTCTCCTCTTCACCTCTCTCAAACAATCACCCAATAGCTCTATAGTGAAACCAACAGCATATCATTACTTTGCACCAAATTCCAGCCTCCTGAGCTCATAGGAGAGAGCTCAATATATAGATGAATTGAGAAAGGATGAGTCAGCTTGCAACTGATGTGTAGCTGCCTTGTGTCCTCTCTCTCTTCAGTTGATCTTCAGTTCTTGAGTCCACTTGGTGAACTTTGCTTCCACTTGGAGAAACAGAGCCTCTGACTCATCACAAGGCGAAATCCCTGATCCAAGTGTCATTTTTGGAAGATTCCAGAGCAATGACTCAGTGTGCCACTTTTCCCATCTCGCTCAGCGCAGGTGGCCTTTGTTCCACTTGCTTTGCAACGCAGGTACACCATGGAGGAGTTGAGTTTCAGTGCAGAAGCCTAGTGGAGCACCTGCTTTGATTTCAGGATTGCTTGTTTGTGAGTGTTTTCAGGTGGAGAACTGATCTGAGAGCTGTTGGTTTGCTGACCTTGTTCCTCTAGGGGTAGGAACATCATGTTTAGGGACTTTGGATCCCTTGGATTATTGACAATTCATGCAAGGCACAAAATTGTCTATAACAGATGCCCCCTAAAGTATGAGGTCGTTTATCGGGTGAAATGCTTTATTAGGAGGATCCGAAGTTCATTCAATCTGCTGAGAAGTGTCCTGTAATAAGATACAATACAATACATTATTCTTTCATACTTTTTCATGATCTAGCTGAGGCGGGCATTCCCATGCTCAGCTTTATAAATACATTTTGGTACATAGAACAGACGATCGTCTGATGATAGACTGATAATTCTCTGCTGTAATTATCATCCTTTGAGAAGGATGATCATCTGCTGCAATGATGTACATGTCAAATGTCTTTATATCCTGAATATATATCGCAGCCCGGATGGATGAAACTGGATCCGGGGTCTTCAATCTCTTCCGATCTTCACTCGATGTACAAGTCGATCCATGTGAGAATTTTTTGAAGTCGAACATGGAAAGACATCGCTTGATTACCGGTCAATGATGTAAACCGTTAACAAGCGCGAGAGGAATCACCGATAAGGATGATGACCCTCAAGGTACGGCAGTACAATTCACATGGCGGGAATAAAGGACTTGGCGTCGACCACCATGCAAAATCCTCTGGTCGAAGGTCATTGATGTATACCTGTCGCCGGAAGTGAGAAACTTGCCATTGAGGCATGCAAGCTTCAAAGTACTGAAGGGGGTGTTCCTAGATCAACTCCTTGGATAATGAGCTGATGTCGACAAGGAGCGATCCGTCAAAGGAGGGCCTTAATGAATCCCACATCAGTGACACAGAACAGAGCTAGTGATTGTGATGAGGTGAAAACAAACTGTGATGTATGATTCAGGGTGGCGGTCATGAAGTGGATGAAGGATAATGTATGGCAGTGGATGGGACACGGTTGACTCTTTGCAGAACCACATCTCTTGAACATATAACGACACTGATGTGATGGATTGGTAGCATTACCCCAATTGTGGATGGTGTGGCGAGGACCATGGTTATGAGACCGGTGAATGAAACAACCCAACCCGATGTGATACGGAGGACAAAGTGTCATGTTCAAGAGCGACTTGCTACCATTAATGCTGTGAGGTTCTCCCAATTTTTCCCCAGTCATTGCTGACCAGTACCTCTTTATTTTTGTCAAGCTTGAGGAGGATAACATATGCTTGTTCTATAACCTGCCCTTCGGGCAAGCCCATCGCTATGTTTTAACGAGCCTAGCGATAGGGAAACTCGTTCTCGTCTAAAGACAAGTTTTTCGCTATTTAATCATTTTAACGAGTCTAACGACAAGGAAAACTCGGTCCTTTTCATTTTTAGAGAGTCTGAAAAGGTACGGAAAGTTAACTCCAAAATTCCTTTTTCGTCTTCTAATCCCTTAAGTCCGAAAAAGTATAAAAACATACAGAAGGGATGAATTTTCGATTTCTTTAACGAGCCGAACAAAACAAGCGCTCGATCTTTTTGTGCAATAATCCCTCAGGTCCAAAAAGATTAAAATCTAGAGGAGGGATAGCTCTTCCGGTCCTTTTAACGAGCTGGAAGGCCAAAACTCGGCAAACTTTTCATATTTTACGAGTCAGTGAAAAGAGCTCAAAGAAGACTCGTCTTTTGAGGAACGAGTGATAAACAGGGATAGCAGCAGATTCCAGGTACAGGTTGGAATTTTCCAATCACGGCAGTGTCACAAGGATGGCTAAGTGAAATCACTCTTCGCAGCTGTTCCTCAAAATCGGTAAACACACATATGGAGATGAACGATTGGCCAAAATGAACGGATGGAGGTGATGGCATATAAACACGACCAAGGGCTTTTAATATGGCTTTCAAAGGTTACTTTTCTCAATGGTTATTTACCGGTTCATTTTTTCTGAGTGAGCTTGAACTGCTAGGGAAAGATTGCTCACAATTTATGTTTATTTTTTAACGAGCATGAACTCTACACAAAAACTGCTCGATTCTTGCGTTTATTTTTTAACGAGCATGAACATTGCTAAAACTGCTCAATTCTTGCGTTTATTTTTTAACGAGCATGAACATTGCTAAAACTGCTCAATTTATACCAGTATTAATACAAGGAATGCCTTAGGTGAGGTAATCTTATTTAAGGAGCGATACCTCACTAATTACTCCAATTTGGCAGGTTTTAACTTTTGCCTTTCATCCCTTTTTTATGCAAGCTGGAAACGGCTAATCCTACGAGTTTAACGGGTTAGACCTACAGGTTTAAAGGGAGGACCTAAAAATTTAAAAAAAATAAATAGTCGTCCCGCGCTTGCACTCCAAAAGGTTTGCATGCCCCCAGGTATAAAGTATAATTTCGAGACTCTGTCCTCTTACTTATTATCCGAAAAATGGTTTTGTTTTCTGCTGCAAACTAAACTCTCTTTTCGGCGATGTCTATCATTAGGTTGCTAAGGATGGTGACTACTTGTTGCAGCAATTTCCTCTCTTTCTTTGAAGACTTCCCCTACTCTCTTTCAAAACATATTGTTTTAATGGGTGAGGCTTGACATTCAAAGATGGTGCCTACTTGCTGCCACAAATAGATCTCCTCCTTAGGAGAGCCTACTTTTTTAGACAAAGGGAGCGATTCTTCCGCTTCACATAACTTTGACAAAAGAATTTTATTCTAGAACAACCCTCTCTTCCTTTTTCGGACGGGGTACGAACTAGTCCATTCTTCTGCGGAAATTAACTTTATACCCAAGGTTTCCTCTGCCCAAGGCAGGCCAGGGTGCATGCCCCCTGGGTCCCAGTTCTTTCTTTCCGAATTACTCGCATTCATCAGAAGTAGAACCGGGGGTGGTGGCATTCCTTGAGTGAATAAACCGTTAAGGGATGGTATTTGACTATTTGCGATGAGTGATCCTGGAAATGAAAGTTGGTCTACAAGCTTGACCATTCTTCCTTCGTGCGGAAAACACATGACTCTGAAGAGGGAGGACACTATCGCCTCCATGCAATATATATAGTCTCGTCCAAGGAGTAAGTTATAAACCAAGGGTCCCTGGACGACCATGATGTTCATATGAACTGTCTTCCCTTTCAATATAACTGGAACATTGGGGAGAATCCCTAACGGGTGACTGGTTCCTTTATCAAAACCTGATAGATTTCTCATCTCAGGTAAAAGCGCTGGGCAACCCAGTGCTTTCCAAGCAATAGAGGAAAGGATACTCACAGATGCCCCTTCATCAATGATAGTTCCAGCCATCACCATTCTGTAGATTTGGACTATGATTCTGAATGGGATACTGGCTGGTAACCGGGGTCTGCCTAGTTGATTCCAATCAAAGGATACGACTAGGTTGCTTGGTGGTGGGACCGAATATACGGCCGGATGCGACCCTGACGATGTTCCTTCCTACGATAAAGGAATGGGCGCAATGCCCTGATGCTCATCAGAGTCTGTGTTGATGAAAAGAATATGGACGGTGTCATCCTTATCCTCTTCAGTGAGGGTGTCATTTGAAGATGGATCTTCTATGACGGAGTCATTGGAGGATGAAACCTCTGAAGGAAGAACCGGGTCAACTGCCGTTTCGACCTTTAGACTTTCGTCTGGTCTGGATTCAGTAGGTTCATTCTCAATGACCGACACTTCAGCCGACCACTTGAGCGGGTCAGCTGGATTTTCAACTATCGAGGGATTAGGCGCGAGTTTTTGGTATCCAGGAGGAAGTCGTAACGGTGAAACCGGACGATCTTCCAAAACTCTCTTTGCCTCATATAAGAATGGACATCGGTGGACGGCATGATCGCCTTCACACAACATACAGGGTGATCTTGGTCTCCCTCTTCGTCCTTCACTCTCGCTAGTTGACGGACTGCAATCAACATGACTACCAGAGGTTGATGCTACCGGATTGTGCAACCTTGGGGACCAGTCCCTTAGTATCCGGGGAATACAAGGACAATCACGATGGAAGTGGGTCCCTTTGCAAATGACACATGGCGATTTAGGCCCGGTCGGTGCAGTGTGTGGGTTTTTGTCAGCTGTCTTTTGCTTGCCCCCAGTCGCCTTCGCCATAGGCCCCTTCTGCTTCTTTTCTCTTTTCTTCTTTTCCTTCTTCTCCATGGGAGGCTGACTTTTGCCGGCTCTACCTTGTGAAGATGAAGGATCAGAGGAAGAATTGTAAGAAGCGGAAGGCTGGTGGGTAGTTTTAGACTGGTCTGACTGTTGATTCGACTGCTCAGGATTAGTGGTGATCTGAACTACATTAGTTGAAAAGAGCCATACAGGTAGGCCGATTGTCAATCCTGGAAGTGACAATGTGGCCATATGAGGCGCACCAACATCTCTCCAAGAGGAGAAGGGATTTGGACTTCCACCAAGGTTACTTCCTTGGTTGGTGGGCTCCATACTTTTCAACTGAAAGATCAACGTGGGAATAACAGGTGATTATGTTCCGTTTAAAATAAATTTTATTAACGACACTTTTAGACACAAACTTGCTTTTTCATGTTTTAAGAGTCGAGAAAAAGCTAAAGATGACTCTAGTCGCCTTCGATGTTTTAACGAGCCCGAAGTGACAAATGCTCGGATGGACTTTTTCAGTTATAGAGTTTGAAAAAGGCCAAAAGAAACTTCTCTGGAGTTCCAGGCAGAGGGTGTGCCAAACTTTTCGCGAAACCACAGAATACGTTTTACGGTACGGGTGGTCGATCTTCGTGAATGCTGTGTTCACTGCATCGCGATCAGTAGGGCGGCCGACACGGCTTCCTATGGATAAAGGATAATTGCCTATAGGGGTCTCCCAATATATACTTGACGGTACGTGGGAGCACAAGTCCGTATTAGTGCCACCGACTCTCAGGAGGAATCACCCACCTTCGTAGAGATCGACAGTCACTATGCTTAACGACGCCGGAACACGTCTCTACCTAGACCTCTATGTGTTTGCGTTATGTTACAAAGCGTTGTTATGTAAATTGGATTTATTTTAATGTTGATCTTGCTTAGCAGTTTGCCTTTAAGGATCACCACGAGATGTATATAACAAATTCCTGAATGTAGTCTAAGATGAGAAGCAAACTTTTCAATCTTTCAAGTTTGAAAACCTTAACTACTGAGGGAAGAGAAAGGCAAATCTTTTCTCACAGATCATAGAGCACACACTAAATGCAAATTTTTTCTAAATCGCCAAGCAAACAGTCAAATGCAAAATGCACAATGCATGTATTTTCTTTTCCCTTTCTTAATGTGGATGGGTTACAAAAAGAAAGTGGTTATATAACTTTGATTTCGATTTAAAGCGAAAGTAAACAAGCTTGTCCAAAATCAAAAGACACCTTAAGATTTACTTGCTTAATCACTGGAAATGCATGAAATCAAACCATAATGACGAAAGTAAAATGACTAATCAGCTATGGACAGCAAACAAGCTAACTCTTTAGACCAGCAAAATGCCTAACACAGGTTCAGATCTAAGAGGCCAAAAGCAAGACTAGTTTACTCTTCGTTATGGGAAATTGTAAATGAGTAAGAAATACAAAGAACAAGTACAATTTCGTTATATAACAGAGGCAGAATGATGGCAAGTAATATTGGTTTCAGAACAGGTACAAGACTGACACCTAGCAGCAAAATCTAAGTGAAAACAGGCAAGAGAAAGTGAGGAAACCCCAAATGCACTAGGCAAACTTGGGCCAACGCAGGTGCTGCACAGCCAATCTGGCTCTCAGCGTAGGTAGCCCCTTCGGGACCTGCGTTGCAAAGCAGGTAGCCTGTGTACTACCTGCTTTGGAAAACGAAACTTGCGTTTTCACAGTTTCCGGGTCATAATTTTCTCAAAAATGCACAGTTTTTGCTCAAATCAGAAACAATCAGTCAAGCACACTCAAAGGGATGATTAGGAAGGTGAAAAGCTATCACTAAGAGCTTACAAGGATCCTTGTAGTTCAGCTCTTCAAATCATGAACTTGCTCAGAAATGAGCTAGAGTAGCTGCCCTCTACTTCGCTTTTGATATAGTCAAAAGCTTTTCGATTTGGTACTCTTTTGTTCAGGAAATGAATAGCAAAATACTACAAACACAATCAAACGGATACGATCCCCAGTGGAGTCGCCAGTTTGTTGTAGGGAAAAGTATCTAACTCGGATGACCCTATCCCACTCTAAGGGTGATAGTACCTTAGCAACAACTGTAAAATAAACTACTTAAGGTTTACTTCTTTATGAAAGCAAAAGAGAATGGAGAAATGCACTAACCGTTGCCTTGCGCTTAATGTCGAATCCAAACTCTTCTCTTTGGCTGCTTGCTCCCAGCTCCTTGCTCTTTTGCTGGCCCAGCTACACTGAGATCCTGCAAAATAACAAAGAAGGAAACTACAAGAAGCATGCAATCATAACTGGTTCAAGGATTAGTGTAAACCAAACATGCAATTATCGCAATATATTATTGAAACAAGAGCACATAGAAGAACCTCAATAGCTTTTATTAATGAAGAAGTAAAGGTTTTGAGAGTATTACAACCATTGAAGGCTCCAATCCAGCAACACCTCCCAGCAGAAACAATTTCTCCTCTTCACCTCTCTCAAACAATCACCCAATAGCTCTATAGTGAAACCAACAGCATATCATTACTTTGCACCAAATTCCAGCCTCCTGAGCTCATAGGAGAGAGCTCAATATATAGATGAATTGAGAAAGGATGAGTCAGCTTGCAACTGATGTGTAGCTGCCTTGTGTCCTCTCTCTCTTCAGTTGATCTTCAGTTCTTGAGTCCACTTGGTGAACTTTGCTTCCACTTGGAGAAACAGAGCCTCTGACTCATCACAAGGCGAAATCCCTGATCCAAGTGTCATTTTTGGAAGATTCCAGAGCAATGACTCAGTGTGCCACTTGTCCCATCTCGCTCAGCACAGGTGGCCTTTGTTCCACTTGCTTTGCAACGCAGGTACACCATGGAGGAGTTGAGTTTCAGCGCAGAAGCCTAGTGGAGCACCTGCTTTGATTTCAGGATTGCTTGTTTTTGAGTGTTTTCAGGTGGAGAACTGATCTGAGAGCTGTTGGTTTGCTGACCTTGTTCCTCTAGGGGTAGGAACATCATGTTTAGGGACTTTGGATCCCTTGTATTATTGACAATTCATGCAAGGCACAAAATTGTCTATAACATCAATGAAATTTTTGCAACAAGGTTTTGATTTTCCTTTTATCTCATCTGTCTGAGGCTCAATCAGAACTAAAGAATTAAGTTTCTTGTTTACTTTGAATTTAAGCTTCCTTATTACTTGCATTGTATTGATGGACATAAAACTACATCATCAATAACCTCTTCCTCATGAGAATTTGTGGACTGATCTAAGGTTGGTGCCTTCCCCTTATCACCATGTTTATTCAATAAGTGTACTTTTCAATTCATCCACAATCAATCATCATTATATTAATAATAAAACCATTATTGACATATGTCTGAATTTATATACAAACTTCACATAATAAATGACAATCATAACATACAACAGACATTTCTTACAAGTTGGGTAAAATTGAATACATACCACCCCCATAATATTAGTATTTGTATTTATTCTATTCAAATTGTAATCAATGAGCAACCCTTCCCCTATAGCTATTGATTTAATGACACATACAAATAAACTATTTCCTTCACGCCTCTCGAATATGCAATTGAGTTTCTTATTTGTGGTGATAGGCCATGTACTATTTATAAACCCTACAATATTACCTACTGCTTTTGGCCTTCAGTCCATATGCATATTTGCACCTTTATTTTAGTCATTTTCTTTTAGTTGTATATAATTTGTAGCCACTCGATAGCTTCGTGTACTTTTTCTATATTAGACTAGTCATACCCAATCATTGTAGTTGTAACACGGTCCAACATACTCCATAAATTTAGTTAATCCTCCATAACATATCTTTATTCCATCCATGGAAAATAGCCCCAAACCATGTAATGACGATTGGGGTAATGCAGTATATCCTTTCATTGATAGAAAAATCAGTGTTTATTTTAGGAAGATCCTTGGGTTCCCATTGTTTCACTATATGTTTGTACCTCAAAGGGAACCTTGATGTCATCTATGCTCTCATTATCATAAGAACATGACACCCCTTTAGCGAGAAAAAATTCCATGCATATATGGAATCTTCTTCTAATCTTTTCACCTCTAGTTTTTCTTTACCTACTAGATGAGGTGGTAGATTTTTGGTCAATTTATTCTATCATACCTGAAATTTTGTCACTTGAAAAAGATAGATCTGACAAATACCTGTTTGGTTGAACATCCTATAACACTCCATCAAATGAGATAAAATGTCAGCAAGTCTCATAAGGGATGTTGAGAAACGTCTTGATGAAACGACAAGAACATTATATCAGTACAAGTGATTTAAAAGGACGTTCTTTGCGTTTTATTAAAGTAATATTTAAGAATTTGAGAACTTTAGAACCTATTCATCCTAACCAGTGAACTCACTCGATAACTTGAGAACTCAACATAATATGATAGAATTTAATCTTCCATTACAAAAAATTACCCACATCCTTCAATATGTTGAAGAATGCAACTATTTTAGGTCTTCATAATTGTTATTTGGCTCATGTCATGACGTAATTCTTATGTATGTATCAAAATAAGAAAGAAAATGATTTTTGTAAAGCATAGGTTTCATGCTCAATTCACTTTTTCATTAGGTCAAGCGTGCATTTAATGATACTATGGCTTTTCAAGAGTCAAGAGTCCTTGTCATAATGTAAAAGACCCTTTTGGGAATTTGTATCAAGGAAAGAAAAAATATTTTGAAATTACAAATGTCTAGAAGGATCCCAAGAACAAGTCGACTAGCTAAGAAAAATTCGGCCTATAAAGGGCTAATGGAGCATCTTGTAAAGGCTATATAAAAATGGATCTTTGACCTATTAAGGGACACATCAAGATGTCAAAAGTTTGTGTTTTGTCTTCTAATATTCACAAGTGTGAATACCCTAGGGTTTCTAGGATTTCCAAAGGTCCAAAATTGCAAGAGTTGTTGTAGGTTTCCTTGGTAAGCATCAAAAGCTAGAAGAGACATCATCTTGAAGAGATATTGTTTCACTCCCTTTGGAGATATTGTTTCACAACACTTGGAGGACTAGACAATCTCATCATGAAACATATATCATGAATCATAGTTCTCTTATTTTCATCGAGTATGAAATGGAACGTTGTCCCAAATTGCCTGAGAATCTCAAAATAGAAACATAATTGGTGTTTCTCCTATTACTTAGTTGAATCAACATGCTCCTGTATGTTGGGAAATGTAACGATGTCACATGAACCTATGGTTCTTGAGCTTTCTCCTTACCCTTTGTAATTTGCTACTTACCCAACTATTTACCAAGTTTTCCTATGGGTTTCTTGCTAGGTTTTTTATCCTTTTCCTCAACAATCTTTGTCTCTTTCATGGTTTGGGTGACCTTCTTCTCATGTGTTTCATGCACTTCTTCTTCCTCCTCACAAGTTTTCAGTGATGAAGACTTTGTTTGGGGTAGTTAGGCCAATAAATCTTCTTCTTATCTACTACAAACTTAACAAAAATTTTAATAAGGGAGAAATGAAAAAGACTACCCATGTGATTATCCTTCTAAATCTGAACCTTTACTGCCATCCTTTCCAGACTCTTGAGTAAGAAGGAAGATAGATTCATGGGTTTTCTATTTGTTAAATTCCATAGGACCCTCAAGTGATATTGTTAAACCCTGCTAAATATACCCTCACATGTAAAATACCTTTGGATAACCTTCAAAAGATTGTTGTAATGATCGTACAGATAAATAGTGGGGAAGATTGTAGCAAGTTTATTTCTAAACTCGGGTTTAACAAACTCCTTAAGCGCTAAAATATCCAACTCATTACCCTTGAACCACTTGTGACCTGTTGTAGGGAGGCTTGTGGCATCTACAATGAGATTCTATGTGACAACAATTTCCACATTTCCAAACTTGACCCTTTTATCATGGAAGTTCAAGGTGAATAGACTAGTCAGTCTCGCGTTATGACCCACTTTCTGAACCTTTTGGAAAAATGGAATGCAACCAACAATCTTTAAGGAAACTTTGATAGTTGGGGAAGAGCTCACTAGGTTTAGAGTGTTGTGCTTAGTGCATACAACATCCCCTCCCTCTCTACTAGTAGTAGGAGCCATCTAACCCTAACACCTGGAAAATTTATCTTGAACTTTATGGTAGACTAAGTTTATAGGATAAAGAATGAGAGAATTCACAATTGTGACAACACAAAACTTAAGTAGACAGTAATACTACACATTGATGATAGAGCAGGTTTATAATATTCAGGATGAGTCGGGAAAATTTCTATTTCACCATATAATTTACCCTAGCCACTCAACATTTCATAATGACCATGATTCTCATTTAAAAGACACAACTTTAAGCTTGATGTTTTGACTATATGCGTGGTTAACAGGGTGTGCGCAACAAATATTTTCAAAGATAATGTAATAAGGGTATTATTGTCCTTAATTGGAGTATTAAACATAAAATTTATAAGATGAGAAACTAACCTATATCTCCCATAAGCTGAAATTGATCTGTAATGATGTTGCTAGCCTCAAGAAAACACTGTGCGAGAGTTACATTGCACTCTGCATAGCAACGACGTAGCACAATTTTTGAATTTCTCTGCAATCTGCCTTTCAATCTGTAACTAGTCTTCAAACCTCCTACATGACAAGTCAAAAAAATTTCTTGCAATAAAAAATAGTGTAAATGAAGATCTCTTCGATTGATTTTAAACTTATTCCTAATCTCTCATGATGTGATTAGACATTATGTTTAACTGGCACTCCACCTGAACAGTGATCATGTTTGAATTTGGGAGCATGATAGTATCTAGGAAAAGGATTTGGGTATGACGAAATGAGTTCGTGTATGGGGAATTTGGGTGATGTTCACTTAACATACACAATGATGGTTTATCAAGGGAATTTAGGCCTAGGATAGAATAAGGGATGGCATGAATATATTATAAATGGGAAAGAGTTTGACAGAATAAAGTGATAGGGAAAATAGGATAGGTATGGTTCAAGAACCAAATGGGGCATAATAAATGGGTAAATATTTAGGTAAATAAGTGATATTGGAAAAGGGAAAGAATTGTGATAATTTATAACCATGCTTCTTTAAGAAGCATTCCCTTGACTGTAAACACATGTTTAGGTGAAACCTCTAACAAACCATCAGTTTTTCACAAATCTTGACTCAAACAGTTGTGGTGACAACTCTCAAAAATTTAAACACCCCTTCCCCTTATCAATCAAAACATTGATGACCAAGTTCATGATGAATTCCCAAGCAGTGGTTAGTTGAACTCATGACAGTAAAAATGTTTTTGAGTTAGGACCTATTCCATGACAACAAAACTATGGATTCGAAGACATTCGACTAATAATAAACTAATTGACTCTAATATCTTCTTTTGTGATATTAAATTAAAATTTTTAACAATATATAATTTGGATGAAATTTATTTTTTTATATACTTACAATTTTTGTGCTTGGTTTTGAGTAACCACCCCGGCCGCGATGAAGCTACCAATGTTTAGCTATTTTATCCTATGTTTCTTTGGAAGTATCTGGGAGCTCACATTTAAGACATTGAAAAACTTAATTAAATGTCATAATGATGATAAAGCATCATAATTACATTATTAAACGTTCCTCATACATTCCTAGTCCGGGTGGAGTCTTCCCTTCTTTTGAGAGTTCCTTATCATGTGCATATGCCACACGCTCTCTCCACTCCATCTTTAGAATCGATGGAGGGAACTCATGCAACATGACCCTTTCCAATTCATACCTATATTGGTCCTGCAAACATTTAAGTCTAGGCATGCCTTTGAGGTAACTGTAGATTTGTTGAAGGTACCATCACTAAATAAGAAACAATTGTGTTAATAATTTCCTCTTTTAACATGGAACTTTGGGATTTCCAGCATGTGTGAATGATCATCTTAGATATTTCTAGGGTTATGTCATACAAATGCCTATAAAATACATCATTTAATGTAAAATGATAATATAATTATTTTAAAATAATCACAAACTATACATTTATTTTAATTTAGATTGTACTTAATATTTAAAGCTATTCTTAAATACCTGGAATTTTTTGTATTTTCATAAGGACATTATCATAATCTACCAAAAATGTGATCGATAGTGATCCTGTGCTAGTAACACAGGAAGATCCAAGAAAACTCATTTCAAATTGTGCTATTATATCATGCTCTACATCCAAAACACCATTTGTAGATCCTGATGTACATTGTTCAGGGGGTGTATATCTTGGTGTGGGTGGTTAAGTAGTTTTACCTATCTCAATGAATCGTGACTCACTCATATGTGGATCATCGACACTACTACCAGCACCGACCCACCCCTCAATCATAGCATGAGGATCAAACTTTGCCAAAATCTCCAATAAAATAAAGAGTTTTTTATAAAGGATGAGATAACTAAATCATAAAGAAATAATTGGGATAATTAAATGAGTTGCTCACCCTGTATTATCTCATCTGTCTGAGGCTCAATCAGAACTAAAGAATTAAATTTCTTGTTTAATTTGAATTTAAGCTTCCTTATTGCTTGCATTTGATCAATGAACATAAAACTGCATGATCAATAACCTCTTCCTCACGAGAATTTGTGGACTGATCTAACGTTGGTGCCTTCCCCTCATCACCATGTTTATTAAATATGCGTACTTTGCAATTCATCCACAATCAATCAACATTATATTAATAATAAAACCATTATTAACATATGTCTAAATTTATATAGAAACTTCACGTAATAAATGACAATCATAACATACAATAGATATTTCTTACAAGTTGGGTAAAATTGAATACATATCACCCACCATAATATTAGTATTTTTATTTATTCTATTCAAATTTTAATCAATTAGCAACCCTTCCCCTATAGCTATTGATTTAATGGCACATACGAATAAACTATTTCCTTCATGCCTCTCGAATATGCAATTGGGTTTCTTATTTGTGGTGATAGGCCATGTACTATTTATAAACCCTACAAGATTACCTACTGCTTTTAGCCTTCCATCCATATGCATATTTGCACCTTTATTTTAGTCATTGTCTTTTAGTTGTATATAATTTGTAGCCACTCGATATCTTTGCATAATTTTTGTATATTAGACTAGTCGTACCCAATCATTGTAGTTGTAATAGGGTCCAACATACTCCATAAATTTAGTTAATCATCCATAACATACCTTTATGGCGTCCATGGAAAATAGCCCCAAACCATGTCATGACGATTGGGGTAATGCAGTATATCCTTTCATTGATAGAAAAATTAGTGTTTATTTTAGGAATATCCTTGGGTTCCCATTGTTTCAATATATGTTTGTACCTCAAGGGAACCTTGATGCCATATATGCTCTCATTCTCATAAGAACATGACACCCCTTTAGCGAGAAAAAATTCCATGCATCTATGGAATTTTCTTCTAATCTTTTCACCCCTAGTTGATCTTCACCTGCTAGATGAGGTAGTGGATTTTTGGTCAATTTATTCTATCTTACCTGAAATTGTGTCACTCGACAAAGATAGATTTTAAAGATACCTGTTTGGTTGAACATCCTATAACACTCCATCAAATGAGATAAAATGTTAGCAAGTCTTATAAGGGATGTTGAGAAACATCTTGATGAAACCAAAAGAACATTATATTAGTACAAGTGATGTATAAGGAAGTTATTTGAGTTTTATTAAAGTAATATTTAAGAATTTGATAACTTTAGAACCTATTCATCCTAATCAATGAACTAACTCGATAACTTGAGAACTCAACATAATATGATAGAATTTAATCTTCCATTACAAAAAATTACCCACATACTTCGATATGTTGAAGAAGGCAACTATTTTCGGTCTTCATAATCGTCATTTGGCTCATGTCATGATGTAATTCTTATGTATGTATCAAAATAAGAAAGAAAATGATTTTTGTAAAACATAGGTTCCATGCTCAAGTCACTTTGTCATTAGGTCAAGCATACTTTTAATGATCCTAGGGTTTTTCAAGAGTCAAGAGTCCTTGTCATATTGTAAAAGACCCTTTTGGGAATTTGTATCAGGGAAAGAAAAAATATTTTGAAATTACGAATGTCTAGAAGGATCCCAAGACTACGTCGACTAGCCAAGAAAAATTCAACCTAGAGAGGGCTAATGGAGCATATTGTAAAGGCTATATAAAAATGGATCTTCGACTTATTAAGAGACACATCATGATTTCAAAAGTTTGTGATTTGTCTTCTAATATTCAGATGTGTGAATACCCTAGGGTTTCTAGGATTTCTAAAGGTCCAAAATTGCAAGAGTTGTTGTAGGTTTCCTTGGTAAGCATCAAAGGCTAGAAGAGCCATCATCTTGAAGAGATCTTGTTTCACTACACTTGGAGGACTGGACAATCTCATCATGAAACATATATCATGAATCATAGTTCTCTTATTTTCATCGGGTATAAAATGAAACGTTGTCCCAAACTGCCCGAGAAACTCAAAATAGAAACATAATTGGTGTTGCTCCTATGACTTAGTTGAATCAATATGCTCTTGTATGTTGGGAAATGTAACTAGTTTCAGTATTCATAATTGTCATTTGTCTCACATCATGATTTAATTATTGTATATTGATCAAAAGAGGAAATAAAATTGTAAAAAGAAAATTTTATAAAGCATGGGTTTTTTGTACAATTGTGGAATTGTTTGCATGGCTAGTGGCTGCAAGTGTGTTGGCATTGATGCCAACCAGATCAACTTGGAGGGTTGTGGTAGCAAATGATAGCATTGATATGCTTGATGTGTCAATATTAGGGGGAGTTCTATGATTTTTGCAGTCTATGGTAGAGAATCACCATGCTAGTAGGCTTATTGGAGATTCCATAAAATGATGACTATGCTGGTTTGGAGTCTAGGATTCTATGCACAAGAGAAGGGCCAAGGTGCAAAGAATAACAAAGATTTCAAAACCATTTCTCAGGTAGAAAATGGGCTCAAAGCCTACACCAGACACTCTCCACTAAACATTTCCCTGAAAGATCTTTCCAATGGTGTGTGGAAATCTACAAATGACCTTCTATATCAAAAGTTATTGATTTCCAAAGTTAGGATCTTGAAGTCCTAAGTAGGGTGAAATATCATAGCAAGCTGGAATTTCAAGACCTTAGGAGGAGAAACTTTTGGATGGTTGGAGTTTCAGGATCTAACTCTCGGAACTCGATATTGGACCTCGACAGTTTGTTTCCTTGGTGATTTATTTGAAAGGAACGCAATATCAAAAGGGATGAGCCAGCTGAACATCAGAAGGATGAATATCAGAGAAAGGGAGAACCTCGAAGGTTCGGAACTTTAGAAATCATAATATCATAACTTATTAATAATAAATTTCCTTTGAAAGTGCCAAGAGATATAGAGCAAAGATTTACAAAGGAATTTATTAGCAAAACCAAAAAACTAGGGACCCTTTCTCTCTCCTCTGATAAGACACATGGCAAACGTTGATTGGCCCTGAGAATATGATGAGGTAGATGACATGGTAGTATGAAGGACACATGGTAGTTAAATTTGACTTTTTGGTTGGTCTAATGGGGAAAATCCATATGAAACATGTCACCTCTAAGGAGGTGCCATGTGGAGTTGATGACATCAGCATGACATCATCTCAAAGGTTGGAATTTCAAAGGTTTTAGTTTTCATAACTCTTGTCTAATTGTTTTATGAGAAAGTTCTGATCCGATGTGTGGAGCTCTGATGTGACTAGAACATAGTTGTGGGAGTAAAAAAGGACCGTGGGAGCATAATAGGGCTAACACCTAAGTGCTATGGAGTATGTCAGAAGCTTATGACATCATAACTCTATTCTAATTTCAATTTTAAAAAGTTACGATACAGGGGTCCTTTGATGTATTGGCGCGTAGTCATGAAAGCCAAAATAACAAAGGGAGAGAGGGAATATACAAAGAGATAGACCCCCAACAGGAGCCTAAAGGCCCTAACACCTAAGTGCTATGCCCTTGGTCATAACACCTAGAGCCATGGAGGAAAAGATAGATCAACGCCTTACAAATAAGCCTCTTCGAGGGGGCAACCTCCTTTACATTACACAAATGAACAATTCTTGGATGATACAAATGACACACCCTCCTTTCTATATAAATGAGTCTAAGGGGTGATAATATAATCAGAGCAAACATAATAATAATAATGTAAGGGCACAATAATAAAAATAGTGGGCTTCTATGGGGCACAATAATAACAATATGGGGATTACATGGGCACAAAATATAATAAGGGGGTTGTACCAATAACAATAAGGTGTTACACTAGTAGTATAGGGACCTAACATGCCCCTCTCCTTCAAAAAGTGTTGTCCTCAACGCTTGAGTAGTTCTTGATGCTTCTGTATAAAATTCTTTTCCTACCATGTGGAATCTTCAACAGGTAAGTTCTTCCACTTGATGAGATACTCTAAAATTGATCGATTTCATAGCTCTCAGATTCTTGTTTCTGTGACTTCTCTAGGTTCCAATATGATTTTTCCTTCCTCGTTAAGTTCTGGAACTATTATGTGAATTTGGATCTTCTACAACTTTTAAATGAGTGGCCAGACTTCTTCATCCTTCTTCCATTCATCCCTCCCTTCGTTTATCCAATCTGGTTGGATAATAGAAATAGCATAAAACAATGCTTCCACATCCTCATCCTTTATTGAGAGTGCATATGCAACAACATTTTTCTTCCTTCTTTTGTAGATGATTTCAAAGTCATAACCCAACATATTTGTGACCCATTTTTTTTGTTCTTCTAAAGATAATCTTTGTTCTAAAAAGTATTTCAGACTATCATGATCCCTTTTTACCTTGAAGTGTCTTCCCATTAGGTAAGATCACCATTTCTTAAGTGAATGTAGTATTGCCAACATTTCCTTCTCATAAATAGCTTTCTTGATATGTAGCCATAAAAATACCCAATCACCTACATCAAAACTTCTTTCACTGCGATGTTGATATGCATGTTATTTCATTCGATTCTGCATGAAAGTGGCATTATCCTTTAAAAGTTGGAGAACTTGTTGTTGATGCTTGATGTGATCTTTCATTACTTGAATCTTTTTCTTCTTGATATGTCCTTCTATCTTGAGAGTTTGAGGAGTGGTAATTTCTTCCAATGCATTAAAAGACATGGTTGGATTAATTTCTTGATGCTCAATGTGATGTTTCACTTCTTGAACATTTTTCTTCTTGATATGTCCTTCTATTTGGATAGTTTGGGAAGTGGTAATTCTATCCAATGCACTACAATATATGGTCGGATTCATTTCTTCTTTCTCGATGTGATATTTCACTTCTTGAACCTTTTTATTCTTGATATGTCCTTTTATCTTGAGATTTTGAGGAGTGGTAATTCTTTCCAATGCTTTACAAGATATGGTCATATTCATTTCTTCTTTCTTTGGGGTTGGTTCCTGGTGTATATCCTCTTCTTTTGATGTTTCTTGATTCTTTTTCCTTCTCCTCTTCACAATCTATGTAAAATAATTTCTTCTCAACACACTTATGACCTTTAATGTATTTGTTATCACAATTGTAATAAAGCCCTTTTTCTCTTTTATCTTCCAATTGTTGTGCTGTCAACCTTGTAACTTGTGGAAGGCTAGGAGAAATAGCACTTCCATATTTATAGTTGTGAGGAGTAGACTTCCTTATTGCCATAATTTCTCTTTCCACTTTTCTTGCCAAGCTGAATGCTTTCTCCAATGAATCGCGTTCCCAAAGATGAACCTCATGTTGAATATTATCCTTTAAAGTGCCTATGGAGACATCAATCCTTTGCTTCTTCAGAATATCATTTTCCCTTATATTCAATTTTTGAAAGTCCTCAATGTGCTCTGCCATTGAAAATTTTGTTTGAGATTTATCAATTGGCTAAAGAATGTGTTGGTATTTGTATCCTCATAATGTGCTATCATTTCCTCCATGAAAATTGACCACGTAACAAGTGGTTTATGAGAACAAAGCCCTTTATACCATAAAAATTGAACTGGTTCTAAATATGAGGATGCAATACGTACATTTTGTAATAGTTGCACCTCATGTAGATCAAAATATTGGTCCATCTGTAGTATCCAATTTACTGGATCCTTGCCATCAAACTTCCTCATATCGCCTTTTCTTGATTTTAGGAGCTCGATCTTGAAATGAATATAACTCTATAATTTCAGATCTTCAAGTTCTGAAATGGAATCCCACAGTAGCCCTAGTGTTCACTTTCTAACACCACAAGTCTGATCAATATTGGATTCTGCAAGGAAGAGTTATGTCAGATCTCCCACGATGACCTGATTATAGACTAGTTCAGTAGAGCGTACTTGTACGAAATGCCACGTGTCACTGTTTCAACCTTAGGATCTAAAAAATATATATAAAAAACTACAGCCTATCCTCTTTTTGTAACTTCTAATGGAATTGAAATCTAATGTTCAAAGAGAAAATTATGACAATTTTCCCAAGGTCACCTGTTTAGAATGTAATTCAGGAGTCTATAAAAACCATGACTTCTTCAGATTATATATCCGAAAATATAGTGAGAAAATATCTGAAATTTGGACCTGAGATTCACTAAGATTTCAGTTCAAATGGGTTTTTATTTCAGAGTCTGAAACTTCGTAGAAAAAATATTACAGCGAAAATTCCACGATGACCTGTTTGAGATGCAATTCTGGAGCTTCCAAAAGCCCTAACTTCCTCAGATCATATCTCCAAAAATATAGCGAGACAAGATTTAAAATTAGGACCCGAATTTCAGAACGATTTCGGATCAAGTGGGTTTTTTTTTTTTTAGCTTCTGAAACATCGCAAAAAAAAAGTTAGCGCGAAAATTCTACAATGACATGTTTGGAGCAGTGAATCCCTAGAATTCAAAGCTCTGATACCAAATGTTATGAAACGAACTCACAAAAAGATAGAAAAGATAGATAAATGCCTTGTAAATAAGCCTCTTCAAGGGGGAAACCTCCTTTACATTATGCTAATGAACAATTCTTGGATGATACAAATGACAAGACCTCGTTTCTATATATAGGAGTCTAAGGGGTCATAATATAATTAGAGCTGATATAACAATAATAATGTAAGGGCACAATAATAACAATATGGGGACTACATGGGCAAAACAATATAATAAGGGGGTTGTACTAATAACAATAAGGGGTTACACTAGTAGTATAGCGACCTAACAAAATGCAATAAGGAGCTAACCAGGAAAGGGATAAAGGCATTGAAATTTTGTGATATTGCAATGTCTCACTTAATAAATTTATGATATGATAAGGCTCTAATATAGTAGTACAAAGTGTTAAAGAATGAATGGGTCAACAACTAGAGAGTAAATGCATGCAAAATAGTTGGTTTCATAGGAGTAATGGTGACTGCAAAGGTCGTTGGTTCAAGGTAACGAAGACCACGATTATTAAAAAATCACTGCTGGTTTTATCATGATGTTGAAAGAAAACCAACTCTGATTTCCCATGTGCACCTTATAGAAATAAATGAAGAACAAAGAAGCCATCATGGAGTATAGTCAGTGTCTGTCAGCCATGAAGAAGCATGGGGAGTCTCATTGGGGTGTGTAGGTGGACTGAGATTACATTTTCAGCATGGAGAATCACACAGGGATTTGGTGAAGTGAACAAAGCCCATTCTCATTTTTTATTGCAACAATAGAATTTGTGAAAAGAGATGCAATAGAAGAATGCAGTTCCATGTGAGGAGTACACTCTTGGGAAATTTGGATACTGACAGAGACAAAATTGAGCTCAGTGTAGTAGAGGATCAAATTTTAGTATTTCCATTGAGAAACTGGGGGAATAAAATACTATTTTTTATATGTTGAAGAGAGTGGAGTAGAGTGTGCGAAAGTTGAGAAACTAGCCCAAGTGCTGAACTGAAGCAGAGTGATGCAAAGTTCCTATGCAATAGAAGGTCGAGAGAAAAGTATATGTGGTTGAGAGAAAAAGGATGAGTGCATTATGTTGCTACAAAGTGAGTAGAGGATAGGGTGATGTTGTGCAAGGCTGAAATATCTCGTGGAATAGTAGAGGATCGAGAGAGAAAGGATGATATTGCAGTGAACTAGATTGGTATTTCTTCGTAAATGTCATTTCCCTTATTTTCAGTTTGAAAATTGCATGAAAGGTAGAACAATGGATAAAGGAGTTGGTGGCCTACATTCATAGGAGGTTCGTGCCTCTTGGAAACTAGTTGCTTGCTATGTTAAGAGGGTTGGTGCCTCTTGTGAGTGGGTGCTAACAAAAAAATTGATGTAGTTATGTGGGTGCTTAATTTAAATTATAATAACAAACATATTGGTTGTTTTGTCCCTTTGGGTTTCCACATAAAAATACCCGTGTCAAAATGTGTATGCTGCTCATGTGATGGATTATATGTACATGTGAATGCATTCTATTGTTGATCATCTTTATTGTGTATGAAATATCTTACAAGTAACTGACCATAATGAAAAGAGTTAAATAATTATACTTAAAATTGAAAGAAATTCACTATTACTGATTCACCCCCTCTCTCAGTAATTCCTTATTCCAACAAGGTTTCATTCTTGATGCTTTGGTTAATATTATAGATATATATTGCATGCCTACATGATTGACTTGAGTCAAAATTTCATTATCATTAGATAAAGACCCTTTTTGGCACTTGTATCAACGAAATAAAATCATTTTGTATTTTGGAATTATGTTTATAGTGCTCTCAATAATAGGTCAGCTAGATAGCTAAAGTTTTCATCATGTTGGGCTTAAAGTTCCATTGGACAGATATATAAAATAGAAATTCAACCTCCTTTGAGAGACATAAAAAATGCACTTCATTTCAGAGAACCTCTGTGCATAAGAAGAAATGTGAAGTACAAAATCTTCCCTAGAAATATGTTATAAATTAATGAACGAAGCAATTAAAAAAAAAAATATTGTCGAAACACAAATACATAAATGCGTAAAACAAGAGAGACACATATATACATGGTTTAGCCAATTTGGGCTACACCCACAGTGAAACAACTAGTGCTTCCTTTTATATTATCCAACAAAATGAAGAGATACAACCTACAATAGATCCAATATAATTTCCTCTTTGCTCTCACATAGTCTCCTCTCTCTCTCTCTATTAGAATAATAATATGCAGCCGCAATAAAATTCTCTCATATATAAACTAAGGGGGCACCTTCTAGGAAAAAAAACCCTAAATTAACTTCTACCATCATATCGTTCACCTAATGAATGGCTCATATTGACTATGAAATTACAATATTTTACAAGGAAAATTTTCATATATTTTTAGCTTTGGGGGCATTGCTCTAGAACCCCTGATGGGGGGATGGGGGCTCATAAAATCACCACTTCCCCTCTTAGACCCCCCATAATGATGATTAAACTTGCGACATTTCTGCCCCGTTAGAAACAAGGATCCAACTTGACATAAACAAAAATCTTTGAACAATCGGGACGATAATCAAGCTCCACACCCAACATAAGATATTGAAGGTCTGTAACATGCAAAGATCCTATTAAATGTTTTAACTAGTATTGGTTTCCATAATTGTATTTGGATCATGACATGATCTATCTCTTATGTACTTATCAAAATTAAAAGAAAACTACTATGAAAGAAAATTTATTTGCTAAAGCACGGGTTTCATGCTCAAAGTTTTTGGTTCTTAGGTATAAGAAGCCATTGAGTTCTCTAGGTTTTTGTATTGAGCCAAAGTTTATGTCATGACATGATAGACCTGATTTGGCTCTTGTATCAAGAAATAACATATTTTTTTGATGTTTAGAAAATTCTAGAAAGACCCCATTACCAAGTCGGCCATCCCTGATAAAGTCAGCCTAGAGAGGCACACTCTAGCCCTTATGAAGAATATAAATATGAGGAATTCAACCTCCTCTAGTGACACACATCTTGGAATTTGATCTACGATAGAAAAGTAGTGTGAGGAGGCTTGAAAATAAGAAATCATTGTAGCAAAGAAAAGAAGAATCTCAAAAAAACAAAGAACTTTGATCTCCTACTATTATTGGTCCACTTGTGCGAGTTCTTGTGATTCATGGATTATTGCAGGTTCAATTTTTTGGAAGCCAAAGTTGCAGACCTGATCGATGAAGCTGAAATTTACAAAATTTACATTCTTGGTAAAGTCAACCGTGTTGGTTCATTGGAGATCTAGTTTTTGTTAAAGGAAGCTTGTTTGGTGGGTGGCTTGGTCTTGGGAATTCTTTGTCTGGCTTGTTTGGTGGGTAGCTTGGTCTTGGGGAGTCTTTGTCTGGATTGTTTGGAGGATGGCTTGTATTGGGAATGCCTCACAATGATTCAATATCTTAATTATTTATCTCATAATAAGGAGAGTGATTTATTGAGCGTGTTTATAATTTTCTATCTTTAAAATTAATGACACGTAAAACATGATCAAATTCTATCCAAATTTTAATTAGAATTATTGTGTTTGATTTCCACAATTTGAATGTCTATGTGATGCTAGAAAGAAATTCTCATTTCTCTTGTGCATGTGTTCCTGATACTGAGATTGATGGAGAGTATGGTAATGTCATGATTAGTAAATATGATGTGATGGAGTCTTGGCTTAAAGAAAAAAAATTGGCAAGAAAAATATTATGGAGGTGCTATAATAATCATTCATGGGGATGATGATGGCCAAACATATGATTCTTGGGAGGAAATTAACTGAAAATTAGTTTAGAATTATTTGGTGGTGCTCAAATTCTTAGATCTTGAAGGATTTCCTATAGAGTATGCACAAGTTCCCATCAATGATGGAAAAGCTCCTAAGAGTTTTGATTTTGATGCTTAGGCCTTGAACATTCCCTTAGTTTCAAGGAACACTATATTTGTCTTCAATTTTCAGATGGGCCATGATAACTATGATTCATTCCTTGTTAAGCTTTGCATTGATTCTTTTCAACACATGAAACAACTTCAAAAATGGACAATGGTTTTACTAGTGGAGAAGAATTTCATGATTAGGAAGTGAGGCAACATTTGAGAAGATTACCTTAGAAGGTCTAATAACATTATGTGATATGTTGATTATCATTGTTCATGATATTCTATATTACATGAGTCCTATTTACTATTAGGATATCATTTATTTGGAATCCAATCAATCAATCAATTTATATTTGAAATTTCTCAAAAGAAATCCTTGCTATGATGGGAGCTTTCTATTTATGGGCTCTTGTTGTCAAAATATCACAACTGGACTAATGCATATAGAACTTATACAGTAAAAAAATAATACAAAGACAATGAGACATCAATCACATGGTTGGACAAAGACAACAACAATATGTTATGCTATTCTCTCTTCTAACATAGCAACATGTTTTCCTCTAAAACATTACATAAGAGATCACAACTAGAAAAAATGACCAAGAAAGATGGAAACAAATATGTAGATATTATTTTCATCAAAGAATTGATAATAATAGAAATTTCAAAGGTCAAAAATTTATATTCTACCAAAAATGCTACGGAGAGTGACTATATAAATTAGAACCACTACCAAATGAACCTTCAAGCACTTGCTTATGACATATCCCTTTGGTTAACTATGAAAGTCATAGATATAATCTACTATATATGTGCATATTAAAGAATTATATGAAAAATACATTCTAATTTACAAAGATTACAAATTTTCAATGATATATTCGTCAAATGCTAACAACATGCTATGGCCAACAAGCCAAGTAAGACGTAAAATGAGAGAGAGATCATGATGCCTCTAAAGAAGTTATAAATTGGACCTAACAGCAAGTTACAAATTAGACATGAGAACAATATGTTAGGAAGAATAACAAAGGGGGGTGAATCAATATTTTAATTCACTTTATATTTCAATTTCATATATAGAATTATGTATGCTATTGTTCTGAAGACACTATGCATATGTACACGACCTCAGTGAAGGAAACCAACGTATATCCCATTCATTAATTTTTCATGTATTCCATTAGATGTTTATCTTTAACCATTGCATCATTAAATCTATAACTTTCCAATATGAAGTAAAGGACAAGGAAAATCACAACACATAAGAAACACACATATTAAATCAGGATTTTAGGTGGAAACCCAATGTGGGAGAAAACCACCATTGTCACTTTCTCTGTCTTATTTCTTATTATATAAAGAAAATCTCCATTAAATTTAGTATTGATGTAGACTCTTATCATTACAGGAACCCACCTATAGGAGGCAACAACTTCCACTTGTTATCCAACACCCATTGGAAGGGAGCTACAAACCCTTAATCGTGTTTATCAACTCCTACTAGAAGGAAGCTCCTACCCACTCTCTGAAGTTGTAACCCTTAATGCCCTGTGGACCATTTTTCAGAATTTTTCATACTTGATCCACTTGTCAAAAAATCATCAAAAACATTATAGGCCTCTTTTCATCGAATTTTCATACTGGAACCATACTAAAAATAAACCCAAATCAATATCCAAACTGAAATATTGAAATACAAATTTGAACCACTGAATCTCTAAAAATCAACTTATTGTCTGAAGCATCAAACCACTGAATACATAATCCAACCAGAACAAATGAATCTTCAGAATATGTATGTGACTGTTCTTAAAAGAACCAATATATACATGCTTCCTCTGCATAAAACTTTCATACAGATCTTAGAACATTGAACACTAAATCATTTGGTAGACTAAATCACTGTAACACTGAATCAATCACTGAACCATTCATATATCATTGAATCACACCCATACTTTTGTACCGTTAAAACTGATCAATATTTCATAACCGAATCTACCAAATCCACACTAATAGACATAGATCATCATGATAGAGACATCATTAATAGACAATAATAGATAGAACAAAAATAATCTACAACTCGAAACGTAGACAATATAAAAATGAAGACTGTGGAATATCCGAATTCAGAGTCCCTAAAACCACACCATAGAAATTTGGAAAACATTATCATCTACAACTATCATCAAGCAACATTGCAAACTAGATCTAACTTAGAATATCTAAGCAACTATAATTAAGTAGACCAACATACGTATGATCTTATAATGTGGAACAACTACATACAAATTTGAAAATACTAATAAACACATCACTGGATATATACATGTCAACCTTGAAACAAAACTGTGTATGTATAGGTCTTAAATATTTGACTGTAAGCATAACTTCACACTCCATAACCTTTACTATAAAAAATACATACTTCTGAATAATTCATTTAGATCATAGATCAGTATAATCCATTATTCATCATTCTTCACTACTTAGACATTTGCAAAAGTAAATCAATCGAGCATACATGTCAACATATCTTCAGATGTTTCGGATCTAAGTCCTCTGCTTTCTCCTTGGTGTACACTTGTTCCAGATCAAATCATTCATTAATAATTCAACACTTTGCACACATAATACCTTGATCTCCATCTCCGTATCTAGATTTTCCCTTAGCTAATACCTTAGGTAAATACTTTGGTAATTTCATTATTATTATTTGAAGGGACAAAATAAGAATTTCCACAACCATTACTATTGGCCAATACTATGGTAATGACCTCTGGTATCCATATTACGATGCTTCAAATTTTATACGTGACTTTTACTTTCAATACCTACTTATGAAACCATTCTTCATAGGATTGGTGTATACTTTCTAAAGCTTCACTTTTGGTGCAGTGCTTCCAAACTTAAAAAAAAATAAAAAATATCCATTAACTAAAATCACACTCCAAATCTTTAATTAAATAAAAACTCTCAAACTTGATTTTCCCAAAATATTACATGACTATTTAGAGAAGAGAAATCTCTCCAATCTCTTCTAGAGAAACTTCCTCCTAGATATTTGGAGGAAGAAGAGAGTTATCCTCAGAATTTTAGGATTCTATCCTAACTTCCCTATCTCCTAATTAATTCTAGAATGACTCACTAATTCTAGAAAATCCTATATTATTTAGTTAAATAATTACATAAAATTAAATATGAGATGCTCTTGCATCATACTAGCCACGTAGAAAAATTCCATGGCCTCCTGACCACGAGTCTTGTTATTGTGTCTTCCTGGATCCCATATATAATTTTGTTCATGTTCTTGTCCTTCTACATCCACTTCTCGAACTCTACTGTAACACCACTCCTACTTTTTTTGCTGCAAAACATTTGTCTTCACCATAATTCGACTCACCATTTCAAGAGGAATTTTCCTAACCACGAAATCCATAAAAAGAAGAGTAAATGAACAGACCAATATGCCTTCACCCTTATCCCATGCTTGTAACCTGAACTCTTTTCTCTTCTTGATTGAAATTTGTCTTAATGTTGCCAATGAATTCTTCAATCGTCGTATTAACAAAAAAATTTAGAAGTTGTCCATCCTCACATTCTATATTTGGTTCATCATCATTGACAAGCATTCCATTCAAGTATTGTTCTTCATCTCTCATAAGAACAAAATTTGAATTTTGTTCTCTTTCTTTATCTTTCTCAATCTTCATGACAGTTTCAAAAGATTGTTCATCACCTGTATAAAAACCTTTGTGAGTCTCTTCCTCATACTTAGTTTCTACGATTTCTTCCTTCAACCTATATCTCGCCTTCTATTTTTGTTTCTTTAAAGTTTGTATGATGACATAGAATTATTTATCATAAGAAGAGTATTTTTGCTTGGCTTGATTAAGTTTTTCACTGTAGTAGGCAAGAGGTTTTCCTTTTTGACTTAGAACAACTCCTATTGCAGTTCCAATGGAATCAATCTCAGTCTCTGAAATGATTTTTAGAGTTGGCCAATTGATTATGGCCTTCACTTTTGCCTGGTCCATCTTTAGTCCTTCCCTTGAAATCACAAAGCCTAAGCACAATAGTTTTGTCTTCATGAAACTACACTTCTTTATATTGATGAACAATTTCTCATGTTGTAGCTTCCTTAAAACCTTTTTAGGATGTCTTAGGAACTCTTATTTTGATTAAATGTAGTTTAAGATATCATCAAGGTAAACTATAACAAATTTTCCAATGAATTATTTTAAAACTTCATTCAATAGTCTCATAAAAGTGTTGGGAGCATTTGTAACTACGAAGGGAATTATCAAACATACATATAAACCATTATTAGTTTTAAATGTTGTTTTCATTTTATCACCTTCTCTCACTCTTATATGATGATATCCACTTTTAAAATATATTTTAGAAAAATATGCAGCACCACTTATACAATCTATAAGATCATCAATATGGGATAATGGAAACCTGTACATGATTGTGATTTTGTTGATTTCTCGAGAATCTATGCACATTCTTCATCCACCATCCTACTTTGGAGTTAACACCATTGGGATAACACACGGACTTAATATTTCTTGAATAATACCTTTATCTAGCAAATCCTGCACTTGATTTTTAATCTCTTCATTCTTTTTTGGGGTCATTCTATAAGTTTCTTTGTTTGGAAGGCTATCACCTGGAATGAGATCAATATGATGGCTAATGATTCTAATGGGAGGAAATTCATCAGGAAAGTCATCCACTCCAATATTAATGAATTCATTTAACATATTTTTAATTTATTCTGGAAGATCATTCAAATTTGTACTTGTGAGGACTACCTTTGGCTTACTGATCAAGGAAAACTTTATCCCCTCATGCTTGATTTCTTGAAGAAATTCTTTCCTTCTAATTAATATTAACTTGGATTAGTTTCTTCTGGTGCTTTTTCATTTTTCAAAGGCAAAAGTACATGATTTTCACCATCATTTTCAAAAGTGTAGGTATTTCTCCTGCATTGCTTTCTTGTCATATTTCCATGGTCTTCAAAGAAATATATGATGTACATCCATAGGCATAACATCACAAAGAAATTTACCCTTATAACTTTCTATTTGAAACTCCACTTCACATTGTTCATTAACTAGTATCTGATGTCATTTTTGCAACCATGAAACTTTGTAGGGAGTAGGATGTTTAGTTTTCTTTAAATTAAACTTTTCTACCATTTCTGTGGATACTATATTATCAGTACTCCCACTATCAATAATGACTTTACAACACTTTCCTCCTGATTTACAAATAGTTTTGAACAATGTTTTTCTTTGTGTGGGTTCCTTTACTTCTTCAACAAACTTTAGTAAAGTTCTTTTCATCATCAAAGATTCACCAGTTTTAGGTGCATTTCATGTGTAGAGGATTGTGCACTTTCTGTACTAGTTTGTGTTATATGTGTGTTTCATTGACTAGAAAATCTTTCTAAGCATTCATTAGCCTTATGACCACCTTTACTACATATATAAAATATTACCACAAAATATTGACTTCTGCCTCCTTGATATGGTCTTTGTCCTCTAAAGTCTCCACTTGATGATTCTTCTTATTATGAATGACTGCCTTCCTCTCTTTGAAATCTTCCAATAAAAATTCCTTTGCTGGATTGTCCTCGACTTGATGATCCTCTATTTTGTCCTCTTTCTCTTTGAATATGCTTTCGTGCCAATTTTTATTCAACCTTAAGAGATATCTGGTAAGATTTTTCAACCATTTCTAGAGACAAGATATTCAATTCATCTTGTATTTCAAATTTCAATCCATTAATGTATCTAGGTGTTTTTTCTCCATCAAATTCGAGATAACTAGATCTTATACTTAATCTATAAAACTCCTCTGTATATTCTTTTACAGACATATTTTTTCTTAATATTTTACATCTGGTGAAAGAGATTTAACTAATAATCTCAAGGAAGAAATTTACCTTTGATTTTAGCCACCATTCGATCCCAACTAGTGATATTCCTTTTGTTTCTTTTTCTCCTTTTAGCTTGCACATTGTCCCACCATAATGCAACATGTCCCTTTAATCTAGTCACTGCGAACTTAACCTTTTTCTTGTCCGCTACACCTTCATAATCAAAATATTTGTCAATGGTGCTGATCCAATTGATATTTAATTCATGATTTAAACTGCCTTGATACATAGGAATGCCCAATCTTGGCTTGGAACTTATTCCCACAATCATCTTGGCCATCTTCCCTTAAGGATTTTCTTCGTTAGCTTCTTCTTTTGAGCTTTCTTCTGCTTCACTGATATCACCAATGTCAACATCTCTTTGACGTGTTGTCTCCAATGCATCCAATCTGGTTCTAATATGTCTTACTTCATTGAGTAAGACTTGGTCTGCATTTAGTCTTCCTTGACCAATTCCAACTCCCATGGCTCCTATAGCTCCTCTAACTCTATGAGCCATCTTTTAATAAAAACAATAGTTCCTTACTGATTCTTATATAAATACCTCCTAGCTCTCAACTTTATTTTTATGATACATATTTGCCCTTATACCTCCATTTAAAATTACAAAATTCTTTTCTTTACAGTCCACTTATCTGAAATATACAATTATAATTATAAATATGGAATACCACCATATATAAAAACAATGCACTACACATCCACTTATCCTCTCATACGTTTTTATTTAAGTCTTCAAAAAATTAATTCACTTCACTTTAATAAAGTTATTTCCCCAAACATATGCACCAATGTACCAAAATGAAAATTGATGTGCACCAACTTACCAAGTGAAAATTAATTCACTTTTATTTGATTGCTATCTACGTTATTCAAAGATCTCGACTTGTAGACTCAACCTGACTTTTTTTATCGTAGTATTGGACACTCCGCTTACAGTCAACGTCTTTCTGCAAGGTTCCAAACATTTGCTACATTTACCTAATTGTTTCATGCCCGACGTAGGTTATTCCTCACATGTTGGCTAATCTTCCTCCACCATACATTGATAAATACATAAATCTTGTGCTCCTACCCATAATGTCGGCGCAAGTCTTCAAACAGGTCACCAAACAAATTTACACAGGTCTGGTGCTCCAATGTTGCATAGATCCAGGGCTTAGGATGGCTCAATTGCCTTCTAAGTCTTCACATCAACTTGAATTTCAACACAGCACTCCAACAATCACAAACGCAACTCCATTCCATTAACCCACTTGCTGCAATTCTTTACACAATGTATGGTTTTTGTTACAATTTCCACATAAAAAAACTTGATCTCAATGAACTTATCAACAACTCGATCTTCACTAGCACATTGTATCCTATTTCTGATCAATTCTATCACTTTCTCGAGCCTTACAACCATTGTATCCTTTTCTCTGATGCCAAAAATGGTGCAATGCTTCCAAACTTAAATAAAAAAAATTCTATTAACTAAAATCACACTCCAAATCTTTAATTAAATCAAAACTCTCAAACATGATTTTCCCAAAAGATTATATGACTATTTATTTAGAGGAGAGAAGTCTCTCAAATGTCTTATAGAGAAACTTCCTCCTAGATACTTGGAGGAAGGTAGAGCTATCCTCACAATTTTAGGATTCTATCCTAACTTCCCTATCTCCTAATTAATTCTAGAATGACTCACTAATTCTAGAAAAGCCTAGATTATTTAATTAAATAATTACATAAAATTAAATATGAGATTCTCCTGCATCAACTTTTATCATCCATCTACCACTGAAATTTCATTTCTCTGTCCATAGAATTTGTACCATCTATACTAATCTACAGTAGTTCCATAATCATCAACGATTACATCAAGTACATCTTGATTAAGCGAGTTTACATCAAGGACAACACATTATCCATAATTCCAACAATCTCCCCCTTTGGACTTGATGATAACCACTTTGGTGTTTGGACACCACCTGGAAACATATGTAAACACACTTGCAAATAACAAGTTTTCCTTCCAAACACCAATATTGTCTCCCCCTTTAACATCAAGGAAAAATGGTTGAACATTATGAATATTGTAAGTCCGATCTGCTGATATGAAATATGTAATCTTCATACTCACCATGCTTCCCTGAGCATGTGCTGAACCTTAGAAGGATGTTAAAATAAAGGTACAAGTCTTTATGGCTTAAGAAAATATGACCTTGCCTATCACCAATGATTCCATGCTCCCATGATTACATCAATCACCCAACATATTGGGTTTACATCAAAGTTCCAAAATGAGATTACATGCATGACATGAATTGATTCCAATTTCCCATACATGGTTGAATTTTGTAATGATTTAAAAAATGGGTCTTTTCCATGGCCTTTACATCAAGAGACACATATGACATTAATAACCAAAAAGTAGGGACCACAATAATTATAGGCATTAAAAAACACCATTCACCATATAGGAATATGCAATATAAACATATTAGAGTAGAAATATAGATAGAAGCATGGGCATCCTCATCACGTAATATAAGGTAGTGTATCATAAATTATCCATCAAGTGTATTAAGAAGTATCAACAATCAATAATGTAACTGAAACATGAGTAACCCAAGCATTCTGACATAATGATAGGATAATAAGTATCTTCCATAGTAACCAATAGTAACAACCATAGAGCAGCAATGTCCTCATCATAAACCCATCATGCAACAAGGAGTGCTCAGGAAATCATAATTCCAACAATATCTATCATGGACCATAGAATCATAGCATATGCTCCTCCTAAACATGTGCCAATCACATATGATCATATCCATCTCATCAATTAACAAATTCACCAAAGAGCCATTTCATTCGCAACAAATTATAATATTTTACAACAAATTAAAACCAACATCATTCCTAAGCATCATCAATAGACTGTAACCAATTAATTCTAGAATAAGAATTCCAAAAAAAAGTACTAATGGAAGAATATGAGAACTCCCCCTGAATGAGTGCCACTTCCTTTTTATTACTAAAGAGCATACACGACTATATAGATCAAATATCGCTTATAAACATGATTGTATTTCATGAGATATGTGCACAAAAAGTAATTTGTTGATGTTTAAATCCACAACTCCCCTTGAACAAGACATACCTATTAGAACAATTAGCAGAGTGAAGATGTAGGAACCGTTCATAATTTTTGTCTAAGATATTCAAAGGAATCTTGTGTTAGAGGCTTTGTAAATATATTTGCAACTTTTTCCTTTGAGGGAACATCTTCCAACTTGAATTTTTTCTTAATAACTTTTTGTCTAAGAAAATGGTATTTAACTGGGATGGGCTTATTTTTTGAGTGCGTGAAAGCATTCTTAGAGATACTTATGACACTAGTATTGTCATAGAGAATAGTTATAGGTTGAGGATAAGTGACTTGAATGTCCTGCAATGTTTGAATCAATCATAGAAGTTGAGTACGAAAAGAGACAACAATAACATATTATACTTCAATAGTAGATAAGGTAATATAGCTTTGTTTCTCATTGAACAAACAAACTAAGCGAGGTCCCAAATAGAATGCTCCTCCACTATTGATTTTGCAGTCATTAATATTACCTTCTCAATCTGCATCTGTGTAGGCATGAAGTGAAAAATTTGTGTTTTGGGGATACCATATATCATAATCTTGAGTGCCTTGCAGATACTTGAAAATTCTCTTTATTTCTTGAAGATGAGCTTCCTTTGGATTTCCATGAAACCGTCCAACTATCCAAACAACATGAAAAATGTCTAGTCTTGTACTGATAAGATAAAGAAATTTGTTGATCATATACTTGTATAGGTTCACTAACTAAAGGAGAATCATCATTTTGACTGATTTTTCATATTGTTTCCATTGATGTGAGTACATAATTACATTATTCCATTCCATACTTCTTCATAATCTTCTTTAGATGCTTTGTTTGAGAAATAAATATACCATATTTAGTTTGATGAACTTGAAGACCAAGAATATTTGCAAGCTTACCAAATAATGACATTTTAAATTCTTATGGCATAGCTGAAGAAAATCCTTGACTCACAGATTCAATATTACCACCAAAATTTTGTCATTGTCATATTTGATAAATAAGTTGTTGTCAACAGATCCTACCTTGAAAGTTTGTTACTGAAGATACCTGTTATCACCAAAATAGGACCCTAATAGGCTGTTGATCAGACTACCTCAGTGTAACTATTTCAAACAAACTTTTGGCTAAGGCTTAGCCTCCTCAACCTGAGAGGGCTCTCTCAAAGGGTTAATGATTTAGATTAAAGATATGAATAGATGGGTAACTCTATGGTTTGTAATTGTATATGTTTATAGGTTGAAAGATGAAGGCTGGCTACCATTGGGCTATGGAGTCAAAGTATGCTTCAGTACCACAGCAAGATCAGCTTAACATGAAGTCAGGGCATAGAGAGTTTTTATGTATCAACAAAATGAAGATACAATGCAAGGAAACACAGTTTATAAATACATGAAGGATGTTAGAGCATGATTGATGGGTTCTAAGTAACATGTATTCATACCACTGCAAGTAAGTGAAAGAGGAAAGCCATGAGACAATATGACATTAAAAACTATCTTTGAATCCTAAGTAGTGAAGCCAAAGCATTCTACCTAGCATGGAAGTCAAGGCATTATAGAGTTCAAGTGTAGAAATCAAAATACAAAATAGTGAAACATAGTTAGTTTATCTATGAAGGAAGTCAGAGCATCATTGATGAATTCTGAGTATCATAAGTTAACAGCACTACAATGTAAGTATTGGAAGATGCCATCATAACAAGAACATACAAGAACTCTTCATGAATCTTGAGTTGTCTAAGTAGAAATCTGCATTAGGTTAGAAATATACACAGTCTGCACATAGAGCAGCAGCTGAGCCAAAAAGTCTCCAACCCCTTTGATAATTCAACCTCTTACTCTATCTAAATCATTTACAATTAGGATTCCATCATCCCTCATCAAGAGAATTCGAATTTTCCATCAGTGACACCTATTCTAACCATAAAACAAACCATTAATTAGAACTAGTTGTTAACTAGGAGTGCTAGTGACCTAATACAACTAGGAGTGTAACTCCTTATTATGGTTACAACAACCTTATCTAAGCATTTAAATGCATTATTTGACATCTTAAACCTCATGAAGTCGAATTTGATGAAGCCTCCCACGTTGTCACCTGATTGCTGATGAAAAACCCTAGAAATTAGGGAACATGTTTCCCTATTTTTAGGTTTAGATCCTTGAAAATTGGCACGTGGGACAGAGCCTTTATCTCCTCATCCATGAAAAATTTTATGAAACTGAAGGAGGTATTTGTAGCCCATGTTGTCCAGAACAAAAACCTCTCCTATTTTTTAAAACATTCCTCCAGCTGTCCAGAATCTGTCCTTGAAAAACACGTGTCAAACAAGAAAAATTCGTTTTCTGAAATTATGGTCTCAATGAAAGCATAGTATCTCCCAACTGAAAAAAAATTATGATTAAAGTGAGATAGGTTATTGTAGCTGGAAATTTTATGAAGGGAAACCTCCCTCAGAATTCTAAAATACGTCTTCCTGTAACCAGAAACTGATCTTGAAGAACACTGTTAAAACTAGAAGACAAAGTTTGACTTTCAAAGTTTCGTAGTGCAAGTTTAACCATAAATTCCTCCCACCTCAGAACGAATTTGAAGAAATTGAAAGAGGTTTTTGTATTTCAGCATGTTAGGAAGAAACACCTCTTTCATTTTGCAAAAGTGAGTTCTCAGCTGCTCAAGAAAGCTTCTAGAAGTTAACTAGTAAAAACAGTTTTTCTGCTGAAACAGGCTGCTTCAGGGGTTTTGTAGCGCTCTACGAAAACACTGATTTCGTAGTGCAAAATAGGATTTTTACACTATCTGTGCTACAAAAACGTGGATTCGTAGCTAGTTTCAAAATTTCTCCAAAATGATGTGAGGTATGACTTCTAAACACATGGTGAGACTTCTAGGACATGGAATGAGGCTGTCAAACTTTATTTGAAGATGGACATGAGACTCTAACCCTATGACTTAGACTCTAAAACATAAAAATGACTTCACCATGACTGATACAAGAATTGAGAAACCATGTAAGTTGTCCAAATTTTTTTAAGGAAGTTTTATAGTGATAATAATACCTATCAAGACAATAATACCATGCATGAGTAGATTGTTTTAACCCATATAATTCCTTCTTAACTTTGGAAACACGATTTTTATCCTTTCCAAGTATGAATCCTTTAGGTTGTTCAATATAAACTCCTTCTTATAGGTCCCCATTTAAAAATTCAGATTTAACGTCCATTTGATATACTTTAAAGCTACAAAAAATTGAAAATGAAATCATTCTTATGGCCTCAAGTATAGCTATATGTACAAATGTCTCTTCAAATTCTACCCCTTCATGTTGAGCATAGCCTTTTCATACAAGTATTTCTTGATTTCAAATTACTTCTCCATTCTCATTTAGTTTTTTCTTGAACAACCTCTTTGTACCAATTACATTTTTATCCTAAGGCCTTGGTACTAGTTCCCATATATGGTTCTTTTCTATTTCATAAAGTTCTTCATGCATTTCCTTAACCCAAAATTTATCCTTCCTTGCTTGATTCACATTTTTAGGTTCAATTGCGCATAGTAAACCTAACTGACTAGATGTTCCAACCAAATTTCTTCTAGTTTGTACTCCTACTCCCTTGTCACATGGAATTTGAGATTCATGTTGATTTTTCTAAACATATCTTGATGGATCCTTTTCTGACATACCTGTACTTTCATTTCCTTCTTCTGATTCTTCTCTTTCTTCTTATCCTAAAACTTCTTGGATTTTAGTAAGGAGAAGTTCTTAATATGCATGTTCTTCCCTTTTCTTAACTATGGATGCTTCATCGATCACAACATATAGACTTTCAACAATATTTTGGAGCCTTTTAATGTAAAATTTATATCCTTTGGTTCTAGAAGACTATCCAAGGAGGATTCCTTCCTTAACTATGGATTCAAAATTTCCAAGCTTATCATTATTTTTCCTTCTACAACATTCACTTCCAAAGATTCTAAATTGTTTGATAGTTGCAGGCTTACCCCGCCATAGTTCATATGGATATTTGTCAATGTTTATTTGAACATGTGCTTTTCTAAGTATATCCACTGTTGTATGTACTCCTTCTCCCTAGAAGGTGTGTGGTGTTCTTAAATCATCAAGCATGGAACGTGCCATTTGTTGAACTCATCTATTTATTCTTTCTACAACATTTTGTTGATAAGTTTTAGCTATGGAAAACTATTTTTTGATGCCATGTTGTTCACAAAATTGAAAAAATCGTCTAATATAAACTCTCCTGCACTATCATATCTAAGATTTTTAATTTTTAGATCTAATTCATTTTCTACCAAATCTTTGAATATTTTAAACTTTTCAAATGCCTCATCTTTATACTTTAATAAACCAACCCAACATATTCTTGTAAAGTCATCAATAAATAATATGAATTATTTTTCACCATGAGGAGACTTCTCTCTTATAGGTTCACATAAATCAGCATGAAAAAGTTCAAAGGGTTTACTTGAGGTACCTTATTTAGCTTTAAACTGAACTTTGGATTGGTTACTGAATTTGCATGGTTTACAAATTTTATTTTCATGTGGAGAAATGTTGGGGAAGTCACGAATTGATCCCATCGTGCATGATTTGTATCATTGGGAAAAATTGAGTTACCCCAAACTTTTGTGCCAAAACAAGATTTATTCAAATTTGCTAAAGAAACATTTCTTTTGCCGCCCTCTAGGATCTAGACATTGCTTGGAGTTATGGTTCCCTTGATTATGATCTTATATGTATTCAAATTTCTTACCACACAATTCTTTGATATCAAAATAACTTCATTCCCCTGATCACAGATTTGACTCACACTTAACAAGTTATGTTTCATCCCATCAACAAATAATACATTCTCAACCTTGATCTTTTCTTGTAAAAACACAGATCCTTTTCCTTTAATCGTAGTAGCTGAGTTATTACCAAAAGTCACATTGTTTTATTCATTAATTTCATTAAAGGAAACAAACTTATATTTTTTTCCTATCATATTGTTGGGATGGGGTCCCCAGGGGTAGAATTGAATAAGCTAGTCAATTTTTGTAAAGAATTTTGTAGGAGATGTAAAGTCTCTGCAAAATGTGGATGCTGAGCGCAAAGATAGATAGAGTCAAAGGGGCTTTGGCCCCTTATTTTTGGCCAGTTTTGAAGACTCACCCTTGAGCCAAGCACCATGGTATTGTATTAGAAAAAATATAAATAATTGAGTCTTAGCAAGTCTTAGAGATAACTTTGAATCGAGATTAGAGTAAGTAGAAGGGTTTTTGTTGTCTTCAGTAAGGTATAAGGAAGGAATGATGTGCTTCCTGTGCTTAGGTAGAGAAAGGGAGGCTCCTATAGCTGAGTGCACAAGAGGACTGGGCAGAGTCCGTAGCTGTGTGTGTAGACCCCTGCAGCTATATGCACAGGGTAAGAGGAGTCTGTAATCGGTGAATTGAAGATCAATAAAGACAACTTTTTGGAGAATTGCTAAGTGTTCCCATTGTATATGTTTATGTTATATGCTATCGATTAATGATATGTTTTATGAAATAATGATTGAATGCTACGTGAATTTACTGAATCTATCTTACTAATGTATGAAATGAATGCTTAGCCACTTCCGCGAAGTTACAGGCCATTTATCTTATTTTTTCTAAGAATTAAGTAGATCTACATGAACTTTGACCTAGGGTTGCTTGTTGATGTATGAAAGTAGGTAAATCAACTGTTTAAGGTCCGCAAGGACTGATCATGGACGTTCATGAAGGTCTGAAGGCATATTTAACTTAGGTACAATAATGAGCCCTTAAATTCTATCGATCTGTGTGAACGAAACTCTAAGGTGTTGGAAGACGTCATACTAGTCTCTGGATACAGAAACTTCATTCTTGCATCCCACAATATTGCTTCGGGTGAGACTGCAACCTACGCTATACGGGTTGTTGCCAAAAGTGCCAGCAGTCTAGGGTTTTGTTGGTTGGCATAACTAATTTTGAACCTGGGTTAGGACCCCCTAAGCGAACAAATGGTTCTGTTGCTGGGTACCAGGATCTGTTTAAAAGAGATGTATTATGTCACATCATTAGAATCCGACCAAGAAAGAGGTTGAAAATTGGTTAGACCGAAAGATTCATGAGTTTGAAACTCAATAAAACAAGAATTCACACCTATCAAAAGAGGATTAGTTGAATAGGTATCTGTATAGAGAGGTACACAAACTTTTCTTTAACACTTTTCCAATTGAATTATATGATAATTAGCTAAATTGGCAGACAGTCAAGGAAGGTGGAAGCTCGACAATCCTATAGTGTGGACACTAGAATTGGTGCAAAGATTAGAGACATTTGATAAAAAGATCACCTGTGCTGTTGATCACTGGCTTGATCAAGGTCTATGAGGATTTGTTACTAAATTTGCAGTAGACACATCAATTAGCTATAGTGAAGCAGAGCGGAAATTATTCAAAGGACCACGATGTAAGTACATCAGGTCATTGAATACTTGGAATAAGATGTTGTTATGTGAAAAGTGGATAATTCCATTACCTTGATGTTTGGAGCTACACAAAGTGGAATATTCTTTAGAAATCGTGAAGAATCAGGACCAGAGTATAGCCCATTGATTGGACCTCCCTCAAGTGATGATGAAGGGGCAGTGGAGACTACACCGCAAAGTGTTGTTCAACTAATAACTCAGGGTATTTCTAGAACACATTGCCCATCCACTCCACCTCCACCTTGACCTCCATCGCATACACCTTCACCTACACCTCCACCTCCACTGCCACCATTCAACATGGTGAATGGAATGAAGATTCCGATCTTCAAGGGCATAAGGAGTGAAGATCCAGAGTAGTTCTAATTTGTTGCAACTGATGTATGGACAACACAACAAATCACTGATGATAATATAAAGAATGCACAGTTGGTTACCGCCTTGCAGGATCACATGCTAAACTGGTACATTAAGTATTGTGCTAATAATCCTCATGCATCGCTAGCAGAAACTCAGAAAACTTTAAACAAAGAGTTTAGTAATCCTAAATCTGAGGCACAGTCGATAATTGAATTTAAAAAGATCATCATGAAGGTTGAGGAGAAACCTTGGGACTTTGAGCATAGGTTGAAGTGTGAGATCAGACAGGCTAACATGAAAATCTCACATAGCCAGCATCATGACTGGTTCATCGCATCACATTTGCCCCTTTTAAAAATTTCTCTATCACAACAAAAGATAGCGACATAGGTAGAAGCCTTGGAGATCATTATGAGGTTGTACGCATCACCTATTTAGGATACGAACCTAGGAGGAAAACATATCCACTCGTAGTTAGCGAGCCTCCATATAAAATTAAAGAGTTTGAAGAAAGAAAAAGAGACTAAGCCAGAAGTGCACATAGAGGTTTGGTGCTTGAAGTTCAATGGAAATGGGCATGATAAAGATCATTGTATAGTATACGCGAACTATCTTATAGGGGGAGGGCCAGCCCCCCTGAAGCCAGAAGCCCCGACCGAGCCAAGCACGGGAGTTGTGCTATGGTGCAACATTTTTCAAGTCACTAGGAAACATGCGACAGATAACTACCACTTGCTTTAGAATTTCGTTCAGACACCTTAACAATAGTTCTATAATTTCTTTAAATCTATGGGCTATGATGAGTGCCACTATTGAAGCTATGAGCTGATGATGGAAAAAACCCCTACTTACTGTATGAAAGTAGAAGCTTGGCCTCTAAATCAAGGCATCTGTTAGGTCCCTATAATACTAGTGATTACCCCATTACTATTGTAGTTGTATCCCTTATTAATATTGTTGTGCCCCTATTGTCCCCATATTTTTATTACTGTGCCCCATAGAATCCCTCTATTGTTGTTTTTGTGGCTTTATATTATTATTGTTAGGTCTGCTGGGTTATATTGTGACTCCTTAGACTCCTATATATAGAAAGGAGGTTTTGTCATTCGAATCATCCAAAATTGTTCATTTGTGTATCTTAAAGGAGGTTGCCCTCTCGAAGAGGCTGAATTCTAAGGCGTTGATCTCTCTTTTCTATCTCTTTGTGAGCTGGTTTCATAACATTTGGTATCAGAGCTTTGGATTCTAGGGTTTCGCTGCTCCAAATAGGTCATCGTGGCATTTTCTCTATAACATTTTTCTGCGACGTTTCATAAGCTAAAAAAAACCCATTTGAGAAGAAACAGTGCTGAACCTTGAGTCTGAATTTCAGAACTTTTTGTGCTATATTTGCGAAGATATGATCTAAGGAAGTTGATCTTTTTGTACACTCTTGAATTACATTCCAAACAGGTGACCTAGGGAAAATCGTCATAACTATCTGTCCGAGCATCGAATTGAAATTCTGTAAGAAGGTACAAAAAGAGGACGGGATGTAGTTTCTTGTATATATTTTTTAGAGCCAAAGGTCGAAACAGTGACTCATGGCATGTCGTACAAGTTCACTCTACTGAACTAGTCTATAATCAGGTCACTGTGGGAGATTTCGTATAACTCTTCCTTGGAGAATCCAATTTGGATCAGACTGGTGGCATTGGAAAGAGGACACAGAGGGCTACTGTAGATCACAATTTCAGAACTAGATGATTTGAAGCTATAGAGATACATCAGAGGCAATATCGAGCTCCTACAAAGTGAAAAAAGGTGTGTAGATTCTTTTAAATTTTTGCTTAAGATTGGTTTGAAAATTTATTTTGAAGGAATTCAAAGGGCTAGTAGAGCATTATTATCGGTAATTGATGCCTCGAGGAAAGAAAATGCAAACACCTAGTAAGCAACCTAAAATCTCTAGCATTACTCATGAAGAAGAGGAAGAAATGCTACATGATATATCAAAATTACAAGAAGAAGTGCAACAAGTGTCACTTGCACAAAAAGCAACAGAATCTAAGATGGATGGTTTAAGGAAAGATGCAGAAGCTAAGATGGATGGTTTAAAGAAAGGTGTAGAAGCTAAGATGGATTGTTTAAAGAAAGGTGTAGAAGCTAAGATGGATGGCATGGAAGCTAAGATGAATGGCATGGACGCTAAAATTGATCGCATGGATGATAAGATGGAAGAATTGAAGATAAATATGAATAAGTTGCTACAAGAAATGGTCACTAATGGTGAAAGGGTAGTAAAGGAAACTCATGATGAGAACAAAAGAAATGTTTATCATGATTCCATAGACTCTAATGTTGGATCGAAGAACCACCATATTCCAAAAATCAATATGAGGAAGTTTGATGGCAAGGATCCCGCAACATGGATGTTACAGATGGAGCAATTTTTCGATCTCAATACTGTGCAAAACACACAAAAGGTACGTATTGCCACTTTATATTTGGAACCAAATCAATTTATATGGTATGAATGGCTTTGCTCTCGTAAACAAATTATCAATTGGGCAATTTTTACAGAAGAATTGACAGCACATTATGAGGATAAAAAAAGCAACACCTTTTTTAACCAATTGATAAGTCTCAAACAAAAGGGTTCAATAATGGAGCACATTGAGGAGTTCCAAAAATTGAACATAAGGGTAAAAAATATTCCAGAGGAGCATAGGATTGATGTGTTCATAGGGACTTTAAAGGATAATATCCAACATGATGTTCGCCTTTGGGAACCTGATTCATTAGAGAAGGCATTCAGGTTAGCAAGAAAAATGGAAAGCAAAATTATGGCAACCACGAAGCATACCCGTCACAACTATAAGGATGGAAGTGTTGTTACCCCCATCCTTCCACAACCTATAAGGTTGACACCACAAAAATTGGAAGAAAAAAGAGAAAAAGGGCTTTGTTATAGTTGTGATAGCAAATACACTAAAGGTCAAAAGAAGAGGATATACTCCAGGAAAAAAGCCTAGATAAAGAAGAAATGAATCCAACCATATCTTGTAATGCTTTGGCTGGAATTACCACTCCTCAAACCATCATATAGAAGGACAAATCAAGAACAAAAACGTAATAGTGTTGATTGATTCAGGAAGCACCCACAATTTGATTCATTGTAAGGTAGCAAAAGAATTGAATTGCTTCCTATATCCAGCACCAGAGTGTCAAGTGATGATTGCAAATGGACGAATGATAAATTGCTCTAGAAAGTGCCATAATATCAAGCTATCCATGGGAGAATATGTATTGACTAGCCCAATGCTTTCCATTCCAATGGGAGGTGCTGATCTTGTACTAGGAGTCTAATGGCTACAATCCTTGGGTACAATAGCTTTTAATTTTCAAGAACTTTTCATGAACTTTTCTGCGGAAGGAAAGGAAGTTGAATTAAGGGGTATTGCAGGGAAACCAGAAAGATAGTCAGCTCTAACGGTATGAAAAAGCTTCTAAAAAAGGAACAAAGAGGTGTAATTGCACAATTATGTTCGCTAGATGTTTCCACATCGGAAACATCTATTTCTCCAGATCTCCAACAAGTCTTGGAAAATCATTCCAAGGTATTTGAGACTCCCAAAGGTCTTCCACCTATTCGTGATCATGATCATGCTATTCATATGATTCCAGGAAGTGTTCCTCCAAACATCAGGCCATACAAATATCCCTATGCCCAAAAGAGTGAAATTGAACGTATGGTTGTAGAAATGCTAGAGGCTGGTATAATTCAACCTACTCAAAGTTATTTCTTTGCTCCAGTAGTATTGGTGCACAAGAAGGATGGATCATGGCGCATGTGTCCAGATTATAGGGAGCTCAACAAGCTCACTATTAAAGATAAGTTTTCCATTCCTGTCATTGATGAATTACTGGATGAATTGCACGGATCAATTTACTTCACCAAGTTGGATCTTCGTTTAGGATATCATCAAATTAGAATGAAGATTGAAGACATTCCAAAAACAACATTTAGAACTCATGAGGGTCATTATGAATTTTTGGTCATGCCTTTTGGCCTTACCAATGCACCTCCTACATTTCAAGGTTTGATGAATTCCATTTTCAAACCCTTCCTTAGAAAATTTATGTTAGTATTTTTTGATGATATACTAATCTACAACATGTCTTGGAAGGATCATGTTGAACATGTTGAGAGGGTGCTACAAATATTGGAGGAGAAACAATTATATGCAAAAAGATCCAAATATTTCTTTGGAGTACAAGAGGTGGAATATCCAGGTCATATTGTATCTCATGAAGGAGTTAAGGTAGACCCTAGCAAAATTAAAGCCATTAAGGAATGTAAAATCCTCACATCCATAAAGCATCTCTGAGGATTTCTTGGGTTGATAGGGTATTATCACAAGTTTGTTAACAATTATGGGAGAAGAGCAGCACCTCTAACAACATTATTGAAGAAAGATGCATTTTCATGGACTCCAGAAGCAACAAAGGTCTTTGAACATCCTAAAGAGGAAATGTGCCAAGCCCTGGTCTTAGCTACACCAGACTTCACAAAAACCTTTATTGTGGAATGTGGTGCTTCAAGAAATAGAATTGGTGCCATTTTAATGCAAGATGAAAGACCCATTGCTTTTAAAAGTCGTCCAATCAAGGGAAAGTTTTTACGCAAAGCTATTTATGAGAAGGAAACATTGGCAATACTACATGCACTTAAGAAATGGTGACCCTACCTAATGGGAAGACACTTCAAGGTAAAAATGGATCATGATAGCCTTAAATAATTTTTAGAACAAAGATTATCCTCTAAAGAACAACAAAAGTGGGTCACAAAGATGTTGGGTTATGAGTTTGAAATCATCTACAAAAAAGGGAAGCAAAATGTGGTGGCAGATGCACTCTCAATAAAGGATGAGGATGTGGAAGCATTGTTGTGCACCATTTCTATTATCCAACCAAATTGGATAAACGAAGCAAGGGAGGAATGGAACAATGATGAAGAAGTGTGGGCACTTATTCAAAAGTTACAACAAGATTCTAGTACATCTGATACATTTAGTTGGAAAAATGATTCGTTATGGTACAAAGATCGCTTATACCTCTGTAAGAATTCGCAAATCAAATAAAAGATTCTTATGGAATTGCATACTTCTCCCTTAGGAGGGCACTTAGGATTTTTAAAAACTTACCACAGGGTTAAGAAGGAATTTTTTTGGGATGGCATTAAATCAATATTCAAAATTTTGTGGCGGAATGTTTGGTTTTCCAACAAAATAAAGTTGAAACAATTAAGACCCCAAGTTTATTACAACCTTTATCCATTCCAAGCCAACGTTGGGAGGAGGTTTCAATGGATTTTATCATAGGTTTACCCAAGTCTAAGGGAAAGAGTGTCATCATGGTGGTAGTTGACAGACTTACCAAGTATGCACATTTTTGTGCATTATCACATCCATTTAAAGCTAGTATAGTTTCTATTGCATTTATGGAAACAATTCAAAAGCTACATGGAAACCCAAAGATTATTGTAAGTGACAGAGATCCCATTTTCACTGGAAATTTTTGGACAGAATTATTTTCTTGTCTTGGTACTCAGTTAGCTCATAGCTCATCTTATCATCCTCAATCTCATTGGCAAACTAAGATAGTAAACAAATGTTTGGAAGGATATTTCCATTGCTTTGTATCTGATAAAAAGACACAATGGATCAAATGGTTTCCTCTGGCTGAATGGTGGTATAACACTTCCTTCCATACAGCAACAAAAATGACCCCTTTTATGGCACTTTATGGATATCAACCACCATAGATCACATCATATTTAAGAGAAAATTCTAAGGTTCAAGCAGTGGAACATCACATCGAACATCAACAACAAGTCCTCCAACTCTTAAAGGATAACCTCATGTTGGCACATAATAGAATGAAGAAGAGGCAGATCAACATCACAGTGAAAGAAGTTTTGATGTAGGTGATTGGGTATTCCTACAGCTACAACCATATAAACAAATGTCCCTCAAGCAAGCTAAGAAGGATAATAAATTATCACCAAAGTATTATGGTCCTTACAAGGTGTTGCAAAAGATTGGTACTATGGCATACAAATTGGAGCTTCCTGCAGTGTCCCGAGTGCACCTGGTTTTCCATGTTTCATGTTTAAATAAGGTTATAGGTGAGAAGCTCCCAGTTCAAACAATATTTCTAGAACTTTACGAGGAAGGAAAAATTATATTGGAACCAGAAGCAGTCACAGAAATAAGAACTCGATAGCTACGAAATCGATCAATTTCGAAGTATCTCATCAAGTGGAAGAACTTATCCACTGAAGATTCCACATGGGAGGATGAGAATTTTATATAGAAGCATCCAGAACTACTCAAGCGTTGAGGACAACACTTTTTTGAAGGAGAGGGTCATGTTAGGTCCCTATAATACTAGTGATTACCCTATTACTATTGTAGTTATATCCCTTATTAATGTTGTTGTGCCCCTATTGTCCCCATATTTTTATTACTGTGCCCCATAAAATCCTTCTATTGCTATTTTTATGGCTTTATATTATTATTGTTAGGTCAGTTGGGTTATATTGTGACTGCTTAGACTCCTATGTATAGAAAGGAGGTTTTGTAATTTGAATCATCCAAGAATTGTTCATTTGTGTAATGTAAAGGAGGTTTCCCCCTTGAAGAGGATGAATTATAAGGCGTTGATCTCTCTTTTCTATCTTTTTGTGAGTTGGATTCATAACAGTGTCATAGGAGCGTGCGGGTGTTTTCAGAGCCGAGGATGAGGGCAAGGAGGAGGACTTGGTAGATGTCATGGTCAAATTATTTGCTACAACTGTGGATAGCTGGGGCACTTTGTGTGAGATTTCTCGAATCCTACACAACCTTCGTGCCAATACTGTAGACAGTTCGACCATGCCATAGAAGAATGTCCAATGTTAATAGTTAATATGCAAGAGAAGAAAATGTAGCCTCAACAACCTACACATAATTTACAAATGATGAGGGTTGAGCCCTGCAAGTAGGATCAGAGAATTAATATTGTACTAAGAAGTATTATGACAACTGGCACTGATAAGGGTAAGAAAACTGAAGATGATGGATGGGTCTGTAAAGCTCCAGAGAAAAAAGCCATCTTTGACCTTAATCATGCTAAGGAAACGTTCATGGAAGCCAAGAAGAGCTTCACTGAGGCCTCCACCTCAGGATGTTAGGACAAGACACAAGAGATCAATGCAACACAAGAGGTTGATCCTTTCATCCTCACTACCTTTTTAGAGACCTGCATAAAGTTACTACATGACATGAAGGCTTTGGAAAGATTGTAGGACTTAATAGACAAGTACACCACTAAGGAAAAGAATCTTTTGGCACAACGTGTGGTTAGAAAAATCAGTAAGCATAAGGCATGAACATGATGAGAGATGGTGCTGAAAGTGCATATAGGTGAGTAGGAAATGGACTAGTTCATTTTGGATTTGGGGTCTAGGTGACTGTCCTACCAAAACAAACAAGTGAACGGATGGGGATACCTGTGCTGCAGTGGTCTCTGATTCAACTTAGGATGGTGAATCAACAAAAGATCATTCCCATGGGATGATTATATGGAGTAACACTTGATATTTAAGGTGTGAGTGTAGTAGCAGACATTGAAGTTATAAAAATTGTTGATGATAGTAATCCCTACCCTGCATTCCTAGGAATAACTAGGCTATTGACATGAATGGGGTCATTAATTTGAAGAAGAGGATAATGTGGTTTGAAATAAAGTCACTTAGGGTTATAGTGCCACTGGATCCCATAGAAGGGGTGTGTTGTACTAAACCAGTCCATGATTATGTGGAAAGTGATGGTAAGCTGCATCAAATCTACAAGATAAAAATGCAAGATCAGGATTTGATCAATGCAACGACAGACGACAAATTACATGGGACCAGGAGAGTTCTTGCACTTATGATTTAGATGAGGAATTAAAGCATTGGCAGAATCGCTTAAATGAAGTTTCTACATTATGATGTAATATGATGAGGAAGTCACTGCGTTGTGTTTTGTCGAAGGTAAGAAAGTTACCTTATTATGATGGTTTGATTGACATAAATATGTTTTTAGATGAATTTGAGCATGAAGTCCTGACGGACCACCACTTTCAAGCATTGGAGTTAGCACTGCATGCTACGCATGCATGATGGTGGGGTACACATAAGGATAGCTTTGTTGTATGGCGAGATTATAGAAGAATGATGAAGCTATGATCTAGGCATGCTAATACCAGAATGAGCGAGATGTATAATGGGAAGGATGATCCGCGAAATCACCTGGAAAAATGGACAAAGGTGTGGGGTGCAAAACCATAGCCAGAATGGGTACATATATTTTGTCATACCTTGGATATAATCCCCATGAATTGGTACCTGAAACAGAGCTCTGCCATGACACTGAGGAATGCGATGTATTGAAGGAAGGTTTCTGATTGACTTTCACCTTTGAAGATGACTTTTCAAACATCGATTAAGCACTTCAAGAAACTAGAGCTGTTATCTTTAAGACACCGAAGGAACCGATGGAATGGACCCAACTAGACTCAAGCACCTAGCTTTGCCACACATTGGAATGCTATAATGTGACCACTAAAGAGGAGGAATAAGACCTGTAGAATATCAATATTGTGGAGATAGAAGGGCATCACAAAGTCGAAGGCCCACAAGTAGAGAACCCAAAAATCTCCGCACCTTCGAAAACAAGGCAAGTAAACATTGGTATTGAAGAAGAACCGTAGCTCACGAAGATCGAAGATTATTGGGACGAAACTATAGTAGACAAAGTTGTTGAATTACTTCATGAATACCAAGATATATTCCCCACTAAGTTTTTGGATTTAAAGGGCTTACTTGGTGATTTGGGCATTATGAAGATCACATTGAAGCTGGATGTGAAGCCTATTAATCAGAGGCCTTATTTCCATAATCCTAATTATAAGAAGGTTCGCTAAGAGCTGGATAAAATGATGGAGGCTAGCATCATAGAACCTATTGAAGAGTTTGATTGGGTGAGCGTGATGGTGGTTCAAGAGAAGAAACAAAAAGGTGAAATAAGGATTTGTGTAGATCTATGGAAGCTTAATGATGCATGTGCTCACGATTCATTTCTGAAGCCATTTATAGATGAGGTGTTAGAAAATGTTGGAGGGCAAGAGGCCTATTCCTTTACTAATGGATTTTTTGGCTATCATCAAATCAAGATTACCCCAGAGGATAGAAGCAAAACCACCTTCACAATAGAGTGGGGATGTTTCCAGTACACTATTATGCTGTTTGGATTGAAGAACATGCTGCAATATTGTCCCATGTAGTCATAACAGCTTTCAAAGAATTCATTCATAAATTTCTTCAAGTGTACTTTGATGACTGAATGGTGCTTGGCTTGGTGAAGTTCCATGTAGCAAGTTTGTACCTTATGCTGGATACATGTTGAAGATACAAGATAGCGTTGAATTTGAAAAAATGTATGTTCTGTGTTCCTTTTGGGATCTTGCTAGGTCGTGTTGTGTGCAAACAAGGGTTGATGGTTGACCTTGTAAATATTGGAGTGATTTTAAACATGGAGGCCCCTAGGAACGTCAAGCAGTTGCGCGCGACGCTGGGACACATAGGATACTATAGAAAATTCATCAAAGCATATGCTCAAATTATTGCGCCCATGGAAAAAATGTTGAAGAAGGATGCGACATTCTATTGGGATGAAGAATGTCAGCATAGCTTGGATGTGTTAAAGGAAAAGGTCGTAACTGTGCTAATCTCAGTATTTCCCAATTGGAAAAAGGAGTTTCATGTACATGTGGATACTTCTTGAATTGTGGTGGGTGAAATGCTAACTCAGGCAGGTGAAGGAGAAATGGACCACCCTATAGCCTTCACAAGTAGGAAGTTATCAAAGGCCGAGAAAAATTATTTAATGACTGAGCACGAAGGGTTGGCCATGGTCTACGCACTACAAAAATTTAGACACTATCTATTGGGAGGGAATTTCAAGATGTATACAGATCATTCTGCCTTAAAATACCTGGTCAACAAGATTGTGTTGGGGGGAAAGATTTGCATATGGTTGTTATAATTTCAGAAGTATGACTATCAATTCATTGTGAAGCCAGGGAGGTTGAATTTTGGACTTGACCATCTATTTCGAATTGAAACAGGTGAAGAACCCAGTAATTTGGAGTAAGGGTTGTCTGATGCACAGCTCTTTGCAATACGTGTAGATGATAACCAGTTTGCTAATCTTATTCACTTCTTAACTACAGGGATGGTGCCTAAAGGATATACAAATCAACAGAAGAAAGAATTAGTAGTTTGCGCAATTGATTTTTTGGTCATTGGGGGACATTTGTAAAAAATGAGTGTAGATGAAATATTGTAGAGATATGTGCCAAAGTTTTAGCATGATAGTATCCTTGTTGATGCTCATGGAGGCACTGGAGGAGGCCATTATCCAGGAAATGAAACTGCGTAGAAGATTTTGCGTGTAGGTTTATGGTGGCCAAAATTTCTCAAGGATTCCAACGCATACTTTAAGGCATGCGATGAATGTCAAAGGACTGGCAGATTGTCACAAAGGGATGAGCTACTGCTACATCCTTAGGTATCTTTACAGGCCTTTGAGAAGTGGACAATTGATTTTATTGGACCAATTCATTCACCTGGAAAGAAAATGGGTTCATGATACATTATCATTGCGATGGAATATTTAACCAGATGGATGGAAGCACAACTAGTAAAGGATTGTACAGGGGCTACGACATAAAATTTCTTGTTTGAAAATTTCTTAACAAGGTTCGGGTGCCTGAAAGTTTTGATGAGTGATAGGGGTACACACTTTTTGAATGAAACAATTAGCGCAATGACAGCTAAATTCCAAGTCTACCATCAGAAGAGTACACCATATCACCCATAGGAAAATGGGATAGCCGAAGCTTTTAACAAAATTTTGGAGAATGCGCTGACAAAGATCTGTAACATGCAATGGAATGATTGGGACATGCACGTACCTATGGTTTTATGGGCCTATAGGACAACCTGTAAGAAGTTGATAGGGCAAACATCATTCAGATTAGTCTATGGGATTGAAGTAGTAATAACTGTGGAATGCATTATGCTTAGTCTATGCATAGCCGCTTTGATGGATAGGGCGGATCGTGAGTCCTTGGAAGAACGACTCACACAACTAATGGAGCTAGAGGAGGACCCATTTTTGGTAGGATTCCACCAAAAAATACAGAAGGAATGCAAAAAATCATGGCATGATCACCATATGAAGCTTCACACATTCAAGGTAAATGATCTTTTATTGTTATATGCTAGTAAGTTCACTAAATTTCTAGGTAAATTCCATATGCATTGGATAGAACCATATATTTTCAAGGAAATTATAGATGGTGGCGTAGTTTAACTCACGAAGATGAATGGAGATCCATTCCTAGGAAAAGTGAATGGGAGCAGACTGAAGTTTTATACGGGGAACCTTGCCCAATGACTATATTGTAGCAGGACAGTCTCAGTGCTCCAGGAAATTGCAAGGGACCACGGGACTATAAACTACACTGCTCGACGTGGAGGACAAGGTAGTAAGTAGGCTACATGAAAATTTATAAGGGTGCACCAGTTGAAGTTACACTCAGGACAATGTAGCATGGAGGAGAGTGCCACACAACCCAATAGGAAAATGAGAGTTGGAGTTACTATTCATGATTTGATGACCATCAAGCAGTTAAGAGGAGTGGGGAGGCGACAATTAAGGTGTAAATATTTGTATATCTGTTGCTAAAGAAACATTTATTATCCAAATGTGAGGGGAACGGTGGGATTTGAATTTAAATCCCCCTATAAATTACGCACACCATTCCAGCAAAGAACACTTTTCATTCTAAGAATTGCTGGAGAATTTTTCTATCTGACGCATATGGGTAGAAAATTTTGGGAAGAATTTTTGACATGCCCCTCATTCATGAACTGTTCTATAGCAACTAGAGAGCTACTCATTGAAAGAATGACTAGCACTAACCCCGCCAAAGCCCTCTATTCAAAAGCTACTATGTCTGACGTACTAGGCCCCGAAGCATATATTATGGAGAGTACAACTACTGTGCCCACGATGTCAAGGTCACCTAGGCTGAAACAAACTGTGACAAAATAAAAGCAACCCACCATGAAAGAAAAGTCGACCACCATGAAACAAAAGCAACCAGCCGTGAAAGAAAAATAGAAGAAGCCGATGTCAGTGCAAATGTCACAGAGGAAGCATTTAGAGGCATAGCCGAAGCAGAAAAAGGACAAGAAACTAGAAAAGGTAGTGGATTTAGAAGAAGAGGAGTACCAAGGAGTCGAAGAAGTAGATTCCGAGGGCATTGAGCCTATCTCTATGCTGCTTGAATACATCCCTCCATGGAAGGGAAAAACCAAAGTGACGAAGGATCCTGATGTGGGAAAATTTGGGACATCCAATCCCCTGCTGCTAGAGCAGGTCACTTCTGAAGGACCCAGGCTCGCATCTAGTTGTTGAAACTGGAGGACTGGGGCCTCATAGATCATGAAACATTCCCACATATTGTGACCCATAAGTATATGATGAAGATATACTATGATGACACAAGATTTACATAGTTAGAACCCATGAAGTGGGTCCATGATGTTCAGCAGTCGGGGCTGCTGAATATGTTTTTAGTACCACACTATCATCACTCCCATATTAATATGGTATGTGTGTGCCAGCTCCTTGTGCTGGTGCACGATGGGATTTTGTGGCTAGGGTAGCCTATTCCAATAAAAGATATGTTGATCCACAGGGTAACGAAGTTTCCTCACAATGGAGCAAACCCTGCCAAGGAATTTTCTGGAAAAATAGGGGAAAAGGAGCTAGCTAATAAAATGAAAAAGGACTATGGTCTTGTGAAGAAGTCAGGAGGGTAAAAATATAAGTTCGGACACAAGAAAATTCCTTTAGCCTGATAATGTGTCTATCCACAACTAATACATTCTATGGAAGATTTCCTTAGGTTAGAACTAATTAAGAAGGCCTACTTATTAGCACGCTTATCCCGTTTGATGATTTCCTTGCTTGCTCCCTCCAACTATCTCTCCCTTCCTTCTTCAAACACTTGAAACAAGTAAAAAACAGCAAACAACAACCGTGATAATAGATAAATTGTAATTCAACCTACTTAAAAAATCAAGAAACATTAAGCCATGAATATGTAAGATGAAAAATCATGTAGGAAATCAATCGATAGTTGCATATATATTAAATAAAGAAGAGATTACAACCATTGTCTTGACATTTCCTTTCTCCTCTGATAGACTTGGTTCCCACACACTTTTGCTAGCATTCCGTGATGGCCTCAACAATAATAGTTTTAAGGCTCTTCCCTTTATGCTTCACTCCGAACCAAATTCACACTTCTCCTTCACACAACCAGAGAGCTACAACTATGACTAGATTTTTGTTTGTTGCAAAATTAATTAGCACTATCACACCAACATTAACACTAACTTTTCCTTGGGAAAAAGGGAGGTTTATATAGGATGAATGGATGAGAAATGGATCCTCTTCTCATGGGATAAGTTATTATCCCTTGAGGTAGTTCCATCATTATAGGGGAAAGGAACCTGAACTTACATCCTCGACCCCATCCAACCAAACCATTGACTAGACTTCCTTTATGAAGATTCTAGATCTGCAAGCTTCAGCTCTTTATTTAAAAGACTTTCCATAAGAGGACCAGCATGATTGGAACAAATCTCTATCGCTCTGGTCAGTGCTAGGGATAGTGCTAATTCCTGCATATCGATGCGAGGAAGACAAGGGCCATTAGCGCTGGTCTTGTACATTGGGCAAAACAAAAGTTTTAGGGGAAATGGTGCAAAAGGGAATTGATCTGCTCATGAGGAGAGACATAATGGGGGTTTCTTCATGAAGGGTAAGAATATAGGGTTCACTGTAGAGGTCCTCCAGGATCAAGGAACAAGGACTACAAGGACAGTGACAAAATGCTGTGTAAGAGATGCCCCCTAAAGCATGAAGGTCGAACTAGAGTGAGCGATGAAACGCTTTATAAATCAATGTGGGGAACCATAGTATGCTGTCAGAAAAACTACAAGAAAGTACATATACATATAGATAACTAAGAAGTATGTCAAATGATACATTGATGCAAGAGCATTGGTTCAGAAACATCATTGTATTTTAGTAGACATAGGGGTCTTTTATTTTCAAGGAAGTTGGATTCCTATGTATGTAATTATTAATGTTTTGAGTGGTTAAAGTAGGAATTAATTAGATAAGTGTCAGGATATTTGTAAATTCTCTCAAATGTAGGAGAACATGAGTGATTAATGATGATGAGAGAGTTGGAAATAAATTGTAACTCTTATATGTCTCATGATTCGAGGAACTAGAGAGGATTCTTAGGGATAACTAAAGTTAAAAGTGTACTTAGAGGATATTCAGGAGTTAGTTCAATAGATTAAGGATTTCAACCAAAATTAGTTCAACAGAACCTTTTGTATAAATGTAAGCCTAAAAGAGAGTCAGTCAGTAATTAGAGAAGTAGTTAGTGAGTGAGTGAGTTAGATTGTAAGCCTACAGGTAGGAGAAGAAAGTCCACTGATATAGAAGATCAAGCTGAGAAGGAATTCTCTGTGTAAATATTTGTTTATTAATACGAACAACTCAATTATGAGTTTATATGCATGTATGGAGTAATTTAATCTGTGTGTGAACTAGAGAGTAGTTCTATGTAACAAAAGTTGCATGTGCAAAATCAGAGGCAAAATACAGAGAAAAGTATAAAGTGGTGTATCAGCTTTACACGCATCGATAGTACAGAAGGAATCTTTAATGTTACAGTGAACGTGAAGGAAGCACTAAAGCGTGAGTGGAGTTAAGTTCAAGAGAAAGTTATGGTAGAACAATGAAAGCCCAGAATCTTGAAGAAACTCGATACCATGGAGGAACATTGAAGAAAGGGCCTAAACGCAAGGTTGACAGAAAAGGATGAGGATCGTGAGATCATCTAAGATCAATGGGTATAAATGGTGGAAAATACTAGTGGGAGTAGGAATGAGCGGATGTCCTTGAACCTGGTTGAAGTGCGCAATAAACCCTTACTGTTGATGTTATTTCCACATATTGACGTCACAAGTAACTACGGGGGTTCAACTGGTTCTAACACATGTGCTAGTTGAAGGGCCACAGACTGTAGGATTTAAAGGCCTCCGTTATCTAATGGATATCGGGTGTTAAAGAAATCAGAGGTTAAGTCTAAGTGTGGACCCGAAGTTTTATAGACTGAGTTTTATGAACCTGTTGAAGCCCCGAAAATTGGGTCTACAACAAGGGGGATAGCCACCCAGTCCAGACCTTCAAAGCAACTCCTTTTCTGTTTGGGATAGTGGCTTTGACTAGGGCTAATGGGACTAGTTTCCCAATTTGTTTGTGATGATGCTAAGGGATGATGTTTTCCTTCCTAAATGTTTCGAAAGAGAATTCTTTTAATATAAATCTAATATAACACATGCAATTTTATTCTAATGAACAGAAACATATAATTCTAAAAACTATCCTAGGATTAGCTCTTCACTTATGTGATCTAAAATAGTTTCCAACAACAATTGGTAATAAAGATTATTAAATTTCTACGAGAAAAGAATCCGTTAAAAGTAAATTGTTTCGTATAACAAATTAGCTAAAACAATTGTGATAAGCATATCACATAATAAGTTATTCATACACTCAGCATAAAAAGAATAGTTACCATTGTACAAAAGTGCCAAATGATAACTGAACATTTAGGCCTTCATATATAAACAACTAAAAATAACATATCGCTTGACGGATAAGAAAAAATCATTAAGAGATAAAAGTACCATTGATAATAAGTCCTACTCATGAGCTTCAGAAATATAGATTTATCTTCTCATAATTCAATATCTACTAAGAGTATAGAAGTGCATATCAGTAGTAGACATTAAACACAGATATAAATAAATCTTGTTCCATTCATTTATCAAAACCTCCTTGGGTGGTGGGGGGGGGGGGCAAAAGTGCATGTTCTGAAGAACTGTTTTTGATAAATTTCTAGATCCCTCTCTAAATACATGAGATGGGTTTAAATACTACTAACTAAAGGCTAAAAATGGTTATTACAAAAATATAGGAGGAGGTTTAAATGACCATCCTTGTCTAAAGCATAAATAAAATGAAATTAAACTGAAGCTGTATCTAAAGATAAACTATGCATATGTTCTCTTAAGTCACAAGCATCCTGCATCGGCTTCAGAGTGTCAGTTGGCCAACCTCCGATTTTAATTGTCCTACGAAAATGGAATCAACAAGCGCTGGTGCTATCTTCTTGGTGGAATTTGTAAGGCACTTAAGAGTCATACACTGACTATGTGGTTTCACCAAATACTACCAGTAAGTGTCCCAATTTAACTTAGTTAACTTTTTTATTGACTCTGCCTTTTCTTCAGCTTTCTGTCTCCAACTCGTTTGTTGTTGCTGCATTTTTGGGGGAAATCCTGGAGCATTTTTTGATATTAGGTTGGCTTTGTACAAATTTTCATTAACACAGTTAATGATATTGCTTGCTGCTATCGCTGCTTCTTACGCTGCCTGTTCTGCTTTTTTGATCTGTGTATCCCATTTATTAAACAACATTTCTTTATGGGATTCATTGATCTTAGCCAACCCTGCTTTCTTGCCTTCCTCTAATTCCTGCCAATCTGAATAGTCAGAAACTTTCTTATAAATTAAATCATAATCAAGTCGAAAATCTACGACTTGACTTGTGATATTGTCACTTATTTTGCAGTGAGAGTTCCATTATGATATTCTTTGGCAAAGCATTTCCTGCTGTTGCAAGAGTTGATCATTCAGGGCAAGGGATTCTGTGACAAATTCTGCGACTTTAGGATCATCTTTGTGCATTTCTAACGTGTCACCTAATTTCTATTCTTTTTTGACCAAACTGCTTTGATAAACCAACTGCATTTGCTGGAATTCCTGTTGTAACTTTACCAATTTTTCTTCTACTTCCCAGTTAACACTGGCCCGTTGTAACTGTTGCTGCAAAAATAGGATTTTATGCTATTTATCTTTAAGCAATAGTTGAACTTTGAATGCTTTGTCAATAGTAGCAAAAGCATAAGCTCCTGTGATTTGGGATAATCTAGTCAGGTTCTCTGTCGAATCAATGGTAGGGTCTTGCCAAAGGACTTCTAGCGGCTCTACTTCAAGCGAGAGCATGTTGTCTAGTTTTCACTTCTTTCTCTGTCTCCTGACAACAGATTTGTGCTGCGGACTGTAAAACACATCCAGAGGAGGGATTTCCTCTATCTTTAGTATAATTTTAGATGATGGGGCTATGGGAATGTGCTCAATTTCTAGAGCATTAAAAACAGTTTCAATCACCATTTCTGTGATTGTCTATGATGGATTCTTTGGTGTCTCTACATTTTGCTCCTCCGTGTTGATCAATTCATTAAAGTTTTCCCATTCTTTCTCCAACTTTGTTCTTAATGGCTTTGTTTTCTGGATTAGGGGAGTGGGAATTCCCACCTATTTTTGCGACAACTCTTGCTGCTCAGGATTCTCCTTGGATTGGGAAGTATCCCCTACTGATCCTTCACTCTTGTTGCGATCGCTCTCTGATCATCTAAAAATTTTTGGCGATTCTCTTTCAAGCTTATATTTAGACTTGTCTTTCCCTGAGCTTCCAGTTATACTAATGCTGGGAGTGGGTTCCCTTATTGGTTCTACATGCAATTTGTCCAAGGGGACATTTGCCAATCTTCGTTCTTTGTAGAGTTTAAACTCTTGGAATTCTGTTGGGAAAAATTGGATTTGGGCCATGTGTAAGATGTCTTGGAGTGTGCTCTTCTGCTGGAAAATGTCATCGAAGAGATCATCTTCCTTAGTGAACACCTTTATTTTAACTGTCGTGGTAAAATTCTTTATCACATCAAAGGGATAAAATTGTCTCCCTGGGAACTTACACAATCGTAGACTCAACATGTTGTCTACTTTCTTGAAAGCATGACCTAGATCAAACATTGCCAAAGCTCCATAGACCACAGGGAATTGCGGCCAGATTGCCTTTTTCTTTTCCTTAAGTTCTCTGCTCATTCCTCCAACCCCACAGGTTTGGTAGGCAATGAAAAATTCTTCTATGAACCATCTTCCCATAGGGAGAATATCAATTTCGTCTTCAAAAGAAAATCTTGGGGCATCTGTATTATACAACATCTTGTGAATGGGTAGCATAACTCCATGATAGATTTTATAAAAATATGGGGTGAATTTAGAATCCCATAGTTCCTTATGGTAGACTTGAATGGGTAAGGGATTTTGTACCATCCATTTCCAACCCATGAGAGGAAATTTAGAAACAAAACAGATAGCATCCATGACATAGGAAGCTATAAAGAAGGGAGGATAAATCCTCTGAGAATGACTCCTTTTAGTCTGATAATTCCAGATAACAGAGGCTAAGTTATCAGACAATATTTGGGCCTAGTCCATAATATTGGCATTGGTTTCCACATCCAGTAGGGGTAGCCACTCAGAAGTAAACTTATTGATATCAAGTTTTCCGAATAGCCTACATAACATTGCAGCAGCGAAACAATATGGAGAAGAGAGGGAACCAGTGTTGTACATACCATTCTTGTCCTTATTTAGTGGCTCTTCCTTCACTGGCCAACTTTTGGTGCATTCCGCCAAATCTTCACTCTCCTTGGTGAATTTTTCCATGAACTGTTGGTTATAGCTAGCCTGCGGTTCTGGCAAATGATACATGCGTCTTAAATTCTGTGGAGTAAATGATCCTATAACCTCCTGGTTCCACGACTTGAATTTCCTGTCCCTTATCTCAGCATCGTCTATCACCCATTTGACCATATCTGTATAGGGAAGTATTTTTGGCCTTGTTACGATACGGTGTAGGAATGAGCATGCAAACTCTATAAGTGATGCCTCGGATGACTCGCATCCATCTATCGTAGCTGTAACTTCCATGACTCTCAGGTTTTCTTCCTCCAGTAGACTATACATGCCTTCCGAAGTAGATATCCCTACTTCTCTGGTACAGGTGGTGTCCATGAATAATGGATTCATCTCTGTTTTTCAGATACCAGAGCTTTTCTTTTGTTCCCCATTACGTTCTATGCACTGCTCTGTGTATTGTTCTGCGTACCACTCCCTCAGGTTCACAAGTAGAGAACTAAGACACAATGATAACAAACAATGGTAAATAATAAGGTGATGTGAAATCTCTTTAATTTCTAAATCACATCAAATATATCACCTTACGTTAAATAACCCTTTCACTCGGATCTAAGTCATTTCTCATAAATAACCATCAATAAACCACTAAGTTGACATTAATGCCCATAACTTAGTATCAGATGATGAGAAATATTTCATCGAACTATGAGCCCTTTTGATCTGCGATTAAGCGATTTTCTTCGTAATATCGCAGATCGCAATATTGCTAATCCTTCTTGTTAACAATCATTTGCTTCATTATGCGACTGCGAGATGCGATTTGCGAGATAATTTATCACATTTCGCAATATAGGGACATTTTATCTTAGGTGGCGCTGTGATATATGAGATCTACAATATGTGATGAAGCTGTGTGGCTTGCGATCTCGCATCATCGCGTTTTCACAATTCCGAAAATTTCATTATATATGATGCCCTCCATTACCTTTTTGCGATGCGATGTTCATCATAAAGAGAACATTTTTATTTGAAACGTTTCTTAATACTTAAGATGTTGCATTTGCGGATGTTTTTCCTAAGTTTATGATAGTTTGTTTTATTAAAAGGGAATTCTAAGTGTTAGGTTTTATTTTAGAAGGGTCCCCATTTATTTAGTGTTATTACTAATACTAAATAAAGAGGGGGTAGTTGCTGGCCACAACAATTGGGAATTCACTAGAAAGAACCAGTTATCTCTGATTATCTTTTGAATTTTCTAAAACTTCCAAAACAGAAAAGTTTTCAGGAAAATCAAACTTTATTAAAGAAATATAAAGTACTTAATTCTCTTTTCCATTAACAATAGTTTGTTTCTTCCATGTTAATTCTGTTTATTTTCTTCCCAAAGCTAGTCTTTGCATTTACTTCAGTCACTACTTGGTTTATAAGGATAAAAACAAAGACATCTCTGTAGATCAGTTTTAAGTATGCTCATTTGTTGTAGGTAGAGCCTCTGCTGCCAGTAGGCGTTTATAGCTTCAACAGGGTTACCTATTACCCAACAATGATCTGGTATCCTACTTCAAGAAGTATACAATTTTCAAAGATAAATCCACATTCACACTTATTTCTTTCATTTTCTTTTAATTCTTAAAGAACAATGTCTTGGTTTGGTGGCCAAATTTTGATAGTGCCATTCACTTGATTTATAACGTTATTGAACAAGCTAGCTCGTGATGAGACCCCTTGTCTTTTGATTGCAACAATATTTAGTCATTGCCCTGTTTTGGTATGCAGCCTGGCAATGTCAGCTAGTTATAATATTTATGATCATGATAAGCCGACTCTTGATGATACCTCTTATTGTTTAAGTTTATAGTGCATAGGTGGATTACCCTTTGAAACTTGTAATCCCCTAAGTGGGGAGGAAGTCATTTGTTCCTTAAGAATAGCTCTGGATGATAATTATAGAGTTTTTGAAGACAACTTTTCTACATAGAACCTTCATTTTGTTATTGATGCTTTTTATGACCAATATAACACAAATTCCCACTAAGGTTGTTTTTAATCAAAATTTGTAAGGTTGAAACTAGTAAAATTTTTAGGCTTGTAGCACTTGACTATATTTTTTAATAATAATGATTAATTTTCCAAATTAGTTCCATTTATACAAGCGAAAAAAAAATTACAAGAGACACTAATCTTTTTCGTGAAATCCAAAAGTAACCATTTACAACCTGTTTTATTATCAAAATAAAGCTACAAATAATAATTTACAAAAATAGAAGAGGTCATCTTCTATGGAAAGTATTTTTTAAGGATTTTCCCATTAACAGGTAATGATACTCTTTTCCCTTCTAAATCTTGCAACATGAAAGTCGATGGACCTATGATTTCAACAATTTGGAATGGTCCAAGCCAAATCCGTTGGAATTTAGAATGTTTGCCTTTTTCTTCGTGAGCCTTATCCCATTTCAATACTAAATCTCCAATTTGAAAATCCTTCATAGATACCATGTTTGAATCGAAAGAAGCCTTAACTAATGCTTGATGATGTGCATGGGTAATTTTGGCCTGTTCTCATTGTTCTTCTAGCTTAAGGATTTGCAATTGTCTTAGTTGGAAATATGAAGAAGGTGTTTCTTCAATAAATTGAACTAAGGCTAAAAAAGGAATTTCTAGATGAGTTGGGAGAACTACTTCTTTCCCATAAAATAAATTAAAGGGAGAAGTTCCAATGGAAGTCTTTTGAGTGATTTGATCTGCCCAAAGAGCATACATCAAAGATATGTGCCAATTTCTATGATTTTGATCAATAGTTTGCTTAATGATTATGATTAGGTTTTTATTTGTTGATTTAGCCAACCCATTCCCTTGTGGTAATAATTGGCATAATACTTAAGTTTAAAACCCCTTTTAAGTGAAAATTCAGACATAGCATTGCCATAAAAATATGAAATCAATGATTATGAACTGATCTATGAAATCGATGATTATGAACTGATCAATGAAATCGATGATATGTTCAACATTAGTTGTCTTGAAAGGAATTGCTTCTACCCATTTAGTAAAATAATCTATAGCTGTAAGGATGTACCTATGTTGTTTTGATGAGTGAGGAATGATCTCACCTATTATATCCAATCCCCATTGCTCAAATGGTTGGTCTATAGTAACTAGTTGCAATGGCAATGATTGTTTCTTCTGTCTTGCAGCAACAGTTTGACAAATTTGAAATTTCCTTAAATAGCTATGTGCATCTTTAAATAAAGTAGGCCAATAGTATCTTGCGCGCAAAATTTTGTGTGCTATTGCATCTCCTACATACTGTCCACGTGTTGGTCCATCATGGAGTTCCTGCAACACTTTTTTAGCTTCATATTTCTCAAGACATCGAAGAAGAACAAAATCATAATTCATCCTAAAAAGTACATCGTTTACAAGTTGATATTGCTTAGCTTTCAATCTTAGGGCTCTTTTCTTTGTATGATTCAGATTTGAAGGAGCATATCCATTTTTTAAATAAAACATGATATCAGCATATCTCGATTCAATATTGTTTAGGATTACCTCATACATTTGTACCTCTTGATTGGGAGATGGAATTTCTAATATAAGAAATGCTCCAGCCAAAATTCTGCAAAAGTCTTGACCTTTTAGAATATTTGCTGGCTTGATCTCAACATCGTATTCTTGTAGGGCAGTGACCCAGTTTGTTCTCTTTTTACCCACGTCTTTTTGTACCAAGATATTTCTTACTGCTGGAAACGACACTATTATATTTGTATGGGTCTTAAGGAGAAAGGGTCTAAAGTGTTTGATTGCTTTGAAAATAGCATAAGCTTGTTTTTTAACATCAGAATAACTTAATTCAGCCCTTGCAAATTTGAACTAAAGAAGGCAATTGGGGCTTCTACGTTGTCTTGATTGGCTTGTGTGAGTATTGCATCATATGACTTCTCAGAGGAAAATGTATACAAAATGAAAGGATTGGAAAAATTTGGAGTCACTAGGGATGGGGCATTAACAATCGCTTGCTTAATCAGATTGAACGCTTCATATTTTTCTTGACCTCATTTAAAGAGTTAATTTTTCTTGATCATTTCTTGTAATGGTGACATAATTCTTGAGAAGTCTGGGACAAATATTTTAACAAAATGAATTTGACCAAGGAAGGATTGCATTGCTTTCTTATTATGTGGTAAGGATATTTCAGAAATTTCCTTAATCCTATTTGGATCAATATGGATTCCAAATTTAGACACTATAAATCCAAGAAGTTTTCCTTCACTTAATGCAAAAAAGGACTTTTTTGGATTAAGTGAAATCCCATACCTTTGACAACGTTGAAAGATCTGCTTTAAATATCTAAGGTGATTACTACATTTTTTAGAATATACTGTTATGTCATCCAAGTAAATCACCACTGATTTGTTAACTAATCCCTTAAATGAAATATCCATGGCCCTTTGAAATGTGGTGCCAGCGTTAATCAGCCCAAAAGGCATCTTTTGATATGCATATGTACCCCATTTGGTTATGAATGTCATTTTTAGCTAATCATCTGAATGGACTAAGACTTGGTTATAGCCGAAGAAACCATCTAAAAAGGACATCAATTCTGATCTTGCAACTGCTTGTAATATTTGTTCCATAGGAGGCAAGGGAAAATTATCCTTTTGGCAAGCTTTGTTAAGATTTTGAAAGTAAATACAAATTCAAATGTCTCTGTTTTTCTTTCCGACTGGAACCAGATTGGAAACCCACCTAGAATTTCGAACAAGAAAAGTAATTTTGGCTTTCAACAATTTATTGAGCTCAACTTTTTCTGGACTGGTCTTTCATCAGCTATCCTCAGGATAGTATGCTGAATGATTGAAGTGTCGTATGTCTTAAGGTCATCGTAATTCTAGGCAAAGACATTTTCATACTGCTTCAGAAGTCGAACAAAGGCTAATTTTTCTTTTGGGGCTAGACCAAGACCTAAGTTAATATTTTGTGGCTTAGTATCCATTCCTAGATTTACTAATTCATAGTTCAGAGTTGAACTCTAAAGTTTTGAATTGGTAGACCTTTTGAATCTGTCCTTTAAATCGTATAGGTCTTCTAACTTGACTATAGATTTTGGTATGGCATTATTGGTGCTCTCTTGTTGTAATTTCTTTTCATGTTGGTCCTCGTCAATTATGTGATTACTGTAAGATCCTTCTAAAGTTAGGAAACTTACAATACCAGGGTCATCGTTAAAAATTCTCCTGTTGGTAACATTATCAGGGATGGAGGGCCTAAAGATCAACTTGATTGAGAATCTGTCTAGGCTATAGTATTCTGAGGGAATGAAATTGGAAGCTACATTAGCTAGGAGGTCAGCACTAGCATTTTGGAGTCTGGGGATGGATGAAATATTGAATGCTATAAAATGTGCAGTCGGATCTTGTACTAAATATTGATAATGCTTTAAATGACCTGATAGACAATGTACAGTATTTCGTAGCTGTTTAATAACAATCTCAGAATCTCCAAATACTTGTAGATACTTGATGTCCAGTCTGATTTCTTTGTATAGCCCTTGCACTAAAGCTTCATATTCTGCAGTGTTGTTTGTGCAATCGAACTCGAGTCTATAGGTTAGCATGGTTTTATTCCCTTCTGGACTAATTAATACACATCCTGCGCCTGCTCCATCGTTAGACTTAGAATCATCAAAAAATAATTTCCAGAACAAAGAGTTATTTATAGGACTATCTACAAAATTAACGCATTTATAATTGTCTGTTTGAGAAAAGTTTTCTACTTGAAACAAAACAGAATGTTTTAAATAAGGCGAAGTGTGAGCATTAAAATTTCCTAAGAAAGAGTCAACCGAATAGTTCCCAATTATATTGTTGTTGTACTCTATAGGTTCATTTTCTCCTTCCCGTTCCGTCACTATGTATTTTTTGTGTCTTTTTCACTCAACCTTTATCTGATTTGGTTTACCATTGTAAGGGAGCCACATATGTGACCAGTCAGTCACAAATAATCCATGAAGCTTTTCAGACCAATCCCAGCTAAGAATTAAACCATAAAATTCAAGAATGTCTACAACTAAAATATCAATGACTTGACATACCTTTGGATTCAATGAGAGCCTTATGGTCACTTGATTTAGTTCACCAATTACTTCAACTTACGATTAGTCCAGATGTACTATGCGAATTGTAGATTTTTGAGGTTGGACATTTAAATTTGCACAAATTGTTTTAGCCAAATTATTAGATGAAGCACTTGAATCTACCAAACAATTATGCAAATTTTTATTGAAAATTTTGAAAGTAAGGAGGAATGGAGTATGCGATTTTGACCTACCTCCAATTAAAGCAATATCATTTTGGTCAGCTTTATTTTCCCATTTCATGAAAATATTGTGACATTATAGCGGCAGGAAGAGGTGTAATAGGTACTACATTCAGCTCTTTCAAAAGTAGTTTATTTTGATGCTTTAATTTGCTCAGCTCATGAAAAGTAATGTTAGCTCTAGTCTTCTTCATGTCTTCAACAAGATTATACTCCATCTCATCGGAAACAATCACTGTTTTAGATGGAGTTGATGACTCGGATTGGGCTGGGCTTGTTTGAGTCGCTTTTGTGATGATTTCTTACCTGTGACTTTATCCTTCGAAATCGAGCTTGTGTTATTCTGTTTAGAACTAGGCTATTGGAGGATCGATTTGATTTCTACTTCTGGTACTGACTGGTGATGCCTCTTGATCCTCTTTGTCTGGAAGAATGGAGTCCCACATTCCCTATAGTTCTACAACCTCATCTTCATCAATAGGTTCTTCATTGGAAACTTCTTCTTCTTCTTCTTAGATTTTGCATTTGTTATAGAATTGGGAGGCTTTGGATTAGTTAAAGGGTTTTTCCTATAAGGTTTGTAGGGTTTCTTAGAAGAAGTCTCTGCTACTTATCTTTTAATGTCAACCATTTCGTTGCACATGGTTTTTAAAACTTTCTGTAATCCTTCAAAATCAAATGGGTCCTTTAATTGATTTTTCTTAGGATCATCTTTAAAGGCAACCTTCTTATATTTTCTTTCATCAATAGCATTTTTCTTTTCTAAAGCTAAGATACCCTTTTCTACCACTATCGCTTCCTTCATGTTTTCAACCAATGTTTGCTTGGCGGCCCTATCAAGAAAGGTTGTTATATTTGATGGTAGAGCAGATATATACCATTCACTTTGAACTTCTTTGCTAGTCTTGGAAGCGGTAGGGATTTTATTCAAGAGTTTGTTGAAATGAGAGTTGAAATCTTTGATAGGTTTTCTTGATTCAGTCTTAAGATTTGATAGATCATTGATCAATGTTGTTGTAGACCTATCATCACCAAACTTTGTCAAGAATTACTCTTGGGAAATGTCCCAACTAGTAATGGATCCTGATGGTAATGAAAAATACCAGGACCCAACCGCTCCTTGTAAAGTATATGGAGAAATTCTAACAACAACATCTTCATTTGTAACTCTATTTAAATTTATTGATAGCATAAATTTATTTATGTGTTATTCTGCTAGCATGCTTGGTTTAGGATTAAAATTGGGTAGCCATTTTTCAGGATGGGCCAGTAATTGACTCAAGGGCGTAGGCATTGTGACTATCCCTAGATTGTTCCATGGGTTTTGAGCCATCGTTGAACTACTAACAAAGGAAAGCTTAGATGAATTTCCTTGTGGTGTGGACGAAGATGTCAAAGTTCCAGTACTCTGTTGAATAGTGATATGAATTGGAGGAGTGGATGGTTGACTTTGCAATGGAGAAAATGGAATGGATGATGATGATGAAAGAGTCTCACTATCAAACCCTTGAGGTGTCTTCCTTACTCTTTTCCTTTTAGGCAGAGGTAAAATACCAAGCTTTTCACTCTATAATCTGGTAAGAGGATGAGAAGGAATATATTGCGAAGTCACACTACCTTGAGATAATTCAGATTTCTGCAGTGATATGGAAAATCCTTGAAGTTTATAGATCAAAGACTAAACTTCAAGGGGTTCGATAGTAGATTTATCTGAAATGCTCGAATTTGTGGTAGTGCTTATTGTTTTCTCAACTTCTCGCTTAAGATTTAAAGACTTAGAATGCGATGGAGAAGTCAGGGGAGATTTTGAGGGCGATTTACTCTCAAAATGGGTTTTGGATTTAGATTTACTAGCCATTCATAATTCGGGCCCTCTTTCTAGCGCCAAATATGTTGAAGCCCAGTAAATCGGGTCTACAACAAGGGGGGTAACCACCCTGTCTGGACCTTGAAAGCAGCTCCTTTTCCATTTGGGATAGTGGCTCTGACTGGGGGTAATGGGACCAGTTTCCCAATTTGTTTGTGATGATGCTAAGGGATGATGTTTTCCTGCCTAAAATTTTCTAAAGAGAATGATTTTAATCTAAATCTAATCTAACACATGCAATTTTATTCTAATGAATGGAAACATCTAATTCTAAAAGATATCCCGAGATTAACTCTTCACTTATGCAATCTAAAATAGTTTCCAACAGTAATAGGTAATAAATATTATTCATATTCTAAGAGAAAAGAATCCATTAAAAGTAAAATGTTTCGTATAACAAATTAGCCGAAACAATTGTGATAAGCATATTGCATACTAAGTTATTCATACACTCAACATAAAAGGAATAGTTACCACCATACAAAAGTTCCAAATGATAACTGAACATTTAGGCCTTGATATATAAACAACTTAAAATAACATATCACATGATGCATAAGCAGAAATCATTAAGAGATAAAAGTACCATTGATAATAAGTCCTACTCATGAGCATCAACAATATAGATTTATCTTCTCATAATTCAATATCTACTAAGAGTACAAAAGTGCATTTCAGTAGCAAACATTAAACACAGATATAAATCTCATTCCATTCATTTATCAAAACCTCCTCAGGGAGGGAAAAAGTGCATGTTCTGAAGAACTGTTTTTGATAAATTTTAGGACCCATATCTAAATACATGAGATGAATTTAAATACTACTAACTAAAGACTAAAAATGGTTATTACAAAAATATAGGAGGAGGTTTAAATGACCATCCTCATCTAAAGAAAAACTTAAATTAAATTAAACTGAAACTATATTTAAAGATCAACTATGCATCTGTTCTCTTATGTTGCAATCATCCTGCATCGGCTTCAGGAGTGTCGGTTGGCCGACCTCCGATTTTAATTGTCCTACGAAAATGGAATCATCAAGCATTGGCACTATCTTCTTGGTGGGATGTGTAAGGCACTTCAGAGTCATACACTGACTGTGTGGTTTCACCAAATACTGCCAGTATGTGTCCCAATTTAACTTAGTTAACTTTTTGATTGACTCTGCCTTTTCTTCAGCTTTTTGTCCCCAACTTGTTTGCAGTTGCTGCGTTTTTGGGAGAAATCCTAGAGTGGTTTTGGATATTAGGTTGGATCTATGAAAATTTTCATTGACACAGTTAATGATATTGCTTGCTGTTGTCACTGCTTCTTCTACTACCTATTTTTATTTTTTGATCTGTGCATCCCATTTATTAAACAACATTTCTTTGTGAGATTCATTGATCTTGGGAAACCCTACTTTCTTGCCTTCCTCTGATTCCTGCTAATCCAAATAGTCAGGAAATTTCTTATAAATTAAATCATAATCAAGTCGCAAATCTACGACTTGACTTGTGATATTGTCACTTACTTTGCAGTGGGAGTTCCATTGCGATATTCTTTGGCAAAGCGTTTCCTGCTGTTACAAGAGTTGATCATTCAGGGCCAGGGCTTCTATGACAAATTCTGTGACTTTAGGATCATCTTTTTGCATTTCTAACGTGGCCTGTAATTGTTGTTATTTTTTGGCCAAATTGCTTTGATAACCCAGTTGCATTTGCTGGAAGTCCTGTTGTAACTTTACCAATTTTTCGTTTGCTTCCCGGCTAACACTAGCCTGCTGTAACAATTGCTACAAAAATAGGATTTTATCCTCTTTATCTTTAAGCAATAGTTGAACTTCAGATGCTTTGCCAATAGTAGTATAAGCATAAGCTCCTGTGATTTGGGATAATCTAGTCAATTTCTCTGTCGGATTAGTGGTAGGGTCTTGCTAAAGTACATCTAGCAGCTTTGCTTCAGGTGAGAGCATGATGTTTAGTTTTTGCTTCTTCCTCTGTCTCCTGACCACAGCTTTGTGTTTCGGACCGAAAAACACATCTAGAGGAGGGATTTCCTCTATCTTTAGTATAATTTCAGTTGATGGAGCTATAGGAATGTGCTCAATTTCTGGAGCATTGACAACTGTTTCAATCACCATTTCTGTGATTGCCTGTGCTGGATTCTTTGGTGTCTGTACGTTTTGCTCCTTTGTGTTGATCAATTCATTTAAGCTTTCCCATTCTTCCTCTAGCTCTATTCTTCATGGCTTTGTTGGTTGGATGAGGGGAGCGGGAATTCCCACCTGTTTTGGCGACAACTCTTGCTGCTCAGGATTCTCCTTGGATTGGGCAGTATCCTTGACTGATCCTTCACTCTTATTTTGATTGCTCTCTGACCGTCTAGATTTTTCTGTTGATTCTCTTTTAGACTGAGATTGAGACCTGTCTTGCCCCAAGCTTCCACTCATACTAAAGCTGGGAGTGGATTCCCTTATTGGTTCTATGCGCAATTTGTCCAAGGGGACATTTGCCAATCTTTGTTCTCTGTAGAGTATAAACTCTTGGAATTTTTCTAGGCAAAACTCGATTTGGGCCATGTGTAAGATGTCTCGGAGTGTGCTCTTCTACTGGAAAATGTCGTCGAAGAGATCATCTTCCTTAGTGAAAACCTTTATTTTAACCGACGTGGTAAAATTCTTTATCACATCAAAGGGATCAAACTATCTCCCAGGGAACTTAGGCAATCGTAGACTCAACATGTTGTTTACTTCCTTGAAAGCGTGAACTAGATCAAACAATGCAAAAGCTCTACAGACCATAGGGAATTACGGCTAGATTGCCTTTTTCTTGTCCTTAAGTTCTCTGCTCATTCCTCCAACCCCACATATTTGGTAGGCTATTTCCCAAGCCATCAATTTGTTAGGAACATGGAAGCGAAGTACATGAGGAGAGGCAATGCTTTTGAATACTCTGATATAAGTGAAAAATTCTTCTCCGAACCATCTTCCCATAGGGAGAATATCAATTTCGGCTTCAGGAGAAAATCTTGGGGCATCTGTATTATACAACATCTTATGAATGGGTAGCATAACTCCATGGCAAATTTTATAAAAAAATGGGGTGAATTTAGAATCCCACAGTTCCTTATGGTAGACTTAAATGGGTAAGGGATTCTGTACTATCCATTTCCAACCCATGAGAGGAAATTTAGAAACAAAACAGATAGCATCCATGACATAGGTAGCTAGAAAGAAGGGAGGATAAATCCTCTGAGAAGGACTCCTTTTAGTCCGATAATTCCAGATAGCAGAGCCAAAGTTATTAGACAATATTTGGGCCCAATCCACTATAGTGGCATTGGTTGCTGCATCCAGTAGGGGTAGCCACTCGAATGAAAACTTATTTATATCAGGTTTTCCGAATAGGCTACATAACATTGTAGTAGTGAAACAATATAGAGAAGAGAGGGAACTAGTGCTGTAGATACCATTTTTGTCCTTCTTTAACGACTTTTCCTTCGTTGACCAGCTTTTGGTGCATTCCGCCAAATCTTCATTCTCCTTGGCAAATTTCTCCATGAACTGTTTGCTATAGCTACCCTGCAGCTCTGGAAAATGATACATGCGTATTAAATTCTGTGGAGTAAATGATCCTATAATGTCCTGGTTCCGCAACTTGAATTGCCTGTCCGTTATCTCAGCATCGTCTATCACCCATTTGACCATATCTGTATAGGGAAGTATTTTTGGCCTTGCTGCAATAAAATGCAGGAATGAACATGCAAGCTCTGTAAGTGATGATTTGGATGACCTGCGTCCATTTGTCGTAGTTGTAACTTCCATGACTCTAGGGTTTTCTTCCTCCCGCAGACTATACATGCCTTCCCAAATAGATATCCCTACTTCTCTGGTACAGGTGGTGTTTGTGAATATTGGAGTCATCTCTGTTTTTTCAGATACCAGAGCTTTTCCTTTCTTCCCCATCATTTTCTACACACTGCTCTGTGTATTATTCTATGTACCACTCCTGCAAGTTCCCAAGTAGAGAACTAAGACACAATGAAAACGGATGATGGTAAATAATAAGGTTATAGGAAAGCTCTTTAATTTCAAAATAACATCAAATATATCACCTTACGTGAAATAACCCTTTCGCTCGGATCTAAATCATTTCTCATAAATAACCATCAGTAAACAACTAAGTTGACATTAATGCACATAACTTAGTATCGGATGACGAGAAATATTTCATTGAACTGTGAGACCTTTTGTTCTGTGATTAAGCTATTTTGCGATTTTCTTGGCAATATCGCAGATAGCAATATCCCAGATCAAAATATCACTAATCCTGATCGTTAACAATCTTTTGCTTCACTATGCGACTGCAAGATTCGATTTGCGAGATACTTTATTGCAATTTGCAATATTGGGACGTTTTATCTTAGGTGGCACTGTGATATATGGGATTTACGATATGCGATGAAGCTGTGTGGCTTGCGATCTCACATCATCGCATTTTCAAATTCTGACAGTTTCTTTATATATGATGCCCTCCATTACCTTTTTGTGATGCGATGTTCATCATTAAGAGAATGTTTTTATTTTAAAATTTTCATAGTACTTAAGATTTTGCGTTTGCGGATGATTTTCCTAAGTTTATGATAGTGTGTTTTATTAAAATGGAATTCTAAGTGCTATTTTTTATTTTAGAAGGGTCCCCATTTATTTAGTGTTATTACTAATACTAAATAAATAGGGGGGTTGTTGTTGCCCAGAACAGAACCATATCGTCACCATGAAGCGGGTAAGTGTCATGCAAGTTCTGAATGCGACATCATTGAGGACTGTCGGATCAAGAACCATATCGACGGCAAAGATGTAATCACAAATCGCATTCGGTAAGAGAGTGTGGTTCTCCAATAAACCCAAATTTGCGATATTGCGATAAACCCAGATTTGTGATGTTGCGATGGGCTATGAACTGTCAGATCAAAGGGTTGATCAAACGACAGAGGTTAACTCTCACATTTCGCAGGAATCAAGTGCTAGTGGATTGCAAACACTGCGATATATGATGAGATGATAATGCAATGGAGCATCGACCGTTGGATTGTGAAGTTGATCAACGGTGGAGATTTAAGAACAGTGGAAAGGCTTGGGAAAGAAAGGACCCGAGAAGGTAATGGACGAGGTTTTATTGTGATTGGAATTTGGGTTGTTAATCGCATATCAAATGCGATAAAGAGTGATGTGTTAGTGGTTCCATGAGATTGAGATTGCAATTGTGATAAAGGGAAGCCTCGAGAAATGTGCAAAGGCTGAAGCAACGTGAAAAGGTATGTTTACACATGTTTCATGTGTATTTCTATTATAAAAGGATTATAATAGAAATAGCACCGATAGAAGGTTTTTATGGTTTGGTCCATGTGTAACCAAAGGTTAAGAGTGGGCTTTGGTTATATATGTGTGGTCTTAAGGGTTGATTAAAAGTTTAATGAAGGGAGAGTATAGAGTTCCGATGGAAAGGATGTCTTGTGGGGAAAAATGCCTATGCAGGACGATCTTATCCACCTAAGGTGTGACAGTGCCTTAGCAACAAACGAGTACAGCTATTCTGGTTTCTTCCTTTATGAAATGTGAAAGAAGAGAGATCAATAGACTTACCGGTGTCTTCCGTTTGTCCCTCGATCTGGTCTCTCTTCCCTTTGGGTGTTCACAGCTACTTGCCTTCTTGCTTGTCCAGCTTCAACGGGTTCCTGCAAGATCACAAGAGAACAGCTACTTGCGACAAGAGAACAGCTACTTGACACAAGAGAAGAACACTACACAAAGACAGATGTTCACATTCATAACTAGTTTAGGATTAGAAATAAACCAAGTACACTAATACATTCATACATCAAAATACATCAGCATATAGGAGAAACCAAGATAGCTTTATTGATGAATAACAAGGTTCAGGAAGAGATACAACCCAAAGGGCTCCAATCCAGCATCTCCTTCCCAGCAAATGGAATTCCTATCTTCAGCCCCTTCAAAGCATTAAGCACCCAATGATTCCAGTCTGAAACCAACAACAATTCTTTGCAATAACAAAATTCCAGCCTCTAGATCTCATGGAAGAGAGATCCATATATAGATGTTTGGAGAGAGGATGAGTCATCTTGAGATCTGACTAGTGTCCTCTCCCTCTGTCAGTTCTTGATTCCACTTGGAGGTTCTTGCTTCCACTTGGAGATTTGGAACTTCTTACACATCACCAGTCAAATTCCCTGAGGCAAGTGTCATTTTGGAAGCTTCCTGGGTTTTGACACCTTGAGAAATGAGCCTGCCACTTGTCCACTCTCGTTCAGCGCAGGTAGCCTTTATTCCAGTTGACATTCAACGTAGGTAGCCAGTGTTGGCTTTGACATTCAGCGCAAACAGCTAGTGTAGCCACTGAAATGATCCTGAATTGACTTGTTTTTGAGCAGTTTCAGGTGGAGAACTTCTGTGAATTGCTGTGGTTTGTTAGCCTTGTTCCTCTAGGGGTAGGAAGAACATGTTTAGGGACTTTGGATCCCTTAGATTATGGACATTTCATGCTCAATGCTGTAAGGCACAAAAATGTCTATAACAGTTGCCCCCTAAAGTATGAGGCTGTTTATCAGGCGAAATGCTTTATCAGGGGGATCTGAAGTTCATCCAATGCTGGGAGGAGACCTGTAATAAGATACAATACAATACATTATTTTTCATACTGCTTTCATGATCTAGCTGAGGCAGGCATTCCCATGCTCAGCTTTATAAATTCATTTTTCTGTACATAGAATAGACAATCGTCTGATGGTAGACTGATAATTTTGATGAAATTATCATCCTTTGAGTAGGATAATTATCTGTTGCAATGATGTACATGTCAATGTCTTTATCTTTCCTGAATATATATCACAGCCCGGATGGATGAAACTAGATCCGGGGTCTTCAAACTCGTTCGATCTTCACTCTAAGTACAAGTCGATCCATGTGAGAAATGTTCTGAAGTCGAACATGGAAGGACATCGCTTGATTACCGGTCAATGATGTAAACCGTTAACAAGCGCGAGAGGAATCACCAATAATGATAATGACCCTCAAGGTACTGCAATACAATTCATGTGGTGTGAATAAAGGACTTGGCGTCGAACACCACGCAAAATCTTTCGGTCGAAGGTCATTGATGTATACCTGTCGCCGGAAGTGAGAAACTTGCCATTGTGGCATGCAAGCTTCAAAGTACTGAAGGGGTTGTTCCTAGATCAACTTCTTGGATAATGAGCTGATGTCGACAAGAAGCGATCCGTCACAGGAGGGCCTTAATGAATCCCACATCATTGACATGGAACGGAGCTAATGATTTTAATGGAGGTGAAAACAATCTGTGACATATGATTCAGGGTGGCGGTCATGAAAGGATGAAGGATAATGTATGGCAGTGGATGGGACACGGTTGACTTTTTCTAAACGACTTCTCTTGAACATATGGCGACACTGATACGATGGATCGGTAGCATTACCCCAAATATGGATGGTATGGCGAGACCATGGATGTGACCAGTGAATGAAACAACCCAACCCGATTGTGGTACAGAGGAAAAGTGTCATGTTAAAGAGCGACTTGCTACCATCAAAGTTTTCTTTAGTTTCTCCCAATTTTTCCCCAGTCATTGCTGACCAATACCTCTTTATTTTTGTCAAGCTTGAGGAGGATAACATATGCTTGTTCTATAACCTGCCCTTCGGGCAAGCCCATCGCTATGTTTTAACGAGCCTAGCGATAGTGAAACTCGTTCTCGTCTAAAGACAAGTTTGTCTCTATTTAATGATTTTAATGAGTCTAATGACAAGGATAACTCGGTCCTTTTCATTTTTAGAGAGTCTGAGAAGGTACATAAAGTTAACTCCAAAAGTCCTTTTTCGTCATCTAATCCTTTAAGTCCGAAAAAGTATAAAACAATACAGAAGGGATGAGTTTTCGATAGTTTTAACGAGCCGAATAAAACAAGCGCTCGATCTTTTTGTGCAATAATCCCTCAGGTCCAAAAAGATTAAAATCTAGAGGAGGGATAGCACTTCCGGTCCCTTTAACGAGCTGGAAGGCCAAGGACTCGACAATCTTTTCATATTTTACGAGTCAGTTGAAAAGAGCTTAAAGAAGACTCGTCTTTTGAGGAACGAGTGATAAACAGGGTTAGCAGCTGATTCCAGGTACAGGTTGGAATTTTCCAATCACGGCAGTGTGACAAGGATGGCTAGGTGAAATCACTCTTCGCAGCTGTTCCTCAAAATGGGTAAACAATCATATGGAGGTGAACGATCAGCCAATGAAAAAGTGGAGGTGACGGTGCAAACACGACCAAGGCTTTAATGGCTGATGATATTACATTCACAGTGGTTATTTACCAGGATAGTTCATTTTTTAACGAGCTTAAACGCAGGTGGAAACATTTGCTCGATCTTATGTTTATTTTTTAACGAGCGTGAACTATGCGCTAAAACTGCTCGGATCTTGCGTTTATTTTTTAACGAGCATGAACTGTGTGCTAAAACTGCTCGAAATAAGTTTGCATGCCCCCAGCATAATAACGCAAATCAAGGTGCATGCCCCCCAAGCTTTATTGCATTCAACTTGGTGGTTGGAATGAAGGTTGACCTTTGAGATTTGGAAAGGAGATTGTTTCATTTTTTAATGAGGTTGACACAGTAAAAGAACTATCCTCATGACTCCTTGTTTCATTTTTTAATGAGGTTGACATGAGATTAGAACCGTCCTTGGAGTCCAAATCCATTAGATGTAGAAGGTTTCATATTCCACTGTGGCCACTTCCGCCAGATTACTTGGAGGCGGTAGGGAAAAAGTACCCATTAAAGCAGGGTCTTTTAGGAGACCTACTCCGATATTTTGGAGCGAATGATTGCTTCCATGGATCATTGGAATGCTTCCTGTAACTTGTGAACTGTTGGGGAGAAAAGTTTGTTGGTCGACGATTGTAATTCCTCCTTGGAAGGGAAATGCAATCTTCCTAAAGTAGGTCGACACAACTGCGGCCATGGCATTGATCCACGGTCTTCCTAGTAGGATGTTGTAATCAAGATTCCCATCGATGACTTCAACATCTACTTCTACTGTTTTCCCTCCTAGTTAAACTTTCAAGTTACTTAGGATACCATATGGGGTATATGTCCTTCCGTCGAATTCTTTTAATGTCGTCGGAGATCGCGACAAGGTTGGAGATCCTAAAGTTTTCCAGCAACTCATCGACATAATGCATGTAGATGCCCCCTCATCAATAATTGTTCGATGAACAGTTTTGTTGAGGGCTTTCACTTGAATAAGGAAAGCTAGTTGAGCTGGTAACTGAGGGTCATATCCTTTATGATCAAAAGCCACAAGATTGGAATCCATTGGGTCAATCCCACCTATTGCTGATAATAAAGCTTGCTCTTGGGAGAAGCAATTTTGCGGTACCTCGAGTGTCAACATAGTGGACGACGATTGGGCCAGGTCCTCTATCTGTGCTATTTTCACACAAGGATTAAATGTCGATTTGTGTACTTCTCCCTTTTGCGTCTTTATCATTGGCTCAGGAACGATGGGTGGCACAACTTCGGTCAAAGTTGTTGTCGAACTACTAGGTTGTTCATTAGCCTTGTTGTTCGACAGTTTTGGATTCCTGTAATCTTTATTCCTCGTCAAAGCATCATTTTGCTGCTTTGATATAGACAACATAAGCACTTGGGATCGGGAAGCATTTTCATTGGCAACCAGTTCGGTTCCCGGGCTTGGAAATGGATCAGTCAACACAGCTGAGGTTTTCGAACTCTTAAAGAATCTTTTAAGCTCAGCTTTGTATGGACAATCTGTTGTCCAATGATCCTCATCGCATATATGACACCGCGAAGGGGGTTTCCTTTTTCTCCTTAGGAACTTGGTTTTTGGCTTTACCAGTTCCGTCAAGCGAAGAGGAAGGAGGAGAGGAAGATGAAGTAGAAGGCTGGTGGGCAACTCTGGTCTGGTGTAACTGTTGACTCGACTGTTCAGGAATGGTGGTGTTCTGAACGACATTGGTTGAAAAGAGCCAGACTGGCAGGCCAATTGTCAGTCCTGGAAGCGACAATGTGGCCATGTGGGGCGCACCAACATCTCCCCAAGAGGAGAAGGGACTAGGATTTCCACCAAGGGGAATCCCTTGGTTGGTGTGCTCCATTTTTCAACCTAAAGATCAACGCAGGAATTAAAGGGTGATTGTTCTGTTTAAAATAAATTTTAACGACGCTTTAGACACAACTTGCTTTTTCAGTTTTAAAGAGTCGAGAAAAAGCTAAAGATGACTCTAGTCTCCTTCGATGTTTTAACGAGCCCGAAGTGACAAATGCTCGGATGGACTTTTTCCGTTATAGAGTCTAAAAAAGGCCAAAAGGAACTGCTCTGGAGTTATAGGTAGAGGGTGTGCCAAACTTTTCGCAAAACCGCAGAATACTTTTTAGGGTACGGGCGGTCGATCTTCCTGAATGCTGTGTTCAGTGCATTGCGATCAGTAGGGCGGCCGACACGGCTTCCTAAGGATAAAGGTTTTATGCCTATAGGGGTCTCCCAATATATACGCGACGGTACGTGGGAGCACAATCCGTACTAGCGCTATCGTCCCTTAGGAGGAATCACCCACCTTCCACGAGATCGACAGTCACCAGGCTTAACGACGCTGGAACACGTCTCTATCCTAGACCTCTATGTTGTGCGTTATGTTGCAAAGCGTTGTTAAGTTCATTCAATTTATTTTAGGTTGATCTTTTTAAAGTTTGCCTTTCAAGGTTCACCACGAGATGTATGATACAAATTCCTAAATGCAGTCTAAAGATGATAAGCAAGCTTTATATCTTTTCAACTTTGAAAATCCTAGCTACTAAGGGAAAAGAAAGACACCATCTTTTCTCAAAGAGCAATCAGCACACTCTAATGCACTTTTCCTAAATCCAACATGCAAACTATCAAATGCAAATGCACAATGCAGGTGTTTGTTTTCCACTTTCTTAGTATTGATGCCTACAAAGAAAGCTTTTTGTACAACTTTGAATTTGCTTTTAAATGATCAATACAAACAAGTTTACTTTTTCGAAATCAGAGAGGGTAGAAGAGATTACAACACTTAACGATTTTCGAAATGAATACTTGTTCTGACACTTAAAAGAGACAAATTCAAACCAATAAGCAAAAGTAAATGTATAATCAATCTGCAAACAACCAATGAACTCTCTTCTAAGATCACAATCAATAGATCTGAATCAAGGGCTACAGGATGACTATTTCACTCATGCAAAGGAAGACTGTAAATGATGCCACAAACACATAAAAACAATCACAGTCTTTTTGTACAAAAGGAGGCGGAATCTAAGCAGAGAAAAGGAGTTATCAGACTGGTACCTATGCTGGTTACAGGCTGCAAAAATCAGAGATCAAAACAAGGCAAAACAGAGCAGAGAACCCCGGCTGCACAAGAGCAAACTGGTTCAGCGCAACCTCAACACAGGGGTTTTGACATTCAGCGCAGGTAGCCTTCACGGGACCTGCGTTGAAATTCATAATCCCTTCACTGGGTCTGCGCTGAAGGAGAAACTCTCGTTTCCCTCAGGTTCTGGGTCACAGATTGCTATTTAATTCACTGTTTTAGGCCAAATAAAAGCAACAAGCAAGGTGTAATCAAAGGGATGCAACCCAAAGGGCTCCAATCCAGCATCTCCTTCCCAGCAAATGGAATTCAAGCGATACAAAGATTTTGACATTATGTCCTCTTTCGGAAAACTACCATTCTATCAGATTGCAACCCCATGACTTATATATTGTCGCGACAGTTGCTGGGGGGAAAATATTCAAAATGGATAGCGATCCTTCAAGAGTTCGATCTGGAATTTGTAAAATCCAAACAAAGAAAGCTTTAGTTTTCACAGAATTATTGTGCGATCTCCCATCGTCGTCCAACAATGAAACATCAGAAGAGTCAATCGTGGACGAAAGTTTGTTTCTGATATCTGCAAGCGATGAGTGGTATGGAGATATAATAATTTATCTCCAAACCCAAAAATTCAGGCCTGACACCTCTCACTCAGAACAGAAACGTATACGATACCAAGCGAAAGACTACATGATCGTCGGTGATACGCTTTACCGTCATGGTATCGATACAGTTTTGAGGAGGTGCCTCACCCATGAAGAGGCCGAAAAAGCCCTGAATGAATGTCATTCAGGCGCGTGTGGGGGGCATCAATCTGGATATGCTACAGCACAGAAAATCTTACGAGCAGGATACTTCTGGCCAACCATGTTCAAAGATTGCATAACCGCAGTCAAAAGTTGCCATGCTTGTCAAATTTTCGATAGCAAAACCAGAAGACCACCCGCACCTTTATAGCCAATAGTTGTTGTTGGGCCTTTCGCCAAATGGGGCATCGATTTCATGCAATGTAACCCCACCTCGACCGGGGGGCATGGGTATATTATAGTCGTTGTTGACTATTTTACCAAATGGGCCAAGGCGATGCCTACATTGGATAACACTGGTGAAACAGCTGCCCTTTTCTTTTTCAATCATGTAGTCGCCAGGTTCGGCGTACCACAGGCTATAGTTACATATCATGGATCACATTTTCGCAATCACATGATGGTTGAATTAGATGCCAAGCTAGGGCTATCTCACGACAGCTCTACCCCGTATTATCCACAAGCCAACGGACAAGTTGAAGCAATCAACAAGGTCCTGAAGCGTATGTTGCAAAGGATGATCGGAGTTCACAAAAGAAGGTGGCACCTAATCCTGTACTCAGCCTTGTGGGCTTACCGAACATCGATAAGGAATGCGACCGGGCTCACACCTTTCCAACTGGTGTATGGCCTAGAAGCAGTCTTGCCAATCCAGTGTGAAATCTCGTCTCTTAAACTCGCAATTGATCTCCTCCCCGGAACTTCAGAAGAAGAGGCCCGTTTCTTGAATTAATCCAATTGGATGAAACCCGTCGTGATGCCGCTTTGGCTAACGAAGCCCATAAGAAACGAGTCAAGGCGCAGTTCGACAAAAATGTCAAACCCCATGTCTTCTCAGAAGGTGACTTGGTCTTGCTTTATGACCAAGAATCCGATAAATTGGGAGCAGGTAAATTTAATTCTTTATGGATGGGCCCCTATATTGTTAAACGAGTGTTAGCAAAAGGAGCCTACGAGTTAACGGATTATGAGGGAATTCCACTGGCGCAACCCCGTAATGGGTTGTACCTCAAGCGTTACTATGCCTAAATAGTGACCAATATGCATGCACCTCGATTTGCGTTATTATGCTGGGGGCATGCAAACCTGTAATCGAGCAATTTTAGCACACAGTTCATGCTCGTTAAAAAATAAACGCAAGATTCGAGTAGTTTTAGCACAAAGTTCATGCCCGTTAAAAAATAAACGCAAGATCCGAGCAGTTTTAGCACATAGTTCATGCTCGTTAAAAAATAAACATAAGATCGAGCAAATGTTTCCACACATGTTTAAGCTCGTTAAAAAATGAACTATCCCGGTAAATAACCACTGTGAATGTAATATCATCAGCCATTAAAGCCTTGGTCGTGTTTGCACCGTCACCTCCACTTTTCATTTGGCCGATCGTTCACCCCCATATGATTGTTTACCCATTTTGAGGAACAGTTGCGAAGAGTGATTTCACCTAGCCATCCTTGTGACACTGCCGTGATTGGAAAATTCCAACCTGTACCTGGAATCAGCTGCTAACCCTGTTTATCACTCGTTCCTCAAAAGACGAGTCTTCTTTAAGCTCTTTTCAACTGACTCGTAAAATATGAAAAGATTGCCGAGTCCTTGGCCTTCCAGCTCGATAAAGTGACCGGAAGAGCTATCCCTCCTCTAGATTTTAATCTTTTTGGACCTGAGGGATTATTGCACAAAAAGATCGAGCGCTTGTTTTATTTGGCTCGTTAAAACTATCGAAAACTCATCCCTTCTGTATTGTTTTATACTTTTTCGGACTTAAGGGATTAGATGACGAAAAATGACTTTTGGAGTTAACTTTATGTACCTTTTCAGACTCTCTAAAAATGAAAAGGACCGAGTTATCTTTGTCATTATACTCGTTAAAATCATTAAATAGCGACAAACTTGTCTTTAGACGAGAATGAGTTTCCCTATCGCTAGGCTCGTTAAAACATAGTGATGGGCTTGCCCGAAGGGCAGGTTATAGAACAAGCATATGTTATCCTCCTCAAGCTTGACAAAAATAAAGAGGTACTGGTCAGCAATGACTGGGGAAAAATTGGGAGAAACTAAAGAAAACTTTGATGGTAGCAAGTCGCTCTTGACCATGACACTTTTCCTCCGTACCACAATCGGGTTGGGTTGTTTCATTCACTGGTCACATCCATGGTCTCGCCATACCATCCATATTTGGGGTAATGCTACCAATCCATCGCATCAGTGTCGCCATATGTTCAAGAGAAGTCGTTCAGAAAAAGTCAACCATGTCCCATCCACTACCATACATTATCCTTCATCCTTTCATGACCGCCACCCTGAATCATATGTCACAGATCGTTTTCACCTCCATTAAAATCATTAGCTCTGTTCCGTGTCACTGATGTGGGATTCATCAAGGCCCTCCTTTGACGGGTCGCTTCTTGTCGACATCAGCTCATTATCCAAGAAGTTGATCTAGGAACAACCCCTTCAGTACTTTGAAGCTTGCATGCCACAATGGCAAGTTTCTCACTTCCGGCGACAGGTATACATCAATGACCTTCGACCGAAAGATTTTGCGTGGTGTTCGACGCCAAGTCCTTTATTCACACCACGTGAATTGTACTGCAGTACCTTGAGGGTCATTATCATTATCGGTGATTCCTCTCGCGCTTGTTAACGGTTTACATCATTGACCGGTAATCAAGTGATGTCCTTCCATGTTCGACTTCAGAACATTTCTCACATGGATCGACTTGTACTTAGAGTGAAGATCGAACGAGTTTGAAGACCCCAGATCTAGTTTCATCCATCCGGGCTGTGATATATATTCAGGAAAGATAAAGACATTGACATGTACATCATTGTAGCAGATAATCATCCTACTCAAAGGATGATAATTTCATCAAAATTATCAGTCTACCATCAGACGATTTCCTGTTCTATGTACAGAAAAATGAATTTATAAAGCTGAGCATGGGAATGCCCGCCTCAGCTAGATCATGAAAGCAGTATGAAAAATAATGTATTGTATTGTATCTTATTACATGTCTCCTCCCAGCATTGGATGAACTTCGGATCCCCCTGATAAAGCATTTCGCCCGATAAACAGCCTCATACTTTAGGGGGCAACTGTTATAGACATTTTTGTGCCTTACAGCATTGAGCATGAAATTTCCATAATCTAAGGGATCCAAAGTCCCTAAACATGTTGTTCCTACCCCTAGAGGAACCAGGCTAACAAACCACAACAATTCACAGAAGTTCTCCACCAGAAACTGCTCAAAAACAAGTCTATTCAGGATCATTTCAGTGGCTACACTAGCTGTTTGCGCTGAATGTCAAAGCCAACACTGGCTACCTGTGTTGAATGTCAACTGGAACACTAGCTACCTGCGCTGAACGAGAATGGACAAGTGGCAGGCTCATTTCTCAAGGTGTCAAAACCCAGGAAGCTTCCAAAATGACACTTGCCTCAGGGAATTCGAGTGGTGATGAGTAAGAGGTTCCAAATCTCCAATTGGAAGCAAGAACCTCCAAGTGGACTCAAGAACTGACAGAGGGAGAGGACACTAGTCAGATCTCAAGCTGACTCATCCTCTCTCCAAACATCTATATATGGATCTCTCCTCCATGAGATCTGGAGGCTGGAATTTTGTTATTGCAAAGAATTGCTGTTGGTTTGAGACTGGAATCATTGGGTGCTTAATGCTTTGAAGGGGCTGAAGATAGGAATTCCATTTGCTGGGAAGGAGATGCTGGATTGGAGCCCTCTGGGTTGTATCCCTTCCTGAACCTTGTTATTCATCAATAAAGCTATCTGGTTTCTCCTATATGCTGATGTATTTTGATGTATGAATGTATTAGTGTATTTGGTTTATTTCTAATCCTAAACTAGTTATGAATGTGAACATCTGTCTTTGTGTAGTGTTCTTCTCTTGTCTCAAGTAGCTGTTCTCTTGTCGCAAGTAGCTGTTCTCTTGTGATCTTGCAGGAAGTTGAAGCTGGATAAGCAAGAAGGCAAGTAGCTGTGAACACCCAAAGAGAAGAGAGACCGGATCGAGGGACAAACGACAGACACCGGTAAGTCTATTGATCTCTCTTCTTTCACATTTCATAAAGGAAGAAACCAGTGTAGCTGTACTCGTTTGTTGCTAAGGCACTGTCACACCTTAGGTGGATAGGATCGTCCTGCATAGGCACTTTTCCCCAGCGGAGTCGCCAATTTGTTCTGGGGAAAAATGCCTATGCAGGACGATCCTATCCACCTAAGGTGTGACAGTGCCTTAGCAACAAACGAGTACAGCTATTCTGGTTTCTTCCTTTATGAAATGTGAAAGAAGAGAGATCAATAGACTTACCGATGTCTTCCGTTTGTCCCTCGATCCGGTCTCTCTTCCCTTTGGGTGTTCACAGCTACTTGCCTTCTTGCTTGTCCAGCTTCAACGGGTTCCTGCAAGATCACAAGAGAACAGCTACTTGAGACAAGAGAAGAACACTACACAAAGACAGATGTTCACATTCATAACTAGTGTAGGATTAGAAATAAACCAAATACACTAATACATTCATACATCAAAATACGTCAGCATATAGGAGAAACCAAGATAGCTTTATTGATGAATAACAAGGTTCAGGAAGAGATACAACCCAAAGGGCTCCAATCCAGCATCTCCTTCCTAGCAAATGGAATTCCTATCTTCAGCCCCTTCAAAGCATTAAGCACCCAATGATTCCAGTCTCAAACCAACAGCAATTCTTTGCAATAACAAAACTCCAGCCTCTAGATCTCATGGAGGAGAGATCCATATATAGATGTTTGGAGAGAGGATGAGTCAGCTTGAGATCTGACTAGTGTCCTCTCCCTCTGTTAGTTCTTGAGTCCACTTGGAGGTTCTTGCTTCCACTTGGAGATTTGGAACCTCTTACTCATCACCAGTCGAATTCCCTGAGGCAAGTGTCATTTTGGAAGCTTCCTGGGTTTTGACACCTTGAGAAATGAGCCTGCCACTTGTCCACTCTCGTTCAGCATAGGTAACCTTTGTTCCAGTTGACATTCAACGTAGGTAGCCAGTGTTGGCTTTGACATTCAGCGCAAACAGCTAGTGTAGCCACTGAAATGATCCTGAATTGACTTGTTTTTGAGCAGTTTCAGGTGGAGAACTTCTGTGAATTGTTGTGGTTTGTTAGCCTTGTTCCTCTAGGGGTAGGAACAACATGTTTAGGGACTTTTGATCCCTTAGATTATGGACATTTCATGCTCAATGTTGTAAGGCACAAAAATGTCTATAACAGGATGGATTAAGGGTAAACTATGGTTTAGTTAAGAAATCATTTTGCATGAGATTTATAAATGGGGAATTAAACCATTTCAAATGAAGATGGACTCAGCAGAGATTCTGAAATTCCTGTGGTAAAACAGACATATGCATTCTATATGCATATTGTGAGTTTTGTAGGTTTTCCTTGCATCATAGTGGTATCGGAGCAAAAAGCATGAGATAAGATGAGAGTAAGTGATACTCTTAAGATGACATTGCAGAAGCATAAAGAAAACACAGTGATGTTTGTTTTCTTGAGGAACATGGAGATTCACTGAAATGTGAAGAGTGGATGGAGACTTCTTGTGAAATCATACACGTATTGTTTATTTAGCTCTAGTTTGAGTTTTGTAGGTTAAAGACAGAGTAAATATTGATAGAATTAGATAGACAAGGAAAGATGATATGTTCTAAAGAAAAAAGTGAATGAAAAACGAGATGAACAAGTGGCAGTGAACCTAAAGAATCCAACTAAACTTTGGAAAAAGAGGATAAGAGTGTTCTCAGAAGGAAGTTGAGAGAAGCATTTTAAGGTGGCCATAGGAATTTGGAAACAACAAGCTTTTGAAAGCTTTGGAATAATCTTTGGTTTGAATAACATTGATACACAGGTGACAACAAAGGAAGGTGAGAATATTGCAACAACCTAGAGCAAGGAGTGCTCAATTGATTCCAAAGGAAAGAACCAGAGAAATGCTAAAACACTAATCTCAGAGGAGGGAAGCTTAGTGAAGCATATGTAGCAAGAAGGAGACTTGTTACTGCAAAGGTATTGTTGCAGCTCACAAAGTCAATTCCACAAAGGAGGTGGGTAGAATTGCTAAGGGATGAAGAAAGCTAGTAAGAGTTTTTGAGTGAAAGAAGAGGTGGTAAGAACCTATTATTTCATTTTTTATTAAAGTACAAGAGGATAGTTGTGTTCTTAAAAAGTGCAGATGAGTTAAAGCCTAGAAGGAGCAGAGAGAAGTGCTCAAAGAGGTTCCAGAAAACAGGGAACCAAGTGCTTGCCAAAAGACCATGTATAGAGGAAAGCTTGGTGAGGTAAGTGGCAGTAGGGAGGACTTGTTGTTGCAGAGGATTTAATGCAGCTCATAGTAAGTGAGTGAGGAAATCATGAAGATAGAGAAGAAGATTACTACTGATAGTCATAATAGAGATAACAAAGGTTCTGCGGAAGACCACAGCAGAAAAAAAGTGAAGACGGAGGATGCCAAGGCAAATGGAAAAAGGATGAGTCAAGAAGAAATTGACAAAGAGATTATTGAGATGATAGAAAAACTCAATGTATTAATGATGATACTTGAGGAAAGCCAAAGACTAGGTTGGGTCTTGAAGAAAAATCCAGTGAAGTGTCATAAGTTACAGAGAAGGCTACGACAGAGGCAAGTGAAGAGCCTCGTGGAAGAACTTAGAGAGGCTGAGTCAGAAATGGAAGTGTCCATTTGTGAACCAGAGCAAGGTGAAGTTCAGGGTAAAGATGAAGACTTGAAGACTGAAACTTCAAGTGATATCGAAGGGTCACATGATTTTAAATCTAATAATTTGGGTATGTTTGCAAGTGAAGCATGTGAAGAACGACAATTTGTTGATATTGTAGTAAAGAAAGAGGAAGAATACAGGCAGAATCTAAATTTTGTACTGAAAGGAGATGAGATAGATAGGTCTCATGAAAATACTTGTACACAGTTGGGAAAAGGTTTTATTTTTCAACATATTGCAAGGACTGAAAGCAGAGGAAGTTGGACTCATGAGGATGGCCAAAAGCAAGAAGAAGTAGAGAAGGATATCAAGCAATCAAGTGAAGGACTTGATGAGATTAAAGGGCAGACCATTGAAATATTTATGAGTCATGTAAAGAACTTGGAACAGTAGGAGGACATGGTGATTGAATCATCAAATGATGTCATGAGGTCTTGTGGTTTTACAACTGACAAGTTGTGTGTGAATGCAGGTATTGCAGAAGACAAACCATTTTATGGAACTATCTTGAATGAAGCTAAAAGTTTCCAAGTAAGGTATGATGATGACTATCTTTCAAATGAAGATAAAGTTGAGTTATTACATTAGATGGATTTCATAAATTCCTTTCTTAGTGGAGGAAATATTTTTAGTGGAGATGAGACAGTTATGTCTTATGATAAGGAATTTGTTATTGATGAGGAAAAAGAGCAATTGATTTTCTTAAATGGTCAAAGGGAGAGTGATGGACAAACATCTAAAACTATCATAGAAATGAAGGATTAGAATGAAGAAATAGTGCCAACAAGAAGTTATACTTGTGACAAAGAAGAAGATAGTGAAGATTGTACAGAGATTTTTGGGAGAAATTCCAAGTGAGATGGAAAATTTATGGCATGAGTTAAGTCTTTTGGAGGAAAGGCTAGAAAACGAAAAAGTGAGTGTTCAGGTTGTAAAATCAAAACTGAATGAGAATGAAGAAGTTCACTACAGTGGACAAGGACAGGAATACATCTTTAAAATAGATGGCGTGGAGGAGAGACTAACTGACAGTATCGCAAATTCTGTTGAGAATTCAAATTAGCATACTGATGTGCTAATAGAGGAGGAGAAATTAGAGTAGCATACTAATGTGTTGCCAAAGGAAGAAAAGGCATAGAAGCCTTATAATTTTTATTTTAATAATTTTTTGGTGAGTGCAGGTTTAGTTGCAGATGTTGGAGGAAATTTGGCACAAATGAGCAGCCAAGTAAAGATGGAAGAAAACGATTATGTGGAAAAGTTTAATCCATGGAATGGAGATGTTAAATTGCTGGAAAAAATGCTAGAAATATAGGACTTAATGCAGAAAGAGATAATCATGAAAGAGGGTAAGGATGAAAGGGTGGTAGTAAGAATCTGAAAACTTCAAAGAGATGATAATAAACAACAGTTTGAAGAGTTAGTGGACAACATCAACAACCTGAAGTAGGGAGAGATAGGTAGCAGTAAATGGTAGAATATGGATCAGCCCAAGGATATGTTAGAGATGGAGATTGGAGAGTTATGGAAAATAATGATGAATCAGTCCACATGGAGGAGATTGACAGGAACAGGAAGAATGATCAATTAGAACTTTAAACTGATTGACAAGGAGAGGAAGATGAAACAAAAGACAACTAACATACCATAATAGCAAAGGTGCAGAGCATTTAGACAACTACAAACTAAAGTCTGGGACCCTAGAGGTTTTTCTATCAACATATGAAGACACATGATGAGGAGATCATGAATGTTTTCTACTTTGGGAGTCTGATGTAGGAGCATTTCCTCAGAAACATCATTGTATTTTTGTAGACATAGGGGGTCTTGTATTTTCAAGGAAGTTCGATTCCTATGTATGTAATTATTAATGTTTTGAGCGGTTAAAGTAGGAATTAATTACATAAGTGTGAGGATATTTGTAAATGCTCTCGAATGTAGGAGAACATGAGTGATTAATGATGATGAGAGAGTTGGAAATCACTTTTAACTCTTATAGGTCTCATGATTCGAGGAACTAGAGAGGATTCTTAGGGATAACTGGAGTTAAAAGTCGACTTAGAGGATATTCAGGAGTTAGTTCAACAGATTAAGGATCTGAACCAGAATTAGTTCAACAAAACCTTTTGTATAAATGTAAGCCTAAAAGAGAGAGTCAGTCAATAGTTAGAGAAGTAGTTAGTGGGTCAGTCAGTTAGATTGTAAGCCTACAAGCAAGAGAAGAAAGGCCACTGATATAGAAGATCAGGCTGAGAAGGAATTCTTTGTGTAAATATTTATTTATTACTAAGAACAACTCAATTCTGAGTTGATGTGCATGTATGGAGTAATTTAATCTGTGTGTGAACAACAGGGTAGTTCTATGTAACAAAAGTTGCATGTGCAGAATCAGAGGAGAAATATAGAGAAGAGTACAAAGTGGTGTATCGGCTTTACACGCATTGATAGTATAGAAGGAAGCTTTATCGTTACAGTGAAGGTGAAGGAAGCGCTAATGCATGAGTGGAGTTAAGTTTAGGAGAAAGTTACGGTGGAACAATGAAAGACCAGAATCCTGAAGAAACCCGATACCATGGAGGAACACTGAAGAAAGGGCCTCAACGCAAGGTCATAAGAAAAGGATGCAGACCATCAGATCATCTAAGATCAACGAATATAAATGGTCAAAAATACTAGCGAGAGTAGGAGAGAGCGGAAGTCCTTGAACCTGGTTGAAGTGCCGCAATAAACCCTAACCGTCGATCTTATTTCCAAAGGCTGACGTCACAAGTAACTACGGGGGTTCAACCGATTGTAACCCACATTCTAGTTGAAGGGCCACAGACTATAGGATTTAAAGGCCTCTATTATCCAATGGATATCGGGTGTTAAAGAAATCAGAGGTTAAGTCTAAGTGTGGACCCGAAGTTTTATAGACCAAGGTTTATGAACCATATAAGCTCCATGAAGCCGGTAAGTGTCATGCAAGTTCCGAATGTGACATTATTGAGGACCGTCGGATCAAGAACCAGATCGATAGCGAAGATGTAATTGCAAATCAAATTCAGTAAAAGAGTGTGGGTCTATAATAAACCCAGATTTGCGATATTGTGATAAACCCATATTTGTGATGTTGTGATGGACTATGGACCATCAGATCAAAGGGTTGATCAAATGGTGCAAGTTAACTCTCATATTTCGCAATAATCAAGTGTTGGCAGATTGTGAAAATTGCAATATGTGTTGATCTGAGAATGCGATGGAGCATGGACTGTTGGATCGTGAAGTTGATCAACGATGGAGATTTAAGAACAGTGGAAAGGCTTGGGAAAGAGAAAACCTGAGAAGGTAATGGACGAGGTTTTATTATGATTAGAGTCTGGGTTGTTAATCACATATCGGATGTGATAAAGAGTCATGTGTTTGTGGTTCCATGAGATTGCGATTGCGATTGCAATAAAGGGAGGCCTCAAGAAATGTGCAAAGGCTGAAGGAAAGAGAAAATGTTTGTTTACGCATGTTTCATGTGTATTTCTATTATAAAAGGATTATGATAGAAATAGCACTGATAGAAGGTTTTTATGGGTAAGTCAATGTGTAAGCAAAGGTTAACAGTGGGGTTTGGTTATATATGTGCGGGCTTAAGGGTTCATTAAAAGTTTAATGAAGGGAGAGTATAGAGTCCCGATGGAAAGGATGGATTAAGGGTAGACTGTGGTTTAGTTAAGAAATCATTCTGCATGAGATTTATAAATGGGGCCTTAAACCATTTCAAATGAAGATGGACTCAGCAGGGAGTCTGAAATTCCTGGGGTAAAACAGACATTTGCATTCTATATGCATATTGTTAGGTTTGTAGGTTTTCCCTGCATCATACATGAATCGTGGCATGGACGCAGCCATCCAGAGAATGATCATGTGAATGGATCCAAGCATGGGCGCAACCATTTTTCAAAGAGGATCATAATGAAAGCAAGATATGGTTGCAACCATCAAAAATGAGAAGGATCACATATGATAACTCCTGGTATGGTCACAACTATCCATCTAAATGAGACATGTATATCAACATAGCCATGTCACATCACTTCACAACCTGGACTTGTGTGAGCTGAGTCCAGGGTCTTGTGCTCTAACATGACCCAATCAAAGTACAAATTCTAACATGCGAATAGATGTGTTGATGTCGAAAATACTGTAAAGTTGCTTGATTAGCAGTCAATGATGTAAATTGTTAACAAGCGCGAGAAAAACCACCAATAATGACAATGTTCCTCAAGGTACTAGCAACACAATCCATGGAATGTGAATAGAGGAACTAAAGTCAAAGACCCATGAAATCACTCAATCAAAAGCCAACAATATGGACTGGTTGTCAAGTGTACAGAACTTACCATTAGGTCATGCAAGCTCTAGGGTATTGGAAGGTAGTCTCTCGGTAAAATTCCCAGTTAATGAGCTGAAGTTGATGGGAAATGACCGTGTCAAAGGAGGGCCATAATGTTTCCCACATCATCGACATGAGACGAAATGATGCAAAATGATTGTGGATGATACAGAGAATTAGAGGTAAGTGTAACTACTGAAGGACAACTCTTGAAGATATTGACGACATGACTGGAAGTTTGGTAGCTTTTGGATCCATAGGATAGGTGGTCATGACGATGTGGTAGAGATCAAATGGAAGGAAAAAATGAATTGCCCAACCCAGGAAGGTTAACGATACAAAGGAGGATATCCCAACCCGACATGAAGTAGAAAGTGTCATGTTCAAGAGCGGGCAACCGACACAACTGATTGGATTTCCAAATTTCCCCACCATTTCTGGCAGGTACCCCAATTATTTTTTAATCACAAGCTTGAAGGGGATAGCATATGCTTGCACTATAAGTTCATATTTCAGACAAATCCAACCTATTAAGTTTAACAAGCCCTAGGAAGGAGAATCTCATGGTCATCATGGTGATGAATCTAATGTCATTTAACCTTTTAACGAGTCCCACAAAGGTGTAACTTGGTATATTTTTCATGATTAGAGAGTTTGAAAAAGACACATAAAATAAAACTCCACATGGTCCCTTTTCATACATTTGTGTCTCTCATGCCCAAAAAGGTAGAAAACGATACTTGAGAGAACCTCTTGACCATTTCAGTTAAGGAGTACCTTTTTCGTAAATAGTGCTTCCCAGCTCAAAAAAGGGGTAAACTTATACTAGGTACACGACGTTTCACATCTGTTAACAAGTTCGAAATGAAAAGGGCCTGACCATCTTTTCACTTTTAAAGGGTCAGAAAAGTGCTTGAAACCATACCCCCATTTTATTCTCTTTTACGAGTCAAAAGGAAAAAAATACTCGTAAATATTTTCATATGAGCTTAACGAGTCAAGAAAAGAGTTGAAACGTGACTCGTCATCATCGTCGAACATCCATCATGTGTCATTCCGAAAAATGGTAAAGTGTATTATCTAGTCCCTAAGGCAAAATAAGTTAACATATTTACAAAAACCTGATATTTTCATGAAAGAATGAATAAAATGGAGAAAATTAAATATATTTTTATCATTTACCATTTTACCTTACTATCAAGACTTTTACTCACTTTTTCCCTAATTGTTCCGGAGCAGATTGCGGGAGATCCAGGAGGTAATTTGTTGAGCCACCGGTTACAAGTAAGAGCCAAAGCCCTGAGTTCCATTTTCATGTCCTTTATTCCTATTTTTAACCATTTTTAGGTTTTTTGAGGGAGGTTTTGTAAAAAAAAAATCGCCCTCGGTTGGTGTGACTTTTAGGCACAGAATCCCACCGGTTGAGGATGGTTAACAAAGCCTTTCATGCTGTCAGTGCAACTGTTTTTAGAACAAGCACGTCGATGCCATGAATAGGAAAAAACCCTATTTCCTCACAAAATCATTGTTAAAACTTGAATTTTATGGGCCAAGCATGGTTGTTGACTCAAATTAATGGCTTTTGTAGGAAAGAATCACTGAAAATGGTGGATTGGAAAGAATGCAAACATGAGGATGCGGACACCCAGGCACTAAATGATCCAAATTGCCTGGAATATTTGAGGGCTTATGGGATCCTCAAATTATTTCTCACGCGAGTGATGCAGGCCCAACCGAAGTTGCTTCGGCACCTGATTATTATTTGGGACATAAATTGGGAAATATTTGTCATTGGTGACCAGGATCTAGAGTTGGAAACTTCAAATGTATATTTCATCACTGGACTGTCCCAAAGAGGGGAACCAGTCAACTTGTACAGGTCACGACCGATTGGTGCAAGAATATCCTCATTGCTTGCTGAACATTACCCTAAGGCCCTAAAACCTAAGAGTGGAAAGATTGAGATTTCCACTGTTTAGGATCTGACATTGAGAGTGCTTCTATTGACCATCAACAGAGTGGCAGGTTCCCAGGCTGTACAAGAGACCAACAAGTCAAAGTTCATGTATGTTATCGATTTTACAACACCTACGATCTTCAACTAGGTAAATGCCATGAAGATCAACATAAAGCGCGAACTGAACAAATCTAAGGCAGGGAATCTGTAGCAATTTTGCTTCGAATCTGTGCTCGTGACCTTTTTCTTGGAACGGGTGCCGCTATTCCACTATCAACTGACTGAGGTGGATCCTCCCATGCCACATGATCCGCGGATGGCCCGCTGGAGTTATTTGATGCCTAGGATCACTGGGGGTCAGCACATGTCGTACAGACCTGCATTCCTGTGATGGCTATGATGACAGAAGATCGTCATGGAGGACTGGCCATATAGTGGCACTGACTTCTGTGGAGTTCTAGACATGCCCTTACCAGATGAAGAGGATTTTAATGATGAAGGTAAAAAATCAATTTTTTAATTTTTAGATTTTTTAATTATTTTTGGTATATATGTGCTTATAACATTTCTCTTGCTAATGTAGACGTTGGACCAGAGAAGCCTACTGGGATGTCCCCAATTTCTAGGCACGCCCCCTGCCTGATTGATGTTGTCACTCCTTATCAAGAGGGGAGTGACAACGAGGAGGAAATTGTGAGGAACCTTGAGGGGTTGACTCGTGGTATCTCGAAGTATGCTCAGGTAGGAGACACTCCTCGCCAGTACCAGAGAAACACGGTGGGAGTCTCGGATCAGATCCATCGATTGTTGACTCGTGTTGCACGAGATGTATCATGCTACCATGATCACCATGTTGATTAGTTCCTAGGTCCAGCACTTACATTTTTTGAAGCCTACATGCCACGGATATATGAGGCATGTGAGTCGCCGATGTTATTTTGGACACACATATTATTTTTTGGGGTTTTGATGTATAAAACGTTATCCTCATATCTATATCTATATCTATATCTATATATATATATATATATATATATATATATATATATATATATATATATATATATATATGTTGTATTTCCTTGATTACTATGGTACAAATGGTTCGTTTTATCTTTTAACATGTTTCGTAAATGTCTATCCAACACATAATTAGCTAATGCATCTATCAATGTATTCATGTGCCTAGGAATGTGATGATATGTAATGTAATCAAAATGTCTTTCCAGTAGACAAATACAGAGATACATTGTCAATATTTGACGGTTTTTGATGGAATATCGCCTATTGAGTTGAAGGATGACAAGTTGTGAATCCAGGTTGACAATTAACTCTCTAATGTCAAGGGAAATGGCTTCTAACAACAGTTCAATGACCGCACTATATTCAACAATGTTTTTAGTTGTACAACCTGAACAGATACCTTGAAGGTCAATCAAATCACCGTTAGGGTGATAAATATCCCACGCCGCAGATGATAGGTTCCAAGTACTACGGAAAGCACCATCAACAAAACCGATGCGAGGAGTCATAGGCATCTGCAAAGCAAGAAAAGCATAGCAAACTAGAAAGTTGTTTGAAAACTAACACACCAAAGCACAGTGCACAAAAATTAATGACACACTAATGTACACAAGTAACCATGAAAGATGAGCTAATCATAGCACTTCTTGAGGTAAAGCCCATTTCAGGGCTTACCTAGAGGATTTCCTTCATAATAAATAATCACATAAGCTGCTTTATGAAAAACACATTTCACAATGTAGGGACCATGTCACATGGGATTGAACTTGCGTTCCCCCAACTTATCATTAGCTTGGTCGTATAATAAGACCAAATCACCCGTAGAGAATGCGCGAGGGGAGACCGACTGATCAAAATGGGACTTGACCCATTTCTTTTATGCTTCGATGACCAAGGCAACGAGACGACGAGTCTCATCCAATCGTTATAAATATAAGAGGCATTCCTCCTAAGGTGATGTTTCGGGGAGGATATGAACAACTAACTTGAGTAAATGAATCTCGCATTCGATTGACAATGTTGCTTCTAGACCATAGACTAGCTGGAATGGTGTGAAACTATTTAGGTATTTGGTCAAGGTTCGATAATCCCACAGAGATCAAAAGAGCATGAGATGACAATTTGACTTGTGCATCCCAACATTACGCTGAAGCATTGTAACCAAAACCTTGTTCACGATGTCAACTTGGTTGTTCGCCTGAGGGTAATATGGGGTCGAGCCATCGTGTCACAAGCCCAATGCGGATGTCAGCTCAGCCATCATGTAATCTCTAAAATGGGAGCCATGGTCTATGACAATGGCTTGAGGTACACTGAACCTGGAAATAACATGGTTGAAAAGGAATTGAGTTATCATCTTACCGTCTATTGAGTATGTAGGCATCGCTTCGGCCCATTTGGTGAAATAATCCACAGAAACGATAATATAGCCATGCCCCTCGGTCGAATGAGGGTTACATGTCATATAATCGATGCCCCATTTGGAAAAAGGACCAATGGTAATGAAAGGGTGTAGGTGAGCGGGTGCGGCATGCATCTTGCATTAGTAAATTTGGCATTCATGGCACTTGTGAACAACAAGGATGCAATCCTTAAAAATAGATGGCTAGAAATAACCAACGTGAAGGATTTTTTGAATGGTAGCTTAACCAGACATATGACCACCACATGCTCTGGAGTGGCAATCATTGAGAACTTTTTTAGCTTCCTCGATCATAAGGCATCAGCGAAGAACTGAATCGACACCGACACGGTATAAATTATCGCCAAGAATATGCTAGGGTTGGGAGTGATGCCAAATCCTTCTACGATCATCCTTAGTCAACGCAGACCGGAACGTGGAGGTCTGGAGATACACAATGATATCACCGTACCATGGATCAATGGTGCTAATCAGGGAGAGAGTCTCATCCATAATCTATTCATCTGCACCAGCAGGGAGAGACTTAGAGGGAAGGGAACAAATCAATTTGGCGAAAACGAGTGACTTCTTAAATTTGGCAGTAGTAAATACCAATTCAAATTCACGATCCATTTAGAATATCTTCCCCTAGCAACTGATGAGTTAGGATATAGGTCATGGGGTTGCATTTGGAAATCCCTGTAGTCGTGCACAAAAGGATGTAGTGCCAAAAGTGTTGAATAGCCTGGACAACAGCCAAAGCCAACTTCTTGACATGTGCGTAACGTGTTTCAGTGTCAAAGAGATTATTACTAAGGTAGTAGATAACATGTTCATTTCCTTCATTATTGTCTTGGACCAAGACCATAGCAATGGTGTTAGGGGTTGTGACTAAGTAAAGGAAGTAATCTCCACAATAATCCGGAGGGTGCAACAGAGGAGCATTTATGAGTACGGCCTTGAGATCATCAAAATAGTTTTGGGTCACCTCATCCCATACAAAGGGTGTTCCTTGTTTTAGCAATCGGGTAAATCCTGTAGCTAGCCCAACATAATTGGGTATAAAAAATTGGAGAAAATTTTCCTTTCCTTACAGGCTCTGGAGTTGGTGCAATGAAGATGGAGGGGGTAAATTTACAATGGCCTTGACTTTCAACGGATCAAGGCGAAAACCGTCCTTAGAAACAATGAAGCTGAGGAATCGTCCAGATTCTATGTAGAAAACACATTTATGCGGGTTTAACCAAATGTTATAGTGTCTACATCATAGAAAAATATACCGAAGATGGTCCAGGTGATCTTGGCACTTACGAGAATGAGCGGGAAGGTCATCCAAGTAAGGCTAGACAATGTTGTGGATATCATGAAATGCATAGGACATTGCTCGCTGAAATGTAGCCCCAACATTTTTGAGGCCGAAGGGGAGCTTTTTGTATGTGAATGTACCCCATGGATAGATAAAATCCATATGTTCTTGATCGGCCAATGCAATTTCATCTGGTTGTAACCAAAAAAACCATACATAAAGGAAAATATGTCTCTTCCAGCACATTCATCAATGATTTGATCAATGAAGGGAGTAGGATTGTTATCTCTATGACAAGCATGATTGAGATCTCGATAATCAACACAAACGCAGATCATGCCTTATTTTTTAGTCACCGGGACAATATTGGACACCCAATCTATAAGAGGGATGAGATAGATGAGCCCAGCTTTGAGAATTTTTTCAACTTCACCCTTGATAGCGGCGACCTTCCTAGGGTGCACTGGGCGGAGCCATTGGTGAATGGGCTTCACATGCGTATAAGTTGGTATTTCATACACTACAATACTAGGATCAATGCCGAGCATTTCTTTGTAGGACCAGAGAAACACATCACAAAATTCCTGAAATAGAAGAGTATAAGTATTGATCTCATCAAGAAAACAAGATACCCCGATATGGACATGCTCAATGATACTAGTCTTGATAGAAATATCAATCGGCATCGTTTGGGTAATATTACCCAAATTTGCTTCCAACCATACTTCATGAGTCATGATCAGTGGTAGAAGTGGGAGGGATGGAAATGAAGAAGAGGACTCTTCAAAAGTAGTAGACATGACCGCCGGATGAGGTAGGAACGAGGAGTGATGATGAGTATCAATCCAAGGTGGTTCCTTGAGAGACATGACTTCCATGATACCTTCATCAACAAGGAAGGTCTCGGCTAAGGGATAAGGTGATTCCAAAGTGCCAAGCCACAGGGATTGAGAGTACATATCGAGAGAGGTCTTCGAAACAGAAAAATAAGAGGATGCAGAAATTGAAGCCAAAATAGTTTCCACGTAATTGACTTCAGTGGGACTAAGTGGCATGACCTCGCCCTAGGTATCAACAATATCTAGTGAAGGTATGACCCAAGGATCAGATCTAACCGATACCATGTTGAAAGAGGAGACATGAGGAGGTGGGAGTATAAAAATTCCCATTAAAACAAAATATTTTAAAGGACCTGCCCCCACTCTCATAGGCAGAACCAGCGTGCTTGACATAGAAAACAATGCCATCTGAGGAGGAATAGGTACAGAAATACAACTGGTCGACAAAAACAATCTTCCCTTGATGGGCAAAATGAATCAAGAAAAATTGGGAGGAAGCTACAGCATGCATAGCATGGGTCCAGCTCCAGCCGAGTAGAAGAATGTAATTATGATTGGTGTCAACAATCTCTACCTTGACTTGCACTGTCTTACCTTCCAGAGTAATAACAAGGTTAGGTAAGACATTGAAGGGTCTCAAATCGTGCCCATTGAAACCTTCCAAAGTGTTTGGAGATTGGTTCAAAGTAAGAGAACCAATAGCCTTCCAGCATGTAGTTGAGATGATGCGGGTAGAAGCACCGTCATCAATGATAGTCCTATGGATGGTCTTCTGATTGATGATTACCTGAATGAGAAAGGCAATCTGATGAGGGAGGTGTCGAACATGGTTCTCTAGATAAAAACATATCAAATTGGAATCAGTGGGATTGATACCCTCGATAGCTGACAACAAAGATTTCTACCGTGACGGGCAGCTTTGGAGCACCTCAAGAGCTGACATAGTTGACGGCGCCTGAGCCAAATCCTTAAAAATATTATAGTGTTGAGCGGCTCGGGTGTTAGGATGGTACCAGGATTTTTGTAGCACACCTTGAGAGGGTGGCCATATAACAGAATCAGGTTTAGGGCACTCGTTATGAAGAGGGCAAGAACTTGGGGTAGAGGAAGAAGGGGTGGCTTCTTTCTCTTTCCCAGTTGTTGGAGAAGGAGTTTGATAATGTTTTGATCTAGTAGCCACATTAATAGGCGTAGTCATCATGAACACTTGAGATCCTAAGGAAGCAGATGATTGGGGTTGATCTACCATTTGGGTCTGCTGAGATGGAAATGGCTCTTTGAGGATAGCGGGGATCTCTTTGAGGAAGCAACTAACATATGATCATCGGGGACAATCCTTAGAGTAGTGATCTTCCTTGCAAATGAGGCAGGAATACTTAGTTTTCTGTTGTGAAGATTCACTAGCAGACGATTTGGGAGGACCCCATTTCGGGGCATCGACCTTACCCTTGCCTTGGCTTTTCTTCTTACCTTTTAAGGATTTGTCCGCAGTGGTAGACTGGACAACGTGGACCTCTAAGGTTTTACCAGGGATAGTTGGATTCTAAGAAGAACTATTAGGAACAAAATTTGAGACCAACTTCTGTTTGTAAGAAGATTTAGCATGTGTCTGGGATACTGAACCAATAACTCCATCAACAGGAGGTATAACTTACGACTGTGATGATCTGGGATCGGATGATGGCTACGGAGCATCAGGTAATAAATCATACAAAGTGCCAAGCTGAGAGTAAACTAGATCTAAGTACTAGGCACTAGCAATGGATTTCTCTTTAGTAATGCATCCACCCATAGCTATATCATGAGAAATAAGGGCCACAAATGATTTAGTGAACCATTCAGTGAGAAACTAATTAGCAATCTCAAATTTGATTAGGCGACATCTACATCTCCATTCATGGATGTGATCAGAGATGTGTGTCGCAATATCTTTCTTAAGCGATGTGAGCAAATAGGTGCCAGTTTCGTAATGAACTAAAAACTGAAAATGCACGAGGAAATCCATGGCTAAAGAGTTAAAGTCATGGTAAGTACTTCGAGGAAGCTCGATGTCCACTTGGCTATAGCGCCTGTGAGGGTTCATTGGAAAATACGAAGATGAATGGAATCGTCAACATAGGAGTTAAACGAGCAACAGAGGTGATATGTCATCACATGGGCTTGAGGATCTTATTTTTCTTTCCCATCAAACTTTGGAAAATCGCTTAGTATCTTAGATGGAACCAGAGGCCAGTATGGAGAATTAAGGATTGGATAATTCGTAAGGCGAGATAGATCTGGAAACTCGAGTGTGGCTAAGAATGGCAATTGGGTGTTAAAAGGCGTAGGAGGCCAATAAGCGGGTCTGAACAGAGGAGCCCATCCCTGCTGGTAAGGGTTTTATCCCCATAGTGGTGGATTTTGTCCATATGGCATCTAATGTTGCCCCCATTGTGGGTTACCTTGACCATAGGGAGGATTTTGACCTTGAATACCTTGGAATTGTCTGACCATAGGTTGTTGATAGGAAATGTACATGTTAAAAGGTTGTTGAGCCTGTTGACCTTGGACATATAGATATTGGACCTGTTTTCCTTGAAAATATAGGTGATGAGCCAACTGTCCCTAAACAAGAGGATGTTGGACCTGATTTCCTTGGGCATAAGGTTGATACACATGTTGCCCTTGGAAATATGGATTTTGTACCTGCTTCCCTTGACCAAAAGATTTTGAACCTATTGACCTAGGGCATTAGGGTTTTGTACTTGATGCCCTTGGCCAGAAGGGTTCTCAACCTGTGAAACTAGGACATTGGGATTTTGGGCTTGGTGCTACAGGACTTGACCTTGCCCTTTGCCCTTGCAAGGGTTGACCATGCTGATATGTATACAAGGGTTATTGCTACCCGGGTTGGTTTTGTTGTAGTAAGGGTTGGCCTTGTGTATGAAATTCTTTCCCTAGGGCTACATAGGTTGGCCCTACGAGGACATGGGCTGGGAGGTGTGTGTAGCATATTTCATCTGCTGCTGCACAATTTTTTGCAACTGTTGCAAGGATTGACCTTACGGTTGTTGCAGTTGGTCTTGTTGTAGGATCACTTTCCCTTGTTATTGCATGGATAGCACTTACTGCCAAAGGTTTCCCTTATTGTTGTAGAGGTTGTCCTTGCTGTTGCAAGGGTCCTTGAACAATGCCCAAAAAATTTCTGAACTGAATCTGGCCATAGCCACCATGGAAGATGGATGAGCCAGGCTGAATGTACTACCCAAACTGAAGAGTGTAAGGTTGATTAACCATTCTTTGAGAACCATATGGGATGTAAGGATTCTGGTATTGGACCTAAGCCTCATAGGGCTACTGATATTGGACACTGTTCTATCTAGACGGACCAATGGTATTCTGAACCTATCATTACTAGACATTTCTTGATCTAGTAGGATCAGCAAGGTTATGAATAACACCAGAAGAAGGTTGGTTCATAAAAAGCATGTGAGCTTGTGAGCCACTCACAATGGTGGCACTTGACACCATAGAAACATTCAGGCTTTCTCCCCCAGGCGGTGGCACAACTTGGCCACTGACTAGAGGGATGGAGGAACTGACAGAAACATTCTTCGAAACCATCGATTGGGTTTGACGAGTGTCTACTGATGATACAAGGGTGTTCAGAATGGTGGGTTGCATCGGGACTGAGGCAACCGCCTGTTGGGAAGTCGTGTTTGCAATGAACAAACCTGACGTCCAAACAAGGTTATGGTAAAGTGATGAGGCACTAGGTGTACCTGAAACCAACTGTGCCAGAGACATATAGTTAGGTGGAAAACTAGCGGGAATACCCCCTGTATAGGGGAAACACTCACGAGGAAAAGGTTGTTCTTCCTCCTCGACAGCGTGTGAAGTAGAAACTTCTGACTCTTCTAGAGAGATGACTGGAGCATCGCCTTCAGGTTCCATATTCGGGAACAAATGACGATGAATGACTGAAGAAGTATGAGGGGATAGTTCTAAAGGAACACCCAACTAGTCGTACAGACCATATGGACACTGCGGTGATATCACAACAAGGTCAAATAGAGGATTTAGAGGGTAGATAACCAGTCCAAGATGACCGTTAGTGGTCAGCGAGTTCTCAGGAGTTTGAACAGGATTTTCTGGAGATTCTGGGCCATGATGAGTAGATGACCCAGTATCTAAAGTAGGCAGAGGATGAGATGACAAAGGTTGAATGCTCAGAACAATTCCGAGTTCAACACCTTGGTCCTCGAGTGACTCTGGTAACTCAGGAAATGACTGCTCAGACAATCTTTTAGACAGAGGAGAGGAAGAGGAACTGGGTGAAGCAAATGGTTCAGTAATGATGACCTTGTCTTAGTCGACAGAAAAAATAAACTTCAACGCTTTAAAATGTTCTTTTAAGGGAAACTCACAATTTTGTCTTAGATTTTCAGGGAAAACTAGTGTCGATTCGAACTGCTAGTCCCACTAAGGTGGGTAGCTATCTTAGAAACAAATAATGAAAGCTTTTCAAGAGTTCCTTTAAGTGTGATAGATAGAATATAAGAATAGAGAACCAACCTGGATCCTTCGCTTTGATCCTAGCTTTATTTCTCCTTCCCTTGATAGAATTTTCCACTCCTCTCCTACTTGCCCTGCTTCAAAGAGTACCTGTAGAGTCAAAGTAACAGCAAACTATCAAAGCATCTCTATCTAAAACATCATAACCAATATGGAATCAAAAACACATTGACAATACAATTGCATTCATAAACAATAAGATTCACAAATAGAAGACCATGTGGAGGAAAACTCAAAGAAATTTATTAATAGTAATATAAGAGAGGATTACAACCCAGCTGTCTGATCTAGCATCATCCTCCCAGTTGTAGAAGCCCTCTTCACCTCATGAACAAACAAATCACCCAACAATGCAATGTCTCTTCTCAACAAACCAACAACACTTCCTTATAAAATACAAAATTCCACCCTCTAGATCTCTCAGATGAGTGATCCATTTATAGATGTCTTGCAAGGGTGTGAGTCACCTCTGGGTTTTTTATTGGTGTAATTTCACTGATAGTTCTTGGTTCCACTTGGAGATTTCATGATCTCTTACTCATCCCTGGGCGAATGCAGAGAGGCAAGTGTCATAGGAGAAGTTTCTGGAATATTACATGATCATCCACCTTGCAAACTATCTCTTCCATTTGTCTATTCTCGCTCATTGCACCCCACAGAAGGGAATTTTAGTATGCATCACACCTGGCCAGTTAGGCAGTCAGTATGCATTACACCTTGTCCATGGAGTAGCCTGTATGGTCTAGTTTTGGTCAATTCTAAGTAGTTTTCAGGTTGAACTTCTGGGAAATGATGTAATCAGTTGACCATGATCCTTTAGGGTATGAAGCAACATTTTTAGGGACTTGAGGAGTCCTTAGTTTATGGACATATGAGTTTGGGGTTGCAATGCCCAAATATGTCTATAACAGATGCCCCCTAAAGCATGAGGTTGTAAATCTTCTGATGTCGGGTGAAATGCTTTATTCACGAGGATCCGAGGTATTCGAACTGAAAGGTGACCTGTATAAGATACAATACATTACATCATCATCGTATTATTTTCATGATCTGGCTGAGGTGGGCATTCCCATGCTCAGCTTTATAAATTCATTTTCATGTACATAGGACAGAAAATCATCTGCTGTTGCAGACTTCTGAATCTTCGCATGAAGAGTCATCTTCCCTGGCTAGATGACTATCTCTACAGCTTCTGTGTACAATTGATGTCTTTATTTTTCTGAGTATATCACAGACCGAATCGATGAAACTAGATCCGAGGTCTTCAAAACTCGTACAATCTTCGCTCGATGTACAAGTTGATCCATGTGAAAAGATGTTCTGAAGTTGAACATGGGAAGACATTGCCTGATTACTAACCAATGATGTAAGCTGTTGACAGACGCGAGAGGAATCACCGATAATGATGATGACCCTCAAGGTACCACAGTACAATTCACGTGGTGTGAATACATGAGCTGATGTCGAACAACACACAAAGTCTTTCGGTCGAAGGTCATTAATGCAAACTTGTTGCTAGAAGTGAGAAACTTGCCATTGAGGCATGCAAGCTTCAAAGTACTGAAGGGGTTGTTTCTAAGTCAACTTCTTGGATAATGAGCTGATGTTGACAAGAAGTGACCTATTGTAGGAGGGCCTTGATGTATCCCACATCTACAATGCGAAACAGAGCAAATGATTTTTGTGGAGGTGAAAACGATCTGATGATATGAGGTTCAGGAATGGCCGTCATGAAAAATGAAGTGTGGATGTAATGCAGTGGATGAGGCATTTGCTGGATGGTGAATTCCCTGAATGAATTCTCTTGAACATATTGGAGACACTGGTATGGACTGGTAGTTTTAACCCCATGGATGGCATAACGGACCAATGGTGATGGTGAATGGAAACCCAACCCAACTCAAGCACAGTGATGGAGTGAAAGTGTCATGTTGAAGAGCGACTTGCTACCAATAGAGTTCTTCAAGGTTTCTTTCCATTTTTCCCTAATCATTGCTGACCAATACCTCTTTATTTTTGACAAGCTTGAGGAGGATAAGATATGCTTGGACTATCATTTTCCATTCGGGCAAACCTGTCGCTTTGTGTTTAGTGATCCTAGCATTAGTGAGACTCATTCTTGTTTGGGTGGACAAGTCTATCGCTATTGTTTTAACAAGTTTAATGACAAAGATAACTCGGTCCTTTTCTTGTTTAGAGAGTTTGAAAATGGATGAAAAGGAGACTCCAATAGTCCTTTTTCATGGCATAATCCCTTAAGTCTAAAAAAGTGTAAAATAATACGAAAGGGATGACTTTTCAATAGTTTTAATGAGCCGACAAAGACAAGAGCTTGATCTTTTTGTTTAATAATCCCTCAAGTCCTGTTAACACTCAGGTTGTTCCCTTTGACTCCTAAGGGAATACGGCCGAGGTAACCACTAACCAACCTTTTGGCCACAGGTCCTAGCCTACCTGTAACCAGAGAGGGCTCTCTCTTTATGATTTAACTTTGTTTTGATATCGTTTTAGGCTAGTTATAATGAACAAGGTTTTGTCTTAAATTTGCTGGATGATGATTTAAGTCAGAACATGTATGTTTTTGCAGGGTGATCTAGGCCATTGGGCATGGAGTCCGTGATGTTTGATTGCTTAATATGTCTGTCTTGAAACACCAGTGATGCTACAGAGCCAGATAAGTGTCTATGGAACAATTCTTTAAGACTAAGATTGGATGGGATGAAATCAGGGCGTGAAAGGCAACTAAGGATCTTTCAGTAGGCTGATATGGAGAGCAGTGGGAACATTACTTAGGAGCATTGAAGAATTCCTGAATAACATTTACGTTGATAGAACCAATACAAACATGAGCAACTAAGAATTCATTCTTATGATTAATTATGAAGAAAACGTATTTAACAATAGAGATTGAGCACAGGGTGTAATCAAACATTTCCTATACCATTATTTTTCTCTATTGTTAGACTAGGGAAACATGTATAAGATTTAAGTAAACATAAGAAGACAAAACATAGTTCAGGATGACTTATTGTTCCAATAGACAACACAGGAATTCTGTAACAGCACGCAGAGCATCATTGAGACATCAAGCCTTCAAAAGAGAATCAACTGTCCAGATTTTTGCATTAGATCATCTGAAAATATACAATATATTGTCCCAGAGAGAAAATCACCAACCCCAAATACGTTGCAAGGGGAGGTATATATACAAAATTTTGATACAAAAATATCTAGCCAATGAATTAATGGATCATAAATACTGTGCCAACTCCTGAAGAATTACAACTGAGAGTATAAATACTGTAATAACTGCTTAGTGTATTAGCTGTCCAAAATTGTCAGAGAATTTTGACTTTGTGACCCATTGAGTTGGTTGGAGCCGTATTGCCCAAATTTGCGTGTTTCCTTTACTTTAGCTTGCTATCGTAGTATCATGCCGAGTCACCCTTTTTGGCCGCCTTGCATGTTGTCCTGATTCTGTTTTTGACTTTGGTTGAGCTGAAGCTGACTAGGACAGACCAAACTGAGATTACTGAAGCAAAATTTGCAGCATTGCCTGCCACCAATCTTCCTTGGGCAGTTGGTGTCTTCGTATCTTTATCAAGGTTTCATCTGCCTCTGTATACCTGTAAAAATTTGGTGGGACCTCAAAAAGGTGATTAATCTCATGCTCAATGTAGAATAGATTTTCAAGCTTGTCATAGAGGCGCTGCCCTGATGGAGGTCCTGTTTCTTCAGAAGTACTGGCGGATGCTGTGATCTGATTTTCAATAAAATTTGTCATCCTAGTGGCATATTGCTCACGGGTGAGCAGTCTTCCTGTGCCGGTCAATAGGCTAGGCAATCCTTTGTCTTGCAATGCTCCCATTTTAAGCTTGTATTCATCCACCTCAGCCTGCATTTCATGACATTTTCTCTCCACAGTTTGTACAAAATTTCTAAGGGTCAGCACCTTTTTAACTGTGAGGACAACATCTGTTCTGTTGATGATGTTTAGGGCTGCCAGGTCCTGCTTGGTCTGATTGTTGAGAAAATGTATCATCCTGTTGGCCTGCTCAGGCCTATTCCCTAGTGCTATTATGGATTTCTAGCTTTCAACTTGTGCTTGGCCTATTAATTCCATTTGTTCGTGCACTGTTTTGATTGACTTCCACTGTCTGGTAAGGAAGTGGTCAATCCGGGCCCACAAAATCATTTTTATTTATGCCAGAGTATTTTCTAGTTTTAGTTCCTTCTCTAAGGCCTTTATTTTGTCCTTTAGGGCCTTAATCTCTCTGGTCTACTCTGCTACTGTCATCTTGGATTTGTCATACTTGGTTTCCAGCTCTGCCAATTCCTCCTTAGCTTGTTTCATCTCTATCGCCTGAAGCTCCAACACTTTGATAACTTTTGTCAATTCATCCGTGTTTAAGCTAGACTCAGGAGCTGTTGTTGTTGCTGCTGCCGCATCTGTTGTTGCTGTAGCCATTGCAGGGGTCGTTGCTGCCTCTGTAATTGTGGCAGTGGCTGGGGCAGTATGAGAAGGTTGGGAGGTTGATTCTCCCCGTTTGTCTTGGAGTGCCCTTTCTATCTCCCTTTCTAGATCAATCACTCTTTGATTCAGCTGCATTATTAGGTCCAATTGATCCTCAGCTTCCTTCTCTTTCTACAATTCTGTTGTTTGAGGGTGCTCAGTAGGAAGAAATTTAAGTCTCTTCTTCAATGTAGCAATATCATCCTCTTTATTTTTCATAAGGGCCCTCACACCCTTAGGATCCTTAGGATCATGTCCTAAGTCCACAATGACGTCCTCCAGTGTTTTGATCATGTTGTCCTTGGCCGTGGAGGACATTCTCTCCAAATCTAGCTCAGTGTTGGTGTTCTTCAGAGATTCTTTTAATTCATGGGCCATTGTGGCCCTGTCTACCAGTGTGGCATAGACCATTTCCCCTGTTTGCTTATGCAGCTCTATCTGATCCATGGGGTGAATGTCATTTTCCATGACTTCTAACTTTGTTTTGACAAAATCTGCGGCTGAGTGAGGCTGCGGTATCTTGGATTTAAAATGGCTGAGGATTATCTTTTCCTCTTGGATATCATATACTGACATCAGCCTCTCTTGTTTATTCGGTGTTGCCTTGAGAAATTGTTTGTATACATGCACTCTTAACAGCTCATTTTGCGCCTTAATTTCTTTGAAGGAGGCCTTGGTGCTGGATGGCTTCTTGCTCTGCTGAGTGGAGGAGGACACCTACATGCCAAGTTGTACTCCTTGCTCTTGTTGGAAAGAGCTTGTGGCTATCTGCTGGCTGTCTTCTCTTTCTTTCCTTGGGCTCTCAAGGATCTCCTCGCTGATTTCTTCTATGACCGGAGAATCAACCCTTTGTCTTTTGGCTTCGGGTTGCTGAGCGGATCCACTAGCAGGTGTGGACTCCTCTCGGTCCTGTTTCTTGCCCCTTTCCTCATGTGCAGGGGTCTGTAAGGCAGGCACTGTTGGTGCCTCTGTTTGTGGTGGAGGGGTTTGCTCTTGCTACTGCCCAATTGAGGAGTCAGGTTTTTCTGTCACTACTTCTTTTTCTGCACCCATTATCCCGTTGCCTTTTTCTGTACCTGATTCTGATGTAGATGGCCCCTGGATGACTGGTGCGGTTGCAGCAGTGGAGGTACCTTCTCCAATTGGATGCGGATGCTTGAAAGTTACCTACTGCACAGAATCTAAGTCAAGAGTTTTTTCTAAATCCTTGACATTTCTTTCCATTATTTCTTCTTGAGTTAGTTCCTCAATTAATGTGCCTTGCAACCATTCATCTTGGTTGGCATACTGCTCAATTTGTGGATATTTGTAGTGCTTATACCCTAGAAGCCTGTATTTGACTCTTCTAGCACTGATGAAGCCTTCGGGGTCATAAGGGACCCACCAGAAGCTTCTCGATAGTTTGTATTTATCTCTGAGAATTTGATCAGCCTCTTGCCAACCCTCTTTCTTATTCATGATGAAGGGGCCCATGTGGTCTTTGAACTTGAGATGGGCTTTCTTCTTGGCACTATGAAAGTGGGTGAGGTCAGAGTTAATGAGTTGCCTATAGTATTCCAAGGCAAACATTCTCATTGGTACATATCTTGGGAGCCTATATGGACAGAGCTCACAGCCATAAATTCTGATGACTGTATGATTTTGGTATAGGTACCAATCACCTATTTTATAGTTCTTGGACAGTTGCAGAGTTTTCTGGATTTCAAATGACAGTCTAGGAGGAGGGGATCTCATTAATAGGCAAGAGACCGGGTAAACAAATTGGTCAATAAATTCACAGTAAATATATGGTGAATCTTGGACTTGGTGGAAAACTGATGACCAGAAGATAACAGATCTCCTCTCTCCCCTAGAATCCAATTTCTTGATGGGGCATTGAAAAACTTCAGACTGGTAATACATGAACAACTGGTAGATATATAATGAATATTTGAACACACCCTCCCTATCCACTTTCAAGAGCTGGTCATGTATTTTGTTGGCTATAAACTTGGCAAAGTTATATTTGTAGGCAGGAGGCTGGCCTGGGCTGTAAGCAGCTAATAATACCAGCACTGTCTCATCAATGTGCTCACTGGTTTTGTAGCCCAACACATAGGAGATCATGTCACCCAGGAGCTTGCCTACATTAGTGAAATGGACATACAAGAAAGGAGGTGGCCCAGTAGGCTGGCAGTCAGCTCTCATTAGTGTCTTGGTGACCTTCTCAATGTCAGCAGTGGAAAGTTTGGTGCCTGCATCCAGTAAATAGTTCATGGAGAAAGGGAACAACAGTTGAGTTTGCTTGAAGTTGAGAATTTGGTTGATGGAGTCAGGATTGATGTGGAAATGTATGCCCCCAGATGGACACTTGACAGTTCTCTGAGTTGGATCATAATTCTCGGCACATAAGCGGATGATTTCTGGAAAAATATTAACAGATGGAAGGAAATAGTAAGGCAGATTGGACTCCCATATCCCATATGTGTCATTGTTGCTCAAATAGCTGTCTCTCAATTGGCAAAAGGTCTGTAAATGGTTCCTGTCAGCCACAAGGTCTTGGATGAGGTAATCTCTATCAGCAAGAGGCATGGCCTCAAGCTCCTTGTTTGGTGGATTCATAGGAGCAACACTGAGAGCTGATGGTGCAGCCATTGTATAACTTTCAGGTGTTATCTTTAGAACGCAGCTTCTAAGTGTAACAGGCTAAGGATGACAGCTTATGAGGATTTGAAGAGGAGTGGCGGAATGACTGTAGCTGAACTCAAAATCTTCAATGTTTTATGGCTGTATTGAAAGGACAATTTACAGAGTTTGATATGAGCTTCAGTTTCTCTTGGTGAACTCTTAGAATTTGTAGGCAGTGAGGGCAATTGCAGATGACAAAAAGGATTGCAGCTTAGAATAGTGAGAGCTTGAACCAAAACTCGGCAAAAGGGAACAATGCCGAGCAGGCGTGAGAGTTTATCATGCGTTTAAGCCCAAAACGACTGTGTAACAGTGAAACTTGAACAGAGGGTGCTTAAGATCTTTTTAGGCTAATCATTAACAGGCCAACATCATTAATTTAGGAGTTCCTTAGGCAATTCAGTGGCAAATTGGCAGAGAATGGGAAGAATCACGGCAAATGGGTTGGATTTGGCGAAATACCTGGATAAACTAGCACCGAGGGCTGCCGAATTGACTGGAAGACGGAGAATGTCGTTGAATTTGCAGGTGGCGGCATCCGAATCGTTTAAATTCGAAATCTGGAGGCAATTTGGCGTAAATGGACAGAACAACGCAGTCAAAATTTCGAATGAAAATGACCAGAAATGGTCCATTTCCGCGGTTTTAATGATAAATTTGGTGCATATGGCTTTTTGGCGCTTCCCCGCGATGACGTCAGCATGACATCATCAGTGGGACCTAGGTACGGACGGTGATGTGGATGCTGACTGGGATGCCAGCGTGGCGGGACAGGGTGGAGGCATGCGGAGGTGGCAAGACAGTGCAAAGGGCGACGTGGCGCAGCGGCGGGGGCCTCGGGCGTGACATCACAGTGACGAGGGGCTAACTTAACGAGGGTGGCGGTTTGCGGGAGGTGGTTTCCGGTTTCCCCGCACCGCCTTTGGGGGAAGGTGGTTTCGGGGGGGAGGGCTCCGAACAACCCCGACTGCCGACACGTCGCCCGTGTACGGGGGCAAAACCGCCTGCTCCTCTGAGGTTAAAGATCGGCAGATCCGTGGCCCAGATCACCTGCCCACCGTTGGATCAGGTGCGGCGGGAGATCGACGGTTGGCGGGCGCTCGGACGCGGCGTGCAGGTTTGGGGTGGGACCCGCTCGATATTTAGATAATATTAAATGGCGCGGGCTCCAAAAACTTTGGCTTTGGTGGGTTTTATGGGGTTCAAATAGATAAGGGTTAGTGCGACGGGGTTTCATAAAAAAATATTTAAACATTTGGTTTTTTTACTTTAAGGGGGTGATCATTTTGCAAGGGTTTTTTAGGTGAATGGGGGTTTAGTTATAGGTTATTAATCTTAACCAGGGGTTAGATTAATTCCAGGGTAAGGGTTGACTATAGTCCTAGATGGACTAATGTCTCCCATGACAATGTTACTTAGCTATAATGCTAAAAAGGGGGGGATATTTACATATTTTTTGGGTTTTTGCATAAAATGCTATAATAGTAGGGGGAGGGGGGCACTTAGGGAGCTATATAATTAGTTGTTTAGAAATTAATATGGATTTGGGATGTGAAAGAGGAACAGAGAGCTAAGTTTAAGAAGTAAACTTATATTTAGAAGCAGATGAGAGTGAGGAATGAATTTAGACAAGAAATGTGGCTTCTTTTCGGAGAAGAAGGTCACAACTTGACATGAATTTCACAAATGAGATATGCAAGGAGGACTGTTTAGGCAGATCCTACAGTCCTCTAGGGGATGTTAGTAAGAAAGCTTTTGAAGGGAATGAGGGAAGTTAGACATGCTTGATGGTTTGCCACATAGATCATTGTTCTTTCCTTTCTCTTATTGGTGAGACCAGATATGATTTTCCATATATTAGGTGTTTAGATCTTGTTTTCTGCAACCTCCAACTACCTACCCTGCCTAATAGGCCTAACATTTTTTCTTCTTTTGGATGGGTGCACTTAGCCTTGCAAACCCTGATAATCCTCTTTTCTCTTTGCTGCCCTCCTATCTAAATCTACCCTTATGTCTTCCAAGGGCCCAGATTAAGCAGTTGGGCTCCTTCCTTTCTCTATCCAACTAGTCATCTTCCAAGCTTGAACTGTTTGAGCAGGTACTTTCTCTCTAGTCTAGAACAGGCAATTTAAAACATGGTATGGCCCAACTTGAACTGTTGGACCATCCATCAAGATAGTAGTGGCATTTTGGCTTAGCCACTTTCATGGTCTTTCTTTGGGGTTCATTTCAATTATTTTTTCTAACCATTCATTTTCTTGCCTTTTGATTATTCTTTTAAGGCATACCCTCTTTACATTTTTTAACTGTCTGTTTCTTTCACAAAAATGGAACCTTTGTATCATGGAAGATGAACATTTTTGTCACTTCCACTGTCAATCATGAAAAATGAAAACCTATTGGTATAGGAGGCTAACAATGGCTCCACTTGGGGATGGATTTTCCAGATGAAAAGCCAAGAACAGCAGGTCAAATTGCCTTATTTCTCCATTCTTGCTGCAGTCTGAATGTTTCTTTTGTTGGAGGCCATTGCTCTGAATCCTAGATACTTGTATGAAGCACCCACTGAGCTGGTTTGCTGTGAAATTACAACTCTGTTTTTTACCTATTTCTCTGAGTTTTCCTCACCACCTTGATCGTTCCCAAGTGTTTTCTCTTGCTTTCCAATGATAGGATCAAAACATATATCAGAAAATGGTGTAGTACCCTGATCTTTCTCAAAATCTGCTCCACTTGGTGCTTTATTTATCTGCTTGTAAATGAAAATACTGAAAATACAAATATTTATGTACAACATATGACTGTGCAGTGTTTCATCAAAGGGGGTCAAAATAATGCTTGAGCATCCTCCCATTGACTGGGCCTTCCTCAGTGTTTGAGCTGTCCAAACTCTCTAGAAAATAGGTGTTATTACCTTGTACAACATAAATTACATAAGGCCCCTTCCACAAGAAGTCAAATTTACCATGTTTTCCTTTGTCCTCCCTCCTGGAATCCCATCTTAGCACTTTGTTTCCTCTAAAGAAGTCTTCAACTTTGGTTCTTTTGTCAAATACTCTTTTGAGCTTTTCTTGTAGTACTTGGGTTCTTTGATAGACTTCCTCTCTTGTTTGTTGTAGGTGAATTGTCTGATTGATCCTTCTTTGAATGTCATTGGGCTCAGCTTGTATTTCTTGCAGCAACTTGATTACAAGAATACCTAAAGATGAAGGAAACCTTGCTTCCATTCCATAAACTAGTTCATATGGACTTGTGCCAATGGATATCTTGGTGGTCAGTCTGTCTGCCCACAGTTCATTCACCAACTTCTTATGCCAATTCTTTTTATTTTCCTCCAAAAATTTCTTGATGATGTTGATGAGGCTTTTATTGGAAGACTCAGCTAGGCCGTTACCTTGAGGATAGTAAGCAGTGGAATGACCTAAGATCATATGATATTTGTGGCAAAAGTTGATCATTTTTTTGGGCTTGAAAGTAGCGGCATTGTTTGTGATAATTTTGTCTGGACAGCCAAACCTGGACAAGATGTTGGTTTCTAGAAATTGTATAATAATGGAGTCATTGGCCTGCCTACAAGGGACAACTTCTATCCATTTGTTGAAATAGTCTGTAGCAGTCAGAATCCACCTATGCTGGCCAGAGGATGGAGGGTGAATTTCACCAATAAAGTCTAAACCCCATTGTTGGAATGGTCTCTCAGTTGAAACAGTTTTGAGTGGTAAAGGCAGTAGCTTTCTCTTGCCTTCAAAAATTGGGCATTTGTGACAAGACATTACAAATTTTCTCACATCAGTAAACAAGGAAGGCCAATAAAATCCATCCCTTAGGATTTTATCAGCTGTGGACTTCCAGTATAAGTGTCCTCCACAGTCCCCTGCATGAAATTCTTTGAGGACATTGTCAGTTTCATCCAATGTTAGGCAATTAAGTAAGATTCCTTCGTGATTTCTCCAAAACAAAACATTGTCTATGATACAAAACTTTGATGCTTTCATTTTCAAGAACCTTTTCTTGGTTCTCGACAACCCTAGAGGAGCTTGCAGGTTTAACAATACAAAACATATATCAGCATACCAGGGAGATTGCATAAAGGCTTGGTTGATCTGTGGAGTCGCCATCTCCTGTTCATTGTCCAGTTCATTAATTTCAAGGGCTTCGAAATTGGTTTCAGTCATCAGCTTGGCTAGACCTTGTCCTTTTATAAGTTTGGTAGGCTTGATTTCGATGTCATATTCTAAGATATTGGCAATCCATTTGTCCCTTTTGCCATCAATTCCTTCTTGGGTTAGAATGTCCTTGACCACTGCATTAGGGACATAGGCAATTATATGAGAGTACAGGATATAGATTCTAAAGTCTTTGATGGCTTTTACCAATGCATAGGCTTGCTTTTCCATGATCTGATATTTCAAGGGAGAATCTCTAAGGGCCCTACTGAAAAATGCAATGGGTTTTTCGCATCCTTGGTCATCTTTTTGTAACAGAACAGCAGCAATTGTATGCTTAGATGCAAAAGGAAAAATGATGAAATCTCTATCAAACCTAGGGCTTGTTAGGACTAGTCTGTTTGTCAATGCTCTTTTGATATCCTTAAAGGCCTATTTAGCTTCTATGGTCCATTTGACCTTGGAATCCTTCTTCAACATTGTTAACACCTAGGTTGTTCCCTTTGACTCCTAAGGGAATACAGCCGGGGTAACCACTAACCAAGCTTTGGATTACAGGTTCTAGCGAACCTGTAATCAGAGAGGGCTCTCTCTTTTAGTTTTTAATTCAGTCCTTGAGGATCTTAGGCTAGTTGTGGGGTGAGAGTTTTGATTTAAGTTTTGGCTGAGTGATGTCTTCCAGTAGCTAAGATGATATCTTCAGACAGTTTCAGTCCATTAGCAAATGGAGTCTGTGATTATGGGTTGTTTGAAGTATTGAGTAAGATTGCTTAAAACTGCAGGGCCATTTAGATATATCATGAAACAAACTTGAAATTGTGATGATGAAATATGACTAACCAGTGAAAGGCAATTAAGAGTTTTTCACTAAGCTGGTGATGTGAGAATGAGATATATCACCCAGGAGTAGGTTTGAATTCCTGAACAATAGTCACTGTGAAAGTTTTAGTCTGAAGGTGCAACAATTAAGAATTACACTTTCATAACTATAACTGGAGGAAAACATTCATAACAACATAGATTGAGTTCAGGGTATTCAATGAATAAATCCTAAAACTATTATTTTTCTGTGCTATTAAACTGTGAAATATAGAGCATGAATGGATTATGAAAGAATGAAATACATAACAAGAAGTTTAAAGAGACTTATTGTGCCATGAAATATGCAGGAATCCTGTAGCAGTAAGCAAACACACCACAACGCATCAAACAACACAGAACTTTGGAAATTCCATTAGCTCCCTGTATTAAACTCTGAAATTTACAACATAGGCTCTTTTGAAGAGAAAATCAACAACCCCTGCATGCTTATGCGAGGGAAAATATATACAATTAGTTTTACAAAATATCTGAACGCTGAGTCATTTACTCAATAACTGCGTTCACCAACTTTTAGAACAACAGATAAGAAAGTTATTGCTGTCTTAAATTTACAATGAATACCCTTTGGTTCTGTCAGAGACCTTTTTGACTTTTGGAGGCCACTGAGTCGGTTGAGCGCTCTTCATTAAATCTGAATGGTGTGCCTTTATGGCTCTGTCGTGCTGTAGCTTTCTCGGCCCTGTCATCTGTACCTGTCACTGTTGCTTTGGTGGCCAAATTGCTTTGCTGAGTTGGCTCAGCCCAGTCTTTTACAATCATAGTGGATGTATCACCTGTCTGAACACGATGATTTGTATTTTGATGTGAAAATTTGATGAAAACCTGTGTGTTTACAGCAATGTCTGTATCATGCTGGTCCACCATTCCTGTGTAGGCAACTGATGCCTCAAAATTGTGCCTAGTGTTTCATCTGCCTCTGTATATTTGAAGTAATTAGGAGGCACTTCAAACAAATGTCTGATTTCATTCATGATAAAAAATAAATTCTCTATTTTCTCATAGAGGCTCTGCCCAGATGCAGGCCCTGCTTCCTCTGGGGTACTAGATCCTGCAGTGATCTAATTTGTGGCAAATGTATTCACCCTTTTTGCATAATTCTCATGTGACAACAACCTACCTGCACTGTTTAGTAGGCTGAGAAGGCCTCTGCTATGCAATGCTGCAAATTTATCTGTGAACTTATTTACCTCTGTTTGCATCTCCTGGCACCTTCTATCCAATGTCTGCACCAGATTTCTGAAAGTGAGGACCCTCTTTATCAGTAAAATGGTGTCAGTTCTATTGGTGATTCCTATTGCTGCCAGCTGAGGGCCTGTGTGGTTATTGAGGACATTGATCATTCTATTGGCTATCTCAGGCATAGTGCCTAGAGATGCCCTTGCCCTTTGGCTTTCCTTGTGTGCCCTGCCTATGAGCTCCATGTGCTCATGAATGGTCTCTATGTACTGCGATTGATCTGTTATTGATTGACCAATATTGGCCCACAGGACCTTCTTAATCTCAGCTACCACTTTGTCAAGGGAGAGCTCTTTCTCTAGCTCTTTTATCTTTTTCTCAAGTGCTCTTACTTCCCTGGTTTTCTTAGCCACAGTTTGCTTTGATTTGTCATATTTCTCATTAAGTGTGGCCAATTTCTCCTTGGCTTCATTCAGCTCTGCCATCTGGGCCTCTAGAACTTGGATCTCCTTCATCATTTTCTGCATATCAAGGCTTGGAGCCTGTTCTGAGGTTGTTGCTGGTGTTGATGTTGATGGACCTATTTCAGCTGTTTGTCTTGTGGGAGGAGTGATAGTTTGAGGGGGCTCCTCAAGGTTTATCACTTGTTGAGGGGGCTGAGATGTCTGGCCTCCCTCTTTCTACTTTAGTGCTTCTTGTAACGCAGCCTCTGTTTCTACCAGCTTCCCTTCTGTTTGTACCAGCTGTTTGTGCAGTGTTAGTAGCATGGCTGCTACATCCTGGTCCTTCCTCTGTTGAGCAACCTCTTTTGTTTGAGGGTGAAGGGTTGCTGGAATTTTCACCATCTTCCTCAAAGCTGCTATATCTGCATCTCTTTCCTTTAGCAGTGCCTGTACAGCTTTGGGATCCTTTGGGTCATGCCCAAGCTCTATAATAATATCTTTCAAAGACCTGATCCTGTTGTCTTTGGCCTAAGAGGATGCCTTCTCCAACTCAAGTTGGGCAGTTGTATTATGCAGACTATTTTGAAACTTGTGTGCAAGGAAGGTCTTGTCTGCCAGAGTTGAATAGACCATCTCACCCGTTTGCTTATGAAGCTCTATCTGGTCCATTGGGTGGATGTCTTTTGCCAATACCTCTAGATTGGTTCTTATATAATCTGAAGCTGACTGTGGCTGCAGCATTGTAGGCATGAAATGACTCATGGTCATTTTTCCCTCTGTTATGTCATATGCTGACATAAGCCTCTGTTGGTTTGTGGGAGCCATTTTTAGCAAGTGATTGTACAGCTGAAGTCTCACCAGCTCATTTCTCTTTTTGATGTCAATGAACTGCTGTTTTATACTGGAATCTGCCCTCCTCTGCTGACTTGAGGAGCTGACCTCTCCTCCAATTATTCTTTCTTGTTCCTGCTGAAAGGAACTGGCAGATGCCTCCATGCTTGGTGGGCCCATACCCAATGATTGCCCAATAGGCATTTCTTCTTCAGAAAGGGGATTTATTCTTTGCCTCTTCTCCCCTTGTTGATTTGTTGATGTGGTGAGGGGAGTCTCTTGCTCTCTATCCCTCTTCTTCCCTCTTTCTTCATTTAGTGGTGTTTGGAGCACCGAGGTCTCCACTATTGTTTCCTACCTTGGAGGCACATTTTCTTGAGCCTGCTGCTCTGTAGATATGGGAGCCTCAGCCATTTTTTCTTACTGTTTGGGATGCTCCTTCTGTTGTTCTGCTGTAGGGGGTGGCTGCTCCTGTTCCATCTCTTTTTCTTTACCTTTGCTGGCTACCTGAGGAGCAGTTTTAGCTGCCTGCTGGGGGGCTGCAGAGGATGAGGCAGCTGGTCCGAGTTGCACTTGATAAGAGGAGGAAACCTGCCCACAAGTTTCCAAGTCAGCCTCTTTCTCAAGATTCCTTATTTCTTTTTGTAGAATTTCCTCTTTTTTACTTGCTTCTTCTAATGTGCCCTCTTTCCATCCTAACAGATTGGCATATTTTTCAATGTGGGACAGCCTTACATGATCATAGCTACCCAATTTATATTTGACCCTTCTAAGGCTAATGAAGTGATTTGGATCATAGGGTATCCAGAGAAAACTAGTTTGCAGTCCAAGGAGTTGCAGGATCTTGTCTGCTTCTTGCCATGCCTCTTCTCTTTTGTTATAGATGAATGGGCCTAGTTGATTTTTGACCTTCAGCTATACCTTCTTTTTTTGCTGTGGAAATGGACCATGTCTGCATTTCCAAACTGCCTGAAGTACTCTAGGGCAAAGAGTCTCATAGGGACATATCTTGGCAGCCTATATGGGGCTAGCTCACAGCCATATATCCTGATCACTGTGTGGTTTTGGTAAAAGTAACAATCCCCAATTTTGTATGCTTTTGAGAGCTGGAGAATCCTTTGCATCTCATCTGTTGATCTTGGAGGAGGGGCACTCAACAGCAAGGACATGGCTGGATGGATGAAAAGGTCAATGAATTCACAATAGTTGTATGGTGAAAAGCATATCAGATGGAAAACTGAGGACCAAAACACTACAAACCTTGGGTTCCCTTGGACATCAAGCTTCTTGAGAGTAATAGGGAAGAAATCAGGTTGATAGAATAGAAACAGGTGATAGATATAAGAAGTATATCTGAATATCCTTTCCCTCTCTAGATTCATCAATTGCTCATGAATCTTATTGGCAATGTATGCAGCATAATCATAACGAATAGCAGGAGGCTTTCCAGGGGAAAATATGGACAGCATGGCCAAAATGGTTTCATCAACATGCTCAGCTGTTCTGTATCCCAGGACATAACTGATCATATCCACAAGCAGTTTGCCCAGCTCATTTAGGTATGCATTTGCAATAGGGGGATACCTCACAGTTTTAGAGCCTGATTGGATGAACAACTAATTGATTTTTCTAATTTGGGCACTGGACAACTTACCTCCTTCCTTTATCAAATCCATGATGGAGAGGGGAGCCAATGGCCTTGAAGATTGAAAATGTAGCATTTCATTTATGGCCTCCGAGGTGACATGGAACAAAACTGAGCCTGAGGAATTGAGGACAGCTCTCTGACAGGGGTCATAGTTGGCACTGCATCTGTGAATTAAATCTGGGAGGACATTGACTTGAGGAAGGTTATAAATGGGCAGATTGGAGTCGCAAATCCCTAGGATATCATTACCACTGAGATGCTTGGCTTTGAGGTCATTGATTACTTGAATGTTATATTTGGTGTCCATTGAGAGTACTTCTGCCATTTGGTAATCTCTGTCAGCCAGGGCCTGCCACTCTAGCTCTCTCTGTGGGGCATTAAGAGGTGCAAAATTCAATGCAACTAGTGTTTCCGTGGTTTTGGTGCTTTGAATTGTGTTTGAACTTGATTTTGTAGGCACAGCAACACAGGGCAGTGAATTTCGCAAGAGCAGGGCGATTTGCAGAGGAAAACAGGTGAATTATGGTGAAAATAAGTTACAATGCTCTTGAAAGAGGTTCAATGAGCAAATGCTAGGACTTAAGAGATGTTTTCCCAATGAATTAGTGCAACAGAGGTTTAAGTTCACGAACTCTCAAACTGACTGTAAATTGATGGAAACTTGGCTCAATGTGGACTTTCTGTAGGTGAATTCGACCTTATAACTGAAGATAAATGGTGGTCACCAAGGATTTGCTGGTAATTTCAGTGATTTCTCTCTCTTTACTCATTTGTTTGGTGAATTATGCACAAAACCAGGTGCGGAGGGGAGATTTTGGTAAATACCTGGTAGACTGTGGTAATGGAGGCAATGCAGGCGAAATTGAGGGCGCCCACGGTCTTTTAAATCGATTTGTTGCAGGTTGGCGGCGAGGACGTCGTGAAATACATGCAGAGAGCACAGTAGACTTTTGGTGAAAATATGAGAAAAACGCGAAATTTGGCGAAAATATGGACATTTTGGGCTTTTGGCGCGTTTTTTGGATGACGTCAGCATGACGTCATCAGGTGGGGTCGGGTACGGAAGGGTGACGTGGCGGCCTATGAGTGGTCCACGGGGACTGATGAGGTGGCAGACAGGTCGGAGCGATGGCGGGCTGGGCATTGATGTGACACTGACTTAGCATGACGTGGGCGTGATGTGAGCGGGCGTAAACCAAAGCGGTAAGCGGTAATTTCGGACCGCTTATTGTACGGGGGTGGTATTGGCAGGCGACCTGCCGATATAACCTGGGAGCGACGCGTGGCACTGCCCTGACGTCACCCCTTGACACTTTTTGAGTGCTATACTCCGGACATCGGGGGTGGCCCGATATTGATATGGGCCGTCAGATCGGAAAGCCCAGATCCAACGGGCGACGGGTTGCCAAAATGATAGGACGATACGACAGCGGGGCGGGCAATAATTTTTTTTTTTTATGGAAAAGCGCGCCTGGCGGGACCTTCGGAAATCAAAGAAAATATGGGTTTTTCAATGTTTTTTGTGTTCAATGCGCATTATAACAAAACTTTGGATAGGAAGCAGCAGTGGGTTTTTACAAGGTCTTTGTAAATAATGCGGGTAAAACATTTCAAAGGGGTTGTAAGGGGAAAAAGGGTAGGGTTTAGGTTATTAAACCAACCAGGGGTTAGTTTAATCCCTGACTTTAAACAACACATCTTTTGAAAAAGACTTTGATTTTGCATGGTTTCCCAATATTTGAGCATATGGCTATAATGCCAAAGGGGAGGGATATATACATATTTTTTTGGGGGTTTTATACACAATAGTGCTATAGTAATAGGGAAAGGGGAACATAGGGAATTAAGCATAGATAGAGTTAGTAGTTAATGTGGGAGGGAAATAGGAATGGGAGGAGGCAAAGACTAAGTTGTTAGGAAACAAACTTAGTTAGGAGAGTAGATCAAAATGAAAAGATTTTTACACAGGAAATGTGGCTCTTTATGGTACAAGGATCAATCAATGAGTTTGTTTTCTCTCATGAACACAGGTGGTATTGGGATGTTAGTAAGGAATGTGATGGGGATGATTGGGAGGTTAGACATGCTTCATTTTGCTGTTGCTAAACTACTGAATAAGAGATCTGCACTGGCACCATGTGTTTCCTTTGTTTAGGCCAGAGATCTGAAAGAAATTATGCTTCTGCAACCCCATCTACCTACCCACTCTATTGCCTAGCATTTTTTGTTACTTCAAGGAGGGTGCACTTAGACTTGCAAACCCTCATGTGCCTTTTCTTTTCCTTTGGCTTTTTCCTTTTGATTTTCTATCTAAGGCTAGCCTTATTACTTCCAAGGCCCTAGATTAAACAGTTGGGAACCTTCGTTCTCTACCTAGCTACTTATCTGCCAAGATTGAACAGTTTGGACAGATTTCTTTCTCTAGTCTACAACAATAAATTGAAATATAACATGACCCAGCTTAGACTGTTGGATCACCCATTCAAAAGTAGGACAGCACCAACCAACTGTAGATATGTATTTTCCACAAAAATATGAGATCTTTGCATCACCAAAGTAGATCATATTGGCACTTCCCCTGCCAATCATGAAAAATGAAACCTATTGGTATAGGTAGCTAACAGTGGCTCCACTTGGGGATGGTTTTTCTACTTGAAAGACCAAGAATAGCAGGTCAGAATGCCTTGGCTTTTGACTTCTTCTCAAAACTTGCAAACTATCTCTTTGGACCTCAAAACTGGAATCTGTCACCATTGTGGAACTTGCTGAATAAAAGCCTTTTCCTGCTTATTTACAAAGCTTCTTAAACTGAACTAATTATAGTTTGAAAGAAAATGGTATATACAACTGCTTATGTACAGGGGGAAAGCCATGCTATATACATGGAAAGTAATAAAAGTAGTGCTTTAACATCCAGCCATTTACAGGGCCCTCTTCAGCTTCAGTGCCAACCAAATTTTTCAAGAAATAAGTATTATTTCCTTGTACTGCTTGAATAACAAAAGGCCCCCTCCAAAGGGAGTCAAATTTGCCATGCTTTCCCTTGTCTTCTCTCCTTGAATCCCATTTAAGCACTTTGTCACCAATAAAGAAATCTTCAGCCTTGGTTCTTCTATCAAAGGCCTTTTTTAGTTTCTCTTGTAGGACTTGGACTCTACTGTACACTTGATCTCTGGTTTGCTGCAAACAGATAATCTGATTGATTCTTCTTTGTATGTCATTTGGTTCAGCTTGACTTTCTTGAAGTAGCTTCATGACAGGGACCCCTAAGGATGAAGGGAATTTGGCTTCCATTCCATAAACCAACTCATATGGGCTAACCCCAATAGATCTTTTGGTTGTAAGCCTGTCTGCCCACAAGGCATTTACAAGCTTCTTGTGCCAATTTTTCTTATTCTCTTCTAGTATCTTCTTAATGATGTTGATAAGACTCTTGTTGGATGATTCAGCTAGACCGTTTCCCTGAGGGTAATATGCAATAGAATGGCCCAAAGTAATGTGGAATTTGTGACAAAAGTTCACCATCTTCTTGGATCTGAAAGCAGCAGCACTGTTTGTTATAATCTTGTCAGGACAACCGAATCTAGAGAGAATATTGGTTTCAAGGAACTGAATGATAGTAGAATCATTTGCTTGTCTGCATGGAACAGCCTCAATCCATTTAGTAAAGTAATCTGTGGCTGTTAGAATCCATCTATGTTGGCCTGAGGATGAAGGATGAATTTCCCCAATGAAATCCAAACCCCATTGCTGAAAAGGCCTTTCTGTTGCAATAGGCTTTAAGGGAAGTGGTAGTAACTTTCTTTTTCCCTCAAACACTTGACATTTGTGACATGAAGTGGTAAATTTTTTAACATCAGAGAAGAGAGTGGGCCAATAGTAACCTGCCCTCAATATCTTATCCACAGTGGACTTCCAGTACAAATGTCCACCACAATCACCTGCATGAAATTCTTTCATAACATTGCTTGTTTCATCCATAGTTAGACAATTCAACAATATACCTTCATGATTTTTCCATAATAAATTACCATCTATAACACAAAATCTTGAAGCTTTCATTTTTAGAAATCTAGATTTGGTTCTGGACAACCCTGGGGGAGCACACAGGTTTTGCAATATATAACAGATATCAGAATACCACAGGGATTGTTCAAAGGCTGCATTGATCTTTGGAGTCGCCAGCTCCGGTTCATTGTCCAGTTGGTTAATGTCCAAGGCTTGGAAGTTTGCTTCAGACATTAATTTAGCCAAACCTTGCCCTTTTATTAGTTTTTTAGGTCTTATTTCAATGTCAAATTCCAAAATGCTAGCAATCCACTTTCCTCTTCTGCCTTCTAAGTTTTCTTGAGTCAGTATGTCTTTCACAATGGGACTTGGTACATAAGCAATAACATGGGAATATAGGATGTAGATCCTGAAGTCTTTAATGGCTTTGACCAAAGCATAAGCTTGCTTTTCCATGATCTGATATTTCAGAGGTGCATCTCTAAGGGCTCTACTAAAGAAAGCAATGGGTTTTTCATTCCCTTGATCATCTTTCTGCAATAAGACAGCAGCAATGGTATGCTGGGAGGCAAAAGAGAAAATGATAAATTCTCTGTCAAACTGAGGATTTGTTAAGACTGGGGTTTGCGTAAGGGCCAATTTAATACCTTCAAAAGCTTGATTTGCTTCTACTGTCCACTTCACTTTTGAATCCTTATTCAGCATGTTGTTTAGTAATCTGATCAGTTCTGCTAAGTTTGGGATAAATCTCCTTAAAAAGTTGATTTTTCCCAAGAAGGCTTGTAATTCTTTAATGTTTCTTGGATGGGGCATTTGCAAGATGGCCTGTATTCTGTCTGGGTCAATTCTAAAGCCATCCTTTGAAATGATATGACCTAATAACTTACCTTCTTCCAAACCAAATAGAGACTTCTTAGGATTTAAGGAAATTCCATATTTCCTACATGTTATGAATATCTGTCTCAAGTGTTTCAGATGTTCTTGGTCAGATTTTGAGAAAAGTGTGAGATCATCTAGGTAAATAACAAGGAACTCATGAATCTCTTTAGCAAAAGCAATATCCATTGCTCTCTGAAATGTAGCTCCTGCATTTTTCAATCCAAAAGGCATTCTAACATATTTGAAAGTTCCCCATGGGGTTGTAAAAGTTGTTTTATCTTGATCATCAGGGTGAACTAGGATCTGATTAAAACCTGAAAATCCATCAAGTAATGAAATTCTTGAAGCCCCCACCACTCTTTGGAGAATATGATCCATTTTTGGTAAGGGATAATTATCTTTAAGGGATACCTGATTCAAATTCCTTAGATCTACACAAAGCCTAATCTCCCCAGTTTTCTTTCTTGTGGGGACTAAGTTTGAAATCCAGTCTGAAAACCTAATTGGTGCTATGATACCAGCCTTAAACATTTTTTGTACCTCTATCTCAATTGAAGGGAGAAGCATAGGATTGATTCTTCTCAATTTTTGCTTGAATGGCTTTTGATTGGGCTTGAGAGGGATAGTGTGTTGAATAACAGAGGTGTCATAGGATTTCAAATCCTCATAACTCCATGCAAACACATCTTGAAACTCTTTAAAGAGGTCAATGTATTTAGGCTTCTGGTCAGGGGGTATAGAGGCAGACAATTTTATTATCTTGGGTTTTTCAGTAGTTCCAATGTTGCATTCTTGAATGGCAGCATTAAGGGGTTGCATTTTTGGTTTTCCAGGAATATCATTTGAGTCAAAAATGTCCTCTAATGGAGTTAGGCCTGTTGGTAGGAAATTGTCCTTCAGCTGTATGACCTCAGCCTCTGCCTCTGTTATTTCATCAAAATGCAATTGTTTAAGTTCTTGTATATTTTTCTTGTCAAAGATTGTTGGACAGAGTATTTGATTTGCTGTTTTGAGTGATATTGCTGTTTGATCCTTTTCACTCAAGGGTTGTGTGTCTTTTACAGAATCAACATCAATGTTCGAGCCTAAAAATTCATGCTGTAAGGTTAAGAAATTGTTTATCTGAGTATCATCCTCAAATACTTGCCAATATTTGACATTGTTTGGGACAGAAGGTCTGTGTTTTATCTCAGCTGTAAAACAATGGTTGGGTTCAAAAGGCAATTTGCATGTGCTGGCAAATGTAGCTAAACTAGGTTCATGAAGGTTGTGGGTCGTAAGTATCTTGGTCATTTGAAATTCAGTGAAAGCTTTGAGTATTTCAATAGTAGCAGACCTGTATGACCTTAGTCTTTTGTCATTGGTGACAAAATTTCCTTTTACTTGTTCAATAATAAGGTCTGAATCTCCCATGATTGAAACTCTCGTGGCTTGTAAGGATTTTATCAGTTTGAGGCCTAGCAGAAGAGCCTCATACTTTGCCATATTGTTAGTACATCTAAAATTAAGCCTATAGGCTCGACCTTCTGCATGATTGCTTTGTTTGTTATGAATCCAAACTCTAGCTCCTGCCCCTAATTTGTTGACTGATCCATCAAACTCAAGAAACCATAGGATCTCTTGATTTAGGGGATTTTCAATATCTTCTCTATGATTTGGGATTATAAGTTGGAGCTCTTGTCTTTTATCTGGTTTGCCTTCTAGAATAGTTTCATCACTTGATTGCACAACCTTGATTTCTTGGGAACTTGATTCCTCACTCATATGCAGATCTTGTTCAAGTATGACAGATTTGTTATCACTCATTGGACTTTTATCATCATTGAACAGAATGAAAGAATCCATGTCCGAATGGATTGCATAAATAGGGAAATTTTGGGGTTTTTCTTCACTGCTCACCATGTATTTCATGAGTGACTCTCTGTATAACCTCTTTGGTTGTCCAAAGACAAAAATAGTGGCATATGACATGTCTAATTGCAGGGAACCTTGGAGTTCAACTCCCCATGATCTTGATAACAGCATTCCATACTTGGGTGGGATATCAGCAACTACCACATCCATTAAAATTGTTTTATTTGGATACTGAACTAGAGACACACATAGATCTTTTATCAAGCCTAAACACTTAACTTGGTTGGAGTCAAATGAAAATAGGTCCTTATATGGTCTTGTAATATCTAGATTCAACCTCTCCATGACTGATTTGGGCATCAGGTTATGAGAGGCGCCTGAGTCAAACATTGCATTGTGTAATATCTTATCATGAAAAGGCAAGCTGACATAAAAAGGTAGTATTCCTGCAGCTGCTGTCTTTCCATCAACCTCTGGACCAAAAAGTAGTTCTGCGGTGTCATCCAATACATTGACATCATCTTTATTATGAGTGAGTTGAAGGGATTTCTTGATTTGTTGTTTGTAAATGTTATGCTTAGCTAGCTCTGAAAGAGGAATGGCTATCTTCAATTTACCAATTTCAGCCTCTAAGTCAAAAGGCTTTTCAGATTGGATCTTGGTGCCCTGTTTAACAACCTTTTCTTTGTTAATTAAGTTTTCTTCTTGACTCTCACTCTGATCTTGAGGCTTGTCCTTTCTGTTTGCCTTTTGAAAAGTGTTGCTTGGATTTTGCTGTGAAGGAGGTGTAACCATTGGTTGTTTATTCAATGGAAATGGTTCGGTTACCTCTTCAACTGTTACTTCATCTGCAATTGAATCAGTCTTGTTAATAGGCTCAGTGACAATAGCTTTCTTAGGCTGCAGGCTATCCTTTGTTTTCTCAGGCTGTGTCACATTTATAGTTCTGCTTCTTAATTTGTATTGTTTATGAACTTCGTAAACAGCTGTGTCATAGCCTTGTTTAAAGTCAAATGACTCACCTGACTTGGTTTGGAACTGCTTGATATCTTCATCTTCATGATCCTCTTGACTCAGAAAGACTTGTTGATCATTGTTGAGGCCCATCAAATTGATGTGGGTGTCATCTATCTGCTCATGAGAAGTGGATGTTTCAGCATAGTTTTCTTGGAATGGAGGTCTAATTTCTGGTTCAGGGCTTGCCTTTCCAATATTAGGATTTTGGTTTCTTCTAAAATTGGGATTCCTGATAGGATTATTCTGTGGTGCTTCCCATGATGACTTCCTCTCAACTGATTCTACTCTGTCACCTAACCTATGCATGCCAGTGATTATTGCATCCAATTTCTGATCCCAGCCTGAAGGCTCTTCTTTGAAGGTAGTCTTTCTTTCAGTTCTGGTCCTATTTCTCCTAGCTATCAGGTTGGCTTCTACACTCACTGCTATGTCTTGCATTTCAGCTAAAGTTCGAGGAGCTCTTTCTCTTAATTGGTATGCCATATCTGAATCAAACCCATCAGGAAAGGTGTATAGAGCTAGGTCAGGTGGGGGTCTGAGATTTTGGGGAATAGCATTGTAGACATTGTTGAACCGAGCACAATAATCCAAGACAGTTTCTTGGGGACCTCTTTTGATAGTATTGTATTCAGATAAAATGTGAAGTGGATCCTTTTTCTTCTCCCATCTGTTGATAAAGGTTTGATACAGGGCTTCAAGGTCAACTATGGAGTTTGCTGGGAGTGACCTAAACCATGTTCTTACATCTCCTGTTAGGCTTTGCACAAAAATTTTCATCCTAACCCCATCATCATCTATCTCATAATTTTCAAAGTAGTCTTGCATTTTCTTGGTATGTTGAAGGGCTGGATAAGAGCCAATACCATCAAAATATGAAATCTTGCTTTGGTAATCTTGAGGCATAGGCCCTGGATTGGCAGGTAACTGCAGTGGAGCATATCTATTAGCCATGTTTGGTAGGACAATAGGGAAAACTGGGACAAATGGGACAAGTGGAGGAAAGGGGATGAGAGGGGTATGTGTAGCTGATGGAGTGGTTGAAAGGATACCTTGTGAAGTGGATGAAGGACTAGGAGGTTGTGGAATGGTGGTATGAGGAGGTAGAGAAACCTTAGCAGGGGTTGGAATATTAATTTGACATCCTGCTTCAGAACCTGAATCTGATAGAGTCCCTTCTGATTTGTGTCTCTTAAGGATTCTTGGAAACAAGTTTGGATTTTGGAACTCTGGTGATGGATCAGGGTCTGGGTTTGATCTTGTATAACGAGTTTTCTTCTTAGGAGCCAGTTTCTGAGATTTTCTTTAAGAGAATTTTCTGAGAGATAGTGATTTTTGACAAGGATTGATCAGGTATAGCACAACTATATGGAACTTAAGACTGAATAAAGATTGACTGAGGCAGCTTTTATATACTCCTGCAAATGCAAAGCAGAGGCAGTTTCTAAGGCTATCTGGCTGTCACTCAGGCTTTATCTTTAGTATTAAGAACTAGGCAAGAGGTTAGAAAGTTCATTCAGGTCCCCAGCGGAGTCACCATTTATGTTAACACCCAGGTTGTTCCCTTTGACTCCTAAGGGAATACGACCGGGGTAACCACTAACCAAGCTTTGGATTACAGGTTCTAGCCAACCTGTAATCAGAGAGGGCTCTCTCTTTTAGTTTTTAATTCTGTTCTTGAGGATCTTAGGCTAGTTGTGGGGTGAGAGTTTTGATTTAAGTTTTGGCTGAGTGATGTCTTCCAGTAGCTAAGATGATATCTTCAGACAGTTTCAGTCCATTGGGCAATGGAGTCTGTGATTATGGGTTGTTTGAGGTATTGAGTAAGATTGCTTAAAACTGCAGGGCCATTTAGATATATCATGAAACAAACTTGAAATTGTGATGATGAAATATGATTAACCAGTGAAAGGCAATTAAGAGTTTTTCACTAAGTTGGTGATGTGAGAATGAGATATATCACCCAGGAGCAGGTTTGAATTCCTGAACAATAGTCACTGTGAAACTTTTAGTCTGAAGGTGCAGCAATTAAGAATCGCACTTTCATAACTATAACTGGAGGAAAACATTCATAACAGCATAGATTGAGTTCAGGGTATTCAATGAATAAATCCTGAAACTATTCTTTTTCTGTGCTATTAAACTGTGAAATATAGAGCATGAATGGATTATGAAAGAATGAAATACATAACAAGAAGGTTAAAGAAACTTATTGTGCCATGAAATATGCAGGAATCCTGTAGCAGTAAGCAAACACACCACAATGCATCAAACAACACAAAACTTTGGAAATTCCATTAGCTCCCTGTATTAAACTCTGAAATTTACAACATAGGCTCTTTTGAAGAGAAAATCAACAACCCCTGCATGCTTATGCGAGGGGAAATATATACAATTAGTTTTACAAAATATCTGAACGCTGAGTCATTTACTCAATAAACCAACTTTTAGAACAGCAGATAAGAAAGTTATTGTTGTTTTAATTTTACAATGAATACCCTTTGGTTCTGTCAGAGGCCTTTTTGACTTTTGGAGGCCACTGAATCGGTTGAGCACTCTTCATTAAATCTGAATGGTGTGCCTTTATGGCTCTGTCGTGCTGTAGCTTTCTCGGCCCTGTCATCTGTACCTGTCACTCTTGCTTTGGTGGCCCAATTGCTTTGCTGAGTTGGCTTAGCCCAGTCTTTTACAATCATAGTGGATGTATCACCTGTCTGAACACGATGATTTGTATTTTGATGTGAAAATTTGATGAAAACCTGTGTGTTTACAGCAATGTCTGTATCATGCTGGTCCACCATTCCTGTGTAGGCAACTGATGCCTCAAAATTGTGCCTAGTGTTTCATCTGCCTCTGTATATTTGAAGTAATTAGGAGGCACTTCAAACAAATGTCTGATTTCATTCATGATAAAAAATAAATTCTCTATTTTCTCATAGAGGCTCTGCCCAGATGCAGGCCCTGCTTCCTCTGGGGTACTAGATCCTGCAGTGATCTGATTTGTGGCAAATGTATTCACCCTTTTTGCATAATTCTCATGTGACAGCAACCTACCTGCACTGTTTAGTAGGCTGGGAAGGCCTCTGCTATGCAATGCTGTAAATTTATCTGTGAACTTATTTACCTCTGTTTGCATCTCCTGGCACCTTCTATCCAATGTCTGCACCAGATTTCTCAAAGTGAGGACCCTCTTTATCAGTAAAATGGTGTCAGTTCTATTGGTGATTCCTATTGCTGCCAGCTGAGGGCCTGTGCGGTTATTGAGGACATTGATCATTCTATTGGCTATCTCAGGCATAGTGCCTAGAGATGCCCTTGCCCTTTGGCTTTCCTTGTGTGCCCTGCCTATGAGCTCCATGTGCTCATGAATGGTCTCTATGTACTGCCATTGATCTGTTATTGATTGGCCAATATTGGCCCACAGGACCTTCTTAATCTCAGCTACCACTTTGTCAAGGGAGAGCTCTTTCTCTAGCTCTTTTATCTTTTTCTCAAGTGCTCTTACTTCCCTGGTTTTCTCAGCCACAGTTTGCTTTGATTTGTCATATTTCTCATTAAGTGTGGCCAATTTCTCCTTGGCTTCATTCAGCTCTGCCATCTGGGCCTCTAGAACTTGGATCTCCTTCATCATTTTCTGCATATCAAGGCTTGGAGCCTGTTCTGAGGTTGTTGCTGGTGCTGATGTTGATGGACCTGTTTCAGCTATTTGTCCTGTGGGAGGAGTGATAGTTTGAGGGGGCTCCTTAAGGTTTATAACTTGCTGAGGCGGCTGAGATGTCTGGCCTCCCTCTTTCTGCTTTAGTGCTTCTTGTAACGCAGCCTCTGTTTCTACCAGCTTCCCTTCTGTTTGTACCAGCTGTTTGTGCAGTGTTAGTAGCATGGCTGCTACATCCTGGTCCTTCCTCTGTTGAGCAACCTCTTATGTTTGAGGGTGAAGGGTTGCTGTAATTTTCACCATCTTCCTCAAAGCTGCTATATCTGCATCTCTTTCCTTTAGCAGTGCCTGTACAGCTTTGGGATCCTTTGGGTCATGCCCAAGCTCTATAATAATATCTTCCAAAGACCTGATCTTGTTGTCTTTGGCCTGAGAGGATGCCTTCTCAAACTCAAGTTGGGCAGTTGTATTATGCAGACTGTTTTGCAACTTGTGTGCAAGGAAGGTCTTGTCTGCCAGAGTTGAATAGACCATCTCACCCGTTTGCTTATGAAGCTCTATCTGGTCCATTGGGTGGATGTCTTTTGCAATACCTCTAGATTGGTTCTTATATAATCTGCAACTGACTGTGGCTGCAGCATTGTAGGCATGAAATGACTCATGGTCATTTCTCCCTCTGTTATGTCATATGCTGACATAAGCCTCTGTTGGTTTGTGGGAGCCATTTTTAGCAAGTGATTGTACAGCTGAAGTTTCACCGGCTCATTTCTCTTTTTGATGTCAATGAACTGCTGTTTTATACTGGACTCTGCCCTCCTCTGCTGACTTGAGGAGCTGACCTCTCCTACAATTATTCTTTCTTGTTCTTGCTGAAAGGAACTGGCAGATGCTTCCATGCTTGGTGGGCCCATACCCAATGATTGTCCAATAGGCATTTCTTCTTCAAAAAGGGGATTTATTCTTTGCCTCTTCTCCCCTTGTTGATTTGTTGATGTGGTGAGGGGAGTCTCTTGCTCTCTATCCCTCTTCTTGCCTCTTTCTTCATTTAGTGGTATTTGGAGCACCGAGGTCTCCACTATTGTTTCCTGCCTTGGAGGCACACTTTCTTGAGCCTGCTGCTCTGTAGATATGGGAGCCTCAACCATTTGTTCTTGTTGTTTGGGCTGCTCCTTCTGTTGTTCTGCTGTAGGGGGTGGCTGCTCCTATTCCATCTCTTTTTCTTTACCTTTGCTGGCTACCTGATGAGCAGTTTTAGGTGCCTGCTGGGGGGCTGCAGAGGATGAGGCAGCTGGTCCAAGTTGCACTTGATAAGAGGAGGAAACCTTCCCACAAGTTTCCAAGTCAGCCTCTTTCTCAAGATTCCTTATTTCTTTTTGTAGAATTTCCTCTTTTTTACTTGCTTCTTCTAATGTGCCCTCTTTCCATCCTAACAGATTGGCATATTTTTCAATGTGGGGCAACCTTACATGATCATAGCTAGCCAATTTATATTTGGCCCTTCTAAGGCTAATGAAGTGATTTGGATCATAGGGTATCCAGAGGAAACTAGTTTGCAGTCCAAGGCGTTGCAGGATCTTGTCTGCTTCTTGCCATGCCTCTTCTCTTTTGTTATAGATGAATGGACCTAGCTGATTTCTGACCTTCAGCTATACCTTCTTGTTTTTGCTGTGGAAATGGACCATGTCTGCATTTCCAAACTGCCTGAAGTACTCTAGGGCAAAGAGTCTCATAGGGACATATCTTGGCAGCCTATATGGGGCTAGCTCACAGCCATATATCCTGATCACTGTGTGGTTTTGGTAAAAGTACCAATCCCCAATATTGTAGGCTTTTGAGAGCTGGAGAATCCTTTGCATCTCATCTGTTAATCTTGGAGGAGGGGCACTCAACAACAAGGACATGGCTGGATGGATGAAAAGGTCAATGAATTCACAATAGTTGTATGGTGAAAAGCATATGAGATGGAAAACTGAGGACCAAAACACTACAGACCTTGGGTTCCCTTGGACATCAAGCTTCTTGAGAGTAATAGGGAAGAAATCAGGCTGATAGAATAGAAACAGGTGATAGATATAAGAAGTATATCTGAATATCCTTTCCCTCTCTAGATTCATCAATTGCTCATGAATATTATTGGCAATGTATGTAGCATAATCATAACGAACAGCAGGAGGCTTTCCAGGGGAAAAGATGGACAGCATGGCCAAAATGGTTTCATCAACATGCTCAGCTGTTCTATATCCCAGGACATAACTGATCATATCCACAAGCAGTTTGCCCAGCTCATTTAGGTATGCATTTGCAATAGGGGGATACCTCACAGTTTCAGAGCCTGATTGGATGAACAACTGATTGATTTTTACAATTTGGGCACTGGACAGCTTACCTCCTTCCTTTATCAAATCCATGATGGAGAGGGGAGTCAATGGCCTTGAAGATTGAAAATGTAGCATTTCATTTATGGCCTCAGGGGTGACATGGAACAAAACTGAGCCTGAGGAATTGAGGACAGCTCTCTGACAGGGGTCATAGTTGGCACTGCATCTGTGAATTAAATCTGGGAGGACATTGACTTGAGGAAGGTTATAAATGGGCAAATTGGAGTCCCAAATCCCTAGGATATCATTACCACTGAGATGCTTGGCTTTGAGGTCATTGATTACTTGAATGTTATATTTGGTGTCCATTGAGAGCACTTCTGCCATTTGGTAATCTCTGTCAGCCAGGGCCTGCCACTCTAGCTCTCTCTGTGGGGCATTAAGAGGTGCAAAATTCAATGCAACTGGTGTTTCCATGGTTTTGGTGCTTTGAATTGTGTTTGAACTTGATTTTGTAGGCACAACAACACAGGGCAGTGAATTTTGCAAGAGCAGGGCGATTTGCAGAGGAAAACAGGTGAATTATGGTGAAAATAAGTTACAATGCTCCTGAAAGAGGTTCAATGAGCAAATGTTGGGACTTAAGAGCTGTTTTCCCGGTGAATTAGTGCAGCAGAGGTTTAAGTTCACGAATTCGCAAACTGACTGTAAATTGATGGAAACTTGGCTCAATGTGGACTTTCTGTAGGTGAATTCGACCTTATAACTGAAGATAAATGGTGGTCACCGAGGATTTGCTAGTAATTTCAGTGATTTCCCTCTCTTTACTCACTTGTTTGGTGAATTATGCACAAAACCAGGTGCGGAGGGGAGATTTTGGTAAATACCTGGTAGACTGCGGTAATGGAGGCAATGCAGGTGAAATTGAGGGCGCCCACGGTCTTTTAAATCGATTTGTTGCAGGTTGGCGGCGAGGACGTCATGAAATACATGCAGAGAGCACAATAGACTTTTGGTGAAAATATGAGAAAAACGCGAAATTTGGCGAAAATATGGACATTTTGGGTTTTTGGCGCATTTTTTGGATGACGTCAGCATGACGTCATCAGGTGGGGTCGGGTATGGAAGGGTGACATGGCGGCCTGTGAGTGGTCCACGGGGACTGATGAGGTCGCAGACAGGTCGGAGCGATGGCGGGCCGTGCGCTGATGCGACGCTGACTTGGCATGACGTGGGCGTGACGTGAGCGGGCGGTAAACCAAAGCGGTAGGCGGTAATTTCGGACCGCTTATTGTACGGGGCGGTATTGGCAGGCGGCCTCCCGATATAACCTGGGAGCGACGCGTGGCACTGCCCTGACGTCACCCCCTGACACTTTTCGGGTGCTATAGTCCAGACATCGGGGCCGGCCTGATATTGATATGGGCCGTCGAATGGGAAAGCCCAGATCCGACGGGCGACGGGTTGCCAAAATGATAGGATGATACGGCAGTGGGGTGGGCAATAAATTATTGTTTTTTATGGAAAAGCGCGCCTAGCGGGACCTTCGGAAATCAAAGAAAATATGGGTTTTTTCAATGTTTTTTGTGTTCAATGCGCATTATAACAAAACTTTGGATAGGCTGCAGCGGTGGGTTTTTACAAGGTCTTTGTAAATAATGCAGGTAAAACATTTCAAAGGGGTTGTAAGGGGAAAAAGGGTAGGGCTTAGGTTATTAAACCAACCAGGGGTTAGTTTAATTCCTGACTTTAAACAACGCATCTTTTGAACAAGACTTTGATTTTGCATGGTTTCCCAATATTTGAGCATATGGCTATAATGCCAAAGGGGAGGGATATATACATATTTTTTTTGGGATTTTATACACAATAGTGCTATAGTAATAGGGAAAGGGGAACATAGGGAATTAAGCATAGATAGAGTTAGTAGTTAATGTGGGAGGGAAATAGGAATGGGAGGAGGCAAAGACTAAGTTGTTAGGAAACAAACTTAGTTAGGAGAGTAGATCAAAATGAAAAGATTTTTACATAGGAAATGTGGCTCTTTATGGCACAAGGATCAATCAATGAGTTTGTTTTCTCTCATGAACACAGGTGGTATTGGGATGTTAGTAAGGAATGTGATGGGGATGATTGGGAGGTTAGACATGCTTCATTTTGCTGTTGCTAAACTGCTGAATAAGAGATCTGCACTGGCACCATGTGTTTCCTTTGTTTAGGCCAGAGATCTGAAAGAAATTATGCTTCTGCAACCCCATCTACCTACCCACTCTATTGCCTAGCATTTTTTGTTACTTCAAGGACGGTGCACTTAGACTTGCAAACCCTCATGTGCCTTTTCTTTTCCTTTGGCTTTTTCCTTTTGATTTTCTATCTAAGGCTAGCCTTATTACTTCCAAGGCCCTAGATTAAACAGTTGGGAACCTTCATTCTCTACCTAGCCACTTATCTGCCAAGATTGAACAGTTTGGACAGATTTCTTTCTCTAGTCTACAAGAATAAATTGAAATATAGCATGACCCATCTTAGACTATTGGATCACCCATTCAAAAGTAGGACAACACCAACCAACTGTAGATATGTATTTTCCACAAAAATATGAGATCTTTGCATCACCAAAGTAGATCATATTGGCACTTCCCCTGCCAATCATGAAAAATGAAACCTATTGGTATAGGTAGCTAACAAACATATTGTTCAACAGTCTTATGAGCTCGGCCAAATTAGGGATGAATCTTCTCAAGAAATTAATCTTACCTAAAAAACCTTGCATTTCTTTGATATTTCTTGGATGGGGAACCTGAAGGATAGCTTGAATTCTGTCCGGATCAATCCTAATACCATCTCTTGAGCTTATGTGCCCTAAGAGTTTACCTTCCTCTAGGCCGAACAGTGATTTCTTTGGATTCAAAGATATGCCATATTTTCTGCAAATTAAGAAAATTTGCCTTAAATGTTCCAAGTGTTCTTGATCTGATTTTGAAAAGGCGGTAAGATCATCGAGATAGACAACTAGGAAATCATGGAGTTCTTTGGCAAAGGTAATATCCATTGCTCTTTGGAATGTGGCCCTTGCATTTTTAAGCCCAAAAGGCATTTTGACATATTTGAAATTCCCCCAAGGTGTTGTAAATGCAGTTTTATCTTGATCATCCGAGTGTACTAAAATCTGATTGAATCTAGAGAATCCATCTAATAATGAGATCCTAGAGGCTCCCACTACCCTTTGTAGGATATTATCCATTTTTGGTAAGGGGTAATGGTCTTTGAGAGAGACTTTGTTCACATTCCTTAGGTCAACACATAGCCTAATCTCTCCCGTCTTCTTCCTAGTGGGCACTAGGTTTGAAATCCACTCTGAGAACCTGATTGGAGCAATGATTCCTGCTTCATACATACGTTTAACTTCTTTTTCGATGAGGGGAGGACCGGATTCACTCTCCTATGCTTCTGTTTAAAAGGTTTTTGGTTTTCTTTCAAAGGTATTGTGTGTTGGATGATTGTGGTATCATAGGACTTGAGGTCCTCGTAACTCCAAGCGAAAATATCTTGGAATTCTTTGAACAGTTCAATGTATTTCGACTTCTGATCAGCTAGTAATGCCTTGGATAATTTTATCATTTTGGGATTGTCTGTGGTTCCAATGTTACAGTTTTCAATTTCAGCATTTAGAGGTTACATTTTTTGTTTTCTTGAGATATCATTTGAATCAAACAAGTATTCTAAAGGGGTTAAACCTGTGGGCAGAAAATTGTCCTTTAGATCAATTACTTCGGCTTCTGTTTCAGCTGTTTCATCAAAATCTGTTCGCTTTAGCTCCTGTACATTTTCGTTGTTAAAGGTGGTAGGATGCAAAACCAGATTTGCTGTCTCAGCTGACATATTTTGTGTAATTGTGTATGCCTGTGGTTGATCATCTCTAGTGATAGTATCAATGTTTATGCCGGAAAATTCTTCTTTTAAAGTGAGGAAGTTATTTATTTGTGTGTCACTCTCAAAGACTTGCGAATTCTTGATGTTATCCGAGACCGCAGGTCTATGTTTGATTTCAGTAGTAAAGGTGTGATTGGGTTTGAACAGTAGCTTGCAAGTGTTGGGAAAGGTTGCCAGGGTATGAGCATGTAGATTGAGCTTTCTAGAAATTTTAGTTAACTGGGATTCTGAGAAGGTATCAAGTACTTGGACAGCTGCTCCTTTATAAGCTCTTAACCTTAGATCATTTGTGATAAAGTTTCCTTTTATCTGTTGTATGATCAGATCTGAATCTCCTAAGATTGAAACTTTGGTTGCACTTAAATTTTTTATGAGTTTGAGACCTAACAGAAGGGCTTCATACTCAGCCATATTATTTGTGCATCGAAAATTTAGCCAATATGCATGACCTTCAGCTCTGTCATTCTGCATATTGTGGATCCAGACTCCTGCTCCAGCTCCTAACTTGTTTACAGAGCCATCAAATTCTAAGTACCATAAGGTTTCATGATCAAGATTTGGATTGAGATCTTTAGAAAGTTGGATCATGGCCAGATTGGTTTCTTGCAAGTTAGTTGACACATCATGCTCCTCTTTTATATCAGTTATACCCAAAGTCCTTTGGTCTTGGGAGGCCGATTGTTCATTCAATTCCTCTGCCTCTGCTGCCATTAATAGTTCAGAATAAGCCTTGCTGCATATGTAAGCATTGTAGAGAATAAATGAATCCATGTCAGAGTGTATTGAATAAATTGGGAAGTTTTGGGGCTTCTCTTGACTGCTTACCACATATTTCATTAATGTTTCGCGGTATAATCTCTTTGCCTGTCCAAAGACTGAAATGGTAGCGTAGGACATGTCTAACTACAAAGATCCTTGGAGTTTGGTCCCCCAGGATCTGGACAAGAGCATACCATACTTAGGAGGTATGTCAGCTACCACTACACCCATCAAAATTGTTTTGGTTGGGTATTGGACCAGGGAGACACATAAATCTTTAATCAAGCCTAAGCACCTGGCTTGGCTTGAATCAAATGAGAATAGATCTTTATAAGGTCTTGTGATGTCTAAGTCGAGTTTTTCCATTACAGATTTGGGCATTAAGTTGTGTGAGGCCCCGGAATCAAACATTGCATTGTGTAGAACCTTATCATGAATGTTTAAACTGACATAGAAGGGTGGAACCCCTCCATTTGTTGTTTTTCCGTTAACCTCAGGACCAAACAGTAACTCAGGTTGATCATCTAGGACATTCACAACATCTTTATTGTCTGATATTTGGAGTGACCTATTAATCTGTTGTCTGTACACTTGATGTTTGGCCAATTCAGAAAGAGGGACCGATATCTTTAGCTTACTTATTTCTATTTCCAAGTTAAAGGGCTTTTCCATTTGAATTTTGGCATTAAGTGTAGCAGATTTTTCCTTTTCAACTGGGTTTTCAGTAGTCCTTTCTTCATGGTTGGTATGATTTTGAGTGAAATTGGTACCATATTTATTTTCAGGGGTGGTATCTGACCTTGCCTTTGAAGGATGGGGTGGAGCTGGGTGGTTTTCAGAGGGCTGTTGTTCTGAGATATTCTCCACAGTGACTTCTATGGTATGTGGGTTTGAGTTGCCAGCGGATTCTGGAGGAACAGTCTTGGCATTGGTCTTTCTTGGCTGCTTACTGTCCCTTGGTTTAAGAGGTTCAGGTACATCTATAGTTCTACTCCTTAGTTTATACTGTTTATGTACCTCATAGACTACTGCATCATAACCTTCTCTAAAATCAAATGATTCTCCTGACTTAGTGTGAAATTGATTGTCATTATAAACCTCTTGATCTTCTTGTGTTAAAAAGACCTGATGTTCACTGTCTAAACCCATTATGTTGATGTGAGGCTCCTCAGTTGGTTCGCTAGATGTTGAGGCCTCAGCATAATTTTCTTGGAAAGGAGGTCTAATGTGCTGGTCAAGATCAGTCCTTCCAACATTTGGATTTTGATTCTTTCTAAAATTTGGATTTCTATCAGTGCTTGTTTGACCTTCCCATGATGATTTTCTCTCTATGGTTTCTACCCTGTCCCCAAGTCTGTCCATACCTTTGATGATTTCATCTAGCTTTTGCTCAAATGCTGAGGGTTCTTCCTTAAAAGTGGTTCTTCTTTCAGCTCTTTCCCGATTTCTTTTGGCAATCAGATTTGCCTCTACACTTACAGCTATGTTTTGCATGTCTGCCAGGGTCACAGGGGCTCTTTCCCTTAGTTAATATGCCATATCAGCATCAAACCCATCCAGAAATTTGATTAAGGCTAAATCAGGTGGAGGCCTAATATTTTGAGGAATGGCATCATAAACAGTGTTGAATCTGGTACAATAATCTAGGATAGTTTCTTGTGGGCCTCTCCTTATGGTGTCATACTCCGATAAAATGTGTAGAGGATCCTTTTTCTTTTCCCATCTGTTCAGGAAGGATTGATAAAGAGCGCCCAAATTAGCTATGGAATTTGGAGCAAGTTCTCTGAACCAAGTTCTTACTTCACCTGTTAAACTTTGGACAAAAATTTTCATTCTCACATCATCATCGTCTATTTCATAGTTTTCAAAGTAATCTTGCATTTTCTTGGTATGTTGTAATGCAGTGTATGTATTGGTTCCATCAAAATAGGTGATCTTACTTTGGTAGTCCTGAGGCATAGCCCCAGGATTAGCAAGTAGCTGAAGGGGGGCATAACGATTAGCCATATTTGCAGGGATCAATGGGACTACAGGTAGAAGGGGAACAACAGGGACAACAATAGAAGTTTGTGTATTGGGTGGAAGTGTAAATAGTATGTTTTGGGAAGTGGATGAGGAAGAGGGGGAAGACTGGGTTATGTGAGGATGAACCGATGGTTTAGCAGGGGTTGGGATATAACTTTGCTGAACTGCCTCAGGGCTAGAATCAGCAAATTCTTCTGGTTCCTTTTGGTTCCTAAGAGTCTTGGGAATCAAATTAGGATTATCGAAAACAGGTGGAGGATTTGGGTCCGGATTTGACCTGGTATGCCTAGTTCTCTTTTTAGGAGCAAGCTTCCGAACTTGTTTTTGGTATTTTTACGAATATTTTTAGAATTGTCAAGGAACTGCTTAAATTTTTGAACCGCTATCTAAAGTAGGTAGCAGTTGAAAAATTCGTTTTGTCCCCAGTGGAGTCGCCAATTATGTTAGCACTCAGGTTGTTCCCTTTGACTCCTAAGGGAATACGACCGAGGTAACCACTAACCAACCTTTTGGCCACAGGTCCTAGCCTACCTGTAACCAGAGAGGGCTCTCTCTTTATGATTTAACTTTGTTTTGATATGGTTTTAGGCTAGTTATAATGAACAAGGTTTTGTTTTAAATTTGTTGGATGATGATTTAATTCAGAACAGGTATGTTTTTGCAGGGTGATCTATGCCATTTGGCATGGAGTCCATGATGTTTAATTGCTTGATATGTCTGTCTTGAAACACCAGTGATGCTACAGAGCCAGATAAGTGTCTATGGAACAATTATTTAAGATTGAGATTGGATGGGATGAAATCAGGGCGGGAAAGGCAACTAAGGATCTTTCAGTAGGGTGATATGGAGAGAAGTGGGAACATTACTTAGGAGCATTGAAGAATTCCTGAATAACATTTACGTTGATAGAACCAATACAAACATGAGCAACTAAGAATTCATGCTTATGATTAATTATGAAGAAAACGTATTTAACAATAGAGATTGAGCACAGGGTGTAATCAAACATTTCCTATACCATTATTTTTCTATATTGTTAGACTAGGGAAACATGTATAAGATTTAAGTAAACATAATAAGACAAAACATAGTTCAGGATGACTTATTGTTCCAATAGACAGCACAGGAATTTTGTAATAGCACGCAGAGCATCATTGAGACATCAAGCCTTCAAAAGAGAATCAACTTTCCAGCTTTTTGCATTAGATCATCTGAAAATATACAATATATTGTCTCAGAGAGAAAATCACCAACCCCAAATACGTTGCAAGGGGAGGTATATATACAAAATTTTGATACAAAAATATCTAGCCGATGAATTAATGGCTCATAAATACTGTGCCAACTCCTGAAGAATTACAGCTGAGAGAGTAAATGCTGTAATAACTGCTTAGTGTATTAGCTGTCCAAAATTGTCAGAGAATTTAGACTTTGTGACCCATTGAGTCGGCTGGAGCCGTATTGCCCAAATTTGCGCGTTTCCTTTGCTTTAGCTTGCTGTTGTAGTATCATGCTGAGTCACCCTTTTTGGCTGCCTTGCATGCTATCCTGATTCTGTTTTTGACTTTGGTTGAGCTGAAGCTGACTAGGACAGACCAAACTGAGATTACTGAGGCAAAATTTGCAGCATTTCCCGCCACCAATCTTCCTTGGGCAGTTGGTGTCTTCGTATCTTTATCTTTCATCTGCCTCTATATACCTGTAAAAATTTGGTGGGACCTTAAATAGGTGATTAATCTCATGCTCAATGTAGAATAGATTTTCAAGCTTGTCATAGAGGCTCTGCCCTGATGGAGGTCATGTTTCTTGAGAAGTACTAGCGGATGCTGTGATATGATTTTCAATAAAATTTGTCATCCTAGTGGCATATTGCTCACGGGTGAGCAGTCTTTCTGTGCCAATCAATAGGCTGGGCAATCCTTTGTCTTGCAATGCTCCCATTTTAAGCTTGTATTCATCCACCTCAGCCTCCATTTCATGACCTTTTCTCTCCACAGTTTGTACAAAATTTCTGACGGTCAACACCTTTTTAACTGTGAGGACGGCATCTGTTCTGTTGATGATGTTTAGGGCTGCCAGCTCCTCCTTGGTCTGATTGTTGAGAAAATGTATCATCCTGTTGGCCTGCTCAGGTCTATTCCCTAGTGCTGTTCTGGATTTCTGGCTTTCAACTTGTGCTTGGCCTATTAATTCCATCTATTCGTGCACTGTTTTGATTGACTTCCACTGTCTGGTAAGGGAGTGGTCAATCCGGGCCCACAAAATCCTTTCTATTTCTGCCAGAGAATTTTCTATTTTTAGTTCCTTCTCTAAGGCCTTTATTTTGTCCTTTAGGGCCTTAATCTCTCTAGTCTGCTCGGCTATTGTCGTCTTGGATTTGTCATACTTGGCTTCCAGCTCTGCCAATTTCTCCTTGGCTTGTTTTATCTCTATCGCCTGAAGCTCCAGCTCTTTCATAAATTTTTTCAATTCATCCATGTTTAAGCTGGACTCAGGAGCTGTTGTTGTTGCTGTTGTCGCATCTGTTGTTGTTGTAGCCGTTGCAGGGGTCGCTGCTACCCCTGTAATTGTGGCAGTGTTTGGGGCAGTCTGAGAAGGTTGGGAGGTTGATTCTCCATGTTTGTCTTGGAGTGCCCTTTCTAGCTCCCTTTCCAGATCAATCACTCTTTGATTCAGCTGCATTATTAGGTCCAATTGATCCTCAACTTCCTTCTCTTTCTGCAATTTTGTTGTTTCACGGTGCTCAGTAGGAAGCAATTTCAGTCTCTTCTTCAATGTAGCAATATCATCCTCTTTCTTTTTCATAAGGGCCCTCACACCCTTAGGATCCTTAGGATCATGTCCTAAGTCCACAATGATGTCCTCCAATGTTCTGATCCTGTTGTCCTTGGCCGTGGAGGACATTCTCTCCAAATCTAGCTGAGTGTTGGTGTTCTTCAGAGATTCTTTTAATTCATGGGCCATTGTGGCCCTGTCTACCAGTGTGGCATAGACCATTTCCCCTGTTTTCTTATGTAGCTCTATCTGATCCATGGGGTGAATGTCTTTTGCCATGACTTCTAACTTTGTTTTGACAAAATCTGCAGCTGAGTGAGGCTGCGGTATCTTGGGTTTAAAATGGCTAAGGATTATCTTTTCCTCTTGGATATCATATACTGACATCAGCCTCTCTTGTTTTTCGGTGTTGCCTTGAGAAATTGTTTGTATACCTGCACTCTTAACAGATCATTTTGCGCCTTAATTTCTTTGAAGGAGGCCTTGGTGCTGGATGGCTTCTTGCTCTGTTGAGTGGAGGAGGACACCTCCATGCCATGCTGTACTCCTTGCTCTTCTTGGAAAGAGCTTGTGGCTGTCTGTTGGCTTTCTTCTCTTTCTTTCCTTGGGCTCTCAAGGATCTCCTCGCTGATTTCTTCTATGACCGGAGAATCAACCCTTTGTCTTTTGGCTTTGGGTTGCTGAGCAGATCCACTAGCAGGTGTGGACTCCTCTCGGTCCCGTTTCTTGCCCCTTTCCTCATGTGCAGGGGTCTGTAAGGCAGGCACTGTTGGTGCCTCTGTTTGTGGTGGAGGGGTTTGCTCTTGCTGCTGCCCAATTGAGGAGGCAGGTTTTTCTGTCACTACTTCTTTTTCTGCACCCATTATCCCCTTGCCTTTTTCTGTACCTGATGCTGATGTAGATGGCCCCTGGATGACTGGTGTGGTTGCAGCAGTGGAGGTACCTTCTCCAATCGGATGCGACTGCTTGAAAGTTACCTGCTGCACAGAATCTAAGTCAAGAGTTTTTTCTAAATCCTTGACATTTCTTTCCATTATTTCTTCTTGAGTTAGTTCCTCAATTAATGTGCCTTACAACCATTCATCTTGGTTGGCATACTGCTCAATTTGTGGATATTTACAGTGCTTATACCCTAGTAGCCTGTATTTGACTCTTCTAGCACTGATGAAGCCTTCGGGGTCATAAGGGAACCACCAAAAGCTTCTCGTAGTTTGTATTTATCTCTGAGAATTTGATCAGCCTCTTGCCAACCCTCTTTCTTATTCATGATGAAGGGGCCCATGTGGTCTTTGAACTTGAGATGGGCTTTCTTCTTGGCACTATGAAAGTGGGTGAGGTCAGAGTTAATGAGTTGCCTATAGTATTCCAAGGCAAACATTCTCATTGGTACCTATCTTGGGAGCCTATATGGACAAAGCTCACAGCCATAAATTCTGATGACTGTATGATTTTGGTATAGGTACCAATCACCTATTTTATAGTTCTTGGATAGCTGCAACATTTTCTGGATTTCAAATGACAGTCTGGGAGGAGGGATCTCATTAATAGGCAAGAGACCGGGTAAACAAATTGTTCAATAAATTCACAGTAAGTATATGGTGAATCTTGGACTTGGTGGGAAACTGATGACCAGAAGATAACAAATCTCCTCTCTCCCCTAGAATCCAGTTTCTTGATGGGGCATTGAAAAACTTCACACTGGTAATACATGAACAAGTGGTAGATATATGATGAATATTTGAACACACCCTCCCTATCCACTTTCAAGAGCTGGTCATGTATTTTGTTGGCTATAAACTTGGCAAAGTTATATTTGTAGGGAGGAGGTTGGCCTGGGCTGTAAGCAGCTAATAATACCAGCACTATCTCATCAATGTGCTCACTCGTTTTGTAGCCCAACACATAGGAGATCATGTCAACCAGGAGCTTGCCTACATCATGAAATGGACATACAAGAAAGGAGGTGGCCCTGTAGGCTGGCGGTCAGCTCTCATGAATGTCTTGGTGACCTTCTCAATGTCATCAGTGGAAATTTTGGCGCCTTTATGCAGTAAATAGTTCATGGAGAAAGGGAACAACAGTTGAGTTTGCTTGAAGTTGAGCATTTGGTTGATGGAGTCAGGATTGATGTGGAAAAGTATGCTCCCAGATGGACACTTGACAGTTCTCTGAGTTGGATCATAATTCTCGGCACATAAGCGGATGATTTCTGGAAAAATATTAGCAGATGGAAGGAAATAGTAAGGCAGATTGGACTCCCATACCCCATATGTGTCATTGTTGCTCAAATAGCTGTCTCTCAATTGGTGAAAGGTCTGTAAATGGTTCCTGTCAGCCACAAGGTCTTGGATGAGGTAATCTCTGTCAGCAAGAGGCATGGCCTCAAGCTCCTTGTTTGGTGGATTCATAGGAGCAACACTGAGAGCTGATGGTGTAGCCATTGTATAACTTTCAGGCGTTATCTTTAGAACGCAGCTTCTGAGTGTAACAGGCTAAGGATGACAGCTTATGAGGATTTGAAGAGGAGTGGCAGAATGACTATAGCTGAACTCAAAATCTTCAATGTTTTATGGCTGTATTGAAAGGACAATTTACAGAGTTTGATATGAGCTTCAGTTTCTCTTGGTGAACTCTTAGAATTTGTAGGCAGTGAGGGCAATTGCAGATGAGAAAAAGGATTGCAGCTTAGAATATTGAGAGCTTGAACCAAAACTCGGCAAAAGGGAATAGTGCCGGGCAGGCGTGAGAGTTTATCGTGCGTTTAAGCCCAAAACGACTGTGTAACAACTTGAACAGAGGGTGCTTAAGATATTTTTAGGCTAATCATTAACAGGTCAACATCATTAATTTAGGAGTTCCTTAGGCAATTCAATGGAAAATTTGCAGAGAATGGGAAGAATCACGGCAAATGGGTTGGATTTGGTGAAATACCTAGATAAACTAGCGTCGAGGGCTGCCGAATTGACTGGAAGACAGAGAATGTCGTTGAATTTGCAGGTGGCGGCGTCCGAATCGTTTAAATTCGAAATCTGGAGGCAATTTGGCGTAAATGGACAGAACAGCGCACTCGAACTTTCGAATGAAAATTACCAGAAACGGTCCATTTCCACGGTTTTAACGATAAATTTGGCGCATATGGCTTTTTGGCGCTTCCCTGCGATGACGTCAGCATGACATCATCAGCGGGCCCCGGGTACGGACGGTGACGTGGATGCTGACTCGGATGCCAGCGTGGCAGGACACGGTGGAGGCATGCGGATGTGGCAAGACAGCGCGGAGGGTGACGTGGCACAGCAGCGGGGACCTCGGGCGTGACATCACAGTGACGAGGGGCTGACGTAACGGGGGTGGCGGTTTACGGGAGGTAGTTTCAGGTTTCCCCGCACCGCCTTTGGGGGAAGGTGGTTTCGGGGGGAGGGCTCCGAACAACCCCCGCTGCTGACACGTGGCCCGTGTACGGGGGAAAAACCGCCCGCTCCCCGGACGTTAAAGATCAGCAGATCCGTGGCCCAGATCACCCGCCCACCGTTGGATCAGGTGCGGCGGGAGATCGACGGTTGGCGGGTGCTCCGACATGGTGTGCAGGTTTGGGGCGGGACCCACCCGATATTTAATTAATATTAAATGGCGCGGGCTCCAAAAACTTTAGCTTTGGTGGGTTTTATGGGGTTCAAATAAATAAGGGTTAATGCGACGGGGTTTCATAAACAAATATTTAAACATTGGGTTTTTTGACTTTAAGGGTGTGATCATTTTTCAAGGGGTTTTTAGGTGAATGGGGGTTTATTTATAGGTTATTAATCTTAACCAGGGGTTAGATTAATTCCAGGGTAAGGGTTGACTATAGTCCCAGATGGACTAATGTCCCCCATGACAATGTTACTTAGCTATAATGCTAAAAGGGGGGGCGGGATATTTACATATTTTTTGGGTTTTTGCATAAAATGCTATAATAGTAGGGGGAGGGTGTTGGAAATAATACTGAGAGGGGGGGTGAATCAGTATTATCAAGTTCTTTTAATAAATTTTCCTTATTTATTCTTTGAATTATTTTTGCATGTCAGTACCATAAAATAATGAGCATGAACAAAGAAAATAGATAGTCACACCAAAGAACACAAGATGTAAGGTGGAAACCCAATGTGGGTGAAAACCACCTGCTGCAATATGTCTCTATCTTCTTTCAAATTAGAAACTCCTTTTACAATGGTTTTGTACTGGTGCAGTCCTTTACCAGTACGCAGGTTGCAACCTGCAGAGAGCTACAACTCTCTCTCGTTTTCCAGTCTCTCCTGGAAGCGAGCTACAACCCCCTACTTCTTTTCTTTCAAGGACCACTTTTCATAAATTTTCAAACTGGATCCAAGAACATCAAAAACCCATCAACTACACTTGCATCATCAATCTCTGATTTCACCAAAGCCAACCCACATATAGATCTGCAAATATTTCCTTATAACTTTGCAGTTGTTACATCAGACATACCCAGATCATAACATGTGTAAAATAAAACATGCATCAATAATTCAGACCCAGATTATTAGATTTATAGATCAAGCGTATGCCACATATCACAGATCAAAATCATATAGAGATACCACTATTCTAACCTTAAGATTTTGACCCATCAATAGAACTTATCCTTCTCCTTACGCTCAGGTTCCTTCTTCATTCAGATCCAGATCTGCACCAAAACCCAATCACAATATTCCAGATCTAGCACTTTATCAGATATTCGATAATTCAGAAGATGCTTTGCCAAATGATCTCCTTCCTCTTTTATAGTCTTAGGTCTTTCACAATACCATGGGCCAAAACCATAGGATCAAAAAACTGTTGGACTAATACCATGAAGCAACCATGAAAGTACGTGAGATCAACACTTTTGGATGCAATACCACGGGCCAAAACCATAGGATCAAAAACTGTCGGACTAATACCATGAACCAACCATGAAATTGCGTGAGATCAACACTTTTGACGAGGTACCATTGTCCAAAACCATAGGTTCAAATACCAAGGACTAACTACCATGGACCAAAGGTAAGTTCTCCAACATATACACGCTTTTCCTTGCATGAAAGTGCGTACCATGGTCCAAAACCATAGGTTCAAATACCAAGGACTAACTACCATGGACCAAAGGTAAGTTCTGCAACATATACTTGATTTTCCTCATAGGTTCAAATACCAAGGACTAACTACCATGGACCAAAGGTAAGTTCTCCAACATATACGCACTTTTCCTCATAGGTTCAAATACCAAGGACTAACTACCATGGACAAAAGGTAAGTTCTCCAACATATAAGCGCTTTTCCTTGCATGAAAGTGCGTGAACGTTTTCTCTACATGAAATAAACTTTTCTCTGCATAAAAGTGCGTGAACTTTTCTCTACATGAAATAAACTTTTCTCTACATAAAAGTGCGTGAACTTTTCTCTACATGAAATAAACTTTTCTCTGCATATAAGTGTGTGAAATTTTCTCTACACTATAATTTATTATCTGAGATGAGTGGTTTGCCATCAAGTAGAACATATGTATCATAATGCCAACAATCTCCCCCTTTGGACTTGATGGCAACAACAACCAATCACTCTCCCCCTTTGACATCAAGGGCAAAGGGTTATGCTCCCCCTAAGAACATGCTCCCCTTGACTATAAACCAGATCTGCAAAGAAGAACCATAATCCATGACCATGAAAGAGATAGAGAGGTATTGCAGCAATATTCAGACCAGCATCCATGATCTCCTTCTGTACTTCCTCCATAATGCCAACAATGCATGATATGCTCCCCCTAAACCTGTGTCATTCGATCTTTGACCAATCCGCAACCCAGCACATGTACGCATATACTTCAGATGAACCTTGCGTACAACCAACAATCAGAAGAGATTCAACAACAAGATGATGCATCAACAACCCCCAGCTTTTGCCTGAGGTATTCAAAGGTCTCCCTAGGCAATGGTTTGGTGAGTATATCAGCAACCTGTTCCTTAGAAGGAACATACTCCAACTTGACCTCTTGTTCAAGCACTTGTTCCCAGAGAAAGTGATACTTGATTGGTATGTGCTTGGTTTTTGAATGCATGACTGGGTTCTTTGAAATGTTGATTGCACTTGTATTATCACATAAGATGGAGATGGGTGGTGTACAAGTGATTTGAAAATCCTGCAAGGTCTGCATCATCCAAAGGAGTTGAGTGCAGCAAGATGCAGCAGCAACATATTCTGCTTCAGCTGTAGACAAGGCAATCGAACTCTATTTCTTGCTGAACCAAGATACTAATCTGGAACCCATAAAGAATGCACCACCACTTGTGCTTTTCCTGTCATCCACTCTTCCAACCCAATCTGCATCTGTATAAGCATGAAGTGTGAGATCTGTATCTCTAGGATACCATAAGCCATATTTTTGAGTCCCTTGAAGATATTTGAAGATTCTCTTTACTTCCTGAAGATGAGTTTCCTTTGGATTTGCCTGAAATCTTCCAACTATTCCCGCTGCATGCATGATGTCTGGTCGGGTACCTGTCAAATAAAGTAGACTTCCAATCATAGATCTGTAAGTTGGTTGATGCACTGCTGTTGATTCATCATTTGCACTGAGGTTACATCCTCCGACCATGGGTGTACATAATGGTTTTGCTTCTTCCATACCATATTTCTTCAAAATCTGCTTGAGATACTTGGTTTGAGACAAGAAGATCCCTCCTTCATTTTGTTTGATTTTCAAACCAAGAAAATATGTCAGTTCTCCCAGCAAGGACATTTCAAATTCTTTCTGCATCACCAAGGCAAAGCTTTGACTCATAGCTTCTTCATCGTTGCCAAAGATAATGTCATCTACATACACAACAAGTATCAACAATTTGTCATTTTCAACTTTTATATAAATATTTCTGTCTGCTGATCCTTTTGAAAAACCTTGTTGATGAAGATATTTGTCCAAACGATAGTACCAAGCCCTTGGAGCTTGTTTGAGGCCATAGAGGGCCTTTTTCAATCTGCATACAAGATTTGGATCATTTCCAAGAATGAAACCATCTGGATGCTCAATTTATACTTCTTCTTCCAAGTCTCCATTCAGAAAGGCTGATTTCACGTCCATGTGAAATACTTTGAAGTTTCGAAAGCTTCAGAGAGCAAGGAACATTCAGATGGCCTCAAGTCTTGCAACAGGAGCAAAAGTTTCTTCAAAATCTATTCCTTCTTGCTGCGCATACCCTTTACAAACAAGTCTGGCCTTGTTTCTAATTACTTCTCCATTTTCATTCAATTTATTTTTGAAGACCCATTTTGTTCCTATAACATTCTTATCCTTTGGTCTAGGAACCAGGTCCCAAGTGTTGCTCTTTTCAATCTGCTCAAGTTCTTCATCCATTGCTTTGACCCAACATTCATCTTTGCATGCCTCTTTCACATTTTTTGGTTTAGTGGAAGAGAGTAATGCCAAATAGCTTGAAGCTTCTGCAATTGTTCTTCTTGTTTGTACACCTGCTTCTTTCTGTCCCAAAATCTGAGATTCTGGATGATTCTTCTGAACATATCTGGATGGAGTCTTCTCTTCTATCCTTATCTGCTCCTCTGGTTCTTCTTGAGGTTCTTCTTCTTCATCATTCTTTCTTTGAGGATGGCCTTCATCTTCTTCGATATCTTCATGATTTACTTGCCTAGGAATGTATCCCTTCTCATCAACCATTACATCAATGCTGTCAACAATTCTTCCAAGTCTTTTATTATAGCACTTGTATGCTTTGCTGTGTGGAGAATAACCAAGAAGGATGCCTTTATCTTCTCTAGGTTCAAGTTTGCCAAGTTTCTCATCAGTATTTTTATTATAGCATTTGCTCCCAAAGATTTTGAAGTGCTTTACCAAAGGAGTCTCACCATACCAGAGCTCATGAGGGGTTTGAGTGCTATTCACTCGGACGTTTGTTTTGTTGAGAATAATAACCGCAGCATGTGCTGCTTCACCCCAGAAAGTTGCGGGAGTTCCAGATTCCTCAAGCATAGTACGAGCCATTTTTTGGACAGTTCTGTTCATTCTTTCCACCACTCCATTTTGCTGAGGAGTTATAGCTGTAGAGAATTCTCTTCTTATCCCATGTTCTTCACAGAAATCAAAAAATTCATTTGAGGTAAACTCCCCACCTCTGTCGGATCTAAGACACTTAATTTTGTATCCTGATTCATTTTCAACCAAGGCTTTAAAGGATTTGAATTTTTCGAATGCTTCATCTTTGTGCTTCATAAGTCCTAACCAGACAAACCTGGAGAAATTTTCAATGAATAATATCAAGTATTCTTCTCCTCGAGGTGTCCTTTTTCTGAATGGACCACATGTATCTGTATGTACTAGCTCAAGAGGCATGCTAGCTAATCCTTCCTTTTCCGGAAAGGTAGTTCTGGTTTGCTTTCCAAACTGACATGATTTTCATATGGTGTTGTCTGGAACTTTGATATCTGGAAGACCACGAACTGCCTGATATTTGCATGCTTTACTTATTTGTGAAAAGCTTAGATGCCCCAACCTCCGGTGCCATAACTAGTGCTCATCATCCTTGCTCAGATAGCATTTTTGTTGTCCTTCTTCAAATATGTATAGATTATTTGGAGTTCTTTTACCTTTGATCACTGTTTTACCTGTATCAAGATCATGAACAAGACATCCATTTGATCTGAATATCACCTCGGTTCTTTGATCACACATCTGGCTGACACTTCGAAGATTATGTTTCAATCCATCAACATACAAAGCATTTCCAGCTTTGACCTTTTCTTTTAACTGAGAAGTGCCTTTTCCTTTTATAGTTGCAGGAGTATCATTTCCAAAAGAAACTTTCTTTCCTTTTTCTAGAGCAGAATATGATTCAAGTTTTTCTTTATCACCTGTCATATGCTTCGAACATCCACTGTCAATGTACCATAGATTTTCATGTCCCTCTGCATAAAATGCTATTCCACATCTTTCTGTTTGTGGTTCCTTTATTCTCCATGTTTTGGTGCTTGAGGCTTGTTCCTTTGTCTGCTGAAACCTGCTCCTGCATTCAGAATCTTCATGACCAAAGTTATTGCAAATAGAACATTCAACTTCATTTTCAAGAACCAAAAAGTTGTTATAGGTCGTTTTTGTAATCCCGGTCATACTTCTTTGTTTTTGAGCTTCTCTAGTCATGATCGTTTTATATGCAACACATTGAGCTGCTTTGTGACCAAAGTTATGGCAAGAAAAGCATTGTCCATTGAAGAAATTTATGCGGTTATCAAATCTTCCGGCCAAACGATTGTAATTTCTATTGTCATTCATTCTTGAAGCAAATTGAGAGGATTTTACCTGTGGCTGGTTGTAGCTTTTGTTCATCCTTAAGACAGGTTTACCCTGATTTGCCTGATAGTCTTTGTTTGTAATTGGTCCCTGCTTTACTTGGTGATCTCCATTGTGCTTTTGCTTATTCCTTCTTGCTGCATCAAGATAACTCTTTGAGGTGGATGCTTGAGAAGTTTCTCCATTATAGCCTAGACCTGTCTTGTTTAGAGGAGAGCGCTGTACATTGATGATCTCATCCAGAGTTTCAGATCCTTTGACAAACTTAAGATTAATAGCCTTTGTTTTCTCAATCTCTTTTCTAAGACCAACAATTTCGCCTTCTAACTTTTCAAGATATTTTTCTTTTTCATCAGTTTGAAGTTGTAGAGTATCAATGATCCTATTCTTTTCTTCTATACATGTCTTGAGTCTAGAAATTTCTTCACAAAAGCTATCCACATCTATAGCATCCATGTAATCATCATCTTCAAATGCCATTAAGAGTTTATAGTCATTACCTCGTTCATCTTCGTCACTATTTGATAGACCATCACTATCTTCATGAGTGTAGTAGCTTTTCTTATTTGCAATCTGTTTCTTGTTCCATCTAGCAGGTTCCTTTCCTTTATCCTTATGAGGACATTTTGCAGCATAATGACCTACTCTTCCACAAGCAAAGCATTTAAAAGGTAACTTACCTCTGAACCTTCCAGTTCCCCTTTGAAGATTTCTGACAAAATTTGATTCTTCTTCTTCTTCTTCTGGCACGTGACTTGCTTCATAATAGTCTCCTTTGCCTGAAGCCTTGAAAGCAGCTTCTCTTCTGTCTGATGGACCTCCCTTTCTCATTTCATAAGCAGTTAGAATTCCGTGTAGCTGAGACATAGTAAGAATTCATAGATTTTCCTTTTCTTCTATTGCAGACACTTTAGATTCAAACTTGGGCGACAATGATATTAGAACTTTTTCAACCACAATAGCCTCTTTTATTTCTTCACCCAAGTTTTTCATGCAATTAACAATCTCATATACCCGAAGGAAATAGTTAGCCACACTTTCATCATTATACATTCTGAGATTCACATACTGAATCCTGAGGGTTTGAAGTTTAGCACGCTTTACCTGTTCATCTCCTTCGTAGCTCAAGACAATCTTGTCCCATATTTCTTTTGCGGATTTATATTGCATAACCTTCACGAATTCTGTTTGAGATAAGCATCCTAGCAGAGTATTGATTGCTTTAGCATTTGTTTCATATTTCTTCTTTTCGGTCGTATCTGTAGGAGTAGCTGAAGGAAAAGTGTAGCATGTATCTATGATATCCCAAACTTCTGTACCAAGAGATTGAAGATAGGCAGTAACTCTTACCTTCCAATAATTGAAGTTTGTCCCATCAAAAATTGGTGGCCTGATTGATGCTTCCCTCTCGTAGTTACTCATGATGAATGATCTTCCTTCAAGCGATCAAGCTTCTCTGAAGGACCTGCTCTGATACCAATTGTTGGAAATAATACTGAGAGGGGGGTGAATCAGTATTATCAAGTTCTTTTAATAAATCTTCCTTATTTATTCTTTGAATTATTTTTGCATGTCAGTACCATAAAATAATGAGCATGAACAAAGAAAATAGATAGTCACACCAAAGAACACAAGATGTAAGGTGGAAACCCAATGTGGGTGAAAACCACCTGCTGCAATATGTCTCTATCTTCTTTCAAATTAGAAACTCCTTTTACAATGGTTTTGTACTGGTGCAGTCCTTTACCAGTACGTAGGCTGCAACCTGCAGAGAGCTACAACTCTCTCTCGTTTTCCAGTCTCTCCTGGAAGAGAGCTACAACCCCCTACTTCTTTTCTTTCAAGGACCACTTTTCATAAATTTTCAAACTGGATCCAAGAACATCAAAAACCCATCAACTACACTTGCATCATCAATCTCTGATTTCACCAAAGCCAACCCGCATACAGATCTACAAATATTTCCTTATAACTTTGCAGTTGTTACATCAGACATACCCAGATCATAACATGTGTAAAATAAAACATGCATCAATAATTCAGACCCAGATTATTAGATTTATAGATCAAGCGTATGCCACATATCACAGATCAAAATCATATAGAGATACCACTATTCCAGCCTTAAGATTTTGACCCATCAATAGAACTTATCCTTCTCCTTACGCTCAGGTTCCTTCTTTATTCAGATCCAGATCTGCACCAAAACCCAATCACAATATTCCAGATCTAGCACTTTATCAGATATTCGATAATTCAAAAGATGCTTTGCCAAATGATCTCCTTCCTCTTTTATAGTCTTAGACCTTTCACAATAGGATCAAAAAACTGTTGGACTAATACCATGAACCAACCATGAAAGTACGTGAGATCAACACTTTTGGATGCAATACCATGGGCCAAAACCATAGGATCAAAAACTGTCGGACTAATACCATGAACCAACCATGAAATTGTGTGAGATTAACACTTTTGACGAGGTACCATGGTCCAAAACCATAGGTTCAAATACCAAGGACTAACTACCATGGACCAAAGGTAAGTTCTCCAACATATACGTGCTTTTCCTTGCATGAAAGTGCGTACCATGGTCCAAAACCATAGGTTCAAATACCAAGGACTAACTACCATGGACCAAAGGTAAGTTCTCCAACATATACATGCTTTTCCTCATAGGGTCAAATACCAAGGACTAACTACCATGGACCAAAGGTAAGTTCTCCAACATATACGCGCTTTTCCTCATAGGTTCAAATACCAAGGACTAACTACCATGGACCAAAGGTAAGTTCTCCAACATATACGCGCTTTTCCTTGCATGAAAGTGCGTGAACTTTTTCTCTACATGAAATAAACTTTTCTCTGCATAAAAGTGCGTGAACTTTTCTCTACATGAAATAAACTTTTCTCTGCATAAAAATGCGTGAACTTTTCTCTACATGAAATAAACTTTTCTCTGCATATAAGTGCATGAACTTTTCTCTACACTATAATTTATTATCTGAGATGAGTGGGTTGCCATCAAGTACAACATATGTATCATAATGCCAACAGAGGGGGGCACTTAGGGAGCTATATAGTTAGTTTAGAAATTAATATGGATTTGGGATGTGAAAGAGGAACATAGAGCTAAGTTTAAGGAGTAAACTTAGATTTAGAAGCAGATGAGAGTGAGGAATGAATTTAGACAAGAAATGTGGCTTCTTTTCGGAGAAGAAGGTCACAACTTGACATGAATTTTACAAATGAGAAATGCAAGGAGGACTGTTTAGGCAGATCCTACAGTCCTCTAGGGGATGTTAGTAAGAAAGCTTTTGAAGGGAATTAGGGAAGTTAGACATGCTTGATGGTTTGCCACATAGATCATTGTTCTTGCGTTTCTCTTATTGGTGAGACCAGATATGATTTTCCATATATCAGGTGTTTAGATCTTGTTTTCTGCAACCTCTGACTGCCTACCCTGCCTAATAGGCCTAACATTTTTTCTTCTTATGGATGGGTGCACTTAGCCTTGCAAACCCTGATAATCCTCTTTTCTTTTTGCTGCCCTCCTATCTAAATCTACCCTTATGTCTTCCAAGGGCCCAGATTAAGCAGTTGGGCTCCTTCCTTTCTCTATCCAACTAGTCATCTGCCAAGCTTGAACTGTTTGAGCAGGTACTTTCTCTCTAGTCTAGAACATGCAATTTAAAACATGGTATGGCCCAGCTTGAACTGTTGGACCATCCATCAAGATAGCAGTGGCATTTTGGCATAGCCACTTTCATGGTCTTTCTTTGGGGTTCATTTCAATTATTTTTTCTAATCAGTTCATTTTCTTACCTTTTGATTATTCTTTTAAGGCATACCCTCTTTACATTTTTTAACTCTCTATTTCTTTCACAAAAATGGAACCTTTGTATCATGGAAGATGAACATTTTTGGCACTTCCACTGTCAATCATGAAAAATGAAAACCTATTGGTATAGGAGGCTAACAAGTCCAAAAAGATTAAAATATATGATAGGGATAGTGTTCCCCTTACTTTAATGAGTTAGGAAGACTAATAGCTCGACAATCTTTTTATATTTAACGAGTCTAAAAAGAGTTTAAAAGAGGCTTGTTTTTTAGGAATGAGTGACGTTTCTAGGTAACAACTGGTTCAACGTAAGTTTGGAACTTCTCAAGACATGGCAGTGTGAAGAGGGTGGCAATCAGAATTACTCATCGTAGATGTTCCTCAAAAGGGTAAACAATCAAGCGGAAGCATATGGTTGGTTGAATGAAATGGAGGTGACGGAAGGAACACAACCAAAGTTCAAAAGGGCAGATAGCAAAGCTATCACAAAAGGTTGTTTAACAGAGGCGGGTTTATTTTTTAATGAGCTTGAACCTTGTGCCAACATGTGCTCAATGCAAGTTGATTTTTTAACGAGCTTGAACCTTGTGGAAACATTTCTATTGCTAGTCTTTTGATAATGTCTCTCGGTAGATTTATTTTTTAATGAGCTTGATCACTACTATAACATGTGCTCATGACCTTTTTATGTAAGCTAGAAATGACTGAGCTACGAGGTTGGAGGGTTAAGAACCTACAAACTAAGAAAATCAAAGGTTGCTTTTCACTTGCATGCAAAGGTTTGCATGCACCAAGGTCTTTCAGTAAAAGGACAATTTCTAGGTTATCAAATGGAAGTTCCTGTGGTTAGGCAGGATTGTTTCTCCCGGCTGACAAAAACTCTTCCTTTGCGATGTCTATCAAAATGGACAAAGGTGATTTCTATGAGCTTCCAATCACATAATGTACGAAGGCAGATGCTGTGAGCTTCCATTCACAATCACACAAAGGAAATAATCACATCAAACTGATCACATAACCTATATAGGAATGTTATTCGATCCAAGTATTATAACCTTTCAAGAAAATCTCTCTTTTCCTCTGGGTTCGCCTGTCAAGGAAAACTAGGGTGCATGACCCCAATCTTCATCACACTCACCAAACTACTTGTGGTAATTAGGTGGATGGGATGAAGATGGAAGAGACATTGTTGATGCGAAGAGGCCATTTAGGGATGATGGTTGATTTATAGCTGTGTTTGAACCAGGAAATGAAAGTTGGTCGACAAGTTGTACCAGTCTGCCTTCATGTGGAAAACACATCACTGGAAAGAATGTGGAGACAATGGCTTCCACGCTATATATATAATCACGTGCAAGGAGTAGATTGTAATCTAGTGGACCTTAGACTACCATCACGTTCAAATGAAGAGTTTTCTTTCTCAAAGTTATAGGCAACTTTGGAAGGATCCCTAATGGTCGACTGGTTCCTTTGTTGAAGCCTGACAAATTTTGTTTTTGAGGAAAAAGCAATGGTGAACCAAGCACTTTCCAAGCAGTTGACGAAAGGATACTCATCGAAGCCCATTCATCTATGATTGTTCTAGACACGATCATTTTGTACACCTATACTATGATTCAGAAGGGTACATTAGATGGAAGGTGAGGTTTCACTAGTTGATTCCAGTCAAAGAAAACAACCAGACTGCTCGAAGGAGGTACCAGATAAATGTTCGAATAAGTTTCAGGAACTAGGGGGGTCTCTTCTTGTGGCGAAGGAATGGGTGAATGTCCCCCAAGTTCATTAGACTCTATATCGACAAAAATAATTTTAATGGTGTCCTTCTCATCCTCTTTGGAAACTATATCATTTGAAGGTGGATTTTCTGAAGGCAAGACTGGGTTGACTGCCATCTCGACCTATTATCTTTGACCTGGTATGAACTCATAAGGTTCACTTTCAATTATAGATGATTCGATCGACAATTGAGCTATGTCAATCGGGTTTTCAACTAGCGAAGGACTTGGTAAGAGTTTCTTGTATCTAGGTGGAAGCTGTTGTGGTGAAGCAAGATGGTTATCCAAAATGCTTTTGGCTTCATCTAGAAAAGGACAATGGTAATGAGTGTGATCACCTTCACATAACCTACATGGAACTCTAACTTTTCCTTTCTGTCGATTCACTTTGTTTTCACTAGTTGATGGTGCACTGTCAACTTGACTGTCAGGGGTTGATGACATTGAATGGTGCAACCAGGGAGACCATTCTTTCAAGATCCATGGGATGCAAGGGAAATATCAATGGTAATGGTTCTCCTTGCAAATTGCGCATGTATTTTTTGGTTTGGGAACTTTAGTGTGCAGATTTTTTTGCAGACGATGCTTTGGTATCCCCTTGTTTAACCGGATTCTTTTTCTTCTCCTTCCCTTTCTTTTTCTTCTCAGTTACTTGGTTTTTAGAGTCACTAGTTTCACCAAGTGAAGAGGAAGAAGGGGAAGGAGAAACAAATGAAGTAGAAGGTGAAGGGGTAACTTCAGTATCTTCTAGTTGCTAATTATATTGTTGAGGAATTGTGGTGTTTTGAATGAAAAAGGTCGAGAAAAGCCATACTGGCAGGCCAATTGTGATTCCTGGAAGGGACAATGTAGCCATATATGGAGAACCAATATCTCCCCAAGAGGAGAAAGGACTAGGATTCCCTTCAAGGGGGATTCCTTGATTGGTACATTCCATTATCTCAACCTCATATCAATGTAGGAACAAGGATGCTATTCCATTTAAAATAAATTTTAAAGACACTTGGACGCAATTTGCTTTTTCAATTTTTAAGAGTCGAGAAAAAGCTAAAGGCGACTCTAGTCACCTTCGATTTTTAATGAGCCTGAAGTGACAAGTGCTCAAATGGACCTTTTCTTTTAAGGAGTCAAAAAGGAATGAATTGACTGCTCTATAAGTCTAGCTAGAGGGTTTACCAAATCGATTCTAAAACTGCAAAATACACCTTGGTGATAAATGATAGAGAAATTACCAAGGGCTTATGTACGGTAGTCAATCTTCCTAAATTCTATGTTTAGTGCATTACGATCGATAGGGTGGCAGACATGGCTTCCTAAGGATAAAGGATGATAGCCTATTGTGGTCACCCAATATATACACAATGGTATGGGGAGCACAAGTCCATACTGGCACTTGTCGTATGAAAGAGGAGGAATCACGCAACCTATGATGAAAATGATAGTTACCAGGTTTTATGACGTTGGAACACATCTCTAGCCTAGACTTCTAGATGTGTTGCGTTAGATTCCAAAGCATTTTTATGTTCATTGAGTTTTATTTTATGGTTGATCTTTCTTAGAAGTTTTTCTTTCAAGGTTCACCACGTGATGTAGATGTGAAATTCCTAAATATGCAATCTAAAATGATAAACAATCCTTTATGTTCTTTTAGCAATGAAAATCCTAGCTGCAAGGGAAAGAAGATAATGATTTTTCTTTCAGCAGAGAGCATAGAGCACACGCTAAATGCACTTTCCTAAATCAAATTTTGTAAGAAATCAAAATGCATATGCACATGCATGTGTTTGTTTTTCAAATTCCTTAATGTGTGAATGACAAAAAAGAAAGTTAAGTACATATTTGAACTATTTTCTTTCAAAGTGACAGTACTAACACTTTTCTCTTTTCAAAACAAAAGGATGACTAAGATGACATTTTTCGATTTTGAATTTAAAACTGTTTTTGACACTTGAAATACTAATAATTTCAAAATAAAGTACAATGACAAAATTACAATCAACTATCTAGAAGAGGAAGACTTTACAACACTCTTGTTTTGATTCAGAATTACAAGTATGACACTTGCATAAAAAATGACAGTTTTATTAGGCTACTTTCGACAAAGGAGGATTGCAAATGATTGACAAATACACAAAAACATTTACAATTCCTAACTGATGGAGGCTAAATTAATGTGAAGGAAGATGGTTACTGCAAGAAGGTACTGATCATGAATAGTAAAACTATTGAATAAAGCTGAAAACAGAGAGAGAAACCAAATTTCAGAGAAGAAAAACATAGTTTACTCAATAATCACACCTGCAACACAGGAAAACAAGGATGCATCTCACTTGCAACACACGGGAGGTGTGATGCATCCAGGTTGCACAGTTACAGACAGTGCGATGGGCCAAGGGGTTAAACTGAGCTTTGTTTTTGCTCAAAACTTGTAGCTAAGTTCAGTGATTTAGGGTGAGTAATGGTGTACAGTAGACACAAAGCATAAGGGTAGGATCTGATGAGGTTTTGAGCTACCACAAGGGCACTTAAGATGCTTTGTAAGTCAGATGTTTAGTTCATAAACCAACTCGGAGATTGACTAAAGCAACATTTATCTACTTCGCAATTGCATAGCAAAGGCATTTCGAAGGCTAGCTAGCTTAACTTCAGGCTCTGTCTGTTGTTTATAAAGAAATAAACAAACAAAACAAACTATTCGTTCCCCAGTGGAGTTGCCATTTTGTTTCAGGAAAATTAGTGTCGATTCAAACTGCTAGTCCCACTAAGATGGGTAGCTCTCTTAGAAACAAACAATGAAAGCTTTTCAAGAGTTCCTTTAAGTGTGATAGATGGAAGAGAAGAATAGAGAACCAACCTGGATCCTTCGCTTTGATCCTAGCTTGATTTCTCCTTCCCTTGATAGAATTTGCCACTCCTCTCCTAGTTGTCCCACTTCAAAGAGTACCTGTAGAGTTAAAGTAACAACGAACTATCAAAGCATATCTATCTAAAACATCATAACCAATATGGAATTAGAAACACATTGACCATACAATTGCATTCATAAACAACAAGATTCAAAAATACAAGACCATATGGAGGAAAACTCAAAGAACTTTATTAATAGTAACGTAAGAGAGGATTACAACCCAGCTGTCTGATCTAGCATCTTCCTCCCAGTTGTAGAAGCCCTCTTCACCTCATGAACAAGAAAATCACCCAACAATGCAATGTCTCTTCTCAACAAACCAACAACACTTCCTTACAAAATACAAAATTCCAGCCTCCAGATCTCTTAGATGAGTGATCCATTTATAGATGTCTTGCAAGGGTGTGAGTCAGCTCTGGGTTTTTTATTAGTGTCATTTCACTGATAGTTCTTGGTTCCACTCAGAGATTTCATGGTCTCTTACTCATCCCTAGGCGAATTCAGAGAGGGAAGTGTCATAGGAGAAGTTTCTAGAAGATTCCATGATCATCGACCTTGCAAATTGTCTCTGCAATTTGTCTATTATCACTCATAACACCCCGTAGAAGGCCATTTCAGTATGCATTGCACCTGGCCAGTTAGGCAGTCAGTATGCATCAAACCTTGTCCATGGAGCAGCTTGTATGGTCTAGTTTTGGCTAATTCTGAGTAGTTTTTCAGGTGGAACTTCTGGGAAATGATGTAATCAGCTGACCATGATCCTTTAGGGTATGAAGAAACATTTTTAGGGACTTGAGGAGTCCTTAGTTTATCGACATATGAGTTTGGGGTTGCAGTGCACAAATATGTCTATAACACTTAGAAAATACTAATAGGGTGTTATTGGATCGTGGGAAATCAGTTATTAAGATGCATAAAAAGATTGGTTCTCTTTCATTTTTTAAGAGTCGAGAAAGAAACAAAGATGACTCTATCGATTTCAATTGGAAGTGAGCTCGAAAGAAAAAAGTTCTTGAATGATATTTTAAGTTTATTAAGTCAAAAAGATCAAATGACTGCTCTGGATGATCTAGGTAAATAGGATTACCAGGCAACTATGAACTACAGAATACCTCCTAGCAAACCGAGAAGTACGAGTAGGAAATATCCCCAAATGATCTGTTCGGTGTATCACATTTGCAAGGCAGCCCTAGAGAACCGAGAAGTGCGAGTAGGCAATCTCCTCAAATGATGTGTTTGGTGTATCAAATTTGCAAGGTGGCTGACTTGACTTCCAAAGGATAAAGGATTGTAGCCTGGAGGGGTCTCCCGTTATATACTTGATGCTACAGGGAGCACAAATCCATACTAGTGCTGTCTAATGCCGAAGCTAATGACAGTTGCTAGGGTTAAAGACACCAGAACACATCTCTAGCCTAGACCTTCTAGATGTGATAGTTAAATGTCAAATGTCGCTTAGGTTAATTGAATTCATTTTAAAGTTTATTTTCAGTTATGTTTTAGTTTTCAGGTCTAGCGATGTGAATCAAAAAACCCTAAATGCAACTAAATGAGACAAGATCCTTTCAATTTGATATATTGCCTACACTAGAGAGGGTAGAAACTACACAATCAAATCAAAACAACCAAGTAACTAAAAGCAAAATGATCTTTCACTACACTTTTCGAAAAAATAAACTAATGAAAAATGCATTCCAATTCCTAATTTCCTGACAAGCACATTTCTAATAGTGCTTTCAAAGCAAAAGAGTTCTTTTTGTTTTCAAATGGCAATGCAATCCTAGTATTTAATGTTGGAGGCTATCATAGCACAATGATGCAACAAACTAGAATTTCATACTTTTCATGAAACAACGAAATACACTTTTTGCATGCAACACTTCAATGAAAGAGTTTTTGAGACAATAAGATATCCAAGCAAATGAAAACATGAAAAGGGAGGCTCATTCCAACTAATGAAGCACTGACTTACCAGCAAGAAGACAAGCAATGTAATCCATGCCAGAAAAGAAATGTTTAGACAAGCAAACGAAAGCTTTGCAAACTTGTGTAACGGAAGTCAAAGTTGTAAACGGACCGCAAAAGAAATGCAAGGAGTAAGTACACCTACAACTCGACTCACTGATTTCACAAACAGCTGAATGGATGACAATCTAGATGCCCTAGTGTCACTGACCGCTCAATGACTCAAGAAATCAAGCAGAAAGATGATAAGCCAACAAGCAAACAAAACCAAATGAAAAGAAGCTTTCTAGTTAGGGAGAAAATAGTCTAAAAGGCTTATGGGGTCAAAATCATGAGAGAAGCACACTAGCCAAGATTGGGGAAAAACCCTAATCTTCACTTACAGGCATTGGCGTGACTGCCTAACAGACAAAAAGTTCCAAAGGCTGGTCGATGTGACTGTTTCTCAGCATATCGCATTGATCAACGTATCTGTCAGTAGAGTAAGCGCATTGATCGAGGGAACCAAGATTTTTTTTTTTTGAAATAGGGACAAGATATGTTACTATGAAGTTCAAACTCATGCCGGTAAGTAGGAGAAAAGAAACAGAACCAAAGGGAAAAAGTGCAACTAGATAAGTTCACACGAAATCATTAAATTTAAGACAAACAAAAGGATTGGTTCCCCAATATGGTTTCCAATTTGTGGTGAAGTAAAATTATAAGTGCGGACACAAACAAATTCCTCTAGCCCAATAATGGGTCTAGCCACAGCTGATACATTCTATGTAAATTTTCCTTAGGTTAGAACCAATTAGGAGGGCCTACCTCTTAGTACGCTTATCCCGTTTGATGAGTACTTGCTTGCTTTCTCCAGCTATCTCTCGCTTCCTTCTTCAAACACCTGAAACAAATAAACAACAGTAAACAACAACTGTGATAATAGACAAATTGTAATTAAACCTACTTAACATGTCAAGAAACATTAAGCCATGAATATGTAAGATGAAAAATCATGTAGGAAATCAATAAATAGTTGCATATATATTTAATCAAGAAGAGATTACAACCATTGTCTTGACGTTGTCGTTCTCCTCTACGAAGACCAGGTTCACACACACTTCTACTATCATTCCATGATGGCCTCAAAAACAATAGTTTTAAGGATCTTCCCTTTAGGCTTCACTCCAAACCAAATTCACACTTCTCCCTCAGACAACTAGAGAGCTACAACTATGAATAGTTTGTTGTTTACCCCAAACTTAATTAGCACTATCACACCAACATTAACACTAGCTTGTGCTTTGGAAAAAGGGAGGTTAATATAGGATGAAATGGATGGGAAATGGAGAAGGTCTTATCCCTTGAGTTAGTTCCATCATTTTAGGGGAAAGGAGCTCAAACAGACATCCTCGACCCCATATGGCCAAACCATTTACCAAACTTCCATTACGAAGCTTCTAGAGCTAGAAGATTCGGCTCTTTATTTAAAAAACTTTCCATAAGAGGACCGGAGGGAATGGAAAAAAGCTCAATCGATCCGGTCGGCACTAGGGACAATGCTAATCCTTGCATATTGGCATGAGGAAGACAAGAGCCATTAGCTTCGGTCATGTAAACTAGGCAAAACAAAAGTTTGAGGGGAAATGGTGCGAAAGGGAATCGATCTACTCATGAAGAGGGAAATAATGGGGGTTTCTTCATGAAGGGTAAGCATATAGGGTTCAATGTAGAGGTCCTCTAGGATCAATGAATGGGGAGTATAGGGACAATGAAAAAATGTTGTGTAACAGCCCATGACGACAAGGTCGCCTAGGCCGAAACAAACTGTGACAAAATAAAAGCAGCCAACCATGAGAGAAAAGTAGACCGACATGAAAGAAAATCAATTGGTCACGAAAGAAAAATAGAAGAAGCTGGTGTCAGTGCGAATGTCACCGAGGAAGAAATTAGAGGCACAATCGAAGCAAAAAAAGGACAAGCAACTAGAAAAAGTGGTGGATTTACTAGAAGAGGAGTACCAAGGAGTCGAAGAAGTAGATGTCGAGGGCATTGAGCCTATCTCTATGCTGCCTGAATACATCCCTCCACAAAATGGAAAAACTAGAGTGACCAAGGATCCTAATTCAGGAAAATTTGGGATATCTAATCCCCTACTGCCAGAGCAGGTCACTTTTGAAGGACCTAAGCTTGTGCGCATCCCGTTGTTGAAAGTGGAGGACTGGGACCTCACAGATCATGAAAATTTCCCACGTCTGGTGACCCATAAGTATATGATGAAGATATACTATGACGACACAGGAGTTACACAGTTAGAACCCATGAAGTGGGTTCACAATGTTTAGTAGTCAGGGCTGGTTAATATGCTTTTAGTACCACACTATGATCACTCCTCTATCAATACGGTATGTGTGCACTAGCTCCTCGCATTGGTGCACGATGGGATTTTGTGGCTAGGGAAGCCTATTCCAATAACAGATATGTTGATCCATAGGGTAACGAAGCTGCCGCACAATGGAGTAGACCCTGCCAAGGAATTTGCTGGAAAAATAAGGGAAAAGGAGCTAGCTGATAAAATGAAAAAGGACTATGGTCTTGTGAAGAAGTAATGAGGGTAATTAATTATGTCAATACAAGATTAAGAATTCCATTTCACTGGCTAGATCCTCACTAGGAAGATCATGAGGAACTGTCACACAGAAGAAGTTCCGGCACCGATTGTATCACTTGCTACACATTACGCGAAGGGCATGTAGTGTAATTGGTCGAAGTATCTCTGCCAGGAGTTCCTTGGGAACTACCGAGAGGCCCAAGAAGAAAGTAATCCATTTCATTATTCTCGACTTCTATTGTCGATTATATTAGTTTCATGGAGGTTGTTGGAGGATAGCCAATTTCCTCAGCACAAGGAAGAATTGCTTGAGGCGATAAGGTTCGCCTCACTCTAGGCCACAAAGGATGTGGCACACATTAAGGAAAAAAATACTTTATGGGTCCTAATGGAGATGGACCTTGGAATGGTAATCAATCAACAACCAAGGTTGTCCCCAACCTTGTTTGGGAAATTAAGATCCTATGTGGAGTTCAAGGCTAACTTTCACAACGTCTCAATCCATGCATGGAAGGACCTCAAAGGAATGTGGCATGTGCTTCTTTATTTAGTGTTTGAGATGGATGTGTAGGAAGTTGTAGGGTATTGGCCACTGGAGTGGTGTGAACCTACAATATTGTAGGTGGGAACCAACAAAAGCGCAGAGAGATATGTTGTGTAGAAGCAGAAGGAAGTTGCTCAAAAAGCTATGTGCACATTGGCTGAGAAGTTTGCTTCACACCACACTAATGAATAAGAACTTTCAAAGAAGGGCGGAGGTGGTGTTGAGGAGAAGAGCACTCCGTTCATTCTAAAGAAATGTGGATAGGAAAAAATGGGTGGCCAATGAAATAAGCATAAGTCTGACAAGAAGACACATCTAGATCCAATGGTGTTGACAAAAGGCAATCTCGATTAGATCAGAGACAAGATATGGGATACAACGACGAAGGTGCTATAGCAATTTGAGCAGCAATACATGCAGATGGTAGGGAGGGTTCAGAAGGATCTGGGCGAGCTACAAATCTAGATGAACAAGATTCAAATGGATGTCGGGAAGGTGAGTAGCATGCAAGTGAGCTTGACGCAGGGTAGTAGCATGGTAACAGAGATTGAAAGGTCTCTGGATCTTAGATTCTTTCCTATGCTAGAGGGCTCAGTTCGTGTGGAATCAGATGAGGATCGCACTGTGCTCAACATAGTGAAGGATATGGCACTAAACCTTGTCGCGCTTCCACTCTAGACCCTTCATGCATTGCATCATGAGGTCTCATATGAGTTGAAGATTAGAGAAAAATGAATGCTCACTGTTGTTAATGAGTTTAAAGTCAACAATGAGTAGATTTTTGCAGAAAAACTTAGGTGCTAAAGGAACTGGGGGAATTGTGAACAGAGTGCCAGAACCTGGTAATAACAATTGAGTAGGCCTACAAGTCACTGCTTGAGCTGAAAATTCCAAAGGATGTAGAGGCCTCAACCAAATTGAGGAAATTGACTACTACAATGTGTGCATCATAGGAGAAAATCAATAAGGTGACTTTCGATTTTCTAATGCAAATAGTTGATATGCAGTTGAAGTTGCAGCTGACCACACCGCTAGAAGTTCAGGAACAAAGAGGTGCCGCTATCAAATTGTCCATGGGTCAACTAGATGTCATAGTTCAGGGTTGTGATCAACTATTCACTCAGGTAATGGGCCTATGGGATACACTGTAGGAGGATACTACACTGCAACAATTCAACAAAGAGCTCAGGGGAGTGCAACAACAATATAATGAAATCAGTACAACAACACAAACATTGGCACATGTCCAGCGCTTCACGTGCTTGGAGGAAGACAAGGAAAAATTGATGTAGATCGAGGAGTTGCAATAAAACTAGTCCTTTCTTAGAGCCTAGTGTGAGCCTTGGCCAGAGGAAGTCTGCCAACTTTCATAGAACATTCATGAGAAGATGAAGGCCATGCAACAGACCTAGAGGACTACGCAACTTATAGTAGAAGGGTCAACCACTGAGAAACAGGTCCAAGAGGTACAACAAGAAGTAGAGCAGAGTACCACGGAGCTTCAGGCATTGACCAAGGCATTCATTGAACTCCACCAAAAAGTGGAACAACCAGTGAAGTGACTTAAGGGCGTGTCACGATCTTTGTGTTGGGGGCCTGTTAGGATGGGGTTCAGGGGGTAGAATTGAATAAGCTAGTCAATTTTTGTAAAGAATTTTGTAATAGATGTAAAGTCTCAACAAAATGTGGATGCGGAGCACGCATATTGATAGAGTCAAAGGGGCTTTAGCCCCTTGGTTTTTTTTGGTTTTGAAGACTCACCCATAAGCCAGGGGCCATGGTATTTTATTAGGAAAGCTATAAATAATTGAGTCATAAAGAGTCTCAGAGATACGTTTGAATAGAGATTAGAGTACATAGAAGGGTATTTTTTGTCTTGAGCAAGGGCTAAGGCAAGAAGGCTCTTCTTCCTATGCTTAGGTAGAGAAACGAAGGCTCCTGCAACTGAGTGCACATGAGGCCTAAGTAGAGTCTGCAATTGAGTGCATGGACCCCGGAAACTATGTTTACATGGTAAGAACAATCTGTAATCAGTGAACTGAAGATCAATAAACATAGTTTTTTGAAGAATTACTAAGTGTTCCCATTATATCTGTTTATGTTATATGTTTCCAATTAATGATATGTTTTATGAAATAGTGATTGAAATCTACGTGAATTTTCTGAATCTATCTTAATAATGTATAAAATTAATGCTTAGCCACTTCCACAAAGTCACAGGCCATTTATCTTATGTTTTCTAATGAATTAAGTAGATCTACATGAACTCTAACCTAGGGTTGTTTGTTGATGCACGAAAGTATGTAAATCGATTGTTTAAGTTCTGCAAGAACTGATTGTGGACCTTCGTGAAGGTTTGTAGGTAGCTTTACCTTAGCTACAGTAATGAGCCCTAGAATTCTATTGATCTATGTGAAGGCAAATCTAAGGTACAAGAAGACATCACACTAGTCTCTGGATGCAGAAACTTGGATCTTGCATCGCCCAATACTGCTTCGGGTGAGACTGCAACCTACGCTAGATGGGTTGTTGCCGAAAGGGCCAGTAGTGTAGGGTTTTTTTGGTTGGCACAACTAACTTTGAACTTGGTTCAAAACCCCCTAAGCCAACACATATACTTCTAACATCTGTTTTAAATGTAACATAGATTCTCTTGATCTCCTACATATAATGCTAGACCAAAACTTTCATAAGGAAACATTTTCTTTTTCCATACCTTGGGAGGTTCTATATTTTTCTCATGTTGATAAGATGGATTCATCCTGCTTCTACATTCAGTTTCTTCATGAGAATAGTTATTGCAAATAGAACATTCAATTTCATTTTGAAGAGGGGAGAAACAATTATAAGAATACTTCATTGTCCTTTTTTCATTATGTTGTTTTCTTTCTTCTCTAGTCATTATTGTTTTATAAGAAACACAATGAACTGCTTTGTGATCAAATTTGTGACAAGTGAAGCATTGACCATTGAAATAAGATTAACTGGTAGTATAATACCTTTTTGAATGACTTACCATTTGTTCATGGAAATATTGTTTTTCCTGAGAATGCATTGAACCATAATTCTTTTGCTGAGTTGTGGAATTTTTGATGATTGCTTCCTTTTATTTTTTTGAAAAATCTTTTTCTACCTATTTCAAAAGAGTTCATAGGGTCTGATGTTTCACCTTCTTAATTTGGATTATATGTAAGACCTGTCTTGATTAGAGGAGAGCATTGGAATTTAATCATTTCTTCTAAAGTTTCAAATCCTTTAGCAAATCTAAGATTTAGAGCTTTTGTTTTCTTAAGTTCCTCTCTTAGACCCACAATTTCAAGTTCTAAGGTTTCACGGTGATCTTCCCTTTCTTGAACTTGTTTCTTCAAATTTCTTCTTGTTGTAGCAGCTACAACCACCCTCCAAAATTTTTCCTTAGGTTCGTTTTAGAGCCTCCCTACCAACCATCCTTAGTAGCATGTCTTGCACTGTTAAGTAGGCAAGCTTCAGTGATTTTCTAGCAGAGTGCAAGCCTGTGCATGATAGCTTGTTGCATTGCATCCCCCTCACAAGTTGTTACTCTGGACTTAATCTAGCTACAGGATGAGAAGCTCCCTCAAGAAATTACGCAATTCTGGAGGGGAACCAACCTTCCATTGAGAAATTACACAATCCTGACTAGCAGCCTGCTAGGCTCCAGAATTGCGCAATCCTGCCTATCAACCTTCATTGGAAAAACTGCGTAATCTAGCACAAAAAGACTACTCAACCCAGAAATTGCATAATTCTGGGCAACAGTCAGTTGTTCAGCCCAGAAATTGTGCAATTCCTTTGGGCCAACCAACCTAGCAGCTAGCAAAAATTGCACAAATCCAGCTAGGTAGCCTACTCGGCTTAGAAATTGCGAGATGTAATCATACAGGCATCCTAGAGAAAATTGTGAGGTCTGACCCACGATAACTACTAAGCCAAGAAATTACAAAATCGTAGGAGACAGTCACTTGTTCCTCTCAAAAATTTGCGCAATCCCTCTTGGACAACCATCTCTGCTTAGATCAGAAACTGCGCAGATTTTCATTCGAGGATCGCAGAATGGTGCATGTGCCTTCAGGTTGAACGGTTCCCTCCAGGACCGAGAAAAATTGATTTTCATGCATGGACTGCTTCTCCCAAGGCAATATGCAAAGGCATCCCTTAATTTAGGGATATGTTTTTAGTAGTTGGAGGTTACATGCAAGGATCATTTTAGAAACCTCCCGCCAAGTGCCCCTTTTCCTAGATTTGTGGCATGTACGTCAAAACATAGATTTTATAAAATTCATCAACCGGACGCTACAGATCTCATTCCTCACATCTAACTTGCAACTATAACATCCCACATTGTAGATAGGAATTTTCGACACATTCAACTGAACTATTTTGAGGTAAGCCCGCTTTGCATGTCTTGCGTTGCATTTCTATCGCTTTTGATGTTTCAATTTGTGTGATTATTGTCTTCTTGATTTTAGTGAATACCTATTGTCATTTAGATGTATGTTAGCTTGTAGAAGCACCATTTAAGTTTTCGCTCGCATCTCACTATTGTCGCATGCATGACACTTTTTGCACGGATGGTTGCCGTTATGGCGACTCGCTTCACACACATGCATGCTTTCCCATTTTTCAAATCTTGCACTTGTTGTTTGCATGTACAATCACTCAGTCTTGTTTGCACTCATCTCATCATACATTCACACTTCTCATACTTTCAGTCACCCATCAGTCGGTTTGGGCTTCCTTGGCCCCAACTGTGCCTTTCCCGACTAGTACTGCACATTTTTGGAAACGAAGGCGCTATATTCCTTGAGAAATTGCGCAAGTCTGGCCCAACACTAATGTCCAGGCTTACATTGCGCAATTCTTGGAGGTAGTGTCTTTCTAGCCCTAGAAACTACGCAATGCAATTTGTTGGTTGCATGTCACTGTTGACTGAAATTATGCATTACACAGTTTCAGTACTCAGTAGGATAGGATGGACTATGCATTGTGCAATTCCAACAGTCAGTCAACCTTCTGATAGCCCAGACTACGCCTTGCGCAGTTTTGGCAGTCAATTTCCCGACCTCCCGCCAGAAATTACACAACCTTCAAGATCAATCGCACAAGTGTGTTGCAAGTCAATCCTCAAGTTTGTTTTGGTTTTTGACTGACAGATTACTTTCCATGAGTTCTTCTATGTCTCCAAGCATCATAGGTGTTCATCTGTCTCCCAAAAACACAAGTACAATGGCCTTCAGGAGAGTAGAGTCAAAGGAAAACGTTGAGAGAAAAATGAGGTTCACAGCCAAGCAAGTGTCTATGAGCTTAGCTACCTATGAAGACATCAAGTTGTTTATAGAGAAGGACATCAAGATAATATTGTAGTGGCACCATTAGCAACAATAGAAGGCAGCAAACCTGCATGCAATGAATGCAAGAGGGAGGTTGTTGACAATACAAAGGCGGAATAAAGTTGCAAGCTCAAGGAGATTCTATTATGATGAAAGAAACCTTGGAAACTAAGGCTATGAGGTGAATTCACAACATGAAGATCGTACGAAGGTAGAGAATCGAATAGAGAAGGAGTTTCATGTGCTGAAGTAGCAACTCAAGGGATAAAAGAGCTGCATAGATGAGAGAAAGAGTTGCAGTAGGAACAGGTACAACAGGGGGCACAACATGCATAGATGAATGAAACTACACCTGTACAGTTATTGATCCATCATAGCAGTTGGCACAGAGCAGACAAGGTGAGTAGTGTTATTGATTACATGCAAGGGAATTTAGCAACATGCATGTCATTGCATGCACGCATGCGATCCCACCCATTTTGTACACTCACCAAGGCGAAGACAAGAAGCAAGTCCAACTGGAGCTAAACATGTATTTTGACACGTTCATGTGCATGACCACCAACACATGCTTGGAGATCAATGCAGACACTATGCATCAACATGTTGCCAGTCTGGTCTCACCTAGGACAACCATGCACATGATATCAAACGAGTTGGATAAAGGAGCCATATCAGTGTACCAGATGCAACAGAGGCAAGAGTTTGCTTCAGAAAGATGTCACCACTAAGTGCACAGACACCATCATAGACGATATATCTTGGCATCAGTTTGCCACCATCGACCATCACAAGGATGTCAAAGAGTTGGTCTCACCACAATGGTCCAAGTGTAGTGATGTTTTGCATGGCTTGCTCAATCCATTTTGTCTCACATGGGTACATGTGTAGATTGTAATGTAACGTCTTGTCAAGTGTAAGTTCAAGTGTCGATAGTTGGATGTAATAGTCATATAGTAGATGAAGAGTCATGAGGGTAGATGAACTGTCACAAAGGGGAATGTCAAGGTCCACCCCACCCTTTTCTATAAATAGTCCCTCACAACACATCGTATAAGCTTTTGGTCAGCCAAGCTTTTGATAGGAGTATCTTAGAGAAAGATTCGATAGTATTGTAATGAGCCTTGGCTTCTCCACTGCGCAGATCTAGTATATCGCTTTAGAGAAGCAGGCAGTTGTGGCTATAACGTTCCATTGTCGGAACTAGTGGTTTGACATGGATGTATTGTATGATTGGAACTTACACTTCTTAATACAATAGAGCTGGCACGTTTCATGCATATGTTGTATTGTATTCCAACTATCTTTTTTACTCTAAATGATATATGCATATGTTTACTTATGAATTCATGTATGGACTATTCTGTATAAGTATGTATGAATCTTGCTGAAATGTGTTGATTCATTTAACCATCACTTTGGATTTTTAGCTAACTTGCTTTCCATTTTGTGATGAATCTTTGCTCGTGTGCTCCCTTCTAAGCCGCATGCTATCACAGGTTTCCAAGGGTCGCACTCACCCCACTTTCTATGTGTCAAAGTCGTTCATGCACCTTCCTTGACTATCTGCAGTTGTCACACCCTTGCTACCAATAGGGACTTATTACTTTCCTCTGTGCAAAAAAGTCAAGGCGATACCATATGACCCACTACTAGGACTCCTACAAAAAGCGCTCTAAGGTCTAATTGGGACTTCTTACTGGGAAGATACCCTGACATGTTGGCGAGTCCAACATTGTCAACACTTCCATTAATTTATCCTCTTCTATAGAGATCCTCAGCTTAGTTATTTCTTCAAAAAGGAAATTTTCTAGAGCATCCATAAATTCATCATCATCGGAATTGTCTTCACGTTGTTCTTAAAATGCCATAAGTAATTGATAATCTTGATCTGAATCATCATGCTCATTATTGGAAGAAAATTCATTATCTTCATGAGTATAAAAGAATTGTTTTCTATTAAAACCTCTTCTAACATTTTTCTTTGAAAAAATATTTCCTTTTTCAGGATTTTCTATTGGGCAGTTGGTATTGTGTGGATGGCTAGTTGTGTAGTGAGGGCATCTGAAAGTGTGTTGGCATTTGATGTCAATAGTAATAATGGTGAGATGTGTTGGGCAGTTTATAGTGCCTAATAGTAGCCAAGAGTTTTGGAATTGATGTCAACTAGACAAGCTTGTTTGCTTGTTGCAACAAATGCTCGTAGTGATGGCCCAGGAAGAATCTTGTGGTAGTTGTACACTTCATGTAGATAATCATCATAGTAGAAGGCTTATTGGAAAAGCCATAAAATTATGATTATAATGATGGCCCAGGATTGAATTCCATGGGAGTTGTAAGCTTCATGCTAAGGACACTTTTTGGATGTGATTCCTAGATGTCTAGAGAGTTCAGGAGCAAAAGATTGGCAGTGAGGTTGGAGCCATATTTTAAGGTATCAGATGGGCTCAATGGCTAATCAGACCCCTTCCATTCAAAATTTCTTTGGAGGAGATTTCAAACAATATGCGGAATCCATAATGGGACTTGTGGGTCAAATGTTATGACCTGCTAAAGTTCAAGGTGTTAAAGCCTTAAGCAGGGAAGAATCTCACATATCATAGGTCCCAACAATCAGAGGTCCCCAGAATACGAGAGATTGGAGATCTAAGATCAAATGCCAATCCATCCTAAAAATCAGAAATCAAAGGATCTAGGTGCATAACACCACGAGTGGAAATATTTGATCAAGGATTAGCGATATCGACAATCGAAGGTCTTGACAAATGGAGGTGTGGCAAAATGGGTGATCGGAGATCCCGCTGAATCGTAGGTCCCGACGAATATCATATTAGAGGTCCTAGCGAATCAAAACTGGAGATATTTAGTGGCTAGCATTGGTGCAACAAATAGATTTTTTTTGGGCTTTGAACCTCTAGTGTTAAATCATTGGGAGAGCAAAAAAAATTTTTTACAAAGAAAATCGCTGCAAAACCAAGCATGGCAGGCCTATTTCTATCTCCTCCAGAAGGAAATGTGGAGACATCCTATTGTGTCTGAGAAGGACATGTAGCAACTGGGAGATGAGCTCTGATAAGGACAGATGGATATATGGTATTGGATCCGATAAGAATAGATGATGATTATTTCCGATAACGCCAAGTCGATATTGAGATCAGCATGACGTGATGGTATGAAAGGACACGTGGTAGGCATCTTTAATGTTTTTAGGTGGCCTAATGAGCCATATTCAAGTGACACTTTTCACGACCAAGAAGATGCCATGTTGTAGGTGAGGTTGTCAAATCAGCAATCAAAGATCGAAGGTTTATGATAGATGACACATGGTCACAATTGAAAAATCACCGATTAGAGGGCTCCAATATGAGCTCCAACATGTGGTCGCGAGGTGTTAAGGAACCAAGGGTTAGGGCTGAACAAAAGGGCCTATCGGTAACCGATGATCAATGATTTTTGGTTGTGGACACTTGGTCACAAAATGGAAATCAGCACTAAGGGGGATATGATAGTGTAAAGCACTTGGTTGCGGAATAAACACAAAACCAATGGTGGAGTTCTTAAAAAAGGAAAAATGTTCTCGATACAACACTAAAAGGGTTAAAACTTTAGGTCATGGCACTCTATTACCACGGTCAGTCCTATGAAGGGAAATTCGAAAAATGGGCTACAACAAAAGCAACTTAAAAATCAGAGATTGGAAATCACAGGTTTGTGGTTGTTGGTACATCAGCAACAATTGAAAATTTTCAATAAGGGGGCTCCGATATGGTTGACACTTGGTAACATCACCTAGTTCTATAATGGATATTCGATGAAGGATAAATCAAAATGGACTTGAATATATAGATCGACAATCGACAATTTTCAATGCTGTGCCATTGTGGTGCTGCGATGAAAAGCTTTGATATCTCAGTACAAAGGAGTATTGATGGCGTATGGGGTAGAAACTTAAGATTAAATGCATATGTAGTGGAGTTGATCTCTAGAGATATCTCGTGCACACATTATAGAAATAAATGTAAAACAAGAAAGCCATGTTGAAGTACTATGAGCCTTGAACAAGTACAAAGAGTCTCAGTAATGTTAGAACGGTAGATAGAGAAGACCGTGTTGAAAATAATACTGAGAGTGGGGGGGGTGAATTAGTATTATCAAATCAATATAAATTTTTTATTTCCATGTTCAGATTCATATACACTACTTCAGTTAATGATACACGCGTATATACACAACTGTGTTTAATGCAACTAGCGTATATCTTGTAAACTTATGATTCAATTAGCTGATCTTCAATGAGTGCATCAGAACATTATTAACCATATTAACAGCAAATAGGTGAAGTAAAATAGAACAGATCATCACACATAACGAGCACACATGAACACCATGATATACGGTGGAAACCCAATGTGGGTGAAAACCACCTGCTGCAATTCGTCTCTATCTTCTTTTAATATGAAAACTTCTTTTTACAATAGTACTGGTGCAGTCTTATACTAGTACGCAGGCTTCTACCTGCAGAAGGCTACAACCTTCTCTCATTCTCTAGACTCTCCTGGAAGGAAGTTACAACCCCCTTAGCTCTTATACTAGCTGAAGTACTAATACGTAGGTGCTGGCCTACAGAAGGCTACAACCTTCTCATTTCTTCCAGGGACCACGTTTCATAAATTTTCAGACTGGATCCATAAATACAAAACAATCACCACTGTAAGACAATCATCAACTATATCTAAATCATCAATCACTAAATCACCCAATACTGAATCACTGAAACCCTGTCATTAGAACACAGTTACTAGAACACAGACCAGAGCCCAGAACTCTGTAACAACCACTAAAACCAACAGCAACTTGAAACATCAAATCTCATAATGCATATGCTACTTGACTATGTCAAAACCACGTGTACATGCACTTTCACTAGAGAGAACCCGCGTACAGATCTAAAGATAATTACTTATACCTTCACTACCATTTCCAACTTGATTCAGATTGAGCCAAGCATCACAAACCCATAACCAACATACTAGATATTCACCCTTTTGTCAGACATACATTTCTTTCTCATACCCACTTGACCTAATGATCTTCTCCTTATATAGATTTAGGCTTCTCTCAATACCATGGTTCAAAACCATGTAGAAACAATACCTTGGACCCAATACCAGGGATCAACACTTCGTACCAAATACCACGGACCAATACCAAAATACCATGGACCAAATACCACGGACCAAAACTTAGTTTTCCAACATGTATGAGCATTTCCTTCTGTGAACCTGTGTGTGTACACATACGCACCTTTTGTTCTTCTCAACTACGTGTATAGACACTTTCATCAAGGTTAACCTGTGTATATCTCTCTCTTGACCTGTTGTTCTAAGATCTATCCTATGATTGAGCTTCCATCACCTGTATCATACCTCTAAGTGAGTTTCCATCAAGGACAACACTTATATCATATTGCCAACAATCTCCCCCTTTGGACTTTATGGCAACCACCACACCAAGTCACTCTCCCCCTTTGACATCAAGGGCAAAGCGCAGACCAAGAAGTTCTCTCCTTCTGATGTCCATAATCCCCCTGAGTACCAGTTGAAATATCTGATTGGGCTCCCCCTTTGTATATGCCAAGATGTATCAATCTGTCCATGCTCCCTCTGAGCACATGCAAGGTCTTTATAACAAAGACCAACAATCCATTCAAGATCATGATAGTCATTAGCCACTATGATCTGCACCATAAGCATCAACATCCAAACCTGCAATACCATTCCTTTGATTAAACAACAAGATGTATCATTTAGCCTCATAAGCAACATCACCAAAGACTTCTAACCATAATTCCAACAATGCATTATTTGAAGTATATGCTCCCCCTGAGCCTGTGCCAACCATCATATACCATGACCAAACCATTTCCTAAGTCTGTTTTGCTGCCTTTTTCTTATGAGCTCCATATACGTGACTTTGCAGCCTCTAGACCACGTATATACGTGAATTATCTTCATTATATCAGCGTATGAAAAATGGAATATTTAAGGTCTTCACTTTCAATTTCCCCTGTGTCTGTTATGTTAGCTAACTGAGTTATGTCACACCTTTCTGTCTCTAATTCTGTCTTCTTCAATTCTTGGAATTATGATGATGTATAATCCTCTTGCTTTGGAGTTTGACTTTTGCTCCTGCACTCCCCTGCTTTATGTCCAAACTTGTTACATGCATAACATATTACATGTTTCATGTTCCTTCTATTGCAATCAATTGCTTTGTGGCCAAACATATTACAAGAAAAACAATATCCTTTGAAGTAACTGGAATGTGATGATCTTGTGTGACGGTCTTGAACCATTCTACTTCTGCATCTGGCTGCAACATGTCCAAGATTATGACATACATAACATTCAACATTATTCAATGGAGGAAATAATCGTCTATCATTTCCATAGTTAGGAGTAAAGGATTTTCTTTGAGGAATTTCTTTCCTTGGCTATTGATGAGGTTGTCCTCTTATCTCCTTGTTGAGCATTTCAGAATTCTTATTAGAGTTCCTTGCCTCACCTTGTGAGCTAGATTCACCTTCAACAGATTCATAAAAGCCAAGACCAGTTTTGATAGTAGGGGATATTTGACTACCAAGAATTTCATCCAAAATCTTAGTACTATCTTGAAATCATAACAATTTATCCTTTTCTTCTAATTTACTTTTCAATATATTTACTCAACCTGATGTTGTTCTTCCTTTTCCAGATACTACTTCGTTATGTTTTCTTTAGCTTTTCTTCCTTTTTCCACTTGTTGCCTTAATTCGATTACTTCATGTTCTTGTTCTTCAAGAGCTTCTTCATTCTACTTCTTTGATTCTTTAAGATCTTCTTCTAGAGAGAGGATCTTCGATTCAAGTCTCTGAATTGTTATGCTCTAATCTTTTACTATATCCTGCAATTGCTCCCTTATTCTGGTTACTGATTCCAACTGTTCTTTTAATCTGGTAACTTCTTCTGGTTCTACGTTCTTATTTTCACATGCCATGAGAAGTCTAATATCTTCATCACTATTAGATGAGTCATTACTTTTATCATGGACATAATAAATTTTATCCAACATCTTTCCTTTGTTTTGAGGGCACCTAGCAGTGTAGTGACCAACTCTACCACATGAAAAGAATTTGAAAGGTAGCTTACCTTTGAACCTTCCAGATCCCCGTTCGAGATTCTTGATAAAATTTATCTCATCTTCTCCTTCTGAAATGTATCCTGATTCATTTGCTGACACTTCGAATGCGGCTTCTCTCATATTTGATGGTCCTCCTCTCATCTCAAAAGTAATTAATATTCCATGAAGCTGCGACATAGTGATTTTCTGCAGATCCTCCTTTTCTTCTATGGCAAAAACTTTGGAATTAAATTTAGCAAACATGGATCTTAAAACCTTTTCAACTAAGACAACTTCCTTAAATTTTCACCCAGATTCCTCATACAATTGACAATCTCATCTATACGCAAAAAGTAATTAGCTATGCTTTCATTACTATGCATTTTAAGATTTTCATACTGTATTCTGAGAGTTTGAAGCTTTGCTCATTTTACATGTTCATCTCCTTCGTAGCTTAGAATGATTTTGTCCCAAATTTATTTGGCTGATTTGAAATGCATGACGTTAATAAATTCTGATTGTGACAAACTTCCCAATATGATAGTAACAACTTTGGCATTGAGTTCATATTGCTTTCTCTTTGTTGTATCTGTAGGAATTGCTGATGGATATGTGTATCCACCTTCCACGATTCCCCAAACATCCATTCCAAGCGATTGTAGAGATGCTATGGTTCTTATCTTCCAATGGACAAAGTTTCTCCCATCAAAGATTGGTGGCCTGATGGATGCCTCTCTTTCTTGATTACTCATTCTGATGGATCTTTCCTTCAAGTGATCAAGCTTCTTCTAAAGGACCTTCTCTAATACCAATTGTTGAAAATAATACTGAGAGTGGGGGAGGTGAATCAATATTATCAAATCAATATAACTTTTTCATTTCCATGTTCAGATTCATATATGCTACTTCAGTTAAGGATACACATGTATATACGCAACCGTGTTTAATGCAACTAGCGTATATCCTGTAAACTTATGATTCAATTAGTTGATATTCAATGAGTGCATCAAAACATTATTAACCATATTAACAGTAAATAGGTGTAGTAAAACAGAACAGATCATCACACATAAGGAGCACACATGAACACCATGATAGAAGTTGGAAACCCAATGTGGGTGAAAACCACCTGCTGCAATTTGTCTCTATCTTCTTTTAATAAGAAAAATTCTTTTTACAATAGTACTGGTGCAGTCTTATACCAGTTTGCAGGCTTCTACCTGCAGAAGGCTACAACCTTCTCTCATTCTCTAGACTCTCCTGGAAGGGAGCTATAACCCCCTTAGCTCTTCTACTAGCTGAAGTACTAGTACGTAGGTGTTTGCCTACAAAAGGCTACAACCTTCTCATTTCTTCCAGGGACCATGTTTCATAAATTTTTAGACTGGATCCATAAATACAAAACAATCACCACTGTAAGGCAATCATCAACTATATATGAATCATCAATCACCTAATACTGAATCACTGAAACCCTATCATCAGAACATAGTTACCAGAACACAGGCGAGAGCCCAGAACTCTGCAACAACCACTAGAACCAACAGCAACCTGAAACATCAAATCTCATAATGCATACGCTACTTGATTGTGTCAAAACCGTGTGTACACACACTTTCACTAGAGAGAACGCGCATACAGATCTAAACATAATTACTTATACCTTCGCTGCCATTTCCAACTTGATTCAGATCAAGCCAAGCTTCACAAACCCATAACCAGCATACTAGATCTTCACCCTTTTGTCAGACATACATTTCTTGCTCATACCCACTTGACCTAATTTTCTCCTTATATAGGTTTAGGCTTCTCTCAATACCATGGTCCAAAACCATCTAGAAACAATACCTTGGACCCAATACCTGGGATCAACACTTCGAACCAAATACCACAGACCAATACCAAAATACCATGGACCAAATACCAAGGACCAAAACTTAGTTTTCCAACATGTACGCACCTTTCCTTCTGTGAACCTGCATGTGTACACATACACGCCTTTTGTTCTTCTCAACCACATGTATACGCTCTTTCATCAATGTTAACCTGCATATATCTCTCTCTTGACCTACTGTTCTAAGATCTGTCCTCTGATTGAGTTGCCATCACTTGTATAATACCTCTGAGTGATTTTCCATCAAGGAAAACACTTGTATCATAATGCCAACAGACTGTGCCTGGGATTGAGTATGCAGGTGGTGTAGCCAGTAGCAGATGCAAAATTAGTATGGAGAGACCATGCTAAAGTACAATGCATAGTAATTCCAAAGGACAATGTCCTAGCATCGACAAAGTCGTAGCATCGATTGGGGTGAACAACAAAGGAACAAAACCCATGCGCTCTGAAGAACAAGGAGGGGGAATGCAACATTATTGTCTGAGAGGCTAAGAGGAAAACTCTCTGACTATGAGTACCACTGTCAGAGGCTAAGTGAGATACATTTGTGTGTGTAAAGGATAACAATGTCTTAGAATAATAAAAGAGACCCCAAGAGAAACACTCTATGTGTAAATTTCGATAGTTTCCTGTGCTGTGTGCGTTAGGACGAGAGTTTCCTATGAGTTGTGCTTAAGGTTGAAATGCATGTGCTCTATGTTTAAGGCTAAATTTCTCATGTTCTCAGTGTAAGAAGGCCAATAGTTTCCTATGTTGTAAGTGTAAGGCCAAAAGTGCATGTGCATTGTGAGTTTAAGGCTAAAGTGCATGTGTGCTATGTGGAAGGATGGAGGTTCTTATGAGTTGTTGTGAGTAGAATTTTGATAGATGAGCCTGTGTTGTGTGAAGAAAGGCTGAGAGAAGGTTGTGTGTCATGGAGAGCATAGTGGTAGAGATCATAGTCACTACTATTGAGAATAGAGAGTAGAGGGCTGAGTGTGACTATTGTTAATAAGAACACAGGGTTGTTGAAGAATGTTGTAGAGAGATGAAAATGGCAGTAAAGTGAGCAGAGATAAAATTTGTTATTAGGTAGAGTTGCTGCCAAATCATAGAGGACATTAAGTTCCTATTTTAATGTGGGTTGGTGTCTACATACAGGAAGTTGGTGCTTCCATCTCTAATGGAGGTTGGGAAGGCTTGTGGGTTAGTGCCTCTTGCAAGTTGGTTCTTGTAAAAAATACATGAGGTCGATGCCTCATGTAGTGCTTCTGGTAAGCTCGACAATTGTCTACAAACATAGGGAGTTGGTGCTTCCTACTAGTTGGTGCTAGAAAAAAAATCAAAGGGAGTTGGTGTTTCCTATGAGTGGGTGCTCACAAAAATATATTGATGTAATAAAGTAGGTGCTTCTATTTACATCGATAACAAAAACAAGATTTGTGTTTTTTTCCTGAAAGGGTTTCCACGTGAGAAACTTGTGTCTAATGTGTATGAGGATTATGGTTTCCATGCTTGTATGTTGAGTTAATGTTGCTACTACATTATATATTACTACTAGTTATATAGATGAATTTCATGTTTAAGTAAGGAAAGTAAACTGGCATAAAGAAGAAAAAATTAGCCTTAATATTGATTCACCCCCTTCTCAATATTTTCATTATTTCCAAACAATTGGTATTGGATCCAGGTTCCTTTAGAAATAAATTAACTATTACAAGGTAGATCAAAAGGAAATAATGGCTAATGGAGTTAGGCTAGCAACCAAATAAGTTTCATTCTTAAATAGATTATGCCATGAGCTCTTGTATGAAAAATGGAAGGTTATAATGGAAGCCTACTTGACTTCCCTAGATGGTTATATATGGCTCTTTGTTTTGAATGGAGAAATCCATGAGAAATCCAAGGAGGTCATCTTGAGAGCGCTATCTAAGTCAAATGATGATGAAGTAAGGTGTTGTGAGTTAGCAAAGGAAGTTTTGAATAGACTACAATGTTTGTATGGTGGAGATAGCCATGTGAGTCATGTAGATGAGGAGGAGCCTTGATGCTCTAGAAATGAACCAGAATAGGGTAATGTTATTGCTCATCACATTTATGTTGATGAGGAATAATTCTCAGAAGGGAGACCATGCTTCTCAGAAGCTAGCACCTCAAGTGGTGAATAAAAGGATCTAGATGAAAGGATCTTTTCTAGAAATAGGTTGTCCTCAGCTCTAAAGGAGGTGAAGCACCTATCAGAGAAAATTCTCAAGCAAGAGGAGAAAATGAAAGTCTATGAGCTTGAGGATGGAAAGTTGAGAAAATCATTAGTTGAACTAAATGCTCAACAAGAAGAGGCTAGCAGATTGATTTGGATGCTAATCCATCAATTGAGTGAAAAGGAAGCTTGTTGTGGGGACTAAAAAATGAGGTAGTCTCATTGATACATGACTTAGAGAAGTCAAATAAAGGGTTGTCTCAATATCAGAAGCTCGAAGTTTCCAACAATAAAGAAATAAAGGTTATTGGACAACAACAACAACAAGGAAGGCACCAACAACAACTAGAGCAATAGAATCCCAAGAAGAAGCAACAACAAGTGCAGCAAAAGCCCAAGCAACAAGAGAAGTAAGAGCAACAGAAGAGTGCAAGGCGGCTGCAAGGAAGATTTCAAGACAATAATGCAAACTATCATACAAGGCACATGCAAAGCCAATAGAGGACCCCTCCTCCTCAACAATAGAACATTTAGAGAAAAGTTAAATTCTGTCAACAAAGGCCTTTTTATGGTTTTTTTTTCCCTTGCAATAATTATGGACATATATCCATAGACTGTGGATGGAAATCAAGGAAACAAGATGTACTCGGTAGAAGCAACCCAAGGATGCACAAAAAGGCTAGAAGAAGGCATGCTGGCCTAGAAAGGAATTTTGACAAAAGGGATGTCAAAAAGGGTAACTCCTTTTCCCTAATATTAAGCCAAATCAGATGTTATGATTATGGCAATCCCAAGCACAAGAGAGATGACAATAAAATGAGAATAGATAGAATTTTTCTCAGCATATGTAGGTGAATGCAACAACTCGAAATTTCAAGGTAAGGAGAAAGAATACAGTATAAATATACTCATATGTCTTCAATGCTATATGTCAATAGAGAAAGGTGAATAGAGGAGGAAGAAGTCAAAAGAGTAATCCTCCTACTCTTCTAGAAAACCTTCTGAAAGGAAGAGAGGCTCCAAGTGGATTTGGGCAAAGAAAGAGGAGTTGAATGAAAAGTTTCCTCTACCCTAGTGTAGCTGAGAGAAGAACCAAACATGGGTAAAGAGGAAGCAATAAGGGAATTCTTATGCTAGAAATAAACCTTTAAAGGTCTAGAGGAAGAAGGAGGATGATCTGCTCAAGGGGAGTAGATCCTCTATTTCTCTTCAGTGAAGGAAGAGAAGCGCCTCAAGGGAGGCCGAGTAAGTTAGATGTAGGAGGCCATAAAGGATGAACAAAATGGCACATCTGATTGATGAAGGTGGAGTGCAACCATCGCGAGGAGGACATAATGATAAATTTTTTTGATGGAAGAAGATGAGCTGTAGTGGAAGTGTGGAATGAAAAGAAGCTCACAATCTTGTCAGGTCCACAAGATTAGTCTTGAAGAAAAGGCGAGATAGATTTGCAGGATATTGGGTAGAATTGGATTAGGGGGAGCTTCTTTGATAAGTAGTAGCAGGCAATAATGGGCAGCCTCAGAAAGGAAGATTGCTGAGAAAAGGAAAGGCTTTCATATTTAGTGAAATAATCTTATTTCATTTAAGTTGTAACTATAATTATGCATAGAAGTATTGTGTTCATGAAACATAATTGTTGGAAGATTTTTCATGTCCCTTAACCCTCAATTGGTATAGTTATGTCAAATAATTGTGTGGGTTCATGTTGAGAAACCATGTGTGAAAATGGAGATTTATTTTTTAGAAAAGAAATAGAAGAGTTTTCCTAGTATAATGTTCCATTTGTATCATTTATTTTGTTGCAAACGGTATGAGCTATGAAGAAGTCCCCAGAGTATGAGAATGATCTCAAGAGGAGAAGTGGAGATGCTCAAGAATGAGAGAAATCTTCAAAGCAACATCAACAATGAAGAAGGGTGAGCCAAAATGCATCATTATAACTTGGTATTTGCAACCGTATCAATACCATGTGCAATGTAATGGGTATCGATATTTTTAATACAAAAGATGCATTGGTGAATAGAGGGCTCAGTCAATATCCATAAGGTGTCAAAAATGGGAAGGAAAAATCAGAGGAAATATATGTTCATGGAGAACATATCACATTTTCCCAGTTTATGGAGCAGCAACAGTGACAGTCCTGAAAGAGAGGTCTTTGAGGCAGAATGTAAATCTCAAGAACTAGACTCTAGTCCTCACAATTGGTGATTGCATGAGGAGAGTAAGGTATATTTTGGCCCCTTTACATTGATGTCAAAGGGGGAGAAAATTTGTGGAGAAGTTGTGATGGAAATAAGGTAATTTGTGTCTCATTCCATGAGATGTGTGGAAGTAGCTTGAGGTTTGGCCATCACCTAGAAGATAAGATGATGGTGTGTTTCCATTAATGCCAAAGGGGGAAAGTGTTGGACAATTGGAAATGTGTGGATGGCCAGTGGCCTAGAGAGGGCATATGCAAGTGTGTTGGCATTTAATGTCAAAATTCATGTTAGGGAGATGTTTTGGGTAGTTGGAAGTGTCTAAGAGTAGCCTGGAGTGTTGGCATTGATGTCAACCAGAAAAGCTTGGTTGCTTGTTACAGAAGATGCTGGTAGTGATGGCCCACGAAGAATCTCATCATAGTTGCAAGCTTCATGTAGAGAATCATCATAGGATAATTCTTATTGGAAAAGCCATAAAATTATGATTACAGTGATGGCTTGGGATTGAATTGTGGATGTGATTCCTATCTGTCCAGAGAGTTCAGGAGAAAAATATTGGTAGTGAGGTTGAAGCCATATTTTGAGGTATCATATGGGCACAATGTCTAATCATACCACTTCCATTGGTAAGTGCTCTGGAAGATCTTTCCAACCATATGGAGAAGTCCAGAAATGGACTCATAGGCTAAACATTATAACCTACTGAATTGCAAGGTGTTAAAGCCTTAAGTAGGGAAGAATCCCACATATCATATGTCCTGACAATCAGCGAGATTGAAGATCAGATATTGAAGGCCAATCCATTCTATAAATTGGTAATCAGAGGTCCAAGAAAATGGAGGTGCAGTGAAATCAGATATTGAAGATCCCATCGAATCAAACGTCCCAATGAATCACATGTCGGAGGTTCCTGCAAATCACAATGGTCGATCCTTGGTGGCTGGAATTGGTGCAACAAACAAAAAAATGACATGATTTGAACCTCTAGTGTTAAATCACTAGGAGAGGAAAAAATATTTTTACAATGAAAATCGATGCAAAACTAAGCATGGTGGGACTCTTTCTTTCTCCTCTAGGAGGACACGTGGAGATAGCCGATTGGGTATAATATGGACACATAGTAGCTGGAAGATGAGCTTTAATAAGGATAGATGGTTGTAGGGGATTGGATCTGATAAGGAAAGATGGCAGCAAGTGGTTGGATCCAATAAGGACACATGGCAGCTGGTGGTGAGCTCTAATGAGGACACATGGTAGGATCTGATTGGTTCTGATAAGGCCAAGTGGATGCTGATTTTAGCATGATGTGATGGTACAAAAGTACATGTGGTAGTAATTTTAGTGTCTTGAGGTGGTCTAATTGGCCATATTAAGGTGACATGTGTCACCATTCAAAAGACGCCACGGGGCAGGTGATGACATCACTTTGATGTTCGGAGGTTTGTGATGGACGATACATGATCATAGTTGAAAAATCACGAATTAGAGGGCTACGATATGAGATCTAGCATGCGGTCACGAGGTTTTGAGGAACCAAGGGCTAGGACTGAATAAAGGGGCCTATAGGCAATTGATGATTAGAAATTTGTGGTCACTTGGTCACAAAGTTGAAATCATTGGTAAGGGGGATCTGATAGTGTTGAGCGCTTGGTTGTAGAATAAACACAAAACCAATTGCATAGTGCTTAACAAAGGAAAAAGGCTCTCGACACAACACTTAAAGACTTAGCGCCTTAGGTCATGGCACCTGGACACTGTTATGAGGACTTTTGCATCTACGAATAAATACTAATTCCCTAGGTAGGTAGCTATACCTAAAACAACAGATTTAAAGTACTTATCCTTTTTCTATAGATGATAAATAAGATAAAGAGAAATAAAGGACCTACTTGTTCTTTTGCTTTCCTTTTGTCTCCTTTCTATGACTCCTGTCGCTCCTTCTTGAACTTAACTTGCTCAAAAAGTACCTACAAGCATAAACAGAAGACAAAGAACCAATCAAAGCAAGAGATCTATCAACTATAAGTAAATGGAATTAGATACATTCACACATATAAACATAATATCAAGATAAACATATGGAAATAGGTGTAAAAACCTTTATTAAGTAGAAGGAAGAATTAAAACCATGAAGTCCAATCCATTGTCATTATTCTAGCTTAGGCTCCAACCAACATCACATCAATAGCACACCACTTCGGTAGCATAACAACAGTTGCTTATAATCTCAGTCTTCACACCAACAATGTCTCCTTATAAATTCTCAAAGTCTAGCACCTGATCACTTAGATGAGTGCTCAATTTATAGGTAAATGGATAAGGTATAGTCATAAATGAGGGTATTGAATGGGCTTCCAAACTTAGAGTTAGTTTCATGGAGGAAGGGATGAGAGGATAGGAGGTTACTTAACTCATTCCCTATCAAATTTTGAGCTCATAGAGATGATAAGTGTGGGAATCTTCTAGATGGATCTAGAAGATAAGAATATTCCTAGAACCCTATGTGAATTTCGTTGAATCTCGCCTACCGCGGGTCAAAGTGGGCCTAGGTGCTCTGCATAGCACCCTTACATGGGCCTACCTACACTAAAGCACACTTACCCCTGTCCAAGGCTGTGATGGTCCCTCAAGGAGGATTTTCTGGAGGAATTCAAGCCAAGAAACTCTCAAGGAAGAAGGCATTCAAAGTAGTGACTTTTATAGGGCATGTAACAGGTGAATTAGGGTTTGATGAGCCCTAATGGTACTGATCTAAATGATGGGAGTGATGTGCCCAAATGGATCTGTAATAGCTACCCCCTAAAGCATGAAGTTGAAAATAATGACGTCGAGTGATATGCTTTACGATGTGATGAGGATGTTCCGAAGTGGTTGGTGACCTGCATTGATTAGAAGTGGGCCTAGGTGCTCTGTAGAGCACCCTGACATGGGCCTACCTGAACTGAAGTGCACTTACCCCTGTCCAAGGCTGTGATGGTCCCTCAAGGAGGATTTTCTGGAGGGATTCAAGCCAAGAAACTCTCAAGGAAGAAGGCATTCAAAGTAGTGACTTTTATAGGGCATGTAACAGGTGAATTAGGGTTTGATGAGCCCTAATGGTACTAATCTAAATGATGGGAGTGATGTGCCTAAATGGATTTGTAATAGCTACCCCCTAAAGCATGAAGTTGAAAATAATGATGTCGAGTGATATGCTTTACGATGTGATGAGGATGTTCCGAAGTGGTTGGTGACCTGCATCGATTACAATACATAATATCATGATATTTTGATTTTTTCTCATGAATCGCTGAGGGAAGGCATACTGATGCTCAGCATATAAACTTTCATTACAAGTACATATACAACAATCTATAGATATAGACCCATGATAGGATGTCTATCAATGTAAAGCCATTGTATGGATGATTTGGTACATTTCCTGAAATCACAGCCCAGATGGATGAAACTAGATCCGAGGTCTTCTATCTCATTCAATCATTCACTCAAGTGTGATTCTAACCATGTGAACATGTGATCTGAAGTCGAACATGGGAAGACACCATCTGATTACCAACCAATGATGTAAGCCATTAATAGATGCGAGAGAAATCACTGATAATGATAATGATCCTCAAGGTATTGTAGTACATTCTGCATGGTGTGAGTGGATGTTTTGATGTCGAACACCATAAGAAGTATTTTGGTCGAAGGCCAGTGATGTCAACCTATTGCCGGAATCGAGAAACCTGCCATTGATGTATGCAATCCTCAAGGTACTAGAAGGGTGTTTCTAAGTCAACTTCTTGGATAATGTGATGATGTCAACAACAAGTGAGTCATCACAGGAGGGCCTTGATCTATCCCACTTCAACGATAGGAAACAAGTGTAATGATTTTGGAGATGGAATTTTACTGAAGACACAAGGTTCAAGAATCACGGTCATGAAAATGAAGGTTTATGAGTATTGAAAATGATGAATTTCAAACTGAGTGACTTCTCTTGAACATGTCAGCAACACTGAATGGATTAGTAGCATTACCCAAAAACAAAAGTAATGGATGGTATGATAGACCAAGGTATGATGACACCAAGCAGATAACCCAACCCAAATAGTCACAATTATGAAGTGAAAGTGTCATGTTCAAGAGTGACTTGCTACCATAAAGTGGTTTACCCCTTTTCCCATTTTCCCCAGTCATTGCTGACCAATACCTCTTTATTTTTGTCAAGCTTGAGGAGGATAACATATGCTTGCTGTATAGTTCCACCCTTCGGGTGAATCCATCGCTATGTGATGTTTTGATAAGTATAACAAAGGTGAAACTTGGTCTTGTCATGATGGACAAGTTTGTCGCTATTTGATGTTTTAACGAGTTTAACGGCAATGATAACTCAGTCCTTTTCATTTTTAGAGAGTTTAAAAAGGGACAAAAATAAAACTCCACAAGTTCTTTTTCATAGATTTGTCTCTCAAGTTCGAAAAATTGTAAAACAATACGAGAGAGAACCTTTTGATCATGTTCGATAAACATATTCCTTTTTCGTAAATAATCTATCTCAGTCTGGAAAAGTATTAAACTTATACTGAGTAGATGTCATTTCCAATTCGTTAACAAGTTGAAAAGGACAAGTTCTTGGCAATCTTTTCATATTTAAAGAGTCTGAAAAGAGCTTAAAGAGGACTCCACTTTGAGGAACGAGTGGTGTATAGGATAGAAACTAGTTCTAGTGATGTTGGAACTTCTAAAAACATGTTGATTTATGTGAAGAGGCTGGCTAATAAGACCACTCATTGCAACTATTCCTCAAAAAGGGTAAAACAACCAAGTGAAAGCATATGATCGTCCAAGCAGATAGTGACGATGGAAGGATAAAAACCAAGGCTCATCTGACGGAAGAGGTTGATAGAATGGAAATCATGAGGGTTAAAATGGATATGGGTTCATTTTTACACAATATTGAACCATAAGGAATTATTTTTGGATTTAGTTTCATTTTTACACAAGCTTGAAATGAACAACTATGCCTGGATTTAGTTTCATTTTTACACAAGCTTGAAACCAAAAACTATGCTTGAGATTGGTTTACATGTCCCCAACATGATGACTTGATTCTAGGTGCAAGCCACCCAATATTCATTGCATTCACCTAAGTATACTACTCGTGGCTATCAGGTGGATGGAATGAATGTTCGCTTATGAGATCAAGTGAAAGACTCGACTGAGATTTTACGAGATCTAATCAAAGACTCGAATTGGAATTTTTCTCCAGGGGACCTTGTTTCATTTTTTAATGAACTTGACACAAGACAATGAACTCTTCTCATATTCCTTGTTTCATTTTTTAACGAGCTTGACACAAGAGAAGGAACTATGCTCATATTCCTTGTTTCATTTTTTAACGAGGTCAACAAAAGACAAGGAACTATCCTCATATTCCTTGTTTCATTTTTTAACGAGGTTGGCACAAGATAAGGAACTATCCTCATAGACCTGCTTCATTTTTTTAATGAGGTTGACACAGTAAAAGCACTATCCTCATTTTCCTTGTTCATGACACATAAGAGGTCATGACTTCCAAGAGGTTCTCATTAGATGGGACAACAATTCTCTAGAAGGGATCATTAGAGAGATCTGCTTCTAATGCCCCCACTACATAATATACAACATCATGGAATTGATCGTCCGTCGATGTAGGCACAGAATGTGTGGCCACATAATTGACCCGTGGTGGGGAAGGTACCATTGGGACAAAAGGACCATTTAGGGAAGATGGTTGACTAAAAGCCATATTTGGACTAGGAAATGAAAGCTGGTCAATGGTGACAATTCTTCCTTCATGCGGGAAACACATCACTCGAAAGAGTGTTGAAACAATAGCTCCCATGTCATAAACATAGTCATGCCCAAGAAGTAAATTGTAATCTAAAGGGCCTGGGACTATCATCACATTGAGATAAATAATTTATCCTCCCAAAGTAATAAGCAATTGAGGGAGGATGCCTAATGGTTGACTGGTTCCTCTGTTAAAACAAAACAGATTCTGGGTAGTAGGCAAAAGTGGCAGTGAACCGAGCGCTTGCCAAGCAGTGGAGGAGATGATACTCACAGATGCACCTTAATCTATAATAGTGATAGGTACAATCATATTCCAAACTTGTACTATGATTTAGAAAGGCACATAAGGAGGAAGACGACATCCTACCATTCGATTCCAATCAAAGGAAGTGACTAGACTACTTGGATAGGGTACCATAAGAATGGAAGAATTAACCCTTTGAGTTACAAGAGCAGGAGGATTTTCCTATTGTCTTGATGGAACAGGATGGTTGCCTCCAAGCTCATTGGAATCTGAAGAAGCAAAAATAACCTGAGTGGTATCATACTCACTCTTTATGGGAAAGGTACGATTAACTGAAGGTGAAACCGGGTCAACTGTTTCCTCGACCTGTGATTTTTTAGGTATAGACTCATGAGATTCACATTCAGAGAGAGTGGTTTTGACCGACAGTTCATTTAAGTCAGTCACTTTATCAACTAGTGAAGGATTAAGGGATAGTCTCTTGTAACCTAATGGAAGTTGCTACGGTGAAGCAGGATAGTTATCCAACACTTTTTTGGCTTCATCCAGATAGGGAAAAAGGTGAATGGGGTGATTCCCTTCACATAACCTACAGGGAAACTTAGCTTTACCCTTCTTTCCATGAACTCTACTACCACTGGTTGATGGTGTGTCACCAGAATGATCTCCAGAAGTTGATGACACAGGATGATGTGAATGAGAAGACCATTATTCTGGAATCTGAGGAATATTAGGACAATTTCAAAGAAGATGGTCTCCAGTACAAATTTTGCATGGATATCAAACTTTGTGAAGCTTAGCGGATGGTTTCTCCTTAGAAGTTGCATTCAAAGCAATGGTTTCTTGGTTGCCCCCCTGCTAAATTTTATTCTTCTTCTTCTTCCTCCCTTCCTTCTTTTTCTTAGACACCTGGTTACTAGTACCAATACTTTCACCAAGCAAAGAGGAAGAAGGGAAGGAAGAAACAATTGAGGAATTAGGCAAAGGGTCAACTTTAGGATCAATTGGAGGTTGATTTTGTCCAGTTGGATGAGTACTCGATTGTGGAGAAATCACGACATTTTGAACCAAAGAGGTTGAAAACAATGACATTGGCAAGCCAATGGTAAGTCCTGGAACGGACAATGTAGCCATATAAGGAGCACCAATATTTCCGAAAGGAGGAAAAGGACTAGTATTACCATAAAAAGGAATTCCTTGATCCGTGGACTCCAGATTTGTCACCATATGTCTCAACCTAAGATAAACTAAGGATTGAGCGTGGAGGATGTTATTTGCAGGTAATTAAATTTATTTTAATCAAAATAACAAAACAAAAAAAAGAGGGATGCTCTAGGCAAAAGGATTACCAACTAATTATGAACTGTAGAATACCTCCCAGTGAACCAAGAAGTATGGGAAGGAAATCTCCTCGAATGCTATGTTCGGTGTATCATAGTGTACAAGGTAGCTGACTCGGTTACCTAAGGATGGATAAAAACCTAGTGTTTTCCTCCCATATATACACAAAAGTACGTGGAGGCCCAATCCGTATTAGCACTATCTAATGTGAAACCGCACAGTGAGAGCATTCCCATATACTTTACGTACTGTAACACTTCCCTATATACCTGAAGGTACGTGGATGAGCTACGATATACTCACGTACGTGGAATGAGGTATCACACTCGAGATGTACCACAGAAAATTTAGCGACAACTACTATGTTTTATGATGCCAGAACACGTCTCTGGCCTAGAACCTCTAAATGTTATGCGTTAAGTTATAATGCTCCATTAGGTTAATTGAGATGAATTTTAAGCTGATCTTCTTTAGAATTTGCCTTTCAAGGTTCACGGCGTGATGTATGTTCGCAATTCCTAGAATGAAACTATTATGATAAACATTGTTTCATTCAATTTGAACAATGAAAACCTTATCTAGAAATGGATAGAGCAATCAGAGATTTGACAAAGAGAAAAGAGCACATCTAATGCAATTTCCCTAAACTATTCCTATGAGCACACACAAACTCTTTTAATGCAAGTTTTTCTTTTTAATTCCCTTAATGTTGTGATGAACAAAAGGACACTAATGCACATACAATCAATCAATCTTTTTGCAAGAATGAAGACTTTGCGACAGTTCCATTTCAAAAGAAAAGAAGAATTTTACGACACTTTCTTTTGAACAAATATTAATTGACTATAAAATAACTTTGACAATAAATTGATTATTCATAAATAACTCATTTAATAAACACTAAACAATGAAAGACAAAGTAGGGCTGGCAAAGGAAACACAAATTGATTTCAGAGACACAAGCATCATTGACCTTTCAATAAGTAGAAACAGAAGGAAATTTGGCAAAAAATCAACACAAAGCAGGGATTTTTGTCTGAAGGTGGATCAAAACAATATTGAGTGGGAGACAGTGTGCTTTAGATCACTATCATCAAGCCAAGGGTGCTCTGCAATGCTCTGTCTCTAGACCAAGCCTGCGCTGGTGCGAAAGAGGCCATCCTACAGGCTTACAAGCACAATTTTCACCAAAATAACACTTCAAAAGGCTAAAAGAAGATCAATGAAAGCAATTAAGGTCTACTAGAGTGTGCTAGGATGAAGGTAAACTACTCAGAATGATGATCATTTCCCAGTGGAGTCACCAATTTATTATGAAGAATTTTGCATCTATGGATAAATACTAATTCCCTAGGTAGGTAGCTATACCCAGAACAATAGATTTAAAGCGCTTATCCTTTTTCTATAGACGATAAATAAGACAAATGGAAAAAAAGGACATAGTTGTTCTTTCAATATCCTTTTATCTCCTTTGTATGACTCCCGTCACTCCTTCTTGAACTTAGCTTGCTCAAAAAGTACCTGCAAGCATAAACAAAAGACAGAGAACCAATCAAAGCAAGAGATCTATTGAATATAAGTAAATGGAATCAGATACATTGATACATATAAAAATCATATATCAAGATAATCATATGGAAAAATGTGTAAACATCTTTATTAAGTAGAAGGAAGAATTACAACCATGAAGTCCAGTCCATTGTCACTCTTCCAGCTTGGGTTCCAATCATCATCACGTCAATAGAAAACCACTCTGGCAACATAACAAAACTTTCTTATAATATCAATCTTCACACCAACAATATCTCCTTACAAATTCTCAAATTCTAGCCCCTGATCACTTAGATGAGTGCTCATTTTATAGGCAAATGGAGAAGGTTTGGTCATAAATGAGGGTATTGAATGGGCTTTCAAACTTAGAGTTGGTTTCCATGGAGCAAGGGATGAGAGGATAGGAGGTTACTTAACTCATTCTCTATCCAATTCTGAGCTCATAGGAGATGATAAGTGTGGGAATCTTCTAGATTGCTCTAGAAGATAAGAATATTCCCAGAACCCTATGTGAATTTCACTCAATCTCACCCAGCGCAGGTCAAAGTGGGCCTATGTGCTCTGCAGAGCACCATGACATGGGCCTATGTAAACTAAAGCACACTTACCCCTGTCCAAGGCTGCATTGGCCCCTCAAGGAGGATTTTCTAGAGGGATTTAGGCCAAGAAACTCTCAGGGAAGGAGGCATTTAAAGTAGTGACTTGTCTAGGGCATGTAGCAACTGAATTAGGGTTTGATGAGCCCTAATGGTATTGATATGAATGATGGGAGTAATGTGCCCAAACTTTTCTGTAACAGTTGCTATGCTCAGTCCTATGAAGGGAAATTCGAAAAATGGGCTACAAAGAAAGGAGCTTAAAAATTAGATATTGCCAATTGCAGGTTGCTGGTTGTTGGCACATTGGTAACAATTGAAAAACATTGATTCGATAAAATGTTTTATATTTTGAACGTCTCATGATAGTGATTCTACCTTCGTGGGTTGTTTAAACAATAATTTTACCACTTCCCCATAACCATATGTTGAATGCCTGTGATGAATGATCAACAAAACCTTGACATTGATCGTCCCATACCAATGTACTAGTCCAATCAACTATGATCTCTCCACCATATCCAACCTCCAATTGAATGAATTTGTCATCACTAACCAAGATGAACGCCTAAATAAACTCTTGATACCACTAATTTCCATCATCATGTATACACTCATATTGTAATTATGGAAACCACTTGACCATTACTATCACCTCTTAATTTATAAATTCTCTTCTGGATGTCTTCGCCATCTAGATGAGAATTATTTCTCTCTTTCATACCATTTGCCCTTCATTCCACTAATCCATCTAGCACCAGTTCCGTTAAAGACAACATGAAGAGTTAAAGACAAATATCTCACCATTCACCTACATGTGTTGTTAAGTGAATACCCTTTTCATACTTAAAATTTCCTGTACAAGAATGTATGGCTTCCTTCAGAACTACTTAGGTTAGAAATGATTGTTTGTTTGATGCTTGAGTGCAGTAAGTTAACTAAAATCAGATGCTATAGGAAAACAAAGTTGAATCCATATTTTCATTCCATGAGCCTGTAAATAGACAGAATTGTTATTTGAGCAAGAACCAGTAGATGGCATTGCTAATTAAGATTTTAATTCTGAATTTTTCTTTCAAATTGTGTGAGGAAGTTAGTATTAGTTTTGAATGATTTTTATCTAGGCTATACTCATCATACATATGAACTTATCTGTTATTGACACATATAGTGTATCACTCTACTGATTACGAATCCTTGGTTGATAATTTAATATTGTGGTGATATATCATTCATATAATTTCTCCAACAATATATTTTCATTAACTTTGAGCTTCATTTTTTATACCTTCTAATATAAAAACCCTTTATCCATTAATATATGCTCAATATATTATGTCATGTTTTCCTCAATATATATACCCCTATATGAATGCACGTACTATGGTATTTCCCCAGAGTGAAGCCCCCATGACCTACGAGTATTTAGAATATGCCAAACTATAGGATATTAAAGGATGTCAAAGGAACCGAGTTAGAGGACACCAGACCAGCAATCATTTCACAATAATGACCTTTTTCTATTATTCTCTAACAAAAAATATGCAAGAGTGGATAAGAAATGCATTATTATCTGAGATCAAGATTGCAGAGTTGCAATCACAAGCTACTTATCTCATAAACGAAATGGAACTACTGATACATAGACATGTCATTGAGTAGAATAGATGGCTTGATCACTGCAATAGACACAAAAAATATATGTCATCTTCAAATTTAGTAAGGACCTCTATACAACTTATAAGAAATACAAATATGGACTTATTTGGCCTTCTTTAACAAGAATCAAGCCTTCCTATTGAGATTCATTGGCCAGGAAAGACAAGGAATTATACTATTAATGCCTAATTCCTTAGATATTTGTTATAGAATTTTTCTATTCAAATGGCATTAAATATGTAATCTTCCTCCCTTATTTCCTTTAAACATATTATAATCAATATTATTGTTTTTTTTCTTGTTGTTACCTCTATAGGAGCTATCCCCGATTTCTTGACTATTAACTGGGTTTTTCCTTGTTGAAGAGGTCTTATCCAAAGATCGATCATCTCCATCATTAATAATAAAAGAGGAGGAACATAGGAGATCCCAAAAGGACAAGAATATCCACTTGGTCCATAAAAAGGAGGAAAGATATACTATCTTGTAGGAAAGACTCTCTACTCACACTTGGGCTTAAATCAATGTATGATCTAGATTTGAAATGGGAGATTTCACCCAAAACCATGGATGTGCACTTCAAATCACTATAATAATGTGGAAAAACAATAATAGAATTAGAGAAAAAGGCCAAAAAACAATAATAGAACTATAGAAAAGGGCCATTATGCATGCTATAATAGGAGGCAAGGTATACCAAGTGCTCAAATTCAATGGTATTGTAACACATTTCAAATACCTAAAAATCATAAGGTTCTATGCAATTCTATGAAGAAGATTCCTAATAGAGTATCTAGGTTGACTTGAACAAAAGACCTTATAGGTATGTTCTATAATGATATGTTAACCCTAAGCTAGTGGTCCTAGATTAAGGAGCCTTGATAATGGATATTTTGATTGGACTTGAGGAGACCGATAAAGCCTATAGGTCATAGGTTGGAGCCTTACCTTAGGGATTTTCCTATCAAAATAGGACTGCCATAATAAGGATTGACTAGTCTCATGAATTTACATATTAGAAGGAAGGAAAATTAGGGCCAATACATATTTTTTTGTATGTTTTATATACATAATTAATTTTGATGCGGTAAACTATTTCACCCATTGCTACTCATTATCAATTGATTTGGGGCATGGAAGGTGATCTTACTTCTTGTTGTATTGGATGAGATGAGAGGGTGAGGTATGAACCTGCTAGCCAATGAAAATGGGAAGTGCTAACCAGAGGGTAGGATACTAATTTAGCACTTGGATTTAAAAAAAAAAGTAATTGAAAGTTTCATTACAAGATCCATTTTAAAACATGCTACAAATGGTTTCAATCTTACCACCGTATTTTTTTCCTGTGCACCTATGGAATCAATGCTACACCACCTACTAACATGTACTTGAATGCCCTCATGCCCTGCTCGAATGCCATGCTTGAATTCCCACTTAAAAAATTCCCTCTAGCTCAAATGGCCTACTCAAATGCCCACTTAACGAATGCCCTCTCACTCAAATTCCCTACTTGAATGTATGCCCTACGCAAATTCCCACTTAATGAATTCCTTATGGCTCAAATGCCTTGCTCGAATGCCTACTTTTCTCCATATATGTTAATATTACTCCACCACTGCATTATACAACCTATTATATAATATATAATATATATAATTATAATATATATAATACATAATATATAAAATATATAAAATATATATGGTATATTATACAATATAATATATATATATATATATATATATATATATATATATATATATATATATATATATATATATATATATATTTAATATATGGTTAGATGATTAAATATTATTAGTTGGTTAGGTGATACTGTTATAGCATTTTAGGATAGTGTGACGAGTTTCACCACTAGGTTGGGGATGATGAAGGTAAAGAAATATATCAAGAATCCCTAAAGATAAGGAAATGTAGTATGTTACTACATAGAATCCCAACATAGTTCCAATGGGAGATTACTAGGATGTGAATATCATTTCATATGTTGCAACATTACTTAGAGAATATGAGGATTTTTCCAATGAGTTTATGGAGATGAAAGGAATCAAAAGAGAGTTAGGGGAGAGAAAACCAAGTTGAACCAAATGTCAAAATTATCAAGAAGTGGTCCTACAAGATGTATTCTCAAGTGAGGAAGAACTTAAAGGATGAAATAGACAAGATTTTATTTATGGAAATATTTGTTTCCTAGAATATTAAGAGTGGATTACCCTAATTGTAATTATGGATAATAAAACAAGAGAAAGGATATGTTTTTATGTCGATTTCAAGGTATTAAATGGTTCTTGTGTCCATGCCACTTTATTTATCACATTCCATGTTTAGGTTTGTTATCACTCAGAAGTTTTCCTTAAAAGTTACCAAAAGAAGGAATCATCTGAGGTAACCACAAACCAATATTTTAGGCTTAGGTTCTAGCTAACCTAAGTCTAGAGAGGGCTCTCTCTTTATAATTTAACTTTGTTTTTTACGCTATTTTAGACTATTTCTTAGTGTTCATGGGGTTTTGATTTTGATTGAAGGTTGGGTGGAATTCGTAGAGCAGATGGATAGAGCTAGGTCTTCAAGCCATTGGGCTATGGATTCAATCAATGGATAGCATAACTAGACCACATCATTAAAGGGAATGTTCACAAGGCAGGCTAGCAAAGCAAAAGGAAAATATTTAGGTCTAATTGATGTAATGATTCTAACCAAGGTGAAAGGGCAATTAAGAATCCTTGTACCCAGGATCAAAACGAAGAACAGAGGGTGGTCATGAAAAAAGGGCAATTAAGAATCATTTGCTATAGACCAGAAGAGAAACTATGGAAGCTAAGGAGTAGTTAAGAATTCCCTAGCTAAGATAGTTTAGGAGAAAACATTCAGAATGTAAAACAGTCAAGACATAGTGCATTCAAGCAATTTCTGAAATATCATTCCTTGTTATACATTTAGATTTTAGAGAAACAAATAAGATTATGGAGAAACATAAGAAGAAACAGCAGTAGACATGAAAGAATACTTATTTGAATTTTTCTTTACATAAGAATCCTGTAAAATATCTAATATTTATTCCTTGATCGAGCAAGCCAATCCAATCATTGACACAATAGAACTTTGATTCAAGAGAATAAGTCTATAGAAATGTCTTGGAATCCACCCAACATACTTCAAAATGTGAAGTATTTATACAAAAAATAATTACAAAATATCTCATAACAATTTGAGATTTAATCTAGGGAATAAAATATCTTCATGCATGAAGATAGAGACAGATGTTAAACTAATTCATGTTGTCCCTTTTATTGTGGTGTTGTTCATTGTTTCTATTGAGTTTCGAGCCCTTTAATCTGCATGATAGTTGTGGTATTTCTACGCTGGAATCTTCTTTACTTTGCTCTCTTACTGATAATCTTTGACTCTGTTACTCTTTGACCCTGTTGATTTGTATTTTACCTGTTTCACCTGGCTAACCTTCAGATTTACTGTGGTAACTTTCCGATGTAAAACTTTTTCATAGTAAATCTATCATTTTCTCCCACCATTCTGTCTCCAGCAATCTCATTTTCAACATTCTTCTATAAATTTCATTTGACTCTGTGTATTTTGCAAAATTGGGTTTGGTGAGAAACAAATGTTTCACCTCATGTTCTAGGAAAAACAAGTTTTCCAATGTATCATACAATACTTTCCTAGTTGGCAAGGCTTTAATGCCTGAAAAGTTGGCTTGTTCCTTGACTAACCTCTTGAGTCTATCACTATAGTCCAATTGGGTCATGAGTTTATCATTGATGACCATAGGAATGGGAAGACCTTTTTCCCTCAAAATTTGAAATTTAGCGATAAACTTGTCAATGTCTACCTGCATGTTATGGCACTTTTCTTCTAAGTTGAGCATGAGGTTTCTTTTGGAAAGAACCTTTTTAATCTCTAAGATGGCTTCAGTTCTATCCTCTATGCCAAGCTCATGGAGATCATATTTGTTCTTACTATTCAGGAGGTGGATGAGTCGATTTTCATCCTCAGGTTTATCTCCTAATTCTTCCCTTACTTTCTGGATGGCTTTGGTGGCTACCTTCACCAATTCTGTCTGCACAAATATGACTTGGATTGGTGGCCAAATATCATTGACAGAGTCATTGATTTTGGCACAAAGCATCTCTTTATTCTATCCTAGTGGCTTTTGTACTATCAAATCTTTCTCTAGGACTTTGATTTTCTTACCCATTATTAGGGCATTCTGTGTTTCTTCTCTTTGCTGAATTTGGGCAAGTTTACAATTAGTTTCTAAACTTGCCACTTTCTCCTTTAATCTTTTAAGTTCTATAACTTGGATGGACATATCTTCCATAACATTTACTAGTTTTGTTGTTTTCTTAGTTGATGTACCTATTGCTGTAGTGTACTCAGTGGCGATTAGTAGCGTTGTGGTAGGTGGAGTTGTAGGTGCCAATGATGCTGCCATTGTAGAAGGAACTATTGTTTTCACTATGGGGATGGCATTTGTGGAAACTGTGGCGAGGTCACTTTTCTTGGACTGAATCAAAGTGTCCAACTCCTTCTCTGTTTCTTTAAGCTGATAATTTAGCTTTAGGACTAGGTAAATAAGCTCTTCATGTCCCTTTTGTGGTTCTAGGACTTCCATTGTTTGAGGGTGATGTAGTTGGGGAATTTTGAGCTACTTCTTCAAGTCTACAGCAATGTCATCATTCTTATTTTTAATTATCTACTCTGTTGCTTTCACATCCTTGGGATCATGTCGCAATTCTATCACTAAGTCTTCTAAGGAATTGATTCTTGTATATTTGGCCTGTGAGGAGGCCTTCTCCAACTGAAACTGAGCTGACATATTTTTTAAAGAGTTCTACAATTGGTGGGTTGTTATGGCTTTCCCTATCAATGTAGAATAAATCATCTCACCCATTTTCTTATGTATCTCAATCTGGTCAATGGGATGAATATCCCTTGCCAGTACTTCAAAATCCACTCTTTTAAAATATGTTGTTGTCCTTGGCTGCTGAGTGGTTAGCTTGATGAAAGTCATCTGCATTTTCCCCTCTTTAACGTCATGCGTTGACATAAGCCTTTTTTGATTGGTAGCGGTCATTTTCAGATACTGTGCATAGGTTTGGGCTTTCAGCCTCTCATTTCTAGCCTTTATTTCTTTGTATCTCTCTTTGATGTCTTGGTCTTTATCTATTGGCATTCTAAAAGAGGATACCTCAACACTTTGTTGCCTTTCCAACATCTAAGTGTGTGATGTGGAAGGTTCTAGAGTGCCTTCAGATGGAGCGGCAAGCCTACTCCCATCTCTTCTGTGCTTGTAACCTCAACAATTGCCTCTGTATATTCATGTTCAGAGATAGGATTGACTCTTTGTCGCTTAGCCTGGCTTGTCTCTACATAGGCTTGTGATGTTTCTCTTCCTGAGGTAGTGGCCCCTTCCCTGTTTGCCTTAAGCTTTTTCTCCTCATTTACAGGAGTCTGTAAAACTGGGGGGGTACTCGTGGTGGTTCCTGACCTATCTAAATTCTCTGGTATGTCTATTTGATTGGGTACTTCTGATAGGTCTGGTACTTGTGATTCTTCTTGTACCTGTGATTCTCCTGGCACCTACAGGAAAGAACCCTCATCAAGTTGTTTCTCTATATCAATTAATGTGTTTTCCACAGCAAATTTAGTACTATCCCTGTCCTCTAAAGTGTTTTCCACCCATTGCAATTGGTTGGCATACTTTTCTATTTCAGGGATGCAGTGATGAATATAGGGAGCCATCTTGTTTTTTTGCCTTCTGTTGCAGATGAAATCCAAGGGATCATATCTCCATATGAAGCTCTGTTTTAGATTTAATCTTTGAAGGATTAGGTCTACCTCCTTTCCAACTTCTCTGCTATTACAAATAAAGGGACCTAATTGGTCTTTGATCCTAAGTTGGGCCTTCTTTTTGGCTTTGAAAAAGTGTACCTCATCTGAATTTATTATTTTCCTATCATACTCCAGAGCAAATAACCTCATTGGGGGGTATTTAGGTAGTTTCTATGGGGCCAGTTCATAGCCATAAATCTTGATCTCAATGTGGTTTTGGTATAAGTACCAATCACCTACTTTGGATTATTTTGAGAGTTGCAGGATCCTCTTTATATCTAAACTAATTCTTGGAGGAGGGCTTCCTATCAGCATTGTCACAATGGGATGTACAAATATGTCTATGAAGTCTGTATATGAATATGAGATTCACATTTATGGATCAATGGAGTTCAGAAAATCACTGATCTAGGGTGACCTTTTTTTTCAAGCTTCTAGAGAGTAAAGGTGAACTTATCTTCTTGGTAGTATAGGAAAAGGTGATACAAAACATAGGACTACTTGAAAACTCTCTCATTACTCATCCTAAGGAACTGATCATGCAACCTATCAGCTGTAAAGTTGGCATAATCATAAATAACAGTAGTAGGTTGTCCTGGAGTGTATATGGACATGAAAGCCAGGACGATTTCATCTATATACTCACTGCTGGTATAACCTAGGACACTAGATATCATTGCTACAATGTCCTAGCTAAATGGGGAAAATATGGTATACACATATGGAGGGGGTTCTTTAGGGGTATACTTTTCTTCTACAATGAAGGTTTAAATTATTTGGGCCAATCTTGCAGGGCTGAGCTTCGGAAATAAGTCCAACAGATATCCAATGGAGAGGGGAGTCAAGTTTTGCCTCGGTTGAAGTTGCAGCATCTCATTAATAAATTCAACAGTGATGGTAAAAAGTATGGTTTGGTTAGGGGACATCACTTCTCTTTGACTGGGGATATAATTTTCATGGCAGTAATGGACAATTTCTAGGAAAATGTGAACTTCAGGGAATTGGTATTTGGGCAAATTAGACTCCCAAAAATCAATTTTATCAGAATGGTTAAGCTATTGGTCTCTGTATCGGTAGTATATCTTAAGAGGGGATTCATGGACAAAGGTGTCCTTTATCTGGAAATCCTAATCAGCCGAGGGGAGGTGCTCTAGGTCCAAATGGGGAGTGGAAATAGGTCTAACATCCATGGAAATTGGGGCAACCATTCTCAGTTCTTATGGATTTGAGAGGTGGAGAGGTGATTTTCATTCCTTTAGGGAAATGGTGGTTTAGTACAGGGTAGGTTTGAGCTGCTAAAGTTTCTTTAATTAATTTTTTACCTTAACTAAGAAAACTTAGCAATTGGTTCTTAAATTGATAGGGTTTTCCAGTGAATTATGGCTTAAATACCTGTAATTAAGGAGAAGTGGCTATGAATGGGGAAACTGGCAACTGCGAATGGTTGAAAAGGATCTGGGTAGGCTGGAAAGAAAACTGGGTGCTCTGTGGCGTTATTAGGGTGCAATTGGATGTAGGTTGATAGCTTCAACATTCATAGGTACGTGCATGAAGTCTTACAGTTGAAAAAACAATAAAAACAAATTATTTGGGGCTTTTTGGCTTTATGTGAAAAAGTCAATTCTAGTGGGTACGGGTGAACAATAGTCATTTTTCATGTAGTGGGGTGAACAATAAATATTTTGGCATGTAGCAGGCAGGTGGTAAGTGGTTCCCATCGCATCGCTTTTAAGTGCTTGGTGGTATTGGGGAGGGGCCACCTGATAACATACATTGAACGACACGTAGCATTAGGGGCCCGACGGAAAATAACTCTTTTCAAGTGGGTATTGTTTGGAGGTTTTGCCCGCCCGAAATGGATAAAATCCGTCAGATGTGGAGGGAAGTGATCGTATGGTGATCAGGCAGGGGAGTTGCATGGAGGGTAGTGGGGGGGGGGGGTGACTAAGTGCGGCGATCTTTGAGTTAATGAGGGATTAAGGTGGGGTTAAGGCATCGGGGTCATTAGCGACGAGTTTTAAATAGGGGATTATCTAACATAATTGCAAACTAATTCTTTATTGGGTTTTCGGGGTTTTGGTAGAAAATCATAATTTATATAAGTAAACGAGGGTATAGGGCTAGTTAATATTGCGGGAGTTAAATATATACAGGAAAAGGGGTTTTGTTTGGGATTTAATAAATAAAATTAGTAATTAATAAAATGAGCAGAAAGGGGCATAATACGCTAAATGTATGATATTTCATGTTTTAATGTTTTTCTGATAATAGCATAAAAAGTTAGGATATAGCATTTTTGTGGGTTTTTAATATGAAAATGATTTATGTGGGGGAATAAATACTTTTCCTAGGTAAAAATAATTTAACCTTAGGAAAAGAGTATTATTAGGGAAAATAAATGAACTGAACGGGGGAATGAAGTTTTATGAGGGGGTTTTAGTACTTATTGCCTATAAGTTGTTGAGCCGAGGGTCCAGTCCCTCCAAAATTTAGAGAAATGCTCTGAGCCTCTTTGACTTAGGGTTTTTAAGTACTTTAAACTTTATTGTGGGAAATTAGTTAAGTAAAAGGTGAAATGAATGAGGGAAGTTAATTAATTGACTTTGCTATCCATCTGCATTATTGAGTGCCCATTCACATTTGGAATTTTGATGATGAGAATAATAAATATGCTTTTGTCTAATCAATCATCATACCTCTGCAATCTTTCTTCTACTTACCCACCTACTCATCCTACCATTTTTACTTGTCTTTATCAGGGTGCATTTGAGCTAGCAAACCCTTATCAAGAATTTTTCTTTCTCTTTACAATAGTAAACTAACTAAATCTAACCTTATTACATCCAAGGGCTCAGATTAAACAGATGAGCTCCTTTTATTTACTCTACCTATCTGATTATCTGCCAAGGTTACACTGTTTGGCCAGATTTTCATTCTTTATCTATAGACTGTTAGAAAATTATATATTACAGAGCAATGGAATACATAGAATATTGCATAAATATAAACAAAGAAAACGCATAAAACCATAGAGACACATATTTACATGGTTCACCCAATTTGGGCTATGTCCACCCCGAATAGCCTGTCCTTCCTTTCTATTATCCAACAAAATGGAGAGACACAACCTACAACAGATCCGCTGTAATATCCTCTATTTTCTCTCACAGTCTTACCTCTTTGTTTCTCGCTCAGAGAATACACATCTATTACACATCCTCAATACAAAAATGCCCTCATACAAAGAGAGGAGTTGCCTTCTAGGGAAAAAACCCCTAAACTAAACATAAGCTCTATGTTAGACCCCTATACTACTAATGTAACCCCTTATTGTTATTAGTATAACCCACTTATTATATTGATGTACCCATGTAGTGCCCATATTGTTACTATTGTGCCCCATAGAAGCCCACTATTGTTATTATTGTGCCCTTACATTATTATTGTTATGTCAGCTCTGATTATGTTATGACCCCTTAGACTCCTATATATAGAAAGTAGGTATTTTCATTTGTATCATCCAAGAATTGTTCATTTATGTAATGTAAAGGAGGTTGCCCCCTCGAAGAGGCTGAATTCTAAGGCGTTGATCTATCTTTTCTATCTTTTCTTGAGCTGGTTCCATAACATTTGGTATCAGAGCTTTGGATTCTAGGGTTTCGCTGCTCCAAACAGGTCATCGTGGAATTTTCGCTATAACTTTTTTTTTTGCGATGTTTCAAATGTTGCAAAAAAAACCCATTTGAGAAGAAGTCGCTCTGAACCTCAGGTCCGAATTTCAGAGCTTTTCGCGCTATATTTACGGAGATATGATATGAGGAAATTGGTCTTTTTGCAGACTCCTGAATTACATTCCAAACAGGTGACCTGGGGAAATTCATCATAACTTTGTCTCTGGGGATCAAATTGAAATTTTGTAAGAATGTACAGAAAGTGGATGGAAGGTAGTTTTCTGTATATCTTTTTCAGATCCAAGTCAAAATAGTGACACGTGGCACTTCATACAAGTTCGCTCTTCTGGAAAGGTCCATAATCAGGTCATCTTGGGAGATTGTGCATAACTCTTTCTTAGGGAATCCAATTTGGATCAGACTGGTGGCATTGGAAAGAGGACACAGAGAGATACTATATATCGTAGTTTCAAAACTTAAAGATCTGAAAGTACAGAGTTATAGTCGTTTCAAGGTTGAGCTCCTAAAATCAAGAAAAAAGCAAGATGAGGAAGTTTGATGGCAAGGATCTGGTAAATTGGATACTTCAGATGGAGCAATATTTTGATCTACATTGTGTAAAACTGTTACAAAAGGTATGTATTGCATCTTCAAATTTAAAACCAGATAAATTTTTATGGTACGAAGGGCTTTGTTCTCGTAAACAACTTGTTACATGGTCAATTTTCATGGAGGAAATGATAGCACATTATGAGGATACAAAGAGCAACACCTTCTTTAGAGCAACACCACAACAATTGGAAAGAGAAAAAGGGCTTTGTGACATAGTGGAAAGAAAAATTATGGAAACCGGGAAGCGTACCCCTCACAACTATAAAGATGGAAGTGTTGTTTCTCCTAGCCTTCCACAACCTACAAGGGTTACACCACAACAATTGGAAGAAAAAAGAGAAAAAGGGCTTTGTTACAATTGTGATAGCAAATGCACTAAAGGTCATAAGTGTGCTGAGAAGAAATTAGTTTACATAGAATATGAAGAGGAGGAAGAAAAGGATCAAGAAACATCAAAAGAAGAAGATATACGCTAGGACCCCACCCCAGAGAGAGAAGAAATGAATCAGACCATATCTTGTAAAGCATTGGCAAGAATTACCACTCCTCAAACTCTCAAGATAGAAGGACATATCAAGAAGAAAAAGGTGCAAGAAGTGAAAGATCACATCGAGAAAGAAGAAGTAAATCCAACCATATCTTGTAATTCATTGGTCAAAATTACCACTCCTCAAACTATCAAGATATAAGGACATATCAAGAAGAAAAATTTTCAAGAAGTGAAAGATCACATCGAGCATCAAGAAATGAATCTGACCATATCTTGTAAAGGATTTGAAGAAATTACCACTCCTCAAACTCTAGAGATAGAAGGACATATCAAGAAGAAGAAGGTTCAAGAAGTGAAAGATCACATCAAGCATCAACAACAAGTTCTCCAACTTTTAAAGGATAACGCCACTTCGATGCAAAATCAAACGAAACAACAGGTAGATCAACATCATAGTGAAAAATGTTTTGATGTAGGTGATTGGGTATTTTTACGGCTACATCTCAAGCAAGATATTTATGAGAAGGAAATGTTGGCAATACTACATGCACTTAAAAAATGGCGACCTTACCAAATGGGAAGACTATTCAAGGATGAGGATGTGGAAGCATTGTTTTGTGCTATTTCTATTATCCAATTAGATTGGATAAATAGAGCAAGGGATGAATGGAAGAAGGAAGAAGAAGTATGGCCATTTATTCAAAAGTTGCAAAAGATCCCAATTCAAACAATATTTCCAGAAATTGAATAGGAAGGAAAAATCATATTCAAACCTAGAGCAGTCACATAAACAAGAACCTGATAGCTACGAAATCGATCAATTTCAGAGTATCTCATCAAGTGTAAGAACTTACCCACTGAAGATTCCACATGGGAGGACAAGAATTTTATAGAGAAGCATCAAGAACTACTCAAGCGTTGAGGACAACGCCTTTTGAAGGAGAGGGGCATGTTAGGCACCTATACTAATAATGTAACCCCTTATTGTTATTAGTATAACCCACTTATTATATTGATGTACCCATGTAGTGCCCATATTGTTACTATTGTGCCCCATAGAAGCCCACTATTGTTATTATTGTGCTCTTACATTATTATTGTTATGTCGGCTCTGATTATGTTATGACCCCTTAGACTCCTATATATAGAAAGGAGGTCTTTTCATTTGTGTCATCCAAGAATTGTTCATTTATGTAATGTAAAGGAGGCTACCACCTCGAAGAGGCTGAATTCTAAGGCATTGATCTATCTTTTCTATCTTTTCTTGAGCTGGTTTCATAACACTCTACCGTTAGATCATCCACCTAATGAACAACCCAAATTGACTAGAAATTACTATACTTTACAAGGCCATTTTACATCTGTTTTTAGCTTCAGGGGCGCTGCCCCTGAAACCCCCACCAGGGGACTGCTAGCCCCCAGACCCCTTAGCCGGGGGGGATGGGCCCCCCCCCGGACCCCCGCACTGGGGGACAAGTCCCCCCCACACCGCCCCCACATGGAGGGGTGTACAAATTTCCTGGGGTATACATCGGACTGAAACAAAGACCTCTAAATAATCATGCTCCACACCCAACATAGACATGAAATTTAAAACATGAAATAGCCAAGTTTAAACATTTTGACTATCATGGATTGTGGCAAAGATTACAAACTGCACACAATCATTTATTATGCATAAAAGGTAAATAGTAGTGGCACTTTGGCTTGCTCACTTTCATGGTCTTTTTTTCTTTTCTTGGGGTTCATATTTTTCATCTTTTTTTACCTTTTATTATTCTTTTTTGTCCTTTGATTATTCTTTTAGGACATACCCTCTTTATATTTTTTAATTTTTTGAATACGGAAAACATTTGCAGAATGCAAAGGTATGTATATATTACAGGTTTAATCTCAATCATTCAAAAGTTATGACTCCTATTGGTATAGAAACCTAACAGTGGCTCTACATGGGGATGGCATTTGCTGGTGAAATGTCAAGAACTTTGTAGACCAATGGCCTTCTGAATTGCTGTGATGTTAGCATGCAACTTTTCCTTTTCATGTTTCTACCTTATTTACTATTTATGACAGTAAAACTTTTGAATCTTAAGGCCTTCTCTTCAGGCTTCAACTTCAAAAATCACCATCGAATCAACTCTAGACTTCTGAAAGTAAAGTATGTACAAATGGTCAGTGAAATCAGTAACTACGTTAAATATAGTGTTTAAGCATTCGGCCATTAACTGGCCCTCCTTCTGCTTCTGTGCCATCCATTTCTCTGAGGAAGAAATCATTATTACCTCTGAAAGCATAAATGATATATGGGTCTTTCCATGAGAAATCAAATTTCCCATGTTTACCTTTATCCTCTCTCCTTGAATCCAATTTTAAAACTTTGTCCCCTAGGTAAAAATCTTCTGCCTTAGTCCTTTTATCAAAAGTATTCTTGATTGTTTCTTGCACAACTTGAGATATGATGTACACTTCTTCCCTGGTTTGTTGTAAGTGAATTATTTTGTTGATTCTTCTTTGGATGTCATTTGGTTCAACCTGCAACTCTTGGAGCAGCTTCATCATTGGTGTTCCCAAGGAATATGGGAAAACAAAATCCATTCCAAAAACTAATTGATAAGGACTAGTACCAATGGATTTCTTTATGGTTAGCCTATCTGCCTATAAGGAATTTACAAGCTTCTTCTTCCATGTTTTCTTGTTATCCTCCAAATTTTTTTTGATAATATTTACCAGACTTTTCTTTGATGACTTTGCCAGTCCATTTCCTTTAGGGTAATAAGCCGTGGAGTGGCCCAGGGTTATATGATACTTATTACAGAAATCAATCATTCTTCTAGATTTGAAAGCTGTTGCATTATCAGTGATGATTTTGGTTGGGCACCTGAATATAGATAGGATGTTGGCCTTAAGGAAGGTTATTATAACAATGTCAGTGGCTTGCCTTGATGGTATGGCTTCTATCAATTTAGTGAAATAATCTGTAGCAGTGAGGGTTCATCTGTGTTATGAAGAGGAAGATGGGTGGATTTCACCAATGAAGTCAAGACGCCATTGTTGAAAAGGTGCTTCATGTCAGGCCAGGCAGTAACTCTCCAAAGGCAGTAAAACTGATTCGTCTATTATTCCATAGGTAGGCTATTGTTATATACAATAGGAGTGATTTCTCAGTTCATCTCCCGATGACTGTTCACATTCCTAATTTATTTATTTATTTACAAATTCCCCCAATCATGAAGATTAGGTGTCAACATTCCCCCCCTTAATCTGAAGGTATGTTGGTGAGTCCAAGCATCATTCTGAATCATTCAATCTTTTCCTTTCCAAGTGCTTTGGTGAAGATGTCTGCAATTTGCTCATTTGTGGAACAATGACGAAGATGGATTGTTTTGGCTTCAACATGATGTCGAATAAGATGATGTTTAGTATTGATATGCTTTGTTCGATCATGGAACTTTGGGTTCTTGGCCAACTTTATTGCACAGGTGTTATCAATCATGAGTGGAGTCGATTGTACTTGTTTTACCTGCAAATCTTCAAGAACTTTCCTGAGCCACACAATTTCTTTCGTTGCTTCAGCTGCTGCCACGTATTCTGCCTCTGTTGTGGAATCTGCTGGAACTGATTGTTTGCGTGATCTCCAGGAGACAGCTCCATATCCAAGACTCATAGCATATCCTAAAGTAGATACCCCAGTTTCTTTGTCTCCATCGAAGTCTGAATCAGAGTACCCAATCAAGCTAAATTCGTCCACCTGTGTATACTTGATTCCAAGCTCTTGAGTTCCCTTCAAGTACCTTAGAAATCTTTTTGTAGCAGACCAATGTCCCTCACAAGGCTTTTGCATGAACCTGGAGAGGATTCCAACAGTAAATGAAATGTCTGGTCTGGTAGTAGTGAGGTAGATGAGACTTCCTACAAGTTGTCTATACTTTGTTGCATCCTCAAATTCCTTTCCTTCAACAGATGTGAGCTTTAAGTTTTGTTCCATTGGAGTAGAAAGAGGATTGCACTCTGTCATGCCAAATCTGTTTAAAAAATATCCAATGTATTTCTTTTGAGAAATAAATATGGATTTTGGATGTTGGGTTACTTCAATGCCAAGATAATAATGAACATAGCCCAAATCAGTCATTTCAAAACATTTCCCCAATTCCTTCTTTATGGATGCATTGTAACTTTCATTGTTCCCAGTCATTGAAAGATCATCTACATATACCACAAGATATACAACTGTTTTTCCAACTTTCTTGACAAATAAAGTTGCATCATCAAGATCAAAATGATTGAAGTTGAGTTTCAGAAGATGCTCAGTTAGTTTTTCATACCAGGCTCGCGGTGCTTGATTGAGGCCATACAAGGACTTCACAAGTTTGCATACTTTTTGTTCGTGTCCTTTCATAGCAAATCCTTCAGGCTGGGACATAAAAACATTTTCTTTAGATCTCCATTCAAGAAGGCACTTTTTACATCCATTTGATGGACTTTCCAACCGTTCTGAGCTGCTAGTGCAAAGAGTGTCCGGATTGTTGTGGGGAAAAATGCCTATGCAGGACGATCCTATCCACCTAAGGTGTGACAGTGCCTTAGCAACAAACATATACAGCTATTCTGGTTTCTTCCTTTATGAAATGTGAAAGAGGGGAGATCGATAGACTTACCGTTGTCTTCCGTTTGTCCCTCGATCTAGATCCTCTTCTCTTTGGGTGTTCACAGCTACTTGCCTCCTCGCTTGCTCAAGAGAACAACTACTTGATTCCCACGAGATCACAAGAGAACAACTACCTGTGACAAGAGAACAACTACTTGCGACAAGAGAAGAACACAACACAAAGGCAGATATTCATATTCACAAATGATTCAGGATTAGAAGTAAATCAAATACACTAATGCAATCATACAAATACATCAGTATATAGGAAAAAACCAAGATAGCTTTATTGATTGATAACAAGGTTCAGGAAGAGATACAACCCAGAGGGCTCCAATCCAGCATCTCCTTCCCGGCAGAATGGAATTCCTTCTTCAGCTCCCTTCAAAGCATTAAGCACCCAATGCTTCCAGTCTCAAACCAACAACAATTCTTTGCCATAACAAAATTCCAGCCTCTAGATCCCATGGAGGAGAGATCTATATATAGTTATTTTGGAGAGAGGATGAGTCAACTTGAGATCTGACTAGTGTCCTCTCCCTCTCTCAGTTCTTGAGTCCACTTGGAGGTTCTTGCTTCCACTTGGAGATTTGGAACCTCTTACTCATCACCAGTCGAATTCCCTGAGGCAAGTGTCATTTTGGAAGCTTCCTGAGCATTGACACATTGAGGAATGAGCCTGCCACTTGTCCAAACTCACTCAGCGCAGGTAGCTAGTGTTGGAGTTGACATTCAACGCAGGTAGCCAGTGTAGCAGTTGACATTCAGCGCAGATGCTCAGTGGAGCAGTTGACATGATCCTGAATTGACTTGTTTTTGAGTGGTTTCAGGTGGAGAACTTCTGTGAATTGCTGTGGTTAGTTAGCCTTGTTCCTCTAGGGGTAGGAACAACATGTTTAGGGACTTTGGATCCCTTAGATTATGGAAATTTCATGCTCAATGCTGTAAGGCACAAAAATGTCTATAACAGTTGCCCCCTAAAGTATGAGGCCGTTTATCGGGTGAAATGCTTTATCCAGGAGGGTCCGAAGTTCATCCATTTGCTGGGAGGAGACCTGTAATAAGATACAATACAATACATTATGATTCATACTGCTTTCATGATCTAGCTTAGGCGGGCATTCCCATGCTCAGCTTTATAAATTCATTTTTGTACATAGAACAGACGATCGTCTGATGGTAGACTGATAATTTTGGCGAAATTATCATCCTTTGAGTAGGATGATCATCTGCTGCAATGATGTACATGTCAAATGTCTTTATCTTTCCTGAATATATATCGCAGCCCGGATGGATGAAACTAGATCTGGGGTCTTCAAACTCGTTCGATCTTCACTCTAAGTACAAGTCGATCCATGTGAGAATTGTGCTGAAGTCGAACATGGAAAGACATCGCTTGATTACTGGTCAATGATGTAAATCGTTAACAAGCGCGAGAGGAATCACCGATAATGATAATGACCCTCAAGGTACTGTAGCACAATTCACGTGGTGTGAATAAAGGACTTGGCGTCGAACACCACGCAAAATCTTCTGGTCGAAGGTCATTGATGTATACCTGTCGCCGGAAGTGAGAAACTTGCCATTGAGGCATGCAAGCTTCAAAGTACTGAAGGGGTTGTTCCTAGATCAACTTCTTGGATAATGAGTTGATGTCGACAAGAAGCGATCCGTCAAAGGAGGGCCTTGATGAATCCCACATTAGTGACATGGAACGGAGCTAATGATTTTAATGGAGGTGAAAATGATCTGTGACATATGATTCAGGGTGGCGGTCATGAATGGATGAAGGATAATGTATGGCAATGGATGGGACCCGGTTGACTCTTTCTGAACGACTTCTCTTGAACATATGGCGACACTGATGCGATGGATCGGTAGCGTTACCCCAAATATGGATGGTATGGCGAGACCATGGTGATGTGACCGGTGAATGAGACAACCCAACCCGATTGTGGTACGGAGGAAAAGTGTCATGTTCAAGAGCGACCCGCTACCATCAAAGTTTTCTCGATTTTCTCCCAATTTTTCCCCAGTCATTGCTGACCAGTACCTCTTTATTTTTGTCAAGCTTGAGGAGGATAACATATGCTTGTTCTATAACCTGCCCTTCGGGCAAGCCTATCGCTATGTTTTAATGAGTCTAGCGATAGTGAAACTCGTTCTCGTCTAAAGACAAGTTTGTCGCTATTTAGTGGTTTAACGAGTCTAACGACAAGGATAACTCGGTCCTTTTCATTTTTAGAGAGTCTGAAAAGGTACGTAAAGTTAACTCCAAAAGTCCTTTTTCGTCATCTAATCCCTTAAGTCCGAAAAAGTATAAAACAATACAGAAGGGATGAGTTTTCGATAGTTTTAACGAGCCAAACAAAACAAGCGCTCGATCTTTTTGTGCAATAATCCCTCAGGCCCAAAAAGATTAAAATCTAGAGGAGGGATAGCACTTCCGGTCGCTTTAACGAGCTGGAAGGCCAAAACTCGGCAATCTTTTCATATTTTACGAGTCAGTTGAAAAGAGCTTAAAGAAGACTCGTCTTCTGAGGAACGAGTGATGAACAGGGTTAGCAGCTGATTCCAGGTATAGGTTGGAATTTTCCAATCACGGCAATGTCACAAGGATGGCTAGGTGAAATCACTCTTCACAGCTGTTCCTCAAAATGGGTAAACAATCAAATGGAGGTAAACGATCGGCCAAATGAAAAGTGGAGGTGACGGTGCAAACACGACCAAGGCTTTTATGGCTGATAAGGTTACGTACACAATGGTTATTTTACCGGTAATGGGTTCATTTTTTAAAGAGCTTGAATGCGCCAAAACACTGCTCAAGCTTATGTTTATTTTTTAACGAGCATGAATTCCGCGTTAAAACTGCTCGGATCTTGCGTTTATTTTTTAACCAGCATGAACTTTATGCTAAAACTGCTCGTTAAGTTTGCATGCCCCCAGCATAATAACGCAAATCGAGGTGCATGCCCCCCAAGCTTCATTGCATTCAACTCGGTGCTTGGAATGAAGGTTTACCTTCGAAAACATATTTCATTAAATTTGGAAGTAAATAGTGGATCTAGAATTTCAAAATAACCAAAAAGGTCAATTCTAATGATGTCCTTGTAATAAAATATTTCCAATTTTAATGAAATATGTGTTTTTGAGACTTGGAAAGGAGATTGTTTCATTTTTTAATGAGGTTGACACAGTAAAAGAACTATCCTCATGACTCCTTGTTTCATTTTTTAACGAGGTTGACACGAGATTAGAACCGTCCTCGGAGTCCAAATCCATTAGATGTAGAAGGTTTCATATTCCATTGTAGCTACTTCCGCCAGATTACTTGGAGGCGGTAGGGCAAAAGTACCCATTAAAGCAGGGTCTTTTAGGAGACCTACTCCGATATTTTGGAGCGAATGATTGCTTCCATGGATCAGTGGAATGCTTCCCGTAACTTGTGAACTGTTAGGGAGAAAAGTTTGTTGGTCGACGATTGTAATTCCTCCTTGGAAGGGAAATGCAATCTTCCTGAAGTAGGTCGACACAACTGCGGCCATGGCATAGATCCACGGTCTTCCTAGTAGGATGTTGTAATCAAGATTCCCATCGATGACTTCAACATCTATTTCTACTGTTTTCCCTCCTAGTTCAACTTTCAAGTTATTAAGGATACCGCACGGGGTATAGGTCCTTCCGTCGAATGCTTTTAATGTCGTCGAAGATTGAGACAAGGTTGGAGATCCCAAAGTTTTCCAGCAACTCATCGACATAATGCATGTAGATGCCCCCTCATCAATAATTGTTCGATGAACAGTTTTGTTGAGGGCTTTCACTTGAATAAGGAAAGCTAGTTGAGCTGGTAACTGAGGGTCATATCCTTTATGATCAAAGGCCACAAGATTGGAATCCATTGGGTCAATCCCACCTATTGCTGATAATAAAGCTTGCTCTTGGGAGAAGCAATTTTGCAGTACTTCAAGTGTCGACATAGCGGACGGCGATTGGGCCAAGTCCTCTATCTGTGCTATTTTCGCACAAGGATTAAATGTCGATTTGTGTACTACTCCCTTTTGCGACTTTATCATTGGCTCAGGAACGATGGGCGGCACAACTTTGGTCAAAGTCGTTGTCAAACTACTAGGTGGTTCATTAGCCTTGTTGTTCGACAGCTTTGGATTCCTATAATCTTTATTCCTCGTCAAAGCATCATTTTGCTGCTTTGATACAAACAACATAAGCACTTGGGATTGGGAAGCATTTTGATTAGCAACCAGATCGGTTCTCGGGCTTGGAAACGGATCAGTCAACACAACTGAGGTTTTCGAACTCTTAAAGAATCTTTTAAGCTCAGCTTTGTATGGACAATCTGTTGTCCAATGATCCTCATCTCATATATGACACCCCGTAGGGGGTTTCCTTTTTCTCCCTTTCTTTTTCTTCTTGCCCCCTAGTTGCTTCAGTTGTTTGCCCTTGTCGTCCGACACGGCACTTACTTCCGAGGCAAGAAGTTCCTCGTTTGCATTTTGACCGGACATCTTACGGGCCTTTTTAGATATAGCCTTTGTCGATTTCATGTCTGTTGCGCCAATCACACCCTCGCCGGCATGAGAGTCACTGTTTGATTTAGGAGGAGGAGGAATTGAGAATTCTGGTCTAGGGGCATAAGGTATTTTGTCGTAGAGTGTGCCGGACTGAGTGTAAACCAAGTCCAGATATTGCGCACGAGCGATGACTTGCTCTTCCGTTACGACTCCCCCCTTTGCCACATCTTCTGTGATGGCAGGAAGTAATGACTTGATAAACCATTCAGCTAATAGCTGATCGGGAACGTACATTTTTACCATCCTATGATGACGTCGCCACTCATGTATATGATCAGATATGTGAGTGGCCGTTGTCTGTTTGAAGTTGGTTAGGAGTTCCGTTCCCATTTCATAACTTATGGGTAATTGAAAATGGGTTAAGAAAGTCGTGGCTAGGGTACTGAAGTTGTCGAATGAAGCTCTAGGCAATTCGATATACCATTTTGCTGCCGGACCAGTTAACGTCCTCTGAAAAAGGCGAAGCCTAATCGAATCATCGTTAGGGTGTTTGATGAACACCACAGATGAAATGTCATCACATGATTCGACGGATCTTCACCCGGATTTCCATTAAATTTAGGAATATCTGACGGAAGTTTATGCGGAATCGCTGGCCACCAAGGGGCATAAGCAATTGGATCATTCGTCAGCCGGTTTAGATCTGGTAATTCTAGAGTTGCTACAAAGGGCAACTGTTGATTCAGGTTAGGCGAAGCATACCCAGGATAAGATGGAATCGCCTGAGCAGTGGGTCTTTGCATACCAGCATAATGCTGGCAACTTTGACAAGGTTGATGGGCATAACCACTATAATATGGTTGCCCATTACTTACAAAGACTTGTTGCTCAGGTCCTTGATATGATTGCTGGAATGGCGGTTGTTGAGATTGAACCATCCCTGGTTGTTGGACCATTTGTTGTTGTCCAATACTGGATGATTGACCAAGATGAGGAGTCATAGTACTTGTTTGACCCTGAGTCGCTCCGGATAAGGAGTCACTAACCGGAGGTTGTGATTGAGTTGTCGAGACAAGGGGCTGTTGTATGGCAACCTGAGAAACTTGGGGTTGACATGCAATAGGTAACGCTTGTACTTGCGACACAATCACCATACCAGGTATAGTGGCAACATTCGACACAGGGTGGACTGATTGCATTGAATATGCAACCCTTGGTTGCTGAGGCAGTATTGGTACCCATCCGCTGGATGTGATTCTAGTTTGACCTGAACTTTGTTGTAAACTCCCATATGGTTGTTCTCTAGGGGGGAACAATGAAAAGGCATATTGCCCTCCATATGGTGGCAATCCAGTACTTAAAGGGTAGATTGGCCTTTGAAGACACATTGGATCAATTTGTTGAGTTTCAACATAAGAAATACCAGATGATAATCCGGATGAAGAAATAGGAACTAACCATGTCGTCGAAACAGTCTCTGAGTGGACTCCAGCTTGTTTTTGACAATTTGCCGGGACAGATGGTATACCAGCGAACATCGTTGGAGTAGCAGCAGGAGGCTCTGTCGCTGCTGCGTCGGATGACACAGTCCTGGATGTCGACGGTTGTTCAGACATATTTAGTCTATCCAAAAGATTTTCTAGCGATTCTACAAGAACTTGCGTTGAAAAGAGACTAACTTCAAAGATCAACGAGGGAATGGTGATGATTATTCTGTTTAAAATAAATGTTTAACGACGCTTAGACACAACTTGCTTTTTCACTTTTAAAGAGTCGAGAAAAAGCTAAAGATGACTCTAGTCTCCTTCGATGTTTTAACGAGCCCGAAGTGACAAATGCTCGGATGGACTTTTTCCGTTATAGAGTCTGAAAAAGGCCAAAAGGAACTGCTCTGGAGTTCTAGGCAGAGGGTGTGCCAAACATTTCGCAAAACCGCAGAATACTTTTTAAGGTACGGGCGGTCGATCTTCGTGAATGCTGTGTTCACTGCATTGCGATCAGTAGGGCGGCCGACACGGCTTCCTAAGGATAAAGGATATATGCCTATAGGGGTCTCCCAATATATACGCGACGGTACATGGGAGCACAATCCGTACTAGCGCTATCGTCCCTCAGGAGGAATCACCCACCTTCCACGAGATCGACAGTCACTAGGCTTAACGACGTCGGAACATGTCTCTAGCCTAGACCTCTATGTTGTGCGTTATGTTGCAAAGCGTTGTTAAGTTCATTCAATTTATTTTAGGTTGATCTTTTTAGAAGTTTGCCTTTCAAGGTTCACCACGAGATGTATGGTACAATTCCTAAATGCAGTCTAAGATGATAAGCAAGCTTTATTATCTTTTCAACTTTGAAAATCCTAGCTACTAAGGGAAAAGAAAGACACTATCTTTTCTCAAAGAGCAATCAGCACACTCTAATGCACTCTTTCCTAAATCAATCATGCAAACTTATCAAAATGCAAATGCACAATGGAGGTGTTTGTTTTCCACTTTCTTAGTATAGATGCCTACAAAGAAAGCTTTTTGTACAACTTTGAATTTGCTTTTAAATGATCAATACAAACAAGTTCACTTTTTCGAAATCAGAGAAGATAGAAGAAATTACACTACTTAACGATTTTCGAAATAAAGGCTTGTTTTGACACTTAAAAAGAGACAAATTCAAACCAATAAGAAAAAGTAAATGTATAATCAATCTGCAAACAGCCAATGAACTCTCTTCTAAGATCACAATCAATCAGATCTGAATCAAAGGCTACAGGATGACTACTTTACTCATGCAAAGGAAAACTGTGAATGACGCCACAAACACATAAAAACACTCACAATCTTTTTGTACAAAAGGAGGCGGAATCTAAGCAAAGAAAAGGAGTTATCTGACTGGTACCTATGCTGGTTAAAGGCTGCAAAAAACAGAGATCAAAACAGGGCAACAGACAGCAGAGAACCCCAGCTGCACAAGGCTAAACTGGTTCAGCGCAAGTCCAACACTGTGGGTTTGACATTTAGCGCAGGTAGCCTTCACGGGACCTGCGTTGAAATGCAAACTTCCTTCACAGTGTCTGCGCTGAAGGAGAAACTCTCGTTTCCCCTGGGTTCTGGGTCACAAAATGCTCAAAAATCAATTGTTTCAGGCCAAATCAGAAACGCAAGCAAGGTATAATCAAAGGGATGCTTTGAGAGGGTACTAAAGACTATCACAAAGGATCATCAAATCATTTGTGAGTCCATTGTTGAGATCATAGACAAAATCCAGTGAAGGATCAAGGCAGCAACAATCTACTTTGCAGAAGCAGTTCGATTGTTGCTGTTGAGTCTATGAAGCAAACAATGATGTAAACACAAATAAAATGACTAAAACAAATCTCCCCAGCGGAGTCACCAATTTTTTGTGGGGAAAAATGCCTATGCAGGACGATCCTATCCACCTAAGGTGTGACAGTGCCTTAGCAACAAACAGATACAGCTATTCTGGTTTCTTCCTTTATGAAATGTGAAAGAGGGGAGATCGATAGACTTACCGTTGTCTTCCGTTTGTCCCTTGATCTAGATCCTCTTCTCTTTGGGTGTTCACAGCTACTTGCCTCCTCGCTTGCTCAAGAGAACAGCTACTTGATTCCCACGAGATCACAAGAGAACAACTACCTGTGACAAGAGAACAACTACTTGTGACAAGAGAAGAACACAACACAAAGGCAGATATTCATATTCACAAATGATTCAGGATTAGAAGTAAATCAAATACACTAATGCAATCATGCAAATACACCAGTATATAGGAAGAAACCAAGATAGCTTTATTGATTGATAACAAGGTTCAGGAAGAGATACAACCCAGAGGGCTCCAATCCAGCATCTCCTTCCCGGCAGAATGGAATTCCTTCTTCAGCTCCCTTCAAAGCATTAAGCACCCAATGTTTCCAGTCTCAAACCAACAACAATTCTTTGCAATAACAAAATTCCAGCCTCTAGATCCCATAGAGGAGAGATCTATATATAGTTATTTTGGAGAGAGGATGAGTCAGTTTGAGATCTGACTAGTGTCCTCTCCCTCTCTCAGTTCTTGAGTCCACTTGGAGGTTCTTGCTTCCACTTGGAGATTTGGAACCTCTTACTCATAACCAGTCGAATTCCCTAAGGCAAGTGCCATTTTGGAAGCTTCCTGAGCATTGCCACATTGAGGAATGAGCCTGCCACTTGTCCAAACTCGCTCAGCGCAGGTATCTAGTGTTGGAGTTGACATTCAACGCAGGTAGCCAGTGTAGTAGTTGACATTCAGCGCAGATGCTCAGTGGAGCAGTTGACATGATCCTGAATTGACTTGTTTTTGAGTGGTTTCAGGTGGAGAACTTCTGTGAATTGCTGTGGTTAGTTAGCCTTGTTCCTCTAGGGGTAGGAACAACATGTTTAGGGACTTTGGATCCCTTAGATTATGGACATTTCATGCTCAATGCTGTAAGGCACAAAAATGTCTATAACATGGATGGTGGCCCATTTTGCTGTGGGGGCAAAAGTTTCCTCATAATCGACCCCTTCCTTCTGTTCAAAACCTTTTGCCACAAGCCTAGCTTTGTGCTTGTCAAGTGAGCCATCAACTTTGTACTTGTTCTTGTAGACCCACTTGCAGCCTATTGGTTTGGTTCTGAATGGAGGATCAACCAGCTTCCAAGTGCCATTTTTTATGAGGGCGTCATACTCCTTTTGCATCGCTTTTTTCCATTCATCATGAGAAGTAGCTTCTTTGAAGGAAGTTGGTTCAAAATCTGTAGACAAGTTCAATTCACAATCATAAGTAACATCCATATCAACAGGTGAATTAGAGTCATCAACATCACCTCCATTTTTTCGGTTTGAATTTCTGGTTCCTGTTTTTCCAATTTCATCAGGATGAACACTTTCAAGTGTCTTTGTCAGCCACTTCGAGGGACCTTTCTGAGATGGTCCAGGCTGATTTATTAATTGAGTTGGGACTAAATCAAGATTGAGTCTCCCAATTCTATCAATTACATCACTTAAAGCATCATCCGTTGTTGGAGTTTCATGCAGGGGAGATTGTTCTTCAGAAGAAGATTCCACATGTTGATCTAGTATAGGAATCCCCCCTTCAAGATGTGGAATCTTATTATCAAACTCTTGAAATGATTTCTTTTTTGCGAATCTATCCAAGCGATCAAGTTGTCGCTCAACAACATTGTCAGATTTGGATGATTCAAGAAAAATCACATCTCTAGATACAACAAACTTTTTATTTACTTCATCATAGAGGCGGTATGCTTTGGAGGTGTTTGAATACCCCAGGAAGATACACTTACGAATTCTAGCACTAAGTTTGTTTCTATGTACCTTTGGTATGAAAGCATAACAGGTGGAACTAAAGATCCTGAGATGTTTTACCGAAGGAACATGTCCATACCATAATTCATAAGGAGTCTTGTTTCTTATAGCATTAGATGGACATCTATTCTTTATATATGCAGCACATAGAACAACATCAGCCCAAAACATTATCTTTACATTTTTGAAGAAAAGCATGGATCGTACCATATTCAAGATTGTTCTATTCATTCTTTCAGCTACACCATTCTGTTGGGGATTATAAGGCACAGTTGTTTGATGTTTGATCCCATGTTGGCAAAGATAGTTTTAAAATTCATTTGATGTATATTATTTTCCATTATCAGAGCGAATAGATCCAATATGAGATTGTGCATCATTTTCAATCCATTTATGAAAATTCTTGAATGTTTGAAAGGCATTAGATTTGTTCTTCAATAAATAAACCCAACACATTCTGGTGTAATCATCAATAAATGTCATGATATATTTATTTCCATTTGCAGAAGGAACAGGCATTGGACCACATAAATCTGAATGAATGCATTCAAGCTTCCTATGTGCTCTTGAATGTGAATCATGAAAAGACTGTTTGCTATGCTTTCCTAGAATGCAAGCATCACATTGCTTATGTTTCCTAGGAATTGTAGGCAAACCAGCAACACCATTTTTCTTCAATAAGTGGAGACTATCATAGTTTAAATTTCCAAATCTAGCATGCCATAATAAACTTGATGGAAGTGTACCTTCTTCATGATGAGAAATATATGAGAAATGTTGTGTATGAGCAGAGGTTCCTTGCAGTTTGAGAAGTATTTCTTCTTCTATTCCCCTCATGACAAGTGAGTGGTCAGATGCTTTTCTTACCTCAAGCTTGCCATCAAACATATGAATGGAGTGACCTTGCTGGCGGATATGAACCAAGGACAACAAGTTTCTTTTGAGCTGTGGGAGATATAGAACATGATCCAGAAGAAAGTCTAGAAGACCAGGCAATTTAATCCTGATTGTGCCAAGCCCTAATGGCTTGATTTTTGACTGATCTGCAAAGTATACTGCTCCATCAACATTGTCAGTGAAATCTTCAAAAGAATCTTTTCTATGAGTCATGTGACAAGTTGCTCCTGAATCAAGCAACCAATCATTTTTCGAAGAAGCAAGTGAATCATTAAACAAATCTTCATTTAATCCAATGTTACATTGTGCCTCAATATAGTGAGTGGATTCAGGTGCTTTACCTTTGTCTGTATCATCAGTTTTACCTTTCTGCTGGTTTCTTTTCTGCTCAATTTTATCCCATGGTAGCTTGCATGTAGAAGAATCATGTGATCCATTTCATTTGCAACGAATGCAATGCAAATCTGCCTTTTCTCCTTGAGAATGTATGCCCCCCTGCCTCTGAAGTATCTTCCTCTTCCCCTTCGTCCACCTCTTCCTCTTGTAGAATCTTGAGAAGGATTATTTTCTTTATGAGCAAGGCACACAGTCTCTTCAGAAGATTCAGGGACTGTCTTCTTTCCAAAGGCTTTCTCTCTTTCAGTAAACTTTTTCACAAGAGAGTCAAAGGTTATATCTTTAAGATTTCCATTTGCTTGTAAAGACTCAAGATAATTGGAGTAAGTGGGATAGAGTGCCTTGAGAAAAGAAATAAGAGGGATATCCATCTTAACCTTAGTGGATTTGATATCATGCATTATAGATTTTACTTCAGATGCAAGAGCAAGAGGATCATCATTTTTCAGTTCAAGAGTGAACAACTTAATCATGAGCTGAACAACTTCAAGTGCAGAATGTGAGTCATAGAGTTCTTTCAACTTTTGTAAAGCTTCAAAGGCAGTTGAATATGATGAAATATGGCGACTTACTTCTTCATTTACAGATGTTGCGATTAATGCATAGGCTTTGCTGTTCTTGTTTTCCCAAATGACGAGCTCTTTGTCTGATGTAGGCTGCACTGGGTTATTGTCTCCTTCTCCGACACACACTCCTTTCCACAACTCATTGAAGATGAGGGTGTGTTTTATCATCCGGGACCATTCAAGATAGTTCTCCTTGCCAGTGAGAACTATTCCTACCATAGAGATGATTGAATGCATTCTGTAAAAAAATACTTCTGCTGATAAAAAAAAACTTATGCTGATAAAAAACTTCTGCTGATATACAGTGAAATTGCACTCAAAAAGGCATTCTCAAAGGATTTCAAATCTCTTCCTTACGCTACAACTTTATGCATTATATTTTCTTCAAATCCCTCTAATGTTAGATAAAAGCATCCAGAATAATACCAGTTGTTCATCCATACATTCACTCATATAATAACTTCAATACTTATAAGATTATATGAATACTTATTACAATGATGCAAACTCGGTTTCACCTTATAACTTTCTGGGACAAAATATAGACAATAATATTTGACTTTGAATCGTGATACCATAATAATAATAGCAGAAGGCTGAGGCCAAACCTACGCTCTAATTCTTCCACTTTCAGCCAAAGAACACCTAACCGGAGTATGGTATTACCCAGATGTGGATGAAGACCCACGTTGAAGAAGCGCCTTCCCACTAGGTAAGGTTGAGGGCCACAATTCTGCAACCAAACAACCTGTAGATAACAATCCACTGCCGGACTCTAAGGTAGAAATGGTAAAGACTTCATCAGTGTTGAACTGAGCATCCATATGTTCTAAGCTACTGAATGAAAGCCTTATCCGAGCAGGCTCCGCTGGGGAGCAGCATAGCGAATCAAAAAGTGGTGTATTTAAAACACAAGCATTATATGAAAAACGCAGCAGTGTATTAACACCGAAATGGAGGGAGGTGTATTTAAAAAACAAGAATTATATGAGAAACGCAGCAGTGTATTTGCCAAAGTAAGAAACACGACCACAATTTACAACGTGTTGTTCCAGTATCGTATAACCTTTGACTATATGCAGTGTGTATGCTAAAAGATGTTGCGAGGAAACGAACCTCTCACCTGACAAAAGAAACGGAACTGAATTATCTTCCGGGCAAAAAGATGCTGCGAGGAAACAATCTCTGACCTGACAGAAGAAACGGAACAAACACCTGAATGGAGTAAAATAATGTAACAACTGAGATATACCAAACAGCGCCTCTAGCTTCAATGCATAACATTCAATCCTTCATAATATTTCATGCAGATATGGAGGCCAGCAGCGTGGAGAGAGCAGCGTATGGAGGTAGCAACATAGAGAGAGAAACATATGGAGGCCAGTAGCGTGTGGACTTTATCAGAGGAGCATGGTAGGTTACAAAAATTGGCAGAAAATGCAGGAGAAACTGACAAATTTCTGAAGAAATGACAGAAGGGAGTTACAATGGCAGATAGAAGCCAAAAATGGTGTTGGCTCTGATACCATGTCAGGCCAGGTAGTAACTCTCCAAAGGCAGTAAAACTGATTCGTCTATTATTCCATAGGTAGGCTATTGTTATATACAATAGGAGTGATTGTTCAGTTCATCTCCTGATGACTGTTCACATTCCTAATTTATTTATTTATTTACAAATTCCGCCAATCATGAAGATTAGGTGTCAACACTTCAACAGAGATTGGTTTTAGGGGCAAGGGTAAAAGCTTTTTCTTTCCTTCAAAAATTTGACATTTACGACAGGAGGTTACAAATTTATTTACATCCGAAAACAAAGTAGGCAAATAGAAACCGGCTCTAAGAATCTTGTTAGTAGTGGTTTTCTAGTAAATATGTCCTCCACAGTCACCTGCATGAAACTCTTGTAACACCTTGTCAGATTCTTCTTTCAATAAACAGTTAAGAAGGATGCCTTCATGATTCCTGTAAAACAAAGCATTGTCAATTATGCAAAATTTTAAAGATTTCATTTTTAAAAATCTACTTTTGGTCCTGGATAATTCACGGGGAGCTTGTAAATTTTGTAAAACATATATGATGTCAACATACCATGGTGATTCAATAAAGGCCTGGTTGATTGGTGGAGTCACCATCTCCTCTCTATTATCCATTTATGTAGTAAAATTTATATCTAAGGCCTGACAGTTAGATTCAGCCATGAGCTTGGCTAAACCTTGGCCTTTGATTAACTTGTTTGGTTTGATTTCTAGGTCATATTGTAATATAGTAGCAATCCATTTCTCTCTCTTTCCATCTGGACCATCTTGAGTTATCATATCCTTGACCATTGAATTAGGGACATAGGCTATTATATGAGAATATAAAATGAAAACTCGAAAATATTTGATAGCTTTGACCAAAGAAAAGACTTGCATTTCCATTATATTATATTTTAAGGGGGCATCTCTCTGGGCTTTGCTAAAAAAAGCAATAGGTTGTTCATAACCCTGATCATTATTTTGCGAAGCTGGATCTGTTTTTCAACTTGTCCTGACGATGAACCACACTAGTTGGTTCGAAACGCGTCGACAAAAGATTCGCTATGTGATTTTGCCGAAGATTATCTTACAATATATTGGTATTACTATCACTTTTATTTTCTTATTTTTATTTATTTTATTATTTCTTGGTAACTAATTTATATATATTATTATTTATTATATATATTTATTTATCTATTAACGAATATATATTATTATTATTTATTTATTTGCTGATTTTTATTATTATTATTTATTTGATATTTACCTTGTTTGTAAAAAAAAAAATTAGGTCCCACCTAACTTTATCTTAATAACCTAATATTATAACTTTAATATATATATATATATATATTATATATATATATATATATTATAATATATATATAATTATTAATAAATAATTTAATTAAATAAACTACATTAAAGTTTTTAAACTAAGCATTAAAATATTTTATGTATATATATTTTTAGATAACTTAACTTATTTCCATAAATAATAATAATAATAATAATAATATTAAAAATAATAATAATAATATTAAATTAATAAATAATAATTTGACCACTAATATTATTAATATATTAATTTCAAGACTATATTACTAATATAATATTAATTGTATTAAAATAAATAAATAAATATAAATAAAATACCTATATTAAGACTATATTATTAATATATAACAATAAATAATTTAATTAATTAAATAAATTACCTTTTCTAACTAACCATTTAAATATTTTATTTATTTATATTTTTAACCTTAACTTTATGATTTTATATATTTATTTTATATGTGTGTGTGTGTGTGTGTGTGTGTGTTTATTAATAAATAAATTAATAAATTATTTTTTAGCTAACCATTGAAATTATTTCGTCCTAACAACCTATTATTATATATGTATTATTAAATAATTTAAATAAATTAATAAATTATCTTCTTAAACTGACCTCTAAAATTATTTTATTTTCCTAACTTTTATCTTAATAACCTTAATACTTTAATTTTATATATATATATATATATATATATATATATATTATTTAATTAATTTTTAAAACTAACCATTAAAATATTTTATGTATTAATATTAAAAAAATAATATTATTATTAAATTAATGAATAATAACTTGATTTGGGTCCTAAGGTCAAAATTAGCCGTTGTTGGATTTAGCCGTTGGAGTCTCTGCTCAGACTATTTAACATGGTAAGCTGGATTGTTTCTTCAATTTGTCCTGACGATGAACCACACTTGTTGGTTCGAAACGCGTCGACAAAAGATTCGCTATGTGATTTTGCCGAAGATTATCTTACAACATTATTTTGCAGTAAAACTGCAACAATTGTATGTTCTGAAGGAAAGGAAAATAAAATGAAGTCCCTGTCAAATTTTGGATTGATCAAAATTGGTGTTTTGGTTAAGGCTAGCTTAATATCTTCAAAGATTTCTTGGCCTCAATGATCCATTTTATGGTTGAATATTTTTTCAACGTATCGTTTAATGATCTAATTAATTTTCCTAAGTTAGAAATAAATATCCAAAGAAAGTTGATTTTCCCTAAAAAGGCTTGTAATTCCCTAACGCTCCTAGGATGTTGTATCTGTAAGATGGCTTCAATTCTTGCAGGATATATCCGGATATCATCTTTAGAGATTATATGCCCTAATAACTTTCCCTCTTCTAGCCCAAATAAAGATTTTTTAAGATTCAAAGAAATTCCATACTTCCTACATTTGATGAAGACCTGCCTTAGATGATCTAAGTATTGTTTATCAGATTTTGAGAATATAGTGATGTCATGTAAGTATATTACTAGGAAGGCATGAATTTCCTTAGAAAAATCTATGTCCATGGCTCTCTGGAAAGTTGCCCCTACATTCTTTAATCTAAAAGGCATCTTCACATACATGAATTTGCCCCAAGGAGTAGTAAACGCAGTTTTAGCCTGGTCATCTGGGTGAACTAAAATTTGATTGTAACCATAAAACCCATCCACTAATGAGATTTTGGTTGACCCTACTACCCTTTTTAATATATGATCCATTTTAGGGAGAGGGTAATTGTTTTTGAGTGAAACTTTATTAAGGTTCCTGAGATCAACACAAATTCTGATCTCACTAGTTTTCTTCCTTGTTGGCACCAAATTTGAAACCCAATCAGATAATCTAATTGGTGCCATTAACTTAGCCTCATACATCCTTCAGATTTCCTTTTCAATACAAGGCAATAGGATGAGATTGATCCTCCTAAGCTTCTTCCTGAAAGGTTTATGGTTTTCTTTTACGGGGATAGTGTGTTGTATGATGCTGGTGTCATAGGACTTGAGGTCCTCATAAATCCAAGCAAAGACATCTTGGAATTCCTTTAATAGTTCAAGGTATTTCACTTTTTCGGTAGTAGGTAGGGACTTTTAAAGTTTGATCAATTTTGTATTTTCCTTAGTGTCTATATTACACTCCTCTATATTAGATTTTAAGAGTTCGATCTTTGGTTTTCTAGGGACATCATTTGAATCAAACAAGTCTTCCAAAGGGGTTAATCCTTTGGGAAAAAAGCTGTCTTTGAGATTAATGATTTCAGAGTCTTCGTTAATTATCTCATAAATTTCAACTTGTTTTATGTTTTCTCCATCAATTTTGTAAATTTAGTGGGATGGAATCTATCTATTGTTTCATCTTTTGTTTCATTAATTTCTATTTCATCTTTAAAATCAGGATCTAATGTTATGTTAGTATCTATCCTACTATTTACAAATTCTTCCTCTGAGGTTAAAAAATTGTTTATCTATTGGTCATTAACAAATACTGCCAATTTTTCAAGTTATTTGGGATAGCAGGTCTATGCCTGACCTCAGCAGTGTACTAATGGTTAGGCTGAAATGGTAACTTACAAGTGCTGGCAAGCATTGCTAAACTATGAGCCTGCATATTATGCTTCCTAGGAATTACAACAACGTTGGTTTCTACGAAAGTGTTTAGTATTTCTATAATGGTTCCTCTCTAACAACTTAATCTAGGGCCTTTGGTCATATATACAACTTTAATCTATTTTATAATTAATTCAGAGTCTCCCATGATAGAAACTCTTATAGCTCCTAGCTTTCTAACTAATTTAATACCTAAAAGAAGTGCTTCATACTCAACCATGTTGATAGTGCATTTGAAATTCAGTCTGTAAGATTGGCCCTCTGAGTGATCATTCTCCAGATTATATATCGACACTCCTGCTCCTGCTCCTAACTTAGTCACTGATCCACCAAATTCGAGGTGCCATAATATCTCATGTTCATAATTTTCACCCTTAGGGGGATGAAAATTTTCCTTGTTTGTTGCATTTTGATTATCTTGTTTATTGGAAAGCTCTTGAATTTGGACAGTTTCTTTTTTAGCTATAACTACAATTTCTTTGGTTCTAAAATAATACTGTTTCAAATGGTTTGTTGTGTTTGTTTAGCATTATAAAAAATAAAAGAATCAACGTCCGAATGAAGGGAGTAGATAGGAAAGTTTTGAGGTCTATCCCAGCTACTCACCACATATTTCATTAGGGTCTCTCTATACATCTTTTTAGCTTGCCCAAAAACTGAGATTGTAGCATATGACATGTCTAGTTGCAAAGATCCTTGGACTTCAGCTCCCCATGATATAGACAATAGCATGCCATATTTATGTGGGATGTTAGCTACCACTATATCCATTAGAATGGTCTTAGCAGGATTTTGTACTAAGGAAACACATAGGTCTTTGATTAACCCTAGACACTTTACTTGACTTGAGTCAAATGAAAATAAGTCCTTGTAAGGTCTAGTAATGTCTAAGTTTAATTTTTCCATAACTAATTTAGGCATTAAATTTTGTGAAGCTCCTAAATCTAACATTGAATTATGTAGGATTTTATCATGAATGCTAAGGCTAATATAAAATAGTGTTATTCCTCCTTCTAGTGGTTTTCCATTAACATCAGGACTAAATATAAGCTCAGGCTGATAATCAAACAAGTTGACAGAGTCTTCATTCTCAACAAAGTTTAAAGTTTTGTTTATTTGAGACTTATAGGTTTCAATTTTAATCAGCTCTGTTAAGGGAACTGAAATTTTTAGTTTAGCTACCTCTACTCCCAAATTGAAAGGTAAAGGGGCTTTTTCTATTTGAGTGATTGGAATTTTCATAGGAGGAGTTGGAGTATGTTGCTCATATTTTTTTGCTTTTAAGGTCTTTTTCTGCGGATTTTCTAATATGATGTTTGGAGATTCCTCCATTGTCTCCTTGGAGGGGATTGAAGTGGATGGTTGATCATCAGGAGGTTGGTCATGGGTTATATCTACAATGGTGGGACTAGGAGGGTTCTGATTTGGCCTAGGGAGGATTTGGAGATTTTTAGCAACTAGAGTTGTTTTGATTTTCTTGGGTTGATTTGGCACTTTTTTCTTGGTCTGGTCAAGAGTGTTGGTATTCTTTTGACTCCTCAAGTTGTATTGTTTATGTACCTCAAAAATGGCAGAATCGTATCCTTGCTTATAATCAAATGATTCTCCAGATTGGGTCTGCAATTGCTGCAACATATGAAGTTCCTGCTCATCTTGGGTCAAGAAGACAGTTTCCTCATCATCTAATCCCATCAAGTTAATGTGTGTGTCTTATTCAAGGTCATATGGATGGGATGTTTCAGCATAGTTTTCTTGAAAGGGACACCTAATATTCTGATCAAGTCCATTCTTCCCAGTATTTTGATTCTGATTCTTTCTAAAGTTTGAATTTCTCACTGGAGGTGCCTCTTGATTATCCCATTGAGGCTTCCTCTCAATGTTCTCTATGCTATACATTAGTTTTTTCATACCCTTGGTTAGAAAATTTATTTTAAGGTCAGAGGGCGAGGCTTCATATTTTACAAGTCCTCTCCTTTCATTCCTAACCCTAGCTCTTTTTTCTAGCAAGTTGGCTTCTACACTAACTGCTTCACTCTGCATGTCTTCTAAAGTTGGAGGATTTCTATCTCGATGTTGGAAGGCCATATCAGTATCAAACCCATCAGGAAACCTTATCAGCGCTAAGTCAGGTGGGGGTCTATGATTGACTGGTATTACATTGTATATATTGTTAAATATGGTACAATAATCTTAGACTGTTTCATTTGGTCCTCTTCTGATGTTTTCATATTCTAAAAGGATCTGCAGAGGGTTCTTTTTCTCTTCCCATCTATTTAAAAATTGCTGATAAAATATATCTAAACTCTCTATGATATTAGCAGGTAACGATCTAAACCATTTCCTTACATCACCAGCTAGAGTCTAAGCAAAAAGTTTCATCTGAACATCTCCAATATCAATTTCATGCAATTCAAAGTAGTTTGTCATTTTATTTACATGATGTTGTGCTGTATAAGGTCCTATGCCATCGAATTGGACAATTTTGTTTTGGTAATCTTGTGGCATAGCACCAAGTGGGGCAAGTAACACAAGAGGAGCATATCTGTTTGTCATGGCTCGATGTTGGGCAGGGCTAAGAAGTGCGGTTGGGTTACTAGGAGATGACACAATAGTTGATGTAGAATTGGGAGTAATGGGTGATTGATAGGTAATGATAGGTTGGTAGGGAAGTGAATGTACAAATGAAGGTGAGGAATGAATTTCGGAGGTGGAAGGGAATAATGGTGAACTAAGGGTAGTTGAAAATAGGTCAAAAAGCTTAGGGATATTGGCATTAGTAAGGGATGACTGAGGGGAATTTACAATCTACTCAACAATTGATTGATTTGCCTTTTGGACTTCGAGATTTGTAATAAACTCTGGATCTAGAACTATGTCATCAAGTGCACTTTCAGACCTAGTTTTGAATAGGGAAAGGTCAAATGACTCATCAAAGGGGAGGTCTTCTAAAAACAACCACTCATCAAGGCGTGAATCTGCTTTGATTGAAGGTGTGGGACTTACTAAAATTTCTTTTCTTTCAGATCCTCTCGAAATCAGGTTGGGATTATCCACTACTGGGGCAGGGTTTGGATCTAGATCAGCCCTAGTATAGTAAGTTCTCCTTGAAGCTAGAGTTTCGAGCTTTTCTAGTTACTTTAATTTTGTGAAATTTTGTAAATAACTTTTAATAAACCCTTCAAGAGGCTTGAAATAAAGATTTGAAATTTTCTCAAAGGTTTATTAAGACTGAGGGTTTAAATCCCAAGTATGGTCGCCACTAAGCTATCACTCAGAAGTTTTCCTTAGAAGTTATCAAAAGAAGGAATCATCTGAGGTAGCCACAAACCAATCTTTTAGGCTTAGGTTTTAGCCAACCAAAGTCCAGAGAGGGCTCTCTCTTCATAATTTAACTTTGTTTTTTACGAGATTTTAGGCTAGTTCTTAGTGTTCATGGGGTTTGGATTTTGGATTGAAGGTTGGGTGGTGGAATTCTTAAAGCAGATGGATAAAGATAGGTCTTCAAGCTATTGGGCTATGGAGTCAATCAATGGATAGCATAACTGGACCAGATCATTAAAGGGAATGTTCACAGGGTAGGCTAGCAAAGAAAAATGCAAATCTTCAGGTCTAATGGATGAAATGATTCTAACCAAGGTGAAAGGGAAATTAAGAATCCTTGGACTGGGATCAGAATGAAGAATAGAGGCTGGTTATGAAAATAGGGCAATTAAGAATCCTTTGCTATAGACCAGAGGAGAAACTATGGAAGCTAGCGAGCAGTTAAGAATTCCCCAGCTAAGATCGTTTACAAGAAAACATTCAGAATGCAAAATAGTCAAGATAGAGTGCATCCAAGAAATTTCTTAAATATCATTCCTTGCCATATATTTAGATTTTAGAGAAACAAACAAGATTATGGAGAAACATAAGAAGAAACAATAGTAAACATGAGAGAATACTTATTTGAATTTTGCTTTACACAAGAATCTTGTAAAATATCTAATCTTTATTCCTTGATCCACCAAGCCAATCCAGTCATTGACACAATAGAACTTTGATTTCAGAGAAAAAGTCTATAGAAATGTCTTGTAATCCAACCAACATACTTCAAAATGTGAAGTATTTATACAAAAAATAATTACAAAATATCTCATAAAAATTTGAGATTTAATGTAGAGAATAAAATATCTTCATTCATGAAGATAGAGATAGATGTTAAACTACTTCATGCTGTCACTTTTATTGTGGTGTTGCTGGCCGTTTCTGTTGAATTTTGAGCCCTTTAAGATGGCTGATAGTTGTGGTATTTCTACACTAGAATCTTCTTTACTTTTTTCTCTTACTGATACTCTTTGACTTTGTTAGTCTTTGACCCTGCTAATCTGTATTTTACCTGTTTCGCCTGGCTACCTTTAGATTTACTATGGTAACTTTCTGATGTAAACCTTTTCATAGTAAATTTGTCATTTTCTCCCATAATTCTATCTCAGGAAATCTCATTTTCAACATTCTTATGTAAACTTCATCTCCCTCTGTGTATTTTGCAAAATTGGGTTTGGTGAGAAATAAATGTTTCACCTCATGTTCTAGGAAGAACACGTTTTCCAATGTATCATATGATACTTTCCCAGTTGGCAGGCTTTAATGCCTAGAGAGCTGGCTTGTTCCTTGGCCAACCTCCTGAGTCTATCACTATATTCCAATTGGGTCATGAGTTTATCATTGATGACCATAGGACTGGGAAGACCTTTGTCCCTCAAAATTTGAAATTTAGCCATAAACCTGTCAATGGCTACCTGCATGTTATGGCACTTTTCTTCTAAGTTGAGGATGAGATTTCTTTTGGAAAGAACCTTTTTAATCTCTAACATGGCTTCATTCCTATCCTCTATGCCAAGCTCATGGAGATCATATTTGTTCTTACTGTATAGGAGGTGGATGAGTCGATTTGCATCCTCAGGTTTATCTCTTGATTCTTCCCTTACTTTTTGGATGGCTTCGATGGCTACCTTCACCAATTCTGTCTGCTCAAATATGACTTGGATTGATGGGAAAATATCATTGACAGAGTCAATGATATTGGCCCAGAGAGCCTCTTTAGTCTGTCCTGGTGGCTTCTACAGTGTCAAGTCTTTCTCTAGGACTTTGATTTTCTCACCCATCCTTAGGGCTTTCTACGTTTCTTCTCTTTGTTGAATTTGGGCAAGTTTACAGTCAGTTTCTAAACTTGCCACTTTCTCCTTTAATATTTTGAGCTCTGTAGCTTGGATGGACATCACTTCCATATATTTTACTAGTTATACTATTTTCTCAGTTGATGTACCTGCTTCTATAGTGGACTCATTTGTAATTGGCAATGTTGGGGCAGGTGGAGCTGCAGGTGCCAATGATGTTGCCATTGTGGAAGGAACTACTGTTTTCACTGTGGAGATGATAGTTGTGGAAGTTGTGGCCAAGTCACTTTGCTTGGACTGAATCAAATTGTCCAACTCCTTCTTTGATTCTTTAAGCTGATCATTTAGATTTAGGACTAGGTCCATAAGCTCTTCATGTCCCTCTTGCGCTTCTAGGACTTCCATTGTTTGAGGGTGATGCAATTGGGATATTTTGAGATGCTTCTTCCCTGTAACAATGTCATCATTCTTCTTTTTAATTAGCTGCTCTGTTGCTTTGACATCCTTGGGATCGTGTCCTAATTCTATCACTAAGTCTTATAGAGAGTTGATTCTTGTATCTTTAGCCTGTGAGGAGGCCTTCTCCAACTAAAACTGAGCTGACCTATTGTTTAAAGAGTTATGAAATTGGTGGGTTGTTATGGCTTTCCCTGTCATTGTAGCATAAATCATCTCACCCGTTTGCTTATGCAGCTCAATCTAGTTAATGGGATGAATATCCCTTGCCATTACTTCAAAGTCCACTCTTTTAAAATCTGTTCTTGTCCTTCGTTGCTAAGTGGTTGGCTTGATGAAGGTCATCTACATTTTCCCCTCTTTAACATCATAGGCTGACATAAGCCTTGTTTGATTGGTAGGGGTCACTTTCATATATTGTTCCTAGGTTTGGGCTTTTAGCCTCTCATTTCTAGCCTTTATTTCTTTGTATCTCTCTTTGATGTCTTGTTCTTTATCTGCTGGCATTCTGAAACAGTATACCTCAACACTTTGCTACCTTTCCAAAATCTGTATGTGTGATGTGGAAGGTTCTAGGGTGCCTCCAAATGGAGTGGCAAGCCTACTCCCATCTCTTTCTATGCTTGTAACCTCAACTGTCTCCTCTGTATATTTGTTACAGGGAAAAGTGTCTATTTAGAACTGCTCTATCCCACTAAGGTGTGACAGCTGCCTTAGAAACAAACAGAGAAAAACTACTTTTGTTTTTCCTTTATGAATTATAGATAGAGAGGAATAGAAATACCAACCTCTGTCTTGCGCTAATCCTTTGAATCGATCCCTCTCTTCTTTGATAGTCCCCAGCTACCTGCTCCCTTGCACGCCCAGCTTCACAAAGTACCTGTAAGATCACAGAAGCATAGCACTATACAAAGACATGGATCTATATTCATAAACAACTTAGGATCATATTTAAATTGACCATACAAATGTAACAAGCATCAATGATACAAAAGCATGGAAGAAAACTCAAATAGCTTTTATTGATAAACAAGAAAATATCCAGGAGGAGTTACGACCAGTTGTTCCGACCCAGCATCAACCTCCTAGAAAAGAAGCCCCTCTTTGCCTCAAACAAAGCTTAGATCACCCAACAATATGATGTTTGTCTCTAGAAACCAACATCAATTCCTTACAATATGCAAAATTCCAGCCTCTGGATCTTTGGGATGAGGGATCCATATATAGATCTCTGTAAGGAGGATGAGTCAGCTTGTGATTTGATTAGTGTCTTCTCTCTGTCAGTTCTTGCTTCCACTTGGAGACTGAGGGCCTCTTACTCATCCTTGGTCGAATTCAGTGAGGCAAGTGTCATAGGAGAAGATTCTGGAAGCTTCCATTGCCTCTCCACCTCGTGGAATGACACTGCCATTTGTCATTTCTCACCCATCGCACCCCACAGAAGGGAGTTTTGAAATGCAATGCACCCTCACAGTGCATTTGGGTGAGATGCAACACACCTAGCCAGTGGAGCAGCTACAATGATCCTTTTTTGACCAATTTTGAGTATTTTTTCATGGAGAACTTCTGGGAGAAGCTGTAATCTGTTGACCTTGTTCCTTTAGGGGTTAGAACAACACTTTTAGGGACTTAGGAGTCCTTGGTTTATGGAAATTTCATGCTTGTGGTTGTAGGGCACAAAAATGTCTATAACAGTTGCCGCCTAAAGTATGAGGGCATTAACCTTTTGGTGTCGAGTGAAATGATTTATTATGAGGATCTGAAGTTCTTTCAATGCTGGGAGGAGACCTGTAATAAGATACAATACAATACATTATCTTCATAATATTTTCATGATCTAGCTGAGGCGGGCATTCCCATGCTCAACTTTATAAATTCATTTTCATGTACATAGGACACACAATCGTCTGAGTGTAGACTGATGATTCTGGTAGAGCCATCATCCTTTTCATAGGATGATTATCTGTGCTGCAATGATGTACATTTAATGTCTTTATTTCCCTGAATATATATCGCAACCCGGATGGATGAAACTAGATTCGGGGTCTTCAATCTCATCCGATCTTCACTCGAAGCAAAGTTGATCCATGTGGGAAATGTTCTGAAGTCGAACATGGAAAGACATCACTTGATTACCAGTCAATGATGTAAACTGTTAACAAGCGCGAGAGGAATCACCGATAATGATAATGACCCTCAAGGTACTGCAGTACAATTCACGTGGTGTGAATAAAGGACTTGGCGTCGAACACCATGCAAAATCTTTCGGTCGAAGGTCATTGATGTATACCTATCGCCGGAAGTGAGAAACTTGCCATTGAGGCATGCAAGCTTCAAAGTACTGAATGGGGTGTTCCTAGATCAACTTCTTGGATAATGAGCTGATGTCGACAAGAAGTGATCAATCACAGGACGGCCTTATGAATCCCACATCAATGACACGGAACGGAGCAATTGATTTTAATGGAGGTGAAAACGATCTGGGGATATAAGGTTCAGGGTGGCGGTCATGAAAGAATGGAGTATAATGTATGGTAGTGGGTGAGACACAGGTGAATTCACTGAATGACTTCTCTTGAACATATCGGCGACATTGATGTGATGGATTGGTAGCATTAACCCCAAATGTGGATGGTATGGCATGACCATGGTGATGTGACCGGTGAATGAAACAACCCAACCCGACTCGGACATGGAGTGGAAGTGTCATGTTCAAGAGCGACTTGCTACCAACAAAGTTTCTTTGAGTTTTCTTCCCAATTTTTCCCCAATCATTGCTTACCAGTACCTCTTTATTATCAAGCTTGAGGAGGATAACATATGCTTGTTCTATAATTTTCCCTTCGGGTAAACCCATCGGTATGTTTTAACGAGCCTAGCGATAGTGAAACTCGTTCTCGTCTATAGACAAGTTTGTCACTATTAATCTTTTTAACGAGTTTAACGACAAAGATAACTTGGTCCTTTTCAATTTTAGAGAGTCTGAAAAGGGACGTAAAGGTAACTCCAAAATTCCTTTTTCCTCATCTAATCCCTTAAGTCTGAAAAAGTATAAAACAATACATAAGGGATGAATTTTCGATAGTTTTAACGAGCCGAACAAAACAAGCGCTCGATCTTTTTGTGTAATAATCCCTCAGGTCCAAAAAGATTAAAATCTAGAGGAGGGATAGCACTTCATGTCCCTTTAACGAGCTGGAGAGGCCAATGGCTCGGAAATCTTTTCATATTTTACGAGTCAGTTGAAAAGAGCTTAAAGGAGACTCGTCTTTTGAGGAACAAGTGATAAAACGGGTAGTGGCTGATTCCAGGTAAGGTTTGGAATTTTCCAATCACGGTAGTGTCACAAGGATGGCTAGTGAAATCACTCTTCGCAGTTGTTCCTCAAAATGGGTAAACAATCAAATGGAGGTGAATGGTCGGCCAAATGAAAAAGTGGAGGTGATGGTGCAAACATGACCAAGGCTTTAACGGCTGAAGTACTACATTCACGATGGTTATTTACTGGGGAATAGTTCATTTTCTAATGAGCTTAAATGCAGGTGGAAACATTTGCTCATGTCTTATGTTTATTTTTTAACGAGCTTGAACTATGTGCTAAAACTGCTCGATGCGGGTTTATTTTTTAATGAGCTTGAACCTTGCGGTAACACTGCTCGATTAGATGGTCTTGTTTTGATTTTACCATAAATATCTTTGTCCTTTCAAAGATCATATTGTATTTTCAACTACTTCATCAAACTAGTCAGAAATGAACAATATATGCTTGAAAACAAGTTAGAACACTAATATTTTACTTTGAACTACGTAAAAAGTAATGAAAAGGTGTTTTACCTCTCATTTTACCATTTCATTTGAACTTGGTTTGTTGGAGCTTTGGAGGTGCTTTTCCCCCTCAATTTTCATCAGCTGATTTCGGGAGATTCTGTGAACGATTCTCGGCGCCGTCTGGACCAGGTAGGAGCTAAACCTGAGCTCTTTCAATTCATGGTTTCCATTCTGCATTTTGAGCTTGATTCCTGGCTTTTTTGAGCCCCTGGGGTTTGAAGAACTCATTCTGCCTTCAGCGCACCCTCTGTGTATCGAAAGTTGTGTTGAATGTTGGCCTGTCTAAAGGCTATTTGACATTCAATGCACCTAGAACACTGCTGCAGGTGCGTTGGGCGCAAAAAGGGAATTTGATGCACAATTTTTGATGGAAATTTTGCCTGTTTCTTACCAAAATCAGGATCTAACTCCTCTCTTGTTTGCTTTTCAGAGATCTTTGGAGTAAGATGACCATTACATGGCAAGAACGTGAGCATGAAGAAGAGGACATGCTTGCCCTACATGATCCGGTTACAGTGAACACGCTGCGGAACTGTGGCTTGCTGAAGTTCTTCTGCATTTCTGGCATGAGACAACAGATCAACTTACTGCAGTATTTGCTCGATGCTTGGGATCCTACCAATCAGGTTTTCCAGATCAGGTGCAAATCTATCCCCTTGACTGTAGTAGGCATCTATTTCTTGACTGGCTTGTCGAGGCGAGGTGCCCCCATCTCTTTGTCAGGTTCGGCCCGAGGAGGCGACTCTGTGAGAGATTATGTTCACCGGTACTACAGAGAAGGATCTTAGCCGAGTAAAGATGGCAAGATCATCATTCGTGATGTCACTGACAGGTCCCTCAGGACTATTCTGTTTACTTTTGGTAGGATGGCCGGTGGTGCAGCTCTTCATGTAGCCAACCGATCTTACATGCAACATGCCTTGGAATGCCTCCAACCGAAGGTGTTCAACTGGTGCGACGCAATACTTCTTGTGATGAAAGAACAGTTGACCAAGATAAAGAGCGGGAGGTTGAAGAACTTTGGGTATGGTTCTATTTTGACCGCCTTTGCCTTGGAGAAGACACCACTGATGCAGCCGCAGCATATTGCACTCGATTTACCTTCTCCTACTGAACCACGTATGCAGAGATGGGTTGACCATATGTCTAGGCATGCTGGCTAGTCTCAAATTTCATTTTCTCATACCTTCTTCAGGTGGTTTGATCGTCAGGAGATGGTTTATTCTGAGTATCCATACAAAGGCATGGACTTCCGGGGTGATCCAGATTTAGTACTACCGGATGGCGAACAGTGGGGCGCCGTTGGTAAAATCTTTGACCATATTCCTGTTTAACTTTTTTTGTTTATAATGTCCTTGTGCTATCTAGACTTTAATCAAACTCATGTGTACATGCAGATGTTAGTCCTGTTCATCCAGTAGTTCGCCTGAGAGTACCAGCTGCTGTTCCAGTAGGAGAGGCCATCAAAAGGGCTATTCTTTGTGACCTCGATGTGGCCGAGACTCTCACAGCATTACAGGAGCCGGTTGAGGGCCTCACTCTTGGTATTCCGGATGTGAGGACTGACGAGCTACCTTTGCGGTTACAGCGGCATACTACTAGTGTGCCAAGACGATGGAATCGTCTCTTACGCATGATTGCACAGGCTGTGACTTGCTATCATGAGCATCATTAGACTAGGGTGCCCCCTAGCATTTTGAGTTTTTGGGTCATTTGACCGATTTTGTCTTGGTTACAGAACATTATGTGTAAACCATAAACAGTTATATATATTTTTGATTTTCGGAGTTTTACTTTGGTTAAGTTACATGATCCACATGCAAACAATGATGGTGTGTTTCTTTTTATAAATGTTGCAAATGTCTATCTAACACATAATTTGCTAATGAGTCAGCTAATGTGTTTAAGTTTATGGAAATATGTTGATATTGAATAAAATCAAATTGTCTTTCCAAAATCTTAACCCTTAGGAACATGCGATAAATAGTTGGGTTTCAGATGGAATATATACCATTGAGTTGTAGTATTACGAGCTGTGAGTCTAGCCTGACAATTAGTCAGCGTATACCATGTGTGATGGCATCAGAGAGAAGTTCTATCAACGCGCTATATTCAGCGATGTTATTTGTTGATCGACCAATACATACCCCTCTGAAACTTACTAACTCGTCGCTTGGATCAAAAATAGCCCAGGTTGCGGAGGATAGGTTCCACGAACTACGACTCGCTCCGTCGGCATATCCAACACATGACTCCAATAGGTTTGACATCTGCAATAAATGTAAAAAGTGGATTACTTGACCAAAATAAACACTTTAGCGAAAACAAAAACATAACAAAAGCATACTAGTTACCATTACACATAGTAACGCTTGAGGTACAACCCATTACGAGGTTGTGCCAGTGGGATTCCGTCATAATCCACTAACTCGTAGGCTCCTTTTGCTAACACTCGTTTAACAATATAGGGGCCCATCCATAAAGACTTAAATTTACCTGCTCCCAATTTATCGGATTCTTGGTTGTAAAGCAAGACCAAGTCACCTTCTGAGAAGACACGGGGTTTGACATTTTTGTCGAATTCCGCCTTCACTCGTTTCTTATGGGCTTCATTAGCCCAAGAGGCATCACGAAGGTTTTCATCCAATTGGATTAATTCCAAGAAACGAGCTTCTTCTTCTGAAGTTTCGGGGAGGAGGTCAATTGCGAGTTTGAGGGACGAGATTTCACACTGGATTGGTAAGATTGCTTCCAGGCCATATACCAGTTGGAACGGTGTAAACCTGGTTGCATTCCTTACTGATGTTTGGTAAGCCCACAAAGCTGAGTACAGGATTAGGTGCCATTTTCTCTTGTGAACTCCAATCATCCTTTGCAGCATGCGCTTTAGGACCTTGTTGATTGCTTCAACTTGTCCGTTGGCTTGCGGATAATATGGAGTGGAGCTGTCGTGGGACAACCCTAGTTTGGCAGCTAACTCGACCATCATGTGATTGCTAAAATGCGATCCATGATCTGTGACTATAGCCTGTGGTACACCGAATCTGGCGACTACATGATTGAAAAAGAAGAGGGCAGCTGTTTCACCAGTATTATCTAATGCAGGCATCGCCTCCGCCCATTTGGTAAAATAGTCAACTACGACTATGATATACCCATGCCCCTCAGTCGAGGTGGGGTTACATGTCATGAAATCGATGCCCCATTTGGCGAATGGCCCAACAGTAACTATTGGCTGCAGAGGTGCGGGTGGTCTTTTGGTTTTGCTATCGAAAATTTGACAAGCATGGCAACTTTTGACTACGGTTATGCAATCTTTGAACATTGTTGGCCAGAAGTATCCTGCTCGTAAGATTTTTTGCACTGTAGCATAACCAGACTGATGCCCCCCACACGCGCCTGAATGACAATCATTCAGGACTTTTTCGGCCTCCTCATGGGTGAGGCACCTTCTCAGAACTGTATCGATACCATGGTGGTAAAGCGTATCACCGACGATCATGTAGTCTTTTGCTTGGTATCGAATATGTTTTTGTTCGGAGTGTGAGGTGTTTGGCCTGTATTTTTGGGTTTGGAGATAAATGATTATATCTCCATACCACCCATTTCTTGCAGATATCAGAAACAAATTTTCGTCCACGATTGTTTCTTCGGATGTGTCATCGTTGGACGACGATGGGAGATCGCATAATAATTCTGCGAATACTAGAGCTTTCTTCGACTTGGATTTTACAAATTCCAGATCAAACTCTTATAGGATTGCTATCCATTTTGAATACTTGCCCCCCAGCAACTGTCGTGACAATATATAAGTCATGGGGTTGCAATCTGACGGAATGGTAGTTTTCCGAAAGAGCACATAGTGTCGCAATCTCTGTATCGCTTGAACAACTGCGAGTGCTAGCTTTTGAACGTAAGAATATTTTCTTTCTGTATCATTTAAGTTTTTACTTAAATAATATATAGGATGTTCAATTCCATTGACTTCTTGAACTAAAACCATTGCGATGGTTGTATCTGCTGCAGGCAAATACAGGTTAAAATCTTTTTGATAATCAGGAGCATACATTAATGATGCTTTCATTAGGGATTCTTTTAAAGCATCAAAGGAAGCTTGCGCGACCTGATCCCAGACAAAGGGCACTTATTTTTTCAAAAGATGGGTATAACCTTTAGCAAGTTCGGCGTAATTTGGAATGAACCTCCTCAGAAAGTTTGCTTTCCCTTGGAGTTTCTGAATCTGAAGCAAATTCGAAGGTGGAGGCAAATTTATGATTGCCTGAACCTTACAAGGGTCGAGACAAATCTCGTCCTTCGAGACTACAAAGCCAAGTAAATGACCAGAACTGACGCAAAACACACATTTGTGTGGATTGAGTCATATCTTGTAGTGTCGGCAACGTAGAAATATCACTCTTAAATGCTGCGGATGATTAGTCCGCTTTTGCGAATGAGCCGGAAGGTCGTCAAGGTATGGTTGAACGATGTTCTTGATGTCATGGAAGGCATAATTCATTGCCCTCTGAAACGTCACCCCTGCGTTCTTCAACCCAAAGGGTAATTTTCGATATGAGAATGTGCCCCATGTACAAATAAATGCAGTCTTTGACTGGTCCTGTGGGCGGATATTTATTTGATTATACCCGGAGAATCCATCCATGAATGAAAAGATTTCGCATCCGACGCATTCATCAATTATCTCGTCGATGAAGGGTGTAGGGTAGTTGTCTTTAGGACAAGCTTGATTTACATCCCTATAATCGACGCACACTCTAATTGTTCCTTGTTTTTTCATAACAGGGACAATATTCGATACCCAATCAGTTACAGGAACTGGGTAGATGAAACCAGCATGGAGAAGTTTTTCAACTTCTGCCTTAATGGCAGTGGCTTTCTTGGGGTGCACCTGCCTTAGCCGTTGTCGTACTGGTTTGACATCTGGATACATCTTAATTTCGGGTTCAACGATACTCGAGTCAATACCTGGCATTTCACTGTATGACCAAGCAAAGACATCTCTGAATTCGCGAAAAAGAGCGTTATATATTTCCAGTTCTGAAGGAGAACAACATTTTCCAACATAAATATTCTCTACAACATCTGTTTTGGTCGAGATATTTATGGCAATTGTCTCTTCAATGTTGGACAAGTTTCGCTCGGAATCCACCGTGTTTACAGTATTTGATAGGAATTCAAAAACTGAAGGATGATAAAGGTCATCTTGATTATCTTCTCCACAATCCGGAAGAAGGGAACGATGGTGGGAATCATTCCATGGTGCCCCTTCAATTACCATATATTGGACAATTCCTTCATCGGTGACATGCAATCGCGACCAAGGATTTGAAGGGGTACCATATTCTCTAGACCTATCTATCCAAACGCTTGATGAGCGCTAATTTGGGTTTTCCCCCCATGCTAGGAACATTGATTGCTACAATATTTCCATTGGGCTTGGGGGCAAAACCACTGCATGATCCATGGTGATATCGTTTTCTGAGATCTTTTTAGAAGATATCATGTTGCAGGTTCCTATCGACGCTACTTCCGCCAGATTGATTGGAGGTGGAAGAGCGAAAGTTCCCATTAGTATAGGATCTTTTAGTAGGCCTACTCCAATATTCTGAAGCGAATGGGGGTTCCATGGATCATAGGAATGCTTCCTGCAACTTGAGATCCATTGAGAGGAAGTTCTGTTGATCGACGATTGTAATCCCTCCTTGAAAGGGAAATGCAATCTTCCTAAAATAGGTCGACACAATAGCTGCCATGGCATATATCCATGGTCTTCCTAGTAGGATGTTGTAATCAAGATTCCCATCGATGACTTCAACATCTATTTCTACCGTTTTCCCTCCTAGTTCGACTTTCAGGTTACTTAGGATACCATATGGGGTATATGTCCTTCCGTCGAATGCTTTTAATGTCATCGAAGATCGCGACAAGGTTGGAGATCCTAAAGTTTTCCAGCAACTCATCGACATAACGCATGTAGATGCCCCCTCATCAATAATCGTTCGATGAATAGTTTTGTTGAGGGCTTTCACTTGAACAAGGAATGCTAGTTGAGCTGGTAATTGAGGATCATATCCTTTATGGTCGAAGGATACTAGATTGGAATCCTTTGGGTCTATCCCACCAATGGCTGATAATAAAGCCTGTCTTTGGGATGGGAAATTATGTAGTACTTCAAGAGTCAACAATGTAAACTATGAAACGGGAACTATAAACTCAAAACGGGAACTCTGGCCAAAAAACATCAAAAACAGTGCTAAAAATGAAAAGTGTTGATGCTGGAATAACACCTTTTTTTTTCTTGGGTAAATTTTCAACATGTTTTAAAAATGGCGGTGAAAACAAATTTTTTGAGCAAAAAATATCCAAAAAACACCCTCAAAACGAAAAGTGTTGATGCTGGGAGAACACTTTTTTTTTTCAACAGTAAAATTTCAACATTTAGAAATAATGGTGTAAAATATTTTATCATGAACCAAAAAACATTAAATTTTAAAAAATAATGAAAACATATAAAAAAAAAAAAAAAAAAAATTAAAACAATGAAAAAACACAAAAAAAAAGTTAAAAAAAAATAACAAAACATAGATTAAAATATATACTTAAAGGAAAATATAAAATAAAAATAAAAAAGGAAAAAAAAAAGTCAATCATAAAAATGTAAAAAAAACAAAATTAATGATAAGAATTAAGAAAAAAAAAAAAAAAAAAAAACTATAAACAATTAAATAGTAAAAAAAATATTTAAAAAAATGGAGAGAAAAAAGAAAAAGATTTATCTTCTAAAACATAGGCCTTTACTTATAACTCTCAATTTTGTCATGCATAGAGTTCCCATAGAAAATAATACTTATAGCCAAAAGAACTTAATATTTGATAGAAATAAAAATGATCTCTTTCTAAATGAATTAAAAACTAATTTGCTTCCTTTATCTAATATAGACAACATAGAAGACCTCTATCATAATTTTACTACAACCCTCTCATATTCTATTAACAAGTTCTCAATTGAAGTTTCAAATAATAAAAGAAATAGCAAAACCAATCCATGGTATGACAAAGATTGTAAAAGTGCAAGGAGAGCAATTAAGGAAGCTCTTGATGAATCTCTTAAAATGGACTAGATAAAAATATACAAAGCCCTAGCTAAAAGGAAAAAGAGGAAGTACATTCATCAAAGACAGGAGAATCTCTTACACCTCTCTAAGGTAGCTCCTAAGAAATTTTGGAGGCAGATTCTAACTAGGAAGACTAAGGATAATAATAAAATTGCTCTTTGCGATTGGAATTCCTATCTTAAAAAGCTTTATGAATCTCCAAATGTCATGGATAATTTGGAAACCCTTCTCACAACAAAAGAAGTTTTCTCTTTAGAAGACATTAAGTTTGGGGTTAATCGCCTCGCTAATGGGAAAGCTAAGGACATTGAAGGTTACCAAGCGGAAATCTTAAAAATTGGAGGTCCTGTCCTCATCCCCCACATCCACAAGCTTTTCAATCAAGCAGTCAAGCAAGGGTTCCCTAAACCTTGGACTGAGAGCCTCATTATCCCTATTTTTAAAAGTGGGGATACAAATAACCCCTCTAATTATCGAACAATTATGATCAGCCCTCTCTTAGCCAAGTTATATGGTAGTATTTTGAAAAAAAATTTAAGCATATGGCTTGAAAGTGAAGGTAAGCGGGCTAAAGGCCAAGCAGGTTTCAGAAGGCATCACTCAACAACAGACCACCTTGTTAGGATCATTGCGGAGGAATGTCGTAATGATAAATCCAATTTATTTTGTTGCTTTGTGGACTTTAGAAAGGCTTTCGATACGGTTCCTAGATCCAACCTTTGGAATAGATTAGAAGAGCTAAAGGTTCCTCTCGAGTTGAGAGCTGCCACTATAAGGTTATACGAGAATGTAATTGCCAAGCTAAAGAGCAATGAAGGGTGGTCGAAAGATATTAAGTGTAACATCGGAGTTAAACAAGGTTGCCCCCTCTCCCCTACCCTATTTGGTATTTACATCGATAAGCTCGAAGGCTATTTAGAGGAAGCAGGATGTGATGGCACGATCTTAGTTGGGATAGTCGTCATCCTTCTTCTTTATGCTGACGATATTGTTCTTTTGGCAAGGTGCCCATCTGATCTTAATAAGTAACTCAGGCTTCTTAAGGATTTTTTCTCTACCATGGGTATGACTGTTAACACTGACAAAACAAAAGTTATGATTATCAAATCCAAGAAGGACACTTACGCTAATTTTATGTATGACAATAATAACTTGGAGGAAGTGTATTTTTACAAGTACTTAGGAATTGATATTCATCACAAGCTCAACTGGAACCATAGCATTGAGAAAAGGATTAATGGGGGGTGGAAAGCTTACTATGGTCTTGAAAATAATTGTAAAATTGCAAACCTTGTAATGTGGGATAAAAAGAAGTTCCTCTTTGAAACTTTAGTCACTCATGTTATCTTATATGGCTGTGAGGTTTGGGGTTGCAGCATCTCCAGAGAATCATGGAGAAAGATTGAGCAAATCCAGAAGCGTTTTATAACTTATAACCTGAAAATTAAAAGTAATACACCCTATCCTATTCTCCTTATAGAAGCAGGTCTTTCCCCTATTGAGAGCCTAGCTATGCTTAGGTTTTTGTTGTACAAGCACAAAATCAGTAACATAAACGATCATAGACTTCCTAAGCTAGCTTTAAATTCTAGCCAAAACCACCTAAGGCTCAATCGAGGGTGGCATAAAGACACAAGGGCCCAGTTAAACTATTGGGAGATCAACGAAAATGATGCATTGCAAAACATAAATAACATTAAAGATATTGTTACTTCTAAGTTCAAAGAAAAAATGTGGTGTGAGAAAGACTTAGCGGCTAAAAGAAAATTAAGTTATTATAAGAAGGTCATCAACCCCACCCTAGAAGATCAAAATTATCTCTCTATTTTAACTAGCTCAAAGAAGAAAATTAATATAGCAAAGATTAGAACGAATTCTCATGAGCTCCATAGTGAAACAGGTCGTTGGGAAGTTCCTAAAACGCCATGGACGGAAAGGATCTGCCATATATGTAAGAGTAGGAACATCGAGGATGAAAACCACTTCCTCTTAGAGTGCCCCGCGTATAACCACATTAGATCTCAGTTTCACAATCTTTGTTACAATACTGACCTTCCTAGCCTTTTACAATGTCAAAATTATAGTGAGCTCGGGAGGCTTCTCTCCAAGCTTTTTGAGCATAGGAATAAAATCTTAAATCAAAATAGATAATTTGTTTCTTTAGGTCCGATAGACCATTATTTGGTCTCAGTGGACGTTAACCATCATCATCATCATCATAAAAAAATTTGCCCAAAAAAAAATGGAAAAGAAAAAAAAAACATATAAAAAAAAATAAAATTAGGTAGGTGAAAATAGAAAAAAAAAAAAAAAAAATTAAGGAAAAACAAAATAACTAAAAATTAAAATTAAAAACCAACTAGATCTACAAAAATAGAAAATTAACAAAAAAAAATAAAATTACTAAAATTAAGATTAAAATGTTGATTACTTAAAAAACAAATATAAAAATATATATAAAAGGTAAAAATAAAAAAATAAAAAAATGTTAAATTATATTATCTCACAAACCATAAAAAAATTTGGAAAACAAAAAACCAAAATTAAAAAAATAAAATTATATATATATATAGATATATATATATATATATATATATATATATATATATATATATATATAAAATAAGTAAGTAAAAATAGAGAAATTAAAAAAAAAAACATTAGCAAAACTGGAAAAAAAAAAAATTTTAAAAATTAAAAAAAACTAGTTAAAAAAAAAAAATTAATGAAAAAAATTGAAAAACTACTAAAATTAATATTAAAAAAAAATTCAAATTAAAAAAAAAAAAAAAAAAAAAATTACGTAATTTTTATTAAAAAAATTATATATAATTATTTTTTATTAAACATACATATTTTATTTAAAAAAAAAAAATATTAAAATTTAATTTTTTTTTAAACAACTTTTTTTATTGTCAAGAAATCTTCGGCAAAATCACATAACCTTTTTTATTTTTTAAAAAAAAATATATAATTTTTTTAAAACAATTTTTATTTTTATTTTTATTTTTTCCTTAAAAATACAAATTATTAAATCTACGTTTTATATTTAAAAAAATAAATAAATAAATAAAACTTACATTTAAAAAAAAAAAATTACATTTCTTTTTTTATTTAAAATAAAATTAATATTCTTTTTTAAACCATTCTATTTTTATTAAAAACAAATTATAACTTTTTTTTATTAATTATTAAAAATCATTTTTTTATTAATTATATTTTTAAATAAAAACAAAAAAAAATGTTTAAAAAAAGTTATAATTTTTTTAATAAAAAAAGAATTGTTTAAAAAAGAATATTAATTTTATTAATTTTTTTAAAAATAACAAAAGAAATGTAATTTATTTTTTTAAATGTAGGCTTTATTTATTTATTTTTTTAAATATAAAACGTAGATTTAATAATTTGTATTTTTAAGGAAAAAATAAAAATAAAAATAAAATTTTTTTAAAAAAATTATAATTTTTTTTTTTTTTAAATAATAAAAAGGTTGTTAAAAAAAAAAAATTTAATATATATATATATATATATATATATATATTTTAAATAAAATATGTATGTTTAATAAAAAATAATTACACTTTTTTTTTTTAATAAAATTACGTATTTTTTTGTTTTTTTTCTTTATAATTTAAATTTTTTTTTGTTTTTTTAATATTAATTTTACTATTTTTTCAATTTTTTTTTTTTTTTCTAAACTAGTTTTTTTTTTTTTTTTTTTTTTTTTTTTTTTTTTTTTTTTTTTCAGTTTTGCTAATTTTTTTTTAATTTCTGTATTTTTACTTATTTTATATATATATATATATATTTATATATATATATATATATATATATTAATTTTTTTTTTTTGTTTTCCAAATTCTTTTATGGTTTGTGAGATAATTTTTTTAACCCTTTTTTTTAATATTTATTTTATTAGTTTTTTTAATTTTTTTTTAGTTAATTTTCTATTTTTTTTTATAAACTAGTTTGTTTTTAAAAAAAAATTCCTAGTTTTTGCTAATGTTTTTTTTTTTTAATTTCTCAATTTTTATCGACTTAATTTTATATATATATATATAATTTTGTTTTTTTTTTCCAAAGTGTTTTATGGTTTATAGATAAATTTTTTTAACACTTTTTTATTTTATTTTTTTGTCTTTTTTTATATATAATTTTATATTTGTTTTTTAGAGACAATTATTTCATTTGGATTGAAAATTTAATTAACGATGTATAAATATGTAAAATATGGAAAATGCAAAATATTGTCCTTCTTTTTTAAATATGCAAATCAATAAAAACCTCACTACAAAAAAAAATAAAAATAAAAATAAAAACAAGAAAATATGAAGAAGAAGACCACTTCCAAAATTATTAAATTTACAAAATAATTATTTACATTACATACATTAGAAAAGTTAAAGTAAAAAAATAGGTCTTTTTAAAAAAGGGTCTGATGCAGAATAACCACTTTTTAAAATCAGCATGAAAATCACTACCATTCTAAAACACAATGTACATAAAAAAAATTAAAAAAAATTAAAGTGCCAAAAACTATGCTCTAAAAAAAACATGTGTGTGCCAGAATCTCTTGCAATCAACTGATGAAGTTCGAGGTAAAAACTAGCTCAGAGCACAATGGTAAGTTCCAAATGGTAAAATATCATGGTAAAAACTAGTTTTATGTTTATTTTATGTTCATTAATCGAGTAAACATTAGTATTTACCTACTTTTTTCCTATGAAACATGTATTTTTAATCCATTTGGTGGTGTTTCGAGCAGTTTTTGCAACTGACTTACAGAATTTGACGTGCTCGATTGTAAATTGTACCTTTGACCACAGAGCACAATTTTATCTCTTTTTTAATCTCTGTTAAAAATGAAAAAGGAACCCCCTTGGAGTCCTCTTTAAGTTCTTTTCAGAATCTCTAAACATGAACATATTTCCGAGCGCTTGTCCTTTCCAGCTCGTTAACGGATTGGAAACGAGATCTCTCTTGTATTATTTTACACTTTTTCGGGCTTGAGAGATTAATTTACGAAAAAAACTTGTGGAGTTTTCTTTTTGTCCCTTTTCAAACTCTCTAAACATGAAAAGGACCAAGTTATCATTATCGTTAAACTTGTTAAAACATCAAATAGCGACAAACTTGTCCATCTAGACAAGACCGAGTTTCACCTTCACTAGACTCGTTAAAATATAAAATAGTGATGGATTCACCCGAAGGGTGGAATTATACAACAAGCATATGTTATCCTCCTCAAGCTTGATAAAAATAAAGAAGTATTGGTCAACAATGACTGGGGAAAATGGGAAAAAGGGGAAAACCACTTTATGGTAGAAGGCTCTTGAACATGACACTTTCACTCCATCACCATGACTATCTGGGTTGGGTTATTAGCTTGATGGTTATCACACTGTTGGTATATAATACCATCCATCACTTTGTTTTTGGTCAATGCTACCAATTCATTTCATTGTCGCTGACATGTTCAAGAGAAGTCATTCAGTCAAAATTCATCCTTACCATAAACCTTCATTTTCATGCCCGCCATTTCTGAACCTTGTGTCATCATTCAAATTCCATCTCCAAAATCACTACACTCATTTCATGTCGTTGATGTGGGATACATCAAGGCCCTCCTACGACAAGTCACTTCTTGTCGACATCAGCGTATTATCCAAGAAGTTGACTTAGAAACACCCTTCCAGTACCTTGAGGCTTGCATGCATCAATGGTAGGTTTCTTTCTTCCAGTGATATGTTGACATCAATGGCCTTCAACCGAAAGACTTTGTATGGTTTTTGACATCAAATAATCCGTTCACACCATGCATAATGTACTGTAGTACCTTGAGGATCATTATCATTATCGGTGATTTCTCTCACATCTGTTAACAACTTATATCATTGGCTGGTAATCAAATGGTATCTTTCCATGTTCGACTTCAGATCACATATTCACATGGTTAGAATCGTACTTGAGCGAATGATTGAATGAGATAGAAGACCCCAGACTTAGTTTCATCCATTTGGGATGCAATTTTAGGAGTACTAAATCATATGTACAATGGCTTTACATTGATGGTCATTCTGATCATGGGTCTATATCTGTAGACGACTGTTTATGTATATGTAATGAAAGTTTATAAGCTGAGCATGGGTATGCCTTCCCTCAGCAATTCATGTAAAATCAAATATCATGATATATGTATTGTAATTGATGCAGGTCACCTTTCGCTTCGATACCTCCTCATCACATCATAAATCATTTCATTCGACATTGGCATTTTTCTGATTTTATGCTTTAGGGGGCAACTGTTACAAATCCATTTGGGCACACCAATCCCATCATCCAGATTAGTGTCTTAGGGCTCATCAAACCTTAATTTCAGTTGCTACATTCCCTAAACAAGTCACCCCTTTGAATGCATCCTTCCCAGATAGTTTCATGACTTGAAGACATCCAGAAATAGCCTCTAGAGGGACCAGCACAGGTAGGCCCATGTAAGGGTGCGCTGCAGAGCAGTTAAGTCCATGCCAAGGTGCTCTGCAGAGCACTTATGCTTCCTTTCACCTGAGCTGAGCGAGATTGAGTGAAATTCACATAGGGTTTGGGGAATATTCTTATCTTTTGGAGTCATCTAGAAGGTTCCCTCACTTATCAACTCCTATGAGCTCGAAAATGGATGAGGAATGAGTTAATATGCATCCTATCCTCTCATCCCTTCCTCCATGGAACTAATTCTCTATATGGAAGGCCATTAAATGCCACCATTTATGACAAAAACTCCTTCATCTTCCTATAAATTGACCACTCATCTAAGTGATCAGGGGCTGGATTATGTTGAATTCTAAGGAGATAATGTTTCCATGAGATTTGGATTTGAAGCAAGTATTGTAATGCTACAAGTTTATCATGCTTTTGATGTGATGTGGATGGGATCAAAGCTGGAGGAATGGCTTTGAATCAGACACCAATGGTTGTAATTCCTTCTTCTATTCAATAAAGTGTTTGAACCTTTATCCCATATGTTTGTATTGTTTTATAATGATTACCTGTGTGAATTTTATCTGGTTCCTTTAACTTATATTCAATATATCTTTTTCTTTGATTGATTCTTTGTTTTCTGTTGCGTTTACAGGTACTTCTCAAGCGTATTAAGTATGGGAAGGCGCGACAGGATCGATACAAGGGATACGAGAGGAAAGTGGAACTACAAGTAGGTCTTCTCATCTTCTCATCTTATCTATTTCTTATAGGAAAAGACTAAAACACTTTAAACTGTTGTTCTAGATATAGCTACTTATCTAGCGAATTAGTATTTATCCATAGATACCAAATTCTCCAAAACATGATCGTACTAATACATATGTGTTGAGACAATTGATATGTACTTGAGTGTAATAGGTGATAGTTATAGCATTATGTCTAATGACTATGAGTTGACTATTTATTATGACATGATTGTTAGTCTTGGTAAAGTTTGATTTCAAATTGATAGAAATGATTGTCTTGATATTTGGAACTTGTGGTTGACATGTGTGAAGATTTTCAAGAAACATGTTTGGTATTAGCATGACAAGGTAATAGTTGATGTGTTTATATAACTAATAGTTGGGTGATGTTATAGCACATAGTAAGCCTTGATTCCAACAAAGTGAAAAGGTAGAAGAAAGGAAATGGGCAAGAATTCCTTTGGCTATGTTTGGAAACCCTAATTCCAAACGAATGAGTCACTTTGCATACAGGAAGTCTTCTTAACCTTGATTTTGTCTGACATTATGTGGATATGTGCTATAGTCGTGAACATGAATTTGATAGGTATATTAGCTAGTTTCTAGTTAAGGATGGATTTGTCAAGGGAATTGGAGCCCCTTGAGAGATGGCATGGACGTGTTCAATTACAAGGAAATGTGCTTGGCACAAAAAGGTAAGGTAACTAGTATGTTGGTATGTTTATTTATGCACTGACATTTATGCATTCATGGCAATATGATGCAGAGGTTTGCATGGCAAAGAGAATGCCATGAAATATTGAAGAAGGCTCAAGTTAAGCTTTCCTTTGGAAGCTCTAGGAACCATGGGGATTGAGTCATGATATCTATTGTTAGTCTTGTGCTTTTGGTCTCTTGTGATTTTCTTGCACTTGATTTTCAGTTTTGTTATGTCTAATGCATGATCATGCCATTTTGTTTATGGTGTCATATTGTTATTGGTTTTCATGGTTTTCTTATTGTTTGTTTCTTGTTCTTGCCTTTTTAGTTTTGAGTCTTGGGAATTGGTTGGGAAAGAGGAAAGTTAGTGGAGCGCGGAGAGAGATGAGTGCAATCCAGTAGGCAATGTAAGACTCATAAGAAGTCGTTTCATGTATAAAGGAATTTGAAGGCAAGAGTATAAAAGCTATTTGGATTGGTTGAGTCCATTGTTGTAAATGGACGATGGTGGGATAATCATGAGAAAAGTAATTAGGAAAGGTAAAGTAAATATATTTGATGCATCAGATGCCTTAGCTATGTTGGGAATTATTGTTCTCGATGTTGTACATGTGTTGTACGCATAAAGGGAGTTATCTTAACCTTGAACTTATGCTATCTAGGAATTATGTTATGATCATGATTATGTTGATATTTCTATATATATGTATGGATGTATATATGCCATTTTCTGATAGGATCATGATTGTTTTTGCTAATGTTTGTATATACGTATGTATCTATGTATCTATGTCATTGTCCGACAAGGTCATCAAGGATAATTCTTGTGGAAGAATTATTTCTTATGTACGTGAACAACATGAAGAGGTTCTTGGTCTTACGAGGAATTAAGTGGGGAGAGTAGCTTAACATATCTCTGAGGGTAATATCATGTGAATATGAATTGATATTATGTGATGATACTATGTCTATGTTTATGTTATGGACATGCCAATGTCGAGGGATGCATTAGCGAAATGAAAGCAGTGTGGTCTGTGGCATGCTGGGACAAGCATGGATAAGACACTGGAAGCAAGGCTGTTTGGTAGATACATTATGGTTTTGGATGTGTGGTATTACTATTGTGCATATGTTGTATATTTCATACATGTTACATTTGTGATGATGTGCACATGTGGTGTTGTGTATATATAGTGTGTGTACATGTTGTTTATGCAATGTTATGTACAGGGTCGTACAAATAGTGTTGTGTGAATGTTGCATATGCAGTGTTGGGTATAGATGGTGCTATGTACATGTTGGATATGCGATGTTGTGTACATATTGTACTGTGCACATGATGGATATATGACATTGTATGCATATGGTGTTGTGTGCATGTTGGATATGCAGTCTTGTGTAAATATGATGCTATGTACATGTTGGATATGCAGTGCTATGTACATGTGGTGTTGCATGCATATTGTACATGTGGTGCTATGTACATATGGTGTTGTGTGCATGACTATGCAAGTGGTGTTGTGTGCATGTGGTGTTGTGTACATGTTGTACACGTGGCACTATGTTCAGGTGGTGTTGTGTCCATGTCATGTATGTGGTGTTGTGTACATGTCATGCATGTGGTACTATGTACATGTGGTATTGTGTACACATTGTACAGGTGGTGCAATGTACTTGTGGTGTTGCATACACGTTGTGTAGGTGGTGGCGTGTACATGTGATGTTTTGCACACGTTGTACAGGTGGTGTTGTGTACAGGCGGTATTGTGTACATGCGGTATTATGTACATATTGTACATATGGTATTGATGTACATGTGGTATTGTGTGCATGTCATACATGTTGTGTTATGGGCATGCAGTACTATGTATGTGGATTGTGCAATCTTGGTATCGTGACATGTGTATTCATTGTGTTGTACTCTGTGTATGTATATTTTTTTGTTTCGTACATCAGGTGTAGGTGTATGTATTGTGTGGTGGTGTACACCAGATGTAGACGTATGTATTGTGTTTCATTGTACATCGAGTGTAGGTGTATGCATTATGTGGTGTTGTGCATCGAGTATAGATGTATTGTGTTGTGTTGTACACTAGGTGTAGGTGTATGTGTGGTATGTCAGGTGTAGGTGCATGTATATCATGGTATTGTATGTCGTGTGTGGTTATATGTGTATGATGCACATTATGTGTATGTGTACATGGTTGAGGAGAAGGCACTGGGTTTTTTTTCGGGTGCGGCAACTGTTGGGTAAAATTAATTTCTTAATAAACAAATAAATCAACTAATCACCTAGACATTAATTATCAACCCTAGGAGCGTCTTTTTATTTCAAGGCAATCGGAAAAATGTATGCATAACAATACCAACAGCTAACACTAGTTCTATATGATTGTGTTCTATACTATCAAGCTCATTCAATAAGAAATAAATTATAACATTTGAATAATAAAACTAAAATTAAAAAGAAGAATGTAAATGACAAGAAAAACAATTATGCTAATCACACAACTTGAATCATTGCTAAATTAAACCACACATTGTTGAAATGGAAATTTAATCTATTGCACCCAACATAATTCAAATATTAATCTAGAGCAGTAAATTAAATGCAATCTAGAAATTGGATGAAATAACAAATCTGGAAAATGCAGCAAACAACAAATTAGTTAAAGCAAAGGAAATCTACTTTAAGAAATGACAATTGAAATTCAAATAAAAAAACACATAACTACACTAATTTACATGGTCAAGGCAGCACCTCGTCCAAGGTAGTGGGCCCAACTTTCCAAGACTTAGTTCCGCCTTGAGAAATAACTTAGATTAGATTACAAATAATAGATGTAGAACTCAGTGGATAACTTCCTTTATTAAAATATATGAGAGAAATATTTATAGCATAATGAAGCTCTTAGCTTTTCCTCAAATTCAATAATTGTTCATCTCCCTTCTCTCATCTCTTATCCCTTCTCCTACATCCTATCTAAGAATTGTTCATCTCCTATCTCCTAATTATCCTTCCATTATCCCCCTCCTCTTTGATCTCTGTTTTCTTTTAAATACACAGAGAGAAAAGGGAAGTTACAACCAAGCTGATTGCAAAATGATTTACATTATAAATTTGAATTGATTACATAATCTCAATAAACAATATCAGACCTGAAATATCTTCCCATCATGATTCAGTTGGAAGAAGTCGAATTTGGTATTGCAATTTGAAGAATTTGGAAAACGGTTGCAACAACAAATCTAAGAAAATCACCTTTTAAGAACCTTGTGTTTCTCTTAATACAGACCAAATTTTAGAAAAATTCTTATAAAAAAATTATTTTGGTCCGTTTTGGACAAAACCCATGTTTTGGATTTTCAATATTCACTTTCATTTGTCTGGAAGGGTTCAATGAAAAATTGTCACTTATTATTCCAACGAATTTCTAAGTTGGAATATTTAATTATGAGTTGGAGATCAAATTTGCAATCTGGAAAAAATCTTGGAGGCTAAAATAGTGAGTGATGTTATAAAAAATTCATTAATAAATCATCATTGGAAAAATCATGCATAATAATCATCAATTTATTAAAAATAAAGGAGAATAAGTATTATTTACTCACAAGAGCATAAATAACTATAAAATGGAATTATATGATAGATTATGAGAAATAACATGATAAAGAATGGTAGAAATGGATGAAATAGATGTTAAAAAGTGTTAATAATAGTGACAAATTAGTGGCCCAACATACCCCCAAACTGAATATGTTGCATGTCCTCATGCAACCCAAATCCTCTGTATTAACCAAGCTATAATACACAAATGTTCATCCCAAATCACGAAATTGATGGAACAAATGAGATGTTCCTCAAATAATGAATATTAAATTTTAGCAATGTTGATGAAGGAGTAACAATTTTCACATTGACTTTCAAATATATGTATATGAACTTGCAGCAAAATATGATATAAGTAACGAAAAACTTCATTAACCATTTTCTCAAAAACTGCAAACCAGAATTTGCTGATATTTTGCAAGTAGATTTCTAATATATTAATGCTTCGCTAATACAAAAATCAGATTGTTTTGATGCACTGATAATGAGATTTAAGAAAAATGTCTGTAGGGGACAGTGCATGATTTCTGAAATTTTACAAACTAATTTAACTTGAAATTTTCATGGGTTTGTGTATTTTAATGATACCTCTTTGCTATCCAAAAATCACAAGAACTCAGTTCATAGTTTTAAACATATACGCAAATCAATTTATTCACTGTATAAAAATGAAATTGTATGCCTAAATGAGAAAACATCCATCATGCATAGCAATTCCTCCCCCAAATTGCAGAATTAGCATGCCCTCATGATATAGTAGAAAACAAATTGAGGTGGTTGCTACAATCGTTGATGAAATTTATGCTTGGTGTAAAACAACATGGAGTAAGGAAGGTTTTAAGAATGAATAAGGAGATCGATGGATGATGACATGGTCATAATAAATGAATGAATGAAAGTAACTCTCCCACAAACTACAAGCTTCTATCTCTGAAAAATGGGAGGTGGTAAAGATGTGGAATGAATGATGATAAATAATGCTCAATGGATTTTCATGAATTTCTCCTAAATTTTGAATAAATCAGAAACTTATGCTATTTTACATCAAGTTTTACCTCCGAAAAACTGTGGAATGACATGTACAGACTGACATTTGTTGAAGCTGATGTAGGTTGAGTTGATGTTAAAAGTGATGCAAATGGTGGAAGCCATGCATACACATCATGTCTAAACAATTGTTCACGTTCGCGAGTTGCTCGAGCCTCTTCTGTTAGTTGCAATAGTGTGGGCTCGCTGCGAATAGAGTTGCCCCCCATACTTGTTGTTCTCCTGTAAACAATTCACTACTCTGCATGCAATTCTCTTGAATCCATAGTTTTAGTTTTGAACAACAACAGATAAGCCGTATGCAAAGATTTCAATCAGGAAATGCATTAATAATATTTTGTCAAATCAACAAGTTATGGTGGAGTTTGGTAATTATATCTTTTCATATCATTAAAGTGCATGACCTTCCCCCTCCAATGCGAAAAGGGAGTCCATGACCATAAAGCATAGGAAAAAGGGAAAGGACATTGGGGATTCATAAATGTGGTAGGACAATAATCAGAGTGGCGTAAATACGACAAAAAAAATGGTCAGAGCAGTACAAATCACGAAGATGGGGAATGACCACAAAAGGGGTAAAACAAAGAATGGATCATTATGCAAAGAGATATTTACCTTAGGTGGAAAAATATGATGAAATCATGACCGACGATAAATGATAATGACCACTGGTATCAATTGATCGGAAAATATTGATATAATGCATATAAAAGTATAGTTTACCATGCATATTGGTTAATAGAGTTATAAATGTTGTTCAAATGGTAAATTCACCTTTAGAAATTAATGAATAGGAAATAATAGGATAAAGAATATTTGGCAATGTAACATAGCACTTCAATATCACAAGCAGAGCCACTGCTACCAACAGGCATTCAAAGCCTTGACATGGTTGCTTTTTAACCCAAAAATGAGCCAGAGTCCTCCATTTAGTATTTAGATAGTTTTATTTTTTTCTTGCTATAAAGAGACCACTATGCTATCATAGTAACCAGATAATCATAGTGCCATTCACCAAGATATAGCAAAGTGATCAAGTTGGCTCGTGATGAAACCTCATGTCCTTTTGACAGTCTTAACTATATAGAAGGTCATTACCCTGGTGTGGTGGCCATAATGGAATGTCACTTGTTACATCCTTATGATCATGGTAGGCTGGCTCGTAATGAGACCCCCTATCCTCTTTAAGAAGATTTGTATTGTATTTTCATATTTCCATGTTCCCATATTTTTACTGTAAAGGGAGGGAGGCTCATTTACTCATTAAGAGTTAGGGATGATGTGAGAAGTAAACAAATATGCCAATGAAAGTTATGCTTTTATTCCTATATCATCATACCAAAGAGAATTATTAATTGAAAGTGTGAAAGATAAACTAGCATGGTATTAAGATAATAAATCATTTTATGATATGTACAAAGAGAAGATATTTAGTAAGTCATTATATAGATGAACCAAGTCAGTTTCGAAATAAAGATAACCATCAAAGTTTTACAAGTCATAATGGTATTAATATTACTGTTTTTCCTTTATCTCGGGTACAAATTTTAAATCTAAAAAGATGGTTTTGCTAAGAAAACAAGGGAGAGAAAAATGAAAATTTAATTAAAAATGACCAGTGATGGAACAAAAATTATTGGTTTTAAGAAGAATAAATCAAAGTTGTTCATTGTACCGAACAACAACTGTCTAATTGATTGAACAACAAACACACAAAAAGGAATTAGTGCTGTTCAATTTATTGAACAGAAAAACATACAAAAAAATCGTTTTTGTTCTAATATAATGCACTGCACAAACCCCCATACTTAAATTCAAAAGAAGTGAAGGGATCTCTAATTGAATGGTTCATGAGGCACATTACTTGCTAAGGTTTTTCAAATGGGGTAGCAAGCTAAGTGGGCTTGATTATGGGGAAAACTCCACAATTAAGCGCGCTTGAGCCAGAGGTGATCTGGGATGGGTGACCTCCTGGGAAGTCCTGGTCACCGGGTGCAAGCCTGGAAGTGATGATTGATGCTATGTGATTCATTTCACTAGTTTCAATCCCACTTCTTCACCCCTGTGAGCATCGTCCGATGCAATGAGTGCTAAGTGAACTATTCAAAAATCATGAGAAACTAGTCAATTACGACTACCTCTCATGGAAATGGTCATACGTGAATGACTTACTTAACGCAGTTGAATCCCAAAATGATATCTAATATAATGCATTGCGCAAACCCCCATACTTAAATCCAAAAAGAGTGAAGGGATCTCTAATTGAATTGTTCATCAGGCACAATACTTGCTAAGGTTTTTCAAATGGGGTAGCAAGCTAAGTGGGCTTGATTGTGGGGAAAACTCCACAGTTAAGCATGCTTGAGATAGAGGTGATCTGGGATGGGTGACCTCCCAGGAAGTCCTGGTTACCGGGTGCAAGCCCCGGAAGTGATGATTGACACTATGTGATTCATTTCACTAGTTTCAATCCCACTTCTTCACCCTTGTGAGCATCACCCGATATAATGAGCGCTAAGTGATCTATTCAAAAATCATGAGAAATTAGTCAGTTACGACTACCTCTCATGGAAATGGTCATACGTGAATGACTTACTTAACGTAGTTGAATCCCAAAATGATATCTAATATAATGCATTGCGTAAACCCCCATACTAAAACCAATCGTTCAATCGGTTGAACAATAAAATACAAAAAAGAAATCGGTGATGTTTAATTGATCAAACAACAAAACATACAAAAAGAATTTGTGTTGTTAAATTTATTGAACATCAATCATTCAATCGATTGAACAACAAAACAAACAAAAAGAAATTGGTGTCGTTCAATGGATTCAACAACAATCGTTCAATCCATTGAACAACAAAACATACAAAAAATCGGTACTATTCAATTGATTGAACAACAATCGTTCAACCGATTGAACAAAAAAATACGAAAAAAAAGAAATCAGTGTTGTTCAATGGATTGAAAAGCAATCGTTCAATCGATTGAATAGCAAAATACGAAAAAAAAAGAAATTGAATTTGTTCAATTGATTGAACAAAAATTATTAAATACACCCAAAAAGAAATCAGATTTGTTCGTTCTATTGAACAACAAGTTTTCAATTGACTAGACAACAACTGTTCAATTGATTAAACAACAATTATAAACACACCAAAAAGAAATTAGAGTTGTTCATTCTACCGAACGACAGTTGTTCAATTGACTGAACAACAGTTGTTCATTCACCAACGGAGCAAAAATTACAACTTTGAAGGAAGCAACACCTAAAACACAAAAACATAAGAGAAATCAGAAAGGAAACAATACTTTATTTAAAAACAATAAATAAATAAAGTTACAATAGCTATGATGTTATTTTCTAAGGGAACATCAATCTGTCAATGGAATAAAAAAAATGAACTCTTGGAAAAATGAATTGGTAGCAGTGACATGAATCTTCAAATAGAAATCAATTATCCATTTCTTCTATTATGAATCCCTTAGGTAATGAAATGTCCTTGTTTCATTAACATTTCTTTCAAGAGTCGCTCGTTCTTAAATTGACCTCTTTATTCTCCTAGGACCTGCAAAAAAACGTGTCTACCTGCAATAAAACATGAAATTGTGAAAGAAGAGAGGTGATCAGGATCTCATAATCCAAGACATAAAAAAAATAACAAGTAGTTACTCTCTAAAACAAATCCGCAGAAAAAATAACAAAGTAAAAATAATTTGTTACCTACGACCTACGGGAGAGCAGTGGCCAATCATGCTAACCTGCAGTGTTTTAATCATAAATTCTTTGTTTTTCATCCGATTTGAGTGATTCCAAAGCCAAATGAAAGTGAATTCAGAGTGATATATCCAATAGAAAATGTTTTAAAAATTTCATTAGATGATCTATCAATTTTACTTGGAACAAGTTACATAATAGAGTCATTTTTTATTTCCCAACTTAGACCAACCGTTGATATTTAAACATAATTTTTTCGTTTGATGGCGGATTCAAATGATTCAAATTGGATATTAAATTATATTCATTTATTTATCTCAAATATAAATAGGTTTTTAATACAATAAGAAATCATGGGTCAAATACACAAGTGAACAATTGGAAAAACAGAGTTTTAAAACCACAAATTTACGATAGACAGTCAGTAGTTTGGTCATAAATTTCTCATACGATATCAAAATTGAGTGATTCAAATTTCCTTGTAAACTATATTCATAGGAGAATATACCATGGAAATGGGTTTTAGAAATATAGTCATTTAGGCTTCCAAAAACTGATTGTCCCAACTCTTTTCCTAAGCTGCCTACTAGACACCCTATCAATGTTCCGGTCATAACTTTTTTCGTTTCAAATCCAAATTAAGTAATTCAAATTGAGCTGGAAAATAGAAATCAAGGCTACTTAGGATAGAAGGAGGTTTTAAAAATATTCCATTTTGTTAGCTCAAAACTTGACTGTCCCAACTGTGTTTTCAGAATTTTCATCAAGCTCGCAAGCCAAAAAAATATGATATTCAAGAAAATTTTCCAAATTGGTGATAAAAATGAATATGAGTGTTTGTAGACCTATTATTTTCAATATAATACATCTACATACGCAAATAAATTAAAATATTTATCACCAATTCTGATTTCCACAGCGTGTTGCAACAAAAACAACTATTTTTATATAAAAAAAAATGTATTTATTTATGTCCTTATTTATTTTATTTTCTACACTAACTTACTCTGCTTTGAAAAATGAATATGCTTAAGTATAAGATTACTTCCAGTAGATCCATTTTCGAAGTAAGGCCCCAAGTATGTACATACCCAAATTTGAAAAATGCATGTTAATAAATAGTAGGGTATGAAAAGCTAACTTCCCTTGAAAAGATGGTGTCAAAAATTGTTGAAGTATGGAGTGATGCTGCAAACAAATGATGGAGTGAAACCAATCTTCAATATATAGTTTACTTTATTAATTTCCCATAGCCATCATATCATGAAGTTCTTGAGTTTCTAAAACAGCTTGTTCATGCAGACTAGAAGAAACCTCATTTTCTTCCATAACTTCTACAATTTTTGGATTTGAAACATTTCCGATCTCAATATAAGTTTTTTGCAATGGTGCATGTGAGATAGAATGGGTGGCAAGGGTAGGTAAATCTTGTAATTCAACATTGTAAGTATGTTGTACTAGTTTATTATAGTGAGGGTGTGGAATGAGTTGAGCTGGAAATTATGTAGGGCATGGAGCATTTTGATGATGTAGTTGATTGCATTGTGTGGATGGTTTTGATAGATAAGCAAGATGTTGTTGAAACGCTGGAAAAGAATATGGATGATGTGTTTGTGCGACAAGATGTGGGAGAGTATCCATGTAATCACAAGATGAACCGTGCCAAACTTGTAAACAAGATTCGTGGGGGTTATATTGAGATTGACATGGTTGCCCTAACACAGGAGTATTCCATAATGGATTATGCAAGTAAGAAAATGGAGAGAAAGCATTTTGAACCATACATGTAGTCCACGATTTCCATGGTTATGAAATTGTAGATTTCTCCATCTATTTGATATGATGCTTCCATCTTAGATAAGAAAGAACAATTATTTATTGGATGCTCCTTTTGGAAATGAGGGAAAAACACTTCTTCAATTTCTTGATTTTTATGAACCTGTAAAACATCCAATTGTGAATTTAGAGAGCTAATAAAATCATATTTAAAATTTTCAAATAAAACATTGATTTCAGCTCTTATGTCTCTTCTTCTTGTAGTAGATTTGGAAAAGAAAGAAGAAGCTTCTCTATAATTCTTACCAACCTTGGAGATTCCTCTTGAATACCTTATGCATAATTCACAAACATCATCATTAGATTTAAGAGTTCTAAAAATTTATATTTGATTCCTTTAAGAAGAAGTGTTTTTAAGATCTCTTTTTCCAAATACTTATGTTTTGATTTTTGAAGGTTGTAATGAAATCACTCTACATAGTCCTCCAAGCTTTCATCTTCCCCTTGTATCATATTGAAAATATCTTCACTGGCCTTGCAATAGTCTTGGTACTTCTTCAAGAATGCATTCTTCATGTCCTCCCATGTTTGGATGCAGTTCCCACCAAGGCTCATAAACCATCGGAGAGCTACTCCTTTTAAAGTAAGAGGAAAAATTTTCAACCTTTGAGCATTAATACAATAATCATATGCTCTACAAAGTACTTCAAACTCAAATAAGAATGTATCTAGATCGTCATTTGCCAAACCATGAAAATTTGATAGAGCGTATGGGGGAATTATGTGCATTTGTGTCACTCCTCCTAGATCTTTGATAGGGAATTAAAAAGTAGCAATGTGAGCCATTTATTACCATAATAGAAGATGTTCTTCATGTGTTTCTTTGAGGCTCCTCCTTCAAATGTTCCTGTGAATTGGTTAGTGAAATGGGTGGTGCTCACATCACCACTTGAGTGGAATCATGAGATTTTTTTTTCAAAATTCTACCTCTAAAATTCCTACTTATATCAGTGCAGGTTATATGACATAATCTTGAATACTGAGGGTAGACCCATCACTTGTTGCCTAGGATGTGCATGTAGGTTCTTACCTTCCCTCTTCAATGTCCAGCTCTCACGAAGTCGGGTATGCATCTACAACCAAATATTAGTGTGGTAGGGAAATTTTACCACCTCCCTGGCAATGGCGCCAAAATGTTGGGTAAAATTAACTGCTTAATAAATAAATAAAACAACTAATCACCTAGACATTAATTATCAACCCAAGGAGCGTCTTTTTATTTCAAGTCAATCGGAAAAATGTATGCATAAAAATACCAACAACTAACACTGGTTCTATATGATTGTGTTCTATACTATCAAATTCATTCAACAAGAATAAAATATAAGACTTGAATAATAAAACTAAAATTAAAAGGAAGAAAGTAAATGATAGGAAAAACAATTATGCTAATCACACAAATTGAATCATTGCTAAATTAAACCACACATTGTTGAAATGGAAATTTAACCTATTGCACCCAACAGAACTCAAATACTAATCTAAAGCAGTAAATTAAATGAAATCTAGAAATTGGATGAAATAACAAATCTGGAAAATGCAGCAATCAACAAATTAGTTAAAACAAAGGAAATCTATTTTAAGGAATGACAATTGAAATTCAAATAAAAAAAACACATAACTACACTAATTTACATGTTCAAGGCAACACCTAGTCCAAGGTAGTGGGTCCAACTGCCCAAGACTCAGTTCCGTCTTGAGAAATAACTCAGATCGGATTACAAATAACTGATGTAGAACTCAATGGATAACTTCTTTTATTAAAATATATGAGAAAAATAATTATAACATAATGAAGCTCTTATATTTTCCTCAAATTCAATAATTGTTCATCTCCCATGTCTCATCTCTTATCTCTTCTCCTACATCCTATCTAAGAATTTCCCATCTCCTATCTCCTAATTATCCTTCCATTATCCCCCTCCTCTTTGATCTCTGTTTTCATTTAAATACACAGAGAGAAAAGGGAAGTTACAACAAAGATGATCACAAGATGATTTACATTACAAATTTGGATTAATTACATATTCTCAATAAACAAGATCAAACCTAAAATATCTTCCCATCATGATTTAATTGGAAGAAGTCGAATTCGGTATTGCAATTGGAAGAATTTGGAAAATGGTCGCAACAACAAATCTAAGAAAATCACCTTCAAAGAACCTTGTGTTTCTCTTAATACAGACCGAATTTTGGAAACTTCTCATATTAAAACTAATTTGGTTCGTTCTAGACAAAACCCATGTTTCAGATTTTCAAGATTCGATTTCATTTGTCTAGAAACTTCCAATGAAATATTGTCACGTCTTATTCCAACGAATTTCTGAGTTGGAATATTTAATTATGAGTTGGAGATCAAATTTGCAATCTGGAAAAAATATTGGAAGCTAAAATAGTGAGTGATGTTATAACAAATTCATTAATAAACCATCATTGGAAAAATCATGCATAATAATCATCAATTTATTAAAAATAAAGGAGAACAAGTATTATTTACTCACAAGAGCATAAATAACTATAAAATGGAATTATATGATAGATTATGATAAATAACATGATAAAGAATGGTAGAAATGGATGAAATAGATGTTAAAAAGTGATAATAATAATGACAAATTAGTGGCCCAAAGCAAACTAATCCAAAGTGCGTACGTAATAAGGACAAAGGTAGAAGCTAAGGATTGATTAAAGGATGAATATCATTATTTTATTTCAATTTTATTATGCATGTGATTTATGGTTCTAGTCATGATGATTACATGTGATATATGATTCTGGTTTATGATGGTTACATATGACTTATAATTTTGATTTATGATGGTTGTGTTTCGAACTAACTTGATGTGATGTGTTTATACATGATGATTTAGTCAAAGATGCTAGCTTGACTTGTTGTGACATGAAGTAAACAAGATTGCAAGTATACCTTATTGATGAGCTCCCAATGAGGTATGATTTGAAATTATTTCAATTTATTTTGAATCTAATGGAAATTATGTGCTTGGTACAAGAAAGCATGAAATGCCAAATTGGGTGGTTGAAACTGAAAATAAGCATTAGAATCAACAACAAAAGGAATTGGAACAGGTAGTGGTATGTTGGTAAAGCATTCAGGAGCAGGGCCATTGTGGGACACTGGTACTCAATAGTGTCCATTGATTTCCATGAGCATGTTGTGATCGCTATGATGGTTTTAAGTAAAGTATATGCCTTGGTTTTTGTATCTTCCGATGCAAGGAAGCCTTGCCAAGGGATGGACTACCTGGGATGGGGGTGCCAACAGAACTTGGAATTTGTGTGATTGGACGGAAGGGGGTGACTGGATTTCCCAAGGGACTATGTAGAAAAGAAGGGAAGGTCGGGGATGAATTTGTTTTGTTAATTAGCATTGTCATATGGAATCAAATGCACATTGGAAGTGTGCCCTGGAACAATGAGCCGACAACTTTTCCCTTAGAGGTCAAGTGGTGCAGGATTCTAGCGTTGGACATTGGATGTGACTTTGACTTTAACAGTGTATTCTAGACTTCCTGGGAAGGAGGTGAATCTTGGTACTACCTTTGAGGGTGGCGGTGTGAGCTTCTGGATTCCCTTGTTAATTGATACGAGCATCATATCCTTTTATTTGTTGGTCGAGAAAATGTATATATGTGTATATTATTGTAAATAATGTATCGAGCTAGTTTATAAAGCTCCATAAACATTATGGTTATTTGCTAGTTGAAGAAAATGGATATAAGTATATGTAGATTGTAAAAACCGTAATGAGTTGTGTTACAAATCTCCAGTAAACAATATATTTGTCATGTTTTAGTAGATGGTCATTGTAAATATTGCAACAAGCTATGTTATAAAGCTCCATGGGCAATATGTTTTTTTTTTTTTTTTTCAGTGGTCTTGTTGGTTATAGGTGTCATTGAACACCGAGGATGGTGTTCCCCCAAGGGGGAGGGCTATGTGACATCCCTGGTTAAAAATACATATAAAAATATATAAGACCATGGTGATGGGACATTTATTCCAGTGGAATGGTGGGAAATAAATCCTAGTGGGTGTTCATTTGGTTTATTATGGCTAAGGAAATCAAAAAAGGCAATGGAAAAGGCTTTGGAAAGGCATGAGGCATTTATTGGCATTTTATTTATGAAAATAATGGAAATTAGGAGAAAATGGACGTGAAACGTCACAGGTTGCATGTGAGGAGGAAAATGAAGGAAAATAATGGAAATTTAAGAAAATAGAGGCCTCATTGATAAAATAGCTTTTGAGGATCAGTGGGCATACTTGGTCATGTAAGTTTGGTCAGTTCAGTTATGGAGCTCTCTCTCTCTATTCTCTCTATCTCATACTCTTGGACATAGATTTTTCTTGGGGCACTCTGGGAGGGTGTGGCTTACTTGGAGTTTTGGAGCAAGAAGGCAAAGGAAGATAAGGAAAGTGTAAGAGGACATCGGGACCAGCAACTATAGTGGGTTTTTCTTGCAGGTATCGAGTTGCATGTATGTTTTCCACTAGTTTTGGCATGCATGGCATATGCATGTGGATTATTGGTCATGATCTATCCCTGGCATGGAGGATTTCCTAGATTGATAGTGGATTTCCTAAGCTTTCCATTTCCTAGATAACAATGGAGATTGTGGGTTTATTTCCTCGTTTTGTTTTGGTTGTTTCTCATGTTTCCTTAGCTTGGGTTGAGTTATTGGTTCCTAGAAGCCATGGTTGGACAAACGCTCTGGAAGACCTATAACATCTTGGGTTGAGTTACTAGTCCTAGAAGACTTGGTTGGAAAAAACACTATGGAAGCCTTGGATAGAGACCAATTTGATGATGGTTTTGTGATGTCTGACCGTGAGGTGGAATCACTATTTGATGGGTTGAGGTGGATGGCCTCTGGAAGCCTTGGATGGTTTTGGATTGATGTGTTCTATGAGATCCCACATTCATGCTTGGAATATGGCACGGGGGTGAATGGTTGAAGAGAGATTTGGCTCAGCCATTCTATGGTCAGGTGGAATGTGGTAGTCCCATACCGGGTTGGATTTTGCATCATTAATATGAGGTTATTTCTCCTTGTTATATAATGAGTACTATCCTAATTTATATGTGGATTATATGGTTGTTTTTTCCTTGGTATTTATGTTGTTATTATGCTTGTTATGAATATGTATTATTATACTGACTATGTATGGGTCCCATCATGTCTGTACTTGTATATGAATGAACAATGCATCTATGGCCTAATAGATAACAATGCAGCTAAAGTGATAGGGAAATAATGCCTCATGGAAAATCTCAAATAAGTATGAGACCCCTATGCTCAGACCTGTTATTTAAACATGTAGATTTCATTCATGCCAAGTGTTTTATAGAATTTCAGTCCTGGTTAGGGATGGTAAAGCCTAGTCTTGGGGTTATTTTTTGGTTTATTACTCTTGTCATCATGTGCTTAATGGATTTTAAAAGTTACAACAAGTTTTGTGCAGTCGCTAGAATTCTAGACTTGAAAAGTTCCTTAAATTCCTTGGACTCTGGCATAGGTCTGCTAGAAATAGTCCCTGAATGAGGGCATGCAGGCTTGTGGGAACATCCATAGCTCTCTGGACACTGGCATGCCCATAGCATGGGAGCATCCAGAGGTTTAATTTCTTAAAGACTCAATGGGACTTAGGGGATGGTTTGTAGAAAGGTTGGGATGGTTCCTAAGAGTCTTATTGTTGATGTTGAAGGTATGTATGGTGTGTTTCCATCGGTTCCACTTCCTTAACGTGGCTTAGGAGGTCGAATCATATCTTATTAATTTATTGTCACATGTTTACCCTGGCTGGTCGGTTTCTTGGGTAGATGTGAGAGGAGGGTATTATAGAGGCACATTAAAACACCTAGTACATCAAATAATCGGAATGGAACCACTAGGAAATCATAATACCCATATTGAGTTCAAAGTGTTGTTTTCCTGATGTCCTCTTCCTTAATTCTTATGTGATGATATATTGATCTTAGATTAGTTTTAGAAAATACGTTGGCTCCCCTTAGCTGGTCAAACAAATCATTTATTATGGGAAATGGGTACATATTATTCACTGTGACCTTGTTCAACTGATGATTATCTATGCACAATATTTGTGTACCATCATTCTTTTTAACAAATAAGACTGAGCTCATCATGTATGGTTTTATGGACACCAGTGCAACTCTAGGTACCAAGTGTGTAAAGAAGTCAATGTTTTTTTTAGGCAACAACCTTAGAATTTTGACAAACACATCTTCAAATTCCTTAAGTATTGGGTGTTCCTCTAGACTTGGTGCATGATCTTCGACCATATCCTTCATGTAGGCTGCATAATTTTGGCATCATTTTTAGGAATATATATCTATATATCTAGATATATATATATATATATATATATATATATATATATATATATATATATATATATATATATATATATAATATATATATATATAATAATAATATATATAATATATATATATCTATAGATATATATATATATATATATATAATATATATATATATATAATATATATGTAATAAAAATAAAAATAGTTGCAAAGCTGATATTTTCCTAACAAAAAATTGCCTTTGTATTCCCTACACGTGCCTCTGCTTCCCTTCTTCATCCATACAAATAAATGTTTTCTTGTAACAATCTAATATTGCATGATTGTTTTCCAACCAATAAATTCCAATTATAAAATCATATGATTTAGTGGTATTATGTTTAAATCTACAATTTTATCAAACCCGTTCATATTGATGGAACATTCCTTCACTAGTTTGGTTATTTTTATTTTAGTTCTTGTATCCAATTGAACTATCCAAGCCTTGCCATGTTTTTTTCTCTTCAAGTTAAACCTTTCAACTAACTTAGGATCAAGACAACTATGAATAGCTCCAAAATCACTAAAATGGAAATGGGTTGATTATTTAACTTACCTTCCACTTATATCATGTGTCCTTGACGCTCAATTTGTATGTTATCTAATGATGCATAGATATTTGGCATGCTTCTACCCATGTCTACCATTGTATCAACACCTTGAATGTGATGTAAAATCCTCAATTTTGCTTTTTTGTTTGTGCAGTCCTATACCTATGCTCTCCATCATAGCCCCAACACCTAATTCTCTAAAATATTGGTTTCTCACTCAATGAATCAACCCGTTTGTTTCATTATGAGTTGGTTGTGTTTGTTGTTTTCCTTGAGAATCATTTTTGAAAGATTAGGGTTTGAACCCCTTCTTCATTTGTTCCATCTTCCTTTCTTTCCTATCATCCCAATTCGTTTGGAAAATTGACTTAATTTTACCCTACTTATAGAGGTATTTTGCCTTCCTCATAGTCTCATCTAAAGTTTTTGGTTCATCAAATTTAATTTTGTCACCATATATTGGTAGTAATCCACTCACATAGCTTTGTATCTTCATTTTTTTCATCTTTGATAAAATTTACATACCTCAGCAACTCAGTGACTTTCTAGTGATATTCTTCCATTGTCATGTTCCCCAACTTGAGTTTGAAGAACTCTTGCATTTTTCTTTCATAATAATATTCAAAAAAGTACTCCCTTTGGAAATACGCTTTAAATTTTCTCCATGTGATCTTCTTTTTGTCCAAATTTTTTACTTCTTTGAGTTGCTCTCACCATAAATTTTCTTTCCCCTTGAAGTGATAGATGACAATTCGTGCCTCTAAATTTGAAGAATAATCATGTAGTTGAAGGTACTTTCTCATTTCGAAAATCCAATATTTAGCCTCTTTTCCCTTCTTATGCTCACCATTAAATGTAGATGGATTGATCTTTCTAAGTTCCCTTGCAAACTATCTAGGTCTGGTTTCCTGCTTGATTGCCTTATTGGTGACATGCTTGAGCTACTGTTTTATTATGAGGAAACATGGACTCTGTTAGCAAATTTTATTGATGCATGATTATGTTGCCCAACAACACTCCTAGATTTTCTTGAACCTCTAACATCTCTCCCCTTAACTACTGAATCATATTCCTCTTCCTTTCTAGAATCAAACCCCTGGTCTATTCTCATCTATAATTTATTCAGGCTATATAAAATTTGATTTTTGGTTTGTTTTTGTTCTCTTATCAATCCCTCATTATCAACTTTATAGTTGGGCACCTCCATTTGGAGACATTCATGGTCTCTTCCAGGACTATATCCTCTGGTCTATCCCTTCCATAACTATTTGACTTTGTTCCAGCATTACCCATGTTAATTTTCATGGCTATGACCTCTTCTTCATCACTGTAGGACCCTGAAGTATCCTCCATACTCTTGGTCTTCTTGTTAGTCTTTCCTTTCATGCCACCGGTTATCATATTTTGAATTATCTAGGAAATTTCCTACCCTGACCCAAAATTATAGGTTGATAGGTGTATGCTCCTTTTTTATAGCTTTCAATCAACTATCTATTTGCTCAAATCCACGCCCCAAGCTGAGAGTTAATGTCACTTTAAAATTTTATCATATTTACCACAATTTATCTATTTTGTCACAACACATTATTTCTAATTTCCTGAATAATTATGTATTCAAATCTCCATGCTTGGGTTCTATAGTCCCTTATATTTTCATTTATTGTTTCAACACCCAAATATAAGCTCTGATTATCGAGTCACACCCTTTTGAAATGACTATATACCTTATTTTTCCTTCATAACGTTTCAATCATAACTGATTCATATTAACTATGTTTCATGATTTCAGTATGTCGTTGCAAATATCTCTCTGAGCTCTTTTATTTGAGCTGCAAACATCACTTTCATCCTTGGCACAAATAGTTTTCATGGTTTTTTGCTACCTGAAAACATCGATTAGGCCCCCAAAATTTCCCTGCAAGAGGATAACCTATAAAATTAGCAAAAAAATGGAAAAAATTGCTAAAATTTTGGTTAATTTACTCCGTTGGACCAGTCAAATTTCCCTGTAATTGTATTTTGTAACTATCTTCATACATATAGAACCTCTTTGTGCACCTCATGTTTCCCTGAAACTATAACTAACTACCTTTACTACTTGAATTTTCCATGCTATTTGGGCTTGAACTGATGTGTGTCACCTCCCTTAACATGTGGAATGCATGTCGCCTTCCACTTTACATTGCTCAATGCCCCTTTGTCTCTTTCATTGGTGACGTTACTCATAACGTCATCATGATGTCACGCTGACATGGATTGACACATCAATTTCCCATTCAAGGTGCCTACTTGTTTTGTTGTGTGCCACGCAATTGTGGGAAACCACCCCAACCAAAATTGTCGGTAATGCGGACCCCCCAACGATGGTTTTTGAACTTGAGGAAGGGGGCTCCACAACTAATCTCCACTGTTGAGATGAATTTGGAAGTTTGTTGTTGATCCCAATCATGCCCCAAAGGGGCCCCCATAGTCAATCTTGATCGTCGATTAACAACAGTTAGGAGGGTGCTATTTCTAATCGAACCCCACTCTATGGTTAAACATCGACCATGAGGAGGGCCTACAATTTATTTCTACCATTATATCTGGCATCATTTTGGATCAGTGACTGTCCTCGCTTTTGACCATAACAGTTTAAGAAACTGAGTCTTTGTTACGAATTTTTCCAAACAATATGCAGTCATAGTAATAGTGGCATCTTCAAGCCATGTATTTGGTCCATGCAAACCTAGTATAAAGTTTTCAATGCCTCTGATGTATGCCCATTCTTTGCATAGGCCAAAACCATTACTTTTGCATGCCTATTCTTCACAAACATATCCTATTATCATGGTAATTTATGGATGCTCCGTAAGTCATAAATTTGGCCAATTCTTAGCCCATATCTAGTTAGAAATTGGTTAAAATTGGAAAGTTTATCCTTTGAGCATCAATTCCCTCGGATTTCTAAGAAATTTTCTCAATTCTATTTGGTAAATTTCAACCATCATTTGGCAATCATCCTCATACCGACATTTTGTAAAACACTTTGTAAGTAGACATACATTTTTTTCTTTGTATTATGCACTTATCCCATACAAGCTCAATGTTGGAATTGTGGCTCTAATACCACATATAATGTCCCGCGGTCCATTGTTGGCTTGTTCCAGCCTCTAGTTGAGGCCTAACTCTAAGCCAATTACCCCTGTTAACTTGTATTCTAAAAAATGTCCTTTTGTTTTTTGGGAGTTTGAATCTAGTGAAATTCATATCTAAATGTATGTTAAAATGCAATACACACACACATTCTAGCATGATTAACCTTTCGTAATTTATATTTCAGGTGAATTTCACTAAAACATTGCAAGGTAAATAGATAAAGAAGACAAATAATTATGTTTTAGTTTGTGCCCAACTGGATGCAAACCTTCGATGTGCCACCCAACCATAGACTACATTGTTCATTTTTTCTTAATAGCAGGACACCCCTGAGCTGGGCCTTCAACTCCATGGGCATAAAATCACCTAAATCTTGGTTACATGCACATTATTTCTAGCCCGTCAAGGCACCAAACCCAACATCCTCCAACTAATAGGCTCACATCACCCATCAACCATATCTAGACTGAATAGGGATGTTCCAGAGTCTTACAACTCCAGCAGTTCCATTTCCTTCACATGTATTCTAGGTATCCTTCCAAGCCCTCACACAACCAAGGTACCAAATCTAGCAGCCTCAAAACTGTAGGTTCACATTCCCCATCATTTTGATCCCAAGTGGTGCACATCCCTCTCTGTACCTGTAGACCCCTAGGGTTGTGCCACCACCTTTGAGGACACCATACTTCACTGGAAATGAATGTTCTACGGTCCTAAGGATTCCGGAAGTTCCATTTCTCTCATGGGTCTTCTAAGTACCCTTACAAGGTGTTGGGAACGGGTCCCCTGGGGGTCAAGTTTAGGGTTACAAACCCAAGTTTTGGGGCAGAAGGCCCGAATTTCGTATAAAGAATGTAAAGTCTCTGCATTTTGTGGTCACGGAGGGCGAAGATATCTAAAGTTAAAGAGAGTTTTCCGCCCTTGGTCCGCGGACCATGGGATTGTGTAAAAAGGAGAGTCTTAGAGAGACTAAGGCAGTTCAGTAGTCATGAGTCATTGATGTAATAGGTTTGTGAGAGCTAAGAGTGAGAGTCTTAGCGGGGAAAGAGGCTCTGTAGCTGAGTGCGTAGAGGCCTAGGGTAGAAGTCTGCAGCTAAGTGCGTGGACCCTTGCAGCTGTGTGTGCAAGGCGGTTAGAGTCTGTATTGGAAATCTGAATCATCAATAAAGAGAAGTGTTCTAAACTTACTGTGTACTTTCCATCTATGTAAGCGTTATTTTACTTCTATTATAAATGTTGTGATTATGCTATGTTGAATGTTGGGTTTAAGATATAATGTTAAGTTGATGCGCGAAAATATATGTTTCCATCTGTTACATGAACGCAAGTCATAATATATGTTTATGCAAGGATAATCTTAATTGCATGGTAAATTTGGCTAATACTTAAGATAATTTGGGGAACAAGATAGTAACCTAGTTACAGAGGTGCGTAAGTGCCTGAATCATCATCTAGGGTTGTGCGAAGGACAGTCAGATACCTTCACGGAGGTTCTGAAAGATGGAAGAAGAAGTACATCGATAAGCCCTAAAGGCTTATCGATCTGCGCGAAGACAGGGGTTAGGGTGTAAGATCAACATCACAACTATCTCAGGGTGCGAAAACTTGGTTCCTGCATCCTCCCATACTCCTTCAGGTGAGACTTTAGTCCGTGCTCTGCGGATTTATGCCAAAAGGGCCAGTAGTGTAGGGATTTGCTTGGCTGCTTAAACGTTGAACCTGGGTCAAGGCCCATCAAGCCAATAAATGATTCTGTTTCCGAGAAGCGAATCTGCATAACGAGATGTGTGATGTCGTATCATTGGAATCCAACTAAGAAAGAGATTGAAAACTGGTTGGATAGAAAGATCCACGAATTCATGGGGCAAGAGAACAAGAAACCACGATTGATGAAAGAATAATGGTTGGACAGATATCTGTATACAGAAATACATGAAATCTTCTTTTGTTCCTTCTCGGTTGAGTTATACGAGTGGATCACAAAGTTGGTAGATGGCCAAGGAAGGTGGAGGCTTGAAAATCTGATTGTTTGGACACCAGAGTTAGTAAGGAGATTGGAAGCCTCTAAAGATAAGATCACATGCGCTATCGACCATTGGCTCAACTGCATCATAGGAGGATTTGTGAAAGAGTTTGTGATTGATACTTCTGTCAGTTACAATGAAGCAGAGCACCGCTTCTTTAAAGGACTACGAGGTAAGTATTTGAAGTCGTTAAATACTTGGATTAAGATGCTCTTGTGTGAAAAGCGGGTCATCCGGTTACCTTGATGTTTTGAGCTACGCAAAGTGGAAATTATTTCAGGGATGGAGGAAGAAAAGGTCTTGAGTATAACCCACTGATCGAGCCTCCTTTGAGTGATGACGAAGGAGCAACGCAGCCTTCTCCACTGAGCATTGTTCAGCTGATAATACAAGGGTTCTCGCGTATACCTACACCACCTCCATCCTCATCCCATCCATCCACACCGCCTCCATTCTCAACCCCACCTCTCACCCCATTGCCCACACCACCCCCACCTCCACCGTTGTTCAACATGGCAAATTCTGTAAAGCTACCTGTATTCAAGGGTGTAGGAAATGAAGATCCGAACCAGTTTTGGTTTGTCACGAAGGTTGTATGGGAAGCTCAGGGTATCACGAGCGACCATATGAAGAAAGCCACACTAGTTAGTGCTTTGCAGGACTGCGCACTAACATGGTATGTTAAGTATAGTACTGATAACCCAACATCTACATTGGTAGATATCCAGGCCGCACTGAATAGAGAATTCAGTAGACCTAAGTCTCAAGCACAGTCGATTGTGTGATTCAAGGAGATCATGATGAATCCGGGGGAGACGCCCTAGGATTTGGATCAAATATTTAAGTGTACGATCTGTGAAGCCAACATGAACCTAACTAATGGGCAACACTACGAATGGTTCATGGCCTCACTCCTACCCCACCTAAGGGTTGCACTATCACAACCAAAGATTGGGACCCAAGTAGAAGCTCTGGAAATTGCGACGAGACTCCATGAGACACTAATGCAAGATGCTTATCTGAGGGTTCATCAGATTCATGCATAGTTGCAAAACCTCTGTCTCGAAATGCAAAGTCTGAAGAAGGACAAAATAGCTCGGCCAGAGGCATGTGAAGAAGTTTGGTGCCTAAAATGCAAAGGTCAGATGTATGACAAGGATCACTGGCCAGTCTTCGCAAACTATGTTGCAGCAGGGGGACCAATGCCTCTAAAATCGAAGGTTGTGTCAGGGCCAAGTACAGGGCTCGTGCTATGGTGCACTATATGCTAGGTGGCTGGGAAACATGCGACCAAAAATTGCCATTTGCTGCAGAAATTCGTACAAACACCACAACAACTCTTTTGCAATTTCTGTCAATCAGTAGGTCATGATGAGTGTAATTTCCATAGTTACGAATTAATGATGGACATGACAACTACATATAGGGTGCAAGCAGAAAAGCGACCTCCGGACAAGGCATTGGGGGTACGTGAGGTGAGTATCAGGGGCGTGGCTGAGGCCGAGGTGGAGGAGGGCCTAGCAGAGGCTGAGGAAAGCTGATTTTTTACAATTGTGGAGGCCCAGGACACTACGTGAGGGAGTGTCCGAATCCAACGCAACTGTCATGCCGCTATTGTACTCAGTTTCACCATGTGACTGAGGATTGCCCAATATTGTTGGCAAAGATTCACAAAAAAGGGGTGCAGCTTCCGTAGCCAACGAAGAACGTCTAGATGATGAGGGCAGAGCCTCGTGAGGAAGACCCTAAGGTAAACATTATGCTATGAAGTAGAACTACAACTGGGGAGGATAAAGGAAAGCAACCTGTAGAAGGCGAATGGGTCTGCAAAGCACCAGAAAAGGAGACTAGGTTTGATTTGTAGCGCGCAAAATAAACATTTATGGAAGCAAAGAAAAGCTTCGTTGAGGCCTCTACCTCAGGAAGTCGGGAGAAACCAATTGAAGAAATGGACCCACTCATGATTACCACATTCTTGGAGACCTACATGAAACTGCTCCACAATAGTAAGGTTTTGAAGGGCCTGCAGGAATTGATCAATTGGTGCGCTGGCAAGGATGATGCTACTAGTGAAGCATGCATAGTCAGAAAGATTCGCAAGCATAAGACAAGGACTGGGTGTGAGATGTGACTCACCGCGCAGATAGGGGAATATGAAATGGACCAATTTATCCTAGATTTGGGGTCTGACGTGAATTTTTTTCCAAAGAAAACATGGGAATGAATGGGGAGACCTGTGCTCCAGTGGTCTTTGATCCAGTTAAGAATGGTGAATAAACAAAAAATTATCCCGATGGGGAGGTTGCAAGGGGTAACAATTGATGATGCAGGTGGAAACAGTGGCTTAAGAAACCCCTACAATCACCCCGTTGTTCACCCTTTTTACACAATTCTGCCTTTTGCCTTTAGAATCAGAATGCCTTTGGAGCAAGGCCAAAAAATACATTTGCGCTTTATAAACAGAAATGTCCATGATTTACCAGAGATCACGATCTAATAGAACCAATGGTCCAGATTAAATCGCATCATCGCAAGTCGCAAGGATCTTTGTCGTCCATTACATCCTCCGATCCAATGGTCAATATTCACTTCGAAGTTTCAAACAGTCCGTTGGATCTCCGTCGTCAATCAACTCGAGCTATATCCAATGGATTTTAGGGATTTCGGGTGGAAAGTAGCATGGGGATTACCCATCTGAAAAGCGATTTTCCTCTCTCCTTGGCTGCTACGTGTCGAACAGTTAGTGGAATCGGGTGCCCAACCCGAATTAGCACTTACCACTTCTACCTCGCCTGAAATACCACTTCATGTTGTGAAACTACTTTCACGATCCAACGGTTACAATGGAATCGCACGATCACAAGTTGCAAGTCCACTGGTCAGGCTCCTTCTACTTTAGAGTTGCGATGTGATTGAGATCCATGGACCCGATAAAGTTAAAAGCCTCCGTCTATAATATTTCAAGTCTGGATTTCGGATCCGCTCTATGTTTTTCACTGATTCTTAGTGTAAACTGGATTTTTGCTTGTGGGATCAAAACCATGTAAATAAACTTCGTCTATCTGATATCAGTGATCCAACGGTTGGGACTAAAGCAGCATCAACCAATGATAATTCTATAAAAAGCCTCCAACTTCTATCAATCTTGTAATTTAGGTGTGAAACATAAAAAGAACAAAGGAATAAGTGCTCTGCCCCGAATGCAAAGAATCTAAAAGCATAACAATGATTTCCGTGGGATTGATAATTAATCACACGCATAGCATCATTTATTCACAAAAAAATAGTTACAGAGTCTCGGCCTTGGCCCGATTACATAAATAAAAGACCTCTGTTTCAAAATACAATCCACACACTATTCTTGCTCTCACTCCAGTCAATCCTTTCTTCATTACATTTTTTCCCTTCTTTTTATCAATCGAATATCACTCTATTATGTGCCTAACAACTCAATCCCTATTTTTAATCAATCTAATAGAAAATCTCTAATTCCTAGCTCTACCACACACCTATGCTAACAACTTATCTTTGAACCTAAAATAAGACAATTTCTAACTATTACAATAATTAAATACAACTCATTTCTTGAGAGATCCAACCCTCTCAGTAAAACTGACTTTTGACCAATCAGGTCAATGAAATTCAACTTGTTTAGCCATAACATGTGAACAAACTTTCACATTGCTGGATAAGTCTGAATGCTTCTGCATCAAACTCCTAGGGAAGAAAAGAATCGTCCTTCAAACTTTCAGGACTTACTCCATACTTCTGCAATTCTGTTGTTGTCAACCAGCTAGCATCCTCCATTTGTTTTCCTTTCCATTTGACTAGATATTGGAAATAAGTCTATCCTCTGGTTCTTTTGGATACTCTTTTCTCCAAAATAACTTCCACTTATTTCTTAGCTGTCTTTGGCATTTGTTCTTCCCAGTTCACAGTTTGAACTTCATCTCCTATAGTTTCCTCCTGTAGCTCTATCTTTGCCTCTTTGTATGGATACAAATCTGTAATATTGAAAATAGGCGATATTCCAATCCCTTTTGGCAATTCAATTTCATATGCATTAGCTGAAAACTTTCTTACAATTCTACATGGTCCTATCTTTTTCATTTTCAATTTATTGTAAGTCTTAGCAAGAAATATTTATTTTCTCAAATACACCATCACTAAATCTCCCACTTGGAATTCTTTCTCTCTTCTTTTCATATCTACTCTTTGTTTGTATTTGCCACTGCTTTCCTGCAATCTGCCTTTGACATCTTCTTGTAGTCTCTGCATCTACTTTGCAAACTCTTCAGCTTTTGCACTTATTGTCTCCTGTTTACCCAAATTTCTGAGCTCATACACACCTCTTGGATTCATTCCAAAAAAAATTTGAAATGGACTCATTCCAGTACTTCGGTTGGAATATCATTATAAGCAAATTCAACCTGAGCTAGTGCTAAATTCCACTGCTTAGGATTTTGATACACTAAACTTCTCAATATGTTTCCCAAGCTCCTGTTTACTACTTCAATCTGTCCATCTGTTTGAGGATGGTATGTTGAACTAAAACTGAGGTTAGCTCCCAGTTTCTTCCAAAGGTTCTCTAGAAATGTCCTTCAAACTTTGTATCTCGATCAAACACAATACTTACAGGTAACCCATGTAATCTTACAATTTCTGAAAAAAATAGATTAGCTATATGTGTTGCATCACTAGTCTTCTTACATGCAATGAAATGTGCCATCTTGGAAACTCTATATACTACAACATAAATGGAATCATTCCCTCTCTGGGTTTTTGGTAATCCCAAAACAAAATCCATGCTAATTGCATCCCACAGTCGGTCTGGTATTGGCAATGGCTGATATAATCATGTATTCTCGCTCCTTCCTTTAGCGTGCTGACATATCCTACACTTCTCAACAAATTTTTTAACATCAGTCTACATTTTTGGCCAATAATAAAAAGCATTCACTTAAGCAAAGGTTTTTTCTTGTCCAAAGTGACCAGATAATCCTCCACTATGCTTCTCCTTTATTATGTTTTCCCTCATAGAAAATTTGGGAATACACAACTTGTTGCTTTTAAACAATAAGCCTCCTTGAATGAGATAATCTAACCATTGACTTCTGTTATGAACTATTGGATTCTGAACTGTTGCATAGATATCTTTGAAATCTGCATCATCTTTGTACATTTCAATCATTTCCTCAAATCCTACAACACCCACTTTGAATTCTTGCACAATAAAACTTACCCTGCTCAATGCATCAATGACTTTATTTGACTTACCACTCTTGTGTTTTATCACAAAAGTAAAGCTTTGCAAAAATTCTACCTACTTGGCATGTTTTTGGTTCAGTTTCGGGTGGTTATTAATGAACTGTAAGGAATGATTGTCTGAATACAATATGAATTATTTTGGCAACAAATAATGTCTCCATTTCTTCAAGGCTTGTACAATAGTGTAAAACTCTTTATCGTAAGAAGAATATTTCTTCTTTGCTTCATTTAATTTCTCACTAAAGTACGCTATCGGTCTTTGTTCCTGACTCATAACTGCACCAACTACAACTCCACTAGCATCTGTTTCAACTTGAAATACTTTTTCAAAATCAGGCAAAGCTAAAATTGGTTCCTCTATGATTTTCCTCTTCAGCAATTTAAAATTTTTGTCTGCTGCTTCTATCCACTTGAACGACTGATTGATCTCCTTAATTGTTTCAAGAATTGGTGCACAAATCTGATTAAAGCCTTTGATAAACTTTCTATAAAAACTTGCAAGACCATGGAAGCTCGTTACCTCAAATATATTTTTGGGAATAGGCCAATTCCAAATTACTTTGAATTTCTCTGAATCCATTTTCAATCCTTCTTTAGAAACTACAAATCCCAAGTAAATCAATTCTTCCTTCATGAAACTACATTTCCTCAGATTTATCAATAGTTTCTCTTTTTGCAGAGTTCTTAGAACCAACTTAAGATGCTCTAGATGTTCTTCTTTACTTCTACTAAAAACTAGAATATCATCAAGATAAACAATAACAAACTTGCCTGCATATTCCTTCAAAACTTAATTCATAAATCTCATGAATGTGCTGGGTGCATTAGTGAGTCCAAAAGGCATCATTAACCATTCATAAAACCCACTGTTTGTTTTAAATGCAGTCTTCCATTCATCACCTTCTCGAATTATTATTTGATGATATCCACTCTTCAAATCTATTTTAGTAAAATATTTTGATCCACTCAAGCAATCCATTAAATCATCCATGCGTGGCAAAGGAAATCTATACCTGATAGTGATCTTGTTTATGGATCTGGAATCTGTGCACATATGCCACTCTCCTCCTTTCTTTGGATTGAGTACTGTTGGTACAACACATGGACTAAGAATTTCTCTGATTAGCCCCTTATCCATTAGCTCCTGCACTTGTCTTCCAACTTCTGCGTTCTCTTGAGGAGTTAATTTGTATGCTGCTTTATTTGGCAAACTCGTACCTGGTATTAGATCAATATGATGACTAATACTCCTGATTGGTGGCAACGAATTTGGCAACTCATCCACAATAATATCAGTGAAATCATCTAACAGAATTTTAACCCCTTATGAAAATCATCCAAGTTTGTGGAAGTTAAAATTACCTTTGGTCTTCCCACAATAGCAAAATGTAACTCCTCATTTTTCACTACCTCCTGTAGCAGCTCTTTTTTGCTTATCAGCATAATAATACTTCCAGGTGTTCCTTTGTTAGCGTCGACCTTCAATGGCAACAATGTATGTTTAGTTCCATCCTTCTCCAGAGTATAAGTGTTTCTCCTCCCATCATGAATAGCTTTTTGATCAAATTGTCACGATCTTCCTAGTAATACATGGCATACATCCATTGGAATGACATCACATAATATCACATCTTTATACGTACCAATTTGTATCTCAACCTTGCATTGTTCTGTCACAATAATCTAATGTCCTTTCTGTAGCCATGACACTTTGTAAGGAGTAGGGTGTATTGTCTTTTCAAGTCTGAGCTTGTCCACCATCTCTGTAGAAACAAGGTTGTCAGTGCTTACACTGTCAATTATTACTTTACAACACTTACCTTTTGATTTATAGGTAGTTCTAAATAAATTCTTCCTCTACGCTACTTCTTCAATCTCCTTCTCTGTCTTAAGAAAATTCCTTCTCAATAACATGGATTCTCCTACTTCAGGGGATTCTTCATTTTCGATAAGTCGAGGTGGTTCTGGCTTTGCCTCAACCACATTAACATTCGTCTGACTTGTTGGTTTATTATGAGGACAGTTCCACGACACATGTCCCCATTCTCCACATGTATAACATCAAATATCTCTTCCTAGGCCTCTTCCTCTGGGCGCAAATCTTCCTTTGTTAAATTCTCCTCTCTGTGGTGGTCTACTACTTGAACTTCCCGCTTCATGTTGATTTTGTTGTCCCCTTGGTCTGGTATTTCCTCTACCTCTTACTGAGCTTCTTCCTCTATTCCTCTGATTCTATTTTCTCAATATCTTCTCTTCTACTTTCAAACTTGCTTGATGGGCATCCTCAATAGTCTTCAGACTTAACAATCTAATCTCATCTTGTATGTCGTACCTTAAGCCATTCATATATCTATCTACCTTTTCCATGTCATATTCTGCATGTCCTGCTCTAATACTCAATCTACAAAACTCTTCAGTGTATTCTTTAATAGACATTCCTTTTTGCCTTAAGTTTTGCAATTGTTTAAAAAGATTTAACTGATAGTCTTTAGGCATAAATTTGGCTTTCATTTTACTTACCATTTTGTCCCATTGCTTGATCTTGGACTTTCCATTCCTCGTTCTGGATGTCTGTAGCTCATCCCACTAGATAGTTGCATGACCCCTCAATCTGGTAATTGCAAACTTCACCATCTTCTTTTCATCAACCTCTTCATAGTCAAAGTATTTTCCTAAAGACCTAATCCAATCCATTAGCTCTTCTGCGTTTAGACTCCCTTCATACGTGGGAATTTCCACCTTTGGTTTTCTTCCTACTTTCGCCAACATCTTGATGAATTTGGTAGTTTCATTTTCTTCTTCTCCTTCCTCCTTAGAAGATTCTTCTGCAACACTATCATCTCCTTCATTAGGTGCTCTTCTCTAGGCAATCTCCATAGTGTCCATCCTTGTACACAGACTTCGGATCTCCTCTAACAGAATTGCATTTGCTTTAGGTCTTCCTCGACTAATGTCAGCTCCTCTCCTTGGTGGTATTTTTGCTGCAATCAACCTTAACTTCCACTCTGATACCACAAATGACACAGGCGGAAATAGTGGCTTAAGAAACCCCTACAATCACCCCACTGTTCACCCTTTTTACACAATTCTGCCTTTTGCATTTAGAACTAGAATGCCTTTGGAACAAGGCAAAAACAATGCATTTGTGCTTTATAAACAGAAATGTTCGTGATTCACCAGAGATCACGATCTAACTGAACTGACGATCCAGATTAAATCGCATCATTTCAAGTTGCAAGGATTTCTACCGTCCATTACATACTCCGATCCAATGGTCAATGTTCACTCTGAAGTTTCAGACAGTTTGCTGATCCTCCGTCGTCGATCAACTTGCACTAGATCCAACGGCTTTCAAGGATTTCGGTGGAAAAATAACATGGGGATTACCCACCTAAAAAAGCGGTTTTCCTCTCTCCTCAGCTGCTATGTGTCAAACGGTTAGTGGAATTGAGTGCCCAACCCGAATTACCAATTACCACTTTTGCCTCGCCTGAAATACCACTTCCTGTTGTGAAACTACTTTCGCGATCCAACGGTTACGATGGAATCGCACGATCGCAAGTCGCGAGTCCACTAGTCAGGCTCCTTCCACTTTAGAGTTGCGATGCGATTGAGATCCACAGGCCCGATAAAGTTAAAAACCTATGTCTACAATATTTCAAGTCCGAATTTCGGATCCGCTCTATGTTTTTCACTGATTGTTAGTGTAAACTGGATTTTCGCTTGCGGGATCAAAACCAAGTAATTAAACTTCGCTAAACCGATATCGGTGATCCAACGGTTGGGACTAAAGCAGAATCAACCAATGATAATTCTGTAAAAAGCCTCCAACTTCTATCAATATTGTAATTTAGGTGTGAAACATAAAAAGAACAAAGGAATAATCAATCTGCCCCGAATACAAAGAATCTGAAAGCATAACAAGGAATTCCACGGGATTGATAATTAATCACACGCACAACATCATTTATTCACAATAAAAATAGTTACAGAGTCTTGGCCTTGGCCCGATTACATAAATAAAAGACCTATGTTTCAAAATACAATCCACACACTATTCTTGCTCTCGCTCCACTCAATCCTCTCTTCATTACATTTTTTCCCTTCTTTTTATCAATCGAATATCACTCTATTCTATGCCTAACAACTCAATCCCTATTTTTAATCAATCTAACAACAAATCTCTAATTCCTAGCTCTACCACACACCTATGCTAACAACTTATCTTTGAACCTAAAATAAGACAATTTCTAACTATTACAATAATGAAATACAACTCATTTCTTGAGAGATCCAACCCTCTCAGTAAAACTGAATTTTGACCAATCAGGTCAATTAAATTCAACTTGTTTAGCCATAACATGTGAACAAACTTTCACATTGCTGGCTAAGTCCGGATGCTCCTGCATTAGTTGACATCGAAGGCGCGAACGCACTGGTGGATTTTGAGGTAATAAAGATTGTGGATGAAAACAATCCCTACCCTGTGCTCCTCAGAATCGATTGGGCCACTGACATGAATGGGCTAATCAACCTAAAGAAGCTAAAGATGATATTTGAAAAGAAGTCGCTCCGCATAGTGGTGCCCCTGGATCCTACAGAAGGACCGCGTTATATAGAACCAGTTCATGATTTTGAAAGTGATGACGATTTGGACCAGATTTACAAGATAATGACACGAGACCAGGATTGGGTAAATCCAAAAGTGGATGGACGTATTGCATGGGACCGCGAGAGCTCCTGCACGTCAGATTTGGACGAAGAATTAGAGCACTGGCAGAACCAGCTACATGAAGTATTTGCGCTGCGTTGTAATATGATGACCAAGTCATTGCACTGTGTGTCGTCAAAAGTAAGGAGTCTGCCTCACTATGATGAGCTAACTGATGTTGATCACATTTTTTATGCATTTGAGAGAGAAATGATGAAGAAGCATCGCTTCTGGGCCTTGGACTGGGTACTGCACGCTACGCCCACAATATGATGGGGTACGGACAAGCATAATTTCAATGATTGGCACGACTATAGGAGGATGATGAGAATACATTTTGGATAGCCAAAAGTGCAGATGATAGACGAGTATGATGGAAGGGATGATATGCGTGATCACCTGGCCAAATGGACTAAGGCTTCTGGAGCAGAGCGCCAGCCTGAATGGGTGCATCTATTTTGTCATTCCCTGGATGTCATACCAATGAATTGGTACTTGGAAAGAGAGCTCTGCCATGGCACTGAAGAATGGGACACCTTGTGCGAGGGTTTTATAATGACGTTCAACTTTGAGGATGCGTTTGATTGTATTGACGTGGCTCTACAGGAGGTTAAAGCAACGATCTTCAGGATAATGCAAGATCCTTTGGACTTGATTAAACCTGATTGGACTACCCAGCTAAACCACGCACTAGAATTCTATAACATGACCGCTGAAGAAGAAGACAAGGATCCCAAAAGGATTAATATTTCGGAAACTGAGGGTCACCGTGAGGTTGAAAGTCCATAGATAGAGGATCCAGACATAACTGCACCGCTGAAAACTAGGCAGGTCAACATTGGCACAGAGGTGAAGCCTAAAGTTTCAAAGATTGGGCACTATTGGGACAATGCAATAGTAGAGAAGGTCGTTGATCTCCTTTGCGAATATCAGGATTTGTTCCTCATGAAGTTTTCTGATTTGAAGGGAATCATGGGAGATCTGGGTGTCATGAAGATCACCCTGAAACTAGACGCGAAAACTGTAAAACAAAGACCTTACCACCTTAATCTGAAGTATAAGGAAAGGGTCTGCGCTGAGTTAGATAAGATTCTTGCAGAAAGAATTATTGAACCAGTAGAAGAATCTAATTGGGTAAGCCAAATAGTGGTTCAGGAAAAGAAACAGAAAGAAGAAACAAGGATATGCGTGGATCTCTGGAAGTTGAATGACGCCTACGTGCATGATCCTTTCCCAACCCTGTTCACTAACAAAGTCCTGTATAATGTAGGCAGACAAGACGCATACTCTTTCACTAATTGGTTCTCTGGGTACCATTAGATCAAAATCACACCTGAGGATAGAAGAAAGATTACCTTCGTGACTAAATGGGGATGTTTTCAATATACCGTAACTCCTTTTGGGTTGAAGAAAGTACCAGCAATATTTTTGCACGTAGTCATTACAACATTCAAAGACTTCATTCATAAATTTATATAGGTACACTTCGACGATTGGACAATGTTTGGATTGGTCAAGCGCCATGTGGCAAGTCTGCGCTTGATGCTGGATACCTGTCAGAGATAGCAGATCATTCTCAATCTGAAGAAGTGCCTGTTTTGTGTCCCTTTTGGATCCTGCTAGGTCATGTGGTATGCAGACAAGGATTGATGGTAGACCCAGTGAAGATCGCAGTGATAATCAACTTAGAGGCACCGAGGAATGTGAAATAGTTGCGTGCAACTCTAGGGCATACTAGATACTACAGGAAGTTCATCAAGAGCTATGCCCAGATCACTGCGCCTATGGAGAAATTATTGAAAAAGGATGCTATGTCCTGTTGGAATGATGACTTCCAGAAGAGCTTGGACCTGCTGAAAGAGAAAATGGTCACCGCGCAATCCTAGTCTTCCCAGATTGGAAGAAGGAATTTCATGTGCATGTGGATGCGTCATGTATTGTGGTAGGGGCTGTGCTGACACAGGCTGGTGAGGGAGAATTGGACCATCCTACAACATTCGTGAGTAGGAAGTTGTCCAAGGCTAAGAAGAACTATTCCACCACAGATCGCAAAGGACTAGCCATGGTGTACGTGCTCCAAAAGTGTAAGCATTATTTGTTGGGTGGACATTGTAATATGCATACGGATCATTCTGCGTTGAACTACCTGGTTGATAATCTTGTGTTGGGGGGAAAGATCTGCAGATGGTTGTTTTTGTTCCAGAAGTACAACTCTGAAGTTATTATGAAGCTAGGATGACTAAACGCGGGACCTGATCATCTGTCGCACATTGAAATGGGAGAGGAACCTACTAATTTGGTGGAGGGGCTATTTGATGCGTAGCTCTTTGTAGTGCGCATCAAGGATAGTCACTTTGAAGATATCATACATTTCCTGACGACGGGAACTACTCCAGAAGGGTATACAACCCAGCAGAAGAAGGAGTTGGTAGTGCACACGACAAACTTTTCTATCATTGCAAGGCACCTATACAAAATGGGGTCAAACAAAATATTGTGACATTATGTACCTGACTTTGAATGAAGCAATATTCTCGTGAAGGCTCATGGTGGAGCTGGAAGAGGACATTATGTAGGGAAAGCAAAAACACATAATATTCTATGTGTTGGGTTGTGGTGGCCAACCTTGCATAAGAATTTGAAAGCATATTGTAGGGCATGTGACGCATGTCAAAGGACTGGTAGGCCATCGCGGATGGATGAACTACCTCTGATGTCATAGGTGACGTTACAACCATTCATGAAATGGGTGATTAACATTGTGGGTCCAATTCAGCCTCAAGGAAAGAAGACAGGTGTGAGGTACATCATCACCGCGACTGAGTATTTAACCAAGTGGGCAGAGGTGCAGCCTGTGAAGGACTGTACATGCGCGATAACAACAAAATTTATTTTTGAATATGTATTGACAATATTTGGTTTTCCAAAGATCTTGATGAGTGGTCGCGGTACACACTTTCTTAACGAAACAATCGGTGAGTTAACAGAAGAATTTTAGGTGTATCATCAGAAAAGTACGCCTTATCATCCGCAGGTCAATGGGACGGTGGAAGAATTCAATAAGATATTGGAGAGTGCGCTAACAAAGGTTTGCAATGCTCAGCGAAATGACTAGGATGTGCATGTACCCGTGGTGCTTTGGGCCTATAGAACGACTTGCAAGAAGCTCATAGGGCAAGTGCCTTTCAGACTCGTGTATGGCGTAGAATCTGTGATGCCAATGGAATACATTGTACCTAGTCTACGCATAGTGGCACTTACAGGAATGGCAGACTACGAAGCCCTAGAAGAGAGGCTCATGCAGTTAGTAAAGCTTGAGGAGGATCAATTTCTAACTAGATTTCATCAACAAGTTCAAAAGGAGCGCGAAAAGGCATGGCATGATCGGAACATCAAACTACGCATCTTCAAGGTAAATGATTTGGTATTGTTATATGACAACAAATTTGATAAATTTCTAGGGAAATTTCGGATGCCATGGCTAGGGACATATGTCATCAAGGAGATTACCAATGGTGGAGCAGTTCATCTAGTTAAATTGAATGCAGAACCCCTCCCAGGGAAGGTGAATGGCAGCCAATTGAAGCCATACACCGGTGATCCAACTAGGTGACTATATGAAGGAATCACAATCTTAACACTCTAGGCAGCTGAAAGGAGGCACAAGACTATAAACTACACTACCCAGGTTGGAGAGCTGCATGAGGAGAGAACTACGTGGAATGAGGGAATGTCACATAGTCCACAACAGCATGCAGAGAGTTGCACTACCAAGGGAGAAACCACGTAGAGCAACCAGAAAGTGACCATTAAAATCATTGTTCATGATTTAAGTCAAAATTTATGGGAAAGATATTTGAAAATTTGCTGCCAATCTAGCATTAATGAACCAATTTTGGGGGGAATGGTTAGATTTGAATTCAAAATGGCCTATAAATTACATAAGGCAGCCTAGCAGAAAACACTTTTCATATTGAGAAATTGTGAGTTGTGCTATGTGTTGTGCATGAGCTGCACATTTTTCGAAGATATACTTGATTGCATAGTGTTCGATCGATTTCCAGAAAATATCTACAAAACCATCCGTGACATTATTCTAAGAGTAACAACCATGGACGTTGAAGCAATGACAGCTGAGGGAGATGTTCTAGAAGTCTCTATGGCAGCAGAAGGAGCTTCCCCAGAGGTTACGCCTGCAGAGATGCTGACTGAAGTACCAAAGTCTCCACGATCACCTAGACCAAGGCCTACCCCAACTAAGGAGGGTCCCAAGAATAAGAAAGGAAAGCAAGTCGCGACACCGCAATCGGTGCGCGCATCTCCTAGAAAACACCCATAGAAGGATAAGCCCACCACACAGGAAAAGGGAAAGACAATTTGTTATAGACATTTTTGTGCCTTACAGCATGAAGCATGAAATGTCCATAATCTAAGGGATCCAAAGTCCCTAAAAATGTTGTTCCTACCCCTAGAGGAACAAGGTCAGCAAACCACAGCACTGAATAAAAGTTCTCCACCTGAAAACACTCAAAAACAAGGCAATTCTGGATCATGTCAACTGCTCCACTGAGCATCTGCGCTGAAAGTCAAGTGCTCCACTCTCTACCTGCGCTGAATGTCAACTGTAAAGAAGGCTACCTGCGCTGAGCGAGTTGGGACATGTGGCACAGTCATTCCTCAAGGTGTCAATGCCTAGGAAGCTTCCAAAATGACACTTGGATCAGGGAATTCGACTGGTGATGAGTAAGAGGGTCTAGATCTCCAAGTGGAAGCAAGAACCTCCAAGTGGACTCAAGAACTGAAGAATAACTAAAGTGAGAGAGGACACTAGTCAGCTTCATGCTGGCCTCAAGCTGACTCATCCTTTCTCCAAAACTCCTATATATAGATCTCTCTCATGAGGTCTAGGGGGCTGGAATCTTGTGGATGTAAGGAAGTGCTGTTGGTTTGAGTTTAGAACTATTGGGTGATTTGCTTTGAAGGAGGTGAAGAGGAGATTTCTTTCTGCTGGGAAGGTGATGCTGGATTGGGCCTCTTATGGTTGTATCACTTCCTGAACTTTACTTCTTCCATTAATAAAGCATTTGAGGTTCTTCTATATGCATGTGTTTCAATGGTGTATTGTTATACTTGTGTATTTGATTTATTCTAATCCTTGAATCAATTATGAATGTATGCTTCTTGTAGTTTCCCTCTCTTGCCTTTTTGCAGGATTTCTGTATTATTTTATACTTTTTCGGACTTAAGGGATTAGATGACGAAAAAGGAATTTTGGAGTTAACTTTCTATACCTTTTCAGACTCTCTAAAAATGAAAAGGACTGAGTTTTCCTGGTCGTTAGACTCGTTAAAATGATTAAATAGCGACAAAATTGTCTTTAGACGAGAACAAGTTTCCCTATCGCTAGGCTCGTTAAAACATAGCGATGGGCTTGCCCGAAGGGCAGGTTATAGAACAAGCATATGTTATCCTCCTCAAGCTTGACAAAAGTAAAGAGGTACTGGTCAGAAATGACTGGGGAAAAATTGGGAGAACCTCAAAGCTGTAATGGTAGCAAGTCGCTCTTGAACATGACACTTTTCCTCCGTATCACATCGGGTTGGGTTGTTTCATTCACCGGTCTCATCACCATGGTCTCGCCAAACCATACACATTTGGGGTAATGCTACCGATCCATCGCATCAGTGTCGTTATATGTTCAAGAGATGTTGTTCAGAAAGAGTCAACCGTGTCCCATCCACTGCCATACATTATCCTTCATCCATCCATGATCGCCACCCTGAATCATATGTCACAGACTGTTTTCACCTCCATTAAAATCATTAGCTCCGTTCCGTGTCACTGATGTTGGATTCATTAAGGCCCTCCTTTAACGGATCGCTTCTTGTCGACTTCAGCTCATTATCCGAGAAGTTGATCTAGGAACACCCCCCCAGTACTTTGAAGCTTGCATGCCTCAATGGCAAGTTTCTCACTTTCGGCGACAGGTATACATCAATGACCTTCGACCAGAATATTTTGCGTGGTGTTCGACGCCAAGTCCTATATTCACACCACGTGAATTGTACTGCAGTACCTTGAGGGTCATTATCATTATCGGTGATTCCTCTCGCGCTTGTTAACGGTTTACATCATTGACCAGTAATCAAGTGATGTCTTTCCATGTTCGACTTCAGCGCAATTCTCACATGGATTGACTTGTACTTAGAGTGAAGATCGAACGAGTTTGAAGACCTCAGATCTAGTTTCATCCATCCGAGCTGCGATATATATTCAGGAAATAAAGGCATTGACATGTGCAGCAGATGATCATCCTACTCAAAGGATGATAATTTCAGCAGAGAATTATCAGTCTATCATCAGACGATTGTCTGTTCTATGTACAGAAAAATGTATTTATAAAGCTAAGCATGGGAATGCTCGCCTCAGCTAGATCATGAAAGCAGTATGAAAAATAATGTATTGTATTGTATCTTATTACAGGTCACCTCTCAGCGGTTGAATGAACTTCGGATCCTCCTGATAAAGCATTTCACCGATAAACGACCTCATACTTTAGGGGGCAACTGTTATAGACATTTTTGTGCCTTACAGCATGAAGCATGAAATGTCCATAATCTAAGGGATCCAAAGTCCCTAAACATGTTGTGCCTACCCCTAGAGGAACAAGGTCAGCAAACCACAGCACTGAATAAAAGTTCTCCACCTGAAAACACTCAAAAACAAGGCAATTCTGGATCATGTCAACTGCTCCACTGAGCATCTGCGCTGAAAGTCAAGTGCTCCACTGTCTACCTGCGCTGAATGTCAACTGCAAAGAAGGTTACCTGCGCTAAGCGAGTTGGGACATGTGGCACTGTCATTCCTCAAGGTGTCAATGCCCAGGAAGCTTCCAAAATGACACTTGGATCAGGGAATTCAACTGGTGATGAGTAAGAGGGTCTAGATCTCCAAGTGGAAGCAAGAACCTCCAAGTGGACTCAAGAACTGAAGAATAACTAAAGTGAGAGAGGACACTAGTCAGCTTCATGCTGGCCTCAAGCTGACTCATCCTTTCTCCAAAACTCCTATATATAGATCTCTCTCATGAGGTCTAGGGGGGCTGGAATCTTGTGGATGTAAGGAAGTGCTGTTGGTTTGAGTTTAGAACTATTGGGTGATTTGCTTTGAAGGAGGTGAAGAGGAGATTTCTTTCTGCTGGGAAGGTGATGCTGGATTGGGCCTCTTATGGTTGTATCACTTCCTGAACTTTACTTCTTCCATTAATAAAGCATTTGAGGTTCTTCTATATGCATGTGTTTCAATGGTGTATTGTTATACTTGTGTATTTGATTTATTCTAATCCTTGAATCAATTATGAATGTATGCTTCTTGTAGTTTCCCTCTCTTGCCTTTTTGCAGGATCTTGGTGTAGCTGGGCCAGTGAAAGAGCAAGGAGCTGGGAGCAAGCAGCAAGGAGAGAAGATTGGATCAGCCATTAGCGGAAGACATTGGTTAGTGGACCTCTTTCTCCCCTATTTTACTTTCATAAAGAAGAAATCTTAGATAGCTTTTCTTTGATTGTTGCTGAGGTACTATCACCCTTAGAGTGGGATAGGGTCATTCCGTATTGGATACTTTTCCCAACAACACAATTAACTTGGAGCAAGAAGAAGAAGATATTAAGGATATCCCAATGGATGATGAGGATGTTGGGGTGGAAATGGAGGATGTTGAAATTGAGGGATCTGACCCCATCACTAAGCTGCATGAGTATGTTCCTCCGCACAGGGGCAAGACTAAGGTGCCCAAAGACATTGATGAAAGTAAGGTCACCCTACACACACCCCTCTTGTCAGACCAAATTGTGTTCGAAGGACCGCGCTTGGGGCATGTCCCCCTTTTGAAATTAGAAGACTGGGATTTAGCAGACACAGAGTGGTTTCCTCACCTAGCAATGGACCAACTCATGCACCACGTGTTCCACAAAACCACTGGAGTAACCGCTTTGGAGCCGCAGAAGTGGCTGAGAGGAGTGGATAAGGTAGGACTGCTCAACCTACTATGGGTGTCGCATTACAACCGCACGCCCATTAGAATGGTGGTAATGAAGCATCTACTGTGCTTGTTACACAATGGGTGTCTATGGTTGAAGGAGCCGATACCCATCACTGATATGTTGATCCATCGGATCATGTGACTACTATACACAGACGAAAATATGGCAATGCCATTTGGTGGGAAGGCTCTGGCAAGCATGCCCTCATGGAGGCCATGAAGGAAAAGTTTAAGTTGGTAAAGAACCCGCGCGGTTACACCATTTCAAACATCTGTGACCCTGCGATCAAAGTGGCAATGCAACTCTTAGCAGGGAAGGTCATGCGGAAGTGTCGAGCAAATGAAGTGCCAGCACCAATCATAGCTTTGGTGGCCCAATGTGTGGAGGTAGTTTAATTTAATTGGGCTTACTACCACTACGATGAGTTCCTCGCAAATTATCGTGAGGCGCAGAATCTCAGCAAGCCATTTCACTATGCATGGCTCTTGCTGTCCATAGTGCTGGTAGCATGGGAGCTACCCGAAGAGAGTCAGTTTCCTCTAGTCGTGCCGAACCTACTAGAGGTAGCGAAGTACGCTTCGTTGTGGGTGACTAAGGATCCTCAGAGGATAAAGGACAACAAGGTATTTTGGATCTTGATGGAGATGAACGTGCATATGGCCATCAACAGCAAGTCGCGGTTGTCGCCTACCAATTCTGACATATTGTAGGAGTATGTGGAATTCAAGGCTGACTTCCACCATGTCTCAATATGGGCATGAAAGGACCCTGAGAAAAAGTGGCATGACTTGCCCTATTTGGCAACAGATGACGTGATCGACGCGGTCCTTGACCGCTAGCCGACAGAGTGGTGCACTGCCTCAGACTTGGCTACAGGATCGAGAAAGTCCGTTTCCAATGCAAGAAGGAAGAGGCCAAGATGGAGATGGAATAGTTGGCTGCAAAAAGGAAAAAGGAGGCTAATGACAAGGCTAAGACAGATCACAATGCTGCGCAGCAGTCGAATGGGCAGGCAGGAGAAGGGGAGTGTGGCTTTGACGGTGGTTAGAAGTCACCTTCACCAGAAATAGAGGAAGAAGAGGATGACCCAACGGAGCAGGGAGGAACGGACACGGAGATGAATCCATTTCGTATCAAGCACACCAGAGGACCAGAAAAGGTAGGGTTGCGGAAGAAGTCCAAGGTGTTAGCACCTGGATTGAACCTCAGGCTGAAGGAAGGCAATGCCAGGGTAACCACAAACCACACTTAGCCAAGTAGCTAGCCCTACTAGGCCACGAGAGGGCTCTTACGTAAGGATCTCAACCAAATTGATTGGGTCTAGAAACTGATATTAGGCTAGGTATAGTACCACAGGGTTTTGTTTTGATTTTTTGAAGGTTTTTGTTGGATCAGAAAGAGCCAAACAATTAGGGCAAGGAAATTAGGTCAAAACTGCAAGGTGTTCAATGGGACAAGGTAGGCACAATGATCAGAACCTTAGGGTTTTGATGGATGAGGTGAAAATATAGGTGAGGAGCTAGAAAGAGCATGTAAACCACATGGATTCTTCCTAAACTGAAGAAAACATAGACTGTGAAATTTCTACCCAAAATGGAGCATAAAAGATATGGATTTTGCCTCTCAAACTTGTATACATTCACATAAAGAGTATGAAATGATGAAATGGAGTCCAAAATACATTTTAACACATGAAAACATAAGAAAATCTGAACTGAGCATCATACCACATGGATCCCAAAGAAATAGCTACAAGTTTTCATTAATCTCCTGCTGTAACTGGTACAAAATGATGTCTATCAAAGCCTAAGCATCCCACTGAGTCCAACCCTTTACAATGAGAAAGAAAAAGAAGATATAGACCTCAATTCAACCTCCTCCCATCCTCAGGGGTCGAATCCATAAGACGAGGAACTAAACCATCAAAAGCTGAACAAGGAATTGGACTCTAGGCAACCCTAACAACTTGCCTCTAAAAGGGAGGGAACTGATTTATTTGACTTCAAGAGAACTTTTGATCCAATGAATCTCCCCTCCAGTAACTAATATTCATCTTGTTTACATGCCTACTCACCATTTACATCAGTAAAAACATCATCCATGACAGAAAACCCAAAACTTACATTCATGGCACAGTAAAGTGAAAATTTAGCAGAAAATTGTCCTATGCGCAGCGCTAGAAGGCTATGTGTATCACATTTTGTAGGGCCATTTTGGAGGCCTTCCTGCTGTCCAAAGTGAGCTTAGGATAGCTCATTGGAAAGCCTATCCTATCTACTTGCCAAAACTACCTTTACTTTCCCATTTGGAGTTGATTTGACCCCTAAAAAGCGGATTATCCCAAGACTGCTTCTATGCACAACGCCATGGTCAAAAAGAGGGAAAAAAAAGGTCATGTTTTGGGTTTTTTTGACCTTTTGACCAACCAGTTTTGCTCCAAAAACTTAGAAAATTCTTAGGGAGCATGCTTACATCATTATAAATCTAATGGTGTTCTTCATTTGGCCATTGGATGCTCCTAGGAAAAGCGCAGAGCCAGTGGCGCTGCACATAGAGCCAAAATTTCTGTGTAAAAAACTGCTAGATTCTTCAAAAATGCAAAAATTCTCAAAATTTGTGGGGAGACCACGTCCATCAAGTGTCTGGGTCAGCCAAGGAAGCTTCAACAAGAAACCTAAGCCTATCGCCCTCCTTTTTTCCTTTGAGGGTTTGTTTTAGCCTTGTCTTCATTTGCTTGACTCTTATGTTACAAATCTTGTTCCAGGTCCTGTAATGGTGAGCAATGTGCTTGATGATTTGATTGTCCCTGTTGGCCCTTTTTAGCAGCTTCTCCAAATTCAAATTGACCCTGTCAAGACATATTTCTCTATCCTCTTCAATCTCCTTTTCAAGCCTTTGTTTTGTAGTCAAGGTGGTTGGGGTCTCTTCCTCTTGCATTACTGATTTGCCTTTGTCATCTTGCCTCTTTGCCTTGAGAAGTTCTAGTTCCATGAGGACCTATTTGTCACTTAGCTGCTTTTTCTCTTGCTCAAGGTATGAAATGAAATACTTAGCTCTCGCCAAGTTGTTCATCAGTTCTTGGATCTATGCATCCTTTTCCTTTATGGTTATATTTTCATTTGTCTCCTCATCTTGAGCCTCCAAGTCGACTATCTCAATTCCATGATGAATGTGTGGTTGTTCTAGTTCATCATGTTCCATCAAATCAAATTCCCTTTCCGCTTCATCATTGAGGCTTTCCTCCAGCATCTTTTCCTTCCCTTTATGCACCTGTTGCACCTGTTGTACCTGTTGTGCCTATTGTGTTGATGAAGAAGGCAAAGCCCCTTCCACAGTTTGTGGAGCAAGCATCTTTCTATGAGCTAATGAAGAAGGCAAGGCCCCTTCCACATCAAGTGGAGTAAAAACTTGCCTATCTACTGAAAACAACTTTCTAGCCCCTATCTATTATGTTTTGTAGGTTTCTGGCTTCTCAACAACTTTAGTCTCTTTAGACTTCTTACCTTTCTTTACTTTGGTACTGTTGGAAGGCCTTTCCGCTTCTTGAGGCACCGGTGGAGGAATCTGAGGACCATTGAAGGTGTCATTGGCAATAAATGTATCCCAGGAGATGTTGAGGAGGCTGAGATGATGTAGAACAATAATCTTAATCAAGGAATAGTGATAAATACTATTCATCTGTTGAGGGTATGGCCTTTTCTGTACAATGTAGGCCATCTTCTCAATGTTACTGAATAAGAAGTACGGGATGTTCAACATTTTCACTCTTGTGAAGTGCATGAGAAACCTAATATGATAGGTGTATAGTCTAGAAAATCTACCCTCACATGTAAAATACTTCATAATGATCCTCATCATAGGGTCATACTTGTCATGAAGGAACCTGAAAGGAAAGGTCCTCTTCATTTCACTCCTGTACCTGGATTTGATGTATGTCTCATAGTAGTGCTCATCCAAATCTTGTTCTTTATACCACTTTTCCACCACATTTGGAATCCTTGTAGCATCAACAATGATGGAGGTGGAAACTGTAAATGTTACCTCGGCAAGAGTTACCCTGTTACCACGAAGATTTTCTACAAAAATCCTGGTCAGCTCAGGATGATGTTCAACTCTTTGTACTTGCTCACAAAACTCATAACATCCCAGATACCTAAAATAAGAAATAGTCATAGGGGAAGCCTCTAACTCTCTGATGTTTTATGGTTCCTCTCTAATAATTTTTCCTCCCTTATGTGGTTTTCTCTGATGTTGAGGTTCATCTTCCATGCTTTCACTGCCACTGTTTTCTTCCTCCTCATAATATTTATCCTCTTTATCCATGTTTTTGAGTTTGAAGCTTTAGAAACCTTGGAGAAGGTAATGAGGAAGTGAGTTATGGTGAGTGGGGATAGGGGAAGGGGATAGGAGTTTGTGTGATGTAGGAATGAGATATGTATGATGTGAGAGTGAGAAAGGGGGGTATTTTTTAGTAGGGACTATTTTGTAAGTAGGGGTTTTAGGGATTTTGTTTGGGGACTAGGGTATAGGGAATAACTGTATTTGACAAGAGGGAATAGGGAATAGGGATGATATTTAGGGATATGACAACAAGATGTGGGAATGAACAGGGAAATGATAATCAGGGAGGGTTTTTAGACAACCTAGGGTTTGAAAATTTTAATAGCAAACAAACTCAAAAATCTTGAAATGAGTTCTAGGAGGACAACTTAGGGAGTATACTTACTTGTTTGAGGCTCTATGTAGCAAAAGGAGTGATTTGGATGGTTGTTAGGATAGTTTTGATGGTTGTTGGCCCTATGCGCAGTGTCATGTATAGGTGCGCAATGCCCTGTTGTATGCGCAGTGCCGTGCAAAAATACATAGGCGCGCGGGCTCTATGCGCAGCGCTTCGGTTGTATGTGCAACGACCTACCTACGTGCACATTGCCCCACAACTTTTCCCTATGTGCAACAATCTTTTCTCTATGCACATCGCACGTGGTTTCTTCGGCCACCAATTCACTGCAACTTGGTTTTTCTCTTTGTCAAATGAGCATGATGAAGTTTAAAAAATGCTTTTGAAATCTTATATAAAGGATGAGTTTGATTTTTCCTTAGAAAACCCACTTTATAATGTTTGTTTGGAACTTTTTACTTTGTCTTCAAATCTTTGTCTGATGCTTTTCTTTCTTTGTCTCTTTTCAGGTGCATGATGATTTTGATTGAGTTGATTTTTCAATGATTCCTCTCTTACAGCAAGGAGAAGTGCCTTGGGCAACTTATGGGAACAATTATTACATAAAACGACTTGAATTACATCAAGGATATGAACAAACTAAAATACTCTATTTTCATCTCAAAAAACAATGTTTTTGAGATGAAAATTACATTATTGAAATAAGGATTTTGTATAGTAACCATGACTAACGACCAACCTTTCTTTGTTTATTGGTCTTCCTCATACCTTGTTGCCCTTTTTTTGCAATAAAACAAAGCTTTTGACCTTGGAAATGAAACCTAAGACCTAATGGAGACATAACTACCTTGACTCTAAAAATAATATAACTAAACCATAACTGAATGAAACATGAAGATGGTTCAACAAATATACCTGATCAGGGAAAATTAGATGTTATAAGAAGAAGAAGACAACCATCAGTGGATCATTTTTGGAATGACCTAGTGGAATGATAAAAAATTTCAGTATGAGACACCTACAATGAAAATGCAAAGAACAGATTTGATTCTTGATGGAAGTATGCATATATTGACACTAACACAAGGATAGCAAGACGTCTCTGGATCCGATCACCCTGACAAAAGGGGATCTGAATGATATAGGGGATGCATTGTGGGATGTGACTGCGGAACTACTACAATATTTCGAGCAGCAGCAACAAGCATTGGGGGCTATTCAAACGAGTATGTGTGAGTTGTAGATCCATGCATCCTAGATTCAGACCAACATGACGTCCACCAGTTTGGACCTTGGCACCTTAGAATCCGCAGGGATGTTGCGCGCAAGGGACCCTTGAGCCATAGTGTTGCAAGATGGAGCATTGACGATGGCGATTGAAGCTGGCATGCCCATTGTCATCGCCCTCAAGGGAGTGGGACTTAATTTGGTCATGCTTCCTAGCAAGGCGCTTCACCTTCTGCATGGTGGTGTGATTGCGCAACTTCAGGCTCGCGAATAGTGCACTTTACAGGTGATCAGCGAGTAAAAGGTCAACAACAATCAGATGGTTGTGTAGAGAGACTCCCCTATTCATCTTGTGACATACCTAATAGAAAATAAGTAGGGCATAATCAATATTGTGGATGAGGCATGCAGAATAGTCTCGGAGCTGGCCATTCCCGAGGCTGAGCCCGTAGATGTATGGGTTTGGAAACTCACTGCAGGAGTGCGCGATGCATGCATAGAGTTAGCAAAGGTTTAGCTGCAGCGGAAACTAAAAATTGTAGAATTACAGTTGAAGGCCCAGCCTTCAACTCCGCTGGAAGTCAAGGAGCAGTGCACGACTGTCATGATAGATGCATTAGCAGCAGTAGCAAGTTCAGTGATAGACTACACGGCACTTTTGAGTAGTCGCTTGAGGTACTCACCAGCCTACAAGAAAACCCAAATGTGCAGAGGCTGGAATCAGAAGCGTAGGAACTACAACGATGCTACAATGAGGTTAAAGCTACAGCGCACACTGTTGCCATCACGCAGAGACTCGCAAAGCTACAGGAGGCCAAGGCATTGAAAGAGAAGGTAGACGCAGCTCAACACAAGGAAGTCGTGCTAAAGGATCGCTTGAAGCCTTGGTTGGATGACGCCTACGTGATAATGATCACCATTGAAGGAAAGTTGGCTAGTCTATAGGAGACTTAGCATAAGCTATACACTGATAGTGCAGGGCCAGCGACAGAGGAGTTGGTCGAAGAGATGAAGCAGGCGACAATGCAGTGCACCGCTGAGGTAACAGTTGTACAAGTCGAGTTGGGAGGTCTTCGCGACAAGATCTCCATGCCAATCGAGTGACTCAAGGGTGAGTCACCATGTTTGTGTTGGGGGCCTATTGGGAACGGGTCCACTGGGGGTCAAGTTTGGGGTTACAAACCAGAGTTTTGGGGTAGAAGGCCCGAATTTTGTATAAAGAATGTAAATTCTCCGCATTTTGTGGTCGCGTAGTGCAAAGATATCTAAAGTCAAAGAGGGTTTTCTACCCTTAGTCTAGATAGGTTGTGCGATTTTGGAGATCCGCCCTTGGTCTGCGGACCATGGGATTGTATAAAAAGGAGAGTCTTATAGAGTCTAAGGTAGTTTAGTAGCCATGAGTCATTGATGTAATAGGTTTGTGAGAGATAAGAGTAAGAGTATTAGTAGGGAAAGAGGCTCTACAGCTGAGTGTGCAAAGGAAAGAGGCCTATGCATTGGTGCCTCCGAAAGAAGTTGAATTTCCTTTCCTAGTAAGCATAACTGATAGCGAAACATGAGAGGCTTGGGTGACAGAGTAGGTAGGGCTCAGGGGATTCAAACATGAGGTGTTATGATAGTCAAAGGTGGTAAAACAAATGCTAGGGGACAAAGAGCTGGAGGTAGTTACACAGACAAGAGGGGCAACGACAAAGAAGGCCAACTTTGCCATAATTTGTTTACATAGATTTGTAGGGATTAGGAAAATTAAGTGAGCCCAGAACAAAACGAGATTACAAATAAGGGAAACTAACAACCAAGGGTGGTGAAGCCAATAAATAATTGAGAATTTCTCATTAGGGAATAGAGGAAATTAAGAAGTAATGCAGTTTAGGAAAGGACCAACCTGTGAATTTCACCCTCTATCATCGAAGACAAAACTTCTAAGGCAACAATGTGCCCAAAAGCTATCACTTTTTTGTACAAATTTGGAAATATATTGAGCCCCTATGAGGAGATTTCCCCACTTGACATGGGGAGGGAAATTACATGCCCTATTAATGTTGATTGAACCTATTTTCATGCATAGTCAGTTGTAGAACCTACTGTCGCGAGGGATGATAGACCAAAAAACGTTTGCAGAATGAATTGACATAAAAGATGTTTGGGAGTGATAGTGAGGATTCCCCCATTGTAATTTCACCTTGGTATAACAATGAAGGAACCAAACCATGTATTTAAGGCAAGGGCCATTGGCCTTGCACAAATAGGTTGTCAAATCACCATTATTATTCATGATGCCCAACATCTTAGAATTTATCATAGAGTGAGGTTTCTAGTCAATTAGAAGAATGTGATGTTATCCAAACGTCGAGGAATAAGTGTGTAGATTAAATGGGTTAGCCACACCTACATGGTCCTCTTTCTCATTTGTAGCCACAACATCTATCAAATACCATTGCATGTTATCATTAAACTCTATGTTTCCATTAATATTTCTACCGTGAATGTGATGTGTTGTGGTTGGGATCGAGTTTTTATGCATAAAACTAAAACCTAAGGTATGGTTATCTCATGATTGGAGCCATTTATTTCTGAATTGGCTTGATGACTTACTTCTAAATGTTGACCTTTGAGAATATGGAATAAATAATTCAAGAGAAAGTGTTCTAGAGCACACCCAATCCTTTGTAGAATGAGCTTGAGTGGTTGTCTTTTGGAAATGTGTTGTTGCTCAGATGTTGTATAGTATCCAGAGAATCCCCCAAGATTACTATCTCGAAGATTCCCATATCTCGAGCCAATATTGTGCCTAGTAACAGACCATATATTTCCGCTTAGTTGTTGGTCTTCTTGCCTAGCCCCCAAGAATACTTAGTGACTAGATTTCCTTCAGGATTACAAATACCCCCTCCCCCTCCTACCACCCCTAGGGTTATTTTTAGAGGCTTTGTCAAAATAAAGGACCCAACAATTTCTCTTATTTTCCAATTCTTTCAATGGATCATCTAATAGACGAAGCATCTAGGTTTTATCTAAAGACTGAGGAACACGCATGGGAGTGGGATCATGTTTGAATGGGTCTATTAAGGAATCCATCCATTATTTCTCATGAAGGTATAAAGAGGGATCCAAGGTGTTGAATTTGGGACTGAGGAATTCCATAATTTTCATATTTTTAAATATGGCACTATTTTGGTACAACCAAATTTGTCAGCACAAATATTTAGGAAGAGATACCTAGAGTCTTTTGGAGTTATGTTTTCCATAGAGCGACCTTAAGTAGTTCTTATGCCAAGATGAGATGAAGGGTAGGAGATCAAAGGGCCACTTGGTTCAAGGAAACATAGTACCTATGGCAGCAATCCAAACTTGCTTAGTGTATGGACATGAGAGGAAAATGTGGGAAATCGACTCTTCATGTTGTTCACATAAGGGGCATCGAGAGGGGCCTTGAATACCTATATTCCTAATGTTTTCAGAAGTCAAGACTTATTTGTGGGATAAGAGGTAGCAAAAGGTGTTCCTTTTAGGAGAGCATTGGTGTTCCAAAGCTTTTTCTAAGAGGATTTGTGAAGAAAATAGAAGTTCTTTGTTGCCATCCTTTACTGTGTAAATATAAGATTTCCATTTGAACTTGTCTTCAGCATTCTAGTCTCGGGGAGCACACCCTATTAGCTTTTCCTTTGAGATGTCCAAAATGGGTAGGAGGTTAATGGGGAGGTCATTTAGATTCCATCATGTCCATCATAATTTATCATCCCACCGAGAGATATGAGAAAGCGTAAACTTCCCTTGATTGCACATAAAGGATTTCATGGCGTACACCATCCACTTCTTGAAGAGGTGGGTGGTTAATTATAGAATCAGTCCACAAATGGATTTTCAATCCATTTTTTGGAATCCAAATGAGATGTTTATTTACAAGCTTGGTTATAATAGAGATAAGTTTATACATTCGGTATCCTTGCTGCGAATGTTGGATTAGGTCATTTCGTTTATCATTAATTTGTTGGGAGTATTTTTCTTTGAGGACCTATGCTCACCAAGTCTCTAGTTGATATTTTAATTTCCAATCCAACTTGGCCCTAATGGCCTGATTCATTAGACAAGGGTCCCAGATACCTAGCCCAGCATGCAATTTAGGGACACACACATTTTCCCGATTAATCAAGTGGAAATTTTTGGTAGAATATTTTCCATCTTCCCACAATAACTTCTTGACATAGACACCAACTTGATGAAGAATGTATTGAGGGGCTAGAAGGGGCAAAAATTTATATAGAGGAATAACAGATAAGATTACCTTTATGAGGATGATGCGTCTTTCCATGTTTATCCATCTAGATCCATAGGATACAATTTTTCCTTTTATTTTCAAAAGATTTTTTTGTTAAACTTGAGATGAGTGGTGTCTAAGGCAAGTAGGGATGTCTAGATACCTAAATTCCTTCCAGCGTTCAACAGAGTTGAAGCCAAAAATATCTCCAATTTGTTTTTTCTTGATCCGATATATGTTCCATGAAAATATTTGAGAATTTGTCGCATTCGTTAGGCCCCCATAAGTAGAGAGAAAGTGATCCAAAACAAATTTGAATCTTCTAGATATAACCAGAGAATCTCCATCGAGAAAGATGGTGTCGTCTACAAATTGAGAATGGCTAATGCTTTTTATGTTCTATGGATATCATACACCATGGGCATGACCATTATTACGTTTGAATTTCAGGTGACGACTTAGAGTATTTTCCATGATGATGTATACAAGGGGACAACAGATAACCTTATTGAGGACCTCAAGATGCTTTGAACAAATTAGAGAACTACCATTCACTATGCGAGTTATCCAAGGTGAATTTATGCAGGATTTGATCCATTGAATGAACTTGGAATCAAATCCCACTTTGTTCATTATATTAAATAGAAATTTAGGCTCACTCTGTCGAAAGCATTAGCTAAGTTGATCTCGATAATCATTCCTTGATCACCCTTTTCCAACTGGATTCTATATCCTCTTACAAGAAGATAATATTACCAATGATCTGTCTCCCAGGGATGAATCCTCCTTGGTTTTCTGAGATAACTTGAGGGAAGATTATATTTAGTCTTTGTGCTAGAAGGTTAGATATGATTTCGTATCAGACATTACAAAGAGATATAGGGTGAAATTTGGCCAAAGAGGAGGGGTTGGTTTCCTTTAGGATTAGAGTCAAGAGCGATGAATTAATTCCCCCTCCTATACAATTTTGTTTCAAGGAGTATCTGGTCATTCTTCACAAGTATGACTTAATAATATTCTAGAAGTGTTGATAAAAGTGAGTTGGGAATCTGTTTATCCTAGGGGATTTATCTAAATGGAATGAATAGACTACCTTACTTATTACTTCTTTTGTAGGTGGGGCAATGAGATGGAGGTTCATGTCTTCAGATACCAACATTGGGGTCCACTCTATCATGTAATATTCGGCCTCCTGTGATGGGGGATCACATTGGATATACAGGTTGCTAAAATTGGATGTTTCTTCTTCTTTGATTTTATAGAAATTATCAATTTTGATTCCTTGGACCATAATTTCTCAAATATTATTTTTTATTTCTCGATTTTATACTTGCTTGTGGAAGAATTTGGTGTTGTTATCGCTCTCTTGTTGCTAGATGCTACGGGATTTTAGCCTCCAATACTCTTCTTCCTGTTTTAGTAGAGAATGGTAATTATTAAAGGATTCCTTTTATTGTCATAAAATTTCATTTATACTTAGATATTTTTCCATAGAAGCTTGGATTTTCACAATTTTCTACTCCATCTCCTGTATAGATGCTTGATGGTTAGTCTTGGAGCCAACCAACCAGAATCTGTTGCTCACTTTGAGTCTTAACATTTTTTTCCTAGATCTAGATCGGACATCCTTCAATCCAAGGAAGCCACGAAGTTGGAATTGAGGTCTAGAAACTTGGGGATTGGATTTAGACAGAGGATCATCTAAAGGGGATTGGGCCATAATCAAGGGGAGGGGAAGATCCAGTTTAATAGGACAATGGTTCGAGCCATTGCAAGGGATAATAATGGAACATGGGTTAATATCGAGGGCTAGGAAAGCATTCAATATTGGGAAACAATCTATCCTTACAATAATGTGGCAGAGACTAGATATTTTGTTGTTCCAAGTATAGTGAAGAATAGTAAGTTTGATATCCATTAATTGGAGGTGGCGGATGAAGTCCTCCATGCAGTGCTCTTAGAAGGGGTCTTAGATCTGGGAACCACCTTTTTCTTCCTAATGATAAGAGTGGTGTTAAAGTCCCCTATGAAGATACAATTTGTTCCAAATTCAGTGTCCTTGAGACCCATGGAGGAGTTCCAACATTCCTATTTTTCCCTAAATGAATAAGCATGATCAATATTTATGATGATACATACTTTGTTAATGGAGAGATTCTTGAACGAATTGGCTATCCATTGTGTCGATTTGAGAGAGTTTAGAATATGGAGTTCGTGAGGATCCCACATAATGCACAGGCCTCTCGAAGTTCCATTGTAGCTGATAGAAGAGATGTCATTGTTGTTCCACAACATTTTGGAGCCTCGGGAGGATGTCACACTCCATTTTTGTCTCTTGGAGTATGACCACCGAAGTTTTTTCTTTTTTAATGAGAGATTTAACTTCTCCCTTTCGTTTTTCAGACCCAAGGCCCCTAGAGTTCGAGGAAACAAAGATCATTACTTTTGGAGTGGGTTTCCCCCTTTGGGGGGGTGCACTAATGCCTTTATTGCTTCCTTTGTTACCTATTGCTACCAATTGACTTGGCAGGGTGGGTTGGTGGCTGAACTCTCTCTTTTTATGTCTTCTCTATTCGAATTTCTCTATTAGTTTTCCTTCTCGATCTGCATGAATGGTGCTCAACCTCTTTGGTTTTCTCTTCTTCAATTTTTTCATTTTCTAATCTTACAAATGTTAACGTGGCGAAGATCTCTCTTGGTGAGATAAAATCCTCTTCCGCTTCTGAGAGGTCATCATGAATGGTGGTTTGTTCATTATTGGGTCTAGATTTGTCCATTAGTTCTGCAACTGATTCATGATGGGGAGGTTTCTCAATATTCCTATATTATTCAAGAGGGCCATGTCGTGGGATTTCCCCTTCATCTTCTTCAATGACTAGGGCTTCAAACTTGTTCCCATTTCCTCTAGGATTTATAAATTTGCTCGTTCCTTCCCCATTACCATGGGATTTGTTTTTTGGGGAGGAGGGTCCTTTGCCTTTTTTGCTTTCCTACTCCTACTGGGTCCTGGGAGGGGAGCCATTATCTGTTGAAGTTGTGTCTCTTCTTTTCTTATTGATATTACTCTCTTGAATCTGCCTGCTTTGCTTGATCCTCTAGTTCTTGCAAAGTTCCCATACTCATGGTATATTTTGCATTTGAAGGGAAGTTGGTCATAGTTGAATTCTTGAATATGAGACCAATTGTCAAGTTAGAGGTTTATTACAGCAGGGAGGACCTTGTCTAGATCTACCTTAACATAAATGTGAGCGTAGGAGAGTAGGCCTTCTTAGGGCTTCACACAGTTATGTATTTACCTAGTGTATTATCGATGCTCCTAAAGGTAGCATCATTCCAACAATGCAGAGGAAGAAAGGGAGCTTGACCCATACTGGAACTAATGTCGGAACGTCACAGTCAAGGTTGAAGTGAGGACTATTATAGGCCTATTTGGGCACATCATTCCCAACGATCAGATCTATAAAAATAGGGCTCATCAAAACCTAATTCAATTGCTACATTCCCTAGATAAGTCATCATATTGAATGTTTTCATCCATGAAAGTTTCCTAGCCTGAAACCCTGTTGAAATGCCTCTTTGGGACACCAGTGCAGCCTTGGTCAGGGGCAACTACTCTACATAGTAGGTAGACCCATTCTGACCTGCGCTGGGCGAGGATGAGTGAAGTTGACATATGATTCTGAGAATATTCCTTGATTCTAGAAGGATGCCCAGCTCTTATCTCATCCTATGAGCTCGTTTTTGGATAGGCTATGGATCAATTAACCCTTTATCCTCTCATCCATTTCTCCATCGAAACTAACTATCCAATTATGGAAAACCATTCAATGCCCAATTTATGACAAAACCACTTGCATTTCCCTATAAATTGACCACTCATCATAGTGATCAGGAGGCTAGAACTTGGATATTATAGAGAAATACTATTGGTTTGAGACTTTAAATCATTGTCAAGTAATATTATGTTGTTGGTTTGATGTTCTATTGGTGTGATGAGGGTTTGGACTAAGTTGGATGAGTGACATGGGATAGAACCACATTGGGTGTAACTTCTCCTTCTATCAATCAATAAAGTCGTTTGTTCCTTTTCCCATATTCTTGTCTATATCTATGATGAGTGTATGTTTAAATGTTGTTGATTCCATTTGTTTAAAGTAGATAGATCACATGCTTTGATTGTTGTCATCTTCTATTTATGTTGGCAGGTACCAATTGAGCGAATTCAGTTTGAGAGGGCATGACGGGAGCAATTCAAAGGAGATTAAAGGAAGCGAAGGATCACAAGTAGGTTCCTTCATCTTATCTATATATTGTAGGAAAAGGTTAAACATCTTTACTTTTTTTGTTCTAAGTGTAACTACCCACTTAGGGAAGATATACTTATCCATAGGTATAAATTCCATACAACAAATTGGTGACCATACTAGGGATCGAACCCAAAATCTTTGGTTTCGCAGACTTCCAAGGGAAGGATAACTTTCTAAGGAGATTCATTCCAAACTATGCCGAAATGGCTAAAGGATTCACTCCTCTTTTGAAAAAGGGAATTCCCTTCCATTGGGACTAGGTTGCGCAAGCTTCCTTTGATGCTCTCAAAGATACCCTAATCTGAGCATCACTAATGTATTCCCCTGATTATCAGAACGACTATTTCCTATATCTCGCTACTGAAACCATTATTATGGTTTTAGTCCAAGAAGAAGATGGGATTGAACATCCAATCTATTATTTGATTCGTAATCTCAATGATACGGAAGTTAAGTATTCTTACATTAAGAATCTATCTTTGGCTACCATTCAAGCTGTACAAAGATTTCGCCATTATATACTGCTCCAAAAGGCCACTGCCATTTCTGATTGCAACCCTATGACATACATCTTGTCACGTCAATTGTTGGGGGGGGGGGGGAATATTCAAAATTGATCGTCATTTTGTAGGAATTTGATTTGGAATTCATCAAATCCAAGTCAAAGAGATCTCTAGTTTTTGTGGAACTTCTTTGCAACCTTCCCTTTACTGCCATCGACTCAACAATAGAACCATCAATTCTGGATGAGTCTCTATTTTTGATCTCATCATCTGACCCTTGGTATCGAGATATGTTGATCTATCTCCAAACCCAAACTTTCTAGCCCGATACCTCTCGCTCGCAACAACGACATATTCGATATCAAGATAAAGATTATCTAATCATTGGCAACATCCTTTACCATCACGGTATCAATACGATTTTACGGTGGTGCCTCACACATGAGGAAGCCAAGAAAGTTCTAAATGATTTCCACTCGGGTGCTTGTGGTGGACATTTATCTGGTTATGCTACCACACACAAGATGCTTTGTGTTGGTTACTTCTAGCCAACCATATTTAGCGACTTCATTATTGATGTCAGAAGTTGTCATGCATGCCAGATCTTTTACGGTAAAACTCAATTACCACCTACCCCTCTACATCTTGTCGTTCTTGTTGGACCATTTGCAAAATGGGGCACTGATTTCATGACATGTAACCCTCCCTCGTCTGGGGGGCAGCGGTATATTATTGTTGTCATTGACTATTTTACAAAATGGGTTGAGGCGATGCCTACATTAAACAACAGTGCTGAGACACCTGCACTTTTTTTCTTCAACCATGTGGTTGCATGGTTTGGTGTACCACCAACCTTAGTTACAGATCATGGTTCACATTTTTGCAATCACATGATGACTAAATTAACTGCCAAGTTAGGACTTTCACATGATAGTTCTACTATTTATTATCCACATGCTAATGGACAAGTTGAAGCCATCAAAGAAATCCTTAAGCAAATGCTTCAATGAACGATAGGAGGTTGCAAATAAAACTAGCATTTGATCTTGTACTCAACTTTGCGTGCTTATTGAATGTTGGTAAGAAACATAACTGGATTCACACATTTCCAACTGGTGTATGGTCTAGAGGCAATCTTGCCAATACAATGTGAAATTTCATCACTAAAACTTGCAATTGACTTGTTACCTAACACTTCTGATGAGGTAGCACGTTTCTTAGAACTCATCCATCTAGATGAAACACGTAGTGAAACTGCATTAGACAACGAAGCACATAAGAAACAAATTAAGGCGCAATATGACCACAATGTCAAGCCTCGCATATTCTCAGAAGGCGACCTGGTATTTCTTTATGATCAGGAAGTTGATACTTTAGGAGCAAGAAAATTTGAACCACTATGGATGGGCCCCTATATTGTCAAGCATGTTTGGCAAAAGGTGCTTATGAGTTGTTTGATTATAATGGAATTCCATTGTCACAGCCCTGAAATGGGTTGTATCTTAAACATTACTATGCTTGATGGTGCATAGTAAAAACACTATATATATGCTTTGATTGTGTGTGTGTGTGTCACAGTGTGACTTTTAGATTTTTTATGTGGTTAGTTATCTGCTTTGCATTTGTTGCAGATGTCGGAATCTTTGGAACCATTTGTTGGTTATGCTGATGGTGCTAGTTGTAGTACGCAGAACCTACCTTCTGCAGCATGGGTCATATTTGCTCCAAGTGGTGAGTTAGTGAGTTTTCAAGGGATTTGTATCGATCATTCTACGAAAAATATCATTGACTATAGCGCATTGATCGAACTCCTCTCTGATGCCATTTCACTTGGCATTCGGCGAATCATCATTAGGCTAGACTCACAACTTGTCGTGCTACAACTTACGAATGTTTATACGTCCAAAATCCAATTATTTATCGTATGTTCCTTAGAGTTCGTCTCTTGGAAAGACATTTTGAGTACATTAAATATCAACACATTTCCATAAACATTAACACATTAACTGATTCTTTAGCAAACTATGTGTTAAACAAACATTTACGACATATGTAAAAAGTAAATTTTAAATTCACATCAACAGTTGAATAGGATTACACATAACCATATAAAAACACTAAAAGTAAAATAGATAGATGATCAAAGTTTTTACAAAAATTTGTGTACAAGACATGTTGGTCATCTGACCTCAAAACCTAAAATGCATACAGTAAATCATCCTAAGTAGATCTAATGATGCTCATGATAACAGGTCACTAGCTGAGCTATCATGCGCAATAGCCTCATCCAACGGCTAGGTACACCAATAGTATGGTGATGCAGTCTCATCGGTAATTCCTTGATCTAAACATATGGTATACCGAGGGTTAACCCCTCTATATGATCCTGCAACTCCGCCAGTGTCTCGGTCAGATCCAAATCCTGGAGAAATGCTCTTCCAAAATTTCTTTTCACTAGTTCACCCACCTCCTATTGATGACCCATTGGTCGAATAGTGCCAACATCTATATACATGAGAAAATTTTTAGTTTAGTCTTGGAAACATTGAAAAACACAAAAACATGTAAAAACTCAAAAAATAAAAAACACATGGTCAAAACAATTTACCTATATCACCCCATTGAGCACCCACTGGTAATCTCAAATCTGGATCTCCACGAAAATCCATCCCTGCATATGGATGCTCCTCGATGACAATATGTTGTCGATGGAGCCAATTAAAGAATGCAGTAGAAAATGAGATTGATGACTGAGCAGCATGTCTAGCCATTAACTTGACCCATATTTGCATCTGTGGATATCTAGGACTAGTTAACCGCAGTGACACATGTTGAGGTTGCATCAATGGAATTCTCTCCAAAGTAAAAGAAATCAAGATCGAACCATAGCTAAAAAATTTCATCTTACCTCTCTTTACTTTATTCAGCCACTCTTTCATCAAGGAGAGTATTACCTCACACCAGTTGAATATAGTTGGCTCAAGACACTCGAGCGCATACTGCATGTATGATCTATTCGCCAGATGAAGTGTCACACTATCCTCCAACTTTGCGATAGTAAAGAGGATTGTTCACAATGGAAAATCATGAACATCCCTGATGTTTATCTTCCCATCTTTGCTAGGCTATGTACCTAGCTGACAGAATTGTCGAATATAGTCCCTCACTCATTCACCCCCACGGGCAGATCCTGAAAGAGAAATGCGGGCACCACATCTCGACATTCCTCTAAGAAAGTAAATATCATTGATCAATATAGGGAGCACTTTGTCCCCTATGTGAAAAACCTGTTCCACTAGATCCCATGAATGAATCAAGAACAATAATAGTTCTAACTATTGCCTCATCCTGGATAACCTGAAATATTTGAGTAACCCACAATCTCTGAGGGCCTCAATAGCAGGGAAAATTTTAAGAACCCCCCCTAAATTTATAAATATAATAAATGGGCGAATCTCCATGGTATATAGGAAAAATGGAAGGCGATTTTATCAATAATATAATATGTATATATAATTTTTTGGCGAATCTCTCACCAGGCATGGCGAATATTTTACTCAATTATAAAATCTTGTAAGATCTTGGCGAGTCTTTCACTAAATAATAAAACTTTGTAAAGTCCTAGTGAATCTTAGCATAGGCTACATGCTGGTTTAATTCCCCCATTTAAATAGGCTCAATTATAAAATCTTGTAAGATCTTGGCGAGTCTTTCACTAAATAATAAAACTTTGTAAAGTCCTAGTGAATCTTAGCATAGGCTACATGCTGGTTTAATTCCCCCATTTAAATAGGCTACATTCCAGGTCAATACCATGGGTCAATACCATGTGCCATTTTGGTGAATACCATGGGTCAATACCATGTGCCATTTTTATTTTTATTAATTCTAATATTAGGGTTAATAATGGTTTTTTGCATGGTATTAATAACAATCTAGTCCATGGTATTTGTCCCATAGTATTTTGAACATAGGTTTCACCTAAATATAACCCATTTTTTGAGTGTTCGTAAATATAAGGTGACTTATGGAGTAAATATAAAAAAATGTTTTATTTGTTTACCATACCTATCGTTTATTTATATTTTTATTAATTTACCATACCTTTTTTACAAATATGGTATTTGGCCCATAGGATTCACTTAAATAAAACCTCTTTCTTGAGCCTTCATAAATAGAATGAGGGTTATGGACTAAATATAAAAAGAGGTTTTACGATACGTCTAGTTTATTTATATTTTTATTTATTTACCATACCTTTTGAGTAAGTATAAAAAGACGTTTTATTTATTTACCATACCTCCACTTTACTTATATTTTTATTTTTTTACACCCTTACATGTATATAAGGTGACTTATGGAGTAAATATAAAAAATGTTTTATTTATTTACCATACCTCTCATTTATTTATATTTTTATTAATTTACCATACCTCTTTTATAAATATGGTATTTGGCCCATAGGATTCACTTAAATAAAACCTATTCTTGAAAATGGGCGAATGGATTCACTTAAATAAAACCTATTCTTGAAAATGAGCGAATGGAAGGTTGTAAGTCCTAATTTCAAGGGCTAAATTTACCTTTTTTACCCTCTCCCTTAAAATAAGGTGGGCTATTTTAGGTGATTTGTAAAAATGTACTATGATACAAAATATTCGCCCACTAAAAATTTAAAACCCCTTAATTTCGCCACAGGGCGAACTTTCGCCCCTAAAATTATCCTTGCTCAATAGTACCAGGATCATTTAGGGCAACCATATCTTGTTCTCCATGTTCTCTTTCACACCATGTGATAGCCATTCTAATCCAATCAAAGTTTGAAATTGCACCATAGGATTAGTTAGGATCCATTTCATGCAAAAAAACTAAAGAGATTTTCGGTAAGGATGATGAAACAAATTTTAAACTACACCTAGTGCACCCCTGGTCTTGAGACAGTGCGCTGCAGAGCAGTTCCCCTTCTGCTTGACTACACTGTAGCGCATTTTTCGATGCATTAGGGTGCGTTGATCCCAAGGCATGGCATATTTTACCTAGGGACCCCAAAATCTTAAAAAATTTGCCTGAAATTGAAAAAAAAATGACCTTAAATGAAAGAGAAGAGGTAGATCTCCTACCTGGTCTTGATGAAACGAAGAATGATCCACAGAAGCTCCTGTGATCAGCTGCTGAAGTTTGACGTAAAAACTAGTTCAGAGCACAAAACTGAATGGTAAATGTCAAATGGTAAAAATGACTTGGTAAATTCTTGTTTTATGGTTATTTCATGTTCATTAAATGAATAAACTATAGTTTTAACCTATTTTTAACAATGAAACAGGTATGCTTAATCCGTTTGGTGGTTCTTTGAGCAGGTGTACAGCTCACATAATGAATTTGATGTGCATGATCATAGATTGTACTTTTGACCACAAAGCATACTTTTATCTCTTTTTCAAGCTTTTTTAAACATCGAAAAAGAAACCCCCTGGATTCCTCTTTAAGCTCTTTTCAGACTCTCGAAATATGAAAATATTGTCGAGTGCTTGTCCTTTTCAGCTCGTAAATGGATTGGAAACGACATCTACTCAGTATATGTTTAACCCTTTTCTAGGCTGAGATAGATTACTTACGAAAAAGGAATATGTTGATTGAACATGGTCAATATGTTCTCTCTTGTATTATTTTACGCTTTTTCGGACTTGAGAGACAAATTCATGAAAAACAACTAGTGGAGTTTTCTTTTTGTCCCTTTTCAAACTCTCTAAACATGAAAAGGACCAAGTTCTCATTGTCGTTAAACTCGTTAAAGCATCAAATAGCAACAAACTTGTCCATCATGACAAGACTGAGTTTCACCTTCACTAGACTCGTTAAAACATCACATAGTGATGGATTCACCCAAAGGGTGGAAGTATACATCAAGCATATGTTATCCTCCTCAAGCTTGTTAAAAAAAATAAAGAGGTACTGGTCAGCAATGACTGGGGAAAATGGGAAAAAGGATAAATCACTTTATGGTAGCAACTCACTCTTGAACATGACACTTCCACTTCATCGCTGTGACTATTTGGGTTAGGTTATCTTCTTGATGTTTATCATACCTATGGGTTATCACACCATCGATCAATTTGGTTTTGGGTCAATGTTGCCAATTCATTCAGTGTCACCGACATGTTCAAGAGAAGTCACTCAATAAACTTCATCCTTTGCAATACCCATAAACCTTCATTTTCATGACCACCATTCCTGAACATTGTGTCGTCAGTCACATTCTGTCTTCAAAATAATTACATTCATTTCGTGTCGTTGATGGGGGATACATCAAGGCCCTCCTGTGACGAGGCACTTCTTGTCGACATCAGCACATTATATAGGAAGTTGACTTAGAAACACCCTTCCATTACCTTGAGGCTTGCATACATCAATGGAAAATTTCTCGCTTCCGGTGACAAGTTGACATAATAGGCCTTCGATCGAAAGAATTTGTATGATGTTCGACATCAAAACATCTATTCACACCATGCAGAATGTATCGTAGTACCTTGAGAATCATTATCATTATCAGTGATTTCTCTTGCATTTGTTAATAGCTTATATCATTGGCTAATAATTAGATGGTATCTTCCCATGGTCGACTTCAGATCACATTTTCACATGGCTAGACTCGTACTTGAGCGAATGATTAGATGATATAGAAGACCCTGGATCTAGTTTCATCCATCCAGGCTGTGATTTTAGGAGAGTACTAAATCATCTGCACGATGGCTTTACACAGATGGTCATATTATAATGGGTCTATATTTGTAGACGACTATATGATTTATGTACATGTAATGAAAAGTTTATATGCTGAGTATGGGTATGCCTTCCCTCAGCAATTCATGAAAAATTCAAAGATATCATGATATTATGTATTGTAATTGATGTAGGTCACTATATGCTTCAAATCCTCCTCATCACATCATGAAGCATATCACTCGACATTATCATTTTCAACTTCATGATTTAGGGGGCAGATGTTATAGGTCTATTTGGGCACATCATTCCCAATGATTAGATCAATGCAAATAGGGCTCATCAAACCCTAATTCAGTTGCTACGTGTGTTATAGACATTTTTGTGCCTTACAGCTTTGAGCATGAAATGTCCATAATCCAAGGGATCCAAAGTCCCTAAAGATGTTGTTACAGCTCCTAAAGGAACAAGGTCAACCAATGACAGCTTCTCCCAGGAGTTCTCCACCAAAAACCACTCAGAACTAGTCAAATCAGGATCAATTCAGAAGCTCCACTAGCTGCCTGCGTTGCAAAGCACCCAAATACACTAGCTAGGTGCGTTGCAACACACTTGAATGCACTACCCAGGTGCGTTGAGCGGGAAATGACAAGTGGCAGAGTCATTCAACGAGGTGGAAAGACCATGGAAGCTTCCAGAATCTTCTCCAATGACACTTGCCTCACTGAATTCGACCAAGTGATGAGTAAGAGGCTCTCAGTCTCCAAGTGGAAGAAAGAACTGACAGAGAGAAGCCACAAGTCAAAACATAAGCTGACTCATCCTCTCTGCTTACATCTATATATGGATCCCTCATCCCAGAGATCCAGGGCTGGAATTTTGTACTTTGCAGAGAATTGCTGTTGGTTTGAGATTGAGATTAGTACATTGGGTGATTTATGCTTTGTTGGAGGAGAGGAAGGGATTCCTTTGCTGGGAGGTAGATGCTGGATCGGGACTCACTTGGTTGTATCTCCTCTTGGACTTTCTTATCATATCAATAAAATATTTGAGTTTCTCCTACATGCTGTGTATCAATGATGTTTTGTTATATTTGCATGTTTAGCTTAATCTGATCCTAAGCTTTTTATGAATGTATATCTATATCTTCGTGTAGTTTCTCTCTCTTGTGATCTTGCAGGAATTCGGTGAAGCTAGGCCGTAAGGGAGCAGGGAGCTGGGATCCATTGAAGAGAGGAGCGATGGGATCAACAAACTAGTGAAAGACACAGGTTAGTTACATCCTTCCTCTTCATTTACATTTCATAAAGAAGAATACTCAAGTAGTTTTCCTTGTTTGTTGCTAAGGCACTATCACACCTTAGAGTGGGATAGGGGCGTTCTGAATAGATACTTTTCCCAACAACAAATTGGCGACTCCACTGAGGATCGTATCTAGTTAGTTTATTTGTGTTTCTACTGTTGTTCTTCTCATAAACTCAGGAGTGCTGAATCGAACTGCATTTGCCATTTACAAATGCAAAGTATAGATCTGCTACTCTAGTCCATTCACTGGGCCTGTTTATGACCTGAACAACTAATCCACAAATGCTCTAACTGCCCTTTGTGATAGCTCTTAGTCCTCCTTTAAATCATCCTTCTAATTGTACCTTATTGATAGCTTTTATCCGGCCAAAAACCTTAGATCAAACTGCAAACCGTGACCCAGAACCCGGAGACAATTCTCGTTTCTACTTCAGTGCAGGCTCTATGAAGAGACTCTGCATTTCAACGCAGGTCCCGAGAGGGCTACGTGCGCTGCAATTCAGTTTCTCTGTGCAACAGGTGCGTTGATCAGCCTTTGCCCTGTGCAGCTGTGGTTCTTTGCTTCATTTTGTTCAGTTTTATCTCTGATTTTTGCAACCTGTTATCAGTGTGTGTACCTATATGAAAACCCCTTTTCTTTGCCTCAATTCTGCCTCAGTTGTATAAAAGAAACTGTATTTGTTTTTGTGTATTTGTTACATCAGTTGCAGTTTCCCATTACAAAAGTAAACTAGTCATACTGTCACCCTTAGATCTAGACCTGTCGTAAGTGTCGTTTTGATCTTAGGAGTAAGTTTGTTTGCTGTTGACAGTTGATTGCGCTTTTACTTTTGTCTTTTGGTTTGAATTTGTGAATTTCTAGTATCGAAACAAGTGTTTACTTCAAAATCATAAAGTGTTGTAATCGTCTTTTGATTTCAAAAAGAAGCTTGTTTGTATTTTCACTTGAAATCGAATTCAAATTTGTACAACAACTTTCTTTTTAGGCATCAATATTAAGAAAGTGAAAACAAATACATGCATTTGTGCATTTACATATTGATCGTTTGTATGGTTTGATTTAGGAAAAAGTGCATTTACAGTGTGCTCTTTGCTCTTTGAGAAAAGATTGTGTCTTTATTTTCCCCTTGTAGCTAGGATTTTCATTGTTGAAAAGAGATAAAAGCTTGCTTATCATCTTTAGATTGCATTTAGGAATTGTATCTACATATCGTGGTGATCCAAAAAGGCAAACTTATAAGAAAGATCAACCTAAAATAAATTGAATGAACTTAACAACGCATTGGAACTTAACGCACAACATAGAGGTCTAGGCTAGAGACGTGTTCCGGCGTCGTAAAACCTGGTGACTGTCGGTCTCACTGATGGTTGGGTGATTCCTCCTGAGAGACGATAAGTGCCAGTACAGATTGTGCTCCCAAGTACCGTCGAGTATATATTGGGAGACCCCTATAGGCATAAAACCTTTATCCATAGGAAGCCGTGTCGGCCGCCCTACTGATCGCAATGCAATGAACACAACATTCGGGAAGATTGACCGCCTGTACCTTAAAAAGTATTCTGCGGTTTTGCGATTGGTTTGGCACACCCTCTACCTAGAACTCCAGAGCAGTCCCTTTCGTTCCTTTTCAGACTCCTTAACGGAAAAGGTCCATCTGAGCACTTGTCACTTCAGGCTCATTAAAAATCGAAGGAGACTAGAGTCATCTTTTCTTTTTCTCGACTCTTTAAAATTGAAAAAGCAAGTTGTGTCCAAGCGTCGTTAAAATTTATTTTAAACGGAATATTCATACCCTTTTTCCTGCATTGATCTTTAGGTTGAGAAAATGGAGCCTACCAACCAAGGAATTCCCCTTGGTGGAAATCCTAGTCCCTTCTCCTCTTGGGGAGATGTTGGTGCGCCCCATATGGCCACATTGTCGCTTCCAGGACTGACAATTGGCTTGCCAGTCTGGCTCTTCTCAACCAATGTCGTTCAGAACACCACTATTCCTGAACAGTCGAATCAGCAGTTAGACCAGTCCAGAGTTACCCACCAACCTTCCACTTCCTCTAATTCTTCCTCTCCTCCTTCCTCTTCACTTGATGGGGCTGGCAAAGCCAAAAGTCAAGTTCCTAAGGAGAAGAAGGAAAAGAAGAAGAAAGAGAAGAAGAAGAAGGAGCCAAAAGCGACTGGGGGCAAACGAGTGTCGTCTAACGAAGATCCACACACTGCACTGACCAGGCCTAAATCGCCATGTGTCATTTGCAAGGGAGACCACTTTCACAGAGATTGTCCCTGCATCCCTCGGATACTAAGGGATTGGTCTCCGCGTTTGCACAATCCGGTGGCGTCAATCTCTGGTAGCCATGTTGAAAGCACACCGTCAACTAGCGAAAGTGAAGTCCCAGGGCAAAAAGGGAGAGCTAGATCTCCCTGTAGACTGTGCGAAGGCAACCACGCCATCCACCGTTGTCCCTTCTTAGACGAAGCTAAAAGAGTTTTCGATGATCGTCCAGTTTCACCGTTACGACTTCCTCCTGGATATAAAAAACTCTTGCCGAGTCCTTCGTTAGTTGAGAATCCAGCTAGCCCGCTCAAGTGGTCAGCTGAAGCGCCTGTCATTGGAGATGAACCGGCTAAATCCATACCCGACGAAAGTCAAAAGGTCGAGGCGGTAGTTGACCCGGTCTTGCCTTCAGAGGATTTATCTTCGAATGACACAGTCACTTAAGAGAACAAGGATAACACCGTCCAAATTCTCTTCATCAACACAGACTCCGATGAACACGGGGGCAACCTACCCATTCCTTTATCGCAGGAAGGAATTTCGTCAGAGCCGTACCCGGCTGTCTACTCGGTCCCACCACCAAGCAACCTAGTCGTATCCTTCGACTGGAACCAACTAGGCAGACCCCGTTTGCCAGCAAGCATACCATTCCGAATTATCGTCCAAATATACAGAATGGTCATGGCTGGCACCATCATTGATGAGGGGGCATCTGTGAGTATCCTTTCCTCTATTGCTTGGAAAGTGCTTGGTTCGCCATCGCTTTTTCCTAAGATGAGAAATCTGACAGGCTTTGATAAAGGAACCAGTCGACCTTTAGGGATCCTCCCCAATGTGCCCATAACATTGAAAGGGAAGACCGTTCAAATGAACGTGATGGTCGTTCAAGGACCCTTGGATTATAACCTACTCCTTGGACGAGACTATATATATTGCATGGGAGCCATAGTCTCCTCACTCTTTAGAGTAATGTGTTTTCCGCACGAAGGAAGAGTGGTCAAGCTTGTGGACCAACTTTCATTTCCCGGATCACGCATCGTAAATAGTCATATACCATCCCTAAATGGTCTCTTCACGCAAGAAATGTCTCAACCCACAGTCCGTCCTCCCGATGAGCGCGAGTAATTCGGAAGGATATGACAGGAACCCAGGGGGCATGCATCCTGGTCTGCTTCGGCAAGAAAACTTCGGGTATAAGGTAGGTTTCTATGGAAGAATATGACTAGTCTGTACCCCGTCCGTGATTGAGATAGGGGTTATTCTAGAATAAGATTCTTTTGTCAAAGTTATGTGAGTTGGCGGGCACCGTCGCTCACCTTTGTTTATCTCGGTAGACATCGCCGAAGAAGTGTTTTGTTTGCTGTGCGAACAGAACAATCTTTGGGTAACCTGTAAGAGGTAGTACCCTTCCTGATAAAACGAATGTTTTGTCAGCTCGAATAAAGGGTGACCCTTCCTGATAAAACGAATGTTTTGTCAGCTCGAATAGAGGGAGACCTCGAAACTCTGTTTTATACCTGGGGGCATGCAAACCTTTCGGAGTACAAGAAAAGAGCGATTATTTATCTGTTTTTTGGATTAGTCATTTCCTAACTTGCATAAAGAAAGGATGTGGGGAAAAAATCTGAAAGTTGCCGTTTTATATGAGACTTTCTTATCATATGACTGGATATTCGAGCAGTTTTAGCACATAGTTCATGCTCGTTAGAAAATAAACATAAGATCGAGCAAGTGTTTCAATCCGCGTTTAAGCTCATTAAAAAATGAACTATCCTCCGGTAAATAACCACCGTGAATGTAACATTATCAGCCATTAAAGCCTTGGTCGTGTTTGCACCGTCACCTCCACTTTTCCATTGGCCGATCATTCACCTCCATTTGATTGTTTACCCATTTTGAGGAACAACTGCGAAGAGTGATTTCACTAGCCATCCTTGTGACACTGCCATGATTGGAAAATTCCAACCCTTACCTGGAATCAGCTGCTACCCATTTTATCACTCGTTCCTCAAAAGACGAGTCTTATTTAAGCTCTTTTCATTTGACTCGTAAAATATGAAAAGATTGCCGAGTTTTGGCCTTCCAGCTCGTTAAAGCAACCGGAAGAGCTATCCCTCCTCTAGATTTTAATCTTTTTGGACCTGAGGGATTATTGCACAAAAAGATCGAGCGCTTGTTTTGTTCGGCTCGTTAAAACTATCGAAAATTCATCCCTTCTGTATTGTTTTATACTTTTTCGGACTTAAGGGATTAGATGACGAAAAAGGACTTCTGGAGTTAACTTTACGTACCTTTTCAGACTCTCTAAAAATGAAAAGGAACGAGTTATCTTTGTCGTTAGACTCATTAAAAACATTAATAGCGACAAACTTGTCTTTAGACGAGAACGAGTTTCACTATCGCTAGGCTCGTTAAAACATAGCGATGGGTTTGCCCGAAGGGCAAATTATAGAACAAGCATATGTTATACTCCTCAAGCTTGACAAAAATAAAGAGGTACTGGTCAGCAATGACTGGGGAAAAATTGGGAAGAAACTCAAAGAACCTTTATTGGTAGCAAGTCGCTCTTGAACATGACACTTCCACTCCGTGCCTGAGTCGGGTTGGGTTGTTTCATTCATTGGTCACATCACCATGGTCTCGCCATACCATCCACCCTTGGGGTAAATGCTACCAATCCATCATATAAGTGTCGCCGATATGTTCAAGAGAAGTCATCCAGAGAAGTCACCCGTGTCCCATCCACTACCATACATTATACTTCATTCTTTCATGACCGCCACCCTGAACCATATATCATCAGATCGTTTTCACCTCCATCAAAGTCATTTACTCCGTTCCGTGTCATTGATGTGGGATACATCAAGGCCCTCCTTTGACGGATCGCTTCTTGTCGACATCAGCTCATTATCCAAGAAGTTGATCTAGGAACACCCCCTTCAGTACTTTGAAGCTTGCATGCCTCAATGGCAAGTTTCTCACTTCCGGCGACAGGTATACATCAATGACCTTCGACCGAAAGATTTTGCGTGGTGTTCGACGCCAAGTCCTTTATTCACACCATGTGAATTGTACTGCAGTACCTTGAGGGTCATCATCATTATCGATGATGCCTCTCGCGCTTGTTAACAGTTTACATCATTGACTGGTAATCAAGCGATGTCTTTCCATGTTCGACTTCAAAACATTTATCACATGGATCGACTTGTACTTAGAGTGAAGATCGGACGAGATTGAAGACCCCAGATCTAGTTTCATTCATCCGGGCTGCGATATATATTCAGGAAAAATAAAGACATTGACATGTATGGCATTGCAGAACAGATAATCATCCTACCAAAAGAATGATGATTTCATCAGAATCATCAGTCTACCATCAGACGATTGTCTGTCCTATGTACATAAAAATGAATTTATAAAGCTGAGCATGGGAATGCCCGCCTCAGCTAGATCATGCAAACAGTATGAAAAATAATGTATTGTATTGTATCTTATTACAGGTCTCCTCCCAGCATTGAATGAACTTCAGATCCTCCTAATAAAGCATTTCACCCGATAAACGGCCTCATACTTTAGGGGGCAATTGTTATAGACATTTTTGTGCCTTACAGCTTTGAGCATGAAATGCCCATAATCCAAGGGATCCAAAGTCCCTAAAGATGTTGTTACAGCTCCTAAAGGAACAAGGTCAACCAATGACAGCTTCTCCCAGAAGTTCTCCACCAAAAACCACTCAGAACTAGTCAAATTAGGATCAATTCAGAAGCTCCACTAGTTGCCTGCGCTGCAAAGCACCCAAATACACTGGCTAGGTGCGTTGCAACGCACTTGAATGCACTACCCAGGTGCGTTGAGCGGGAAATGACAAGTGCCAGAGTCATTCAACGAGGTGGAAAGACCATGGAAGCTTCCAGAATCTTCTCCAATGACACTTGCCTCACTAAATTCGACCAAGTGATGAGTAAGAGGCTCTCAGTCTCCAAGTGGCAGCAATAACTGATAGAGAGAAGCCACAAGTCAAAACATAAGCTGACTCATCCTCTTTGCTTACATCTATATATGGATCCCTCATCCCAGAGATCCAGGGGCTGGAATTTTGTACTTTGCAGAGAATTGCTGTTGGTTTGAGATTGATATTAGTACATTGGGTGATTTATGCTTTGTTGGAGGAGAGGAAGGGATTCCTTTGCTAGGAGGTAGATGCTGGATCGGGACTCACTTGGTTGTATCTCCTCTTGGACTTTCTTATCATATCAATAAAATTATTTGAGTTTCTCCTACATGCTGTGTATCAATGATGTTTTGTTATATTTGCATGTTTAGCTTAATCTGATCCTGAGCTTTTTATGAATGTATATCTATATCTTCGTGTAGTTTCTCTCTCTTGTGATCTTGCAGGAATTTGGTGAAGCTAGGCCGGTAAGGGAGCAGGGAGCTGGAAGCCATTGAAGCGAGGAGCGATGGGATCAACAAACTAGCGAAAGACACAGGTTAGTTACATCCTTCCTCTTCATTTACATTTCATAAAGAATAATACTCAAGTAGCTTTCCTTGTTTGTTGCTAAGGCACTATCACACCTTAGAGTGGGATAGGGCTGTTCTGAATAGATACTTTTACCAACAACAACGTGCCCTAGACAAGTCATCATATTGAATGTTTTCATCCATGAAAGTTTCCTAGCCTGAAACCCTGCTGAAATGCCTCTTTGGGACACCAACGTGGCCTTGGTCAGGGGCAACTGCTCTACATAGCAGGTACACCCATTCAAAATTGTGCTGTAGTGAACTTAAGCCCACTTTAACCTATGCTGTGTGAGGATGAGAGAAATTGACATAGGATTCTGGGAATATTCCTTGATTCTAGAGCATTCTGGAAGGATGGCCAGCTCTTATCTCATTCTATGAGCTCATTTTTGGATAGTCTATGGATCAATTAAGCCTCTATCCTCTCATCCATTTCTCCATGGAAACTAACTATCCAATTACGAAAAACCATTCAACGCCCAATTTATGACAAAACCACTTGCATTTCCCTATAAACTGACCACTCATCATAGTGATCAGGAGGCTAGAACTTGGATATTATAGAGAAATATTGTTGGTTTAAGACTTGAAATCATTGTCAAGTAATGTTATGTTGTTGGATTGATGTGCTATTGGTGTGATGAGGGTTTGGACTAAGCTGGATGAGTGACATGGGATCGAGCCACATCGGGTGTAAATTTTCCTTCTATCAATCAATAAAGTCGTTTGCTCCTTTTCCCATATTCTTGTCTATATCTATGATGAATTTATGTTCAAATGTTTTTGATTCCATTTGTTTATAGTAGATATATCATATGCTTTGATTGTTGTCATCTTCTGTTTATGCTGGCAGGTACCAATCGAGATAATTCAGTTTGAGTGGGAGCGACGAGAGAAATTCAAAGGAGATCAAAGGAAGCGAAGGATCACAAGTAGATTCCTTCATCTTATCTGTCTATTGTAGGAAAAGGTTAAACATATTTACTTCTTTTTTTCTAAGTGTAACTACCCACATACAGAAGATATACTTATCCGTAGGTATAAATTCCATATAACAATGACTCCATTTGTCAAGCCAGAGTCCTTGAGCCCCCATGAAATATGGCTCACTCCAGAAGATCAGATCCCGATTTGAATTATTTTCAAAGAATAAAGTGAAAAACCGTTTCCCACAGAAGGAGGAGGTAATATCACCTTGGATTAATGGTTGCCAGTTTTTTGGATCCATACATGGACATATCGAGGAGATGGTTGTAGGCCCATGAACTGATCCACCATCCACCTCTCTAATAGATAGAGGGAACATGATCTAGCCTGAGAAGTGGAAACTTCAACCTTTGGGATCTCATCAAGTTTCTTGACGAATTTGGATCGAGGGGAGGATTTCTGGAACTTAGTCCCATTGGTTATCAGAGCATTGAATTTTCCGATTTCCTAGGCCAATGGATATTTAGAGGTTGGACTAGTCATGGATGACTCCCTGGTCAAAAACAAAATTCAAGCTTGAGTAGTCTAAGGCTTGGAAATGACCATTGAAGACACCAACCAATAGAAAGGGACAAGCCCTAAGCAGACGGAATATCCAATCACAAAAATGGACTTGGAATCGTCGAGATTGTAGGGGATAAGATTCGATTCGATGAAGAGAGGATGCCAGGGAGCATAAGTGCTCAAGGCCACATGGCCATCAAGTAGAGCATCATGTAATATCTCTTTATAATTAATAAATATACAAGATAGAAATTACAACTTCAACCACTTGAGTTGTAGTATGCCTTCTCATTATAAATAAATAAGTATATATATAATATATATATATATATATATATATATATATATATATATATATATATATATATAATATTATTCATAACAATTGATGGGTCAATAATGATTTAGGTATGTCCCATGGTGAATTTTTATTTTTATAGTTTGTATGTTACTATGCGTAAAATATTAATACATTTTAGTTTTGTAGACATGTTTAAATGTTCTATATTTAATATTTTTTAGCCAATTATCATGGAAATTTTATTATGTAATTGTTAATGAAATGATAATTTCCCATTATTTAAATTGAATTTTTGAATAAATAAATCAATTCATTAGAGAAACACTTGAATTATGAAATTTCAACAACTAAAATCTATAATTCCAACAACATTCAAAATTTCTAATTAAATTTTAGATAAAATCATAAAAAGGAAACATAAAAAATATAAAGTAAACATTGATCATTTCAAAACTTTACAAAACAACAAAAGAAAAATACAAAGTAAAGACAAACAAAGTGTGAATCCTAAGATATTAGAATCCACTAAAATCATTCAAAAATTAAATTGAATTTGGTATTTCCTTAAAATACTTTATCATTATATCCTTTAATTGATAACTTAAGTATTTTCAATGAACTTGTTAAAATGAAGATATATAATGTGTTTATATTACATAAATTGCATGAAAGAGATGATATTATTATAAAGTATTAAGGTAATGGTTGCATAATTGAGTAGATTATATATCCTAACATATTGATATATTGTTTAATTGATATTCCACACTAGACTACAATCTTGTTTAATTGATATTCCACAATAGACTACAATCTTATCTTATAATAGGTCAGGGTTAGATATATGTGTATCCTTATTGATCTGGATTAGATAAGTAAATTGTTTGTCATCTATCTTGATATTTTAGAGTGGAAAAAGTGAGGAATCAACTCACAAGTTCATTTTTACCAACGGGACCTAGTTTGGAAAATTGGGGTATGAAACCTTCTAGGAGTGCTTTGAGGCATCAAACGATTCTTTTTGGGGGTAAACATTTTTCGCTTTAGTGCCACACCTTTATTTTCCTATTCTACACACATAGACCTTTCCAACAATGGAAGAATCACGTCAATCAGAATCCGTCTATGAAATTTATGTCACTCAGAAGTTGACCTTCTTATTTGAGATGATGCCACCTCACCCTCATAATTCATGATAAAGAGGCTAGCCATGTGATTATAATGAAGAAGACTACAGAAGATTATATATCATTCTTTTAACTCTAATTAAGAGTTGAGGTAGTCAAATCGAACCACTAGTATGATATCAGACTATGTTGTAACCGAGCCACTAGGAGGAAAAGGGGTTCCATTCTTTCAAGTGCATTTGTTCCATAGTTAAGCAAAAATAGTTGAGAATGGACAGGAGATAGAGCACATAAAGAGGATTTGTGCACTATAGTAGCCACAATCCACATGCCATACTTTTGTGTACTTGTATCCATATTTCTATTCAAGAAAAGAGAGCAAAGTGACCTCACATTCCAATTGGGATTTCCTATCGAAAGGGTTTCCTAGGTTATATGTTGTGTCAAATGTGTGAGAGAGATTTTATTTCACTATTCTCTATTTTATGCATAATTTTAATTCACATACATATACTATTAATAGTTTATTTACAAATCTATAATTCTAAAGAAAACGATAATAGTGTATATTTCCGATTTTTAAGTATAATTTTATCAAGCCTATTGTGATTGTTGATTTTCTAGGGCATTAAGCTAGAAATATTTTTTATTCATCATGATAACAAATTCCAATTATTATTTAGCATTAAATCCACATGACATTAATTCAAGAAATCATTAAGTTGTTATACATAAGAAAAAGATCAACCATTACACAAGAAAGAGAAGTAAAACATAACCATGAAACCATGAGACAAGAAACACAAAAATTAGGCCTGAGTCCACAACAAAACCCACAAGCAGAAAACCCAAAAAATTCTTTCCCTATGAGAGATAGATTTTCAAATTCATCAATACATTAGAAATATCCATAGAAATATAATAGTCAAACTAGTAACCAAGCACAAGAGAGATCCCAAGAAAAGTGTTCATCCTTCCTTCATTTTTAGCCTCCTCCTTCTGCTCCCAAATTTTCTAGATCAGAGATAATAAACTAACAATTGATGTGTGAAAATGAAGAGAGATGATCTCCTTTATATATATTTCATAGGTGGTTGAATCGGGCGCCTCTTAGGGGCCCAATCAACTTAAATAATAAAGAGGGTTGACTTAAATATTTAGGAGGGAAAATATAAATTTGAATTTTACAATTTCTTCACGTGATGGACGCACTGACCATGGCTACCATAATTTACACGACTCTCTCTTATCCAAGAAGGTATTTTCATACTCTCTCTTATGTCTCATCATAAGGAAAGTAGAAAACATCATAATTTCAACACTCGCTCTCGACAAGGGAGGCATACTTTCAACAGCACCATAGATTTCATCTTAGATGAACAATGATGTCTTGATCCATAACTAATGATGGAGGAGATCATTTTACTACAACCAAGTCCACGTCAATCACATTTGGCCTTGGTAAAGATCAGTCACACCCTACTGATCTCCACATCAAGCTCCATTGTTGGAAATAATACTGAGAGGGTGGGTGAATCAGTATTATCAGATCAATAAATTTTCATTTCCCAAATAGATTTATATACGCTACTTCTGTGTAGTGAATTAGTGTGTACACGCAACTATGATTATTGAAACCAACGTATACCTAGAGAACTTGTGATTTAGTTAATTTATCATGTTTTTATCTATAACCAGTGCATCAATAACATATTAAATAGTGCAGTAAAAACAAAATAAACCATCACACATAAGAAACACACATGAACACCAAGATTTAAGGTGGAAACCCAATGTGGGTGAAAACCACCTGCTGCTATTGTCTCTATCTTCTTTTAATAACAAGAAAATATGTTTAAAATACTCTACTGGTGCATACTCATACCAATACAAGGGCACCCACATGTAGAAGGCTACAACCTTCTCTTGTTTTCCAGCTTCTACTGGAAGGGAGCTACAACCCCTAGCTCTTGTACTAGCCAATGTGTTTACTAGTATGTAGGTGTCGGCCTATAGAAGGCTAAAACCTTCTCTCTTCCTCCAGGGACCACATTTCTTAAATTTTCAGACTAGATGCTCCTGGTACACAACAATACACATGAAGGCCTCATTTCATCAAATTTTCATACTCAACCCATAAGAACTTTCAAACTTCTTCAACCAATAATTAGTTAATCTGAACAATCAGATCATTATCAACAGAACACTTTGATGAACCCAGAAACCTGCATCATCATTTAGAACTAGATGCAACCTCAAAAATCATGCATCAGAATGTATATGCTGCTTTATTGAACCCAACCTGCGTGTATACGCTACTTCATTTAATCTAACATGCGTATACCTTCAAAAACTACTGAAACATAAAACTTCTTAATCAACTCTATACCAACTAGCAATATACTCAACATCTACTGTCAATTTACAAAGCCTTACACAGGAAGTAGCAGAGATAACCCTTCTCACTTATACAATCAATATATCAAACTCCTTATGCATTCAGTTTTACATTCAGATCTAAGAAGAATTCATTGACAGACAGTAGTAAAACAAGTACTGATCAAATAGATTAGTCATCTCTAAACAACATACTTTTCTTTTGCATACGCTACTTGGAAGAGTCAAACCGATGTGTATACGCAGCTTCACCAAAGGGAACCAACGTACAAATATGCTAATATTAACTCATAACTTCGCTGCTATTTCAGAATTCAAATAAACCCAGATCATGATATTCAAAGAATAAAATTGTTGTACATAATTAGATTTGGCCTAACCAATATTAGATCATTCAATGATAAGTCATTTCAGTTCTCATGATCCCGATCCAACATTGAATTCAAGGTGCACAAAAGATTTCAAATCAAATCATGAACATAGCCCTTGCAACATAAAATATACTTCAGATAGAAGTATTCCTTAGAAACCCTTTTCACTTGCACACCTTGGCCTTATAATCTTCTCCTCCTTATATAGTTTTAGGCCTTTCTCAATACCTCAGACCAAAACCACATAGGACCCGTGGTATTCTTGGGCAGGATCAAATAGTCGTTATTCTACTCAATATCATGGGCTAATACCATGCTATTGACCCTTGGTATTCTCTATTCTTGAAATTCCTTGATTTTCCAACCTGTACGTGCTTTTCCTCTTGCAGGAATGTGTGTATATGTATACGCGATTTTTGTTCTGTGGACCTGCGTGTATAAGTTGTTTTGACTAAGTGGACCTGTGTATACATCTTAAACTGCTTTGCACCATCCTTTACCTTCATCTTCTTCATTCTGATTAGTAGACTTTAGTTCCATATTCATGTTCTTCTGTACCAATGCCCTGTTACATCTGAATGGATCTGTTACACTGTGGGTTGCCTTTCATCAAAATTGAACTGACGTGTGAGTGAGTTTCAATCAAGGAAAACACTTATATCATAATGCCAACAATCTCCCCTTTTGGACTTGATGGAAACCATGCTAGTGTTGATTATTGCAAGCTGTAGAAACTGTTAGAGATAACAAGAAACACAAAAATACTCTCCCCCTTTGACATCAAGGGCAAAGGGTAGCCATGTTATTCTCCCCCTTTGATATACATTATGTTGTCCATGCTCCCCCTGAGTACATGCCGAGTCTGTAGAGATATGTTTCAAAATAATAACATGACTCTATAAATCAACTAAGTGAGTATGACCTCCCTATGACCAATGACTCATACATACATCAATCACCCAACCGAGTGGGGATACACCATATTTGACTCATCCACCCAACCAAGTGGGGATATACCAATTGTTTATACATGACATAAATAAAAAAATTATTACATCATCCATTCCATACAAGGTGGGGATACAAATTACATCATATGTCCAATAGGACTCATTGAAATATAGATCATGACAGAAGAATTCATATCACACCCTAGATCTTTACATGACTTATGCAATAAATGATATAAGTATCTGAAGCCATAGCTGAACTCAGCAACCATTATGCCAACAATGATTAATGTGTGTGAAGGCTAATGCTCCCCATGAACCTATGCTACCTGTGCATTGTCAACAATTCATTCATCAAGGCATATTTGTCAGTCAGATAAAAATCAATGAAAAAAGCATATTGTCAAACTGTAATCATAAATATCAGATAGAGCGCTCATATCATAGTCTAACCCACTATTTTTTTGTCAGAAAAAAATACATGCTCCTTATGCCACAGAAACCCGCGTGTATACGTGACTATACTTCATGAAACCCGCGTATAATAACCTTCCTCTGAAAATAGGATTTAACAGCAGGATGATGCAACAACTACTCCCAGCTTTTGTCAGAGATATTCAAATGTTTCTCTGGGAAGTGGTTTAGTGAATATATCAGCAACCTGTTCTTTGGAGGGAACATACTCCAATTTAACCTTTTGTTCAAGCACTTTTTCTCATAGAAAATGGTACTTAATGTGTATGTGCTTGGTCTTGGAGTGTAGAAATTTGTCTATAGATTATCTAGCTCTGATACCATGTAGAAATTCTGCAAATTCTCTATAATCTACCTCTGAGATCTCTGAAGAAAATCTGAATGTATATTAACTCGATAATGCAATATACCAAAGAAAACTACTATAATCTACTTCTACTATCAATTTTCTTTGCGGAAGCTTAAAGATTGAGCAAGATCAAGTTGAACACATATAACCAGAAGAAGAAGAATCAATGCACATGAAACAAAAAAAATACTCAAGGGAAAGCCTCAGCTAAAAACCCTACTATCTGTATTATCATACAAGGTGGAAATACATCGTAATTATACAAATCCTTAGCTCTCACAGTTAGCCAGCTCTCAGTACAATCCTCCTGGATGCTCACAGGTAATCAAATCTTCTCACAAGCCTTCCTCTCTACCCTCCAAGCTCTTATTTCCTTACACAGTTACCTCTGGTATGATCTCCTTCACCCTGTGTAACACTGCCTTCACACGCTGCTCTAACACATTGTCAGAACTGCGCAATCCTTAAGGAACCTTACCTTGACTGCATGAATGAGTTTCTTTTATAGGAAAACGCATGCAACTGATAGTACACTATCCTTGACATTTAGGTCAACTGGTTCTTTCTCAGAATAGACATGCATGAGCTTCTAATGAGGGAATCTTCAGTTATCCGGAGTACACTGGTTGAGTGCATGCATGCATCAACTGACTGATAACTCACAATTAGTTTCTCAAATAGTTTGGAACTAATTTAACTAGACTTAACTCAGTAAACTGAGCTAACTAATTACAACTGAAATATAACTCAATCTTATCTCCTTAATTAAGGGATAATATCCTTAATTTAAGGGATAACTATTGCATGACTTCAGAAAGACTTCTAACTTGAATTTCTCCAACTAATTAATCCATAATGAATTAATTAATTAATTCCAAGCAACTGGTGAGACTAAATTCAATTTTAATTCACAATTTTAATTCAAGGACAAATTAAAATTGGAATTTATGGATTCTATTTTTATCATTTCTTGTTGCTATTTTCAACACTCCCTCTCAACAAGAAAGGAATTCAACTTGATCCCGATCCTGAACATTTGGAATGTTCTGCATGCAACACTTCTCTCGAGTGTTGTAGCTCCATCAACTCTAGAAACAAAAAAAACATCCAACTTGAATCCGTATGATGCATCTGTGATCAAAGTCTCTGATTGCTATTACCTCTGTCAACTGAAAACTTTGCGCTTCAGCTGGCTCTTCCTTTCTGCACTATTGTCAATCCTTCTCTGCGCTCTTCAGTATCTAACTGCTCTAGCATCTGTCACTTTGATCTCTAACTGCATCAATCCCGATTCCCACTGATTCCTCCTGCTACTATATACTTTGGGCTCCCATAGCAAGGTATGATCCATGAGATAAAACCTCTCAATGGACCCTGCCCAAATTCAACCATCTTGGGACTATCACTTCATATCGCCCCACCTCACACCTGGAGGTATGGCTGCATGTGATCCCTCTACCAACTTGGATTGAAATTCCCCTCTATTGGAGGCCTCTGCATGACTGGATGCCTCCAATTGGTCTCCTCTCGACTTCTCCAATTGTGGCTCCTCGACAATTGTCTGAGACTTCTTCTAGGGCTGCATGTTGAGAGGTAATTTACTCTCCCTCTCAACCACCAAGTCTCTAACATTTTCCTTGCTCCTCAAGTCTTTGCATGCATATTGAACCTCAAGAACATATAGGTTCTTGACTCGTGAACCGATCTGTTTCATCTGTCTCATGGTGATGTGTCTAAGGAACACTTTTCCCTTACTAAAGACAACATCGTAGCCTTTGTCCTCCAACATCGCGACTGATACCATGTTCTTCTTCAGTCCAGGCACATACTTCACATCTTTCAAGGTGATAGGAAGTCCATGCTCCCTCTGAAAAGCAACCGTGCCCACTCCTGAAACACTATACCTTTCGTAGTCACCCATCTCTATGTGCATCTTGAGGTCTTTCTCCTCCAAGGCATAGAATAAACTTTTATCGTCGGTCATGTGGAATGAGGCTCCACTATCAAGATACCAAACACAACCCATCATCAATGACACCATACATGCGATGAGGGTAAAGTCCATTTGAAATTGAGAGGCTAATGCCTCACCTTCCAATCCTTTCGAGGATCCCTTCTTGGACTTCTTCGATGGGAAATTAGACGCATAATGTCCCATATCAATTTAAGTACGATATGAATTTGATTTTCACCTGCAACACCGAACTTCAAACTTCAAATTCTCTCTTTGTATACTATTCATAGCTCCGATAAACTAGTCTCTGATACCATGTATCCGATAAACCTGGCTCCAGTTCCATGTAGAAATTTCTCTATAGATGAGCTAGCTCTGATACCATGTAGAAATTCTGCAAATTCTCTACAAATCTACCTCTGAGATCTTTTTAGAAAATCTGACTGTAGATTAACTCGATAATGCAATATACCAAAGAAAAATACTATAATCTATTTTTACTATCAATTTGCTTTGTGGAAGCTTAAAGATTGAGCAAGATCGAGCTGAACACATATAACTAGAAGAAGAAGAAACAATGCACATGAAACACAGAAGATACTTAAGGGAAAGCCTCAGCTAAAAACCCCACTATCTGTATTATCACACAAGGTGGAAATACATCAGAATTATACAAAGCCTTAGCTCTCACAGGTAGCCAGCTCTCACTACAATCCTCCTGGATGCTCACAGGCAATCAAAGCTTCTCACAAGCCTTCCTCTCTGCTCTCCAAGCTCCTATTTCATTGTGAAATTACCTCTGGGATGATCTCCTTCACCCAATGTAACACTTCTCTCACACACTACTCTAACACACTTTTAGAACTACACAATCCTCAAGGAACCTTACCTTGACTGCATGAATGAGTTTCCTTTATAGGGAAACACATGCAACTAATATTACATTGTCCTTGACATTTAGCTCAACTTGGTCTTTCTCATAATAGACATGCATGAGTTTCTGATGAGGGAATCTTCCGTTATCTGGAGTACACTGGTTGAGTGCATGCATGCATCAACTGACTGATAACTCACAATTAGTTCCTCAAACAGTTTGGAACTAATTTAATTGGACTTAACTCAGTAAACTGAGCTAACTAATTACAACTCAAATATAACTCAATCTTATCTCCTTAATTAAGGGATAATCTCCTTAATTTAAGGTATAACTCTTGCATGACTTCAGAAAGACTTATAACTTGAATTTCTCCAACTAATTAATCCATAATGAATTAATAAATTAATTCCAAGCAACTGGTGAGACTAAATTCGATTTTAATTCACAATTTTAATTCAAGGACAAATTAAAATTGGAATTTCTTGATTCTTTTTTTACCATTTCTTGTTTCTATTTTCAATATGGAGTGCATGACAGGATTTTTCGAAATACTTATGGCACTTGTATTATCACATAGAATGGATATGGGTGGAGTACATGTGATTTGTATTTCTTGCAATGTTTTCATCATCCAAAGTAGTTGTGTGCAGCAAGATGCAACATCCACATATTCTTCTTCGGCTATAGATAAGGGAATCGAACTTTGTTTTTTGCTGAACCATGACACTAACTGAGAACCCATATAGAATGCACCTCCACTAGTGCTCTTTCGATCATCAGCATTTCCTTCCCAATCTGCATCTATATATGCATGAAGAGTAAGGTCTGTATATTTATGATACCATAGTCCAAAGTCCTGAGTTCATTGAAGATATTTGAAAATTCTTTTGACTGCCTGAAGATGTCATTCCTTTGGATTTTCTTGGAACCTTCCAAAAATTCCTACTACATGCATGATATTAGGTCTGGCACTTGTTAGATAAAGCACACTTCCAATCATAGATCTGTAAGTTGGTTGGTTTACTGCTGGTGATTCATCGTTAGAACTGAGACTGCATCCTATTACCATTGGAGTAAATATTGGTTTAGAATATTCCATTCCGTACTTCTTCAAGATCTGCTTAAGATATTTGGTTTGTGAAAGAAAGATACCATCTTTTGTTTGGTGTACTTGTAGACCAAGAAAATAAGTTCACCAAGTAAAGACATTTCAAATTCTTGTTGCATTACTAAAGAAAAATTCTGACTCATGGATTCTTCTTTGCTACCAAAGATGATATCATCAACATAAACAACAATGATTAGCAGTTTATCATTTTAAACCTTTGTGTATAAATTGCTATCTGTAGAACCTTTTGTGAAACCTTGTTGTTGTAGATATTTGTCAAGGCGGTAATACCAAGCCCTTGGAGCCTGTTTCAGACCATAGAGAGCCTTTTTAAGCTTGCATACGAGTTTTGCATCATTTCCAAGAATGAATCCTTCTAGTTGTTCAATATAAACTTCTTCTTCTAAATCTCCATTAAGGAAGGATGATTTTACATCCATTTGATATACTTTGAATTTTCGAAAACTAAAAAGAGCAAGAAACATCCTTATGGCTTCAAGTCTAGCAATAGGTGCAAAAGTTTCTTTAAAATCTATACCTTCTTGTTGAGCATACCCTTTACAAACAATTTTGGCCTTGTTTCTAATAACTTCTCCATTTTCATTTAGCTTGTTCTTAAATATCCATTTTGTTCCTATAACATTTTTATCATGAGGTCTAGGAACTAACTCCCAAGTATCATTCTTTTCAATTTGGTCAAGTTCTTCATTCACTTGGCCTTGACCGAACATTCATCTTTGCAGGCTTGATTTACATTTTGAGGTTCGGTGGAGGATAGTAATGCTAGGTAGCTTGAGGTCCCTATGAGAGTTCTTCTTGTCTGTACACTAGCCCCCTTTTCTCCTAGAATTTGAGATTTTGGATTATTCTTCTGAACATACCTGGATGGAGCCTTTTCCCTATCTGTTGTATCTTCTTCTGGTGCTTCATTGGTTTCTTCTTCTATATAATTTTGATTTGATGTGGGAAAGAATTCCCCAATTTCATCACTGTCATATTCCTCTGTTGATTTCATTTTTTCAGTATTTCTGCATGCTTCATAAATTACAAAATCAATGCTTTCAATAATTTTCCGAAGTCTTTTATTATAACATTTGTATTCTTTGCTTCTCAATGAATAACCAAGAAGAATTCCTTGGTCAGCTCTGGGTTTGAACTTACCCAGTTTTTAATCAATCCTTTTGATGAAACATTTTCTTCCAAACACTCTAAAGTGGTTTACAGTAGGAGGCTTACAATACCAAAGTTCATATCGAGTTTGATTGCTATTTATCCGAACATTTGATTTGTTGAGAATAGTCATGGCGGCAAATGCAGCTTCACCCCAGAAGGTTGCAGGAGTTCCAGATTCATCAAGCATTGCTTTAGCCATTTGTTGAACTGTTATGTTCATTCTTTCCACCACACCATTTTGCTAAGGAGTTCCTGCGACGAAGAATTTCCTATTTATTCCATGTTGGTCACAAAAGTCAAAGAATTCATCTGATATGAATTCTCCCCCTCGATCAAATCTAAGACATTTTATTTTTCGATCCGATTCATTTTCAACTAAAGATTTGAAGGATTTAAAATTTTCAAATGCTTCATCTTTATGCTTTAGTAGACCTATCCAACATATCTTAGAAAAATAATCAATAAATAAAATAGAGTATTCTTCTCCACGAGGTGAATTTTTCCTTGTTGGTCCACATAAATCAGTATGGATGAGTGTTGGGTGTGAAGCTTGATTATCTTCTGTATTCAAAGGTATTTCCGCATTGGACCCCAGTTTGTAATGCGGAAGCAAAGTCACCCGTAAAATATTCGCTACAGGGGAGGTCTAGGGGGAGAGTATTTTGGTGTTGCTTGTTATCTCTAATAGTTTCTACAGCTTGCAGTAATCAACACCAGCCTAGTTTCCATCAAGTCCAAACCGGGAGATTGTTGGCATTATGATACAAGTGTTTCCTTGATGGAAACTCACTCACAGGTCAGTTCAATTTTGATGAAAGGCAACCCACAATGTAACAAATCCATTCAGATGTAACAAGCCATTGGTACAGAAGAACAGGAAGATGGAACTAAAGTCTAATAATCAGAATGAGGAAGTTGAAGGTAAAGGATGGTGAAAATTAGTTTAATATGTATACGCTAGTCCACTTAGTCAAAACAACATATACACACAGGTCCACAGAACAAAAAGCGTGTATACGTATACGCGCACTCCCGCAAGAGGAAAAGTGTGTACAAGTTGGAAAATCAAGGAATTTCAAGAGTAGAGAATACCAGGGGTCAATACCATGGTATTAGCCCACAATATTGAATGGAGTAACGACTATTTGATCCCGCCCAAGAATACCACGGGTCCTATGTGGTTTTAGTCTGAGGTATTGAGAAAGGCCTAAAACTATATAAGGAGGAGAAGATCATAAGGCCAAGGTGTGCAAGTGAAAAGGGTTTCTAAGGAATACTTCTATTTGAAGTATATTTTATGTTGCAGGGGATATGTTGGTGATTTGATCTGAAATATTTTGTGCACCTTGAATTCAATGTTGGATTGGGATCATGAGACTTGAAATGACTTATCATTGAATGATATAATATTGGTTGGGCCAGATCTAATATTAGCAGCACCCCCAAAGCTAAAAATAGATGTAAAATTGCCTTGTAAAATGTTGTAATTTCGTAGTCAATCTGGGTCATTCATTAGGCGGAGATCTGATAGTAGAAGTTATGTTTAATTTAGGGTTTTTTTTCCCTAGAAGGCAACCCCTCGCTATATATGAGGGAATTGTATTGCGTCTATGTAGATCCGTATTCTGAGTGAGGAAGAGAGAGGATATTGAGAGCGAAGAGGGAATTACAATAGATCTGTTGTAGGTTGTATCTCTTCAGTTTGCTGGATAATATAAAAGGAAGGACTGGCTGTTTCTCCGTGGACGTAGCCCAAACTAGGTGAACCACGTATATCTGTGTCTCTCTTGTTTTATGCATTTTCTGTGTTGATATTTCTGCAATATTTTATGTGTTCCATTGCTCTGTAATATATAATTTTCTAACAATAAGTTCAAGAGGCTTACTTTCTGATCCTTCTTTTTCATTGAAGTGAACTTTGGTTTTCTTACCGACTTGACATGGTTTGCATATGGTATTTTCTAGGATGCTGATATCTAGAAGATCACAAACTGCCTTAAGCCTACATGCTTTTCTTATTTGAGAAAAGCTTAGATGTCCCAGTTTTCATCGGTATTTCTTAGATAGCATGGTTGTTGTCCTCCTTTGAGTATGTATAAGTTGTTTTGATTTCTTGTTCCTTTGATCAAGGTTTTTCCTGTATCAAGTTCACGAACCACACACCCATTTGATTGAAACACAATTTCATTTCCTTGATCACACATTTGATTGACATTCAACAGGTTATGCTTTAAACCATCTACATACATGACATTTCCAGCTTTAACCTTTTCTTTCAAGAAGACAGAACCTTTACCTTTAATGATAGTTGGAGTGTCATTTCCAAATGAGACATTCTTTTCTTTTTCTAAAGCATTATATGAATGAAGTTTCTCTTTATCACATGTCATGTGTTTGGGGCATCCGTTGTCAATGTACCACTGATTTTCTTGTCCTCCTGCATACAGAGCTATGCCACATATTTTTTATTGAGATTCCTTCTTTCTCTCTATCTTGGGATTTAATGATGTTTGCTCCTTTTGAAGCGATGGTTGAAATTTGCTCCTGTGTTCAGATTCTTCATGACAAAATTTGTTACAAATTAGACATACTACTTCATTTTCAAGAGGAGAAAAGTTATTGTAGGAACTTTTCTTGATTCCTGCTACACTCCTCTTGATCCAAATGGATCCTAGAAAACCCTATAAGTCTTCAAACATTCAAAACTATCACAAAATAAGAACCTGTTAAAAGTCAGATTACACTATCGGGAGGCAAAAACATGAAGAAACCAGTGAAAACAGGCTTATCAGAGGCTTAAAGCAACTTTGCATAAGAGTTGTCAGATCTGGCCAATCAACGGTCCAGATCCGATGGAAAATCACAATTGGCGATGTAAAGCGGAGGCAATCAAGGGCTATCACATGAAATTTGCGATCACGATCAGCGCGGGTCAACGAGGACCATCGATCAAGTGCGTAGATCGACAGCCCATGTTAACGCGTGATATCGCAATCGGAAAACATAGAGGAGCGATTACAATCGGCCCGGGGTATGTACGATATGCGATTGCGATTACAACATTGCATTGGAGTATTTCAATAAAGTGGGGCCGATATAAACATAACTCGCGATAGCTGAACCTGATAACATTATAAACGATATTTGATATAATTTGAGATCCGGAAAATAGGGTTTTCCTTTGTAAATCAAATTTTCGTTAAAGAAACGAAAAACAAAAGAAAATGTGTCGATGCAATGAAACCAGACCCAAAATGGTTTATGGATGCAAATATATAATATTTCAAGTCCGTCTAAAGCCATTTTACGGGGTTTTTCAGTGTTTAATGTATTTTTTAATACAAATGAAACAATCGGGATTTTGGGAGGAACAAAGGTGGTAAGTGGTTTTGGCCAGGCTTCACCCGATCCCATACATTGGTTGCCACGTGTCCAGGCTAAGGAGAGGGAAAACCACCCTTATCAGGCAGTTAACCCCCGTACGAAAGAGTTGCCTGAAATGAACCACTGTCGTTGGATCTGGATCTCCTAGATCAACAATGGAGATGCGATGTCAATATACAGGCGGACCCAATAGGAGTTATAAGGTGGAATTGATAACGTTTCAAATCCAATAAACAAAAGTTTGGCGATTTTTCATAGTTTTTAATGTATTTCTTTGTGAACACAAAGAACACTGTTTCGGGGATTTCAAAGGCCCGATGACCCATTCCATTACAGAATAGGTGGCCACCATCCCTGAAAGCGTTTAACAATGATTGCTAATGCTTAGAGGGGTATCTGAACAGACAGAGATCAGAAGCCAGAGAGCCCGAGAAGGTGAAATGAACAGACAATGTTGATTGGATTTAAAGCCACAGATTGACAAAAAATAGGAGAGGGAGTGCTGAGACAAAGCAGAGACAGAGACAGAGTGATAAAGAGAGTCTGTGTACTCAAAGAGGCTTGAGGGGTTCAAGCAAAACTCTTGCTGTTGTATCTGTTGTGTGTTGAGACTCAAATTGAGCTCATACTTTTGTAAAACTCTGTTTTTGAAGACATAATAGAGAGGTCACCACTGAAGGCTGGATGAGGTGACGTAGCCTAGGAGAGTTGGGTGAACTCCTCATTAAACTTGTTGTGTTTATGTGTGTTGTCTATTATGTTCTTTAACTACTTCATTGTCTATGTATTTCCCAATCTTATTGATCCATTGCACAAAGTAACTTAGGAATGTCCATGCACATGAGTTTGTAATACCTTAAAAATTTTCTAAGATCTCATTATTAGATCAAGTGGTATCAGAGCTTTAGGTTTGCTAAGGTTAGACAAGCTTGTGCTAGATTGTTGAATGCTAACTAGGTCAAAGCTCAAATTAGGAGAAGGAGAACTGGTTGAGACTCACTGAAATAGGAAGAGTCTATCCTAGGAAGGAAATGGCAGAAGAAATTCCCTTAGAATCCGACTCTCAGTTCATGGATAGTGTTATCTCAAAATCAGGGCCTGGAAGGCTGCAGACCAGGAAGACTTCAAGTAACTGTTTCAGACCAATCTTTTAGCTAAGGCTTAGCCTCCTTAGCCTGAGAGGGCTCTCTCAAAGGGTTTAAGGTTTGTGATTGTGATTGAGATGGCTAACTCTTTTTATGAAAACAAATAGGAATGAGGCTGGTAAAATCTAAATCAGCAAGCATCCATTGGGCTCATGGAGTCATATGTCATTTAGCATCCACAGTGAATTGGTTTTGTAATGAAATCAAGGCATTCAGACTTCAATATATATAAAGTACAGCAAAGACAAAAGAGACAATATATGAGTACATGAAAGAAATTAGAACACAACATGTGATTTCCAAGTAATCAATTACTCATCCAACTGTAAACAACAATGAAAGACAACAAGAGGAATTCATACATTGAAGTCACTATGATTCTTGAGCAGCAAAAACCATTACTGTATTACCAAAAGAACAGAGTCTTTACATAAGCTTTACAACAGGGCTTTTTAACCTAAACTTCCAACCCTTTGTGCATTTTTCTTTCTCCTATTTATAGAGTTCTTCTACTTGACAGAGATTCCTCCTTAAACATTAGGGGAACTCGAGAACTACTTCTAACGACACCTGTTTAACTTTTAACTGCTTATTAAATGTAACAAACTTCAACTAGACCTTCTAGATATCTAAATCAAGTAGGACTCTAATTCCATAACAGCCTTGGTCTACAATCATCCTCGTTCTTTAACATCTGGTCCCCTTCTAGTTTGGCTGTGATGGATCTTCAAGGCTCCACGTTGGTCTTCAATGTCACATGTTTTCCAATGCCCTGAAACATAGGAAACTACCCCTGTGTACCGGTCTTTAGCTTGCCTCAAAATGTTCGGATCCAACGAAGTATATCCTTTATCTTTTAATTACCCAAAATGGAGCAGAATGCCATGTCTTTGATGTGCTGTCCACCGTCTTCATGCGTGAAAGCCAAAATTCTTGCAAACTGTTTCTGTTGGCATTATGATTCAAGTGTTGTCCTTGATGGCAACTCACTCAGAGGTTGGTACAGGTGCTCAGAGACTGGTACAGGTGATGACAACTTAACTAATGGAACCAGAACTGATATGAGGTGGATTTCCTAGTGTCTGAGAGCTACTAGGACTAGCAGAGGCAGAGGATAAAGTGTTGGTACGAAAAGGACTATTTGGACTTTGCAAACCACTGACAAAGGTACTCCAATTTGGAAGGGGTAGACCAGTTTTAGACTTGAGTAAGACTTCAAAAGGATCAAGCTCTTTGAGTTTGTTTAAATCTTCCTCTTCTAACAGTAATTCTGAAGTAACAACCTCCCAAAATTCCTCCTTATCTTTTTGTGACACTAAGGATGAAGTATCAATACCTCTTTTTTGTAAATCTAAAATAATTCCAATAAGTTCTTCTTCGTTTTCAGACCTCAACAACACCTCATGAATTTTATCATCAACAATTTTATCCTCAGGACTTCTTGAAAATTCAGAGAGCAAAGATTTTGAAAAAGATGGAGTACCTGGTGTTTCAGTAAATCTTTGTCTGCTCCTTGAAATGGTGTTTGGATTGTCCACAGGAGTAGGTGGATCTGGGTCAGGATTGCTCCGTGTATATCTATTATAGACATTTTTGGGCACTGCAACCCTAGGCTTAAATTTCCATAAACCAAGGGCTCCTAAGTCCCTAAAGGTGTTGTTCCAACCCCTAAAAGAGCAAGGTCAACTGATTACAGCATCTCCCAGAATTTCTCCATGAAAAACTACTCAGAACTAGTCAAAACTGGACCATTTCACCTGCTCCATAGGCAAAGTGCGTTGCATCCCACTTGAATACACACAGTAGGTGTGATGCATGTCAAAAAACCCTTCTATGGGGTGCGATGGGTGAGAAGGGACAAATGGCAGGGTCAATCCGCAAGGTGGAGGAGCATGGAGTCTTCCAGAAACCTCTCCTGTGACACTTGCCTCTCTGAATTCGACTAGGGATGAGTAAGAGATCATCAATCTCCAAGTGGAATCAAGAACTATCAGAGAGAAGACACTAATCAAATCTCAAAAGCTGACTCACCTCCCTTGCAGACATCTATATATGGATCCCTCATCCCAGAGATCCAGAGGCTGGAATTTTGTATCTTGTAAGGAAGTGCTATTGGTTTCTTGGTGCAATATCATAGTGTTGGGTGATCTAAGCTTTTCATGAGGTGAAGAAGGGCTTTCTTGCTGGGAGGATGATGCTGGGTCAGAACAATTGGTTGTAATCCTCTTTGCTCTTTCTTGATTATCAATAAAGCTATTCAAGTTTTCCTCCACATTCTTGTATGATTGATGATTTATGCATTTGTGTGGTCAATGTACATCTGATCCTATATTGTTTATGATAATAGATCTATGTTCTTGGATAGTGTTATGCTACTTTGATTCTACAGGTACTCTTTGAATCTGGGTAGACAAGGGAGCGAGTGGCAAAGATTTACCAGAAGAGAGAGGAATCAAGCAAGGAACCAAGCGCAAGACAGAGGTTGGTCTCCTTATTCTTCTCTTATCTATTTCTCATAAAGGAAAACAAAAGTAGTTTTTAGTGTGTTTGTTTCTAAGGTAGCTACCAGCCTTAGTGGGACTAGCAGCTCTGTATAGACACTAGTTTTCCTGATAACAAAATGGCGACTCCACTGGGGAGCGAGTAGATTGTTTGTTCATCTACATTTGTTTACTTTATAAACTTACAGACGGAGCCTGAAGTCAAGCCAGCTAGCCTTCGAACTGCATTTGCTATGCAAGTGCAAAGTAGATCAACGCTGCTTCAGTCTATCTCTGGGTTTTGTTTATGAATTAAACGATTGATTTACAAGCTCTCTAATTTCCCTCGTGGTGGCTCTAGTAACCTCCTTAGATCTACCCCTGTGATTGATTTACTGATTACCACTTGCTCGGCCTAAATCCTTGAACTGAACTGCAAACTGTGACCCAGAATCCAATCAAAGTCTCGTCCCTGGTCCAGGGCACTATCTGTTTTGTGAACTTCAAATGCATCGCACTTCCCGAGTGTAGTAGGTGCGTTGCATTTCAGTTTCATTGTGTTACAGGTGCGCTGATCAGACAAGGCCTTGTTCCTAAATTTTGGTTTCTGTGTTCACTCTTTTAAGCTCTATTCAGGAGTTTTGCTGCCTGTAGTTAGTACACCTCTGTTTGAAACCCCTTTCCTTGCTGTTATTCCACCTCCATTGTGCAAAGAACTGTAAATGTTTTTATGTATTTTTGAGTCATTTTCAGTTCTCCTTTACAAAGAAGTAGCGTAATTGTACTGTCGTTTCTTCATTTGAAAGTGTCGCAAGTGTCGTTTTCAGTCATAAAAGAGAATCTGATTGTTCTTGATAGTAGATTACACTATTACTCTTGTATTTGATTTGAGTTAGTAGTTTTTCAAGTGTCGAAAGCAAGTTTTCAATTCCAAATAACAAAGTGTCATCATTGTCCTCATTTTGTTTTGAAAATAAACTTGTTAGTAATTTTCGCTTTGGAAAATAATTCAGATTTGCGCTTATCTTTCATTTTATCATTCACACATTAAGAAGGCTGAAAACAAATACATGCATGTGCATTTGCATTTACACTGTTTTTTGGTTCGATTTAGGACAGTGCATATAGTGTGTGCTCTCTGCTCTTTGTTGAAAGAATGCCATCTCTCTTTCCTTGGTAGCTAGGATTTTCATTGCAAAAAGAAGATTAAACGACTGTTTATCATCTTAGATTGAATTTTAGGAATTGTACATCTACATCATGCGATGACCCTGAAAGGAAAATTTATTAAGCAAGATCAACCATAAAATAAATTTAATGAATCTAAAAATGCTTTGGAACCTAACGCACAACATCTAGAATTCTAGGCTAGAGACGTATTCCGGCGTCGTAAAGCTTTGTAACTATTGTTTTCACTGTTGGTTGGGTGATTCCTCCACTTTGAGACGATAAGTGCCAGTACGGACTTGTGCTCCCACGTACCGTCGAGTATATTTTGGGAGACCACAATAGGCTTCATCCTTTATCCATAGGAAGTCGTGTCTGCCACCCTATCGATCGCAATGCACTGAACACATCATTCGAGAAGATTGACTGCCGTACCGTAAAAAGTATTCTGCAGTTTTGCGATTGGTTTGGTAATCCCTCTGTCTAGATTTCCAGAGTAGTCCCTTTCATTCCTTTTCAGACTCCTTAACGGAAAAGGTCCATCTGAGCACTTGTCACTTCAGGCTCATTAAAAATCAAAGGCGACTAGAGTCATCTTTTGTTTTTTCTCGACTCTTAAAAATTGAAAAAACAAGTTGTGTCAAAGCGTCTAAAATTTATTTTAAACAGAATAATAATCACCTTTCCTACGTTGATCTTAAGTTGAGAAAAATGGAGTCCACCAACCAAGGAGTTCCCCTTGGAGGAAATCCTAGTCCCTTCTCCTCTTGGGGAGATGTTGGTGCACCCCATATGGCCACATTGTCTCTTCCAGGATTGACAATCGGCTTGCCCGTATGGCTCTTCTCAACTTCTGTCGTTCAGAATACCGTGATTCCTGAACAGTCAAGTCAGCAACTAAACAATATTAGAGTTACCCCCCAACCCTCTACTTCGTCCAATTCTTCCTCTCCTCCTTCCTCTTCGCTTGATGAAACTGGTAAAGCCCAAAATCAAGTAATTGAGAAGAAGAAAGAGAAGAAGAAGAAGGAGCCAAAGGCGAAAAAGGGCAACCAAGCATCATCTAGCGAAAATCCACACACTGCACCAACCAAGCCTAAATCGCCATGTGTCATTTGCAAAGGAGACCATTATCATCGAGATTGTCCTTGCATCCCTCGGATCTTAAGGGACTGGTCTCCTCATTTGCACAATCCGGTGTCATCAACCTCTGACGATCATGTTGAGCATACACCATCAACTAGTGAAAGTGAAGCCCCTGGACAAAAAGGAAAATATAAATTTCCTTGTAAATTGTGTGAAGGCGATCACGCCATCCACCATTGTCTCTTCTTAGACGAAGCTAAAAGAGTTTTGGACGACCGTCCGGTTTCACCGTTACGGCTTCCTCCTGAATACAAGAAACTCTTGCCGAGTCCGTCACTAGTTGAAAATCCGGCTGAAACGCCCTTGTGGTTGGCCAAAGCGTCTATCATTGAAGATAAACCATCTGAATCCATACCAGACAAAATTCAAAAGGTTGAGGCGGCAGTTGAACCGGTCTTGCCTTCAGAAGGTGAATCTTAAGATGATATAGTCACCGAAGAGAACAAGAACGACACTGTTCAAATTCTCTTCGTAAGCACAGACTCCGATGAACATGGGGGCAGTCTACCCATTCCTTTACCGCAGGAAGGAAGTTCGTTAGAGTCGTATCTGGCCGTCTATTCGGTCCCACCTCCAAGCAACCTAGTTGTTTCCTTCGACTGGAATCTACTAGGCAGACCCCATTTACCGGCTAGTGTACCATTTCGAATCATTACTCAAATATATAGAATGGTCATGGCCGGTACCATCATAGATGAAGGGGCTTCTGTGAGTATCCTTTCCTCAACTACTTGGAAAGAGCTTGGTTCACCATTGCTTTTGCCTGAAATGAGAAATGTGACAGGCTTTGACAAAGGAACCAGTCGACCGTTAGGGATCCTTCTTGATGTGCCAATAACATTGAGAAGGAAAATTGTTCACATGAACATAATGGTAGTCCAAGGACCCCTGGATTATAATCTACTCCTTGGACGAGACTATATTTATTGCATGGGAGCCGTCGTCTCCTCACTCTTTAGAGTAATGTGTTTTTCGCACGAAAGAAGCGTGGTCAAGCTCGTAGACCAGCTTTCATTCCCCGGTTCACACATAGAAAATAGTCATATACCAACCCGGAATGGTCTTTTCATGCAAGGAATGTCTCATCAATCCCCAGTCCGTCCTCCTGATGAGCGCGAGTGATTCGGAGGGCATGACTGAAACCCAGGGGGAATGCTCCCTGATCTGCTTCAGCAGGAAAACTTCAGGTATAGGGTAGGTTTCCGCGAAGGATATATGACTAGTCTGACACACCCGTCTGTTTAGGAAAATGGGGTTAGGCTAGAATAAGATTCCCTCGTCAAAGTTATGTGAGTGGAGGCGTCTGCGCCACTCATCTTTGTCTATTTTGGTAGACATCGCCAAATAAGTGTTTTGTTTGTGGTACAAATAGAACAATCTTTGGTAACCTGAAAAAGGTAGGCCTTTCCCGATAAAACAAATGTTTTGTTTACAAATTGAGGGGTAACCTCGAAACTCTATTTCACTATACCTGCGGGCATGCAAACCTTTTGGCATGCAAGCAAAGAGCGACCATTTATTTTTTTTAATTTATAGGCTCTCTAACCCTTTAAACTCATAGGATTGGTCGTTTCCTAACTTGCATAAAGAAAGGATGTGGGGCAAAGCTTTGAAAAAATGCCGTTTTTAGATGAGACATTCTTACTATATGACTAGATTGAGAAGTTTTAACGCGGACTTCAAGCTCGTTAAAAAATAAACATAAGTAATGAGCAAATGTTCCTCCAGAGTTTAAGCTCATTTTAAAATAAAAAATGAACCAATTTCCGGTAAATAACCATCGTGAATGTATTACTTCAACCTTTGAAGCCTTGGTCGTGTTCTCATCATCACCTCCACTTTGTATTGGCCGATCATTCACCTCCACTTGATTGTTTACCCCTTTTGAGGAACAGCTGCGAAGAGTGATCTTGTTAGCCATCCTTGTGACACTACCATGATTCGAAAATTCCAAACCTTACCTGGAATCAGTTGCTACCCGAATCTATCACTCGTTCCTCAAAAAACGAGTCTCCTTTAAGCTCTTTTCAACTGACTCATAAAATATGAAAAGATTGCCGAGCCATTGGCCTCTCCAGCTCGTTAAAGTGACCGGAAGTGCTATCCCTCCTTTAGATTTTAATCTTTTTGGACCTGAGGGATTATTACACAAAAAGATCGAGCGCTTGTTTTGTTCGGCTCGTTAAAATTACCGAAAATTCATCCCTTTTGTATTATTTTATACTTTTTCGGACTTAAGGGATTAGATGACGAAAAAGGATTTTTGGAGTTTCCTTTACGTCCCTTTTCAGACTCTCTAAAATTGAAAAGGACCGAGTTATCTTTGTCGTTAAACTCGTTAAAACCTAATAGCGACAAACTTGTCCATAACAGACAAGAACGAGTTTCACTATCGCTAGGCTCATTAAAACATAGCGATGGGTTTGCCTGAAGGGAAAATTATAGAACAAGCATATGTTATCCTCCTCAAGCTTGACAAAAATAAAGAGGTACTGGTCAGCAATGACTGGGGAAAAATTGGGAAGAAAACTTGAAGAAACTTTGTTGGTAGCAAGTCGCTCTTGAACATGACACTTTCACTCCGCATCTAAGTCGGGTTGGGTTGTTCCATTCACTAGTCACATCACCATGGTTCCATCACACCATCCACATTTGGGGTTAATGCTACCAATCCATCATGTCAGTGTCGCCGATATGTTCAAGAGAAGTCGCTCAGAGAATTCATCTGTGTCTCACCCACTATAATACATTTTCGCTCCACTCTTTCATGACCACCACCCTAAACCGTATATCACTAGATCGTTTTCACCTCCATTAAAATCATTTGCTTTGTTCCATGCCATTGATGTGGGATTCACTAAGGCCCTCCTATGACAGATCGCTTCTTGTCAGCATCAGCTCATTATCCAAGAAGTCGATCTAGGAACAACCCTTTCAGTACTTTGAAGCTTGCATGCCTCAATGGCAAGTTTCTCACTTCCAGCGACAGGTTTACATCAATGGCCTTCGACCGAAAGATTTTGTGTGGTGTTTGACACCAAGTCCCTTATTCACACCACATGAATTGTACTGCAGTACGTTGAGGGTCATCATCATTATCGGTGATTCCTCTCGCGCCTGTTAACAGCTTACATCATTGGCTGGTAATCAGGCGATGTCTTTCCATGTTTGACTCCAGAACATCTCTCACATGGATCGACTTGTACTTTGAGTGAAGATCGAACGAGATTGAAGACCCCGGATCTATTTTCATCCATCCGGGCTGCGATATATATTCAGGAAAATAAAGACATCAAATGTACTTCATTGCTGCACAGATAATCATCCAATCTAAGGGATGATGGCTTGACCAGAATCATTAGTCTACACTTAGACGATTGTCTGTCCTATGTACATGAAAATTAATTTATAAAGCTGAGCATGGGAATGCCCACCTCAGCTAGATCAATTGAAAATAATATGAAGATAATGTATTTTATTGTATCTTATTACAGATCGCCTTCCAGCTCGAAAAAACTTCGGATCCTCATGATAAAGCATTTCACCCGACATCAAAAGATTAACGACCTCATGCTTTAGGGGGAAACTGTTATAGACATTTTTGGGCACTACAACCCCAGGCATAAATTTCCATAAACCAAGGGCTCCTATGTCCCTAAAGGTGTTGTTCCAACCCCTAAAAGAACAAGGTCAACTGAATACAGCATCTCCCAGAAGTTCTCCATGAAAAACTACTTAGAACTGGTCAAAACTGGACCATTTCACCTGCTCCATAGGCAAAGTGCATTGCATCCCACCTGAATACTCACAATAGGTGCGATGCATGTCAAAAAACCCTTCTATGGGGTGCGATGGGCGAGAAGGGACAAATGGCAGGGTCAATCCGCAAGGTGGAGGAGCATGGAATCTTCCAAAAACCTCTCCTGTGACACTTGCCTCTATGAATTCAACCAGGGATGAGTAAGAGATCATCAATCTCCAAGTGGAATCAAGAACTATCAGAGAGAAGACACTAATCAAATCTCAAAAACTGACTCACCTCCCTTGCAGACATCTATATATGGATCCCTCATCCCAGAGATCCAGAGGCTGGAATTTTGTATCTTGTAAGGAAGCGTTGTTGGTTTCTTGGTGCAATATCATAGTGTTGGGTGATCTAAGCTTTTCATGAGGTGAAGAAGGGCTTTCTTGCTGAGAGGATGATTCTGGGTCAGAACAATTGGTTGTAATCCTCTTTGCTCTTTCTTGATTATCAATAAAGCTATTCAAGTTTTCCTCAACATTTTTGTATGATTGATGATTTATGCATTTGTGTGGTCAATGTACATCTGATACTATATTGTTATGATAATAGATCTATGTTCTTGGATAGTGTTATGCTGCTTTGATTCTACAGGTACTCTTTGAAGCTGGGTATACAAGGAAGCGAGTGGCAAAGACTTACCAGAAGAGAGAGGAATCAAGCAAGGAACCAAGCGCAAGACAGAGGTTGGTCTCCTTATTCTTCTCTTATCTATTTCTCATAAAGGAAAACGAAAGTAGTTTTTAGTGTGTTTGTTTCTAAGGTAGCTACCAAACTTAGTGGGACTAGCAGCTCTGTATAGACACTAGTTTTCCCGATAACAAAATGGCGACTCCACTGGGGAGCGAGTAGATTGTTTGTTCATCTACATTTGTTTACTTTATAAACTTACAGACGGAGCCTGAAGTCAAGCCAGCTAGCCTTCGAACTGCATTTTCTATGCAAGTGCAAAGTAGATCAACGCTGCTTCAGTCTATCTCCGGGTTTTGTTTATGAATTAAATGATTGATTTACAAGCTCTCTAATTGCCCTCGTGGTGGCTCTAGTAACCTCCTTAGATCTACCCCTGTGATTGATTTACTGATTACCACTTGCTCGGCCTAAATCCCTGAACTGAACTGCAAACTGTGACCCAGAATCCAATCAAAGTCTCGTCCCTGGTCCAGCGCACTGTCTGTTCTGTGAACTTCAAATGCATCGCACTTCCTGAGTGTAGTAGGTGCGTTGCATTTCAGTTTCACTGTGTTACAGGTGCGCTGATCAGACAAGGCCTTGTTCCTAAATTTTGGTTTCTGTGTTCACTCTTTTCAGCTCTATTCAGGAGTTTTGCTGCCTGTAGTCAGTACACCTCTGTTTGAAACCCCTTTCCTTGTTGTTATTCTGCCTCCATTGTGCAAAGAATTGTAAATGTTTTTATGTATTTTTGAGTCATTTTCAGTTCTCCTTTACAAAGAAGTAGCGTAATTGTACTGTTGTTTCTTGATTTGAAAGTGTCGCAAGTGTCATTTTCAGTCAAAGAAGAGAATCTGATTGTTCTTGATAGTCGATTACACTGTTACTCTTGTATTTGATTTGAGTTAGTAGTTTTTCAAGTGTCAAAAGCAAGTTTTCAATTCCAAATAACAAAGTGTCGTCATTGTCCTCATTTTGTTTTGAAAAGAAATTTGTTATTAATTGTCGCTTTGGAAAATAATTCAGATTTGCGCTTAGCTCTCTTTTTATCATTCACACATTAAGAAGGCTGAAAACGAATACATGCATGTGCATTTGCATTTAGACTATTTGTTGGTTCGATTTAGGACAGTGCATATAGTGTGTGCTCTCTGCTCTTTGTTGAAAGAACACCATCTCTCTTTCCTTGGTAGCTAGGATTTTCATTGCAAAAAGAAGATTAAACGACTGTTTATCATCTTAGGTTGCATTTTAGGAATTGTACATCTACATCATGTGGTGAACCTGAAAGGAAAATTTCTTAAGCAAGATCAACCATAAAATAAATTTAATGAATCTAAAAACGCTTTGGAACCTAACGCACAACATCTAGAAGGCTAGGCTAGAGATGTATTCCGGCGTTGTAAAGCCTGGTAACTATTGTTTTCACTATTGGTTGGGTGATTCCTCCACTTTGAGACGATAAGTGCCAGTACAGACTTGTGCTCCCATGTACCGTCGAGTATATTTTGGGAGACCACAATAGGCTTTATCCTTTATCCATAGGAACTCGTGTCTGCCGCCCTATCAATTGCAATGCACTGAACACAGCATTCGGGAAGATTGACTGTCGTACCGTAAAAAGTATTCTGCAGTTTTGCGATTGGTTTGGTAATCCCTCTGTCTAGATTTCCAGAGCAGTCCCTTTCGTTCCTTTTCAGACTCCTTAACGGAAAAGGTCCATCTGAGCACTTGTCACTTCAGGCTCATTAAAAATCGAAGGCGACTAGAGTCATCTTTTGTTTTTTCTCAAATCTTAAAAATTGAAAAAACAAGTTGTGTCAAAGCGTCTAAAATTTATTTTAAACGGAATAATCATCACCTTTCCTACGTTGATCTTAAGTTGAGAAAAATGGAGTCCACCAACAAAGGAGTTCCCCTTGGAGGAAATCCTAGTCCCTTCTCCTCTTGGGGAGATGTTGGTGCACCCCATATGGCCACATTGTCTCTTCCAAGATTGACAATCGGCTTGCCCGTATGGCTCTTCTCAACTTCTGTCGTTCAGAATACCGTGATTCCTGAATAGTCAAGTCAGCAACTAAACGATATTAGAGTTACCCCCCAACCCTCTACTTTGTCCAATTCTTCCTCTCCTCCTTCCTCTTCGCTTGATGAAGCTGGTAAAGCCCAAAATCAAGTAACTGAGAAGAAGAAAGAGAAGAAGAAGAAGGAGCCAAAGGCGAAAAAGGGCAACCAAGCATCATCTAGTGAAAATCCACACACTACACCGACCAAGCCTAAATCACCATGTGTCATTTGCAAAGGAGACCATTATCATCGAGATTGTACTTGCATCCCTCAGATCTTAAGGGAATGGTTTCCTCGTTTGCACAATCCGGTGTCATCAACCTCTGACGATCATGTTGAGCATACACCGTCAACTAGTGAAAGTGAAGCCCCTGGACAAAAAGGAAAATATAAATTTCCTTGTAAATTGTGTGAAGGCGATCACACTATCCACCGTTGTCCCTTCTTAGACGAAGCTAAAAGAGTTTTCGACGACCATCCGGTTTCACCGTTACGGCTTCCTCATGGATACAAGAAACTCTTGCCGAGTCCATCACTAGTTGAAAATCTGGCTGACACGCCCTTGTGGTCGGCTGAAGCATATATCATTGAAGATAAACCATCTGAATCCATACCAGACGAAATTCAAAAGGTCGAGGTGGCAGTTGACCCGGCCTTGCCTTCAGAAGGTCCATCTTCAGATGATACAATCACCGAAGAGAACAAGAACGACACCGTTCAAATTCTCTTCGTAAGCACAAACTCCGATGAACATGGGGGCAGTCTACCCATTCCTTTACCGCAGGAAGGAAGTTCGTCAGAGTCGTATCCGACCATCTATTCGGTCCCACCTCCAAGCAACCTAGTTGTTTCCTTCGACTTGAATCTACTAGGCAGACCCCGTTTACCGGCTAGTGTACCATTTCGAATCATTACTCAAATATATAGAATGGTCATGGCCGGTACCATCATAGATGAAGGGGCTTCTGTGAGTATCCTTTCCTCAACTGCTTGGAAAGTGCTTGGTTCGCCATTACTTTTGCTTGAAATGAGAAATCTGACAGGCTTTGACAAAGGAACCAGTCGACCGTTAGGGATCCTTCCCGATGTGCCAATAACATTGAGAAGGAAAACTGTTCACATGAACATAATGGTAGTCCAAGGACCCCTGGATTATAATCTACTCCTTGGACGAGACTATATTTATTGCATGGGAGCCGTCGTCTCCTCACTCTTTAGAGTAATGCGTTTTCCGCACGAAGGAAGAGTGGTCAAGCTCGTAGACCAGCTTTCATTCCCCAGTTCACACATAGCAAATAGTCATATACCAACCCGGAATGGTCTTTTCATGCAAGGAATGTCTCATCAATCCCCAGTCCGTCCTCCTGATGAGCGCGAGTGATTCTAAGGGCATGACTGAAACCCAGGGGGCATGCTCCCTGGTCTGCTTCGGCAGGAAAACTTCAGGTATAGGGTAGGTTTCTGCGAAGGATATATGACTAGTCTGACACACCCGTCTGTTTAGGAAAATGGGATTAGGCTAGAATAAGATTCCCTCGTCAAAGTTATGTGAGTGGAGGCATATGCGCCACTCACCTTTGTCTATTTTGGTAGACATCGCCAAAGATGTGTTTTGTTTGTGGTACAAATAGAACAATCTTTGGTAACCTGAAAAAGGTAGGCCTTTCCCGATAAAACAAATGTTTTGTCTGCAAATTGAGGGGTAACCTCGAAACTCTATTTCACTATACCTACAGGCATGCAAACCTTTTGGCATGCAAGCAAAGAGCGACCATTTATTTTTTAAATTTATAGGCTCTCTAACCCTTTAAACTCATAGGATTGGTCGTTTCCTAACTTGCATAAAGAAAGGATGTGGGGCAAAGCTTTGAAAAAATGCCGTTTTTAGATGAGACATTCTTATTATATGACTGGATCGAGCAGTTTTAACGTGGACTTCAAGCTCGTTAAAAAATAAACATAAGCAATGAGCAAATGTTCCTCCAGAGTTTAAGCTCATTTTAAAATAAAAAATGAACCAATTTCCGGTAAATAACCATCGTGAATGTATTACTTCAGCCTTTGAAGCCTTGGTCGTGTTCTCATCATCACCTCCACTTTGTATTGGCCGATCATTCACCTCCACTTGATTGTTTACCCCTTTTGAGGAACAGCTGCAAAGAGTGATCTTGTTAGCCATCCTTGTGACACTGCCGTGATTGGAAAATTCCAAACCTTACCTGGAATCAATTGCTACCCGAATCTATCACTCGTTCCTCAAAAAACGAGTCTCCTTTAACCTCTTTTCAACTGACTCATAAAATATGAAAATATTGCCGAGCCATTGGCCTCTCTAGCTCGTTAAAGTGACCGAAAGTGTTATCCATCCTTCAGATTTTAATCTTTTTGGAACTGAGGGATTATTACACAAAAAGATCGAGCGCTTGTTTTGTTCGGTTCGTTAAAATTACCGAAAGTTCATCCCTTTTGTATTATTTTATACTTTTTCGGACTTAAGGGATTAGATGACGAAAAAGGATTTTTGGAGTTTCCTTTACGTCCCTTTTCAAACTCTCTAAAATTGAAAAGGACCGAGTTATCTTTGTCGTTAAACTCGTTAAAACCTAATAGCGATAAACTTGTCCATAACAGACAAGAACGAGTTTCACTATCGCTAGGTTCATTAAAACATAGCGATGGGTTTGCCCGAAGGGAAAACTATAGAACTAGCATATGTTATCCTCCTCAAGCTTGACAAAAATAAAGAGGTACTAGTCAGCAATGACTGGGGAAAAATTGGGAAGAAAACCTGAAGAAACTTTGTTGGTAGCAAGTTTCTCTTGAACATGACACTTTCACTCCGCATCCGAGTCGGGTTGGGTTGTTCCATTCACTGGTCACATCACCATGGTTCCATCACACCATTCACATTTGGGGTTAGTGCTACCAATCCATCATGTCAGTGTCACTGATATGTTCAAGAGAAGTCGCTCAGAGAATTCACCTGTGTCTCACCCACTATAATACATTTTCGCTCCACTCTTTCATGACTGCCACCCTGAACCGTATATCACCAGATCGTTTTCACCTCCATTAAAATCATTTGCTCTGTTCCGTGTCATTGATGTGGGATTCACTAAGGCCCTCCTATGACATATCGCTTCTTGTCGACATCAGCTCATTATCCAAGAAGTCGATCTAGGAACAACCCTTTCAGTTCTTTGAAGCTTGCATGCCTCAATGGCAAGTTTCTCACTTCCAGCGACAAGTTTACATCAATGGCCTTCGACCGAAAGATTTTGCGTTGTGTTCGACGCCAAGTCCCTTATTCACACCACGTGAATTGTACTGCAGTACGTTGAGGGTCATCATCATTATCGGTGATTCCTCTCGTGCCCGTTAATAGCTTACGTCATTGGCTGGTAATCAGGCGGTGTCTTTCCATGCTCAACTCCAGAACATCTCTCACATGGATCGACTTGTACTTTGAGTGAAGATCAAACGAGATTGAAGACCCCGGATCTAGTTTCATCCATCCAAACTGCGATATATATTCAGGAAAATAAAGACATCAAATGTACTTCATTGCTGCACAGGTAATCATCCAATCTAAGGGATGATGGCTCTACCAGAATCATCAGTCTACACTCAAACGATTGTCTGTCCTATGTACATGAAAATGAATTTATAAAGCTGAGCATGGGAATGCCCACCTCAGCTAGATCATGAAAATAATATGAAGATAATGTATTTTATTGTGTCTTATTATAGGTCGCCTTCCAGCTCGAAAAAACTTCGGATCCTCATGATAAAGCATTTCACCCAACATAAAAAGATTAACGACCTCATGCTTTAGGGGGCAACTGTTATAGACATTTTTGGGCACTGCAACCCCAGGCATAAATGTCCATAAACCAAGGGCTCCTAAGTCCCTAAAGGTGTTGTTCCAACCCCTAAAAGAACAAGGTCAACTGATTACAGCATCTCCCAGAAGTTCTCCATGAAAAACTACTCAGAACTGGTCAAAACTGGACCATTTCATCTGCTCCATAGGCAAAGTGCATTGCATCCCACCTGAATACACACAGTAGGTGCGATGCATGTCAAAAAACCCTTCTATGGGGTGCGATGGGCGAGAAGGGACAAATGGCAAGGTCAATCCGCAAGGTGGAGGATCATGGAATCTTCCAGAAACCTCTCCTGTGACACTTGCCTCTCTGAATTCGACCAGGGATGAGTAAGAGATCATCAATCTCCAAGTGGAATCAAGAACTATCAGAGAGAAGACACTAATCAAATCTCAAAAGCTGACTCACCTCCCTTGCAGACATCTATATATGGATCCCTCATCCCAGAGATCCAGAGGCTGGAATTTTGTATCTTGTAAGGAAGTGATGTTGGTTTCTTGGTGCAATATCATAGTGTTGGGTGATCTAAGCTTTTCATGAGGTGAAGAAGGGCTTTCTTGCTGAGAGGATGATGCTGGGTCAGAACAATTGGTTGTAATCCTCTTTTCTCTTTCTTGATTATCAATAAAGCTATTCAAGTTTTCCTCCACATTTTTGTATGATTGATGATTTATGCATTTGTGTGGTCAATGTACATCTGATCCTATATTGTTTATGATAATAGATCTATGTTCTTGGATAGTGTTATGCTGCTTTGATTCTACAGGTACTCTTTGAAGCTGGGTAGACAAGGAAGCGAGTGGCAAAGACTTACCAGAAGAGAGAGGAATCAATCAAGGAACCAAGCGCAAGACAAAAGTTGGTCTCCTTATTCTTCTCTTATCTATTTCTCATAAAGGAAAACGAAAGTAGTTTTTAGTATGTTTGTTTCTAAGGTAGCTACTAGCCTTAGTGGGACTAGCAGCTCTATATAGACACTAGTTTTCAGATAACAATATCTCCCTCTCGAAGCCACCTTTTAAACTTTGAAATTGTATGGAGTCACCAAGGTAGAATGCAACCTCAAAAGGTCTTCTGAGCTCCTGCTACCTCCAGAAGTTCAGTCTCTTGTTTTCAGGAATGAATAGACTTCAGGCTCCCGACAAACGCGCCAAAATGTTATCTCAAAATCAGGCCCTGGAAGGCTGCAGACTAGGAAGACTTCAAGTAACTATTTCAGACCAATCTTTTAGCTAAGGCTTAGCCTCCTTAGCCTAAGAGGGCTCTCTCAAAGGGTTTAAGGTTTGTGATTGTGATTGAGATGGCTAACTCTTTTTATGAAAACAAATAGGAATGAGGTTGGTAAAATCTAAATCAGCAAGCATCCATTGGGCTCATGGAGTCATATGTCATTTAGCATCCACAGTGAATTGGTTTTGCAATGAAATCAAGGCATTCGGACTTCAATATATATAAAGTACAGCAAAGACAAAAGAGATAGTATATGAGTACATGAAAGAAATTAGAACACAACATGTGATTTCCAAGTAATCAAGTACTCATCCAACTGTAAACAAAAATGAAAGACAACAAGAGGAATTCATACATTGAAGTCACTATGATTCTTGAGCAGCAAAAACCATTACTGTATTACCAAAAGAACAGAGTCTTTACATAAGCTTTACAACAGGGCTTTTTTACCTAAACTTCCAACCCTTTGTGCATTTTTCTTTCTCCTATTTATAGGGTTCTTCTACTTGACTGAGATTCCTCCTTAAACATTAGGGGAACTCGAGAACTACTTCTAACGACACCTGTTTAACTTTTAACTGCTTATTAAATGTAACAAACTTGAACTAGACCTTCTAGATATCTAAATCAAGTACGACTATAATTCCATAACAGCCTTGGTCTACAATCATCCTCGTTCTTTGACATCTGGTCCCCTTCTAGTTTGGTTGTGATGGATCTTCAAGGCTCCATGTTGGTCTTCAATGTCACATGTTTTCCAATGCCCTGAAACATAGGAAACTACCCCTGTGTACCGGTCTTTAGTTTGCCTCAAAATGTTCGGATCCAACGAAGTATATCCTTTATCTTTTAATTACCCAAAATGGAGCAGACTGCCACATCTTTGATGTGCTTTCCACCGTTTTCATGCGTGAAAGCCAAAATTCTTGGAAACTGTTTCACATATCCTGAAGTGTGGTAAATATGCTCACTTTATGAAAAAAATCTAAAGTTGGATTCGAATACATATTATCTCCACCTATCTTGACGTGGTTGAATCTTAATAGCTTTAGCTGATGCCTTGCATACCTTGTAGACATTCCCCTTTCAAAATTCCCGCTCATATTCAAAACCGGTTAATTGAAATTAGACTGTGTTGCTTCAGCAATTTCGTAGCACGCTACGAAACTGCTGAGCTTTAGTTATCATCTTCAGCACTACGAAACTGCTGTGTTGTTCTAAAAGCACAGCTTCAACCAAAATTTTTCCATTTTTTAGCCTTTTACCATTTAAGGATTCTTTCAACAGCTCCAAAACCTTTCAAAACTGAATGAGATGTTTGATTCTTCAAGAAGGATTATACCAATCAAAATCATCAAAACTTTGAAACATAGCCTTACTTGTAGTGATATTTCTTTATGAAGATTCTTGTAGCTGGTTCAACTGTATCTTTAAGTCTTCAATTTGTTTCTTCATTACTTTGATCCCTGACCTGAGGTTTGTGTTTACCTTTCGGATAAATTAAGCTTCTTTTATTGCAGGAGTAGTCCAGCTATGAAATTGAACACTAAAATCCACCACTTCAGGAATTTGAAATGTTTGGTCTTCCCACTGAGCTTGCATTTGGTTGAAATAGGCTTCTTTAAGTGCAAATTTTCTGGTAGCCTTCTTTAGTCTAGCGATTTCAAGGTTGGCCAATCCCAATTTCTTTTTCAAGTCTTCCATATTTCCTTCTTCTTGGGTGGCAACTGTTTTGCCTTTATCCTTTCTTTCACGAGGCCGAGTCTCCTCCCCTGTTTCATCTGCCCTTGGTGGTACCTCCTGTACTTGCTTGAAATTCCTTGTTATGGGTCTCCTGGGCTTGAAAAAAAATTGTTCAACTTGCTCATCAAACTTGAGTTTCTTTGAGGCTTTAACTTTCTTTGTCTTCTCTTTTCCTGACTGCATCAAATCAGCTTGAACTAGTGGGGACTCTTCAATGTCAATTGCTTGCAATAAATCATTTAAGTCTCCCTTTGAAACAGGGCTTTCTTCAACACTCACTAACTTACCTTTTTCTTTGGCCACCTGGCTCCTAGTTCTTCTTCTTTGAACTCCTCCACCTGTGCTTGATTCATGTGCAGTTTCTTTGACCTGAGTTTTTTCTTTAATTGACTGCTGGGGTGCATCCTGAATAGTCAGTGGCTTGGTAGACTCTCCAACTTGTTTCCTTGCTTTTAACTTTGAAACCCTCTTGGCTCTTGTTTCTATTTGAGGACTGGTTGTTTTTGAAGGTTCTTTTGCCGCTAGAGGGCTGAGACCAGTCTTGCTCTTGAAACCAAACATGAATATGAATGTGTCCCAGTCTCTGCCTACGCTCTAGAGTTCATGCAGAACCATTAACTTAACCAAGCCATGGTGGAATAGTGAAGTCTCACAGGCTTCCTTTCTCAGTTGTACCTTATCACACATTTTACTTAAGCTGCGGAACAAGTAAAAAGGTAGATCAATAGATGTTTTCCCTGTGAAATGCAACAACAGTTTAAAATGGTATGAATACACTTTGTTATATCTCCCTTCACAGGTCAGATACTTCTGTATACAAGTAAGCAATTGAGCATATGATTCTTTAACATAACTTCTAGGAACAGACTTGCTCAAATCTGAGTTAATGAACTACTGCTTTAGAAATTCTTTGCATGGATTCATGTCAAATTTGGAATTCTTGAACCAATTTTCTTGCCCTCTTGGTATTTCTGTAACTGTGGATATCATGTCTGGTGAGACCTGCAATTCCAACATGCGCAAGGCCTACAATCATCATTAAAACCGATCATACTTGGCCTTTTTTGGAACTTGTATTTCGTGTGTACCAATGTACCTAGTGATTGCAATGATGGAGATAAGCGGTTGGAGATGATGTATGGAGTGCATAAACTGACAAAGAATGATGTAGCCATAGGTTAACTTGACAGATTTGACAGTTGGGAAAGATTCGCTGCAGAATGCACGAATCTCTGATTTAGCAGCGCGGTCAGTGTAAATTTTGAATAATGCGCTGCGAAATCACCTAAAACCTATCGCGCTGTGAAAACACCTAAAGGACTTTTACGCTGCGTAATCACCTAATGGACCTTTGCACTGCGAAACTGCTAAAAGGATTAATGCGCTGTGAAAATACCTCATAATGGTTACATGTGCTACACACTCACCTAAAAAGGTTGTGTGGCACATAATGATTTTTAAATCAAACTAACACATGACTATGAGATCGGTGATGAATGAGGGTGACCAGTGATAGATGAGAATGCATGCTTGACTTAAGACCTCCTAAGACTCAGACTCTAAGGAAAAACGAAATCAAACTTAGACTAACACTGACCTTTATCATCAAGCTAGTATGAGAAATTTTGGCATTAGGATTCTTAAGTGATAACAGATAGTTTCATGACTATGAGAGCCATGGGTAGAAGAGATGTATCAAGAATTTAAGAAAGGTCGAGGTGAAGATACTTCAACCTCCAAACAAGATAAAGGAACAGAGGAACCTCTTCTAGATGGCCATTCAGAAGGCAAAGGGAAAGGGAAAGAGCCTCCTCTATCAACACCTCCTTCTAGCACTTTGATTAAATAGATGTAAAATATTATTTGCCAATATATGATGGAGAATTAAATGTAGAAAAGCTAGATAACTAGATTAGAAAGATTGATGTATATTGCAGGGTGTAGAACATCGATTCAGAAAGGAGAAAGATTCAGCTAGCTAGCCTTCACCTTGGAGGAATTGCCCTAGTGTGGTGGGAAGGCAAGACACAAGTTGATTTGAAGAAGCATGGTAAAATTCTTTCTACTTGGAGTGAATTTGTTTCTACCATTAAAAAACAATTCTATCCACTAGCTTATATGCAGCAAGCCATGATGAGTTGGCAAACTCTTCACCAATTAAAAGGGAAAAGTGTACAAAGCTATACCCAGGAATTTAGAAAAAGAGCTTTAATTCTAGGCATTTCTCTAGACTCACCTGAAACTTTGTTGAAGTATATAGGTGGTCTACACAGCTATTTGAGGCACACTATTCTCATGTTTAACCCCAATAGCATAGATGAGGTATCCGTTCAAGCTACACATCTAGAGGCTAGAGGCAAGAATGTGAACCCAGAGATTGGGGTATCATCAAAACCCACTATAAGCAAGAACGAGGAAAAGAGGAAGTAGAAATGGAAAGAGAGGAAGGAAAATGTTGTACAGAAAGACAAACCTTCATGCACTCACTGTAAGAAGGATGGACATGATGATGAACATTGTTGGTCTTTGCATCCGGGGCTGAAACCCAAGAATTTTGATGGCAAGAAGAAGAAGATTGTTGCTGCTATTCAGAAAGATTTGGGGTCAGACTCAGGTGATGAAACAACAGTCACAGCTGCAGGTATTAAAGGTAAAAATTCTTAAGCATCTACTAGTAATTCTGCACAATATATTGATAATGAAGAAAATGAGAGGAAAAGACATGAGCTTTTTCATATTAGAGTTATTTCCAAGCATCAAAAGATTGATACTTTATTTGATAGTGGTTCACAAGTAAACTTTATTTCTGAAGCAATTGTAAAGAAATTGGGACTACTAACCACACCTCACAAGAAGCCATATCCATTACATTGGGTATGTGATAAAGCAAAGCTACAAGTGACTAGAGAATGTAAACTTAGGTTTGCTTTGGGGTCAAATTTTGTAGATGAGGTTGAGTTAGATATAGTTCCTTTGGATATATGTGGTATTGTTTTAGGAATTCCTTACTTGTATGATAGAAAATCCATTTTCTATAGAACTGAAAATAAGTATCAACTCACAAAAAATGGAATATAATATATTATAATATCTCATCAACTCAAAAATAACTACACTCTCATAAACTCAGGGCAAATGAAAAGAATCGTAAATTCATGCAAGCAATTTTTACTAATGGTTGTAAAGGAAAAGACCCTTGATAAAACCAATGTATTTGAAGGCTATGATGTTAAACAGAAAGTTGATTTAGAAAAAGTTGTTTCAAAATATGATATCCTATTTCAAGAACCTAAAGGTCTGCCACCCAAAAGGGAAATAGTACATGATATTCATTTGTAGCAAGATGCTCCATTTCCTAACATCAGAATGTACAAGTTATCCACTTTAGAGAATGCAAAGATCAAGAATCTGGTATAGGAGCTGCTCGACAAAAGATTCATAAGACTAAGAACATCACCATGTGGATCTCCAATCATACTGGTGAGAAAGAAAGATGGTTCGTGGAGGATGTGCATTGACTACAGAGCACTGAATAAAATAATGATCAAGAATCGTTATCCTCTTCCTTGCATAGATGATCTATTAGATCAGTGGAAAGAATTTGTTTACTTTTCCAAGTTGGACTTGCATAGTGGCTACCATTAGGTCAGAGTTGTAGAACAATATGCATGGAAGACTGCTTTCAAAACAAAGCAAGGGTTGTATGAATGGCTAGTTATGCCTTTTGGCTTAACTAATGCTCCTGCCACTTTCACGAGAGTTATGAATGATGTACTCAGGCCTTTTATTGATGATTTTGTAATTGTATATTTAGATGTCATTCTTGTTTTTAGTAAAACATGGGAAGAACATTTGAAGCATGTAAAGTAGACTCTAGATGTTTTGAAAAAAGAAAATCTCTATGTTAAATTATCAAAATGTGAATTTAGCAAAACATCTTTGAATATTTAGGTCATATTGTAGGGGGTGGTGAATTGAAGATAGATCCCTCTAAGGTTGAATTCATTGTGAACTGGCCTAAACCCAAATCTACTACAGAAGTTAGGAGCTTCCTAGGAGCAGCACAATATTGGAGAAAGTTTATTGCTAACTTTTCCTTGATTGCAGCTCCCTTACATGCTTTAACAGGATTGAACAAGGTGTTTCAGTGGGGAGGAAACAACAAAAAGCCTTTGACACCTTGAAAGAAAACATTAGTACAACACCAGTACTAGCATTGCCAGATCTTCAAAGACCATTTGAGATTGAAATAGATGCCAGTGACTATGCCATGGGAGCAGTGTTGATGCAACATGGTAAACCCATATGTTATCATTCTGAGACATTTAATTATGCAGTAGTTAATTATCCCACATATGATAAAGAATTGTATGCATTAGTATAGAGTGTGAAAAAGTGGAAACATTACCTAATGGGCAAAGAAATAGTTATACATATTGATCATCAACCACTTCAACATTTACACTCACAAACTAAATTGAAGCAATCAAGACACTATAGGTGGATGGGTTTTCTACAACAGTTTCATCTTGTCATCAGATATAAGAAAGGCATACACAACAAGGTTGCAGATATGTTATCCATACCCATCATAAATGCATCTACTATACCTAAACATAACTCAATATTGCATGAAAGATACATTGAACAATATGATCAAGATGTAGATTTTAGAGATGTATATGCAACTTTAAGTCTTGGCAAACAAGTAGAAGAATTGGATTATCATGTTAAGGACCAACTCTTGTATCGTTTGGGAAAGTTATGCATTCCTCAAACTGAAAGAGTTAACATAACCTGATAAGCACATACTTCTCTAATATCAGGTCATTTTGGTGTAAGTAAAGCAGTTGCACAACTGCAAAGATTCTATTATTGGCCAAGAATGCATGAAACAATTTCTAGATATATTAAAGGGTGTACCACGTGTGCTAGAAGCAAGCCCAACAATAGAAAACTAGGCTTGTACACTCCACTTCCAGTTCCTTCTCATCCTTGGGAAAGTGTTTCCATGGACTTTGTTGGGGCATTGCCAAAGTCTAGAAAAGGTCATGACTATTTATATGTTATTATGGATAGGTTCAACAAATTGTGTATTTTAATACCTTGTAACAAGCAGATTACAGCTGAACAAACAACAAAGTTGTTCTTTCAGCATGTATGGGTTCATTTTGGGTTACCCACTTCTATTTTATCTGATCGAGATTCCCGATCTGTTGGGAAGTTTTGGTCTAGTCTATTGGAGTTGATGGACACCATATTGAAGAAGAGCACAACCTTTCATCCACAAACAAATGGCCAAACAAAGGTGGTCAAAAGGACAGTGATCCAGTTTCTTAGAGGCTATTGCAGCAAGCATCCCAAGCTTTGGGATGAACATTTATGTTATTTGCAACATGCTTACAACCGTGCTAAACATTCTTCTACACAAATATCTCCTTTTAAGACTTGTTTTGGTTTTACACCAAGGTCTCCCTTGGATTTTGTCTTTAGTAAAGACATAACAGTTAATGGACATAATGATGTGGACAAAGCAACCAAGTTCATTGAACAAATCCAAGAAACTCACCAGGCAGTTCATGAACAGTTGGAAAAGAGCCAAGCCAAGTATAAGTCAAGGCATGACAAGCATCGAATTGAGCATAGCTTCCAAGTCGGTGATCAATTCTGGTCGTACATCAGCAAAGACAGAACGCAAGGTGAAGGTAAGAAGCTGAAGCCAATAAAGTATGGGCCTTTCAAGATACTTGAGAAAATTGGTGAGAACGCTTTTTGCCTTGATTTTCTAGCTTACATGCACATCTATTCAGTAGTTAATGCAGAGAACTTGAGACTATTTTAACCTTCATTGATTGAAGATCCCGAAGAGCAAGGTTAGTTTCCTTCTATTGATGATCTGTTGCCTGAATATCTGAATGAGTTGCAGGAAGATATAATTCTGGACAGGAAGGTGAGAATTACATGCAGAGGGGATGTTGAGTACCTCAAAATCAGACTCAAAGGTTCAAAACCAAGCAGTGAAATATGAATAGAGATTGGGCAAGTTAGGAAGCTATATCCTCACTTGATTGATGCTTAAAAACCAACTCTTGGTGGTCCAGAAGCCTTTTTCAGTGGGAAGGCGTGATCCAAATGGATCCTAGAAAACCCTCTAAGTCTCAAACATTCAAAACTATCGCAAAATAAGAACCTGTTAAAAAGTCAGATTACACTATCGAGAGACAAAAACATGAAGAAACCAATGACAACAAGCTTATCGGAGGCTTAAAGCAACTTTGCATAAGAGTCGTCAGATCTGACCGATCAATGGTCCAGATCCAACAACAAAACGCAATCTGTGATGGCAAGCGAAGGCAATCAGGGGCTATCACATGATAGTTGCGATCACAATCAGTGTGGGTCAACGAGGACCATCGATCAAGTGCCCAGATCGATAGCGTGTGTTAACGCGCAATATCACAATCGGCAAACATAGAGGAGCTATTACAATCAGTCCGGGGCATGTGCGATATGCAATTGCGATCACAACATCGCATCAGAGTATTTCAATAAATCGAGGATGATATAAACATAACTCGTGATAACCGGACATGATAACATTATAAATGATATTTGATATAATTTGAGATCCAGAAAACAGGGTTTTCCTTTGTAAATTGGATTTTCGTTAAAGAAACAAAAAACAAAAGAAAATGCGCCGATGTGATGAAGCCGGACCCAAAAGGGTTTATGGATAAAAAAATACAATATTTCAAGTCTGTCTAAATCTATTTTACAGGGTTTTTCAGTTTTTAAGGTATTTTTTAATACAAAGGAAACAAGCGAGATTTCGGGAGGACCAAAGGCGGTAAGTGGTTTGGGTTGGGCTCCGCCTAATCCCATACATTGCCTGCCATGTGTCCAGGCTAAGGAGACACTACAAGAAAAAAGGACATTGGTGAAGGGCGAAAAATGTCACCATAAGCTCATTGGTGACAGTCAAAAGAGCCTTCGTCACCAAAAACTGAATTTCACCAAAGGTGGCGTCGCCAAAAGTATAGGTGTTGTAGTGACATTCAAAGTCTGTCACTAATAATGATTTATAATGATGGATATCTACCGTCACCATTTCATATGAGTAATGGTGACGGACCATAGCCTCTGTCACCAAAAATTGAACGTCACCAAAGGTGGCGTCGCCAAAAGTATAGGTGTTGTAGTGACATTCAAAGTCCATCACCAATAATGATTTATAATGACAGATAGTGACCGTCACCATTTCATATGAGAAATGGTGATGGACCATAGCCTTCGTCATCAAAAACTAAACGTCACCAAATGTGGCGTCACCAAAATTATAGGTGCTATAGTGACATTCAAGGTGCGTCACGAATATTGATTATAATGACAGATAGTGACTGTCACCATTTCATATGAACAACAATGATTTATTGTGATGGATCTTCCATGACCGTCACTATTAGTGCATATATATGGTGACATTCATTGACCGTCACCAAAAGCCACATTTCCAAAAGTATAGGTGTTGTGGTGACATTCAAGGTTCATCATGAATAATGACTATAATGACGGACAGTGACCGTCACCATTTCATATCACCAACAACGATTTATGGTTATAGAACTTTGAGGGCCGTCACTATTGATGTGTATATATGGTGGCATTCGTTGACCGTCACCATTTCATATTTTGGTGAGGGTCGAAAAATGTCACCAAAGCTCATTGGTGATGGTCAAAAGAGCCTCCGTCACCAAAAATTGATTGTCGCTATTCCATATGGATGTTAGGGCACGATGGAATCGAACCACCAACCTCCTGCTTGTGAAGAAGGTGCTCTTCCATTGAGCTAACACCCTTTAGAGAATTAGACTTTTAAAAATTAGACCTTGAAACTTCATAAATTGTAAATTCTACAACTTTCAATAAATTGAAGTCTCGACAATATTTTACTAAACAAGCAAAGCAACATTGAAGTTGCAAGTCCCTGCCTAATGGTTATGGAAGTTATGAAAAGTTGTTGGAGAGAAAAAAAATTATGTATAAGAGAATCAATATGTTCAGTTGAATACTCAATTAGAAGTGAAACTCTGAAGAAATTTATAATATATAAATGACCTATAACTAGCAAATGCACCAAATATTGCAAAGGAAATGTCATAAGTAAATAACATATGGAAGAAGAACATTGATGAAGACAGGTGCAATATGTTTTAAGTTGAGTGAAAGAAAAATCTCAATGTTTTTGTTTTTTGGTGTTTAGATATCTAAATGATATCTAAACTTCTGTGAAAATGTAACACGGATCTCTGAAAACCATGAACGACATATGATTAAAAAATGATCAAACTATAATAATTATACATTAAAGGCATTCCCTTATATCAAATTATACACAAAAATTGTCACAACAAAGCCCAAATGTTGGCTACAAGCATCATCTCAAAAAAAAAAACACGGTAATACAAGGAGTTTTGATATCAACAAAATTGTGAATTGTATAATTTGAAAATCCAACACCTCTGAATTGAGATTAGCCTAGACAAACGCAATTGCTCACCAAGCCAATCAATACATGATAAAAAAGAATTGTTTGCCACTCAATGAAATTCATCTAAACTCCATGTTAACTGCTATAACATCAATAAAATATGATACCATCATGATATAGATTCTATAACTAATAAATTCCCATAAAAATGCTAAGATATAGCATAATATCTCTACTCCAAGTAGCTCCCATATTATGGAAAATGTTAACTAAAACAATTTGAACCAAGCAGAAACATGGGAAAACAAAAAAATATGGAGTAAAAACACATTAAAGTGTCATAGCAAAGTTAACGATAATTATTCAGCTATAGATCGAATAACTATCATATGATACTTACTTAGGGAGCACCACCAAAAAGATCATCTGGAGTAGACGTACACATCAAAACCAAGTCCACATCTTCTAGCTTGACTTTTTCCATTTCAAGGGCTCTTCTAGATGACTCTATAGCTAAATGAATTAGTGTTTCATGACTTGCAAAACAAAGTGATCTTAACGACGTTTTATTCCATGTAAGTGAGGAGGTTTTGGCAGACCTTTTTTTAGTATCCACAAAAACATATCAATATAATACTTTCCTTCATCTATTCCTTCCTTTGAGTACAATTATTTAATCCCCATTCTTACACAGTAAGCCTTATTTCCTTCCATATGCAAGAGTTCCTAATTAAGTGTTCCTTGTAATGATTCTCCCTAATTCTTCATTAAATATAATAACTAGTAATACTTGGAGTCTCAATTTGTAGGGAAAATATGTTTTCAAGTATAGAACTTTAAATGGTCATTCTAGTTAAAATACCTTCAACAACTTTGTAGTCTTTGTTGTTTCTAAGGCCTTTGGGATTGCACATACAATACCAAGCCCTTTTGGCTAGGGATAAGCCTTCTTAACAGCGTGTTAGTGCTACATCCGCTCATGTTCCCAACATCAACATCAAAGTTGAGGTGCCTTGTTTGATTAATCCACAAAAACTTAAATGATTCGATTTCCTGGTGAAAATGTGTTTGTAACAACGCTTTCCTAATAACTATAAGACCTGAATATAGAATTTTGGTAGCTACCTCATGTTATGGCCTAAATCTACCCCAGGCTGAGAAAGGCATGTCTAGGGTAACATCAATGTTGGAAATAATACTGAGAGGGGGGGGGGGTGAATCAGTATTATCAAATTCTTTTCAATCTATCTTCCTTATTTATACTTTGAATAATTCTTCCAATATTGATCATTACTTTGTATGTCAGTATCATAAAATAATGAGCAGGAACAAGAAAAGAAAATAGTCACACAAAAGAACACCAGATATAAGGTGGAAACCCAATGTGGGTGAAAACCACCTGCTGCAATATGTCTCTATCTTCTTTCAATTAGAAACTCCTTTTACAATGATTTTGTACTGGTGCAGTCCTTTACCAGTACGCAGGCTACAACCTGCAGAGAGCTACAACCCTCTTAGCTCTTGTACTAGCCAAGATACTAGTACGTAGGTGATGGCCTATTGAAGGCTACAACCTTATCTTTCTTCCAGGGACCACATTTCATAAATTTTCAGACTGGATCCATGAACATCAATCAATCATCAAGTATATCTGCATCAAACAATCTCCTTTTCCCAATTAGCACTGAATCAAGTAAACACTTCTCTGACAGCTGTACCCAGAACACAGTAATAGTAACCACACACCAAATTCTGAACCCAGAATACTGCAACAATAGACAGAGGCAGCTAGATCATAATTTAAAGATATACGCTACTTCAACAACCTGAAACCTGCGTGCAGATCTATAAAGGATAATTCCTTCTTTCAAATATTCAGACACTAATTAACCCAGATTGTCAGATTTATAGATCAAGCATGCACCTCATATAACAGATCAAAATCATGCAAAGATACTATTATTCAAGCATAAAGATTATGACCCATCAAAAGAACTTATCCTTCTTTATGCGCTAAGGTTCCTCCTTCATTCAGATCCAGATCTGCACCATAACCCAATCACAAATATTTCAGATCTAGCACTTATTAGATATTCAATTCATTCGATGATGCTTTGCCAAATGATCTCCTTCCTCTTTTATAGTCTTAGGCCTTCCACAATACCACGGTCCAAAACCATAGGATCAAAAAGCTGTTGGACTAATACCATGAACCAACCATGAAAGTGCGTGAGATCAACACTTTTGGATGCAATACCACGGGCCAAAACCATAGGATCAAAAACTGTCGAACTAATACCATGAACCAACCATGAAAGTGCGTGAGATCAACACTTTTGGATGCAATACCACGGGCCAAAACCATAGGATCAAAAACTGTCGAACTAATACCATGAACCAACCATGAAAGTGCGTGAAATTTTCTCTTCATGAAAGGAACTTTTCTCTGCATGAAAGTGCGTGAACTTTTTCTCTACATGAAATAAACTTTTCTCTGCATAAAAGTGCGTGAACTTTTCTCTCCATGAAATAAACTTTTCTCTGCATAAAAGTGCGTGAACTTTTCTCTACATGAAATAAACTTTTCTCTGCATAAAAGTGCGTGAACTTTTCTCTACATGAAATCAACTTTTCTCTGCATAAAAGTGCGTGAACTTTTCTCTACATGAAGGAAACTTTTTTTTTTTTTTTCATGAAAGAGACTTTTATCTTCATGAAAGTGCGTGAAATTTGCTGCACTATAATTTATCATCTGAGATGAGTGGGTTGCCATCAAGTACAACATATGTATCATAATGCCAACAATCTCCCCCTTTGGACTTGATGGCAACAACAACTAATCATTCTCCCCCTTTGACATCAAGGGCAAAGGGTTATGCTCCCCCTAAGAACATGCTCCCCCTGACTATAAACCAGATCTGCAAAGAAGAACCATAATTCATCAAACACCATAAATGACCATGAAAGAGATAGAGACGTATTGCAGCAATATTTAGACCAGCATCCATGATCTCCTTCTGTACTTCCTCCATAATGCCAACAATGCATGATATGCTCCCCTTGAACATGTGCCATTCGATCTTTGACCAATCCGCAACCCAGCACATGTATGCATATATTTCAGATGAACCTTGCGTACAACCAACAATCAGAAGAGATTCAACAACAAGATGATGCATCAACAACCCCCAGCTTTTCCCTGAGGTATTCAAAGGTCTCCCTAGGCAATGGTTTGGTGAGTATATCAGCAACCTGTTCCTTAGAAGGAACATACTCCAACTTGACCTTTTGTTCAAGCACTTGTTCCCGGAGAAAGTGATACTTGATTGGTATGTGCTTGGTTTTTGAATGCATGACTGGGTTCTTTGAAATGCTGATTTCACTTGTATTATCACATAAGATGGAGATGGGTGGTGTACAAGTGATTTGAAAATCCTGCAAGGTCTGCATCATCCAAAGGAGTTGAGTGCAGCAAGATGCAGCAGCAACATATTCTGCTTCAGCTGTAGACAAGGCAATCAAACTCTGTTTCTTGCTGAACCAAGATACTAATCTGGAACCCATAAAGAATGCACCACCACTTGTGCTCTTCCTGTCATCCACGCTTCCAGCCCAATCTGCATCAGTATAAGCATGAAGTGTGAGATCTGCATCTCTAGGATACCATAAGCCATAATTTTGAGTCCCTTGAAGATATTTGAAGATTCTCTTTACTGCCTGAAGATGAGTTTCCTTTGGATTTGCCTGAAATCTTCCAACTATTCCCACTGCATGCATGATGTCTGGTCGGGTACCTGTCAAATAAAGTAGACTTCCAATCATAGATCTGTAGGTTGGTTGATGTACTGCTGCTGATTCATCATTTGCACTGAGGCTACATCCTGTGACCATGGGTGTACATCCTGGTTTTGCATCTTCCATGCCATATTTCTTCAAAATCTGCTTGAGATACTTGGTTTGAGACAAGAATATCCCTCCTTCCTTTTGTTGGATTTGCAGGCCAAGAAAATATGTCAATTCTCCAAGCAAGGACATTTCGAATTCTTTTTGCATCACCAAGGCAAAGCTTTGACTCATAGATTCTTCATTGCTGCCAAAGATAATGTCATCTACATACACAACAAGTATCAGCAATTTGTCATTTTCAATTTTTATATAAAGATTGCTATCTGTTGATCCTTTTGAAAAACCTTGTTGATGAAGATATTTGTCCAAACGATAGTACCAAGCCCTTGGATCTTGTTTAAGACCATAGAGAGCCTTTTTCAATCTGCATACAAGATTTGGATCATTTCCAAGAATGAAACCATCTAGCTGCTCAATGTATACTTCTTCTTCTAAGTCTCCATTCAGAAAGGCTGATTTCACGTCCATTTGAAATACTTTGAACTTTTGAAAGCTTGAGAGAGCAAGGAACATTCGTATGGCCTCAAGTCTTGCAACAGGAGCAAAAGTTTCTTCAAAATCTATTCCTTCTTGCTGCGCATACCCTTTGCAAACAAGTCTGGCCTTGTTTCTAATTACTTCCCTGTTTTCATTCAACTTATTTTTGAAGACCCATTTTGTCCCTATAACATTCTTATCCTTTGGTCTAGGAACCAACTCCCAAGTGTTGTTCTTTTCGATTTTCTCAAGTTCTTCATCCATTGCTTTGACCCAACATTCATCTTTGCATGCCTCTTTTACATTTTGTGGTTCAGTGGATGAGAGTAATGCCAAATAGCTTGAAGCTTCTGCAATTGTTCTTCTTGTTTGTACACCTGCTTCTTTTTGCCCCAAAATCTGAGATTCTGGATGATTCTTCTGAACGTACCTGGATGGAGTCTTCTCTTCTACCCTTATCTGTTCCTCTGGTGCTTCTTGAGGTTCTTCTTCTTCATCATTCTGTCTTTGAGGGTAGTCTTCATCTTCTTCGATATTTTCATGATTTACTTGCCTAGGAATGTATCCTTTTTCATCAACCACTACATCAATGCTGTCAACAATTCTTCCAAGTCTTTTATTGTAGCACTTATATGCTTTGCTGTGTGGAGAATAACCAAGAAGAATGCCTTCATCTGCTCTAGGTTCAAGTTTTCCAAGTTGCTCATCAGTATTCTTAATATAGCATTTGCTCCCAAAGATTTTGAAGTGTTTTACCGAAGGAGTCTCACCATACCAGAGTTCATGAGGAGTTTGAGTGCTGTTCACTCGGACATTTGTTTTATTGAGAATAACAACCGCAGCATATGCAGCTTCACCCCAAAAAGTTGCGGGAGTTCCAAACTCATCAAGCATAGCACGGGCCATTTGTTGGACTGTTCTATTCATCCTTTCCACCACTCCATTTTGCTGAGGAGTTCTAGCTGTAGAGAATTCCCTTCTTATCCCATGTTCTTCACAGAAATCGAAAAATTCATTTCAGGTAAACTCCCCACCTCTGTCGGACCTGAGGCACTTAATTTTGTAACCTGATTCATTTTCAACCAAGGCTTTGAAGGATTTGAATTTTTCGAATGCTTCGTCTTTGTGCTTCAAAATTCCTAACCAAACAAACCTGGAGAAATCGTCAATGAATAATATCAAGTATTCTTCTCCTCGAGGTGACCTCGTCCTGAAAGGACCACATACATCTGTATGGACTAGTTCAAGAGGCCTGCTGGCTGATCCTTCCTTCCCCGGGAAGTTGGTTCTGGTTTGCTTACCAAACTGACATGATTTGCATATAGTGTTGTCTGGAATTTTGATATCTGGAAGACCACGAACTGCCTGATATTTGCATGCCTTCCTTATTTATGAAAATCTTAGATGCCCCAACCTCCGGTGCCATAACCAATGTTCATCATCCTTGCTCAAATAGCATTGTTGTTGTCCTTCTTCAAATATGTATAGATTATTTGGAGTTCTTCTACCTTTGATCACTGTTTTCCCTGTATCAAGATTACGAACGCTACATCCATTTGATCGAAATATTACCTCGGTTCCTTGATCGCACATCTGACTGACACTCAGAAGGTTATGCTTCAAGCCATCTGTTGAGTCTTGAAAATGTCATTCATTTGCATTACACTTTCGCTATTATGTCCATTATATCACCTCCATTTCACCTCCATTTCACTACTATGTCACCACATTCATCCCACTTTCATTATCATTGGGCTACCTTTATGTTTTTCCAATATTTATTATTTCTAAGCCTTTTAAGTGAATTTGTGGTTAAACATTAGAAAATAATGTGCATATGCTTATACCTAACAAATGGGTTGAGTTTGTTGACATGTGTAGGTTGAAAGGAGGCTTCTAGAAGACCCTTATGTGGCACTCTAAGGCCAAATTCGAATTTGGTTGAAAAGAATCATGGGATCATGAGGATATGTGTCACATCTCCTAATTGTATTGTAACTCTAAAAGACATGTGTCTTATCAGTTCCTATTTTGATTAGGACTCTAGAGGTAGAGGGAGATATTCATGGATTATCATTAATGAGATGGCTCTCATCTTTTTGTATAAATAGGAGATCTCTCTCCTTCATTAGTTAGTCTCTCTTTAGTCTTTCCTTTAGTCTTTTCTTAGTCCTTTTAGCATGTTAGTCTCATGGCTTTTGAAAGCTTTTGTACTTTGCACTTTTGAAGAAATTGAATAAAGCTTTGATGTTCTCAACATGGAAGGAGATGTGAAGTAGATGTCATGGAGCATATTATGATGTAAGTAGATTAGATTTCATTTTGTAAATATTGCTTTGTAGAATGTAAGGTAGATTAGATTTTCATTCATGCAATTTTAAGTATGCTTTGATTTCATAGGTAGAAGGGGGCCCCTGCCTTGTACAGTTTGAATTATTGCATTTTATTTTCTCCCGGGATTTGTTTTTATGTTTATGTATTTGCTTTACAAACTAATGGTATTTGAAGTTGACAGGTTCAAGCTACTGCCTTTGTTTTTATAGCTGATTTTTAGTCTTATTTCTCAAAGTTCTGCTAACACATGAATGATCTTTTATCATGAACTGTTATCTTTTAAGGATCAGAATACCACTAACTTGCAGTTGGCTTTGAGTGCTTTTTAGACTAATCTTTCACTACTTTCTAATCATACGTTGCATAGTACATATGGCTAAAGTAGAGAGTTAGAAAGAGCAAAACATTATCACTAGTCTTTAAAGTAGATTTTTCTCATTTTTAATCACTTTTCTAATTCAACTTGAGCTACTTCCTAATCATACTTTGCATAGTACATATGGCAGAAGTAGAGAATTAGGGAGAGATAATCATTATCTTTGGTTTTAAAAGTGTCTTTCTTTTCTTTTATTTGCAGCAGCATGAATGGTGTCTAGTGCCATTGGAAGTGGTCATTTACTTTCAAGTCATTTCAAGTTCTTTGCTTTCAGTTTCATTTCAAGTTATTTCTTTCAAGCTCTTTCTTTGCAAGTTTAAAGTTTGATTACTTTCTAGACTTATTTCTAACTACTTCTTAATCGTGCTTTACACAGCACATGTGTTTGAAGCAGAGTTTTAGGAAGAGTTTAACATTATAACTGGTCTTTAAAGTGGTTTTTCTTACTTGTCACCTTAGAGCTTGATTACTTTTTGGACTTATTTCTGACTACTTCTTAATCGTGCTTTACACAACACATGTGTTTGAAGCAGAGTTTTAGGAAGAGTTGAACATAAACTATAAAACAACGAAGTAAGAGAAAGGTTAACTAAGCACATATAGTGCACCACACTTCATCAGTTTACGATACCCGGATTGATAATTTATGTAGAGCAATTTAAGACGTTAAATTGACTAAACATTTTGGCGCCGTTGCCGGGGAAGTGTAATTAGGAGACCTTATTTCTTACATCTGAAAAAAAAAATTAATAATCCTTGAGTATGCTCTCCTCCTGCACTTTGTGTGATCTAGAGGATCAGAAAAAGGATTGTTAAGTAAAAAAAGACAAAATAATAATTCTTGAGTATGCTCTCCTCCTGCACTCTGTGTGATCTGGAGGATCAGAAAAAGAATTGTTAAAAAAATAAAATAATAGGAGACAAAATAAACTTCATCACTTCAATTGATTCAATAAAAAAAAAAAATGAAAAAATGAAACTCAAGTGCTTTGATAGGTTCAAATTGTCAAAATTGTCTGGTTATGCTTTGTAGTGGTCTTCAAAACACGGTATCCTGTTCAAAAAAGGTTTTGCAACTTAGCTGCAGAAATTGTCTGATTCCGCAGCTGTTTAACAATCCCTCAGCTGTTTCAAGGTTTAGCAGGTTATAGGCATCTAATGAAAAAACCGACCACATGGGCATCTCCAGAATTGTCCCGACATGGATCCTATCCTAGTCACCCAGCTCAGATCGATGAAAAACCAGCCTAGGACCTCAGTCAAAGTCTTGTTTTTAACATGTTTTTCTTGAAGTATTTGCTGCCTGAAATTGAAAATCATTAATCCTTTTTATAAAAAATTTACAATTTCAGAGAAGAAAAAAAAAAGAAGAGAAAAACAATCTAGGGCTATCTCCATTCTTAGTTTTCACTGTGGCTTCAATAAAAAATAAAAAAAAAATATGCCTCCCTGTTCAAGCTTTGACCTGTTGATTCCTGTAGTAAGGCTATTTCCATATTTGAAGCAGGAAAATCCTGACACTAATCCTCTTCAGGTTTCAGCAAGATCAGATCCACGTCTGCAAATCTCTAATGAACTCGTACCCTTTTAGGAAGTGCATTCAAGAGATACATCCTCATTTGAGTATGTTCCATGCAATGAAATCTACAATCCCAGTGGAAATTATTTTGAAGAACTAGATTATGCCTCTGTTTCAGATCCCATTGATGTACAAGAAAGTCCATTTAATGATTTATCAATGCCGAGAGACGTTTCAAGACGGGTTTTACCTTCTGTAGGGGCATTCACCGTCCAGTGTGCAAGGTGTTTCAAGTAGAGGTTAATTCCAACCAAGGAGCAATACGAAGCGATATGACAATACATTCTGGAAGATCCTTGGGTGTGTGAAAATGCTTATCCTTGGCATCCAGATGCATCAGAAAAGAAAATTCATAAACAGTCGAGTGCAGAACAGAAAAATTAACTCAGGAAAAAAACGCAAACAGCAGAAAAACGTCAAACTTTACACGCTCGATTTGCCCAAATGGTAGCGAATTTCAAAAAAATAAAACATGGATTTTGTTGTCAGGTGGGTTAATTAGATAACCCAGAAACCGATTTGGAAAATTCGTGGTGGTATGGGAGAAATGTTCGGTTCTTTGGAGCCGGTTTTGACTGCCGCGCGTGAAAATTAGGTTATTAACTGGTTGTTTGAATAACTCCGCGTGCCTGAGGGAAAGAGTTCTAATAGAGATCAATTACATGCTGGCATAAACAATAAATCACACAACTTTACACATATTTAGAAGACGTGTTTTAATTAAACACAACTCTCTGTCAGTAATCGCTGTCGGTTAAATGTTGGGAAGAGCTGATGTGGAAGCCTTAATGAATGGTGAAGAGGTCTGTATGTAAGCTTTAATGAATGTTCCATTAGTTCTCGGGGCATGAGAAACATCATTTATGATGTTGTTCCATTAGTTTCCAGTACATGAGAAACATCAAAACCATACCACACTCTTGCTTGAAAGAAATGTTGTGAAACTCTTTCTAGTGTTGACCTACTCGATTATATTTTTCGATAGTGAATTCCGTTCCCCGATCTGAAAATCATGAACTCGTGCCCGTTATAATTTATGAACCCATGCACGAATCTATGAAGATTTACAGAGTTTTGTTTTTGCTTTCTGTAGCAATTCGAAATCGTCTGTTATATTTCTACCAGCATAAAACTTTTTCGGGACAATGTCAACTTATGGTTGCAGAACCACTACGAAACTTGGAGTAACTAATGACCTTTATATGCGGGACTCTATTTCATACACACTCTTGCTTGAAAAAAAAAAAGGTATTGTGTAAATCTTTTGAAATAGTACATTCATTGCTTTCTATGATCTGGAAATCAGAGACTTTGGAAGCTGTTATAATTTGTGAATACATGTTTGATCTTGTGAAGACAAAGGATATGATAGTTGCTTGCTTCCCCTTTGATAATCATAATGTTTTAAACCCTGCAGCTCTGTTTCAAACTCCACAGTTCCATTTTTCAGCCGAAGCTTGAGATGGAGAAACTGCTTAGTTCGTTCGCACACAGCCACTCCATTTCACTGCACTTTCTACACTCTGCAATCCGCAGCCATTTAGCGATCCCGCAGCCATTTAGTGATCCCGCAGCTGTTTTGTTAAACTCTAGGTTGTAGGTGTCATCAGGCAAAACAGGTCACATGGGTAGCTAGGGAAATTTCAGTACATGGATGGTGTCCTATCCATTCGGTCAAATTTGCTGAAAAAGACCCCGGTCAAAGGGAAGTCAAATTGGGTGTTATCACAAAGTCGCCACACTGAGTCGCCACACTAAATCGCTGCATGTCAAGAAAAAAACAATAATTTTGAATCAATGAAATGAACAAGTTATTTTCTCACTTTTCTGAAGGTATTGATTAATTTTGGACTGATAATGAAAATTGAATGGCTAACTTTTTATTCAAGATTTTTAGCTACAGAGCTGTTCCTCAATTCCGCAGCCAGAAAAACCTCATTGTTCAAATCAGCCTATCTTTCTCATACAAAATCAGATTTTGATGATTTAAGTACCATTGGAAAGATCTCAACAAGATCTATACAATGAGAAATATATCATTAGAGTTTGAAATGGCAAATAATGAAATAAATTGCTGAAAGGAAGCAACATCAAATTGAGGCACTAATTCCAAAGCAGGTATAAATTCCTTTGATTTTTCCTTTGAGAACTTGTTTCATTAATACAAATTCTTAGTTTTGTGTGTAAATATCATAACTAGAGAGATTGGCCACCTCTCTCCTTTGATAATCTTACATTCCATTGTAGAAGAAGTATTAGTTTTTTTGCAGGTTCCAGGAGGAAGGACAAATGACTACAAGGGAATGATGTCTCTCTAAGAGACCAATTTGTTTCATAAGAGGATGATTAAGCAACAAAGAGGAAATATGCTGATGCAAAATCAGATCCAAACACTTGAAAAACTTTCAGATACTATTGTCTCCATCACATCCATCCATCACATCCATACTTCATAATAAACCATTCACCTCATTCCACTCCATATTTTCCATTTTCATTCACATACACTTTCCATTTCTTTTTGTCCATTCATAACCCACCAATAAAAGCAAAAGGCTCATTCACATGCTTATTGCCATTGTCATTTCTGTTCTCCATTGCCATTTTCCATGTTCACTTTCCATTCCTTGTCATTTTCATTCCGCAAATAAGCCCTGCTTCAATGCAAATTATTGAGTCCATAGTCCTTTGAGTCTAAGTTCTTTGTAAAAACACCTTGAGACTTGCATGCCTTAATGGCAAGTCCTCATGCTGACAAACAATGGGAATACATTAATGTCCCTTGTTCGTTAGATCTTCTAGGTGACTCGACATCAGCAAATTCATTCGTACCTAGCAAGATGTGTTTGGGCATCTTGACTCTCATTGTCATCAATGGTGAGAGTTCTCGTGTTGACTAGTGGCATCCATTAATGGCCACTAAGCCAACAATTTCCTACTATGTTCGACATCAGAACATCTTTTCACATAGTAGGAATTGTGCCAATTAGTTTTGAAGACATGAAGACTATTATTTTCAGCATTTTGGAGCAGATTCAGCAAGTTTTAGTAGAAGCAATAAAAAGCCATCTTATCTCTCTATCCATGACTCCTCTTGTTCAGCCACTTGAAGAAGAATGTGATCAAAAGTTTTCAGCCACCACACACATACAACTCATCCATTCCAAAGGGTAAGTGAAGGTACGACATTTTCTAACTTTTAACCATAGAATTCCATAAAATGCTAGAATGATACTTGTTGGAAAAACATTTCTCTTCCTCATTTCATAAAATAGCCAATACTATCAGTCGGGGGGGAAATACATTCATATTCATATCTTTCCATGTCCATAACATATTCAAGAGCTCACATACTTCCAACATATATTAATTATTACATTGCTATTATGAGCATACAATGCCTTTTGAAAAAGTGCTTAAAGGATAAATTGGATACAAACAAAATCATGGTTGTCACACAAGAACCAACCATCATGCAATCCAATAAAGATATACTTTGCAAAAATAATCAAAATATCATTATGCAAAGTTCAAAGATCAAAATAGAAGGCAACAAAAAAAAAAAAAAATGGTTGTAACACAAGAACCAACCATGTTGCAATTCAAGTAAAACACTTTGCAGAAATATGAAGTTATCAAATGATATCATGCAAAGTTAAGCCAAAGCTCAAGGATCAAAAGAGTCAATGTAATATATGTTGCATGAGGACATGCAATAGCTTCAGTTGGGGGGTATGTTGAGTCTTGAAAATGTCATTCATTTGCATTACACTTTCGCTATTATGTCCATTATATCACCTCCATTTCACCTCCATTTCACTACTATGTCACCACATTCATCCCACTTTCATTATCATTGGGCTACCTTTATGTTTTTCCAATATTTATTATTTCTAAGCCTTTTAAGTGAATTTGTGGTTAAACATTAGAAAATAATGTGCATATGCTTATACCTAACAAATGGGTTGAGTTTGTTGACATGTGTAGGTTGAAAGGAGGCTTCTAGAAGACCCTTATGTGGCACTCTAAGGCCAAATTCAAATTTGGTTGAAAAGAATCATGGGATCATGAGGATATGTGTCACATGTCCTAATTGTATTGTAACTCTAAAAGACATGTGTCTTATCAGTTCCTATTTTGATTAGGACTCTAGAGGTAGAGGGAGATATTCATGGATTATCATTAATGAGATGGCTCTCATCTTTTTGTATAAATAGGAGATCTCTCTCCTTCATTAGTTAGTCTCTCTTTAGTCTTTCCTTTAGTCTTTTCTTAGTCCTTTTAGCTTGTTAGTCTCATGGCTTTTGAAAGCTTTTGTACTTTGCACTTTTGAAGAAATTGAATAAAGCTTTGATGTTCTCAACATGGAAGGAGATGTGAAGTAGATGTCATGGAGCATATTAGGATGTAAGTAGATTAGATTTCATTTTGTAAATATTGTTTTGTAGAATGTAAGGTAGATTAGATTTTCATTCATGCAATTTTAAGTATGCTTTGATTTCATAGGTAGAAGGGGGCCCCTGCCTTGTACAGTTTGAATTATTGCATTTTATTTTCTCCCGGATTTGTTTTTATGTTTATGTATTTGCTTTACAAACTAATGGTATTTGAAGTTGACAGGTTCAAGCTGCTGCCTTTGTTTTTATAGCTGATTTTTAGTCTTATTTCTCAAAGTTCTGCTAACACATGAATGATCTTTTATCATGAACTGTTATCTTTTAAGGATCAGAATACCACTAACTTGCAGTTGGCTTTGAGTGCTTTTTAGACTAATCTTTCACTACTTTCTAATCATACTTTGCATAGTACATATGGCTGAAGTAGAGAGTTAGAAAGAGCAAAACGTTATCACTAGTCTTTAAAGTAGATTTTTCTCATTTTTAATCACTTTTCTAATTCAACTTGAGCTACTTCCTAATCATACTTTGCATAGTACATATGGCAGAAGTAGAGAATTAGGGAGAGATAATCATTATCTTTGGTTTTAAAAGTGACTTTCTTTTCTTTTATTTGCAGCAGCATGAATGGTGTCTAGTGCCATTGGAAGTGGTCATTTACTTTCAAGTCATTTCAAGTTCTTTGCTTTCAGTTTCATTTCAAGTTATTTCTTTCAAGCTCTTTCTTTGCAAGTTTAAAGTTTGATTACTTTCTAGACTTATTTCTAACTACTTCTTAATCGTGCTTTACACAGCACATGTGTTTGAAGCAGAGTTTTAGGAAGAGTTTAACATTATAACTGGTCTTTAAAGTGGTTTTTTCTTACTTGTCACCTTAGAGCTTGATTACTTTTTGGACTTATTTCTGACTACTTCTTAATCGTGCTTTACACAGCACATGTGTTTGAAGCAGAGTTTTAGGAAGAGTTGAACATAAACTATAAAACAACGAAGTAAGAGAAAGGTTAACTAAGCACATATAGTGCACCACACTTCATCAGTTTACGATACCCGGATTGATAATTTATGTAGAGCAATTTAAGACGTTAAATTGACTAAACACCATCAACATACAAAACATTTCCAGCTTTGACCTTTTCTTTTAACTGAGCTGTGCCTTTTCCTTTTAAAGCTGCTGGAGTATCATTTCCAAAAGAAACTTTCTTTCCCTTTTCTAAAGTAGAATATGATTCAAGTTTTTCTTTATCACCTGTCATATGCTTCGAACATCCACTGTCGATGTACCATAGATTTTCCTGTCCTTCTGCATAAAAGGCTATCCCACATCTTTCTATTTGTGGTTCCTTTATTCTCCATGTTCTGGTGCTTGAGGCTTGTTCCTTTGTCTGCTGAAACCTGCTCCTGCATTCAGAATCTTCATGACCAAAGTTATTGCAAATAGAACATTCAACTTCATTTTCAATAGCTGAAAAGTTGTTATAGGTCCTTTTTGTAATCTTGATCATACTTCTTTGTTTTTGAGCTTCTCTAGTCATGATTGTTTTATATGCAACACATTGAGTTGTTTTGTGACCAAAGTTATGGCAAGAGAAACATTGCCCATTGAAGAAACTTCTGCGATTATCAAATCTACCGGCCAAATGATTGTAATTTCTATTGTCATCCATTCTTGAAGCAAATTGAGAAGATTTTACCTGTGGCTGGTTGTAGCTTTTGTTCATCCTTAAGACAGATTGCCCCTGGTTTACCTGATAGTCTTTGTTCGTTCTTGATGTAATTCATCCCTGCTTTACCTAGCGATCTCCATTGTGCTTTTGCTCATTCCTTCTTGCTGCATCAAGATAACTCTTTGAGGTGGATGCTTGAGATGTTTCTCCATTATACCCCAGACCTGTCTTGTTTAGCGGAGAACACTGTACATTGATGATCTCATCTAGAGTTTCAGATCCTTTGACAAACTTAAGATTAATAGCCTTTGTTTTCTCAATTTCTTTTCTAAGGCCAACAATTTCACCTTCTAACTTTTCAAGATATTTTTCTTTTTCATCAATTTGAAATTGTAGAGTATCAATGATCATATTCTTTTCTTCTATACATGTCTTAAGTCTAGAAATCTCTTCATAAAACCTATCCACATCTATAGCATCCATGTAATCATCATCTTCAAATGCCATTAAAAGTTTATAGTCATTACCTCGTTCATCTTCATCACTATTTGATAGACCATCACTGTCTTCATAAGTGTAGTAGCTTTTCTTATTTGCATTCTGTTTCTTGTTCCATCTGGCAGGTTCCTTTCCTTTTTCAATCTTATCCTTATGAGGACATTTGGCAACATAATGACCTACTCTTCCACAAGAAAAACATTTAAAAGGTAGCTTACCTCTAAACCTTCCAGTACCCCGTTGAAGATTTCTGACAAAATTTGATTCTTCTTCTTCTTCTGGCACGTGACTTGATTCATAGTAGTCTCCTTTGCCTGAAGCCTTAAAAGCAGCTTCTCTCCTGTCTGATGGACCTCCTTTTCTCATTTTATAAGCAGTTAGAATTCCGTGTAGCCGAGACATAGTAAGATTTCGTAGATTTTCCTTTTCTTCTATTGCAGACACTTTAGATTCAAACTTGGGAGACAATGATCTTAGGACTTTTTCAACCACAACAGCCTCTTTTATTTCTTCACCCAAGTTTTTCATACAATTAACAATCTCGTCTACCCGAAGGAAATAGTTAGCCACACTTTCATCATTATACATTCTGAGATTCTCATACTGAATCCTGAGGGTTTGAAGTTTTGCACGTTTTACCTGTTCATGTCCTTCGTAGCTCAAAACAATCTTGTCCCATATTTCTTTTGCGGATTTATATTTCATAACCTTCACAAATTCAGATTGAGATAGACATCCTAGAAGAGTATTAACCGCCTTTAAATTTGTTTCATATTTCTTCTTCTCAGCTGAATCTGTAGGAGTAGTTGATGGAAAAGTATACCCTGTTTCTATAATGTCCCATACTTCTGTACCCAAAGATTGAAGATAGGCAGTAACTCTTACCTTCCAATATACGAAGTTTGTTCCATCAAAAATCGGTGGCCTGATTGATGCTTCCCTCTCGTAGTTGCTCATGATGTTAGATCTTCCTTCAAGCGATCAAGCTTCTTCAGAAGGACCTGCTCTGATACCAATTGTTGGAAATAATACTAAGGGGGGGGGGGGTGAATCAGTGTTATCAAATTCTTTTCAATCTATCTTCCTTATTTATACTTTGAATAATCCTTCAAATATTGATCATTACTTTGTATGTCAGTATCATAAAATAATGAGCAGGAACAAGAAAAGTAAATAGTCACACAAAAGAACACCAGATATAAGGTGGAAACCCAATATGGGTGAAAACCACCTGCTGCAATATGTCTCTATCTTCTTTCAATTAGAAACTCCTTTTACAATGATTTTGTATTGGTGCAGTCCTTTACCAGTACGCAGGCTACAACCTGTAGAGAGCTACAACCCTCTTAGCTCTTGTACTAGCCAAGATACTAGTACGTAGGTGCTGGCCTACTGAAGGCTACAACCTTCTCTTTCTTCCAGGGACCACATTTCATAAATTTTCAGACTGGATCCATGAACATCAATCAATCATCAAGTATATCTGCATCAAACAATCTCCTTTTCCCAATTCGCACTGAATCAAGTAAACACTTCTCTGACAGCTGTACCCAGAACACAGTAACAGTAACCACACACCAAATTCTGAACCCAGAATACTGCAGCAATAGACAGAGGCAGCTAGATCATAATTTAAAGATATACGCTACTTCAACAACCTGAAACCTGCGTGCAGATATATAAAGGATAATTCCTTCTTTCAAATATTCAGACACTAATTAACCCAGATTGTCAGATTTATAGATCAAGCATGCGCCTCATATAACAGATCAAAATCATGCAAAGATACTATTATTCAAGCATAAAGATTATGACCCATCAAAAGAACTTATCCTTCTTTATGCGCTAAGGTTCCTCCTTCATTCAGATCCAGATCTGCACCATAACCCAATCACAAATATTTCAGATCTAGCACTTATTAGATATTCAATTCATTCGATGATGCTTTGCCAAATGATCTCCTTCCTCTTTTATAGTCTTAGGCCTTCCACAATACCACGGTCCAAAACCATAGGATCAAAAAAATGTTGGACTAATACCATGAACCAACCATGAAAGTGCGTGAGATCAACACTTTTGGATGCAATACCACGGGCCAAAACCATAGGATCAAAAACTGTCGAACTAATACCATGAACCAACCATGAAAGTGCGTGAGATCAACACTTTTGGATACAATACCACGGGCCAAAACCATAGGATCAAAAATTGTCAAACTAATACCATGAACCAACCATGAAAGTGCGTGAAATTTTCTCTTCATGAAAGGAACTTTTCTCTGCATGAAAGTGCGTGAACTTTTTCTCTACATGAAATAAAATTTTCTCTGCATAAAAGTGTGTGAACTTTTCTCTCCATGAAATAAACTTTTCTCTGCATAAAAGTGCGTGAACTTTTCTCTACCTGAAATAAACTTTTCTCTGCATAAAAGTGCGTGAACTTTTCTCTACATGAAATAAACTTTTCTCTGCATAAAAGTGCGTGAACTTTTCTCTACATGAAGGAAACATTTTTTTTTTTTTTTTCATGAAAGAGACTTTTATCTTCATGAAAGTGCGTGAACTTTGCTGCACTATAATTTATCATCTGAGATGAGTGGGTTGCCATCAAGTACAACATATGTATCATAATGCCAACAATCAAACCACGCTTAACCTGGTAGCTAGCCCTACCGGGTCGAGAGAGAGCTCTCTCCTTGTCAATCTCAGGAAAATATAGCAAGTGAGGCTTGATATGACTAATGTAAAGACTGATTTTAGGCTAGGTATATGCTCAGAGGAGTTTGATTTATTTTTATGTTGGTTTGTTGGATCAAATGTGAAATACAAATTTGGGTCTGGGAATGAACTCAGTCTTGCAAAGGTTTCCTTGGGGCGAGGTAGGAAACTGCTTTAGTACTTTAAATTTAGTGAAATTGAGAGTCTTCAGACTGGTGAGGAGTTGTAGAGGGCATGAAAGTATCAGGAATCCTCTTCAAACAGTTGAAAACATGTAAAACCAAATAAACCCTAAGGTAGAGCACTGCAACATCAATGATTTCTACCTTTATCCTTGATTCATTTAGTTAAGCTGAAAAGAGAGAGATGATGGCACACATAAACACATGTAAACTTGAATCACAGAAGGAAAAACAATACTAAATCACCTTGCCACAAGAATCCCACAAAATGTTGCAAACCCTGGTCTATTTCCTTGCCAAACTGCAGAGATGAATGTACAATAATGCTCAAAGCATTCACAAGAGTCCAACCTTTACAAATGACTGAAAAAGTACTAGATATAGGCAAAAAACAACCCATGCTAGCCTTTAGGGGTCGAATTCATGAGTTTAGGAGCTGTTTCAACAAGATCTAAACTAAGAACTGAAAAATAGGCAGTGGAACAGCTTGCCTCTAAAACCTAGGAAACTGATTCATTCAGTTCAAAACCACCTATACATGATGTATCTACCTCCTTGAGTAAATTTTTTATCATTTTTACATAAAATTCCATAAATTTACATCATGAGTTTTACCATGAGAGAGAAAAAGTCAAACTGAGAAAAAACTAGGCGAAAAACAGAGTTTTTCAGCAAAAATGGCACTTTTCCATCCTGTGCGTAGTGCCACTTTTTCTGTGCATAATGCTTTTTCCAGCTGATTTTGGAGGCCTTCCCCTTCACCAAATTTTCTCCAAGTGGGCTTTTTGGAAATTTCTGTCTATCTATTTTCTAGAACAAGTAGAATTTTTGAATTTGGTGTCCATTTGCCCCTCCAAAAATCAGTTCTCCCAACACTACTTCCTGTGTGGCCAAAAAGTGGCAGGGAGGGCATTTTTAAGGTGTTTTTGATCCTTTTGGAGGCCAAAAACTAGTCAAAAATTTCTATTAATTTATGGTTATGCATAATTTTTCATGAGGAATCCAAAAATGTAGAGTTTTCCTCCAGAGGAGGTCCCTATCAAAAGAAAGCGCCAGGTGGCGCTACGCACCAACCTGAAAAACCTGTTTTTTCCTTCAAAATTTCAAAATTGCCAAAAAGTGTGCCAAATTTCTTGAAATTTGGCATGAGTGACCTGCATCAAGTACTATGTTGGGCCAAGGAAGCTTCAGCCAAGATCTTGAGCTCATATTTCTCTTTCTTGCTCCTCAAAGTTTTCCTCAACTTGGATTTTAGGCTCTTTATCCTCGCTTTGCAAATCTTGTTTCGTGCCAAATAATGGAAAGCCATGTGCCTCAACATCTTTTTCTCCTTATTGGCTTTCTCAAGCAGCTTCTCCAAGTGCATATTTTCCCTCTCTAGCCAAGATTCTCGGTCAGCATCAACCTCTTGCTCAAGCGGTGTCAACTTGACTTTCCTCCTCTTTGCTGCTTGCCTGTTTTCCCTTATGTTTTGTAGCTCCATGATTGTCTGCTTGTCCTCCAACTGCTTGTTCCATTGCTCAAGGTAATTTATGATCCACTTAGCTCTTTCAAGGTTAAGAGATAAGTCATGAATGTCAGCTTCTTATTCTTTGATGATCTCCTTTAGTTTTGAGCTTTGGGAGCCCAAATCAGTATCCTCATCCTAAATCAAAATGAAATCTTTCTCCTGGCCTTCAGAAGGCCCTTCATCATGCAATGGTTGTTTCCCTTTGTCTGTACCTGCTTTGCTGAAGAAGAAGGCAAAGCCCCTTTCACCCCGGGTGAAGATAGCATTTGCCTATGGTTTGATGAAGGAAACAAGACCCCTTCCACCCCAGGTGGAGATAATACTCGTTTGGCAGCTGCAAATAATCTCCTTGTGCCTTTTTGATAAGTGATAAATACTGGCACACTGGTAGTTTGAGTCTCATGAACTTCTTGCTGATTTGAAGGCCCTCCTGCCTCTTGAAATACTAATGGGGTCACTTGAGGGCTTTTGAAAACCTCATGTGAAATGAAATCATCCCATGAAACATTCAACAAACTCAGCTGATGCAAAACCACAATCTTGATCAATGCAAAGTGATAAATGCTATTGTATTGTTGATGAGGAGGTTTTATTTGCACCAATGTGGTCATTTTCTCAATATTTCTGCATATGAAATAGGGGAGGTTCATCATCCTCACTCTAGTGAAATGCATAAATAGTCTAACATGATAGGTGTACAAGCGAGAAAATATCCCTTCACAGCTGAAGTATTTGATAATGAGCTTCATGAGTGGAGCATATGTGTCCTGTAGGTATCTGAAAGGAAAGGCCCTACTGATTTTCTTCTGATAGCTAGCTTTGATATAAGGCTCATAATGCTCTTTGTCCACAAGCTATCCTTTGTTCCACTGTTCACCCACATTAGGAATACCTGTTGCTTTAGCTATAGTTTCAGGTGTCAAAGTGAAGGTAACACCTGCTAAATTGACCTAGCCATTGTGAAGATGGAGAACAAATAGTCTAGATAGCTCATGGTGGTATTTCACCCTTTCCACCATCTCACAAAACTAGTAGCAAGACTAATGTTTGAAACATGCTACTGCAAGAGGACAAGCCAATAGCTCTGTGAGTGTAGTGGGCTCCTCCCAGATGTGTTTTCCTCCCTTATGTGGTTTTCTTGGTGCATGAATCTCTTGGGAGGAATCACTCACAGTTTCCTCATCCCTTTCATAAGCTGAATCTGTTTCGATATTTGCCACTGTATGGTGTAAAATGATGAGTATGAAGAGATTTTAAGTCAAGAATAGGTGACTGCTATTTGATGAATAGGACTAATGAGTGGGACTGGTGAATGAAGGATTTTGATGCTGGCTATAGGGTTATTAGGGAGTGATATGGTTTGGGAATGCAAATTAGGGTTTGGGAATAGTGGGAATTAGGTATTAGGGTTTTAGGGTTTTGGGGATAGGGGGTAGGATGAGTGGAAATGAGAGAGGGAAAGGGAAATGAAATTTGGGAAATGTAGTGGAGGGGAATGTGAAAATGATGCAAGGGAGCAAAACAACAACAATGACAACTTTCAAAACCCTAAACAGTTTTTTTCAATATGACTGTGCAACAGTTAGGGTTTGTTTTTTCACCTATTAGAACACCATGAAGGATGATCAAATGGCTTGCAATGGCACTTAGGAAACCTTACTTACTTGAGGAATGATGATTGCAAAGTTTTGGAGCTTGAGGAGGTCGATTGGGTGAAATTTAGGCTTGGAGGACTGGTGTGCCGCGCCAACACCCAAGTGCACCATGCCAATTCAGTTTTCTTTGTAAATTCTGTGCCCGATGTGCCGCACCGAACAGGTGCACCGCACCACTACCCAGGTGTGCCGCGCCAAGAAACTTTGCTGTGATTTTTCCTTCTTTGCTTCAAATCGCAATTTTCGCCTTATTTTCTCTCTCTTTGAGCAAAAATGAAGTTTATAACACAAATGATCCCTTATATACCTTTTGACTTTAATTATTTCATTTAGAAAACCCACTTTCTAAAGTTTCTTTTTCACTTTGTTCTTTAAAAACTCTGTTTTGCAGTTTGACTCCATTTTTGACATTTGATGGACTAATGCTTTGAATTTCTTGTCTCTTTTGTAGGCGATGGAGTGCAGGAGTTTGGCAAGGTGACCCACGGCTACATTTTTGAACTTATTACATATAGGAAAATTAAAATTACATGAAATTTTATACATAAAACATAAAAATTCTTTTTTTTCCTCAAAACAGGGTTTTGAGGAAAAATCAATTACTCAGAATGTCATTATTGAAATTTTTGATGCTGAGACCTTATTAGACCTCCTCATGTACCTGCTGACTATTATTGAGCTTTTACAAGATTATGATGACAAACCTTAGACCTAATGAGACCTAAAACCCTAAAAATGGCTTTTGCAAATGTAAAGACAAAAGATGATTGTAAATGACCTGAATTTGTGAAAGTAGGCCAACAGGTAAAGACCATGAGGGAAAATTAATAAAGATCCACTACCATCAGATGATCCATGATTCTAGTGGAATGCATCTGATTGGATGAGACACCTAAAAATGCATGCAAAAGAGAATTTTGATCACTGATGGAGGGATGAAGATACTGGCACTAACACCTCACATAGAACTTGTTAGCAATTTGGAATTCCAACATCTCTATCCACTTTCTTAATCTAACAAATAGGATTTTCTAGCAAGTAATCACAAAGAATGTATATTTACATAAAATCTTTGGAGGCTTTCTAGCATTAGCCACAAAAATAATAAACAAAAAAATATTTTACAATAGCTCTAGTCATCATCAAATAAGTAAATGACACTTGGAATGTTACCATAGTGATCCATAGAATTAGAATTTGGTTGTGTTTTAACTAGAAGGAGTGAAGGTGGCACTTAAAATTTTGGGGAACAAGAAGTTGCTTCTATTATCACAAAAAGATGATTAGATGCATTATTTCCATAATCAGATGATCCTCCAACATCACCATTATTTTCAAACAAAACACCTTCCCATTTGGCCTGTTGCATGTCAGTGCTAATGAAATTTTCTACAAGACTACTGCTACTGGTTTGTTGCAAATTAGAATATGAAATATGGGGCATGCTTAGTGTTTTTCTAGGCATGCCACCAATGGGAATGGAAATGGAGACTGTAAATTTTCCACTGCAATCTTAGTAGCACCTTCTGTTCCTACTTCCATGATACCACTAGCACTAACTGTAGTCAATTTTCACACTAAGAATTTTCCAAAGAAAATCAATTACGCAAAATGGAACTTAACTGGCTTTGGTGTAATGCATTATAACCCAAAATCAATGATCCAGAATTCAAGCTTCTATTTAGGAGAACTGCGGTGACCAATATCGTCATGTCATACTCTTTGAGAGGTGAGAGAGTTCATATTGGGAAACATCTAATTTGATATTATTGCTCCAAATTTCCTTAGCTTGCAGTGTTGTTTCAATCACAACTCCACCTACAATAATTAACCCTTCACATGCTAAATGTTTCTACTTGATACGTCAAGGATGCAAAGATTGTGGGGTGAGGAATTTCCTTGTGATGCTTGTCCAAGTTGAGTATTTTACAACATCGGGAATTAATTAAACCTTTGAACAGGGACGTGTGAACCTAGAAACTAATGAAAAGCCAAAAGTTGTTCCAATGAGGATTAGTGAGTGAAGCAATTATTGTGCCTTTTTTATGTTGTAGTTAACATTAGAAGTCAAGTTAGGCATGAATAATTGAATTGTTTTTGCCAAAGGTTCTCCATAAACGACGCACATGGAATAGATCCAAACCATGACCTAGTGCGCTAAAAGTGTGCTTTCTCCCAAATAAGTAGCCATGTATGTAATAAATGTGTAAAATTACACCTTGGACATCAATGTTAGAAGTACTAGACTAGAAATACAAATAACTTGTTGTTCCTCCATATAAGAAATGACTCTAGCAAACGGATTGTATTATTTGTGATGAATGGATCTCAAAGTCAAAAGAGATCAAATAATTTGTGAAGTTGTTGTTGCAAATTCTGCTACAAACACTTTGGGCAACCATACCAATTAGCATGAATAGCCATGCATAACCTCGAAGATGCACTATTATGCTTATCATGTCATCCACGTATTTCCGATATCAAACCACTATGCCACTTGTCAAATTACCATGAATTCTGAGGGTATGCTAAAGCTATTTTCGAAAACCACTTGTGGGGGTTGAGCCCAACAGTTGGCTACCAGATAGTCCCTATAAATTCATACTTGGTACACATGGTTTGCTTCCTTCAAGCATGTATCAAATTGAACAATGAAAGGGAACATAATGCCCTTGCTAATGCATATGGGCTCAAACTCCAATAAATGACTATTGATGGGCTGTACGAGAATCACACAGCCCAAATCCTTCATAAATTATTAGAGTCACCAATTTATTAGATGGTTCTAGTCCAGTCTGACCCTTTAGTTTCAATACCAATTCCAACTTCTAAAACATTGTTTGTTTGTCTTGATCAATACATTTTTTGTGCAGTTCCTTGAAGCCAATCAAATATTGCATAGCACATATCTTCTTAAATCACATGGATCTTCTAAGCATTATATCTTTTTGTTAGTATTAAACTAACATAAATGCATAGATTCGTATATAGATAGGTGTTCTAAATGAACATTCTTTGAAAGGAATCCACAATATCGTTACCTTGACTCGAGGGTGTTGTATTTTAAAAATTTGGCAAAGTCTTGAAAGATTCATTGTTGGCTGAATGATATTGTTTGTCTCTAATTTTGGATATTGGTTTATTTCTCATATTGTTGAAACAATCAAGAACAATCATGTCAATGTATCCACACAAGAGAATGTACCACACTCCAAACCTTATGCCATAGAAAGACAGTGGAATTCATGTCATTAGGCTGCTGCTTTCCTTTCCAGAATCCATTGGAGGTTAAGGAATAAGACTCAACCAAGACCTGCATATAAATGATGTTTGATCAGAGGGATTCCACCCAATACCATGCATCAAAAAATGGTGAAATCCTAAGGATGATACTCAACCAAGATTTTCATATAAATGATGTTTGATCAAATAGATTCCATAAATTAGCATGAATTAGAAAATGGTGAAATCCCAAGGTTGTTGTAAGAGTTACACCCAATCTTCAAGGTTTGCATTTATAGAATGAGAAGATTACTAATTACTCAGGTTAAGTGATCCAAAATGGTTTTTTGGTAAAGTCAAAGTGGCTAGGCAAATTGAAGCCTCTTTCGACTAAGGTTTAATGCTATTGCACTAAACCCATGATACCACAGGCTTGACTCATAAAGCTCTAGCAGAGAAGAGATTTGGAAGGGTAGTCAACACTATCATCAGTAGCACACTTCACATTGTACATCTTCCCAGAATCATAGTTACCTAGTTTGTGTTCATGTTTGAACATCAAATTCAAAAAAAAATCACCCCATACAAAAATTCAATAAAATTCACCATTAAATTCAAATATATCTCTATAAAAAGCATACATATAATTTTTTCAATATAACATATATTAAATTTAACATTTATAAAACATGATACATGTAACTTAATAATTGAAAAGAAAATATTGACAAGCTTTATTTATTATAGATTCAAAGATATGTTTAGGCCGAATAATATACAGATATAAATTCACTAAAGATAAGCATTCAAGAAGATTCTGTTGAAAGAATAAGAACCAAATGCAAAAAAGTGAGTCTCAATGTATAGCACAAGGTTTCAATAAGTGGCACAAATACACGGCAATTCATAATCATGGAAAACTGGAGGAGTAGGTTAATGGACAAAAAGTTGCTATCAACAATAAGCATATAGAAAAGGACTTGTCTCGCATCATCCCCAATGCAGAGTGTTCAAGAAACAAGAAGAAAAACCCCTCTTTGACCATAGATCTATAATAGCATGTCAAAGAAATGATAACATGTCACATGGAATCAACCTAGCTTGAGCTTGGTGCTAGTTTGGCATTTGTTTGAGGTTGTTTGCAATGGATTTAGGTAGCTTAATCAAAAGGCTATAATGTATCTTGAAGCTTGGAGGAGTTGTGGACTAAATTCTTGTGCCCACTACCCATTATTTTCATTTCCAAGCATGTTTTCCCTCTCTTTAAATTGCAAATGTATATGCTCTGAAATCTATCCCTATTTTTAATCTTTTTCTCTTCAAAATTCAAATATGTGCCTCTTTAAATTACAAATGTAAATCATCTGAAATCTGTCCCTGTTTTGAATTTGACGAGACAATGGACAAGGGCCCAACACTAGTGCTCTAAAACTTGGTCTGACTTGGCTCAATGCACTGATTTGGTACCAAATGAGCCCAGCTTAGCGAAGAAGATGCATCATGACCCCATACAGAATCCAAGAAAAATTCAGTATTAAATTAAAAAACTCAAAAAAACAAAGCATTAAACTGAGCAAATTGCTATAAAGAGATCTCCCACCCCTCTATTTGGCTCACACCTTTCTCACATATCATTTGTGAGCATTTGGAGTTTTGGAGCAAAGCTTAAATCTTGAAGAGCAATGTGAAGACAATTCACCCCTCTCAAGAAATTACTGGTGAGCACCAGTATTGCAGCAATAATGCTGCAACTCCTGGGCTTCCTACTTTACTTTTATCAACCCGATAGTTCAAAACAAACTTGGAAGAGACGATGTTGTATGCACAAGTACTAGTTCTTACTGTAGGCTGTCACTTGGTCAACTGGCACAAGATCACTAGGATCTCAAGCCAACTTCTATGGATTCCAGAAGAAGCTCTATATGTGATGAAGGAAAAGAAAGCTTACTCTACAGAGGCTACTCTACTTGCAGAAAGGAAAAGAAGACTGAAATGTAAAGTAAACCTAGAAAACCCTACTTAACCAACTAATCCTACTTTTGCAGAAATAAAGAGATGAAAAACCATGAAATGAATGCCATTGCCTACTCAGGAAGTGCACAACATCTACTCAAGCTATTTCTAGAAGTAAATGAGCACAAAACATCTTTTCGGATTTTGATGTATTTTTATGTGAAATTATCACGCATCTAATTTATTTGATTGTGAATGTGCCAGCGATTAGGTGGTGATGGAGGGCGACTTTGGGGTTTACAGAGGTGTAGGATGGTGTGGATGGGTCCTAGGATGGCTCAGGTGGCCTTCTAGAGGCTTTTCCAGCAATCAAACTTCAAAAAGAAGCCTACAGGAAAATCTACAGGAGGCTGCAAGGGATCTACAAGAGGTCTATAGGAGGTCTACAGGAGGATGACAAGAGCAGTTTTGGAGGTTTTGAAGGTAGGAAAGTGGGTGGAAAGGGTAGCTGAAGGCTAGGATGATGTGTTAAGGTGTCTAGGGTCCATCAGGAGTGATTAGGAGAGAGAAAGATGGTCGGATTTGTTCAAGGAAAGAGAGGAAAGTCTATGGAAAGGTGCAGAAAACTAAGGAAGATTTGAGATGAACTATGGGTGACCTGTGGGCATAGATCCAAGAGAGATTGTGATGGCTGATTGGCTAACTTTTTGTGAGAAGAGATTTGCTGCCAGAGAACTGAAAATCAAACAATGAGATTAAGCAAGCAAGGAAACTAAGTACATCAAAAAACAGAATTTTGCATCAAGCTACTCTAGATCATGAGCTATGGAAAGAAATGTTGAAGAATGATATAATGATAGAAAGCATGGAAGTAAAATTATTACAAGATAGAAGTGAGCATGGTGAAAAGAGATCTAAATCAAGGCATTAATCTTCTAACAAACTGCAACACTAGAAATCCTATGGAAAAGGCAAATCTGTGTTTTTTGTGGTAGCAAGAGGGTCTTGGCCTCAGTTCATGGTCCCAAAGGGAGGAAAGGAGGCCAAGGCTCCATTGATGGCCTTTTTTCATCTTATTTCTATCACTATTCATCCTACTACAGAAAACTTGAATGGAAACAACCTTCTAAATCACCAAAAGCAACCTATTCTTAACCAAGAAAGAGATTTATCTAACAGCGATTAATCCATAAACTGAAACAAAGCATATAAATACAAATAAGAGGAGCTTGGCTGTTTGGATTGGGCCCTAACCTAAGAGCTTCAACCCTTTGAGGTAACTCAGTGCTAGCTCGAAAAGGATCTCATCTTTATTATCAAAATAATAATAAGATTACATGAAACTGTCAACAAAAGTAAGCTCGAAGTTGAGCAGAGCAAAGCTGCAACAGAAATTTGAAAATTTGACTAACTTCCTAATGAGTACCTAGGCCTCTCCACTTATACAACTGAAACTCCCAACAACTTCCTTAAAATCAGGGAGGCTTGGCTCCCAAAACTTGAGATAAACAGAAGTTATCCTCCACTTGCTCAGCTGCCTCTTTAGTGCATTGATGTGGCTGTTTGTGCTTCGAGATGCATGATGGAGAATTTGAAGTGGGGAGTCATAAATGAGGGGGATACCCTCCTATAAGTCCTCTCCCTTGTCTACTTCAAATTATTGCTGCCAATTTTCCATTAAATCTTTGACGTTATCTCCAAAATTGAACAAAATCTGCATTAAACACATATTAGATTCAATGGCATAATGACCAACCCAACTCACTCCATAAGCATAAATATAATCAAAAAACATGCAATAAGATAATGAGAATGGTTGATTAAACTATGTTAGGAGGCAAAATGAGCCCATATAATTACCCATTTATGGGGCTCATCATCACCCCCCTACTGAAGGAGTAACTCATCCTCTGAGCAACTCAATCCATCTCCTCATCTTTGATGGCCCTGATGGCTGTATAAATTTTGAATAATATGAAACTTATTCATAGAGATTATCCTGATTATACACTATTGTGGAATGCATGCATAATACATAACCTCCTCTACGTTGATCATCAATTTTGCGGAATTAAAAACAATGAAACATCAATCGCATGCGCACATTAACACAGTATGTAACCCGGGGAAAGCATACAGCTAAAAACCCCCAACCATCTATATATTATATTGATTGAGAACATGTAACAATACATAGTACAATACTCCTCACAAGTACTCAGTACTATCTCCACCTGTTACACACAAACTAGCTCAGATCTAAATCAATCAGAGGTTCAAATCTCCTCCACTGCTTGCCTGCCTCCACTGCGCAATACTGCATGAGAATAGATGAGAATGGCTGAAGCAAACTCGTATTTCCCTTGGCTAAACCACGCAATCCTCATTGGCAATACTCAATCCATTGATTGTGCAAATGTCATGCACAATTATAGTCACAATTGATAGCTATCTTGCCCTTTCACTCACCTCTAACACCTGTCTCCACTGAACTGTCCATGCACTGAGTTAACTGATGTATTCTTTAGTTGCTTTATGAGTTAATAACTAGTGAATTAATTAAAAATTAATTCACATCACTCATCACTAGTGTATTCTACAGTTAGACTAATACAACTAGTTTAACCAAGTCAAACTGAACACAACTACATCAACTCCTCAATCAACTCCACCAAACTCAATCACTTGAGTTCTAACTGAAGTCCACCATGCAATAGCTCAACTGACTCATAAGAAAATCGTATTTCCTTCTGACAGCTGCATGTGCCACATCTGTAGCTCAAACTGAAGTGCTCCAAGAGGATAAGATAATGTTTATAGTCCAAATATTATTATGAGCTAATAATATTCGACTGTTCTATTTTTAGCCTGGCAGTCTAAAAATAGACTCAGCCCATATGTATAAAAATAGAAGTCCATCTATTTTTACCAACATGACCAATCATCCACAAATAGTATCCTGCAACTCATAGACCATGATTCATATGTCTAAAAATAGACTTTGCACCAAAAATAGCATGTGGGCCCACTTAGTGAAGGCGACTCCTTTCCACTAAGCTCCATCATCTTGTTGCATTCTCAAAACTCCCTCTCAACAAGATATGGATTATCTGCAACCCCTATCCTGCAACTCTTGAATGTTCTGCATGCAACACATTTGCCCGATCCACTTGCTCCAACAACACTTGGAACAAAAACACTCCCAACTAACCACTCTGTTGGGCTAGGAACATACTCTGATGCTGAAGCTCTACCTGCTGTTGACAAGTGCTCCCTCTCTGACATTTGCGCTACTGCAACATCTCCATGCATCTCGCACCATTGTACACTTCTCTGTGCCACCTAGCACTGTGCAAAACACTTGTTCCTCTCACATTGTTGCAGCCTGCTAGCCATGCGCTGTCCTAGGATTCCCTACACTGTCGCTCTCTCTGCCGCTCCATCCACATCTATCTCTACCCAATCAGTTAGTTCCTGCTACTCCACATCGGGGCTCCTGTAGCAAGGTCTCATCCAAGAGGTTGGGTACCTTAAGGATCCTGCCCTCCTCCTTGGGACGATCACTCTATATTTCCCCACCTCTTACCTGGAGGTATAGCTACATGTGATCCCTCAGCCCACCTAGCTCGAAGTTTCCCCCTACTGGAGGTCTCTACATGAGTAGATGTCTCTACTCAATCTCCTCTCAGCTTCCCTTGTTGTGGTTGCTCCACAACCTCCTGAAGCTGCTGCACCAATCGTGGCTCCTTCACGATCGTTTGAGACTTCTTCTGGCTCTGCATGTTGAGAGGTAATATATGCTCCCTCTCAACCACCAAGTCTCCATCAGCTGCCTCGCTGCTCAAGGCTTTGCATGCATCTTGAACCTCAAGAGCATACAGGTTCTTGACCCGTGAACCAATCTGCTTCACCTGTCTAGTGATGACGTGTCTAAGGAAAACCTTTCCCTTACTGAAGACTACATCCAAGCCTCTGTCTTCTAGCATCGCGATCGACACCAAGTTTCTCTTCAGTCCTGGTACATACTTGACATCGGTCGAGGTAAGGCGAGCTCCATGCTCCCTCTGAAAAATAACTGTGCCTACACCTGAGACACTATACTTCTCATCATTACCCATCGCTATGAGTATCTGGAGATCTTTCTCCTCCAAAGTACTGAACAAACTCTTGTCACCGATCATGTGGAAAGAAGCTCCACTGTCAAGAAACCAACCACTTCCCACCATGGATGAAACCATGCATGCGAAGAGTGTGAAATCCAACTCAAACTGTGAATCAAGTGCCTCACCTTCAGATCCTTCCACAGATCCCTTCTTGGATTTCCTCCGTGGACAATTTGCAGCATAATGGCCCACCTCATGAAAACGAAAGCATCGCACTTTTGATTTTTCAACCTTCTTCCCATCATTGGAAGAACTGGATTCGAAAAGAGAAACCTTCTCCTTCCCCTTCTTTGCTTTGATTGCCAAAGTGCAATTTTCTTCATCAGATGCCTTTGATGAAGATTCGTCCCTGGTATTCCGCCTAATCTCCTCCTGCACAAGATCTGACCAAAGTCTCTCCCATCCTGGCAATTTCTCCCGACCATTGACAGAGTCTTGATAGGAATTCCAACTCTTTAGAAGACCAAGGAGAGCCAAGCTCACCAAGTCCTCATCATCGACAGTCACCCCCGCACTTCCCAGCTCATCCCTGCACTGAGTGAACTTTATGAGATACTTGGGCACACTGTCTCCATTCTCACACTTAATGTTTCTAAGTTTATCCTTGAGCGCCAACCTCCTCTGGTCACTCTTGCTTTGGAATAGATCTGTCAATGCTTTCCACATCAAGTATGGAGAAGCCTTTCCATGCGGGCTAGACACAACGTGATCCTTCACGCCCTCCAACAGAATCCTTCGACACTTTGTTGTATTCTTTTGCCAAACCTCAATGTGAGCAGCATCAGTAGGCTTTGGGACCTCAGCCTCTATGAACTCCTTCAGCCCATTGTCATCTAACATCGCCCTCATCCTGTCTTTCCATGCAATATAATTCGAGTTTCCCTCAAGAGCATACTCCAATCACAATCCTTTGAAAGACATTTCAACTTTGACACCAAGAAAACACTGCTGCAAATTCGAATTCCACTAGCTCAAAACTCAACCGCTTCTGATCTAGAAGTCGTGAGAACAAATTATTTCTCATACAGAGATTGACTGTATGTGATTTTACCGGATATATCACCTTCCAAAAGAAGGATGAATCCAGAGGCTACCTGGCCCAATTACAGACTCTGCCTGAAGAAATAAAATGTAAACATTTTCTGAATAATAGATCTGATGATCAACTCTCCTCTGATACCATGTAGAAATTTTGAATAATATGACACTTATTCACAGAGATTATCCTGATTAGACACTATTGTGGAATGCATGCATAATACATAACCTCCTCTACGTTGATAATCAATTTTGTGGAATTAAAAACAATGAAACATCAATCGCATGCGCACATTAACACAGTGTGTAACCCGAGGAAAGCATACCGCTAAAAACCCCCAACTATCTGTATATTATATTGATTGAGAACATGTAACAATACATAGTAAATACTCCTCACAAGTACTCAGTACTATCTCCACCTGTTACACACAAACTAGCTCAGATCTGAATCAATCAGAGGTTCAAATCTCCTCCACTGCTTGCCTGCCTCCACTGCGCAATCCTGCATGAGAATAGATGAGAATGGCTGAAGCAAACTCGTATTTCCCTTGGCTAAACCGTGCAATCCTCATTGGCAATACTCAATCCATTGATTGTGCAAATCTCATGCACAACTATAGTCACAACTGACAGTTGTCTTGCCCTTTCACTCACCTCTAACACCTGTCTCCACTGAAATGTCCATGCACTAAGTTAACTGATGTATTCTTTAGTTGCTTTATGAGTTAATAACCAGTGAATTAATTAAAAATTAATTCACATCACTCATCACTAGTGTATTCTGCAATTAGATTAAATACAACTAGTTTAACCAAGTCAAACTGAACACAACTCCATCAACTTCTCAATCAACTCCACCAAACTCAATCACTTGAGTTCTAACTGAAGTCCACCATGCAATAGCTCAACTGACTCATAAGAAAAGCGTATTTCCTTCTGACAGCTGCATGTGCCACATCTATAGCTCAAACTGAAGTGCTACAAGAGGATAAGATAATGTTTATAGTCCAAATATTATTATGAGCTAATAATATTCGACTATTCTATTTTTAGCCTGGCAGTCTAAAAATAGACTCCGCCCATATGTCTAAAAATAGAAGTCCATATATTTTTACCAACATGACCAATCATCCACAAATAGCATCCTGCAACTCATAAACCATGATCCATATGTCTAAAAATAGACTTTGCGCCAAAAATAGCCTGCAGGCCCACTCAGTGAAGGCGACTCCTTTCCACTAAGCTCCATCATCTTGTTGCATTCTCAACAATGGCCTCGCTGACATCCCATGGTTCTGATGTGAGGTCCTCTTCTTTGTTATGGAATCCTGCCTTTCTGTCCACCTCTTCCCACTGCTGTTGTTCTTCTTCCTCTTTTCTACCTTCTAGTAGGCCTAGCAGCAGTGGGGGACTCAATTTGAGGCCAATCAAATTGACCTTCAAATTCTACATAGAGCACTTGTACAGTGGCACTCTCCTTAATGCTTCTTTCATCCTTGTTGGGGAGTGATACTCCCTGATCTGCAGACTATGTGGTAGGGTGTTCCACCTCCTCATACAAGCATGAATACAGTCTTCCCCAAGTAACCTTTCCATGTCCTCAAAATGTGCAATGGCCTGAGCCTGATCATTGATATACTTAGGGGCAATTTGGGGATTATTTGCAAGCAGCTGGTGTGTGCTGATGAGAGCCATGGGGTATGATGGCTCAGCTCTGATCATCAAGGGCTCATTCTACTCCTTTATCATCAACTTCCTTATCTCTGCTGCCCTTAATTCCTCATGATTCATCCATGATGCCATGGCCATTAGTTGTAGGTCCCCTAGCCTAGCATTGGGGTCCCACACGTTCATATCGGTGAGGGCCATGTTATGCAAATAGAACTCTGCTATTTTTTCCTTGTCTTCTGCTAAACTTTGGTCACATAGGTCCATAAACTGTCTATAATCTTGGAAAGGCATTGTGCCTCTCTGTGCCAAAGTCTTGATCTGAAACTGCAACCATTGGTCCTTGAGGTATAATCCATATGATTTTGCTGGTGTTTTGCACTGCAGTGCCTCCATAGACCAGCTGGCCATGCATGCTAGTTGTGTCTCCCTCTCTTGCAGTTGTCTTCTAAGTAATGCATTTTCTATTTCCAAGTGTGTTGTTGTGATTACCTCTCTATGTCTTACATCGCTTAACTCCCTACCCATTTCTATAAGCTTGTTCTCCATGTGGCCAATATCCTCTACTCCCTTGGATTTGGCGATTTGCATCCACCTATGGCTCCTTATTCTCTCTTTCTCCAACTCAAAGAAAAGTGGGATTGCAAATTTCTGTGGAATGATTTCCCCCCCTCAAGAAGATTGTAGTAAGAGCCCAAACTAGGCTGGGGATCAGGTTCTTGAGTCTCTGTTACTTCCTTCTTTCCTTGTGACTGTCCTTCTAGTCTTTCTTCAAGTTTTTCGATCTCCTATAGTCTTGACAGGGTCTCCTGTAGAACAGTCTGTGCCTCCTGTAGAACCATTTTTGAGTCCTGTAGTTGCACTCTTTCCTTCCAGGTGGAAGATCTAGGAGTCCCTCTTTCATATGTGATAGGGGTTTTAGAGGGAGATTCTTCCCCTTTGACAGTGGGTGAATCTTCAATTATAATGGCCACTTTAGAAGAAGGCTGGGGCTTCCCTTGTTCAATCCTTGTGCTCTTCCGAGCCCTAAAATACATTAAGGTATGCATCTTCCTCTTTTGTTTGGGTTTAATTGGGGTGCTGAGCACAACAAGAGCAACTGTTGCCTCCCTTCTAGGGTCTCAGGGGACACTTCTATCTTTTCTGCCCCTTTTTCCTCTCCTTTTGTCTTTTTCTCTGTCTCTGCTGGTTTTGTTTCCTTTTGTTCTGTTTTCGTTTCTTCCTTCTCTGTTTTGGTGTCTTCCTCCTCTATTTGTTCCTCATTTTTCTCCCGTTCTCCCCCTTGCTTCTCTTCCCCCTCACTATCATAAGGAATGAGATCATATGTGAGGGCCTTTACATCATACTCTGTTGTCATGTTTTGGAAGATTTCCCATGCTATGGGGATTGTGAAGGTATGGAGGGCTTCTTCCACTAACATTTTAATTAACCCATGGTGAGCCAACTGATCTGGACCTCCTGCCTTCAACTTAATGCTGGAGTCTATGAGGGACTGTAGGAGAAAATAGGGGATGCTGAGTTTCTAGGGTGTTGGAGTGTCCATGCCATATCTCAGCTCATGGAGAAGTCTGAAATGGTAGCCATAAACTATGCTATACTTCCCTTCACATTAAATATATTTTATAATCTGGTAACTGACCTCATCCCAAGGGTAAGGTATGCTTGTCCTTCTAATGCCATTTTTGTCTTCTACAAGATGTTCATTGTTTTGGAAGAAGTTTTTCTTGGCAGACTGCCCAATTGGATTTTCATCTTTGCTCCAAGGTAATCCAAGAGGAAGGATGGTAACCCTACTGATAAATTCTGGGGTGATTTCCATGGAGAGACCTCTCAAAGTAACAATGGCATGGATCCTCGAGTGAGGGACTAAAGAAAGGGCAAACTCCTGAGCCACTTCTTCATCAAACCCTCGAAATTTCTCAAAAAATGGCATCCATTTTGCTCTGGTGAAAATAGCTACTACTTTGGGATGTTCATGGATCCTAGCTAAATTTATGGGCTCCTTCCTCATGAATCCCCCTGTCATTGTGCTTATACTCCTTTTGAACACCCAAGGTAGAGATGGAGACAAGAATTTTGAAGAAACAGGAAAATAGAGGAAAAACTGTGTTTTTTTTTAAGAAAACAGGTAGAAAGTTTTATGCAATTCCTCTTCTTATATGGACTCAATTTCCCCTTAAAATTATATCATTCCTTGCACACATTTATAATCAAGGTGGGTATGCACAAAAACTACCTCCTCAAGCTAGAAATCGAGCAACAACCCCATGTTTTCTCCTTAAAAACAACGTACTGCCCATCCTATAGAACTGCCTGTAGGTGCTCCTGTAGAACCTGTAAGTGCTCTTGTAGAACGCTGATAGCAGGAGGATGGATGAAAGCAATGGAAAATGATGGTTTCAAGGCTATGGGGGTTGCAAAGAGCTTGTTGCAGCTAAGTGGCCAAGGATGAAATGGAAGAAAAGGTGGTGAAGGAGTTTCGAGGAGTACTTATTTCTTCTTTGAGATATTTCCAGTGATGGGGTGAGCTGGAAAAAATGTACGTTGCCATATTTTGAACACTGGTCCCCACTACCCTATCATCATGGCTCTTTCCCAAAATCACTTCCCATCATTGCATTGGAGTTTTCAGGTGCTCCACTAAGTGTCCTTTAGATTTTTCTCTGAGTTGGCTAGGTACACGTGTGGTGGCATCTCCGGATGAGCGCAATCAACTGGATGAGGGTGGCTAGTTAACTGGCCACCTTTTCTCATTCAACCCTAACCATCTCATTTGCTTATGCATATTTTCCAATTACACAGATGCAATAGAGGAGAGGGTTAGTCACTTACCTGTGAGTCGAATGTACGTGTTGTGAGGCATTTTGGTTCCTTTTGATGCTGCATGCTCGTGTTTCAATTGCTGCATGCCTGTATCTCCTCTGCTATTATGCTTTCTACTTCCTGATGTGTGGCTTTTTTGCTTTGTGCAGGTATCCTCTGGCTGGATTTAGCTTCAGATGTTCCCTTCAATCCCATGGCTGCACTTATTTTGCTGTTGTGGCTTGATTTTAATGGGATCAGCTGCTACAGGAATTCCTATAGGAGCTCCTGTAGCTGCTTCTCCCTTTAAAAATTTTAGCTGATTTTTGTGTTGGGAGCTATGAGGATGATGCTAGAGATGCTGATGAAGATGGAGAGGTACTTGGTAAGCTGCAGGTGATATTTGGAGGTGTTGCTCCCTTTATTTTTGTTTTTTTCTAAAAAATTGGTTTCTGTGTTTTTCGACAGGAAGGGAAAAAAATGATGATGATGAGGTGGTGCAGGCATGGGATGGATGGAAAGGAGGGTGGATAGTTGTAGGAGGGTCTACATTCTCTTCATGGAATCTCCCAGCCCCTCAAACTGCTTTTTGGAACCATTTCTGTCTCTCTGTGATTTCTACAGGAGCCTCTTGTAGACACACAGGGCCTCCTGTAGAACACACAGTTTTTGGCAAAAAACATAGTGGGGTGGAAGAAACGTCAGAAATGATGGAGAAGAGTGTGGGGGAGATGAAAGAGGCTCTGTGGCATCTTCTCTTGCTCCTTGTGGTCCACCTGTAACCTGCAATGCACATTAAAAGTCAATTCTCTTTTCCTTCTTTTCTCTATTTTTTCTTCTTCTTCTTCTTTTTTTTTGAAAAACAACTAGGGCGCCTCAAGGAGGATTTCACCTTATTTGCCTACCCTAGGTGCCTCTAAGGGAGCTTTTCACCCAGGGATCTTATTCTCTTTCTTTTTTTATTTTTTTCATCACTAGGCCGCCTCAAAAGAGGTTTTCAACCCAATGATGGGACTCAAGCGCCTCCTGGAGGTTTTCACTTGAGTCCATATTATTTTTCTTTTTTTCTGCTTCTTCTGTGAGTGGGTGAAGTTGAGGCTAAGACCTGCTCCACTACCATCACTGTCTTATTCAGATCTTCAATGAACTCTCGCTTGGAGAGGGGCTTCTTGTAAATCTTCAACCTATGTCCATTGACAAGCATGGGGATGGCTTCCTCATCAATGGTTCTGATCAAAACTGAACCATTGTCATTGCATTTTTCCACAGTGTAGGGTCCCAGCCATCTTGTCCTCAGCTTGCCTTTGAAGTATTTAAACCTTGAGTCATAGAGTAGTGCCCAATCTCCCTCTTGGAATTGCTTCTCCTTGATATTTTTGTCATGCCATATCTTCCTCTGAAGCTGAACTACCTCTGTGTGGAGAAGGGCCTGCAATCTTTGTTCATCCAATCCATTGAGCTGGAGTAGTCTTTCCCTCTGTGCATGGCTAAGGTCTAGGTCCAGCTGAGCTGCCATTCTTAGTGTATTGTATTCAAATTCTATTGACAGCAAAGCCTTCTTCCCATAGACCAGTTCATAGGGTGTGAACCCTGTGGTGGTCTTCCATGTTGTGTTGTAGGCCCAGGTGGCCTCAACTAGTCTATCTGCCCAATATTTTCTATTGTTGCTCACTACCTTGGTCAGAATTCCTTCCAAAGCTCTGTTAGTGACTTCCACCTGCCCATTGGCTTGTGGATGGTAAGGGGTGGAAGTCCTGTGCTTGATTTTATGATGTGTGAGCGGGCCTTCAATCAACTTGGATTGAACTGACTGCCTTGGTATGTGACCATTTCTCTTGGATACCCGAACTTATGGAATATGTTTTCTCTTAAAAACTCAACTACTTTTTCCTCTGTTGCTGCTTTGATTGCTTTTTTTTCTACCCATTTTGTCAGATAATCGGTGCACATAATGATGTATTGCTTCTGTTTTGAAGGAGGGTTGATAGGACCCAAAAATTCCATGCCCCACTTCTCAAATGGCTCAAAGGTCACTTGAGGTTGCATGGGCATCTCATCCTTTGGAGTAGGTTTCCCCATCCTTTGACACCGATCAAATTCACTGGTATACCTCCTCACATCTTGATAAAGAGTGGGCCAATAGTAGCCTTCTTGCAATATTTTGAAGGCAGTCCTCTTTGCTGCAAAATGGCCTCCACAAGGCCCATCATGACAGGTCAGGAGAATGTCAAAAACTTCCTCCTCCCTGACACATTGTCTCCTTTGAGGACAGGTGTGGTGGTAACTGTGTTGAAACCAAGTAGTTTGCTATATCAGCAAACCATGGAGAGAGTACTGAGATAGAAAATAGGTGTTCATCTGGCATTTGATCATCCACCATTCCTTCTTCACCTGCGGGAAAATTTACTCTAGACAAAAAGTCAACAACAACATTTTCTTTACCAAGCTTATCAACAATGGTCAAATCAAACTGCTGCAGTAAAAGCAACCATCTAATAATGCGAGCATTTACATCTGGTTTTTTCATTAAATATCTAATTGTATCATGATCAGTGTGTACAAAGGTTTGATAGCCTGTCATGTAATGTCTGAATTTTTTTAAGGAATGCACTACAGCTAGGAGTTCCTTCTCAGTTATCATATAGTTTAACTCTACCTTTGACAAATTTTTACTTATAAAGTATATGGCATAAGGTAAATTTCCATCAATTTGTCCTAAGGCTACTCCTATTGCTTTGTTCGAGGCATTTGTGTGAATGTGGAAAGGCAGGGCCCAGTTTGGGCCTCTCAAAATTGGGGCAGTCACAAGTTTTCTTTTCAAGGTATCTAGGGCTTCCTGACAGTTTTCAGTCCATATGAACTCGAAATCTTTTCCTAAAATACCAAACAACGGAGAGGCTAACTTACTGAAATCTTCAATGAATCTTCTGTAATACCCAGCTAAGCCTAGGAGAGTTCAGACATCTCTCACCTTTTGAGGAGGTGGGACCCTTTAGATGATGGGAATTTTCTTGGGGTCCACTACAAGCCTTGTTGAGATATTGCATGACCTAGCACGGTCCCTTCAGTCATAAAAAATTCACATTTTTCCGGACTAAGGGACAAGTTCATTTCAATACACTTGTCCAAGACTTTTCCTAGGTTAGATAAAGCTTCCTGAAAGTTAGAACCATAAGGAGTAAAATCATCCATATATATTTCCACTGCATCATGAACCAAGTCAGAAAATATACTCAATACTGCTCTTTGGAAAGTGGCTGGAGCATTACACAAACCAAAAGGAAGGACCCAATATGCAAAGGTACCCCAAGGACAAGTGAAAGTGGTCTTATCTTGGTCCTCTGGGCTGATTTGAATCTGATTGTACCTGCTAAACCCATCTAGGAAGGAGAAAAACTTTTTCCCTGCCAGACCATCTAACACTTGATCTATGAAAGGCAAAGGAAAATGGTCCTTTTTAGTGGCTTTTTTTAGTTCCCGATAATCAACAAAAATTCTCCACTTACCATTTTTCTTTGGCACTAGCACCAAAGGAAAGACCCATTCACTGTCAGAGATGGGGTAGATGAATCCCGCATCCAGTAATTTTTTCAATTCTTCCTTAACAATGTCTTTGACGGCAAGATTCATTCTCCTTTGAGGCTGCCTAACTGGTTTGCAATATTCCTTAATGTATAAATGATGAGTACATACTGAAGGGTGCACTCCCTTCATCTCCTTATAACTCCAGGCGAAGGCATCTAAATGTTTTCTCAATAAGCTGCACAGCTCCTTCTCTTGGGAAGTGGATAGGGATGAATTGATTTTCAAGGTTCTTTCTAGGCCGAACTCTATATTCTTAACACGGAGAGAGGTCGGGTCGGCCACACAAAGATCAGTTAAGGGATTGTTTTGGGTTTCTTTCACTATATATTCTAATGGCAAGGTATTGGGGGGTGGATTCTGAATTAAATTTTCAATGATATCATCCTCATTTTGCGGTTCCCCCCATGAAAGTTTCTAATGCGCAAAGTGGTGCAAAATAGACTTCATCCTCATCCTCCTCCTCCAACTAGAGAGGTAGATGATGTTCTAGCAAGGGTTGGGTAGGAGGGTATAGGATTAACTGTTTGGACATATGCCCGTTCTTGATGGTCATGTTCCCAGCTCGACAACTGATGTAGGCATCAGCAGTAGCCAACCAGGGTCTCCCCAGGATGAGAGGATACCCAGTGAGCTTTGCCTTTGGCTGGAGAACTAGGAAATCAACAGGGTACTCCCAAGAATCAATGGAGACCATCACATCTTCCACAATCCCTTCAGGGGTCATGGTGGAGCGGTCTGCTAGTTGAAGAACTGTCATGGTCTTCCTCAAGAAGCCCTGGAGGTTAAGTTTGAGCATGGTGTCCTTTTTCATCACATTAATGGTAGCTCCCAGATCAATCAAGGTATGTGGGATCATGGTGCCATTGATGTGGACATCAACTACTGGGCTTCCAAGGTCCAGATATTTCAGACAGATTACCTGCCCCAACATCAGGTCAGACAATTGTCCTATGACATTGATGGTTGGGGCATCTCTCTTGCGCTTGCTTGGATGCCTAAAGCACTTCTCTTTGATCATCCTATTGTATATAGGCACATATTTTATGGCTTGGAGAAGTGGTATATTTACACATAACTATTTCAATTCTCCCAGAAGTTCAGTTTCTTCTAGGGTGGGCTGTGTTGTCCCAGCCAGTCTCTCAGGAAAGGGTGGAATTTCTTTAGGTTCACTTTCCTCTTTATCTTCCTCAACCTCCTTAGGGGGAGGCTAGCTATCTGGGAGAACCTTCCCAGATCACAGGTTAATCTCCTAAATCTCCACAGCATAAGTTGGGCATGATGGTTCCCCACTATATACTTGTTGAGCCTATCTGTTGTTTGGGTTCAGGTTCGGCTGGGCAGGCAATTGAGGTTGCCTTGGTGGAGCAGGAGGCAATGGTTTCGGTTGAGCAGGTGGTGGAGGCAAAAGAGTGGGAGGAGAGTTGTACTCAGGCCTCCACCCCTGATGAGTTTCATTCCATTGAGGTTGTGGCTGAGCATATGATTGAAATGAATGGGCGGCTAGTTGGGCATGATACTGAGATGGATAGGACCAAGGAGGAGGCAGGGACTAGGAAGGATGAGCAGGAAGGCCCCAAGAAGGTATGGGAGTGACTTGGTTGGGGTTTTAATATGCTTGGGATGTCCCTTTCATCCCCTATTGGTATGGTCTAGGTCCATGCAGTCTCCTCTTGTTCATGAAATAGAGTGGTTCAGTGGCTCCTTCAGCTCCCTGGTATACAACTTTAAGTCCGGGAAAGGAAGGGCACTTGTCTGTAGAATGATCTTCTTCATAGACTGAACAAACCTCTATAGAGTTCAATGGGCATTCATTCCTAGGATGTCGCATGGTGCACCTAGGACAAAAAATGGCCAAAGCCCTCTCTGCTTCCTCTTGTTTCCTTTTGATATGCAAGGTATCCATTTGCATGGCAAGAGTCTGCAGCATCTCACTCTTAAAGTCTTCCAACATGTTTCCAAGTTCACCTTTGATGGATGAATTAGATGAGGAGGTACTGGCTATGGGTTGACTCCCCCTACCTCTCTTTCTTACTGCTCTAGAATGATTTCTAAAGACAGTCTTTATGTCCTTATAAGGTACTTGGTAGATATCTCCCCCGGACAATAAATGGAGGATGTCTAGAAGGTCTTCTAGAATTCCCCTGAGCAGGACCAACTTCAGAGATTCAGGGTCAAGTGTACACCTGGCCCTTTTGTAACTGAGCTAGAACCTCTCTTCATAATCTTCCAAGGATTCATCACTTCCCATGGTCATTCGGAAGATTTCTTCCTTGGTATCTTTTGACCTACAGTAGTCTCGGTATTTGTTGTTAAAGGCCTGCTGCATTTGAGCCCAAGTTGTGATGCTATTGCTAGGTAACCCCATGAACCAGCGCAATGTTGCATCCTTGAGAGTAGAAGGAAATAGTTTCAAATTTTTCTCATCATCTGCATAGTCATAGGTTCAACAGATGACAACAAACTAAACCAAGAAGGTGTCAAGATCTTCTGTGGTCAAACCATGGAAGTGAGGTAGGGCTGAAGGGCTTATGTTCTTCATTTTTCTGTCCCCATTGGTCTCTCAGATGGGAAATGTACTCTCTACTCTTTCTCCATTCCCCCTAGCATTTCTGTTTTCAGCCATTGTCTCAGGAGGGATGTCTTCTTCTTCTTCTTCCCCTATAGGTTCCTCAAATATCTCTGGTTGTTCACCTAAAGGTTCTTCTTGATCACTGCCACCGAAGAAGAGAGAAGGGTGGCTATGTGATGTAGTGGGGGTGTTGGGTAAGAATTTTCCTGAATTATCTCTGTTCCTACGAGGCATGAAAGGAATTTTTTTTGGTTGGTTTTTGTTTTTTTCACTGCTTGTACCTGCAAAACTGAAATTGATTGACCAAACAAATTGCAACTAACTAAAATGAACTTGCTAAAATGAAATTGTAGAACTGAAAAGGAAAGCAAATGAAATGCAGAACTGAAAGCAAGGAAATGACTAATCTACTTTTGCTGAAATGAAGTTGTTGAAATGAAATTGAATCATTGAAAAGGAAAGCAAATGAAATGCAAAATTGAAAGAAAGGAAATGACTACACTACTTTTTCTGAAATGGAAATTGTAGAATTGAAAATGAAAGCAAGGAAATGCAGAAACTGAAAGAAACAACTACTCTACTTTTGCTGAAATAAACTACTTAGCAGAATGTTGCGATAGAGAAATAGAAGAAAGCAATAATCACAAAATACTCTGATGCTTCCCTGGCAACGGCGCCAAAAAGTGGTGAGCACCAGTATTGCAGCAATAATGCTGCAACTCCTGGGCTTCCTACTTTACTTTTATCAACCCGGTAGTTCATAACAAACTTGGAAGTGATGGTGTTGTATGCACAAGTACTAGTTCTTACTGCAGGCTGTCACTTGGTCAACTGGTGCAAGATCACTAGGAGCTCAAGCCAACTTCTATGGATTCCAGAAGAAGCTCTATATGTGATGAAATAAAGGAAAGCTTACTCTATAGAGGCTACTCTACTTGCAGAAAGGAAAAGAAGACTGAAATGTAAAGTAAACCTAGCAAACCCTACTTAACCAACTAATCCTACTTTTGTAGAAATAGAGAGATGAAAAACCATGAAATGAATGCCATTGCCTACTCAGGAAGTGCACAACATCTACTCAAGCTATTTCTAGAAGTAAATTAGCACAAAACATCTTTTTGGATTTTTATGTATTTTTATGTGAAATTATCATGCATGTAATTTATTTGATTGTGAATGTGGCAACGATCAGGTGGTGATGGAGGGAAACTTTGGGGTTTGCAGAGGTGTATGATGGTGTGGATGGGTCCTAGGATGGCTCAGGTGGCCTTCTGGAGGCTTTTCCAGCAATCGGACTTCAAAAAGAAGCCCACAGGAAAATCTACAGGAGGCTGAAGGGGATCTACAGGAGGTATATAGGAGGGTGCCGAAAGTACTTTTGGAGGTTTTGAAGGAAGGAAAGCGGGTGGAAAGGGTAGTTTAAGGCTAGGATGATGTGTTAAGGTGTCTAGGGTCCATCAGGAGTGATTAGGAGAGAGAAAGATGGTCGTACTTGTTCAAGGAAAGAGAGGAAAGTCTATAGAAAGGTGCAGAAAACTAAGGCAGATTTGAGATGAACTATGGGTGACATGTGGGCATAGATCCAAGAGAGATTGTGATGTCTGATTGGATAACTTGTTGTGAGAAGAGATTTGTTGCCAGAGAACTGAAAATCAAACAATGAGATTAAGCAAGCAAGGAAACTAAGTACATCAAAAAACAAAATTTTGCATCAAGATACTCTAGATCATGAGCTATGGAAAGAAATGCTGAAGAATGCTATAATGAGAGAAAGCATGGAAGGAAACTTATTGAAAGACAAAAATGAGCATGGTGAAAAGAGATCTAAATCAAAGCATTAATCTTCTAACAAACTCCAACACTAAAAATCCTATGGAAAAGACAAATCTGTGTTTTTTGTGGCAGCAAGAGGGTCTTGGCCTCAGTTCATGGTCCCAAAGGGAGGAAAGGAGGCAAAGGCTCTGTTGATGGCCTTTTTGTATCTTCTTTCTATCATTGTTCAACCTGCTACAGAAAACTTGAATGGAAGCAAGCTTCTAAATCACCAAAAGCGACCTATTCTTAACCAAGAAAGAGATTTATCTAATAGCAATCAATCCATAAACTGAAACAATGCATATAAATAAAAACAAGAGGAGCTTGGTTGCTTGGATTGGGTGCTAACCCAAGAGCTTCAGCCCTCTGAGGTAACTCAGTGCTAGCTTGAAAAGGATCTCATCTTTATTATCAAAATAATAATAGGATTACATGAAACTGTCAACAAAAGTAAGCTCAAAGTTGAGCAGAGCAAAGCTACAACAGAAATTCGAAAATTTGACTAACTTCCTAATGAGGCCCTATGCATCTCTACTTATACAATTGAATCTCCCAACAACTTCCTTAAAATCAGGGAGGCTTGACTCCCAAAACTTGAGATAAACAGAAGTTATCCTCCACTTGCTCTACTGCCTCTTTAGTGCATTGATGTGGTTGTTTGTGCTCCAAGCTGCATGATGGAGAATTCGAAGTGGGGAGTCATAAATGAGGGGGATACCCTCCTATAAATCCTCTCCCTTGTCTACTTCGAATTATTGCTGCTAATTTTCCATTAAATCTTTGACTTTATCTCCAAAATTGAACAAAAATCTGCATTAAACGCATATTAGACTCCATGGCATAATGACCAACCCAACTCGCTCCATAAGCATAAATATAATCAAAAAACATGCAATAAGCTAATGAGAATGGTTGATTAAACTATGTTAGGAGGAAAAATGAGCCCATATAATTACCCATTTATGGGGCTCATCAATTGCATTGCCATGGAATGTGACTTTGTAAGTCGCACACAACTGAAGAACCACCTAAATTGTAACTATTGGAAGGTGTAGTTGCAAATATTTGCAAGATATAATCAATACTTTGTTGTTCATCTGTTGTCATGTATCCCAATGGCTTTTCCAAAATCTTCATGAATGGACTATTTCCTTTAATGTTGTCATCCAAGGAAGACTTTTTACTGTTATCTACAACACCTGCACCAGCTAAAGTTGTATCTTCAGAATCAGAGATAAGTGAAGTTCCTCCCATAGAACCAGTGTTCTGGGCATCTACAGTCATCTGAAGTTTGCATTTTTGGCATTATGACATAGGTTTGGCACTATGACACAGGTGTTGTCCTTGATGGCAACTCACTCAGATGACAGAACACAGCTCAGGCTCTCAGAATGAAGGAAAAAGAGATATACGCAGGTTCCACTTAACCAAGCTGCATATACACGTGGGATTGCCGACCCAAAGGAGCGTATGCATATGCATGCACTTTCAGGCAAGGAAAAGCATGTACATGTGGGAAAACTTGGTTTTGGTCCATGGTATTTGGTCCCTGGTATTTTGACCTGTGATATTGATTCAAGGTATCTTGACCGAAGGGATGACCCCAAGTATTTGGTCCAAGGTATTACTTCTAAGTGGTTTTGGACCAAGGTATTGAGTAAGGCCTAAGACCACAAAAGGAGGAGGAGATAATTAGGCAAAGGCACTCAAGTATTGAATATCTTATGAAGAAGAAGATCTAGAACACTGGTCATTGGGTTATGGTGCATTGTTGGATCTGAATCAAGGAGGAACCTGAGCGCTTGAAGAAGGATAAGTTCTATTGATGGGTCAAGATCTTAAAGCTTGAAGAGAAGTATCTTTATGTGGTTTTGATCTTTTATCTGAATAATTGGTGCATGTCATAATTTGTAAATCTGATGATCTGGGTATAACTAATGTTTGAATAGTTGTCAAGGTTAAATCATCTTTTATAGATCTGTACGCAAGTTCAGTATAGAAAAAGCGCGTATACACGTTGGTTCGACAATTCAAAATAGCGTATAACATGTTTGCCTTCATATAACAGCGTATGCACGCAGGTTAGGCACATTGAAGTAGCGTACGTCTCATATAATATGTTTTAGCTACTTCTGTTTACTGTTGCAGTGTTCTGGGTTCTGGTTGGGTTCTGGTACTGTTACTATATTCTGGTTACAACATTCAGAGAAGTGATTGTTTGATTCAGTTTTGGTTAAGTGCAAGGGAGATTGATTGATGCAGATATATTTTGATGCTATTGATGGATCTAGTCTGAAAATTTATGAAACGTGGTCCCTGGAAGAAAAGAGAAGGTTGTAGCCTTCTGTAGGTCAACACCTACGTACTAGTACATCAGCGAGTACAAGAGCTAAGGGGGTTGTAGCTCCCTTCCAGAAGAAGCTAGAGAATGAGAGAAGGTTGTAGCCTTCTGCAAGTAGAAGCCTGCGTATTAGTATAAGACTACACCAGTACAGAAATACTCTAAAAGGAAGTTTCTTATTTAAAGAATATAGAGACAAATTGTAGCAGGTGGTTTTCACGCACATTGTGTTTCCACCTTATATCTTGTGTTCTTGTGTGTGATTGTCTGCTCTATTTTTACTGTACCTGCTACTGCTTATATGGTTATGATACACAGATTAAGGATCAACTAACTAAATAATAAGTTTACAGGGTATATAAGTTGTTGCTCTAAACAGAGTTGCGTATATATGCAAGTTGCATTAACAGAAGTAGCGTATATAAATCTGTTTATGGAAATGAAATATTGTTAAGTTGCTAATACTGAGTCACCACCCCCCCCCCCCCCCCCCCCCCCCGCCTTCTCAGTATTGTTTCCAACATGTATTGCAACATATGGTCAAGTATGAGCAAAAACGCAGTCACCCACTTGGGAACTGAAACTTTTTCCCTGTCAGGTTATTTGGCATAAAAAATTTCAATAAGTCCAATGAATACCAACAAGTCCATTCTTGGCTCCTATATCTCTAGTATTGTTGTCTTCACTCAAAACTAATGCCAAAATATGAGAAATAGTTGATAATGGACTAGTGCCTTTTTCAGATCCATCCACCTTACAAAGCTTTAGTTGTTGAATAAGAAGGGAAACAACTCTCAGAAGGTATTGGAATTTGTTTCAGTTGCAAAAAGTCACAATCAAATTAGTCATGGAAAAACCAATCACATTTGTACTTTGCAACAGATTCATACATGTAGTTAAGATATCCTCAATGGGAGGATTTTCTAGAGGCTTCTCTTCATAAGAAACATCTCTTCCTTTTTCATTGGCATTGTCTTTGGGAACCTCAGAATTACCCTGTGACAAGGCAAGAGCTTGGGCAAGTTCATCACCTTCTTGTGTTGGCTCCTCAAGATGACTAAAGAGCCACTCCATAGCCAATTCAACACTATTTGTTTCAACACGCCTCAATGCTTCCTCTGCCCTGGACCTTGGAAATCCCATTTCAACCATCATAGAAATGGAAGCCTTATCAGGTGGATGACATCTAAATCGTTGACCCGTGCTTCCAAGAATACTATTTTTGCTCCCTTTAACATCACCTATGGCAGTGTATACATGGTTAATAATTGAAACAACAATGGTAATCAAAGATGGACTACAACGACAAAACATTGGATTGCTCCAGATAGGTAGAAAAACATTGAACAGTGACAGAGCCTCCAACAAATGGTTGCACTAACTATGATGCAGAGGGCACAGTTAACAGCGAAGAAGAATTCACAAGGTACTCCAAAAGCCTACAATAGCTTTGTAATGCCTCTAACAACCAAGGTACATGCTCTAGCTTATCATTTTCTGTTTCCATTCCTTGCTGTGACATAAATGGTACTGTCCATAGAGAATGACCTGTTGTTGCTTCAAAAGTAGTCAAAAGACTTTTAATTGTACCATGAGCATAAAAAGAATTCACCACTGTTGTATTGCACATTCGTTTATGGTTGTCATATATAACTGCTGTCATGTCATCCACAACTTTCCTAGGGTAGTGACACTTTGAAGAAAGTGATGACTCAAACTCATATGAGCTACAGTTCAAATCCACATCAAGACTCTAGATCCCGTGGAACAGTGACAAAGCCTCCAACAAATGGTTGCACTAACTATGATGCAAGGGCACAATTAGCAACAAAGAAGAATTCACAAGGTACTCCAACAGCCTGCAATAGCTTTGTAATGCCTCTAACAACCAAGGTACATGCTCTAGCTTGTCATTTTCTGTCTCCATTCCTTGCTGTGACATAAATGGTACTGTCCATAGAGAATGACCTGTTGTTGCTTCAAAAGTAGTCAAAAGACTTTTAATTGTACTATGAGCATAGAAAGAATTCACCACTGTTGTATTGTACATTCGCTTATGGTTGTCATATATAACTACTGTCATGTCATCCACAACTTTCCTAGGGTAGTGACACTTTGAAGAAAGTGATGACTCAAACTCAGATGAGCTACAGTTCTCATCCACATCAAGACTATCATGAAATTTTTTTACAAGAGTAACCACCACACTTCAAGCTTCAAGCGTGCTATGGTGCTATCCAAGCCTCCTAAATCCCTAAAGGAGGTTTCAGCAGGAATCTTTCCATGACCTCTATGTTAAGAACAAGGGTGAGTGGTATTCCCTTTATGCCATGTGTGGAGAGCAATGGGATGAAGTGGTTTCATGATATCTCATGTTGATGGCCTCTGTTTCAATAATCTGTCATTGTCCATGCTAGTGACACCCTGTATCTAGTCTCTTCATTCCTTTGATGTTTGAGAGGTGGAGTTGTCAACCAAGTAGGCCTTGAAGGTCCTTGTAGGGCACATTGTTTATTAGTAACTACAACTTGCATTATTGGGGTAAGCATCTATGGTTTGGGTTTTAAAAAAACGTCACAAGGGACTTGCTAGAGTATCTATAGAAGTAGTGTAATCTCCCTAGTATCTTGTATTAGATGGGGCACTTGAGACATGAAGTTATCTTTAGTCTCCACGTCCTAGAAGGAGGAGTGTCGACAAATATTGTCCTCTTAGGGAATCTAATGATACATATCTTGACACGTAAATGGTGGTAGTGTGATCTTAGTTGATGATGGGAATCTTGAGTCCATGGGATTAGTGCCTTCATATGTAGTTGGAAAAAAAATTGACTGTTAAGTTGCAAAAAATGCTTAGCATAAAATGCTAGCTTAGATCTAAGACATTGTGAGGGAGAAAACTAGGTGATTAGAATGTACTGCCATTAGATTTCCTCCTTGATTGATTCATTATTCTACACCTTCGGGGGGAGAATTCAAGGACACCTATAAAGTAGGGAGTCAATAAATGGAGATAATGGAAAAATGAAGAAAAAAAGGTGGCCTCAAAGTCTCAATATTTCCTTCGACCAGAATGACCCAAGGAGACCAATCTTTATAGGAAAGGAATGGAGAGCCAGATATGGATCTCTCTTCCAACTCAAGGTAGAGTCTCAAAGGGCCCAAAATATAACCTCTACACCAAATTATTTTGTGGGTTGTTCCCTAGTATTAGAAATAGGTTAGAGTTTATTCTATTTCCTCCTTGAAGCATTTTATGTAAAATTGCAAATTGGTTCCAATATCGAATCCAGGTTACATAAGACCATTCAATTCTTTTATATGAAGGGAATTTTGTACTCATTTTCTTTCTACTAATTACTCAGCCCAACAATATTGGGTAGAACAAAGGAGAAACCAATTCCGTATCCTCTACCCACTGTGGGAAGAAGATATATGGCACCTATCATAGGAAGCTTGCCCATTCCAACAAGGAATGTCAAACATTTAGGTCAAAGAGCTCCGAAAGGAAAAATACTTCCTTTCTAAGCATTATTGAGAGGTTGGAGACTTAGAGGTTGATGTCAACAATCCTAGCTACATTGATCCAAACTTGATTCTAATTCCCAAAGATAGCCTTACCAGCGAAAATGAATCTCTTTGTACATAGAACTGTCAAATCAAGCACAAACTAGCATATATGGTAATTGATAATGGCAACCAAAATAACCTTCTCTTGCTTCAATTGGAAAAGGAACTCAAGTTACCAACCTCAACTCATCCCAACACACATTAGCTTGGATGGGTCAAAGATGCACATTAGCTTGTGCTAATCACTTGACAATAGATCAGACTGTTGCTAGAAGATGGCAAGATTTTGCCCAATATCGTATATGTTCTTACAAACAAAGATGAGAAGACTTACGAAAATAAGATGATGATAACAAGTGTAACTAATTGCTCCTTTTCCTTGAAGTAATATAGGTGGCATTTAAAAAATAAAAGGAAGACTACAAGAGAGGAATGCCACAAATGCAGATATATTGTAGTACATAAAATCCAAAATATAATGAAGTCAATTAATGGAATAATTGATGGATAAATCAACAGGGTCATTGGTGGTTGTTTGTCTCCTAAACACATGAGTTACAATTAGATGTTTACAAATACACTGATACATTCCCACTTGCCACTTGTCACCTAGTATTATGCTCACCTCTTCCTCCTTTCTTGCAAGGAATTGTTCCCTAAATTAGCAAATGGAAACCATTATGTCTTCCCTCACAAGGAAGCCACATGTTTGCCATTGAAATGGGTGGTTGTGATATTTCTTTGGGTGATGAATGGGTAAGAACACTAGGACCTATCACCATGGATTTCTTGGAATTATACATGAGTTTTCAAGAGAATGGCAATTTCTAAATGGGTGGCTGTGATATTTCTTTGGGTGATGAATGGGTAAGAACACTAGGACCTATCACCATGGATTTCTTGGAATTATACATGAGTTTTCAAGAGAATGGAAATTCCTACATGCTCAAAGGTTTCAAAGCAACCACTATAGAAATAATCAACTACCATTGTATGGAAAAGCTTCTGAAAAAGGGCCATTGGTTTGAAAATGGGGGATATGTGAAACGTGAGGGAAGACATATTGGTTTCCATTTTGCTAATTGACTAGGCGAAAGACTCAACTATTTTCTATACTTCCTCATGGCTGACATGCTACGGGTGTTTATCATGGGACCATTGGGTCCATCAAAGGGGTTAGCCAAATTTTAGCCCAACATAATGAGTGTACCAAAAGAAATTTGTTGAGAGGGGCCACAAGTAATGGTATGAGCTGGTCCACAAAAAATGAAAAATTAGTTACTGTAAAGTGACACCAAAACAATCAATGTTGCACAAGGATTTTGTTGAGCTAGGTCTCCTGTAACAGTATTGGTAGGCCCTAGACATATTTTTTCAATTTGAGGGGAGTATTACTGTAGTGATGAAATTTCAAAACTCTTGATACTACAAAATGTGTAGGAACTTTGTTACCTGTGTTGAAAAAGCTATGGTTTAGAGGAAGAGGCTAGGATTTGTAGGGTCCTAAGGATAGAGGAGTGTCAAGTTATATATATCTTAATATACCTATGGTTTCCATCAATAGTAATCAACCAAATATTTCATTGCACCAACTAATGGTGATAGATTATACGCTTAGTCATATTACCCATTTCCCTAGTATGTGAGAGTTATCTCCCAAGTGTTATTATCCATGTACTCATGGAAATAGGATGACTAATAGGGTTAATTAAGGTTGGTTTCAAGTGTACCGAGGGGGCTTTTGATATACCTGAAGGAACATGGAAGATAATTCCATATGTAGGTGTTATTTGATACAGTGCTACACAAAGGGGTGTGAACATATGTCACAAAGGTGTTCAACAAGGTAATGCCTTTCCCATTGAATGATAGATATTTGTGTTATTTAAAGATGTTGAAACACATCTTTAACCTAAATAATGTTTTTTCTAAAATTGGAACATGTGTTGGCATGAGAAAGTGCTCTGGAACCACTTGTATTTGTGGTGTTTCTTGTTAGTTGAAATAGAATATTTAGAGCAAAAAGGGCATAATATAAATTCAGGAAGAAATTAAATAAGATACATGGAATGCAACTGTGGAAAGCAAATAATAGAACTAAAATTGGAAAATAACACTTTAAGCAATCCTTTATTGATATTCCAAACTAAATGAAATGTTCACTTGCCTTTTCTAGGGGGAAATATTCAACATGAGGAGCTCCAAATACTACAATATTCACTTGATAACCCATTACATAGCTTCTACTACTATATATATAGTTTCTAATTGACGAAAACTGTAACCACCTAATGGATTTCCATTAATGAGGCCTCAACCACTAACTAATGGACCTTCTTTAACAAGTTCACTTACATTTATTGATTTCACACTATACTACTGTGTAGAGCCTTATTTAATAAAGATGGTTGTCAATACATTAACAATCTATTCCACTAACTATGGAAATTAAGGTGGTTGTGGAACACTAACAACAATGCAATGTTGTCACACTCAAACTTGACAAAGGCTCAACTAGCCTAGGACCAAAAAAACTCAATGACTTGACATGACTCAGTGACTTGGGAAAGACTCAACAAATACAAATGAACCTCAAAATACAATAAATTCAGTGCCCAAAAATATGGCGAGTCTCAATGAGCATGGAAATTTTATGGTGAGTTTAGAAAGTGGTGAGCTTGTTGGTGAGTTTTTTAGTGAGTGTGGGGGCTAGATAAGACTCCACAAGACTCAACAAAAGAGCCTTGGATGAGTCAAAATACACCAGTAGCATGTGTATAGTTGCGACAATTCTTCGCTTGCATTTTCTTGTTATGTGAGTGTTCTCTCATTGTTGTCTTTTGTGCACATATCATATCTGTAGGTTTAGAAGCTTCTAGCTGTCCAGAGTTCTAGATTTTTGCATTGGTCACTTCATTTCAGTACTGTTTTGGATTTTTGTTTAAAATGCTTGGCTCTATGAATATACAATACTATGGTAGGGGTTTCTCTATTCTGATTTTTAAGTTACAAGAAAACAAACTAGTTGTTTTGAAAGTCGGGCCATGTTAATTATGGAAGGAAAACATCGGTTGAAACCATGGCATACAAATTTCAAATTTCAATCCTTTCATAAAAAAATTGAAACTATGTAATTTTGAGTTTGACTAGGAAATTTGTTAACACAATTTTGGTATGAATCAGCCTTGAAGAGTATTGGAAATTTTCTAAGAAAGTACCTGACAATGCAGCCTCCCATAGTTGGTCACATGTCTTGTACTATTATTTTTGGAAATGAATCTTCATATAGGGCTTCCTCTGAAATTCAATGTTTTTACCTAGAAACAGGGTTTAGATTATGAAAAGGTTACCCTTTAGTGTCGGTCTTGCCATGAATATGGCATATAGCCCTACTATTTCCCTCTCCATTGTTGATTTTTGTGTAGCTTGGGAGGTACTCCAAGCCCTAGGGTTCGGGGTTTGGAGGGTAAAGTGCCACAAGTAGGCTTGTGGGCTTGGAACCCAAGCATGGGGTTTTGCACCCATCAGGATTCAAGCCAAAACCATCAAGAATTTGAGCATGGGAAAATTTGAGGTGATAGAGCTTGGTGTGCCAATTCCAACGCTTCGAAGATCACCCAAATCGGAGCTCTAGAACTTGAGATATGAATTTTTGAAGGTCATGAGTGGGTTTACACCATATGTGTCGAGGTCGGCTTGAGTTAAATAAGCCTCTTGACAAGTTGGATGGCCCTAGAATGACGTTGAAAGAATCCCTCTTGTTTAGTATAAATAAGAGGTGATATGTGATCATTTAATCATTCATTTTGTGCAACATAAGGACAACAAAAGGGTAGCATAGAAGGGGAAGAGCCCACTAATTAGGCGCAGGAGACTAGGGCAAAACAACGAGGAGCAGAAGGGCTGTTTTGGAGCCCCTTGTGACTGCATTGAGGATTATCCCATGTTGTAGCTAGGCCAAGGGTGTTAAAGGCTAAACACAAGACTAATATGGAAGCAACAAGGTGATTTAAACCCTGTTTTGTGTGGGTTGTAGGCATTAGAGCTTAACTGTGGTAGGCCGCAGGCCATACCACCATAGGAAGGCATCTACGCAAGGTTGTTTGGGGTGGTATATGCCCAGAACAATAGCACAATAGGTGGGCATGATCCCATGGTTAGGCCACATTGATTGGAGGTTGTTTGGGTGGTATATTGAGGGTTGTTGCAGCGTGCAAGTGCCCTAACTAGGGACAACATAGATATATCAAAACTAAAGTTGAGTTTGCCTTGTGTTGGGTCAAAGTTTTGACCAGTATTTGGATCAATCTACATTACAGTTTGTTGGGAGCCATTTGTTGGAGTTTCCTTGGGCATGAAGGAACTCCAACTAGGAGTAGATCCCGCTATGGAGTGATGTAGGTGTCCTAGTGTGGACAGAGTCATTGTAGCCTGTGGAAGCCAAGGAGGTAGGGCTCACGTGGCATGTTAGAAGCCCTAACCAATGGCCAGTTTCACAGTGAAGTTTGGAGCCTAGATTTGTGCAATAGCTCCTTTATTGCAGAGCAAAGGGCGGATGTGGAGAAGTTTGTGGGAAGTCATGTGTAAGGGTCTCCTAGGTGTGGGGATGCCCTAACTAGGTGTAGATGCTACATTGTGGACTTGGTCACTTGTGGATTGTTGGAGGGAAGCATGAGAGTGGACCAAGTGTGGACGTGGATTGAGCACTTATGGTCTGCTGGAGGACAGCGTGATAGTGTCCAAGTTGGAGCCCGGTGAGCAAAACCTTGATGGACAAAGGTAGTTGTGAGAGAGGCAGTTGTTGAGCTCAAGGGTCTGATCAACCAAGAGTAGTTGTGGAGCCTGAGACTTGTGTGTGGAAAAGGACTTCTACAATAGATGATGGGTAGTCCTCCTAGCCCATGTTCATTGTGGGAGATGGACATCTTGCAGTGATAGGTGGTAGCCCTTCGTGCCCTATGTCAGTCTTCATCAATGTAGGAAGACCATAGTGAGTTGAAGTCCCTGACTAGCTGACGAGCAACAGTGGGAAGTTGAGAGTTGTTCACAAGTGGAGCTGTGAACAATTCGATAGGAGTCTCGATGTGTTGTGGCCTTGATGGACTAAGGCACAACTAGAGAGAAAATTGACAGCTGAGGTTTAGTGGCTAGATGGACTTGGAGCATTGATAGAGGCAGGAGTTGTAGATCGGGAGTCGAAGGACTAAGAAGTTACAGGGTACGACTGAGGGGAGCTAAGAGAGTCGACTACATCAACCAGATGGTTAGAGTATCTTGTTGAGGGTAGATTGGTTGTCGATGGACTGACACCAAGCCCCAATTTGTATCTTGTACTAGTGGATGTATGAGGGCCATTATCCCTGGTACGGGAGCCCTAGATTGTTGTATTATATTTTGTTTAATATAATGAAGTTGGGTTAAAATTTGTAAAAAGTTGTCTATATTTTGTGCATGTATGATTTACTGTTATTTATATTTTGTTGTGAAAAGTAGTATCGTTGAGATTCTTGGTTTGGTAGCGTCAGATATTTTAAGATTCTATCCTAGACCCAAGATTGTGGAAATTCAACATGGTATCATAGCGTATCTGAGCTACTTTGAGGGACAGTGAATCAGAGTGTGCACAGCGAAGCAACTCAGAGGGAGTTGTGGGTGTTTGGATCATTGAGCAGAGGGTTTAATTAAAGACATGGAGATGTGGTCTTGATAGACTACATGTTCTGGGTTGGGATTTCTGGTGGATCAATGGTGAACCTGGTGCACTTCAGTATGTTGTGTGGCGGTTTGTAGATTGTGGACTTCATATGTCTTGTCATGGATGGTTGGGACAACTCGAGGGTTTCTTTGGCATGGACGAGATCAGGTTGATTGAGATGGCTTCATGTGATGGACTAGATATTGGCAGGCTAGAATATTCATTGGATCGTGATGTTGCATATCCGAGATTGGAGGGATTTGCACGATTGGTATTTGATCCAGGAGGATGAGTGCTTACAGGACTGAGCCAGTGGAGATCGTTTAGGCTCAGAGGGAGTCTAACCTCAAAGGGAGCAGCCCTATGGAGGTTCGGGATCTTCAGGTTCAGATGTGATGAGGCAGAGGCACTACTGAGATTGTCGGATTCATTCTACAGGGTATGCTACAATGATGGATGTTAGATGGGCTAGTGTCGCCAGAGATGATGATGGTGACTTCCTAGTCTTGGAAGTACCTCCCTCGCTAAGAGGGAGTGTTGATTTTTGTGTAGCTTGGGAGATACTCCAAGCCCTAGGGTTTAGGGTTTGGAGGGTAAAGCACCACAAGTAGGCTTGTGGGCTTGGAACCCAAGCATGGGGTTTTGCACCCATCGGGATTTGGGCCAAAACCATCAAGAATTTGAGCATGGAAAAATTTGAGGTGATAGGGATTCGCGTGTTGATTCCAACGCTTCAAAGATCACCCAAATTGGAGCTCTAGAACTTGAGATATGAATTTTTGAAGGTCATGAGTGAGTTTGCACCATATGCGTCAAGGTCAGCTTGAGTTAAATAAGCCTCTTGACAAGTTACACAACCCTAGAATGACGTTGGAAGAATCCCTCTTGTTTGGTATAAATAAGAGGTGATATGTGATCATTTAATCATCCATTTTGTGAAACATAAGAACAACAAAAGGGCAGCGTAGAAGGGGAAGAGGCCTCTGATTAGCTACAGGAGACTAAGGAAAAACAACGAGGAGCAGAAGGGCTCTTTTAGAGCCCCTTGTGACTGCGTTGAGGATTATCCCATGTTGCAGCTAGGCCAAGGGTGTTAAAGGCTAAACACAAGACTAATATGGAAGCAACAAGGTGAGTTAAACCCTGTTTTGTGTGGGTTGTTGGCGTTGGAGCTTAACTGTGGTTGGCCACAGGCCATACCACCATAGGAAGGCATCTACACAAGGTTGTTTGGGGTGGTATATGCCCAGAAAAAAAACACAATAGGTGGGCATGATCCCATGGTTAGATCACATTGATTCGAGGTTATTTGGGTGGTATATTTAGGGTTGTTGCAGTGTGCAAGCACCCTAACTAGGGACAACAAAAATATATCAGAACTGAAGCTGCGTTTGCCTTGTGTTGGGTCAAAGTTTTGACCAGTATTTGGATCAATCTACATTACAGTTTATTGGGAGCCATTTGTTGGAGTTGCCTTGGGCATGAAGGAACTCCAACTAGGAGCAAATCCCGCTATGGAGTGATGTAGGTGTCCTAGTGTGGATAGATTGTTGCAGCCTGTGGAAGTCAAGGAGGTAGGGCTGACATGGCATGTTAGAAGCCCTAACCAATGGGAAGTTTCACAGTGAATTTTGGATCCTAGATTTGTGCAATAGCTCCTCTATTGCAGAGAAAAGGGTGGATGTGGAGAAGTCCGTGGGCAACCGTGTGTAAGGGTCTCCTAGGTGTGGGGATGCCCTAACTAGGTGCAAATGCTAGATCATGGACTTGGTCACTCGTGGACTGTTGGAGGGAAGCGTGAGAGTGGAACAAGTGTGGACGTGGATTGGGCACTTATGGTCTGTTGGAGGACAGCGTGATAGTGTCCAAGTTGGAGCCTGGTGAGCAACAACTTGATGGACAAAGGTAGTTACGAGAGAGGTAGTTGTTGGGCTCAAGGGTTTGATCAACCAGGAGCAGTTGTGGAGCCTGAGACTTGTGCCTGGAGAAGGACTTCTACAACAGATGATGGGCAGTCCTCCTAGCCTGTGTTCATTGTGGGAGATAGACATCTTGCAGTGATAGGTGATAGCCCTCCGTGCCCTATGTTGGTCTTCATCAATGCAGTGCAGGAAGACCATAGTGGGTTGAAGTCCTTGAGTAGTTGAGGAGCAGCAATAGGAAGTTGAGAGTTGTTCACAAGCGGAGCTGTGAACAACTCAACAGGAGTCTCGATCTGTTGTGGCCTTTATGGAATATGGCACAACTAGAGAGAAGATTGACAGTCGAGGTTCAGTGACTAGATGGACTTGGATCATTGATAGAGGCAGGAGCTACAGATCCCCAGCCGAAGGACCGAGCAAGTACAGGGTATGACCAAGGGGAGCTGAGAGAGTCGACTACATCAACCAGATGGTCAAAGTATGTTGTTGAGGGTAGATTGGTTGATGATGGACTGACACCAAGCCCCAGTTTGTATCTTGTACTAGTGGATGTATGAGGGCCATTATCCCTAGTACGAGAGCCCTAAATTGTTGTATTATATTTTGTTTAATATAACAAATTTGGGTTAAAAATTGTAAAAAGTTGTCTATATTTTGTGCATGTGTGATTTACTGTTGTTTATATTCTATTGTGCAAAGTAGTATCGTTGAGATTCTTGTTTTGGTAGTGTCAGAGATTTTAAGATTCTATCCTAGACCCAAGATCATGGAAATTCCACATCCATAACCTAACTACTAAAGGAAAGAAGGGTTTTGAGATGCAAGGAGAAGGGAAAAGGAGAATGGGTTACGCAAAAAACCTAAGAAAGTGAAGGATTAAGGAAAACCCCCATCAAATACTGAAGTGAACTTGGAAGACAACTCTAATTGGAATACAAATAAATGTAAAGAAAGAAAGTCGCAAAACAAGAGAGAAGAAACCATCATCAACTGTGAGTTCAAGAAGGAAAAAATTCAGCAAAGGAACCGCAAGGTAAGAGGTACAACAAAATAAAGTTTTAGTTAGGAAAAAGAAGCAGGAAAAGGAAAAGAATGCTGAGAAGAGATGAAAAAATAGTTGAAATTGAGCACAAACAAAATGTAAAGTCAGTTTTAAAACTTCCATACAAGTAGTAAGGGCTTTCATTGCAAAAGTTGCATCTCTAGTAAAATTATTTTGTTTCTATTAAAGAGACAGAGATCCTAGATCTAAGTGATTTCTGACAAAATTGGTGAGAACTAGAGTTCAATCTAATAGACCTATTTAGTCTGAATGAGGGAAAGAAATCTAAGAGAACAAATCATGTTTGATGAATCAATGAATCATTAATTAATAGAAAACAAGTCTATTATACCTTTGAAGTGTCATTTTTCAAGTCAACTACTGTCTTTGTTACTTTTGACTATCGTTTCTTTCATCTGGTTATCTTTCAATAAATTAAGTTTAGCGTACTACGAACAACTAGTCATATGAGTCCTTCGCAATCAAAACTTCTAATGGGTACAAGTTTCTTCTTTTCAATATATGTTTGTCCTTGGTTTGTACCTATTACAATCTCACATTTCTCTGGCAGGAGGAGCTTCCCATGTTTTGGTTTTTATAGTTACAAAACTTAGCTCCGTGAAAACTTGGGTGAGACAGGAGAGTAAGTGATCGGCTCAAACACGGGAAAAAATCAAGCAAACTAGGCTAATTTTTTCTTACAAGAATGGCAATTTTGTACTGGCCAAGAAGCGAGTTTGACTTGCCAGCAAGTCAGTTTGGCTTGTTTTCTCTATTGGCCTGAGTTTGAATAGGAAACTATAACAAATTTTGTAACAATTATCTTGATAATGTTATTAAGTTATAAATACATATTTTTAATGTAGTGGAAGACTAAAATAGGAAGATGGAGATGAAAGTAAATATTATCGTAGGGATAGTAGTTATACCACGCTAGAGAGTTTTGGCATGTCCCCAAGAATGGATGACAATGAAGAGGACTTCCTGGATCCAACTGTGCCAAAAATTGCCACCAAAGATCCACTTCGAACCTCAAGGTTGATATTTTGAAGAGTGGATTTGGATTCCTCTTCAACCCAAAAGAAAGTACTATTTTTAGCTACAACAACAATATCTTTTCCTGGTGATAACCTTTCGACTGCCTCCGGATCAAGATCCTTCTTGGTCATATACTTGTCATGTCTATCCAAGGACACCATTGCTTGTGAGATAGATATTAAAGCTTGAGGAAAGTTCCTAATGGGTTCTTGAAGAATTTTGAAAATCGATTTTGTAGTGAACACCTTCCCTGCTATAATTTTTTCTCCTACAAAAATGTATGTAGTGAATGTCACTACTGAAACAAGTGAAGGCGTGCTCCATGTAGTGAATGTCACTACTGAAACAAGTGAAGGCATGCTCCATGTAGTGAATGTCACTACTGAAACAAGTGAAGGCATGCTCCATAGAGTAATTATATTCACTAAAATAGAATACATAGTTTTGCAGAGCCATTCATATTTGGAATTCCTAAAAGACTCTACACGTGTTTGGAAATGGTCTTCCCATGCTTGAAGTTTGATAACCCTCGTATAATTCAAAAACTCATTAGTTGTATGAAGATCACACATTTTCACTAATTGGAACTCATATCTCCTATTTATCTTGGATCTCCAAGCTACAATGCCCATTATTAGTGCCATGTAAACAAAACTAGACAACATAGAAATGCCCAAAACCTCCAACAAGATTGATAAAGAAGCCCCAACTTGTAGAGGCATTATCCAGCTGCAACATCGCATCCGAAAGTTATTGAGCATCCAAGACCATGTAATTTACAATCTGGCCAACACCATGAGATTGCCTAGTGGAGCTTGACAATCTTAAACCCTTTCTGTATAAAGTTGTGGTCAAAGTAGACCTTATCAGCATGCCCAACTTCTAACATTGAAAGTTATATTGATGGGGACAAAGAACCTCAATGGATTTTGCTGAAATAGTATCAATACAAGGACAAAAACTTCATAAGGAAAGCTCTAATCTACAAATGTAAAATCAACAAATTTTTGTATCAAAATTGGGCCAATATACATCACACACAGTTTTTTAATGGCTAAGGATGCAGTAAGTGCAAGATTTGGCCAAAAGCATCGAAGAAATGTAAGGTGTACAGGGTGTTGGTGTTCCACTATGTCGTTAGACTAGTTTGATTTAAAAAGTTCAAACATATTTTCAATGCTATCACTAGGTGCCAATGCAGGAACATCTGTCAATTGCAAAGCATTTCTGTAACCTTTGTTCAATACAGGATTCAACCATAACCATGTAGCCCTTGAAAAAATACCTGTTGTAGCATAAGGGGTTATTAATTTTTCTCAGTGCTAGAATTCAAAGTGCTACCATCGAGAAGAGGTTCATGTAATTTTCTTTTTGTTTCTTCAACAATGGTGATTCTTGTAGTCCCTTTGAGGGCTAATTCCAGCAAAAATCCACGGGTAGGGAAAATTATCAATGCAAAAAGGTCATCAAGAGGGAGAATACTATATGGATTAGGAGTTGTGGATGTGAACCTAATGATTGTAGAGATCAAGAATATTGTATTCAGAATGAAATTCATAAGCCACCAAAGATATAGAGACTTTGGACGTGTTGTAGCTTTGAATTTCTTCTCATGTCCAATTTAATGCCCCAAATACAATCCATGAAAGTGCTTGGATTCCAGATAAAGCAATAAGAAACCAATTTTGACGAGGATGTCAAATCATCCCAGCTGTAATGAATTGAAAAAGAGGAGGGTCGTATTGCTACTTACAGGCAATGTCACATGGTTCGCGTTCAAGTTAGGGTTCGACAATGATTAGGTTCGGTTTGAGTTTGAATTTTTTGATGAGGTTCGAATGAGGTTCGCCATTAGGTTCATATATATATATATATATATATATATATATATATATATATATATATATATATATATATATATCTAATGAATTATAGGATAAAATAGTAAGAAACCAACATCAGTAAACATCAAAAAAGTTATCACGGACATGGAAACTGCAAGGATAAATTACAAGCTCGAGTTGTGACATGAGGTTATGAGTTTTGATCTATGAACTTGGTCAATGGCTATGAGGTTCGATTAGGTTCGCCGAACCTCAAAAAAAAATTTAGGTTTGCCAAAATTCGAACCTCAAGGTTAAAATTTAGCGAACCTTGTGACATAGCTTACAGACAGAGGATTTTATACTTATTTTTAGTGCAAGCCTTAACGCAGTACAACACGAGAGGTTTCAGGTTCTAATTGACTCAACAACTTGTCTTTATTTGCAGCAATTTCCTTCCAAAAACTTCATAACGATGAGGCAAACTTCAATTCTTTCTTGAAGGTAAATGTTGTAACTATTGATTCGAGGAAACCTCCACTTGAAATATCATAACCCATCTAAATCTCTCTTTCATTAAAATCCGTAAGTGGCAATAGTTTTTCTATAGATTGACATGGATCATCTTCATTATAATACATGTAGTACATCCAACATAAATGAAAAAGACAGAAAGAGAAACTTACAGTGTGATGCCCAAGGCCCTAAACAGGTTCATCATGAAACTTTTTCCTTAATGGATGCTTGAAACAATTCTTCATGATGACAGTGAATGCAAACTTTTTCAAGATATCAGAAATCTTCCTATCCTGGCAAGAATAGTGAAAGGCTTATAGAATCACCAAGCCGAGGGCTGAACAAATCCTCATGCCCACGTTGAAAGGCATCATATTCATCTGCTTAAAACTCCTCTTTTGATTCCTTTGGCTCAAATTCGTCTTCGTCCTCGTCAGCTGAGCGATTCAGAGAGTAATTCAGAGATCGGACTTATCAACATCCTCCACATCTTCATATTCTGAATCCACTTCCTTAAGATAGTTTGTCATCGATCTTCAGGGTTTCATTTGCTAAACTCTCACTCCTGTGATTGCCTTGTTGCTTCAACTTTGAAGGATCATTTCAATATTCATCTATCTCAGTCTTGGCCTTATCAATTCTCTATTTCTTTTCAACAATTCCAGCACACTTCATTTGCAGAGTAAACGGTGTTACAAGCCATAAAATAGTGCATAATAAGGCTGCCAATCCTTGCCACTCCCAGTATATGTTCTCTCCATACAGACTAAACAATGTGCCTTTGGTTTGTATGTATCACTTAGCATAAGTAGTAGCCATTCTTGCTAAGTGTCTCATCCCTGCACTCTCTGAAGGCTCCAAGTGGCCATTAATATCACCATAACCATGTAATATCTGAGCCTTCGTCAAATCATCCCAGCTGCAATAAATTGAAAAAGAGGAGGGTCGTATTGCTATTTACAGGCAGAGGATCTGGTTGGGAGGTTATTTCTTGTTTTCTCATTATACGCTCTTGACCTAGATAGCATTCTACATCTCCAGAATTGTATAACTATTGTGGAGGACACAACTTACCCATCCTTGACCACCGGGAGAGGACCTTCTGAGCTGCTTCAGCTGAACACATAGTCTCTTGAATGTACATAATGGATGGCCGATGTTTTTGAATCAGCCTATTCATGGATCATTGTTGGGAAGCCATCCCTATGCCCCTCATATTATGGGATAGCACACTCATCTTTTCACCCTAAGGGGATGCTTTGCTAAGGGCCCCAAGTATCATTTGATGCCTACCTTCTAGTATTTCTCTTTCCGTGGCATTTGGCACTACAAACCAGGAAGGGGCTGCAATGCTAAGTCTGCATGGAAGCCTGGTACGAAACATAATTTTTTTATAGTAAAATATCTAGCTACTCAGTGTTATTGGCTTTGAGCCCTCTCCCAACTTGCTAAGGAAGAAAAGTAGTGGGGAAGGGGAAGGAGGGAAATTAAATGATTAGATTTTAGCAATTTGTAAATTTGTTTGTGGGAAATTAAATTTTAATTTGTTTGCGGGAAATTAAATTTTAATGGGTGAATTTTAAACTTTAGATTTTAGTGTGGCCTAAAATTAGATTTTAATAATTTCTCCATTGTTTACGTTGCTATTATTGAGTAGAAGAGGTTTCTTCTAGAGGGGTCTACAAAAAGATAATTTTGTAGTGAGGTATCAATAAAATTTATAAAAAAATATTATTTTGAAAAATGTTTTTAGGATCTATTACATGAAAGTATAGAAGATTTTTCTAGTATGTTTATATAAAGAGGGAAAGAGAACTTGAGGTTTATACATAGGGGAATATTAACGTCGTATTCTAATGATTATGTTTTTTTGCTTTGAAAGTTATGGAAATTCCGGTCATATTTTGAAAAAATCCAGCAAGGATTTTTGTAAATCCAAGTAAAAACTGTCAAACTTCATAATTTTAGTTGCTTTGGAGGTTTTTGATGGTGCTAAATATATTTACACCATCAAAAACATGATTCAAACACTGCATCTACAAGATTTTTTGAATTTTTTTTTCCTGGATTCCGGCCACTTTGGTCATCTGAGCAATTCCTCCGCCTCTATCGATGACTCCAACATTAACTAACCCTTAAGAAGGTGGAAAATATATCTAATTCTATGAATAATGTTATTAATAAATTCAAATAGTCCTAGGTAGCCCATTATTTTATGTGGTTCAAAGTTCTTGGAGAATGGTAACCATTACATCTAAGGAATATTTGTACCATGTAGATCTGCCCAAAGGATTCACTTCCTGTTGGATTAACAATGAAGTTTGACCCTAATAGTGTTGAGTGAATTGAACTTGTGAACTCTCAATAAAAGAAGTAGTTTACCGACCGGGACTCGACCAGCTGAGCTAACCCTGGGGACTAAGTTTAGGGTATGTTTATTTTCTATATTTTGTCTTTCAATTTTGGTTTTTCCTTGGGGTGGGCTTGGGTGGTGTGGTCAAAATGAGTTGACAGAATCATAAACAACCATTGAACAAGGGCTAACCAAATTCAAGTCCATTGCCTGTGTTTTGTTTAATATATTGAACATTCAACTAAATATATAATTTAGGAATGATATTTGGTAACTGGAAAAATAGTGCAGAGCAGAGATTGAAACAAAAAAATAATACATACCTAAAACATTTTGATGTCTTTTTGATTTCCCGTAGATGAAAGTGTTTCTATATTTATAGATGCCCAGGCTGACCATGAGAAGACCTCCCAATAGATGCCAACTGTGAAACATTAGCTCGTTGGTTCGTTGATGCCATATCAAATACATAGATCGATAAGTATTATTATCAATTTCCAAAAACAACCACCTTGAATTCTTCCTCCTTGTGATTCTTGGTCGTCTTCGCCCTCTTCTTGCCAATCCACGCACCCATAAAAACAAAAAATCTCTTACTTGTGACTTCTTCCTTTCTTTTTCATTCATTTTCATTAATTAATTAATGGCGTATCTATTAATTTCAAACATAAACTTTATTTTGCACCTCCCTCCTCTTACTCTCTTTGGAAAATGAGTTTTTTTTCACAGGTTTTGTAAATAGAGTGGCAGGAATTTGGAATGTGAGCCACCATTGAATGGTTTTTTTCATCTAATTGTTCTATATTGGATAATTGGTGTGGTGGGTTTTTATTTTCTAATTAAAAAAACATTATTTAAACATAAAATGGAAATTTTTTCATGTAATATTAAGGTTTTTTTGTTTTTGTTTTTGTTTTTGTTTTTGTTTTTGTTTTTGTTATTGTTTTTGTTTTTGTTTTTGTTTTTGTTTTTGTTTTTGTTTTTGTTTTTGTTTTTGTTTTTGTTTTGTTTTGTTTTTGTTTGTTTTTTTTTTTTGTTTTGTTTTGTTTTGTTTTGTTTTGTTTTGTTTTTTTTTTTTTTTTTTTTTTTAAGTTTATTTTGGGAGATTAAAAGGGGAAAATATTATTTTCCTCACTCATATTCAATTCTTGCTTACAATGTATTAGTTCTTCATGAATTTACTATTGATTACATTTTTTTGTGAATCAACTATTGATTGAGCTTCACAAGGTATCAATGATCTCATTCTCACTTTTGGATTCGAGGGCGATACAAAATGTTACACGTAGATATTGAAGATTGATAATGAAGGGTGATACAAATAGTTACAGGATTGATAATGAAAATGACGAGAGGAACGCATCTCCTTCTCAACTCAATGGTACCTACCTCAAACCCTTGTAGGGTTCCACCCATAGATTACACAAGGCCTTTGGATTGCAAAGCAAAGCAAGGAAGTCAATGATTTAAATGGAGAAGCAGAGACACGACACCTCTAAATATCACAAATTCTTGTTAGTCATTTTCTATAACCAAACTCAAAGGATTCCTCTCATGTTTTATGTGCTTTTCACAATAAATCAAACTCGTAGACCTACTTCAAAGGCACATTATCCTACATAACTTAACAAACTTCCAATGATGGAAATATGCATGTGTATTTTGATGATGGTGGTGTTCACATGTTTTTTGTGTATCCTATTAAGGGTGACAAGCACATGTCTTACGTTTATGGAAACCTGTATGTGTATTGCGTTGATGGTATTGACCTTATGTCTTTTATTGATATTACATTGATGTATATGTTGATGGTGGTGAGCTCTTCATATGGGCTTGGATAATTTTCTCATCGTGGTTCCTAGTGGTTTTACTTTCATTGAAATGTATCTTATTGTACACAATTAAAATGACTAACGTAAATGTATCTTAGGTAGTCATTTTTTTGTTCCTAGACTAAATTAGTCATTCACGTTAGTCATTTTGAGTTTTATTACTTATTAGCTAGTCGTATATTTTATCCTGGGACTAAATTAATCATTTATAGTAGTCGTTTTTAGTTGGGTCACTTAATATTGCTCATTTTTGGTAGTATTTCACTTGTAAAGGTTGTGGTGACTAATGTTTTTAGTCACCTAGTCACTAATTTCTCATTTTATACTAGTGGTGCCTTCATAATTTTATATTCCAGAACATAGAGAACATAAGGTGAAATATAGAGGTTGATAGCTAGAGTATCTTATGGTCTACAACCCTACACAATCAAATTCTCAAGAACAATCTCTAATCATTAGTTATTAAGGATCAACCATAGAAATTTATTTGGTTTGGAACTTTTCTCCAACTCTAGAAACACACATAGGCTTAAAATAAATTGCATACCATGTTCTCATCATAAATCTAAATGCCAATCCTTGAAGTCTATGGTATGCTCAAGCAACCAAACACAAATAAAAGAGGAAGCTTTAAATGGAATCAAAGGTCTGAGAGTTAATTATCTTGTTTGCAATCATGGCATTACCTCAACAACAAAGCAAGCCCAGATCTTGTCACTATGAGCTTCCACGATTCCCATTAAAATCATAAGCCCCAAGCCTCAAATCATGTCAACTATTTCAAGGAAGAGCCCGCTCCTCACAAAGCATCTACAGTATTGGTGAAAACCAACAGAAGGTAACATGACAACGTTAAACCATGTCTCAAAATAACAAAAATGAGTTATTGAATGCAATATAAATATCCTGTCAATCTAAGAAATTAACTGACCTCTATAAGAAATTCTCAAGGTTGACTCATATTCTCCACTATGATAGGGCACCCCATAGTTTGAAGACCCAATTCCACTATCGAGCTTGCACCACTTTCCAAGTTACCTTTTGAAAGAAATCCACCATCCTTATCAAGCACCTATATAGTTTCCAAGGTAATAAACAGTTATACTTGACTGGCAAGTTTACAGTGATATTTTTCTTTTTTTAACGGTTGACAGAAGCAATTTATTAGTTGGAGCAAAACAATCACTGCATGGATGGACAATACATAAAGAAGCACAAGAAGATCAGAATTACAAATGTAAATCCCCAGTATATCAGAATGGAAATGTAATATTTTAAAGCGCCAATAAACACCAAGAATGGAGGTGAAATACCAGTTTAGTTGTAGTAATCGTAACTTGGTCAAGCTGTTGTTATAGTTAAGTTTTTGTTATAGTTGAGGTATGATTTTGTTGGGTTCCCATGTTGCAAAAAACGTAAGGGTAGTTGTGTGGGCATGATAGATAAGGAGTTCCAGGGCATGCTAAGGAATGAAAAGGCATGCTAACACATGCGAGACAATTTTGTGGTCTAATGGTTTGATTTAATTTTATGGTGTTATTTTTATTGTCTACTTTGCATAGCACTATTTTTCCTAGTTTGGAACATTACAGTCAGTGTGTTCCAGGTGTGCTAAGGAGGGAGTGGCAAGGTATGCTATGCATTGCTGCTAAGGCATGCTATAGTGCTAGGGAAGCATACCAAGATGTGCCAAGCACTAAGCTGTGCCAATGCGTGTTAAGGAGTGTTAGGGAGTGCCATAGAAGCATAAGGGAGCACTAGGTCAAAATTCATGGAAATGAATGAATAAGATTGTGTGACAGGGAGTGTCAACGATTTACAAGTGTGATAAGGAGAGAGTGACATAGTATGCTAAGTTGCACTATGTCATGCTAGATTGATAGGGTGACATGCAGCCAAAATGTTCCACGTGCCAAGGTGTGTCAACATGTGCTAGGACGTGTTAGGGAGTTCCAGGGAAACACAAGGGAGAACTAGGTCAAATTAGTGCATGCAAATGAACAAATAAGAGTTTGTGACAAAAAGTGTCAGTGAGATACAGGTGTGCTGAGGGAGTAACAAGGTATGATAGGCAGTGCTAAGGCATGCTAAAGGCCAGGGAAACATGCCAAGATGTGCTAGGTGCTAGGGTGTGCCAATGCATTCTAGGGAGTGTTATGGAGTGCCAAGGAAACAAAAGGGGTCACTAGTTTCAAATGCATGGAAATGAATGAATAAGAGTGTGTGACAGGGGGTGTTAGTGAGTTCTAGGTGTGGTAAGGAGGGAGCGACAAGATATGTTAGGTAGTGTCGAGGAATTCTAGAGTGACAAGGCAACATATGAGGATGTGCCATGTTCCAGGGTGTTCCAATGTGTGCTAGAGAATGTTAGGAAGTGCCACAAAAACACAAGGGAGAACTAGTTCAAAATGCATGGAAATGAATAGATAAGAGTGTGTGATAGGGAGTGTCAACGAGTTCCAAGTGTTATAAGGAGGGAATGACAAGGTTATATGCTAGGCAGTGCCAAGGCATGCTAGAGTTTCAGGTCATGTCATAGAGTGCTAGGTTGTGCTAGGTTGTGAAAATCATGCCAATAAATGTAGTGGACGCTAACACACACCACATAGGGTTAAGGGATTGTTAGACGTGCCATGTGCTATGGCATGTCAAGATGTAAACTGTGTTTCTTAGTTGTTTTGTGGCCATGGTTGGATGTGAGCCTTGAATTGGTAACTTATTAAGTGGGATGAGTTGAGATTGGACATGAGTAGCCTAAGATGTGTTATAGGCAGTTCTTAGGTGAACAAGGCATAGTCTAGTTGTAGTAACTATAACTTGGTTAAGTTGTTGTAGTCGGGGAAAGACTAGGTTGGCTTCTAACCAATTCTAAAAAAAAGTAAGGGTAGTTGTGAGGGCATGATAGCTAAGGAGTGTCAGGGCATGCCAAGGAATGAAAAGGTGTGCTAACACATGGAAGACAGTGTCAATGGATGGTGAGGAGTGTTAGGGAGAGTCAGGGGAACACAAGGGAGAACTAGGTCAAAATGCTTGGAAATGAACAAATAAGACTGTGTGCCAAGGAGTGCCAGTGAATTCCAGGTGTCCCAAGAATGAATTTTTAGGAGAAGGCAAGCCTATGGTTGTGATAAGGCGTGGAAAAATCAATTTCAGAGAAAGGGAGACTTTGGGTTGGGCACAATATTGTTTTGTTAATGAATTGGTTGGGTTCCCAAGTCACAAAAAAGTAAGGTTATTTGTGAGGGTGTTAGTATCAGTCAGTTTAGTCTATCACCAGCAATCAAATATTCTCTTACAAGATGTTGTTATGCTATCAAGTCAAATTTTTTTCATTTCAGTGAGTCTTCAAATAAAAATTGGTCACTGGCTAGTGTGTCTAGGCCTATTTCCACTCTCTCAAGAATTTCATATGTCAATCACTTTCATCACTCAATTGAGTCCACCATCATGAAAACATCATTAATATCACTTCAGTCATGTCATCATGGTCTCCATTCAAGTCAGTGTCACCATTAGGTCATTAGGGTTAAGGTCACAAAATCAGTCATTTCATGTATAAATCTGGCAAATGAGGAGTAGCAATAGGTAAATTTGTTCAATAACACTTGATTTCAAATGTAATTTATGTTTTTAGATGTAATAATGTTACTAAGCTTCTAAAGTTACAAGAAGAGGTCCTAAGGCTACAAAACTCAAAAAGAAAGTGAATTAGTGAGGTGGGCCATCCTACCTTATTAATCACTTAGACACCAAAATCAAATTATAAAAGCACAAGGAAGAGCTCATTCACACTCGTTTTCACTTGTCTACTATCCTAGCATCGAGATCCTCCCACTCCTTTGCAAAAAATTGTGATTCCTCACTGGAAAAAAATTGACTCTCGTTGCGCACTTGGACAACACGTTGCGCACTGGAAGCCTTCGCTATGCATGGGGCAGAGTTGTCCAAAATTGTTGTTTGACCACCAAAATTCATTTTTCAAAGCTCCTCTTAAGTAATTTCATCCTCTAGGCTCTATAACAAGTAAGCTTAATCATTTTCATTCCCTCCTTTCTCTCATATGTCAAGAAAATGATCCAATACTTCTTATTCTTTTAGGGTTTACATGATTTCCATGGTTTTGATCCTCAAATGATGAGTTTCTACCCTAAACACTATATTCCTTGTCCCTACACCTCTGTTTGCAGCTAATACACCATTTCCATCCATCACAAAGCCTTATCCCCTCATTTTGTATCATTTTCCTCTAAACCCTAATATACCCTATCTCTTTCTAGGATAGGCTTGTGTTTTGGCCTTTTCCACCCCCTCCCCTCACTCATTTCCCAAAATTCCATTTTCCCCTACTCACTGACATCATCCCCTACCCTCCTAAATTTCCTTACAAATTTAGGCAACTCCTAAGTCGATCATACCACCTCATTCCATCACAGCATCAAATTTCACTTTTTTTGCATGCCTTTCACCTAGGCTTTGAAGTATGGATCCTGACTCATCACCATCAGAGAAGAGGAAGTACAACAAGGGGGGAAATATACTGAGGTTTGAGACCTCTAATTGCAATGAAATCACCTCCTCCCCATTTGTCATGAAATTCTTTGAAGATTTCAATTGTTTAGGGTTTTGTCAAAGAGTGTTGGAAGTAGGTTACCATGAGCATCTCACAGGTATATTTGCCCTCACCTTGAAGGAAGAAAAGATCACCATTGCAGGGACTGATTTCATGTTTTCAGTGGATGCCATCTCTCAAGTTACAGGCATACCAAACCATGGTGAAAACTAGTTCAAAGGCATGAACCTAGACCTAGAAGAGTACAAACCCTACTTGAAATCACAATAAAAAGGAGCTCACTCATATGTTTTCCTATTCATATACTTGTTGGAGAGATATGCACCATTGATGAAGGTTGTCATGAATTTCTTCACATGTGAGGGCATATTTTCTAGGCTATATCAATACCACATAAGACTGCTCACACACTTTACAACTGTCAAGTCTCTAAATTTGTCCAGCTACTTGTAAAGGAGCCTAACCAAAATGTCTAAAATGGTGAAATTGAAAGGAAAAGTGCATTATCCCAACCTCTTTCACCATAGCCTGATAAATGTTATAGTACTCCATCAGTTGAAAGATAAGAACATGACATGGGACACCTTCATTGACGCAGCCTTGAAAACGCATATAACCACTTCACCAGGCTAGCACCAAACCATGTTAGTACAACCCATGGAGGTGGGGACATCAAGCAAACATGATGAGGTTTCCAAGGAACCTAGGCCTGAGGTGACCAAGACATATCAAAGAGGTAGAAGCCTTATGTTTGCTCCTCATACTGAGGAAGTGACCAAGCCTACTACATCAGCATAACAGGGATCACCATCACATCATGAGGCTTCTTTGCATGATGAGAACCCATTGAGCATGAATTTGACCTAGTTGACTTGGAGGCACATTATGAGAATCAAACCCTGCAAAAAGTCATCAAAGAGAAGGATTCTCAGATCATGGAGCTCAAGGAAAATTTGGAACATTTCATTCCTTGAGCAAGAAAGTAGTCAACTTAAGGCAAAACAACTAGTCATGGAGAAAAAGCAATTCAAAGCCAAGAAACAAGATATGAAAGGAAAGTTAGTGGTGGACCATGAGGACACTGAGCATCATGAAGGACATGTGGCAAGGAAGAGACCAAGGAAAATGGGTCTTAGGAAGGTGCTTCAGAGGGAAAGAGAACAAAAGCCACCAACGGAAGAATTGACCTTTGAAGATAGGATTTCCATGGAAATAAATGAGGACAAGGAGTTTTGGCTTGAAAAAGTAAATTGCCACCTTGAGAAACTCCTTCACAAGGCCAATAGGGATAGCAAGCTGCAAAAGAAAATGGCCATCCATTATTACACAAGGAATCAGATTGCCAAGGTCAAAATCAAGCAGTTGAAGGAAAATATCAAGGAAACCCTAATCAGACAAGAGGAGAAGGGTAAGTTAGATTTGCTTGATGATACATCCATGATTGCATAACATACCTCATTAGGCATCTCTAGAAAAAATTTGAGAGGAAACGGAGAAATTTTTGTGTTTTGGTGCAGACTTGTAATTTTTTGGCAATTTTCTGTCTAGGAGCGCAGCGAGCTCACGCTGCGCTTCTTCCTCAGGGCTCAAAATGATGGAAACACAACATTTTTGGAAATCGTATGACCCCCTCTCAAAACCCGTTTTCCCACTTTCTTGGTCTGGGGCTTATTTTTTGAGAAATTTGCAAAAAAGAAGCCAAAAAACACCTTTTTGCCCCTCTTTTTCCATTTCACTGTGCACTTGGAGACATCTTGGGAGAATGGCCATATATCAGCCAAAAATGGGTCATTTTGAGTGAAAAAATACTCTAAAGACATATACACTCTCAAAAATTTCCATAAAAGGCTTAAAATCTGAATTTGGACTTCAGAAAGGCACTCAAAAATGGCCTCTAACAGATCGCTGCACACTTGTAAATGTCTGAGATGTTTGTAAACTTTTCACTGTGTAACTTTTTGTAATTCCTAGTTTGCTTTGGTAAAAGTAAAAAGAGTGTGAAGTTAAATGAATGTGAGGGGTAAAAGTAAATGTAAAATGGGTGGGTTGGTTAGTCTTTGTAAGCTTTTTTGATGTAAATTTGACCTCATTTATGAGATGGAGTGTTGGAGTCAAAGTTAATTGTAAAGTTGTTTTTAACTTCCCTAGACATTTAGTTGGTTTGGTTAGACACCCTCATGGAAAAGCTCCTAGAGTCATGTATTCGACCCTGAGAGTGGGGAGATGTTGTTTTCGTCTTTATGTATCAGGTTCCAGTGATAGAATGGGTTGGCTTTGAGAGGAGAGAACTATTGTAGCTTGTACTTGGACATTTTCTGGAAATCAGGACACAGTTTGCAACTATTATCTGGGAATTCACATGCAGTAAGTTTGTGATGTTATTTTTTCTCTACTATAGCTTTATATGAAATATATTCATCTTTTATTTCCATTCATCAATTCTTCAATGTTTTGCTTATTGTTTATAAACAAAATTCTTTGCATAAAGCTCTATTTTCATGGAAAAATCATTATCATGCGTTACTTTCTTTCTTGCTTAATGAATTCATGTTTCATGCTCATTAAGACCTTTTGCTTCTTCTAAACACTACAGTACACCAAAAAACCCTAAGGTCCATCACAAAAGTAATTCTACCTTGCTCCTTTATATCTTTGTTTTTGTAACCCTTGATCCTCTGACCTAGCTACCTGGTTTTTCTCCCTTATCCAGCAACAAAACCCTAAATTTTCCAAAACCCACCTGAGCCTAGCCATGTAGCCTTAAATCCTTTACATTCCAGTCATCTCTTGGTTGTGATTTCATAGAGAGAGCCCTTTCTGGTTTTGTAGGGCCAAAACCAAACTAAAAGCTTGGTATGTGGTTACCTCTGTCGATCTACTCATCAGCTTGGGACATTGTGGAGGATAATAGAGGGCATGACAACTAGGGAGTGCCAAGGTGTTCTAGTGAATGCAAGGTTCCAAAATCATGGAAAAATGTAATTCTAGTTGTGAGGTCATGACTGCCAAGATGTGTAAGGGAATTCTAGGGCATGCTAACATGCGCCAGATAGTACGAAGACATGTCAAACAAGCTAAGATGTGCCAAGCGCTAAGACATGCTAAGATGTACAAGGGTGTGACAATGCATGCCAGGGACTATCAAGGAAACAGAAGGGAGGAACAAGTTAAACTACAAGGAAATGAGCACATAATAGGGTTAATAAGTCTTCAATTTACCTTTTCCATGAGGGGCATGCTAGGCATACCAACACTAGGTGCCAATAGGTTCCAAGTGCAAAGTGTCAATGCATTCTAAGTGCAAAATATTCCTTTGTTTCTTCTCATCTAGTTTCCAATATTTGATCTCAAATAACTTTAATATTAAACCATTCCAAAGGATACCAAGTCATCTCAACGCATTCCAAATATGCTAAGACTTTCCAAGTACTTGCAACATGTGCCAATGTGCATCAGGGAGTGTGATGCATGCTATGAAGTGGCAGAGCATATCGAAGAGTGCTAAGGTGTGCTAGTAGAGAGTGCCAATGAATGTTGAGGAGTGTTAGGGAGTACTAGGACAACACAAGGGAGCACTAGGTCAAAATGCATGGAAGTGAATGAATATGAGGGTGTGTTGGGGAGTGTCAATGAGTGTTAGTTGTCATGCCAAGGAGGGAGTGACAAGGTATGCTAAGCATGGGTAAGGCATGCCAGGGAATATCAGGAAATGTCAAGAAGTGCTAGAGTGTGCTAGGTAGTTCCAGGGTGTGCTAACATATGCCAAATAGTGCCAAGGCATGCCAAGTGCTAAGACATGCTAGGATGTGTTGGGTGCCTGAGTATGCCAATATGCATCAAGGAGTTTCAAGGCAACAAAAGGAATAACCAAGCTAAAATGCAATTAAATGAACACATAAGAGGGTTAATAAGTTAGGACTTTATCTTTTTCAAAAGGGGCATGCTAGGCACACTAATAATATGTTCCAATACATGCCAAGTGCCAATGTGTGCCAAGTGCTAATGTTTGTCAATGCAATATTAAGCCAAGGTGTTCTAGGGCATGCCAGGGACTACAGGGCATGCCAACACATGATAGAGGAGCGCTATGTTGTACTAGAACATGTCAACATGTTCTTGGGTGTCCTACTCATGGCAATATGTTCGAGGTGCCAAGGAATGTTAGTGTACTATTCCAAAACATGTTAAGGTGTGCCATGAGTGTTGAAGAGTGTTATGTATCTCTCATTAATAGAATTGACAGAGCTTGATTATGTATTAAATAATATAGTTCCTACACACACTAGTGGAACTTTATTTAAAGGAAATTTTATAGATAATAAACCTAATCGAGATTAATCATGTGTTGAATCATGCATATGACTTGAGGGAAATGATACAAACTAATTACTTCTTAACAATTTGACTGACTATTATAACCACTATGACATTGGACACATAATGAAAAAGACTCCATAACAATGGTCTTAAATTGTTATCTTTTGACAAAAAATATAGTAACAGGTACATAGCGTCATCAAAAACTCATTGGAATGATCAATGATAACGAACATTTTTTTACCATCACCAAAATTAACCAAAAAGAGCATTGGTAAGGGCAATAAAAGATCGTCACAAGAAGTGTTACCAAAAAGAGAATTAGTGATGGGCCTTTAATGACCCTCACCAAAAGTGTCACCAGAGAGAGAATTAGTGATAGGCCTTTAACAACCCTCAACAAAAGTGTCATTGAAAATGACTTTGGTGACAAACCTTAAAGGACCATCACTATATACACTTACAACAATGATTTTTTAAAGACCGTCACCATATGAGACATTGGCGACAGACCTTAAAGGTTCATCACAGGCATGAAGCGTCATCAAAAACTCATTGGAATGATCAATGATGACGAACATTTATTGACCATCACCAAAAGTAACCAAAAATATCATTGGTGACGGTCAATAAAAGATCGTCACTAGAAGTGTCACCAAAGAGAGAATTAGTGATAGGCCTTTAACGACCCTCACCAAAAGTGTCACCAAAGAGAGAATTAGTGATGGGCCTTTAACGACCCTCACCAAAAGTGTCACTGAAAATGCCTTTGGTGACAAACCTTAAAGGACCATCACTATATACACTTACAACAACGTTTTTTTAAATACCGTCACCATATGTGACATTGATGACGGACCTTAAAGGTCCGTCATAGGCATGACCCTCACCAATGACCTTTTTTCTTGTAGTTAGGGGGAAAACCACCCTTATCAAGCGGTTAACCCCCGTACGAAAGAGCCGCCCAAAATGAACCACAGCCACTGGATTTGGATCTCCCAGATCAACGGTGGAGATGTGATGTCGATATACAGGTGGACATGATAGGAGTTATAAAGAATTGATAAAATTTCAAATCCGATAAACGGAAGCTTGGTGACTTTTCATAGTTTTTAATGTATTTCTCTGTGAACATAGAGAACGTTGTTTCTGGGGATTTCAAAGGCCCGATGACCCATTCCATTACAGAATAGGTGGCCACCATCCCTGAAAGCGTTTAGAAATTATTGCTAATGCTCAGAGGGGGATCTAAGCATATAGAGGTTGGAAGCCAGAGAGCCCAAGAAGGTGAAACGAACAGACAATGTTGATTGGCTTTAAAGCCACAAATTGACAGAAAACAGGAGAGGCAGTGCTGAGACAGAGCAGAGACAGAGACAGAGAGTGATAGAGAGAGTCTGTGTACTCAAAGAGGCTTGAGGGGTTCAAGAAAAACTCTTGTTGTTGTATCTGTTGTGTGTTGAGACTCAAATTGAGCTCATACTTTTGTAAAAATCTGTTTTTGAAGACATAATAGAGAGGTAACCACTGAAGGCTGGACCAGGAGACGTAGCCCAAGAGAGTTGGGTGAACTCCTTATTAAACTTGTTGTGTTTATGTGTGTTTTCTATTATGTTCTTTAACTGCTTCATTATTTATGTATTTCGCAATCTTATCGATCCATTGCACAAAGTAACATAGGCATATCCATGCACATGAATATGTAATACCTTAAAAATTAACCAAGATCTCATTATCAAATCACCTCTGATTTCATGCTTCTCTAGTCATGATGGTTTTGTAAGCAACACATTGAGTAGCCTTATGCCCAAAGTTATGACATGAAAAATATTGCCCATTAAAGAAGTTTCTGTGATCATAAAATATTTTGGCATTGTTTACCTATTGGTTGAAGCTTCTACTGATATTCATCCTTGGAGTAAATTGGGTATGATTTACCTGATGAGTAATTTTAGGCCTCTTCTGATGATTGACATATTGTTCACTGGTCTTTGCTTCATCAAGATAGCTTCTGGTGGAGGTTGACAGCTTTTGTGATTGAGATGATTCTTCAGTATATCCAAGACCTAACTTTATCAGAGGAGAATGCTAAACTTTGATGATTTAATTTAAAGTTTCAGATCCTTTAGCAAATCTAAGATTAAGAGATTTTGTCTTCTCAAGTTTTTTTCTTAGACCCGCAATTTCACATTCTAGATTTTCATTGTGTTTTTCTCTTTCAGTGAGTTGGTGTGTCAATGTATTGATGATCATATTCTTTTCTTCTAAACAGATTTTGAAATTAGTAATTTCTTCAAGAATGTGTTCCTCTTCTAAGGCATCCAAAAAAGAATCATTGTTATAAGCCATGATTAGTCTATAATCTTGGTCAGTTTCATCTTCATCACCATTGGATAAGCCATCACTATCTTCATGCGTATAGTAACTCCTTCTATTCACAACCTATTTTCTATTTCCTTTTGCATATTCCCTTCCTTTTTCATATTTATCTTTATGAGGACATTTGGCAGCATAATGGCCGACTCTACCACAAGAAAATCATTTGAAAGGTAGCTTACCTCTGAATCTTTAGGAACCCTGTTGAAGCTTCTTGACAAAATTTACCTCATATTCTTCTTCTGAAATGTGTTCTGATTCATTGTTCTCTTCCTTTTATTTTCCCTTTGCTGGCACTTTAAAAGTGGCTTCTCTCATATCTGATGGACCTCCTTTTCTCATTTCAAAGGAAATTATGATTCCATGGAGTTGAGCCACAGTAATAGTTTGAAGATCTTGTTTTTCTTCTATGGCAAACACTTTTGACTCAAATTTAGAAGACAACGATCTCAAAACTTTCTCAACTAAAGTAGTTTCCTTTATCTCTTCACCTAGATTCTTCATACAATTAACAATCTCATCTATGCGTAAAAAGTAACTAGCAACACTCTCATCATTATGCATCTTAAGAGTTTCATACTGAATTCTAAGAGTTTGAAGCTTAGCATGTTTTACCTAAGAGTCTCCTTCATAGCTATGAATGATTTTGTCCCATATCTCTTTGGCTGTCTTGAGCTGCATGACTTTGACAAATTCTGATTCTGACAGACTTCCCAATAATGTATTGACAGCTTTGGCATTGGTTTCATATAACTTCTTACCTGCAGAGTCTGGAGGAATTGCTGCTAGAAATTGATATCCTCCTTCCACAATTTGCCAAACATCGGCTCCAAGCGATTGTTGATAGGCTCTAGTTCTTATTTTCTAATATACTAAGCTTCTCCCATTGAATATCGATGGTCTGATCGATCCCATGCCTTCTTGATTATTCATCTCGAAAGATCTTCCTTCAAGTGATTAAGATTCTTCTGAAGGACCTCCTTTGATACCAATTGTTGGAAATAATACTAAGAGGGGGGGTGAATCAGTGTTATCAGATCAATAATTTTTCATTTCCCAAACAGATTTATATACGCTACTTCTGTGAAGTGAACTAGCGTGTACACGCTACTGTGATTAGTGAAACCAGCGTATACCCAGAGAACTTGTGATTTAGTTAATTTATCATGTGTTGATCTATAACTAGTGCATCAGTAACTTATTAAACAGTGCAGTAAAAATAGAATAAACCATCACACATAAGCAACACACATGAACACAAAGATTTAAGGTGGAAACCCAATGTGGGTGAAAACCACCTACTGCCATCGTCTCTGTCTTCTTTTAATAAGAAAATCTGCTTACAATCTTGTACCAGTGCAGACCCATACCAGTACGTAGGCACCCACCTACAGAAGGCTACAACCTTCTCTCATTTTCCAGCTTCTACTAGAAGGGAGCTACAACCCCCTAGCTCTTGTACTAGCCAATGTGTTTACTAGTATGTAGGCGTTGGCCTACAGAAGGCTACGACCTTCTCTCTTCCTCTAGGGACCACGTTTCATAAATTCTCAGACTAGATGCTCCTAGTAGACAAAAATACACATGAGGGCCTCGTTCCATCAAATTTTCATACTGGACCCATCAGAACTTTCAAACTTCTTCAACCAATAATCAGTTAATCTAAACGGTCAGATCATTGTCATGAGAACACTGTTTTGAGCCCATAAACCTGCATCATCATTCAGAACTAGCTGCAACCTCAAAAATCATGCATCAAAATGTATACGTTGCTTTACTTAACCCAACCTACGTGTATACACTACTTCCTTTAATCTAACCCGCGCATACCTTCAAAAACTACTGAAACATAAAAATTCTGAGTCAAGTCTGTACCAACCAGTAATATACTTAACATCTACTCTCAATTTATAGAGCCTTACATAGGAAGTAGCAGAGATCACCCTTCTCACTTATAAAATCAATCAATTAGATATCAAACTCCTTATGCATTCAGTTTTACATTCATATCTAAGAAGAATTCATTGACAAACATTAGTAAAACAATAGTACCGATCAAATAGATCAGTCATCTCTGAAGAACATACTTTTATTTTGCATGAGCTATTTGGAAGAGCCGAACTGGTGTGTATGCGAAACTTCACCAAAGCGAACCAGTGTATAGATCTACAAATATTAACTCATAACTTCACTGCTATTTCAGACTTCAGACAAACCCATATCATGACATTCAAAGAATAAAATAGGTGTACACAACTAGATATGGCCCAACCAATATCAGATCATTCAATGATAAGTCATTTCAGGTCTCATGATCCAGATCCAACTTTGAATTCAAGGTGCACAAAATATTTCAGATCAAATCACCAACATAGCCTCTGCAACATAAAATATACTTCAGATAGAACTATTCCTTAGAAACCATTTTCACTTGCACACCTTGGCCTTATGATCTTCTCCTCCTTATATAGTTTTAGGCCTTTCTCAATATCTCAGACCAAAACCACTTAGGACCCAGGGTATTCTTGGGAAGGATCAAATAGCCATTACTCCACTCAATATTGTGGGCTAATACCATGGTATTGACCCCTAGTATTCTCTACTCTTGAAATTCCTTGATTTTCCAACCTGTATGCGTTTTTACTCTTGCCGGAGTGCGTGTATATGTATACGCACTTTTTGTTTTGTGGACCTACGTGGATACATTGTTTTGACTAAGTGGACCTGCGTATACATCTTAAACTACTTTTCACCATCCTTTACCTTCAACTTCTTCATTTTGATTAGTAGACTTTAGTTCCATCTTCCTGTTCTTTTGTACCAATGCCCTATTACATCTAAATGGATTTGTTACACTGTGGGTTTCCTTTCATCAAAATTGAACTGACCTGTGAGTGAGTTGCCATCAAGGAAAACACTTGTATCATAATGCCAACATCCATGACCTAAAGGATTATATCATAAATATCATCTTATATGTATATGACCCATCATAAGGAAATTTGATAGTTACACCATCATCTCGTCTAATCTCATCAAGCATCTCAGAAGAAGAATGATCCACACTAACGATCCAGGAGAAACGATTTACCACAACCAATTCCATGGTAGTCATAAATGACCTTGGTAAAGATCACACACCCTATGCCCACTAACTAATCCTCACCCAACTTGATCCTAAGTGATCAAGTGGTATAACACCTGCATCCAACACATAGGGGATATTAATTTATCACAACCAAATCCATGGAATTCATGTTCGACCTAGGTAAAGGTCACACACACCTAAGTCCCCTCACCCACTAGCCAGATGGGTGGAAATCTTGGTAAGATTAAACATCTCAATATGTCCCTTGGTCAATAATGAAACGAAGGTGACTTGTGGGTAGGATGCATACCGGGGCATGTACTCAACCAAGTCCATGGCTAGTCGAAAGACTAAGGGAATAGCATATGCTTAGTGTTCTTAATCAACAATGTTCCCTTTCAAGTAGGGATTCTGTACCATTCACATAATCATCAGCAACCAAATCAAGAGCACAAAAGTAGCCATGGTAGACTTCAACACTTTATCAAACATTCCAGCAAACAACAACATCTAGTTATTTGTTCAAATTCAGTTAGGGCTTATCTGAGAATCAAACTATCCAACAAATAAAAAATGGCTTCTCATAAAATCAAATATCAAAACCCTAATTATCAGCATTAAAGAGTTCCATGTTCGAATCCACCAGAAAATAAAAGGCTTCTCACGTCAACAACCATAGTCGAATTTAGCAGATAATAAGAGGATTCTCATAGAAGCAAAATTCAGTAACCACAGTCAAATCCAATAGAAAAGAAGAGGCTTATCACAAAAGCAAACATCAAAAACCAGAGTCGAATCCAATATACAATGAGGAGCTTCTCACAAAAGCAAATATCAATAACCACGGTCAAGCTCAGCAGACAATAAGAGGCTTCTCATGGAAGAAACTATCAACAACCATGGTCGAATTCAATAGAAAATAAGATAATTCTCAACGAATAAAACATCAATAAGAAACATAAGCATTTCATACTCCTTCAGGATTGGTGACCATTGAGATCCTTAATTCTTCTTTACTACATGTAGTCCATAATTCCTCAAAGGTGGGAGCTACCTTCCAATTGTTGAGACCTGAAGCAAATGAACACCAAGAGGTGGTAATCCTAATCTAGTAGTGATCACCAATTCTTTGTCTAGAAAAATCTCATCGATGGCCAAAATATCATCCCTGAGTCTAGTTATCTTCACAAATAAAATTTCCATAGTATCTTCTGTATTCATTTTCGTATTCCTCAACTCATTCTTCAAACTTGCTACTTGACCGATGTTCTTAATAGTGAACAGCTTCGACAAAGCTTCATACATTTCTTGAGCATGATAGATGTTAGCTATGAATGGACAAGATTGTCTTTTATCCCTTCTACCATCAGAGTCATAGCCACCAATTATATATCTCTAAATTTTTCTTTGTCGACATCACTAGCTTATATTGATGGTTTCTTTACATTTCTTTTCACCAAGTCTAGCACCTTGTTCTTCTCGAGGATTAGGTCAATCCTCTTCTTCCAGGATCTAAATTTTGACGCTCCTTCAAGTTTTTTCTCACCCTTGATTGAGTTAGACATCTTCCTCGAATATAATAAACTACTTCCCTAAGATAGGGCCTATGAATGGATCTTCCTTTTTCTTCTTTATTCACCAGAGCTTTTATACCATGTTGGAAAATCAGAAAGGCAATAAATATTTTATTGATATTGATGATTACTTATGATGTTTCTTATTATTACGATTCTTTATACCTTCTTTATTTAGTTCATCAAGCAATTACCAAAAGAAAAGCACATAAAACAATGAACACAAGATGCAGGCACATGCTAGGGTAAAAACCCCCTCGAGGAGAAAACCTGGTCAAATTAATTCTTCCTTTCAATATTATTCTTTGAGACTCTTCACCCTAGACCAAGACTAGATCTTCCCTCCACACCAAGTCAGCCTCCGGAAGATTGACCGCTTCCAAACAATTTTGACTATGCAACATCTAACAACTTCTAGCAACAGTACAACTTCGAAGAATTCGATCTCCCAATCCAAAGCACGAAACAAAGAGATACCACCACCAAAATTTTGATTTTCCTTGATTCCTTAGACTCACCCAAACTTGCATTCGCTTTGGCTTCCTGGAAATAGTCTTTCCAAACTACCCACTTCGCACTTCTACCCAACAACAAGATTTTCACACTTCTGCCTAGTAGAGAGAATTTGAACTTGATAAGAAGTGATGCTCCAAATGAATTTGATGTCCTTCCTTTTATAGGCTTCTTGTGGGGTCGAATGGGGTCTTAGGCCAACTTGATCCTCCCTTAGGCCGACATGCTGTGGAGGTTCCATAATTCATATTTGACTCAATACAAAACCTTTTTACATGATTCAAAATCCCAAGAAGGGTCTCTTTAAATGTACAATAATTATATACACTCAAAATAAATCCTAGAATTCCTTAATGGGGACTTTGACCTAAAATAAGGTGACCAAATCATGAAACCCATGATTTAATAAGTCACAACAATAATAATAAAAAGTATTTTCTTTATTCTTTTGACAAGTACATTACATAATGACTCAAGTACATTATTCAAGACTGAACATAGTTATTTTTTCCAACAACCCTCTCATAATAGTTGCAATAACATTTGTTAGCTCATGCATTAATTAACCATTCATTAACTAATCAAAATATATCAAGATCCATAGACAATATACATCATATAACCAACAAATGAACAATATATAAACAATGATAGAACAACCATCAAAGCTACATAACCTAAAGTAAAAGTATTCATAAAATACAATAGGAAAAAGCTCTTGTTAACATATGCAAAAGCCAACCAAGTTAGGGAATTCCATGTACCACCCGATCATAGATTGGGTTGAACCAAATATGTCTTTCAGCCAATCACCCCCACACCATATTCCAAGCATGAATGTGGGATCTCATTGAATAAAACAAACAGAACCAAACCAAGGGTTTGAGAGGCTAAACCGACTCGACCCTCAACCAATGATTCCACCTCACGAGCATAAATCACCAACACCAACCAGATCGGTCTCTACCCAGTTTTTTAGGGCTCTAGGAACTAGTAACTCAACACACAACCTTCAAGGGCTCTAGAGAATTTGTCCAACCTAGCTTCAGGACTAGTAACTCAACCCACCAAGGGCTCCAAAGTATTTCTACAAAATAGCCTCTAGGATTAGTAACTCAACCTAAGTTTTTCTAGGGCTTCCAGAGCCTTCGTTCCAACCCACAACCATAAGGAATTATGAGCACCAACCTTAAACAATCAAGTGGAAAAACCCACAACACCATGGCTATCAATGAAATGGAAAGGCAAGGCTAAAACCACTATCAATCTAGGAAATCCTCCATTCCAATGATAGAACATAACCAAATAATCACATGCATGTACCATGCAACCTATTACCTATTAATAAATCTAGTTGTAGTTTTTGATACACTTGTTCCCTTGCGCTTTCCGATTTCCTTTGCCTTCTTTCTCCAAATCCAATGTATGCTAGAGTCCTCCAAACGTGCTCCAAGAATTCTCTAAGTGTGCAAGAATATGAGAGAGTGAGATAATAGAAGAGAGCTCCAAGATAGATTTGACAAAAGGTTATGAACTGATCCTCATAAGCCCTTTTATCAATGAGACCTCTATTTTCTTCATTTTCCTCTATTTTCCTTCAGTTTTCCTCACATGCAATTATGTGACCTTTCACGTGGTTTTTCTTCTATTTTCTATTATTTTTGTAAATAAATGTTAGTTAATGCCACTTTGCCTTTTCCCATGTGGAATCTTGTTAGGTCCCTATAATACTAGTGTATTCCCCCATTATTATTATCATTTTAGCCCCTTAGTGTTATTGTTGTGCCCATGTTGTCCCCATATGTTATTATTGTGCCTCATATAAGCACACTATTTTTATTGTTGTGCCCTTACATTATTTTTCTTATATCGGCTCTGATTATATTGTGACCCCTTAGACTCCTATATATAGAAAGGAGGTTTTTTCATTTGTATCATCAAAGAATTGTTCATTTGTGTAATGTAAAGGAGGTTTCCCCCTCTAAGAGGCTAATTTCGAATTTTTTGATCTATCTCTTATTCTATTTTGTGAACTGGTTGCATAACATTTGGTATCAGAGGCTTTGGATTCTAGGGTTTTGCTTCTTCAAACAGGTCATCTTGGAATTTTAGCTATAATGTTTTTTCTAAGAAGGTTCAAAAGTTTAAAGTAAAACCCATTTGAGCCAAAATCGTGGTAAACCGTGTGTAGGAATTTTAGATCTTGTCTCACTATATTTTTCGAAGATATGATCCGAGGAATTTAGGGGTTTTTCATACTGTAGAATTCGACCTCAAATAGGTAACCTTGGGAAAATCGTCATAACTATCTCTCTGGGCATCACATTCAAATCTCGTAAAAATTCACAAAAAGCGGATGAATTTTTTTGTTGGGTATCATTTTCAAGTTCGAATGTCGAAACAGTGACACGTGGAACTTCGTAAAAGTTCGATCTACCGAACCAGTCTATAATCATGTCATTGCGAGAGATTGGGAATAACTCTTTCTTGGAGAATCCAATTGTTGGGTCACAAAAAAGGTATGTTTGTAACCTTACATTACTTAATAAATAACTTTCTTTTATATATTTGTCTTCATTCTTGGAAAGGATTTGGAAGAAAAGATTATGAAAGTTAGGTAAATTCAATCATCAACAGATTGCATGTTTTTAGCATGAAAAGACTAACTTTTGCTTGCTTTTATGCACAAGAAATTAGAATTGGACAATTGTTGTTCAGTTGATAGAACGACAACGCCAAACCAGGAAAGGACCATTCCTTGGCTGTACGAGCTAGCAAAATATATGAACGAGAATGCTAATTCAAAAAATAGAAATCCGATCATTTAGCCGCGAAATCCTGAGGATCTCTCGATCCTCAGGATTCACTTTCATCCATTAGTTTTCCATTAGGCTATATGATACCGATGGGTGAAAAGGATCAAGGGATTTTACTCTTACTCATTCTTGTATCTTTGTATTGAACAAGAGCATATTTTGACATTACAATAATTATGTACCTTTATTATTTCAATTAATGAGCAATACAGAAATATTTTCTTAATCACGTTCTAAGATTTATCAGCAGTAAATTCTGGAGGCTTTGGGCCCGATCACTAGAAGATTCGCTTCTCCTTTGTGATATAACTATTTACTTATTTCCCACAATTATTTATTATTATTCTTTTATAGAATCAAGTTATTCTTTATACCTGCATTTGAAATAGATCTTTAACGTTGTTGCTTTAATGATGTTACTTTAGTGAATTGCGTCGAATAAGCTGAGTGTTATGATTGATTGATGTTCTTTTCGATTCATGTTCAAGATTAAAGTAGTTACTCATTGTTTGTTACTGTAGTGATTCTTTCCATTTACTAGATCCGGAAATATCCCATTAGATATGGTTTCTTTTAATGCATCTGCTTGAAATTCATTTCCATTACACAACAGTTACTATTGGATTTAGATTTGTGGTTTGAATTGTCTTTGATTGAACTTCAAGAATTAAGGATTTGTTAATATTCTCTTGCAACGACTTGATGAAATATTAGACTCATTTAGTTATGTAACAACCTTTGCCTTCTATTGCATAGATAGTGGTGACATCCTTGAAATAAACAGACGAATCCCAGGTTGATATTGTAATGTAGGAATTAAGATTGATTTAAATATTCATCTTAGTGCACCAACATTTTGGCATCGAGGTTAGGGAGGTTGTCAAAAATAATAGTTAATTTGTGTCTCTGAAGGGAATTGGGTATTGAAAACGGGAGGTAAGAACCTGCATACTCAGCAAGCAAAAAGCTTTCTCATATCACCTGCTCTCAGAAGATACATAGAGGTTGTATAGGAATGAATGACTAGGGGAAAAAAGATACCAATAGATCAGAAAACACTACCAAAGACCACCAAAGCCCAAGGATCAACGACCTTTGGGAGACCAATATTCATAGATGAAATCATTCGGAAAGCTTAATCTCAATGTTATGAAACTAGCTCACAAAAAGATAGAAAATAAATATTAACGCCTTAGAATTCAGCCTCTTCAAGGGGGCAACCTCCTTTACATTACACAAATGAAAAATTCTTGGATGATACAAATGACAAGACCTCCTTTCTATATATAGGAGTCTAAGGGGTCATAATGTAATCAGAGCTGACGTAACAATTATAATGTAAGGGCACAACAATAACAATAGTGGGATTCTATGGGGCACAATAATAACAATATAGGGACTACATGGGCACAACAATATAATAAGGGGGTTGCACTAATAACAATGATGGGTTAGACTAGTAGTATAGGGACCTAACATGCCCCTCTCCTTCAAAAAGTGTTGTCCTCAATGCTTGAGTAGTTCTAAATGCTTCTGTATAAAATTCTCTTCCTCCCATGTGGAATCTTCAGTGGGTAAGTTCTTCCACTTAATGAGATACTCTGAAATTGATCAATTTTGTAGCTGTCGGGATCTTGTTTCTGTGACTGCTTCAGGTTCCAATATGATTTTTCCTTCCTTGTCAAGTTCTGACAATATTGGTTGAACTGGGAGCTTGTCACTTATAAACTTCTTTAAGCATTAAACATGGAAAACTGGGGGCACCTGGGAAGATGCAGGAAGCTCCAATTTGTATGCCATAGTACCAATCTTTTGCAGCGCCTTGTAAGGACCATACTACTTTGGTGATAATTTATTATCCTTTTTAACTTGCTTGAGGGGGACATTTGTTTGTATGGTTGTATTCATAAAAATACCCAATCGCCTATATCAAAACTTCTTTCGTTGTGATGTTGATCTGCCTGTTGTTTCATTCGATTCTGTGCCAAAGTGAGGTTATACTTTAAGAGTTGGAGAACTTGTTATTATTGAGGGTCTACCTTAACACCTTCATGAGATACAATATGATCCAAGTATTCCACCTCTTGTACTCCAAAGAAACATTTGGAGGTTTTTGCATATAATTATTACTCGTCCAATAGTCTGAGCACTCTATCAACATGTTGAACATGATCCTTCCAAGACTTGTTGTAGATTCGTATATCATCAAAAAATACTAACACAAATTTTCTAAGGAAGGGTTTCAAAATGGAAGTCATCAAACCTTGGAATGTAGAAGGTGCATTGGTAAGGCCAAAAGGCATGACCAAAAATTCATAATGACCCTTGTGTGGTATAAAATGCGGATGCAAATTAGAGTTTAATTTAATGTCAACCCGGGAAGGTAAACTTAGAAGTGCTTATCTAAAATATATAGATCTAGAAAGATTCCTAATTTGTCCAAGATCTTAAAGTCCCCTTACAAGAACATATTCATTAAGATCTCTTTCAATAACTAATCAAACTTAGATCTAACAATTGTTTGATATCTATGATTCTCTTACAAGAACATATTCTACAAGATCTCTTCCAACATTAGAACATCTAATAAGAAATTAAAAGCTGAAATGAAATAAACCTAGATCTAATAATTGTATGAGATCTTACGGTTCTCTTACAAGAACACCTTCAAATAAGACTCTTCCAATGTTAGAACATTTAACAAAACTTGAAAGTTGAAATCAAACAAAAACATAAAATAAATTATAAACAAATAAGCATGCAAGTGAGGCCATGGGGGCCCTCCATAACTCCACAAGCACACCACTTCAATGGAGACTCAGATGTAGAAGCAAAATTGAAGTATGATCCTTTATTCCAAAATTCTAAGATTACAAAAACTTCCAGATTACAAATGGAGGAGATTGTACTCCTATTTATACAATGGGATGAGTAACAAACTCATAATGATCATCCACTAATCTCTCTTTAGTTCCATAAATCTCGCAACCATTTTTAACTACTTTCCCATTATTACAAAATATGATCCCACAAATCTCTCAAGCATTTTTAACTACTTTCCCATTATTACAAAATATGATCCCTTTGAATCCTCCATAAATTTCTCACATATCTTGGATAAGATATGCCAACCAAATCCTCCATGATCTTCTCCTTAGGAATTGGATAAGATATGCCAACCAAATCCTCCATGATTTTCTCCTTAGGAATAGGATAAGATATGCCAACCAAATCCTCCATGATTTGCTCCTTAGGAATAGGATAAGATATGCCAACCAAATTCTCCATGATTTTCTCCTTAGGAATAGGCTTGCATAATTATCTCCTTAATATGGTGGAGGAGATATTAATTCTTCACATATTTCCTACACATCACAAAACTCACATATTCTTGAGATATATATAAAAATATGTATATTTTCTAATATGTAATCATAAATTCACTTGTAATACAAAAATGAATAAAATGGAAAATAAGAAGGTGAAACACAAATGTATGTATGAAGATGATATGATAAAAGGTTAATGGGATGATGAAATGTAAAGAATAGTGAAGAAAAAGGTGGATGAAAATATGACATTTCTGAGTCCCAAAATCCTCCCCAACTGAACTTGTTGCATGTCCTCATGCAACCATGCATGGGTCTCTTTAAGCACATTTGGCATCTTGAACAACTTTGGCTTTACATGATGATGAATGTTTCCAGGATATGTGAAAGACATGAGTAACAACTTACATTTTCTTATGGTTGGTTCTTGTGTGACAACCATGAATACAAAGAATGTTGGTTCTTGTGTTAACAACATTCATTTCGTTTTCTATTCTCTTTTCTTCAATAATAATGTAAACACTCACTGGAATTCATAAGCTATCAATGTGCATAAGAAAGCCCTTTTTTAATATTAATGAAGCATGCCAATATTACGTATGAAGCAAAGTGCAACAAAGTATCATTGGAAAATAAATGTTGGTGAATGGTAAATGAGAAAAAATGGAGAGATAGTGGTGAAGAAATGGAATCATGGAAGTGAATATGTAGTGTGGTAAAGAAATGGAATCATGGAAGTGAATATGTAGTGTGGTAAAGAAATGGAATCATGGAAGTGAATATAGTTCTCTCCCCCTCAACTGAATTAGTTGCATGTCCTCATGCAACTTGACATGGCTCATGAAAGGAAATGTAGTATGGTGAGGGAATTTTCCAAAATATTCAAGTTAGCATATAAGGAATTGCATGATTAAATATTAGAAAACAACATACCTCTACTTACCCAAGAATGATGAACTATGCAAGAGGAATGTAGCTACTGTTGCTGCTGCTGGATCAGGAAAATGTGACTGATGTTGTTGTTACTGGATCCTGGGAAATGAAGGAATCTGAACTACTGATGCTGAATCATGGAAAAGATAAATGTTGAAAGTGGAACTATGGTACTCTCATAGATCAGAATTCATGCTGCTGTAAGTGCTGAGGGAGTCGTGAAAAAGTGTATAGTCTTCACCTACTACTAAAATTCTTGGTACAATTATAATCATGCGAAAGAATGTGTCGATGTCGAGCATGAATAGAAATCATTGGATTACCGGCCATTGATGTATGTCGTTAACCAACGTGAGGCAACTCACCATTGATGTCAATGAGTGCCAAGGTACCCGAGTACATCTTGCGAAGTGCGAATGGATGTGTTGAGGTCGAGCCACTTGCAAGATCTGAAGATCAAGGGACATTGATGTATTCCCATGATCGTCAGTGAGAGAACTTTCCATTAAGGCATGCAAGCCTCTACGTACTCAAAAGAACTCTAGTCTATTTCCCAGATAAGGTGCTGATGTCGATGGGGCAAGACTTGTTGAAAGGTGGGCCTTAAGGAATCCCACATCAGTCAACACGAGTTTGTACAAAAAGATTTGGTAGGACTATAAATGGAAAGAACTCACGACCAAGTAGTGGGGATCAGCATGGCGAGGAAAACAAGGCAATGTAATCATGGAAAGGGAATGAGTTTTATTCATCGTTGTAAAACAAGGAGTTGTAATCATAACGCAAAAGGATCGTTGTGGAGTGGAAAATGTCATGATATGTGCAGTGAAGAATTAGCTCCTTCAAGCGTCCAAAAATGGATGTAAGGAAATGCATGGTGAATGAAGATGAACTCTTGCTATGAAAAATGGATATGGAACTGTCATGCTTTATGGATTTACAATTGGTGGAATTCAAAATCTGCTTCAAAAAGGGAGGTGCAAGGTTGTGGTTGTGGAGTTGGATTTGTCTTTAGAATTTTTCATGAATTGAGTCTTTGGAAGACCAATTGTCGTCACAATGTAATCTCCTTATGATCACTTGATTATCCTGTAACCTGTAAAAAAAACTTGGCAGAAAGAAAACATAAGTGTGTTCAAGAAGAAATGGCCATTTCCTTCATGATTCTTACGCAAAAATTTCATACCAAATAAAACATATTAAGGACAATCAAAGTGTTGAAATTGACTTAATCATGATATTAAAATCAATCCATTCTTAAAATAACCATGAAAAGTAATACTCCCTGTTTGGGTCAGATGAAATATGCTCGGCAAAAAGATTGGCATTAGAAAGATCTGTTGTGGTCTGCATATTAGTATGTGATATAAAAGCATTCAACAGAAATATGTTATGCCAACTTGAAGCTATTGAAACAAGATAATCATCATTTATAGAATCCTCCAAATGTTTGATAAATCGATCCTCAAAATTTGTTTCCAAGTGTTCCATTTTTTTTTTTCAAACCTGCATGAATTTTGTGAAATTTTATTTATTATTATTATTTATTTATTCATTTATTTTTTATTATTTATTTATTTTTATTTTTTTTTAATAACAAAAGTAAGAAAAATCTTTTTTTTTAAATAAAGAAATTAATTAAAAACTAATATAGAAAATTTCTAAAAATAAATTAACACTAAAATGGATTTTTTTTTTCAATATCCTAAAAAAACACACAAAATCCTCTAGAATCAATGAAAAATCGAGCTTTTATGTAACTTTGAATTCCTCTGCATATTAATTGTAAAAACCGTTTTTTCTTCATGTAGTTACCAAAATAGGGTCCCGAAGAACCACGATTTCCTCTTAGACCATTAGGAATTTAAGCAAACAATTTATGGGTTATATAATTCATTCTATTATGGAAAACATTGTGTCTTCGTTTGTCTAGATTTTCCCTGGTTTGATCACAAACTTCTTTTCAAAACCGACGTTTTTAAGGGGTTGCGTTTTGAAGATGATATTTTTCTCATTCACAAAATTATTTACTGTCGCATTGCAGATTAGTTCTCCAACAAGAGTATTTTTATTGGAATAAATCAATAGATTTTCTGATCTTCCAGATTGCACGAAGCGCGGGAAGAGAGCATACTAATCTCTTGATTTATTTTTATTTATGCAGGTTAGCGTGGATGGATAAAACACAATTAAGATCTGCGACAAAACCTTGCATTATCTACACTCTTTCTGCAATGTCACGGGGGCATTTAGACTCCCGGAAGACAAATCTTTCCGATAATCAGGCTCCTGGCTCACCCGTGATACAGAAACAAGACATAGAAATGCAAAGATGTGCCACTGAATTTATTCATGATGATTTATTTTTTTGAAAACAAAACTAAAAACTTCTAATGATAACGACTTCTAATGACTTCTAATGAGATCTCATTTTTATTTTTCTAATCTATTCTATATTAACTTAAAAGATGTTTTATTTTCTAAGTAAAAGAATGCTTCCAATGAAGCCATCTACGAACTAAAAATTCAAACATGCTCACATCAAGATTTAAAAAATTTACATTATGTTTTGCAAGTATGTGAGAATCCTGTCTTAGAGTTGGCTCAAGGTTATTGTCCTTGCTCTCCAAGAAGTACCTGTTCAACATTGTCAAATTCATCATCCGTAGATGGATTAGTGAGAAATAGGGGGTTTAAAATAAAAACTAAATTTAAAATAACTATGTACGAAAAAAAAATGCTCCAAACTTTGAACTCCTTTACGAACCTTCTGTCACCAAGTTCCACAAATTATTCCATAAAAACAAATGCATAAAAACAATTACTAAATCCTTCTAGTTGCACTTCCCCGGCAACGGCGCCAAAATGTGTGGTCTAAAATGCAGATGCAAATTAGAGTTTAATTTAATGTCAACCCGGGAAGGTAAACTTAGAAGTGCTTATCTAAAATATATAGATCTAGAAAGATTCCTAATTTGTCCAAGATCTTAAAGTCCCCTTACAAGAACATATTCATTAAGATCTCTTTCAATAACTAATCAAACTTAGATCTAACAATTGTTTGAGATCTATGATTCTCTTACAAGAACATATTCTACAAGATCTCTTCCAACATTAGAACATATAATAAGAAATTAAAAGCTGAAATGAAATAAACCTAGATCTAATAATTGTATGAGATCTTACGATTCTCTTACAAGAACACCTTCAAATAAAACTCTTCCAATATTAGAACAATTAACAAAACTTGAAAGCTGAAATCAAAAACATATAAATAAATTATAAACAAATAAACATGCAAGTGAGGCCATGGGGGCCCTCCATAACTCCACAAGCACACCACTTCAATGGAGACTCAGATGTAGAAGCAAAATTGAAGTATGGTCCTTTATTCCAAAATTCTAAGATTACAAAAACTTCCAGATTACAAATGGAGGAGATTGTACTCCTATTTATACAATGGGATGAGTAACAAACTCATAATGATCATCCACTAATCTCTCTTTAGTTCCATAAATCTCGCAACCATTTTTAACTACTCTCCCATTATTACAAAATATGATCCCACAAATCTCTCAAGCATTTTTAACTACTTTCCCATTATTACAAAATATGATCCCTTTGAATCCTTCATAAATCTCTCACATATCTTGGATAAGATATGCCAACCAAATCCTCCATGATCTTCTCCTTAGGAATTGGATAATATATGCCAACCAAATCCTCCATAATTTTCTCCTTAGGAATAGGATAAGATATGCCAACCAAATCCTCCATGATTTGCTCCTTAGGAATAGGATAAGATATGCCAACCAAATTCTCCATGATTTTCTCTTTAGGAATAGGCTTGCATAATTATCTCCTTAATATGGTGGAGGAGATATTAATTCTTCACATATTTCCTACACATCACAAAACTCACATATTCTTGAGATATATATAAAAATATGTATATTTTCTAATATTTAATCATAAATTCACTTGTAATACAAAAATGAATAAAATGGAAAATAAGAAGGTGAAACCCAAATGTATGTATGAAGATGATATGATAAAAGGTTAATGGGATGATGAAATGTAAGGAATAGTGAAGAAAAAGGTGGATGAAAATATGACATTTCTAAGTCCCAACAACCCTCATGAGTTCTAAATGTTGTTTTCAGAATGTCTTCAGTCTTCATTCTGATTTGATGATATCCTGCATGAAGGTCCAACTTGCTGAAGTAAATTTCTCCATGCAATTCATCCAGTAATTCATCAATGAGAGGAATGTGAAATTTATCTTTAACAGTGAGCTTGTTGAGCTCTCTATAATCCAGACACATGTGCCATGATCCATTCTTTTTGTGCACCAATACTACTATAGAAGAGAAAGAACTTTGACTAGGTTGAATTATACCAGCCTCTAGCATTTCTGCAACCATACGTTCAATTTCACCCCTTTGGGAATATGGATATCTATAAGGCCTTATGTTTGGAGGAACACTTCCTAGAATCAAATGAATAGCATGATCATGATCACGAATAGGTGGGAGGCCTTTGGGAATCTCAAATATCGTGGAATGATTTTCCAAGACTTTTTGGAGCTCTCGAGAAATAGATGATTTTGATGTGGGAACCTCTAGCGAACATAATTGTGAAATTATGCCTTGTTGTTATTTCTTCAGAAGATTTGTCATTCCATCAAAGCTAATTATCTTTCTCGATTTCCCTGTGATACCCCTTAATTCAACCTCCTTTCTTGCTCATTCCGTCAAAGCTAATTATCTTTCTCGGTTTCCCTATGATACCCCTTAATTCAACCTCCTTTCTTACCGAAGAAAATTTTACGAAAAGTTCTTGAAAATTAAAAGCTATTGTAGCCAAGGATTGTAGCCATTAGACTCCTAGTACAACATCAGCACCACCCATTACAATGGAAAGCATTGGGCTATTCAATACATATTCTCCCATGGATAGCTTGATATTATGGCATTTTCGAGAGAAATTTATGGTTCCTCCACTTGCAACCATCACTTGAAACTCTGGTGTTGGATATATGAAGAAATTAAATTCCTTGGCTATCGTAGAATGAATAAAATTATGGGTACTACTCGAATCAATCAACACTATTACCTTCTTCTTCTTGATATGTCCTTCTATCTTTATAGTTTGAGGAGTGGTAATTCCAGCCAATGCATTACAAGATATGGTCGGATTCATTTCTTCTTTCTCTAGGGTTGTTTCCTGGTGATTATCCTTTTCTTTTGACATTTCTTCATCCTTTTCTTCACGATATTTCACTTCTTGAACCTTCTTCTTCTTGATATGTCCTTCTATATTCAAAGTTTGAGGAGTGGTAATTCCTTCCAATGGAGTACAAGATACGATCAAATTCATTTTTTCTTTCTCTAGGGTTGGCTCCCGGTGTATATCCTCTTCTTTTGACGTTTCTTGATCCTTTTCTTCCTCCTCTTCACAATCTATGTAAAATAATTTCTTCTTAGCACACTTATGACCTTTAGTGTATTTGCTATCACAATTGTAACAAAGCCCTTTTTCTCTTTTTTCTTCCAATTTTTGTGGTGTTAACCTTGTAGGTTATGGAAGGCTAGGGGAAACAACACTTCCCACTTTGCTTTCCAACCTATATGTCTTCTCCAATGAATCAGGTTCCCAAACATGAACCTCATGTTGGATGTTATCTTTTAAAGTCCCTATGAAGACATCAATCCTTTGCTTCTCTGGAATATCATTTAACCTTATATTCAATTTTTGAAATTCCTCAATGTGCTCTGCCATTGAGCCCTTTTGTTTTAGATTTATCAATTGGCTAAAGAGGGTGTTGCTCTTTGTATCCTCATAATGTGCTATCGTTTCCTCCGTGAAAATTGACCACGTGACAAGTGGTTAATGAGAACAAAGCCCTTTATACCATAAAAATTGATTCGGTTCTAAATATAAATATGCAATACATACCTTTTGTAACAGTTTCACCTCATGTAGATCAAAATATTGCTCCATCTGTAGTATCCAATTTACCAGATCTTTACCATCAAAATTCTTCATATCGCGTTTTCTTGATTTTAGGAGTTCGATCTTGAAACAATTGTAACTCTATAATTTAGGATCATTAGGTTCTAAATTATCGGCCTGTGATAGCCCTCTAAGTCCTATTTCTAACCCCGCAAGTATGATCACAATTGTATTCCCGAAGAAAGAGTTATTCCGACTCTCCCGTGATGACCTAATTATAGACTAGTTTGGTATAACGAACTTGTACGATGTGCCACGTATCACTATTTTGACCTTAGGTTCTGAAACTAATAGTCAACAGACTACAATCTGTCTTATTTCTGTCACTTCTTACGAAATTTGAATCATATGCTCCGAGAGAGAGTTATGATGATTTTCCCAAGGTCGCCTATTTGGGATGTAAATCGGGGGCCTGTAGAAACCCTAAATGTCTTGGACCGTACCTCCGAAAATATATTGAATAAAAATATGAAATTTTGGCCCGAGAAGCAGCACAAGTGCCTCTCAAATGGGTTTTAATTTTTGAATCTAAAACTTCGCAGAAAACAAATTATAGCGAAAATTCCACGAGGACCTATTTGAGATGGAATTATGGAGCTTGAAAAAACCCTAACTTCCACAGATCAAATCTCTGACAATATAGTGAGACAAGATCTGAAATTCGTACCTGAGGTTCAGAACGATTTCCTCTCACATGGGTTTTTTTTTATCTTTTGAAACATCACAGAAAAAAGGTTATAGCATAAATTCCACGAAGACCTATGTGGAGCAGCGAAACCCTAAAATCCAAAGCCTTGATACCAAATGTTATGAAACCAGCTCACAAAAAGATATAAAGAAAGATCAACACCTTAGAATTCAGCCTCTTCGAGGGGGAAATCTTCTTTACATTACACAAATGAACAATTCTTGGATGATACAAATGACAAGACCTCCTTTCTATATATAGGAGTCTAAGGAGTCATAATGTAATCAGAGCCGACATAACAATAATAATGTAAGGGCAAAACAATAACAATAGTGGGCTTCTATGGGGCACAATAATAACAATATGGGGACTAAATGGGCACAACAATATAATAAGGGGATTTCACTAATAACAATAAGGGGTTACACTAGTAGTATAGGGACCTAACACTCAGGTGTCAGTAGGACTGTAGACAATATCTAGAAAGGGCTCTACTTCGATCCCTCAAGCAACAGAATCACCAACTGTAGATTATGCCGAGATCCATAGCAAGGCTTAAGGATCCGAGCAAAGTTTCCAAAGAAAAAATCACCAATACTCTAGTCCTTCACAAGAGTGAAATTCATGCAATTTAAGAGAAGGAGAGGGAGAAACCAATGAAGCTACTCCTAAGATAGAGCCACAGTTGTCTGAACTAGGATCTCCTGTGATTCTAGATCTGAGCAGTGCAGTAAAACCACCTCAGATTGAAAGTACCCCACTTACTCAGATAGCACCCCCTAAACTCCCTGAAGGATATTGGCACATCTTCGACCAAATGGCGAATCAACCACCTCAAGGTCATACCTCGACGTTGGAATATCCCATCGTCAACCCAGTAGCCAACACCCCGATGAAGGCTATTTCCTTGAAAAATATCCCAACCTTTCATGGGATGACCACAAAGGATCTGGATGCTTTCTTATTCGAGTTTGATGTCTTGTGCAGAGGTTATGATTACACCACTAAAACTCAAAAATTGAAGTTGTTCCTCTCTACTCTAAAAGGAGCAGCTTTACGATGGTTTATGGGTTTAAGCAGACACACTATTAACTCTTAAGATGACATGAAACTTTTTTCCTCACGAAATATAAGGACTACTCTAATACTAGGGAATTAAAAGATGAAATCTTTAAAATGTCTGTGAAGGATAATGAAACTCTAGAGGAATATGTCAAACAGTTTCAGTAAAATTTGCAGAGATCCCCTCACTCCACATTACCAAAAGCAGTCCTGAAAGCCATCTTAACAAAAGGGATGAAAGAAGAATGGATATAAAAATTAAATCTGATGGGTAAGGGAGACATTTCTCAAGAATATTATGATGAAATTGTTCGATTGTGTATCAGGTGTTCACGAGGTAGCACACACACTAGATCAGGAAGACAAGACTCTATGACTAAATGAAGAAAACCGCCCAATGGAGGCATGACAAGAGTAGAAATCGGTAACCTCCTAGAAGATTTCAAGACATACATCTTAGGCATGTTGACTAGACAGTTAAATGTCTTACATTTTAGATAGATACAAGCTGAGGCAGAGTAGACGCTAGCCATATTCTTCCCTTGATGTCGAAAGAAGAACAGTCAGCGGGAATGTCCTTTGGACATGCTCTATATGCACCAAGGACCATGCCATAGACTAGTGTCCATCTCTTCCTGGGTTAAAATCAGTATTCAAGGAAGCTAAAGAAGGATCAGATTCAATATACTTAATGTCACAACGTCGACAATGGCAAGCACGACCCTCAGGTATGCCACAAGACCCATCCTTGATTTTTCCTACGCAATATCATCCACAGCAAAATCCTGGAACATCATGGAAAGGTCAACCACCTTTCTCCACTTGGAAATCCCAACAGTACCCCATGTCACCCTAGCTAAACCAGCCCTTCCTAGGAGTTGGTTGGCCAAATCTGCAATGCTCTTCCCCTTTCTGGCAAATTTCAACCAGTAATCCTTACTCTTCAGAGTGGGTTGCTTCCACCTTGCAGAACCGAAATTGGCCTCAGAACTGGCAGCACCCCATGGGGATGAGAAATTTACCCATGGGAGCAGGTTCTCAACCTCAACCCACATTTCCTAGTCCATTTCAGAACCCTTAGCCTTCAGTATGCCCCCAACTTCCAGCTCAACCAAATCTGAATCCTAATAACAATAGACCAGTCCAATATGTACAAATTCTTGAAAGTTCAGATAATGAAACAGAACTAGTAGAATGTAATGAGCTTCAGCTGAGGTCAAGGTGTATTATTTCCACAAAAGAAAAAGAAGTTGAAAATGAAAAACAACCTGAAATAAATCCGTCGACTGTGATTCCTACGGAAATCAAACAGGGAGAAGACACAATCGAGCAACAAAATTTAGAGAAAATTATAATTTCTTCTCCCCCATTCCCCGAAAGACTAGAAATAGTTAAACCTGTTATTTATCCTGATTTTGATATATTAGGGGAATTAAAAAAAATTGTATAAAGATCCCACTCCTCTATGATATACAACATATTCCTATCTATGCAAAAACTATTAAGGAATTATGTGGGAAAAATCCTAGGAAGAAATTGAAAAAACCACCAAAAGTACATGTGGTAGGAACTTTATCTGACCTGCTTCTGGGTAAACAAGAGACAATTAAATACAAATACCCAGGGAATCATGTAGTAACTGTTCAAATAAAAGGTTGCACCTTTCCAAACACATTAGTAGATCTTGGAGCAGCCATTAATATTCTAACTACTGAAACCTGCCGGGTTTTGGGCATTACAGCTTTAGAACCCACCTCGACCTTATTGGAACTTGCTGACAGATCAGTAGTCAAACCTGAAGGGACCTTACAGGATGTAATGGTTTTTTTTGATTCCTGGGAATATCCTGTGGATTTCCTAGTCATTAACCCAAGGAGTAGGCTAGATGGACATCCTCTGATATTGGGTCGACCTTGGTTAGCGACGACAAATGCCTATATAGGGTGTCGTACAGGGAACATGACTATTACACAAGGAAGTGTTGTGAAAAACCTTATTTTGTATCCTCCTGCTAAACCAAGTCTACCTACTGTAAATATTCAGTCACACCCACCTAGATATCTAGAAGAAAACATCTGCTCTCCTCTCATGCTAGAAGAAGCTCTTGAATTTAAAAATCAAACAGAGGACGATGTGATTAACAATTTCATTAATAGGCCAGTTTTCATGAATAACCCGACATGTCAAGTATTAAAAGCCATTCTTGATAATGAGGCACAGGGAGATCCCTCCAAGGACGCAGATGATCAGCCTATACCCACGACCACAGTTTATAACAACAGATAGGTCGAGATCGAACCAGGTAAAACGCTTAACATTAACAATAACCTAGATAGCCACCAACAACAAAGGCTTATTCAAGTGCTACATAAATATAAAAAAAAAAAACTTTTTCCTGGGAATACTCAGACATGAAAGATATAGATCCCTAGTTATGTACTCATCATATCTACATCAAGAAGGATGCACGTACCATTTGACAACCTCAGAGAAGGTTAAATCCTAATCTCAGGGATATTGTGAAAGAGGAACTGCAAAAGTTGTCAGATGTAAATTTTATGTATCCTATCTCAGATAGCCAGTTGGTCTCCCCATTGGTGGTCATTCCCAAGAAAAATGGGAAATGGAGAATCTGCGTGGACTACAGAGAGCTAAATAAGGCCACCTAGAAGGACCATTTCCCTCTCCCATTCATCGATCACGTTCTCGACACCTTAGCAAGAAAACAATTTTTTTCCTTCCTCGATGGCTTCAGTGGCTATAATCCAATCCAGATCACCCCTGAAGCCCAAGACAAAACCACGTTTACGTGCCGGTGGGGTATGTTTGCATTCAGGGTTTTACCCTTTGGTTTATGCAACGCTCCCGCCACATTTCAGAGGGCGATATTGAGGATTTTCTCCGATCTGATCAACAAAGGAATCAAAATTTACATGGACACTTTATCCCCTATGGGAACAATTTTGAATAGGGCTTGTGAAATCTAGAAAAGGTACTCGAATGATGCATTGCCACCAGGTTATGTTTGAGCAATGTAAAATGTCATATGATGATGACTGAAGGTGTGATTTTGGGACACTACATCTCTGCGGTAGGAATACAAGTAGATCCAACGAAAATAGAGGTAATTCTTCCACTACCCACACCAAGAAGTCAGACTGAGGTACGTAGTTTCATTGGATATGCGGGGTATTACCACAGATTTATTGAAAAAATTTCAAAAATTGTCGCACCTTTGTATGTCTTAACTGGTAACGTCGAATTTAATTGGTCTGAGAAGTGCGATGTTGCCTTCGCAGATTTGAAGAAGTTGATTTCAATTTTGCCACACTTACAAGGACCAAAATGGGAGCTACCTTTCCACATTTCCACAGATGCATCAGAAACAACAATAGGCGTTGTTCTCGTACAAGAAGAAGACAAAAAGCCCTATGCTATTTATTATATCAGCAAAAATATCACTTCTGCTAAACTTAATTATACAGTCACAGAAAAGGAATTTTTAGCCGTTGTTTATGCCATAAACAAGTTTAGACATTATATAATAGGCTATTCAGTCTTTTTGTATACTGATCATTCCACTATTAGATATTTAGCTAATAAACCTGTTACTAATGGGCGGGTGACTCGTTGGCTATTACTTTTGCAAGAGTTTGATATTACTATTAAGGACCGACCAGGGAAGGAAAATCCAATTGTGTATTTTCTGTCTTAGGTACCCAAAACAAACAGTCTGTAAGCAGTGGATGACCAATTTCCAGACAAACATTTGTTTGTTGTGGCAGTAAAGGCACCTTGGTATGCAGACGTGGCGAACTATCTAGTAGTAGGAAAAATACCACAACACCTGTCAACTAAAGAAAGGAAGTTGATTGTTCAATGCAACGCACGATTTTCCTGGATCAGTGGATATCTTTTCCACACAGGGTATGATATGAACATACGATGATGTATTCGTGAATATGAGATCTATGACATTTTGAAAGCATGCCACGATGAGCCTTGTGGTAGAAATTTTTCATATCATAGGATTGGACATAAAATACTTCGGATGGGCTACTACTGGCCCACTATCTTCAAAGATGCAAAAAAAATTGTTCAAGCCTGTGATAGCTACCAGAGGATGGGCCACCCTGGTCAAGCCAATGAAATGCCATGACAACTACAGCTGGTAATGGAGCCTTTTGAACGTTGGGCATTGGATTTCGTTGGCCCATTCAATCCACCATCAAACCAAAAAGCCTACATATTGGTTGCTACAGACTATGTAACAAAGTGGGTAGAAGCAGTAGCTTTACCAAGGGCTATGGAAGAAACTATAATTAATTTTCTGTTTGAGTTATTTGTGCGATATGGTTTACCCAGGGAAGTGATAACAGATGGAGGGTCATAGTTTATAGGACATAATCTTACGACCACCCTATGGAACCATCATATAACACATAGAATCACTTCTCTGTATCACCCGCAGGCAAACAGGCAGGTTGAAAGCACCAACAAGGTCCTTGAGGCGATTTTAACTAAAACAATTTCAACACACTGATGGGATTGGGCTGCTAAACTGCCAGAGGCCTTGTGGGCCTATCACACAACCTGGAAAAATACGACTAGTTATTCCCCGTACCAACTTGTGTTTGGTAAGGAACCAATTTTTCCTATCAAATTTGAAATAAAGACTCTCAGAACAGCCCAGGAAGTGGGACTGGATCTGACGGAGGCCCAAACAAAATGACTTCAACAATTAAATGAACTAGATGAAGCACGACTACTTTCTCTACAACGTACAATGATTATTCAACAACAAAGGGCTAAGTGGCACAATAATCTTATTAAGAAAAAAGTGTTTGAGAAAGGAGACTGGGTGCTCCTCTCTGATTCTAGGTTTCAAGACTTTCCAGGTAAATTGCAAACAAGGTGGCTTGGCCCGTACGAAATTCATGAAGTACAAAAAAATGGCACTATAACCCTTATTACCATTGATGGGTCTGGCTCTCCTTTTCGGGTGAACAGACACTAGTTGCATCTTTATCACAAGCCAGTCACCAAAGAATCTTTTTGCCAATAGGTACACAGTGATGCCACTATGAAAATTTTAGCTGCAGAGGGTGATGACCCGACAGCTTTACTTTCATGAAAATTGTTTATTTTCAATTGTAAATAATGTATATATTATCTGCCAGCATAACTTATTATTTTTTCCATTTTCTTTTTTTACTTGCATGATTGAATAGAGTAAACATTGTTGCGTGAATGAGTGAATTTTCTTTAGAAATATGTGTTGTTTACAATTGTTGTTCCTTTTGGACAAACAACTGTTGTTCCATTTTTCGAACAACTGTTGTTCTTTTCCAAAAGAACAATTTTTATTCCCTTTACCAACTTTTATACATACATCTGTTGTTCTATTGCTATTCCATTAAGCAGATGAGTGTTTCAATAAAACGAATAGTTGATGTTACGTTCCCAACAGAACAGTTGTTGTTCTATTTTTGACAGAGAAATTGTTGTTCCATTCCTGACAGAACAGATGTTATTCTATTCCCGATTGAACAATTGTTGTTCCATTCCCGACAGAACAGTTGTTGTTCCGTTCTCAATAGAACAATTGTTGTTTTGATTCCTGATTGAACGGTTGTTGTTTCATTCCCAACAAAACAGTTGTTGTACCATTTCTGATTGAACAATTGTTGTTCCATTCCCAACAACACATTTTCTATTCCGTTCTTGACAGAAAAGTTGTTGTTCCATTCCCAACAACACATTTTTTGTTCCGTTCTCGACAGAACAGTTGTTGTACCATTCCCGATTGAACAATTGTTGTTCCATTCCCAACAACAAATTTTCTGTTCCATTCTTGACAGAAAAGTTGTTGTTCCATTCCCAACAACACATTTTTTGTTCCGTTCTCGACAGGACAGTTGTTGTTTAGTTCCCAAAAGCACATTTTCCGTTCGGTTCTGGAAAGAACAGTTGCTGTTCCATTCCCGATAGTACACTTGTTGTTCAGTTTCCGATTGACCAATTTCCGTTCCATTCCCAATTGAACAATTTTTGTTCCATTCCTACAAAGCAATTGCTGATCTTTTCTGGTAGACCAATTTTTGTTCCACTTATACAGTCTTCCGTTTGGATAGAAATTTGTATCGACAAAAGAAAAATAATTCATATTGATAACATTATGATTTCTTTAACCAATTGTTGATCACCTTTATTTCAAATCTAACATGGTTCATCTATTAAACTACTTGATGTATGTCTTTCCTTTGGATATATTTTTAACTTGATTCATCATCAATATCAACAGCTTGTTGGTTCTCTCTTTTACACTTTCAAATGGCAAATTCCTTTTGACACAATACAAGGAAAATAAACATATATTTTGTGGTCATTCTTTCACTTTTGACACCATCCCTGACTCTGAAGGAGTTAGTAAGCCTCCCTCAACTTATAATAATAAAAAAAAAAGAAAATAAGATAAATTGTTCTCAAAGAGGATAGGAGGTCTCATTATGAGCTTGTCTACCATGATCATAAACAAGTGACATTCCCACTCTGGCTACCACACCAGGGGAATGGACTTTAATACATTATATATGCCTAAGGATAGGACGTCTCATCACGAGCTGACCTGTTCACTTTGTTCTGCCCTAGTGAATGGAATTGTGGTTATCTAGTTACCATGTTAGCACAATGGTCTCTTTCCAGAAATATGTACACAATGATAACAAAAAGTCATAAGTTGAGGATATTGGCTCATTTTTTGGGTTTAAGTGGTAACTCTTTCGAGGCTATAGACGCCTGCTGGCGTATTCTATATTGTCAACTCTTTAGTATGCTAGTACTTCCTATTTAATTAATTCAAAAGGAGAAACTACCATCAAATAGTGTTTTTATGTCTAAAAACTAGCATAACCATTGAAAATCCATTCAATGAATCACTTCAACCCTGTCTAATCAGTTGACGCCAACAATTATTACTCTTTTCGTACCCTGTTAGATCTCGCTTTATCGATCACAAAAGGTAAAATTAATGTTCATAATGAATATTTACATGCTTTATTCTTTTTCTCGATCATCTCTAACCGCTCGTACGACTGTAATTACTCCACTTTACTCCACCTCTCACTTCATGCCATATTAAACATTATTGTGCATACTTTTCTTTTTCCCGTACTTCAAGGACAAGGACACCCTTTCTTATTGGAGGGGGGAGGTTATGCGCTATAATGATTTGATAGGATATAATTATCCAACTCCACCATGACTTGTTGATTGGTCTGATTAATTAGTATTACATTTATGAAAAGATTTTTCTGATTGGTCGATCATTTATTGGTGCATTTATATAAAAAAATTATCACATGAAAACTCTTGCATGTGGCATATTCGTTGTTGCTCAACACTAAAACCATAGAAGTAAGGATATTACATGCAGAATAGTGGAATTGTTACAGGAGCACCACAAGCATGGGAGGCAATGTTCACAACAAACCCACATTATTGCAAATAACAGAACAAGCTCGAGCAATTATCGAACATGATGGGTGGATACAGTACTTGGTTAGGTTGCAAGGCTTTCACAGTGATGTTGCACTGGAATTTTTGTAGAATTTACCAGTTGGACACACAACTGTGAAAGGAAAAGTTATAGTAGTCTCCGAAGCAGTCATAACCAAAATCTCAATACTCTCAACGAAAGGCATAAAGTGGACTGAGAAGCATGTACAATTTCAAGAAGCTATTGAAGTATTTAGCGAGCCGGGTGAAGAACTTATATACAGAGGCAAGGGTATTTAGCATGCGTCCTTGAAGGAGCCATGGAGAGAATTGGCAACAATTGTTCAAAAATATATCACTTCCGATGGACGAAAGGATGTGGTATGGTGTAGACACCTTAAGATGTTAGCAATAAGTAGGTCAAATATTGTAGTTAAATTGCCATTATTTTTAAATTCTTTACCGCATGATGTTGCTAGCCGAGTTAGAAAAGCCAAGAACCCCTAGGCTACAATTAGCCATCATGGTCTAATTAAACTCATAGTCACACGAGAACTATCCCAGCAACAATTAAACTGGGACAATTTCGTAAATCCTATTGTACCTTCATTGGAAGAAAACCTAGGAAATTCACAAGCAGGAGCAGGTGTTGACCAAATTTCAAAGAATGTTGATGAACTAGATAATGAACAAAAAACCTTAGGGGCGAAAGTCTCAGGGAAGGCACGAAAAAGGAAAACCTTTGATTTAGCTTCTGACCCTGCAAAATGAAGACGTTCTGAAAGGATACGAACACAACAGAACATTACAGAATTGATAGAGGAAGTGGGACCATCTTATACACCCCCGCCAAGCCACATGACATTTTTCCACAAGGTGATGAAGAAGAGGTGGCCCGAGTTTTGGAAAACTTGGGGATGCTCTTCAAAGAAGAAACTCAATCTGGACATTTACAGGATTAGGACCACATCCCTAGCCAGACTGCCTCTGTCGAGAATTCTATTCATACATAAACTATACCATCCTTCGGAAATATGGAACGAAGTCAACGTGAACACTTACAAGACCAAGACCGTGTCCCTAGCCAGTCTGCCTCTCCCAAGGGCTCTAGTCATACAGAAATTTTACCATCTTCTGGAGATATGGAGGAGTCATAGGAGCAAGGGGGACAAATTTCCTCTATAGGAAGAAGTCCTGAGCTAGAAACTCAGATAGAAAGAAGCCCTGAGTCAGAAACTTAGTCAGGAGATACTGTTTTATTGGAAAAGGACCCTAGTAACAATATAACCCCTCTTTCACCTGAAACAAATATGGTTGTTTCTTCTCCAATCAAACATATCACTGAAGAGGCAAGGGAATAAGATAGTGTGAGGATGAATTTATTGAGCAAGGAGAATAAGAAATTGAGGAAAAAGATCAAACACTTGAGGAAGTGGTTGAAAGAAGTGAGGAAGGCTCACAGGAACAAAGTAGAATCGAGAACCATTGGTTCTCAAAGTGAAAACCTCCTTCAGACCACTAGAACACAAACAAAATACACCCCTGAAAATTCCATTGGAATTCAAACTGAAATACATCATACTGAAAACGTCGAAACCCAGAGTGAAGACATTTTCACCTGTTCGATGGAGACTCAAATAGATTTCTCTGCAGACTTGATGGATGTTGCGGTTCAAATAGACTTTTCAGAAAATTCTTAAATAATCGATACAACAGAATTCAGTGGTGACCTATGATACAATTGTTTAGATCGAGGATACACCCTTGTACACTCCTTTGGTAAGGGAGGCTACCATCTGAAAGTTAGAGAAAGAACTAGCAAAACTACAACATACTCTAGCATAGTACCAAAGAGAAGTAGTACCCGTGTAGACTCATAAGGATTTATTGAAGAAGTTTAATGAGGTGACTGCAACAGAGGATGAGACTTATGCTAGTCTTAGAGCTGAGTAGAAGAAAGTAAAAGAAGTTCAGAATCAACTTCAAGAAGCTATAGAGCAAATTAAAATTGTTTGCTCCATTTATTCAGATGCCTTGTCTTGTAGGTCACCTGCTACCAATTATGTGTTGTTTTTGCTTGAAATGTATTTGTTGTTAAAGGTCAAAGCTATCAAGGTCGGTAAACCATTGGAATTTAAATCAACCCCAAACTTTATTTAATGTTGCAAAGATCATAATGAAAAGGTGAAGCGTCTTCTCTGTGAATTATACTTACACAACTTCTTTTTGGAGGATGAAAGGGATGTTAACCCTAGCCCCTTCATCGAAGATGTTCAATTTCAAGCTTTCATTTCTTTTGCCTGTAATCAGATTAAGTGGGCTAAGTCATATAACATTTTCCAAAAAAGGGAGCATGAATTAAATTTGTGGTTAAGGGGAGAACATACAAAACCCGCACACCTTTTTGTACAACACAAATGCTTTATGGAACAACCAAAGATTGTGGCCTCTCTAGGTCCACCCCATAAAGATACTATAAAATGTGGAGTGGAATATTTACAGGATATTAAAGAATAAGCCTTACTTACTGCAAAACAGATATGGATGTCTTCCTCCAACATCATAAAGAATAGAGATTCGTTTGGTTACAGAAATTTCAAAGTTGTTGTTGCTCGTTTGGTTAAGTTCAACAATATTATCTTATGCATGGGCCCTACATGGATAGGCTGTCGATATATAAGCCCCTTTATTTGGTATCCACCTGAGGGGTACCATTTTGACTATGAATTGGCAAAATGCTAAGAAGGTCGAGCATTTGCAATGCTTAAAAAGAAAAATGGTTTTTGAATATATCCAGAAAAGACCTATACTGCTTATTCCTTAACACAATTACATGTTAATCATCTTCTTGCATGAGAACATGCAAAAAGGTAAGAAGGGGAGTATGTTGGGTCACAAAAAAGGTATGTTTGTACCCTTACATTACTTAATAAATCACTTTATGTTATATATTTATCTTCATTCTTGGAAAGGATTTGGAAGAAAAGATTGTGAAAGTTAGGTAAATTCAATCATCAACAAATTGCATGTTTTTAGCATGAAAAGACTAACTTTTGCTTGCTTTTATGCACAGGAAATTGGAATTGGACAATTATTGTTCAGTTGATAGAACAACAATTCCAAACCAGGAAAAGACCATTCCTTGGCTGCATGAGCTAGCAAAAGATATGAACGAGAATGCTAATTTGGAAAACAGAAATTTGATCATTTAGCCGCTAAATCTTGAGGATCTCTCGATCCTCAGGATTAGCTTTCATCCATTATTTTTCCATTAGGCTATATGATACCGATGGGTGAAAAGGATTGGGGGATTTTACTCTTACTCATTCTTGTATCTTTGTATCGAACAAGAGCATATTTTGACATTACAGTAATTTTGTACCTTCATTATTTCAATTAATGAGCAATACAAAGATATTTTCTTAATCACATTCTAAGCTTTATCAACAATAACTTCTAGAGGCTTTGGGTCGAGTCACTAGAAGATTCGTTGTTGCTTTGTGTTATAACTATTTCCTTATTTCCTGCAATTCTTTATTATTGTTCTTTTATAGAATCAAGTTATTCTTTATACCTGCATTTGAAATAGATCTTTAATGTTGTTACTTTAGTCAATTGTGTCGAATAAGATGAGTGTTACGATTGATTGATGTTCTTTCAGATTCATGTTCAAGATTAAAGTAGTTATTCATTGTTTATTACTGTAGTGATTCTTTCCATTTACTAGATGAGACAATATTCCATTAGATATGGTTTCTTTTAATGCATCTGCCTTAAATTCATTTCCTTTGCACAACAGTTATGATTGGATTTAGATTTGTGGTTTGAATTGTCTTTGATTGAACTTCGAGAATTAAGGATTTGTTAATATTTTCTTACAACGACTTGATGAAATATTAGACTCGTTTAGTTATGTAACAACCTCTGCCTTCTATTGCACATATAGTGGTTACATCCTTGAAATAAACAGACGAATCCTAGGTTGATATTGTAATGTAGGAATTAAGATTGATTTAAATAGTCATCTTAGTGCACCAACACCAATCTCGATTAGAATTGTGGGGTTGGAAAGAGGGCTCAAAGTTATACCATAGGACATAATTTAGACCTTGCCGATTTGAAATTAGAGAGATACATCAGATTCAATATCAAGAGCATACAAAGCGAAAAAAGGGCTTTGTTAGAAAATACACTAAAGGTCATAAGTGTGCTGAGAATAAATTATTTTACATAGATTGTGAAGAGGAGGAATAAAATGAACAAGAAACGTAAAAAGAATATGATATACACCCGAAACCAACCCTAGATAAAGAAGAAATGAGTCCGACCACATCTTGTAATGCATTGACAGGAATTACCACTCTTCAAACTCTCAAGATAGAAGGACGTATCAAGAAGAAAGAGATAATAGTGTTGATTGATTCAAGTAGTACCCATAATTTTATTCATTGTAAGATAGCCAAGGAATTGAATTGCTTCCTATATCTAGCACTAAAGTGTCAAGTGATGGTTGCAAATGTAGGAACCATAAATTGCTCTAGAAAATGCCATAATATCAAGTTATCCATGGGAGAATATGTATTGAATAGTCCAATGCTTTCGTTCCAATGGGTGGTGCTAATGTTGTACTAGAAGTCCAATGGCTACAATATTTGGGTACGATATTATGGCTACAATTGCAGGAAACCAAGAAAGATTATCAGCTCTAACTGCATGACAAATCTTCTAAAGAAAGAACAACGGGGCGTAATTACACAATTATGTTTACTAGAGGTTCCCACATCGAAATCATCTATTTCTTTAGATATCCAAAAAGCCTTGGATAATCATTCCAAGGTATTTGAGACTCCCAAAGGCATCCCACCTATTCGTGATCATGATCATGCTATTCATTTGATTCCAGGAAGTGTTCCTCCAAACATCAGGCCTTATAGATATCCCTATGCCCAAAAGAGTTAAATTGAACGTATGGTTGCAGAAATGCTAGAGGCCGGTATAATTCAACCTAGTCAAAGTTATTTCTCAGCTCCAGTAGTACTGGTGCACAAGAAGGATGAATCATGGCGCATGTGTCTATATTATAGGGAGCTCAACAAACTCACCATTAAAGATAAATTTCCCATTCCTGCCATTTATGAATTATTGGATGAATTACATGGAGAAATTTACTTCACCAAGTTGACTCTTCGTTCAGGATATCATCAAATTAGAATGAAGACTGAAGACATTCTGAAAACAACATTTAGAGCTCAAGAGGATCATTATGAATTTTTTGTCATGCCTTTTGGACTTACCAATGCACCTTCTACATTTCAAGGTTTGATGAATTCCATTTTCAAACCCTTCCTTAGCAAATTTTGTTCGTATTTTTTGATGATACGCTAATCTACAGTAAGTCTTGGAAGGATCATGTTGAACATGTTGACAGGGTGCTCAAACTATTGGAGGAGAAATAATTATATGCAAAAACCTCCAAATGTTTCTTTGGAGTACAGGAGGTGGAATATATGGTATATCATGAAGGTGTTAAGGTAGACCCTAGCAAAATTAAAACCATTAAGGAATGGAAAATCCCCACATCCATAAAGCATCTACGAGGATTTCCCGGGTTGACAGGGTATTATCGCAAGTTTGTTAATAATTATGGGATAATAGCAGCACCTCTAACAACATTACCAAATAAAGATGCATTTTCATGGACTCCGGAAGAAACGAAGGCCTTTCAACATCTTAAAGAGGCAATGTGCCAAGCATCAGTCTTAGCTACGCAAGACTTCATAAAAACCTTTATTGCATAATGTGATGCCTTGGGAAATGGAATTGGTGTTGTTTTAATGCAAGAAGGAAGACCCATTTCTTTTGAAAGTCGTCCAATCAAAGGAAAGTATTTACACAAAGCTATTTATGAGAAGGAAATGGTGGCAATACTACATGCACTTAGGAAATGATGACCTTACCTAATGGGAAGACACTTCAAGGTAAAAACAGATCATGGTAGTCTTAAATACTTTTTATAACAAAGATTATCTTCAGAAGAGCAGTAAAAATGGGTCACAAAGATGTTGGGTTATGACTTTGAAATCATCTACAAAAAATGGAAGAACAATTTTGTTGCAGATGCACTCTCAAGAAAGGATGAGGATGTGAAAGCACTGCTTGGTGCCATTTCTATCATCCAACTAGATTGGATAAATGAAGCAAGGGATGAACGGAAGAATGACGAGGAAGTGAAGGAAATCATTCAAAAGTTGCAGCAAGATCCAATACATTTGATACATTTAGCTGGAAAAATGATTCGTTATGGTACAAAGATCACTTATACCTCTACAAGAATTCCCAAATCAAACAAAAGATTCTTCTAGAATTGCACACCTCTCCCTTAGGTGGGAACTCGGGATTTTTAAAAAATTACCATAGGGTTAAGAAGGAATTTTTTTGGGATGGCCTTAAATATGATATTCAAAAGTTTGTGGTGGAATTTTTGGTTTGCCAACAAAATTAAATTGAGATAATTAAGACCTGAGGTCTATTACAACCTTTATCCATTTCAAGTCAACGTTTAGAGGAGGTTTCAATGGATTTTATCACAGGTTTACGCAAGCCCGAAGAAAAGAGTGCCATCATGGTGGTAGTTGATAGACATACCAAGTATGCACACTTTTTTGCATTATCTCATCCATTTAAAGCCAGTACAATTGCTACTGCATTTATGGAAACAATTCAAAAACTACATGGAAACCCAAAGATTATTTTAAGCAACAAAGATCCCATTTTCACTGGAATCTTTTGGATAGAATTATTTTCTTCTTTGGGTACTCAGTTAGCTCATAACTCATCTTATCATCCTCAATCTAATGGGAAAACTGAGATATTTAACCAATGTTTGGAAGGATATCTTCATTTCTTTGTATCTGATAAACAGACACAATGGGTCAAGTGTTTGCCTCTAGTTGAATGGTGTTATAACACTTCCTTCCATATTGCCGCAAAAAAGACCCCATTTATGGAACTTTATGGATATCATCCATTGTCTATCACATTATATTTAAGAGAAAATTCTAAGGTTCAATAAGTGGAAGATCACATCGAGCATCAACAAGAAGTTTTCCAACTCTTAAACAATAACCTCACTTTGGCGTAGAATAGAATGAAACAACAAGAAGATCAACATCGCAGTGAAAGAACTTTTGATGTAGGTGATTGGGTATTTCTAGGACTACAACCATACAAACAAATGTCACTCAAGCAAGCTAAGAAGGATAATAAATTATCACCAAAGTATTATGGTTTGTACAAGGTGTTGCAAAAGATTGGTACTATGGCATACATATTGGAGCTTCCTGCATCTTCCCGAGTGCACCCAATTTTCCATGTTTCATGCTTAAAGAATGTTATAGGTGACAAGATCTCAGTTCAAACAATATTTCCAAAACTTTACGAGAAGGAAAAATCATATTGGAACCTAAAGCAGTCACAGAAACAAGAACTTGACAGCTACGAGATCGATCAATTTCAACGTATCTCATCAAGTGGAAGAACTTACCCGCTAAATGTTCCACATGGGAGGATGAGAATTCTCAAGTGTTTAGGACAACACTTTTTTGAAGGATAGGGGCATGTTAAGTCCCTATAATACTAGTGTATTCCCCCATTATTATTGTCATTGTATCCCCTTATTGTTATTTTTGTGCCCTTACATTATTATTGTTATGTCGGCTCTGATTATATTGTGACCCTTTATATTCCTATATATAGATAGGAGGTTTTGTCATTTGTATCATCTAAGAATTCTTCATTTGTGTAATGTAAAGGAGGTTTCATCCTCAGATAGGCTAATTTTGAAGTTTTTGATCTATCTCTTATTCTATTTTGTGACCTGGTTGCATAACATAACCGAAAGTGATTCCCATCACTATGTTTTGCCGAAATTCAGCATGGAATACATGTTCCATGAGCTTGGTCTTATTTTTCATTTATTACATGAACTTTTAGCCTGGATATGTTACAGACCCCTCCCCCTTAAGGGAACATTGTCCTCGGTGTTCTATGACACCTATGACCAACAAGACCACTAAAAACAAAAACATATTACCCATGGAGCTTTATAACTTAGCTCGATGTAGTATTTACAATGAACATCCTGTTGAAAAGCAAAACCATCATAACAAACATGACAACATGTCAATCATACTTCTTATTGGAGCTTTATAACACAACTCATTGCAGTATTTACAATAACAACCGTACATAAATACATATACATATATCAAAACTCCTTTGCCTCAACCAACAAATACTAAAGGATACATAGCCTACACCTGATCAGTCATCTCCCATGTAGCTTCATCGATCCCAAAGTGCTTCCATTTCACTTTAACTTTCTCGATTGCTTGATTCTGGAGCATGAGAAACTTTTGTTGCAAAATGCACTCAGGTTCTAGCTGAAATTATCCTTCTGGATCCACCTACAATACAGACCAGTTAATCACATGATCAACATATTTCACATACTTCTTAAATAATGGCACATGGAAAACATGATGGAGTTTCACTGTCGGAGGCAGTGCAATTCAGTAGGCCACTAGTCCAATCCTCTCAAGGATCTCAAAAGGCCCATAATACCAAGGTTCCAACTTGGCATATGATCCAATATTTAAGGAGATATTCTTTGGCTTGATGCAAAATTACACATGTTCCCCAACTTGAAACTCCTTAAATACCCTACGTTGATCTGCATAACTCTTATGCCTGCCTTGTGCACCCTTTAGATTCTTCTTGATAACCCACATTTCTTGTTCCATCTATACAAACATGTTTGTTCCAATCAATACCTTGTTCATTGGATCACTCTATCTGATAGGAGTATTACAACTCCACCCATAAAGTGTTTTAAATGGACTCATTCTTAGTGAGTCTTGATACCCATTGTTGTAAGCAAACTCTACTAGTGGAAGATACGCTTCCCACTTTCATTGTTGATGCATAACATACATTCTCAACATGTCCTCAAGAATCATGCTGACCCTCTCCATCTCTCCATCTGTTTGTAGATGATAAGTTGCACTAAAGGCTATATATGTCCCCAAACCTGCAAACAACTCTTTCCAAAACCTAGAAGTGAACTTGGCATCTCTGTCTGACACAATCTTCCTAGGAATACCATGCAGCCTCACAATCTCCTTGATGAAGACATGATCTACCTCACTAGTTGAATTAATAGACTTCACTGGAATGAAGTGCACTACCTTTGTCAACTTGTCAACCACAACCATAATAGAATCATGTTGTCTAAATTTCCTCAGTAAACCTGTAATGAAATCCATGGAAATGACCTCCCATTTTCAGTCTGGAATCATAATCAGTTACAGTAAACCACTTAGGTGCTTAAATTCTGATTTTACTTGTTAACAATCCAAACATCTCGCAACAAACTCTGCCACCTCTTTCTTTAATTTCAGCGAATGGTAAAACTTCTTCATTGTTGTCAATGTCTTTTGATATCCCAGGTGACCTAAATACGACTTACAATGAAATTACCGCAAGATAAGCTTCTTGATCTCACTGTTGTCTGGAACATAGATCCTGTCCCTAAATCTGACCAAACCATATGTCGTGAGATGATAATCCACATCCTATTCACCTGTATCCTGTTGTTGTAACCTGTGCATAATATGTTGGTACCTGACATCCTGCTAACCTGCCTCGAAGATCTGATCAGGTAAATCTATCCCATATGAACTCATAGTTGTAATGTCATTTACATCTACTCTTCTACTAAGAGCATCCACAATCATGTTCTCTTTCCCTTAATGTACCTAATCTTGAAGTCAAATTCACTGAGCATGGCCAACCACCTAGCTTGCCTGACATTCAAATTAGGTTGGTTAAATAAGTACTTCAGTTCACTGTGATCACTCATCAACAAAAACCTCCTACCAAGAAGATAGTTTCTCCACATCTTCAATGCATGAATAATCGCTGCCAACTCAAGATCGTGAGTCACATAATTATGCTTGTGCTCATTCAATTTCCTTGACTCATAGCATACTACTTGTCCTTCTTGCATCAAAACTCCACCAGGTCCTCTTTTGTAAGAATCTGTACATACCAAAAACTCTTTATATGGATCTGCAATCTTCAATACCGAAGCATTTGTAAGCAATTGTTTCAACTATTCAAAACTATTTGCACATTCCTCTGTGCATTCAATTTTTTTCCTTTCCTTTGCAAAGATGTAATAGGATAGGAAATCTATGAGAATTTCTTTATGAAGCACCTATAATAACCTGCTAATCCCATGAATTATCTAACCTCATCCATGTTGTGGGGAAAAATGCCTATGCAGGACGATCCTATCCACCTAAGGTGTGACAGTGCCTTAGCAACAAACAAAGACAGCTATTCTAGTATTCTTCCTTTATGAATTAAGAATGAAGAGATAGATAGATGGACTAACCGGTGTCTTCCGTTTGTCCCTCGATCCGGTCTCTCTTCTCTTTGAGGGTTCCCAGCTACTTGCCTTCTCGCTCGCCCAGCTTCAAGAGGTTTCTGCAAGATCACAAGAAGACAACACTACACAAGACTTGGATTCATATTCATAACTAGTTCAGGATTAGAAATAAACTAAACATACTAATGCAATCATACATCAAAGATACATCAGTATATAGGAGAAACCAAGATAGCTTTATTGATTAATAACAAGGTTCAGGAAGAGATACAACCCAGAGGGCTCCAATCCAGCATCTCCTTCCCAGCAAATGGAATTCCTATCTTCACCCCCTTCAAAGCATTAAGCACCCAATGATTCCAATCTCAAACCAATAGCAATTCTTTGCAATAACAAAATTCCAGCCTCTAGATCTCATGGAGGAGAGATCCATATATAGATGTTTGGAGAGAGGATGAGTCAGCTTGAGATCTGACTAGTGTCCTCTCCCTCTGTCAGTTCTTGATTCCACTTGGAGGTTCTTACTTCCACTTGGAGATTGGGAACCTCTTACTCATCATAGTCGAATTCACTGAGGCAAGTGTCATTGAGGAAGATTCTGGAAGCTTCCTGGGTCTTGACACCTTGCTAAATGAACTTGCCATTTGTCAACTCTCGCTCAGCGCACCCTGGTAGTGCTTCTACCTGCGTTGCAGTGCAGGTAGCCAGTGTTGACTTTGCATTTCAGCGCAGACAGCTAGTGGAGCCACTGAATTGATCCTGAATTGACTTGTTTTTTAGCAGTTTCTGGTGGAGAACTTCTGTGAATTGTTGTGGTTTGTTAGCCTTGTTCCTCTAGGGGTAGGAACAACATGTTTAGGGACTTTGGATCCCTTAGATTATGGACATTTCATGCTTATAGCTGTAAGGCACAAAAATGTCTATAACAGTTGCCCCCTAAAGTATGAGGCCGTTTATCGGGTGAAATGCTTTATAAGGAGGATCCGAAGTTCATCCAATGCTGGGAGGAGACCTGTAATAAGATACAATACAATACATTATTTTTCATACTGCTTTCATGATCTAGCTGAGGCGGGCATTCCCATGCTCAGCTTTATAAATTCATTTTTCTGTACATAGAACAGACAATCGTCTGATGGTAGACTGATAATTTTGATGAAATTATCATCCTTTGGGGTAGGACGATTATCTACTGCAATGATGTACATGTCAATGTCTTTATATTTTCCTGAATATATATCGCAGCCCGGATGGATGAAACTAGATCCGGGGTCTTCAAACTCGTTCGATCTTCACTCTAAGTACAAGTCGATCCATGTGAGAATTGTTCTGAAGTCGAACATGGAAAGACATCGCTTGATTACCGGTCAATGAGGTAAAGTGTTAACAAGCGCGAGAGGAATCACCGATAATGATAATGACCCTCAAGGTACTGCAGTACAATTCACGTGGTCTGAATAAAGGACTTGGCGTCGAACACCACGCAAAATCTTTCGGTCGAAGGTCATTGATGTATACCTGTCGCCGGAAGTGAGAAACTTGCCATTGAGGCATGCAAGCTTCAAAGTACTGAAGGGTTTGTTCCTAGATCAACTTCTTGGATAATGAGCTGATGTCGACAAGAAGCGATCCGTCAAAGGAGGGCCTTAATGAATCCCACATCAATGACAAGGAACGGAGCTAATGATTTTGATGGAGGTGAAAACGATCTGTGACATATGATTCAGGGTGGCGGTCATGAAAGGATGAAGGATAATGTACGGTAGTGGATGGGACACGGTTGACTTTTCTGAACGACTTCTCTTGAACATATGGCGACACTGATGCGATGGATCGATAGCATTACCCCAAATATGGATGGTATGGCGAGACCATGGTGATGTGACCGGTGAATGAAACAACCCAACCCAATTGTGGTACGGAGGAAAAGTGTCATGTTCAAGAGCGACTTGCTACCATCAAAGTTTTCTTGATTTTCTCCCAATTTTCCCCAGTCATTGCTGACCAGTACCTCTTTATTTTTGTCAAGCTTGAGGAGGATAACATATGCTTGTTCTATAACTTGCCCTTCGGGCAAACCCATCGCTATGTTTTAACGAGCCTAGCGATAGTGAAACTCGTTCTCGTCTAAAGACAAGTTTGTCGCTATTTAATGATTTTAACGAGTCTAACGACAAAGATAACTCGGTCCTTTTCATTTTTAGAGAGTCTGAAAAGGTACATAAAGTTAACTCCAAAATTCCTTTTTCGTCATCTAATCCCTTAGTTCCGAAAAAGTATAAAACAATACAGAAGGGATGATTTTTCGATAGTTTTAACGAGCCGAATAAAACAAGCGCTCGATCTTTTTGTGCAATAATCCCTCAGGTCCAAAAAGATTAAAATCTAGAGGAGGGATAGCACTTCCTGTCCCTTTAACGAGCTGGAAGGCCAAAACTCAGCAATCTTTTCATATTTTACGAGTCAGATGAAAAGAGCTTAAAGAAGACTCGTCTTTTGAGGAACGAGTGATAAAACGGGTTAGCAGCTGATTCCAGGTAAGGCTTGGAATTTTCCAATCACGGCAGTGTCACAAGGATGGATAGTGAAATCACTCTTCGCAGCTGTTCCTCAAAATGGGTAAACAATCATATGGAGGTGAACGATCGGCCAATGGAAAAGTGGAGGTGACGGGCAAACACGACCAAGGCTTTAATGGCTGATAATATTACATTCACTGTGGTTATTTACTGGGATAGTTCATTTTTTAACGAGCTTAAACGCGGGTTGAAACACTTGCTCGGCCTTATGTTTATTTTTTAACGAGCATGAACTATGTGCTAAAACTGCTCGGATCTTGCGTTTATTTTTTAACGAGCATGAACTGTGTGCTAAAACTGCTCGATTTATATGGTCAAATTTTGATTTTTTTACCATAACTAGCTTTGCCCTTTTCAAAGATAGTACTGTATCCTCATTTGCTGCATCAAACTAGTTAGAAATGAATAACATTTGCTTGAAAACGAGATTAAAACCCTAATATTTCGCTTTGAACTACGTAAAAAGCAATTAAAAAGTGTTTTTACCTCTCATTTTACCATTTCATTTGAACTTGGTTTGCTGGAGCTTTGGAGGTGCCTTTTCCCCCTTGATTTTCATCAGCTGATTCCGGAGATTCTGCGGACGATTTTTGGCGTCGTCTAGACCAGGTAGGAGCTAAACCCTAGCTCTTTCTTTTCATGGTTTCCTTTTTCCATTCTGTGCCTATTTTCCTGTTTCCTTGAGTCCCTGGGGTTTTGTTAGGGCGCTCTGCCATCAGCGCACCTGGTTCACTAGAAACCTGCGCTGAATGTCAAGCTGCATGAAGGCAGTTTGACCTTCAACGCAAGTGGAACACTGGCTAGTTGCGTTGGGCACAGAAAAATAGTTTTGTGCACAGTTTTTGATGAAAATTTTGCCAGTTTCTCATCAAATTCAGGATCTAACTCCTCTCATGTTTGTTTTTCAGATATTATTGGAGCAAAATGACCCTTACATGGCGAGAACGAGAACACGAAGAAGAGGACATGATTGCCCTCCATGATCCTGTCACGGTGAACGCGCTGCGGAACTGTGGTCTGCTGAAGTTCTTCCGCATCTCTAGTATGAGAGCACAGATCTCCCTACTGCAGTATATACTTGATGCTTGGGATCCTATCAACCAAGTATTTCAGATTAGGGGCAAATCTATCCCCTTGACCGTGGTAGACATTTACTTCTTGACTGGCTTGTCGAGGCGGGGTGCCCCCATTTCTTTGTCAGGTTCGGCCCGAGGGAATGACTCTGTGAGAGATTATGTCCGCCAGTATTGTAGGGAAGGATCTCAGCCGAGTAGAGACGGCAAGGTCGTCATCCGTGAGATTACTGACAGGTCTCTCAGGTCCATTCTGTATACTATTGGTAGGATGGCCGGGAGCGCATCTCTTCATGTTGCCAACAGATCCTATGTGCAGCACGCCTTGGAGTGCCTTCAACCGAAAATATTCAACTGGTGTGATGCAGTACTTCTTCAGATGAAAAGTTAGTTGACCAAGGTAAAGGACGGGAAGCTGAAGAACTTTGGATTTGGTTTTATTTTGACTGCCTTTGCCTTGGAGAAGATACCACTGATGCAGCCTCAGTATATCGCACTCGACTTGCCTTCTCCTACCGAGCCACGCATGCAGAGATGGGTTGATCACATGTCTAGGCATGCTGGTCAACCTCAGATTTCTTTTACTGATACCTTCTTCAGGTCGTTCGAGTGTCAGGAGATGGTCTATTCCGAGTATCCATATGTTGGCATGGATTTCCGAGGTGATCCGGACTTGGTACTGCCGGATGGCGAACAGTGGGGCGCTATTGGTAAAATCTTCGACCATATCACTGTTTACTGTTTTTATTCGTAATGTCCTTGTGCTTTATTCTATCAAGACTTTAATCAAACTCATGTGTGCATGCAGATATTGGTCCTATTCGTCCAGCAGTTCGCCCGAGAGCGCCAGTCGCTGCCCCAGCAGGGGAGACTGCTGGGAGGGTTATTCTTCGCGACCTTGACGTGGCCGAGACCCTTTCAGCTGTGCAGGAGCAGGTTGAGAGCCTTACTCTCGGCATTCCCGATGTGAGGATCGACGAGTTACCTTTACAGTTGCAGCGGCATACTACTGGTGTGCCTAGACGATGGACTCGTCTCTTACGCATGATTGCACAGGCCGTGACGTGCTATCATGAGCATCACTAGGCTAGGGTGCCCCCTAGGATTTTGAGTTTTTGGGTTATGCGACCGATTTTTGTCTTGGTTACAGAACATTATGTGTAAACAGCTTATATATATATATTTTGATTTTCGGGGTTTTATTCTGGTTGAGTTATGTGATCCATATGTACAACATTGATGATGTGTCTCTTTTTATAAATGTCGCAAATGTCTATCTAACACATAGTTTGCTAATGAGTCGGTTAATGTGTTTAAGTTTCTGGAAATATGTTGGTATTGAATTAAATCAAATTGTCTTTCCAAAATCTTAACCCTTAGAACATGCGATAAATAGTTGGTTGCGGATGGAATATATACCATTGAGCTGTAGTATTACGAGTTGTGAGTCTAGCCTGACGATTAGTTGGTGTATACCATGCGTGATGGCATCAGAGAGTAGTTCCATCAACGCGCTATACTCAGCGATGTTATTCGTTGATTTCCTAATACATACACCTCTGAAACTTACTAACTCGCCGCTTGGATCAAAAAATGGCCCAGGCTACGGAGGACAGGTTCCACGAACTACGACTCGCTCCGTCGGCATATCCAACACATGTCTCCAGGAGGTTTGACATCTGCAATAAATGTAAAAATGTGGATTACTCGACCAAAACAAACACTTTAGCGAAAACAAAATACAACAAAAGCATACAGGTTACTATTTAAGCATAGTAACGCTTGAGGTACAACCCATTACGGGGTTGCGCCAGTGGAATTCCGTCATAATCCATTAACTCGTAGGCTCCTTTTGCTAACACTCGTTTAACAATACAGGGGCCCATCCATAAAGAATTAAATTTACCTGCTCCCATTTTATCGGATTCTTGGTCGTAAAGCAAGACCAAGTCACCTTTTGAGAAGACACGGGGTTTGACATTTTTGTCGAACTGTGCCTTGACTCGTTTCTTATGGGCTTCGTTAGCCAAAGCGGCGTCATGACGGGTTTCATCCAATTGGATTAATTCCAAGAAATGGGCCTCTTCTTCCGAAGTTCCGGGGAGGAGATCAATTGCGAGTTTAAGAGACGAGATTTCACACTGGATTGGCAAGACTGCTTCCAGGCCATACACCAGTTGGAAAGGTGTGAACCCGGTTGCATTCCTTACCGATGTTCGGTAAGCCCACAAGGCTGAGTACAGGATTAGGTGCCACCTTCTTTTGTGAACTCTGATCATCCTTTGCAACATACGCTTCAGGACCTTGTTGATCGCTTCAACTTGTCCGTTGGCTTGTGGATAATACGGGGTAGAGCTGTCGTGAGATAGCCCTAGCTTGGCAGCTAATTCAACCATCATGTGATTGCGAAAATACGATCCATGATCTGTAACTATAGCCTATGGTACGCCGAACCTGGCGACTACATGATTAAAAAAGAAAAGGGCAGCTGTTTCACCAGTGTTATCTAATGTAGGCATCGCCTCGGCCCATTTGGTAAAATAGTCAACGGCGACTATAATATACCCATGCCCCCCGGTCGAGGTGGGGTTACATGTCATGAAATCGATGCCCCATTTGGCGAAAGGCCCAACAGCAACTATTGGCTGTAAAGGTGCGGGTGGTCTTCTGGTTTTGCTATCAAAAATTTGACAAGCATGGCAACTTCTGACTGCGGTTATGCAATCTTTGAACATGGTTGGCCAAAAGTATCCTGCTCGTAAGATTTTCTGTGCTGTAGCATATCGAGATTGATGCCCCCCACACACGCCTGAATGACACTCATTCAGGGCTTTTTCGGCCTCCTCATGGGTGAGGCACCTCCTCAGAACTGTATCGATACCACGACGGTAAAGCGTATCACCGACGATCATGTAGTCTTTTGCTTGGTATCGTATACGTTTCTGTTCTGAGTGAGAGGTGTTAGGCCTGAATTTTTGGGTTTGGAGATAAATTATTATATCTCCATACCACTCATTGCTTGTAGATATCAGAAACAAACTTTCATCCACGATTGATTCTTCGGATATTTCATCATTGGACGACGATGGGAGATCGCACAATAATTTTGCGAAGACTAAAGCTTTCTTTGATTTGGATTTTACAAATTCCAGATCAAAATCTTGAAGGATCGCTATCCATTTTGAATATTTGCCCCCCAGCAACTGTCGCGACAATATATAAGTCATGGGGTTGCAATCTGATAAAATGGTAGTTTTCCGAAAGAGGAAATAATGTCGAAATCTTTGTATCACTTGAACAGCAGCGAGTGCTAGCTTTTCAACGTAAGAATATTTGCTTTCTGTATCATCTAAGTTTTTACTTAAATAATATATAGGATGTTCAATTCCATCGACTTCTTGAACTAAAACCATTGTAATGGTCGTATCCGCTGCAGCCAGATACAGGTTAAAATCTCTTTGATAGTCCGGGGCATACATTAATGATGCTTTTACTAGAGAATCTTTCAGAGCGTCAAAGGAAGTTTGCGCCACCTGATCCCAGACAAAAGGTACATCCTTTTTCAAAAGACGAGTATAACCTTTAGCAAGTTCTGCGTAATTTGGAATGAACCTCCTCAGAAAGTTTGCTTTCCCTTGGAGTTTCTGAATCTAAAGCAAATTTGAAGGTGGAGGAAAATTGATGATTGCCTGAACCTTGCAAGGGTCGAGACGAATCCCGTCCTTGGAGACTACAAAGCCAAGTAAACGACCAGAGCTGACGCAAAATACACATTTGTGTGGATTGAGTCTTATCTTGTAGTGTCGACAACGTAGAAATATCGCTCTTAAATGCTGCGGATGATCAGTCCGCTTTCGCAAATGAGCCGGAAGGTCGTCGAGGTATGGTTGAACGATGTTCTTGATGTCATGGAAGGCATAATTCATTGCCCTCTGAAACGTCGCCCCTGCGTTCTTTAAACCAAAGGGTAATTTTCAATAAGCGAATGTGCCCCACGGACAAATGAATGCAGTCTTTGACTGGTCCTGTGGGCGGATATTTATTTGATTATACCCGGAAAATCCATCCATGAATGAAAAGATTTCACATCCGGCGCATTCATCAATTATCTGGTCGATGAAGGGTGTAGGGTAGTTGTCTTTCGGACAAGCTTGGTTTACATCCCTATAATCGACACACACTCTAATTGTCCCTTGTTTCTTCATAACAGGGACAATATTTGATACCCAATCGGTTAGAGGAACCGGGTAGATGAAACCAGCATGGAGAAGCTTTTCAACTTCTGCCTTAATGGCAGCGGCTTTCTTGGGGTGCACCTGCCGAAGCCGTTGTCTTACTGGTTTGACCTCGGGATACATCTTAATTTCGTGTTCAACGATACTCGAGTCAATGCCTGGCATTTCGTCATATGACCAAGCAAAGACATCTCTGAACTCGCGAAAAAGAGCGTTATATATTTCCAGTTCTGAAGGAGAACATCCTTTGCCGACATAAATATTCTCTACAACATCTGCTTTGGTTGAGATGTTTATGGCTATAGTCTCTTCAATATTGGATAGGTTCCGCTCGGAATCCACCGTGTTTACAATATTTGATAGGAATTCAAAGACTGAAGGGTGGTAAAGGTCATCTTGAGTATCTTCTTCATATTCCTGAAGAAGGGAACGATGGTGGCAATCATTCCATGGTGCCCCCTCAATCCACATTGATTGTAGAATTCCTTCGTCGGTTTCATGCACTCGCGACCAAGGGTCTAACGGGGTACCATATTCTCTAGACCTATCTACCCAAACGCTTGATGAGCGTTGATTTGGGTTCGCCTCCCATGCCAGAAACATTGATTGCTACAATATTTCCATTGGGCTTGGGGGAAAAACCATTGCATGATCCATGTCGATATCGTCTTCTGAGATCTTCGTGGAAGATATCATGTTGCAGGCTCCTACCAACGCTACTTCTCCTATATAGATTGGAGGTGGAAGTGCGAAAGTTCCCATTAATGTGGGGTCTTTCAGTAGGCCTACTCCAATATCTTGAAGCAAATGGTTGCTCCCATGGATCATTGGAATGCTTCCTGTAACTTGAGAACCATTAGGGAGGAAGTTTTGTTGGTCGACGATCGTAATACCTCCTTGAAAGGGGAATGCGATCTCTCTAAAATAGGTCGACACAACAGCCGCCATGGCATAGATCCATGGTCTTCCCAATAGGATGTTGTAATCAAGATTCACATCGATGACTTCAACATCTATTTCTACTGTTTTTCCCCCTAGTTCAACCTTCAAGTTATTTAGGATACCATACGGGGTATATGTCCTTCCGTCGAATGCTTTTAATGTCGTCGAAGATCGCGACAAGGTCGGAGACCCTAAAGTTTTCCAGCAACTCATCGACATAATACATGTAGATGCCCCCTCGTCAATAATTGTTCGATGAACAGTTTTGTTGAGGGCCTTCACTTGGATAAGGAAAGCTAGTTGAGCTGGTAACTGAGGATCGTATCCTTTGTGGTCAAAGGATACAAGATTGGAATTCTTAGGATCAACCCCACCAATGGCTGATAAAAAAGCCTGCCTTTGGGATGGGCAATTTTGCAGTACTTCAAGAGTCGACATAGCGGATGGCGATTGGGCCAAATCTTCCACTATGTTATAATGTTGCGCTGCTCTAGAGCGAGGATTAAATGTCGACTTGTGTACTACTCCCTTTGGCGGTTTTATTGTTAATTCAGGAATGATGGGTGGTACAACTTCTGTCGAAGTTGTTGTCGAACTACTTGGTTGATCTTTACCTTTGTCGTTCGACAGCTGTGGATTCCCGTAATCTTTGTTCCTTGTCGAAATCAAAGCATCATTTTGTTGCTTGGAGATCGACAACATTAGCACTTGTGAGGGGGAAGCATTTCCACTATCAACCAGATTTTGACCTGGATTTGGGAACGGATCAGTTAACACAGCTGAGGTTTGTGAACTCTTAAAGAATCTTTTAAGCTCAGCTTTGTAAGGACAATCGGCTGTCCAATGATCCTCATCACATATAAAACATGGATTTTTTGGTTTCCCTTTCCCAGGAGGGTTTGAAGAAGTTTTTTCAGGGGATGACCCACCTTGTTTCTTCTTCTTCCCTTTGTTTTGCTTCTTCTTGCTTCCTGGTTCATTGGTTTCTTTGCCTTTATCTGCCGATACAGCATTTACTTCCGAAGCAAGAATCTCTTCTTTTGCATTTTGATCTGAAGTCTTACGGGCTTTCTTAGATGAAGCCCTTGTCGATTTCGCGTTTGTCGTGCCAATCACACCATCGCCAGCATGAGAGTCACTATTTGATTTAGGAGGAGGAGGAATTGAAAATTCTGGTCTAGGGGCGTCAGGTATTTTGTCGTAGAGCGTGCCAGACTAAGTGTAGACTAAGTCTAGATATTGTGCACGAGCAATAACTTGCTCCTCCGTTACGACTCCCCCCTTGGCCACATCTTCTGTTATGGCAGGAAGTAACGACTTGATAAACCATTCAGCTAATAGCTGATCGGGAACGTACGTTTTCACCATCCTACGACGACGACGCCACTCATGTATATGATCGGATATATGAGTGGCCGTTGTCTGCTTGAATTTGGTTAAGATTTCCATTCCCGTTTCATACCTTATCGGTAATTGAAAATGGGTTAAGAAAGTCGTGGCTAGGGAGCTGAAATTGTCGAACGAGGCTCTAGGTAATTCAATATACCATTTTGCCGCTGGACCCGTTAACGTCCTCTGAAAGAGGCGAAGCCTTATCGAATCATCATTTAAAGTGTTTGATGAACACCATAGATGAAAGGTCATCACGTGATTCGATGGATCTTCACCCGGATTTCCATTAAATTTAGGAATGTCTGAAGGAAGTTTGTGAGGAATCGCTGGCCACCAAGGGGCGTAAGCAATTGGATCGTTTGTTAACCGGTGTAAATTGGGTAACTCTAAAGTTGCCACGAATGGTAACTGTTGATTCAGGTTAGGTGAAGCATACCCAGGGTATGATGGGATTGCCTGAGCAGTTGGCCTTTGCATACCAGCATAATGTAATTGATGTTAGTATGACTGATACGGTTGGTGGACTTGACCACTGTAAAGCAGTTGATTTTGACAATTTTGAATGTACGGTTGTCCACTGTTCGCAAAGATCTGCTACTCAGAACCTTGGACACTTGCTGGAATTGTGGTTGTTGGTATTGCACCAGCCACGGTTGTGAAACCATGCTCTGTTGTGCTATACTAACCGTCGGACCAAGATGTGGGGTAATTGTACCCGTTTGGACCTGTGTCGCCCCACCAGTTGGCGATTGTGGTTGAGTCACAGGGTCAAGGGGCTGTTGCATTACAACCTGAGAAATCTGAGGCTGACATACAACAGGCATCGTTTGAACTTGTGACACTGTTACAATAGCTGGCGTTGTTGGGATGTTCGACACAGGTACACATTGTTGCATAGAATACACAACCCTTGGTTGTTGAGGTAGCATAGGTACCCAACCACTTGATGTGACTCCAGTATAACCTGAATACTGTTGTGAACTCCCGTATGGATACCCTCCCGGAGGGGGTAATGAAAGGGCATACTGCCCCCCATACGGTGGTAATCCGGAACTCAAGGGGATTGTTTGTCCTTGGGGACTGGATTGCCCAAATTGACCTCCAAATGGATCAATCTGGCGAGTTTCAACATAAGAGTTGCCGGATATTATTCCGGAGGAACAAACTGGAACGGACCATATTGTCGAAATAGTCCCTAGGTGGACTCCTTCTAGCGGTTGTGAGCTAGTCGGGACAGATGGTATGCCGGCAAACATTGTCGGAGTGACGGCAGGGAGTTCTGATGTCGCTGTGTCATTCGACACAGTCCTAGATGTTGACGGTTGCTCAGACATTTTGAGTCTATCCAAGAGATTACCTAGCGATTCTATAGGAACTTCCACTTGTGGTAGACTAACTTCTGATGAAGGAAATAGAGTGACCCCGACTCCAAAATGTGTTGGAGTACTTGCTTGCGGATCTTCTACAATTTCCTCTATCGCAATCAAACTAGGTGGAAGAGGAAGACCGTCAGGTCTGTAAAATATTTCTGGTGCCGAAGAAGGGGTTGAATCGACAGCGACAGTTGTTTGAGGAGCAAGACTCTCTGAACCGGTCACAGATGGAACTGGTTCAGTAACGCAAGTATTTTCTCTCAGACTAGGATCAGTGTTACTGTCCCTCTGTGGCTGTTGAACTTCTTCTGTAGAGGCAGGGTTTCCAGAAATGTTTGGAGTAAACGGAATCTCAGATGTTGTTGGACCACTTGTTCTAACTTTGATAGGAGATTTCGAACCGGTTAAATGAGTTCGTGTTGCCCGTACTGTTTTCGATTCCGGAGACAAAGACGGTTGACTCGTAAGCCTCCGCGAACGATGGGGTTTCAATTGACTTTCTTCCACGATTGCGGATTACTCGATCAACCAAAATACAAAAAAGGGGAAAGTGTGTTTCCGAATTAAATGAATTTTTTAGACGCTTTTAGACACAACTTGCTTTTTCACTTTTAAAGAGTCGAGAAAAAGCTAAAGATGACTCTAGTCTCCTTCGATGTTTTAACGAGCCCGAAGTGACAAATGCTCGGATGGACTTTTTCTGTTATAGAGTCTAAAAAAGGCCAAAAGGAACTGCTCTGGAGTTCTAGGTAGAGGGTGTGCCAAACTTTTCGCAAAACCGCAGAATACTTTTTAAGGTACGGGCGGTCGATCTTCCTGAATGCTGTGTTCAGTGCATTGCGATCAGTAGGGCGGCCGACACGGCTTCCTAAGGATAAAGGTTTTATGCCTATAGGGGTCTCCCAATATATACGCGACGGTACGTGGGAGCACAATCCGTACTGGCACTATCGTCCCTCAGGAGGAATCACCCACCATCAACGAGATCGACAGTCACCAGGCTTTACGAGGCCGGAACACGTCTCTAGCCTAGACCTCTATGTTGTGCGTTATGTTGCAAAGCGTTGTTAAGTTCATTCAATTTATTTTAAGTTGATCTTTTTAAAGTTTTCCTTTCGAGGTTCACCACGAGATGTATGATACAATTCCTAAATGCAGTCTAAAGATGATAAGCAAGCTTTATATCTTTTCAACTTATGAAAATCCTAGCTACAAAGGGAAAAGAAAGACACAATCTTTTCTCAAAGAGCAATCAGCACACTCTAATGCACTTTTCTTAAATCAAACATGCAAACTATCAAGATGCAAATGCACAATGCAGGTGTTTGTTTTCCTCTTTCTTAGTATTGATGCCTACAAAGAAAGCTTTTTGCACAACTTTGAATTTTCTTTTAAATGACAAATACAAACAAGTTTACTTTTCGAAATCAGAGAGGGTAGAAGAGATTACAACACTTAACGATTTCCGAAATGAATACTTGTTTCGACACTTAAAAGAGACAAACTCAAACCAAAAGCAAAAGTAAATGTATAATCAACTGTAATCAGCCAATGAACTCTCTCCTAAGATCACAATCAACAGATCTGAATCAAAGGCTACAGGATGACTATTTCACTCTTGCAAAGGAAAACTTTAAATGACGCCACAAACATATAAAAACACTCACAGTCTTTTTGTACAAAAGGAGGCAGAATTTAAGCAGAGAAAAGGAGTTATCAGACTGGTACATATGTTGGTTACAGGCTGCAAAAATCACAGATCAAAACAAGGCAAAACAAAGCAGAGAACCCCAGCTGCACAAGGCCTAACTGGATCAGCGCAACCTCAACACAGGGGTTTTGACATTCAGCGCAGGTAGCCTTCACGGGACCTGCGTTGAAATGCAGAACCTCTTCACAGGGTCTGCGCTGAAGGAGAAACGAGAGTTTCTCACTGGGTTCTGGGTCACAGATTGCTGATTAATCTACAGTTTCAGGCCAGATCAAAGCAACAAGCAAGGTACAATCAACGTGATGCTTTGAGGGGGTACTAAGATCTATCACAAAGGATCATCAAATCATTTGTGAGTCCATTGTTCAGATCATAGACAAATCCAGTGATTGGATCAAAGCAGCAGCTGTCTACTTTGCATCTGAGAATAGCAGATGCAGTTCGATTGTTGTTGTTGAGTGTAGGAAACAAACAATGATAGAGACACAAATAAAATGACTAAACAGATGTCCCCAGTGGAGTCGCCAATTTTTTATGGGGAAAAATGCCTATGCACGACGATCCTATCCACCTAAGGTGTGACAGTGCCTTAGCAACAAACAGAGACAGCTATTCTAGTATTCTTCCTTTATGAATTAAGAATGAAGAGAGATAGATGGACTAACCGGTGTCTTCCATTTGTCCCTCGATCCGGTCTCTCTTCTCTTTGAGGGTTCCCAGCTACTTGCCTTCTTGCTTGCCCAGCTTCAAGAGGTTTCTGCAAGATCACAAGAAGAGAACACTACACAAGACATGGATTCATATTCATAACTAGTTCAGGATTAGAAATAAACTAAACATACTAATGCAATCATACATCAAAGATACATCAGTATATAGGAGAAACCAAGATAGCTTTATTGATGAATAACAAAGGTTCAGGAAGAGATACAACCCAAAGGGCTCCAATCCAGTATCTCCTTCCCAGCAAATGGAATTCCTATCTTCACCCCCTTCAAAGCATTAAGCACCCAATGATTCCAATCTCAAACCAACAGCAATTCTTTGCAATAACAAAATTCCAGCCTCTAGATCTCATGGAGGAGAGATCCATATATAGATGTTTGGAGAGAGGATGAGTCAGCTTGAGATCTGACTAGTGTCCTCTCCCTCTATCAGTTCTTGATTCCACTTGGAGGTTCTTGCTTCCACTTGGAGATTGGGAACCTCTTACTCATCATAGTCAAATTCACTGAGGCAAGTGTCATTGAGGAAGATTCTGAAAGCTTCCTGGGTCTTGACACCTTGCTAAATGAACTTGCCATTTATCAAATCTCGCTCAGCGCACCCTGGTAGTGCTTCTACCTGCGTTGCAGTGCAAGTAGCCAGTGTTGACTTTGCATTTCAGCGCAGACAGCTAGTGGAGCCACTGAATTGATCCTGAATTGACTTGTTTTTGAGCAGTTTCTGGTGGAGAACTTCTGTGAATTGTTGTGGTTTGTTAGCCTTGTTCCTCTAGGGGTAGGAACAACATGTTTAGGGACTTTGGATCCCTTAGATTATGGAAATTTCATGCTTATAGCTGTAAGGCACAAAAATGTCTATAACAATCCACATTCCTAAGAGTTTCCCACTCCATGGTAGCTCTGATATTTTCCGGGTCCAAAGCTATACCTTCCTTAGAAACCACATGCCCCAAGTAATGAACTTATGTTTGAAAGAAACTACATTTACTAAGCTTGGAATATAACTAATTCTCTCTTAGCAACATTAACATTATTGCTAGATATTCTGCATGCTCTTCCTCATTCTTAGAATATATAAATATGTCATTAATGAATACAATCACAAAATTTTCCAGATAAGGACGCAACACACTATTCATCAAACACATGAAAGTAGTTGGAGAATTAGTGAAACCAAAAGGAACCACACAAACTCATAATTCCCATACCTGTTCTGGAAAGCATTCTTGTAGATGTCCTCTTCTTTGATGAGTACTTGATCATATCCTGATCTCATATCAATCTTCGAGAACATTGCTTCTCCCTTCACCTAATCAAACAAATCACCAATCCTTGGTAACGAATACATGTTCTTGATCATCACCTTATTCAATTTCCTATAGTCAATGGACAACCTGAGAGTACCATCCTTCTTCTTCACAAACAAAACTAGAGCACCCTAAGGTGACACAATTGGCCTAATGTATCCCTTATCAAGCATTTCCTTCAACTACAAATTTAGTTCCACTAACTCTGGAATGATCATCCTATAAGGTGCCTTTACTAATTGTGCTACTCTTGGCATCAACTCAATAGAAAAATCCACTTCCTTATGAGGTGATAACTCTGAAATATATGCTGGGAATACATCCTAAAACTTTTGTAAAATCAGATACCTCTTCAATACTTCAATATCCTCAATATACTTCCCTTTTTCCCTGGAAATATTAACTGCAAACAATACACATCCTTTCCTACTATCACACTTGGCCTGCATAGTTGTAACCATCCTCACTGATGATTCCTTTTACTCTGTAATATTTTCTTCTCTCCATCATCATCCAAACACTCAATAGACTTATCATAGTAATCTACTTTAGTCCTGTGAATGTACAATCAAACCATATCCAACAACATATTGTATGATCCCAACGGAAGCTCATTTAGATGTGTTGTTGTAGACATACTGTTCAACTCAAATGCATAAGATCTTACCTAATGATGAACTCTCTTCTTGGTACATGTAGCCAACTACACCAACCAAGACTCTGCATGCACGCATTTATTCAAACCACACTTATCCACCAGCTCAGTATTGATATAACTATAGTTAGATATAGGGTTAATCAAAATAGAAAAAAAATAATCACAAAGATTACCTTCCATATCGATAATAAATTCCTTATAATCAGCTTGCCTATTATCCAAATTTACATAAATATGAGGAATACTTTGTCCAACATCCCTCGTTATCTGTGTCTCTTGAGCAATATAAATTTGTGGTTTTCCACCATATTGTTGTGGAAAATATCTCCTGTGATGATCCTTGCCCCAAGTCCAACACTATAAAGGTTTCCTGCCATCACCCTTGTTCTACTCCTCAAACTGAAATCTTTGTCCTCTATCAGTTGCGTTGAAATTCTTCTATAGTGTTTCATTCTCCTTGTCATATGTATCATGTGTTTTTCCTCCTTAACCCTATTTCCTTTATTCTTGTCATTACCTTTCCAATCCTGCTTAGATTCAGTCTTTCTCTTTGATTGCTCGTAACAGTGCTTAAAATTTCCGATGGCTTCCTCCAATGATTTAGGCTTATCAAACTCAATCTTTTCTTTCAATGATACCGGAAACGCACTAATGAAACATTGAATATTTTCTTTCTCCTCTTTAAGATAAGGCACATATCTCAACAATTCAAAAAATCTTCTAGTATACTCCTCATCGGTCATAGATCTCATCTTCAACTCATAAAACTCCTTTTCCTTGTGTTGGCTTATTGGGCCCTGACCCAGGTTCGGAAGAGTTATTAGCCAAAGAAATCCCGCAGCTACCGGCCCTATCGGCAACAGTCCACGGAGCACGAGCTGAGGTCTCACCCGAGGTAGCAGGGGAGGTGCTGGAACCAGGTTTCCGAACCCTTGGGATGTCTTGAGGTGGTCTGGAGGGGTCACGAACCGTGCTGTGGCCTCGCGCCACTCTGTACTGCTGTCAGGCTTCTGCGTAGATCCACACAGGTGTGTTTTCTTATTAATGAATTTATTATAGATCTAATCTACTTCTTAAGGTATTTAAGCAAACATTTAACAGTAACAACTAGTGCGCGCAATCATAAATATGCATAAATTCAAAACATAAGTAACAGATAGATTCGCGATAAAACACCCAGTGATTCATAAATTCTTATCTTTATTGATCCCCTTTCTAGTACAACCAGATCCGCCCTACGCACTCAGCTGTAGGGGTCCGCGCACACAGCTACGGACTCTACCAAGCCTCTGTGCACCCAGCTACAGAGCCTCTATCTATCTACCAACACCCTTGACTCGGACTTACAGATGCAGAGATAATATTGCCTTCATAAACCCATAACATCAAGATCAAAAACCAAAACTTCTTTCTAACCGTAGAGCCTTGCTCTATTTATACATTTCCATGGTCCGCGGACCATGGGCAGGCCGACTCACTTTCTATTTTCTTACATTATTTTTGAGCGGACAACCCTTTGACTTGACTCATTACACTTCGCGCTCCACACACATCGCGGAGTCTTTACCATACTTTTACCCAAAATTGTGGGCTTTGAGCCCTAAAACTGTTACATGGGGCCTCCGCTACCCAACACCTTGTCATCATATTATCTTTTAGATAGACACTTCTTCCTGAAAAGTCCCTCGAAATCACTCCAAGTCAACTCCTATTCTCGAATGAATCTGACATTCTTCATGTCTTCCCAACAAATGTTTGTTTTTCCTTTAAGACTGAAAGTAGCTATCCTAACCTTTATATTCTCTAAATATTCACGCAATCTAAAAAACTTATTCATCCCAAGAAACCAAGCTTCTGCATCTTGTGACTTTTTCATTTCTCCATCAAATGTTGGAGGATTTGCTTTCTTGAACTCCTCTGGAAATTGTTGCTTCTCACTCCTCATTTACAGATGATGGCAGTGGTGATGATGTTGTCTCTCTAAACCAAAACTAGAATAGAATCCACTGTCATTACCCCTCCTTTCAGGTGTGTCCAAGAACCTACCATCTTTGACTGTATCATCCTTATCAAACATGTATCCTGATTGAGATCTACTACCATATGCCCAATTGGTCCTTTCCTCTTGTCCATGACTGATCCTAAGCGGTCCTTGTCTCTGCAAATCTAATAGAATCTAAAGGATGACTACATTAACCTCTACTTGTTCCTCTTATGCCCTAGAAAGTATTTCTTGTGACTGAATGATCCTGCCATTATCTGCCTTACAACTTCTGATCTTTACTTCCAAGCTTCTCAATGTATATGTTATGTCATGGGAGTACTCATCGCCATGTTTTTCAGTTTATCTATAGGGATAATCACGTGAAATGTAGTCCACCATTTGTCTTTTCATCCTTGATCCTCTACTTCTTGCAAACATACCATGTCAGATAACCAAATATAAACATACTCAACATACCTCAGTGAAGTTTAGGGGAGGCTATCACGTTTGCAAAATTAATCTGGTTTTGCACAACATATGTATATATAATGAAATCAACATATCAATCATCTCAACATCAACAACATCAACTTCTACATGAAGACACAAGTGAAACAATGACTATCACAATGCATACATAATGAAAATATAAAAAACATACATGCATGAATGACAAACAAATTCCACCCATCTAGTCCAAGTGCTTGAACCTGAGAGCTTTGATACTAATCTATAACCACCCCTCCCACATTTACCTAGTTTCACCATCTTGTTGGGGTAAACATGTGAGGAGGAGCTATTATGACATGAACCGAACTCCTAGATCCAATTAATGAAGTAGGAGCTTGTTGGGGTAAACATGTGAGGAGGAGCTACTATGACATGAACCGACCTCCTAGATACAATTAAGGAAGCGGGGCTGACTAATGATGAAAACGAAAAACTCAACACATCCCATAGGGGCTACGGGTCACTCATAGGCTGAAAAGCCAACCCATGTGGCCCAACCCTAAGCTAGACCTATTTTCTCAGCTTTGGGCCACAAATGTACTCATAGTGAGGACTCCATGTGGTTGGGAGCCTCCAATTGCATGCACACCACTGCATCCATGTGATTTCCACCTAATTTCTCCAGTTTAGAGGTTACAGTCCTAGATTGAGAGCCTAAATTCCAGGTCAACCTCTAGACCACTACCCAAAACTTAGTGAGACTTTCCAGAATGATAATTGACATCAAGACAAAGCCATTCATACAAAAATTAATCAAAGGGTTGACGTATACAAGCGTAACAATGATAGTCATTTCGTCAAACACATGGTGAACATGTAATCTACAAGTCATGAATCCATATATGAACATAGGGGTTTGAAACTTATCTGAGAATTACCAAGGAGGTCTAATTCCCCCTCATAATAGCTACAATAACATTTTTTATCTCATTCATCCATTAACCATTCATCAACTAATCAAAATATATCAAGAGCCATAGACAATATACATCATATAACCAGCATATAACCAACAAATGAACAATATATAAACCATGATAGAACAACCATAAAAGCCACATAATATCAAGTACAATTCATACATAGGAAAAATCTCTTATTAACATATGCAAAATCCAACCAAGTCAGGGACTTCCACGTACCACCTGACCATAGATTGGGTTGAACCAAACCTATCTTTCAACCAATCAGCCCCACACCATATTCCAAGAATGAATGTGGGATCTCATGGAATAACACAAACAAAAGCAAACCAAGTCTTCCAGAGGCTAAGCCGCCTCAACCCTCAACCAATGATTCCACCTCACAATTGGACATCACCAACACTAACCAGATCGATCTCTACCCAATTGCCCAAGGCTTGACGAACTAGTAACTCAACCAACAACCTTCTAGGGCTCTAGATCATTTGTCCAACTTGTCTCCAGGACTAGTAACTCAACCCACCAAGGGCTCCAAAGCGTTTGTCCAACCTAGGCTCCAAGACTAGTAACTCAACCCAAGTTGTTCCGGTGCTTCTAGAATGTTTGTTCCAACCCACAACCATAAGGAATTATGAGAACCAACTAGAAACAATCAAGTGGAAAAGCCCACAACACAATGTCTATCCAAGAAATGGCAAGGCAAGGCTAAAACTATTATCAATCTAGGAAATCCTCATGGCCAATGACTAAACATAACCAGATAATCACATGCATATACTATGCATCCATATATCATCAAGGAAATCACACATCCAACTTATTACCTGCAAAGAAATCGATTTGTAGTTGTGAATCCACTGTTTCCTTGCATTTTCCGTCTTTCCTTTACCATCTTTCTCCAAATCTAATATATGTTAGAATGCTCTAAGCACGCTCCAACAATTCTCTAAGTGTGCAAGAGTATGAGAGAGTGAGATAATAGAAGAGAGCGCGAAGCTAAAAATAACAAAAGGTTGTGAACTAATCATCATAATCCTTTTTATCATTGAAGCCTCTATTTTATTCATTTTCCTCTATTTTTCCTTCAATTTTACTCACATGCAAATATGTGACCTTTCACCTTTCTGCTCTCCTATTTTCCATTATTTTCATAAATATATGTCAATTAATGCCACTTTTCCTTTGCCAATTTCCTTGGCCATAAATTAATCACAAGTGATCCCCATCACTATGTTTTGTCTAAAATTTAGACTGGAATACATGTGTCGTGACCTTGGTCTTATTTTTCCTTCATTAACTTTATTACATGAAATTTCAACCTGGGGTTGTTACAAAGTCCATATCATCATTAAGAAAACCATATTATCAGGGAGATGAGGTTTATTATTTCAAGCAGTCATAGTTTAGATTTTCTTCTCCAAACCCTACCCAGGTTTTATAAAAAAATCCAATGGCAACAAGATCTTATCTTTTGATATCATAATAGATCCCTCTTGATATTTAATCTTCTTGAATCCAACTTGCCAAAACAACCTCATAACCATGATGTCAAAAGTCTTCTAGAAACTAGGGTTCCTCAATCAATCCACAGGGCCTCGTTTGTCATTTCCAAACCCTTTTCTCTTGATAGGTTTAACATTTTATTGGCTAGGGTTTCGAATTCAAACCATAATAACCTTTTCAAAATTTAGTCTAGAGTTTAAAAACCCTAGATGAGTAACATTCATATGATCTAATCTTCATTATTATAATTAACATTATGAGAGATATGACCATAAAGACTTGGTCATTCTTGTTCAAATCCTCACTGGATTTTACAAACCCAAAATGTTGATCAGACATTCATACTCCAATCCTCAACATTTGTTTGATACAAACTTTCAAGCTTTGATCTCCTATTATTCTTTCCTTGCAAAATTTGCATGCAATAATTTTTTTTTTGTTTTTGATTTTTTTTGTTTATCAAATCAAGAAGCGCTGATATCACATTTTTATTGTAACAAAAACATCGGTTCATCATTCAAGCCTAGGCTTATCCTTAAACATAGATTTCATTCTAGGAGACATTGGTCTTCAAGAAACACGCAACATCTATATATATATATATATATATATCTATATATATATATATATATATATAGTAGACCTGATGTTTAATAGAAGTCATTTTGCAGACTTGAAATTTTATCATCCTTTACAAAGCCACCCATCACAACTCATTTCAATTTGTAACAATCTTTATTTCAATTCAACTTCTTAGGATTCAAATGATACGTACCAGTTAGGCAAGTCAACTCTTTCAAAGATTCGTTCTTTTCTTATGTATAGGACAAAGCTCAAGTCAATCCTTCAGATTATTCAACAACGTCTCAGATTTTCATGGACTGGATCCTATTTTCCAGATGAATTCTAACTATTGCAATGCATATAAGTACCATGAATTCTTAGCCTTTATATATCACCTTATATCTATGCACAAAAAAAAAACAAGCCTGGACGATGTTATTATTCCTTAGAGATAGATGAGTTCGGACTAAGTTAGATCCCAGTCAGATTCAGATCACTTAGCGAGTTTAGAATAGTTACACTATCTATATATATATATATATATATATATATATATATATATATATATATATATATATATATATATATATATATATATATATATATATAATATATATATATATATATATAGCCTTAGACGTCTTTGAACCACAATCCTTGGATTAAGAAAAGGCTTCAATATCATGCCTTTTTCTCCTAGAAATTGCATAGATTCCACAGAGATTTAAAGGTTCAGGTGTAATGTACCTCACAGGATCTCGCATATCACGCTACAAAAAGGTTTGCATAACAAAGAATACATTCACAAAAATCATTGTAAGCTAGAATGAACCATATAGAACTTAGATTGGTCGATTCTTTGTTTGGCTCATTTATCAAGCTAGAAGAATGCAAATATGCCTATAGCTTCCAAAACTGTAGATGATGTGTATGCCTCGAATAATAAATTGACTCATAAATAGAGAGTATTGATGCCATCATTAGTTTGCATGATCATAGAGATGATACCACAATAAGCTTGCACAAGGAGCCAAGGAGAAGAATTCGACCCTCGAAAATATATATATATATTCGAGATTCGAATTCATCTCCTTGGCTCCTTGTGCAAGCTTAATGTGGTATCATCTCTGTGAAGCATACAAAATAATGATGGCATCAATACTCTCGATATATGAGTGAATTTGAACATGTTTCTAAGTCATATTATAGTGCACGAACCACAAACCTTGATTAGGCTCAAGCTACCTCACTCATCTTTCCAAGTTGGCAAATTTCATGGAGAATTTGTGCTATAGGATTGTATGTATAATAGGGACTCTAGTGCCATGAACTCATATGAATCACTATCGAATTTGTCTAAGATACAAAGATAGAGGGAGCTAGGGCCTTACCATAGAGAAACAAAACTTGGACTATAGATCCTCAACTTCGCATCATAACTTATTCGGGCCTCAACCTTCGCATTAAACCACGGTACTTTGAGTCCATATAATTTTTCACAGAGAAAAGAGCTCTCAAGAGCTCGCAGAAGGAGAATAGGATGCTACTCAATTAAAGATGCCACAGAATATGACTCAAAAATTTCGGATTCCTTAAACACAAAATTTGGATACTTTCTAACTTTGGGATATGATCCTTAGAACTTTGTATCAATCGATAAGAGTTTTTAACCTTATAATTTGCATAAATTAGAAGTCATAGAAGGCTCGCAATAGAGGGATCACCGAGAACACACAGATCTCACATAAAGGAGTCACAAAAAATTACTCGCATAATTTTTCAAGACTATTGCAAGGTGGATCATAGAGACCATATCCATATTGGATCATTAGTACAGGGTATTAATATTTGCAATATAGCCTAGATTCAATACAGACCATAGAGAGATCGGATAAAAGGGAGATAAAAATTCTCAAAACCTTGCATATCTGATATGTAGATACGCCATTGAATGGGTCACAAATTCAAGTGCCTTCAGGGACATAAAGATAATTCGCCTAGATCCAAGACCTGTCTAGCCTTTAGTTAACTTCAAACTGTTCTTTGATCTTTAACCTTGCTCTAATACCATGTTTATTTTCTAAGGAAACAAGCTAGAAATATTTTTTCTTCATCATGATAACAACTTCCAATCATCAGTTAGCATTCGATCTAGATGAAATTAATTTAAAAAATCATTAAGCAGATAGAAAAAAAAAATATCAACCATTAAACAAGAAAGAGTAGTAAAACATAACCATGAAACCATGAGACAAGAGACACAAAAATTAGGTTTGAGGCTATGGAAAAACCTACGGGGGGAAAACCAAAAAAACTCTTTCCTTATGAGAGAGAGAGTTCCAGATTCATCAATACATCAGAAATATCCATAACATGATAATAGTCAAACTAGTAAAAAAGCACAAGAGAGATCCCAAGCAAAGTGTTAATCCTTTCTTCATATTTCAGCCTCCACCTTCTACCCCCAAATTCACTATATCAAATGTAATCAAGTGACAATTGATGTGTCCAAATGGGGAGAGATTATCTCCTTTATATAGATTTCATAGGAGGTTGAATGGATTCCTCTTAAGAGCCCAATTGACTTAGGTAATAAGGAGGGCCGACTTAAATATTTAGGAGGGAAATAAAAATTTAATTTTCCAATTTCTTCACATGTTGGAAATATTGACAATGGCTACCATAATTTCCAATAGTGATGGCCTATCCAATGGAATATCTACGAAAATTTAAAATAATATTGGTATCAAAGCATGTTTCTTTAAGGTATATTGTGGAAATTTGTAGGGGATCTAGATTGGTTGGGGAAAAAGTCGTAAAACCCAAATCATGGCCAACGAATTTTTTAACCCTTGTCATCTTGCAGAGAAGAGGTTTTTGCTACTGGAACAAGAAGTAATGGATATTAATTGTAATGGAAATATAATTATGACAACCCTAAGAAATAATCTTGGGATATTCAGAGAAGATGAGGGTTGTAATGTAGAGGAAAAATCAGAGGGGAGATTAGGAGATAATGAAGAAATGAAGAATCATTCGAAGAAAGGACTCGAAAATGATCAACCCAGTTTGAGTTCCATGGATCATTCATAGTCCCTATTCAAAATGGAGGCAAAGGTTGATATTAAGCTGTACTAAGGAAATATCGATGATTTGAAGCTAAATCACTGGTTGTATCAAATGGAAGTGTATTTCAGTGTTCATCATATAGATGGGGAACATAAGATTTCATTTGCACGACTAAAACTAGAGGGCCATGCCTTGACATGGTAGGAAAGCCACACAAAGACCTTGAGGATGGAGGTAGAACCTCCAATGAGTAAGTGGGAGGACTTCAAAACAATCATAAAGTAACAATTTTACCCTATTGTGTGTGTAGAGGACCAATGGATCCAGTGGTACTACTTCAGGCAAAAGAAGGGGCAAAGCATATAGGAGTATGCCATAAAGTTCAGAAAGATGGCCATAATGTTGGGTATCTCCAAAAAGAACCCAGAAGTACTCAAGTATTTGGGGGGTCTACATATCCATATGTGGAATCAAGTGATATTGTTCAATACCAAATCAATGGATGATGCTTGTGTACGGGCACAATACCTAGAGAACACAGGCTTGAAGAAAGGGAAATCAAGTGGATTAAAGAAGAAGCAACAAAAATACACTTCTAATGAGGGGAAATTAAGTAGAAAGAAGGAAAAGATAAAAATACGATAAACACAACACATCAGTGAAAAGATCCCAACAACCACTGCAACCATTGCAACATCGATGACCATACACAGGAGACGTGTTGGAAGTTGCATCCAAAGCTTAACCCAAGAACATAAATAAATATAATAAGAAGAAGAATCTCATGGACACTGCTTCGAGAAACCAAGTTGAAAGCAGTTTAGACATGGATGAGAAGATCGTGTATACATCAGTGCAAAATGAGGTGAATCTAAGTAGCCTTCAATGACAAGAAGAGAAATAAATGAACAAAACTCTTCCATATAAGGATACAAGTCAAGAAGACAAAAATTGATGCTCTGTTTCACTAAGGACTGCATGTGAATCGCATTGCAACGGAGTTGGTCAAGAAGTTGGCATTGGAAGTTCATGATCATATAATCCCATATCCATTCGGATGGGTAAACAAGAATGCACATTTGAAGGTAACAAAAAAGGAATAATTAGATTTGTTATTAGTGTTGATTTTATTGATGAAGTAGAACTATATGTGGTTCCCCTTGATGTATGCAGAGTCATGTTTGGGAGTCCCTACATGTACATGTGAAATGCAATATTCACGCAGAGGGCCAACCAATATCGACTTGTCAAGGATGTAAAATTATTCACAATCAATGCACACAAAGGCAAGTCAAAAAAAAATTTGATATGTGCCAACCAAGCGAAGAAATTGATCAGTTCCAACAAGAAGGATGTTTTACTCTATTTAAGAGAAAATCAATTCGTGGAAGAGTTAGTAAGAGGAAAGGCATCCCTAAAGGGGTGTACTGAGAAACAAAAACAACAAGTGGATGAGTTGGTACAAGCATACATGGATGTGTTTGGGGAGACTAAAGGGTTACCACCAAAGAGGAAAATGGAGCATGAGATCCAACTATTATTGGACTCCCCATTACCCAACATTGGGATATACAGACAGTTTATACAGTTGCTTCAATTATTGGAACATGGTATCATTTGAATAAGTACATCACCATGTGTGTCACCCATTATCATTGTGCCAAAGAAATATGGGAGTTTGTAGATGTGTATAGATTACAAGGCATTGAACAAAATCACACTCAAGAACAGGTACCCCTTTCCTAGGATAGATGATCTACTGAATTAGTTGCAATAATAAAAATACTTCACAGAGATAGAATTAAATATTGGATATCACCAAGTTCGAGTCAGAGAAGGAGATACTTGGAAGATCACCTTCAAAACTAGGCAAGGTTTGCATGGGTGGTTAGTCATGCCATTTGGCTTATGTAATGTACAATCTATGTTTATGAGATTAATGAATGATGTACTATGCCCTTTTATAGATTCATTTGAGGTACCCCTTTCCCAAGATAGATGATCTACTGGACCAGTTTCAATAAGAAAAATACTTCACGAAGAAGGACTTAAAGCCTAGATAACACCAGGTTCAAGTCAGAGAAGGAGATACCTGAATATCGCCTTCACAACTAGGCAAGGTTTGTATGAGTGGTTAGTCATGCCATTTGGCCTATGAAATGTACCAACTATGTTTATGAGATTAATGAATGGTGTAATATGCCCTTTTATAGATTTATTTGTTATTGCCTATTTGGATGATATACTAGTATGAAATGCTATCATGGAGGAACACATATCACATTTGATGCCGGTGTTGGAGAAATTAAAGAAGAACCACCTACTAGCAAATCTAAAGAAGCGTGTGTTTGCACAAAACTCTTTGGTATGTGATCGGTGGAGAATAGTTGAAGATAGATCTTGCCAAGATGGAGGCCATCATGAAATGGTCAGTACCTACTAATGTTTCAAAGGTCAAGAGTTTCATTGGGGTAGCACAGTACCTGAGGAAATTCATAGCCTCATTTTTAGAAGTAGTAGTTCCACTCCATGTTATAACAACATGTGGCAAGAGTTTCCAATGGGGAAAGGGTCAAAAAAAGGCCTTTAGGAGCTAAAAAAGAATATTAGACAAGCTCCAACTCTTGCATTACCAAACTTACAACAACCCTTTGAAGTGGAGATAGATGTGAGTGGGTATGTTATGGGAGTGGTCTTGATTTAGGGAGGAAGGCATGTATGCTATGATTATGAAGTATTTCATGGGTAATTTCTTAACTACCCTACCTATGACAATGAGATCTATGCCCTAGTGCAATATGTGAAGAACTGGAAGTATTATATGGTGGGAAAAGGGACAGCAATCCACACAAATCACTAGCCACTACAATACTTTCATGCCCAAAGTAAGCTGCAACATACCAAGAATTACAAGTTGATGGGGTTTCTACAACAATTTCATTTGGTGATTAAGTACATGAATGACAACACAAACAAGTTGGACAACATGTTTTCAAGGCCACCCACATAAGAAATCACAACTTTTGGAACTCTTATGTACATGGAACCATTCAACGATGATGCATAAAAATAGACATATTCAGAGGATGAGGACTTCAAGAAGGTGTTTCAGCAATTGTAGAGTCAGATTCATGTGCATGATGGCGAGAACAACATTGACTACCATATCTAGGATGGGTTACTCTACAAGATGTATAAGTTGTGTGTTCCTAATGGTAAGCGATTGCAGCTGGTTAGAGAGGCACACACCTCGAAGGTTGTAGGGAAGACCATGTCCAACTTATATAAGTATTGGACCAAGATGCAAGAGTAGGTAGCTAGGTTCATAAGTGGATGCATGCTTTGTTGTACCAGCAAACCTAACAACAAGAAACATGGTTTATATCAGGGAAAATTTTAAGAATGGAAAATCACCTTGAAGTTTAAAAACATTAGTGAATCTCACTAGTCCCTAATATGCAAACAATAAAATGTTTATTGATATATTTGTAAAATTATTAAAATTTATAATGATTTTATATATAGTCTCTATATAATGTTGGTGATTTTTATTGTAAAATAATTTTATATTGTAAAATGTGGGCGAATCATTTTTATAAAAAATGGAAATTGTTGAATCGTTTTTGTGGAAAAATCATGGAAAATTAGCCCACCCGCAAATATTAGCCCCTAAAATTTTCCATGGTCTATATCGTCCCTTACCTGTACCCACTCGTCCTTGGAGATAATTTCCATGGAATTTGTGGGAGGTTTACCAAAAACTATGAAGGGACATGACCAAATTTTCATGGTAGTTGATAGGTTCAACAAGATGTGTGTTTTGATTCCCTGTAAAAAGACCATCGGTGCGAAAGAAGCGACGAACTTCTTCTTTGGACATATCTAGGTGCACTTTGAGATACCAAGGAGCATCATTTTAGGTAGGGACACAAGATTTTTTAGTGCATTTTGGACTATATTATGGGAGAAGATGGACCCAAGGTTGAAGAGGTCTACAACATTCCATCCATAAATAGATGGAAAGATAGAAGTAGTCAAAAAGATTTTGATGCAACTGTCGAGGGGATATAATCAGAAGCACCTGAAGACCTGGGATGAAAACCTAGTATATATACAACACTCTTACAATAGATAAATCCACACATCTAGTGGTAACTCCCCATTTCAAACTTGTTTTGGATATTTGTTGCCTTCACCTTTGGATATTGCATGTGGGCAACAAGGAGTGAGGGAGGCTCTTATAGGGGATTACTTGAGGGATGAAATATTTATAAATAAGATCAAATAGATCCATGTTTAGGTATAAGATACATTATAGAAGTCACAAGAGAAATATAAGGCCAAGCATGATCAACATAGAACATAAAAATCATTCAAGGTGGGAGATAGAGTATGGCTACAATTAAACAAGGAGAGGCTATAGGGGCCTAGTAAGAAAATCAATTCTCTTTGATATGGTTCCTTCAAGATACTGGAAAACATGGGTGATAATGTCTATCAACTCTGTTTACCACCATATATGTGCATTTACTCAGTGGTGAATGTAGAGAATCTGAAACTCTATGAACCTTCCATGCTAGATCAAGAAGAGGAACATGTCCTACCTTCTATGGAGGATTTGGCACCAGATTCTCATGGCGAGTTGATAGAAGATACAATTTTTCAAAAGAGGTCCAAAACTACAATATAGGGGTAGCATGACCTTTTGAATATTGGGTTGAAAGGACAACCTCCGGGAAAAGCTAAATGGTACACCCAAGAGAAGGTGGAGGAAAAATTTCCTCACCTCATTCAGTAGAAGCTTTTGGGGACAAAAAGGCTCAAAAAATGTGGAGGTGTGATCCAAATTGGATCATTAAGTTGTTTTTCATCCATCTGATTTATTTCAACATGGGAAAAGTGGAGGAATCAACTCATATGACCATTTTTATCGACGGGACCTAGTTTGGAAAATTGGGGTCTGAAACCTTCCTCAAGCATTTGGAGACATCAAATGGATTTTTTAGAGGTTAAAATTTGTTGCTTTAGCACTACATTTTTTTTCCTATTCTACACAGACATTTCCAATGACACAAGAATCACGTCAATCAAAGTTTGTATATGAAAGTTATGCCACTAAGAAGTTGAGTTTCCACTTTTCACCGCAATAATTCGAGAGGATGCCACATCAACCCCCATAATTCATGGAAAAGGGGCTAGCCATGTTATTATGATGAAAAAGACTATATAAGAGCTTGTATTGTAAATCTAGTTAAGAGTTGTAGTCAAACCTAACCACTAGTAGGTTATCATGTTGTGTTATAACCGAGCCCTTAGGAGGAAAAGGGGTTCCATTACTTTGAGTGCATTTATTCCATAGTTGAGCAAAAATAACTGAAAGGGATAGGAGATAAAGCACATAGAGAGGATTGGTGCACCGTAGTAGCCATAGGCCACCGACCATACTTCTTTGTACTCACAACTATATTTATATTCAAAGAAAGAGAGTAGAGCGGCCTCACCTTCCAATTGGGTTATTCTCCCGAAATGGTTTCCCAAGTCAGATATTATGTCAAATTGCATGTGTGAGCTCTTATTTCATTGTTCTCTATTTTATATTTGCATGCATACACGATTCACAGAAATCTACAAATCTATAAATTTAAATAATAAATAAACCTGTAATAATGTATATTTTCAAATTTTAAATATAATTTTATCAATTTTTTTGTGACGAACTGTCCAATAAAATATCCATGATAATTTACAAATCGCTTCCTATAACATTTTACTCCATTACATAGAATATAATACCATATACATCAAACTCAATAACGTCAAGCATATAAACTTGTCATGCTGATAAAGAAGGAATAAAATATTTCACACCTAACATAACATATAACATGCATTACATCTTGTGAATCCAATGAGTGGATATCATATGTCATTACAATTATTTTAGGTGGTAGATAATAATGTAAAATACTTGTAAGACTATCCTAATATGTTATATTTATGTGTATGCTTGTTGGGCATAATCTCTAGTGTAATATTAATGTCTCATTGTAGGGGATCATTCATAACCTTTAACATATAATATTCATTTTAAGTGCTTTTAATTACTTTTATACCGAAATTAATGTGTAATCATTTTTGCGGTTAGTGCTTCCCACAACGTTTCACTAATTTGTTTTTTTTTTTTTTTTTTTTTTTTTTTTTTATCTTATATTTTAATTAAAAATATTAAGAGAGCTCTTAATATATTTACCTATTTTTTTTAAATATTCATTAAAATTATATAAAATAAAATAATTTTATTTTGAAAATAGTAAGAAAATCTAAAAACTATATAAATTTTCTGAAATTTGAAGATTTTTTTAAATTCTTATCACACAGCGTTTTGTTATTTGTGTTTTGAATAATGTTATTATTGTTCTTTTTTAAATGAAATTATTATTTATATTATATTATAAATAACAACCTTATCTATACCAAGATAAAATATAAAAAATTGAGATTCTAGTTTCAATACCAATTTTTTTTTATCAATTCTAGAAATCTATTGCATATCAAAAGCAACCAATTTCTTATACATATAAGCCAACAACTATATTGCCTAACATACTAGGTTAAGATAAGTATATAATGACAAATCATTTGCATGAAAAATAGAAAGAGATACATTACATGTTTCAAGTGCTATCTACAACTCAATCTGTATTGATGAGCTAGAGAGATCTACTTCCTCATCAATGGGTTTTTATAGGGAGGAGACAATATCATCAATTGAAGTTGAAAGTTCAAAGTTTGGAGAGCATCACTTTGGCTTCCAATTCCCAACCCTTAAGATGGTAATCTAAGAAATATTTTTTTGAACATTTGCAACAGTAACCCTTGGTCTTTCTATAGCTAATGTATCCAAGGTGGATGTTTCATTAGGCTATTAGAACCATGTTAAGATCTTGTGGAGTTAGCATTTTCAATAGTCTTCTCACATCGTTGAAGCCCATTTTGGATAGTTTTGAGCTTGAAAATCATACAACAAACACAAGAATTTTTTCATTGAAAATTGAAGTTAGGTCAATAATGGAGTATTTCTTAGAAAAATAGAGATGTAGTAGATATGTATAGAGAACATTGAATTCCTTCTAATTCCCATAAATATGGTAGGTATTTATTTTCTCATTTTCTTAGTCTATGCTAGGCTTGAAATCTCATTTGGATTAGAACAATATTTCTTAAAGAGCCAACCCAAAATTGAATCTAAAGGCCATAAATGGTCACTCATTGCAATGGGAAGCCCCTAACAATACAAACCTAAGTTCATTGAAAGAGACAATTAAGGTCAAGAACAAGGGATCTAAAGGTTTGGATTTTGAGTTCAAATGAATGGAGGGAAGCCATATGGAATGGTCCCCCCTTACTATCATGTGTGAGTGATCTCCGCACTAGTTGTAGATCGAGGGGAGTTAAGATTCTCCTTTGGTTCATTTAGACTGATGTGAAAAGTGTGGGTGGTGGAAATCTCCACCAAATATCTATAATTATTTTTACAACACCTAAGGACAAGGATACTTTTAATTGAGATATCGATTATGGTATGTAATCATACTTTTCAAGTAACCCCTCCCCTTCTCATGTGATCAAATTTCATTAACCCATGGAGGCTTTTAGATTAACCATTATGTCTACCTATAAGTTATTATTTTATAACACATGTTAGTAGGATATATTTTCAAATTTATGAGCTCTTAGTTTAATATGGTAATGGAAAGTGAGGAAATGTTCCTTTTCTTCTTATTGCATTGGGTATAAGAGAGGAATCCCATTTCATTGAGATCTCCTTGGTTTTCCTGTGCGTTTAAATTTTTAATCCCTAATAGATTTCCAATGGTTAAAACTCATTGTTTATGGTTGAATTTGTTACTAAGTGAACAATGTTCCTTTTTATATCTTGTGATTGAATTTAATCCCCACCACCATTTTCACCTTGATCTCATTGTTATGTACAATACTCAACATATTTTCTACATAGGATATTTTATCTATGTTCTCATAAATGTATCATCAATACTTAGTTGAGAATTATAAGTTACTCATATTAATTAGGGATCACTATATTACAGGAGAGGTGTTAGTGTGGGAATTATATTAAAAGAGACACACCCCTCCACCCTTACTTATAATCATCCATTTGTTTATCAAACAATAAAATATTTAACTCTCTTATGAGTAAATTTCCATGGAGATGTCTTACTCCATGTTATAAGAATATAATTTATGCAATCGCAAGTGTATAGGTTCCCCCCAACTATGTGTCTTTTATGATTAGAGTAGATTTGATGAGGTAGAATACATTGTTAATTAGTTAAGGGACTCAACCCAAGAGAAAGTCCTAATTAGATTCTCCCTTGTTTTGAATAGCTAAATCATTCGAGCTAATGGGTCAACAACCAAATTCAATGGGATTTAGCAATTGAAATGGATATGAAATAATTGAAACATCCTAAAACACTATTTTATAAATTGTAAAATAAAGGTGTTGTAATTCAACAAACATGATTAGCCTATATCTACTAAATGAGAATGTTACAATCTATGTTAATTGCATAAAATAAAAAATCTACACTAATTTGATAGAAATTAAAATTTAAACTATATTATGCTAATAAAGTAATGTGTAGTTATTCTAGCATGTAAAGGAATATACACTTGCATAGAATATTCTGACAACACATAAATTCTTATTACATGAGTCCATAGATATCACAATTCAAAATAGACCTTATGTGAAAACCTAGAGCATGTTGGTCATTTAAGCTATCTTGCGTCAACCAACAAATGTGACCTAATTCAAAAAAGAAATCACAATGCACATAAAAATATGAACACATGATTTTCCACTGCAAAATTTGTCCAAAAATGGCTTCTAAATATTAACAAAATTAGTAGAAGTGGCTCTTATAGAATCCTATATGCGTCCCATTAGTTCCAAAATTCCCAACCCTTTATCCTTGGGGCATTGCCCATATTTATAGCCTTTAAAAAGTTGTTCTAGCCACACTTGAGGTCAAGGGTGGTTTCAATCATGAAGCTCATTTAGTTTTCAAAATTTGACATATGACTGTCAATAACATCCTTAGCTAGTTGGAAGGGGTAAGGTAGATGTGTTGGTTGTGTTGGCCACATGGAATTCCCATGTCTTGCATAGTAGTTTGATTTCTTTAGTGTGATGAAGGAACATCTTCTCCATTACCTAATGGCGTCTTTCCATGTCCCAAGTGATTAGTTCTAACTTTTGGTTTATTAACTATTTAAAGAATGTCAACTAGGTAATCTTTTTTGTAGGAGTGACGAGGATATCCAAGATTTCCATTTGATCCATGTTTTTTATTTGTGGCATTGCATCTACCTACTTTTGTAGCTTCCTGTTGGATTCTTCAAATGCTTCTTGATCTTGCTTTGAATTTAAACTTTCTATAGAAGTCCGATTGCTCTCAATGGAAATTTTCTATATTGAACCCCATAGTTTGACTCATTTGTATATTGCTTTTCTTAGGTTTTTTCAAGTCCTAGTGTAGCATATTTCCATTAGCTAATTAGCATTAGACACTTTAATAATTATTTGTAGCTCATCCTGGGGATCCTAGTTGGCTTTTGCACAAATGTTTATTAATATTCATCAATCTTTTGCAAATCTTCTTGGATTCTTCTCTGTTTGGTTTTTTTTACTTTCACATTGGTCCCTTAATTTGACCACTTATTCATGGTGAAATTGCAAGCTTATCATTTAGTTAAATTGAGCTTTGTAGGTTTCTTTTAGGATTTCAAACAACTTGAATTATAGGATATTATTTGTCTCTTATAATTTCTTGTCACATAGTTCCCGCATGACCTTTATGTGCAAGAAAACTTCTTCCTTCAGGGCATTAATTTCCCATGCATGTAGATCCAAAATTCATGACACTTATATTTTATGTTGAATTCTCATAACAACTATTTGGTTGTGGATCTCCTCAACTTGTGTAGCCTTCTTTTCTTTGAGTTGGTTATACAAGGATGAAACCAAGGCTTTTTTCCAATCCAAGTCTCTTAAGAGATATTTGATCAAGGAGGATTTGATCTCCACGAAGGCATCTAAGGTAGATGTTGTTTCAATTTTCCTTATTTTGGGGTTTGCATTGGAGAAATCCAACACCTTCGCTTTATTTCCCACATCAATGTCAGCAAAGGTTGTTGTATTCTTCCTTTTGTTATATCCTCTTATAACACTCCATTGTTTCTTGTTGTAGTAGTGTCTGTGCAAGTATGCTACAAGTTTTTCTGATATCATCTATCCTATCAAGCTTTGAATTGGCGGGGGGTGTACTATTGCAGTAGTGGGGAATGGATTAGGAGTATTGATGGTTGCATTGTTGTATTCTTGTTCTTGTTGGTGATATCCTTCCATTTTCCTTCTTTCTTATTTTGCGAGTCTCTAATGTTCCTCCCTAAAACTTTATGCCTCAATGACACACTCTACATCTTCTTTTCTTCCTATCTTCTTTCCATCTTTGCCTTTCTTCCATGACCATCTTGACTTGAGCCACCATTTAATCTATGCAATTTTATTCTTCCACCACTTCTTCTTGATATTATTGGGTATGTGTTATATTCATTGCATAATTTTCCCCTTGCATTGTAAAAATGTGTGATGTAGAGAAATCCCACATGTTTAGGCGATTCCGGGGATGTGTTCTCAATCTTTTTTTAGGTTATTTTTTGCATCTAATTTTGAACAAAGTAAATTATCAAATGGGAATTATAAACTCAAAATGATAACTCTAGCCAGAAAGCCCCAAAAAAATATGAAAAACAACGTAAAAGTGAAAAGTGTTGATGTTGGAATAACATTTTTTTAAGGTAATTTTTTAACATTTTTAAAAAATAGCAGTAAAAGCCAATAAAATCCAATATTTTTTGTGCAAAAACACCCTTAAAATGAAAAGTATTGATGCTGGAATAACGTCTTTTTTTCTGGGTAAATGTTCAATATTTTTTAATAATGGCGTTAAAGATAAAATATCATGACTTTGAAAAACCTTAAATTTCCAACGATTTTCAGGTATGGAATTAAAGATAAAATATCAAGTTTCTAAAAATCCTTAGAATTCCAACAATTTTCAGGCATGACATTAAAGATAAATATCATGTCATTGAAAATCCTTAAAATTTTGACAATTTTCAGCCATGACGTTATAGAAAAAATACATATAACTATTTTCTGTAACACCCCCTCCCAGGTCTACCCCAAGTAACCATTCCAAGTGGGGTAAACATAAGGAGAGATGCTACTACAATTAGATTCGGCCTCCTATGTTACCTTAAGGAAGTGGAATCTATGAAACATTACATACAATCATCCAACATCATCAACAGACCCACTAGGAGACAAGTCAGCCACTCAGACAGCATGTCCCTGGGTCCCACTACTATTCTACAACTCTTAGGCCTCAGTCGCTCTCATGTGATGGGAAAGGGAGCGACCAACAACCTAAATTTTCTCTCACAAGCCTGCTTGCTGTGGAGCACCTGGAAGGTATGCTTTTTGATAAGTAATCTAGTGGTTTTTCAATACTATTTCTAATCTTTTCTGCATATTGAGCCTAAAAACATAAGGGTTTTGGTAAAATGTGTGAAAATGGGCAAACGAAGCTTAATTACTAATAATCGATGTTTTCTATGCAGAAGGACGCAGAAATAGGGGATTATCGAGCAAAAACGAGAAGCGCAAGGAAAGTAACTGCTGCCCCGTCGACAGGGAACCGATGCGGACAAGATCAAGCAAAATTGGAGCCGAATAACCCAGGAAAAGGACGCAGGATATCGTGACGGAGAACGCAAGAAGGAAAGAGGAGACCCGAACGAATAGCGAATCCCTCAGGATCTTCGATCCTGAGGGATCGCTGCTTTAAGTTTATCTTTTGTATCTAGACATCTCCGTCATTTCTGTTATATAAAGGTACCACGCCACCGAGCGTGGGGGACGACTGTTAATTAATTAAAAACTCAGAACGATTTTGATCACTGAGCTTTTGTAAGATCTGATTTTGTACACTTTTGTTAATGCAAGCAATATAAAGGATTTGGTGTTCACTTTGTTTCTACATCTGAAGTAACTCTAAGCAGTGTACCATCGTAGCCAAGGGCCCAGCTCCGACGGTCACTCGCTGTTGTATCATACGGTGATTTGTGTGGTTTGCATATTTCTTTCATTACAGTAATTCGATATCTCTTTGTTCTGATAGACTATGTTTCTTAATTAATATTCGAAATCTGAATAAGTTCTTTAATTCACGTCTCTGTATTACACAAACTGAATCTATTCGAATTGCATTTCTACAGCAAGATATTGGGATGAATGTTATCATTGGATTCATATGAAATAAGTATTTGTGAGGCTCGAAGATAATATTATCTTGTTCAGAAACACAGTCACATCACACATTACTCTCGGATTGCTGCAGTAGTATAGACCGTGTACATACTTTTGGATTTGCTGTTCCATTTGGATTTGCTGTTCCATTTGGGTTGCTGTTCCAATTGGGTTTGCTGTTCCATTTTATATGATTGACGTTTCCGGTTTATGATAGTTTGCTGTTCCATTTCATTACTGCTGTTCCATTCTAAGAATTGCTGTTCCAGTTTACTTTCGCCAATTTGCCTTTATTGCTTTTGTGTGATAGCAGGCCTAAGGCTGTCGTGAGCCCAGCAAGACGCTGCCTAGCTCCCTGACCTATAAGCCCATGCTTTGGTTTTCTTTCTTTATCAGTTTCTAAAGGGAAGGGTTATTGGTTCCGTACCCTTGACTGATCATCTGCCTTGTGTGATTTCATTTCCTGAATTGGTTTAGTTACAGCTTAGTGTTTGTTTCCTTTCAAGTTATTAGAACGCTATACTGCCGAGCACTACTTGGACAGAACAGCCTCGGATTGAGTTACTCCTTGCAAGAACAAAACGATCCCGGATTGACTTAATAATGTGGGATAATTGGTGGTGTGAGAGACCCTAGTTATAGCTCTACATTTTGGCGCCGTTGCCGGGGAAGGAGTAATAGCCATTTGTCCTTTATAGAGTAGTGCGCAAATCTGCTAGGAGGGAGTTGGATTTTAAAAACGGAAGGTAAGAACCTGCGTACGGAGCATGTAAAAGCCTTGCTCCACCGTCCGCTCTCTTAGTAGAATTGCCAGTTAAATAGGATTTAGCAGTTTAATTGGAGTGCATGACTAAGCAGAAAAAGTTAGAAAAAGATCAAAAGCCTCCATCCAAAGCCAAGGGGCCGGTGACCCTTGGACGAACGACCTTTATAGACGAAATCTACAAGAAAGCCGACTCTCAGCCATCAGTAGGATATAAGAAAGCTAATTCTAGACAGCCTACTAGTTCCCTTCAGGCCTCGGGATCACCATCCGAAGCTTTTGCTGAGGTGCACAGTCGAACAGAGGAGCAGGATTTTCAAGATATTGAAAATTTGACTCCTGGACCATTGCACGAAGGGACCCAAAGTAACCTTTGTGAAGGAGAAGGAGAAACAGGGGAAATTGAGGAACCTAGATCTCCTATTGAATTAAACCAGCCTTTGAATAGCCCGGACAAGGGAAGCGCTGCGAAAATCCTTGTTGAAGGAATTCATTCACCGCAGACAGTTGGGGCCATTATCATCCCTGATCAAGGGAGTGGTGTCAAGACAATCCCTGTTAAGACTACCCCTCCTCAACCAAGGAACACTCTCTTGGAAATTCCTGAAGATTACTGGCATATATTTGATCCCATGGCGCAGAATCAGCCAAACACCCAGACCTCCACATTGCAATATCCGATAGTAGATTCTGCAGCAAATGCACCCATGAAAGCCATCCCTCTCCAGCATATTCCCACATTTCATGGCCTCACATCAGAAGATCCGGACGCATTCTTGTTCGAATTTGATGTATTATGTAGAGGATACGACTACACCACCGATCCCCAGAAACTGAAACTGTTCCCCTCTACATTAAAAGGGGCTGCGTTGAGATGGTTTATGGGCTTAGGTGGTGGGGTTATTAATAATTGGGACCAAATGAAAGAAGCCTTTTTAAAGAAATACCAAGATTACTGTAGGTCAAGGGAACTAAAAGATGAAATCTTTCAAATGTCAGCCAGACCAAACGAAACCTTAGAAGAATATGTGGAACGTTTCCAATATAACTTGCAAAGATCCCCTTATGCATCACTACCTCTGCCTGAAAACGTGTTGAAAACTGCATTAATTAGAGGTATGAGAGAGCAATGGATCGAAACGTTAAACACCATGGGGAAAGGAGACATTTATCAGGAAAATTTTGCTGATATCATTGATCTGTGTATCAGGAGCTCAAGAGGCAGCACGAGGATAAAACCAGCGGAATATGATCGCTTCCCCAGAGATAACATAACATTAACAGAGGGAGTAACACGGGTGGAACTTGGAAATTTGCTAGAAAATTTTAAAACTGATATCCTGGGAACACTAACTACACAACTTGACATTGTGCAGGCCAAACAGAAGCAAGCCGAGGCAGAGCAGAATCTAGCCATCTTTTGCCCACGATGCAGGAAAAAGCACAGCCACAAAGAATGCCCGCTGGATACAGTCCAAATATGTGCTATCTGCACCAAGACCACCTGACCGAAAGCTGCCCTTCACTTCCTGGTCTGAAGGCAGTATACAAAGAAGCAGAAGAGGAGTCAGAACCAGCATATTTTGTTAACCAGCGACGTCAATGGCAACCTAGGCAACCAGGTATGTTTTCAGACCCCTCCTCTTCTTTTCAACCCCCGCAGTTCAACACTCAGCAACAGAACATGTGGCAAAATCAGTCCCAACCCCCGTTTTCAAATTGGTCACCTCAAATGTTTCCTACTCCGAATCCTTGGATGTCCCAATTTGGTTGGCCAAACTGCCCTTATCCTCCACCATATTGGCAGAATAGTTCCTATCCTCCACAGTGGACCCCTTCCACTTCGCAAGGCTCATCCTGGCAGACAAGCTGGCCAAGACCGACATATCAGCCAGCAGGATCAATCCCACTCCCTCAACCAACTCTGCCAGCCTTACCACAAAATTCCCAGTCTAATCTGAGACCGCAACTCCCAGCCCAACCCAACCCCAATCCTAATAATAGGCCAGTCCAATCCATTCAAATCATAGACACATCAGAGATTGAGTCTGACCTAAGGGAGTGCAACGATCTTCAGTTAAGATCGGGACGAATAGTAGAAACAGAGGGAGACAAAATGGTTCATATTGAAAATCAGTTACCTGTAGAACAACCCCCACAACGGAAGGATGAAAACAAAGAGCAAAACAATAAACAAGCAAGCACATCCTCTCCTCCTTTCCCAGAACGATTAGTCATATCTCGACCTATACAACCTCCAGACTTTGACATTCTGGGAGAATTACAAAATTTGTATATAAAGATTCCATTCCTCCAAGCTATACAAGATATTCCTATATATGCGAAAACCATAAAGGAATTATGCATCAAAAAATCAAGGAGGAATACAAATACTAACCCTAGAGTCCAAGTAGTTGGTACTTTATCCGACCTATTATCAGGAAAGGAAACACCTATCAAATATGAAGATCCCGGGAACCCAATTGTAACCGTTCAAATCTATGGCCAAACCCTGACTAACGCTCTAGTCGACCTGGGAGCTGCAATCAACATTTTGACAACCTCCACCTGCCAAAAGCTTGGCATTACGTCAGTAGAACCTACCTCTACTCTGTTAGAATTGGCAGATCGATCTGTGGTTCGACCAGAAGGTACTCTGAATGATGTCATGGTTTCCGTAGATTCATGGGAGTATCCCACAGATTTCCTGGTAATTAATCCTAAAACCCGACTAGATGGACATCCGTTAATCCTAGGCAGACCCTGGCTTGCTACTGCCGATGCCTACATTGGCTGCCGGCAGGGAAACATGACTATAGCTAAAGGACCCGATGTCAAAAATTTAATTTTGTACCCTCCAGCTCAGCCAAGCCTGCCAATGATTAAAACTAACCCTTATCCTGTATCATATCTCGCTAACAACATCAGATCTCCATTAACCATACAGAAGGCGTTAGACTTCAAGGATCAAACAGAAGACGACGCCATTAACAATTTTATTAGTCAAACTGAAGCTAGAAAACATATGCAGTGTCTTATGATAGAGGCAGCATTTGACAACGAGCTAGAAGAAGATCCCTTAAAAGATCTGCATGATCAGACAATACCAGTAACTGTTGTTGCTAATACTAAAGTAGTGGAAATTGAACCTGGTAAAACTCTGAATATTAACGCCAATCTTACACCAGATCAAGAGATAAAACTTGTTAATCTGTTACAAAAATACAAAGATGCATTTGCATGGGATTACCCCGACATGAAGGGGATTGATCCTCAATTATGCACCCATCACATTTATATAGAGAAAGACGCAAGACCTGTCCGTCAGCCACAAAGGAGACTCAACCCGCACCTAAAAGAGATAGTGAAAGATGAACTTCAGAAGCTCTTAGATGTTAACTTTATTTACCCTATCTCTGACAGTAAATGGGTCTCTCCCCTCGTGGTGGTACCAAAGAAAAACGGAAAATGGAGAATCTGCGTCGATTACAGGGAGTTAAACAAGGCTACACAAAAGGATCACTTTCCCCTCCCATTTATAGATCAAGTATTGGACACGTTAGCAGGGAAGAAATTTTTCTCCTTTTTAGATGGCTTCAGTGGATATAACCAAATCCAAATTGCCCCTGAAGACCAGGATAAAACTACCTTTACGTGCCCTTGGGGAACGTTTGCCTATCGTGTATTACCCTTCGGCCTATGTAACGCCCCTGCTACATTTCAAAGGGCTATTCTCAGTATTTTTGCAGATCTAATAAACGATGGACTTGAGGTGTATATGGACGACTTCACACCGTATGGGGATGAATTTGATCCAGCTCTGGATACCCTGGAAAAAGTTTTACAACGCTGCATTGCTACCAGACTCTGCCTCAGCCACGAGAAGTGCTACATGATGATGACGGAAGGAATCATCCTAGGGCACTACATTTCAGCAGCTGGTATCCAGGTAGACCCTGCTAAAATTCAGATTCTTTTGCTCATCCCTACCCCCACTACTCAAACAGAGGTACGTAGTTTTCTTGGATTTTCCGGATATTACAGACGTTTTATAGAACATTATTCACGAATTGCAGCACCTCTGTATGCTCTGACAGGTAATGTCGATTTTTTGTGGACAGATAAATGCGACCAGGCTTTTAGAGAATTGAAAAAGTTGTTGTCAATTGCTCCAGTCCTTCGAGGACCAAACTGGAATCTGCCATTCCAGATCTCATCGGACGCCTCGGATACAGCAATCGGTGCAGTCCTAGGACAAGAAGAGGATAAGAAGCCATACGCTATTTACTATATTAGCAAGAATTTATCCTCTGCCGAACTCAATTATACTGTTACTGAAAAGGAATTTTTGGCTGTAATCCATGCTGTTAATAAATTTAGGCATTATATTACAGGTTACCCTGTTGTGTTATATACAGATCACTCTGCTATTAAATATCTAGCAAACAAACCTGTCACGAATGCTAGAGTAACTCGATGGTTGATCCTGTTGCAGGAGTTTGACATCACAATTAAGGATCGACCCGGCAAGGAGAACCCTGTAGCCGACTTCCTCTCAAGAATACCCAAATCAAGCGAAGCAGCAGCCGTGGAAGATCAATTCCCTGACGAACATCTGTTTGCCATTGCCGTTCGCACACCCTGGTATGCTGACGTCGCCAATTACCTTGCAGTGGGTAAGTTACCCAAACACCTAACCCCTCAGGAACGAAAACAAATTGTTCAAAAAAGCACACGATTTTCGTGGATTGGAGACCATTTATTTCATACAGGGGCAGACATGCAAATCAGAAGGTGTATTCGAGAGGATGAGATCCTAGACATCTTAAAGGCTTGTCACAGTGGACCATGCGGGGGCACTTTGCCGACAAGAGAACAACACATAAGATACTACAGGCAGGGTACTATTGGCCCACAATCTTTAAGGACGCGAAAAAATTTGTGCAGGCCTGTGATAGCTGCCAGCGAGCAGGAAAACCTGGTCAAGCTGATGAAATGCCTCTGAGACCACAACTGGTTATTGAGCCATTTGAACGATGGGCTCTCGATTTCGTCGGACCCATTAATCCACCCTCAAACCAAAGGACATACATCTTGGTAGCAACAGACTATGTTACTAAATGGGTTGAGGCTGAATCATTAGCTAGGGCTACAGAAGATTCGGTAATACAATTTTTGTTCCATTTGTTTGTACGTTACGGACTTCCAAGAGAAGTGATTACAGATGGTGGACCACAATTTGTTGGAAACAAACTAGCTGCAACACTTAACAATTATCATATCCAACATAAGATTACTACCCCCTACCATCCGCAGGCAAATGGACAAGTAGAAAACAGTAACAAGATAATTGAGTCAATCTTAACAAAGACCATCGCATCACACAGGCGTGATTGGGCTGCTCGGCTACCTGAAGCTCTGTGGGCTTATAGAACCACATGGAGAAGTACGACAGGCTATTCACCTTATCAATTGGTGTTTGGGAAACAACCAATTTTTCCTATCGAATTTGAGATCCAAACACTACGAACTGCACAAGAGGTCGGCCTAGATCTGAATGAGGCACAGATCAATCGACTACGACAAATCAACGAATTGGATGAGGTTAGGCTCTCTGCATTACAAAACACAGCATTAATCCAACAACAGCGAGCTAAGTGGCACGATGCACTTATAAAGAATAAAGTCTTCCATGAAGGAGACTGGGCTCTGTTATACGATTCTCGGTTCCAGGACTTCCCGGGGAAACTCCAGACTCGCTGGCTAGGACCATATGAGATCCAGAAGGTGCATGACAATGGGACCCTCACTCTGACCATGATTGACGGTTCTGGACATATGTTCAAAGTAAATGGCCACCGAGTTCGTCTCTATCGAAGACCCCTTACTCGGGAATCCTTTTGTCAACAGCTTCAGCAAGATACTGATTTGGGGATCCTAGGAGAGGAAGTGAAATCTTCCTCACCCATAACTTAAGCAATTTGTTTTTCGTAATTTGTACATAACATCCTGTACATATGTTCTTTTCATCTTTTGTTTGTAGTGTTTTGGTTAAGCACTGGTTTGATTTTGCTGTTCCTTTTTTTAGGAACAGCACCCGTTTGATTTTGCTGTTCCTTTTTAAAAGGAACAGCACTTTTGGTGTTTTGCTGTTCCTTTGTAAAAAAAGGAACAGCACTTGTTGTTTTTGCTGTTCCTTTGCGAAAAGGAACAGCACTTTTTGCTTTGCTGTTCCTTTGCGAAAAGGAACAACACTTTTTATTTTGCCGTTCCTTTGCGAAAAGGAACAGCACGTTTGTGTTTTGGAATTTTTGCTGTTCCTTTGCAAAAAGGAACAGCGTTTTGGCATTTTGGAATTTTTGCTGTTCCTTTGCGAAAAGGAACAGCACTTTTTCGTTCTGCTGTTCCTTTGCGAAAAGGAACAGCACTTTTGGTTTTTGCTGTTCCTTTACGAAAAGGAACAACACTTTTTGGGCTTTGCTGTTCCGTTGCAAAAAGGAACAGCCCGTGTGGATTTTTGCTGTTCCTTTGCAAAAAGGAACAGCCCGTGTGGATTTTTGTTGTTCCTTTGCGAAAAGGAACAGCCCGTGTGGATTTTTGCTGTTCCTTTGCGAAAAGGAACAGCCCGTGTGGATTTTTGCTGTTCCTTTGCAAAAAGGAACAGCACTCTTTGTGCTTTGCTGTTCCTTTGCAAAAAGGAACAGCACTCACATATTCCTTTTTTTTTTTTTTTTCAAAGATGCAGAATGTCTTTAATTCCGCTATTTTCCGCAAGACGAATCATCCACATGCTCAGACACCATCTATTTGGACGTCTTGCGATTATGCTCTCCTAAATCCTTTAGATATAGCAATGACATTATGCAATGAACTTAAAAGCATGTTATACCGAAACCTGCATATCATAAATCGCTATTGTTTTAACAGTCAGCAGATATAAGAAGATAAGAGGAGCGACACTAACTTTCGTCTTTACTGTCATTATCTTGTTCCTGAACCATGGTTTGGCAATTTTTATCATGTCGATTTCCCTAAAAACTTCCTTGATCATCATTGAGGAATATGAGCAAACATTTATATCTGTCTGTTGGAATTGTAAGACTTCTTCCACCATTCCCCGCTCTTAAGGAGTGCGGAGCCACCCTTATGTGTAATTGAACAAAGAAAAAGAAGTGTGCTGCAAAAGAAGAACAAAAGAAAAAATAAAAATAAAGATATGAAATCGTCAAATGCAGGATAGGAGGTCTCATTCAGAGCCAGCCTACCATGATCATAAGGATGGAAGCGAAGTGGCATTCCCATTACGGCCACCACACTAGGGATATGGTCCAAAGGAAAAATAACAAGCAAACCTTGGAACAGGAGGTCTCATCACGAGCCGGCCTGACCACGTTTCGTGCCTACCTTGTGAATGGCATTATGGTTATCTGGTCACCAAGCCAGCATAATGGCCTGCATTTTGACGAAGCACTCTTCAGTACATACACAAAGGATAATGGTTCCGGAGGGTGAGATAAACAACTTTGCCAAGGTTATGAACATCTGTTGGCAGCAGAGCTCTGTTAATGGCATTGGAGTCGTAATATTTACACCAACAGGTATGATATTAAGTCTGTTTGTCTTTTATTTCCTTTGCATGTATCATATGTCACACCCTGATATAATTATCGCATGAGTATTATCACCAATCATGGCAACGGAATTGACAATGACTACTGAAGACTTCGTACGGTTGACAGACGTCCAACCCTCGGTTCCTCATTATATCACACTGGCTTATCTTAAAAGCGATCCATTTTTCTGCCTCGATTTCGGTACTTCACTGTCTTTTTGCAACATGGCATAATTTCCATCTGCTGTACTTTATGATTTGACTCCCGACTGGCTGCTGCTCCTCTCTTTGACGGCTGGGGGCAGCCTATCAGATCGCGGGGGGGGAGGTGACCTCATTACTCCAATGGTTACGTGGCTGCACATCATTCGGGCAAAATAACAACACGATTTAACGGTATGATGATCTCATTCTACGGACTGCCACCCACGATCTTTCTCTTTGATGCATGCTCTGCGAAAATCCTTCCTAAAATAGCATTGAGTATCCTCTCTGTTCGGTAAATACTGCGGACAGTTGCTGTTCCATTCCCAAGTTCATTTCTGAGAGTAAGCTATGGGCGGGAAAACAATCCGAAGAGAACCGCACAAGCTGATCGCGTCTGATGCTGCCCGCGAAATTCTGGAAAATGCAGGATGGTTGAATTACTTCAACCGCCTGCAAGAATCGAACGAGGCTGTAGCGTTGGAATTCCTGCAAAATCTGCAGGAAAACCACTCTATAGTCGGAGGAAAGCGGATAGAAGTCACGGAGGACATCATTGCAGAAACCTCAGGATTACCAGCTGTTGGACCCAGATGGGAGCTGAAGAAGGAAAGACTGCAGAAAGCAATGGAAATTTTCCAAAGTGAAGGCCAAAGTCTGACGGTCAAAGGGAAAGGAGTTATGCCGACGACACTGGGGGAACCCTGGACCGAGCTGGCGAAAATAGTGCAGAGCTATATCACCTGCGAGGGGAGGAAGGATGTGGTAAGGGCTCGTCACTTAAAACTTCTAGCTGTTTTGAAGGGAAAATGCTCTGTAAATCTCCCTGCCTTCTTAAATTCATTATTACATGATGCGGCCCGAAGTTTGAAGAAAGCTCAACACACAGAGACGGTTGTTAGCCACCACGGACTGATTCGGCTCATAATAAGCCACAGTCTTTCCCAACAACAAGACACTTGGGAGGAATTGGTTGAAACAGTCAAAATGGGACTGGCTTTACCTCGAACCTCCAGCACACTGGAACGTTCAAAAGAACACAAGGAGCCAACAGCAGAAAAGCAGGCTGTTTCAAAACGAAAGCAGTCCTCTAGCACGCCGGAACAATCAGAGAAACGTAAGAAGTCGGCGGCAGAAAAACAGGCTGTGTCGAAACGGAAGCGATCCTCCGATACGCCGGAACGACCAGAGGAACCTAGAGAACCTGTTGGCACTCCCAACCTGCCTGAAAGACCCAGGAAGTCAGCTCGATTGGTTCGAATAAGGGGAAGGTTGGAAAAGATTCAGAAAACTGTGACCCAACCAATCGAAATCGAGGACGAACCTTCGGAAGAGGAAGGCGAATTACCCGAAGGAAATGCTGAGCAATTAGAGGCTGGAACTAACCAGCCAGGAGAAGGAATTGAGGAAGAAAATGCACAATCTATGGGTAGCCCGTTGCAAGACCATCCAGGAGAAGAGGAATTGGCAGCAGTTCTGGCCAACATGGGAGAATACGGCCAAGCCTCCAGTCCAGGAGGCATCCCTGACGGTCCCGCAGAAGAAGAATTACCTGAAGAAGGGCATGCAGAAGAAGCAGGGGAAGGAAACCTGCCCGGTAATGAAGCAGAAGACATCAATTCGGGACGATCTGTCCCCAGGGCACGGAAGATGTTCCGGGAGAGGAAGAAGGAGTAAAATTAAAGGCCAAACCCTCTGCCGAGGCTAGGGAAATTGCAAAATTGAAGAAGAAGCACCAGAGGATGCTGGGCACGATAGCCAAACTTCGGCAACAAATCAGAATGTTGAAAGCCAGTCTGAGAATACAAAAAACTGCAAGGCAAAAGAAAAGGACCACGGCAGCAAGAACCCCGAGGGTTAGGGTTCGTTTTGAAGGACGAAACCCCATCAGGAGAACTACTATTGAGGAACAGTCCGCTGTTCCGAATGTTAATGAGGAACAGGGTACTGTTCCAATAGAAACTACTGTTCCATCTAGCCTGGAGGAACGAATGGACATTCCAATGGAACAGTAAGAGGCTCCAGTGGTAGGAAGACCACACCAACCCTTTGTTCGCATCAAAAAGGAGACGGATAGCAAAGAGGTTCAAATGGAAACACCCCCCTCGGGTGTAATTCGGGTCCTAAATTTGAAACAACGCAATAGGAAAGTCCAGGTTAAACTTCCAGCTCCTACGGCTGCCTGGAAGAAAGACCCGAAAACCAGGACCTTGCATAAAATGATGAAGGAAGCCCAGCAGGAGGCCGAGCAGTTGCGAGAACAGACGGTCCCCAAGGAAAGATATGAGGAGCTCCAACAGCAACTTCGAAATATCAGTCAGTCTGAAAGCCAGGCCTTTGAAGGATGGCAGAAGGAGCAGGAAAAGGTTGCTAAGGTAACTCGTCGACTAGATAGTGTTGTTAGGCAGATGGACACCTTGTGTTCCTTGTATACTGATGTTTTGACTTGTAGAGCCCCTGCTAAAAATTATGCTTTATTTTTGCTTGAACGTTATTTGAGATTAAAAATAAAAGCTGTTAGGGCAGGAGCACCCATCCATATCAACACTGTTAATGATTTTATAGATTGCTGCAAGCACTATGGAGTTAAAGTTCAAAGATTGTTATGTGAATTCTACTTGCACAACCTTGTCTTAGACCAGGAAACTGATTTGAATCCTGGCCCTTTCGTTGGCGATATACAATTTCAAGCCTTTATCTCATTTGGGGTGAATCAGTTAAAATGGTTTAAAGCTTACAACATCTTTCAGAGGCAAGAAAATAGTTTAGACCTTTGGGTACGAGCTGAACCTAGGGACCCAGCAGCATTATGGAGAGAGCATAGGAGTATGATGAGGATCCCAGGTGTCATGAAGATATTAGGTCCCATGCATGAAGACTTGATCCGAAATGGTCTGGAGTATTTCCTGACTATTAAAGACCAGGCCTTCCATGCTGCAAAGTTTCGATACCAAACCTCTAACCCAAACATCCAGCTCAGGGAACCCTTTAACTTTGAGAATTTTGAATTGGCTGCTAGTCGATTGAGTCTCTATGGGGAACGGATTCTGCGAGCAGGCCCATTTTGGTTGGGATATCGGTTTCGCAGTCCAATTGTTTGGCATCCTGCACCTGGATATCAAGCTCTATATGAGATGCCTGCAGATCAGTTAGACCAGTTCTTTGACCATCTAGTTGCTAATCATGGTTGTCGGCCTCTTCGAGATATCCCTTCTCCGGCCTACTCTCTCACAGCCCTGCATGTCAATTACAACGTTTTCATGAGGACATGAAACAGGGTAAGCAGGGGGGTGTGTGGAGCACCTGGAAGGTATGCTTTTTGATAAGTAATCTAGTGGTTTTTCAATACTATTTCTAATCTTTTCTGCATATTGAGCCTAAAAACATAAGGGTTTTGGTAAAATGTGTGAAAATGGGCAAACGAAGCTTAATTACTAATAATCGATGTTTTCTATGCAGAAGGACGCGGAAATAGGGGATTATCGAGCAAAAACGAGAAGCGCAAGGAAAGTAACTGCTGCCCCGTCAACAGGGAATCGGATGCGGACAAGATCAAGCAAAATTGGAGCCGAATAACCCAGGAAAAGGATGCAAGATATCGTGACGGAGAACGCAAGAAGGAAAGAGGAGACCCGAACGAATAGCGAATCCCTCAGGATCTTCGATCCTGAGGGATCGCTGCTTTAAGTTTATCTTTTGTATCTAGACATCTCCGTCATTTCTGTTATATAAAGGTACCACGCCACCGAGCGTGGGGGACGACTGTTAATTAATTAAAAACTCAGAACGATTTTGATCACTGAGCTTTTGTAAGATCTGATTTTGTACACTTTTGTTAATGCAAGCAATATAAAGGATTTGGTGTTCACTTTGTTTCTACATCTGAAGTAACTCTAAGCAGTGTACCATCGTAGCCAAGGGCCCAGCTCCGACGGTCACTCGCTGTTGTATCATACGGTGATTTGTGTGGTTTGCATATTTCTTTCATTACAGTAATTCGATATCTCTTTGTTCTGATAGACTATGTTTCTTAATTAATATTCGAAATCTGAATAAGTTCTTTAATTCACGTCTCTGTATTACACAAACTGAATCTATTCGAATTGCATTTCTACAGCAAGATATTGGGATGAATGTTATCATTGGATTCATATGAAATAAGTATTTGTGAGGCTCGAAGATAATATTATCTTGTTCAGAAACACAGTCACATCACACATTACTCTCGGATTGCTGCAGTAGTATAGACTGTGTACATACTTTTGGATTTGTTGTTCCATTGGATTTGCTGTTCCATTTGGGTTGCTGTTCCAATTGGGTTTGCTGTTCCATTTTATATGATTTACGTTTCCGGTTTATGATAGTTTGCTGTTCCATTTCATTACTGCTGTTCCATTCTAAGAATTGTTGTTCCAGTTTACTTTCGCCAATTTGCCTTTATTGCTTTTGTGTGATAGCAGGCCTAAGGCTGTCGTGAGCCCAGCAAGACGCTGCCTAGCTCCCTGACCTATAAGCCCATGCTTTGGTTTTCTTTCTTTATCAGTTTCTAAAGGGAAGGGTTATTGGTTCCGTACCCTTGACTGATCATCTGCCTTGTGTGATTTCATTTCCTGAATTGGTTTAGTTACAGCTTAGTGTTTGTTTCCTTTCAAGTTATTAGAACGCTATACTGCCGAGCACTACTTGGACAGAACAGCCTCGGATTGAGTTACTCCTTGCAAGAACAAAACGATCCCGGATTGACTTAATAATGTGGGATAATTGGTGGTGTGAGAGACCCTAGTTATAGCTCTACACTTGCCAACGACTGTGGTCTAAAATTGTCAGTGCTATGCCAGCCACCCCGAGATTTGAGCCACTTTTCTAGCCTAGAATCCTAGCCTCTACCCAGAACTTGTTGTAACTCTGAGAAATCATTAAAAACATGATAAAAATGATGATCAATCAAAAATCACCCTCAGAACTAGACCTGACCATCCCCAACCGAGACTGAAATTCTGTCAAACACTTGACATCAATGCAACCTACTGGTCTAGGATACAAGACAAAGCATAAATGACTGAAGCAACTTATGAAACATCATCAAAAGGATCACCTCCTTCTCCATTGAACTACTAGATCATCAATTAGGTCTTGCATCCATCCATTTAAAAGTTACAAGTAAATACATGAAATAACTATGCCATAAACCAATCACACAACCATGCTTATAACCAGCATTAAACCATGTAAAAATCAGAGATATGACAACCATTAAATCCACATATAAATCAGTGCAAAAGTAAGAGTACTTAGCTTTTATTAATCATAGACAAATTCGACCAGGTTCGGGACTTCCATGTACCATCCGATCATAAACATAGATGAACCAAATCTCTATTTCATCCAGTCACCCTCGTGCCATATTCCAAGCATGAATGTGGGATCTCATAGAACAACAAATCCAAGAACAACCAATGGAATCCAAAGGTTAATCTACCTCAACCATCACCAAGCCATGATCACACCAAAACCGGTGCTGCAATCACAACTGAACATAACTTGGAATGCCATCCATAATCCATCACTATCCTTGAGGAATTTTATGTTTCCTTGTCTCTCAGGCTTTACCGCAATCCAAACCCGGATCACTAGGCCCTAAATCGAGACCACTCCCTCTGGCTTTACCATGTATCTTGCCAAAATTAGTCAAGGGATTTCTATGCCTTTGGGAATGAACCTTGATACCAACTCCGCCCCTTATTCCAAAATCCATCCGGTAAACCAAAGCTCAAAAAACGAAATAAACATCCTAACATACCATGGCATCCAGAAAAAAGGCTAGGCTAGGTTGAAATCCATTGTCATAACCTTGCCATCAATAGCAAGAGAACCATACACCCACATGAAAAGCCATGCATGTCCAAACTAGCTACGAAATCACACATGCAAAATGTTACCTACAATTTTTCCTGTTGAAGCTTCTTGATCCTCCTTTCCTTTCCCTTATCCTTGCTTTCTTTTCCTCTCCTTGCTTGCTTTTCTTTCCTTTGCTCCAAAAGCTATAGTGCACCAAGAAAACTGTAAGTGACCAAGTGTGAGAAAAAGAGCTCCAAAATTAAACTGACAAAAGTTTACTAACTGATCCTGAGAAGCATTTTTATGAGTGAGGTATTTATTTTCTTCATTTTCCATTATTTTCCTTCAATTTCCTCCTCACATGCAACCTATGACATTTCACCTTACTTTTCTCCTAATTTCCTTCATTTTCATAAATTAATGTTCCAAAATTCCTTTTTTTTTTTAATGCCTTTGCCTTAGCCTTTGCCAATTTTCCTTAGCCAAAACACACATCTAATGATGCCCACTAGGATATCTTTTCCCAACATTCAGGTTGGAATATGTGTCCCTTAACCGTGGTCTTATTTTGCCTTTATTAACTTTTATTACATGAATTTTTCCACTAGGGTTGTTACAGAACCCTCCCCCTTGGGGAACACCGTCCTCAGTTTTAAACCACACCAAGACCTCAATGAACCCGCTGAAAAGAAAACATACTTCCTATGAATATTTATAACTTAGCTCGTTGCAGTATTTACAATGAAGAACCTACTCAAACACAAAACATCATGATAACATGACAAGATAATAACCATATCGCTTATTGGAGCTTTATAACTTATCTCATGGCGGTATTTACGTCCATATACATATACATATACAAATATCAAAACATCAACAAAACATATGCCAAACATAAAACAACATCAAACCAAAACTACTTTTCCTCAACCAACAAACAATGAAAGATATAAAGGCCACATCTAGTCCGTTATCTCTCATGTAGCTTCTTCAGGACCAAAGTGCTTCCACTACACTTTAACTTGCTCTATGGCTATGTTCCTGAGCATGAGATGTTTATGCTGCAATATGCATTGAGGCTCCAGCTGGAACTCTCCTTCTTGCTCCACCTGAAATACAAACCAATCAATAACATGATCAACATCCTTTATATACTTCTTAAGAAATGAAATATGAAAAACATCATGGACTTTCACTGTTGGAGGTAGTGTAAGTCAATATGCCACTGGTCCAATCCTCTCAAGGATCTCAAAAGGCCCACAATACCGTGGTGCCAACTTGGAACATGAACCAATCCTTAAAGAGATTTTCTTGGGCTTGATGCGAAAATACACATGCTCCCCAACCTGAAACTCTTTGAACACTATGTGCTGATATACATAACTCTTCTATCTATCATGTGATGCCTTTAGATTCTTCTTTATAACCTGCATTTCATGGTCCATGTCTGCCAACATGTCTGGTCCAATAAGTACCATGTTCACTGGATCACTCCAGCTGATGGGAGTGTTAACTCTGCCCATATAATGCCTCGAAATGACTCATCCTCAATGACTCTTGATATCCATTGTTGTATACGAACTCAACCAATGGTAGATACCCTTCCCATTTCCTTTGTCGGTGCATCACATACATCCTCAACATATCTTCCAAGATCTTGTTGAACCTCTATGTCTGACCATCTGTCTACAGATGATAAGCTATTTTGAAGGCCAACTCTGTACCCAAGCCTACAAATAGCTCCTTCCAAAACTTGGAAGTGAAATTTGCATCCCTGTCCGACACAATCTTCTTTGGAACACCATTTATTCTCACTATCTCTCTTATGAACACCTATGCTACCTCACTAGCTGAATATGTAGTCTTCACCGGAATGAAGTGAGCTACCTTGCTCAACCTGTAAACCATGACCATAATAAAATCATACTGCTTCATTGTCCTTGGAAGACTTGTGATTAAATCCATGGAAATGACCTCCCGTTTCCATTCCAGAATAACAATAGGTTGTAGTAGACCACTTGGATGCTTGTATTTTACCTTTACCTGCTTACAATCTAAACATCTAGCCACAAACTCAGCCACTTATTTCTTCAAATTCAGCCAATATTAGAACTTCTTTACCACCGTCAATGTCTTATGATATCATGGATGACCTGAATATGATTTCACATGTAACTCCCTCAAGATAAGCTTCTTGAGCTCACTACAATTTGGCACATAGATCCTATCTCGAAACCTCACCAAGCCATCTACCGTGAGACGGTAGTCTGCATCCTAATCCCCTGTGCCTATACCTGAACTTGTAGATTGGTTTGAAAAACCCTAGTGGTCTATCGTCCCAGTTGAAAAGTGAAAAGAGTATACCATTTCATCTACTGTATATACAACACTATCACCTCCAAGCTTGTATGAACCCGGGTTGATGAAGTAAAGTTGGTAGCCCTAGGAGTTGCAGCACTCTTGCTACAATACCGGAGCTCATCACTTTTTGGGGTCGTTGCCGAGGAGGTGTCTAAATAGATGTGGTTTCCTCTTTCCTTCTTTTTTTTTTCCATTAAGAAAATAGTTGCAATATTTTCTTTCTTTCCATTCTGCAAGTAATTCTGAAAAAACCTTGGAAAAAAACAAATTCCTTTCATGCCTCAAGGAGTAGAATCAACTTAGGAAAAACATTTCCAAATACCCCCACCGCATCTAACAACCAACCTTCCCTCTTCTTCGGTGGCTGTGAGCTAGAGGAACCATTAGGAAAACAACCAGATATTTTTGAGGAGCCTATTGGGGAAGAAGAAGAAGAGACCATTCCACCAACCTACACCATGGTAGAAAATAGAAATGGGATTGAAAACAAAGAAGGAGCTGAAAATGGAACTGAGGGTGTTTTTCCCGTCAGAGAAACTAATGGAGATTCTAGGATGAAAAACATAAGCCCCTCTTCCCTTCCTCACTTCCATTGCTTAACCTCAAAGGACTCGAATACCTTTTTGTTTGAGTTTGCTGTCATATGCAGAACTTATGATTATACATTTGATGACTAGAAGTTGAAATTGTTTCCATCCACCCTCAAAGATGCAGCCTTGCACTGGTTCATGGGTTTACTTGGGGACAACATCACCACCTGGGCTCAAATGCAACAAGCCTTCAACAATAAGTACAAGGATTATTGCAGGTCCAAAGATACCAAAGAGGAAATTTTTAGAATGACCTTGGGACATGATGAGTCTTTGGAAGATTATGAGGAAAGGTTCCAACTCAACTACAAAAGGGCCAGATGCACCCTTGATCCTGAATCACTTAAGCTAGTCCTTCTTAGAGGGATCAGGGAAGATCTCCTAGAAACCCTAAACATGTTGTCAGGAGGGGACATCTATCAGTTACCCTATGATGATATCAAGATAGTTTTCAAAAATCATTATAGGGCAGCCAGAAAGAAGGGTAGGGCTAGTCAAGATTTGGCCAGTTCATCCTCCTCCAACACATCCATAAAAAGTGAAATCGGGAACATGTTGGAAGAATTCAAGAGTGAAATGTTGCATACCCTTGCTCTGCAAATGGACACCATGCAGATCAAGAGGAAGCAAGAGGAAGCATAAAGAGCCTTAGTTGTCTTCTACCCTAGATGCACCAAAAGGCACCCTAGAAATGAATTTCCATTGAATCTTATACATATCTACTTAGTATATGAGGAGAACCTCTCCACGGACAAGTGGCCTTCTCTGCCTAGATTGAAATTTGTTTACCAAGGAACTGAAGGGGTGATTGAACAACTCTGTTATATCAACCAAAGGAGGCCTCAAGGACCTTGACCATACCAACAAGGCATGCAAGGGGCATACTATTCATAATACAACCCTAACAAGAATGCATTCATTCCCCCTTGGTGCCCTCCTGCTCATTCTTCATGGTCCATGCCTTCTCCCTGGTCTTTTTCACATCAATACCATTCACAACCTAGCAATCAATCATTTCAGTCATATACTCCTCCACAACCTTAGTAGAATGCACCATCACAGGGGTCGAGGCCCCCATACAACCAATCTCTAGCCTTACTGCCTCCACCTCCATCTCAACTGCAACTCCTTCACCTTTCTCCACCTAAGCAACCTCAAATGAATGCTCAACCAAATATGAACCCGAACAACAGACAGGCACAACAGGTCTATAATGGGGAAACATCTTACCCTGGATATATTATGGAAATTGAAGAAATCAACCCCACGTCTGGAAAAGTGCTTCCAGATAATCAACCTCCATCTCCACATGAGGAGCTTGAAGAGGAAAAGTAGGAGAGTGTTCCTCAAGCCAATCCACCTCCTTTTCCTGAGAGATTAATCCATCATATCTAGCACACCCTAGAAGAGACTAAACTTCTAGGTGAATTGAAAAACTTGTGTGTTAAAATCTTGCTCCTCCAAGCTATGAAGGATGTCCCCATCTACAAAAAGTTAATCAAGGAGAAATGCTTCAAACTTCCTGGGAGGCAGAAGAAAGACACGCCTACCATTAATGTCATTAGACAATTGTTCAACTTAATGTTGAGGCGGGTGATTTTCCCAAAGTATTTAGATCCTGGAAGTCCTGTGGTAGATGTGCATATCGATGTTATCACTATCCCCCATACCTTGATTGATCTTGGGGCTCCCATCAATGTGATGACTAAGGAGACTATGCTTAAACTAAATCTCCAAGGATAATTAAGGAAGACCACAACAGTCTTCAACTTGCATACATGTCCATAGTAGCTACTGAGGGAGTTGTTAAGGATGTGATGGTCTCCATTGATTCCTGGGAATACCCTGGTGACTTCTTAGTTCTCCAACCTAAGACCAAGTTCAATGGTTATCCTCACATCCTTAGAAGGCCATGGTTAGCCACTGTTGATGCTTACATAAGTTGCAGGGTTGGGAATATGACCGTTAAAAATGGACATTTCTCCAAACAATTTGTCCCTCCTGCTCAACCATCCCTAGAGCATGACTTACCTTTATGGTTAGAAGAGGAGGAGGAATATGAAGTCTACTCCTCCCCAATTTATACCCTATATGCTACTATAGGAGGGGGGAAACCTGATGAAGATGACCTAATTGAGAAAATCCTCCAGAATCATCCCCCCAACACCATGTCTCTTGAAGAGTTAGTGAAGAAAGCTAAAGATAACCCTTGGACTGATTTGTGCCTAACTGACTCAAGTCCTACTCATGTCAAGATGATATAATTTGATCTAGAAAGAACATTGAAAAAAGAGGAGTTATGTGACATTCTAGGAAAGAATCTGGGTTCCTTTGCCTGGAGTTATAAGGAAATTAAGGGAGTGTACCCTTCGGTGTCTACTCACCACATTTACATCAAGGAAGGTTGTAACCTAGTGAACCAACCTAAGAGGAGAATGAACAAAACCCTCAAGGATATAGTCAAAGAAGAACTGCAAAAGTTGTTGGATGCAAGGTTCATTTAGCCCATCTCAGATAGTGAGTTGGTGTCTCCTCTGGTTCTAGTTCCAAAGAAAAATGGGAATTGAAGGACCTGTGTGGACTACAAAGAGCTAAAGAAAGAAAAAAAAAGTACCATTTCCCTCTACCTTTCATTGACCAAGTATTAGATGGTCTGGCAGGAAATAATTTCTTCTCTTTCCTGGATGGATTCAGTGGTTACAATTAGATCTAGATAAGCCTAGAGGACCAAGATAAAACCACCTTCACCTATCTTTGGGGTAACTTTTCTTATAGGGTCCTTCCTTTTGGATTATGCAATGCCCCTACCACCTTTCAGAGGGAAGTCCTGAGCATCTTTGTAGAGCTAGTCCATGACTCTGTGGAAATTTATATGGATGATTTCACCCCCTATGGGTGTGATTTCCTGGAGGCTCTCTCTAACTTGGGAAAATTATGAACCAAAATAATTGAAATGAACTTATCCCTTAGTCCTGAGAAGTGTGAGTTCTTGATGGTTGCGGGGACTTTTCTAGGTCACTCAATATCCCATGAAGGACTGCAAGTAGACACAAATAAAATTGATATCATAAAGAGGGCCCCTACTCCTCAGAAGCAGAGGGATGACATTAGTTTCTTGGGTTTAGCTGGATACTATAGGAGATTTATAAAATACTTCAGCAAGTTAGCCTCACCTTTGTTTGGACTATTGGCCAAGGACTCCAAATTTTTATGGTCAGAAAGTTGCCAAGAGGCCATAGAAACCCTAAAGGACAATTTGACTACCACACCCTATACTCTGAGGCCCAAATTGGACACTTCCTTTCCACATCCATGTTGATGCCTCTGACAAAGCTATAGGAGTAGCTCTAGGCCAGATAGATGGAAAGTTACCTTATGCCATTTACTTCATCAGCAAAAATCTGTCCAAGGCTTAATTGAACTATTCTATGACTGAAAAAGAGCTCCTAGTTGTTGTCCATTCCTTGAATAAATTTAGACATTACATCACTGGTTACAAGACATTTGTACATACTGATCATGTTGCTATTAAATATTTGATGAAAAGGCATGATGTGAATGCCCGAATTATTAGAAGGGTCCTTTTGTTACAACAATTTGATCTAACTATCATTGATAAGCCTAGTAGAGAAAATGTAGTTGCAAATTTTTTGTCCAAAATGGCTTTGCCTCCAAGTGAGGAAGGAATGGTTGATGATCAGCTACCAGATGAGAATTTATTTTCTATTTCATTTCTCTCTTCATGGTTTTCTGACATAGCCAACTACTTAGTGGCTGCACAGTTCCCACCAAATATTTCCTCCAAGGAAAAGAGCAGAACTATTATGAAAAGCGTACCATTCACTTGGATTGGTGGAAATCTCTTCAAGCTAGGCCCAGATCAAATTATGATAAGATGTGTCTGGGAGGAGTAATTTTCTGACATCCTTATGGTCTGTCATGATGGGCCTTGTGGATGTCACTTTGCAACCAAGAGGATAGCCTTTAAGGTACTACAAGTTGGCTACTATTGGCCCACTCTCCACCAATATGCAAGAAGATATACCATCCAATGTGACAAGTGCCAAAGAATGGGGAAACCTACTCCCAGGGATGAAATTCCTTTGCAACCTCAACTGACTTTTGAGCCATTTGACAAGTGGGGCATGGATTTCATTGGGCACATTGATCCACCACCAGGACAGAAAAAGTACATAATTGTGTGCACTGCTTACTTGACAAAGTGGGTTGAAACCAAGGTTGTAGCCACAGAAGAGAAATAGGTTGAGTTTTTGAGGTAGAATGTGTTTTACAAGTTTGGGTATTCTAGAGAGCTAGTCACTACTCAATTCACCTCACACCTAATTGAGAATCTGTTGATCTAGCATAAAATCAAGCAAAGGAAATCAACTCCTTACCACCCTTAGGCCAATGGACAAGTAGAGGTTACAAACAAAGCATTGGAGAGAATTCTCACAAACGTGGTGAGCAGCAACAAGAAATATTGCGTTGACAGACTAGTGGAGGCCACTTGGGCCTATAATACAAATTGGAAGACAACCACTGGTTTCACCCATTATGATTTGGTCTATTGGTTTCACCATTGGTGTCTCGGCTTCTACCTCACTGAATTCTTGAAGACTATTTTATTTATGAAAAAAAATGAAAAAAATAGAATAAAAAAACAATAAGAGACCTAGGTGAAAACCTCCATGAGCCACCTAAGGACAACTTTTGGGTTGAAAACCTCCATGAGGCACCTAAGGCCAACTTTTGGGTTGAAAACCTCCTTGAGGTAGCCCAAGAGTCAAAAAACGAAAAATAAAAGATCTCTAAGTGAAAACCCCCTTGAGGTGCCTAGGGCAGGAAAACAAGTTGAAAACCTCCTTTGAGGTGACTTGTGTATCTTTCAAAAAAAAAAAGGTGAGAACAAAAAAAATACAAAAATGTTATGGCAGGGACCTTAAACTTGCCCACTAATAAAAGTCCGTGACTTTTGAAAATTTTCAAGGCAACAAAGGACACCAAGTTCATAGGGAAGAAATCCAAGCAACACCCCATTCTTCCTTCATTCATTTCATACCTTACATGCCCACCATGTCTCCTGTTACACAATATTTTGTCACGCCTCCTGCACTTCCTTATGACATACCCCGAAGTGCCCAAAAAATGATGATTATACAGTATACTCATCTATGTATACAACTTAGATACCTCCTAAGACTTTGTTTGGGAAATGGCTTGAGCTTTCCCTAAAGAAATAGCTCGTAAAACCCTAAAATGAGGATCATCGCTCTTTTGAGGCTCAAAACAGTGATGGTCGCTTCTTGCACTGTGTTTGACCAGTGATGGCATCGCTCTATTCTCTGTCATACCCACTATGATCCCAAAAAGGTAATTTCCCCAAAGAGGATGGAGATTTGTGTGATCTTGAAGCTTCCAGAGAGGCAAGCTGGAGCTGGTTTCGCATAGATGAGGTCGAATCCTCCTAAATTGACCTCTTTTCCTTATCCCTATGAGCTACCTCCTTGAGATGTGAGCCTAATCCTATCTTTAGAGAAGTCATAACTCCCTCTCCCTGCCTATAAATTCCTCCTCTCCCATTCCCAAATGCTTGGTCTATGTTCATTTGCACCCCTATGATGAGCTTGTGCTTAGAGGCTATTCATTAGACTTGGAGAAGGAGTGTTTGTAGAGTTTCTTGTCTTGGACTTCGATTACCACTAAAGGAGAGCCTTTCAACATCAAGACTATGGTTGTAAGTGTTGGATACCTATACCAATAGGTTTCATATTTCATGATTGGCCAAGGAAAGTCCAAATATGCTCTGCTTTGATGACTCAAACATCACATATTTCCTACAAAGTTTGATTTGTGACAACAACTTGGTAAGGCCTCAAAATTTTGATGGATGGTCCAAAAGTCTAATCTGGATCATGCCATGTTTAAATTTTCTGTTGTAGAATAGAGAAAGGAGTCTGTCCAAACTGCTTAATCTTGGCAGACAACTAGTTTAGGTAGAGAAGAAAAGGATCCCAACAGCCTAATCTGGGACCTTGGAAGAGATAAGGGTAGAAGTAGATAGAAAAGAATAAAGAAAAAGCCAAAGAAAAGAAAAGGCAAGTAAGGGTTTGCAAGTCCAAGTGCACCCTCCAATGGAGAAACAAAAAATGCTAGGAAAATAGCCGGGTAAGCAGTTGTGGTTGCAGAAAGGGTATTTTCACCATTGCACATATGTCAAAAGGTGTTTTGCCAAGGCAAAATCTGTCAATGGACAAAGTGGTTAATTCCATCAAATTGCAGCAAGGAGCATGACTAACCTCCCTCTCCCCCTTCATTCCATTACTAACATTCCTTTTTTTAGCTGAGATTTATGGAGAGAGATCATGGTTTTATGGTGGTTCTTGTTCATTCAGAAGCCACATTTCTTGTCTAGAAACTTTTCATTTTGATCTACTCTCTAAACTAAATCAATTTCAGATAAACTCAGTGAGATCCCCTTCATTTGCTTCATTCATTCATATTAACCTCTAATTTTACTATATAGCTCCCCTATCTTACCCTTCCCCTAATAATACTAACACTATGGTGTATAAAGCCCCAAATCTTATAAATACTCCTTCCCTTGGCATTATAGCCATATGTTCTTAAAAAGGAACCAAAATGACCTCTGGTCACTTTGGTGAACCTGTCCCACCCCACTCCCCCTTGCAAAAGCCCAACTTACCTTTCAAACCTTCATTTGTATTAAAAACCTCATAAGAACCCCTTGGTACCCCTAAACCCTCTCTGCAAAGATTGCCAAGGTCCAAAACCCCCCTTTTTAGCCTTTATTCCAAGCATTAGTGCGGGGGTCCAATATTAACTCAAATACATTGAAAACCTTGCAAAAAACCCACAACCCAAAGTCTTCCGCCCGCGCATATACTCCGAGCACGTTGTTGCTCCGCCCACCGTCGGATCAGGTCCCGAGGATCCGACGATCCACAATAATATCGGAGCAGCCCCCGCAGCGGACAGTTAACGCCCGAGAAAGTGACGTTGCGTCACGTCAGGGCCAGTCCACGCGTCGCACAATGAAGGCTCTCGGAGCCGGGTCTGACATTTCTGGGACCGTACCTAAACCGCCCCGAGAGACCGTAGCGGCTAGCCTTAACCGTAACCGCTACGGTCCTAACCGCCAACTGTTTTCCAGTAGTACATCGCCACGTCATGTCCGCTTGTCCTCGCCTCCGTTATTCGTCCACCTTGCCGCTGACATGGCTGCCACCGCACCATCCCCCATGGACCAACAGCATACCGCCACGTCACCCGATGACGTCAGCTGACGTCACTTGACCTTGACCCGCCAATGACGTCATGCTGACGTCATCACTAAAAAGCGCCAAAATCATAAAAAAGCCCATATTAAGCCAAAAAACGCCTATTTTTCCCATTTTTTGCGTGTTTCTCTACTGTTTTCTCTGCATGACCGTTTACGTCCTAAAAACTCTGCCAACCTGCTCAGTTGACCAAGGCGACCTCCACAGCATCAACCTTGCACGCATACACGACCTCTGTTCGCGAATTACCAGGTATTTTTCGTTTTCTATCCTCCATACGCCTGCAGTTGAAAGTAAAATTACTCAGAGGGCTAGAGAAAAGATAAAACTCATAATTTCACCGGCCATTTCCCTCTGCATATACCCCATTTGTAATTATGAAGTCCAAAACGCCAGCTGAGCCTTGTTGCCCGTATTTTCACTTAAAAAAGAGGTATTGCCTGCGCATTCCCTAAAGACTCTTGTTTGCGGAATTCACCTATTGAAGAGGAGATAGTGAGACCACACAGTAGCCTTGATTCCTGATATAAACAGTATTTCAATTGCTATTGTATAATTTCCTGCTCTGATACCTGAAACTCAACACTGTTTTTACAAAAGCACTTCTGTTCTGTGCTGGTCCTTTTGAGCCATTTACTTAGAGTTGTTGAGCTTAAAGAAAACCATGGACACTCCTATTGCTCTGAATATCAAGCCCCTCAACGCTCCTCACCAGGAATTGGCATGGAAAGCCCTGGGAGATATGGATTATCAAATGCTGGACTGGTTTCTTATGGGCTCCAAGTATAATATTCAGATGATGAATGAATTGAAAGCCCAGCACCTGAGTGGAGTAGACATCTTGGGGATTTGGGACTCAAACTTGCCCATCTACAACCTCCCCCAGGTAAATCCTATGCCAGAGTTGGTCTACAGCTGCCAGGAATGCTATGACCCAAACCAAAGAGCTGTCATCAGCCCCACAGGCTCAGTCCTGTTCCACATCACCCCAGAGAGTATAAATGAAATGCTGCACTTCCATACTGCCAAGCAATTGACCCCCCTCCATATGCAGAATTTGATAAAGAAAGGGAGCAAGCTGTCAAGTGACCAACTCATTAAAATCAATCAGCTGTTTGTAAAACCAGGCTCTGAATCCATCAGAACTCCTCCTATTGGATATCAGTACTTGAATGAATTGGGCAGGATGTTAGTGGATTTGATCAGCTATGCCCTAGGATTCAAGGGAATGGAGGATGTGGATGAAAGCATAATGGCAATGCTGTCTCTATTCTCTCCTGGTAAGCCCCCAGCTGTACATTATGATTATGCCACATACATTGCAGATAAAATCCATGACCAGTTTATGAACTTGAAGAGGGAAAGACTATTCAGGTATACCTCATACATATACCACCTATTCTTGTTTTATCAGCCAGCCGCATTCTCTTTTCCTTTGAAGCAACTCAATGCCCAGGGAAATCCAAGGCCAGTGGTGTTCTGGACCTCTGTTTTTCATCATACCTCTGTATCACCTTACACATACTATGAGTTCATTGACTTATTCATTTATCCAGCCCTGACAGTATTGCATGGTACTCCTCCTCCAAGACTAACTGATGACATGAGGAGAATTCTCCATTTGAATAAATCCTACAGCATTGGTAATTGGTACCTCTACCAAAACCACATAGTCATCAGGATATATGGCTGTGAGTTGAACCCTTTTAGGTTGCCAAGGTATGTCCCCATGAGGCTTTTTGCCTTGGAATATTTCAGACAGTTTGGGAACTCAGACTACCTCCATTTTCAGAGCAAGAACAAGAAGTCACAGTTAAAAGTAAGGAGCCAGCTGGGTCCTTTCCTATATAACAGAAAAGAGGAGGGGTGGAAGGAGGCAGACAATATCCTGGAGGGCCTCAGACTGCAAACTAGTTTTGAATGGATACCCTATGACCCCAATCATTTTGTCTCCCTCAGGAGGATAAAATACAAATTGGGTAGCTATGCACACAAGAGACAACCTGAGATTGAACAGTATGCCAATGCATCAAATTGGGAAGAGGGTACCCTAGAGGAGGAAATTACTAATGAAGAGCTACTTGAGAGAGAGGCTAGAAATATGCAAAAGGAAGCTGACTTAGAAACTTGTGGACAGGTTCCCCTCTCATACAAAAAGCAGCTTGGAGCAGCTACTACATCATCAACAACACAGCAGCAAACTGCCGAGAAAGCACCGCAGACAGCCAGCAAAGATAAAGGGAAGCAGGTGGAACAGCCACCTCCATTGACAGAAGAACAAGTGGAGACATTGCTACAACAGCAAGAAGAGATGGAGCAGCAGGAACAAGGGCAGCAGCAAGAAGAGGTACAATATAATAAACAGCAGCCCTTGCAGCAAGAAAAAGTGATTGATGCTCCAAGTTCCACTGAGCAACAGGCTCAGAAAATAGTGCCTCCTGGGGCAGAAACTACTTTTGATACCTCGGTCCTCCAAACCCCACAGAAGGAGGACTTAACCAGGAAAAGAGATAGAGAGACTCCCCTGACTTCATCCATCAATCAGGGAGAGAAAAGACAAAGGTTAAATGACTTTCCAGAGGATGACATAGCAATAAGACAAGCAATGGGCATGGGCCCACCCAGCGGAGAAGTTTCAGCCAGTTCATTCCAGCATGAACATGATAGAGCTATAGGAGGAGAGGTCAGCTCCTCCAGCCAGCACAAAGAAGGACAGGTAAGCATCAAACAGCAATTTATTGACATTAAAAGGAGGAGTGATCCTATTAAAGTACAGCTGTACAATCATTTGTTGAACCTGGCTCCCACCAATCAGCAAAGACTCATGTCTGCCTTTGATGTAAGTGAAGGAAAAATGATCATGAGTCACTTCATGCCCACAACTCTGCATCCCCAATCTACCTCGGATTACCTAAGGACCAACATGGAGGTTCTGGCTAAAGACATACACCCTATGGATAAAATCGAACTGCATAAACAAACTGGTGAAATGGTGTATGCCTCCTTGGCAGATGAAACTTTGGAAAACTACAAATTGAAGAGCAGCCTTGATAATACAGCCTCTCAGCTGGAATTGAAGAGAGCATCATCACAAGCCAAGGACAACAGAATCAAGTCCTTAGAAGATGTAATCATAGAAATAGGACATGATCCTAAAGATGTTAAAGGTATCCAAGAACTGTTGAAGCTAAGGGATGCAGACATGGCGGCCTTAAGAAAGAAAATCAAGCTCCCAGCTACCATTCATCCGCAAACAGATGAGGTTGCCCAGCAAAGGCTGGAAAAGGATGCCACAGATCTAATGATATCTCTGTACAAGGAGCTGGTTCGGACTCAAGACAAACTAGGAGAATCAGAAGCTGCAAAGGCAGCATTACAGACAGCATTAAAGCAAAAAGAAGAGGGCCAAACCTCCCAGCCTCCTCCTGAAATAATCAATCTTGAGGAAGCCCTCCAACAACTACTCCTCCTCCTCAACAGACAGGGCCTACAGCACCAACTACAGCAACAGCTACCCAACAACAGAGCAGACTCCTAGTCTGGATATGCAGAGGCTGCAAGCCGAAATCCAAGTTCTTGAGGCTCAAATGAAAGAGCTTGATGAAGTCAAAAAATCTTTGACTAAAGTAAATGAAAGACTTGATAAGAGCAAGCAGAATGAGGCTGCAAAGGAACGAGAAGTAAAAGCTCTAAAGAAGAGGATAACTGAACTTGAAAAGGAGCTCACACTAGAAAAAGTAACAGCAGAGTTAAAAGCAGTCCTCTGGGGTAACATTGGTCGGTCCATCACCAATCAGTGGCAGTATATTGAGACTATGGATGAGCAAATAGTACTCATTACAAAGGCAAACAGGGAAATACACAGAGCTAGAGCAAGCCTTGGCCACATGCCAGATGCTGCCAGCAGAATGATCAATATTTTAAATAACAAAACTAGCTCTCAACTAGCTACCATGGGAATTACTAACAGGACTGAAACAATCTCAGTAGTTAAAAGAGTCCTGACACTAAGAAGCCTAGTTGGAACGCTGGAGAGGAGAACACAGGATATGCAGACCGAAATCAACAAATTCCTGGACAGATTCCTGGCATTGCAGAACAGAGGCCTCCCCAGCATATTAAGCAGTGTAGGAAGACTGCTTACCCTGGAAAATTACATCAAAAGGGTTGATGCCCATGCTGCAGCACAAATTGCAAAACAGCCCAGTACCTCAGCAGAAACAGGGCCAGCATCAGGGCAGAATTTGTATGATAGGGTGGATAACCTGTTTTTTATTATGAATGAAATTGATCACCTGTTTGATACACACCAAATTTCTTTAAGTATACAGAAGCAGATGAAACTATGGAGGCAATCATAAAACACCAATTGCCCACACAGGAAGTATGGAGGAATTTGACACAGATAATCTTATCAGGCCAGAACCTGTAGCGTTAATTTTCTCCAGTTTATGAGCAGTCATGCACAGGCAGAATTTTGGTGGATAAATCCACAAGGAAAAGACAGATGCTGAGCCAACTCAGCAGGGCTATTTACTCACCACAACAGCAATCACAATCACAGGTGGCAAACCAAAAATACAGCGCACGAGCCATAAAGTCGGGTTCTCAAGCATTTGATCAAAGTATCCCAACCGACTCAGCAGTTCCCAAAGGCCAAAATATCTTCTGACAGAACATCAAGACGCCTTTATTTTGTATTCAATGCTGTAATAAATTTCTGATAATAATATCTCAAAAGTTGGTGAGAACATTAAGTCTGAGATAACTTAGAACTCAGATATTTTTTGTAAAATCGTATGTATATATTCGCCCCGCACATAAGCTGAAGGGGTTGTTGTTATTTTCATTTTGGAGATCTAACTTGCTGTAAAATTCTCAGAGAAATAATACAAAGGTGAATGGAATTTCCAAAGCTTGGCGTACCTTGATGCATTGTGATGAATGGTGAATGTTGCAGGATTCCAGAGTGTTTCATAAAACAATAAGTCTTTCTTAAATCTCTGTGTTACATGTTTTCGAGTCTTTTGTTCTCTTTTATCGTTTAAATGTTTTACACTTAATAGCGAAGTAGAAGAATAGTTCCAGGATTTAATCACTGATTACCCTGAACTCAATCTGAGCTATTATCCATGTTTTCTTCAGATACAGTGAGAGAAGTGTAATTCTTAATTGCTACACTTTAAAACTATATCTTTTGCAGTGATAGACATTCCCAGGGATTCAAGTTTGCTCCTAAGACATCTATCCGTTTCTCATACCTAGTTTGGTGGAAATACTTAAATACTTTAGTGAAAATTCTTAATTGCTTTCACTGGTTTTTTCACCTGTTCATGTTATAAATCAAAAATTTTGTTGTATGAAGTATCCAAATGGCCCTGTAAGTTTCACCAATTCACCCCAAGGTTCCTAGACACCTGCAGCCACAGACTCCATTGCCCAATGATATTTGACTCTTTGAACATTATATCACAAGACCTGAAAGAAAATCTTCAACCAAAACATAAACAAAACCTGTGCATAATACCTAGCCTAAAACACTATCATAACAGATACAAATCATAAAGAGAGAGCCCTCTCTGATCACAGTTTGGCTAGAAACAGTGATCCAAAGATTGGTTAGTGGTTACCCCGGCCGTATTCCCTTGGGAGTCATAGGGAACAACCTGGGTGTTAACATAATTGGCGACTCCACTGGGGACTTCTTAAGATTTTTTCAATTACTATCTATCTTCCAAAGCTACCATCAAGCCTGAAGCTAGCCAAGAGGCCTTAGGACTGTTTCTGTAATACAGGGACAGCTTTAGGGAAGAGCTAATTAGGGAATCTTCATCCTAGCTTTGAAACATATATAGTCTTTCCAAAAATTTTGATCCAGTCCTTGCACACATAAAACCTCCTATATAAGCTCTAAAAGAGTAATTAGAAGCTGGCGCCCAAAAGAAACCCAAGGCACACTAGGGCAAACCCTGACCCTAATCAACCCATCATTGTTGATAATCCAAATATCATTCCAAAGAACATAAGGAGACAGCAAAAGCAGGAGAAGCCTGTTGATTCAAATATAAGTTCAGATCAAACTATCCTCATTCCCACTCCTTGCAAAGTTCTTTTCCGGTCCACCCCTAGTTCCCCTAGTTCACCATCAACACCTCAAAGCCCTCCTCTCCCATCTTCACCTTCTGCACATACTCTTTCAACCAGTTCCCCGCTTGTAACCCATACCACTAACCCTGTTACACCAGTAATCCCTGTTGTTCTGTTTGTTCCTATTAACCCCCTAAACTTCATAAACATGGCTAACCGGTATGCACCCCTGCAGATACCAGCTAATGCTCCAGCCCTACCCCAAGACTACCAAACCAAAATTTCATTTTTTGACTCCCATGGCCCTTTGACAGCTGTCCAGCATGCTAAGAAGATGCAAGACCACTTTGAGACCTATGAAATAGATGATGACAGTGTCAGGATGAGAATTTTTGTCCAAAGCTTAACTGGGGATGTTAGAACTTGGTTTAGATCCCTAAATGCAAACTCCATTGCAACCCCTGAGGACCTGTACCAAGAGTTCACCAATAGATGGGAAAAAAAGAAAGATCCACTCCACATACTTGGTGAATATAACACTATTAAAAGAGGTCCCCAAGAAACAGTTTTGGAATATTGTGCTAGGTTTAACAATGTATATAATGCTATCCCGCAGAACTTAAGGCCCCCTCCTGATTTGGCCCTGTATAACTTCCCTGACGGTTTTGATCCCGATATGGCCTATCAGTTGAAAGAAAGAGATCCTCCAACTCTTGCAGAAGCTCAAAGGGTTGCTGTCACAGTAGAGGCTAACCTAATTGCCAAAAGAAATAGGGCAAAGTTGGAGAAAAGGACTACCTTCAAAGAAGAACCCTCGGGTCTTGATCAAAAGCTGGATGCAATACTAAACAGTATGAAGAGATTGGGTGAAAGAGTGGAATCAGTTGAAAGAAAATCATCATGGGAGGCATCACAAAGCAACCCTCCTAGAAATCCGAATTTTAGGAGAACTCAAAACCCAAATATAGGAAAGACAAGTGCTGACCAAGACATTAGACCCCCTTTTCAAGAAAACTATGCAGAAACTTCCACAGCCAATCAGCTCAATGAAGATCCTGAAATTAACTTAATGGGCCTGGATGGTAAAAGCCATGTTTTCTTAACACAAGAAGACCATGAGGAGGATGAAAGCAAAACATTCCAAACTAAATCAGGAGAATCCTTTGACTTTAAACAAGGATATGATACTGCTGTCTATGAAGTCCATAAACAGTATAAACTGAGGAGTAGGACTGTGAATGTAAATCAGCCTGAAAAAATAAAGGAGAAACAGAGGTCTAAAGGAACCATGGTCACAGAACCTAATGACAAAATAAACTTGCCTGCAGAAGAAATTGTAGTTGAGGAGGTTACCGAACTACTGTCCCCACTACAACAGCCCATGGCAACTTCGTCCTCTCACCCTGATTCAAATTTTACCCCTCAAGACATGAGTATAAGGGGCAGGTTTCAAAGTCAAGATGAAATCCAACAAGAAGATTTAATCAACAAAGAAAAGACTGTTATCCATGACTCTAAAACCCAAGTTGACAAACCTTTTGACCTAGGTACAGAGATTGGCAAGCTAAAGATAGCAATCCCCCTCTCAGAGCTAGCCAGGCATGACATATACAAGCAACAGATCAAGAAATCCCTTCAACTCACCAATAGCAAAGATGATGTAAACGTGCTAGATGACACCCCAGAATTACTGTTTGGTCTAGAGGTAGATGGAAAAGCAATAGTCTCAGGGATTTTACCTTTTTATGTCAGCCTGCATGTTCATGATAAAATACTGCACAATGCAATGTTTGACTCAGGCGCCTCGCACAACCTTATGCCAAAAGCAGTCATGGAAAGATTGAACTTGGATATAACAAGACCATACAAAGACCTGTTTTCTTTTGATTCTAGCCAAGTCAAATGTTTAGGCCTAATAAAAGATTTATGTGTGTCTCTGGTTCAATATCCCAACAAAACCATTCTAATGGATGTTGTAGTCGCTGATATCCCACCCAAGTATGGGATGCTGTTATCAAGATCATGGGGAGCCAAGCTCCAAGGCTCCCTGCAATTAGATATGTCATATGCAACTATCTCTGTCTTCGGGCAACCAAAAAGACTTTATAGGGAAACACTCATGAAGTATATGGTCAGCAGTGAAGAAAAGCCTCAAAATTTTCCAATATATGCTGTCCATTCTGACATAGACTCCTTCATCCTCTTCAATGACAGCGCAGGCCTCTCAAACAATGAGATTAGGACCGAAACACTCATACAAGAACAAAACATTGATCAAGTAAGTAGCACCTGCAAAACATTAAGCACACCAACAATACACCTTATCCCCCTCTAGTTGTTAAAGATTGTCAAACAAGTGATAAAGTTGTCCTAGAAAACAAATGGGGGAAGAAACCCCAACTCCTGCTTACATTGCCACCCCAGGAACAGATTGTTAAATCTCCTGTTCAGCAAAATATCCTGTGGGTCCTAGAATTTGATGGCTCAGTTAACAAGTTAGGGGCAGGAGCTGGAGTGTGGATACATAACAAAGAGAAAGATTATGCAGAAGGCAGGGCGTATAGATTGAATTTTAGATGCACTAACAACATGGCAGAATACGAAGCTCTGTTACTAGGCCTCAAACTAGCAAAGTCATTACAAGCACCTAGACTCTCCATCATGGGAGACTCTGATCTAGTAATTCAACAAGTGAAAGGAAATTTTGTCACCAATGACAAAAGATTGAGGTCCTACAGGTCTGCTGTAATTGAAATATTAGAGACCTTCTCTGAGTTCGTTATCACAAAAATTTCAAGGGGCCACAATCTCCATGCACACAGCTTGGCAACATTTGCCAGCACCTTCAAATTCCCACTAGAACCCAATAACTGTTTCACAGCCGAGGTCAAATACAGACCTTCTATTCCTAACAATGTCAAAGAATGGCAAGTATTTGAGGATGACATGCAAATAAACAATTTTTTAACCTTGCAACAAGAGTTCACAGGATTAAATATTGATATTGATGGAGCAAGTCAATCACAAATACTTGAATCAGCAAGTAAATCACAAATACTTGATGGAGCAAGTCCATCACAAATACAGTTTCAACAGTCTGCTCACCCAATGTCACCTAGAACAGCAAAACAATTACTGAGCCCAACCATTTTCAGCAATGAAAACATTCAGCAAATTCACCAAATTGACTGTGAAGAGATGAGCAACGCTGAAGCTGAAATCATACAACTCAAAGACAATTTCCTTCCAGTAGGCCTTACCCCACTAGAGGACATTTTTGATTCGAATGATGTCACTAGGAAGCCAAAGATGCAGCCATTGGATGCAGCAGTTGAAGAATGCAACATTGGTACTATTGACAAGCCCAAAATAATAAAACTATCTGCTTCTTTGCCCCCTGATCAAAAGCCCAAATACATTGATCTCTTTAAAGAATTTCAAGATGTTTTTGCTTGGGGATATGAGGATCTAAAGTCCTATGACACTTCTGTCATCCAGCACACCATTCCCCTCAAGCCTAATCAAAAACCATTCAAACAGAAATTGAGAAGGATCAATCCTGTGCTCCTTCCTTCTATTGAAAAAGAATTACATAAAATGTTCAAAGCTGGTATCATAGCACCAATCAGGTTCTCTGAGTGGATTTCAAATTTGGTCCCTACAAGAAAGAAAACCGGTGAGATTAGACTTTGTGTAGACTTAAGGAATTTGAATCAAGTATCACTCAAAGATAACTACCCGTTACCCAAAATGGATCATATTCTTCAAAGAGTAGTAGGGGCTTCAAGGATATCATTGCTTGATGGATTCTCAGGCTTCAATCAGATCCTAGTACACCCTGATGACAAGACAAAACTGCATTTACAACCCCATGGGGAACTTTCAAGTATGTGAAAATGCCCTTTGGATTGAAAAACGCAGGGGCAACGTTTCAAAGAGCAATGGACATTGCTTTTGCAAAAGAGATTCATGACTTCTTGGTCATTTACTTAGATGATCTTACACCCTTTTCAAAATCTGACCAAGAACATTTGAAACATTTGAGACAGATTTTCATAACATGCAGGAAATATGGCATTTCCTTAAACCCCAAGAAATCATTATTTGGCTTGGAAGAAGGGAAACTCTTAGGACACATTATTTCAAAAGATGGCATAAGAATTGATCCAGATAGGATACAAGCTATCCTACAAATGCCTCACCCAAGGAATGTCAAGGAGTTGCAGGGATTCCTAGGGAAGATTAACTTTTTAATAAGGTTTATCCCAAATTTAGCAGAGCTAATCAGATTATTGAACAATATGCTAAAGAAAGATTCAAAGGTCAAATGGACTGTTGAAGCAAAACAAGCCTTTGAAAGTATAAAATTGGCCTTGACTCGAACCCCAGTGTTAACTAATCCTCAGTTTGACAGAGACTTTATCATTTTCTCCTTTGCCTCCCAACATACTATTGCTGCTGTTTTATTACAGAAAGATGACCAAGGGAATGAGAAGCCTATTGCCTTCTTCAGCAGAGCTCTTAGAGATGCCCCTCTAAAGTACCAAATTATGGAGAAACAAGCTTATGCTTTGATCAAAGCTATTAAAGACTTTAGGATTTACATCCTTTACTCCCATGTTGTGGCTTATGTACCAAGTCCTATTGTCAAAGACATTCTTACCCAAGAAAACTTAGAGGGTAGGAGAGGAAAATGGATTGCCAATATACTAGAATTTGACATTGAAATAAAACCTACAAAGCTGATAAAAGGGCAAGGTTTGGCCAAACTAATGACAGAAGCAAATTTCCAAGCCTTAGATATCAATCAACTGGACAGTGAAACAGAGCTGGCGACTCCAAAGATCAATGTAGCCTTTGAACAATCTCCTTGGTACTCTGATATCTGCTATGTGTTACAAAACCTGTGTGCTCCCCCAGGACTGTCCAGAACTAAGTGTAGGTTCCTAAAAATGAAAACATCTAGATTTTGTGTGATAGATGGAAATTTACTTTGGAAAAACCATGAAGGTATATTACTGCACTGTCTAATGGAGAATGAAACTAATAACATCATGCAAGATTTCCATGCTGGAGACTGTGGTGGACATTTGTACTGGAAGTCCACTGTGGACAAGATATTGAGGGCTGGTTATTACTGGCCCACCATGTTCTCTGATGTGAAGAAATTCACAGCCTCATGCCACAAATGCCAACTGTTTGAAGGCAAAAGACAGTTGCTGCCACTTCCTTTGAAGCCCATTGCAACAGAGAGACCTTTCCAACAATGGGGCTTGGATTTCATTGGGGAAATTCATCCCTCATCTTCAGGGCAACACAGATGGATTTTAACAACAACAGACTACTTCACCAAGTGGATTGAAGCTGCCCCATGCAGACAAGCAAATGATTCAGTAATTATTCAATTTTTGGAAAACAATATACTGGCTAGATTTGGCTGTCCGGACAAGATAATAACAGACAACGCTGCTGCCTTCAGATCCAAGAAAATGGTGAACTTCTGCCATAAGTTTCACATAACTTTGGGCCATTCTACTGCCTACTATCCTCGAGGAAATGGCCTTGCTGAATCATCAAACAAAAGTTTAATAAATATCATAAAGAAAGTGCTGGAAGAGAACAAAAAGAACTGGCATAAGAAACTAGTAAACGCTTTATGGGCAGATAGACTAACAACAAAAAGATCAATTGGGACCAGCCCATATGAGTTAGTCTATGGATTAGAAGCCAGATTTCCTTCATCACTAGGAGTGCCTGTTATGAAGCTTCTACAAGAAAGTCAAGCAGAGCCAAATGATATGCAAAGGAGGATCAATCAGATAATTTGTTTACAGCAGACCAGAGAACAAGTTTTCAGCAGAGTGCAGACATTACAAGAAAAATTGAAAAAGGCCTTTGATAGAAGAACCAAAGCAGAAGATTTCAATGTGGGGGACAAAGTCTTAAAGTGGGATGCAAGAAGAGAAGAGAAAGGGAAACATGGGAAATTTGATTCTTTATGGAGAGGACCATTTGCTGTCCAAGCAGTACAAGGTAACAACACTTACTTCCTTAAAAGTCTGACTGAAACTGACTTGGATGAAGGTCCTGTCAATGGCAGGATGCTGAAGCACTACTTTGACTATTCCCCATGAGTAGAAACTAAGGATTCATTGTATATATGCAGATGTACATATTGTTTTCTGTTTTAGATTGTAAAATACAATTTTCTAAGTGACTCACCAACCAGCAAGAGGCAAATAGAATCAGAGGTCTTCTAAGAAAGAAGCACACAATTTTGACACATTTATGCAGCAAATTTCAAAGATTGAGCTGGGCAGCTAAAGAGCAAGGCAATCTGACCTGCTGTTCTTGGTCTTTCAGAAGAAAAACCATCCCCATGTGGAGCCACTGTTGGATACCTATACCAATAGGTTTCATATTTCATGATTGGCCAAGGAAAGTCCAAATATGCTCTGCTTTGATGACTCAAACATCACATATTTCCTACAAAGTTTGATTTGTGACAACAACTTGGTAAGGCTTCAAAATTTTGATGGATGGTCCAAAAGTCTAATCTGGATCATGCCATGTTTAAATTTTCTGTTGTAGAATAGAGAAAGGAGTCTGTCCAAACTGCTTAATCTTGGCAGACAACTAGTTTAGGTAGAGAAGAAAAGGATCCCAACAGCCTAATCTGGGACCTTGGAAGAGATAAGGGTAGAAGTAGATAGAAAAGAATAAAGAAAAAGCCAAAGAAAAGAAAAGGCAAGTAAGGGTTTGCAAGTCCAAGTGCACCCTCCAATGGAGAAACAAAAAATGCTAGGAAAATAGCCGGGTAAGCAGTTGTGGTTGCAGAAAGGGTATTTTCACCATTGCACATATGTCAAAAGGTGTTTTGCCAAGGCAAAATCTGTCAATGGACAAAGTGGTTAATTCCATCAAATTGCAGCAAGGAGCATGACTAACCTCCCTCTCCCCTTCATTCCATTACTAACATTCCTTTTTTTAGCTGAGATTTATGGAGAGAGATCATGGTTTTATGGTGGTTCTTGTTCATTCAGAAGCCACATTTCTTGTCTAGAAACTTTTCATTTTGATCTACTCTCTAAACTAAATCAATTTCAGATAAACTCAGTGAGATCCCCTTCATTTGCTTCCTTCATTCATATTAACCTCTAATTTTACTATATAGCTCCCCTATCTTACCCTTCCCCTAATAATACTAACACTATGGTGTATAAAGCCCCAAATCTTATAAATACTCCTTCCCTTGGCATTATAGCCATATGTTCTTAAAAAGGAACCAAAATGACCTCTGGTCACTTTGGTGAACCTGTCCCACCCCACTCCCCCTTGCAAAAGCCCAACTTACCTTTCAAACCTTCATTTGTATTAAAAACCTCATAAGAACCCTTGGTACCCCTAAACCCTCTCTGCAAAGATTGCCAAGGTCCAAAACCCCCCTTTTTAGCCTTTATTCCAAGCATTAGCGCGGGGGTCCAATATTAACTCAAATACATTGAAAACCTTGCAAAAAACCCACAACCCAAAGTCTTCCGCCCGCGCATATACTCCGAGCACGTTGTTGCTCCGCCCACCGTCGGATCAGGTCCCGAGGATCCGACGATCCACAATAATATCGGAGCAGCCCCCGCAGCGGACAGTTAACGCCCGAGAAAGTGACGTTGCGTCACGTCAGGGCCAGTCCACGCGTCGCACAATGAAGGCTCTCGGAGCCGGGTCTGACATTTCTGGGACCGTACCTAAACCGCCCCGAGAGACCGTAGCGGCTAGCCTTAACCGTAACCGCTACAGTCCTAACCGCCAACTGTTTTCCAGTAGTACATCGCCACGTCATGTCCGCTTGTCCTCGCCTCCGTTATTCGTCCACCTTGCCGCTGACATGGCTGCCACCGCACCATCCCCCGTGGACCAACAGCATACCGCCACGTCACCCGATGACGTCAACTGACGTCACTTGACCTTGACCCGCCAATGACGTCATGCTGACGTCATCACTAAAAAGCGCCAAAATCATAAAAAAGCCCATATTAAGCCAAAAAAACGCCTATTTTTCCCATTTTTTGCGCGTTTCTCTACTGTTTTCTCTGCATGACCGTTTACGTCCTAAAAACTCTGCCAACCTGCTCAGTTGACCAAGGCAACCTCCACAGCATCAACCTTGCACGCATACACGACCTCTGTTCGCGAATTACCAGGTATTTTTCGTTTTCTATCCTCCATACGCCTGCAGTTGAAAGTAAAATTACTCAGAGGGCTAGAGAAAAGATAAAACTCATAATTTCACCGGCCATTTCCTCTGCATATACCCCATTTGTAATTATGAAGTCCAAAACGCCAGCTGAGCCTTGTTGCCCGTATTTTCACTTAAAAAAGAGGTATTGCCTGCGCATTCCCTAAAGACTCTTGTTTGCGGAATTCACCTATTGAAGAGGAGATAGTGAGACCACACAGTAGCCTTGATTCTTGATATAAACAGTATTTCAATTGCTGTTGTATAATTTCCTGCTCTGATACCTGAAACTCAACACTGTTTTTACAAAAGCACTTCTGTTCTGTGCTGGTCCTTTTGAGCCATTTACTTAGAGTTGTTGAGCTTAAAGAAAACCATGGACACTCCTATTGCTCTGAATATCAAGCCCTCAACGCTCCTCACCAGGAATTGGCATGGAAAGCCCTGGGAGATATGGATTATCAAATGCTGGACTGGTTTCTTATGGGCTCCAAGTATAATATTCAGATGATGAATGAATTGAAAGCCCAGCACCTGAGTGGAGTAGACATCTTAGGGATTTGGGACTCAAACTTGCCCATCTACAACCTCCCCCAGGTAAATCCTATGCCAGAGTTGGTATACAGCTGCCAGGAATGCTATGACCCAAACCAAAGAGCTGTCATCAGCCCCACAGGCTCAGTCCTGTTCCACATCACCCCAGAGAGTATAAATGAAATGCTGCACTTCCATACTGCCAAGCAATTGACCCCCCTCCATATGCAGAATTTGATAAAGAAAGGGAGCAAGCTGTCAAGTGACCAACTCATTAAAATCAATCAGCTGTTTGTAAAACCAGGCTCTGAATCCATCAGAACTCCTCCTATTGGATATCAGTACTTGAATGAATTGGGCAGGATGTTAGTGGATTTGATCAGCTATGCCCTAGGATTCAAGGGAATGGAGGATGTGGATGAAAGCATAATGGCAATGCTGTCTCTATTCTCTCCTGGTAAGCCCCAGCTGTACATTATGATTATGCCACATACATTGCAGATAAAATCCATGACCAGTTTATGAACTTGAAGAGGGAAAGACTATTTAGGTATACCTCATACATATACCACCTATTCTTGTTTTATCAGCCAGCCGCATTCTCTTTTCCTTTGAAGCAACTCAATGCCCAGGGAAATCCAAGGCCAGTGGTGTTCTGGACCTCTGTTTTTCATCATACCTCTGTATCACCTTACACATACTCTGAGTTCATTGACTTATTCATTTATCCAGCCCTGACAGTATTGCATGGTACTCCTCCTCCAAGACTAACTGATGACATGAGGAGAATTCTCCATTTGAATAAATCCTACAGCATTGGTAATTGGTACCTCTACCAAAACCACACAGTCATCAGGATATATGGCTGTGAGTTGAACCCTTTTAGGTTGCCAAGGTATGTCCCCATGAGGCTTTTTGCCTTGGAATATTTCAGACAGTTTGGGAACTCAGACTACCTCCATTTTCAGAGCAAGAACAAGAAGTCACAGTTAAAAGTAAGGAGCCAGCTGGGTCCTTTCCTATATAACAGAAAAGAGGAGGGGTGGAAGGAGGCAGACAATATCCTGGAGGGCCTTAGACTGCAAACTAGTTTTGAATGGATACCCTATGACCCCAATCATTTTGTCTCCCTCAGGAGGATAAAATACAAATTGGGTAGCTATGCACACAAGAGACAACCTGAGATTGAACAGTATGCCAATGCATCAAATTGGGAAGAGGGTACCCTAGAGGAGGAAATTACTAATGAAGAGCTACTTGAGAGAGAGGCTAGAAATATGCAAAAGGAAGCTGACTTAGAAACTTGTGGACAGGTTCCCTCTCATACAAAAAGCAGCTTGGAGCAGCTACTACATCATCAACAACACAGCAGCAAACTGCCGAGAAAGCACCGCAGACAGCCAGCAAAGATAAAGGGAAGCAGGTGGAACAGCCACCTCCATTGACAGAAGAACAAGTGGAGACATTGCTACAACAGCAAGAAGAGATGGAGCAGCAGGAACAAGGGCAGCAGCAAGAAGAGGTACAATATAATAAACAGCAGCCCTTGCAGCAAGAAAAAGTGATTGATGCTCCAAGTTCCACTGAGCAACAGGCTCAGAAAATAGTGCCTCCTGGGGCAGAAACTACTTTTGATACCTCGGTCCTCCAAACCCCACAGAAGGAGGACTTAACCAGGAAAAGAGATAGAGAGACTCCCCTGACTTCATCCATCAATCAGGGAGAGAAAAGACAAAGGTTAAATGACTTTCCAGAGGATGACATAGCAATAAGACAAGCAATGGGCATGGGCCCACCCAGCGGAGAAGTTTCAGCCAGTTCATTCCAGCATGAACATGATAGAGCTATAGGAGGAGAGGTCAGCTCCTCCAGCCAGCACAAAGAAGGACAGGTAAGCATCAAACAGCAATTTATTGACATTAAAAGGAGGAGTGATCCTATTAAAGTACAGCTGTACAATCATTTGCTGAACCTGGCTCCCACCAATCAGCAAAGACTCATGTCTTCCTTTGATGTAAGTGAAGGCAAAATGATCATGAGTCACTTCATGCCCACAACTCTGCATCCCCAATCTACCTCGGATTACCTAAGGACCAACATGGAGGTTCTGGCTAAAGACATACACCCTATGGATAAAATCGAACTGCATAAACAAACTGGTGAAATGGTGTATGCCTCCTTGGCAGATGAAACTTTGGAAAACTACAAATTGAAGAGCAGCCTTGATAATACAGCCTCTCAGCTGGAATTGAAGAGAGCATCATCACAAGCCAAGGACAACAGAATCAAGTCCTTAGAAGATGTAATCATAGAAATAGGACATGATCCTAAAGATGTTAAAGGTATCCAAGAACTGTTGAAGCTAAGGGATGCAGACATGGCGGCCTTAAGAAAGAAAATCAAGCTCCCAGCTACCATTCATCCGCAAACAGATGAGGTTGCCCAGCAAAGGCTGGAAAAGGATGCCACAGATCTAATGATATCTCTGTACAAGGAGCTGGTTCGGACTCAAGACAAACTAGGAGAATCAGAAGCTGCAAAGGCAGCATTACAGACAGCATTAAAGCAAAAAGAAGAGGGCCAAACCTCCCAGCCTCCTCCTGAAATAATCAATCTTGAGGAAGCCCCTCCAACAACTACTCCTCCTCCTCAACAGACAGGGCCTACAGCACCAACTACAGCAACAGCTACCCCAACAACAGAGCAGACTCCTAGTCTGGATATGCAGAGGCTGCAAGCCGAAATCCAAGTTCTTGAGGCTCAAATGAAAGAGCTTGATGAAGTCAAAAAATCTTTGACTAAAGTAAATGAAAGACTTGATAAGAGCAAGCAGAATGAGGCTGCAAAGGAACGAGAAGTAAAAGCTCTAAAGAAGAGGATAACTGAACTTGAAAAGGAGCTCACACTAGAAAAAGTAACAGCAGAGTTAAAAGCAGTCCTCTGGGGTAACATTGGTCGGTCCATCACCAATCAGTGGCAGTATATTGAGACTATGGATGAGCAAATAGTACTCATTACAAAGGCAAACAGGGAAATACACAGAGCTAGAGCAAGCCTTGGCCACATGCCAGATGCTGCCAGCAGAATGATCAATATTTTAAATAACAAAACTAGCTCTCAACTAGCTACCATGGGAATTACTAACAGGACTGAAACAATCTCAGTAGTTAAAAGAGTCCTGACACTAAGAAGCCTAGTTGGAACGCTGGAGAGGAGAACACAGGATATGCAGACCGAAATCAACAAATTCCTGGACAGATTCCTGGCATTGCAAAACAGAGGCCTCCCCAGCATATTAAGCAGTGTAGGAAGACTGCTTACCCTGGAAAATTACATCAAAAGGGTTGATGCCCATGCTGCAACACAAATTGCAAAACAGCTCAGTACCTCAGCAGAAACAGGGCCAGCATCAGGGCAGAATTTGTATGATAGGGTGGATAACCTGTTTTTTATTATGAATGAAATTGATCACCTGTTTGATACACCACCAAATTTCTTTAAGTATACAGAAGCAGATGAAACTATGGAGGCAATCATAAAACACCAATTGCCCACACAGGAAGTATGGAGGAATTTGACACAAATAATCTTATCAGGCCAGAACCTGTAGCGTTAATTTTCTCCAGTTTATGAGCAGTCATGCACAGGCAGAATTTTGGTGGATAAATCCACAAGGAAAAGACAGATGCTGAGCCAACTCAGCAGGGCTATTTACTCACCACAACAGCAATCACAATCACAGGTGGCAAACCAAAAATACAGCGCACGAGCCATAAAGTCGGGTTCTCAGCATTTGATCAAAGTATCCCAACCGACTCAGCAGTTCCCAAAGGCCAAAATATCTTCTGACAGAACATCAAGACGCCTTTATTTTGTATTCAATGCTGTAATAAATTTCTGATAATAATATCTCAAAAGTTGGTGAGAACATTAAGTCTGAGATAACTTAGAACTCAGATATTTTTTGTAAAATCGTATGTATATATTCGCCCCGCACATAAGCTGAAGGGGTTGTTGTTATTTTCATTTTGGAGATCTAACTTGCTATAAAATTCTCAGAGAAATAATACAAAGGGTGAATGGAATTTCCAAAGCTTGGCGTACCTTGATGCATTGTGATGAATGGTGAATGTTGCAGGATTCCAGAGTGTTTCATAAAACAATAAGTCTTTCTTAAATCTCTGTGTTACATGTTTTCGAGTCTTTTGTTCTCTTTTATCGTTTAAATGTTTTACACTTAATAGCGAAGTAGAAGAATAGTTCCAGGATTTAATCACTGATTACCCTGAACTCAATCTGAGCTATTATCCATGTTTTCTTCAGATACAGTGAGAGAAGTGTAATTCTTAATTGCTACACTTTAAAACTATATCTTTTGCAGTGATAGACATCCCAGGGATTCAAGTTTGCTCCTAAGACATCTATCCGTTTCTCATACCTAGTTTGGTGGAAATACTTAAATACTTTAGTGAAAATTCTTAATTGCTTTCACTGGTTTTTTCACCTGTTCATGTTATAAATCAAAAATTTTGTTGTATGAAGTATCCAAATGGCCCTGTAAGTTTCACCAATTCACCCCAAGGTTCCTAGACACCTGCAGCCACAGACTCCATTGCCCAATGATATTTGACTCTTTGAACATTATATCACAAGACCTGAAAGAAAATCTTCAACCAAAACATAAACAAAACCTGTGCATAATACCTAGCCTAAAACACTATCATAACAGATACAAATCATAAAGAGAGAGCCCTCTCTGATCACAGTTTGGCTAGAAACAGTGATCCAAAGATTGGTTAGTGGTTACCCCGGCCGTATTCCCTTGGGAGTCATAGGGAACAACCTGGGTGTTAACAGTAAGCTTCCCTTTATTCTTTAAATAATATATAATTGTTGGTTCATCTTCCCAAAATATATATGTTCATGTATGTATTAGCTTGGCATTCATTGATCAACTAAGTAGGTTATTATTGGATTTGCTTTTGGTTTTGGCATGCTTTATTGTCTCTTGATCACTTGTGCAGGTACATAAGCACTGAGAGAATAAGGAATAAGTCCGTGACACAAGCAGTTTGAATCTCTCAACAAAGGAAATCGGAATAGCATCAGAATGAGGTAGGCCATCTCTTTCGTTATGCTTTTCAATTATAACCTAGGAAGATGTCTCATTGATTGTCACTTCAGTTGCTAGACCCACTCATTGGGCTAGAGATATCATCTCTGTTCACAGAGAGGATTAACCTTGTCAACAAAATGGTGACTCCACTAGGGAGCCTATGACCCTTTCCATCCAATCCTTCACCCTGATATTTTGACTAGTTTGACGACAACCTCATCAGAACAAGGTAGGTCATCTCTTTCATTCTTATTTTCAATTATAACCTAGGAATATGTCTAGTTGATTGTCACTTCATTTGCTAGACCCACTCATTGGGCTAGAGGGATCATCTCTGTCCCCAGCAGAGTCACCTATCCTCAACTACTTGGCAAGCTTTAGGTTCTCCTCAGCTTGTCCCCATCACCCAGAATCTGTTAGCTTTTAACAGAGGAACCAGTCAACTGTTAGGGATCCTTCCTAAGTTTCATATTACTTTGGGAGGAAATATTGTTTATATAGATGTGATGGTTGTCCAAGGCCCTTTAGATTTTAATCTACTCCTTGATCGTGACTATGCTTATGTCATGGGAGCTCTTGTTTCTTGCCTTTTTCGAGTGATGTGTTTCCCGCATGAAGGAAACATTTTGATCATTGATCATCTTATGTTCATTGGTCCTAAAACAACTCCCAATCAACCATCATCCCTAAATGGTTCTTATGTGCAAGAAGTATCACCCCTTCCACAGGTGAATTACGTGGCCACTTGTTCCATGCCCACATCTACTGGTGATCTAGTAGGTGATGTAGTACACCATGTATTGGGGGCATTGGAACCCGATTTTTCAATTGGATTCCCGGATATGTATCCCTTCTAGAGTGTTGTTCTCCTGTCTGATGAGAAACTATTGGAAGCCATGGCCTCTATTGGTTTGTGATCAATGTGATGGAGCATAGTTCCTTGTCTTGTGTCAAGCTCGTTAAAAAATGAAACAAGGACCATGAGGATCATTCTTATGTCAACCTCTTTAAAAAATGAAACAGGTAATGAGCACGGTTATTTTTCCTGTGTCAAGCTCATTAAAAAATGAAATAAATCCCCTTCCAATTCGAGTCTTTGATTAGATCTCGTAAAATCCCAGTCGAATATTTCACTTGATCTCGTAAGCGAACCTTCATTCCATCCACTTAGGTTAATGAGATGAAGCTTGGGGGGCATGTACCTCAAATTGAGTCATTATGCTGGGGGCATGTAAAATTATCTCAAGCATAGTTTATCTTTGTTTCAAGCTTGTGTAAAAATGAAATGAAACCCAAGCATAGTTTATCTTTGTTTCAATATTGTGTAAAAATGAAACCAAATCCAAGCATAGTTTTTCTCTATTTCAAGCTTATGTAAAAATGAAACCATTCCCATTTTACATCCCGTGATTGTTGTTTTTATCAGTCGATTTTTTTTAGATGAGCCTTCGTTCTTTGATTCCATCGTCACCATCTCTTTGGATGATCATATGCTTTCACTTGGTTGTTTTAGCTGTGCCTAAGGAACATCTGCGATTAGTGGTCTTATTAGCCAACCTCTTCACCATTACATGTTTTAAGCAGTTCCATCATTACCAGAACCAGTTGTTACCCCTTTATACCACCCGTTCCTCTAGGAGGATTCCTCTTTTAGCTCTTTTCATACTCCAAAAATATGAAAATACTATCGAGAACTTATCTTTTCGAACTCGTTAAATTAAATGGATTTACATCACCTCAGTATAGGTTTATCCAGTTTTCGGGCTAAGATTGACTATTTACGAAAAAGGTACACCTTGATCAACATTGTCAAAAGGTTCTCTCGAATATTGTTTTCTACCTTTTCGGATTCGAGGGACAAATTACGAAAAGGGACATGATGGAGTTTTCTTTTCCGTTTCTTTTTAAAACTCTCTAAATATGAAAAAGGTACCGAGCTATTCTTATGTCGAGCTCGTTAAAACTCTATGATGAAAGACTCGTCACCATGATGAGACCGAGCTTCTCCTTCCTAGGGCTTGTAAAACTTATGAGGATGGATTCATTCGAACAATGAACTTATACGACAAGCATATGGTATCCTATTCAAGATTGTGTAAAATAAAGAGGTAATCACTAGAAATATCAGGGAAAAATGAAGATGAAACATCCTTTGTATAGGCAGCATGTCACTCTTGAACATGACACTCTTCTGCTCTTGTGTCGGGTTTGGGATATCCTCACTCAGTCAATTGTCCTCCCGTGTTTGGGTGATCCATTTTGGCCTCTCATTTGACTATTCCATTTTGTCATCATGACCTTTAGTCCCATGTCGAGTTAGATGCTTCCACACTCCGGAGTCATGTCACTAGCTTTCAAGAGAAATCTAATCTACAGTTATTTACCTATACATTGTTTGAGTCATTTTTACAGTCTTGAAAATTATTGCACTTTATTCCTTGTTTTGTGTCGATGATGGGGGATTCATCATTGCCCTCATTCAACGGGTTGTTTCCTGTTGACTTCATCTCATTATCTAGGAAGATGAATTAGAAACTCCCTTTCAATACCTTAGAGTTGGCATGCCCTAATGGCTAGTTCTTCACATCCAACGACAGGTCTTCATTATTGGCTTTCGATCGGGTGATTCCATGAGTGTTCGACCTTAGCTTCATTATCACATTCATGAATTGTACTATTGTACCTTGAGATCCATTATCATTATTGGTGGTTTCTCTCATACCTGTTAACGGTCCACATCATTAGCCAATAATCAGGTGGTTTTCTAGCATGTTTGACTTCAACACGTTTATTCACATGTTAGAATTCGTACATTGATCAGGTCGAGATGGAGCGCAAGACCCTGAGTCTTGTCTGTTATGACTTAGGCTGCATGGAGTTATATGTCATTCATGATTGTACACATGTTTCTACTATACGGATGGTTGTGACCATACCATGAGACTTTATATTTATGATGATCCTTGTTATCTGGATGGTTGTGCCCATACCATGGATCTTTTCATATAGCCTTCATCATCCGAATGGTTGTGTCCATGTCGTGGATTCATGTCTTGATCTCAAATATGTATATGTATATGCATCCTTGATTTGTAGGTCTCTTGACAGTGTGTGTCCTCGTCCTTGCAAAAGCTCATAAAGCATCTCATCCATCACTCCTCGTTCTGCCTTCATGCTTTAGGGGGCATCTGTTACACAATATTTTGTCACGCCTCCTGCACTTCCTTGTGACTTACCCCAAAGTGCCCAAAACGTGACGATTATACATTATACTCATCTATGTATACAAATCAAATCCCTCCTAAGACTTTGTTTGGAAAATGTCTTGAGCTTTCCCTGAAGAAATAGCTCTTAAAACCCTAAAATGACGATCATCACTCTTATGAGGCTCAAAACCACGATGGTCATCTATTGCACTGTGTTTGACCAACGATGGCATCACTCTGTTCCCTCTCATACCCACAATGACCCCAAAAAGGTAATTTTCCTAAAGAGGATGAGAAGCTTCGTGATCTAAAAGCTTCAAGAGCAGCAAGCTGGAGGTGGTTTCGCATAGATGAGGTCGAATACTCCTAAATTGACCTCTTTCTATTATCCCTATGAGCTACCTCCTTGAGATGTGGGCCTAATAATATCTTTGGACTAACTCCCTTTCCCTGCCTATAAATTCCTCCTCTCCCATTCCCAAATGGTTGGTCTATCTCCATTTTCACCCCTATGGTGAGCTTGTGCTTAGAGGCTATTCATTAGACTTGGAGAAGGAGTGTTTGGAGAGTTTCTTGGCTTGGACTTGGATTACCACTCAAGGAGAGCCTTTCAACATCAAGGTTATGTTTGTAAGATTCCCTTTATTCTTTAAATAATACACAACCGCTGGTTCATATTCCCAAAATATATATGTCCATGTATGTATTAGTTTGGCATTCCTTGATAAGTTAAGTAGGTTAATATTGGATTTACTTTTGGTTTTGGAATGTTTTTTTGTCTCTTGATCACTTGTGAAGGTACATAAGCACTGAGAGAAGCAGGAACAAGTCCATGACACAAGCGGTTTCAAGCTCTCAACAAAGGAAATCAAAATAGCATCAGAACAAGGTAGGCCATCTCTTTCGTTCTACTTTTCAATTATAACCTAGGAAGATGTCTAGTTGATTGTCACTTCAGTTGCTAGACCCACTAATTGGGATTGAGGGATCATCTCTGTCCACAGAGAGAATTAACCTAGTCAACACTCCAACATCCATTCTCATCTCCAAACATCAAAACCAATTTTCAAGTAATTTTCTGACTTCTACAGGATTTCCTGTAGTTACTACAGGAGTTTCCTATAATACTATAGGATGTCCTGAAACTCTATAGGAATGGAATCTCAGTTGAGGAATAATGATGCAGGTCTATTTTGGGTTGAAATAGGAGGCCATTGACCTCAGCACATCTCACCCAAAACCAATTCATGACCATGCCACCCTCTGTGTCCATCAAAGAAACAACTCAAAAAGAATAAAAGAAAAGGAAAAAAGGAAAACAGAGAAAAATCCAAGGGCTATACCATTAGTGGCCTACCGCACCTACCACTCCATCTTCCCCATTGCCACCCATTCCACTCATACTTCAACACCTATTCTTCCTCCAAGAAAATAAAAATAAAAAAAATAAAGAAAGCGGCGGCTATAGGATTTCCTCTAGTACTACAGGAAACCCTGTAGCAGCCTGTATTGTGACAACATCCTCCTTCAGCATCCATGCAGAGAAAGAGTATCATCACCCCTGTAGGCATTATGGAACCTATCCAAAGCTCAGTAGTAGAAGAAGAGGCCAACACCTTCGCATCACAATAAAGAAGACAAACATATCAGCTGGTTGAAATCATCAAAACAAGAGAAAAGGAGAAGATGTACCTGAACAGGAAGAATGTGTAGTAGAGCTACCCTCCAACATGCATTGACCAAGTGAAGGAAGCCACAGGTATGACACCTAATCCATACTCATTTTTACTTCAAAGTGTAATAATATGAAAAAGTTGATTTTATAAGTTGAAGGTGGCCAGTTAACTTGGCCACCCTCAGCCCTAAAACACAAAGTGAAGTTCTAGTCAGAAGGCCATGTGTCAAGGTCACATCAAATCAAATAAGTCGAAAATGTGGTCGAGTTAAGTTGTACATGAGTGGGTGATGATTACAAGAAAGGGTTGCATGATAACTAATGGTCCAAAAGGAGAAATCACGTACCCTGCCAGCCAGCGCACCACTCCAAGGAATTGACCATAAATAACAAAAATTCCTAACTTTCATGCACACATCCTTCATTTCAAGATTTAGAGAACTGGGACCACCTGGATGAGCCATCGAAGAAGAAATCTAGTCTTGGCCATCCTACAGTAAACACCTGTAGGAAACAGTGGGTTTTGTCAAAAAACTCTGCAAGGGGGTGCCTAGGGCCCAACTATTCAATAATTCTCCTCAACCAGTGCATTACACTGGAAGGTAGCTAGCCCATATCCTTTGTGTTTTGACTTGATAGATAGAAAAGAGAAAAGAGAAAAGGAAAAGAAATCTTCATTTTTTCTAGTAATTACAGTGTGCATAGGGATAGACAGAATTGTGTGGAGAAATTGTGTGGGGATAAAGGAAGAATTGTAGTCATCAGCCTCGTAAACTCTAAACCCTCAATCACCTTGGAAATCTCTAAAGTTAATCCACCAAACTACCTACAGTCAGCTTAACATTGAGGAGAAAATGATAGGAGGTTTCAACAGAGGGGAGCCCACAGGGACATCTAGAATACACCTCCATCCCCCTGTGGTAGAGATATTTAGAAGGCATCAATGTTTGGGATTCTTCGAGCTACTTGAGGATATGATGATGATGTAGCTCAGGAATTTTCCATCTCACTCACACCTCAGGTTAGCGTAAGTGCCACTTCTATGGTGAGAGGATTATTAGTAACAATTACCCCTAAAAGCATTAACAAAATCACTACACTCCCTCTAGGCTTACAATGGATAAAGGAGGATAAAGCTAGGAGGACTTATACCAAGAGGAAATTTTTCTTAAGAGATGAGGAGCCAATTGAGGACAAAAATGGCATTATAAGGGAGATCCTTCCCTATCCTTATGATGAATTAAGCTATCACATTCTCAAGTATATTTCTTGTGAGGGAAGGCTCACTATAGTCTATGGTCACCAATTTAGACTACTACATGAGATGAGATTTGGAGAAGAATTACCCATCAACAGAAGACTTAGTGTGCCCTACCTCTTGTTTTAATCAATAATAGGCATGAGCATAAAGGTATAGGAAGGAATAAATCAACAGCTGGCACATCTTGGACTAATCAATCTCATGCTAGATGATGCCTTAAGACAATTAAGAGTCCCTATTCTATGGTCCACATTTAGGGACATGGAAAGGGAGGTTGTAATTGAAGCAACTGAGTATGAAAGAGACCCAATCTCTAGTGGTGAGGAGGAAGAAGAATAACTTGAGGAGGAAGAAGAAGAGGAGGAACCTGAGGAAGAAGAGGAAGAACATGAGGAAGAAGAAGAGGAGGAACCTAAGGAAGAACAGGAAGAAAATGAAGAAGAAGAAGAAGAAGAAGAGGAAGAACCATAGGAAGAAGAGGAGGCAGAGACAAATAAAATAGAGGGAGAAAATAATATTGGGGAAGAAGCACAAAAGGATGAGGAAAGTCCTGAAAAACATACCAAGGAAGGGGAGGAATCTCCAAGAGAGTCTCCTGAACCCACAGAGAAGGAGGAAGTTTTTGCCTTGACTACCCTAAGAACACCCATAAATTCAACAGGAAAAATGCAAAGGCAAACTCCCCTATATTTCAAAATAAGGAGGAGCGCTAGGATAAAATAGAGGAGACCACAAACACCTACCAAGACTATTATCATCATTGAAGACTCACCAAAAGGACAATAAAAACTAGTCTCCCCATAAATGAAAGGTGAAGAGGGCACATCAAAACAAGCTTCCCCAAAGTCGTCAATCACCTATGTGAGGAGGCTTGTCACCAGGTCAACCTCAGTAAAGCAAATCAAATAAAATTTTACCCTATTTAAGAAAGGGAAAAGCCTCCTACAGGAAACGCAGACAATCCTACAGGAAAATCTGTCAGCACTACAGGAAACACAGAAAAAGAAGCAGGAAGGATAACAAGGGAAAAGGAAAGGTAAGGAAGCAGCAACAAAATTACAGGGGGAGGTATATGCCCCAAATACATTAAAAGGAGAATCCCAAGAGCTGGAGGAACATAGCCCATAGCCCAATCTCAGCTCCTATTATAGATTCATTGAGGGAGGTAGAGTAATACCACATAAATTTTTCGTCCCTCCCTTCTTTGAGCTTGAGAAGGAGAAAGCAAGGACACATCGCTGGATACAAGTTGCTAAATCAAAGAATGTAGAGAATGTGAGCCATATGGAAGAGAAGCTACTAGAGATGGGTAGACAGTTGAGTAGAATAAGAGACAGGGAAAGAGTTATGAAATATCAACTAGAGGCTAAAAACACATGGATGAGCAGGAAGGTACATGAAAAAGAGAGCCAATAGGCCACTATGGCAAGCCTCTATATGGAGGCAATCCAGTGTAGGATGCCATCAAAGTCATATGCCTTGTACGTAAAATATCAATGGTTGCAATCTCAAATAAATACCCTAGCACAACAAGGGACTATGCCTTTCCAAGGCTACAAGCAGTTCATTGAGCTCTGTGACCAAAGCACCCTGTAGGAGAGGACCAAGGTATCTGAATTCTACTTACACAACTTGGCCTTAATAGACTTGAATGTGTGGAACCCCAATCCAAAGTTGGGGTACTTACAACTAATGGCCTTGGCATCATGGATGAGTCATGAGGAGGCCATGGCTAAGGAAGTAAAGAGGGTGTTGGAAAGAGAAGAAAAAGAGCTCCTTCACATCAGAGAAGAACATATCAAGTCCATGGTTATCATTAGCACCCACAAAATCATCACCAATGATCCCCATCTTGCACCAAGATACCTAGCTACACAAGAAAAAGAAATCACTCATTTTGAGGACACCTTGAGATTGCTAGGGGATGAATTCCAGCAAGCATGCCAAAGGAGATGGGGCATGCTACCATTCAACCTAAGGATCAAGGAGTATAATTCCCCTGAAAGAATGAGGGATGCGCTAGGGAGGACCCCACTGTATAAGAAGGAACTATAGAGACTCAAAATAAAATGGATTGGCTTGAAACTTACTCCACCATTGCTCTTGGGTATGTTAGAAGGAATAAAGGAAGAAGGTGAAAGAAAACAGTGGGAGGAAATACAAAAGCATGCAAGATTTTATCCCCAAGAGGATAATACATCAATAGAATCTTGGGATGTTAGAGAGGCCACAAGAGAAATGAAAGTCATGGACATAGATTAAGTTGCTCAGAGAAAGAGTAAAACTTTCAGTAGGGGGTGATGATGAGGCTCATAAATAGGTAAATTATATGGACCTTAATTCCACTCTCTAGCTTATTAAAATCAACTTTTGTCACATTTCTTTACATATTTTATTATATTTTTCTTAGTGAGAAGGGTAAATATGAGATGTTATGTCATGTGGCCTAATGTGCATTAATTGCAGGATTTGGAGCAATTTGGGATAACTTAAGTGCAGGAACTCGAAGTAGACAAGAAAGTGGGATTTTAGGAGATTGGATCTCCATCCTTAACTCCTCAATCACTTGAATATTCCTCCACCAAATCTCATCAACTCGGGGTTACAAGTAGCCAAGCCCTCCGAGGTCATTGGCAGCCAAGCCAATGACAATTGAAGACAAGTTGATCTCAAGTTGGGATCCAAGCCCCCTAAATTTAAGGAAATTGTTGGTAGCTTTAGTTGTATAAATAAGAAGGCCTAGGGCCTCATTAGGATTCGACTTTTTTTGTTGTAGCCAAGAGGCATTTTGGAGCTAAGACATCGTGACTGATAAATCTTACATATTTTTATAAAAATGAAAAGCATTCCCTTGATCCAGCACTGATTTGACTCAGAAGGATGAAGCTCTTAGGTTAGGACCCAACCCTAGCAGCAAAAGTTCCTCTTTCTGTACATGTATTCTTAGATTACATTCATAGTTAGCTATTGAAGTGATTTTGATTTTTTTTAATCTACAAGTATTTAGATGATTACTTAGTTTACTTCCATTTGTGGATAGATAGATCAGTGGTACAATAGTGACAGTAAACACTTTAGAAAATCTTGTGGTAGTGGCCTTTGCCTCATCTCCTTTAGGGGATCATGGTTTGAGGGTTCCATTCACATAGCCCAAAAACAAATTCATTTTTTAATCACTGCATAACCTAGGGTTTCTTATTGCATAGATCATTGTTTCTAAATTTCTTAGAAGTACCTACAATTGTTATTTTGGTCTCTTGAGTTTTCTATGGTTTAGAAGCACTTCCATTCATAAACTTAGCCATTAACTATTAATAACTCTGTTTTTCCTAAATTCAACTCATCTTTTCCATATATAAATGAAGTTGTGCATAAATGAAGAAAATAATGTATGTTGTTGCAAGAGTTTCTAATCTGCAGGGAGACCTCATCTCACTAGTTGCAACCAAGTCTTCTCCACCTACGCTGCCAAAGCCCACCAAACCCTAATATGAATTTATGTTTTGTAGCAAAGTGGACATTTTCCTTGAGCAAGTCCAACCATCTTGAAGCCTTGGACTGAGCCTTGGGTAGTGTGCACCTCCTCTGTGCCTTATTTCCCCATCAAACACCTTCCCCACACTTCATTCTACCTTTCCTACCTCCCTATAAGCTTTCAGCCTATTTCTTGTAGTAAAATAGGGCATCCTATAGTAGAACTAGGACATCTTGTAGTACTACAAGAAACTTTGTAGCAGCATATTTTAAGCCTGAATTTAGAAGAAATGATCATCTGAGCTTAGGTTAGGGCTCCACTTGTCTTCCATACCCTCGAAACCATTCGAGACATGTTTCCCCATACATGTCTCCCATGTCAAAGAACAAATTGGTTAAATTAGTATTTGCATTCATAAAACTAAAAATCAAAAGGGTTTTTCTGCGATTTCTCGTTAGCACATGCATGCAGCAGTCACAATAGTTTTTAGATAAATTTCCATGCTTATTTAGTCCAAATAACTATATGTTATATGCAAGGTTAAGTTAGGTCTCTTGTGAAAGAAATATGTGTAGATGCTTAGCTATATGATTTCATGTCACTTTATAGCACCTTCCAATTCCGCACTTTCATTTCCTAGAGTAGGCAGCATTTCCTTTCTGTATTAACAATATTTTTCCCTTTTCTATTTGGTATTCAGACTCCTTCTAGTCAATAGAAGACTGGTTTGAAAAACCCTAGTGGTCTATTGCCCCAATTGAAAAGTGACAAGAGTAGACCATTGCATCTATTGTGTATACAACATTGTCACCTCCAAGTTTGTATCAACCCCAAGTTGATGAAGTAAAGTTGGTAGCCCTAGGAGTTGCAACATTCTTTCTCCAATACTAGAGCTCATCATGCCCCATTAGTTCTATCCTCATGTCCATGGTTGATCTGAAGAGGTCCGTGTCACCGCAAATCTGATAAACTCTGAAGTAATATCGAATTCACTTCTACTTGTTTCTCTTGTGTCTGCATGATTTTTTCACTGTCTTCTTTGCAACCCCTTATTTCTTCCTTCAAGCTTCTCAAGGTGTTTACTAAGTCAAGAGAGTTCCCCACACCATGCTGCCCATCTGATTAATAGGAAGATTCTATGTAGTCTACCACCTTGTTGGCCATCTGATCTCCTTCCTACAAGGCATACTATGTCAGCGAAACCAAATCACCATAAATCAACGTACCTTAGCATACCTAGGGAGGATACCTTGTCTGCAAGATCATCAAATCAGTGTGATGCATGTACAACATAACCCTAATAACATATAGACATATATCAATAAGTGCATCAACACATAACCGTCAGACTAGCTAGGTCTAGTCATCTATGTAAGGCCATATCAACAATGCATGCTATGACCTCATGCATGAAAAAAACCATTACTCCAGTATACACATTGCCTCATGCAACTATCAACCTGCATAAGCAATGCCTAATCAACTACACATACACATAACTGCATGTAGTCGAGCATAAGCGATCAATTCTTGTAATCAACCTACAAGACTGATGCATGTAATCAAATAACCAAGAATGAAACCCAACGTACAAGGATGTAATCAAGCTACATATAATTGTATAACCAGTCATATACTCATGATGATGCATTCCATAAAACTGACATCAAGTTCCTCATGATAACCTTACTACTACCATGATCAATATGATGCAGTGCAACAAGCACATGGAATGCAAGTGTAAGAGCCACACACGCAACTGACATGCATGCATGACCAACACATTCACCCATATCTGTAGCACCAGATATGACCCAAAGAGAGTGTAACCATGCTCTGATACCAATCTGTAACACCCCCTCCCAGGTCTACCCTAAGTATCCATGTGATGCAGGAAAAAATTTCTCTCAGGCCAAAACCAGCATATAACTCAAGCGTGGGTCTTGACATTTGTCCAAATGGGAGTTGTCATTGTAAATATTTATTTTCCTATGTTTTAAGAGGTAGTTTAGAAATAAATGAGTAAAGATTAAATGTAATCGAATTTGGACCACAGTGGTAGATTTAGAATGGGATTCTAGGAGTCTTGTTGAGTCATTTTAGGATCAGTAGAAATCTTAGGATATGTTGAAGATATTTTGGATATAGGATAAGCTTTAAGGACTAATGTTTGGATCTGAACTAAATTGAGGTTCAGGAGTTTATTTGTATATGAATTATAAGTCTTGAAGGCATATAGAGAGGAGAGGAGAGGTAAGTGTGTGAGAGCATGATGATATAGATAGGAGGACTATTTAATGTAGAAAATCAAGCCAAGTATTGTATATACATATTGATTAATGAAAGGAAATTTTTTTTCCATTGTCTCTGTGGATATTTAACTGGTGAATTATAGTTTGTATGCCTATCTCGAATCACAATAGGTTGTCTGATGAGTTGTTGTTTTATTCTTTTTACGCTTTGAAGGGGATTCAACGAATACATTGATGGTTTAAGCGGAGGGTTCACTGTTGAATGCGATGAAAGGGGAATCAAGCCTAGAGAGAAGATGGATCAGTGATTGGAAAAAGCACCTTACAAGAAACCTGACTGTAATTTCTCGAGATTTTCCCATCCGAGTTGCAGAGGTGTCGTCTAGTGCCATCAATTGTTTGAAGAAGGATTGAAACATTATTTATAGAGGACATAGGGTCATATCAATCTCAGAGGATTGGAAGTTGTACTGTGATTTGAATCTACCCTCGGAATGTGTGGAGAGACAGAAATGCAATGTTCCACAGTCTGACTGTTGAAATCATTAAAGGGGAATAGTTGAAATGGAATCACTCCATTGTGAGCAAAGTTCTAGTGAGTTAAAGGAATATTGCGCTAGTTATTAATGTGAATAGTCAATTCAATAAGGGATTCCATGATAAAGACCATTCGATTAGGATTGGTGAAGAGTTTGCGATGGTGTTCTCGTAGATGGGCATTAAGGGTTGTCCTAGAAGGCCAGAGGGTAGATCCCGGATCCGTGATCCATCAAACAATGAAAATCATGGTGGAATTTTTATATAATTAGAATCGAATGTTGAGCATGCTATTAGATTGGACTATTGTGTTTTTTTTCTTAGAAATTTGTAGCTGTTGTACAAATCAGGAGTGTCGTTGCATGTAGATGGTATAAGGATGGCCAATTCCTCTACAAAGGTTGGCACGCTTTCGTGGAGAAAATCGAATGTCTTGGTTTTGATGGGCTAGTGAATTTTTACGATCAGAGACTTCTGTAATATTTTATGATGAAGGAATGGACTAATAAATTAGGTCTCCCAAAAGGCATGTAGGTTTCATTTTCCAATGAAATGTTGTGTTGGGAAATACAGAAGCTGAAATGCATTGGGAAATCCTGTAATTTAAATATTGATTAGATTCTGAAGGTGTTAGTGTCAGCCTTTGTAGCCTTCCTCCAGTGATCAAATATGCTCTTACAAAGTGATTTTAAGGTGTCAAGGTCAATTTTTTCATTTCAAAGAGTCTTCAAGCAAAATTTGGTCACTAGGCATTAGGTCTAGGGTTTGCTTTCACTCTTTTCAAAGTTTCCCAAATGTCAATATATGTCACTATTCAACTGATTCTATCATCATTCATATGGTTGTTATCATCATATCAGGTTCCATTGGGTCATGTTACACCTTGTTCATGCTTCAGTTGTGCCTTGGTAAGGTCCATTTCCCTCTCCTAGGGTTTTGGAGGTAATTTCTCTTGGATGGTCAATTCATCGGAAAAATTTGTATCTTGATGTTCATACACCTTCCCCTATCATTAATGTACCTTATTAAACACTTCCCATCACTAAGATTCCCCAAATTCCTCATTTTTCCACAAACCCTAGTTTCTTGCCACAACTTGGCAATTTTCTAAGCTAGGCCTGTGTTTTTCCCTTTTGGACCCCTTCCCCTCACTCGATATCTGAGATTCCACTTTACCCTACTTCCTAACATCCCTCCCTACTTCCAAAAATTTCCCCAAGAATTTAGAAGCCCCTTATCCCCTTCATTTCGCTTCATTTCGACAAAATCCCTTTTTTCACACATCGGGATAGGTTTCACTCAAATGATGCTTTAGAGCAATAAAAGATGAATTTTGTAAAATTGAGAGCGGTTTTTTTTTAAAACATGCTAAGGAAGAAAAACCTCCTTCACTTTTTACATATGTATAATGTTTTTGGAGAAATGTCAAAAATACAATCGCCTCGGGAGAATTGATGAACCTCTGAAGTGACCTTGGGAAAATCAATTTTTCTCCTAGCTTGGTTGGCCAAATAACTTTCTTGATGAGTCAAAGGATAACTAGACAAAATTATATTTCCAATGAGCTATCATGAGCTCAATTTGGAGTTGAGGAAGGCATTCAAAGGTTGACTGCAACAACACTCTGCCTTGAGGCAGCCTCATTTGGCACATTTTGACCAGTCTTGGAAGATTTGATTTTTGACAAGGAAAATGAACTCCAAATTAAAACATTCCAATTGTTTTGGAAATTATACTCAAATACCTTTCCAACGAGCTATCCTACGCCTGATTTGGACACTGGGAAGGCCTCCAAAAGCCTCCTGCAAAATGGCGCTACGCATATAAGGAGCGCTACGCATATAGCTTCCCCTGCCTTTGTAAAATAACACTGGCGCTACGCATATAAGGAGCGCTACGCATTGGGCCAGAAGACAAAAATTTTTGCCACTGCTCTTCAAAATTCAAATTCTCTCAGTCTCCTTTGCCTCCTGTAAGTTTAAATCATCTTGCTATTATCTTTGGTTAGTGTTTGGAGTTGTTTGAAGATCAGTTGTAAGAGTATGAATGTTGAAAAACACAAACCCTACTCTCTTGCAGTCCACTATTCACACGGCCCTATTTCCCACAGTTCCTCCCACATTTGCCGTTTGAAACAAAATCACCAAATCCTCATTCTTCATCTCATTTAAGCCAACACAGATTTTGCAACATCATGCAGGCAGACAACAACACATCATACAACCAAGACAGAGATTGCACCACTGAACTGCATACACCAGGAGGACACTGAAGCGCCGTGAAACACCTGATCCATTCTGGATTTTGGCCAAGGCTTCACTGGCTGGGAATGATACATGATGGAGGGTCTTCACTCCGAATTTGAGCAAATTTGGATAAATTTTTGTCATTTTGAAATTTTTTGGTCCCAAAACAGATTTTTCAGCTATACGAGTAGCGCGTCGACGCGCTCGCTTATGATTGGGACACTTGCTGGAGGAAAACTTTATATTTTTGGGTTTTTCATGGTAATTTATGCATGCTCAGTTATTTCCGAAGCATTTCATCAAGTTTTGGATGATCAAAAGGCCTAAAAACACCATGAAAACCACCTTGCTGCCACCTTTTGCAACAGCAGGAAGTACTTCTGGGAGAATGCAATTTTGAAGGGGAAAATGAGCTCCAAATTGAAAATTTCCACTTGGGTTGGAAAGTAGACATCCAGGGCTTTTCAACGAGCTATCATGAGCTCAATTTGGATGCTGGGAAGTGCCCCAAAAATAGGCGGAAAGGTGCGCTACGCATATAGATGAGGGCCCTACGCATAGAGGTTTTTGGTCAAATTTTCATCCTCCAGCTCAGGAATTCGGCCAATTTTCACCAGTTTCACTTCTTGATGTGATTTTTGACCCATCTTGATGTAATTTTATGTGTATGAGGTAACTTGGCACTTATTTACCTTATTCTAGATGATTCATTCACAAAATAGCAAAAATCTAATGTAATGAATCAGTTTCCTAGCATATAGGGGTTAGTTGTTTGACTACCTAGATTTTAGTTCCTTGTTTAGAATTGGTTCAAACTGCTCCTAGAAGGAGGAGCTCAACCCCTAGAGGTTAGGGAATGGGTTAGCTTGGTCTATATGATGTAAATTTTCAGTCAGTAGCAAGGGTTGGACTCTTGGGAAGATTTTGGCACACTATTGTACATATTTTTCATATTTTGGCTAAGGAAAGATCAGAGGTTTTGCAACACCTATTGGGATTCTTGTGGCTTTCAGTTCTTGATGGTGTTATCTCTCAGTTATTTTAAGCTTATTCATGTTTAATATATGCCATTCCCTTCTTATTCTTCTGAAACTAAATGAATGAGTAAATGAGTTTGAATCCATTGTTTACAGTGCTCTTCCTTTAAATTTGTTTAGTTTTACATGTTTTCTCCAGTTTGGAGAGGATCCATGTTCTCCCTTGCCCTCTTCAGCTCCTTTTTCGTTCTGATCCATCCATAAACCTGATCAAAGGCATCAAGATTACTGCCTACCTCGCCCCAAAACGAATTCTGTAAAGATCTGGCCTTATCCCCGAACCCAAAATTGGTTTTCCCGTTTCTCCAACAAAAAAACTCAAAAATCTAAATCAAACTTTCCTATCTCTTTACTAGCCTAAAATCAGTATTAATTTTGAGTCATCTCAGCCCTTTTGAAGACCTTTTGCCGAGATAGACCCGGAGAGAGCCCTCTCCTGTCCTCGTAGGGCTAGCTACGAGGCTGAGCTTGGTTTGATGTTGCCTTGAGTTTTGCCTTCCTCAGCCTGAGGCAGATTCGAGCGCTAACATAGTGGCGACCATACTAGGGAAGAAAATGGTTTGTTTGTTGATGTCATTTGTTTTATAAGCTACAAACGGAGCCTAAAGTTATGCCAGGTAGCCTTCGAAACGCTTTTGCTTTGCATTAGCAGAAGTAGATAAATGCTGCTTCAGTCAATCTTCGGTCTAGCTTGTAAACGTGACATCTAACTTGTTAATTGCCCCAGTACATGTATCAAGTTCAGATCTGATTGTTGATGGTGGACAACGATCAGACACTGGCAAGGCTGAAATCATTCACCTGGCGAATCTAATCATTTTCGAGATCAAATCCAAAGACTCCAGTGGAGGATGATCCCGACCAGCAAAAACATGAAAGGACAACATGGACAGATCAGGTATTCAAGTTGGAATTTCATCCAAGACATTTTGTTCTTTGTCATAAATTATTTCTTCTCTTTTCCCAAGAATGTCAAGAAGGCTTTGCAAAGTATACTGTATTTGAGAAGAGATCCTCGGCCTGCAGTTGATTCTTTCCCTTTGAAGATTGTGAATACCAAAGATTTGCATGCCTTTGAGCTTGATCAGGATCCTTTTTCCGAATTTTGTGATGACCATCTTCAAATTGATGAACCTCAAGAGACCAAGACTGATTCTATATCTGTTGTACATACCCCTACACCTTGTAAAATTCCAGATCAGTATAAACCTCTTGTTTTACCTTATGTTCTCCATGCTTTCCCCAAAAACTATGATCTATACTTGCCAAGGTTCGATCGTGAAAGTAAGAATGTCAACGCTGAGCAACATGTGCAGAATTTTGAGTCCTTTCTTGACCTTTTTGAAGTTGATGCAGAAGATGTCAGTATAAGGCTTTTTGCTCTTTCTTTGCAAGCTAAAGTGAAGAGTTGGTTCAAAACCCTGCCTGATACGAGCATCTCAGATTTCCGGCAGTTCGTCAAAGTTTTTCTCGACAGGTGGATGATCGGGCAGAACCTTTTCTTGATTGTAGAAGAGTATAACCAGCTGAAAAGACTACCAGGGGAGACAGTACAACAGGTTTCGGCCAAATTTAATCAAGTTTATTATTCAATGCCAGTTGAGATAAGGCCTACTCCTAGATCTGCTCTCTTGCACTATCCGGGTGCCTTTGATCCGGAGATGGAGTTTCAGCTGAGAGAAATGGATATTGCAACACTTCACGAGATGCAAAATAGTGCAGTAAATGTAGAGGTGCATCTGTTGATCCGACAGGCAAGGTTGAAAGAAGAAGAGATGAAAAACATAGATCCGGCCGAATCAACATCTCTAGAGGTGAAGCTTGATATTTTGGTAAGTGCAGTAGAAGAGATGATGCAAAGGATCACCCCAAGGAATGATTATGATGTTCAAGCCCATGGCTTGTTGATTGAAGAAGAACAAATGGCCGCTCCAAAACATTTTGTTTCTTATCCTAGTTGTCATAGATCTGACAATGATCGTTTTGTAGATCACCTTGGCGAATAACGAATTGTTGATATAACCTGCATGCTTGATGATATGTTTTATACTGATGATTTGCCTCAGTTTGATCAGTATGATGATGATTATGTTCTCCAAACAGAAGCTAATCTTGCAATCAAACAAGCAGCTAGTTTGTGGGAGGAAGAAGTTCATTTTCAGCAGGTTGAATACAATGTTCAGCCATCACATATCAGCTATGACAGTGACGAGTAAAGTGCAGCAAATTTTGAAGTAAGTGAAGGATCTTTGCCTTTTTGTTTTCATTCATGTCAGTTCATCAGAGACAACTTCCATGCAATCAGAAATCAGCTATCAACAAGTTTTGATTTGGACCATCTTGAAAGCAATAAAAACCTTGTTCAAGACTTCTCATATTCAGCTTTGCAGCCCCCGAATGCCATTGATTGTCAAGTTGCAGATGAAGGCATGGTGTAGTGGTTCTAGCTAGGGTACTAGACTAGACTCTATATTTAATATCGACCGAGGTGCGTAAGCTTAGAGGCGTGGTCTAAAATATATAGACATAAAGAATCTCTGGCCAAGTGAGTAGGATGTAGGATACAATGCTTCTTTACGGAAGACCGGAATATGTAGCCTATCATTCACACACCTAGATTACCCTACTGATATGCTTGATTACAGTGCTTGTTATGAGATGCATCTATCAAATCAAACCATGAACCTAAGTACTGTGTATGACTGTAACAATGGTTTTAACCTCCTTACAGAGATATCACTCAGAAAACCCTTGTTTGGTAAACACACACACACAGCATGCAAAGATATTTACACTATCAAACCATATAAAGAGAGCATAATTGAACTGTAAAGCAAAACAGAGTTTATGATAATGTCTCTATGAATCACACAGGGATCGAATCCCTTACAAGACTCCCTTCCAGATCCTAGCGCTGACCATTCAACATAACCATAAACCATTCATAAGCGCACACAATATACATGCAATGAAAATCAAAGGCTATTGAAATCAAAACTATGTAACTGCTATGCAAACCGTGAACTGTATAACTCGAAAGCTATGTAATCGTACTGTGATGCAAACCATATGCGATATAAATCAAAAGCTATGTAAATACTGTGATGCAAACCATATGCGATATAAATCAAAAGCTATGTAAATACTGTGCAAACATGTGATAACTGGAATGTAACAAAACAAGTGAACAGTATACCAATCGAAGAACGCAGGGCCCGTCCGCGCCTAAGGGTATACTGGTTACAACTGATCAGCTATCAAATCAACGCAAGAAGGATACACACGGTCGTGACTGTAAATAGGTCTGTGTATTAACTTAAAACTCTGTTCTGAGAAATACGATTCAACAATTCAACAACTAAACTCTAAACATAACCCTGACTGTATTTACATATGCGTACGCACAGCCATGTCATTGATACAATGAATGTACATTCGGCTGTTGCCGCTTTTATCACATAAGCCTTTTCAAAATGTTTCCATGCCAAATGTTTCAAAAATCAAAAAGACTAAAATGAAAATGGAACGATGTTGTTTCTGCTTTTGTCTGTCAGAGTGCCCTGCTTTGACTTGAGTTGACCGCATACATAGGAGGCTCGATTTGGCTGGGAGAGAGGTGTTTGTCCATGCTTGGACATTCTGCTTTTCGCCCATGCCTTTCGTTCTAGCTCATTTGCTGCGCCACATGTCAAACGATAAGCTCATTACAGGATGTGGGTACTTCCTGTAACCAAGTCATCAAAAACTTCCAATTCTTGAACATAAAACCCCTAAATTAATTTCTATGCAATTTAATAACTATAAAACGATTAATAATCAATATTCAAGGATTTTGAGGGATATATGATGAAAATGTATGGATAAATGACATGTTTTTGGGAAGGAAAAAGGGTCTTGGGATGATACCAACATCTCTCCCCGACTTAAGGACTTAGCATGTCCTCATGCTATCCCGGAAGTACTCCCCTTGAATTCTGTCCCTGCATGGATCTCTGCTGCCTTGAGCAAGGTATCTACATTCTTCTGCACCTGGTGGTCTTTCTGTCCCTTGAGCTCCTGCTTTAACTTTTTATATTTTTCTTTAAGAGCCTTCTTCTGATTATACCACTTAGTGGCCCAGTTGGAAATCTCAGTTTGCTCAGTCTCCAACTCACTGATTCTTTCCTTTAGCTTTTCATTTGTTTTCTGTGTTTCTTTGCTTTGCGCCCTGAGCATTTCATTTTCCCTTTTAATAACTTTTTCCAACATGTTAGCTTCCATGAGCTCTTCCCTCAATTCTTCAATCTGTTTTTCTAATTTCTTCTGTCTTTTGGTGGGAGGTGGTGAACATTTTTCTTGTTTGTTATGGCTCTCTACCTCTATATCAACTTCTGGTGCTGGTAGTGAATGGTCACCACTCTCAGCATCCATTTGTGCAGGTGCATGAGATTCAAACTGGTCTTCTTGCAGCTGAGTTTTTGGTGTCCTCCTTGTTCTTCGTGAGTAGGTGGTAAAAATTTTGTCTTTCTCAGCCCTCTTGGCATCCTCTTTTTGCATGTTCCTGGTCCTTATGCTGCCCACAGGTAGAGGTGCTCTGCTGGCTTTGGACACTGGAAGTTCCTCATCAATGTCCTTCATAAACCCTGAATCTTCTTGCACTTCCTCTTTTTCCTCCTCATCTCTGATTTGATTGATAGCTAAGAATTCTTTCCATGGCTTCCCTCGCTTCTGCAACTCATGTTCAATGAGGATTTTAATTAGGCCAAAATGGTACAGGCTTTTATCTTCATTCCCTTTTTGCTTCTGGATAGTTTTGGCCATCTTTGTTAAACTTTGCAGCAGAAAATATGGCACACTGATCACACATTGTTTCTTTAAATGGAGGAGTAGCTTGATGTGGTACATTTATTTGTGGAGGAGCAGGTAAGGTCTGTTGAGAGGGTTGGGGCTGATAAACAACTTGCTGAGGGTGCTGCTGATATGGCTGTGAGTGTGATGGATATGGCTGTTGGTACTGCTGATAAGGCTGTGAATAAGGTGGGTATGATTGCGGATATGGATGGTAGGATTGGGAATACTGTTGAGACGGTCTCCATTGATTTTGTTGTTGGTTTCCATGCTGCCATGGCATAGGTATATTCCATGAGTTTTGTGCATACATCTGATCATTCATAGGAAATTGCATATTTTGATTAGGAAACATACCTTGGGGTGCTTGCCTTGGCTGCCATGGTCGCTTTGCACCCATGTAGTACACGTTCTCCATCTCTGTGCTGGCTGCCATGTTACAGTTCTGCAAAATTTTAACTTTAGGACAGTTAAACATGTCATGATGCTCAGTACAGAAAGCACATACTTGGATATTCTCTAGAGGGCAGTCTTTTAATGCATGTTTCTTGTGACACTTGGGGCAGAAAATAGCCATGATATTGTCTTCTTCCTCCTGTTTCTTTTTGGCTTTTAAGGTATCAATTTGGTTTCCTAGAGTGCTCAACAAATCTGTTTTGAACTCTTCTAAAAGATTACCAATTTCAGCCCGGGTAACACTAGCAGAGGCAGTTTTTGTGACCCTAGATGACAAGGTTCTCTTTCCCATTTTGGCTTTACTTCTTGAATATTTTTCACATAGTTCAGCTATTTCTTCAAAGGGTAAGGTAGAGATGTCACCTTTGCCCATTAAGTTGAGATCATCCATGTATTCTTCCCGGATACCTTTCAAGAATATTGTGCGGACTAGATCAGGAGGCATTGTTCGGTGTTTAGATTTTTTCAAGTTATAGACAAACCGTTCTAGATATTCTTCTAAGGTTTCATCCTCCTGCTGACTCATTCTAAAGATGTCATCTTTAGAGTCCTTGGATCTGCAATAAGGCTGATATTTCCTCAGAAATATCCTCCTCATGCCATCCCAATCTACTATGGCATGCTCACCTAGCCCCATAAACCATTTCAAGGCTGCTGCCTTTAATGTGGCTGGAAACAATCTGAGTCTATGAGCATCATCCGTATAGCCATAAGTTCGACATACAATGTCAAACTCGAATAAGAACGAGTCCGGATCCTCTGAGGCCATACCATAGAAATTGGGTAGCACGGATGGGGGTATATTTTTCATTTTAATCTCCTCATCCTCCTGTGGTTCTTGTATAGGGAATTTAAAAGTTGATTCCTCCTCCTCTTGATGGGGAACTGATCCAGATCCCTCCTCAGCCATTCTAATTGGTCTCTTGGTGTCTCTTGGTGGAAAAGAGAGAAAGGAAGATTGCTTGGTTATGGTACTACTTTTCCCTTGTGTAGAAGATTTAGGAAAGTGTTGCTGCTGTGATTGATATGCAAATAGAGTTTCCCTCTCAGCAAGAGTAATGTGTTGTCCTGAATAAAAATTTTCTGCCAATGTTTGAATATCCTCCTCACATGGTGTTGTATTCCCTGGAGAGTCTACTCCTGATGATGATGGGTTAGTTTTGAGATGGTGGGGGGTTCTCACAAATCTCCCTTGATTGTCCCTAAGTCTAGGCATAAATGAACATGATTTCTAACTGTGTTTTTGTTTGCTTTTGTGTATTGAAATTTTTTTCTTTTTGTGTTTGAATCCTTTACGTACGCCTCCCCGGCAACGGCGCCAAAATGTAGTGGTTCTAGCTAGGGTACTAGACTAGACTCTATATTTAATATCGACCGAGGTGCGTAAGCTTAGAGGCGTGGTCTAAAATATATAGACATAAAGAATCTCTGGCCAAGTGAGTAGGATGTAGGATACAATGCTTCTTTACGGAAGACCGGAATATGTAGCCTATCATTCATACGCCTATATTACCCTACTGATATGCTTGATTACAGTGCTTGTTATGAGATGCATCTATCAAATCAAACCATGAACCTAAGTACTGTGTATGACTGTAACAATGGTTTTAACCTCCTTACAGAGATATCACTCAGAAAACCCTTGTTTGGTAAACACACACACACAGCATGCAAAGATATTTACACTATCAAACCATATAAAGAGAGCATAATTGAACTGTAAAGCAAAACAGAGTTTATGATAATGTCTCTATGAATCACATAGGGATCGAATCCCTTACAAGACTCCCTTCCAGATCCTAGCGCTGACCATTCAACATAACCATAAACCATTCATAAGCGCACACAATCTACATGCAATGAAAATCAAAGGCTATTGAAATCAAAACTATGTAACTGCTATGCAAACCGTGAACTGTATAACTCGAAAGCTATGTAATCGTACTGTGATGCAAACCATATGCGATATAAATCAAAAGCTATGTAAATACTGTGATGCAAACCATATGCGATATAAATCAAAAGCTATGTAAATACTGTGCGAACATGTGATAACTGGAATGTAACAAAACAAGTGAACAGTATACCAATCGAAGAACGCAGGGCCCGTCCGCGCCTAAGGGTATACTGGTTACAACTGATCAGCTATCAAATCAACGCAAGAAGGATACACACGGTCGTGACTGTAAATAGGTCTGTGTATTAACTTAAAACTCTGTTCTGAGAAATACGATTCAACAATTCAACCACTAAACTCTAAACATAACCCTGACTGTATTTACATATGCGTACGCACAGCCATGTCATCGATACAATGAATGTACATTCGGTTGTTGCCGCTTTTATCACATAAGCCTTTTCAAAATGTTTCCATGCCAAATGTTTCAAAAATCAAAAAGACTAAAATGAAAATGGAACGATGCTGTTTCTGCTTTTGTCTGTCAGAGTGCCCTGCTTTGACTTGAGTTGACCGCATACATAGGAGGCTCGATTTGGTTGGGAGAGAGGTGTTTGTCCATGCTTGGACATTCTGCTTTTCGCCCATGCCTTTCGTTCTAGCTCATTTGCTGCACCACATGTCAAACGATAAGCTCATTACAGGATGTGGGTACTTCCTGTAACCAAGTCATCAAAAACTTCCAATTCTTGAACATAAAACCCCTAAATTAATTTCTATGCAATTTAATAACTATAAAACGATTAATAATCAATATTCAAGGATTTTGAGGGATATATGATGAAAATGTATGGATAAATGACATGTTTTTGGGAAGGAAAAAGGGTCTTGGGATGATACCAACACATGGAAGCTGACACATGTGATCAAATGATACGAGAAGGTTCCCTACCTTTCTGTTTTGAATCATTTCAGCTTTTGAAGGGAAATTTGAATAGTACATCTTCAGTGAAGAATGAGCAGCATGTAGGCAATCATGTAATCACATTGGAACCAATAGAAAATGGGTTGCAGCAGTCTTTTCAAGTTTTTCATGATCCAATAGCTGAGGTTTTGGATGAGGTTTGCAGTCAAAGTCTCTCTCCATTGACTATATGTGAGCTTGAAACGTGTATTGATAACAAACTTGATCCGACAGCCGGTTTCTTTGTCATTTTCAGCAGAGGTCTCGTCACAAGGCTCAGATGAAAGTTTGCATTCATGGTATGAGGAAAAGAGAAGTAACCCATTGGATGAGCTAAGTTCCAGTGTGCTTGAATTTCAAGATCCTTATGCAGTGTTTTTGGAGGCGGATAGAGAATTCATATCATTCAACGGATCTGTTTCTAAGTTATCATGGGAGTTGCCTTTCAGTAGTTCTCTCTTGTTGTTCATAAGTGAGCACTTGCGGAAAATTCGAACAGCAGATGCAATACTTACTTGGTTGCACTGGTTGTTTCATTTCACTTGATCAGGTGATGAATGAAACTGTTAGAGTAGGTTGTGATGAATAAGCTCCCCTTTGAGCATCATTTCCAGTTTGTCGGTTGTGTTTAAGTATCGAGTTAGTTTTTAGTTGAGTGAGAGTCAATTTGTGTTGTCAAGTCATCAGTTTTCAGTCATGCATTTCAGCTTGAGTTTTTGACTCCATTGCCCAATGGATGAAGGCACTGGCCTACTCTCCCAAAGATCTGCCATTCTTGGCACCTCCAAGGAGCTACCATCCCCATTGGAGCCAATGTTAGTGTCAGCCTTTGTAGCCTTCCTCCAGTGATCAAATATGCTCTTACAAAGTTATTTTAAGGTGTCAAGGTCAATTTTGTCATTTCAAAGTCTTCAAGCAAAATTTGGTCACTAGGCATTAGGTCAAGGGTTTGCTTTCACTCTTTTCAAAGTTGCTCAAATGTCAGTCTATGTCACTATTCAGCTGATTCTATCATCATTCATATGGTTGTTATCATCATATCAGGTTCCATTGGGTCATGTTACACCTTGTTCATGCTTCAGTTGTGCCTTGGTAAGGTCCATTTCCATCTCCTAGGGTTTTGGAGGTAATTTCTCTTGGATGGTCAAATCATCGGCAAAATTTGTATCCTGATGTTCATACACCTTCCCCTATCATTAATGTACCTTATTAAACACTTCCCATCACTGAGATTCCCCAAATTCCTCATTTTTCCACAAACCCTAGTTTCTTGCCACAACTTGGCAATTTTCTAGGCTAGGCCTGTGTTTTTCCCTTTTGGACCCCTTCCCCTCACTCGATCTCTGAGATTCCACTTTCCCCTACTTCCTAACATCCCTCCCTACTTCCAAAAATTTCCCCAAGAATTTAGAAGCCCCTTATCCCCTTCATTTCGCTTCATTTCGACAAAATCCCTTGTTTCACACATCGGGATAGGTTTCACTCCAATGATGTTTCAGAGGATTAAAAGATGAATTTTCGAAAACTGAGAGAGGTTTTTGTTCACAACATGCCAAGGATGCAAAACCTCCTTCACTTTTTACACAGGTATAATGGTTTTGGAGAAATGTCAAAAATACAATCTCCTCGGGAGAATTGATGAACCTCTGAAGTGACCTTGCGAAAATCAATTTTTCTCCTAGCGTGGTTGGCCAAATAACTTTCTTGATGAGTCAAAGGATAACTATAAAAAATTATATTTCCAATGAGCTATCATGAGCTCAATTTGGAGTTGAGGAAGGCATTCAAAAGTTGACTGCAACAGCACTCTGCCTTGAGGCAGCCTCATTTGGCACATTTTGACCAGTCTTGGGAGATTTGATTTTTGACAAGGAAAATGAAATCCAAATTGAAACATTCAAATTGGTTTGAAAATTAGACTGAAATACCTTTCCAACGAGCTATCATGCGCCCGATTTGGACACCGGGAAGGCCTCCAAAGGCCTCCTACACAATGGCGCTACGCATATAAGGAGCGCTACGCATTGGGCCAGAACACAAAATTTTTTTGCCACTGCTCTTCAAAATTCAAATTCTCTCAGTCTCCTTTGCATCTTGTAAGTTTAAATCATCTTGCTATTATCTTTGGTCAGTTTTTGGAGTTGTTTTAAGATCGGTTGTAAGAGTATGAATGTTGAAAAACACAAACCCTACTCTCTTGCAGTCCACTATTCACACGGCCCTATTTCCCACAGTTCCTCCCACATTTGGCATTTGAAACAAAAGCACCAAATCCTCATTCTTCATCTCATTTAAGCCAACACAGGTTTTGCAACATCATGGAGGCGGACAACAACACATCATACAACCAAGACAGAGATTGCACCACTAAACTGCATACACCAGGAGGACACTGAAGCGCCGTGAAACACCTGATCCATTCCGGATTTTGGCCGAGGCTTTGCTGGCTGGGCATGATACATGATGGAGGGTCTTCACTCCAAATTTGAGCAAATTTGGAGAAATTTTTGTCATTTTGAAATTTTTTGGTCCCAAAACAGATTTTTCAGCTATACGAGTAGCGCGTCGACGCGCTCGCTTATGATTGGGACACTTGCTGGAGGAAAACTTTATATTTTTGGGTTTGTCATGGTAATTTATGCATGCTCAGTTATTGCCGAAGCATTTCATCAAGTTCTGGATGATCAAAAGGCCTAAAAACACCATGAAAACCACCTTGCTGCCACCTTTTGCACTTGGGTTGGAAAGTAGACATCCAGGGCTTTCCAACGAGCTATCATGAGCTCAATTTGGATTCCGGGAAGTGCCCCAAAAACAGGCTGAAAGGTGCGCTACGCATAGAGATCAGGGCGCTACGCATAGAGGTTTTTGGTCAAATTTTCATCCTCCAGCTCAGGAATTCGGCCAGTTTTCACCAGTTTCACTTCTTGATGTGATTTTTGACCCAGCTTGATGTAATTTGATGTGTATGAGGTAACTTGGCACTTATTTACCTTATTATAGATGATTCATTCACAAAATAGCAAAAATCTAATGTAATGAATCAGTTTCCTAGCATATAGGGGTTAGTTGTTTGACTACCTAGATTTTAGTTCCTTGTTTAGAATTGGTTCAAACTGCTCCTATAAGGAGGAGCTCGACCCCTAGAGGTTAGGGAATGGGTTAGCTTGGTCTATATCATGTAAATTTTCAGTCAGTAGCAAGGGTTGGACTCTTGGGAAGATTTTAGCACACTATTGTACATATTTTTCATATTTTGGCTAAGGAAAGATCAGAGGTTTTGCAACACCTGTTGGGATTCTTGTGGCTTTCAGTTCTTGATGGTGTTATCTCTCAGTTATTGTAAGTTTATTCATGTTAATGTATTCCATTCCCTTCTTATTCTTCTGAAACTAAATGAATGAGTAAATGAGTTTGAATCCATTGTTTACAGTGCTCTTCCTTTAAATTTGTTTAGTTTTACATGTTTTCGCCAGTTTGGAGAGGATCCATGTTCTCCCTTGCCCTCTTCAGCTCCTTTTCGTCCTGATCCATCCATACACCTAATCAAAGGCATCAAGACTACTACCTACCTCACCCCAACTCGAATTCTGCAAAGATCTGGCCTTATCCCCAGACCCAAAATTGGTTTTCCCATTTCTCCAACAAAAAACTCAAAAATCTAAATCAAACTTTCCTATCTCTTTACTAGCCTAAAATCAGTATTAATTTTGAGTCATCTCAGCCCCTTTGAAGACCTTTTGCCGAGATAGACCCGGAGAGAGCCCTCTCCTGTCCTCGTAGGGCTAGCTACGAGGCTGAGCTTGGTTTGATGTTGCCTTGAGTTTTGCCTTCCTCAGCCTAAGGCAGATTCGAGCGCTAACAGAAGGTATAACATTTTTTTGTTTGTTGTACATTCCAATAGATGATAAATTAAATTGAATTAGTTGTTGAGCTAGAGCAATCGAGATTTAAACCACTGTCAAGAAATCCATATTGATTTTAGAATTCAATCCAATCTCTACATCATTTGATATCAGAGCAGGTTGTTGAGGCTCATTGATGTGAGATTGCTGATCTACATATGAATTTGACCTAAGAACATTCATCTGTGGCTTTGAAGAGGCATGAGTTGTGTTTAAAGAGATTTCAGATCCATTTATGTTGTAAAGGGTCACCTGGTGTCGATTATGCTGGTTGCAGAGAGTTTTGTTTGGTACGGTGAATGGTGAGAGGGAGGATTGTGTGCTACAAGAAAGACTGGATTAATGGAATAAATGTCGGCATTACAATATTTTCCCCTACCACTTATATTTTCTTCGCTTCAACCTTGCCTGTGATAGCCTTTAGAGAGAAGCTCTGGAGAGAAACAGATGGAAGACTGAATGTTATTTATACTCTTGCATCAACTGTGATATGTGGAATCATTCATTAAATTTTTGGAAGACAACCCTTGTTAATTTTAGGGGGTGGAAAAACCTACTGTATTGATGTACAAGTATATGTATGAGTTCACTAAGAAGAGAACAAAGATTGACCATAAGCTCTTCTTAGCATGGACAAGTTGGGTACATGTGTGGACAGGGATTATGTTAGTACTTATGGGGATTCACAATGCATATGATCTGATAAACAGATTCACAAAAGTAGCGGGAGAGCTATTTTGGAATGCTCATTACCATGTTATTCATGAAGGAAGAAATTAAGGGATTCGTGGAAGAATTACGCATACCGGATGAGGAAAAACTCTAACAGTGTGTCTAATGATTTTATGTTAATTACAGGTGGTCGCAGTTGTATATTGAAAGAGTACGCAGTGGAAGCATGGTAGTTCAGAACCTGAGAGATTTGTTGATATGACAGTGGATTATGGTTTATAAGCATGACACAAGAGAAGTTTGCAGAGAACAAGCCAGCCAAGCAGCAAATTGATTAAAGAGGTATGAATTTTTTTTAATGATTAGCAGCAATTGAATGAATGAAAAGTTTGGCACAAGAATACAACAGTAAGACTGTAGGAAGAAATTTTGGAAGTTCTTGGAGTGTAGCAGGACCTTATTCCAATGAAGGCTTGGAATAGATAGGAAGAGAATAATCTTTAAAAGAAGTGAGTATAGTAACCAGAGAGGAGAGCAGGAGTGATCTGTACAAGTACTGAGAAAGAGAGGACTTGGAAACCAAGCAGAGGAGAAGCCTGGTGAGAGATCAACTTAGTAGGAAGTTGATTGGTTGTAGGTACAGAAGATCATGCAGAGGAGGAACTTTACAGCAAGGAAGCTATGAGTTTCCAGCTAAGGTTGGAAAGAGAAAAGAAGCTGGAGGAGAAGGTAAGCTCAAAAGAAGGTTCTAGAAAGAATCTTTGAAGTTTTTAGCAGTCCAAGTCCAAAGGAGATGGCTTGGTGAGGTAATTATAACAGGTTGGAATAGACTTGCTATTGTTAGTAAACAAGGAAAATTTAACACAGAAGAAAAGAGGACTATGGAAAGTCATGTGGAAGGCTCAAAACAAGCATACAAGATGAAGAAGAAGGGTGCTAAAGAAATCTGCAGGAAACATATGAGTCAAGAGGAGCTTGATAAGGAAATTACTGAGTTAAAAGAACAACTCAATGTATTAAGGATGCTACTAGAGGAAAACCAAAGACAAGGCTAGGTCTTGAGGAAAAAGATAGTGAAGTGGCCTAAGTTACAAAGAAGGCTACAGTAGAGGAAAGCAAAGTGGTTGGTGGAAAAACTCAGAGAAGCTGAGTTGGAAATGGAAGTTTCCATTTGTGAAGCAGAACACGGTGAAGTTCTGGGTGAATGTGAAGAATGGAGATTAGTTAAATATCTCATGAACTATTGGGATAGTTCAAGGCAGCGCGAGGAAATGTGGACAAAGGTAGCAGAAAAGGCTATAAATCCTTATATTTTTTAATCTAATAATTTTGATGTGTTTGCAAGCTTTGTAGAGGATGGGAAATATTTTGAAGCTTTCATAAATATTGATGAAATCCTGGAAGAAAAGAAGGATGAAGAGTACCTCTCAAAAGATAAAAATGCTGAAGCAAAGTATGATGGAGGATGCCTCTTGAATGAGGAAAACATTGACCTATTGCAACATAAAGAACTCATTGATGAATTGATATTTGGAGTTGTTACAAAATAGGGACAATTCCTTGTGGAAGAAGGAGATGAATTTCAACTTGAAGAGCTGATATGTGAAACATCAGTTGAGGCAATTGAGCCTTACATTTTTAAAAATGACAATTAGTGTATAAATAAAGGGATTATAAGTGCCAAAGAAGGACAGTTCTCAAACATTGTTACACAACATGGAGTTGATGAAGTATTGCTTTTTGAAATCATAAGGAGAGAACAAAAACTTATTTCTATGGAGATAAATGAAACAGAATTATCTATGGAAGACAATCAGATTGAAAAAAAAATCACTGAAAAATAGTGACCATATAAAGGATGAAGCTCGAAATGAAGAGCACTGTGATAAAATTCTTGCTAAATGTGAAGATGAGATTGAATTGTTGGAGAATTTGCTAGGAGAACGTGGCAATAGAAAATAAATCGTTACAATAGTACCTGACGGTAGAAGAGAGTCTCTAATAGTCATGGAGACAGAATAATGTTTTAATTTACAAACCAATAGTTTGTTTGCAGGTATAATGAATAGCATTAATGAGTATGATGTTGTGATCAAAGATATTGAACAGAGGTTGTTTGGAGATGAGATAAAAGTTCAGAAGCAACAAGAGGGTAAGGATGTAAAGGTGGTAGTAAGGATCCAACAACTCCAAAGTCAAGGTAACCAACAACAGGTTAAAGGTAAACTTGAAGAAGATAACAATTCTGAATTTTTCATAAAAGAGGAGGTTCAGTTACAAATGTATAGTATTTGTCAACTAGAGGATGAAATGGATAAATAAATTGACAAGCTATGGAAATTAATGGTGAAGCATTTCAAAGGAAAGCACGACAAGCAAAAGCTAACAGACAATTTGTTAGACTTATTGATTGAGAAGAATGTTGTAGGAAAAGAAAAAGGAAAGTTGCAGTATAAAGTGTGGAAACTTGGAGGAATTAAAAAGACAGCAGCAACAACAAAGACGGAAGTATTAAGGATAATGGTAGCAGTAAGGTACAACAGAGCCTATGAAAGGCTACAGACAAAAGTTTGGAAACCTGGAGGTTTTCATCAGCATCTGAAATTACATGATCAGGAGATCATGAATGTTTTCTACTTTGGGAGTTTGATGCAGGAGCATTTTTCTCTCAGGCCAAAACCAGCATATAACTCAAGCCTGGGTCTTGACATTTGTCCAAATGGGACTTGTCATTATAAATATTTATTTTCCTATGTTTTAAGAGGTAGTTTTGAAAGAAATGAGTAAAGATCAGATGTAATCGAATTTGCGCCATAGTGGTAGAATTAGAATGGGATTCTAGGAGTCTTGTTGAGTCATTTCAGGATTTGTAGAAATCATAGGAGATCTTGAAGATGTTTTGGATATAGGATAAGATTTTAGGACTAATGTTTGGATCTGAACTAAATTGAGGTTCATGAGTTTATTTGTATATGAATTATAAGTCTCGAAGGCATATAGAGAGGAGAGGAGAGGTAAGCGTGTGAGAGCGTGATGATATAGATAGGAGGCCAATTTAACGTAGAAAATCAGGCCAAGTATTGTATATATAGATTAATTAATGAAAGGAAGTTTTTTTTTTCATTGTCTCTGTGGATATTTAACTTTTGAATTCCGGTTTGTATGCCTATCTCGAATCACAATAGGTTGTTTGAGGATTTGTTGTTTTATTATTTTTACGCTTTGAAGGGGATTCAACGAATGCATTGATGGTTTAAGCACAAGGTTCACTGGTGAATGCGATGAAAGGGGAATCAAGCCTGGAGAGAAGATGGATCGATTATTGGAAAAAGCACCTTACAAGAAACCTGCGTGTAATTTCTCACAATTTTCCCATCCGAGTTGAAGAGGCGTCAACTAGTGTTATCGATTATTTAAAGAAGGGTTGAAACACTATTTACAGAGGTCATAGGGTCGGATCAGTCTCAGAGGCTTAGAAGTTGTACTACGATTTGAATCTACCCTCAAAATGTGTGGAGAGACAGAGTATAGATTGCAATGCGCCACGGTCCGACTGTTGAAATCATTAAAGGGGAACAATTGAAATTGAATCACTCCACTGTGAGCAAAGTTCTAGTAAGTTAAAGGAATATTGTGCTAGTTATTAATGTGAATAGTCGATTCAACAAGGGATTCCTTGTTGGAGACTGTTCGATCAGGACTGGTGAAGAGTTTGCGATGGTGTTCTCGCAAATGGGAATTAAGGGTTGTCCTGGAAGGCCGGAGGGAAGATCTTGGATTCGTGATCCATCAAACAATGAAAATCATGGTGGAATTTTTATATAATTAGAATCGAATGTTGAGCATGCTGTTGGTTTGGTTGTTGTATTTTTTTTCTTAGGAATTCATAGCTGCTATACAAATCGGGAGTGTGGTTGCATGTAGATGGTATAAGGATGGCCAATGCATCTATAGAGGTTGGCATGCTTTTGTGGAGCAAATCGAATGTCTTGGTTTTGATGGGCTAGTGAATTTTTATGATCAGAGACTTTTGTAATATTTTATGATGAAGAAATGGACTAATAAATTAGGTTTCCCAAAGGCCTGTAGGTTGCATTGTCTAATGAAATGTTGTGTTGGGAAACAAAGAAGATGAAATGCATTAGGAAGTCTTGTAATTTAAATATTGATCGGATTCTGAAGGTATAGCATTTTTGTGTTTGTTGTACATTCCAATAGATGATAAATTAAATTGAATTGGTTGTTGACCCAAAGAAATCGAGATTTAAACCTCTCAAGACAGGCGTAGTGATTGTAGAATTCGATCCAATCTCTGCGTCACCATGCCAAGCAGGGTAAGCATGAGGAGAGATGCTACTACAATCAAATTTGACCTCCTATGTCACCTTAAGGAAGTGGAATCGACAAAACATCACATACATGTTAGGATATTCCGACACATAGGATATAGTTAAGTTCAACTTGGTCTAGTATAGAGTTAGGTTAGAGTTAGGTAAAGTGTGTTTCTTTACCGTTGTACATTTTGTAACTTACAATCCGACGGTCACGATATGTAGTGATCCGACGGTTCACTCTCACCTCGGTATTACCGACACTTGATCCGTGGCTTGACACCCGATTGGTCCATGAGTTCTATTTAAAGCGCATGGAGGGTCATTGTTCGGGTAATCCGTGCATGAGAGAAGCTTATGTAAATTTTCATTATTTGATTAATAAATTGCCTGTAATACCCACGTTGGGACAGGCCGTGGACTGTTTCCCTCCTTGCACTTTGAGGGTTTTAACCACGTCAAAAATATTGGTGTATTGATCTATGATCTGGTTGTGAGCGGTGTCCTTTTGGTATTCTTTCTGAGGAACTTACCCTGTAAATTCCTACATGGTATCAAAGCTATTTGAGGGCCGCGTCCGTTGGTGATCCAAATCTGAAGCCGGTAGAACTGCATGCGGCTGTCGTTTCCTAGATCTGTTGTTTCTGACTGCTTTCGGGCCGAGAGGACTGCTCTGTTGCGTTCGGAGCATCTGTTCCAGTGAGGAACCCCTTTCGTTTCACGCGAAAAGGTTTCCGGTAGCCCTAGCTGCGTCATTTTTCAGATCGGGAAGTATACAGTGTTTTTTGCAGTTTACTGTTATTTTCTCTCTGTTTATTTTGGTCTCAGTTTATTTAGCTTTTTTTTACCGGATCTATACCTTTCATTTCTGCGTATGCTCTTTGCCCCGCGACTCTGTGCGATCTGGGCAAATCAGAAACAGAAAGGAAGGATTTTTCTCATGCGTATGCTCTTTTCCCTGCACCTTAGTGTGATCTCGGAAAATCAGAAACATTGAGAAAAATATTTAGTTTTTCGGCTAAAGCTAACTTTGAGATTTTTTTTTTTTTTTAATTTCTAGTTTTTTGGCTAAAGCTAACTTCGAGCCGCAAGGTTCGTTTTTCTTTGCATATTCGTTTTGGGTTTTGTGTTTTGTGTTTTGTAGGGAAAAAGAGCTTTCTCAAGGCAAGCACGCAAACCAAGGCCCCCCCACCCCCCCTCTCTCTCTCTCTCTCTCTCTCTCTCTCGCAAATCTTCAATGCACATTCACGCACTTTGCCGGCAACGCCAACAAATTTTTTTTCAAAAATCCATAACTTCTTCATCCGGAAGCCTTTTTCAGAGCCGTTTTTTTTTAAAACCGCCTATTTTTTCGAGATCTATCCATTGGAACACTTACTTTCAGCATCTTCAGCTTCAATTTTTTTTAAAAATGGAAAGTCCATGCCAAGTCATTCTTGACAGCACTAACTACTTCCAATGGGTAGCCTACATGGAAGATTTACTTAGAAGTAAAGGTCTCTTCAGAATAGCCACAGACCAAGAGAAGAAACCAAAAGATGAAGAAAAGGTTACAAAATGGGAAAATAGACAAGATCAAGCACGTGGTTTGATAGGGATGTCTATTTCTCCTGATCTTAGATTCCACATTGCAGACCTTGAGACTCCTCATGAAGCATTAGAAAAACTCGCTAAAGTTTTTGGGATTAAAAATGAAATTAGAGCCCATCAACTTGAAAATGAGTTGCTTACTTTGGATCCTAATAATTTTTCTTGCATTGAAGATTTCTTGTCCAAATTCAAGACCCTTAGATATCTCTTGGAAGGTGTTAAAGTTAAGAAAGAAGATGGTAACCTTATTTATTCCATCCTTACTAAGTTGGGACCAGCCTACTCTGTATTTGTTTCCACTTTCCATTCTACAATGGAAGCTTTCATTTGTCAAGGAAAAGACTACAAGGCCCCTTCCTTTGACTCCTTTTGTGATTCCTTAATAAGAGAACAAGAAAAACTCTTACACCTTGGTCTTCTTAATCTTGGAAACTCTGCCGCGAAAGCGTTAGCCGCCCAGCAGCAACCAAATTCAAAGAATCCTAAGAAGTCATATCCTCAAAAGAATGGTCCTAAACCATCTCAGCCTCAAAATGAAAGATCATTTCAGCAAAATGATAAGACCAATAAAAAAACAAAGGAAGAACACTGATAGACATTGTAACTTTTGTAATCGAGATGGCCACTTAGAATCTAAATGCTTTAAGAAGATGGAAGCCTTGGAAGCCGCAATGAAGAAACATAACATCCATGTGGAGCCTACTTCAACTTCAACTTCCGGAATGGCACTTTCTGCATGTCCTTGTCAATCATCTCAGTCTGGTTATGCATTAAATGTATCTTCTTCTTCTTCTCATTCTCATGAGTGGCTCATTGATTCTGGAGCCTCTTATCACATGGCCAAAAACCAAGCCATGTTTTCTTCTTTAAATGATTGTAACACCAAATATATATATATTGGTGATGATAGATCTCTTAATGTTGTAGGGACTGGAACTGTTCATCTAGACATTGGTCAGTTTAATGATGTATTATGTGTTCCAACCTTATCCTGCAACCTTCTATCTGTCTATCAGATAACTCATTCAGGTGAAGGTAAAATTGTTGAATTTTCACCTCATGATGTTGTAATCAAGGATCTAAAAGATCCTAAACAGATTCTAGCTACTGGTCTTGCTGATGATTCCAAAAGGTTGTATAAGTTTCACAACTTTGGGTCATCAAATCTTCCCTCAGTATTTGTTGCTCATAATGATGAAGTGAGCAAACTTTGGCATGAGCGATTTGGTCACTTAAACTATCGCTCCCTTCAGCATCTATGTAACGAAAATATGGTGACAGGTCTTCCTATGGTATCCTGCAGAGATGGTGTTTGTTCCGGATGTGTACTCGGAAAACATCATCGGGACAGTTTTGACAAACGTGCCTCTTGGCACGTCTCAGCCCCTTTACAGCTTGTGCACAGTGATTTATGTGGTCCTCTTCCTGTTGCTTCATTCTCTGGCTGCAAGTACTTCTTAACTTTCATTGATGATTTCTCCAGACGCACTTGGGTATACTTCTTAAAACTCAAGAGCGAAGTATTTAACACTTTTTTGGCCTTCAAAGCCTTTGTTGAAAAACAATCTGGACATCAAATTCTTAAGCTAAGAACTGATAATGGTGGAGAATATGTTAAAAACACATTCATCAACTTTTGCACCGAAAATGGAATTCAAATGCAACATACTGTTCCATACACTCCACAACAAAATGGTGTAGCTGAAAGGAAAAATCGCACCTTAAAGGAAATGGCTAATTGTATGCTGCAATCTAAAGGACTCAGTCTTAGTTTTTGGGCCGAAGCAATTAATTGTGCAAATTATATAATCAATCGCACTCCTACTAAGGTTCTAGAGAATATCACTCCAGAAGAAGCTTGGAGTTCCATTAAACCAGATGTAAGTCACTTTCGTGTGTTTGGAAGTGAAGCATGGGCCCATATTCCAGATGAAAAGCATAAAGCTTTAGAACCTAAGAGTGAGAAATGTACTTTTGTTGGATATTCTGAAGATGTAAAAGGTTATAGACTTATTCCATTTAAGTCCAAAAATGTTATCATTAGAAGAGATGTAAAGTTTGATGAAAATAAATCGGCCTGCGAGCCTAGTCCGGCGGATGTGCCACCTCTTCCTATCTCTTCTACTTTTGAAAACATTTCTTCTTCAGATGATGAAAGCGAGGATGATAATCCTCCCCCACCTTCTCAGGATCCTCAACTTCCACGATGGGTCCGTGCTACTCGGGATGCAGCAGGTGATCTTTGCCGGTGATCCTACAGATCAGCGACGTACACGTTCTCAGTTTGAAAGAGCCTCTTCTTTACTGACTCAAGCTCCAGTAAATCATGATCCTGACACTTTTGCAGAAGCTTCAGGCCATCCACATTGGGAAGCAGCTATGAATGAAGAATATCATTCATTGATGACAAATGATACATGGGATCTTGTTCCTCTACCAAAGGGACGCAAACTTGTTAGATGTAAATGGGTTTACAGAACCAAGTATGGACCAGATAGGAAAGTTGATAAACATAAAGCTCGTCTCGTTGCTAAGGGCTTTTCACAGGTTGAAGGCATTGACTACACTGAAACCTTCTCCCCTATTGCCAAAATGAACTCTATTCGCCTTGTTCTTTCCCTTGCTGCCTCTTTAAAATGGGAAGTCCATCAGATGGATGTTAAATCTGCCTTCTTGCATGGGGACTTGCAGGAAGAAATCTATATGGAACAACCCATTGGCTTCATACAAACAGACTCCAGCCTTGTTTGTCGACTTAAGAAATCCCTTTATGGCCTCAAGCAAGCTCCTCGGGCTTGGTATGCCAAAATGGATAGCTTTCTTTTAGAATCTGGCTTTTCTAGGTGTCATTCTGACAATACTGTCTACACCAAGAAAGTGGGCAACTCTCTTATCATCCTTGTTCTTTATGTTGATGATCTTATTCTTACTGGTAGTGATCCCAACCTTATAAACCATGTGAAGTCCAGCCTTAAAAAGAAATTTGAAATGACAGACTTAGGACACTTACACTATTTTCTCGGTCTTCAAGTCTTGCAATCCCAGGAGGGTATTTTCCTTTCCCAGTCCAAGTATGCTTGTGATATTCTTCGTCATTTTCACATGGAAGACTGTAAGCCAGCCCCTTCTCCCTTTCAGTTTGGAGTCAAACTTTCAGTCTCTTGTACTTCTCCTGAAGTTGATGCTACCTTATACCGTCAACTTGTCGGAAAACTCTTGTATTTAACCCATACTCGTCCTGATCTTTCCTTTGCTGTTGGCCTTGTTGCTCGTTTTATGCAAAACCCCCGTGAAAGTCATTGGAAAGCCGCTAAAAGAATACTTCGTTATGTTCGAGGTACAGTACAGTTTGGGATTCATTACAATGCCAAAGTAGCTCCTCTGTTAGTTGGTTTCACTGATTCTGATTGGGCTGGTGACCCTGATGATCGGAAGTCTACTGCCGGTTATGTCTTTACTCTTGGTTCAGGACCTATTACATGGGCTTGTAAGAAACAGGCTGCCATTTCTCTTTCGTCAGCAGAAGCAGAGTATCGTGGTGCCGTCGAAGCTAGTAAGGAAGCCTTGTGGCTTCGTCAGATCCTATCAGAGTTTGGCTTTGAGCAGCAGCATCCAACCACACTTTGGTGTGATAATCAAAGTGCCATTCAGCTATGCAAAGATCCAGTCCAGCATCAGCGCAGCAAACACATTGAACTACACATGCACTTCATCAGAAAGCTCATTCATGACCATGTTCTTGAAGTGCAATATTGTCCAACAGATGATCAGGTTGCAGACATCTTCACAAAGGCTCTCACAGAGGCGAAGTTCACTAAACTTCGATATATGCTTGGAGTTCAGGAAGTTGTCACTAAGGGGGGATAGGCTCTAGTGCCTCCTTCCTTCTCCTATTGTGTCATTTTTGTAAATCCTTCAATCCTATCCCAAGTTGTTCTTAAGGGGGGATGTTAGGATATTCCGACACATAGGATATAGTTAAGTTCAACTTGGTCTAGTATAGAGTTAGGTTAGAGTTAGGTAAAGTGTGTTTCTTTACCGTTGTACATTTTGTAACTTACAATCCGACGGTCACGATATGTAGTGATCCGATGGTTCACTCTCACCTCGGTATTACCGACACTTGATCAGTGGCTTGACACCCGATTGGTCCATGAGTTCTATTTAAAGCGCATGGAGGGTCATTGTTCGGGTAATCCGTGCATGAGAGAAGCTTATGTAAATTTTCATTCTTTGATTAATAAATTGCCTGTAGTACCCACGTTGGGACAGGCCGTGGACTGTTTCCCTCCTTGCACTTTGAGGGTTTTAACCACGTCAAAAATACTGGTGTATTGATCTGTGATCTGGTTGTGAGCGGTGTCCTTTTGGTATTCTTTCTGAGGAACTTACCCTGTAAATTCCTACAATACAGTCATCCAACATTATCAACATACCCCTCAAGAGACAAGTCAATCACTCAAACAACTTGTCCCTGGGTCCCATTACTATTCTGTAGCTCTTAGACCTCAATCGCTCTCATGCTATGGCAAGGGAGTGACCAACAACCTAGAGTCACTCTCACAAGTCTGCCTGCCAGCTACTGTGGTCCAGAATTGCCAGTTCTGTGCCAGCAACCCTGGGATTTGAGCCAATTTTCTAGCCTAGAATCTTGACCTCCACCCATAAATTGTTGCAACTTTCAGAAATCATTAAAAATATGATAACCATGTTGATCAATCAAAAATCACCCTGAGGACTAGGCCTAAGCATCCCCAACCGTGACTAACATTCTATCAAACACTTGGCATCAATGCAATCTACAGGTCTAGGATACAAGATAAAGAATAAATGACTGAAACAACTTATGAAACATCATCAGAAGGATCATCTCCTTCTCCATTGAACTACTATATCACCAATTAGGTCTTGCATCCATCCATTTAACAGTTACAAGTAAACACATGAAATAACCATGACATAAACTAGTCACACAACCATGCTTATAACCAGCATTAAACCATGTACATATCATAGATATGACAAACATTAAATCCACATCTAAATCAGTGTAAAAGTAAGATAACTTAGCTTTTATTAATCATAGGCAATTCTGATTAAGTTCCGGACTTCCATGTACGACCCGACCATAGACATGGTTGAACCAAATCTCTCTTTCAACAAGTCACCCTCGTGCCATATTCTAAGCATGAATGTGAGATCTCATATAAAAACTAAGGGAATCCATAGGTTAAACCACCTCCACCCTCACCAAACCGTGATCACACCAAAACCGGTGCTCTAATCAAAACCGAACAAAACTTGAAACGCCATCTTGAATCCATCACTATCCTTGAGGAATTTTCTGTCTCCTTGTCTCTCAAACTTTACCACAACCCAAACTCAAATCATTGGGCCTTAAACCAAGACTGCTCCCTCAGGCTTTACCATGTATCTCGCCAAAACAGGTCAAGGGATTCCTAGGCCTTTGGGAATGAACCTTGAGACCACCTCTGCCCTAGATTTTGAAATCCATCCGGAAAACCAAAGCTCAAAAATTGAAATAAACATCCCAACATAACATCGCATCCAGAAAAAAGGCTAGGCTAAGATAAAATGCACTGTCATAAACCGAAAATACCATGCAACTAAAAACAAGAGAACCATAGACCAACATGCAAATCCATGCATGTCCAAACCAGCTAGAAAATCACACATGAAAAAGTTTACATGCAAGTGTTCCTGCTGAAGCTGCTTGATCCTGCTTTCCTTGATCCTTGCTTGCTTTTCCTCTCCTTGCTTGTTTTTCCTTCCTTTGCTCCAAAAGCTAGAGGGCACCAAGAAAACTCTATGTGACCAAGAGTGAGAGAGAGAGTGAATAATGAGAGAGAGCTCTAAACTTGAACTGGAAAAAGGTTACCAACTGATCCTCAAAAGCCTTTTTATGAGTGAGGCCTCTATTTTCTTCATTTTCCATTATTTTCCTTCAATTTCCTCCTCACAGGCAACCTGTGACCTGTTACCTTACCTTTCTCCTAATTTCCTTAATTTTCGTAAATAAATGTGCCAAAATGCCTTTTTTCCTTTTAATGCCTTTGCCTTAGCCTTTGCCAATTTTCCTTAGCCAAAACACACATTCAGTGATGCCCAATAGGATATATTTTGCCAACATTCAGCTTTGAATAAGTGCCCCTTAACCGTGGTCTTATTTTTCCTTTATTAACTTTTATTACATGAGCTTTTCCACGAGGGTTGTTACATTTTCAACCATAGCATCAAAGATAAAATATCACAACTTAGAAAAACCTTAAGATTTTGACAATTTTTCAACCATGGAATTAAAACCAAAGTTTATGACTACAAAAAACTTAAAGTTATCAACATATTTCAATCATGGCATTATGAAAAAATATTATAAATAAAAAAAAACTTTAAAAGTAAACACCTGAAAGAGTCATTATATCAAGAGTAATTTATTTTTTAATGTTAAAGGTATAGCGATTTTAAAATATTAGCCTAAGACAATTTGACACATTACAACAAAAAATTAAAAATCAACCATCAAATTCACATGCAGTGCAAACGGACTTGACCCATTGTAATGAAAACTTAAAGACCAACTATGCAATTGGCACATTGTGGGGGCCAATTCGATACGTTATAACGAAAACTTTAAAATCAACTATCAAATTGACACATAATAGGATTAGGTTGCTAGTCGATGATCAACATGGACCATGTAGAAAAAAAAAATAAAAATGAAAAAAACAAAACAAAAATTAAAACATTGAAAAAAATAAAAACTAGAACAAAACTAAAAAAACACAAAAAGTTAAAAGAAATAATAAGAAGTAAATAACAATATATATTAAAACATTAAAAAACATGACCCAAAAAAAAAATTAAACATAAAAATTGTTTAAAAAAAAAATAGCTTATAAAAGATAAAAAATTAAAAAGACACAAAAAATTTATATATATATATCTATATATATATATATATATATAATTTAATAAAAAAATAAAACAAATTAATAGTACTTAATTGGATAATAATAAAATAAAACATTAAACCAAATTTAAAAATATTAAAAAAAAGAATACAAAAAAAAAAACATTAAATAAAGAATATAAAAAATAAAATAAAAAACATAAAAATATTAAATTGAAAAAAAAAACGTCTGGGGGCAAATCAACTGGTGATCGAAGTAATGTGAAATTTGTGAAAACTGAGAGATCCAATGTTCAAATCCTCTTGTTTGCGACCCAGTTTATGGAGAGGAGGACAGGTTGTAGACCCCCAAAGGTTTACTAGTAGTTATGTGTCAGGCAAGTTGTTGGGTTCCTCTAGGATACAAAAAAATTAAAAAACATTAGAAAAACACATTAAAAACAATTAAGAAAAAAAAACATTAAAAAAAAATATCGAGGCACGAGGGGCCCTGGGTGGGGAATCGCCCTTGCCCCGCCTAGGTCAGCGGCCCCATGGGCCCTACTCGCCCCACCCAGACTAGCGGCTCCACTGACGGTGGGCGGGGCAAGGGTGATTTTCGGAATCACCATTGTTTTGTTATATATACATTATTTTAATTATTTTTATGTGTTATTTTTTCAAATTTTTTTAAATGTTTTTTTTTCCAAAAAAATGTTTTAATGTATTTTTAATGCTTTTATTATTATTATTATTATTTTAAAATTTAATTGTATTTTTTATTTATTATGTTCTTAATTTTTATTTTTAAGGATTTCTTTTTGTGTGTGTGTGTTTTTTTGTTTTTTTAATTGTATGTTTTATTTTTTTTAAACATTATTTTTTTTTACTTAGAATTTTATGTGAAACATTAAAAAAAAAAGAACTTCAAATGTCATCATCTTTGCATAGAAAATCCATAAAAATTTCATAAATTTGCTATTTTTCGTTCATTGTTTTTATAAAAATAATTTATTTAACATGTCATTTTTAGCGAAAATGTCATGAAATGCGTTCTTTTTTAATTATATCTATATGCAAAATGTGTATTTTTTGTTGAGTGCTTAAAATTATTATTTTTTAGTAATAATTATTTTATGTGCATTGAAGCATTAATTAACGATATATATATATATATATATATATATATATATATATATATATATATAATATATATATATAATCTTGACCTCAAAATATTAATGTTATTATTTTTTAAACTTTGTAAAGAAAAGTTAAAAAAATTATTATAACAAAACATTGCAAAGAAAAACAAAAAATACATGTTTGGAAAACCCTTAAAAAACAAACATCTTAGGACGAAAAACAAGAATAAGAATAAGACAACTTAAAAAATGGTTAAATAATCAACATTTCAAAAATACATGTGCATACCTAGGACATAAGAAAATTTAAAGTGTCAAAAATATGTCTTAAAAAAATGTTGATGTTTTTCAAAATCCGCATGAAAATCACCAAAATTTGAAAAAATTATTCACACTTAATATATTAGAAAATTTGAAGTGTCAAAAATAAGCCATTTAGAAAAAGGGGTTGATGTTGAATCAACACTTTTCAAAATCAACATGAAAATCACTAACATTTTAAAAAAATGTTCATACTTGATACATGAAAAATTTAAAGTGTCAAAAATATGTTAAAAAAATTGTTTGTTCTGAATCAACACTTTTCAAAATCGGATGATTTTTTGCTACTTCAAAAAAACAGGTATTTGGTACGGTTCCTGTTTGATAGTTTACGTTGCTTTTGGTGGTTTTTCGAAAACATTTTTGCTAAAAGTAGTTAAGTGGCACATGGTAGTTGTGTAGTTTCAATTAAGGAGTTGTAATTGTATTCTAATCTAGGGTAATTGCATTGGTGATTTGTGGATGTCAAGGATACATATTGTTTTATAATATTGTACAAAAGAAAATATATTGAAAAATCTTGCTGGTTTTCCCGGTTTTTGTTTCTAAGATAAAATATTTGTGTTAATATGTGTGTTTTCAATTGCGTCTTTTCTATTTAAATTAAGAATCTGTTTGTAACAATTAACTGTACAAGGTTAAAACCTACATTTGGTATAAGAGAAATTTTGGCTTAAAGGGAACGCCTTTGCAGTTAAGGGGTTTGGTTCAAGTTTGTGGTAGACCCTATTACGATAAGAGATTTGTGGAATTGATTCCTATAGTGAAAAGGAAATGGTGAACAATTTAAAGATAAAGACCAAGAAATTTAATTGTAGAGTTTTGAGTTGTGGAAGCTCAAAATGGAAGATTTGTTAGTGGACAAAGATCAGTAAATCGTTATGGATCTAGGTATTGCACCAATCGTGATGCCAATAAAATATTGGACCAAGATGAATTGAAAGGAAAAGAGAACAATATAATTGTGTCTCTTAGAGTCAGTATCACTAAATGCTTCAGGGGAAACTACAAAAAAGGCTTTGTGGGGAAAGTTAGGGTATTTGTATCAATCTGTCTCCAATGAATGAGTGTTCCTGCAAAAGAAGTTGTATAACTTGAGGATGAAGGATCAAGACTCAATGATAGAGCATATGAAAACCTTCGGTATTGTGGTAATTTAACTGTTATTTATTGATATTAATATTTTAAATGAAGATAATTGCATCAATTTTTTATGTTCTCTACCAGATTTTTGGGATAGTCTAGTTGTTTCCATAAGTAATAATGCAACCACTTTAAATTTGGATGAAATGATGTCATTCTTATTATCAGAAGAGATGAGATGGAAAAACATGGAAGGCTAAAATGAAGAAGTTTTGTCTTTAATTAGATGCTCCCATAATAGAAATAAAAATAAGTCTTCTAGTGGGAGATTTAAATCTCCAGGAAAGTTCGTAAAGGTATGTTGGAGATGTGGAAAAGAAGGGCATTGCAAGAAAGATTGGAGATATAAAATTCCTCAAAAACATGGAAGGGATTTGAAAATGCTCCTTCGACAGAATTGAAAACCTCCTTAGATGAAGGAGGGGATGTGTACTTGGCTTATTCAAGTACACACATAGATCATGAGGCATGGTTGGTCGACTCGGTGCATCCTTTCATATGACTCCTCATAGGGAGTGGTTTTGCGGTTATGAAGAATTCAATGATTGTGATGTTTTCTTAGGAGATAACTTGACAACCAAAATCATAGGATGAGGAAAATTCAAGTGAAAGCTCATGGGTGGAAGGATTAGAGCACTCCTTGTTCTTCTGCACATCCCACGATTGGCCAGAAATTTGATTTATGTAAGCAAGATGAGTGATGTAGGTGTAAAAGTAGTGTTTGAAAATGTTACATGTAGGATGGTTTGAGTAGAAATGGTATTGTTGAGAGGGGTTTGGATTAGAATTTTGTATTATTTTTTAAGAAGCACTATTATTGATGGGTGTAATATTGTCATTGTTCTTTAGAGTGGAGTTGAAAAAAGAAAAACTCCTATAGCTTCTAGAGAAAAGATTACGTTGTGGCATTAAAGGTGGAGAGAGAGAAGGCCCTTAAAGTACTACACAATAATAGTATGGTAGGTGCTATGACTATTTTTCCTTGAGATTTTGATTTATGTGAATATTATTTATATGGGAAATGTAATTGGATCTACAAGGTTAGAGGGGATATTGTAGTTGGTGCACAGTAATGTGTTTGGATTTATATCGGTTTCATCACTGGTTAAATCTATGTACTATGTCTCATTTATATATGACCTCTTGAGGAATACATGGTTTTATTTCCTTAGGAAAAAACATATGTATTTAAAAATTTCAAATATTTTAAGTCTCTTCTAGAAAATTAGACAGAAAAAAATTAACGTGTTGAGGATAAATAATTGTGGGAATTATCTCGGAATGAATTCGAATAATTTTGTAGGAAGTGTGGTATAGTAAGGTATAATACTACTCCATACATGCCTTAGCAGAATAGAGTTTCAAAAAGGAAGAACCAAACATTGATGAAGAAAGAAAGAAGCATGCTCAATGGTGCCAAGTAAGGACAAGAATTCTAGGTAGAGATAGTGGAGACTACATGTTATCTAGTAAATAGATCACCCTCATTATCATTTGATGACAAGAATCCACATGAGATATGGACTCATAAGAAAACATCTATTTAAAATCTTAGGGTATTTTGGTTTTACGCTTATGTACATGTTCCAAAGGAGAATAAGAGTAATTTGGATAAGAAATCTAAAAAGTGTATATTTATTGGACGTATGGTCAAGATGTTGCATTTAGAGATGTAAAATATGTTGTCAAACATGAAGTCTTACCAAGGGAGAAAGAAAAAAAACCGTTAGAGTTTGTATTGAAGGATGATGAATCAGACTCTATAAAAGAACATGAATAAGAGCAAGGACTAGAAACTCCAGTATTGAGGAGTTTGGTTCAAGAAATAAGATAGCTAAAAAGGTATACTCCACTTAATTCAAATTTTTTTCTTTCTTTATTATTGGTGATGATCCTATAACTGTTAGGGAGGTAGTGGGTTCAAAGGACGGAAGACTCTAGAAATAGGCCATGGTTGAAGAAATGGTAGCCTTGGACAAGAATTGGGCTATGAATCTGTGGAGTTGTCAGTTGAAAGAGATCTCATTGGTAGCAAATGGGGGTTTAAGAAGAAGTTGAATGCAAAAAACAGAGTGGATAAATACATAACTTGGTTAGTAGCAAAGGGTTATTCCTAGGTAGAAAGAATTAATTTTGGTGATATTTTTCTTCTTGTTGCCAAGTTAAATTCTATTAGATTTTTCTAATTTGTTGTTGATACTTTTCATCCTAAAGTAGAAAAAATGGATGTGAAAACAACATTACTACATGGGGATGTAGAAGAAGAAATTGACATGAAACAGATAGAAGGATTTGTTTTGAAGAAAATAAAGAGATAACATGCAAGATGAAAGTCCTTGTATGGGTTAAATAAATCACCAAGGATGTGGTATCAAAAAATTGATACTTATATACTCGGACTTGGCTTCATAAGTAGTAAAGTAAATCATTGTGTATATTTAAAAATAGTTGGTGATCATTTTATTTATTTAGTATTGTATGTGGGTGATATGTCACTAAGTGGAAATGACAGGGAAATCATCCAGGAAGTGAAAACTCAATTATCCTTTAAATTTGACATGAAGGATCTCAGTGCTACAAATTTTATTTTGGGTATGGAAATTAAAAGAGATTCAACAAACATGAAACTATGGTTAAGTGAGAAGAAGTATGTAGAGACAATATTGTAGAGTTTTAATATGAAGGAATGTAAACTGGTAATTGTACCTATTCATGTAGGTGTAATGTTATCAAATCAGTTTCACAATACGTAGGAAGAGAAAGAGGACATATCCCATGTTCCATATGCTAGTGCAGTTGGAAGATTGATTTATGCAATACTATGTACTAGACCATACATTTCACATGTAGTGGGAGTATTGAGCAGGTATATGTCAAAACCAAGGAAAGGGCATTGGGCAATAATAAAGAGGACTTTTAGGTATTTGTGTGGTACGATTGGCTATGGATTGTGCTACCAAGGAGGGTTGGGATTGGATAACATGTTGTACATACATGGCTTTGTTAATGCATACTAGGGAGGAGAACTAAATCATAGAAGATCTACAAGTGGGTATGTATTGTAGAAATTCCTTGTACATTGAAACTATAGATTGTAATATGCTAAAATAATTGAATTGAATCTACTCTATTCATCAATGGAAAAAATAATTGATCAATGAAATTGTGAAGCATATAAGAGAAAGAATTCAATCGCACATAACATAATGATTTTCTAGCGAAAGCCACAACTAAAAACCCCTGTTACCTGTATATTGCATTAATCCGAAAATATGAGAAGATTACAATGCTTTTCTCAAGCCCAAGAAACCTCTGCACTATATCAATCTCTCTCACAGCTTCCTAGATTGATTTTGGCCAACACTTAGCCAAATTCCTAGCCTTCCACGCTCCTACTTCCTTGCACTTTTCCCTTGGCAATTAGCCCATATTTAATTGGGAAATCCCACAATTATGAATTTCGCAATCCTCATAGGCCTTCCTCTAATTTCATCCACCATCTGTACAATTCATATGGTTATACAAATGATAGTGCATTATCCCTAAACTCCAATCTCAACTGAGTCTTTCTCTGGTCTGACATGCATGAGTTAATTATGAGTGAGTATTTAGTTCACTGATCACTGCAAGTTACACCCCACTAATGTAGGTTACACCCCACTACCCCAGGTGACCCCCTCTATAGTAAGTTACACCCTAATACAGTAAGTCACACCCCACTACAACAAGTCACACCCCACTATAGTAAGTTACAACCCACTGTTGTTGGTTACACCCTACTCTTTCTGATCTCCCACTAATTCCTCCATCAGTTGGAACTAGTTTAACTTACTTTAACTCAGTTGAACTGAATTAAAGAATTACAACTCAAAATAAACTCAATTAGTACTCCTAATTGTAGGAGACACTCTACATGACTTTAGTTAGACCCTCAACTTGAATTAACTGAGCTAACAAGGTCAAATTAACTTAGTTAACTATTACAAGTTGTCATGAGATATGGAATTACAATTTAATTCCTAATTTAATTCAAGGACAAATTAAATTATGATTTTATTATTACATTTTCAACATTCCCTCTCAACAAGAAAGTGATTATCTGCTACCCCAATCTTGCCTCTGTGAAACTCGAATTTGTATCTTGACAATGCTTTTGTCAAAATATCTGCATCCTTCTCCTCTATAGGAAGGTACTCTAGCAACATGATTCTCCTTTGCACACAATCTCGTAGATGGTGATATTGGATGGCGATATGATTGGACCGATCATGAAAAAATGGATTCTCAGAGTGTTTGATACAACTATGATAGTCACAGTAAATTACAGTAGGATCCATCTGCGGACCAAATAACCCAACAAGGATCTTCCTCATCCAGATAGCCTCACAAGCTGCTTGACTGGAAGCCATGTAATTTACATCTGTTGAACTTAGTGCAACTGATCTCTGCTTCCTATTGTACCAAGAAACTGCTACTGACCCAATACTAAAGTTTCCCCTTGATGTGCTCTTCCTGTCGTATAGACTTCCTCCCCAATATCCATTGTGAAGCCTTCAAGGTTCAGTCTCTCTGTCCAATTGTACCAAAGACCAAATTGAGTGGTTCCTCTGAGGTATCTCAACATATGCTTACTTACCTTTCAATAAAGTTTGGTTGGCTTAACCATGGCTTGACTAAGCTGGTTAACTGCAAAACACATGTTCAGTTGTGTGCTCACCAAATACATAAGTGAACCCACAAGATGTCTATAAATAGTAGCCTCCACTACTTCACCTGAAGTAGCATCTTCCTTCCTCCAATTACCCACTAGAGGAGTCTCCATGGGTTTGTTTCTCTCCATGTGGAACTTCTTCAGTATCTTGTTGGCATACTTGCCCTGAAAGACAAACAGTTCCCCATCTCCTTACCATACTTTCATACCAAGAAAGTAATGCATAAGCCCCAGGTTCGTCATCTCGAATTCTCTTGCAAGATCCTCTTTGCAATATTTTATCAGCTTCCCATCACCTATTAGAATCAAATCATTGACATATAATACTATAATCAACAATTTACCTTCAACCACAATATGGTAAAGGTTCACATCTGCTTCACTTTTGGTGAAGCCCAACCTGGTGAAATAGTTGTCAATCATGGTGTACCAAGCATGAGGTGCTTTTTTTAGTCCATACAGTACTCGCTTGAGTCTACACACATGCGACTCTCTCTTGAAGGTACCAAATCCTTCTAGAGGTGCAATATACACCTATTCCTCAATCATACCATTCAGGAATGTTGTATTCACATCCATTTGATGTATCTTCCATCCCATCTGTGCTTACAACACTAGAATAGATCGGATTGAATATTAACTTGCTACTAGAGTAAAGGTCTCATCATAATTAATTCCCTCGGCCTGAGAGAATCCTCTGGCCACAATTTTGGCCTTGTCTTTCTCCACACTCCCATCTGTTGATTTCTTTACCTAGTAAAGACATCTAGAACTCACCACTGAATTATTTGCTAGTCTTGGGACCACTTCCCAAACACTTTTTCTGATAATGGATTCATACTCGTCAACCATGACATTAACCCATACTGGTTTCTCCACTGCTTCCTTGAATGAGGATGTATCAACCTCTACATTCTCGCTCATCAGATCCATGTAGCCATTGTATCGATCTGGTGACCTCCTCTACCTACATTGTGATGTGGGTGATCCTACATTCTCTCTATCATCATGCATCAATCTGTCACCCTCTCTAGTGTGCTTCCTTCCGTATTTGGAAGTCTCTGCATGAGTGGGTACTTCCACTCTCTGCTCATCTACATGTGGTTGCTCCACATCATCCCGAGGTTCCTCATTTGGAGCTAAAATCTCATCATTTGCATGTAACTGAAGCTCCCTCTCAAGGGTATATCTCATGGCCTTCTCTTCATCGAACTTCACATCTCTACGAACCATTGTCATCCTGTTTGATGGAAGGTACACCTAATAGTTGTGAGGTGTATCAGTGTACCCCACAAATATGCCCAACTCAGTTGTTGGATCTATCTTTTTCTGTGCATCCTTGGTAACATAACAATAGACTGATGAACCAAATATCTTGTGCCACATCTAATTTCTTACCTGAAAAATCTTCTTCTAGTGTACTCATCCTGAGAATTTGATGAAGACTTATGTTCTACAAATACATAGTTGTGTTTCATGTTTCATCCCACAAGTCCAATGGTAGGCCCTGGTCATGTAACATCGCCCGTGAAGCTTGCAAAATACTTATGTTCTTCCTTTCAGACACCCCATTTTGTTGTTGGTTATGAGTTGCTATTAACTCCCGTCGAATGCCTCTTGATGCACAAAAGATCTTGAATTCATTCAACACATATTCTCCACCATTATCGCTTCTTAGGGCTTTAACTTTTCTTCCAGCATCTTTCTCAACAAGTTCTTTAAATTCACAAAATTTAGCAAATGTCTGATTTTCCTTCTGCATGAAGAAAATCCAACACTTAGGAGAAAAAAATGTCAACAAATATTACATAATACCTATGTTTCTTGGTTGAGGGTGTCAATAACGGTCCACACCCATCTAAGTGAACTCTATCAAGGATTGCTTGCGCTCAAATGTCTTGAGCACGAAAGGAATATTTGTTGTACTTCCCTAATGTACACCCTTTTCATGTGTTTTTGTGCTCTAATGTACCCTTAGGAAGTCCCATAGAAATTTGTTGCATGATCTTTAAAGATCTTTGGTGCAACTGACCCAATATTCTATGTCACAACTCACCAATGTCTTGGCTCTGCACCTTCTCTGCTTTTGTGGTCAAAGTAGTGTAATCTTATATATCTAATTTGTAAAGGTTCTTTACCCGAACCCCAATCCGCTTCACTTGTCCTGAGGATATGTGACAAAGGAAAGTATTTCCCTTACTAAATATCACATCGTAGCTATAGTCCTCCAGCATGGAAACTAAATCTAAATTCTTCTTCAAACCTTGAATATACATGACATCTTTTAATGTGAGATGAGTACTACACTCCATCTTAAAGGTAACAATGTCATTTTCGGTCGCGCTATACCTCCCATCATATCCCATCTCGATGTGCATATGGAGGTCCTCCTCCTCCAAGTCACTGAATAACTCTTTATTGTTGATCATATGGAATGCGGCTCCACTATCTAGATACCACACTCTACCCATCACCAATGTCAACATGCAAGTGATGAGGGTGAAATCCATCTCAAATTGTGAAGCAAGAGATTCACCTGCTACTCCTCCTGAGGGATACTTACCGACCTTCTTGTGTGGACACTTTGTGGCATAGTGTCCCAACTCGTGATAGTGGAAACATTTAATCTTTGGCAAGTCCTTCTTCTTGTTGACCTTACTGGAATCTAATTTGGAATGGGATGACTTCCCTTTCCTTTCTTCTCCTTTCTAGCTAAGGCACAATTTGCCTCATCATCATGCTTGGATGAGGATCCATCTATGGTGCTCCATTGAATCTCTTCTTGTACCAAGTCAGACCACAACCACTCCCACTCTGGTAGCTTCTCCCTCCAATTAACGGAGTCATGGTAGTTGTTCCAGCTCTTGGGAAGGCCTAGAAGTGCTAGACTCACCATATCTTCTTCAGTAACTATAACACCTACACTTCCAAGACCATACTGACATTGAGTGAACTTAGTCAAGTACTTCGGTATTGAGTCGCCATTATCCATCTTGATTTTTCTGAGCTTGTCCTTCAATGCCAGCTTCCTGTTGTCACTATTTTTTTGAAACAAGTTTTTCAAGGCCTTCCACATTGAAAATGGAGTTTCCTTACCGTGGAGGTTTGAGACAATATGATCTAGAACTCCTTCTAGGATAATCCTTCTCACCTTTTCCACACACTTTGTCCACCCTGCCAAATCCTGAGCATCAAATGGCTTAGGAATATCTTTGTCTATGAGTTTCTTAAGTATGTTATCTACCAACATTGCCTCCATCCTGTCCTTCCAAGCAATATAGTTTGAACTACCCTCAAGGGCATATTTGAGTCTCAATCTAAAGAACGACATCCTGCTAGCTCTGAAGTATCATACTGCAAATTCGATTTCTCCAACAAAAGACAAACTCATATTCTCCTCTTGTATAGTTATTTCAAATCCGATACCATGTAGAAATTCCTTGTATATTCAAAATTTAGATTTAAATATGCTAAAAAAAATTGACTTGAATCTACTCTACTCATTAGCAGAAATAATAAACGATTGATGAAATCATGAAACATATAAGAGAAAGAATTCAATCACACATAAAACAATGATTTTGTGGGGAAAAACACAACTAAGAACCCCTGTTATCTGTATATTGCATTAATAAGAAAATATGAGAAGATTACAATGCTTTTCTCAAGCTTGAGCAACCTCTGCAATATCTCTATCTATCTCACAGCTTCCTAGGCTGACTCTGGCCAACACTTAGCCAATTTCCTAGCCTTCCAAGCTCCTAATTCCTTGCATTGTTCCCTTGGGAATTAACCCATATTTAATGGGAAAATCTCACAATTATGAATTGCGCAATCCTCACAGGACTTCCTCTGATTGCATGCACTACTTGCACAATTCAGATGATTATACAACTGACAATACATTTTCCCTGAACTCCAATCTCAATTGGGTCTTTCTTTGATATGACATGCATGAGTTAATTATGAGTGAATATTTAGTTTACTGATCATTGGAGGTTATACCACACTACTGCGGGTTATACTCCACTACCACAGGTTACACCCCACTACAGTAAGTCACACCCCACTATAGTAAGTCACACCCCACTGTTGTTGGTTACACCCCACTGCTGTTGGTTACACCCCACTCTTTTTGATCTCCCACTAATTCCTCCATCATTTGGAACTAGTTTAACTGACTTTAACTCAATTGGAATGAATTAAATAATTACAACTCAAAATAAACTCAACTAGTGCTTCTAATTGTAGGAGATACTCTACATGGCTCTAGTTAGACCCTCAACTCGAATTAACTGAGATAACTAATTCAAATTAACTTAGTTAACTATTACAAGTTGTCATGAGATGTGGAATTACAATTTAATTACTAATTTAATTTAAGGACAAATTAAATTAGGATTTTCTTGTTTCATTTCAACATGTATCTAACCTATTTGGAGGAGGATTTCGTTGGATGAGCAGAAGAAAATCTATAATGACACTCTCAACTACATAAGATGAATATAACAACTTCTCATGCAAGCAAGGAAACAATATGGTTATAGAGATTATGTTCAAGTATTGGGTTGGTACAATACATTGTAAGGATATATTATGAAAGTCAGAGTGAAATATTCCTGGAAAAGGATCCAGCTCGTCATTCGAAGACAAAGAATATTGATGTTGAATATCACTTTGTGAGAAATATGATTGAAGACAAGAAGGCGTCGCTGGAAAATATGGACACTTTGAAAAAATTTGCAGACTTGTTAACAAAATATATGAGCACAGAGAAGGTCTCTTGGCGTAGAGAAACAATGGGCATTATTTCCCTATCTTGTGGAAAATGTACTCATGTGATCCCATGTGTGAAAATAAAACATAAAATGGGAGAATGTTGGGTATGTGAACTATATTTTTTGCATGATTCTCTCCATGTGTTGTAAAAATAAGTGATGTGTAGTAGGGGGGCAACATGCTTAGAAAAAAAATTGGACTATTTTTTGTAGCTTTTGGCATGCGGTTTTTGCTAAAAATGTTTTGTGGAGCATGATGGCTTTTCCCATGGTTTTGTAGTTTCAATTAAGGAACTACAATTGTATTATAATCCAAATTAAATGGATTGGTAGTTCATGTATGATGCGAGATATATATTGTATTGCAATATTTTAAATAAGAAAATATATTGAAAAATATTGTTGGTTTTAGCATGGATATTCCACATTCAATAAGTTGTTGTTGATGAAGACTTCTAGAGAATTGTGTTTTGTGTTCATGGATTTGCCCAATGTTTCGGGTGAACCCTTCAACCATCATCAGTTAAGCCTCAAGTCCCTGAAGAAGGGTGAATGGTTCTCCTGAAACGTTGAGAAAATCCATGAACACAACACACAATTATCCAAAAGTCTCCATCGACAACAATATTTTTGGTTTTCTCAATTTTGGGTGTACGAGTTAAATTCCTATTGTTAATATTTGTGTTTTCCATTACATCTTTTCTATCTTAATTAATAATATGTTTTCTAAAATTAATTGTATAGGGTTAGAACCTATAGATCTAACTTTTTAGCTTTCTTATGTTTCAATTTTTTCTTATGCCATATGTGATTTTCTGAGTTTTTTTTCATGATTTATCCTATGCTGTTCATGTTTAGCCCATTCTTCTTGTTATCTCTTATGATATACTGCCATTCTTTATTCCTCTTAAATTTTCTTCCTTTTTTCTTCCTAAATGGATAGCGTATGTATTTATTTTTTCCCAACATGTGTGCTTGCAATCTTGGACAAGAGCTCTTCATATGATTGAGGACCTTGGTAAACTTTCTTGTGCTCGAATTTCTGGTGACTATAAGGGTACCTGAAATTAGTATCCTTGTAGTTTTAATCCATCACCTTATGGAGCTCATGTATTTTAAAATTTGTAATGTTGAGATTAAGCTCCATGACTTGCTTGGATTTTATCCTGCAGTATGGGAGTTTCAACAATATGTATATTCCTATGTTGAAAGGGAGTGACAAGAAATATCATTTGTTAACAACTGCAAAAACCATTGCAACACCTACCTTAGCCATATGGTAAGTTATTTCTCATCTAGATAACATGTCCACCATAAATCCAGGCAATAGATGAGGGTCCATACTTGCTTAGTAAATGCAAAAGAAGGTATGATCTTTCTCAAGATATCTATTGTTTATGGGATCAATTGCATCCATGGATTCTTAGAGAGTCTTGGGGTTGGCTGGTTTAATAATATTTGATATATAAATGTTGTGGAATGGTCACATATCTCCATAAATTGGGGCATGAACTTAGATTCACTCCATAACATGTCACAATATACATGTATTGAGTGTTCATTGGGGCTCCAACACCATTCCAAGAGACGAAATGTGTTTTGTACACAACAACATCGACTAAGTAGGTTGACATATAAAATCCCTCTTATTTTCTTGGTGGAATTTATTAGAATATCCTAATAGAAATGGAGATATTCTTAGATTTAATATTCGCCAATTCGAGCTTAATGTGGACCCTGTGTCACTCCTCTTACAATTGACTAACCATGATTGTAGAAATCATGAAGGTTGGTCAAAGATAAGCACTAGGGTAGACTCCTTTCTCCTCCTTTTCGAATTCCCTTGAGGTAGTATATCAAGCTTGTATGGTATTAGTTGGTTAAGAGACCTTTGTTGAATATTTATCCAATAAATTCAAATAGAGCATGACCTCTAGCTCTCTAAGCTTTTGCAGCTGAGTGATGTCTTGAGATTTGTACGAACCAAGAGCCACACCATTATTGCTTAAGATGGTGGGTGATTCCAAGTCACCATTGTAGTGGCTATGTGGTGAATGTGAAAATCCATTGGTTTTCAAATACATCACCATATACTTCCTCCTTTAGAGTATCTTCATCAACAATGTCTCCATCTAACATGACTACTTTCATGTGATCTTCTTTTTTTGGGTACTATTAGAACTTGAAAATCTACAAATGCCTGACCAGTAAGGTGAGTTTAGGATCCCTATAGTTGGGGAGGTATCAGAGAAGAATATTGAATTGGAGCTTATGAGGTACTCCATCACCAAACTTTGGGATCCCTTGGCCTTGGGAGGCTTCATCATTCAACTTGAATGTTTGGACATGATATTCTTGCACAAAATGTCAAGCCAAGGTTACTAAGAAAGTAATGCATATTAAGAAACGTATTACATTAGATATGGGGAAGGAACTTACCAATTAGCCCAAGATTTGGAGGCAACTTACTAAATAGTGTGCACATAGGAATTTGGGGAGATGAGTTGTTCATCTCGTGCTCCATGTCCCTTGAGTACTTCGACATTAAAACCTTGTGAACAACAACTATAAGAGCCTATGTTTTGGATGGAACTATCTAATTGGATGAATAGCTAAATTAGGTAATAAGGTGATACTTATGCTTTAATTCATATCATATTACAATAAAGCATGCATTTTTAGGTTATGTTGACTATGATTTATCTGAATGAGTACTTGAGGAAAATTCCAAATTTTCAAGCGATGGAAATCTTAACAAAAAAATGGCATGTGATAAAGGTGGTGAACTTATAAGAACCATCGAGTGTATGAAGCTTCTTCATTTGATTGTATGAATCATGGACTCTTCAATCTGAATTTCTTCATTTGACTATAGCTTTAACAACAAAGTTCTGTCTCCAGGCTAGCCAACTTCCTGTCCATGTGTGTATGTAACCATTCAATCTTTTTCTCCATGAGATTAAACCTTGCCTCCTTCTCTTGCTCGACAAGGTCTAACCTTCTAATTATGATCTCATCCATACCCATTAGGACCTTGAATAATTTCTCCATTGACTACTTCCATCGATCTGCATCACCTACGAGAACCTGACTCTCGGAGGCGACTATGAAGATAAAGTCTTAAGATCTAGTTAAATAGTCATTGGACTAAATGCAAAGGATGACAAGAAGACAAACCAATTACCCAGGGACCCTACACATTTAACGACTCTTCAACACCTTTTCCATGACGAGCCCAAAGAAAATACATTTATTTAAGCACAACGTTGATCCACAAATATTCCACTTCTTCCATTCTAATTAATTTCAAGCTAAGGGAATTTTGCAGAGAATTAAAAACTAGAGCCTAAGAGGATTTTGGCCAGATTGACAACCTTAAGCAAGATTTTGAGTCATAATTAAAACCAGTCCTCGCTCTTTTCCATCTATCCAAACTATATTTACGACAAAAAATGGTAAGAGAGAGCTAGATCAGATGTGGGTTGGATGATGTCTAAATTTCAATGTACCTCATGCTATAATAATTCCTATATCCTCTTAAATATCACTTATTCATTCAAACATTGAGAAACACAACCCAAGGAAAAATACACATTAACACCATGGTATCAAATGCATCTTCATTCCGTGAGGAATGATGATATATTAGTTAAGGAAGGGTTTGAAGAAGAAGTTGGTCAAGAGACGATGTAGAATTGTCATATGAGATGGACACTTGTCATGATGGCATGGAATCGGGTTTGCAGGAAGAGGTAATGATTATAAATGAAAGGGAACACTCCAACACCCTACATCCGAATCAAAAGTTATATTTGTAACACGTGTAGTCATAGTGCTGAATTTGACATCAGGGAGTCAAGAATGGATGATCCAAGTAATTGATGTGCTTACTGAAAGAAGAAGCCCACTGGTTCTACACATGGATGGCTTAAGAAGTTAGAGAGTTGGGGAATATTGGAACCATAGGACATATTTCAAGAATACAGAAGTTTGATAGCAAAAAACTAATGATAAAACTCCTTTTTATCTCAACATGTGTATGAGACACACATTGTAACAACGATGAGTCAAGATAACAGAGGATCACGATGGGGACGAGAAAAGCTTATTTGATCAATTCGATATTGGAAACCTGCTAACCCTACCCATGGATGGTTGGTATAGAGTTGATATATTTAGGTATCGAGGGAATCGAGCTTAGCTAAGGAAAGGTACAATATTGGAGGGGACCATTGGGCCTACCAATGGGTGGTTAGTGGGATATTAGAATGTCGAAGCATCAACATGATATTTGTTTAAAGCAATTGGGATTATCTCAACAAGAGTGGACCACAACTGTAGCATGTGGATGGTGTATCACTACAATACAAGAAAATGAACATCCCACAATTATCTACTACTAATGGCCAAAAAACCAAAAGTTAGGGAGGAATATAAAGGATTGAAAACATTATAGAGAGGATAAAAATAGAAAGAAAGGATTTTAAAATAGATTGATACTTTTGTAAACAAAAGAAAAGTGGTACCAAAGAAAATTAGGGATTGTAAAAAAATTTATGGGTTTTGTTGAGGCTTCAACAAGTAGTTATTGGTGGTTCCATTTTTAATATTGTAATACTTTAAGTTGGTTTTGAATTTATGTGGAATAAGATGTTATCAATTCAAAACATAAGAAGCTAAAAGTACACACCAATACACCCATGTGAGCATGGAGCATAGCTCCAATATCACTAACAGAGATAAGTTACACAATAAATCCTTAAATAATAGAGAACATCCTCAAAATATCCTAGTACATTCATATATCCAAATCCCATGTCCTCAATAATGATTACATGATCTCCATATATACCTAGTCACACATTGCACATGTTGGCCTTCTATTATTAGGTTGACCCTATTACATATAAATATACACGTTACATGTATATTTAACCCAAATAAAACCTCCTTTGGGATCATATCACATACATCTAACCCTATATATGCCCCCCCTTGGGGTCATAACATAACACCTTCCCTTAAAAAACGTTTTCGTCAAAATTTTTCAATTAAGAATGTTACATGTGATGAAACCAAAAAATAGAGTTTCTTTATATTCCTACATTTTTCTTGCCATTGATGATGATACATCCATCCAAATTCAATATTTTTTGGTCTTAACCTTGATGGGTGGTGGTTGCATAATTTTATTTCCTTCAATCCCATGTATTATTGTTTTAACTTCTCTAATTTGTAGTAGTTGTTGATCTTTGATAAAATCCTATTGTGTAATTATTTGATGGTGCTCTACTCCATGAATGATGATTAGTATTCCATTTTATTGCATGATAAAGTTGGAATCAATTTTCTTGTCTTATTTGACAATACTAATATCAATATTCTTGTCATCCTTGAAATATTTATTGGTAATGAAGGTGTTGATATGGTTTCACACTTGATGGTTTTCTTTCACTTTGTACACTCATTACTTCTATCTTATTTTTTGAGACACTCACCTCCTCTATTTTCTTTATCTCGTCTTTGATTACTCTAAACTTGGAAATAGTACCATCATATTTGGCATGCACATCCTCAAGATAGAGTTCAACTTCCTTAAGTATTTTCTAGTGACCTTCTTGAATCTTGTCTTCTTTCTCCTTTTGAAGCTACAATGTGATCCCATCTACCAAATTTTTTGTCCTTCTTCAATTCTAGAACGCATTCCTAATTTTACCTCATACGTTTGTAGGGCTTATTCAATCTTCTTGCAAATTTCCTCTTCAAGTATTTTGGTGGTCTCTTCATCTAAGATCCTTGTTTCTTCTTGACTTTGACAATTCTTCTTTTTCCCTTTCAATCTCCTGATATCATACAATAGTTTTCTATTATGGTTTTCTAATATACAATTTTTTTCATCTTTCTTTTTCAATTCGTCCCTTAATCATCTCTTTTCCAATTTCCATTGCTACTATTTCCCTATTTTAATTATTGAATCTCATTAATGAGTGATTCATTAATTGCTCACATCATAGACAACTCATCACCCTTCTTATTGTTCTCCTCTTTAGCTTGTTTTAATTCCTCTTGAATTGTATACAATGCCTCCATTTTTGTATCCTTCACACACACACACACACACACATATATATTACAAGAGTTTTCAAATGGTTCCTGTTAGAGTCCTATAGTGATAGGATTCATAATTTTGAATTGGCTAAGGTTAAGCCTTGTAATATTGTACATACCTTTTCTTTCTGCAAATGTTTTCCATATTAAAAAAATAAAAAATGTAAAGAGGGTGTGTCCTAAAAGAAATATCAAAGGACAAAAAGAATAAGAAAAGAAATATCAAAGGACAAAAAGAATAAGAAAAGATCAAAAAATGAAAATATATGAACCCCAAATACAAAAACAGATCATGAAAGTGTGCAAGTCTAAATGCCACTACTATTTTACTTCTTCTACAAATAATGGTTGTGTGAAGCTTATCATACATGGCACAACCCATGGTAGTCAAACTGCTTAATCTTGACTATTTCATGCTTTGAATTTTATGTTTATAGTTAGAGAATAAAATCTGACCAAACAACTTAATCTTGGAAGATCATTAGATAGGTAGAGAAAATAAAAGGAGCTCATCAGTTTTATCTGAGCCTTTGGAAGATATAAGGTTAGAAGTAGATAGTTTGTTTTATAAATAAAAAAGGAAAGAAAAGGGTTTGCTAGCTTAAATGCACCCAAATAAGTGAAGAAAAAATGTTAGGGTAAGTAATGGGTAAGTAGAAGAAAGGTTGCTGAAGTATAAAGTTCATTGGACAAAAACACATTTATGATGCTTAAACATATGTTTCAATGTGCATGAGAAATTAAGAAAGAAAAAGTTGAGGTTTACAAGTTGATTTAATTGACTTCCCCTTATTCATTTCATCCCTATACTTACTAATTTCCCCATCCACAAGTATGTTCTAGTACTAAAAATCCTTCAAGTCATAAAGGCTCAGAGCATTTCTCTGACTTTTGGTGGGACCGAACCCTCGGCTTAATGACTTATGGACATCAAGTGTTAGAATTCCCTTCATAAAAGTCATTTCCCTTCATTACCCTAATAAACTGTTTTTCCTAAGGTTAAACTCCATTTGCCTATGAAAACTAAACAACCCCATGTTAAATTCCATTTCACGCCACTCATTTCATTTCATATTAATTTTTAACATAATAATATAGCTCCCAATATACCTTTTCCCATATATAAATAAATCCTGTATATAATACCCCAACCCTTAATTTAATTATAAACTATACTTTTATACCATACCCCCGACAAAACCCTCTTAACTCACCACTTCTCGGTAAAGTTAAGATAATCCATTCATTAAACCTCGTCCGATCATTTAATCCCATGTTTAACTCATAAATAATCTGAAACCGCCACGGATTAAATCTCTGGGGCCCCTCGAAACCTCTCCCCATTTCATCCGTGCAAATTTGTCACCCGACTGCCGTCCGATCGTCAACACCCAAATCCAACGGTCCACAGCCATATCGGGTTCACCCGATGTCTGACCTTTACCTACCCGATAAAGCGGTATTGTCGGGGCCCTCATCTGCTACGTCTGAAGTGCTAACATAGATCAGGTAACCTCGCCAAAATACAACCTCCTCCATAAAAACGGTGCGATGGCCTCTGATACCGCCTCCCCACTAAAACCAAAACCACTCACTATTCATAATATAAAATTCCATGCCAATTTACCCATTACCCGTTAAAACACCGGAAACCCTCATTTTCATGCCTTTTACTCAATTACACAACAAAACCTATCAAACCCTTCTGGCACCACCCTGAGCCTCTGAGACATGATTTCACCATGGATTCCCTCCCTAGCACCTTCCAAACTCTGTCCACAGTTCTTCCCAGTTTCAGTACGACATCCGGTCACCTCCTTGCAGAGCTATGTTTTATTAACAAATTGTTGTATTTTGCATGTAATTAGCAGAAGACTAGAACTTGGATAAACAGTTTTGCTACTAGTCACAAAACTTGTTTACTTCAAGACTCGAAAGGAAATCTATTTAAAAACCTTAATTCAGAAGAAGAAAATAGTTATACACAGAACAAATAAATAAATCATTCACACAGAGAAATTGACTGTTAAAACAAAGGAACCAGACAGAGCATACAGTCAAAACACAAACAGATCAAACATACAGAAAGTTGATCAATATCCATTACCATGTGCTAATACATATAAAAAACTAAATGATTTACTATTGAAATACACAGTAAAAATTTAAAATGTACAGTAAAAGTAAAAACACAGTAAAGGATATTGATAGGTCATCAAAGTAAAAGTGTATCAGATGAAAGAGTATCAGTAAAAGTGTATCAGATTGAAAAATCAAAGTGAAGATAGATGAAAAAGCAGAGCAGTCAAGGTAAACAGTAAAAGTAAACATGGAGGCATTAAAAGTTAAATAGAGATGAAGACACTTTCACCAGAAACAATGAAGTTTATCCAAAGTAAAGGTAAAAACAGTTAAAAGAAAATTAAGGTTAAAAGATGAAATGAGAGCAGGAATGATACATTTTCCAGAAATTTCATGTTTAAGTCATAATTTTTCAGAAACTATTGTGGCCAATACAAGATGCATTTTGAAAAAATGGAGGCGATTTGTGTTCCTACATTGCCAATATACAAAAACCTATCTCACATTTTACACAGGTATTACAAAAAGTGAGATAAATGCATATCTTCACAGCCTATCTTTCGGACTGTGCAAAGCCCTGTTTTTGACATATTTTTGCAGAGAATATTGTGAACCTCTAGAGCTGAATTTTGGGAAAATGAAAGAGGTTTATGTCAATAATATATTTATCTACAAGAACCTATTTCATTGTTTACATATCTATCACGGATTGAGATATACAAAGGTATCACTAGACCCTAATTTTGCATAATTTCTGGGGCAGAATGCACAAAGGAAGGAGGTAGTTAGTGACTAGCAAGCCTCATCATCAATTAAGAGTTGTTATTAAATTCGAATTTCTCTTCTTTGTCACCATCAATCCATAAATATAGTGCCAAATAGATTCATTAGTTTTGAGTGTCCTTTATTTAAGTTGTATTAATGTAAAACAATTTGAGATATTTGTAAAACCAACCTTGATATTTTTTCAAGATATTTCAGTTTAGAATTTGTATAAGTACTTCTTCATTTGAAGTATTTTTGGGTGGACTCTACTAGACATTTCTATAGAATTTTTTTATCAAAAGACCTAGAAGGCCATTGTATCATTTGCTGGGCCAGCAAACTGGATTGATGAATAAAGATCAGACGTTTCGAAGGATTCATGTGTTAAGTGAATTTCAGACAAGTATTCTCAGGTGTTGTTGCCATTTTTCTCAAGTTATTCATAATCTTTAATGTTTTTCCAAATCTAAATGTTATAACCAGAATACTACTTCAGAACTTGTTTAATTACACTCTGTCTTAACAGTTATGCATTTGAATGTTTTCTTCTAATATTTAAATTAAAGAATTCTTAATTTCTCTTTGGTTTAGATTGATTTCATGAATATCCAGGTTAAAGGATTCTTAATTGCCCTTTGATCTTGATTACCCTTTCCTTCCTCATTCATTATCTGGGTCTGAGAACCCTTAACTGCTCTCTCACCCTGAGTGAAACCCTTTCACCCCTCTGTCTCAAATATCTGAAAAACACTTTGCTATCTTGCCCTTTGAAAGTTCCCTTTAGTGAGTTAATCCAGTTTTGCTTCCTTATTGTTTGAATCCATAGCCCAATGGTCTAAAATACATCATTTTATCCATATGTCTAAGTAGATCCCACCACCCAATCTCAAATACAAATCAAAAACCTCTTGAACATTCATAACTAGCATAAAATCACATAACTAAAACAAAGTTAAATTATAAAGAGAGAGCCCTCTCTGAGCATCAGGAAGGCTAGGTCATGATCTCCAAAAGTGGTTTGTAGTTACTTCGGTGATTTCTTTCTTTAACCTTGAGAAAATACTAAGTGATAACATAATGGCGACCATACTGGGGACGACTAAAATTTTCCTCAAAAATATTTTACAGGTTCAAATCTGATCTATGATGGTGGACAGTGATGAGACACGCAAAGGTTAAAATCATCCACCTGGCGACTCCAAATCAATTTCACAATCAAGACTCCACTGGAAGAATGAACCTGAAAGAACAATATGAAAAGATCAGGCTTTTAACTTGGATTGTTATCCAAGACATTATGTTCTTTCTCATCAAGAAAGTTTTTCAATGTATATTGTATTTTAGAGAAGATCTTAGATTTTTTTTGTTATTATTTTCCTTTGAAAATTGTAAATATATATCCTCCTTATCCATTTGAGAATATTTCTTCTAAATATTATGATGATGATTTTCCAATTAAGAAGCATCAAACAATCAAGACTAATCATACAATCCCTGTACATATTCTTGTACCTTGTAAGGTTCCTGATATATATAAGCCCCTCATGTTACCTCCTATACTCCATGGTTTCCCTGATAACTATCACAAATATCTCCCCAATTTTGATGGAGAGAATGGTATCACTGCCCAAAAACATATTCAAGGTTTTGAGAATTATATGGACTTATTTGAGATTGATGAAGATGATGTTAGAATCAGACTTTTTGCTCTCTCTTTGCACAGTAGAGTAAAGAGTTGGTTCAAGAATCTACCTATTGCAAGCATCTCAAATTTCCAACAGTTTGGCAAAACTTTCCTTGATAGATGGATAATCAAAGCCAATCTTTTTTAGATCATAGAAGAATCTAATCAGTTAAAAAGACATCCAAATGAAACAATACAACAATTTTCTGACAGATTTAATCAAATCTATTATTCAATGCCATCAAATATAAGACCTCCTCCTGATTCAACTCTCTTGCATTATACAAAAGCATTTGATCCAGAGATAGAATTTCAATTAAGAGAAATAAACCCCTCAACACTGGAACAGATGCAGAACATTGCAGTAGATGTAGAAGTTAATCTGCAAATTAGAAGAGAAAAGTTGAAAGCAGGAACGGAGAAGAACAACATTGCAGAGGTAAAACTCGACATTTTGGTAAGAAAAATAGAGGAAAGGATACTGAATATCACCATGAAAGATAATTTTTTTGTCCAAAATCACCATGACACATTTATTTCACAAAAAGAAGAGGTTGATAGCCATGAACAAATTCCTGCTAATTCCGACTACCATAGATCAGAAGATAGACTTATAGAGCAATATGTGGAGAGGAAATTCGTTGATCTAATGTGTATGTTTGATGACATTACTTCTTTTAATGATTTTCCTAAATATGATCAGTATGATGATAATTATGTTCTTCAAATCCAAACTAACTTTACAGAGAAATCAGAAACTAGTTTGGGAAATAAAGAAATTCAGTTTCAGCAGCTTGAAAATAGTGATCATCTTATTCATATCAGCTATGAAAGTGAGGAAGAAAGAGCAGAAAATTTGGAAATAAGTGAAGCTTCTTTGCCTCTTTGTTTTGCTTCATTTCAGTTCATCAGAGAAAACTTTAAAGCAATAAAAAATCAGCAGTCTTTAGGTATTGATATTGACAACAAAGAAGACAATGAAAATCTTAATCAGGATTCTTCAGTTTCACAAGTGCAGTTATCAAATTCTATTGAGACGTCTGATCAGATGACACAGGAAAGTTCTATACCACTATGTTGTGAATCATTTCAGTTTTTAAAGGAAATATGGTATAATATCTCCAAAGAAAAGGATGAACAACATGCAGAAATCCATGAAGTCCCATTAAAACCCATATGTAATAGGTTGCAGCAATCCTTCCACGTCTTTTATGATCCAATAGCTGATATGTTACATGATGAATGAAATCAAATTTTTTCTCCATTAATTAATTATGAGATTCAAATTCAAGATGATAAAGGTTTCACCAGACAAACATTTCAATAAGAAGAAATATCATCACAAAGCTTATCTGAAAATCAGCAAGGTGATAAAGATGAAAATGACATTTCACTTTCATGGCATGGAGGCCATCCAGAACAATTGTACAGTTGCCTAGATAAGTTAAACATTAGTGCATATATTTTGGAAGATCCTTTTGTACAATTTATAGAGTTAACAAAGGAAATCAAGTATTTCCTTATCTTCTCATTTGTTGACAAGGTTATAATTGGCTTTAGAATCTTAGTTTTAATCACAAACAAGCACAAGCAGCAAAATTCACCAATGTATATGATGCTTGAATGGTTGCATTGGCTGTTTCATTTTACCTAACTAGTAGTTGGACAACTGATTAGAGTAAGTAGGTAGGATTTCAATTTGAATAAATTCAGTTTTTTAGCAGCAAAATTATTTCAGATCATATTTCAATACAACATGTGTCAGGTTTCAGTTTGCAGAAAAGAGTATGATTTCAGTCCAAGATTTTCAGTCACAGAGATTATACAATAAGGCAAAAATCACAGAAGAACAGTTTACAATGTAACTTCAATCACAATTCAAAGGCTACTGATCTTAAAGTTCTTGACATTTTGCTAGGAAATGCCATCCCCATGTGGAGCCACTGTTAGAGTCCTATAGTGATAGGATTCATAATTTTGAATTGGCTAAGGTTAAGCCTTGTAATATTGTACATACCTTTGCTTTCTGCAAATGTTTTCCATATTAAAAATTAAAAAATGTAAAGAGGGTGTGTCCTAAAAGAAATATCAAAGGACAAAAAGAATAAGAAAAGATCAAAAAATGAAAATATATGAACCCCAAACACAAAAACAGATCATGAAAATGTGCAAGTCTAAATGCCACTACTATTTTACTTCTTCTGCAAATAATGGTTGTGTGCAGCTTATCATACATGCCACAACCCATGGTAGTCAAACTGCTTAATCTTGACTATTTCATGCTTTGAATTTTATGTTTATAGTTAGAGAATAAAATCTGACCAAACAACTTAATATTGGCAGATCATTAGATAAGTAGAGAAAATAAAAGGAGCTCATCAGTTTAATCTGAGCCCTTGGAAGATATAAGGTTAGAAGTAGATAGTTTGTTTTATAAAAAGAAAAGGAAAGAAAAGGGTCTGCTAGCTTAAATGCACCCAAATAAGTGAAGAAAAAATGTTAGGGTAAGTAATGGGTAAGTAGAAGAAAGGTTGCTGAAGTATAAAGTTGATTGGACAAAAACACATTTATCATGCTTGAGCATATGTTTCAATGTGCATGAGAAATTAAAAAAGCAAAAGCAGAGGTTTACAAGTTGATTTAATTGACTTCTCCTCATTCATTTCATCTCTATACTTACTAATTTCCCCATCCACAAGTGTGTTCTACTACTAAAAATCCTTCAAGTCATAAAGGCTCAGAGCACTTCTCTGACTTTTGGTGGGACTTATGGACATCAAGTGTTATAATTCCCTTCATAAAATTAATTTCCCTTCATTACCCTAATAAAACCCCTTTTCCTAAGGTTAAACTCCATTTGCCTATGAAAAGTAAACAACCCCATGTTAAATTCCATTTCATTAAAAATACCCACAAAAATATTTTATCCTAAGTATAAGTGTATGTGAAGAAAATGCACAAATATTACATTATGCTTAGTGGTATGTTCACTCCGCTCATTTCATTTCATATTAATTTTTAACATAATAATATAGCTCCCGATATACCTTTTCCCATCTATAAATAAATCCCGTATATAATACCCCAACCCTTAGTTTAATTATAAACTATACTTTTATCCCATACCCCCTGTTATCACAAAATCACTACTGAGGGCTGCAACCAAGCAAGATTTCATGTAACTCTTTCAACCTAACTTTAGATCAAAGATTAGCCTCTTTGATCAGAGAGGGCTCTCTCACAAACTCTTGATAAAAATCCTTCACTACAACAGATGGCTAACTCTTTACTCATTCATGAAAACAAAAGCTGGTTGGATACACATCAAACTGGTCCTCATTGGGCTATGGAGTCTCATACACTAAGTAAACAAGAAAAGCATAGTCATTTCATGGAAGTCAAGGCTCTTTGCATTAAATGTTCAAACATACTCCATAAAAACCACAGCTTGCCAAACACACAGGAAGTCAGAGCATAAAGTATGAATTCTGAGTGATTGTGCTACAACAAGGCTGTAAAAGAACATAAAATATAAAACACCATCATTATATTTGAACACAATAATCCATCGAGAATCTTGAGAAGAAATCAACACTGTTTTACTATTACTGTCACAAGTCTTACAATGGCCCAAATAACTCTGTTTTTGTATAAAATGTCCAACCCTTTCTACATCCAACCTTGATCCATATATAGGCAAGCAAACTTAACCACCTCGAGCTTCTTCCTCCAGCATAACAAAATCACTACTGAGGGCTGCAACCAAGCAAGATTTCATGTAACTCTTTCAACCTAACTTTAGATCAAAGATTAGCCTCTTTGATCAGAGAGGGCTCTCTCACAAACTCTTAATAAAAATCCTTCACTACAACAGAGGGCTAACTCTTTGATCTAAAGTTAGGTTGAAAGAGTTACATGAAATCTTGCTTGGTTGCAGCCCTCAGTAGTGATTTTGTGATAACACCCCCGACAAAACCCTCTTAACTCGCCACTTCTCAGTAAAATTAAGATAATCCCTTCATTAAACCCCGTCCGATCATTTAATCCCATGTTTAACTCATAAATAATCCCAAACCACCAAGGATTAAAGCTCCGGGCCCCCCCGAAACCTCTCCCCATTTCATCCGTGCAAATTTGTCACCCGACTGTCATCTAATAGTCAACACCCAAATCCAATGGTCCATAGCCATATCGGGTTCACCCGATGTTCGAACTTTACCCGCCCGATAAAGCAGTATTGCCCGAGCCCTCATTTGCTACGTGTGAAGCGCTAACATATATCGGGTAACCTCGCCAAAATATTGCCTCCTCCATAAAAGCGGTGTGATGGCCTTTGATACCGCCTCCCCGCTAAACCTGAAACCACTCATTGTTCATAATATAAAATTCCACGCCAATTTACCCATTACCTGTTAAAACCCAAAAAACCCTCATTTTCATGCATTTTACTTAGTTACACAGCAAAACCTATCAAACCCTTTTAGCACCACCCTGAGCCTTTGAGACATGATTTCTCCATGGATTCTGTTATCACAAAATCGTGTACTAAGGGCTGCTACTTAGCAAGATCTCATGCAACTATTTCAAACCAGGCTTTAGACTAAGGCTTAGCCTCCTTAGTCAGAGAGGGCTCTCTCACAGATTTTTGATATGAATTAATAACAAGAAAAGATGGCTAACTCTTCAAACAGTACATGAAAATAAGCTGGTTGGAACAACAAAATAAGACTTCTTCCATTGGGCTCATGGAGTCAAACACCTTTGCAGTAAATTACCAACTACTCATTCATGGAAGTCAAGGCATATAATGTCTAAACACTCAAAACATTTCTCAAAGGAACCTCAACTCATAAACATACAGAGGAAATCTGAGCACTAGGTGAATTCAGAGTGATTGCACATCTATGGAGCTGTAAAACAGAAAGGAAGAGACACAACCATATATATTCTGAGCATTTAAACACAAGATGAATCTTGAGAAGAAAAAGTAATCTTTCTATTACTGTCAAAAGTCTTTTACATCAGTCAATATAAAAACTCTGTTTTTTGTATCAATCTCCAACCCACATTACATCAGAGTTTTCACTATATATAGGAAAACAAACTAAACTACTTTGAGTCTCCTCCTCCATCATGAGGGGAGCTCGATGACCTATCATTAACTACCCTTATCTATTTTTAAACAAACTCATTAAATACATAAAGTATTGAACTGTAATTACAAAGAGTCCTAATCACACTAAAACTCTGACTTCATCTCCTCGTATGCCTGATTCCTTTCTTGATCTTTGACAGCTGTCTTTTGTTGGTTAGGCTCAAGATGATTGAGCTACAGATGCAAGGAACGCTGACTTTGGATACCTGTAAGCGCTGATGGATCATTTATCATCAGGATCAAAACACCTATTTTTAAGGTCCCTGTCTCCTACCATCCTCCGAAAATGTAGCAGCATGTTCCCAACTCTTTAATAACTCAAAGTATGGAACGCTGCTACCAAACACCATGTCTCCAGATGAGCTGTAGGCTGTATTGATGTACAGGTGTCTCTCTTCTAACACTCCTGGTCAAACTGTTTATTCTGCATTGAAAACATCACCTACAGCAGTTTCGTAGCGCGCTACGAAACTGCTGTGTGATTTAAAAAAAAACACAGTCTTCCTCTAAACTCCTCACAAAATTTAATAGCTGCTGTTGCCATTCTTCAGTTTCACCTTTGCTATGCTGGGATTCAGAATCACATTCTCTGTATCCTTCATAAGGTTAGAGTGGGTTACCTTCTTTTCCTCATCAAAGATCACCTCAAGCTTAGGCCTAACATAATTATTGAGAACTTAAGCACACAAAATCGATGCCCTTTTTATATTTTTTATCTCTGTCTCATCCTCCTGACTGACCTTAACAAACTGTAGTCCCTCAACCAACTCAATTTCCTTAATCTGTAGCTCTTTTTCTAAGAAGCCATTAATACTCTTTGACATCTTCTGTGTCATCTTATCTTCTAAAATAGAAACCAACAACTGCCGCAAATCAGAGCATGTGCTTTGCTCTAATGATTCATGTGTTTTTAGAACCTTGCAGTGCAAGGCCTTTAACCTTTTTCTCTCTGTACCATCACGACAATGATTGCAAATTTGAGATGTTTCTGCAGAGTATCTCTGGATTCTGTGTCAGATGCATTTTCTAATTTTTCCTTCCAAAAAGGAAATAGATCACACTTTATGGAACAAACAGGGCACAAAAATTCACAATCAATGTTTCGCTCCTTCCCAGCGCTAACGGTGCTTCTTCATTTCTCACAAGTAAGACAAGAGCGATACTGCCAATTTGTGCATACTCCTCCTTGGACACAAGCTCTATGTTCGCACCAACCATCCGCTCCACAAGAAGATTTCCAGTCAAGCCAGGATCTTCATCGACTTGTGCCTTGGTAGTTCGTAATATGAGATAGCGGTCAAGATTCAAGTATCGAGCTGCCACTGCAGTAGCACGACAGTGGTTACTTTGAATGCCTCCTATTGTGATAACACAATCTACACCTTGCGCCTTTGCATCAGCGATTAAAAATTCTAGCTTCCGCACCTTGTTCCCACTAAGTTGCATACCTGATAAGTCATCATGCTTTATCTAGACTTCAATGTTTGATGGTAAGCCCGAAAGATTCCATCGATGAATTGGTATAGGGAGATGTCCGAGAGAATAGAAATGGGACGGAATCGGATGAAGCTCTGTCGCCCAAGAGGGAGGTGTGTATGAAACTTTGCTCAGAAAGGCTTCAGAACTGCCTTCTCCTTCCACTCGCTCTGCACGAAGCCCGTGAGCCATTGTTGTCTTCGCTCTGACGCTCTTGCCTTTCAACTGTAATTTACTGTAGCACCATGGAGATGTAAAACCAATCCAATGGCAGCCGCTGCTAAAGCCGAAATGTTTGCAATCGGGAGTCATCCTAATCCTATATGAAATTAACGACGCCGAACCCCTTTTCTGGCAAAGAAAAACAAATATCAACCAGGTGTCTATGTTCTCTGTCGGTGGAGGAACTAATGCACGAACAGCTGGTAATGTTTATCAAATCTCAACATCTCGTTTGGTTCCTTGTATTCGGTCAATACACAAAGATTAGAACATGAGGCGCATACTTAAATGCAAATACATTTCATTTGTCAAAAACTCATCACTGACACGAACATGATCCCACAACCATGAATTCCCAATGTACTTGGAGATGATATATGCACCACCACTTAGTCGATAACCAGCTTCATATATATTTGCTACTTTTCCAACATAATTAACCTGAGTTGGGATCAGAAGGACTTCATTGACTTGAGAAAAGCGATTGTCCCAGGAAAGGATCTTCAAGGTATTAGTCTCAGGGAGAGCACTGAGCAAATCTATGTTGCTACAAACGAGCTTAATGCACTTCTTCCTTGAAAACACTGTCACTGCTCTCATTTGTATTTCTGGAGGGAAGCAAAACTCTGTACAATAGGCATGCTAGGATTTGGGCCTCCACTGAAAACTCGAACAAATCCCCAATTTCGTAGCACGCTACGAAACCACCTAAACAGGTAGCGCTGCGAAACTGCTAAAAAAGAATTCATGCGCTGCGAAAACACCCTGTCTTTAAGCTAGGCTAAAAAATTTTGGCAACAGAATTTTCAGTGATAACAGATTCCCTCCCGAGCACCTTCCAGAATCTGTCCACAGTTCTTCCCAGTTTCAATACGGCCTCCGGTCACATCCGCGCAAACCTGTGTTTTATTAACAAATTGTTGTATTTTGCAGGTAATTAGCAGAAGACCAGAGCTTGGATAAACAATTTTGATACTAGTCATAAAACGTTTTTACTCCAAGACTCGGAAGGAAATATATTTAAAAACCTTAATTCAAAAGAAGAAAATAGTTATACACAGAATGGAGAAAGAAATCATTCACACAGAGACATTCGCTGTTAAAACAAAGGAACCAAACAAAGTATACAGTCAAAATACAAACAGATCAAACATACAGAAAGATGATCAATATCCATTACCATGTGTTGATACATATAAAAAACTAAATGATTTACTGTTGAAATACACATTAAAAAGTTAAAATGTATAGTAAAAGTAAAAACACAGTAAAGGATATTGATAGGTCATCAAAGTAAAAGTATATCACATGAAAGAGTATCAGTAAAAGTGTATCAGATTGAAAAATCAAAGTGAAGATAGATGAAAAAACAGAGCAGTCAAGGTAAACAATAAAAGTAAACATGGAGGCAGTAAGTGTTAAACAGAGATGATGACACTTTCACATGCAACAATGAAGTTTATCCAAAGTAAAGGTAAAAACAGTTAAAATAAAATTAAGGTTAAAAGATGAAATCAGAGTAGGAATGGTACATTTTCTAGAAATTTCTTGTTTAAGTCATAAGTTTTAAGAAACTATTGTGGCTAATCCAAGATGAATTTTGAAAAAATGGAGGAGGTTTCGGTTCCTAAACAAACAATCTACAAAAACCTATCTCACTTTTTACACAGGTATTAAACAAAGCAAGATAAATGCATATTTTCACAGCCTATTTTTCGGACTGTGCAAAGCCTGTTTTTGACTTCTTTTTGCAGAGAATATTGTGAACCTCTAGAGCTGAATTTTGGGAAACTGAAAGAGGTTTATCTCAATAATATATTTATCTACAAGAACCTATTTCATTGTTTACATATCTATCTCGGAATGAGATATACAAAGGTATCACTGGACCCTAATTTTGCATAATTTTTGGGGCAGAATGCACAAAGGGAGGAGGTAGTTAGTGACTTGGAAGCCTCATCATCAATTAAGAGTTGCTATCAAATTTGAATTTCTCTTCTTTGTCACAATCAATCCATAAATATAGTACCAAATAGATTCATTAGTTTTGAGTGTCCTTTATTTAAGTTCTATTAATGTAAAATAGTTTGAGATATTTATAAAACCAACCTTGATATTTTTTCAAGATCAGTTTAGAATTTGTATAAGTACTTCTTCATTTGAAGTATTTTGGGGTGGAATCTACTAGACATTTCTATAGACTTTTTGATTAGAATACCCAGAAGGCCATTGTATCATTTGTTGAGCCAACAAGCTGAATTGATGAATAAAGATCAGAGATTTCAAAGGATTCATGTGTTAAGCGAATTTTAGACAAGTATTCTCATGTGTTGTTGTCATTTGTCTCAAGTTATTCATAATATTTAATGTTTTTCCAAATATAAATGTTATAACTAGAATATTACTTGAGAACTTATTTAATTACACTCTGTCTTAACAGTTATGCATTTGAATGTTTTCTTCTGATATTTAAATTAAAGAATTCTTAATTTCTCTTTGGTTTAGATTGATTTCATGAATATCCAGGATAAAGGATTCTTAATTGCAATTTGATCTTGATTACCCTTTCCTTCCTCATTCATTATCCAGGTCTGAGAACCCTTAACTGCTCTCTCACCCCGAGTGAAACCTTTTCACACCTCTGTCTCAAAGATCTGAAAAAAAACTTTGTTATCTTGCCCTTTGATAGTTCCCTTTAGTGAGTTAATCCAATTTTTCTTCCTTATTGTTTGACTCCATAGCCCAATGGTCTAAAAGACATCATTTTATCCATCTGTCTAAGAAGATCCCACCACCCAATCTCAAATACAAATAAAAAACCTCTTGAAAATTTATAACTAGCCTAAAATCACATAACTAAAACAAAGTTAAATTATAAAGAGAGAGCCCTCTCTGAGCATCAAGAAGGCTAGGTCCTAATCTCCAAAAGTGGTTTGTAGTTACCTCGGTGATTTCTTTCTTTAACCTTGAGAAAATACTGAGTGATAATAGTTCCCATGTGATTTTCCATCTAGTATCAAAATTAATACACCAATTCCAACTTTTCACCATGAAAATAAGTTTTTTCCTTTGAGTTAGTAATACCATGTCCCTATACCATAATCAAACATTCCATAGGATTGAATTCCTTTTTATCTTCATCTCCATTTAATTTAGTTATTTTTTATCCATATTGGATCATTCTATTGGTTTTCATCCATCTCAATTATTTTAGAGTGGAAAAAGTGAAGGAATCAACTCAAATGACCATTTTTACTAGCGGTACCTAGTTTGGTGAATTAGGGTCTAAAATCTTTCAAGAGCCTTCTGAGGCATTAAATTACATTTTGGGGGGGTAAGACTTTTCCATTTTAGCGTGGCACATTTTTTCCCTATTCTACACGTAGGGACCTTTCTAACTGTGGAACGATTGCCTCAATAAAATTCCATATGCAACATTTATGCCAGTCGAAAGTTGACCTTCATGTTTTGACCACCATAATTTGAGAGGATGCCACATCAACTCCCATTACTCATGGAAAATTGACTAGCCACATGATCATGATGAAAAAAGAGTCTAGAAGGCTCAATATTATAACTCTAGTTAAGAGTTGACGAATTCAAACTTAACCACTAGTAGGCTATCGGTTGTGTTATAACCAAGCCACTAGGAAGAAAAGGGGTTCCATTATTTTTTAGTGCATTTTGTTCCATAAATGAGTAGAGTAGTCGAGAGGGATAGGGAGAGAGAACATTTAGAGGATTTGTTCACTGTAGTAGCCCACGGGTCACATCCCTTACTTATTTGTACTTGCATCCATTTTCTATTCAAAGAAAGAGAGCAAAGTGGCCTCACCTTCTCGCTGGGTTTTCCTTTGAAAGGGTTTCCCAGGATATATCTTGTGTCAATTATGGTTTGTGACTTTTTATTTCCCTATTCTCTATTTTCCGAGTAATCATAATTTGTATGTATACACAACAAATAATAATTAACAGATCCAAAAATCTAAGGAGAAATAAACCCTCATAGTGTATATTTCAGATTTTTGAATATATTTTCGTAGATCTATTATGACGAATTGTTCAGTGGGATATCAACGATAGTTCACAGATCGTATTTGTATCAGAGCAAGTTTATTTGGGCATATTGTGGAGATTTGCAGGGGATTTATACTGGCTAATGAAAATGTCATAAAACCCCAATCATGACTGATGAATCTGTGAATAACCCTTCTAATCTCACAGAGGAGAGGTTTTTACAACTGGAATCACAATTTGTAGATATAAACCATAATGTGAATATCCTCTTGGTCGACTTGACTAATAAGATCAAGTTATTCAATGGAGATGATGGTTCTAACAGAAAGGTCCAATTAGAGGGGAGATTAGGAGATTTGGAAGAAATCAAGAAGGAGTCAGAGAAAGAACGTGAAAAGGACCAACCCAGTTTAAGTGTTGTGAATCATTTGCAATCCCTTTTCAAAATATAAGAAAAAATTGATATCAAGCCATATCAAGGTGTGACTAATGCTTTGAAGCTAAATCTCTATTTTCAAAAATCAGAATTTTATTTTAGTGTCCATCATATAGATGAAGAATAGAAAAATCCATTTGCTCGACTGAAATTAAAAGGCCATGCCCTAACCTAGCAGTGAAGCCACATAGAGACCTTAAGGTTGGAGGGATATCCTCTAGTGACTAAGTGAGAGGATTTCAGAACTCTCATAAATTCATAATTTTACCCTATTAGGTATGTAGAGGACCAATGGATTTGATGGCATTACTTCAGGCAGAAGCAGGAGTAGAGTGTACAAGAGTACACAATAGAATTCATAAAGATCGCCATAAATCTAGGTATCTCCAAAAAGAACTCGTAAGTACTCCACAAGTATCCAGGGGGTTTACATAGCAATATGTGAAAACAAGTGATGTTGTTCATGATCAGATTAGTAGATGATGCTAGTTTACAAGAACAATACCTAGAGAACATAGGCTAGAAAAAAAGGAAATCAAGTGGGTTGAAGAAAAAAGAGCACCATGATGCTTCTAAGGAGGGGAATAAGAAGTGGAAAGGGGAAAATCTATAAATATTATAGCCACAACACATCAATGAAAATATCCTATCAACCATTACAACCATTGTAACATTTACGTTCATACAGAGGAGAAGTGCTAGAGTTGCACCTAGAACTTAACTCGAAGAACAAAAAGAAAAATAATAAGAAGAAGAATCTCCTAGCCATTGTTTTGAACAACCAGATTGAAAGTAACTCAAGCATGGATGAGAATATCATATGTACATCAATGTATAAGGAGGTGAATCTGAGTAGCTTTCAACAACATGAAGAGAAAAAAAAATACCAAACTCTTCCATAAAAAGATACAGGTTAAAAGGACCAAGATTGATGCTCTATTTGATTCAGGATCACAAGAAAATATCATTGCAACAACATTGGTAATAAATTTGGGATTGGAAGTTCATGATCATCCATTCCCATATCCATTATGATGGGTAAATATGGATGCAAAAACAAAGGTAACAAAATAGTGCAAATAATATTTACATTCAGTGCTAATTTTATTTGAAGTAGAACTAGAAGTAGTTCCCCTTGAACCTGAAGAAAAAAATAAATATGCTAAGAAGAAAAATATCATGGTCATGAATTTGAATATTTAATTCGAAAGAAACTCATATGTGGATGAGAATGTTGTCTAACATCAGTATAGAAGGGGGTGAATCTGAGTATATTTCAGCTACATGAAAAGAATGGAATGACCATACTCTTTTAGATAAATATACAGGTTAAGAAGACAAAAAATGATTCTCTATTTGATACAGGATCACATGTGAATTTCATAATAATAGATCTAGTCAAGAAACTTAGATTGGAGACTCATACCCATCCTAGCCCAAAACCATTTGGATGGGTCAATAAGGAGAAAAATATAACAATAACCAAATAGTGCATAATCAAATTTTCTATAATTTTTGACTTTTTTTGTGAAGTAGAATTGGATGTAGTTCCACTTGAAGTATATGGATTTTTATTTGGGAGTCCCTATATGTACATTTAAGATATTATCTTCAAGTGGAGATCCAACTAATATAGCTTCAGCAAGGATGAAAAGTCCTTCATCATTAATGCATGCAAGGGAAAGTGAAAGATCTCATTGATTAGTGCCAACAAGACCAAGAAGTTGATTACTTCTAGTAGAAGTATGTTTTGTTGTTTTTAAGAGAAAATCAATTTGTAGAAGATTCCACGACAACTAATTCATCCTTGGAGGTTTGTAATAAGGTGCATAAATAAAATCTATAAGAGTTGCTACAAGTGTATAAGGGTGTTTTCCAAGAGCCCAAAGGGAGACCACCCAAGAGGTAAGTGGAGCACAAGAATCAGTTATTACTAGACTCTCAGTTGCCAAACATTGGGTTGTATAGGTAGTTTGTTATAGAGGTAAATGACGTGAATAAATAGTTGCAACAAATACTAAAATAGATTGTCGTTCGACCAAGTACCTCACCATTTGGGTCACCCATCGTCATTGTGCCAAATAAGGATGGGAATTAAAAGATGTGTATTGATTACATGGCATTAAACAAAATCACACTCAAGAACAAGTATACCCATCCAAGATAGATGACCTTACTAGATCGATTTTAGTAAGCCAAATACTTCATGAAGATGGAATTAAAGTTAATATATCACCAAGTTTAGGTTAGAGAAGAAGATACCTAGAAGATTGCCTTCAAAACCAAGAAAGGTTTGTATGAGTGGTTAGTCATATTATTTGACCTATGAAACTAGCTATTTTTATAAGGTTAATGAATGATATATTGTGCCTTTTAATAGATTCAATTCTTGTTATTGATTTGGATCATATACTTGTGCACAGTTCTACCAAGGAGGAGCACATATCATATTTGATGTTGGTGCTAGAGACATTAAAGAAGCATCAACTATTGGAAAATCTCAAGATGTGTGAGTTTGCACAATAGTCTCTGATGTATTTGGGATATGTCATAGGAGGAGGAGAGCTGAAGATAGGACTTGCTGAGATGGAGGAAATCTTGAAGTGCCTACTACCTACAAATGTTTTTTGAGGTCAGGATATTTTTTTATTAGTACATTAGTTATGGAAATTCATAGTCTAGTTTTTAGTAGTAGTAGCACCACTCCATGCCATAATAATAAGTGGCAAGAGTTTTTATTGGGAAAGGATCAACAAAGGGCCTTTGAGGAGTTAAGTAAGAATATCATTTAAGAACTAATTCTAGCTTTAACAAAATGGTATAAACTCTTTAATGTTGAGACAACTGCGAGTATGCTATAGGAGCGGTCTTGATGGAGGGAGGAAGGCATGTATGTTATCTTTTTTAAGTATTTCATGGGGTGGTTCTCAACTACCCTATGCGAAACAAGGAGTTCTATGCCTTGGTGCAAGATGTGAAGCAGTGGAACCACCATATGATGGGAAAGGAGATAGTAATCCTCATTGATCACTAGCCACTACAATACCTGTAGGCCTAGAGTAAGCTACAACATTCTAGGAATTGCAAGCAGAATCATGAGGTTTCTATAACATTTACATTTAGTGATCAAGTATAGGAAGGGTAGAATAAATAAACTTTTCGATATATTTTTAAGGCCACCCACATCGAAGATCACAACTTTGGGAAATATGATGCAAATGGATCCTTTCACAAGGATGAGGACTTCGAGGAGGTGTTTCAACAATTATACAGAAAGCGTTGTGTGCAAAATGATGACAACAATATTTACTACCATCTCTAGAATGGGTTATTCTATAGGTTAGATAAGTTATGTGTTCCTAAAGGTGAGTGATTGTATTTGATCAAAGAAGATCACACCTCCATGGTTGCAAGGAACTTTGGGGTAGGGAAGAAAGTGGCCAACTTATAGAGATATGTGTACTGGCTCAAGATGCAAGACTATGTAGCTAGGGATATAAGAGAATGCTTAATCTGTTATACTAGAAAGCCTAGTAATAGGAAAGAGGGTATATGCCATCTATTTTCTATACCCACTTATCATTGGGAAACCATTTCCATGGAATTTGTAGGAGTTTTACCAACAACTAGGAAATGATGCAACTATATGTGATAGTTATTAGGTTAAAAAATATGTATGTTCCAATGCCTTGTAAAAATACCATCAAAATGAAAGAATTTGTGAAATTGTTCTTTGGATAGGTCTGGGTGCACTTTGGGATACCAAGGAGTATCATTTTAAAGGGGACACAAGATCCCTCAACACATTTAGGACTATGTTGTGGGAAAAGATGGACATGGAGTTGAAGAGGTATACAACATTCCATCCAAAGGCAGATGGGAAAACAAAAGTATGCAACAGGAATTTGGTCCAACTTTTGATGGTTTACAATCAGAAGCATTTGAAGACTTTGGATGGAAATGTAGTATATATACAACACTCTTATAGGAGAGAAATCCACATTTCTACTAATAAGAATTGATTTGAAACTTATTTTGGATATCTTCCACCTTCACCTTTTGATATTGCATATGGACAACAAGGAGTGAGGGAGGATATTACAGGGGATGCCTTAAGGGCATAAACAAGAGATGTTCCAAAAATCACAAGAAAAATATAAGGCCAGGCATGATCAACATAGAATAGAGAAGTCATTCAAGGTAGAAGACAAAGTATGGTTATAGTTGGACAAGGAGAGGTTATAGATTCCTGGTAAGAAAATCAAGTTTATGTAATATGGTCCCCTTGAGATATTGGAAAAGGTAGGAGATAATACCCATGGAATCAATCTAACCCATACATGCACATTTACCGATTGGTGAATGTCTATAATCTAAAACTCTATGAGTCTATGGATCAGGAATATGAACATATCCTACTTTATATTAAGGATTTGGCATCAAATTCTCAAGCACAATTGATAGGGGATACAATTTTTTAGAATAGCTCCAAGACTAAAGACATGGGTAACAGGACCTTTAGTAGATTGAGTTGAAAGGACAACTTCGAAGCAAGGCTAAATGGTACACCCAAGAGACGATGGAGGAAAAATTTCCTTACATCATTCAATAAAACTTATGGGGGCCAAAAGCCTTAAAAAATGGGGAGGTATGATCTATATTGGATCATTATATGATTTTTCATCCATATTGATGTTTTCATAGTGAAAATTTTGAAGGAATAAGCTCATGGGACCATTTTCACTTGTGGGTCCTAGTTTGGCGAATTAGGATCAAAAGCCTTCTAGAAGTTGTTTGAGGCATTAAGCAATATTTTTAGTGTTAAAAATTTTCCAATTAATTGAAACATTCATTAGAATTATTATACACATATATACCTTTCCAACAACATAAAAATTGCCTCAATTGCAATCTATATGCAAAGGTTATGCCACCCAAAAGTTAACCTTCCTATTTTGATCACCATGATTCAAGATGATTCCACATCGACCCCTATTATTCATGGAAAAGGATTCAGCCACGTGATCATGATGAAGAAGAATTTAGAATAGTTTGTATTGTAACTCTAGTTAAGAGTTGGAGTCAAACGTAACCACTAGTAAGCTATCAGTTTGTTATAACTTAGCCACTAGGAGGAAAAGGGGTTCCATTCTATTTGAGTGCATTTTGTTCCATAGATGATAAAAATAGTTGAGAGCGGATAGAGAGAGAAAATAGAGAGGGTTTTTTCATTGTAGCATCCCACAGGTCACATGCGTCACTCTTTTATACACACACCCATTTCCATTCAGAGAAATAGAGAATAGAACAACTTCACCTTTCAGCTAGGCTTTCTCCCATGAGGGTTTCCCATATCATATATTGTGTTATTATGGTCGCAAGTGACTGTATTTATTTATATTCTCTATTTTATTCAGTTTGCATATTGCATGCATGCAAACAATAACTTAACAAACTTAGAATTCTGGAAAATAACACGCATAATATAGGTTTTATATTTTAAATATAATTTTATTTGATATGTTGTGATGAACTTCCCATTGGAATATCCATGGTAGTTTACGAATCATGAGTGAAGGATCTTATGTATGGATTAGTCCATGAAATATAAACAAACATAATTGTAATTGATGGTGTTGTTTAATCTTGTAAAAAACTACATTTTTTCCTTCTAATTGTTAAAATCTTAAAGACAAAGGAATGAATACATGGGTAATTATTTATCTAATGATAAAAGTTTTCTTCCATCCATTAAAATCACTTGGTTATTACAATGGAGAGGAAACACTTTTTAGTACCACTCTCAACTAGAGAGTCTCCACTAACTTAAGAAAAAGTCATTTGTATCATATGAGAATTACAGTTGATACATACATAGGCCTTGATCCAATTAGAAATTGGTGGTCACCCACTTATTCCACTAACTCAACATGGTTGTTCATTTTGATAGTTTCTTTTTATATATATTATTATACCTAGAGTATGCCCTAAAACTACCTATGCTTGGCTAACAGCTTGTCTTCCTTGGAGGTAAGGAAATAGGTTAATGACCCAAGAACCAAGGATATGGCAAGAGTGAAAAATTCCCACTTACATAACACCAGCATGTAATTCCATGTGGCATGGTTTTCCTTGAATAAAGATGATCATTCATCTTGCATTCGGGATAACAACTATCAATGGTTGTCAATGGTTGTCCTTAGTGGCGATTTGACAACTAAGTTATGATAGTTTTCCCACCATAAAATTTTCATTTATCTTACTTTTCTGTGTTAAAATTCCAAACCTTAAGGAAACACATGCTGCAAGGTACCTTAATAACCTACATTGGTCATTGCTAGATTAATAGTGGTCGATAGTAAACACAAATCCTATATTATTTCTTTGACAAGAAATAATAAATTGAGATATGAAGTGGATAAATTAATTTCTTGCTCAAGTGCAAGGATTTGCATAGATTTTGGTGGGTAGTAACTACATGTAAGTCTACACGTTTATAATTTTACTCCTACATATTTACAATTTTACTCCTACATAAGTGCAAAGGAAAACATAAACAATTGTGGGAAGTAAATCGTGGTAATTACATTTATTTACATCATATTCCTATCCATTTTTATGGGATTTTATTAAATATGGTGGGAAGTAAGTGATGGTAAATATGGTATTTATTTGAGTATGAGTTATTTTCAAGGATTTTATTTTTGGATACAAAGCTTAAGAATAAAAAATCACTACTCAAATATCTAAAAATCATGCATAAATATGTTATTTATTTGAGTATGAGATACTTTCAAGGATTTTATTTTTGGATACAAAACTTAAGAATAAAGAATCACTACTCAAATATCTAAAAATCATGCATAAATATTGGAACCATATCCATAAATTATGACATAAATTATTGTGCAAATGATGATATATGCCCTTCAAATTATGGTCCAATCAAATATTTGAAAAATAGTTCTTTTAATATATTAAAAAATAAATATTATTTTTCATATTTATTTTACGTTGTATCGGTCAATGCATTGCTAAATAATAAATTTTGATTACAAACTTTACAATGTAATTTGAAGAAGAACTTTATAAATTTCAACTACATGAGAAATCATTTCTCAAGGAAACCAATATATATTGTGTCACTCATCCATTAATGGGTGGGGAAATATATGGCACCCATTGGATAATGTACTTTCTTAAATCCAACGAGTGGTATATGTTTCCTGAAAAATCAATGGATCAATGGCACAATATATATTGGTAGCCATTTCTCAGACAATAGTATTTTGGACACGTGTTTTTCAAAAATACATAAAAATTGGCCAAGCAACCATGTATTCTCTGAGTAATCATGTAATCTGAAGAACTTATTCATTCCAAACAACCATGCTTCTGCACCTTGTGACTTCTTCATTTCTTCGTCAAATATAAGTGGTTTTTCTTTCTTGAACTCATCTGGTAAATATCCCCTATCACTCCTCCTGTAAGGATGATAATGATGATGACCATGGTATCTGTCTAAACCATAACTAGAGTAAATCCCATGTCCACTGCCTCAACTATCAGGTGTATCCAATAACCTGGTATCTCTAACCATGTCATCTTTATCTGACCTATTACCACCATGAGACCTACTACCATAGGCTCCATTAGTACTGTCCTCTTGTCCATGACTGATCCTAAGCAGTTCCTGTCTCTGCAAGTCTAAAAAATTCTGAAGGATAACTGCATTAACCTCTGCTTGTTCTCTTGTGCCTTAGCAAGTCTCTCTTGTGACTGAATGATTATGTAATTATCTACTTTACAACTCCTTATCTATACCTTCAAACTTCTCAAAGTTTCTACTATGTCAAGAGAGTACCCACCACCATGTTGCTCATCTGATCTATCGGGATAATCTTGTGAGATGTAATGCACCATTTTTCTAGTCATATTTTTTCTTCTTCTTCCAGTAAGTATATCATGTCAACTAAACTAAAACATAAACATAACCAACATACCTAAATATAGTTTAGGGGAGGATATATCGTCTGCAAGATTAACCAAATTAAAACAATACATGTATAAACATAATCATAGTATTATATAAACATCGTCCCAATCATCATCCCGGTTACCATGCATGATTTCACAACTATAAAACCAACTAGACACAATGAATGCACAAAAACATATAGACACTGACATGCATAACCAATGCATATACAACCGACATGCATTCATGACAAACACATCATGCCCATCCAGTGCAAGGGTTGAACCATGCTCTAATACCATTCTGTGGTATCATATATCACCCAAAGAGAATGGAAACCAAACACCACCCAAAGAGAACAAAACCCGCTCTGATACCACTCTGTAACACCCTCCTCCCACACTTACCCAAGCTTACCCATCCACCAAGTATAGTTAAGGAAGTGAAATCAACAAAACAAGACCAAACTGACCTTCCTCAGGAGCTATAGGAACCCCCAAGGGACAACCAACCACTCCAAGTTCCCAACCCCTAAGTGAACTTGCTTTTTAAAATGCGATAACCTCCATTTTCTCCCATGCAAATCCCTCCAAGCGACTGCAATCATCTAGTCGCTCCCATAACAAGGCCTCCATGTGACTGCAGTATTTTTCAGGCACTTCTGTGCCAGCAAACCAGAAATTTGAGTCACTTTTTAAGGGCCATGAGTCACGCCTATTCCCACAACTTGATGAAATTAGAAATGATAAATAACAAGAATACAAGGCTTCTAATGCAAAAACTTGAACAAGGACCTGACCTAATTCACCCTAACCATGATCAGTATTTCATCAAACACATCATGAACATGTAATGTACAATTCATAAAAACACATATGAACATAGGGACCTCATACTTATCTAAGAATCAAGAAGGTCTGATGCCCTCTCACATTAGATGCATTATCATCTATTGGGTCATTTATTCATTAAAATTCCATCTACAAACCAAAGCATGATGAGATCCATAACTCAAGACTCTCATTAAACCATACTTGTAACCAGCATATAACCAAATAAATAACAATAATAGAACAACCATCATAGCCACATAATAACAAGTACATTTACACATGGAACACAAGAGGAAAATAACTCTTATTAACATATGAAAATCCAACCAAGTCAGGGACTTCCACGTACCACCCAACCATAGATTGGGCTGAAAAAATATTTCTTTCATCCAATCACCCCTGCACCATATTCCAAGCATGAATGTTGGATCTTATGGAATAACCAATCAAAACCAAATCAAGGCTTCCAAAGTCCAAAACTCTTCAACCCTCAACTAGTGATTCCACCTCATGGCGAACATCACTAAACATCGTTAGATCGGTCTCTACTAAAGTTGTCCAGGGCTCTAGATTGTTCGTTCCAACCCAACTTCCAAGAATAGTAACTCAACCCATAATTGCCAATGGGATCCAGAGCATTTTTGCAACCAAGGCTTCCAAGACTAGTAAATCAACCCACTAAGGGCTCTAGAATGTTTTTCCAACCAAGGTTTTTGGGACTAGTAACTCAACCCAAGTTGTTACAAGGCTTCTAGAGAATTTGTCCAACCAAGGTTCCAAGAACTAATAACTCAACCCACAACCATAAAGAACATGAGAACCAACCAGAAAACAAAGATAAAACCCACAACACTATGGCTATCCAGGAAATGGAAAGGCTAGGCAAAACAACTATCAATCTGAATGACAAATCATAACCAAGAAACCACATGCATGTGCCATGCATGTGAAAACTAGCAAGAAAATCATACATGCAACTCAGTATCTGCAAGAAAAACCCATTGTAGCTACTGATCTCGCTATCCTCTTGCACTTTCCTGCTTCTACTTTGCCTTCTTGCTCCAAATCCCAAGTATGCCACACTCCTCCAAGAGTGCTCCAAGAAACTCTAAGTGTCCAAGAGTATGAGAGAGAGAGAATAAATGAGAGTGCCTAATACTGAACTGAAAAAGCCATGAACTGATCCTTATAGGCCTTTTTATTATTGAGGCCTTTTCTTCATTTCCCATTATTTTCCTCCTCGCATGCAACCTGTGACCTTTCACCTTTTTCTTATCTCATTTTCCATTATTTTCATAAGTAAAATGCTAATAAATGCCTCATGTCTTTTCAAAGTCTTTGCCATTTTCTTTGCCAATTTCCATAGCCATTAATTAATCACCAATGATCCCCATCACTATGTTTTTGCCAACATTCAACTTGGAATACATGTCCCATGACCTTGGTTGTTATTTTTCCTTTATTAACTTTATTACATGTTTTTAACCTAGGGCCGTTACACACATAATCTAACTAATACACAAAGTAGCCTTTCTCAACTCATTTTTCAGGTGAATTTTAACTAAAATTTGGTCGAATATTTTTAAAACTTTGACTTTAGATTGTTTAATTTGTAGAATTTCAGTGCCCCATGGGTTGTTTAGTGTATTGAATCCATTTATGCATTCATAATTGTATTTTAAAGAACAAAAAATCACAATCTTGCTTGAAATTGTATCACTCGATTCTGGTGAAAAAAGTCATTTCATCTATAAATTAAACTACGTTGTGACATGGTGTTCCATTTAAGTAAAATATCCCATTGGGATGGTTAACATTAATGCCAAGTATCAGGAATTGCGATTATGGTAATTGAAGGTCCGTCAATGTGACCAGATTTAAAATAAAAAGAAGGAAGAAGTGTTACTTGGTGGTTCATTAAATATATAAGTGTAATTAACTCGATGATTTATCATATATTTTCCAAGTGGCTTGTTGATGGGAATGATACTTGACATATTTAAGTGGAGCTCATGATTACTATAGAAAAATATATAAAAATGTACGAGTGATTGTAAATTTGATTGGAGTAATTTGAAACTCTAAACAAAAACAAAGTTTACTTTACCAAGAAGGGATATTCTATTAGGGCGGGGAGACTACTCCTTCAGCCCTTATCACATGGGGTTAAATATTTTCTTTGTGATATTTGAAACTAGGGAGAAAGATAACATCCCATTGTATCAACAACTTAGTCGTCCCCTAAGAAAAGAAATTAATTAAAAATCATTTACTTAGCGAGAAGAGAGAATCTATTAGGGTGGGGAGTCTACTCCTTGAGCCATCATTACAAAGGGTTAAATATTTTTCTGTAACATTTGAAACAAGGGAAAATATAACATCCCATTATATCAACCACTTAGTAATCCCTTAAAAAAGAAAATTAATTAAAAATCATAAACAACATTGCATCGAAGGGATATAAAGATAAACAACCCATTAAACATTGACTAATACTTATTCTAGTTTTGAATAGTTTCGACTCCTCATTCAATTGTTTGACAAAAGCCATGAATGAATTGAGAAAAGGAGGAAAGGCCCTGCCATGGCTCCTAGGAGCACTTCTTGATTCCACCTCCCATAGATAAAGGCCCAATGGAGCAATCAATAGCACAATAAACTCTTGCTAGAGGATCCTATACTTGATATGCTACTAGCTAACTTGTTGGCTTTGGTTGTTTAGTGTAGCATGGATGGCTTGGGTGATAATCCTAGTGAAGGTAGTAGCAAAATGATTCATAGGTACAAAGAGTAGTTTCAACAATTAACTTGGTAGTGAAGGCAAAGTCAAATGAAAATAATAATGGGAATTCAACCTGAATACAAACTTTGAACTTTTTAAATTAATAAAAAGATGAATTAATAATTTTATTAATACAAAAATTTAAGTTATACATATAATTTATTTTACATATCAGCAAAAAAAATATTCTTTGATAATTTAGATATAATAAAAATAAATTTAAATTGCTTCTAATTTAATTTATATATTATTAAACAAATATTATTCAACCAATTAAATTTTAATAAAATTAATTTAATTAAAAATTTGTAAAAAAAATAATTATTTCACTTTGAACCCTCAAGTATAGTTCATCTTTAGCTAAAGAAAATTAATGTAATGGATATGGAAAAGAAAGTTAAAGAAAATAACTATTCATCTTAATTTTGAATCTATAAAGCACTCAAGGGATCAAATTTCTCCAGATGCAAACTTTACAAAATTTGAGGAAAGCTTTGCATGTTGAGAGATTTGATTCCTCTCCACTCTCGATAAATTTGGAATTAAACTAGTTCTATGTTATTTTTTAACAAGGCACTAATAAAATGTTTTGATTATATGAATTTTTTTATTTTATTTTCACTTGTTCCTTGGGATAAGCGGTGGTAAAGACTTGAAGAGATAATGGTTCCTCTCGAGTTGAGGGTTGTTGTGATTCGGCTATACAAGAATGTTATCACCAAGCTCAAGACCATTGAGGGTTGGTCTAAATAAATTAAATGCAATATCAGCATTAAGCGAGATTGTCACCTACTGCATACCCCTTTTGGAATTTACATCTATAAGCTAGAAGAGTGTTTGGAAGATGTGAGATGCAATGGCCCGAAGCTCAATAGTATGATAATTAATATTCTCCTTTATGCTGGAAATATTGTTCTTCTAGCTAGAAGCCATGAGGATCTCGACAAGCATCTTAAAATTCTCCATGATTATTGCTCTCAGATGGGTATAATTGTTAATACCAACAAGACTAAAGTCATGATAATTAAATCCAAAAAGATCAACCATGATAATTTCATCTATGATAACAATTACTTGGAGAAGGTTTCTTCATAAAAATATTTAAGTATTGACATTCATCATCAACTCAACTAGAATTACAGAAATGGGAAAAATATTATTGGAGGTTGAAAATTTATTATGAATTTAAAAACAATTGTAAGTTGGTCGATCTTTAGGTTTGGATTAAAAAAGGCTCCTCTTTGAGACTCTTGTCACCCCTGTTATTTTATATGGTTGTGAGGTTTGGGGTTGCAGTATATCTAAAGAATCATGGAGGAAGATTGAGCTCATCCAAAAACAATATATAACCTACAACCTCAAGGTTAAAGGAAATACTCCTTATCCTATTACCTTGATTGAAGCTATCCTTTCCCCCACTGAAAGCAACGGCTATGTTTATGTATTGAATGTATGAGAATAAAATTTATGACATGGACGCCATGAGGTTCCCAAAAATTGCTTTTAACCCTAGCCGTAATCCTGACCTCCTGCTCAAGCGAGGATGGCACAAGGATGCCCAATATTGACTCGACCATTGGGGGATAAAGGAGGATATCATGTTTGAGAATAAGGATAATATTAAAAATACTATTACTTCCAAATTTAAGGATAATTTGTGGGATAATAAGGAGCTAAAGGAGAAAAGGAAGCTAAAGTATTTTAAGTAGGTGTCAACCCCACTCTTGCTAATCATAGTTATCTTTTTGTCTTGATCAATGCTAAGAAGAAAATGAACATTGTGAAAATAAGAACCAATTCTCATGAACTCCGAAGTGAAATTGGGTGTTGGTATATGTAGAAATTTGAATAATATAACACTTATTCACAGAGATTATCCTGATTATACACTATTTGCGGAATGCATGCATAATACATAACCTCCTCTACCATTGATCATCAATTTGTGGAATTAAAAAAAATCGCATGTGCACATTGAAACATCAATCACACATATCAACACAGTATGTAATGGGGAAAGCATACAACTGAAACCCCCAACTATCTGTATATTATAATGATAGAGAACATGTAACAATACATAGTACAATACTCCTCACAAGTACTCAGTACTATCTCCACTTGCTACACACAAAACTAGCTCAGATCTGAACAAGTCACGGGTTCAAATCTCCTCCACTGTTTTCCTGCCTCTACTGTGCAATCCAAGTTGAGAATAGATCCGATCCAAATTCGAATTCCCTTGGCTTGTACTGTGCAATCCTCATTGGCAATCTCAATCAATGATTGTGCAAATCTCATGCACAGCTATAGTCACAACTAATAGTAGTCTCACCCTTTCACCCACCTCTAACACTTGTCTCCACTGAACTGTCCATGCACTGAGTTAAATGATGTATTCTTTAGTTGATTTATGAGTTAATAATTAGTGAATTAATTAATAATTAATTCACATCACTCATTACTAGTGTATTTGGCAGTTAGACTAAATACAACTAGTTCAACTAAGTCAAACTGAACACAACTCCATCAACTCCTCAATCAACTCCACCAAACTCAATGACTTGAGTTCTAACTGAAGTCCATCATGCAATAGCTCAACTAACCCATATGAAAAGCGTATTTCCTTCTAGCAGTTGCATGCGCCACATCCGTAGCTCGAACTGAAGTGATGCAAGAGGATAAGATAATGTTTATAGTCCAAATATTATTAAGAGCTAATAATATTCGACTGTTCTATTTTTTGACTGGCAATCTAAAAATAGACTCCACCCATATGTCTAAAAATAGAGGTCCATCTATTTTTACCAACATGACCAATCATCCATAAATAGCATCTTGCAACTCATAGACCATGATCCATATGTCTAAAAGTAGACATAGTCTAAAAATAGACTTTGCGCCAAAAATAGCCTGCGGGCCCACTTAGTGAAAGCGACTTCTTTTCACTAAGCTCCATCATCTTGTTGCATTTTCAACAGTATATTCCCAAAACACCTTGGGATGAAATAATTTGTCATCTTTGTGATACTACGAGAGTTGAACATGAAAATAAATTTCTCTTGGATTTTTCGCCTCTTACTCACATTCGTTATCATTTCCAAAACATTTTCCACACTACCAACTTTCTTGACTTGTTAAGTCATTAGAATTATAGTGACCTATGGACACTTGTTTTCTTTCTTTTTTATCATAGAAATAAAATATTACAGTCTCAATTAATCTCTTACTTTCTTAAGTTTAGATAGACTACATTGGTTTTAGTGGATGTTAATCATCATTATCATCATCATATATAGTTGAAGCTGAAATATTTTATTTGTGATTCAAATTCTCTTCATGTTAATACCATCCCCTCATATTTGGAAGTAGAAACCATATATCCATAGGATATTGAATTTGTTTTGTTCTTAATTATTTTAAAAATGTTATATATATATATATAGAGAGAGAGAGAGAGATACTTTTATTGGCAATATATTTTATAATATTACATGTAAACTCCTTAAACATTAAAAGAATTACATTATATGAATTAGAAAAAACTTATTAATAAAGTAAGAACTCTCTTGCTCTTTCGCATATATATATATATATATATATATATATATATATTGAAATATTATCATGCATATTAAGATATTTGATTCATAATCTATAATTTTGTTTTTAATGAATATTTTTTAAATATTATGTATCTTACATCTTTCTTTTACAAATAGTGAAAATGTAAGATAATTTTTAAATTAAATTATTTTATTTTTTTATATATAAAATTGATATAAAAATAGATTATTTATATAGACACTAAAATATATATTTTTTTGTTAATAATTTTTTTATATTAAATATCACTTTTGAATTGAGTATAAACCCATCCTCTAATAAAAATAATTACACAGAAGGTGTTCTCTATGGAGTTGGTTGGGCAAACAGTGTTCATCCCAGCTCTGCATTTTCGTCCTCCTTCCTCGTCTTAAAATCTGACTCTGCATACAAATGTCAAGGAATTCACTGTCTCCAGGAACTTGCTGTCTCCAGATTAAGCCCTGCGATGGCAAGCTCTCTGACGTAATTTTGTAGCACCTGTATCTAGCAGTCGAGAAAGTAGGCCGGATTCAGAGCAGATTCTCTCTACCAGGCTCCCATGAATTCTCACATCAATGTAGTCTCGTCATGGCCAGGTTTCTCTCACAGGCGCTAGCAAACGCTGAAAAAGATCAGTTATAGGTCGTTCTAGAGTTGCTCGAAGTGGTGCCTTGGTATTTCAATAAATATTTTTGGTTGGATTCCTTAGGATTGGAGGCCATCGCTAGATTCTCTATAGACCTGACAAGGAAAGAGATCATGGATTCAGACAACAAACATGTGTAAAAGCTAGCATTCTAATTATTTTTATACAGAGCAGTCAAGGTTCGTATGACGATTCAACCATCTGCACGGTTTTTTTGGACTCCTGCCTCAAAATTGCCCACGGATCGAGTCCGCAGACATGGAGATAATAAGTGCGTGTTTGATGGATCACTAGATTGTGCCAACTGTGAGCAACAATTTTGTGATGGCCTCATCGCCGGACGAGGCCGAGGCACCCTATTCGACCCCGAGAAGCACACCTTCAAAGATGAAAGGGAAGGAAGAGTATAGGGAAGGTAGCGACGATGTTGTCAAATTGGCATGGAGAATCCAGGAGTCGGCCAGGCAGGTCGGCGTAGCCCGAATTACTTGGCCCTGACTTATGACTTCAGTGACATAGTGGCGGAAATGAAACATCATAAATAGCACGTGGTTGGCGGCCCTTCAGCTAATAAAAATTTCAATTGCAATTTAGCATGCAGATTATTTTGCTTATGTAACTTATTAAACGACGCAATTGCAGTTTAGCATGCACAAAATTTTACTTCTCTACATTTAGGGAAAGTTTATTCCCAAATGATGTCCAATTTTTTCCTTGGCTATCATTGGAATAGTACTTCTGTCACTCACATGTCAGACATTTCTCTCTATACAATAAAAGGAATGACATTGTGATAAACCATTTAAAAAGAATTTTACCAAGGTACCCCTATTATTGGGTCAGCTAAGTAAACTGGTGGGTAAAGGGTGTTTGCTTTGCTGATGTTTCTCTTTCCTTGTTTATAAGAAGAATATAATGTGGTTGTTCTGATTTGTGTTTCCGTATATGTGTGGGGAGTTTGTTTCCTGGTGCAAGTTTGAGAGTCCTTGTACTTTAGTGGTAACCGTCCCAATAAGCATTTCTCTCTATAAATGAAAGGAATGACATTGTGACAAACTATCTAAAAGAATTTTACTTCTGTCATTCACATGCCAGTGCATTTTTCTTTAAAAAAAATAAAAGGAATGACATTTTGACAAATAATCCAAAAAATTGGAGAAAATTCATAGGCTCAAAAGTCTTTTAAATATTGAGTATAAAAAAATCTGCAAAGGTTATATATTTATAATCTAGTTTCAACCTTATTCATGACCATATGTGGATTTATTTGCAAACTTCTTTGCGAAAACTAAAAAATGTTTACAAATTGCAGTCCAAAAGCAGTTGATAAGCAACAAATTGCAGTCCAAAAGCAGTTGATAAGCAACAAATTGCAAATCAGTATTTTCCCAGCTCTCATTGCATATTTTATTTTATATATATATTTTCAATATTCTTTTATAATGTTTGTTTTCCATTTTATTAGATGTAGACCACATGGCCAATTATATGCAGGGCCTTGGCTTCACTAGATGTATACTGATTGTTAAACATAACTACTAGAATATTAGGTGGGATCAAGGTTACATGAATTCATGGCTAAACTATTTTTTTTTTAATTCATATTTTTTTGAATTGATATCTCACATAACTTGTTACATGAATTCATGGCTAAACTATTTTTTTTTAATTCATATTTTTTGAATTGATATCTCACATAACTTGTTACAACTCTCCTCTTCACTCTTGCAAAGTAAAAAGGAATGCAAGTTTGTTAAATTTGACAAAGAGAGAGGTTGACACAAAGATCTTGGTTTGATAAGCAATATTTTCTTGCACATCCATGCAAAAGATTTGACTACTTGCTTCTTTAGTATATGGAGTTCCTTTGTTCTTGTTTCTTGGTTGGGATACTACCAGTGTAGATATTGTTAGACAAATCTGCTCTCCATTTTTGAAATTTTAAAATAAATGGAAGTTTTGTAAATTAGACAAAGAGAGACCGAGATGTAGATCAATAAGCTAGATAACTAAATTATTCTATTCCATAAGCAATACATTCTTGCACAAACATTTAAAAGAATTTCAGCTGTGCATATTTAGTCATCTTACTCCTAGCATAACCAAATGCTGCAATGACAAATTTCCATCAACAAGTAAACAACCATTGAAGTAGAATTTTTCTTTGTAATAGAGTTTCCTCAATTTTTTTCAAATAGTCTTTATCCAATATTTATTCTATCAGAAATAAGAATTTTTGAATCCAATGATTTAGTTTTTCAAGATGATCTCCCCAAATCTTCTATTCCTTTGGTGTATCTTTGCACCTTTAGGGGCAATTTCTAATATTATTTGTTTGTACATATCATCTCTCAATTCCATATTAAACACTGAAGAAAGTACTTATATCCCTCATTTTAAAAAGTTTTTTTTTTTTATTAAGTATTTTATTTATGTCTAACATTGATTTTTTTATTAACTCTTATAATGCAATTATTCAAAAATGAAATATTCACATGTTTCAATTTTTATTTATGTATCAATTTTAAATCTATCTTCAATATTTAAATAAAAATATATATTACATAAATATTATTAAAATTATTCCAATTTACCATTCTATATATATAATATTTTGTATTATTCAACTTAAAATCATACATATAAAAAATTATAAGATTTTATATATTTATTTTAAAATATATATAAATAATAATAACATTGGAAGATAGCAAGGAGAGATGGTTGTCCTCACTCTTAGTTTGATCATTGCAAGTTTGACACTTGAGTTACTATAGGTTTTCCCACCTTGTGAAAATAATAATAATAATAACATTTTATATACTTTATTTTGAAATCACACCTATAATCTATGTTACACATCTCACATACCGGGGAATTCACCAAGGATTTTGGGACATTGTAGTTTATTTGGTAGATTTTTTTTATTGTTTTGGTCAAAATTGTTCATAATATACCAAAATCTGTTAGAGTCATAAGTTTGAGTTGTAAATTCTCCATAATTTATTTGTCCCAAGAATTGATCAAAATGCTAAATTCATTTATAAAATCAAAAACCCAATTTAAACAACAAAATAAACTTATTTTTGACCAAGGGAAAAAAAACCATAAATTCCACACCAAAATCATAACTGCTCTCATAATAACCCTACCGGCCTCTCATTCTTCATCGTCATTGTTCCTTTATTTGTCGTCACTCTCATTCTTCCTCATCATTGTTTCTTTATTTGCTGCCACTCCTCATTCATGAACTCCTCAGTCATTGAATTTGATTACCAAAGTATGCTATTCCCATGCGCTGGATTACGTCAGAAAGTTACGTCCTCACTCTCAAGCTGATGCAACATAACATAACTAGCAATTGCAAAGATACACAGATGGGATTTGAAATCTTTGGGAGGTTGATCTTTAGTTGAGGATTCCAATTTGAATTTATGCTTTGTGTTTTGCTATCATGTAATTTTATAGTTAAATCTATCCTCATTCTCCTCAAAGCTGATGCAACATAACATAACTAGCAATTGCAAAGATACACAGAAGGGATGAAATATTTGGGAGGTTGATCTTTAGTTGAGGATATCCAATTATAGGAATTTATGCTTTGTGTTTTGCTATCATGTTAATTTTATAGTTAAATCTTTTTAATCATGTTGGACAATGAAATGATTTGTGGAAGGTTGTTTTTTTAAGGGTAGGTATGATCTAATGAGTCATAGTAAACATTGAGGTTTTTGGAAGTTTCTCATTTGAATCTTGTTTTTCAGACAATTTGTGGCATAAACTCCATATTTATTAAAATTGGGGTTATTTCAATTTCTGGTTATGACATCTCGTTTATGCCTAGTCTAAAATACATTAGGTTTTTGAGAGACACACAAATCTGCTCTAAATATCTTCAAACTTATTTTCTTATATTAGTTTGATTTTATGTTAAATCACCAAAATTTATGAAAGATGTCTTCTCTTAGAACATTTCTTCTCATTTCAGTTTGATATTTATGGTGAGTCTATCAAATTGGATAACCCAAATGAAATGCATGAAGAAAAATGTTTGTCCCTCGTGGAAAATTAGTTGCAATATGAAAAGGAAAGATGTCTTCTCTTAGAACATTTCTTCTCATTTCAGTCTGATATTTATGGTGAGTCTATCACATTGGATAAGCCAAATGAAATGCATGAAGAAAAATGTTGGTGGGTCGCGCAAAATTAGTTGCAATATGAAAAACCTTGTATGCAGGAATATTTTATTGGCTTTCTGCAATGAATTTTTGAGGGATATGGCATTCATTATGGTTTCGTTTGACAAAATAACGTAGAGGGCACTTTCCTAGATAATATTTTCCTTTTACAACAGTTTGTTCGATTTCCTTTCAGAAGATCCATAATGTCGAATTTGCATGTAAATGTGAACATTCCCAGCAGTGCGGCACATGATTGATGTTGTTCGAACAGAGCGAGAAATTGAGTTTCACAGTAAATGTCTGTTGAAGTTTGAGGTTGTTTAATGAGCTTGCTGTTGAAATTAAAATTCTCTTAAATTTGAAAATTTACTTTCGGTCAAGTTTGAATTCTAGTAATTTTGAACTGCGAAATTTAAGCTTTAATTAGGAAGAATTTACGTTGTTTCCATTAAAATTTAACATCTTACGCTGTTACCTCGGCTACATGTGAGGATTTGGATCATTTCTGACATTGCATTTAGTATTTTGTATTTGATGGTTAAAGTATTTTGCTTTGATGTCAAAATTTAACGTCTTGAGTTGTTTTATCGACTACATTTGAGGATTTGTACCATTTCGTATTTTATGTTTGACGGTTAAAGTATTTTTCTTTCTTGTCAAAATATTTGATTTCTTATTTTGTGGTCAGACTATGGGGAATTCTCTTATTGATTCAACGGTGTTTTGTAAGATGTTGAAAATAATTTGAAATTCTAAACTGGTATCAGTGTTGGATTTGTAGTTTGAACATACATTGGGCATTTTTGAGTTTGAGGTTTCTTCTGAACGAAAAATCTGATTTCAAGATATTTGATTGACTTTAATGTTATATCTTTTTCCCACTATTATAATGAGAGCAATGATTTTAAAAAATTGTAACAATATTGCAAGTAATGCAATAGATGAGTCGCAAATATTACCATGGAGGTTTTTGTCAAAACTTACAGGAAAAATTGTGCGGACGATTGTAGGCAGTGAACTGATTCAAAAAAAGACACTTCCATGTAACCAGTCCTGCATGAACCGCGAAATATTGTAAGCAGTGAACTGATTCAAAAAAGACACCTTCCGTGTAACCAGTCCTGCATGCGCTGCCCAAGCCATGACTTCGTTCAAAATTGGTTTTCACAGCATGCCTTGATACTTGTTTGACAAGTCAACGAGGGAAAACAAAAATGGTAGTGACAACTGTCTGGTGGAAAACAAAAATGGTAGTGATTTTAGATAGTGAAATTATTAAAAGAAAACACCTTCGATGTAAATATGATACTTGGAACGTAAGAAAACCAACCATAAAACAACCTCACTTAAAGTTTTTAAACCTATTATAAAACGTATTTCTTTATAAATTTGAAAAACAAATAGTGATAAATAATACATATTCCAAATAAGAAAATAAGAAGAAAATAATATAAGCCCATCATCCAAATAAGAAAATAAGAGGAAAAGAATACAAGCTCATCGTCATGTGGGACATGAGACTCTACGCCTAAACCATGGAGAATGTAATGTGAATGATAAACATGCCAATCTTTTTGGATGCTCCCCACTTGCAAACTTCTCGTAACAAACACTGCACGTCACGTCATCTCCATTTGCATTGCACGTCATTCATCTCCATTTGCATCCTCGTAGTGCCCAATTATAACGTCAGGCAACCCCTCCACTATTTGTGCAGGACTTTCACTTACAACTTCCTCTCCAAAGTAATTTGTGGAAATAAGCATCAGTTGAGGTTGAAAATTGAAGTCATATGTATTCTCGTGTAAGTGTTGCAGGATCTGTCGCCAACTGAATTTGGAATTCCATATAATTTAAGTGGAGTACCTCATTTCTCTATTGTCTAATTTCATTTCACTATGTACAGAAGTATAATCCTATCTTCACCCAATGCCAATGGTGTGACAAAGTCCTCATTCACATTTTCATTACCTACAGTTATCCTCTCGTGCTTTAGGATTGCTCCTCCCAGTTGATCACATAAATCATTTCTGTTAAATTGTCTAATTCTGGAGGGCCGAGTTGAGCCCGATATAATAAGTATGCATATCTCCGCACATTGTTAACAATCACGCTCAACATTTTCTTCTTCAGTTCTGTTAGTTTGGGGTGATGAGTTTTGTAAAGCATCGCGTTTAGCTGGGATTCCACGAACCATAATAATAAGAACAAATCGTTTGTTCCTTACTGGATCTCTCTGTTGTTGCGCATGGGCATGGGCATCTCTGATCCATTCGTAAGCCTGTTCCATTAGTTCCGAATGACCCAATTCAAACACTGGTTTAGAGTAGAGTTTTCGAAGTTCAAAAAAAAATTGAAGATCCAGAAACTACCTGCATGACGCGCACAAGCCATGACTTCATTCGAAATTGGTTTTCGCAGCGTGCCTTATAGTTGTTTAACAAGTCAGCCGTGGAAAACAAAAGTAGTGGTTACAATTGTACCGTGGAAATCAAAAGGTAGATTATGGTAGGCTGTGAACGGATTAAAAAAAAGGATATTTTCGGTGTAAATATACTAGCCATTGTTCTAAAAAATACAAAGAAAGGCAAATAGAATTATAAAGTTGGAATGGTTGAATTTATATAAAAGATTAAAAATACAAGTATTTTTTAACAAAATATTAAAAATAGAGAATAATAAATGTTGGAAACTACATAACATCTATCCTCTAAATTATATTATTAATTAATATATATATATTTTTAAATTAATTAAAATCCCAATTGTATTGTCAATTTGAGTATTGGTTACACACAATATGGGTTATGGTACACCAAAATGATCAACTATATATATGTACAGAATTTGATGTTATTTTCTGTCATGAAAGTTAAAACTTTTACATAAACATATGCTTCCACAATTGCAACTCTGCTCCAATATTGATTCATATTCTTCCACAACCACTCCAACATTTATGCACTATGTCATGTTTTTTGAAACCTGCCACACTGGTGGAGTGCAATAAGAAATAGTTTATAAACGATAATGAACATTTTTTAAAGAAAGGTTGAGAAATCTTTCTTTATATATAAATATATATTTTTAATATGTTTTGAATTTATTTAAAAAGGAGCAGTTTGTATCAAATCTATCAGTGCTTGTCCCAAGTAAGATACAATTTTAATATTTCATTTACTTAATTATTCATAAATCTTTTTAATATTTCTACTCATTATTTGTTCACAATGACATAAAATCAATTTTTCAGTTTTTGGAGACTACAATATTTCATATTATAATTAATGTTTCAAGAGAATGATTGTGGAACACAAACTACAACTTCCTCTCAATTTGACAATCGTTACAAAATGGACAAACTTACAGATAAACTAAATTTTCCAGTTTTTTGAGACTACAATATTTCATATTATAATTAATGTTTCAAGAGCATGATTGTGGAACACAAACTACAACTTCTTCTCAATTTGAGGATCCTAACAAAATGGACAAACTTACAGATAGGTGATGTGGCAAAACTTATTTGCTCCATAATTATAGTCAAAGTACAACTTTTTCAATTTCAAAATCCTATCGACATCTCTTTGCACCTTTTGGGGCAATCTATGGTTATATCAACAATGGGGCTAATGGTTGTATAAATGAATGAAGTATATTCTTGCTAACCTAGGATGTATATATGTTGCAAGTTGAGAGAACAATAGAACCCAACAATAAAATACAAATAGAGAATGAATACCACACTATTAGAAATGCTTGAACAACTGCATAGAAATGTAGATAATGAGTGTTTTCTGCAATATTGGTTGTTACAGCATGTATATGGTCTTTATATTCACTGTATGGTTGATACAAGGATGAATATCAAGTTACCAAGAGGAGGTAATGCCCAGAAATGAGAATGATTGTCTTTCCCTTCAATGCTCACACCTCCATGTTGTAGATGCAACTCCCAGATGGTATAAAACCCCTGCTGGTAATGTACACAACCGAATCAGTTATCCATGCTGCCCAGAAAGGAAGTTAATGGTCCTTGCTTCTGTTCTCAGCCACCCACAAGAAGTTCACACCCAACAAGGAAGTTAACAGTCCCTGCTTCTGATCTCAGTCACCAAAAAGAAGTTCACACCCAACAAGAGGTACCATGACCTCCCATATAGTATTATGTCCAGGCAAGAAGATAAGGCCTTAGAAATTCATCTTCTTCGTACTTGGGTTTCACCATTTTCTTGTTCACCTTATATCTTCATGTAAGAAAGCCTAGTGCAGAAACCATGACAACAATCCAAACCCATGATAAATGTCCTAATGCTATGATTTGAGACTTGTTCCAAGGATTTGATCTCCTGATATTGGTAACATTCTTCAGAGTCATTCTGGAAGAAAACTGCAACACAAGAATTATATTATGAACTGTGAATATTAGAATTGACACAATCTGAAGAACCACAAGTCCACTAAAAGTTGAGCCATTGACCAATGTATCCAAACCAATCCCCATCTCTGAAATGAGTTCAGGTTTTGTAAGCTCCTCAAATTCATTTATTGCAGAGGAAGAAACTTCATCAAATGTCTCGAGGCTGGCAATTTAAAATTTTTGAAATTTATAAGTAAAGAGGTATCTGTGAACTAGGAAAACACCAAACACAATGTCAAAAACTGGCTTGAAAAGTTGAAAGAATGAAACAGAGCATACATTGTGTCTCTCCCACCAGCACCATTTGTAGGGGTCTGCTTAGGAAGCAACTAAGAATAATGTTGATGATTCTGTAGAAACACAAATCAAACTAAATCCTCAATAGATGAAAGAACTGAGCAAGCAAAATACTCTTAGCATAATACACTATGGAAGAATAAAGCCCAAATTAAAATTGGAAATTTTCATAAGTTATCGATGGGCATGCGCAAAATTGGCTCTAATAATAATAAAATGGTCAATGCAAGACAATCAAGAATTTGTAAACCTGATGTACAGTAATAAAATGTTTGATAGGGAGAAAGATCCATCATCTCTTATTCATGCAACAAATTGTTGTTCTTTCAAGTTAAATAGTAACAATAATCTTCAAGAGACTAAAAATATAATACACTAAACAAACATACCACTGCTTACTTTAGCCCTTGAACACCTACGTGAAGAGCCATACCAGATAAAAATTATATTCATTGTAATCAGATTTACTTCACAGAAAAAAAGACAAATACCTTGTCAAATATAATAATCAAATTGTCTCTTGTTGTAGAGAATGGAATTTCAACTGCCAAGCTTCGAAAATACCGACAGACTGCAATGAGTTCATCTCCCATGTATGTTTCCAGTATTGCAAGCTGGAAACCGCAAACCACAAAATGATACAATACAAGATGAAAAGGTCGCAACTCAATGTTGGAAAATAGTTAGATACCAATATGATTTAATAGTACAAAGATAAATCAATTTTAGAATTGGGGCTGTAGTAATATAACAATAATACGTCCAGTTACTTCCCACAGAAAATTAATACTTTAGTTTGCTCACTTTGGAGGCAAATTCAGATAAACTAAGACAGATTAAAAAGAACAGAACCACAAATTGAGATCAAACCTGATGATGGTGATTTCCACTTGATGGCCAAAGTGAGGCAGCGTGCACATAGTAGGTTGCTGCAACTAAAAAATCACAGCCTAAAGATTCCCATAGAATTTTTTGAGTCTTTTAATGTAGTTGCTTATGATGGGAAATCCCACATGAAAGAGTGCATTGTTATTACTCAGTTGACAGAAGGTAGAGGGAGACTACACCGGATTTCATGCCATTCTCTGGTGAATTTTGTAGGTTTTACAATACAACCCACATTGTCCTTCATGTTTACTGTTTATTGTTGAGTAGAAATTTTGTTCAGGACCTTGACAATAATATTAATTTATGTTATTTCTTGTTTTTATGAAAATTTGTTTTCTAAGTTTTGTATAATAAATATATATTTTCCCTCATCTATAAGTTTTCTGTATAATAAATACATCTCTTCCCTCATCCATATGGCATTCAAAGTTTTTCCTTGAATCAAAATAATTATTCATGCCCAATGATCAAAGCTTATTTTCACTTATTCAAGCCCAATGCTTAAAGTTTATGTTTATTTTTTACTTTTCTGGTTAGTAATGAAACTGCTGACCTTATGCAACCAAATTATGACTATTTCTGTCACTTTTGAAAGCAATCGCTTTATCATCTTGTCTCTTACAACCAACCTAATTGCAACAAGTTATGCAAGCTGGTTCACTTTCATGAATACATAAAGAAGGCATGTGCTTTTTTGTTTTTCTGTTTGTTGTTCCAAAACTTTGAGACAGTAAGTGGCATAAGTTACTACCCATCTCAAATTGGAGTCACCCCTTAATGCCATTTTACAGGTGTATATGATCTATTAACAATTTTTTCTTTCGTGTCTAATCAACTATTGACAGTTGCTGTAAACAGAATTGGAAGACAAAAAAATATTATGTTAAGAAGTTGAAATACAGCTAACAAAAATAGAAATAAATCAATATTGCAAATCATTTATAAAATATTTTTTACTAAGATGTGAGAATACAAATCCAACATAATAAGAAGGAAGGGAAGGGTTCATTTGCAGAAGAAGGATCTTCATAGCACCTTGTCAAAGGAAAAATGAACCTGTTGAACAGGACATCACAGAGAATATCCTTCAGGTTGACCTCAGATCGATTTAGAAGACTCCAAATACTCCCCATAAGTAAAGCCATGATAGTCCACCTCTCTTTAAAATTCCATCCAAATATTTCAAACAACCAATAGTGTTTTACAACAAGCAACAACTACAAAAAAAAGCTAAAAATGACTCATTCCCCCTCTCTTTTAGCCCCTTTCCACCTAATATAGTGTTTTACAACAAGCAACAACTACAGAAAAAGCTAAAAATGACTCATTCCCCCTCTCTTTTAGCCCCTTTCCACCTAATAGAAAAGCATAAATTTTAAAGTTGAAAACCAAAGAAGTTTGTGCAACATTTTTTACATATATGCATATTTAAGATATATTTAAGGTAATTTTTGGAAAGCTCATATGAAATTTGGCCAAACCTTATGCAAAATGCTGTGAAATATGGTGATATTTTTTTAATTGGAAGGTGAGATTTTAAAAATGGAAAAACAGAACCAGAATATGTTGTGCATCTTAGATGAGTCGTGATTCTAAAACATGAAATTTGTACATAATGTCACTTTTTCATGTGTTTGGTAGCTACGCTACAGATTGGATTCCGTGAGGAAATGGAAGAAGGAATTTTTGAGCATACTGTTGGAGCATCTACAGAATGCAGTTGGAGAAAAAGTAGTGGGAGACCTTCTTTGTTGGGATTATGGTAAAATGGTCTCTCGAGGGCTGGGAATTAATAGCCTGTTTAGTGGCTATCTATCCCGTGGCTGGGAGTTTGTGGTAAGGGATATGATCTTATGGTTGGGTCACCTTAGCTCTCTGATCACTTCCCTAGGGATATCATTCATGATTGCATTGACCCTCTCAAATTCATTGATGATTTTTTATAGTGATACTGCATATCAGTCCCCTGTCTTGCCCATGACTGTTAGAGTTAGGGGGTTTGGACATTCTGTCATATGTTATTATTGAGCTGGGAGAATGCAGACATTTTGAAGAGATTGGAAGCACAATTATGAAAAATAACTAAAACCAACAAGAAAACAAATGCTTAGGATGAATACCCAGCTGGACAAGCCTATGCATTTTCTGGGGACTTTCTGCTACTCAAAAATGTGACCTAAGTTTTAATCAGAATGCATTTTCTACTATTTTCTCCTTTTTTTGTGAAGCTACATGCCTATTCATGATAGGTACCTTTAACAGTTTGATCTAGAAGTGTAGCTTGCTCTTTGAAGGCACACTTATCACACCTCATTTTAACAAAGGCTTTAACAAAGGCCTTATAGTCAACCTTGAACCAATGCAATGTTGGAGTAGGTTGCTCTACCATTGGGGTTCTTGAGACCATGGTCCATCCATTATGGTCAACATGGAAAGTCTCACCTTGGATATGTAAGTCTTGCATAACAGACATGTTCACTGCCATGGCATCCAACTCTTTGGAATCCTTTCTATTCAAGCTAACCTCCTCTTGCTTTCACAGTTAACTTTTGTTCTTTTCCCTATTTGTTGTTTAACCTCGCGTTCCTGTCATCTTCCTGCATACAACACTAATAACAGAGCAGTTTTAAGCAAAAGTAACTATTCTTGTTTGCACAGAACATCCCCTGGGGTTGAATGTTGTCAGTTGGCGCAATGTTGTGGCTATGGTTTGATATGTTAGAAATTCGTGGAACTGCCAAATGGCATGCATTCATTGTGGGAGACAAGTCACACCCTGAATTTGAGAAAATATATACAGTGTTGAACAGCTTAGCTAAGCAGATGGAGGAAGGAGGGTATGTCGTGGACACAAATTTTTTATTGGATGATGTGGAGGAAGAGGAAAAGGAAGACATGCTGCATAGTCATAGTGAAAAGCCAGTTGTGCATATAAATCTAGTGAAGCTAGAAAGCGCCAGTTTAGCTCCTAAAATTTTTCAAATGAGCAAAGAAGGGAAAGGATATTAATGGGCTGAAACAAACCAGAATAACAGAAGCTTTAGCATTATTTGGTTCAGAAAATTAATAATATATTATTATCTAAAAACAGAGGCGTAATTGAGCATTTTGGTTGATGAAGCCGTACTAGAAAAGTCTTTAACTGATATATTTAAAACTTTAAAAGTAAAACATTACCAAGTAATCATATACAATGATGAGCAAATGAAATTTGAATCATATACAATGTTGACGAGTATTGTCATAAAAGTGGAAACAATTTTGTACATGCTTTGCAATGTCTTTCTTGAAATTTTACATATGGTCTATACATAGAGACGTGTTTGGTAGTTAATAACTAAACATATATACAATGAAAGTATTCTATGACATCTAAACATATATACAATAAAAGCATTCTATGACATATAGATGTAATTGACAATGAGCAGCTAATCATATATGCATGATGGGGCATGGCATCAACAACACCAATTAATGTTTATTGTGGTGCCAAATTGTGAGAGTTGTTCCTGCAATTGATTCCACATTTTCCTGTGTGCATCCCTTTCATGGATGTGAATTGTTTTTTTGAGTATTTTTCTTATCTTCCGTAACAATTCAATAGTTGGACGCAAACGGTAAAAAGGAAATGATTGTCAGGGCAGGATCCTTGCTTGCATATTTTGTAAGGTAAGTTTCTATTGCTGAATTTCTTGGCAATACTCATACAACATTTGTAGGTCACTTGTATCCATACCTGTGACCGTCAAAAAAGAAAACATTGTAAGTGACAATGGATGTGTTTGCTGAAAACATATTTTTTTAAGAATTGAAGTAAAATACACAAATTTTTAAATAATTATGAAACAATATGAGGTTAAATGGAATAGTAAGGGAATGTATGTGAAATTTGGTTAAGTAGCAAGTGGTGTTTACCATGTGGGTAAATATGGAAGACAGGGTGTACGATTGGATAGAGTGCATTTTCCTATAAATATTTCGATATGAGTAGTGATTCCTCTTGCTACTTAACCACCCTTGAAATTGAGGTGAATGCTAGACCTTGTTGTTCTTTGCTGAAAACATATTGTTTGAAGGTTTGAAATAAAATAAACGTTTTTTTAACTAATATAAAATAATACGAGGTTAAATGTAATAGCAAGCAAATGTATGTGAAATTTGGTTATGTAGTAAGTGGTGTTTACCATGTGGGTAAATCTGGAAGTCAGGTTGTACGATTTGCTAGAGTGTATTCTCCTGCATAGATTTTGATGCGAGCAATGATTCCTCTTGCTGTCTACGCTTAAGATATTGATTCTCATGCATTTGTGCGATGCATGAGAATGGAAATGCTGGATTGATTTGAATGTCTACCAATGACCGCACTCTTGAAATTGCAGTGAACGTTAGCCCTTGTCATTCTTTGGTGTCGATGTCTACTGTTGCTTTGTCTAATGTGATTCCTTGTGACTTGTGTTTCGTTAAAGCCCTTGTCATTCGAAGTGGTATCTGATGGCATGTACCCCTTGTGATGGGAGAAATGGGTACATATGTTGGGTGTCAAATATCTCATGGTGTTCCTTTGTATTGTCTAAAGTCGGCGACCACAAAGGATGGTAATTCTGGGGGCTTTGAGTCAATTGAATAAAATATTGAAATGACTTTCCCAAGTGCGCCATTGACAAGGCATGCATTTACCCACAAGTTGCTGGTGAGCATAACTTTTTGTTCATTGCATAAGAGCACTTTTGCGGGCAAATGCTCATCTTTTGTTGCAATAGAAGTTTTCTACCTTTGTTGTTCTGCAAAACAAAGCGCAACTGGAATGTTCAATTTTTAAGCATTTTCTTATTATGCAAGACAACTGAGTTGTTCATTGCATATAGGTGCATTGACTCTTCAAATGTGTGTTTCTCTTCATGCGTAAGAGAGGAATTTGTCCTTAACATTAAGATTTTCCAATCTTCAAGTGTAGATATTCCATTTCTGAGATTTGTGAGTATTTGTTGGAAAGCAACCTAGGACGGGCTAGCTCCTTGTTGGCGAAAAAACGATTGAAAGTGTTATGAATGTGTCAAATTTGTGCCAAAGTGCAGTGCCACGTGATGTCCCAACATATAGAGGAATGTCTTTTACAGGTGGTAGCTGGCCTAAATCTCCAACAAGGATAATTGAGCGATTACCAAATGGTGCATTTCGATGAAGGGGGAATGCCTCTCTTAGATGATCGTCAATGCAAGAAAGCATTTTTGGACCAATGAAGCTCATTTCATCAATGAGAATGTATTCTACATGACGGAGTTGCTCTTGCAGTTGTAGGAGTGGCTGGCCTTCAAGAGGATGCATTGTTTGGATAGGGATATGAAGGGCAGAGTGAATTGTGAGGGCATTTATGTTGAAAGATGCAACACTAGTTGGTGCAAATAACGACAAAGGGTTTTTGTTTGTTGGTGAGTTTTCCACAAATACATGGTGCAGACATTTAATCAAATGGGATTTTCATGTCCCAGTTGTTCCTTGTATGATGATTCTACATGGGGGTTTTGGTGAAGGGGTTTTGAAGTGCGTTAAAATAGTGGTAAAAGCTATGTTTTGGGTAGAAGATAATGTGTGATCATGGGGAAGGTTGGAAAAATAATGATGTTGGTTTTGAATAGTTGAGCGGTTGAATTCAACAAAATTTATGGCAGTTTCTTGCAAGTGGAGAGGGATAGTCGTATGTGACCAATTGTGGTTGGCATCAAAGTTGCAGTAGCCAATCATGTCGAGGTCATCAACTTCAATATTGTAACCTGGGTGGAGCTGAGAGAGGATTTGCCATTCATTCATCTGCATGGAATCAAGAGGGGTGTCAGAGGTAGATTGATCTTCATTATGTGGGGTTTGTGGCTTTTCAATTTCTCGGTGGACATGCCATGGTGTATATGTACCCTTTTTTTGTTCCCAGTGTGCAATTATTTCTGCATCAGTTGAACCAATATCATTGGGGAGTGTGTGGAAAGGGAAATACAATAGTAATTCACTCCAGCAAACAGTGGCATAAGAAGGATCATCTGAGGAAGAAATGAGATTATGGCATGGTAAGACATGTACAATCATTGGAGGGAATATGTAATTCCATTGTTGTTGTTGTTGTTGTTTTTTTTTTTTTTTTTTTTTTTTTTTTTTCCGACGGGCAGAATATGACCAAGAGTGTGCAACTACAAGGAGGGTCAGTGATTCCAATGAAATGGTCTTGTTCATGTATGCAAGGATAAAGTTTGGTGTCGAACGAGGATTCTCAGTATCTTGAGAAACACGTTTGAAAACAGTCCTGTTAACATTCAAAGAAACAAATGTGCGGTTGGAGAGAGAGAGGTAGCTTTTGTAACATATGGCATATTTCTTGCACTCCAATGTCTCTATCTGCAATGGTTTCCATAAAGAGTTTTCGGATAACAGCAACAATAGGTACTTTTGGAATAGCACTTTGCGAAATCCGTGATAGCATTTGACAATAGCTCTCAGATCTTGTTTCTGCTTTTGCTGCATACTTTGAAATATAGTTTAACACAACATGGCGAGATAGAACTGATTGACAATCAGCATTTCCTCTCCAGATAGAAAGTATATCGGCGTTTTGAATATTCAATCTTTCATCATTGCGAGCAGGGACGTAGGTGCTATGACCTTTATTATCAATGAAAAGTGAAGATGTGGAGTTTAACTCCCACGGTACTCCATACCGACAGCTAAGTACATTTTCTTTCTTGCGAAGACAAGAAGATTCATGACACTTTGTATGACGTTGAACGCAGTTGACGAGCTCTGCATAGTCTTTAGACTGGGTGGACTTGAATATTGATGCTATGTCAAGAAGACATGGGTTATGAATTGCTAATTGGTGAAGCAGAAGATTTTGGTGTTCTGGCTGGCGTGGATTCTAGGCAGTTACATAGTGGTCAAAATACTTCTATGCATCAGCGACTTCTAATGCATTGTTCCAGTCAATTGTGTCCATATTTGGTGCATTTTGCAACCAGAGGAAGACATGAATGTGTGTGGATCCTCTATGTTGACATTCGTATCTAAATATAATATGAAGGTAAAATTTGGTTAAAACATATATGCAGCATAGCAAATTAATGTTGAGGGAAATGGGTATTAAAAATACCTGCACCAGTAGTCTATCGCGTGGAGGCCTTTCTGTAGGTTTTCTTCAAGGAAATTTGTAAATCTACAATGCATATATTGGGATGTTAGATGTGGGTTTTTAGTTATGTTTTGAATTCTCCATTGGAAGTGGTTGTGTGAACTGGAAGGAACATTGGTAGGCATGATCATGTGCAAGTCATGCCATTTAGTATCAGTTGCATTGAGAGTGAAAAAGAATGTCGGACTTCCTATTTGTGTGATCATGTCAGTCAATTCAGATTGTCGTTTGTTCCAGAAAGACCGTATTCCTCGTAGGTCTTAACCAAACCGCATTATTTGCTCGGGTAATTTTGAATCTGGAGAGTCACGAAGACACTGTCATAGGTCCGAAACCGTTGTTGGCAAGTTGTTCTCAATGTACTTCTTCACAAAAAAACTAACAGTTGTTTGGCTATGGTGGCGCATTAGAATGTTATAAAGATAGTAGCGGAATATAGGGTGTTGGCCAAAGCGGTTATCATGGTAGTGCAACAAGTGCAAAGCGTATTCATGCATCTCAAATTTTGTAATTCTTGGTTGCATGATTATGGCAATTCCTGTAGGAAGAGTGTGGGGAATGCCACGGCAAAGAGGCCTACGGTGTTGTATACATTCATAGTTGTTAAAGATATTGGAGGCCAATCAACTGAGCTTGTTGAATTTGAATGGGTCAAGTGCAAATAATCACAAATGTTGCAAATAATCACAAATGTGCTCAAGTTCAGTACATGAATTTAGGAGTATTGGAACGAAAGAAGAGGGTTGGATTTTTAATGGAGGTATCATGACATCAGTGTCATAAGTAGAATCAATATTGGTTTGATGGGGTTCAAAAGAGGAGGTGGTTACATTATGGAGAAGAGAAGAAATATCTGTAGGGTGATCTGGTAGAGCAGAAATTGCAGATGAGCTGAATTGAACATCACTGTAGTAAGGGTCATTTTTTATTTTGTATTCAAGTGCTGCAAGGACACGTGATTTGCAAACAAAGAATTCATAAGCCTTTTCAGATGGATTGTGCCTTTTCACAATGAGGATGTCTAAGTCAGAAATCATTCGAGGTAAGTATTTGGCAATAGTAGTGATGTCTTGAGGGAAGCTAATTGTATGGCCACTATATTTGTATTGACCACCACGGGCATGAGTGACTTGTAGAATGGGGTTTACACGTGCAATGAGAATTTCTTCAACTTGTGTTAAATGTTGAAGGACATATGGTTGTTCACTAGGGTTCATGTTGTTCAGTTGAGAAAAACGATTGGTAGAATTAGATGATGCACAACGAAAACAAGAAAGGCTACTGTGTAAAAGTCTTGTTTTCATTCCTAGGTATGATTCTTTGCATATTTTGCAAACATGCATGGTAGAAAGTTCATCTATCCTTTGTCTAAAGCGACGATGTTCTTCATTAAGGGGAGGGTTATATTAGATTTAATGAAGGTGAGGTGTGTTGGTTTGTATAGTTGGGAGAGCATTTGAGGTGGGAAGGGATGTAGAGGAAGTAGTAGGGTTGTTGTGGTTTTTATAAAGAAGTCGTCGACGTGCATTTATTGTATCCTTGTGTTGTGCATAAAGAAGACGACGCCATTCATTTTTATCCGCATTTTGAGTGTTTTTTGGCATATCTAAACAAGTACAAATAATTATTGTTAGTTTTCATAAACGAGTTTTGCATGTATAGAGAATGTATTACAAGTTTTAGAATTACATTTTTTTTATTTGAACATCAGTGAAGTATAGGTAGAATAGGTAAAAGGAAAAACATGCAATTCATAGACACTAAATGAGGGACTAAGAATGATTTGACATTGTTGCAAAGCTTCATATATAGGTTACGTAAATTTTGAAAGGGTAAACATACATATGCTAAAAGTAGTAATTAGGAGTATTACAAAAATATATGTTATTATGGCATCTATTATTGAGAGGAGAAGAGCAAGATAACCAATTTTTTGCTTTCTTCTTCTTCATTTTTTTTTCAACAAGATTGAATGATAGCATGAATAGATTAGCAAGCAAGAGATCAATGTATATCCATGTAAACAACGAACGGAAAACTCATGTAGTAAGTCTTTACAAATGTTGATATCTATATTATGTAAAATGCAAAGGGGTAAACATACATATTTTGGAATAACTGAAAAAGAGTATTTGCAGCAAAAGTGTGCAGCACAATAACATGGGCGTAATTTACAACAATATGGAACAATGAGCTATGCAAAAATGTCAATTTATGTACAAACAGTAGTGTTTGAAGAAACCCTAAAAAAATTTCAAAGGCGACGAACAACAGGTCGTTTTGAAGTGGACATTGCTTGAATGTCATTGAGGGCTTCTTTTCATGCAGAGGCATATTGAATTTCTTCTGAATTTATCAGTATTGGTTGCAAGCGCTCAACACCGTTGAAGTAATCTGTTTTAATGGAAAGTGTTAGCAGGAAGCGGCGTCCTGAAATTCGGCCACAAATTTCTTGCAGATCAGTTGGTTCGATAGAAAGAAGGAACAAGTCTTTTATCGTGATGCCCATGAGCTCATTTCATGTGTCATTGAAAGCTATGATGTTCTGTAGGTGCCCGGTATGGTCATGCAACTCAATTTTAAGTTTGTAACAGTAGTCACATTCTAGGAAGTCACCGTTACATTTTGTACAATGCCAAAGATTGGTAGAATGCTCCATAACCTTTTTCATGCATTGTTTTCCATTGAAATCTAATGAAAATGCTAGAAAGTAGAAGTCGTCCATGTGAAGAGCAGTTATCGTTGCACGAACTGAAACCCATATTGCTTTCTCAGAGGCTTGCATGCAAGCAATTTCATGAATCGTCTTTTGTGCTAGGGCACGTTTCGAAGCAACACCATAGTTTCTACTCAAATATGGAGAAGAAGAGCTATAACCTGTTTCACGGAACCATGCATGTAGTTGATGAGTTTCTTCAACTTGTGGATTTATGATGAGAGTCCTCGTTGATGTCGTCCCTATTTTGGTTTCATTAAATTCAGATACACAACCTCCTTTGATTGCAAGGATTGGTGGGTTGTCAAAAGAGTAGAATTCGGCAAGGTTTTGTCCTATAGAGTCACAATGATCTCCCCATAATGTTACATCAATGTTAAAACCCAACTTGTCTTTAATATGAGTGTTTTCCTTAATGTTTTAGTTCCGAATTTTCGTCGAATTGTTGATGCAGGTGAGGTGGAGGTAAAAACACCAATGACATCCACATTCGTATTTGGACTTGCATTTTTTATTTTAGAAATAGTTTTGAAGTGAAAGCTCTGATAAGGAAACGCTGGATCATCTATGGAACATGGATTGACAGTGGAAGTAGCAAACAAGTAAATTTCCCATTTGTTCTTGAGGTGCTTGTAGTTTGGGTTTTCTTCTTTAACTGTGCCATTTGAAACAATGTATAGCTAGCCAACTTGAATTAGACTGTAAAGAGATTCATTTAATTCAATAAATGCAGGAAGGTGGATCTCTTTCTTATCACGATTGATAAGTTCAAATCCAAAAACTTTTCCTGAGCCTCTCACATTGTTTTAAGTCTTCAATGCTATTTTTGTAGATGCTCTACCTTGGATTGACCAATACTTTTGGTAGGGATTGAGCACCTTGAATGGAATAGTTGTACTTGTTGCCGTAATTAGTGGAGTAACTACAAAGGGCAAGTTCTCTTGTGTTGATGAAGAGCTATACTGGGATGTACCTGCCTTTGCATGTAGTAGTGTTGATGAGCCCTTGGTGAATGCTACTTTACGCATCACAACTTCAAGCTCAACCACTCAGATGGACCTTATGTAAACAAATGAGAAATGAATTAATGAAGATTCCATTTTTGTTTTTTATTTTTGTAATGCAGGAAGAGTATAAAAGACAAAAAGTAAAAGAGGGTAAATTCAAATGTTGGGTTGTACGAGGAGTTTTGAAGCACCGTGAAATCTGCTTTTTTAAGCAGAGTTATTGAGCCAATTTGGATGTCTTCAGATGAAACTTGTGGGCTATATGCAAATGGTAGCAAAGTCTTGTGTTGATGTATTCCATCAGATAGAGTAATGTGGAAGTGGGAGGATGTAGTTTGTAATGAGGTAACATAACGAATATCGATTATCTGGAGTAGTGGTTGAATCTCAGTGGAACCATTCAGCAATAGAGGAATGGCATTCGTAGTCAAGGTTGGCTCCATAATATTAACAGAGGATAATCTTTTTTCTGTGATTGTAATACTTGTAATTCATCAAATTCACCACAACACAAAATTCTAATAAAGAAAGATGTGATGTGAATGCGGAATGTAATCTAACAAGGATAATTTTGATGGTGAAACAATAATAATGGCACAAGATATGAGAGTGACATTGTCATTCACACCACTATTAAAGACGAGCTGACCTTGTAGCACAAAATTTTTTAACATGTTTTGGCATAAATTAAAAATGCTTTACGTGAATGTATGTAAGGTATGTGTCTAAACCTTATAAAAATTGTAACGATGTTTCTAAAACTCTTATAATGTGCTCATAATCTGCCTGAACATGTTGACTGATGGAAAGTCGTGCTTTGTGCATGTTCCCAGCACAGGTTAAACCAAATACATAGCAATATACTTACCTGATTGATCTTCTTGCGCATTTTGGGAAAATGGATGAGGTAGAGAACTTCATAAACAACGTACTACATGAGTTACTGAGATTGTCATTCACATCACTATTAAAGGCGGGCTGACCTTTTAGGACATAAATTTTTAACATGTTTTGGCATAAATTAAAAGTGCTTTATGTAAGTTCCATGCTATGTATGTAAGGTATGTGTCTAAACCTTCTGAAAACTATAACAATGTTTCTAAAACTCTTATAACGTGCTCATAATCTGCCTGAACATGTTGTCTCATGGAAAACTATGTTTTGTGCATGTGCCCAGCACGGGTTAAACCTAACATATCACTAGGTGTAAAGAGTTGGTGGACATGGATGACGATTTAAATACATTGTCAATTGTCATTGAAGCTACTTACCAAGTAAAAGGAAAAGGTAGCATTGTGTTGAGAATGTTAGATCACCAGATCAGGAGTATAAAAAATGTTTGGTATGCCCCAGGTGTTAAAAAAAAATTAATTTATGTTCAGAGTATTGATAAACAATATTTTTTTAGGTAACTTTTGATGACAAGGAATGTGAAACCTCAGACAAGACTAACAATGAAGTTATGGCAAGAGTAGCAGTGGATGGTTTATAATTTGGTTGCAATTCTAGTCATTCAAGAGGCATTGAGGTTGTTGAACAAAATGACTCTGATATGTTATAACATTAAAGTTATGGCCACCTTAAGCTTTAGTATCTCTACCTTTTGTATTAGAAACAAATGGTTAGAGGGTTGCCATAAATAAAGTAAGATTGTGTGGTTTGTGAAGGATGTCGTGCAAGTAAGCAACACAGAGACCAGTGTCCAAAGGGGTAGCAAGGAGAGAACTGGGAATATTGGATCTTGTTCACAATCACATGTGCACTGATGTGAATACAATCATGTGTGCACTGATGTGAATTTCTTAACCGTTTTTGATGATTTTTTGGAGAATGTTGGATCTATTTATTAAGAACAATCTAACTGCAAAAATTGTTGCTGCACCCTCCTTACCTACTGTTAAAGTCCAAAATATCCCTCCAGTGATGCGTCATCTCTCAAGATATCAAATGCAAAATTTTCCAAATATGCCCACAAGTAGTGGGCCTTGTTTAAAGATATTAAAAATTAAGTATGAAGAATTAAGGAGGATAAATTCAACCTAAAATAAATGAAATGGAGCACCCATCTTCCAGCAATCTCATGCTATGTTTGCATGCCAAAAATAACACAAGGTGAGTTGCTCTCTTGTATGTATAAAAATGAATTTTTGTTTTTCAAAATATCCTTTATTTGAGCACCCCCTTTAATGTGGATAAAGAAAAATATTAATGCCAAAATTTCCCATAAGTGGAGCACCCTCCATCCACTACTCAATCCTCAACTATCACAAAATTAACATTAAATGAGGCAAGATCTCCCTCTTCTTGAAGCTAATCCTTTGGAAGGAATATTCTCATTACACCATCACCCAAATCAACATATAATTGTACATTTTGTAGTGAGAATGAATCCAGTTCCACATGTCAAGTATACAAGCAAACTCAATGTCGAATTAAAATTAATTACAGGAAATACAAATACACCATCAAGTCACATAATGTATCCCAAATTCATTAAATTATGATGACATAAACGGATATGGATGCTATCCATATCATCCCCTGCCCAAAATAGTGATGTATTCCAAAAAGTAGGAAACACTTGCCACACATGGTAACTGAATTTCCCTAGAATGGCACTGCTAAAAATAGCAGTGACCTCCTAAAAAGACAGGAAGTATCAATTTATCAAAACCTAAAGTTCTGCCACTAAAAAGTAAGCATGAATGGTCCCAGCTAAAAAGAGAAACTTGTTATCAATAGCAAAATCTAAAAATAAGCTTTACTAAAATAGGAAGTCCTCGGAAATCCAATTATGAACAATGATGACACTTACTGAAATAGTAATGCATATAAACATACATCGTTAAAAATAGACACACTCCCAAACTCATAGTGTAGGTGTCCTGAAGAGCACATGTAGGAAACACTGCATGCATGCATGCAACTGAAATCTATGTCTGCTCTCCATGTCAAACAACTATGTACCTGTACCTAGAACTGATCCGATGATGGATGCATGCAATCATGCATGTAACTGAAAATGATTAATAAGGCCCTGGAAGATAATACTAATGAAAAGTGGATTGTTGATGTTGACGTTAACAACAAGACTGCATGCAAAACTGGGTGCTAACAGTGGCTCCACATGGGGGTTCATAACCCCCTGTGGGATATTGAGAATTGCAGAAATCTCTAGATGATAAGCTTTCAAAAGGATTCAATCAAGCCATGTGTCCTACTCTACAGTACCTCTTCTTTTTCCAGGAAATGCTTCAGAAATATGAAATGCAATAACATATCAAAAAATGATTTTAATGGCTCTGTCTTTGTAATTTATCCTTTTATCATACATTCCTTACTTTGAGATTCAATATAACAAATATCTTGGCGATTCAACAGCTCAGGCCATTGATCCAAGTAGAGGAAGGCACACATCATGGTGAAAAAATACGATGTAAATCATACCAACGATTTTGAAAGTCATAAGATGATTCTAAATAGAAGCTTGTTATTGAAAGGATCAGAATGGATAAATTATAATAATCTTATCAGATCTAGAAATGCATGCCAAAAATAATAAATGGAAGTTCATGATGCATCAACATATTGGAAAATACAAGGATACCTTGATGAGCAAAAGAAAAATGCTACAAGTAGAAGGAATATAGACACCAACATTCTCTTAAGGACTATTGGTTTTATTTTTTATGGCTGAAGTTAAATGAAGATTGTCAGAAAGGGATGTTTGTCTGAAGTTAGAGAAAATCAGTGGCACATAGAATATTTATTTCCCAATGGTTACAGTGAAGGAAATTCAGTAGTTGATTGAAGACAATTAATGAACCTGGGATTCAGTTGGAGGAAGAAGGATCTTGGGTAACAAATTAAGGAACATTTTGTTATTAAAATTGTTATTTCATTATCGAGTATTTAGCTATTGACTTGAAACTGGTGGACCTTAATAAAATCTGCAGGGAAGACATGTGAATTTCTTAACCGTTTTTGATGATTTTTTGGAGAATGTTGGATCTATTTATTAAGAACAATATGACTACAAAAATTGTTGTTGCACCCTCCTTACCTGTTGTTAAAGTCCAAAAGATACCTCCAGTGATGCGCCGTCTCTCAAGATAACAAATGCAGAATTTTCAAAATATGCCCACAAGTAGTGGACCTTGTTTAAAGATATTAAAAATTAAGTATGAAGAATTAAGGAGGATAAATTCAACCTAAAATAAATGAAATGGAGCACCCATCTTCCAATAATCTCATGCTATGTTTTCAAGCCAAAAATAACACAAGGTGAGTTTCTCTCTTGTATGTATAAAAATGATTTTTTGTTTTTCAAAATATCCTTTATTTGAGCACCCCCTTTAATGTGGATAAAGAAAAATATTAATGCCAAAATTTCCCATAAGTGGAGCACCCTCCATCCATTACTCAATCCTCAACTATCACAAAATTAGCATTAAATGTGGCGAGAACTCCCTCTTCTTGAAGCTAATCCTTTGGAAGGAATATTCTCATTACACCATCACCCAAATCAACATATAATTGCACATGTTGTAGTGAGAACGAATCCAGTTCCACATGTCAAGTATACAAGCAAACTCAATGCTAAATTTAAATTAATTACAGGAAATACAAATACACCATCAAGTCACATCATGTATACCAAATTCATTAAATTATGATGACATAAATGAATATGGATGTTGTCCATATCACCCCCCTACCCAAAATAGTGATGTCTTCCAAAAAGTAGGAAACACCTGCCACACATGGTAACTGAATTTCCCCAGAATGGCACCTGCTAAAAATAGCAGTGACCTCCTAAAAAGACAGGAAGTATCAAAACCTAAAGTTCTGCCACTAAGAAGTAAGCATGAATGGTCCCAGCTAAAAATAGAAACTTGTTATCAATAGCAAAATCTAAAAATAGGCTTTACTAAAATAGGAAGTCCTCGGAAATCCAATTATGAACAACGATGACACTTATTGAAATAGTAATGCATATAAACATACATCGTTAAAAATAGACACACTCCCAAACTCATAGTGTAGGTGTCTTGAAGAGCACATGTAGGAAACACTACATGCATGCATGAAACTGAAATCTATGTCTGCTCTCCATGTCAAATAACTATGTACCTGTACCTAGAATTGATCTAATGATGGATGTAGAAATTTTGAATAATTTAACACATATTTAATGGAGATTATCCTGATCATGTACTATTGCGGAATACATACACAATACATAAGCTCCTCTATGTTGAACATCAATTTAGCAGCATCAATAACAATAAAACATCAAGAGCATTCACACATTAACACAGTATGTAACCCGGGGAAAGCATCTCACTAAAAACCCCAACTATTTGTATATTAATGATTGAGACCATGTAACATTACAAAGTACAATGCTTATCACAAGCAATCCAGTACTAGCTCCACATGTTACACATAATACAGCTAAGATCTGATCTCCAAATCTATTCCACTGCTTGCCTGCCTCCACTGCTCAATACCTGCTCAAGAATGAACAAGAATGGATTAACCAAACTCATATTTACCTCCAAAGAATCACTCACACTTTGAAATACGTGAGCAGAGGCTATAATACTGGGAAAATACTTGGGCAAACTCATTGGCATACTCAATCCCTTGATTGTGCAAATCCTCATGCACAACTATAGTCACAACTGATAGCAATCTGATCCTCTAACACCTATCCCTACTGAACTGAACATGCACTGACATGCAACTGAGTTAACTGATGTATTCTATAATTGCATTATGAGTTAATAATTAGTTTAACAACTCATCATTAGTCTATTTGCAGTTAGACTAATTACAACTAGTTTAACCAAGTCAAACTGAACACAACTCCATCAACTCCACAATCAACTCCACCAAACTCAACTGATTGAGTTCTAACTGAAGTCATGCATGCAACAACTCAATTGACCCACAAAGAAGGCATACTTCCTTCTGATAGCTGCATGTGCCACATCTGTAGCTCAAACTGGAGTGCTCCAAGAGAATAAGATCAAGTTTATAGTCCAAATATTATTATGAGACAATAATATTTGACTTTTCTATTTTTGATAGCCAGTCTAAAAATAGACTTTGATCACTCCTGCTGTGATCACTCCTGCTGTGATCACTCCTACTGTGATCACTCCTACTGTGATCATCCCTGCTGTGGTCACTCCTGTTGTGATCATCCCTGTTGTGATCCAATAATAGAACTTGCGCCACAATTTGCCTGCGGGCCCACTTAGTGAAGGCGACTCTTTTCACTAAGCTCCATCATCTTGTTGCAATCTCAACACTCCCTCTCGACAAGATATGGATTATCAGCGACCCCTATCCTGCCTCGGTGATATTCGAATTTGCTCCTGGTGAGAGCCTTCGTCAGAATATCAGCATCCTGATCCTCCGTTGGAATGTATGAAAGCAACATGATCCTCTGCTGCACACAATCTCTGATATGATGGTACTTGATGTCAATATGCTTAGATCTATCATGAAATACAGGATTAGCTGAGAGTTTAATGCAACTCTGTTTATCGTAGTAAATCACAGTAGGATCAAAATGAGAATCGAACAAACCAACCAGGATCTTCCTCATCCATATAGCCTCCCATGTAGCCAAACTTGTCGCCATATACTCGGCCTGCGCTGAACTGAGTGCCACGGATCTCTGCTTCCTGCTGTACCAAGGAACTGCTGTTGATCCAATACTGAAGACCCCTCCTGATGTGCTCTTTCTGTTCGTTGGGCTCCTTGCCCAATCTGCATCCGTGAAGCCACATAGCCTCACCTCATCCTCCTATCTGTACCACAAACCATATCCCGATGTGCCTCTCAAATAACGCAATACATGCTTGCCCGTCTTCCAGAAGAGCTTGGTAGGCTTAACCATAGCTTGTGAAAGCTGGTTAACTGCATAGCATATATCGGGTCATGTATTGACCAAATACATCAGCGACCCCACCAACTATCGATAAACAGTGGCATCCACTTCTTCTCCCGAAGTGGCATCCTCCTTCCTCCAACCTCCAGGAAGATGAGTATCAACAGGCTTGCAGCCATGCATGTTGAACTTCTCCAGTATCTCCTGAGCATACTTGCCCTGAGAAACAAACAGTCCACCACTGCGCTGCCATATTTCCAATCCTAGGAAATAGTGAAGGAGGCCCAAGTCCTTCATCTCAAACTCTGTAGCAAGATCCTTCTTGCATGACAGTATCAAAAGCTCATCACCCGTTAGAATCAAATCATCAACATACAGTACAATGATAAGCAACTTATCCTCCACCACAATCTGGTATAGGTTAGGATCCGCCTCGCTCTTGGAGAATCCAATTCCTGTGAAATAGTTGTCTATCCGTGTGTACCAAGCACGTGGTGCTTGCTTCAACCCATACAACGCTCTCTTGAGCCTGCACACATGCGACTCGTTGCTGAAGACCTCAAAACCTTCGGGCTGCTCAATATACACCTCCTCCTCAATGACTCCGTTGAGGAACGCAGTCTTCACATCCATCTGATGAATGTGCCATCCCATCTGCGCTGAGAGAGCAAGAATCGTCCGTATGGAAGAATACCTTGCGACAGGTGCAAAGGTCTCCTCATAATCGATCCCCTCTATCTATGAAAAGCCTTGGGCAACAAATCTTGCCTTGTACTTCTCCACACTCCCGTCAACTGCCTACTTGACTTTGTAGATCCATCTCGAACCCACCACTGATTTCCATTCCGTTCTAGGAACAATCTCCCATGCACTGTTTCTAACAATAGAATCATACTCTTCCACCATGGCGTCTACCCATGCGGGATCCTCCACAGCTTCCTCGAAAGAGGATGGCTCAATCACAACACACTTGCTCATAAGAGCCATGTATCTAGTGTATCGATCAGGTGACTGTCTCTGCCTGCGTTTGGCTGTAGGTGGTCCTACAACTTTCTCTGCATCTTGAGCCAGTCGCTCAGCTTCTGTCAAGCGCTTTTGCCCTCTGATGGTTGGCGCTGCATGAGTGGTCTCTTCCACTCCATGAACCTCGTCCTATGGCTGATCCACGTCCTGAAGCTCATCCTTAGGAACTAATAGCTCCTCATCTGCATGCAAGTGTAGCTCCCTCTCAAGCGAACACTTCATGGCTTTCTCCTCCTGAAATTTTATATCCTGTCACACAACAGTTTTACCACTGTCTGGAAAATACACACGATAGTTGTGGGGTGTATCAATGTACCCCACAAATATCCCAACCTCTGCGCTCGGCTCCAACTTCTCCCTGGCATCCTTCGTCACATGCATGTAAACATTAGCACCAAAAATCCTCAAATGAGAAATATCAGGCTTCTTACCAGAATAAGCCTCCTCGGGTGTACTCATGCCAAGTATCCTATGAGGACAACGGTTCTGCACATAAACTGTTGTATTGCATGCTTTCGCCCAAAAGTGAAGGGGTAGGCCCTGATCATGCAACATTGCCCGTGCAGCACCAACAATCGTTCTGTTCTTCCGCTCAGCTACCCCGTTCTGCTATGGGTTATGGGGAGCTATGAGCTCTCTTCGAATCCCTTTTGCCTTGCAGAAATCCTTGAACTCGTCCGAGATGTATTCACCACCATTATCGCTCCTAAGAGCCTTCACCTTCTTGCCCGACTCCTTCTCAACCAGTGCTTTGAATTCACAGAACTTTGAATATGTCTCGCTCTTCTTCTGCATGAAGAAGATCCAGCACTTATGAGAGAAATCATCAACAAAAATCACATAATACCTGTGTTTTGCTGTCGAAGCAATTGAGAAATGTCCACACACGTCTGTGTGAATTCTCTCAAGGATCTTCGTGGCGCGACTATCCTTCTCGTGAAAGGTGGCTTTCACAAACTTCCTCAAAGTACACCCCTTGCACTGATCTGACTGCACAAGAGTGCCTTTAGGAAGCCCTGTAGTGATCTGCTGCAGTATCTTCAAGGCTCCATGGTGAAGGTGACCCAATCTCCTGTGCCACAACTCGCCATCATCCCGGCTCACCAATCCTTCTGCCTTGCCTGCCATTGTTGCGCATCCATCTACATGAAACTGATAAAGGTTCCTCACTCGAACCCCTATCTTCCAGGTCTCACCAGTTGTCTCGCTGCGCAGGAAGGCTTTTCCCTCACTGAAAACAACATCATACCCTTTGTCTTCTAACATCACCACTGAGATAAGATTCTTCTTCAACCCTGGAACATGCATGACTTCCTTCAATACGAAGGGTTTACTAGACTCCCCCTCAAAGGAAATGGTACCGATACCAGTCGCACTGTATCTACCATCATCGCCCATCTCGATGTGCACTCCAAGATCTTTGTCCTCCAGATCAGAAAACAAATCTCTATCTCCCGTCATGTGAAAAGACGCACCACTGTCCAAGAACCACACCGATCCCATCACACTTGAAACCAAGCATGCGATCAATGAAAAATCAAGCTCAAACTGCGAGGCTATAGCCTCTCCTGTTGTAGATCCAACAGCCTGCTTGTTCTTCTTCTTCTGCGGACAATTAGTGGCATAGTGTCCGTGCTGGTGATAGTGAAAACACTTCACCTTGGACATGTCCTGCTTCTTGCCTTTCGCACCAGACTGAGAAGCTTTCTTGCTCTTCCCTTTCTTTGCTTTGGCAGCCAAAGCGCAATTCTCTTCATCAGATACCTTGATGAAGATCCATTCTCACACTTATTGTTTCTGAGTTTATCCTTGAGCGCCAGGTCGCTCTTGCTTTGGAATAACATTTGCAATCCGTTGAAAGACATTGTTGTGTTGCCACCAAGAAAACACTGCTGCAAATTCGAATTCCACCAGCTCCAAACTCAACCACTTCCGATCTAAAATTCGTGAGAACACAATATTTATCGTACAGAGATTTATTGTATGGGCATTCACCAGATATCTCACCTTCCAAAGGAAGGATGAATCCAGAGGCTACTTGGCCCGATTACAGACTCTGCCTAAAGAAATAGAATGTAAACACTTCCTGAATAGTAGATCTGATGATCAACCTGGCTCCGATACCATGTAGAAATTTTGAATAATTTAACACATATTCAATGGAGATTATCCTGATCATGTACTATTGCGGAATACACACACAATACATAAGCTCCTCTACATTGATAATCAATTTAGCAGCATCAATAACAATCAAACATCAAGATCATTCACACATTAACACAATATGTAACCCGGGGAAAGCATCTCGCTAAAAACCCCATCTATCTATATATTAATGATTGAGACCATGTAACATTACAAAGTACAATGCTTATCACAAGCAATCCAGTACCAGCTCCACCTGTTACACACAATACAGCTAAGATCTGATCTCCAAATCTATTCCACTGCTTGCCTGCCTCCACTGCTCAATACCTGCTCAAGAATGAATGAGAATGGATTAACCAAACTCGTATTTACCTCCAAAGAATCACTCACACTTTGAAAGACGTGAGCAGAGGCTATAATACTGGGCAAATACTAGGGCAAACTCATTGGCATACTCAATCCCTTGATTGTGCAAATCCTCATGCACAACTATAGTCACAACTGATAGAAATCTGATCCTCTAACACCTGTCCCTGCTGAATTGAACATGCACTGACATGCAACTGAGTTAACTGATGTATTCTATAGTTGCATTATGAGTTAATAATTATTTTAACAACTCATCATTAGTCTATTTGCAGTTAGACTAATTACAACTAGTTTAACCAAGTCAAACTGAACACAACTCCATCAACTCCACAATCAACTCCACCAAACTCAATTGTTTGAGTTCTAACTGAAGTCATGCATGCAACAACTCAACTGACCCACAAAGAAGGCGTACTTCCTTCTGACAGCTGCATGTGCCACATTTGTAGCTCAAACTGAAGTGCTCCAAGAGAATAAGATCAAGTTTATAGTCCAAATATTATTATGAGACAATAATATTTGACTTTTCTATTTTTGACAGCCAGTCTAAAAATAGACTTTTATCACTCCTGCTGTGATCACTCCTGCTGTGATCACTCCTACTGTGATCATCCCTGTGATCATCCCTGCTGTGATCATCCCTACTGTGATCCAAAAATAGAACTTGCGCCACAATTTGCCAGCGGGCCCACTTAGTGAAGGCGACTCTTTTCACTAAGCTCTATCATCTTGTTGCAATCTCAACAATGGATGCATGAAATCATGAATGTAACTGAAAATGATTAATAAGGCCCCAGAAGATAATACTAATGAAAAGTGGATTTTTGATGTTGACGTTAACAGCAAGACTGCATGCAAAACTGGGTGCTAACAGTGGCTCCACATGGGGGTTCATAACCCCCTGTGGGATATTGAGAATTGCATAAATCTCAAGATGATAAGCTTTCAAAAGGATTCAATCAAGCCATGTGTCCTACTCTGCAGTACCTCTTCTTTTTCTAGGAAATACTTCAGAAATATGAAATGCAATAACATATCAAATTATAATTTTAATGGCCCTGTCTTTGTAATTTCTCCTTTTATCATACACTCCTTACTTGGAGATTCAATATAACAAATATCTTGGCGATTCAACAGCTAAATCCATTGATCCAAGTAGAGGCAGGCACGCATCATGGAGAAAAAATGTGATGTAAATCATACAAACGATTTTGAAAGTCATAAGATGATTCTAAATAGAAGCTTGTTATTGAAAGGATCAGAATGGATAAATTATAATAATCTTATCAGATCTGGAAATGCATGCCAAAAATAATAAATGGAACTTCATGATGCATCAACATATTGGAAAATACAAGGATATCTTGATGAGCAAAAACAAAATGCTACAAGTAGAAGGAATATAGACACCGGCATTCTCTTAAGGACTATTGGTTTTATTTTTGATGGCTGAAGTTAAATGAAGATTGTCAGAAAGGGATGTTTGTTTGAAGTTAGAGAAAATCAATGGCACATAGAATATTTATTTCCCAATGGTTATAGTGAAGGAAATTCAGTAGTTGATTGAAGACAATTAATGAACCTGGGATTCAGTTAAAGGAAGAAGGATCTTGGGTAACAAATTAAGGAACATTTTTTTATTAAAATTGTTATTTCATTATCGAGTATTTAACTATTGAATTGAAACTGGTGGACCTTAATAAAATCTGCAAGGAAGACATACAAGTTTGACAAGATCTCATATGGTATTCCTACTCGAGATAAATCTATTTAATTATGATTAAAAAAACAGGTTTTGAGAAATATGTTTTATAGAGTCTCTTTGCCTAAGCTACTGTGCTTTTGGTGTGGAAATTTCTTAAAATTCAAAATTTCATGCAAAACAGAAAATTTACCTTCAGATCTTTGCCCTGTGAATTTTCAGCCAACAGTTCAACAGTACAACAACAATATGATTGTAGCAAAGTGCAGATTGGGGTTTCTTGCTACAACATATTATAAGATAAAAATGTTTGTTTAATTATAAAGTTCTGTCATCAAATTCTAATTTTTCAAATATATTATCATGTAAATATCGGACGGTCCTAGAGCTGCCTTCTGTCATTTCAATCCTATGGAGCTCTGCCTTCTGTCATTTCAATCCAATGGAGCTCTAATTTAAACAGCCTACATATGTAGCATAAAGTGGCACGACGGTAACCTACTTGACAAGTGTTAGAAACGTGTCGATGAGAAACAAAGTGTGAGAGAAGAAGGATCAACATGGAGATTCATCATGTGATCCCACCATGTTATTTTTATATGAATCTATCCTCTACTCATTACTTGCAGCATTCATCCCTCAACTTCTGAAAAAAATTAGGGAATACTGGAAGATAAATTGTGCTTATCCTTGGTGAATTCAACTGTATTGATACAGTTGACTAAAATATACAGTGAAATAATCACTGGTAATTTGAATATGGTTGCAGATCTGGGATGTGGAGTTATTAATGTGGTGGTGTTGGTTATCTTGGCAGTTTTTCCCATGACCATATGGTAGGCCACTTCAGTAGAGTCTGATCAGAACAAGGCGAATAAATTAGCAGAAGACAACAAGATTGGATATGTAAAGGAGAAGGTCGGAGAGGCCATAGAAACCAGTGAGAAGGCAACGGAAGGTGCAGGTACAACATCATGGGATACAATCAAAACTTGGGCTAACGTGGCCTCAGAGAAATTTCCTAAATCCTTTAGTTTCAAGAATACGACAGAGTCGGCTTCCTAGTAAGGCCTAGAATAGAAATTTTATATGGTCTTGTTTAATTTCATTTAAATGCACAATTTCATGTTAACAATGTACACTGTCAGATTGATTAATTTGATTGCAAGAGTTACTAATCATCTGCTGATATTGTTGACGGTGATTCTCATGGTACAGCTGAAACAGTGAAGGAAACAACAACCAAGGGCTATGAAATTGGAAAGAAGGCAACCCAAGATGTTACCTAAAGGGCTTTAGCGCTCCTTCTCTGGTCTCTTGAGCACTGAACTTTGAGCACTGAACGAACAACTTACTGAACTTTGAGCATTGAACAAACAACTTACTGAACTTTGAGCACTGAACAAACAACTTCTGAATAGAACAACCACTGAACTTTGAACAGAACAACCACTGAACTGTGAGCACTGAACGAACAACTTCTGAACAGAACAACCGAGTTGTAAACAGGGTATAGCAGAATAGTGAATGAGCACTGAACAACCGAGAGCTGTAAGAGCAGAGGACAACATAAATTCATTGTTATGGCAACAAGGCAAGTTGTGCACAACAACAACCAGAAGAATTGTTATGGCGGCAGGTCATGGAAGAGCAGTGGAAGAGTAGAAAGCGGAAAGCAGGTCGTCGTGGAAGAGCAAAAATCGGAACGCGGTTTTGGTGAGGGAGAAATAGTCCGAGATATTTAGCCAGATGTCAGAGAACAAATGTCAATCAAACCATATGCTAGATGTCAATCAGACCAGATGCCAGATTGATTCCAGATGTCAATCAGAGAATCAAAGTGTAGACTACTACATTGATTCAAAAGAAGGCCTATCGGCCTAAATATTTTAACAAAAAAAAAAAAAAATTAGTATAGCATAGCATATAAATAAAAATCAGCATATAGAATATTGCCCATGATTAAATAGGGTTAGAATCATGGTTTGACGCTATATAAACAAGGGCTACATAGTAGCTAGTATATGCCCCTTAGCTTAAATCTAGCTTAATGAAACAAAAGAATAACAAAGACAAAGGTTTCATCACAAAAATAAAATAACTAATAATATTATATTGTTGAATGCCATCACCAAAAATTAAGAAATATGATTAACTAATATTGTTTATTATAAAATACATATTTCTATATGTGTGTGTGTTATTTTCATTAATATATATAATTGTGTATAATTAAATTTATTAAAATATGTTTTTAATATAATAATAATAAGTCACCTTAAATTGAAAATATTGTGAAAATTATAATTCATGAAAATAGAAATAATAGAAAAAGAAAAAGAAAAAAGAAAAAAGTTAAATAAAAAGGAAATAAAACTAAAAACAAAAAATTAGTAAGTAATAGAAATGTAAGTTACTAAACAACCCATAATAAGGTCTCAACCAATCACTTTACAAATAAATAAATTTCAATAATAAGAAAAATAATAAAAATTGAATCCCTAATGTGAAACTATAGATAAGGGTCATAATTTTTTTGTCAAAGACAAATTAATCCCTAGTGAAAGGCAAAACTAAAAGTGTTATACCATGTATTTTGTCAAAGACAAATTAATCCCCAGTGAAAGGCAAAACTAAAAGTGTTATACCATGTATGAGACAGGTATAATAATAACTAGTGGGGATATTCATTATTCACTACCTCATCACTGTTATTCATGTAAAACCACATACACTCTACCTCATCGCTGTTATTCAAGTAAAACCATACCACCTGAAATTATCTGCCGAACTTAAAGGGTATAAAGGGTCACTCCTACCAGATGCTTGTGCCTTTGGCCTATTAACTTGTTTCCTTGTATTTAGGGAAGACAAAACTCTTTAGGGTATACTCCAAGCCCAATCAAAGTCATATATATTATATAGTTTACTATTTACTCTTTTATATTATGCATAATAAATCATTTTAATTATTATATTTTTATAATTACTTGATATGAAAATTTCCAATCAAATTTTGGCCTAGAGTTTGCCATAAAATTGAGTTTGCTTGGCTAAGAGTTAGTCTTCCTTGACATAAGGAAACAATGACATCTAACATGAGTCACCACTAGTGGGGCAATTTCAGGTGGCATGGTTATCCTTGAATAATGATGAATAATGGTGATGAGTCAACCCCCATCCACAAATAGTAGCCAATGATGGTTGTCCTCATTGTTGGTTTGACAACTAAATTATGACAGATTTTCTCGCTATAATTTTTTTTTTCCAATCAAATTATTTCAACATTTCATTTATCTTATTTTTTATGCGTTAAATCTCCAAACATCCCTACCATTTAATATAAAAATTATGCTCTAGGAAAAATTGCATGAAAAATTATAACTTACATTGGTCAAAGCTATTATAGTCTTTGGCAAGAAATAATTAATTGAGATGTGAAGTGGATAAACTAATTGCTTGGTCAAGCACAAGGATTTGCATAAATTTTGGTGAGTATTAACCACCAATAAGTCTACATATTTACAATTTTACTCTTATATAAGTGCTAAGGAAAACATAAATAATGGTGGAAAGTAGCTCCTAATAAATATATTTATTCACATCTTATCCTAATCCACTTTTCTGTAAAGACTTTTTAAAATTATGATGAGAAGTCAACCATGATAAATATGTTATTTACTTGAGTATGAACTATTTTCAAACATTTTATATTTGGATGACTTTCACTTAAAGCTTGAAACTACTCAAATAATTAAAAATCATGTATGAATATTGCAATCATATCCATTAACTATAATATAAAAAATGTGAAAAGATTATCTAGATCATATTATATTGTGCAAAAATTGCAATAAAACTTTCCAATTATAATTCAATCATAAAAAATAAATATTTATTTTTCAAATTAAACATTATAAATCACATTCATCAATACTCAACTAACATAAAATCGATAACCTGGTAAACTAATAAATTTCGAATTTTATAATTAGGCATTTTCTATTCTAAAACTTATCCTCATGACAGTTAATAAAATCTGGAACAGATGTTCCTCCCCCTTCGTTTAAAACTTTTCCTTTCAAATTTTATAATTATATAGAAAATATTTTCTATTATAAAATTTATCCTAGTAACACTGTTAAGATTCTTTATCCCTAAACAAAAGGTTGAATAATTGTCCTTCCCCTCCGTTTAACGCAGCCGCCCTCTTCCCTCTGTTTATTATTACCGCCACCCTGTTTAACGCCATCGGAGTTCCTTCGAAAGGTAATGTGCAAATACTAGTGTAGTTTTATGACGAGCTTTATAATTTTCAACTACATGAGCAACCATTTCTCGGCAACTAGTATTTTGCATACGTGTTTTTCAAAAATACATAAAAGTTGGCCAAACAGCTCAGTTTTATGTAAGATTTCAACCTTTAAACAGCTCAGTTTTATGTACGATTTCAAGCTTTAAACTTGCATTCAATGCTCAACTTTCTCTCCCGATAATAACGCTGACATTGAATGCTCAATCCCCATTCCCGAGAATATAGTAGCTTAGTTACAGGGAATCTTTTAATATCTTAATTAAAATTTTCAATGTGAACCATCTTGCTATAGATAGAAAACCCGTGCAATCATTCTCAGTTCCTCAACGCAAGCAGTCCATTAGCAGAAGAGAATAATGGCGGGAGGTCCCATCCTAATTCCAGGGCTCCCCAATGACCTAGCCATCTCCTGCTTAATCCGAATCCCGCGAATATACCACCTTTCACTGAGAGCCGTCAATTCCCAGTGGAGAAACCTGCTCCTTAACCCCTCCTCTCCATTCCACACGCAGAGAAGAGAGCTAGCCTTCACAAACCCTACTCTCTTCCTCCTCCCCATCTCCTACAATGCCCCTCCCAGTCGTGTGGAATGCACAGAGATCGACCTCCTTTCCCACAGGAAGTCCAAAACAGTCTTCACGAATGAGTCCGTACGCGAAACGATATTCTTGGATGGCTACGCCTGTATCTCCCATGGCGCTCTGGTAATCGTCCTCGGAGGCTTCGGCCCGGAGCGCGCCTCCAACAGTGTTCATATCTTCGACACACTCACCAAGAAATGGACTGTCGGCGCCAACATGCTCGCGGGCCGGGCGGAGTTCGCCTGGGGTCTCATCGGAAACCGCCTGTACGTTGCCGGCGGTTGCTGTGGCGCAGTCGCAGGGACGTTGGAGTTCATCGCCGCGGCGGAGGTTTACGATTTCGGGACCAGCGAATGGCGAGAGGTTTCTGGGATGCCAGTCGCTCTGTTGATCGACGTGTTCTTCGTGGTTTCCGGTAAACTTTTTGTGAGAGGCTGGGTGCCCCAACGGAATGCAGTGGAAGCTTATTCATACTGCCCTCTCACAAATGTCTGGGAAGACCAAAATTGGATGCTTAGGGTTCTGTCCTCTGCTCGGCGTCATACTCTGAACAAATTTGCCATCGTCGGCGATGAAAATGATATCTACATGGTGGAGTTATCGGAAGCTTTCTCTGTTTGGGGTTCTTTGACGGAGCGTTTATACTTATCTATCAGCAGGCTCAATAATGAAACCCTAGAATGGGTTAAGGTTTGTCAGGTTTTGGACAAGGCGGAAAGTGATTTCTGTGATTGCTCTGATAATGATAGACTCGTCCGTTTCCATGGCCGGAAGGATGGTGTTGTTGTTCTCTGCCACCATGACACTGACAGTTACAGCGATATTGACAGTGACAGTGAATACGAAGAGGTTGGAGTTTCTTCGGTTTGTGCTCATGTCCTCAAAGTTTTTGTTCCCTGCCCTTCCCAATGGTCTTCTGCACTTGTATATGCTTAGGGGCCACCGCAGTTCGAATCCAACGCATAACACCTTATGCGGTAAGTGTAATATTTCTACTTAATATATTCGTTCAAAATATGTATGAGAGGGAGGGCTCCAGTTTTTATATTTATATTTACAAAAATTGGTAATTATTGTGTTAGAATGAAGTGGGGTATATGATTTATTTTAGCCAGTAGAAATGATAATGCAAATATAACGTAGACTATCATGTGACGTCATCAGGGAATATAATGTAGACTATCATGTGATGTCATCAGGGATGACATCAAAAGCCAGCCTGCAATGTCAATGGATAAAGAGACATTTAAAGTTACTTAATTATCATTTATTTTTTGAATTATAAGACATATGTTGTAGTATACTTTTTATTACGTGATATCAGGGGATGCCTTTAAAAACGAGCCTGTAGTGAATGGATAAAGAGATATTTAAGTTCACTTAATTATTAGTTATTTTTGAATGATAAGACATGTAGTTGCATTATACTTTTTAACTTTGTTTGTAACATTGTATATTTTGTTTGTTACTAGTATGTTTTGAGAAATGAATTGAGAAGTCTAAGTAATTAGATGTAGGATATGTAACAACATATCCTACATAATATGCCATCAACTTTAAGATGAATGTATAATTATTTTATTTTATCAATTAATAGGTTTTGTCATAAAGTTTGTGTTTTTTTTTCATGCAAATCTTTATTAGTACATTTTTTTTGGTGATTTATTAGAGTGTGATATGCATATTGGTTTTGCCACAATATGTTGAGCATACATCCAATACAAATATCTTTTATATTTTGTGGTGGACAATAGTGTGTCATAACCTTTCCTGTATAGCCATGTCAAGGTGGTTGGATACTTAAAATGATAAAATTCATATATTTATTACACATAGCTATGTACTAGTAACATATAGTGTATGGACCCATGAATTCCAAAATTCTAATTTAATCATGTTATTGTCTTTTTATCTAATATATGATTTCATTAGATAATTATGTAGTCGGTTTCATCCATATCACAAATATATCATTTAAAACAAATATTAAAACACAATAATCACAAAAATCAGAGTTAAACATCATGAAATGTACGTTTGGGAAGGGATTTTATACTGACAACAGGGAATCCAATGGGATTGCCATCTTGTTAAATTGACGTCAAACCTAGCACCTGGTAAATCATTAACCTATTAGATTACAAATCTATAGAATAATTTACACAACTAAGTTCCTAACATTTAATAGAAGCAAAAATAAAAATAACTAATCTCATAAAATTGACACATAGATTTCGCCCAATAAAAGTTATTCATTAACAATCCAAACTTACTTGGGCTCTCGTTTTGGGATAATGGCGCCACTGAGGAATTACTTACAAACTTCAATCTAATTCGACTAATCAACCCGTGTTGGTTGATCTGGTTGTCATTGTTACCTTGGTCACAACGCACTCACTGAAAAGCCTCTCCCAATTTTGTGTTGTAGTATTATGTGTCTTTCCCATTTCCCTAGCCTTGATTTTATAACTTTACATTGAGCTAAATCCCAAACCCTAACCCTAATCTCCAAAGTAATTAATGAACAAGATTAGATCTTATCTCACTCAAGATCAATGGATGAGATTAAAACATGATCACTAAAGCAAATTATTTACTTATTTTCATTTTATTGTAGCTCAATAAGACAACATAATAATTATGTGCTTTTTCTAAGTCTACCTTAAGCTAAGTTACATTAGCAACTTGCTTACAGTTGAGCAAATGTTTTAAGGAGAGTCGTGAACAACTTCTTACACGCTTAGACACATAGGCCTATGCAGAAGTCGTTGTTTGAGCTACAAACATCAACACTCCCTCTTAGTGAGCGAGGTACCTTCTCCATCTGAAATTCACTCCAATATTGGACTTCAATTCGCTACCATGGATACTCCCTCTGAACTTGAAGACTTCCCTACCATCATCCTTGAAGACTCGCTCCTTATGCACCTGAATTCCATGTAAGATCATCTCATACTAAGAGACATTGACAAATTTGGAGGAATTTGCTCCTCCCCACTAACTCCCTCTAAGCTACTCAACCTTTGGAGCTTCTTGCTTCTTGTTCTCTATCACTGCTCAACCTTCAGAGCTACATGCTCCTTGTTCTCTGTTACTTTTTGTGCTTCCTATCATTACTCAAATAGGCTAGCCCTTTATCTTATACATATAGCTCTCTTTCACTCCAATGATGTGGCCACCGTTTAAGCTAGATCCCCTCGATATGATCAACGCTTGTCTATCCTATTATGCTATGTCGATCCCCTTCTTCTTGACCATTGAGACTAAGAGAAAACTCCATCTGAGTTATGAAACTCATAGCATGTCCTTCACTTCCATCCTACTTCCTGACTCAAGTTCGAATACCACTATTCAAATCCCCTTTATTGCATGTTTCGTATCAACACCTAACTTCACATCCAATTTGAAGTCTCACTCGGTAAGGGTGGTGCACTGCTCTTGTGCCCCTGTCATATGTCTTGTGCCTCTGTTATCTTGTCGCCATGCACTAACTAGTAAGGTGCTACGAGAAACATAGGAAACAAGTGTGAATTTTGTTTCAAACTTCTTTGCAAACAACTTTTGAGCTTTCTCGGACACAACTATAGTTGGTTGTGTGTGATGTCCTCCTTTCTTCCTCTTGACACTGTGAAGCATAGTGTCCTATCTTATGGCAATAGAAGCCCTTGGCCTTAGTCAAGTCCTTCTTTGACTGTAAGGCCGACTCCTCACTCCTGCTTGAGCTCTTTCCTTTTCCTGTTGCAATGAGAACCATGTTCTTGTCATCTACCTGTTTGTTGATCTTGACCTTTAATTGTAACTTGATTTGTTATTGTATGCAATCATCCCTTAGCCTATCAATAGTGGACAGTGTATCTCGAGCATAGATTCCATTGTTGAATAGATCCCATTGATTCGGGTTCGGGTGTGACAAAGGACCCTTCCAAGACCTTTTACTTTCATGATGTGTTAAATTGCATTTTTAAAACATAAATGAATACATGTGCATGTTGTAAAGAAGAAGAACATGACAATCATCAGCAATATAAAATACATAAGCCATTGATAACAGAGTTCGTCCAGGAGAGACTATGTCTTTGGGCCCCGGTGTCAAGATGGTGTAGGCCGCTGCATTAAGTGTTGTCAATAGTGATGATGTACATAAGTGGTGACGACACTATCATACAAGGAAAATGCCCTCACGCAGGAGTGGCTCCAAGATATGTTCCGCTACAGAAACTCTTAGTCAAAAAGATTCCTATCAGTATGACACAAACTCATGCATGATGAGTATCCCACCAACATGGCATAAAAGGGATCTCAATGCAAACATAAATGGCGACACATGAGTATCTCATCAACATAACGACAAAGGGATCTCAAATGAAACATGACGAATCATCACAACAAGTACATCTCACAAATGATTTTGCATCACATCAAACAAGAATCATGAAAACAAGTAAGAAACAAGATCCCACATCAAACATCAAACGTGGATCTGTCAACACAATGTATAGCAAAAAAGTACATGAACACATTGCATATACCTCACATCTAGGGGCCATCTGAAGAAGAGGATGTCAAACCGTTGAAGTTGTTCGTATCATTGATCTCACGGCGTCGAATCTCATGGAATGACTGCGCGCACACTAAACGCTGACACTTGCAATCCACTTTGAAAAGTGGCTGGAAAATGAAATGAGTAAATGGAAAATCTAAATGCAACATCAAATTTGTGGCGTTGAATAGTGCAAAATTGACTATTAAACCTTTGAATTCTGAAAAAGTGAAAACCTGGGGTTCAAGGAATTTTTTTGATTCCCCTAGATTCTTCAAAGATTCCCTCCTCCGGGTCCTCTGCAACTCTGTTGCTCAGATCAGGAAATTGACTGCGCCATTGGGTTTGTGTCGCTGAGAGGTGTAAGATCAACATAAAATTTGTCCAATTTGGACATTGCAAAAGTTTCACCATTGTGAGAATTTTCGCTCAATCATGGTTCCACTTGCAATAAATTAATTAAAAAAATATGGCCTCGATTTTCGTGCGTTCTCTTACTCCTCCATGCCTGGGCGCATTAATGAAATGAAGGTTTATATAAGTTTTCATGGGCGGACTTATCAAAATAAGTCGTTTGGTGGAATGGTGATAATAGAAATTGGTTGAGGAGGGGTCGAGTGGTCAAACCCCGCCCCTCCCGTTATAGTTTTAAAAAACTGCATGACTTGATTTGGGGGTCGGGTCCGCATTGGGCGGCCCACCCCATACCCTCCGTAACCATATATTAAATGGGGGCTGTTGGTTTTCGGTGGCGCATTAGTTTTAGTGTTTGGTGGTTGGGCTGCCCGTGGTGCAGGCTAGCCACGTGGTCGTGCGGGGTCGATTCTCACCGGCCCATTAACATGTATGGCGAGTGTTTTAAAGGGGCGTGGGTTGGGTCCACCGAAGGTGGCCCGCCCACTGCCCAATATATATAATATTCGGTGGATTGTGTGGAGGGCTTGGCGGGCTAATGGTCATCTAGCCATTTAAATTTAAAATGTTTGTTTAAGGTTGTGGGAGCGCCGACGGGGGTCGCAACCTGTTGGACCGATTTTTTTTAATTAATTTTTATGTGTGGTTCGATGGGGGTGGCGAGGGTCATGGCTCGCTACCCAAATTAATATTTTTAATTTTGTTTTATTTAATAACAAACATTTTTTTGAATTTGTCTAATATAAGGGATATTAGACAAATTAAAGAGAATGTTTGTTATTAAATAAAAAAAAAATATTAATTTGGGTGGCGGACCGCGACCCTCGTCGGCCCTCCCGCAACATTAAACAAATATTTTAAATTTAAATGGCTCGGCGGTCGTCACCCCGTCGAGCCCTCCACATAATCCAGCGCATACCATATATATTGGGCAGTGGGCGGGCCACCTTCGGTGGACCCAGCCCATGCCCCTTTAAAAAACTTGCCATACATGTTAATGGGCCAGAGGGAATCAAACCTGCTCGGCCACGTGGCCAGCCCGCACCATGGGCATCCCAAACAAAAAACACTAAAACTAATGCACCACCAAACACTGGTTACGGAGGGTATGGGGCGGGCCACCTAATGTGGACCCGACCCCCAAATCAAGTCATGCAGTTTTTTAAAACTATAATGGGAGGGGCGGGGTTTGACCCCCCGATCCCTCCTCAACCAATTTCTATTATCACCATTCTTCCAAATGACTTATTTGATAAGTTTTCCCATGGAAATTTATATAAACCTTCATTTCATTAGTGCACCCAGGCATGGAGGAGCAGGGGCGCGCATGGAAATTGAGGCCATATTCTTTTAATTAATTTATTGCAGGTGGAACTATGATTGAGCAAAAATTCTCAGGAGGGTGAAATTTTTGCAGTGTCCAAATTGGACAAATTTTATGTCGATCTTACAACTCTCAGCGACACGAACCCAATGGCGTAGTCAGTTTCTGATCTGAGCAGCGGATTTGCAGAGGCCCGGAGGAGGGAATCTTTGAGGAATCTAGGGGGAATCTAAAAGATTCCTTGAGCCCGAGATTTTCAATTTTTCATAATTCAGAGATTTGACAGTCGATTTTGCACTATTTGATTCCACAAATTTGATGGTGCATTTAGATTTTCCATTTTGCTCATTTTATTTTCCGGCCACTTTTCAAAGTGGATTGCAGGTGTCAGCATTCACTGTGCGAGCTGTCATTCCATGATATTCGACGCCGTGAGATCAATGGTACGAACAACTTCAGCAGTTTGACATCCTCTTCTTTAGATGGCCCCTGGATGTGAGATATATACAGTGTGTCCATGTACTTCTTTTGCTATGCATTGTGTTGCACAGATCCCTGTTTGATGTTTGATGTGGGATCTTGTTTCTTACTTGTTTTCATGATTCCTGCTTGATGTGATGCAGAATCATTTGTGAGATGTACTTGTTGTCATGATTCATCATGTTTCGTTTGAGATCCCTTTGTCGTTATGTTGATGGGATACTCATGTGTCGCCATGCATGTTTGCATTGAGATCCCTTTTATGCCATGTTGGCGGGATGCTCATCATGCATGAGTTTGTGTCATAATGATAGAGTCCTTTTGACTGAGAGTTCCTGTAGCGGAACATCTCTTGGGGCCACTCTTGTGTGAGGTCATTTTCCTTGTATGATAGCAACGTCACCACTTATGTACATCATCACTATTGACAACACTTAACACAATGGCCTACATCATCTTGACACCAGGGCCCGGAGACATAGTCCCTCCTGGACAAACTCCGTTATCAACGGCTTATGTATTTTATGTTGCTAATGATTGTCATGTTATTCTTCTTTACAGCTTGCACATGTATTCATTTATGTTCTTTTAAAAATGCGATTTAACACATCATGGAAGTAAAAGGTCTTGGAAGGGTCCTTTGTCACACCCGGAGCCGGATCACCCATGCCTCTATGAACCCGCTCAATGCCAAAGTTCTTAGTGTTTTTCTTCCATATGTTCTCCCATTGATGCAAATTAATCATGGATCTGCACGATGTTCACCAAATAACTCATTACTGAGTTAGACTTCGTCATCTGTGTGGTTAGAGCACATTCTTCTATATTATCTTTCGATTTACTATTTTTCTTTGGTATAATAATAGCAGGGCATCAAACATTGCCTTTATTGTCTTATTATTGAACAAGTGAGGAATTAGATGATCCTTTATCTCATTCTTTGCTAAGCTGGCCTTCTCTTGTGGATTTGATGACTTCAGGATCTTGGTCTCAATAATCTTCCATAAATTATTTTCCTTGAGAACTAGAGTGGTCGTACCCTTCCAAGTTAGGAAGTTTGATGCTTTTTCTAACCTATATTTATATTAAATAATCATTGTAGCCATTTTGACTTGTTCTCATTTGAAAAAAATTCCTAGTCCTTTAGGCACCAAATTTTGAAATCTGTTACCACTATAGTTGTTGCCGGCTATTGACACTTCTGCGTTTGCATCTCTCTTGAAATTATTCTACTATATTCTTGCATTCACACACCTATAAACCTTCTCCCACACTTGAACACTCTTCTCATCCACATCCGAGTTACTTTCTATCTAGTTGCTCGAATTCATGCTTAACAAGGTTTTCTTAGCATCCTCTTATGGCTCTTTGGATTCATCTCTAAACGTCACTTCCAACACTAGTTTTTTTTGTGACCATCAATATTGCAATGGTTGTAGTGGTCGTTTGGATCCTTGCATTTATGTGTAGTGGTTGTCTTTTTCTTGTCTTTTCCTTTGCACCTCTTCTTCCCCTCCTTGGAAGCATCTTGGTGATGTTTCTATTTAGAACCACTTGTTTGTCCCCTCTTATGGCTTAAGTTTTCTAGATATTGTGCTTGAACATAGGCTTCATTAGTGGCCCTTGGTTTAGAGAGCGCTCACTTTTCCAAGTGTTGTGTAGACCCCCTCCCCTAGATATTAGAAGAGTACGTCTGAGTTTTCGATAGCGATACCTAACATGATCACCATCTTTTTGAACTCGATGGTGTATTATTACACACTTTGACCTTGTATCTACCTCAAGTAATGCTAATTGATCCATTTGTCTTTTACATACCCAATAAGGTAGAACTAGGACTTGATGAGGGTTTGAAAATTCTCCCCCTTAGTCACTAATGGATCACCCTCTAGCCTAAGTGTCTCAAAGTGGCTTTACCATTAGTTTAGTCAAATTAAGTCTTCTACACTTTATGTATATTATGAACATCAAAATACAATTCTAATTGTTGCAGCCAATGCTATTAACTTAATAGCAATGATCTTATTTTGATAAGGCTTAATGTCCACCTTTGCGTTCATATTAAGTAGATGTTTTGAAGGAGTGATGGCACTAAAATTTGGATTTTTTTTTCTTGGGTCTTCACACGGCTTCACCATTTTTCAATTTCTCATTTGATCCAACCTCTAAGTTATAGCTACCAACCTCCTTGAAATATTCTAAGTTGTTTGCTAGAGCCACAATGAGGAGGGTCATGTTATGAGAGATATCAATGATGTGCTCTTATAGGTTCGTAAATCACACTTTTGTTGCATTTCAAAGGTTTGTTACGAACAAACTCATCATCCATGGCTAGGCTTTAGTGACTTGATTCTTAAGCCAATTCCTAGATTCTACAACTTTTCACAAATACCCCAAAGAAAAGTGTTTTTCTTCTTAAGCTAATTCCTGTATTCTACAACTTTTCATAAATACCCCAACGAAAATTGTTTTGATACTAATATGATTTGTAAATTGCCATGAATATTCCATTAGTATAGTTTGTTGTGATATATCTTATATTATATTGAAATCTTTATGATGCATGGTTATTTCCTTGGATCTTAGATTCATTAGCACTAACTTGTTGCTCAAATTTATGGAAACAACTAAAATACAAAATATAAAAATGAGCAAATGAACACACCATCTATGTAATGAAATACAAGATGTATCTTGGGAAACCCAAAACGAGAGAAAACCCAGCGAGAAGGTGAAGTGTAATGGCCCTTTCTAATTAATTGTCCTATGGGGGACATAATAGTCTATCAAATCTCATAGGCTATAGTCTTGATAAAGGGTGAAAAAACATTTTTCCAATGTTTGGAGTAGCATTGGGTAAATTTTGGGTCGACTGGGGGAAAAAAATCCCAAATGGGGGGTTGCATTCATAACTCCACACATTTGAGAACCCATGAAGGAATCTATAAATAGAGGAGAGTTGGAATCTATTTGGATCAAACATATTTGTTTTTTTTTTAGTTGTGACTCTGAGGGTTTTAAGACCACTTTTCCTCTACTAATTTTGGTGTTGAAAGTGTTGAAATTGTAACTAGGTTCGGTCTTAATAATTATGATCTTGTAAAGAGTAAAAAAAAAATTGCATTTGAGGCAAAAGTAAAGTTATTTTTTATCATGTCCCATTTGTACATTTAAAAGAAAAGAAAATTGAATTTTTGAAAGTATGATTTTGTGTCTCCAAGCTGACCAAATAGGCCCTCTTGAAGTCAAGTTAGCTCAACCTTTATAGGAATATTTTTGGATAAGGAAACAACTATATATTGGTATCATCAGTCCAACATTTGGCAACCAGTTCACAACTCTTCTATGGAAAAATAAATTTGGATGTTTCAGGCACTATCCTCCAAGGAAAAGCGAAGATCCTAAGGCACATTCTCTATGGTTAAGCGAGCTATTTGAACATTTTTCCAATGTTTGGAGTAACATTGGGTAAATTTTGGGTCAATTGGGGGCAAAAAATCCCAAATGGGGGGTTGCATTCACAACTCCACACATTTGAGAACCCATGAAGGAATCTATAAATAGAGGAGAGTTGGAATCAGTTTGGATCAAACATATTTGTTTTTCTTTTTCAGTTGTGACTCTAAGGGTTTTAAGACCACTTTTCCTCTACTAATTTTGGTGGTGAAAGTGTTGAAATTGTAACTAGGTTTGGTCTTAATAATTATGATCTTGTAAAGAGTAAAAAAAATGCATTTGAGGCAAAAGTAAATTTATTTTTATCATGTCCCATTTGGACATTTAAAAGAAAAGAAAATTGAATTTTTGAAAGTATGATTTTGTGTCTCTAAGTTGACCAAATTGGCCCTCCTTAAGTCAAGTTGGCTCAACCTATATATGAATATTTTTGGATAAGGAAACAACTATATATTGGTATCATCAGTCCACCATTTGGCAACCAGTTCACAACTCTTCTATGGAAAAAGAAATTTGGATGTTTCATGGACTATTCTCTAAGGAAGAGTGAAGATCCTAAGGCACATTCTCTATGGTTAAGCGAGCTATCTGAAGCACTATTCTTCTGTAGAAAGCGAAGTTCCTTAAGCACTTTCTCTATCATTAAGTGAGCTACCTGAAGCACTATTTTCTTGTGATTATGTGAGCTTCCTAAGGCTATAATCTTCTATGTTTATGTGAGACTTTGGAGCATATTCTTCTGTGGTTAAGCAAGTTCCCGAGGCACTTTATTTAAATGGTATATGACATCCTAAGGATATATTTATGGACAATCTTGTGACAATATTATGGATAGTCTTGATGGATGGTTTCCTTTGTAGTTGGGTAATTGGTCTACTAGCTAGTTTGTCCATGACTTGGATTTCTCTCTTATTGACAAAGATTCTATAAGGAAAGGATTGTTGGGTTTTCCAGTTGTGGGTTTTGCCTTGGCCTTTGGCCTAATTTCTGGGGTCTATTGTTTCTTTGTGCATTGTTATCTCTACTTACATATTTAAATGTATAATTCCTTGATGACATAACTAAATGAAGTGAATGCTAAAAGAAAAACACACACACACACACACATGTGTGTGTGTGTGTGTGTCACAAGTAATTAGCATGTTCATAAATTCTAGCTTTCCCTCAAATTTAAATAGAAAGATTCCACCATAGTTAGGCATTCTTATCTGTTCATATTTTGTTATAATTTGTTGAGTAAGTCGTGGAATTTGGCATCTGTTTGGTTGAGCAAAAACTCAGTGGAATTTCTATTTACTAGTTGTGGGACGAATTAAGCTTTTCTGGGATAGTTCAAGCAAAGGTTGAGGAGCGGAATTGTTGCAAGTCCGAAGTTGCAGGTCTGAACTGTTGCAGGACCAATCTGTAGTACCTCATAAAGACAACCAATCCTACTATGATTATTCTCCGAGGACAACAAATCAAGATAAGGTAACTTAAGTTCATTAGGATAAATTAGGACTTAGTTGAATTTGGTTTAGCAACAAATCTAGTTAATTATACTTGCAACAATATTGAATTAAAATAGTGATTGTGTACATTCTGGGTTTTTGGATACTCAGTCCCATTCATTGTGGAACTAAGGAATATCATATAATTAATGATAATATTATTCATGCATGTACATTGCTACTATTGAATGATACGAATAAATATCCCCCGTGGTATGAATGAATAAACTTCTGTTATGTTGAAAAACCTAGTGCATAAGAAGCCATAGGACAAAAAATATCCTAGGACATTACATGAGGCCTATGCTTTGCTCTCCTTTTGAAGTTATGAAAATGCAAATACAAGAAAGAGGCACTCATTATAGAGTCACATTTGTCACTATGTCTTCTTTTTCTAAGTGGCCAAACAATTGCAAGGCCTCTTCTATGAACCCATGTCAAGTATATCCATAATAGTATGGAACATGCCTTCAAAACACTTGAAATATAAATTATGGTGCTCCTTATACAATCTAGTGGCATAATAAAATATAATTTTTAAGCATATTTAGTGTTCACTCATTAGATATGTGTTGCAATTAACATCCACAAGACCACATTACATCTAAACAATTTGTCGAACACTTGTCATGCATTTTCCAAACTTCCACATTTTGCAGACATGTTTTTTTTCTTTTCGGTTTTAAATTAACTAGTAAATAATTGTATTAAGAAAAAATATGTGTAAAGAACATGCAACAAGTGGTATTACAAAAATCACTATCCTTGAGTTTCAATCAAAATTGCCAATTCCTTATTTTACAAAAACTTAAAATACTTATGAGCACAAAAACTTCATCCCTATAGTTCTTACATGAATAAATTGTGACAAGTTGTTGACAAAATAAGGAACAAAAAACTACATGATTAAGTTGGATTATGGGCTTGAATTCTTTTCACCATTGATTGTGTCACTAAATATGATTTTTTCCTATTTACCATTATTGTTCAAATTTTCTATCTTTGATGAGGTGCTTGTTGTTCCTACCTTTCCCAATTTGTCTAGATGTGAAGGTTCTAATATCTCTTTTGTCTCGTCTTCTTCAACCCGATCTATCTAACTTGTTTTAAATGCTTCTACATCTTGAGATTCCATTGATCCTTATTGTGTCAATTATAATTGAGATGAAGGGTTTTCATTTAAGGGAACATCCTTTAATTGCTTGATTTTCACTAAGCATTGTTGTGTTGATTCTTGATGAGATGAAGGGGTTTCATTTAAGGGTATTTCCTTTTATTGCTTGATTTCCACTAAGGTAAGGTATTTTAGTTTCTTCTAAATCTAGTTTTGTTTATTGTGTATGAGGGCCTAGTTCATGTGGATCTTTCTTAGAAATCATTTGAGTTCTTCCTTTTCTCCAAACCACCAGGTTGGCTTTTTTTGTTGCTTCTTAGCTTTCTTTGGCTCTTTTGGCCAATTCGCTGCTAAGTGCCTTGTTTCAAAGAATGATCTACAATGAAAAGAAACATGTTTATAAGCTAGTTTTTGGGTCTAGAGGTAGTTCTCGCCTTGCAAAACTATTTCAGCTAGAAACCCTTTGCTGAAGTCCATATCAACACATATGGGTGCATATGTAGTGGTGCTCCGTCTATTTTTTTTTATACTTCTATGATAATATCTTGCAATAACTTTGCCAATGGCTCAAAGAGAGGAGGAACCCCAGAATTGTGGAGGTAGATTTGGAAGTCTAACCCACACAAAAGCGAAGAGATAATCAGTTAGAGGATTGAAGGAAGGACTCCAAGGTTTCATGCACAAACTAGAGTTTCTACAAAACCAAGGATAAGAGTTTAAAATCAAACCCTTGTCATCAACAAGATCAAATTCAATAATGTAATGTTTTACATAGGGGTAAATAAAGGACTCCTTTTAAGTAAGCTTTCCAAGAAAATGAAATCCATTTACGGAAATCAACTAAACGAGGCTAGAGGCCATTGAAACGACAAACAAGTTCATTTGAACGGTAAAAGTCCTCCTAAAAAGGCAACATCTTCTGCTATGGGAATAATGATTGCAGGAGCCTTCTAAATGGGGAGAATGAGGAACATTATTCACAATATTGCTGAAAGAAGAATTACCCATATTACCATTGGAAAGAAGAGAACCAAATTTGCAATAATTGGCCATATTGGCAATCAAAGAACAAAAGATGTGCAAATTTTCTGCCACAAACTTCACAAAGTCACCAAGATGGGTTTCCAAATGAGAATTGGGCGAACCAGAGGAGGGGGGTGTTGAGGAAAACCGCCAAGGAAGAAATGTTTATATTGAACCAAATCCCTAGAAGAAGAAGATGGGGAGACAAGACTCAGAGAAGAGAGAGAGGTCATACGAGGCCAGATAAGAGCACAAGAGGGGATGTGCGCATGACTAAGGTAAAACCATAGTTGTAGTGGACATAACCTTGGATTGACATTGTTATCTTATAAAAGTAAGTAATTGATGATCCTATTATTATTTTATTCTTATAATTGACATATTTGCGTAAATTTACCAAATCTAGGAATTAAAATCTTAAATGAAATTATCAATAAATCTAATCAAATAAAAAATTTAAACCCACATTTTGCATAAATGTTGACAAAGCTTATTTCATACAATTTCAAATCTAGTTTTCATTATGTGACCATGCACCTTTCTTCCATCTTTCAAAGTTTATTTTTTGACGCATGTTTGCAATAAACTAGAATGAGTGTTGGTGTATACCAAAATGCCTTGTGGGTTCATAACATAGAAATTCCCTATGGTTCTTCAAGTATTTCTGTAACATCCTCACCCCACATCTACCCAAGTAATTGACCAATCGGGGTAAATATGCGACGAGAGGCCACTATAATGGGATTCAACCTCCTAGGTGACCTTAAGGAAGCGAAATCGGCAGAAACACACCACACAAACCTTCCACATCAACAACAAAACTCCTAGGAACCAACCCAATCACTCAAGTAACCAGTCCCTAAGACCAACTAAATTTTTAGACCATTAAACTTGGACGCTCCCATAGCTTGGGTATGCATGCGTTTGGGGACTTTTCTCCTCAAACATGTGCCTATGACGTCGAGATTTGTGCCAAATTTTTAGCCCAAGAGCCTAGGTCACTGCCCATAACTCATTGACACTTTCGGAAATGAATTTACACAACTTAACAATGATGCATTTGCAAAAACAATGGCAATGTCTAGATTGGACCCCTACTAGCCATGACAGGCATTTCGTCAAACATGTCATAAATATGTAATATACAAGTTTAAACAATAGATCTGAGCATAGGGGTCTCATACTTATCTGAGAATTTCTAAGAAGAATTGTTCCCCTATATCATTCGATGCATTACCATCTATTAACTCATAGGTACATTATCCATTCATTTACAAATAAAAACATGAGGAGAGCCATACATCGTCACTGTCATAATACATGCTTATAACCAACATAATAACAACAAAAATATCAAGGATACATCAGCCATAGAATCCACATATAAACCAATACATTTACACATAAGATACCAAGGAAAGAACCTATTATTAACGAATGCAAAAGCCAACCTAGGATGAGACTACCACGTTCCACCCGACCATAGAATGGCTGAGCCAAATCACTCTTCATCCATTCACCCCCGTGCCATATTCCAAGCATGAATGTGGGACTCAAACGAAAAGAACCAACCAGGGCATCCCGAGGCTAAACCACCTCATCCTCATCAATAGAAACCATGGTTTATCGTAATCCACACCGGATCACTAGGCCAAAACAATAAACATGTAAGAACAAAGTTTACCATTATCTCCACCAGATCACTAAGCCAAACAAGCATGGGTGCCACCAGATTTCTCCACCTACACCATTATGAATTTTCCTGTCTCCTAGTCTCTCAGGCTTTATCGCAATCCACACTCGACCACTAGTCCCTAAATTGATACTCACTCTACAGGATTTACCACATATCCCATCCCAAGATTACTAGGCTTGATGGGGAGCACCCACCTATGGGCTTTACCATATATCTTGCCATTCACGGTTGAGGATTCCTAGGCTCACCGAGGCAACAAAAATTTCGGTTTTACTGCAACCCACAATTCGGTTTAGGGGTTACTATGCCATGTGTTCTATTATTCAGAAATCCACCTCACTCATCTTCGAATCCATTTAGAAATCCAGCTCAACCAAAACATGAGAACCCCATCACACAGTGGATATTCGGAAATGGAAAGGCTAGGATGAAAATATTGTCACACTTGGCAAAACCCATGCCATAACAACAAAGAACCACATACAATAATATGCATGCCAAATCTAGCAAGGAAAACACACATGCAAATCGATACCTACAAAGAATCTTGTTGTAGTTGCTTGATCCTACTCTTCCTTCCTTGCTCCTTCCCCTTCTTTTCCTTTCTTGATCTTGTTAGTTCCAGTCTTCGTAGCCTGTCACTAGGGATCAAAGTGGGTTGTTACTATATCTGGTTTTCAGAGATGTTTTGCACATGATCTTCAGTGCAAATCATATCCTAAGAATTTTCATCAGAAGAAGCTCGGAAAGAGCTTTCCAACGGTATATCACACTCCCAAAACCGGCTCCTGGTTTAGAAGATATGACTGAATGAATGATTGACTCAAAGATCTCCTAGTGCGGCAGTTCATGTATTGAATGATCTAGAGGAAGCTAGGAGATGTCAGTGGTTGGTTTTGTGGCTGGATTGTGATAGAGAAGGAGAGAACATAGCAGTTGAGGTCTATTTTTGTGCTGCTAATCCTCATCTCAACATATGCCGAGCTCGTTTTTCTGCTTTGATTGAAAGAGATACCCATGAATCTGTGTAGAGTGAAGGTGATGAAGATGAGAACGATGAGCTCGCATCCATGTGGAGACAAATGTCATTGTGTTTTCAGTGTTCCAAGATCAGGTCCACTCAAAAAAAGGTTTTAGCTACTTAGGAGGAAGATATGCAAGTTTCTAGCCACTCCTTCACTCTGGAAGACGGTTTTGGCTATGTTTGCACACACTGTGGTCTTATTGGATGAAATATTGAAACAATATTTGAATCCCATTGGTAAAAGGCTCGTAAAGCAGCAAAACATTCCAGGCATGCCCCTAACAAGGACTTGGAGACTATTTTAGGGATCAACAACACCGAATCAATTGATTACAAAATTACAGAGCAGAGAACCCTTGTACTCAATCTTGTATTGCATCCTTGACACAAAAAACACATGAAATCGTACCAGATTGATGGGTTTAACTTCTTGCAAAATAACCTCATAGCTGAAGAACCTAGTGGTTACATTTTGGCACACGTACCTGGAAGCAGGAAAGACCACTGATTGTAGCACCCAAAAGCATTTTGGGTCCATGGATGAATGAGTTTAAAAATGGGGAGTGGAGTAGATCCTTGTTTATAACCTGTATGATGTAACTAATAAGACATAAATGTTGAGATGTAACTTGGTGGTTACATTGAAAAAATGGAAAGAGAAATAGAGTATTATCCTTGTAAGTTATTCACAGCTCTTAGGTATGGTTTGTCAAAAAATCAGAAAATCAAATGTCAGAATGTTTCCACTTTCAAAATCGATTCAAGTTGACTTTCATGCAACTGGGTTATTTCATAGTGCTAGAGGTTTTGGATGGTTTCGTAGTGCCAGTTTTGCCAATGACAGAATTTGTGCATAAGAACTCAAGGCTAAAGCATCCAGATATTATTGGAGAACAACGCTTTTACCCTTCTTTGAAAAGACAAGGGCGCTTTGTCGAGGTTTATGCTCCATGGTGGTCTTGTGAGAGCATCTCTCACGTTCAACAGTAAATTGGTCTCATCTTATCCTTGTTATTGTAAAATTCACTGATGTTTATTACGAGTTGTTAGAGATGAGGAGAAAGCAATTATTGAAACAACTATGGAAAACTAATAAGGGTATTGGTCCCATGGAAGTATTGCCGAAGGCCCAGCTCTGCTCCCCTGCATCTACAACACACAAAAATCAAGCGAGCCAACCGAAGGAGGTAGCGCTACGCTTTTGGAAGTGTGGCACTGCGCTTTTGAAGTATGGCGATGTGCGTAGCCCTTTTGCGCTGCGCGTAGGACTCAGCACATTTTTGAAGCTCCCAGAGAAGTAATCATCTTTGAAAATCAATCATGGCATAGCAAGGGTACTCCAGCAGGCAAGGTGGTGTGGGAAAAATATGCTCAGGTTACCAATAATCCAGAGAATGATGGATGCATAAATGTTATTTTACTCGTTTAATTTTCAATACATTTTTCTATGGAAGAGCAATGAAAGGTTCATTCATTATCAGATCCGGAATGGAGTCACCCACCGTCTTGCTGAACGTAATCGTCTAAAGGAATCAAACCAGTTGTTTGATTAAATGTCTGAGTGCTGAGTGAAAGAGTAATTCTTAGAACGCGCAATTATTACTGGTATGTACACATGGGTATGAGGAGGGTTCCATTTAGCTTTTTGTGGAAGTGCCAGCGAGAAGATATGAAATTGATGGATTTATCTATGCGAATGTTCTAAATGGATTCTCAAAATTAATGATTGTTACACAAGGTCAAGTTGTTGAACTGCGCTGGAAGGTTTGTTGAGTTTATAAAATTTGTTCAAAAATGACACAGAATGCTTGTAACCTTTTAAATCTATGGAAATGGTCGGAAGATTGTAGCAAATCCATGGTTATGGAAAGGATCTTGTTGTAGTGGACTTCTCTAGTGACCATTCACCTTTCTATTGCAAGTGATGGAGTCTTTGAGTTTATCTCCAGTCAAGCGGTGGTTGATATGGTGTTCCCAGATTCAATGATCCTTGCGTTGCTTGTGTTGAAATTGTTGATGACTTATATCGGTTATGGCTGGAGTATGACGCTCAGTACTGATGACATCACAATTATTGTTGTCCAAATTAATAGCTCGCAAAATTCTAGGCACACATGGTAGTTAAAGAAACATCCAAAGAGCAACAAGATCAGCAGAGATTGGTGTAGGCGGGGGTAAGGTGGCAGTCAATCGAATTTTTGAAAGAGATGTGGCATTATTCAAATCTTTCTAGGAATCGGTGGTAGAGTTTGTAGGCTTGAAAATCAACCGCTGTTAAAACATTCCAAATTTCCAGCGATGGTTCCAAACAAAATTTGGCGGGCATTTTGACTTGTGGCAGCGAATCTATTGTTCTTTTTGATGAGATTTAATTAGATTATTTAGTTATAATTTAATTCATGTAATTTGATCGTAGCACATATTTGGTTTTCTTTTTAATTTTAATTATTTTGATTCCTATGTTTAGTAAATCATAATTAATATGTAATAGGGTATATATATGGTGATTTTTGAAGATGTACAGGTTCGATTTTTGCAGCAAAGAGAGGCTGCTTGGGACTGTGTAAAGTTTTTCTTGAATATTATTTTAATAAAGCAGTTTCTGCCCTTTAGACCTGGGATCCATTAGGGTGTTTAATGTCTAGTATGTTTTTCCTGTAATTTACTTACATATTTTGTTTTTCTACCTTGTTACAGCATTATTTAAGAGATGTGTTAGGAATTCATCTATACACGATGCTCCTTTTATGATGATTTTGTTGTTAAATGTAGTGGTTGTCTTTGCAAAATCTATCCTATGTTAGATTCTCTGTTGAGCAACCCTGTGTTTCTCTTTCGTCTAACACTGCTACTGTAGATCCATCCCCTGATTGATACCTGCAGGGTAGCTTGCTTTCTCCCCTATTCTTCTCACATTTGCAATATTTTATTTGGTTGAACATTGCACTTACTTTGCCCCAAGTTTGCCGGCAGAAACTGGCATCAACTTCATAGCCCAATGGTCCTTTTTCTTGTTTTTTTCGACCCAAAAACCTTTAAAACAAATCCTTGCACTCCATAGCTAGCCTAAGAATCAATTATCACAGCCACATTTTGTTGGCAAAGAGAGAGCCCTCTCTGGTCTGGCAGGGCTATATGCCAGATCGAAAGCTTGGTCCGTGGTTACCTCAAAATTGCCTCTTCTCCGCCTTGAGGTTCATTATGAGTACTAACAGATCCAATGCCAAAGTGGTCCAAGAAAACTCTAACTATCCACGAGTGAGAGAGAGAGAGAGAGTAATTAGAGAGCTCCAAAACTGAACTTACAGAACGTACCAATTGATCCTCAGAAGCCTTTTTATGAATTAGGCCTCTATTTTTTTCATTTTCCATTATTTTCCTTCATTTTCCTCCTCACATGCAACTTGTCACCTTTCACCTTCCTTTTTCCTAATTTCCATAGTTTTCATAAATAAATGTGTCAAAAATATCATTTTTTCTTTCCATTTCCTTTGCCATTTCCTTTGCCAATTTCCTTAGCCATAATAAACCAAATGAACATTCACACTAGGATGTCTTGCCTAACATTCAACTTAGAATAAATGCCCCATCAATCGTTGTTATTATTTTGCCTTATTAACTTTTATTACATGGAATTTTCACCAGGGTTGTTACAGAACCCTCCCCCTTGGGGGACACCGTCCTCGGTGTTCAACCACACCTATACCTCAACAAAATTGTTGAAAAGAAAACATACTACCCACGGAACTTTATAACATAGATCGATGTAGTATTTACAATGATCACCCTAATGAAAATCAAACCAACATGATAACATAACAAGATGACAACTATAATGACATGACACTCATGCCGCTTATTGGAACTTTAAAACATAGCTCATGGCAGTATTTACATCCATATACATATGTACATATAACAAACATCACCAAAACATGTACCAAAAACATATACCAAAGACATATACCAAAGCATCGCTCAACCAGCGAATAAGGAAGGATACATAGCCCGCATTTGATACACCATCTCCCATGTAGCATCATCATTCCCAGTGATCCCACTACACTTTAACCTGCTCAATTGCTTGGTTCTGGAGCATGAACACCTTTCTTTGCAATATACTTTGAGGTTCCGGCTGGAATTCTCCATCTGGCTCCACCTGCAATACTGACCAATGAATCACATGATTAACATCTTTAACATACTTCTCAAGCAATGAAACATGGAAAACATCATGGACTTTCATTGTTGGAGGTAGTGCAAGTCGATAGGTTACTGGTCTGATGCTCTCAATAATCTTGAAAGGTCCACAAAACCATGGTGCCAGCTTCGCACATGATCCAATCCACAATGAACTCTTCTTCGGTTTGATGTACAAGTACACCTATTCCCCAACCTATAATTCCGTGAACAACCTATTCGGATCTGCATAGCTCTTTTTCCTATCCTGTGATGCTTTCAAATGCTTCTTGATTACCTGCATTTCTTGTGCTATGTCTGCTAGCATGTTTGGTCCAATCAACACCCTATTAATTGGATCACTGCAATTGATGAGAGTATTACAACTCTGCCTATACAATGCCTCAAACAGACTCGTCTTCAAATATTCCTGATATCCATTCTTGTAAGCGAACTCTGTGAGTGGAAGATACTCTTCCCACTTTCGTTGTTGATGCATCTTGTACATCCTCAAGATGTCCTCCAATATCCTGTTGACCCTCTTAGTTTGTTTATCTGTCTACAGATGATAAGTTGTACTAAAGGCCAACTCTGTGCCCAAATCTGCAAACAACTCCTTCCAAAACTTGAAAGTGAATACCTGTGTTGCATCATTAGATGAGAATGTAGACTTCAGTGGAATGAAGTGCGTAATATTTTTCGACTTGTCCACAACAACCATGATGGAATCATGTTGTCTCACTATCCTTGACAAACCTGTGATAAAGTCCATGGAAATGAACTCCCATTTCCACTCTGGAATCACAATCGGCTGTAGCATTCCACCTGAATGCTTACACTCTGCTTTTATCTGCTGACAATCCAAACATCTAGCCACAAACTCTACGATATTCTTCTTCAGATTTGGCAAATAATAAAACTTCTTCACTGTGGTCAATGCCTTCTGATAGCCTAGATGACCTGAATATGGTTTCCCATGAAACTCCCTCAAAATCACCTTCTTGAGCTCACTGTCGTCTGACACATATCCTGTCTCTAAACCTGGCCAATCAATCTGTTATAAGACAACAATCCACATCCTGTGCACTTGCACCTACACCTGTACTTGTACCTGCACTCTGCTACACCCTGTGCACAATCTCCATATACTTGACATCTTGTTGACCTTCCTGCAAGATCCTATCCTGTAGATCTTCCCCACAAAATCTCATGGTTTCTATATGATTTACTTGTATCCGCCTACTAAGAGTATTTGCGACCCTGTTCTCCTTTCCTTTGATGTATCTGATCTCAAAATAAAACTCATTGATCATGGTCAACCATCAAGCTTGTCTGGCATTCAGATTCGGTTGGTCAAATAGATATCTCAATCCATTGTGATCACTCATTAGTACAAATATCCTACCAAGAAGATAATGCCTCCAAATATTCAATGCATATATGATCGTTGCTAGCTCAATATCATGCGTCAGATAGTTCTGCTCATGCTCATTCAGTTTCCATGATTCATGGCACACTACCTGTCCTTCTTGCATAAGGAGTCCACCAAGTCCTCTCTTGCAAGCATCTATACATACTACAAACTCTTTGTTCGGATCTGCAATCTTTAACACTGAAGCATGTGTCAACAACTACTTAATAAGTTGGTCAAAACTAGTCACACACTCCTTTGTCCATTCAAACCTCTTACCTTTCCTCTACAATGGTGTGATAGGATAAGAAATCTGCGAGAAGTTCTTGATGAATCTCCTCTAATACCTTGCTAACCCCATGAAATATCTCACCTCATCCACAATCCTGGGAGCTTCCCACTCCATGATGGCCCTTATCTTTTCTGAGTCCACTGCTATGACATCCTTGTAAACCGCATGTCCCAAGTAGTGTACCTCAGTCTGAAAGAAACTGCACTTGGTAATATTGGCATACAACTGATGCTCTCTTAACAATCACAACACTGATGCTAAATGCTCGGCATGCGCTTTTTCATTTTTGGAGTATATCAAGATGCCATCAATGAATACAATAACAAACTTGTCCAAATAAGGATGCAACACACTATTAATCAAATGCATATGTGTAGCTGGGGCATTAGTCAAACCGAATGGAACTACAAAAAAACTCATAATGCCCATACCTGGTCCGGAAAGTTGTCTTGTAAATGTCCTCCTCTTTGATGCATACTTGATGGTATCCTAATATCGAATCAATCTTTGAGAACACTGCTGCTCCCTTCAGCTGATCAAACAAGTCATCAATCCTTGACAACGGATACATGTTCTTGATCATCACTTTGTTCAGCTCCATGTAGTCAATGCACAATCTGAGAGTACCATCCTTCTTCTTTACAAAAATTATTGGTGCACCCCAAGGTGATACACTTGGACTAATGTATTCCTTTTCAAGCATTTTCTTTAACTACAACTTCAGCTCTACCAACTCTCGGGTGCTCATCTAGTATGGTGCTTTTGATGCTAGAGCTTCCCCTGGTACCAACTCAATAGAAAATTCTACTTCCCTATGAGGTGGAAACTCTGAAATATCTGTAGGAAACACATGAAATTGTTGTAGAACTGGGTACCTGCTCAAAACATCTGCATCCTCAACTTCCTTACCTTTTTCACTAGAGATATGTACTGCAAATAACACACAACCTTTTCTTCGACTACGCTTAGCCTGCATAGTTGTCACCATCCTAACTGATGTGGCTTTCTTCTTTCCCTGTAAGACCCTTGGTTCTCCATTTTCATCCAAGCATTCAATTTCTTTGTCATAACAATCCACCTTGGTTCTGTGAAAGTATAGTTAGTCCATACCCAATAGCATACTATATGATCCCAAAGCAATCCACCTTGGCCCTGTGAAGGTATAGTTAGTCCATACCCAATAGCATACTATATGATCCCAACAGAAATACGTTCAAGTGTGCTGCTGTAGACATGCCATTCAACTCAAATGCGCAATCTCTTATCCAATGATGAACTATTTTCTTTGTACCTATAGCCAACTGCACTAACCAAGATTCTACATGCACTTATTTATTCATACCACACCTATCCACCAAATCAAGACTAACATAACTATAATTAGATCTAGGGTCAATCAAAATATAAACAACTTGATCCGAAAGCTTTCTGTCCATCTCAATGATAGATGCCTGATAATATACCTGTTTGTTATCTAGTGCTGCATAGATACGAGGAACACTCTGACCAACATCACCAACAGTCTGCACCTCCTGTGCATTATTGATATGAGACATACTACCTTGATTCTGTGGACAATCTCTCTTAAGGTGTTTCTTATGGTATGTCCAACACTCCGACCATCCCGTACCATCACCTCTATGCTTCTGCTGTGATCCATGCCCTTGTCTAGCTGCATTGAACTTCTTTTGTGGTGCCACATTTTCTCCCTTTTGAATTCTGAGGCCTTGTTCTTTTCGACTTTCATCTACCTTTACCTTTATCTTTCCCTTTCCATCCTTGCTGAGATTCATTCTTATGCTTCAATTGCTCATAACAATGCTTCAACTGCCCAATAACTTCCTCAATTGACTGAGGCTCATCATACTCAATCCGATCTCTAAATGTTGATGGTAAACCACTGAAAAATCACTGAAATTTAGCCTTCTCATCGTTAAGATATGGTACATATCTCAATAGCTCCAGGACCTTGGTCATATACTCCTCATCTATCGTCGATCCCATAAAGCTCATAGAATTCTTTGGCTTTATTGTCGTAGTACCTTCCTGACAAGCACTTCTTCCTGAAAAGCCTCTTAAATTCATGCTAACTCAAGTTCTTTGTCTTGGTGTCTCTGACTTGCTTCACATCTTCCCACTAGATATTTGTTTTACCTCTCAAGTTGAAGATAACTACTCTGGCTTTCATATTATTTGTGTAATTATGCAACTCAAATAACTTCTTCATCCCAAGTATCCAAGCCTCTGCATCTTCCGACTTATTCAACTCTCCATCAAAAGTAGGTGGCTTTGATTTCTTAAATTCATCTGGCAAGTATCCCCTTTCACTCTTCCTGTAAATATGATAATGATGATGACCATAATGCCTATCAGAACTAGAACTAGAGTAGTACCTGTGTCCATCACCTCTCCTATCCAAAGTATCCAACAACCTGCCATCTGCAACCCTGTCATCTCTATCTGACCTGTGACCACCATGAGACCTACTATCATATGCCCCATTAGTTTTGTCCTCTTCTCCATGGTTGATCCGATGTGGTCCCTGTCATTGTAATTCTAACAAACTCTGAAGGAGTATTGCATTAATCTTTGTTTGTTTCTCTTGTGCCACACGTGCAACTAACATGAATACATGACCAACGCACACCACTAATCCAGTGCAAGGGGTGAACCATGCTATGATACCACTTTGTGGTATCATATATGACCCAAAGAGAGCATGACTCACTCTGATACATCTCTGTAACACCCTCACCCCACTTTTACCCAAGAAATTGTCCAACCAGGGTAAATATGCGATGAGAGGCCACTATAAAGAGACTCAACCTCCTAGGTGACCTTTAAGGAAGCAGAATCGACGAAAACACACCACAAAAACCTTCCACATTAGCGACAGAACTCCTAGGCGCCAACCCAACCACGCAGGTAATAACTCCCTGAGACTAATTGAAGTTTTAGACTATTAAATCCCTGGACGCTCCCTTGATATGGACAAGCATACGTCTAGGAGGCTCCAGACGCTCCCACAACATGGGTATGCATGTGTCTGGGGACTTTTCTCCTCATACCTGTGCCTGTGACTCTGGGATTTGTGCCATTTTTTAGGCTCAAAGCCCAGGTCACTGCCCATAACTCATTGACACTTTCGGAAATGAATTTACACAACATAACAATGATGCATTTGTAAAAACAATGACAAGGTCTAGACTGGACCCCTACTAGCCATGAAAAACATTTCGTCAAACATGTCATAAATATGTAATTTACAGGTTTAAACAACAAATTTGATCATAGGGGTCTCATACTTATTTGAGAATCACTAAGAAGCATTGTTCCCTTGTATCATTAACTGCGTTACCATCTATTAGGTCATAGATACATTATCCATTCATTTACAAATCAAAACATGAGGAGAACCATACATCATCATTGTCATAATACATGCTTATAACCAACATAATAACAACAGAAATATCAATGATACATCAACCATAGAATCCACATATAAACCAGTACATTTACACTTGAGATAGCAAGGAAATAACCTCTTATTAATGAATGCAAAATCCAACCTGGGATGGGACTACCATGTTCCACCCGACCGTAAAATGGCTGAGCCAAATCTCTCTTCAGCCATTCACCCCTGTGCCATATTCCAAGCATGAATGTGAAATTCAAACCAAAAGGACCAACTAGGTCATCCAAACACTAAATCACCTCATCCTCATTAATAGAAACTGGGGTTTACTGTAATCCACATTTGATGACCAGGCCAAAACAATAACAGGGTTTACCATGATCTCCATTAGATCACTAGGCCAAACAAGCATGAATGCCACCAGATTTCTCCACCTACACAGTAAGGAATTTGTTGGGTTATGTTATATTATTTCCATGACTAGTCCTAGTAGAGGGGGGGGTGGCTCCTCCTCTTTGTTGTGCCAGGCACAACGAGGGGGCCACAAGGGGGCGACAACCCCCCCTGTCAAGTGGTTTGAGGGGGTCGGTAGCCTCCGTCTACGGGTTTCAGGGCAGCACCCCGGGAATTATTTTTTTTCGACCCTATATCAGATGGGCGGACTTACTTATGGTTTTGTGCATGGATTTTGCACATGGTTTTGGGCATGATGGTTTTCGGTCCATGGTATTTTGTATATTCGGTCAAGGGAACTACGGTTATGTTATAATCCAGGGTTAATGGATTGGGGTTTATGGATGCTTTGGCATGTATACATTGAAAGGAATATAATGAAAAATCAATTCGGTAATCCCAGTTTTGGGATCCAAGGGGAAATCTTTGTGTATATTTGTTTTATGTGTTATGCTTTCACCATTTTTTATTTTATGTTCTTTAAAATTTGTTTGCAGGTAATTTCTGTACAATGTTAAAACCTACATTTGGTGTCAGAGCTATTTTGGATTCAAGGGAATGCCTTCGCTGCTGAGGGGTTTTGCTCAGGTCTGTGGTAGACCCTATTCAGTGGGAGATCTGCGGGATCGATTATTGTGGTGAAAGATGGCGAGCAGTGGAAAGATAGAGATCGAGAAATTTAATGGTCAGAGTTTTGAGTTGTGGAAACTCAAGGTGGAGGATTTGTTGGTGGATAAATATCAGTGGGTCGTGGTAGATCCAGGTACTAAACCAACTGGAGTGTCCGATGAAAAATGGAAGAAGTTGGATCGGAATGCAAAGAGTACAATACGATTGTGTGTCTCAGATTCAGTGTTGCTGAATGTATCAGGGGAAGCTACGACGAAGGCTTTGTGGGATAAGTTAGGGACTTTGTATCAATCTAAGTCTCTATTAGTCTAAGTCTTTGGTAAATACACGGTTCCTACGACACAAGCTGTATAACATGAGGATGAAAGGTGAAGACTCTGTGACAGAGCATCTGAATGCATTTAATACTGTGGTAAGCGAGTTATTATCTGTTGATATTAAAATTTCAGGTGAAGATAAGTGCATCAGTTTGTTTTGTTCTCTACCAGATTTGTGGGATACTCTGGTTGTTCCAATAGGCAACAATGCAATTACCTTGCACTTTAATGAAATAGTCTCATCCTTGTTGACGAAGGAGATGAGACAAAAAAATATGGAGAGCCAGAATGGTGATGCCTTGTCTGTACGAGGACGGTCCCATAACAGAAACAAAAACAAGTCCTTGACTAGGAGATATAAATCTAGAGGGAGATCTAAATCTCCAAGGAAACCTGTAAAGGTGTGATGGAAATGCGAAAAGGAAGGGCACTGCAAAAAGGATTGTAAATCTATAGTTTTCGAGAAAGGAAAAGGATCTGATGATGCTTCTTCTACAGAGGAGAAATCCACTTCAGATGAAGGTGGGGATGTGTACTTGGCTTGGTTGATTGACTCAGGCGCATCCTTCATTTCACTCCCCATAGAGAGTGGTTCTATGAGTATGAGAAATATGATGGTGGTGATGTCTTCTTAGGGGATGACAAGAAGGCTAGAATCACTGGTTGCGGGAAATTCAAGTTGAAGTTGTAAGGTGGAAGGATTAGAACACTTCCGGGTGTTCTACATATTCCTGCATTAGTCAAAAATCTGATTTATGTAAGCAAGTTGGATGATGCAGGTGTAAATACAATGTTCGAGAAAGATACCTGCAATATGGATCGGGGAGCACTAGTATTGATGTGGGAAGTTCGTATTGGAACTCTGTACAAGTTGCAAGGTTAGCATTGTTATTGATGGGTATAACAGTTCTGTGGTTCCTAAAAGTGGAGCAGAAAATATAGTGATCTCTGGAGAAGAGACCATGCTATGGCGTCAAAGGCTTGGACATATTGGAGAGAAGGGCCTTCGAATGCTTCATAGTAAAGATATGGTAGAAGGTATGTCTAATAGATCTCTGGATTTTGATTTCTGTGAAAATTGTGTATATGAGAAGCAAAATCTGGTGAGTTTCCCCTCTAGTGGTAAGAGGGCGAAACAGATATTAGAGCTTGTGCACAGTGATGTGTTTGGACCTGTGTCGAATCCATCATTGGGTAAGTCTGTATACTATGTATCATTTATAGATTATTTCTCACGGAATACATAGATATATTTCCTCAAGAAGAAATCTAAATTCTATTAAAGGTTTAAAGAATTTAAGGTTCTGGTGGAAAACTAGATAGAGAAGAAGATAAAGGTGCTGAGGACATATAACGGTGGAGAGTTTTGCAAGAAGGAATTTGAAGAATTCTGTAAGAATTGTGGTATAGCACGATAGAAGATTACTCCATACACATTGTGCAAAATGGAGTTGTAGAAAGAATGAACATGATGTTGATGGAAAGGGCAAGAAGCATGCTCAGTGGTGTCGGGTTAGGATAGGCGTTTTGGGCAGAGGTGGTGGAGACTGCATGTTACTTGGTCAACAGATCACCTTTATCATCGTTAGAAGATAAGACTCCACAAGAGGTATGGATTGGTAAGAAACCTTCTTTTTCACATATGAGGGTATTTGGATGTGATGCATATGTACACGTTCCAAAGGAGAAAAGAACAAAGTTGGATAGTAAATATGAAAAGTGCATCTTTATTAGGTATAAGGATGGTTTAAAATGTTACAATATTTGGAACTCAGTAACAAGGAAGGTTGTGTACAACTGATATGTGGTGTTTAGAGATGTGAAACATGCTATTAAACATGAAGTCCTACGAAAGGAACCTGAGAAGATAGAGTATGAGCTAAAGGAGGAAGATTCAGAGTCTATAGCGCAAGAGGAATTAGAAGATGAAGAGCCACAAACTTCGCTTGTGAGAAGATCAGTGCGAGAAAGAAGGCGGCCAGAAAGGTATAGTCCATATGCTTTCTATTCAATTTTTTCTTTATCTATTACTGATAATTATCCTAGAAATGTGAAGGAAGCAATGGATTTAGAGGATGACAAACTCTAGAAAGAGGCCATGGTTGATGAAATGGCATCTTTGCACAAAAATGAGGCTTGGTATTTGGTGGAGTTACCGGCTGGAAGGAAACCCATTGACAACAAATGGGTGTTCAAGAAGAAGATGAATGTAGAAGGAAAGATGGAGAAATACAAATCTCGGTTGGTAGCAAAAGGTTATTCCCAGGTGCTGGGAATTGATTTTGGTAATATTTTTTCTCCAGTTGTTAGGGTAGCTTCTATTATATTACTTTTATCTGTTGCTGCTTCTTTTGATTCTGAGGTAGAACAAATAGATGTCAAGACAACATTTCTTCTCGAGGATCTTGAAAAAGAGATTTACATGAAGCAACCTGAAGGTTTTGCGGTGAAGGGTTACAAAGAACTAGTATGCAAGTTAAAAAAAGTCTTTGTATGGGTTAAAATAGTCACCAATGATGTGGTATAAAAAATTTGATACATTTATATGGGGACTTGGCTTCTCCAGAAGCAAAGAAAATCACTGTGTATTTTAAATTAATTGGTGACCGTGTTATTTATCTGGTCTTATATGTGGATGATATGTTGCTGGTTGGAAATGACAAAGAAATTATCCAGGATTTGAAGACCAAATTGTCCTCCAAATTCAACATGAAATATATTGGTGCTGCAAACTATATTTTGGGCATGGAAATTAAATGAGATCGGGCAAAGAGGAAGCTCTGTTTAAACCAGAGGAAGTATGTCAAGACAATACAACAGAGGTTTAATATGCAGGATAGTAAACCGGTGAAGGTTCCTATTCCTATAGGTGTAAAGTTATTTGCTAAACAGTGTCCCAAGACACAAGAAGAGGAAGATGACATGTCCCGTGTTCCATATGCAAGTGCAATCAGTAGTTTGATGTATGCAATGGTTTGTACTAGACCAGACATTACACATGTAGTGGGAGTATTGAGCAGGCTTATGTCAAAACCATGGAAGGAGCATTGGACAACAATGAAGTGGTTTTAAGGTATTTGCATGGCACTAGTGATTATGGTTTGTGCTACCAAGGAAGACCAAGATTGGACAGAGTTTTGGACATCCGTGGCTTTGTTGATGCAGAATGGGCTTGTTATAGGTCTATTTGGGCACATCACTCCCATCATTCAGATCAGTAATTTTAGGGTTCATCAAACCCTAATTCAATTGCTACATGCCCTAGAGAAGTCATCACATTGAATGCCATCATTCTGAGAGTTTCCTGGCTTGAAGACATCCTGAAATGACTCCTTGAGGGACTAGCACAACCTTGGTTAGGGGTAACTGCGCTGCAAAGCACTTAGGCCCATTCAAGCCTGCTCTGCAGAGCACCTAGGCCTAGTTTTACCTGCGTTGGGCGAGATTGAGCGAAATATTCATAGGGTTCTAGGAATATTCCTACATTCTAGACCATTCTAGAATATTCCCACTTCTTATCCTCTCCTATGAGCTCAAAATTGGATAGGGAATGAATCAAATAACTTCCTATCTTCTCATCCCTTCCTCCATGGAAACTAACTTCCAAATTGGAAAGCCATTCAATGCCCAATTTATGACAAAACCACCTCCATTTGCCTATAAATTGAGCACTCATCATAGTGATCAGGGGCTTGACTTTGAGAATTTATAAGGAGATACTATTGGTTTGAGGTTTGAGATCATAAGCAAGTATTGTTATGCTGATGGATTGTTGTGCTTTTGGTGTGATGAAGGATGGAACTCAAGCTGGGTGAGTGACATTGGATCAGAATTCTTTGGTTGTAACTCTTCCCTCTACTTAATAAAGTTGTTTACACATTTTCCCATATTCTTGTCTTTATGTATGATGGTTATGTGTAAATTCTTTCGATTCCATTTGCTTATAGTAGATAGATCTCTTGCTTTGATTGGTTTTGTCCTCTATTTATGATTGCAGGTACTTATCGAATGGATTCAGTTCGAGAAGGAGCGACTATAGCTATTCAAAGGAGACAAAGGGAAGCGAAAGATAACAAGTAGGTCCTGTTAGGATTCCAAGAAAACTCTCCTAGGTTGTAGCTCAGAGATGCCTGGTAACATATAAATTCAACTATTATTGCAGGTTTAATGGAAGGACTGATGGTTTAGTTCAAGCCAGATAACCACTTCTACTTTGTTTCACTCCAGACATGTGTGAACACCCCCAGACTACAAGGCTTTAGACCACCAATTGCTCACAGTTTGAGGTATTAGGTGAATATGGAGAATACTAACCACACCAGTAGATGCACAAGACCATGTGATGGCTGGCTGCAACTAGTAAAGAAGTCTATAAATCTAATCTACTAATGCACAGACAGGATGACAGCTCTCCTGCATTAGATAGAAAGAAACCTGGACAACCTATTCAATGATGCATACAAGATTCTAACACAGAGATAAGAAGACAGTTATCTAGTGTTAAATCTCAAAGATCAAGAACATAGCATATCAGGCACAGCTTAGAACAGAGGAAAATGGAAAGTGAGCAGTTAACACCAAAAGAAGCTTGTATTAGCTGAAAATGAAGATGAGACGTTGCAAGTGACAAAATACCTACAGTCTCCAGAAGTTGAACCTTACATCAAATGCCAACTCTAATTGCATCTTGTTTTTGGGTATTTATAGATTTCATTACAAGGGCACTTGTCCATTTTTAGGTATGGAGGGGTCATAATTGATTACCAATCGCATTTCACTGCCTAATGGAGTCTCTGAATGTGTTTTCTTGCTTCAGTGGATAAATCTGATTTGTTCAGGTGCAGTGTTGTCCCTTTAGACGGTTGGAATGCTCGTACCAGTGGAGTCCATGACTGATAATTCAGTTACAGGGTCATGTTTGTCCTTTTCTCCCTTCAACCATGCTCCTTGTTAAAGATGGTGGTTGTGAACTTGACTGTGACTGGTACTAGCAAGATGGTCATCTCCTTGCTGGGGCAAATAGAATGCTCAGAGAGCGTGGAATGTACAGGGGAGTGGACGATTTGGATGAGTGGGAATAATGGATGTCGGATCGCGGAAATAGACGGCGGAGATGGCTCGGTGGAGGCTATCGGCCGAGGTGGGAGCAGGGTGATTCATAGTCGTTGGATCTTCAATGGACAGATCGGACGGTGATCGGGCTATGGAGTTGCGCAGTCATTTAACGGGCATGGGCAATTTGGATGGGCGGTAATGGTATTCATCGCACCATTTTTGGGCATGAGGTGGTAAAAGCCGAAGGTCGCGCGATTCCATTCAGTGATCGACACGTAGCAGTGGATGAGAGAGAAAAACCTCTCTCATCGCGTGCTAACATTCGATCAGGTTGTTGGCGCGATAAGAGTGAATGCCGTCAGATTGGGTGGAGATGGATTTGATGGTGGATAGTGGTCGGACGGGTTACTTTATCAGGTGCGATGTGGGCCGTCAGATCAGCGGGGTAATCAACGGTGTAGAAATGGTGAGGGGTGATTTAGCGCGTGAAGGCATATGGTTGAGATTTTATGGCAGTTTTTGACTTTGCGCTCGAGGCTTAAAGTCAAAAGGGGTTTTTTTGCAGGGTTTAGGAGGTAAATCGAGGAAATGGAGATGGAGGAGAATAAGCAGGGTAGAGGAAGAAAGGAGAAAGTGGCCAATCTGAGCCTCTCTCTGAACATAACCAATCAGACCATGATCCCTTTTGACCTTGGTAAATCAGCATTGCACAACAGAGCTAACATTGGCTCCTTCTGGGGATGAAATCCTCCCTGTGATGTTTCAAGAACTGTAGACCACTGCCTTTCATACAAAAACAAGATCAACAAAATTTCCTGGTGTTTCATTGGGCATGGAGTCTAATTAAGTCTACACTAAAACCTGTAAAAAGGAACATATTTACAATGCTGAGGCCTGAAGGCCTTAAACAACATAAATCTTCAAAAACTGCCCACTGACCGGGCCATCAAACATTGTTTCTCCTTCCACACTTTGCAGTATGAAAGTGTTGTTCCCCTGGATCTGAGAAATGACAAAGGGTCCAGTCCACAGAGCATCGAACTTCCCATGATTTCCTTTCTTTTCCTTCAGTGCATCCCATTTGAGCACCAAGTCTACAACTTGAAAATTGTCCATCTTTGCCTTTCTATCAAAGGCTTCCTTGATTCTCTTTTGATGTGCTGCAGACCTTTCAATCAGCTAATCCCTTATTTGGTGAACTTCTGCCAAATCACTAATTCTTTTTGCCATGTCATCTTCCTCCTTCTACTCTCCTGCAAGAACTTAGCCACAGGGAGGGTCACTTGAATAGGGAATATGGCCTCAGTGCCATATACCAGCTTGAATGGAGAATTCCCTATGGATTTCTTGGTGGTCACCCTATCAGCGCATAATGCATACGTCAACTTGGAATCCCAGTTCCTTTTGTTGTCCTCCAATCGCTTTTTAATTATCCTTATGAGGCTCTTATTGGATGATTCTGCTAGGCCATTACCTTGAGGGGTAATATGAGGTGGAATGCACCAGCTTAATGCCCATTGAGCCACACATGTCCACCAAGTCTTTTGCCCTGAAAGCTGCTGCATTGTCTGTAACCAATTTGTGTGGACAGCCAAACCTGGTGAAAATGTTTTCTGTCAAGAACTTCATGACCACATGGTGATCAAATTTCCTAGTAGGGATGGTCTCAATCCATTTAGTGAAGTAGTCAGTGGCTACTAAGATCCATATGTGCTAGCCACTGGAATGTGGAGTGCACCAGCTTAATGCCCATTGAGCCACACATGTCCACCAACTCTTTTGCCCTGAAAGCTGCTGCATTGTTTGTAACCAATTTGTGTGGACAGCCAAACCTGGTGAAAATGTTTTCTGTCAAGAACTTCATGACCACATGGTGATCAAGTTTCCTAGTAGGGATGGTCTCAATCCATTTAGTGAAGTAGTCAGTGGCTACTAAGATCCATCTGTGCTAGCCACTGGAATGTGGATTAATTTCCGCTATGAAATCCAAGCCCCACTATTGGAAAGGACCACTAGCATGAATCGGCTTCAAGGGAAAAGACTTCAACTGCTATTTTCCTTCAAATCTCTGGCACCTGTCACAAGATTTCACAAATGAGAAGACATCAGATTACAACGTGGGCCAATAATACCCAGCTCTGAGGATCTTATGGGTTGTGGTTTTCCAATAGTGATGCCCTCCACAAATGCTGGAACGGAACTGGTGCATGACCTCCATAGATTGTTCTTTGTCCAGACATATCAAAAGGATTCCAGATGGATCCCTCCAATAGAGAAGCTTTTCATGAACACAGAATTTGGCTGCCCTGAGCTTAATAGTTTTGGCCTGGCTTGAACTTAAGCCTGGAGGAACTTCTAGCTTCAACAAAAATTGAACTATTGTAAAATACCATTCACAAGAAGATAGATTTTTTGCCAATCACTGGTTCTGCCTTGGTTCAACTATTTCTTCCCCTGTCTATCTGTCATCTGAGCTTGTGCCTATCCAATTCATGTCCAATATTCTGCAATTTTCTTCAGCCATTAGCTTGGCAAGGCCTTGACCTCTGACCAGCTTGGTGGGCTTTAATTCTATGTTGAACTCAATAAGCTTTGCAATCCATTTAGCCCTTCTTCCATCAACGTCTGGCTGCGTTAGGACATCTTTCACTGAAGTAGATCGGACATATGTGATTACCTTAGAGTGCAGAATGTATATCCTGAAAGATTTTAAAGATTTGATAAGAGCATAAGCCTGTTTTTCAATGATATCATATCTTAGTTCAACATCCCTTAATGTTTTGCTGAAAAATGCCATTGGATGCTCTGAACCCTCATCATCTTTCTATAGTAAGACTGCTGCAAGGGTGTCTTCTGAGGCAAAGGAGAAAATATGGAATTCCTTGCTATGGTCTAGGCTGATCAAAGTGGGAGCTTCCATAATAGCTCCCTTAATGGCTTCAAAAGATCTTCTTGCTGCATCGGTCCATTTGATTTCGGATCCCTTTTTTAGCATGGAGGTTATGTGCTTTACCAGTTCTGCAAAATTATGAATAAACCTCCTTACAAAATTTATTTTGCCCAGAAAGGATTGGATGTCCTTTTTTGATCTTGGGACAGACAAGGTCTGTATTGCCTTCACTCTTTCTGGGTCAATCTTGACACCTGCAGTAGAAATAATGTGTCCTAGAAGCTTGCCCTCTTCTAAAGAAAATTGTGACTTCTTAGGGTTCACTGATATCCCAAACCTTCTGCATTTCAGAAACACTTTCTTCAGATGCTGCAAATGATCTTGATGGCTGTTGGAGTATACTGTTATATCATTTAGGTAGACAAGGACAAACTTGTCCTTCTTTCCTACAAATGCTATATCCATAGCTCTATGAAAGGTGGCTCCAGCATTCATCAGCCCAAAAGGCATCTTGGAGTACATGAAAGTGCCCCAAGGAGTGGTAAAAGTAGTATTTTCTTGGTCATCTGGATGTACAACAACTTGGTTATACCTTGAAAATCCATGCAGGAACGACATGACTTTGGCTCCTGAGACTTTCTGCAATAAATGCTCCATCTTGGGCAGAGGATAGTTGTCTTTCTTAGAGCATTTGTTCAGGTTCCTGAAATCAACGCACAGCCTGATTTCTCCACTTTTCTTCCTCACCACTACCAAGTTGGCTACCCATTTTGAATATCTCAGAGGAATTATGATTTCGGTAGCCAACAACTTCTTGATTTCCTTTTCAATCAAAGGGAGGAGCAAAGTATTTGTGGGTCTCAGCGTCTGTTTGAAAGGAATAGTGTCTTTCTCCAACGGGATCTTGTGCTGGATGATCTTTTTATCATAAGTTTTGAGGTCACTGTATTCCCAAGCAAAGACATCAACAAACTGCTTCATCAAGGTGCAATATTCAGAACTTTGGGCAACGGACAAATGAGTGGACAGATTTATGTACTTTGGATGATATGGACTCCCTATGTTATGCCTATGGACTGTAGACTGATCTTCTTTTTGGGCAATCTTATGAGGCACATCATTTTGGTCAAACAGCTTCTCTAAAGGCACTAGCCCTTTAGGTATATGATTGCTAGGAAACTGAACAATGCTGTCTTGGCCAATTTTGTTCCTTAGTTGGACTGGGGACATTCCTCCAAGGTTTCATTCTCTTGATCAATTTGCATTTCAGAGAATTCATCAATGACTTGCATAAACCTATTTACTTCATCATCATCCTCAAAGACTTTCTAATACTGGACATTATCAGGCAAGGATGGTCTATATTTTATCTGGACTGCATAAACTAATCTAGGGGGCATGGAAGGGATGAACATGCTAGTAGACGCAACAAGGGAATCAACAAGTTGATTTTTGACTGTAGGAATATATGAGATACAAAAATTATCAAAAGAATCTTTAAGTCTCCATACTTCATCTCTGTATGCTTTCAGCCTTGGGTGCCTTGCTTGGAATGTTTTGTTCACTTGTTGAATGATGAGATCAACATCTCCAAACACCTTTATGACTCTGATTCCCATGTCTTTGGCAACGTTTAAGCCCAATATCAGACCCTCATACTCTGCTATATTGTTGGTGACCTGGAAAGTCAGCTTAAAGGATGTGTGCTTTCTTGCTTTGGAGATACCATCACCACTCCTGCTCCTGCAGTTTCCCTTGAACATGCTCCATCAAATAACATATCCTAAACCTGTGTCCCTTTTTCTTCCATGGCCTAGCATATTGGTTCCTTGAGCTGTACTGAGGCCTTATGGGATTCCTCAATTTGGAGAATACATGCTCCAAAATCAGTGTCTACAACATAAATGGGATGATTAGTGGGATTCTTCTCATCACTGATGATATAGACAGTTGGTCTTCCCTGTATAATCTTTTGCTTTCCCCTCCAAAAACTGGGACTGTGGCATAAGATAAGTCATTTTGTAATGTCCCACCCAACCTCTTAATCCACCCTCTAGAAAGTAGCATGCCAAACTTAGGGGGGACATCTGCTACCACAATATCCGTCATCATGCTTTTCATGGGCAGTTGAGTTAGGGTGATAACCAAGTCTTTGATTAATCCCAGACATTTCACCTTCCTTGAATCAAAGGAGAATAAGTCATGATAAGGTCTGGTGATGTCGAGGCTTAACTCTTCCATGACAGCTTTGGGCATCAGATTATGGCTGGCACTTGTGTCCAGCAGACAGTTATGGAGAGTTTTGCCATGAATGGTTAAGGAGACATAGAATGATGGGGAATTGTTATCTGAGGGTTTAGTCATTGGGCTAAACACAACTGCAGGTTTATCATCTTGCAAATTCACATAGTCATTGGAGGCTTGTGAGGCTTTTAGCTCACGGGTGTCAAGGATAAGCTTTTTAAAGACCTCACTCTTTGCAAGTTCTATTAGAGGTACATATATTTTTAACTTTTGGACTTCTGATTCAAAACTGAAAGGGGAAGGGAACCTATCAGGGCCTCTTACCTTTTGAGCTGGTGCTTTCAAGATGGTGGGATCAGCTGTTGGCTTTCTCTGCTTGCTGCTCTGTTGCTCTGTGGGGACAACAGTTCTTTGGGTAGGATCCTCTTTGGCATTGTTCGTTCTTGACCTCAGGTTGTATCTTTGTTGGTCTTCAGTCTGTAGAATAGCTTCTCTATCCCACCTTTTGCTGGTCTGGTCTTTGAGTAATGACTCTTCATAGGAAGCCAATGTGAAAAAGGTAGCACTGCCCTTGTCTTCCATATAGTGAATCTCATCCTCTTCATCGAACTATTCCTCCTCCATGACTACATTTTGGAAAGGAGTATTAACCCTTTATTCTTCATTGGTCTCTTTGCCCCTCTGAATGATCTGCAGTTGTTCATTTGCTCTTCTGAAAGGATTTGGATTTCTAGGAGCAAATGTGCTAGGAAGCCTTGCCTTCCCAGAACTCTGCTCAACCTTCAGTTTGGATATTTTAGCAGCTAATGACTCTATCATTTTAGTCATATTGTCTATTTTAGGCTCTGAAGATGAAGAAGAGGAGGAAGCTTCACCTCTCTACCTCCTTCTATCAGCATGGCCTTTGAGTTTTTTTGCAGCCATGATATTAGATTCCACCTCTAAGGCTGCATCTTGCATTTCAGCTAGGGTAGCACATCTTCTCTCTCTTAATAGCAGGCAGAAATCAGAATCAAAGGCATTAGCATAGGTGAGTTTGGCAGAGGTGCGGGTAGGCTTTACTTCAGCTGGTATCTTGCTATACATATGGTTGAGTCTTTTATTAAAATCAGAGAATGACTCCCCATTTTACCTTTTGAGGTTACCAAACTCAGTATGATAGTATAGCAGATCTTTCTTATCTCCCCAATGATTTAAAAACACATCATCTGATGCTTCAATGTCTGCTATAGACCTAGGGGTCAATTCTCTGAACCACTTTCTTGCCTCTCCATCAAGGCTTTGGACAAATACTCTCATCCACACATCATCTTCACTGATATATAGGTTATCAACATAGCTATAGAAATATTCAAGGTGTTATTCGGCTGTTACTCCCTCTGTACCAGTGAACTTAGGCATGTATTTATGGTATTCTTCTGCAGGCATGGAATTCAAAGGAATGGACAGGACCAGGGGTCCATACCTAGCAACTATGATTCTCTCCATCTTAGTGGGTGCTTGTGGGCCTGCGATGACTGGGCTAGATGGAAGGGTATTGGCAGCTTGAAAGGTAGGGAGCTGAGAACAAATGACAGGGCTGAAGGAAACTGATGGACTATAGGGGAGGTTTTCTTTGGACTGAGATCCAAAGGGGAAATTATTGAACAAGGAGCTTTATGAATCTCTGGGATTATTTCTTCACTGGTAATGCTAGGCTCTATATCTTCCAAATGAATATGCTCAGTTATAAGCCTCTCTTGCAGAGATACATAAGATTGTTTAGGCTTACCTGATCCTGATGCTCCTTTTCGTGATATCTTGCTTTGCATAACAATCTTCTCAGGGTCAGGCACTGGGTTAGCTGGTGATTTCTGAGGATTTCTCCGAGTGTGCCTCACAAACTAAGCTAGAACTGTGATGTGGAGTCGCCAAAACGCTGGTCCTCCAGTAGAGTCGCCAGATAGATGATTACAACTATTAATGTGTCCAGACTTTGTCTATCATCATAGCAGGATTTGTGTCGTTCTCCCAGGGAAGCTGAGCTTCAATCTCCTCTCCCCGACAACGACGCCAATTATGTTAGGATTCCAAGAAAACTCTCCTAAGTTGTAGCTCGGAGATGCCTGGTAACATATAAATTCAACTATTGTTGCAGGTTTAATGGAAGCACTAATGGTTTAGTTCAAGCCAGAGAACCACTTCTATTTTGTTTCACTCTAGACATGTGTGAACACCCGCAGACTACAAGGCTTTAGACCACCAATTGCTCACAGTTTGAGGTATTAGGTGAATATGGACAATACTAACCACTCCAGCATATGCACAAGACCATGTGATGGTCGGCTGCAACTAGTAAAGAAGTCTGTAAATCCAATCTACTAATGCATAGACATGATGACAACTCTCCTACATTAGATAGAAATAAACTCGGACAATCTATTCAATGTTGAATACAAGATTTTAACACAGAGATAAGATGACAATTATCTAGTGTTAAACCTCAAAGATCAAGAACATAGCATATCAAGCACAGCGTAGAACAAAGGAAAATGGAAAGTGAGCAGTTAACAGCAAAAGAAGCTTGTATTAGCTGAAAATGAAGACGAGACGCTGCAAGTGACAAAATATCTACAGTCTCTAGAAGTTGAACCTTACATCAAATGCCAACCCTGATTACATCTTGTTTCTTGGTATTTATAGATTTCATTACAAGAGCACTTGGCCATTTTTAGGTATGGAGGGGTCAGAATTGACCACCAATCACATTTAACTGCCTGATGGAGTCTCTGAATGCGTTTGCTTGCTTCAGTGGATAAATATGATTTGTTCAGGTGCCGTTTTGTCCCTTTAGATGGTTGGAATGCTCGTACCAGTGGAGTCCATGACTGATAAATTCAGTTACAGGGTCGTGTTTTTCCTTTTCTCCCTTCGACCGTGCTTCTTGTTAAAGATGGTGGTTGTGAACTTGTCTGTGACTGGTACTGGCAAGTGGTCATCTTGTTGGGGAAAACAGAATGGTTAGAGGGCGTGGAATGTACAGGTGAGTGGACGATTTGGATGAGCAAGAATAATGGCTATCAGATCGCGGAAATGGACGGCGGAGATGGCTTGGAGGAGGCTATCGGCCGAGGTGGGAGCGGGATGATTCATAGTCGTTGGATCTTCAGCGGAAAGATCGGACGGTGATCGGGCTATGGCGCTGTGCGATCGTTTAATGGGCGCGAGCGGTTTGGATGGGCGGTAATGGTATTCATCGCATCGCTTTCGAGCATGAGGTGGTAAAAGCCGAAGGTCACGTGATTCCATTCAGGGATCGACACGTAGCGGCAGATGAGAGAGAAAAACCACTCTCATCGCGCACTAATGTTTGATCAGGTTGCGGGCGCGATAAGAGCGAATGCCATCGGATTGGGTGGAGATGGATCTGACGGTGGAGAGTGGTCGGACGGTTACTTTATCGGGTGCGATGTGGGCCGCCAGATCGGCGGGGTAATCAATAGTGCGGAAACGATGAAGGGTGATTTAACACGTGAGGGGGTATGGTTGAGGTCCTATGGCGGTTTTGGACTTTGCGCTCGGGGCTTAAAGTCAAAAGGGGCTTTTTTGCAGGGTTTAGGAGGCAAGTCAGGGAAATGAAGATGGAGGAGATTAAGCGGGGTACATGAAGAAAGGAGAAAGTGGCCAATGTGGGCCTCTCTCTGAACATAACCAATCAGACCATGATCCCTTCTGACCCTGGAAAATTAGCATTTCACAATAGAGCTAACAAGCCTCTTATCTTATTTATCTTCTATAGTAAAAGGTTAAACTCTTTAAATCTGTTGTTCTAGGTGTAGCTACCCACCTAGGGAAGTTGTGTTTATCCGTAGATGCAAAATTTCACATAACAAATTGGTGACAATACTGGGAACGATCATCGTTCCGGGTAGTTTATCCTCATCCTAGTACACCCTAATAGACTTTACTTGCCTCCATTGATCTTATTTCAACCTTTTTGAAGTGTTTTTTGGGAAAAAATTGTGCTTGAAAGTCCCTTGAATGGCCTCTCTAGCACTAGTGCAGGCTTGGTCTGGACACAGAGCACCCTTGGCTTGATGGCAGTGCTCTAAACTGCACTATCTCCCATTCAGAGTTGCGTTGATCCTCCTTAGGTAAAAAATCCCACCTTTGGCTTGATTTTTTCCAAATTTCCTTCTGTTTTTTCTTGCTCAAAACATCAAAGATGCTTATGTCTTTGAAATCAATTTGTATTTCTCTTCCTAGCCCTAATTTTTCCTTGATTGTTTAGTGTTTCTAAATTACTTCTTTATCATTATCAATTCATTGTCAAAGTTAGCTTATAGTCGATTAATTTTTTCTGAAAAGAAAGTGTCGTAAAAGTATTCATTTCTTTCGAAAAGTAACTGTCGTAAAGTATTCGTTCTTGCAAAAAATTTTATTGATTGTATGTGCATTAGTTTCCTTTTGTTCATCTCAACATTAAGAGAATTGAAAAGAAAAACTTGCATCGTGCATTGAAAAGTTTGTATGTGCTTGTAGGAATAGTTTAGGGAAATTGCATTAGATGTGCTCTTTGACTAAAAGAATTTGATTGCTCTATCCCTATTAGCTAAGGTTTTCATTGTTCAAATTGAATGAAAAGAATGCTTATCATATTAGTTGCATTCTAGGAATTTCAACATACATCACGTGGTAAACCTTGAAAGGAAAATTCTTAAGAATACCAACTTAAAAGTTATCTCAATTCACCTAATGGAGCATTGTAACTTAACGCATAACATTTAGAGGTCTAGGCTAGAGATGTGTTATGGCGTCGTTAAACATAGCAGTTATCGCTAACTGGTCTGTGATATATTCCGAGTGTGATACATCATTCCACGTACGTAACTACATCATAGCTCCTCTACGTACCTTCGGGTATATAGGGCGGTGTTAGAGTGTGTAAAGTATAAAGGAATGCTCTCACTATGTGGTTTCGCATTAGACATTGCTAACATGGATTAGGCCTCCATGTACTTTCGGGTATATATGGGAGGATTACATTAGGTTGCTATCCATCCTTAGGTAACTGAGTTGGTCGCCTTGTACATTGTGATACACCGAACACAGCATTCGGGGAGATTGCCTGCATGTATGTTAAGTCCTTGGTTTACTGAGGCAATATATTGCAGTTCAAAGTTGCTTGGTAATCCTTTTCCTAGATTATCCCTCTTTTGTTTTGTTATGTTATTTTTATTAAAATAAAATTAATTGACCGCGGATAACATCCTCCATGCTCACTCCTTAGTTGATCTTAGGTTGAGACATATGGCAACAACTCCGAAGTCCATCGATCAAAGAATTCCTTTTGATGGGAATCCTAGTCCTTTTCCTCCTTTCGGAAATATTGGTGCTCTTTATATGGCTACATTATCCCTTCCGGGACTTACCCTCGGCTTGCCAGTATGGTTCTTCTCAACCTCTTTGGTCCCGCAACTGAATATTCCTAGAACTAGACAAAATCAACCTCCAATTGATCCTAAAGTTGACCCTTTGCCTTCTTCCTCGGTTTTTTCTTCCTCCCCTTCTTCCTCTTCGCTTGTTGAAGGTATTGACACTAGTAAACAGGTGGCTAGGAAGAAGAAGAAGAAGAAGAAAATTCAGCAGGGAGCAACTAAGCAACCATTGCTTTGAATGCAACATCTGATGAGAAACCATCCAATAGGCCTCACAAAGTTCGATATCCATGCAAACTTTGTATAGGAGACCATATTCTTCGAAATTGTCCTGATATTCCTCAGATCTTAGAAGAATGGTCTTCTCGTTCACATCGTCCTGTGTCATCAACTTCTAGATATCATGCTGGTGACACAACATCAACTAGTGGTAGTAAAGTTCATGGAAAGAAGGGTAAAGTTAAGTTTCCTTGTAGGTTATGTGAAGGGAATCATCCCATTCACCTTTGTCCCTATCCGGATGAAGCCAAAAAAGTGTTGGATAACTGTCCTGCATCTCCGCAGCGACTTCCATCGGGTTACAAGACTCTCCTTTAATCCTTCACTAGTTGATGAAGTCACTGACCCAAATCAACCGTCGGTCAAACCCACTCTCTGTGAATGTGAATCCCATGAGTCTATACCTTACCAATCACAGGTCAAGGAAACATTTGACCTGATTTCACATTCAGTTAATTGTACCTTTCTCGTACAGAATGAGTATGATACCACTCAGGTTCTTTTCGTTTCTTCGTATTCAAATGAGCTTGGAGGAAACCCTCCTGTTCCATCAAGACGGGAGGAAAACCTTTGGTCTTGTAACTCAAGCGAGTAATTCTCCCATTCTTACGGTACCCCCTCCAAGTAGTCAGGTCACTTCCTTTGATTGGAATCGATTGGCAGGATGTCGTCTTCCTTCTTATGTGCCTTTCTAGTTCATAATATAGGTTTGTAATATGATTGTACCTAGCACTATTATAGATGAAGGTGCATCTGTGAGTATCATTTCCTCCACTACTTGGCAAGTGCTTGGTTCGCCACCACTTGTGCCTGTTACCCAGAATCTGTTGGCTTTTAATAAAGGAACTAGTCAACCATTAGGGATCTTTCCTCAGTTGCCTATTACTTTGTTAGGAAAAATTGTTTATCTCAATGCGATGGTAGTCCTAGGCCCTTTAGATTACAATTTACTTCTTGGGCGCGACTATGTTTATGACATGGGAGCTATTGTTTCAACACTCTTTCGAGTGATTTGTTTTTCGCATGAAGGCATAATTTTCACTGTTGACCAACTTTCATTTCCGGGTCCAAATATGGCTTCCAGTCAACCATCTTTCCTAAATCATCCTTTTGTCCCAATGGTATCTTCCCCGCTACAGGTCAATTATGTGGCAACCCGTTCCATGCTTACATCAACTGATGATCAATTCTGTGATGTTGTGTAGTATGTACTAGGGGAATTGGAACCAGATTTCTCTAACGTTCTCCCATCTGATTAGAACCTCTTAGTAGTCATGACCTATTATGGGTTGTGAACGAAGGAATATGAAGATAGTTCTTGGTCTTGTGTCAACCTCGTTAAAAAATGAAACAAGGAATATGAGGATAGTTCTTTTATTGTGTCAACCTCATTAAAAAATGAAACAGGTTCCATGAGGATATTTCCTGGTCTTGTGTCAACCTCGTTAAAAAATGAAACAAAGGATATGAGCAGAGTTCCTTGTCTTGTGTCAAGCTTGTTAAAAAATGAAACAAGGAATATGAGATAGTTCTTTTACTGTGACAACTTCATTAAAAAATGAAACAGATTTTATGAGCATAGTTCCTTGCCTTGTGTCAAGCTCGTTAAAAAATGAAACAAGGAATATAAGGATAGTTATTTTATTGTGTCAACCTCATTAAAAAATGAAACCGGTTCTCTGAGCATAGTTCCTTGTCTTGTGTCAAGCTCGTTAAAAATTGAAACAAGGAATATGAGGATAGTTCTTTTACTGTGTCAACCTCATTAAAAAATGAAACAGGTCCTATGAGCATAATTCCTTGTCTTGTATAAAGCTCGTTAAAAAATGAAACAAGGAATACAAGCATAGTTCCTTGTCTTGTGTCAAGCTCGTTAAAAAATGAAACAAGGTCCCCTGGAGCAAAGTTCTAATTCGAGTTTTTTATTAGATCTCGTAAAATCCCAGTCAAGTCTTTCACTTGATCTCGTAAATGAACCTTCATTCCACCCACCTGATAGCCACGAGTAGTCTACTTAGGTAAATGTAATGAAGCTTGGGGGGCATGCACCTAGAATCGAGTCATCATGCTGAGGGAATGTAAACCAATCTCAAGCATAGTTTTTCGTTTCAAGCTTGTGTAAAAATGAAACTGAATCCAAGCATATTTTTTTCATTTCGAGCTTGTGTAAACATGAAACTAAATCCAAGCATGGTTCCCTATGGTTCAAGCTTGTGCAAAAATGAACCCATCTCCATTTTAACCCTCGTGATTGCCATTCTATCAGCCTTTTTCGTCAGATGAGCCTTGGTTTTTCTCCTTCCATCGTCACTATCTGCTTGGTCGATCATACGCTTTGATTTGGTTGTTTTACCTTCTTTGAGGAACAGTTGCAATGAGTGGTCTTATTAGCCAGCCTCTTTACATAAATCAACATGTTTTGAGAAGTTCCAACATCACTGGAACCAGTTGCTATCCCAGACACCACTCGTTCCTCAAAGCAGAGTTCTCTTTAATCTCTTTTCAGAATCTCAAAATATGAAAATATTGCCGAGCGCTTGTCCTTTTCAGCTCGTAAACGGATTGGAAATGACATCTACTCAATGTAAGTTTAACCCTTTTCCAAACTGAGATATATTACTTACGAAAAAGGAATACGTTGATCGAACATGGTCAATAGGTTCTCTCTCGTATTATTTTACGTTTTTTCGGACTTGAGAGACAAATCTATGAAAAAGAACTTGTGGAGTTTTCTTTTTGTCCCTTTTCAAACTCTCTAAACATGAAAAGGACCGAGTTACCTTTGTCGTTAAACTCGTTAAAATATCAAATAGCGACAAACTTGTCCATTATGACAAGATCGAGTTTCACCTTCGCTAGAATCGTTAAAACATCACATAGCGATGGATTCACCCGAATGGTGGAATTATACAAGCATATGTTATCCTCCTCAAGCTTGATAAAAAATAAATATGTACTGGTCAGCAATGACTAGGGAAAATGGGAAAATGGGTAAACCACTTTATGGTACCAGGTCGCTCTTGAACATGACACTTTCACTTCATCTTTGTGACTACTTGCGTTGGGTTATCTGCTTGATGGTTATCACACCTATGGTCTATCATACCATCCGTTACTTTGGTTTTGGTTCAATGTTTCCAATTCATTCAGTGTCGCCGACATGTTCAAGGGAAGTCACTCAGTAAAACTCATCTTTTGTAATACTCATAAACCTTCATTTTCATGACCGCCATTCCTAAACCTTGTCTCGTTAGTGACATTCTGTCTCCAAAAATCATTACACTCATTTCGTGTCGTTGATGTGGGATACATCAAGGCCCTCGTGTGACGAGTTGCTTCTTGTCGATGTTAGCACATTATCCAAGAAGTTGAGTTAGAAACACCCTTCCAGTACCTTGAGGCTTGTATACATCAATGGCAAGTTTCTCGCTTCCGGTGATAGGTTGACATCACTGGCATTCGACTGAAAGACTTTGTATGGTGTTTGACATCAAAACATCCATTCACACCATGTAGAATGTACTGCAATACCTTGAGGATCATTATCATTATTGGTGATTTCTCACATCATTGGTTGGTAATCAGATGGTGTCCTCCCATGTTCGACTCCAGATCACATATTCACATGGTTAGACTCGTACTCGAGGATCTAGTTTCAACCATCCGGGCTGCAATTGCAGGAGATTACTAAATCATTTGTACGATGGATTTACACAGATGGTCCTCCTATCATGGGTCTATATTTGTAGATGACTATATGATTTATGTACATGTAATGAAAATTTTATATGATGAGCATGGGTATGCCTTCCCTCAACGATTCATGAAAAATCCAAAATATCATGATATTATGTATTGTAATTGATGCAGGTCACCATCTGCGTTAGAACCTCCTCATCACATTGTAAAGCATATCAATCGACATTATCATTTTCGACTTTATGCTTTAGGGGGCAGCTGTTACAGATCTATTTGGGCACATCACTCCCATCATTCAGATCAATACTTTTAGGGTTCATCAAACCTAATTCAGTTGCTACATGCCCTACACAAGTCATCACATTGAATTCCATCATTCCTGAGAGTTTCCTAGCCTGAAGACATCCTAAAATGACTCCTTGAGGGACCAACACAGCCTTGGTCAGGGGTAACTGCGTTGCAGAGCACTTAGGCCCATTCAAGCCTGCTCTGCAAAGAACTTAGGCCGACTTTGACCTACGTTGGGCGAGATTGAGCGAAATCTTCATAGGGTTCTGGGAATATTCCCACATTCTAGACCATTCTAAAATATTCCCACCTCTTATCCTCTCCTACGAGCTTGAAATTGGATAGGGAATGAATCAAATAACCTCCTATCTTCTCATCTTTTCCTCCATGGAAACTAACTCCCAAATTGGAAAGCCGTTCAATGCCCAATTTATGACAAAACCACCTCCATTTCCCTATAAATTTAGCACTCATCATAGTGATCAGGGGTTGGACTTTGAGAATCTGTAAGGAGATACTGTTGGTTTGATTTTTGAGATCATAAGCAAGTATTGTTATGCTGTCGGAGTGTTGTGCTTTTGGTGTGACGAAGGATGGAACTCAAGCTGGATGAGTGACATGGGATCAGACTTCTTTGGTTGTAACTCTTCTTTCTACTTAATAAAGTTTTTTACACCTTTTACCATATTCTTGTCTTTATGTATGATGATTATATGTGTAAATGCTTTTGATTCCATTTGCTTATAGTAGATATATCTCTTGCTTTAATTGGTTTTTGTCCTTTGTTTATGATTGCAGGTACTTATCGAGCAGATTTAGTTCAAGAAGGAGTAGCAGGAGCTATTCAAAGGAGACAAAGGGAAGTGAAAGATAACATGTAGGTCCCTTGTCTTATTTATCTTCTATAGGGAAATGTTAAACTCTTTAAATCTATTGTTCTAGGTGTAGCTACCCACCTAGCAAAGTTGTGTTTATCCGTAGATGCAAAATTCCACACAACAGGGATGGAGATTTAGATAAAAGAATATCTACAAGTGGGTATGTGTTTAACCTATTTGTAGGTGCGGTCAGTTGGATGAGTAAGAGAAAATTGTAGTGGCACTGTCAACTACAGAGGCAGAATACATGGCAGTTACTCATGCAAGCAAGGAAGTAGTTTGGTTGCAGGGATTATGTTCAAGTATGGGGTTAGTCCAGCGAGCTATAAGGATATAGTGTGACAACGAAAGTGAAATTTTCTTGGCAAAGAACCCTGCTTATCATTCAAAGACAAAGCACATTGATGTTTAATATCACTTTGTGAGGGATATGGTAGAAGACAAAAAGGTGTTGCTAGTAAAGGTGGACACTTTGAAAAATACTGTAGATGCGTTGACAAATTATATGAGCATTGAGAAGTTCCCTTGGTGTAGAGAAACAATGGTCGTTGCAGGGGTGGATCAATGACTAAGCTCTCCTATGCCCCCCTGTGGAAAGAAAACAACAAGTGGGAGAATGTTGGGTTGTGTTATATTATTTCCACGACTAGCACCAGTGGTTAAACTGAGGGGTTAGAGGGGGGGAAGAGCTTCCCCTACGTTGCGCCAGGCGTAGCGGGGGGGTCACAGGGGTTTGACGGGGGTGGTAGCCCCCCTCTATGGGGTCCAGGGCAACACCCAAAGAAAGTTTGTTTTGGATCCTATATTAGGTGGGTGAACCTACCTATGGTTTTTTGCATGGATTTTGCACATGTTTTTGGGCGTGATGGTTTTCGATCCATGATATTTTGTAGATCCGATCAAGGGAACTACGGTTATGTTCTAATCCAGGGTTAATGGATTAGGGTTTATGGATGCTTCGACTTGTATACATTGAAAGGAATATAATGAAAAATCAATCTGGTAGTCCCGGTTTTAGGATTCAGGGGAAAGTCTCTATGTAAATTTGTTTTGTGTTATGCTCTCACCATTATTTATTTTTTGTTCTTTAGAATTTGTATGCAGGTACTTTTTGTACAAGGTTAAAACCTACATTTGGTAGGTTTTCCTGTCTCCTAGTTTCTTAGGCTTTACCACAATCCACACCGGATCACTAGTACCTTAAACTGAGACCCACTCTCCAGGCTTTACTGCATATCCCATCCTGAGATTACTAGGCCTGATGGAGAGCACCCACCTCTAGGATTTACCATATATCCTTCCATTCACTAGTTGAAGATTCCTAGGCCCCCGAGGCAACACAACATTCGGCTTTACCGCAACCCACAGTCCAATTCAGGGGTTACTAGGCCATGTGTTCTATTATTTAGAGATCCATCTCACTCAACTTCGAATCCATTTGGCAATCCATCTCAACCAAAATATTAGAACCCCATCACACCATGGATATCCAGAAATGGCAAGGTTAGGCTAAAAACACTATCACGCCTAGAAAAACCCATGTCATAACAACAAAGAACCACATGCAATACCATACATGCCAAATCTAGCAAGGAAAACACACATGCAAATCGATAATTGCAAAGAATCCTGCTATATCTACTTGATCATGCTCTTCTTTGCTTGCTCCTTCCTTCTCCTTTCCTTCTTTGTCTTTCTTGATCCAATGCCAAAGTGCTCCAAGAAAAATCTAAGTGTTGAAGAGAGAGAGAGAGACTAATGAGAGAGCTTCAAAACTAAACTGACAAAAGGTACCAACTGATCCTTAGAAGCCTTTTTTATCAATTAGGCCTCTTTTTTTTTCATTTTCCTCTTCACATGCAACTTGTGACCCTTCACTTTCATTTTCTTCTAATTTCCATTATTTTCATAAATAAATGTGCAAAAAATTTCATTTTTCTTTTCCAAAGCCTTTGTCATTTCCTTTGCCAATTTTCTTAGCCATAATAACCAAATGAACACCCACACTAGGATGTCTTTCCCAACATTCAACTTGGAATAAGTGTCTCATCAATCGTGATTATTATTTTGCCTTATCAACTTTTATTACATGGAATTTTCACCAAGGCTGTTACAATTTCATGCTTATTACACAAAATGCCGACCATTTGAGTTTTATGTTCTTCCTCAAAATTTTCATTTAAGGTGTTCAAATTATTATGTTTAATTTTCCTATTATCATTGACGTAAAATTTAGTAATTTCAAGATTGGAGTGTTGAATTTTTATGGAAAGTAGGAGTTTGTAAGGCTTTTAGTGCATCAAACAAGACATATTCTAACATGAGACAAAAATAAATTGATCTTTTTCTCCGAGGGTAGTGTTCGTGGACATTGGCACTAAAGAACATCATTGTTCATGCTTTGATTAACTATTTTTTTTTTTAATGAATTTTATTGATATCAATAGATTTTCTACCTATTATTCACATTTCTTTACCATTGGCTACATGTTCTAGATTCCAATGCCCATAAATTTAGAAAAGTAAGTCTTGCATTCGAAATTGTCACCCACCTTATCACCAATGTTATGCTTCCGTTTTTATATAAATTCTTTGTACATGTTGCTTTGTTAATAAATTAGTGGAATTATCAAACAAAATTTAGACATTATAATTTTATTGTGATAAACTCATATATACTTTTAAATATGCTCAATTCTTTCTTTTTGAAATGACTTCTACTTTTAGGGTTTTTGTTGCTCATATTAATGTTAGCAATGAAATGATTTCACTATTCATGTTTACAATTTCATTTATGTTTTAAATGAAACAATTTGCAGTCATCTGAAATGTACATTGATTGTTTTGATACTATTTTATTATATACCCAACCTCCTATATAGCTTCATCAACGGGATGGGGCACTTAAGAACACAAAATTTCTACCTCTAGTAATATATTGGAATGGACTAATAACATACCTATCACATACACATAATCATCAATTCCTTTCCTCTATTACAATGTAATGATATCTATACCATTTAAGTTGGGATTTAGCAGAAGTATACCAATCAAGCAATAATAATAAAAAACATCAATAAAAAATTACACTTATTTGTCATTAGTGTTGAACCATGTAGAATGGGATACTTGGGAAAAATTTCCTCCCAATCATAAAAAATCTAATGGGACTCCCACTCATGTGTCAAGGTTGTGGAAACATGTAATCATTCAAACAAATTTTTTCATCACACATTGGTGATATGAATCCATGAGGATTCAATTTAGGAACTTTCTACCATTAACTAATGAAATTCCTTGCACATTAGTGACAACTATTTGAAGTAATCCTTGTTATCTCTATATAAATTGTCCTATATTCCTTTTTATTGGACAATGTGTGTGTGGAGACTTATGTCAAACATTAGGCATGGACATTACACATTTCCCTCCTACTAGGTAGTTGTATAATAGACCTCACTATTGTAAATATGACCAACTTGCTTTATTTCATTAAATGATATTCTTAGTTATTTGGGTAAAACTTATAATGTGCCAAGTAATTAAACTTTTGGAATCTTTTATGCTCTCCTTTTTTTATAAGTTTTTCAGATAATCAAAATTCTAGTAGTGTAAAAGTAACTTTGCAAAATCACTGATAATTGATATATGTGAAAAATCTTACTATGACAGGAGGAGCTAATTGGCATAATGTAATGTGCATTGGGCCCTTGGGAGGGTTACACAAAAAGATAATATTTAACCTAGCATTTTGAGAGATTTGACATTTGATGTGATTATGCATCATATAGTGGCTCAATATTTTGTTGCATAATGCCTTGATGTACCTAGCTAACTTATGAAGACAATGGTATGTGATGTCCATATCATTCTATGTTAACCTTTTGTTGTCAACATATGATTTCAACTATTATGTATTTGATGATGTTAGTTAAGTAGTCTCAATATTTTGTCGGGATTCTAGTATTTTATCAAAATGATGATATCAATATGTGGTTATAATATTATATCTTGTCTATTGATATTAGTTATGTAATTTTCATTTTTGATTCGTTAGTGTATGGTTTCTACTATTACATCTTTTATGATGTTAGTTGTAATTCCAATATTTTATAGAGTTTCATTATTTTATGATGATAATGATAATAATAATATGTGTTTGTAGTATGATGTCATCCCTGATGATTGTGAGATATGTAATTCGCATTTATACACATCATTGGAATGCTATATTAGGATGCTTGTCTCAATATCATATTATTGACATGGTCTCAAGATTCACCATATGTAGAACAATGGTTGGGACTAGTATTGGTTATTGAATATGGGTAATGCACCTCTATATACTCAAAAATTATGGGATGACATGAGCTTATTGGCACTCCCCTAGAAGTGTGATATATTTCAAAACTCTCACATTGTAGTTATAGTTGTAGTAGTAGTGGTAAGATGATTGTAGAGGTGTCAAAATCAATAGGGAATGAGTTGGCAATGTGTCATGATAGAGTTTATGCACATCAATCCATCTTCACTTAGTTATAATCTTCTCATCAATTATGTAAAACACCAAGTAATGAGTTTCCTTCTTTGCAATGCAATGCCTTAGTGTTATTCCCTCCATCTCATGCAATCTACATATTAACAATTTTTGATATCTTCTCTAACACTAATGGTATATTCAATCATGGCTTTCCCATATGTATTGTTATCCACAAAAATTGGTAACCCTACAGGAGAACTTTTCTCCCATTCTGCACATCCAGTCGGTCAGCCATGCAACCCCTGACAACCACCACTAGCTGATGACATGCCAACTATATTTGTTACGCTTGCATCCATCATATGCTTCTCACCCATCTGACAAGAGCACATGGACGAAGGTGGGCTCCTGATCAAAATATATTATATTCATTTTGCAATCGGGTGCTTATGCTTATTTGTATTTGAGCATTTGATATGGATTATGGGTTGAATTGGAAGGAGGGGGGGATTTGACCGTGATCTTGTTCTCTCGACTTAAATGGGGGGATAATTTTTTATGCTATTCCAATTGAGCCTCCCCTAATGGCCCAATGGGTATAGGAGTGGAACTACTTGGGAAGCCATGATTGGGATAGCATAGTTTTATCTATCTCTATTCCATACTTACCACTTTCCATCATACATTACAAGCCCTTATCTCACATCCATTTTTTGGGTTCAACTGGCCATTGGTTCTATGGGATTTGGCACCCATAAATCCTCATACTTGGGTAGGGTTTGAAAATTTTCTTTATGAGGTTGATGTAGCTAATAGGAAAAGAAAAAACATATCATGGCCACAATATAAAATAGAAAGAATATCAAAATGAAAAATATGCTAGGACGTACACATTAACACATGGGAAAAATCCTAGCATGAGCTCTACCTCACTAATAATCGCCATCACCTAGTTCTTGAGCACATGTTACTTCATTACATCATAAAAAGGAACCCTGGCATGCCCCAACCCCGATGAGCAATGAAATGACTAATTAAAGGGTAAAACCATTGTAATATCATTCAAAGCAAGCTCTAACCCTTTGAGCCACGAGTAATAATACGAAAAGAAATCAAGCAAAGGTAAAAGGCGCACAAGAGGGATGTAGAAACAAAGGTCGGGTTGGTAACTCATGCATCCATGATTTCTTTGTACTCACATCTATATGCTTAGGATGTGGATTTCCATCATTCTAGTCCTTTTGACCATAGCACTTGGCCACAAAGTCTTCTCTCCCTATACCATCATTACCATGCACCAACACTTATCAAATGAAGGGTGTACTGAGGAAATATTACTCTCCCTTAGGGGCTAGAAACACCTAATAGGGTTGTTCTTTAGCCACTCCTACTTAGGAAGGAAACACTGTTGCGATCTCAAGTCCCTAACTTTGGAAGGAAATCCTTGTTTGAAGTATTAAATAATCCATTATATTCAAGCTTGATTCACATAGATGCAATAATTATTATTGTCCCTAATAACTGGCTGTGATTGTAAAGTAGTTTAACAGTCCATGTCCTAGGCACCTCACCCATAGGTACCCAAGCCATTAGAGAAGTATATTGGACCCACATATGAAGTATTGAGAGCCTTAGGTCTTAGAGCAATAGTAACACATCACATATGACCCTAGGAACGTCCTACATCTAGGATGTTTTGCCACTTTGCACTACATTTGAAGATTCTACAGAATGATACACCTTTACCCAACATGCCCCTAGGTTAGCCTTAGCACCGTATGATGGATAACAACTAATTTAGAGCTCAGATGAGGATAGTTTCGCCTTCAAAGACTTGGGAGGGCTAGTAGCTCCTGGAAAGAACTCAACATTAGAGCAAAGTTTGACATGTTTTCGTAGTTGAAGACCTAGTGGACCACTTTGTGTTGCCCATGTTGGGTTTGGGGACCACCTATAGCCATTGATGGAAATTTGAGGACCAACCCTCAAATGATGATTGTTATATGCTAGTACATCACACTTGGCACCTTGTAGCATCAACAATTGGCATTTGGAGCTTACTCTATGGATGGTGTCAACTCTAGAGGCCTCACAATGCACACATGTGGGCTTTCCATCTCATTTATGTTGAGAGCTAGTGGGTTGGCTTATAACCCAAGGGATTATTGTGATTTAACTTGTCATTAGGGGGCTTTAGGATAAATTAAAACTCATCCTCTTCACATAAATAGAGGAGAGGAATTTCATTTCTAATCATCATCACTTGTGACAATTCAACTTCTCTTGGAGAATCATGGCCTTCTTGTACCTTTATAGAGATGTGATATTTGGAGAATTTTGTGTATCGGAGTTGTATTCTTGTCTTTGGAGAAGTTTCCTTGGATCAATAATTGGATTGTTCATGCATATTGCCTTGTAAGTAATTTATTACTGAATTTTTCTATGTCTAGTGTATGGAATAAACTGATGATCTAAGTTTTTCTATAGTTCCCTAATTATTTGAATATCAATTATATGAAAGCTAGGTCTCATTATTGCATGCATTACTCATTGTACAATATGTGAATAATAATCCCCTTGGTGAATCTTACATTATCTCTCCCAAGTGAATTCTGATTCCTCACAAAGGTAATATTTAGGGTTTTGTTGCTAGAGCATCAAAATATCCTTACTCCTTTGCAAGTTTTATCTTATTCTTACGAATCCATAGACTCCATCAACCTTAGGACTAAGAACTAGCCACGTCTTGTTGGTGATCAAGTCATCTTTTTTCCACAAATTAAATTTCTGTCTTCTTTAATTCGACTCTCTTAAGGCCATGCGTCCCAATTAGGGCTTAGTTAAAATTAGCTAGGAAAGGAAATTTTTGGCCTTGGAAAGTTTCAACATCAACGTTTGTAGTGGCTTCCTCAAAACCGTTCCTCTTGGTGTCCATTCTTTCCATTTTCATCCATAATTTCTCTTTCCCTAGTTATTTGCCCTAATATAAAACCTTAGTTTGGTTAAAGCTTCAACTTGTGGGCTTATTGAAGGTTTTATGTGCTTTTGTTGTGCCAATACTCATTGTTGAGAACATTTTATTTACACTTTGACCTTGAGACATTCCTTTTTCCACGCTAGTACTCGAGCTTTATATTTAGCGTGCCCTGGTTTAGCTTGTCAAAGGGAAGCACATTTCCTCTCCTTCATCACTTGAGCCTTATCCTTAAGTTGAGTCCTCCATTAGAAGCTTGTTCTGTCACCTTATACTTGTAAGCCTAGAACATCTCTTAGGTGAATTATGTATTGAGACTCCTCCCATTAATGAAAATCCATAAAGAGTAGGGACTATACATTGCGGTGACAATGGGATTCTACCCTATTGTTTTCACTTGGTATAGTGGTTGTTTTGTAGGGTACCCCTCTACATGACTTGCTAAATTTTGTGGCAACATTTTTGGAAATGTTTTTGGGGAGAAATTGGGTGTACCTCCTTATAATTTAAATATTTAACTTCATTCCTTTGACTAGGATATCTTTGATGACGAGATAGATCCTCTTTTGACGACTCCATTAAAGAACGAAGCCATATTTCTTCATTGAGCCTCAAATTTTCAATGCTTGTAGGGTGCAACAAGAATCATTTAAGACATTTTAGATTCATATCGGTAACTACTTGTTTGGTTTCTATTCAAGACTCGAGGAAATGGATACTTGGGATTTGCATGAGATATACCCTACTTTAGATGTTAAAGATATTCATGGATATCAAAATTAATGGGATACAAATTGTATGATGAATGTCCCAAAATTTTGATGGTGATCCTTATTCAATTTTGAATCATGTTGCCAAAATTTTCAAGTATACTTCAGATATCAACACGATTCATGAAGGCGCTCTCATAATATTCTTCATTAATTGCTTTGGGTGTGATCAAAGATATTTTCTTAAACATTATTGCAGACATAAGACCCTTCCTTCTATTGGGGTATGCATTGACGAATTCCCTAAGTATTGGGGACCAATGTGACATCTTGAAGTTTTCCTTTAAGGCTTGACTGTTGCTCTCCAAAAGAAAGGCCTCCTTAATTATGTTGAAGATCATTGCTACCCGACAGAAAGCATCACCCTTGATCATCTCAATCATTCTATTGATGAAAACATTATGGGAATTTTGAGGTAAAAAACGGGTCTTAAAACAAAAAATGTTCTAGAAAATAACTTTAAAATAACTAATAGGATTAAATATGATGATGTCATCCCTAGGGGAAAACATTTTTCAAAGGAAAAGAAGAAACTAAATTTTTTAAATTATTTTCGATTTATCTCCTTATAGGTTTACTCGAATGTCAAGTGTAGCAACTTCTTGGATGCAGAATCAAATTCCACATCCAACGAGTATCCACTCTACATGCCTCTAAGTAGACACAAAAAAAAAACAAATCAAAATACATAAAAATAGTGTGTTAAGTGTAGACAACCGTTGGATGCGGAATTAAATTCCACATTCAAAAAGTGCCCACTTTGCATACCTTTGAGTCGACCCACATCGAAAAAAATGAAAATACATGGAAAAGGAATGTTTAAAACTTGACATTTGAGTAAACCTATAAGGAGATAAACAAAAAATAGAATAAAAAAAGTATTTTCCTTTTTCTTTAAAAATTCATAGCGCTTATTTTATATTTTTCTTAGTAAAATTTCCCCTAATGGAATCAGGGTTGTGATGAAGAAGAATACTTTCTAGATCATCATTATGAACTCGTAGAAAGTGAACTTGAAGATAATCTAGGAAGGAAACATAGTGAGGATCATGGTGAAGATGATGCTTTGGCAAGTGAAGTTGAGGTGAGGCCTGCCCTTTTCATGGATGTTGATATTGATGATGCACTTTGTGAAAACCTTGAAAGGGGTGATCCCATTAATTCCCCAGAGGTTAAAATTTGTGATTCTCTGCATATGGAAGAACTTGGGAAATGGGATATGAATTGCTATTATTTTAAACAAGGATCAAATTTATGATACAAATGATGATGTTAACAATGACCTTGTCTTGCCTTACACTCCATATAATTAGGAGGACATGATTATTGATGTATTTGAGCCATCCTTATATTTTCCTATTATTGTCCCTCAATCATATTCAGGGTTCTTTGAACATGAAGAACTAGCATTAGTCGACCCTCTCTTATTTGATTTTTGTGAAAAGCAGCCTTGGTGTTGTGATCGTGTCCTCCAACTATCTCCCGCATAATTTCATTGCCAACATGTCCCTGAGGACAATAATGAGAGTTGTATGCTTGAGATAAATCTTTAAGCGAAAATTTTGGAGCTTGATTATTGATTTTTCCTTTTTTAGGCTGCAAGAAAGAATGCAATGGTGCAAGTTGGATTCCTCTTTAACCTCTTCATCCATAGTTACTCCTCTTCATGATCCATGGCCTATTTATTTTCTCACCTCCCACCCTTATGATTTGACATGTGCCTCTCGTAATTATTATGATTATTCTTGGTTTTATCTCATAATTAATCTTAGGGGAAAAGGGTATTATGTTGATCTAATGACATCTTGGCTGCATTGGTTATATGGATATACTTAGGTTATGCATTTTATGCTTGCATGATTATAGTAGTTGTTTTGCATTTTGTGTAAACAGCTTAACATCATTCATATCATGTTTCATGCTAGAGTAGAGTGTATTTAGAATAGATCTTATTTTCTGTACGTATATATACATTCATATAAAAGATGGGTGATATCTTATGCCCAATGCACATGCACCTAAACAAGTTTATTGACATGTGTAGGTTACAAGTCTGGGATCTCAGGGATTGTTGGAGTTCACATGAATTCCCCGTTCAAGCATATGGATCATGTGCTCTATGATGAACTCATGTCCTTGAGTTGGAACCAGATTTATCCACCAAAATGGGTAATCCTATAGGAGAAATTTTCTTCCATACTTCACATCTAGCCAGCTAGCCATGCAACCCTTGACTGTTGAGAAAATGTAGCTTCGGTCGGTATTTTCATCAATAAAATCAAAGAAGAAAATTTGAATTTATATTATGTTTTATGACACTACAAGTTTCCAATTTGTCCCTCCTATATCAACTCGTCATGGCTCCTCAGAGGCACCCATTCGACCCCTTTTGGAGATCATGTATATGTGATCACTCCACCAAAAAGGCACTTCAAATCATCTCATTGTCTCTATGGATATGTGAATATCTGTGGCTCATTTATCTCTATGGATATGCGAAAATTTGTGTCTCATTGTCTTTGTGGATATGCAAAGATTTGTGTCTCATTATCTCTATGGATATGCAAATGTTTGTGGCTCTTCATCTCTGTGATATATGTGAAGGATTGTGACTCATTGTTCTATGACATATGCGAAGGTATGGGGCGCATTTGTCTATGATATCTTAACTATGGAAGAGGTCGATTTTTGGACGTCTTGTGATATGAAGTTGACCTAGTTATAGACCACCTTAGAGAGAAAATTTGTGACATTTTGTCTTTGCATTAGAACGTTGGCTTGACACTTTTGGGAGGTCATCTTACTGGTTATTTTATGTCTATTTCCTTATGCCTTTGATGAATGAATCAGATGTATGAATTGAATTAATTGAACATTCTCTCATAATGAAAGAATTACTTGGTTTTACTCCTTGTGGGGTTTTCTCCCTAGAAATTTTGGTGTCTCTTGTTTTATTGTTTCACTATTGTGCTACTCATCTTAATTGTTGAAAATTTCTAATTGTAACTACTTGATGATTTGAAATCTATAAGAAGTTAAAATGCATAATTGGAAGTAGTTATCATATTGAAAATTGTTCTAGTCTCTCCTCGCAACTAGAAAATCAACATTGAAAACCACCACTCGTTGATGACATGCCACTTTATTTTCGCCACTTCCATCAACCATATGATTCTTACCCATCTGACAAGAGCACATGGAAGAAGGTGGGCTTCCGATAAAAAGTTAGTTTATTCATTTTTCAAGGGTCATAATTTGGGGTATTACACAGATTGGGAAGGATTTACAGATGAATCCATTTGACCAAAATTGATTGTTAGCACAATTCTTGAATGGTAGATCATATAAGACTATCATCCAAATTCTATTGGACTTAAACATAAAGGGAATATACCCATATTATCTAGGAGCATTTAGGTGGGTGATATGTCATCGCATTGATATTAACTCTTGAGATCTTAAGATGGCATCTTCATCACAATAGGTTGTTGTAAAAAAACATACTTTACAAACCTTTCCAATATGAGATAGGGATACAAGGGGATATTACATAAACTATGCCTATGCCTTTAATACTAGGTATGATTTATAATGTGTGCAATGGTAATGTCTAAATGTAGTGAACAAGCCTACATTAATATCACATCAAATGTGTATTTGGAAGTGTTTTAGAAACCCTATCAACATTTGATTTATTTAATGTGTTGACTAATGTTTCAAGGTTCCATTCAAATTTATAAAACAATAAATCAACTAGAAATGATAAAAGAAACACATCCTTATGACACTATCAAATCCAAATAAAACTAGTGGATAAAAGGGACCTTCCAAATGTGCATCATGTACTCAGTGATGAATTTTGACAAGGGAAGATGACATAAGTGAAAGAAAGAAGATAGTTTTAACAACCCAAATATGTTGTTAAGGGCGATGAAATTGAATGGAGATCATCTAGGGTCACTATTGTTTGTTAAGGGGTATCTCACCACAAACCAACAAGTGAGTACCCCACGTGTGGAAAAACTAAGGGAATTGTCATTAAGTTGCTTGTTCACATTGTATATTAAGATGAAAAGAGTTTTTATTTTATTTTTCGAAGAGATGTCTCTATATTCCATCTGAGGAATAACATGTTTCGGTCTTTGAAGAATTATCAAACAACAAAGCTCAAAGTCATTACAAGGATATACTCATTAAGAGCTCAACATGTCGCTTGTAGAAATTGAACCTCAATAGGGAAGATAACAACATTTCTCCCAACCACATGAGCTGCATCCAATTGACATATTAAGATGCATATAGTTACTTGAATTATAGTGACCCATTTGATGTCGATAGTACTTATTAGTTTTCTTATTTGAAAAAAGATTTAGTAATCTATAAATGGTGAGTTTTTTTTAAGTAAAACATATAAAAATAATAATAAAATATAAAATCCCCCCTCCAAATTGTTTCTTGTCATTATTTACCTTTTTTTCAATAAATTATGAATATCTTATTAGGTACTTGTACTTGCTAAATTAGAGAAAACTTCATTCAAATCATTTGACTTAAGATTACAAGTTTTATTACCATTATATTATTAATAATCTCTCAATCTAAACCCAAGGTTCTTCTAAGCATGTGTATAACTATGAAGAAGGATTATCCTACTTTAATTTGTTATTTGGTTGATTATTGATTTGTGATTGGACAAAGTTAATTAGTTTTGAGTTTAGTATGGTTTCTATAAAATCATGTAAAAAAAAAAACCCTTTTTTCATTTCCTAGGCTTTATATATTAATTTCTTTTAAAAAAACATATGTAAATGAATTAAGTAACAAGATTAAATAATGCCAAAAGCAAGCACAAACAATGAGGAAATTTCATTGAAATTTTAAACACAAAAATATGAATGTATAATCAACAACAAACCAATCGTCGTATATGATCCTTTCTTTCCGAATAGCTCATAAAGAGACAACAACAAATTGCTGCATGTAATCAATCAAGAGGCTAAAGTCTAATTCAGAAAACCCCAAACTTTTATTTTAATTTTTCAATCCCATAAGTTAGGAATGGGGAGTTGAAATTTAGTTTCCAAAGACTGCGAAGTATTTTAATGATGGGAGATACCATTGTAAAGGTCTCTAGGTTGCAAAATATCTTTTTGAAAATTCCATTGGTTGAAAATCAAGGAGATTTGACTAGATTGTCCCTAGAGGGAATCAAATGAGACCACTAAATGAAGTGGTCATTTTAAGGTAGGCAGGTTCAAAGAGAATCCACATGATAGCTCAAACTTTATTTGATGAATCCAAAACTATTTGTGGCTTAGCTTCTCTTTTGTAGTCAAAATGGACTTTATCAACTATTGATGAGGGTGGGTACCATGTTATTCCAATCTAATATATAACACTTATTTTGTTTTGATATGAGTATTTTAAGGCTTATTTAAAGTGAAATTGAATTTGATTTTTATATCTCCCAAATTGTTTTTTAGTAATTTTAGAATTTTTGTATGTTTATAGATTGCTTATGATGTTTTGGGAGTTAATTAATTTTAGAAATTTTGTATGTTTATAGATTAATTGGTGATGTTTTAGGAAATAATACTAATTATGAAAAGGTAATGAAATAATGTGTTAACATTGTGAAAATAGTTCATTGTTAGTGTAAAAGATATATATTGTTTCTTAGCATTGATAGTGTTGACTCTTGAAATTTTTTTAATCTAACATTTTAGGAAAAACTATATGCCCCCAATAGTTATTCAATATTTGAAAATTAAGTATATTTCTAGGGTGTTGTTTCATCCTTACAATATTCTATCTTTTGATGGACCTAGATATTTCAAGTTACATTTAATAATGGGTAGGGTAGTTTAGATGCTTGGAAGTTTAAATTCACTTAGATTGTGGACCAAATCATGTTGTGATTCAATTAATTTCTAATATTAGGTTTATAGTAGGAGTTTTGAAAGCTATTGAATATACTACTTTAGATTCTCCTACAACTAAGGCCTAAATAATTATTAGATTCACTTGGTTCAAGAGTTCATTTAAATAAGAGCCATGTGCAAGGTTGAGAAACATAATGTTCAAGATCAACCTAATATAATGGACCAAAGAATTATGTACAATATAATTCAATGAAATTTTTTAGTATATATTTGGTATTTAGCCAAATTTTGGAAAGAGAATATCTCTAGGCTATTCAGTACCCAATATATCATAGTGCTACATGGAACTTGTAGAGGCCTTCACAAGTCCTAATGACTTGTGTTGTTGATGTCATCATTGCACATGGAAAAAATCAATTGGCTAGGGTTGCTTAATTTCGATGACATCATCATGGATTACACACTATGTCATGTGATGCACATGACACAATTATGCATGGTTATGCATCCCTTGACATAATAAACTTTCCTATATTCCTTCATTCCGAGAAGTAACATTTCATATGATTTAGTTAATAAAGTGTTAGGTGGGGATATAGATTTGCGCATTGTGGGTGAACATAGAACCAAGGATTTTCCTTTTTTCCCAATCTCAAAATATTTATAATCATAGTTAAACATAATGCAAATCTAGTGCCAAGTACTTAGTAATTTTCCTTCAAAACGAGGAACTTAACATGGCTTTAGCCACTTGTGCACAAGATACATGTTAGAACAATGAACAACCATCTCTTGAGATTATTATTATTATTATTCTATTGATGCAATGTGTCTAAGTGGCTAGGCATGGTTTGTGCATGTGTATACAATATCAACAATGCTTACATCTTCATGTTCACTTCATCATGGTAACATGGTCCTTATTATTTCACATTGTTTCACTAGTTGTGTTTTCCCTTGTATTTTTCATGGACCTAAGATAATTTTAGATTTTTTTTTTTAAGGTTAAGTATTGTTATGGAGTAATTATTAGATTAAAAAAATATGTTTCTTCTTTTAACTTAAAATTTAATGCAATTTACCTTTTCAGGGCTTTTCATGAGAATCTCTCTCATCTCTACTAATTCACTAATCCAAGACTATGAAATTTGTGTTTCATTCTCACTTTCCCATTTACTTGTCTTTCAAGTGTATTTTATGTATTGCTAGTCTTATTATCAAGTTTGAGCATTAACAATACTTACTAACTATTGTTTCACATAAGCATAAAATACAGTGTTCTTCTGTCATAGTATACTCCAACCCATTCTTCTTTTGAAATAAAAATAAAGTTGAGTTGAATCTTTGAAAAATTTATATGGACCTTATTTATAAATGTATATTTGTATATTATTTTATTAAAAATTGTAAAATATTATATAAAAATAACATAAATCCATAAATAAAAATCACATTTTAAATAATAGATTTTTTTTTTAAGATGGGTTGATATCTCTATATAGTTAATAAATGTATAAGATAGAAATTACAACTTAAACCACTATAAGTTATAGTATGCCACTCATAATATGCCCTTCTCATTATAACTATGTATCCATATCAAATTATTTATAAAAAATAATAACTCAATAATATTGTAATCTTGTCTCATGTTGAATTTTTATTTTTATGAACTCAATAATATTGTAATCTTGTCTCATGTTGAATTTTTATTTTTATGGTCTATGTATTACTGTAAATCAAATATTAACTAAGATTAGTTTTATGGAAAAGTGTAAATCAAATATTAACTAAAATTAATAATATGGAAAAGTTTAAACTTTTTAATTTTTTTAGTAATCATCATTTAAATTTATTCATATAATTATCAATGAAATGCTATTTCAATTACATTTTTAAATACATAAAGTGATTTATTATTTTAAAAAATTAAAAAACATAAATTATATGATTTCAATAATATATTTTATAATTTTAACATTTTTTTATAAATTTCTAAATAATATTTAAATAAAGTTTTAAGAAATTGAAAAAAAATCCAAAAAAATACGAAGTAATCACACATAAACTGCACAGTGCAAACCTGATTTTAGAATGCACTAAAATCATTAAAAAATTAAATGGTATTTGATATTTCATTTCATTTAAAAAATTAAATGGTATTTTTCAGAAAGAAAAAGCTGAATATATCATATTTTTTTTTTTTGTAAACTAAGGCAAGATTCTATCACTAAAAGAGAATGTACATTCATAAGCAGGATGCCACCCGCCCAGAAGGGAAACCGGGTGGCCTTCGATAGTATATAACAGCCATCCAAAAAAAGTAGATGTTCAGTCTATCTAACCATGCTAACAACCCTTCTATTCGTCCTAAAAATATACTGTTCATAACTTGAAACCAGACCATTTAATATATCAAAAATACAAAAAAGATTCAAAGAAAAACCTCCTGTCGACATCTGCATATTCTACTGCTTCATGGCATCCGGCTTGCCCTCAGTTTCTGCTTTAACCTCTATTCCACTTGCTTTAAACAGCTGGACCAGCTTGTCCATCTTCCTATCCTGCATGAGAAGAGTCATTTGTATATTCTTCAGTTCTCTTTTAAGGGTGGGCATTCCTTGAGCCAGCTCCACCATTTCAACTGCCACTTGTTCCATAGCCTTGGCGAGTAATCTCTTCATACCCCAGTAGACATGTAATGATTGCTTATAAAGGGACATTCTCCCTCTAGTGTGTCCCGGATCAGGGAGAAGACTCTCCCAATCTTCCATTTCAGGTTCAGATTGTTCCTGCATTGCCTCTTCTTCTAGGTGATCTATAATTCTCCGAATATTAGGATTGGTCTCATTAATATAGGCCTCCTCTGCCTCCTGCAACTTCCTCCTCATATCCTTTTTTCCTCTCTTCCTACCTCGCACCCCACTGGCTGAACCTTCCTCATGCGTTGCTCTGTTTGTTCGGCTCCCTCCACTACCTACAGGCCTCCCTCTGCTCCTGACGCTCCCTCGACCCCGACGACCGCGACTCCTTCCACGCCGGTTACCCTCATCATATATATCATATTGAGATAATATAAAAGTCCAAATTTTACAAATGACAGCTGAAGCGCTGATAGATCTCGATCTTTAACATAAGAACTATTGTCAAAGGCATAGCAAAAAAGACGATTCCCCCACGAGGGAAGGAAAAACGTCAAAGCAGAAAACATAGTAACAGATATAAACAAAAATCAAAGATGGATACAGATATAGACAAAAATTAAATGATATTTAATATTTGGTATTATACGATTTCAATAATATATTTTTACAATTTTAACATTTTTTATAAATTTCTAAATAATATTTAAATAAAGTTATAAGAAATTGAAAAAAAATCCAAAAAAATACGAAATAATCACACATAAACTGCACACTGCAAACCTTTGGATTTTAGAATGCGCTAAAATCATTAAAAAATTAAATGGAATTTGATATTTCGTTTAGATATCCATGGGATGACATAAACTGCACACTGCAAACCTTTGGATTTTAGAATGCACTAAAATCATTAAAAAATTAAATGGAATTTGATATTTCATTTAGATATCCATGTGATGACGCTACACAGACAATTATTATTATTATTACGCCGAAGGCGTTCTTTTAGGGACGGATCCCACCGACCTTGGTCTTCCACACGCTCTTCTTATTGCGATACCATGCTTCTTTCGAGCATGCAAGCCGCCTTACATATATTTGATGGACAGTTATGTGAATTAGGTTGTTAAAATTTGAACTTTTCATATTTGCTTTCCATTTTGTTTTTAAATTATATATATATTTAAAGCATGTTATTTATGTATGTTATCTCATTTGGTTATATTGTATATTGATATCACTTATAAAATCTTGATTTAGCTTTGCTGTTGATTTAGCTTTGCTGTTTTGTTGATAGTTTTTTTTCAGGGTGAAAAAAGTAAGATTGTATTATATAAAATATATAAAGAGACAGAAAGTACATTTACATGTAGATCTGTATATGGCCAAATTATAGATGAGCCATAAAAAAGACTAGATGAGATGGGCAACATAATCCCAACATAGTTGCAGCATAAAGACAAGATTTTCAAGGAAAAAAGACAGTTCAAAGAGCTGCCAGCAAGATGCAAAATTTTTACATTTCTCATAGAAAGGAAATAGGAGAAATTAGATTTTCAGAAGGAGGGAATAATTGAATAGGAGATTCACATTATACTTCGCTCATTCATACACAAAATTCGGAGGGACAAGAGGACAAATGAGTAAACAAAAAATAGTGCATACCTAGTATCAGCTAACATGGAATTAAAAACTTGGAAGGGAAAATTCCTGGATACAGAAAAATTCACCTTCAGACTTTACCTTCATATACCAAAAACCTGGTTCCGATTGAAGACCCTCCTTTGACAAAAAGTCTGCTTGCTGGTTCTGAGCCCTGTTGATGTGGTGAATAGTGCATCCTTCCATCCTTCTCCAGAAAAACCTGATCCTATCCATCCGGCCTACAAGGTGAGGCTTGTAGATATTATTTTTCCGTGATACATAATCCACCATAACTTTGGAATCTCCAAAGATTGAGATTGCCTGAATGTTGAGAAAAAAGCAAAAATTATGAAGGCAAGAGCCATCCCCTCAGCTTTGCTGTTGGAGCCCATTCCCCCATTCCAATGGATGAGATATTGTACATTTTTATTCATTATGATGTGCACTCCACAACCACAGGAACTATTCTACGTAGCTTCGTCGAAATACGCTCTTGGAAGCATTGTGTGAGCATGCGCATGTTCTTTACAATTCTCCTTTTTTTGCTTGTGAGTCTTTTCCATTAAAGAGTCATAGAGGGATACAATATTAGTCAAAATTTCCAAGAAAGGTTCTTTCCTGCCATTGAAAATAACATTGTTTCTCCATCTCCAAATGCTCCAGAAGGTGATAATAACTATCGGCCTCCAGGATTCCTTTTGCCCACTCCACCAAAGAAACGCTTCTTTTGTGGAAGCATGAGAAATATGTGGGATTCCATAAATATTTTCCAGAGATTGCCATAATTGCTGAGTTCTTTGGCAGTTTAAAAACATGTGACAGTTGCTTTCCTCAGCTGATTTGCATATTAAAAAGATACTTGGTCCATGCCATCCCCTCTTTTTCAAGTTTTCCCATGATAAATTTTTGTTGTGGAAAGTCAACCATGAAAAATGAATCATTTTGGAAGGACATCCAGATTTCCAAAAAGTAGTTGGGAAAATAGGACTGGGAAGAGCACCCTTTTTACCAATTATATTATGATAAATATCCTTAACACAAACCAGGTTAATACCTTTTGAATCCTTCCAAATAAGATGATCAGATTCTGAAGAGCGATATATGTCGCAGTTTCTCAGGCATGTTTTGATTTTCCTCCATATTCGGGCTACAGTATCTGGCATCTCCATATTTTTTGCCTCTTTCCATAGAGGGATCGGTCCCTGCCAATCAGAAATCAGTTTGTCCCAATAGAAAAAACCTTTTCTATGGAAAATTTTTATCAATGCTTCAGGCACATAGATTTCCTCCAAACTGCTCAGAAAATGATCTATTTTGATAAGGATCTTGCTGCCGGATTGGAAACACCATGCTAAATTATTCAGGAAATAACCTTCTATCTTTCGGAAGCTCAGCCATATGGCTGACCCATATGTGGAACCAATCCTTTCCAACCTGAACCAGTGTGAGATATCCTTGCTGCCCATATATTTCTTTTGAATTGTGTTACTCCATGGACCCTCTCCATAAATCCCTCTCCACAATGACTTACATAAAAGTGCCTTTCCGAAAGTCCGCAAGTCCAGCAGGACCCATCCACCTAGGCTCTTCGGCAAAGAGATATCAGATAATTTAGACAGATGAAATTTCCCCCCTTTTTTTTTATTATTATCTGATTGGCCACCCCATATAAAGTTTGCAATTAGATTATTCATTTTTTGAATCATACTTGTGTTGAGAATGCAACAAGATAATGGAGCTTAGTGGAAAGTAGTCGCCTTCACTAAGTGGGCCCACAGGCAAATTATGGCGCAAAGTTTATTTTTAGACTGTCTATTTTTAGACATATGGATCATGGTCTATGAGTTGCAGGATGTTGTTTATGGATGATTGGTCATGTTGGGAGAAATAGATGGACTTCTATTTCTGGTTCACAGCGGTGTGATCAAAGTCTATTTTTAGACTGCCAGGCTAAAAATAGAAAAGTCAAATATTATTGTCTCATAATAATATTTAAACTATAAACTTTATCTTATCCTATTGGAGCACTTCAGTTTGAGCTACAGATGTGGCACATGCAGCTGTCGAAAGGAAATACGCTTTTCTTATGAGTTAGTTGAGCTATTGCATGCAGGACTTCAGTTAGAACTCAAGTAGTTGAGTTTGGTGGAGTTGGATGTGGAGTTGTGTTCAGTTTGACCTGGTTAAACTAGTTGTAATTAGTCTAACTGCAAATAGACTAGTGATGAGTGATGTGAATTAATTGATTAAATTAATTCACTAATTATTAACTCATAATGCAACTGAAGAATACATCAGTTAACTCAGTGCATGTACAGTTCAGTGGAGACACGTGTTAGAGGTTGAGATTGCTATCAGTTGTGACTATAGTTGTGCATGAGATCTTGCACAATCAAAGGGATTGAGATATGCCAATGAGTATTGCATAGTGTGGGCCAATACCAAGTATTATAGCCTGTGTTCACGTGATTTTCAGGGTGAGTGATTCTAAAGCATTGTGCAGTGGAGTCAGGAAAAGCAGCGGAGGAGATTTGAACTTGTGACTTGTTCAGATCTGAGCTAGTTTTGTGTGTAACAGGTGGAGATAGTACTGAGTACTTGTGAGGAGTATTGTACTATGTATTGTTACATGTTCTCAATCATTAGTATAAAGATAGTGTGGGGTTTTCAGCTGTAAGATTTCCCCGGGTTACATACTGTGTTAATGCCTGCATGTGATTGATGTTTCATTGTTTTTAATGCTGCTAAATTGATGATCAACGTAGAGGAGGTTATGTATTATGCATGTATTCGGCAATAGTGTATAATCGGGATAATCTCTGTTGAATAAGTGTTTATTATTCAAAATTTCTACATGGTATCAGAGCTGTTGATCATCAGATCTATTATTCAGAAAGTGTTTACATTCTATTTCTTCAGGCAGAGAATGTAATCGGGCCAGGTAGCCTCTGGATTCATCCTTCCTTTGGAAGGTGAGATATACGGTAAAAGCCCATATAGTCAATCTCTATACAAGAAATACTTTGTTCTCACGAATCTTAGATCAGAGGCGGTTGAGTTTGGAGCTGGTGGAATTCGAATTTGCAACAGTGTTTTCTTGGTATCAACGTGGCAATGTCTTTCAACGGATTGCAATTGGAGTATGCTCTTGAGGGAAGCTCGAACTATATTGCATGGAAGGACAGGATGGAGGCAGTGTTGGATGATAACGGGCTGAAGGATTTCATAGAGGCTGATGTCCCAAAGCCTATTGATGTTGCGCAGGTTGATGCTTGGCAAAAGAAGACAGCAAAGTGTCGAAGGATTTTGTTAGAGGGCATGAAGGATCACATTGTGTCCAGCCTGCATGGAAAGGCTTCTCCATACTTTATGTGGAAAGCGTTGATAGATCTATTCCAAAGCAAGAGCAATCAGAGGAAGCTGGCGCTCAAGGATAAACTCAGAAACATAAAATGTGAGAAGGGAGACAGTATGCCCAAGTATCTCACGAAGTTCACTCAGTGCAGAGATGAGCTGGGAAGTGTGGGGTTGACTATCGATGATGAGCACTTGGTTAGCTTGGCTCTCCTTGGTCTTCCGAAGAGTTGGAATTCCTATCAGGACTCTGTCAATGGTCGGGAGAAATTGCCAGGATGGGAAAGACTTTGGTTAGATCTTGTGTAGGAGGAGATCAGGCGGAATACCAAGGACGGATCTTCATCAAAGGGAACTGATGAAGAAAATTGCACTTTGGCTGCCAAAGCAAAGAAGGGGAAGAGCAAGAAAGCTTCTCAGTCTGGTGCGAAAGGCAAGAAGTAGGACATGTCCAAGGTGAAGTGCTTTCACTGTCACCAACACGGACACTATGCCACTAATTGTTCGCAGAAGAAGAAGAACAAGCAAGATGCTGGATCTGCAGCAGGAGAGGCTATAGCCTCGCAGTTTGAGCTTGATTTTTCATTGATCGCATGCTTGGTTTCAAGTGTGATGGGATCGGTGTGGTTCTTGGACAGTGGTGCGTCTTTTCACATGACAGGAGATCGAGATTTGTTTTCTGATCTGGAGGACAAAGATCTTGGAGTGCACATCGAGATGGGCGATGATGGTAGATACAGTGCGACCGGTATCGATACCATTTCCTTTGAGAGGGAGTCTGGTAAACCCTTCGTATTGAAGGAAGTGATGCATGTTCCAGGATTGAAGAAGAATCTTATCTCTGTGGCGATGTTAGAAGACAAGGGATATGATCTTGTTTTCAGCGACAGAAAGGCTTTCCTGCGCAGCAAGACAACTGGAGAAACCCGGAAGATAGGGGTTCGAGTGAGGAACCTTTATCAGTTGCATGTAGATGGATGCACAACAATGGCATGCAAGGCAGAAGGATTGGTGATCCGAGATGATGGCGAGCTGTGGCATAGGAGATTGGGTCACCTTCACCATGGAGCCTTGAAGATACTGCAACAGATCACTACAGGGCTTCCTAAGGGCACTCTTGCGCAGTCAGATCAGTTCAAGGGGTGTACTTTGGGAAAGTTTGTGAAAGCCACCTTTCACGAGAAGGATAGTTGCGCCACGACAATCCTTGAGAGAATTCACACAGACGTGTGTGGACCTTTCTCAGTAGCTTCGACAGCAAAACACAGGTATTATGTGATCTTTGTTGATGATTTGTCTCGTAAGTGCTGGATTTTCTTCATGCAAAAGAAGAGCCAGACATACTCAAAGTTATGTGAGTTCAAAGCACTGGTCGAGAAGGAGTCGGGGAAGAAGGTGAAGGCTCTTAGGAGCGATAATGGTGGTGAATACATCTCTGGCGAGTTCAAGGATTTCTGCAAAGCAGAAGGGATTCGAAGAGAGCTCATAGCTCCCCATAACCCACAACAGAACGGGGTTGCTGAGCGGAAGAACAGAGCAATCGTGGGTGCTGCACAAGCGATGTTGCATGATTAGAGCCTACCCCTTCACTTGTGGGCAGAAGCATGCAATACAACAGTATATGTGCAGAACCATTGTCCTCACAGGATACTTGGCATGATTACACCCGAGGAAGCTTATTCTGGTAAGAGGCCTGATATTTCTCATTTGAGGATTTTTGGTGCTAACGTTTACATGCATGTGACGAAGGATGCTAGGAAGAAGTTGGAGCCGACCGCAGAGGTTGGGATATTTGTGGGGTACACTGATACACCCCACAACTATCGTGTGTATTTTCCAGACAGTGGTAAGACTGTTGTGCGACGGGATATAAAATTTCAGGAGGAGAAAGCCATGAAGTGTTCGCTTGAGAGGGAGCTACACTTGCATGCAGATGAGGAGCTATTAGTTCCTAAGGATGAGCTTCAGGATGTGGATCAGCCACAAGATGAAGTTCATGGAGTGGAAGAGACCACTCATGCAGTGCCAACCATCAGAGGGCGAAAGCACTTGACAGAAGCTGAGCCACTGGCTCAAGATGTAGAGAAAGTTGTAGGACCACCTACAACCCAACGCAGGCAGAGATAGTCACTTCATCAGTACACTGGATACATGGCTCTTATGAGAAAATGTGTTGTGACTGAGCCATACTCTTTCGAGGAAGCTGTGGAGGATCCCGCATGGGTAGACGCCATGGTGGAAGAGTATGATTCAATTGTCAGAAACAGTGGATGGGAGATTGTTCCTAGACCAGAAGGGAAATTAGTGGTGGGTTCGAGATGGATCTACAAAGTTAAGCAGGCAACTGACGGGAGTGTGGAGAAATACAAGGCAAGATTTGTTGCCCGAGGCTTTTCACGGATAGAGGGGATCGATTATGAGGAGACCTTTGCACCTGTCGCAAGGTATTTTTCCATACAGACGATTCTTGTTCTCTCATCACAGATGGGGTGGCACATTCATCAGATGGATGTGAAGACTACGTTCCTCAACGGAGTCATTGAGGAGGAGGTGTACATTGAGCAGCCCGAAGATTTTGAGATCTTCAGCAGCGAGTCGCATGTGTGCAGGCTCAAGAGAGTGCTGTATGGGTTGAAACAAGTACCATGTGCTTGGTACACGCGAATAGACAGTTATTTTACCGGACTTGGATTCTCCAAGAGTGAGGCGAATCCTAACCTATAGCAGATTGTGGTGGAGGGTAAGTTGCTTATCATTGTACTTTATGTAGATGATTTGATTCTAACGGGTGATGAGTTGTTGATACTTTCATGCAAGGATGATCTTGCTAAGGAGTTTGAGATGAAGGACTTGGGCCTCCTTCATTATTTCCTGGGATTGGAAATTTGGCAGCGCAGTGATGGACTATTTGTTTCTCAGGGTAAGTATGCTCGGGAGATACTGGAGAAGTTCAACATGCATGCCTGCAAGCCTGTTGATACTCTTCTTCCTGGAGGTTGGAGTAAGGAGGATGCCACTTCGGCAGAAGAAGTGGATGCCACTGTTTATCGACAGTTGGTGGGGTCGCTTATGTATCTGATCAATACACGAACCGATATATGCTATGCTGTTAACCAGCTTTCACAAGCTATGGTTAAGCCAACCAAGCTCTTCTGGAAGGTGGGCAAGCATGTATTGCGTTATTTGAGAGGCACATCGGGATATGGATCTTGGTACAGACAGGAGGATGTAGATTGGGCAGGGAGCTCAATGGACGAACACAGGTACCATCATATCAGAGATTGTGTGCAGCGGAGAAACATGTTACTTTCATACATTCCAACGGAGGATCAGGATGCTGATATCTTGACGAAGGCGCTCACCAAGAGAAAATTTGAATACCACCGAGGGAGGATAGGGGTTGCTGATAATCCATATCTTGTTGAGAGGGAGTGTTGAGAATGCAACAAGATGATGGAGCTTAGTGGAAAGGAGTCGCCTTCACTAAGTGGGCCCGTAGGCAAATTATGGCCCAAAGTCTATTTTTAGACTATGTCTATTTTTAGACATATGGATCATGGTCTATGAGTTGCAGGATGCTGTTTATGGATGATTGGTCATGTTTTGAAAAATAGATGGACTTCTATTTCTGGTTCACAACGGTGTGATCAAAGTCTATTTTTAGACTGCCAGGCTAAAAATAGAAAAGTCAAATATTATTGTCTCGTAATAATATTTAGACTATAAACTTTATCTTATCCTCTTGGAGCACTTCAGTTTGAGCTATAGATGTGGCACATGCAGCTGTCAGAAGGAAATATGCTTTTCTTATGAGTCAGTTGAGCTATTGCATGCAGGACTTCAGTTAGAACTCAAGTAGTTGAGTTTGGTGGAGTTGGATGTGGAGTTGATGGAGTTGTGTTCAGTTTGACCTGGTTAAACTAGTTGTAATTAGTCTAACTGCAAATAGAATAGTGATGAGTGATGTGGATTAATTGATTAAATTAATTCACTAATTATTAACTCATAATGCAACTGAAGAATACATCAGTTAACTCAGTGCATGTACAGTTCAGTGGAGACAGGTGTTAGAGGTTGAGATTGCTATCAATTGTGACTATAGTTGTGCATGAGATCTTGCACAATCAAAGGGATTGAGATATGCCAATGAGTATTGCATGGTGTAGGCCAATACCAAGTATTATAGCTTGTGCTCATGTGATTTCCAGGGTGAGTGATTCTCAAGCATTGTGCAGTGGAGGCAGGCAAAGCAGCGGAGGAGATTTGAACCTGTGACTTGTTCGAATCTGAGCTAGTTTTGTGTGTAACAGGTGGAGATAGTACTGAGTACTTGTGAGGAGTATTGTACCATGTATTGTTACATGTTCTCAATCATTAATATATAGATAGTGTGGGGTTTTCAGCTGTAAGCTTTCCCTGGGTTACATACTGTGTTAATGCCTACATGCGATTGATGTTTCATTGTTTTTAATGCTGCTAAATTGATGATCAACGTAGAGGAGGTTATGTATTATGCATGTATTCCGAAATAGTGTATAATCGGGATAATCTCTGTTGAATAAGTGTTTATTATTCAAAATTTCTACAACTTGCAGGAAGAAAAAATAAATGAGCCCAGTATACTGCAAGTTGAGTTAAGACCGATTGCGCCAAGATCACTCTTCCTGCCAATGATAGACATCTGTATTCCCAAACTGATATCTTTTTATAATACCTATCTAGAATCCATTGCCAGTCCAATTTTAAATATCCCTTTGCTTTTATCTGGAAACCCAAGTATTTTATTCCATGCTTAATGGATTGTGTATCTATTCCAAACAGAGAGGATATCCATTCTACTGCTTCCAAACTGACATCATTATGGTAGATTACTGAATTTGATTTGTTTATTTGTAATCCTGTGGCTTTTTGAAATTTTTTTAGGATGTCATAAAACCATAGCCAGGTGAGTCTGCACAGCATTCCAAACATAAGAATATCATCTACAAATAAGTTATGCGAGATGAAGTTGTTTCTGCAGATTTTCAATGGGTGGCACGTGTTTTCCTTGACTGCCTTATTGATGTGGAGGCTTAGCGAATTCATTTCCAAGATGAACAAAAGAGGCGACAATGGGCAGCCTTGACGAAGACCTCTAGCAGCTAGAAATCCCATTTACAATGATAGCATAGTTCACCTTCTCAACACATGTCATTATCTAGTTTATCATGTTGGTTCTTAATCCAATCTTTGCAAGTAAGGACTTGATGAAACCCCAATTAAGGCAATCATATGCCTTTCGGAGATTGATTTTGAAAATAACAGCTTCCCTTTTTTAGTATGCATGGCAAACATACTTTCTTGTGTGTTTGCAACTGCATCCAGAATATTTCTTCCCTTTAAAAATTTGTGCTGATCCTTTGTTAAGAACCTTGAAAGAGTTTCTTTGATTCTTTCTGCAATAATTTTTTAGATGAATTTGAAAGAAATGTTACAAAGGGATATCGGTCTAAAATCTTGGAATGATTCTGCTTCCCCTTTTTTCGGAATGAGTGCTATATGAGTGGAAGAAGTTTTCTGATGAATGCTCCCCGATATTTTGGATCCTTCCACCATCCTTAGCAAATCAGTTTTGATGATATCAAAAAAGTGGATGAAGAATTCTACTGTCCAGCCATCTGGGCCTGGACATTTATCCATTTTAAAAGATTTCATTGTTCCTAACAGCTCCTCCTCGGATACTGGCTGGAAAAGGCATCATTTAGTTCATCATCAAACATTTGTGGGAATAAATCAATGCCCCATAGAATATCCTGAATCCTACAGTCCTTGGCTCTCTTATACTGATTCTCAAAATATCTAACAACCTCGTTTGAGATGTCCTGTTGAGAGTATAGGAAACCCCCCTTTCCATCACTTATTTTCCATATAGAATTTTTTTCACGTCTGGAGCTCGCAAACTTGTGGAAAAATTTTGTGTTCTTGTCCCCCTCCTTAAGCCAGATCGCCCTACTCTTTAATCTCCAAAAAGCTTCCTCCTGTTCTAAGATTTTTAATTTTTTCTTTTGAAGCTCCTTTATACGGCATCTCATTTTGAAAGTGAGTAGATGAGCAGCCAAGACTCTTGAGATGTTGTCCAATTCCTTTTGAATTTCCCGGAGGGCTGTTCTATTCATTTGCCTTTTTTGAATTGCCATTCCTTAACCACCTTTTTAATGGAGTCTAGCTTGTCCCTAAAGGTCAAAAAAGGGGGTATATTCTCTGTTGATGACAACTCTTTCCAGGTTCTTATTATAACCTCATTAAACTCTGGTTCTTCCAAAAATGTCCTGTTAAATTTGAATGAATAGCCTTTTCTAAAACCCTTTTCTCTCCAGCCTAGAAGGATCGGTCTATGATATGATATGAACAAATTCCCAATTGTTGAGAAAGGCATGCCCATTCTATCGATTATACTAGCATGAAGGATAAATCTATCAAGTCTTTTGGCTATATAAGCCTCTTCAATCATTCCATTTTCTCAAGTCGGAAGCATTTTGGGAGGATTTATATCAACAAGATTCCTGCTTAGTAGTTCATATTTGATGCGGTCTGCAAGGGGATCCTTTTTTCTGCTGATGCCCCATGTTTCATCTAAGTTTAAAGTGACATTTAGATCTCCTGCAATCATCAAAGATTCAATGTCAAAAATTTCTGAAGCAAATAATTTCTCCCAGAATGGCAATCTGTTTTTGTAAGGAGCATAAATATTCAGTATATTGATTGGACAGCCTTCCCCCTGATTTGAGCTGAGATGAGAATGCCCGCCAAACATCTGTATGCCTTTGCTTTGATCCAATCAGGATCCCATAAAACCGCCAGGCCTCCAGAAAGGCCATTTGCTTCCGAAGCGGTTATATGCCAGGAGGGAAACATTTTCCTGAAATAGGAAATTGATACAGAAGTGTTATGCATGGTTTCTTGAATTAATATGATTTTAGGTCTTGCTGAATGGAAAAGATTCTTTAGAGCCAAATTTTTTTGGTCTGCCCCCAGACCTCTTACATTCATGGATATGATGAATGTCATTTGGGATTCTTTTCGGCCATGCTTGCTCTAAGAGGCCTTTCTTCAGTCATATCAATGATAGGGACATCTATAAGAGAAAGATTACGAACACCACTGCCTGCCCCATCGACCCTCCCCCTGAAGTGTCTACTACCTCTGTTGTTTTTTCTTCTCACCGTTATGTTCCTTGCAGAATTTGGGCTTATTTGAGGAGAGGATTGTTTCCCTGGCTTATGAATAGTGAGGGGTCTAAGTTCCAACGATTTCTTGTTTAGAAGATAGTCCAAGTCACTTCCAATTGAGTTCGTGGGAGAAGGGACTGGGGAGTTTAAAGGGGTAGCCGTGACCATAGGTTCTTTTCCTTTTCCAGATGGAATCCTTTTCTTTTTTGGTGATGGAGAGGAGGAAGGGATGAGAGTAATATGTACCTCCCTATTAGAATCTTTAAAAGACTGAGGGACAGGAGGAAGGATGGGAATTTCATGATTAGAGGCAGGCTCCAGAGGAGGCATTGAAGGGAGATAATATCCAAAGGATTTGGATTCTTGAGAGGAGGCGAGTTTGTTGATAAACTTCTCGATCAATAACCCTTTGTTGTTCACTAGACTCTGATGGAGTCAGGCTTTTTGTAGATGTCAACTTCTCTATTCCGGGGGATGGGGACTTCATCCTATAAGTGTTTGCTGCAAATTGGGATAAACCATGATGCTTTCGGTTTTTTAGGATAGGTCGACGAGGGCAATTTTTGATTAGGTGTCCCATCCGATGGCATGCTGAGCATATAAAGGGTACCCCCCAAAAGTTCAACCTCTGATTTATTTTTAGATCCCTCCAGAAAATGTCAATATGGTCTAGGAACCCTCCTCTGTAAGTTTTTTCTATGAGAATCCAGGCCACACGTTTGTCTTTTTCCCCTAGGGATCTAGGATCAACATATAATATCTTCCTATGGCATTTCCTATCTCTGTTAAGGTTTCCTTTGACCATAACTCTAGGGGAAGCCCAGGTAGCTTAACCCATATCAAGTTATTGACATGAGTATTCTTTAGCGGGTTATAACCCATATACCATTTATGTAACGCAAGAAAACTCCTTCCATAAACCCATGGGCGATTCTGAATGGCTTCCAGGTCACTAGTACTCAAGAAATGAAAGCAATACCATTCTTTCAACAGTCTGGCCACAATAGGAGTGTAGCCGATCAGAGGTTTCCATTGCAGTTCGAGCCAGTTTCTCATCTTGGTGTCATCCATCTCTGGAAAGTGCCAATGGCCAACCAGAGCATATTCCTAGAGGCTTTCTATGCGGTCCGTTAGGTAAGCACTTTCAATCTTGATCGCCGCGGGTGAGGGAATAATTTTGACAGGCTTTAGATTCTTTTTAGAATAGCTCATCAAATCACGATGAACCTTTTCCTTTTGATGGACATTTGTTTGGCTGCCTTCGCGATTTGGTCTTACCTTTGCCCTACCATTTCCATCCATGTCATCGTAAGGAAACGAGGGACGGACAAACATATCATCCAGTGTGGATTGCCATTCATTTGACAGCTTGGCGGCACCCTGGTAGGATTCTGCCTGAATGGCTGCGTGGACCATGGCCTCCATGGCTGATGTGTCGGATGCAAGGTCCATTCTTAAAAAGTCCACCTGCTGTCTTTAACACAGGGGTACTAATAAATCCAAAATAAGATATGTCAGATCAGGCATTAAATCAGCATAATGTGTGGACTGAATCCCTCTGAGTATAATACCCAGAGAAATTAGGTTCAAAAAAGTAAGATCGAGACTATTTGACAAAAGGACTGACAAGAGGAAGCCTCGAGAATAAAGAGGCACCCTTTCCCAAAGGAGAGCAGTAATCAAAAGGCCAACTATCTTCTGATTTTGGATGAGAGTGACGTTACCATGAGATAGGATATGGCAGATAGAGAAAGATTATTTAAAAAACGACGGCTTCTCTTGTTCCCGGTTATCTGACCTCGTCCCTTATAATATTAATTATCCCTGAATATCATAAGATTTGAATCTACAAGAAACTCTGCCTGAGGTTGTCCTGAAAAGTAGGGATGTGATCAAGGAATTTCTGGGTACCCAAACTGATTTCCGATACTCAGAAAAAGAATCTGGCCCGGAAAAACCAGGAGACCAGGGTGACGAAAGAATGCCAGAAACGTGGCCAGGACTACTGCCAGTCCTCCAAAGGTCTCTTCTACATGGGATTGTTCAGGTGAAAAATCATCTCAAGGTTGACATGATCCTCCCAATCAAAACCCTGATGACAAAACATCTCATTCATCAGAGATACAAAGATTGTTCAGGATGAAACATCAGGACATACAATGTAGCAATAAAAAACTTCGCAAACACACCACTAGGGGCCTAACTTAAAACGTATATCTGAGCAAGTTTTGGTTATGACAAAATAGTTTTTTAGCTTGAATGCGAATACCCATGACCAGAACGAATTGACAGGCCCCGACATGTGAATTCAATAAGAATACCCGAGAAGAAAACAAACATGCCTTATAGGACAAATTAAGTCTTTTATAACAGAAAACTAGATTTATACTGATATCAAAACCAGAAACTAAAACCATTTGATAAGTGCAAAATTCTCTCTAGACATAAATTATTTATGAAGATCATGAGAAAGTAAAAATCACTAACCTGGAGTCGCAAGCATGTCGAGAGAAGGGTGCTGAGAAGAAACGCCAATATACCACATCCAGACAGCCGAGACCGGAGCTAATGAAAGCCGAGAGAAAGGTCCAGGATAACAGAGAACCAGGGTAGAAAGCTTCTTTTCAGAAAGGAAATGGTCAAAAGAAGGAGAAAACCGCCACTGCGCAAACGTTTGCAGGGAGGAGAAAGAAAGAAAATCTTCCCTCTTAAGTCAGTGATGGCTTAATAGTTTCAGACGTAGAATCAATAGATTGAGAGGTTGATGAGCGTGTCATAGGAGCAGCAAGCATGTAGAACACCTTCCTTAGTGTAAGCCAGATGTCAGCGATTGAAACACGATAGGAAGGTCATGTATGCATGGGGGTCGCTCCAGGTTCAGAAGCCGGCATGCAGAAACGTGGTAAGTATGTGCGGCATGCATTGGTAGAAATACACACCTATAGTTTGATGATAGGGTATCAAATCACCGTAGAAGCCTTTGGTTGGATGCTTTCAGCAGCACACCTCCACTCGGCAGTCGCGCTCCGACTCCCCCTATTTTGTTGATAGTTATATTTCATTTTGATTGCTAATGGTTAATATGGTGTAATATGATTTATATCTGTTATTAGTGTTAATCACTATTTTATAATATGATTTAGAAGCGTGTTTTTTATTTTTGTTAAAAACACTATTGTGATAAAAGTTAATTTTGAGTAGAAATTATATTTTATTTTGATTATTAGTTGTTAATATTGTTATCAATATTGTATAATATGGATTGGTTATTAGTGTTTATCACTATTTTATAATATGATTTAGAGTTGCGCTTGTTATTAGTCCCTGCCTCTGGCATAGCAAGGACTATAGCGTTCGATAAGGCATTGATTGACAATTAAACATTTCTTTGACCAAACATTTCGCTTGTGTACAAATATTTAACCAAAGTTTTTGCTGGAAATTTGGTTGCACCAAAATTTTAAGCAAAGTTTTCAAATCGATATGTTATTGGAAACTTCATGTTTCCCGATGCAACTTTAGATATACAAATCATTTTTATCTAAAGTTCGGATTCCTAAATGCAGAGCATTTCTTCTTTGTCTATTTTGTGATATCCAAAGTAACTTTCGCTTCCTGTATGTTGCCACTACCATTTTCTTGGATGACACCTGTTCTTCTATTTTGTGATATCCAAAGTAACTTTCGCTTCCTGTACTCTGCCACTACCATTTCTTGGATGCCACCTGTTCTTGTTGCCCTGAATTCTGTCACAACTCTTTGATGCCACATGTTCTCATTGTGTCTTTGAGTTATCAACAATAACTCACAATAAATCCAATCGGTGAGTTGAGGTAAATTCTCTTCAGAGCCAAGCCGAGCCAGTTGCATAGCTTCCCGCAACCTGAAGTAGTTTATGAGGGCCGAAGCCTCTGGAGCACTGTAGAGGGTCCCGGAAGCTTCCCTGTCAGGTACGCAAGATCCTTTGTGAATCCTGCATCATTCGCATCGATTTTGCGTATTTCAAAATAAACAATAAATTCAATTATTGATGTAAAATGTGAAAGATATCTCGTATTTCAGAATGAAAAACAAATTTAGTTACTAAAGCATTTCCTTAACTTGGATTTCTAAATTTCAAAAGAAAGTAATTCAAAATTTCAAAGTCTCTTCATTCGCATCATATGCATTACTGCTTTCCAAGAAATAGACAGACGTCTCTTTATTTAAAAAAAAAAAAAAAAAAAAATTATTTCTTTTACAATTTTAGCATCTCCGGCAAATACAAATCATTTCAAAAAAATTATGCATAAATCATTTTAAAACAATTTCGATAGACATTTATTTATAAAAAAATAAAAAATTACTCTTACAATTTCAACATTGTACTATGAGTAATACAAATGATTATTCTAACCTTTGTTTCACCGTTTTCAGCCTCTTGGCGAAGGGTGTGAAGAGCTGGCGAAAGGTATGTAAAGATATTTCACCATGAGGCCTACAAAGAAACATAAAAAACAGAGTTAATTGTAATGTTGCTCAGTCTGGATAACAGAGATGCAGAGATGGGTTTTTTCCACAGTTCAAGTCCTTGTTACTCGTGTTGGTGTTATTACTCTGACGCATCCCAGAAGTAATAAAAATGGTTCTAATCACAACATTCAACAACAAAAATAGCATAGTCAGAGTGAACGAGCTTACCATAACAACCCACATTTGAAACACAGCTTCCATGACTCTCCTGCATTATACAAACTGCAAGAAACCTTTCTCGCTTCAAGATCCCACATCTCCCCTTCTCAGTCCTCTTAGAGAGCAAAAGGCCTCAAGCAGCTCCCCTTCTGATATTATGAGAACCTGAAGCAACCGAACAAGCAAGAGAGGGCTCAATCGAGATCAATCAAAAGGTATAAAAGTGGTGAGACAGTCTCGCTTACTGTTTGTTGACAAACTTTATATTCATCTGCGCTCTTCATTCACTGTTTTTCCACTATTGCTCATGAATTTGGCTGACTGACATACATAATGTTTTTCCACTATTGTTCACGAATTTGGCTGACATGCAAAATTGACGGGACGTTGAGGAGATGCTTGTAGGGAGGAAGTTCAATTGATCGGCTGCAACCGCCATAATTCATAGAACATCTCACCACAGTTTAGTCTGCAGAAGTCGACCTGCAATGCGATATCTCAATCACTTTAAGGAACTCTATTCCTTGCCAGGCTAAATGCTCCATGGTGACTATTAGAGAATGAAATACAACATGAAATCCCCCAAGCAGTAGCAAGAGGGTTGTAATTGATTCAAACGAAACCTGATTTTTCAATTTCCGTTTCAGCTTCTTCAAAACCAGTTTTCGCAGATATTTCTGATTTAGATATAGAGGGTACAACTGCGGTCTTTCAGAGACCTTCGCGACTTTGGAGGCATTACACATGGATTAGGTTAATCAATGCATGCTTGTGGTCTATCCATCTTTGCTAATGTTGCTCCCGCACCTCAAACGAAATCTGCTACTAGAAACATATGCCATACATGCAGAAGGGTCACACATATGGCACCTTGCATGGCAAAATGGGGCCACTCCTTGTTGATGTGCCTGAGACGTGCACCGGTCCTTTTCCAGTACAAAATCAATCCAGGCCCAAAAGCTATATGATGCACTCCATGGGAATGAACGATTGGCCTGGGTTAGATTCTTGGCTAAGCGAGGGTGGGGCACGTGGGCTACATGCAAGCCTTGCGTGCCTATCCTACACGTTCTTTTCCTTTTCCTTTTTTTCTAATTTTATGTTTATTTTGCTTTCCGGAAACAGTCCTACTACAATGTTGTATTGTTTACATTTATTTTCTTTGTGTAAATGACAATTTTCTTGGCACTTCGGTAATTGCTGATGTGCATAAACGAGTCAGAAAATCATGGTTTCATCATGATTCTTGGATTAGGTGAACCGTGAAGTACCTATCCATCGTTCATTTCCCATTAAATGTTTTAAATAGGCAATTTTAACGTGAGCTTCTGCTTGATCGTAGTTATTATTTAAAATCTCTTGCGAACTCCTTAAAGTATACACAATACAATTTTGAAAACTATAACACTCTGACATGTTTGAATTTTTTGAAAAATGATACTTATAAGAAATAATAATATAAATGATCATGACCTTTAAGCATACTTTAATTAAAAAAAGGAGAACAATTTTAATCATCATTAATGAAAATGATATGTGGACGTAACTTTACTTTTGTTTAATGAACTGAGGTGAGGGCAGTTAATGCGGGACTGCCATGTAATTTCCATTCCATTGGCTATTGTATGGACTTGGTTTCAATAGTCATCTGACGCTTTACTAGGGAATCCAACAATTTACAGATCGTTCTCCTTGAGCAAACCAATCAGATGCGAAATCTGAACCGGAAGCAGGCATTTTTTGCAGTCATTCAATCCCTTAGCGAGTATGCAGTCGTTCAATCCCTTAGCCAGTAGAAGCAGAGGATTTTGAATGAGGCTTTTTCCAGATATACTAATCCAGTGCAAGAAACAATGCAAAACAAGCGGCCCCAGGTTCTCAACCCCAGCAGGGACTACCGCTACGACAGTGGCTCCCTTGTTTTACTAAAAGAATGATTGTGATAAAAGTTCATTTTGAGTAGAATTTCTCCCCACTATGTAAAATATTAAACAATTTGATTACTATATATATATATATATATATATATATATATATATATATATAGTGAGCATTTAATTCAATGTTCCAAGACTAGGAAAGATTAAACCATTTGAATACCAAATATATAGTGAGCACTTAATTCAATGCTCCAAGACTAGGACTTTAGGTCTCTTTTATCGATCAAATTCTCAACCTCGACAGGGACTACCGCTACGACAGTGGCTCCCTTGTTTTACTAAAAGAATGATTGTGACAAAAGTTCATTTTGAGTAGAATTTCTCCCCACTGTGTAAAAGATTAAACAATTTGAATACTAAATATATATATATATATATAGTGAGCATTTAATTCAATGTTCCAAGACTAGGAAAGATTAAACCATTTGAATACCAAATATATAGTGAGCACTTAATTCAATGCTCCAAGACTAAGACTTTAGGTCTCTTTTATCGATCAAATGTTTTAGCATTTTTTAAAATTATTAATAATTCAAGTTTTATTAATTTTATAAGATAGAAAGTTTTTGTTTTTTAAATATTAAAATTATATAAATGGTAATATATTATTAATAATGTTTATTTAATTAAATATTAAATTAGATATCAAATTAGTGTATAAGATTTTTTTGTGGTATAAGGAAAACTATTTTACTATGAGATGCAAATACATATTCTATTTATACGGATTTGACCCTATAATCTCTTACAAGGAAACACATATTCTTAAACATATATATATATATATATATATATATATATATATATATATATATATATATATATATATATATATATATATCTGTGTGTGTGTGTGTGTGTGTGTGTGTGAGTTTTTAATTTATTAGAGTTTGAAATCTTACTTTAAAATGAAAAAAAATAGTTTAGTATATTTTTTTTAATTATATGATAATTGTTAAAATTATTTTTAATAAAATTATGCTTATTTTAATAACATTTAAAATTAATTTCATATATGAAAATCATTTTTAATAAAATTATGTTTTTTTAAATAACATTTACAATTAATTGCCCACAAGGCTTTGGATTGACGGTGAATGGGTGTATTGTTAAGGCACTCCTTGCGATAGGTCACCGGTTCAAATCCCTCGTGGGTGCTTAGGTAGTATTATAAAAAAAAAAGGACAAAAAAAACAAAAAAACATTTAAAATTAATTCCATAAATTAACTCTATTTTAATAACATTTAAAATTAATTCCATACTTGAACTTATGTACTATTATCCATTATAATATAACACTATATTAAAAAAATATATAAATTATTATAAAATATCTATCTATATATATATATATATATAAAATGTCACGTGTGAAATATATATATAAATATAAATATATAAAGAAGTAGATTATATTATTTGAATTTTATTTATTTATTTTTAAGTTAATTTACACTGGGTTGTTATTAAAATTAATTAATATAAATATATCTTTAAATTTTTAATTTATATTTATATTAAATATGCTAATTTATTTTTATAAGAGATTTAAATAGTATTATTTTTCTAAAATTTATTATTATAATTCTATAAAAAAAATTAATATAATTATATTTTTAATAAATATTAGTGTAATGGGCTATTTAGATATGAGTCTAGATGACTGGGTCTGAGAGGAGAGAGGGTTTTTGAGCAAGTACAATCAGGGTTTGATGCAGATAGTGTTCATAGGAGAGAGAGCAGAGCTCCTTCTTATCAGAATGTGGCAACAAATAAGCGGAAGGGGTTCAAGGCAAGATTTGGGGTCCCAACAAAAGGTGTGTCAGGGAACAACCAAGGTGTGGTTGGATTAGGTGGGCATGGTCAGAAAAGAGATGAGGACAAAAGTACGTCAGGGACTCAAGTAGAGCAACAAAAACAACAAAATTGAGAAGGAACCACGGGGTTGTGTAAGCCCAAAACAACGGTGATCCTGATGACATTAACTATCAATCCTAAGGCACAGGCCTTTAGGGATCATATGAGATAATATGTGATCATGTGTAAATTTATGGGCCTTTGGCCCACAAAAAAATATTTATGCGACAACATCAAACATCACTGGAAACCAAGAGGGGAGATTGAGCTACATCTAGGGTCAAATGGTTTATTTACGATGGTTTTTTCCAATATGAATGATAGAGACCAAATATTTGATGGAGGTCCCTGATTCTTCGCATCAATTGGTTTATACATGCAACCATGGACGGAAAATTTTACCCCAAAGAAGGAAACCTTCACTAGAGTCCTAATTTGGGTTAGGTTGTACTCTCTACCTCTGGATTACTAGCTACCTTCGACCCTAAAGCTTATAGGAGATACACTGGGGAAGTTTATCAGAATATTGGAGGCAACACTATAGGGAAGATACACATTGTATGCTGAAATTTGCATGGAAATGGATGCTTCTAGCGCTCTGCCTGAAGCAGTCAAACTGGAGTTCAGGGACGAAATATGGTTACAATCTGTGCACTATGAGAACATCCCCTTTAGGTGCAGAAGTTTCCATGAACCTGACCACCTAATCTGAGAATTCCCTCTGAATAAAGTGAAAAATCAAGAAAAGAATCAAAACGAAAGGATGCCGATGGATTTGTAAGAACCAACCCAAGGGGAAGGACAAATTGAAGACAACAACAGAGAAATCAAGGAGAGAGAAAAACACATAAGAATAATTTTGAGATCTTGCTAAAAGAGAACCCGGAGAGTCGCAGGGCTAAAAAATAGAACATTGAGGAGTAAGAAGGGGGTAAAGAAGAGGAAATGTTGTAGCAGACAGAAGATATCGAGAAAAATGTAGACATCTTGAATCTATCAAAGGATTTTGAAGGAGATGCTAAGATGACCTCGAGTGAAGTAGGAACAAAGGACCCAGATCTATAGGAAATAATAGAAAGAGAAGGAATTGACCTTCAAAATATGGTGGAACAAGCGAGAAAATAGGGACTGGAAGCCATCCGAATAGAAGAAATGGATAGGATCCAATATCTAAACCTGATGAGAGAAGAAGCTAAAATAAAAGTTCTGAAATGACCACATACAGACATAATCGAGATGGGAGTTAAGGCAACTGGATCCCAGACTGTATTGACGCCACGACACAACCACCAAAAAAGAGGGAGGAAGTCAACTAGTGTTGCCCTCTAGGAGATGGGAGCCATGCTGATTAATTCAGGTAAGATGAGAGCGTTAAGCTTGCAACCCATTAATTGTAGTTAATCATGAAATTTTTAACATGGAATGTAAGAGGCATAATAAACCTCAGGAAACAAATATTGCTTAAGAAGAAGATCAAAATGGAACAACTAGACCTTATTTTATTGCAAGAAACAAAGTGTTTTGTATATAAAGTTAAATAATTAAGTAGGAAATTGGGTAGGAGGTTTGAGGTTACGGAGGTTGCATCGCATGGTTATGCAGGGGGTTTGGCAATTTGTTGGAACCCCCAATCTTTGATTTTACTTGATGTGGAAGTGATGAGGTCCTATTTATCGGTGGAAATGTAGTTTATAGGGGCTTAAGGATCACTTGTGCTCACGAATGTCTTTGGGCCTAAAATAATGGAGGAGAAGCTCAAACTCATTCAAAATATGAGAGAGATAAGAACCAAGAAAGGACACCTCCTTGGGTTCTTTGAGGGGGGGGGGGTGGGGTGGGGGGGTTTCAATATGATAACCTACCTATCAGAGAAAAAAGGGTGCCAAAGACACATAGACAGGGATGTTTAATCTTTCAACGAATTCATTGATGAGGCTAATCTCATTGACATAGAAACTGCTAATGGTTACTTCACATGGAGTACTAAGAGTGGAGGGAAACATCAAGTTATGTCAAGGCTTGGCATATTTTTAATTTTGAAGGATTTTCTGATGAGAGGGATAGATGTGGAATCAAATCTCCTTCACTACGAGGATGAGATCACTGGACAATGATATTAAAGATCACGATGTTAGGCACCCCTAAAAATAGACCATTCATATTTGAGGCATTATGGCTATATCATCCTGCGTTTATGGAAAATATCAAAAAATGGTAGGGGGAACTGATCCCAGTTAGGGGCTCCAAGATGTACACATTTCCAGTAAGGTTAAAATACACAAAATTGAAATTAAAGCGGGATGGAATTTAGTAATATCTTCCAAGAAAAAAAGGACTTAGAGAAAAATATGGAAACAATTACAACATATGCTGATCACATAAGGCTATTCAGATGAAATAAAAGAGGAGGAGATGAATATACTGAAGTAGTGGGAGGATATATGTAGTTAGGAGGAAATTATATGGAGATAAAAATCTCAAGTGTTATGGCTCGGGGAAGGTGAGAAGAACACAAAGTTCTTTCATTGCTCAACAATTGAACATAAATATTCCAATCGAGTACTCAGGATTAAGGATGCGAGGGGACACACCTACGAAGCAAATCAAGATATTGAGTAAGTCCTGGTTCAACATTTCTAAAAAATAGTAGAGGAGCCCCAAGTGGTTAGGAGGGAGAATATTCGAAGGATTGTCAAGTACATCCCTAAGTTGATCACAGAGGAACACAATAAGAATTTAAATAAGCATGTCTCCATGGAAGAGGTAGCCCAGGGCGTCAATGAGAAGCCTAGTGGTAAAGCCCTTGGACTAGATGGATCTATTGTTGACTTCTTTAAAGCGTGCTGGGAAATAATTGATATATATATATATATATATATATATATATATATATATATATATGAGGTGGTCGCGAACTCTCAGGACTCAACAACCATCCTGAAATCTTTAAATTCGACCTTTATAACCCTTATTCGAAAGGAAGAGAGAGCTAGCACTCCAAATAAATTCAGGCCAATAGCCCTATGTAATATGCGATACAAGATCATATCCAAAGCAACAACAAACCGGATGAAAATGGTTCTTCCATGTCTGATCTCAGAAGAGCAGTTTGGTTTTGTCGAGGGAAGACAAATCTTAGATAATGTGATTCTTGCGCATAAGATAACTCCTCCTTGAGGACCCATAAAAAGGATGGTATGATTATTCAACTAGATTTGTCAAAGGCTTATGACAAGATTAGTTTATATGGAATCGGTACTAGGGGCGTTTGGCTTTGATAATAGATGGGTTAGTTGGATTATGGCCCTGGTATCATCCCCCAATTTTTCAATCTTGGTAAATGGAGCCCTAGAAAAATAATTCTTCCCATCCCAAGGTATACGACAAGGTTACCCTATGTCTCCCTTCCTGTTTATCATAATGATGGAAGGCCTGGGGAGGGAAATCACTGCTACAAATAGAGAAGGTGTTATAAAGGGCCTTAAGGTTCATGAAGAAGGACAAGATATTATGCATGAACAGTTTGTTGATGATATCATGTTGCATGATATTCCTACACTAAAGGAGGCCCATTCTTTTAAGCTCATCTTGGGCACCTTTACCTCTGCCTCAGGTAAGGAGATAAATTAGTCTAAGTCCAAGATTTTTTTCTTTAACACTCATATCGTTATTCAGAGAAATTTAACTACTATATTAGGTTTCTAAAGAAAATCCCTCCCATCAAAGTACCTTGGGGTCCGATGCATGCCTAGAAGAAATACATTTGGGAAAAAGTTATCTCAAACCTTAAGGACAAGGTTAAACAATGGACCATAAGAGCCTTGAACTTGGATGGCCATCTGGTCCTGAAAAAGGCGGTTCCATGGTACATGTTATCTATCATCCCAACTCTTAAGGGAGTGTTGCAAAAGATCAGGGACATACAAAGGAAATTCATGTGGCGAGGGGCAGAGGAAAAATGAAAATGGGCACTTTAAGTGGCCTAAAACGTAGTGTGAAAACTGAAATATGTAGGAGGCCTTGGTATTTAGGATCCAGAGATAAGCAATAAAGAAAATGGAGAAAAATTATGGTGGGGATGGTTAAAAAGGGGGTCGATACCATGGGCAAGGTTGTGGAAATCAAAATATGCACCAAATTGCCATACAAAAGACCTAGTCTAGTTATCAGGTTCTATCCAAGGGTCGACAATTTGAAATTTGGCATGGAATAACAGAGGTATCATACAAAAACATTGCTTCTAGGAAATTAGAAATGGAAAACAAGCCCTATTTTGGGATGATTCGTGGTAGTAACAATCGAATTTAAGCAGGGAGGAATGATGTCCCTTCCAACTAAGCATGTAAATCCAGGGGTACAGAGAAGTCCACCAATTCTGGGATCAGAGATTGGAAAATAACAAATGTAGGCGATGGAATTTTAGTATCTTTCGACAACCAGCCCAGAATCACTTATCTATTTATCATTTAATGGAGGAACTTAGAAAGTGACATTTTTTTTCAGTAATGACCAAGACCAACTTAGATGGGGGGGAAAGAAGGAGGGGAGTTCAACCTTAAAGAAGGTAAAGCTTATATTAGTGCAGGAAATACTAGTTCAAATGACCCATCATGGATAAAATTATGGATGGGGCCACATTAGCTGAAAATTAAAATTTTTATGTGGTTGATTTTACGCCAGAAGGTTCTAACCCGGGACAATCTTAAAAAGAGAGGATTATAGGTGCCTCTTGGTGTTGATTCTACGAAAATGCAGAATAAAACCATAATCATTAACTAAATACTTGTAACTATAGGAAGACACTCTGGGTTTCATTTTCTTTCATCCTTCAACAAACAAACTGGAAACAGGACAGCATACAAGAAACATTAAAGAAATGGCAGGTGCAGTATACAAAAAATGAGGTGGGGAACCTCACCTAGAATTTAATTATGGGATTCATCCTTTGGGCAATCTGGAAAGAGCACAAATGACACATATCCTATGATAAGAAGCTCCTCGCAGACAACTTGGTGGAAGGAATAAGACACCAGCTAAAGGAAACAATAACTAGTAGAGGAAATCAATCTTCATAGGATCAACCATCCCCCCAGGAAGCACGAATTCTGAAGTATTTTGATCTAGAATACATGAGTGGGTTGGGTCATCAGACAAGAGACCGTGATATTCAACTGGGATCCATGGTCTGGTTGGCTCCTGTTGAAGACTTCTTGAAGCTGAAATTTGATGGCGGGTTTAAAGGGAACCCAGGTAAGGTAGGGGTTGGAAGAATCATACGAGATTGGATAGGAAAAATATGCAGAGTATATTTCATAAACCTAGGCCTTGCTTCAAATAATTGCATGCTGATGTAATCATTCATGGTCATGGCCATTTTATATTTGGCACACCATAGATCATTGAATGGAAATCGATTGATCAGATGGGTAAGATTTCACGAATCAAGGGCTTTAAATTTCCACATGTTTATCCAAGTATTTAATGTGGATTTGGTGTGACCTATATATCTACAACAAATATTCATCATGGTTTGTGGATTGTATTTTGTAAGTTCGAAGTAAGAAGACATCACTAACAAATCCACCCACTAGAGTAACATCAATAGAAACAACACACATGTGACTAATAACAAGACGAGAATCCCTATTTAAAACATATAGAAGCATCCACATTTTGAAGCCTCAATCTAGCTATTAATGGGTTTATATTTATGCAAGTTATGGACTTAAGGGGCAACAGGCGGTCAAGGGATGTAGATGTCATAACCTCCATAAGATCCATGTCTCTTTCTCCTCGGTTTTAGAAATTAATTAATGGAGCAATGAAATACAGAAAATTTTGTGGAAACACAAATGCAAAAACACATAAAACAAGAGAGACACATATATACTTGGTTCACTCAATTTGGGATATGTCCATAGAGAAACAACCTCTTTCCTTTTATATTATCTAGCAAAGTGAAGAGATACAACTAGAACATATCTGTTATAATTTCCTCTCCACTCTCACACAATCTCCTCTCCCTTTCCCACTTAGAATACTAATACAAATCCGCAATATAATTTCCTCATATAAACTGAGGGGTTGCCTTCTAGGGAAAGAAACCATAAATTAAACATAACTTCTACCATCATATCACTCGCCTAATGAACGACCCATATTGACTACGAAACTACAATATTTTACAAGGCAATTTTTCATATATTTTTAGCTTTGGGGGAGCTGCCCCCGAACATCTGCCGGGGGGGGGGGGGGATTCAAACATGAAAAACCCCCCCCCTCCCCTTCTCCCTTACAAACCCCAGGAAACAATAGTGGGGAGCAAGCCCCCCCATCAGGCATTGGGATCCAAACATGGTTGAAATAAGACCTCTGAATCAGGAAGATAAGTGAACTCCACATCTAACACTCATACATTTCCTGAGCGTTACACAAAAATGTATTTGATCGTAAATCGTAAGAAAGCTAATCATCCATATTGAAACCCTAAAATTTCATAAAGAATCAACATAATATGACCATATCTAGCCATTTCTTCATGCGTAACTCAGATCTTCATGAATAATGCTAAAGCAGAATGAAATCTCTAATTGGAAGTTGATCACTAAATGGAGTTGGGTATGGAAAATTATGAGGGTGGGTTTTTTTATGTAACCTCTGTGTCATTTGATATGTGAGCCATGATATTGAATGGTTGCATAAGGACATGTATCTGGCCTCCATGCTGCAATCGCGTCGAAAAGTTACACGTTGCAAAAGATTCAAACACGCTCAATATCATGTAACTATAAATGCAATATTAGATGGGAAATTCTAAGCTAGAAATATATGAAGTGTTGGTCACTGTAATTTCTTTTAGAAGGGAGATCTTGAGGTGGAGGCCTTCAGTTCTATTTCTTAGTAACAAACCACCTATGGTAGTGTTTTTGTGGTAATGGTGTACCAAAAGATACCTCCTTAGCATTTGGTTGTTCCCTGCAAAGGATCACAAACAAAGTTGATGTTGTTAGTGAACAGAATTAGATAAACAAAGCATTGCAAATAGTGAAGACAATGCATATACAAACATGAACTAAAACAAAGAGATAAATACAAAAACAATGCTCAATGGAGTAAACAAGTTAACAAAATAATGGAAAAGGCTCCCTTTATTGACCATTGGTAGTAGAAGTTGAATAAAATAGATGAATATTAAACACTTGAAGATAATTCTTTGAGCTATGGTGCTAAAAAATCCTCAACAAATAGGTTCTTTTCCTCAATCTCTTTGCAATCTTATCCTCTCTCTCAAAGAAGTATGAAGACTCTCTCAATGGCGGACGCTTCTCCTCTCACTAAGATGATGGACTGCCTAGAAGCAATATGGCCAACATGCTAGTGCTCTTACTTTATTTGGCTTCAAAAATGAAATGTTGGTTTTCTTTGATAGCAATTTTGCCAGCATAACATCGTCTCATATTTTGGTTCTCCCGTGGCCTATTTATAGAGAATTTTTGAATCCATATTCCTTCTCTTGGTTCATGAATGACAATGAATCATGAGTAGGGCAAGATGATTCCATTGAGGGCACCATATCTTCAGGGCGACTAGAATTCGACTGTCTTGGACTGAGATACTGTCAGGGAATCACCTCCAAGTGTGTGAAGCGGTCTCGAATTTGTTGAGTCATCCATTTTCTCGACCGCGCGACTTTCAAAGAAAATCTTGTGTGGTGCACGGTTATCGAAGAAATAATCGTAGAGTCTCAATTTTTTAAACTTTATAAACTTTGGACCTTAGAAGAAATTATTATTTTTGAACTTCATAATGTCTTCAGCTAGAAAATCTTCACTTGTGAATTATGCTGGACAACTTTTAGCATCTCCAGGATTGTGCAAACATGTGTATGATTTTCTGGTGTTAACTGTTGAAAATAGCAACAAGAAATGCTAAAAATAGAAATTTTAAAAATAGCATTGCTATAAATAGCATTTCAGGATATACTCCAACTCTGTTGGAAATAGCAAAAAATAGAAATGCTAAAAATATCATTGCTATAAATAGCATTTCAGGATATATTCCTATTTTGATTTGTCCTTGAATCAAAATTGAGAATTAAAATTTGAATTTAGTCTCACTAGTTGTTTGAAAAATAATTAATTAATTCATCTTGAATTAATTAGTTGGAGAAAATCAAACATGAAGTCTTTGTGAAGACATGCAACAGTGATCCCTTTGATTGAGGAAGTTATCCATTAATTAAGGAGATAAGGATGAGTTGTATTTGAGTTGAAATTGGTTAGCTCAGTTAACTGAGTTAAGTCCAGTTAAATTAGTTCCAAACAGTTGGAGGAACTAATTGTGAGTTCATTCAGTTAATGCATGCATGCATGCATGCAACTAGTGTGCTCCAGATAATTGAATATTCTCTCATAAATAACTCATGCATGTCAGTTCAGACAGAGACCCAGTTGAGATTAAAGGAAGGGACAATGTACTATTTGTTGGAGGAATTTTCCTATAAAGGAAACTCATCCATACAGAAGGAATTATCTCCTTCAGGATTGCGTAGTTATTTCAGAGGTTAGTGAGTAGTGTGTGAGGTAATTACACACAGGTGGTAGCTTGAGGACTCAAGAGAAACTACGCAAGGAAATAGGAGGTTTGGAGGACTGAAGGAAGGCATATGTGTTGTCTATTCTGTCTATGAGTAGTAGTGAGGGATTGTATTGAGAGCTGGATAGCTTGTGAGCTAAATCTTTGTGTAATATTGAGATATTTCCACTTGTATGATAATTCAAATAGTGGGGTTTTTAGCTGAGGCTTTCCCTAGAGTATTCTTCTGTGTTTCATGTGCATTGATTCTGCTTCTGGTTATATGTGTTATGCTTGATCTTTCTCAAATCGATTAAGCTTCCGCAAGTTTGATTGTAGAAGTATATTAAATATTTTGCTTTAGTACATTGCATAATCAGTTTAATCTAAAGTGAAATTCTACATTAACATCACCACCAAGATTCAAAATTAAATTATCATCCTAACAATTCGCACTTATAATTTTGTCTTTGAATAATTTTTTTGCTAACACATACATTGCTTAGTGCTCATTTGAATTGACAGTTTCATATCTCTATTTGAATTGTAATCGTGACCCATGAAAATGTCACAATACTTAATGATTCTCTATTTCCTTATACTCTAATAGTCATTGGAAGATTTTATTTTTATATCACCATTTTATTTTCTTGAGAGCTCCATCAGAAACACTAATTAAAATAGACTTAATGAAAAACATGGAACTCAAGAACTCCTATCTTCCATCCTTCTATTTTGTGTGCATATTTACCCTCACTAAAAACCCATTTGAAAATAATTTTCTCTCTTAAAAATCAAATCCTCCCATCTTTAAACAAGGCTGCATAGCTAGCGTTCCCTGCCGCTTAGTTTAATTTAGCTACTAATTGATTTTGTATTGCTATGATGTAATTAGTTTTGGTTAAATGTAATTAGTCTAAAAATTGGTCAAAAGTAATGTTGTTGTCATATTTCTTTTTTTTCAAAGATGTTATATAACAATTTCTCTTTTTCTTTTAATGTGTCATCTACAGAGCCAATTGGTTCAAGAACTTTAGTGCTTTTCATGGGTGGCATTGGGAAAGATACAATGTAAATTTGATAATGTTAATTGTACCCTAGTACACACTTCTGGCCATGTTAATTTATATTGGCAATGTCGTGTTTAATATTATTGAAAGACTTATGTGGCTTAGTTGGTTTGAAAAATATTTGAAATTTCAGTAGAAAATTTGGCAATTTTTTTTTAAATCGTAATTTCAATATTTAAAATATTTAAAAAAAATTGATAATGTTAATTGTACCTAAGTACACACTTCTGGCCATGTTAATTTATATTGGCAATGTTGTGTTCAAAATTATTGAAACAACGACTGTTGAAGATAGCAGCAAGAAATGATAAAAATAGAATCCAGAATATTCCAATTTTAATTTGTCCTTGGATTAAAATTCAAATTTAGTCTCACCAGTTGCTTGGAAAATAATTAATTAATTCATCTTGAGTTAATTAGTTGAGAAATTTAAGTTAGAAGTCTTTGTGAAGTCATTATCCCTTAATTAAGGAGATAAGATTGAGTTGTATTTGAGTTGTAATTAGTTAGCTCAGTTTATTGAGTTAAATCTAGTTAAATTAGTTCCAAATAGTTTAAGGAACTAATTGTGAGCTATCAGTCAGTTGATGCATGCATGCACTCAACAAGTATACTCCAGATAACTGAAGATTCCCTCATCAGAAACTCATGCATGTCTATTTAGAAAAAGACCCAGTTGAACTAAATGTCAAGGACAGGTTACTATCAGTTGCATGTGTTTTCCTATAAAGGAAACTCATCCATGCAGTCAAGGTAAGGTTCCTTGAGGATTTCGCAGTTTTACAGGGTGTGAGATCAGTGTTCCACTTGGTAACAGGAGGATCACCCAAGAGAAATTGCGCAAGGAAATAGGAGGCTTGGAGGGCAGAGGAGAAGGCTTGTGAGATGCTTTGATTACCTGTGAGCATCCAGGAGGGTTGTACGGAGAGCTAGCTAGATGTGAGAGCTAAGGCTTTGTGTAATTCTGAGATATTTCCACCTTGTATGATAATACAGATAGTGGGGTTTTTAGCTGAGGCTTTCCCCTGAGTATTTTCTGTGTTTCATGTGTATTGATTCTTCTTCTTATGGTTATATGTGTTCATCTCTGATTCAGCTCGATCTTTAAGCTTCCGCAAGTTTGATAGTAGAAGTAGATTATTGTATTTTTCTTTGGTATATTGCATTATTGAGTTAATCTACAATCAACTTTTCTACATAGATCTCAGAGGTAGATTTGTAGAGAATTTGCAGAATTTCTACATTATGTGGCTTAGTTGGTTTGAAAAATATTTGAAATTTCAGCAGAAAATTTGGAAATTTTTTTTAAGTCGTAATTTCAATATTTAAAATATTTAGAAAAAAATTTGATAATGTTAAATCTATTTATATCAAAGACGCCCACAATTAATTTGTGACCCTTTTATGGTTATACCTCTGTCATGAAATCTCTATTGTGGAGTCTATATGTTGCCATTGAATCAAATCAAAATTGACCAACGTGACTCTACACCCCATTTGATTGGATGGATAATGCGTTTAAATTGTTTTCAAACCACCCTCCCATGTGCATCCGTCACAAACGCACAACCGCACAACTGCATTGCAAGGAAGAAGAATGTCGAGAAACAAGTTAATCTGTCAACATACGAACGTCGGCCATATTATCATTACAACATAAGTCCCCGGACAATTTAACCAATCAGAACGTATAAAAATTAGATTTAAAAAAATAAAAAAATAAATTAAATTTTTCTCAAACATAAACATTAGATAACGTCATTTATTTTTTTGGTGAATTTAGATTTAATGTCACTATCAATGCATTGTGAATGCGTTATTACCATGGTGCGGCAGGGAATAATAAAAAAGTGCATGAGTTTAATATTTCGGTAATTAATTATTTTAAATATGATTATTTTACCAAAATAAAATTATAGTTAAAAAAACCACAATCAATTCCAAATTATATTATTTTTAATATTATTCTTTTGAGTTATGTTTTAAAATTCAGTTTCATTTTCATGTTGTTATGTTTTACTATATACCATTGAATATTATTGTTTATATTTATAATCACATTTATATTAAGAGTTTGAATGGGCTTAATGGTTAAGAGTTTGAATGAGTTTAACGGTTCAATGGTTCAGAGCATGTGTTTCTTCTTAAAAGGATTAAGAGTTTGAATGGGCTTAATGGTTAAGAGTTTAAATGAGTTTAATGGTTCAATGGTTTAGAGCATGTGTTTCTTCTTAAAAGGTTACAAGTTCAAAACTAGAAAGATAGAGTATGTATATTTTGATAATAATATTTGTTATAAAATTTGAATATTTTGAAATATAATGGAAATAAGGTTTCCGACCTCTATTTACACTTTCCTCAATGTTATAATTTGAAGTGAGATTCTAATGGATATGGGTTATAATATATTTGTAAGAAGAAATTTCCTCCAAATTGTTATTATGATATAATAAGTATCATATATAATATTTTTAGATTCAATTATAATAATCTATGCTTTTTTTTGTATTAATAATCAAATCATCTTCATCACTATATATTCATTATAACTTTAAAATTATTATATATTATAAAAATTTAAATATTTTAAAATGGTTTTAATTAAAAAAAATGTAAATAAAAAAACTGATCATCTTGACCTATAATAAATCAGAAAACAAAATAAGTTTCAACATCGAATATAGCTCATATTAAACATCATATTTTTAAAATTAACATATGCAAATTACTCTTTACCAAATTTTCATACAAATATTATCAAACATATTTTAATTTGAGTTTTGAATGATGTGTCTTCCAGAAGATTAGTTCCAACCGCTAAAAGTTATCTGATTTTATTTTAAACAAGTGATAAGATATACCATTTGCTGGAGTTATATTTATGAGGAAATATATTTACGGGTATACATATATTTTCACATGGATTTACATGTGTCAGTATATTTTAATACGAAGAGATTGATTACGATTAGACAAAGCCACGATCCATATTGTCTGTTGTGCCATAATAACTGAAAAGTTATCCAATGATAGGAATTCCTTTGTTATAAAAGTATAAGATGTACGTATTCATCCAAATGTTCTGACCCGAAATATTTCGAATGACGTGAATTATTTCTCATGAAACTGTAAAATTCACAAATATTCTGAATGTTTTGTCATGTCTGAACAAAAAATTTACTATGTAAAAATAAACCAAAAAATAAGCGCACACAAAAAAAGTAGTTGGATCAATACATTTCATAACATTCAAGACTACTCACAACAAATAATTAGATAAAACAATAGAATTAGCTTTCCAGAAGTTCACAATTCAGAATTTGAAAGGATAGAGTAGGTGTATATTGATAATAATATTTGTTATAAAATTAAATATTTTGAAATAGAATGGAACTAAGAATTATAGGTGAAATATTTTGAACTCCAATAAAAATATAAGAATTAGATAAAACAATTAAGTTTTCTAGGAGTTCACAATTCAGAATTTGAAATATTTTATGAATCTACATTCCACTCAAATTCAACTCTTTCACGAAGGCATATACAATCTTATGAATTGTTTAGAACATAATCCACATTTTAGATTAGTCTGATAGAAATTGGCAAAAAAAAATTCTCTTTTTCCATTGATTCAGTAGAAAACATAACTTGGTGGATTCATAGATCAATTCACAGACACTTTTCGAGAAGAATCGTTGAACCACAATATTCTATTGAAGGAAACTGCCAAAAATTGCACTTGAATTCCACTTACCCACATACATTATTCATTTCTCCTCATAGCTCTGTGACATATGTATATATTGTTATACACACGTCTTCCTACAATTGAATCCAACCTTCAGGCACCCTCATCCTTACATCTAGCAGTTGACACGAATTTTAATGCAGAGGTGGAAAATAACGTGGCAAACATAGATAAGGGAAAGAGATGATTCACTTCTTCTGCCCCATATTTATAATCAACGGACTGGGCATGAAAATATCTATTTTGGATAACGTATACACTCACCAGTGATTCATGGTATGCTGCCAAATTTTGTAACAACAATATTATTTCAATGCAAGTTCTGTATATGTTTAGTTCATGCTTTGTCCACACTCCTAAATTTTTTTTGGATTCATCCTTTTTTTTGGGCTGTCCTTATATCAACGAGCCTAAAGCTATTGTGCTTCTTAGCTTTTTCTTCGGGCAGCCTTTGGGTCTGTTCAACTATCTTTTCAGCTTCTGCTATTTTACAAGGATGATTTATAGAGCTTACTCGAGGCATCATTGTTATTATGTTGATCCAAACTTCTTGAGTGGGAAAATTTTCATAAGAAGAAGAATGATTAAGCAATTGGAGACGGAAGGACTCCAGATGGATTTGTTTGCTTCTCCTGTCCTCACTCGCATGCGTAATAAAGTTGGCTTCTATTTTCTGCGTGGATGTTGACATTCATTGTATCGGAATCGTAGGGCTAATATCCGAATGGTATAATATTTTTAGGGTCTTTTATTTCTTCAGTGGTTGAAACTTGAAACCTCGCTGAAATCTTGAAAACTCGGTTGAAAATATGCGGCTCTTGTGAATCGTGCCCGAGTCTGAAATCTTGAAAACTTGGTTGAAAAAATGTGGCTCTTGTGAATGGTGTCTGGGTTCTAGTAGTGGGCACGCATTGAATGTGGGTTTAAGCCCAAATCTGGAGACTCTTCATCGTGAAAGCCCAAATCTATACAGCCAACTGCACGATGATGACGTACAACACTTTGCAAAGTTTGCAGCAGCTGCATGATGAATTGAAATGACGACGGCAGAAAACACTCTGATGAATTGAAATGACGACGGCGTACAACCCTCTGCAGAGTCTGTAGCAGTTGCACGATGAATTGAAATGACAGTTGAAACAATAATGGAGGAATAAGAGTCTCGCCGCTTGAACCAATCATATTAAAAAAAAAAAAAATTATTTCACTTACAAAATTATAAATGACTTTTTAATTTTTAGTGAATTGAAAATTAATGTCACAATAAAACCCATTTTGAAATGCGTTATTTTGATTGCGTTATTACCTGCTGCAAAAGGGAATAATAATGTAACTATTCAGAGTTCTTTCTGTGCTTTGAGAATATGCTAATTATATCTTTTAATTGACGACTAAAAGAATTCCTATAAAGACATATAATATATTAAATGGAATTTGATATTTCCTTTAAGATGCATGGGATAAGGCTAAAAAAAATATTATTATTTGATTGACTGAAGTAATTCCCATGAACTTGTTAAAACAGGGACATTATTGTCAGGAATTAATCACTAACTGCGCCGCCCATTGTTCAGACGATGCCAATCACTGTTCAATAGCCAACTAGTGTCAGTATCATTTGGCACAATAATTGTTCATCCTTAGCTAAAATGTGTATAAATTGCCATGATTAGTAATGAACCGATAAAGTTTTTGCTTGGATTTTGTTCTCTGATATGGTATCAGAGCTGTGAGGAGACAGAGCTGTGTATTGAGTTTAGCTCCGTGTAAGGAAGAAGGCGTTGAGGAGTCATGAGGGCTCTGTAACCCTGGAGCCGTGAACAGTTGTGAAGATTCTCGCTTAAGAGCCCTCGCTGTGTAGAGAAGTAGCAGAGTTCAACACAGGTGGAGTTATATGCGTGTGGTGGAGCGTTGTGGAGCTGTGTGCTCAGCGAGTTGCAATTTTCAGCTAGAGTTGCAATTATCTGCGTGTGGCTGCGTGTGGTGGAGCTGTGTGCTCATCCAGTTGGGGAGTTGTGTGCTCAACCAGTTGTTGGCTCAACGAGTTACAATTTTACTCTCTCTGCTTGTGGGCATTAAGCTATGGAGGTGAAAGCTGCAAGTGTTAGGCTTGCTATAAGTGCTGTAAGTGAATCTGATTGTCATTGGGTGTTGTTTCTAATATTTGCTGTGTTGCAAATATCGTAGTGGCTGCAGCATTGAAGCAAAGAATTTTCATGTTATTTGAAAATCGTGAAAGTGATTTGAGTTAAAAGGTTTCAGCCTGATTTGAGTTAAAAGGTTTCAGCCATTTTTTTACGTATTTTAAAACAATCAAGTTTGGTTTTTTTTTGTTGGGAGAAGTTTTTAAAAGATTTGCTTTATTTTAAGTGTTGAGACTAAAGAGGTGTTTGTTTTTAATGAGAAGATTATCATGGAGTGATAAGGTTTTTAATATTTGTTTAATGTGGTGAAAAGTAAAAAATAAAAAATAAAATAAAAAATTGAAATTTTTAATAGTGAAAAGGAGTTAGTAAAGATTTTTATGGTGCATGTGTGGTGAAAGTTTTCTGGGATTTGGTGAGATTGGGTGCACTTGGATTTAGATTTGGTGGCATTTTTTTGATTGGAGAAAGTTTTTTTTTTTTTTTTTTTTTTTTCCATCATGTCAAATTTGTTGCCTGATACTTATTTGAATGAATCCGCCAAACTTGATGGAGGAAATTCAAGTTGCTGACTATTTTAGAAGGTTATAATTTGTGGTCCATTGTGAGTGGGGATGAGCCCAAACCCACTGTTGCAGCTTCTATTCCAGATTGGGAGAGAAGGGAGACGAAAGCAAAGGTGTTGCTGCGTATGTCCGTAAAGGACAACATTATTCCTCACATCAGAGATTGCAAGACATCAAAAGAAACATGGGATATGCTGAAGGGTTTGTATGAAACAACAAATACAAACCAGATCTTGTTTTTGAAGACTAAGCTTTTATCTCTAAAAATGGAAGCAAATGAAAATATAAGCAATTTCATATCTCGTGTCAAATATTTAAGTGATAAGTTAGGAGATATTGGTGAAAAGGTGTCTAGTACTGACTTAGTCACCATCACATTAAATGGCTTAGTGCAAGATTATCAAATTTTTGTTTCAAGTCTTTCAGCTAGAGAGAAACCCCCTACATTTGATGAATTGACAGGAATTCTTCTACAAGAGGAGGAGAGGATGAAGAGCTTTAATTTGGGCTCTAGTAGTTCAGATTTGGCGTTGGTAGCCAAGGGAAAATATCCATACAGAGGCAAGCCATGGGACAAGAACAAAGGAGGCAAGTTTCAAGCAAAACAGAAAGGTATGACACAGTCTAAATTTCCAATCCATGATAAGAGAAATGATGATTGTTATTATTGTGGCAAACCTGGGCATCATTCTAAAGATTGCTATAAAAGGAAATATAATGAGTCTAGGCAAAGAAACAAAAGGCATAATGGAAATTTTGTGGACAAAGATACCTCAATCAGTGATGGATTTAAAAATCTTAAATTGTTTGTTTTTGATGTTGCATTGTCTGTGGAAAATGATGATGTGAATGCTTGGTTCATTGATTCTGGTGCATCACTCCATATATGTCTTGTAAGAAGGAGTGGTTTGATGAATATTATGAAAACATTGATGGAACATATGTTTACCTAGGAGATAACAAATCATTTAAAATTCAAGGTTATGGAGTAATAGGTGTGAATTTGCCCAAGCACATGTTTTAACAAGTCCAAAAGGTTTCAGAGGATGGCAGGTGTTTGCGAGCTTAGGGTTTCAGAAGGCCTGTTTGTTGCCGCCGCCGCACCTAAAGATCTGCGGGTTACTGGAACGGTTTGGAGCCTGGCCACGGGATCCTTAGAGCACGGTGCTACCCACAGGACTTGGCCCAGATCCTTTGATGGAAAGGAGAATCAGGTTTCGAATCAAAGCATACAGAAACTGGAGGTTTTCCCCCCTTCCTTGGCACAGGCCGTTTTCCTCAGGGCGGCTCAGGGCACCCCTCCACATTGTCCGGGGTTTTATGCTTCAAATCAACCGATCCAGTCTCAGGTTGATACGCCCTTCTACGTGGGTGACTTGCCCTGGCCAGTTAGCTCTGTCTGCGTCAATAGGAAACAGAGCCGGTTACCTGCTCCTCTGCCCCTTTTCGGTATACCGCGGGCTCGATCTGCTGCTCTATGGCTGTCTTTAAATGGCTTGGTTGAAGACCAATTAAGGGGCGGGAATTTGGATCTGGTTTTCCTGTGGTCTGAGACTCCTCTGTCCTCGGTGGCGCAGATTCGGGAGACTGCTTTTTTGGCAGCGAAAAAATTAAGTTTCGAGACTCCCCTTTACAAGATCCCCTTTCGTCGAGAGATCCAAGCCCCCCAGCCTCCTGCAGGTCCTCACCATGGCAAGCCTACCCCCCTTCTTGTGCTGGAGAATCAACCAGCAGAAGGAGCCAGGTAAAAAACAAAAGGAGCAATAAAAGAATCCGGTCATGAAATGATTCAAATCTTCATCAGAACCCTGTCAGGGAACACAATCTGCAAGCAAATAAGAACAGGGATGCTGATAAAAAACTTAAAGGACGATATTCAAGAATTATTAGGCATACCAGCAAGTCTGCTGAGCTTGGTATATGCAGGACACATTTTACAGGAAAAATTTCAGTGCAGCATTACGGAATAGTAAGAGATTCAATAATTTTTCTGAGTATGAGGCTGAGAGGAGGAAGCTTTGGATCTAGCTCAAAGGGCACAACCTTTCGTGATGCAGTCAAGGGGAAAGAAAAAATGCAGAACAAGCCAATGTCACCACCCGAGCAACCAGGTCCACATATAGTAGAACAAAAACTGGAATACTCAATGCTCAAAGTTACTATACCAGAGGTAACTGCACTACACTCTGACCTCTCAAAACATGTTGTCATATGTAGATTTAATGGCTACTGGCCAAAATCCGATGCTTTACATCATTGGATTTATTCCCACTGGACACCAGAATGTAATATATACCTTTGTTCAAAAGGTTTTTTCATTGTAAATTTCCACACAGAGGAAGAAAGGGATAGTATCATCAATGAGGGGCCTTGGTTTTGGGGTAATGCAGGCCTCTTTGTTACCCCTTGGTTCGCTGATTTTGACGCAAACACTATGAAAATCTCAACAACGCCTGTTTGGGTGAGGCTTCACAACCTCCCATTACATTTTTGGCATCATCTAGTATTAACTGCCATTGGGAATTCCTTGGGGAAATTCCTAAAAGTTGATGAAGACAGATATAGCAGAGGAATCTTCACTTTTTCCAGAATTTGCGTTGAAGTGGACCTGAGTCAGGGGTTGCCTGATCAAATTTCATTAAACTTTAACAACACTGAGTGGACACAACCACTAGACTATGAAAACACTGCATTCAGATGCCGCAGTTGCCGGCAAACAGGACACCTCCAAAATTCTTGCCCACTGGCCAGAAAGAATCCAAAAGGAAATAAGAAACAACAAAAAAAGCAAAATGGGTGGCAGCATACAGAACCGCTGGAAGAAGAGGACATTCAGCCAGAGCATACAGTGAACCAAGATGAACCTGATATAAATATGGAACAGAAGGGCACACAGGAAGAAAAAGCACCAGACCCTCAAGTGGAGGACCATTTTTCAGCAGCAGCAAATTCCACAGCGGGAAGTTAGCGGCAACAAAAGAACACATGGATCCGAAGGATCAGAATACGACAAAGAACCTCCAGTGAACACACAAGAGTACTCGCAGGCCATCATTGTTCCCCCTTCTGACTCTCATGGTTGGCGAAGGGTGGAGAAGAAGAAGGGAAGAAAAGTATAGGCTTGATGTTATTCTTTTAATTATTTTTTATTTTATTTTATCAGAGTACTTGTCCTACTCATGGACAGCTATCTGCATATGCTCTAAGCATCTACAAAATGTAATTTATTTCACATATGAATATAAATTACGATTTTTCTACGGGAAAAAAAAAGGTGTGAATTTGCCTAATGGACAAGAGAGACAAATTCATAATGTGATGTATGTTCCTGGTATCAAAAAGAATTTAATTTCTGTTTCTATTATTGCTGACCAAGATTTGAAGGTGGAATTTGTTAAATCACAGTGTGTAGTGAAAGACATTCAATATCAGTACAAGGTTATTACCACAGGTACCAGAGTTGGAGGCTTGTATAAGTTGGATGTGACCAGGAGAAGTCATCAAGCATTGGCATCTACAACAATATCAATAGTAGATTTATGGCATCAAAGGTATGGACATCTAAATCACAAAGATTTAATGCTACTTCAAAAGAACACAATGGTTGAAGGACTTCCTGTCTTGAAGAATGATCATGTTGAATGTGAAGCACTTGTACTTGGCAAGCAACATAGGGAGGAATTTCCTATACATAAAAGAAAAAAGGCAAAGGGAAATACTTGAATTAATTCATACTGATGTATGTGGACCTATGCAAACTAGATCTATTGGTGGATCTTGGTATTTTCTTATTTTTGTGGATGATAGATCTAGGTATACATGGGTTTATTTGATAAGAAAGAAGAATGATGTTTTTGAGTACTTTAAAGAGTTTAAGAGTATGGTGGAAAAACAAACTAGTAATTACATCAAAATTTTGAGATCTGATCAGGGGGGAGAATACAAATCAAGAGAATTTAATCAATATTGTAAAAGCAATGGGATTCTGCAACAATTTACAGTGCCACATACACCTCAGAAAAATGGAGTTGCTGAGAGGGAAAACAAAACACTAGTTGAATGTGCACATAGTATGCTTCAAGGTAAAAATATCTCTAATGGGTTTTGGGCTGAAGTTGAAAAATAGGAGTCTAACCAAAAGTTTAGAGTTTAAAACACCTTTTGAAGCATTTTGTGGGTACAAACCAAAAGTGAGTCATTTAAGAGTTTTTGGTTGTAAGGCATTTGCTCATATTCCAAAAGATGAAAGAAGAAAACTTGATGCAAAGTCAATTAAGTGCATATTTATTGGTTATTGTGATGATCAGAAAGCATACAAGTTGTTTGATCCCAGTACTCATAAACTGCTTGCAAGTAGGGATGTGGTGTTTCATGAGAATGCAAATGAAGGTGATAAAATAAATAATACTAGTGTATGGCATGATATTGATGATTATGTCAAATTAGATACAAGTGTTGAACAAGAACAAGAACAAGCACAGGAACAGATACAAGTTCAAGAGCAAGGAGCATCAAGCAGTCATGATACTCCAAGAAGAGGAGAGGAGACTCCGCAAAGCAAAAAGAAATATGACAGTAGTAAAACTCCAAGAAGGTCATCACGTCAAAGTCAGGTACCAGAAAGGTATAAATATTATGCATTAATGTCTCTTGTTATGAATGTTGTAGAACCTTCAAGCTATGAGGAAGCTAAAGAATATGAAGAATGGAGAGATGCAATGAATGAAGAATATAACTCTATAATGAAGAATGACACATGGGAATTAACATAATTGCCTAAAAACAAAGTTCCCATAGGATGCAAATGGCTTTATAAATCCAAGTTTAATGTTGATGGAAGTATTGATAAACATAAAGCTAGATTGGTTGCAAAAGGATATTCACAAAAGGAGGGAATTGATTATGAAGATACTTTTGCACCTGTAGCTAAGTTGAACACAATTAGAATCATGATTGCATTAGCTACAAAATATAATTGGAAAATGCATCAGTTAGATGTCAAATCTACATTTTTGAATGGTGAGTTAAAAGAAGAAGTTTATTTGGTTCAGCCTGAAGGGTTTGTAAAACAGGGACAGGAGCATCTGGTTTGCAGGTTAAAGAAAGCTTTATATGGTTTGAAACAAGCACCAAGATCATGGTATGTGAAAATTGATTCTTTCTTTTATGAGAAAGGTTTTATGAGAAGCAAAAATGATCCTAACTTGTACATCAAGGAAGATGAAGGTAAGAATGTTGCTTTAATATCTGTATATGTTGATGATCTTATCATAATAGGAAATGCATGCAAGTTGATTGAAGAAATTAAAAATCAGTTGTCACATGTATTTGAGATGAATGATCTTGGTGAATTGCATTATTGTTTAGGTCTTGAAGTTTGGAGGGAATTTGGTAAGACACTAATCACACAAAGCAAATATACAAGGGAAATCCTTAAAAGATTCAATATGACTGAATGCAAGGCAACATCTACTCCTTTAGAACAGAATGTCAAATTGTGCAGTGATGATGGAACCAAAGAGGTGAATGGAACTATGTACCGTCAACTGGTGGGAAGTCTGAACTATCTCACCACTACCAGGCCAGATATAGCATATTCTGTCAGCATACTTAGTCAGTTCATGGCTAAGCCTTGTGAAAGCCATTGGAAAGCAGCAAAGAAAGTCCTTTGATATATGAAAGGAACACTTAATTTTGGTATTATGTATACTGATGAATTTGATGTTGAATTGGCAGGTTATTCTAATTTTGACTGGGCTAGAAATCTAGATGATAGGAAATCTACTACTGGATACGTGTTCAATATTGGTTCAGGACCAATATCATGGAGCAGTAAGAAATAACCAACTGTTTCATTGTCATCCATTGAAGCTGAGTATAAAGCATTATGCAGTGCTACCTGTGAAGCAATATGGCTCAGGAGGATACTTGAAGATGTTGGAGAAACACAACAAGCACCTACAGTGATCAGATGTGACAATCAAAGCACTATCAAACTGGCAAACAATCCTATATATCATGCAAGGACAAAACACATTGACACACAACATCATTTTGTAAAAGAAAAATTGGAATCAAAAGAAATTGACTTATCATATTGTAATACAAATGAAAATGTGGCTGACATATTCACCAAGCCTCTTGGAATGGCTAAATTTGAAATGTGTAGAAGTAAGTTGTGTGTTGTAGAAAATCCAAATTATGTTGTAAGCCTAGTTGATACTTAGACCAGCAAGCAAGTTAACATGTAGATCGTGATTAAGGGGAGGTGTCAAGAATTCATCACGAACGGCGCCGCTCACTGTTCAGACGGTGCCAATCACTGTTAAATAGCCGGCTAGTGTCAGTATCACCCGGCGCAATAATTGTTCATCCGTAGCTAAAATGTGTATAAATTACCATGATTAGTAATGAACCGATCAAGTTTTTGCGTGGATTTTGTTCTCTGATAATTATATCATGGCTTGCATGAAATAAATGATAGTGTTATGATTATCAAGGGAATGGTTGCATGGTTGATCTCTAGGTAATGGTAGATTATATATGAGAGCACATCGATGATATTTCACACTACGGTACAAACTTATCTTAAAATATAAAAGGGTACGGTTACATATATGTGTATCCCTACTATAACATTCTACTCCATGACATAGGAAATAATGCCATGTGGATCAAATTCAATGATGTCTCGATGATAAGCAGAAGGAAAATATTCCCGCCTAAAACATATTTCATGCATTACATCCTGTCAATCCAATTATAAGTGGATATAATAGGTCACTACAATTAATTATTTTATTTGATGGAGGATGTGTGAAATACTTTTAATACTATCTAATTATATTTATGAGTGTGTATGTTGGCATAATCTCTAGTGCAAGATTTTTGTTTAGGTCATTGTAAGGGTGCATTCATCGCTTTAATATGCACTGTTTATTTGAAGCGTTTTTAATTAATATTATAGAAAAATCAATGTACAATAATTTTGGGATGAGTGCTTCTCATTATGATATATATAATTAATTTTATAGAAAAATCAATGTACAATCTTTTTGGCATGCGTGCTTCCTTATTTATATATATATATGTCTGTACGGGATTTGAATTTTAAACTGATGTTTTGCATATTACTGTATAAGGTAACGATGGCTGATTTTATTAGTTTTTGAAAAATATATAAATTTTTAGAAATTTAAATTTGTATGTAAAAGTATTTTGTAATTTGTGTTTTAAGAATTAGAAATATTTAACAAGTATTTATATTTTAAGTATGGATTTAAAAAAAAAAAAATATTTTTTAAAATAATTTTATTATTATTTTTTTAATGGAATTATTATTTATATTATATCACAAATGACAATTTCATTTATATTATGATAAAATGCAAACAAATTGAGATTCTAGTTTTTATAATAATTGTTTTAATAATTTTAGAAGTTTATTGTAGATCAAAATAAACCAATTTATCATGTCTATAAATGAACAATGATGTTTCCCACGTATTGGCTTAAGATAATTATATAATGACAAATCTTTAGTATGACAATTGAAAAGAGATACAATTAGGCCTATGTCAAGTGTTATTTACCAACTCAATTTGTATTTAGCTAAAGAGATCTATCTCCTCATCAATGGGTTTTGATACGAAGGAGACAACATCCATTTGAACTTGGAAGTTCAAAGTTTAGAGAACACCACTTTGGTTTCTAATTCCAAACCTTGAAGATAGTAATCTAAGAAACAATTTCTTGGACATTTTCAACATTAATTCTTGGTCCTTCTATAGCTAATGTATCCAAGGTGACTATGTTTCAATAGGCTATTAGAACAATGTGAGAAGTTGTGGAGTAAGCATCTTCAATAGTCTTCTCACATCATTGAAGCCCCTTTTGGATATTTTTGAGCTCGAAAATCATGCAAAAAAACAAGAAATTTGAGTCATTGAAATTTGAAATGAGGTTAATAATGGATTGTTGCTTAGAATATTAAAGATGCACTACATATGTCATAGAGAACATTGAATTCCTTCTAATTCCCATGAACATATGTCATAGAGAGCATTGAATTCCTTCTAATTCCTTTTGGATATTTTTGAGCTCGAAAATCATGCAAAAAAACAAGAAATTTGAGTCATTGAAAATTGAAATGAGGTTAATAATGGAGTATTTCTTAGAATATTAAATATGCAGTACATATGTCATAGAGAGCATTGAATTCCTTCTAATTCCCATGAACACGATAGATATCTCTATGTTCATGTTCTTAATCCATTTTTTTTCAAAGAAGAAAAAACACACCATCATATATTATTAAAATAGAGGATGGTTATAGAGCATTCATTTAGAATCCCCAAGACATATAACATCATAGAGTATATGAAAAAGGACAATGGATAACTTCGGGAAGATCTTGAGACATAGAAATATCTGAAGACAGTTAGCAAAAACTCCCAGAAACAACAACAATATCAACAATTACAAACAAATGGAAGAAGATTATTGATAACAACAGAGTTGTTGATGCAATGAAATAACCGACTCCACATCCAATGTATGAACAAAAAGGAAATAATCCTGCAGGGAACATATAGTAGAAAGAAACAACAAGAGAAATCCCCAACAACAAAAAATGCTAAGGGCCAAAATGAAGGAGGTGCAACTCAAAAATGTATCAAGAAAAGAGCTAGTAGGCGATCTGTCTCGAGCGATGAAGAGAGTCTGAGTTGAATTTCAAGAAGTTGATCAAGCTCAACGAGGCAGAATGTCCACTTTTTGACAAAATATCAAATTCCTTGTTGTGCTCACGATAGATGTGTGAGAAGGAGATTTGAAAGAATGATTGAGACAGAGGCCTAATCTATTGTTTCCAAGAGAGAAGATTCAGAGTTTGGAGATTACATCGGTTGTTGGCTCAATTGATAATAACTTTAGAGTCCCCAAATATGGCAACGCATGTCAATCCAATCCAGGAAGCACAATAGAGAGTGCCCCATAAGGCTAGATGTTCGAACCTAGTATTCAAGCCCTTTCCAATGAACTAATAGAATATGAAGAGGTGATCAAGGTCTAGATAAATGATCATTCTGCAGCCACATGACCCAAAGGAATTGGCTCCATCAAAGAAGCCAACTAGATATGAAGACCAAAGATCAAAGGAGGATCACAAGGGGCGAGTAGAAGGGGAGGGTTCAAGAGAAAATTCTTAATCCATGCCAGGCTTGAAATCTCATTTGGTTTAGAAAAATATTTCTTAAAGGGCCCACCTAAGGTCAAATATAAAGGCCACAGATGGTTACTCATTACAATGGGGAACCCCTAACAATACAAACCTATGTTCATTGAAATAGAATGAGGGTCAATAATAAGGGATCTAAATGTTTGGTTTTTAAGTTCAAATAAATTAAAGAGGAAGGCCATATGAAAAATCCCCATTTTTAATGGTTGAATATGTTCCCCAAGTGAAGGATGTTCCTTTGTATATCTCATGGTCGAATTTAATACCCCTCATCATCTTCACCTCTATTTCATTGTTATGTATGCATACACAACATATTTTATACATAGGTTATTTCATTTGTAGGCTCATCAATGTCCCATCAATAAGTAGTTAAAAAATATTAGTTACTCATATATATTATTGATCGCTATGTTACTAGAGAGGTGTTAGTATGGTTATCATGCTAAAAGATAACCCTCCCTCCCTCATCCCATTTGTAATCATCCTTTCAATATCAAACAATAAAATATTATTACTCTTGTATGAGTAAATTTTCATGGAGATGTCTTGCTCCATCTTATAAGAATAGAAGGTGTGCAATTGTAAGTGTATAGGTTCTCCCCAACTATGTGTAATTTATTGTTGTTTATTGTTGGAGTATTATTAATGAGGTAGAATGCATTGTTAATAAGTTAAGTGAATCAACCCAAGAGAGAGGCCCAATTAGATTCTCCCTTATTTGGGATAGATAAAGCATTTGGTTTAATAGAATAACAAAAATATTTGATGGGCTTTAGCAATTGAAATGAATATGAAATGATTGAAGCACCTTAAAATACTACTCTATAAACTATAAAATAAAGGCATTGTATTTTACGGACTTGATTAACTGAGATAAAAATAGAAAAAATTGATAGAAATAGAAAAAACTTAAACTATACTAAGATAATAAAGGAATGTGTAGTTATTATAACATGTAAAGGAATATACACCTTGTTATAGACATTTTTGTGCCTTACAGCATTGAGCATAAAATGTCCATAATCCAAGGGATCCAAAGTCCCTAAAAGAGTTGCTCCTACCCCTAAAGGAACAAGGTCAACAAATGACAGCTTCTCCCAGAAGTTCTCCACCAGAAACTGCCCAAAACTAGTCAAATCAGGATCAATTCAGAGGCTCCACTAGCTGCCTGCGTTGAAATGCAGAGGCTGCACTGGCTAGGTGCGTTGCAACACAAGTGGAAGCACTACCAGGGTGCGCTGAGCAGGAAATGACAAATGGCAAGCTCATTCAACGAGGTGGAAAGACCATGGAAGCTTCCAGAATCTTCTCCAATGACACTTGCCTCAATGAATTCGACTAGTGATGAGTAAGAGGCTCTCAACCTCCAAGTGGAAGCAAGAACTGACAGAGAGAAGCCACAAGTCAAAACATAAGCTGACTCATCTTCTCTGCTTACATCTATATATGGATCTCTCACCCAGAGGTTCAGGAGGCTGGAATTTTGTACTTTGCAGAGAATTGCTGTTGGTTTGAGATTGAGATTAGTACATTGGGTGATTTATGCTTTGTTGGAGGAGAGGAAGGGATTCCTTTGCTGGGAGGTAGATGCTGGATCGGAACTCACTTGGTTGTATCTCCTCTTGGACTTTCTTATTCTATCAATAAACTATTTGCGTTTCTCCTACATGCTGTGTACCAATGATGTTTTGTTATGCTTACATGTTTAGCTTAATCTGATCTTGAGCTTTTTATGAATGTATATCTGTATCTTCGTGTAGTTTCTCTCTCTTGTGATCTTGCAGGAATTCGGTGAAGCTGGGCCGGTGAAGGAGCAAGGAGCTGAGAGCCACTGAAGAGAGGAGTGATTGGATCAACAAACTAGCGGAAGACATAGGTTAGTTACATCATTTCTCCTCATTTACATTTCATAAAGAAGAAATACTCAATTAGTTTTCCTTGTTTGTTGCTAAGGCACTATCACACCTTAGAGTGGGATAGGGGCATTCCGAATGGATACTTTTCCCAACAACAAATTGGCGACTCAACTGGCGACTCAATTGGCGACCCCATCAAACCCCAGGGGCTCAGAAAAACAGGAAATCAAGCACAGAATGCAGAAAGGAAACCATGAAATGAAAGAGCTCAGGTTTAGCTCCTACCTGGTCCAGACGGCGCCGAGAATCGTCCACAGAATCTCCCGAAATCAGCTGATGAAAATCAAGGGGGAAGAGGCACCTCCAAAGCTCCAACAAACCAAGTTCAAATGAAATGGTAAAATGAGAGGTAAAAACACTTTTTAATTGCTTTTTACGTAGTTCAAAGTGAAATATTAGGGTTTTAATCTCATTTTCAAGCAAATGTTATTCATTTCTAACTAGTTTGATGCAGCAATTGAGGGTGCAGTACTATCTTTGAAAAGAGCAAAGCTAGTTATGGTAAAAAATCAAAATTAGACCATGTTATCGAGCAGTTTTAGCACATAGTTCATGCTCGTTAAAAAATAAACATAAGATCGAGCAGTTTTATCACATAGTTCATGCTCGTTAAAAAATAAACATAAGACCGAGCAATGTTTTTCCGCGTTTAAGCTCGTTAAAAAATGAACTACCCTCCGGTAAATAACCACCGTGAATGTAACATTATCAGCCATTAAAGCCTTGGTCGTGTTTGCACTGTCACCTCCACTTTTCCATTGGACGATCATTCACCTCCATTTGATTGTTTACCCATTTTGAGGAACAGCTGCGAAGAGTGATTTCACTAGCCATCCTTGTGACACTGCCGTGATTGGAAAATTCCAACCCTTACCTGGAATCAGCTGCTACCCGTTTATCACTCGTTCCTCAAAAGACGAGTCATCTTTAAGCTCTTTTCATCTGACTCGTAAAATATGAAAATATTGCCGAGTTTTGGCCTTCCAGCTCGTTAAAGCGACTGGAAGTGCTATCCCTCCTCTAGATTTTAATCTTTTTGGACCTGAGGGATTATTGCACAAAAAGATCGAGCGCTTGTTTTGTTCGGCTCGTTAAAACTATCGAAAATTCATCCCTTCTGTATTGTTTTATACTTTTTCGGACTTAAGGGATTAGATGACGAAAAAGGACTTTCGGAGTTAACTTTACGTACCTTTTCAGACTCTCTAAAAATGAAAAGGACCGAGTTATCTTTGTCGTTAGACTCGTTAAAAGCATTAAATAGCGACAAACTTGTCTTTAGACGAGAACGAGTTTCACTATCGCTAGGCTCGTTAAAACATAGCGATGGGTTTGCCCGAAGGGCAAATTATAGAACAAGAATATGTTATCCTCCTCAAGCTTGACAAAAATAAAGAGGTACTGGTCAGCAATGACTGGGGAAAAATTGGGAAGAAACTCGAAGAACTTTATTGGTAGCAAGTCGCTCTTGAACATGACACTTCCGCTCCGTGCCTGAGTCGGGTTGGGTTGTTTCATTCACCGGTCACATCACCATGGTCTCGCCATATCATCCACCTTTGGGGTAAATGCTACCAATCCATCACACAAGTGTCGCCGATATGTTCAAGAGAAGTCATCCAGAGAAGTCAACCGTGTCCCATCCACTACCATACATTATCCTTCATTCTTTCATGACCGCCACCCTGAACCATATATCATCAGATCGTTTTCACCTCCATCAAAATCATTTGCTCCGTTCCGTGTCACTGATGTGGGATACATTAAGGCCCTCCTTTGACGGATCGCTTCTTGTCGACATCAGCTCATTATCCAAGAAGTTGATCTAGGAACACCCCCCTTCAGTACTTTGAAGCTTGCATGCCTCAATGGCAAGTTTCTCACTTCCGGCGACAGGTATACATCAATGACCTTTGACCGAAAGATTTTGCGTGGTGTTCGACGCCAAGTCCTTTATTCACACCACGTGAATTGTACTGCAGTACCTTGAGGATCATTATCATTATAGGTGATTCCTCTCGCACTTGTTAACAGTTTACATCATTGACTGCTAATCAAGCGATGTCTTTCCATGTTCGACTTCAGAACATTTCTCACATGGATCGACTTGTACTTAGAGTGAAGATCGGACAAGATTGAAGACCTCGGATCTAGTTTCATCCATCTGGGCTGCGATATATATTCAGGAAAAATAAAGACATTGACATGTACAACATTACAGCACAGATAATCATCCTACCAAAAGGATGATGATTTCATCAAAATCATCAGTCTACCATCAGATGATTGTCTGTTCTATGTACAGGAAAATGAATTTATAAAGCTGAGCATGGGAATGCCCGCCTCAGCTAGATCATGAAAACAGTATGAAAAATAATGTATTGTATTGTATCTTATTATAGGTCTCCTCCCAACATTGAAAGAACTTCGGATCCTCCTAATAAAGCATTTCACCTGATAAACGACCTCATACTTTAGGGGGCAACTGTTATAGACATTTTTGTGCCTTATAGCATTGAGCATAAAATGTCCATAATCCAAGGGATCCAAAGTCCCTAAAAGAGTTGTTCCTACCCCTAAAGGAACAAGGTCAACAAATGACAGCTTCTCCCAGAAGTTCTCCACCAGAAACTGCCCAAAACTAGTCAAATCAGGATCAATTCAGAGGCTCCACTAGCTGCCTGCGTTGAAATGCAGAGGCTACACTGGCTAGGTGCGTTGCAGTGCAGGTGGAAGCACTACCAGGGTGTGCTGAGCGGGAAATGAAAAATGGCAAGCTCATTCAACGAGGTGGAAAGACCATGGAAGCTTCCAGAATCTTCTCCAATGACACTTGCCTCAATGAATTCGACTAGTGATGAGTAAGAGGCTCTCAACCTCCAAGTGGAAGCAAGAACTGACAGAGAGAAGCCACAAGTCAAAACATAAGCTGACTCATCTTCTCTGCTTACATCTATATATGGATCTCTCACCCAAAGGTTCAGGAGGCTGGAATTTTGTACTTTGCAGAGAATTGCTGTTGGTTTGAGATTGAGATTAGTACATTGGGTGATTTATGCTTTGTTGGAGGAGAGGAAGGGATTCCTTTGCTGGGAGGTAGATGCTGGATCGGAACTCACTTGGTTGTATCTCCTCTTGGACTTTCTTATTCTATCAATAAACTATTTGAGTTTCTCCTACATGCTGTGTACCAATGATGTTTTGTTATGCTTACATGTTTAGCTTAATCTGATCTTGAGCTTTTTATGAATGTATATCTGTATCTTCGTGTAGTTTCTCTCTCTTGTGATCTTGCAGGAATTCGGTGAAGCTAGGCCGGTGAAGGAGCAAGGAGCTGAGAGCCACTGAAGAGAGGAGTGATTGGATCAACAAACTAGCGGAAGGCACAGGTTAGTTACATCCTTTCTCCTCATTTACATTTCATAAAGAAGAAATACTCAATTAGTTTTCCTTGTTTGTTGCTAAGGCACTATCACACCTTAGAGTGGGATAGGGGCATTCCGAATGGATACTTTTCCCAACAACACACCTATCTAGAATATTCCAACAACACATCAATTCTTAATACACGAGTCAATAATTATCACAATTCATAATAGTCCTTATGTGAAAACCTGGAGCATATTAGTCATATAAGCCATTTTGCATAAACAAACAAATATGAAATAATTCACAACATGAAAAACACAGTGCACAGAACACTCTAGACACCTAAATTTCTACTACAAAATATGGCCAAGAATGGCTTCTGAGTATTAAGAAAATTAGTAGAAGTAGTTCTTATAGAATCCTCTATATGTCCCCGTAGTGCCAAAGTTCCCAACCCCTTATCCGTGGGACACTTCCCATATTTATAACACTAAAAACAATGTTTTACCCCCAACTTGATTTTCAAAGGAGGTTTCAGTCATGAAGTTGATTTAGGTTTCAGAATCTGACATATAAATATTAATAACATCCTCAACTAATTCTGACATATAATTCTTTAGCATATAAAAACCATAACTTCCTTGAATCATAACTCCAAGAATATAGTGAACCAAGTTCTAAAATTTTTACATGATGCTCATCAAGATTTTGGCTCTGCATGGTAAAAATTTCAGCTTTTTAAGTGTTGTAGAAAAAACGTTATAGCAAAAATTCCAAGATGACATGTTTGAAGTAACGAAACCCTAGGATACAAAGCTCTGATTCCAAATGTTATGTAACCAAATCATGAAACGAAGAAAAGATAGATGAATGACTCGAAAATAAGCCTCTTCTATGGTGAAACCTCCTTTACAGCACATAAATGAACAATTCTTGGATTATTCAAATGACAAAACCTGCTTGGCATATATAGGATTCTAAGGGGTCAAAATATAATTAGGGCCTACATAACAATAATATTGTAAGGGCACAAAAATAACAATATGGGGGCTACATTAGTACTATAGGGATCTAACATCCCTTTTCTTTTGAGCATACAACATAAGGCCACAATTTTCTTATTTCTACTTTGTAACACACCCTCCCATCCCCTTAAGTCATTCTTAGGCAATGGGAGGTGTTATGAGGTATTTGAATCGATCTCCAAGGTTTTGTTATAGAAATGGGGTCTCAAAATTCCTTATATTTCAACTTCCTTAAAACCAAACACTAATATCACCATCATGACCGACTTGTTGAGAGATTTTTCATGATATAAATTTTAGCTCCATATGATACTTAGATCAAAAGTTATGTCGATTTAAATATTTCATCTTTAACTCTCTTTCCATGTCAGTAAGCATGGCCATATGACATTCTTGGTTGATCTATGGGGATTTTTTATATCACCACGCCACTATGCCATGACACAGACTGGAACCCCTTTTAAGTTCTCTGCGATGCAAGTTTCATGTTATGTGATGGGAGTATTTTCCATTTCGTGGCTCCCATCTTCCAGGACTACTGCGAATGTAAGACTATCCAAGTTTCCCCAACGTGACGCAAATAATTATGTTGATTGATAGTTAAAGTTCTCATCTTGCGCCTCCATCTATTGTGCCGTACCAAAGTTTGACCATGTAGGTATACACCGAGGTCCGTGATCCATAATGACATGGTCCCTGAACATCTCATCTCTACTTTGGTGCGACACGTAACCTCTGGCCCATGTTGTAATACCCCTAGGTTAAAAGTTCATGTAATAAAGTTAATAAAGGAGAAATAAGACCAAGGTCATGGGACACGTATTCCAAGTTGAATGTCGGACAAAACATCCTAGTGGATTTTCATTTGGTTTATTATGGCTAAGGAAATTGGCAAAGGTAATGGAAAAGGCATTGAAAAGGCAAAGATGAATTAATGGACATTTTATTTATGAAAATAATGGAAAATTGGAGAAAATGAAGGTGAAAGGCCACATGTTGCATGTGAGGAGGAAACTGAAGGAAAATTAGTGGAAATTGAAGAAAATAGAGGCCTCAATGATAGAAATACTTATGAGGATCATTTCACAGACTTTTGTCCGTTCAGTTTTGGAGCTCTCTCTCTAATCTCTTTATTATCTCATACTCTTGCACACTTAGATCATTCCTGGAGCACTCTCACATTGGAGAAAGGAAGGCGAAGGAAGGACAAGAAAACAAAGGAAAGCAAAGATAAAACAAGAAGAGTTGGGTCAAATGGCTACAATAGGATTGCTTTGTAGGTATTGAGTTGCATGTATGATTTCCTTTTTGGTTTGGACCAATTTTATTGGAACCGAACTGGTCATTGAACCGAAAAACCTTGTGGACTGGGAACCGGTCAGAACCAGACAAGAACCGGAAAAAAACAGTAAAAAAATTGGTTTACCAAAAACACATAAAATATTCATATTTTAAAGAAAAAAAAGATATATTCATGTACATCCATATGAACCCAAACCTTTTATACAGAAATATGAAAAATTTCTCATTTATATAGCAAGTAATAGTGCATATAACCAAAATAGCACTTAGTGCAAAACATCGTTAAACCAAAAATGTTACAAACATCAAGAAGCAAGCTCTAAAAGGCCTTTATAGTCCAAAATAACATGCTAGATCATAGTATTATAATACAACCTACAATAATACAAGTAATAGCTATAGAAAATCACTGATCAAATCATCAATCATCATTAGAATCATCATCCTCCTCATCCTCTCATATGAAGAATGAGTAGCATCCAAGTCTGCAATGGGATTGTGGCTTGATTCCCCTGGCCCTGAAGCTACTACTGGTGATTTTGATATATCTTCCTCTGCACCATGTGGAGGTGGGTCCAAGTCGAACCAAGAAAAGTGATCCAGATTTAAACAGGAACGCAACAAATTACAGAGATAACCATATACACAAAGATGCATCGGAAATAATACTTCATTTCATTAATGGAAAATACTGAAATATGCTTACAACCAGAAATGGAAATAAACCAGCTAGGGCGATGGTAGCTTATCTCTGAGAAGAGATGTGATGGCTACATGCCTCTGAACTGTGTTACAATGAGGCTCGAAGGCCTATTTATTGTTGAGAAACAATGGAAAACCCTTAACATTCGAAAACCTAACCCTAGGAGATGAAACGCCATACTGTGGGCCCCGTTTGGGGTAAATTGGTACATCAACTTCCCGGGGTCGTAACTTTGGCATATGATCTCCGTCGCCCCTGGATTCCCCAAAAAACGTCGTTTAGGGCCTCAAAACGGCTCCGGAAGTTCAGGACCCGAAAAACTGCTAAAAATAGTAAGTTGTGCTACAATTAAGGAAACTGAAAATGCTAAGAAAGACAATGGTGGGGGTCCAGGTGGACTTGGCAGGTGGCCACCAATATCCACCTGGATCATTCCTCCCCCCTTAGGAAGCAATGGTCCCCATTACGTTGAGCTCCTCCATGAGATGAGGAAACTTCTGCTGAACTTGTTCCCTGGTGAGCCACTTGCCCTGCTGAAGGAGTTGGCCTGCTTTGACAACTCGATACAGTTGGATATTCTGTTGGCGAGTGTTCTTGATCTGTGTGTCCATGATCCGATCAATTGCAGCTTGTTCCATGCAATCTGGATTTAATTCTATGGGTTTGAGCTGTTCTGCAATGTCGGATGTGTCTAGCAATGGTGGAAAGTATGGCCGAAGGCGGTCCACATTGAACACTGGGTGCAGGCCAAGGAATGGGGGAATGCTGAGCTCAAATGCATTGTCTCCCATGGCCTTAGTAATGGTGTAAGGACCATATCGGAGTGGTCTCAATTTCCGATAGGCTCCAGTAAGGTGTTCCTTCTGCAAATGCAACCAGACTTTGTCGCCCACCTGAAACTTGTGTGGCACTCGATGTTGATCATGTCGCTGCTTGTACTTGGCATTTGATTTCTCAAGAATGTCATGGACCTGCTGGCGAATATGTTGGATGCGCTCAATGAAGCTGGTGGCCTTATCTGTTTCGGACTGGACATGAGCTGAATTCGTGTGAGTAGCTGCAAGTGGCATGGCCACATCAATGGGGCATAGTGGCTGGAATCCCAAACCCACCTAAAAAGGGCTATGGCCAGTGGAGCTATGAAGAGCTCGGTTGTAGCTGTGCTGAACATAGGGGAGGCTCTCGTCCCATGTGCGTGGATGCTTTGAGTTATACATGCGCAGAATGTGCACAATCATCCTATTGACAACCTCTGTCTGGCCATCAGTTTGAGGATGGAAGGCTATGGACTTCGTGAGTTTGGTGTCCAGCATTGACCAGAGACTGGACCAAAATGTGCTGAGAAACCGACTGTCCCGATCTGAGATGATAGACTGTGGGATCCCAAAGTGCACCCACACTCGTTCAAAGAAGAGTTTAGCAGTGGCTTCTGCTGTGATATTCTTCTTGCAGGCCATCATAATGGCCATCTTCGAGAACCTGTCGACGACCACAAAAACACAGTCATTTCCATGTTTAGTGGAAGGAAGGCCTGACATGTAATCCATGGAGATGGATTCCTAAGGTCGACTAGGGGTAGGCAACAGGGTATAGAGGTCGTGCTTCTTAATGGTCGGTTTGGCAATGGCACAGGCAATACATGATCGGATGTACTTCCCAACATCCTGTCGAAGATTCGGCCAATAGAAATAATTTTCAGTATTGCCACTGTTTTCTCGACCCTGAAATGACCCGCAGCCCGACTGTAGTGTGCTTCCCAAATCATCTTGGCATGCTCGCTTGAAGGAACACAAAGGTGACCGAGGTGGCATAATAGGGAATCCTGGAGGTGAAAATCTGCAACATGCCGACCCTCCAAGAGTGTCTGGTATGTGTGGCCGAATTCTGGGTCGCTTTTGTAGAGAAGTGGCCAATCAGAAGTCTCGTGCCCACAAGAGTTGAGCACGGTGGTTAGCGCCATGATCGGTGGTTGACTGAGGCAATCTGCAACATTATTGGTGTTGCCCTTTTTATACTTGATATTCAAGTGAAACTGTTGCAGGTATGTAGACCACTTCTGATGGCGATCATTCTGCAATTTCCCTTGGGTCTGTATGAACTGCAGAGGTCGGTGGTCTGTGTGGATGACCGTTTCCTTCCCCAAAATGTAATGCTTCCATTGTCGACAGGCCTGTACAATGGAATACATCTCTTTATCATAAGTGGGTACTTCCGGACTGTGTCTGAAAGTGTTTCACTGTGATATGCCACTGGATGTCCATGTTGAGTAAGGACTGCCCCAATAGCATAGTCAGAGGCATCTGTCTCGACCTCAAATGGTTGTTGTAAATCTGGTAACGCGAGCACTGGTGCCGTGCAGAGGCGATCCTTCAACTCCCTGAATGCCTTCTGTTGAGATTCAGACCAAAAGAATTTTTCTTTCGCCCCGCCCTTGGTGACTTGACTCAAGGGCCAAGAAATATGAGAAAACCCCAACACAAACCTGCGGTAGAAGTTGGCAAGACCTAGAAAGCTGTGGAGCTCTGTTAGAGTGGTTGGAGAGGGCCAATCCCGAATGACTTGGATCTTGGCTGGATCGACATGCACCCCCTGTTCATCAATGATGTATCCCAGATACTGAACCTGGGTCATGCCAAAAGTGCATTTCTCCAAATTGGCACATAGCTTGTGTTGCCGCAGTGTTTGGAGAACCTGTCGGATGTGGTGGAGGTGCTCTTCCCAACTCTGGCTGAAGATCAGAATGTCATCCAAGTATACTACTACAAAGGAGTTGGTGAATGGTCGCAAGATGTCATCCATTAGCCTCATAAAGGTTGCAGGAGCATTCGTCAATCCGAAAGGCATGACCAACCATTCGAAGAGACCCTCCTTGGATTTGAAGGCAGTCTTCCACACATCGGAGGGTTCAATTGGTACCTGGTGATATCCTGACTTCAGATCGATCTTGCTGAAATATTTCGCCCCTTTAGTTGGTCTAGGAGGTCATCAATCCGCGGGATTGGGTACCTATTACGGACAGTGATCTTGTTCAGCACCCGATAGTCAATACAAAGTCTCCACGTCCCATCCTTCTTCTGTACCAACACGATCGGACTCCCACAGGGTGATGAACTCGGACAGATGTGACCTTTTTGCAGGAGCTCCTGGATCTGCCTCTTGATTTCATCGTTCTCCAGAACGTAGCGCCGATAAATTGGTCCATTGGGTAGCGGCGCACCTGGGGTCAGATCAATGGAGTGCTTGACTTGACAGTGCAGAGGAACCCCTGCCGGGGAGGTGAAGATGTCCTCGTACTCCTCCACAATCTTGTCCATCTGTAGTTGTCGTGCAGAGGGACTCCGTTTGGAGGCCGTGGCCACTGTCTTCTTCTTTCCTTGAGGGCGTATCATCAGGAAAACAAATTTCCTGGTTTTGGAAATGATCTTACTGCATTGTTTTGCAGTAATCAAAGAGATGGCGGCAGGTGGTGCTACCTCTGGTATCCTGAACAACTTATTTCCCAATGTAATAATAACAGCACAGGGCCTTGATTCATACACAACATGTCGCTTCCACAAGTATGGTTGTCCTAGTAATACATCACAAACTTCAAGGGGAGCAATGTCACACAATACCTCATCCGTGAAGGGCTTGATGTTGTATGGAAGGCGACACTGCTGGCTCACGCGAAGATCTCGTCCTTGGTGAAGCCACCCAATGGTGTATGGTTGTGGATGTGCTGTGGTCGGTAAGCCCAACCGCTTCACGACCTCTGCCGAAATGAGGTTCTTTTGACTCCCGCTATCAACAATGAACTGTATCGGGGAGCCCTTTACCCACATCTGGGAGTGGAAGAGACGCTCCTCCTCCTCTGGATCTTTGGGTTCATTTTTCTGGATCTTTGCGGTAGCAACAGTGGCGCTGGGATCCGCATCAATGATCTGCTTCCCTTTTTCATACCCCTTATCGGGTTCTGACTCAGAGTCGGAACATGCATCTGATTCTGAAACCTTTAGCTCAGTCACCAGTGACTGCTTGGCCCGACACTCACTTGTGTTGTGAGTGGAGCTCTTATGGAACTCGCACCATTTTCCAGTGTCCTTTCTCGGCTTCGCGGCGTTGTTCTTTGCTTGCAGCTTCGGCTGGTTGTCTTGGGCTGTCCCGCCTTGGCTTTGTCCTTTGTTCTGTGGTTTAGGGGCACCTTTCCCCTTTGGATTCGCAGATCCAAAGTCTCGCTTCTTTTGTTTAAACTTCTGCTCGACCTTGACGGCATATCGGTATGCTGCGCCGAGCGAGGGGATGTTTAGGAATTGTATTTCTTCCTGGATGTACTTGTGCAGGCAGCCACGATATTTGAGTATCAAATGTTGCTCCGAATCCTTGATACCCAACTTTGTGCGAAGGGTATGGAAAATATTGGTGAACTCCGGCACGTCTTGGTCCCTTCCCTGCCGCAGCGTGGTCCACTTTATGTATTCATCCTCGTAGCTTCCGACAGGGTAGTACTGCTCCTTGATGGCATCCCGGAACGAATCCCAGGTGGGTGCGGCTGAAAATAGTGAGCCAGTACTTTCATCCTTCTGCTCGCAGTAGGTATCCCACCAATCCTTGACGTGGGGGGCTGCTTTGAGAAGAGCAAAAACAATCTTTTCCCGACTCGAAAATTCATGAACAGAAAAATAACCCTCTAGCAGATTTAACCATTTATCTACGGCATCTGCGTCTATCTGACCCTCGAATATGGGGATTTCAAAATTAACTTGTACCTTAAAGGGTGTGGCGTTTCCAGAGTAGCTGCTGGAAGCCGATGCATTGCTTCTGGGTAGCCGCTGAAGGATCTGGGCAAAGCTGTCCATCATCGCGTTCCGTTGTCACTCGAGGGCTTCTTCGAGCAAGATTTTGATGGGATCTCCTACCCCCTCGTCTTTCTTCTCGTCCGCCATGGGAGGCCGTCGGGATTTGCAAGGCTGGTCTTGCAAAGGTTCAACCAGTTCAAGCCCTAACTCCTTATATCCCGACCTTGTTGGGGACATGCAAAGAAAAACAGAGAAAAAGCAGACCGCTCTGATACCACTGATCCGGATTTAAACAGGAACACAAAAAATTACAAAGATAACCATATACACAAAGATGCAGCGGAAATAATACTTCATTTCATTAATGGAAAATACTGAAATATGCTTACAACCAGAAATGGAAATAAACCAGCTAGGGCGATGGTAGCTTATCTCTGAGAAGAGATGTGATGGCTACATGCCTCTGAACTGTGTTACAATGAGGCTCGAAGGCCTATTTATTGTTGAGAAACAATGGAAAACCCTTAACATTCGAAAACCTAACCCTAGGAGATGAAACGCCATACTGTGGGCCCCGTTTGGGGTAAATTGGTACATCAAATTCCCGGGGTCGTAACTTTGGCATATGATCTCCGTTTGACACGTACAATAGCTCATTAGAAAGATCTATCCGAGCACTATCATTGTTGGAATGGGCAACATCGGTCCATTCCATGGACCCATGTTGCCCCCGGATTCCCCAAAAAACGTCGTTTAGGGCCTCAAAACGGCTCCAGAAGTTCAAGACCCGAAAAACTACTAAAAATAGTAAGTTGTGCTACAATTAAGGAAACTGAAAATGCTGAGAAAGACAATGGTGGGGGTCCAGGTGGACTTGGCAGGTGGCCACCAATATCCACCTGGATCAAAAAGTCTTCATTGTCAAATGTTGGTGCTTGACTCTCCACAAACCATTCTGATGTTGGATCAAAGTCACCCAAGACAATGTTGCTTATTTCAGGGGTTTTATTCAGCAGTTGATTGTGCCTCAACCTAAGTTTTTAATGAAAAAAAAAAGCATGCCATTCAACCACTTTTTCTCCAAACAATTCCTCTTCTTAGTGTGTATATGCTCAAACACACTCCAATTTTGCTCACACCCTGAAGCACTACATGTCTGGCTCAAAATTCTAATTGCAAATTTTTGCAATTGAGGGCATTCACTACCAAATTGTTGCCACCAATAGGCTGCAAAAAGAGTGGAAGGAAAAAAAAGTATTAGAAAATGAATTTGAAAGTGGAAACTTAGACTCAACAATTGTAAAATTCAAATTGAAATCAAATGAGTAACTTATTAATATAAGAATATGCAAATTTTAATAGTTTTTACCTGGGGGACTCTTTTCTCTATTTCTTATAGCCATATAAATTCCAAAGGTACCAAGAATCTCACTAAAATTCAAGAGCTTGTTATGAATTTGATATTGAGTCTTGGAATCTGTTACCAAGCACTCAATGCATTTATAAAACCCCACTAAAACCTCCCCATCAGCCTCAAAATTTGTAGCGGAATGGTACCTTCAAATTGCAGAAAACAAAAACATATTCATCAAGTCAACAAAACTAAAAGCTAAAAGCTAAAAGTTAAAACTTATAACTTATAAGCAATGAGAATTGAAATCCAAAATTACATACCTTGGATTTAAGTAGTAGTTGGCTACATGTAAAGGTCTATGGAGTTGTTTGTTCCATCTTTCATCAATGATTCTCCATAGAGGAATGTACTTTTGTCTTTGATTCCCATATGTTTCCTTTATTTGTTCCTTGGCCTTATCCATGACCTCATAAAAAAGAACCATAGCATATTTATCACTATCCAGCATCCACAAAACTTTGACAAGAGGCTCACTAAATAACACAATCTCCTTTGCCTTTGATCAAAATATTTTGTCAAATACTTGGTCAACCATCTATTTCCCTTCTGCCTTTTTGCTCCACTGAGATGAACTCCATTCATCACATGAAAACATCTTCCTCAAGTTTGTTTTTTGTTGAACAAGGAATTGCAACGAAAGGAAGTTGGTTGAAAATCACGTGATGGCCGATCGAACAAGCTATTTACCCCACTAATGAAAATTGAGTGGTTGTAGATGTACCTAGTTATGGATTTTGCATCTTCCCCACACTTCTTCACCCACTCAATTTTCCCAATATCCTTAAGCACGAGATCCAAACAATGGGTTGCACACTCAGACCACCAAATGATGGGGTGTTTTTCCTCCAACAACTTTCCTGCTACAGCATAGTTAGAGGCATTATCTATGATCACTTGTACAACATTTTCAGCCCCTACTTCCATAGTTACTTCATCCAAAAGACAAAATATCAATTGTTCATCCTTCACTTGATCATATGCATCAATATTTGAGAAACATAGTACCTTTTGGAAAAGCAATTAAGAAATTTAGTATGGTGCGAGATATACCATCAGTCCATCCATTAGACATAATTGTGCATCTTGTTTTGGTCCATGATTGCTTGAACTCTATAAGGTACTCTTCTATTATTTGGACCTCATTTTGTAAAAGTGGCCCCCTAATATCATGGAAGCTAGGGCCTTTGAAGCCTGCTCCACATGAAACTATAACATCAATCATGGGCTGATAGTATAGAAAATTAGTTGCATTAAAAGGTATGTGTGCATCATACCACCATCTAGCAATGCATTCATATGCAACCTCCTTCTCTATTTTCTTCCATTTAGCATCAAGGGTTAGTTGAGAACCAAGGGTGGTGCGGGGTACAAAGAAGGAGTCAATCCCTTTATGGCTGTTGTTCTCTTCAAGTTTATACCACTTGAATTATCCTCTCCAAATTTAGCAGAGAAACTATAGGAATCTTTAGAACTGGGCACATATTCTTCAAAATTAGGGTCACTAAATATAGCATCAACCTTTTGACTTTTGGCTATGTCTTTTTTAAGTCTTTTGTTTTTCCCCTTGTCTTCATTGTAGGCTTCAATTAAACTTTGCATCTTTTCTTTGAGATTATCAGAGACATTTTCACAAGGTTTTACTTGCCCTCTCCAATGTGTTAAGTGTTCTTTGACTCTATAGATTCCCCCACCCTTAACCATTTTCCTACAATAGTTGCATACTTTTACCCCTTGTTCATTTAAATGACAGTGAACCCAAGCTGGATCATTCTTGTTTTTGGGGGCCATGGGGAAGAAAGGAAAAATCTGCATAGAAAACCCTATGGTTTTTAGAATTTTATGACATTTTTTTTTAGAGAAAAATAAAAGAGGAGAAGAAACAATGAAATACCTGGAGAAGATATGTAAAGTTTGAGAAGAGAAAAATCTCCAACCAATCTTAAAATAAAATCTTCATTGAGCTCCAAAATCTACCTCATAAATTTTCCAACGAAATCTCTCAAAATAACCCTGCAAATTACAATAATTGTTGAGAAAAAAATAGAAGAAAATAATAGCCACAATATTTTTTCCAACAAAAAATTACAAATCTAAAATTATGAATTCTGCATAAAAAATTGGGGTTTTAAAATTTTAAGGGAAGAAAGAAAAATATTTTTTAAGAAAAATATAACATTAATGGTTGAAAAAAATACCTTTAATTTCCCTCTTAATTTGGTAAAGAAAATTAGCTCCAAAATCAGCTCTAGAGTAGCCCCTACAAATTTGCATAAAAACAATGGGTTGTTAATTTTTATGAGAAAACAATTGCTGATTTTTGGAGAAAAATAGAACAAAAAAAGGGCAAAAATTTCATTGATTTACCCTCTAAATATTTTGGAGAAAATCAACTGCAAAATCAGCTATGTAGTAGCTCCAATGAAATAAAAATAAAAATATCCCACCAGTTGCAAAAACCATTGAAGAAAACCCAAAGATCTATGGGAAAAATTAAATCTTTGAAGTAGCTCAAAAATATTCCAACCCAACAATTCTCCAAAACTCCAATCAACTCTTCAAATCTGCAAAAAAATCTCCCTTAGAACAACCCTGCAAAAAACTCTCCAAATTCTCCTCACCGAACTTAGCTCAAGAATTGCAAGAGACTCGAATGAATAGTGTGAGTAAAATAGAGGGGGTGGGGGTGTTTAAATAGCTTTAGGGGGGGGCTAGATTAGGTTTAAAAAATAGAGAAACCAATAAAATAAAATAATAATAATAATAAAATCGATTTTTTTAGCTGCTTGGCTGTGTGGTTGTGGGACCCGCGATCTGGCAGAACCGGTCATTTCCAGTTCGGAGGGTCGGTTTAGACTGATTTTTCTCCAAACCGGTCGGACTGATCAGTTTTTTCAGAACCGGTTTGGTTCCGATAACACTGGTTTGGACATGCATGGTACATGGATGTGTGTATTTGGTTCTCTTGTTGTCATTGGTAAGGGATTTTCCATGTGTGATAGTGGTTTCAACTTTTCCTTGAAATTTACAGATAGTCATGGTGTAATGTGGTTCTTTCATTGGTTGATTTTTGGACTTCCAGATTGTTTTGGAACTAGGTGAGGTGGTGTCATGAAAATTCCCAAGGGCCTAGGAATCCCTTGACCGATAATGGCAGGATTGTGGTAAAGACCGATGGTGGAGATGGGCAAATTCCTCCAGGTATTGGTGAATAAATCTGGAGGCATCCAAGCTTGGTTAGGGCCTAGTGATCCCTTGACCAATTTTGGAGGGATTGCAGTAAAGCTTAGTAGTGTATGTTTATTGTTTGCCTTAGGAATCCCTTGACCAATAATTGTGGGATCGTAGTAAATCCTGATTGTATAGGTGAGGGTTTCATCCCTAGGAGTCCCTTGACTAGTTTTTGTGAAATTACGGTAAAGCCTAATGAAGTCCTTGTTGTTTTGTTATGAGTCCCACATCCATGCTTGGAATATGGCATGGGGGTGATTGGTTGAAAGAAAGATTTGGTTCAACCCAATCCATGGTAGGGTGGTACATGGAAATCCCTGGCTTGGTTGGCTTTTGCATATGTTAATAAGATATCTTTTTCCTCTTGTATTTTATGGGTAAATGTACTTGTTATAATGTGGCTTTAATGGCTATTCTATCATTGTTATTATTCCGGTTATATGTTGGTTATAAGCATGGTTTTATGACAGATTCTAGTTATGGCCCTTAACATGTTTTGATTGGAAAATGAATGGTTATCGAATGCATGACCTAATAAATGTTATTGCAACTATTTTGAGAGGGCATTAGACCTTCTTTATGATTCCTAGATAAGTATTAGATCCCTTTGTTCAGATATGCATTCATGACTTGTAGATTACATGTTCTCAATATGTTTGACAAAATGTTTGTCATGGTTAGGTGAAGTCCTTGATTAATTTTTTTGTTAGAGGCATTGTCTTTATGTCATCTATTGTTTGGGAAATTTTCATCAAGTTCTAGGTAGTGATCTGGAGTCTAGCCCTGAAAAGGTGGCACAAATTTCGGGGTTGCAAGAATAGAACTGGGAATTTGGTACTATAGTCACTGGCTTACAGGCTTATGCATGTGACTAGAGGCCTACAGTGGCATGGATACGGGCTTATGCATGTGACTAGTTGTCCAAGTTAGTGAAAAAACAAGTTGGCTCGGAATTTGGGCACTTGGAGTGGTTGTTTAGCTTTGGGGGTTTTGTATCTCCCGAGGAAGGTAAGTAAAGTTTCAGTTTGTTAATTCCACTTCCTTAACTGTACTTAGGAGGTTGAGTCATGTCATAGTAGCCCTCAGCTCATGTTTACCCTGGCAGGCCAATAAAAGTGGGTAAATGTGGGAGGGGTGGTTACACATGTGGTGCCGCCTAGCACTTGTCATGGGTCATGCCACATCATCAAAATCCTTTCCCTTGCTGGCATCATGTCAATGTTAGAGTGATATCACAATGCCACGTGGTATCTTCAAAGGATTCCATATGTCACTCAAAAAGTCATTCTGGCCTTTGTACCAAGCCACATCACCCCACCACGTGGACCCTTACCCAGGTCCCATTGAAGTCCTAACGCCTCCTGCAATTCAATTCCTTACTATTGTAAAAAAATTTGTGGTCCACCATGGAGCTCAACCTATGGTGTCTCCACGTCTTTATGCCCCAACCCAACAGTGTGACACAAAAAATTCCTAGGACCCATGACCAAGACATGGAATTCCCTGTCTTCTAACAGAGGGATTCTATGATTCACGACTCCCATATACCAAGACCACTAAGACACAAAACCTTCTCGGGGACCTGTGACCACAACATGAAATTTCTCACCTTTTGACAAATATATTCTCCATCTCACGAGTCCCATTAAGCACCTAGTCAACCATAAAATTCGCCTTGTTGGTACTTTGAGTGAATGTAAATCTGGACATTAGGTAATGGGACTACCTCCCATCAATTTCTTCATTATACTTAGCAATTTTCTTAATCTGCCTCTTACTCCTTCGTTATAACATCAACACCAAACTTTGTTGGCTCCCATACTTGGAGTTTTACGACCCCATGATCTCCTGCTCTTGGGATTTACATGTATTATATCATTCCCACGGGGACAATATTTGAATTTTCTTAGTGTTATTCAAAGGCCTCCTTGGCCTTTATACATTTCAATCAAAGTTTCACACAAGTTTATAAGAGGAAAAGTTGAGCATACAACTATTTTATGGGTTGAATAACCATTGACATGAACGTGTTCTTACTTAAACCATTCATGATCATAATGAATAATCCATGCAAGAACATCTCAACATTATAGAACTTATCGAGCCCTTACGAATAAGGTAATGACTCATGATACATTGCATTAAATTACATTACATTCATGCATATCAACTGTAATGTTCACTCACAACAATAATCAACTGAAAATGTAATTAAATGAGCATTAAGGAGCATATCAACACTATGGGACTAATTGAGTCTTTCACAATTAGGATAATTATTCATATTCCATCATATAACAACACACAAATATACACATTTATTTCTAACATTACAAAGTAGCATTCACATTGCACATAGAGGTATAGTCGTACAAGCAGGTTACTTATCTTAATGGCTAGACGGCTAGAAACTAAGTGGGACTACAACTCTCCACCCAACTATAGACCAACTACATCCCATTCTTTCTTGTGTATGACCACCCTAAAGATAGATCCACAATCCAGGGAAGTGGTTTATCAACCTACTTGGCAATCATGGGGTGGTTTATCAGCCTCCTCAACATGCACCTAGTGGTTCATCATCCCTTTCAACAAGCACCTCAGTGTCTACCATTCTTCCTAGTATTGTATTGGCCTTACACCAATCACTTAAGTGGTTTTTCAACCCTCCTTGGTAAGCCCTTTGCACCTAGTTCCTCCTTTGAGCCTCTCATTGATATCTTTATCTTGGATGTCAGAGTGTAGATTCTCTCTGTTAACACTGGAAAATTGTACCCCTGCTAGTACAATCCAGAAGACATTAAAAGTGGCCAGTGGAATGCATAGGTGGGCATTTTCCCAACCGAATACATTATAAAGATTCAAAAATCAAAGTTTCTCCTAAGGTCCAAAGTTTATAAAGAAAATAAATTAAGTTCGCGCATAGATTTCTTCAATAAACACACGCACGCGGCCTATCCCCAAAAATCCGCGTGGTTGCAGAAAAGGTGACTCAGCAGTCCAGGACCACTCTACACACTTGAAGCTGATTTCTTGATACGAGATCGGCCTAGTACAACCAAATTTGAGTTTCCTTGAAGAAGTGCAGCCCTCAATGGAATCCTCTTATCCTACTCATGTGCCTTTATCATACATGTACCAAGAGAGGGAATAGGGATTCAAAAAAATCTATATAAAGAGGCCATGGGAGAGCCAAAAGAAGAGACATTGTTATGCTAGCCAAATTGCTTGTAAGCAAACCACCATTTCATTGTTGAACCAAGGAAGTGAAGACCACTAGCATGTTGGCGAAATTTCTCCTAAGAAACCCAACATCTTAGTGAGTGAAGAGTAATCCACACTTTGGAGAGTCTTCACACTTATTTGGGAGAGAGGAAAAACTTGCAAAGAGATTGAGGAAAAGAAACATCCTTGCTCAGGGTTTTTGAGCTCCCTAGCTCAAGGAATTCCCTTCAAGTGTTTTAGTATTCTGATTGTATTCAACCTCTACCACCATCAATCAATAAAGGGAGATTTTTCCATATATTATTGATGTGTTTGCTCCATTTGAGAATTGTTATGTTCATGCACCTCTTTGTTTAAGTTTAAGTTTATGTATGCATCGTATCCATTATTTATAATTTTGTGTTTATTTAAGTCTGTCCACTAACAACACCAATTTTGACTGTGATCCTTTGCAGGTAACAATCCACTGCTAAGGGGGTGTTTTTTGGTACACTTGTGCTCCAAAAATACTACAATATGAATGGAGACCATACTGATCTCTTTTCATTAATCTAGAGATTGTTTGCAGGACCATTAGGGGACTTTTGAGGTCTAAAATGGGACTCGTGAGAAAAATGTACAACCAAAATAAACTTTATAAGAACCAATAGGATTCAACATGATGATGTCAACCATGGGCGATGATTCACCATTTTTGGAGTAAAAAAGTAAAAATATTACATAATAATAAAATAATAAAACTATTTTTTCAACTCATTTTTTCAACTTATCTCCCTAATTTTTTACTCAAATTTCAAGTGAGAGTGCTCGTTGGATGAAAAATTTAATTGCTCATTCAAGGAGTACCCATGTTGCATACTTTTGATGGACCCTGCTACATGAAAAATTAGAAATACATGAAAAAATGTGATTGCAATCATGTTTTTAATGTATTTCTCATTTTTCACGTAGTAGGGTCCATAAAAAATATGCAACATGGGTACTCCTTGTATGAGGAATCAAATTTTGCATCAAACGAGTGTTTCAGATCGAAATTTGAGTAAACCCATATGGAGATAAGTTGAAAATACGATTTGAAAAAATAGTTTTTTTCTTTCTTCCCTATAAAATTTGATTATGTAATCTAATCTTATTTTACTATTTCCTTAGGAGGCCCATTTTAGACCTCAAAATTCCCCTAATGCTCCTCTCTTCACAAACATCCTTCAAGGCGCTCCTCACCTCCCTGGATTTTTTACAGTCCCCCTGGACCTGTTCTGAGCCAGTGGAAGTGAAGAATTTTCAAAATTTTCATGCCTGCGTGTTTTTTTCTCTGACAGACGTGAAGCCCATGTCTGTGTCTATGAAAACTGTGAAGCACGCATCTGTTTCTACAGAACATGCATTGCAGATAGAAAAACAACCAAAAATCCTTGTATTTTTCAATTTTCTCCGGTGATTGGCAGCCTCTAGTGAATTTCCTTCACCTTTTCATTCTGTGTTTTCTGATGAGTACCCCTGGTTGCTTGAATGAACCCTAATTCATCAAGAAATTAGAGTTTTTTATTTTTTATTTATTTGTAAACAAATAACCCATAGATTAATTAGGGAGGAAAGTAAGTGACCGTAATCCATATATGTTTTCAAACTATTTCGCTTAATTTTTTGCAAATCATTTTAGTTGAATTAGTAAAGCAAGTAAGTGGTCCATTATCCACGAACCTTACTACAAACCAAAGCAATTTGTTTTGGGACTAGGAGCAAATGTTAGTAGAGAAAGTGAGTAATCCTAAATTTTAAAAATGACGATGTAAATTATAATTAAAATAAACTAAAATAAATTTTAAAATTTTAAAATTCTAATATCTGTCAGCTAAGCATCTCATCTCTATATATTTGGAAAAATGAGAAAAATCTTTCAATAATATTTCACATCCTGAAGATGACCCACCGTTGCTGGTTCGAAATGTCGATCAGAAAGAAGGTTAATGCAATGTATCCAGAAGATAATCTACATAATCATGTCAATGTTCGAGTGATATCACAATGCCATGTGGCATCTTCAAAGGATTCCATGTGTCTCACTCAAAAATTCATTCTAGCCTTTGTACTAAGCCACATCACCCTGCCACATGGACCCTTACCCAGGTCCCATTGAAGTCCTAATGCCTCATGCAATTAAATTCCTTACTATTGTAACAATTTTTGTGTTCCACCATGGAGCTCAACCTATGGTGTGTCCATGTCCTTATGCCCCAACCCAACAATGTGACACAAAAAATCCCTGGGACCCATGACCAAGACATGGAATTTCCTATCTTCTGACGGAGGGATTCTATGATTCACGACTCCCATGTACCAGGACCACTAAGACACAAAACCTTCTCGGGGATCTGTGACCACAACATGAAATTTCTCCCATTTTGACAAATATATTCTCCATCTCACGAATCCCGTTAAGCATCGAGTAAACCATAAACTTCACCTTGTTGGTACTTTGAGTGAATGTAAATCTGGACATTACGTAATGGGATTACTTCCTGTCAATTTCTTCATTATACTTAGAATTTTTCTTAATCCGCGTCTTACTTGTTCGCTATAACATCCACACCAAATTTTGTTGGCTCCCATACTTGGAGTTTTACGACCCCATGACCTCCCGCTGTTGGGATTTAAATGTATTGCATCATTCCCACGGGGGGAATAACTGATTTTTCTCAGTGTTATTTATAGACGCCCTTGGCGTTTTCACAGTTCAATCAAACTTTCACACAAGTTGATAAGAGGAAAAGTTGAGCATACAACTAGTTTATGGGTCGAATAACCATTGACATGAACTTGTTCTTACTAGCCATGCAAGAACATCTCAACATTACAAGACTTATCGAGCCCTTACGAATAAGGTAATGACTCACGATACATTGCATTATAGTACCTTTCATTCATGCATATCAACCATAACATTCATTCACAACAATATTCAACTAAACATGTAATGAAATGACCATTAAGGACCATATCAACACTATGGGATGGATTGGGTCTTTCACAATTAGGATAATTATTCATATTCCATCATATAGAAACACACAAATATACACATTTCTTTCTAACATTACAAAGTAGCATTCACATTTCACATAGAGCTATAGTCGTACAAGCAATTTACTTATGTTAATAGTTATATGGCTAGAAACTGAGAGTGGGACTACAACTCTCCACCCAACTATAGACCAACTACATCCCATTCTTTCTTATTTAAGACCACCCTCAAGATAGATCCACAATCCAGGGAAGTGGTTTATCAACCTACTTGGCAATCATAGGGTGGTTTATCAACCTCCTCAACTTGCACCCAGTGGTTTATCATCCCTTTCAACAAGCGCCCCAATGTCTACCATTCTTCCTAGTGTTTTATTAGCCTTACAATAATCACCTAAGTGGTCTTTCAACCCTTCTTGGCAAGCCCTTTGCACCTAGCTCCTCCTTTGAGCCTCTCGTTGATCTCCTTAACTTGGATGTCGCAGTGCATATTCTCCCTCTTAACACTGGAAAATTGTACACCTGCTAGTACAATCCAGAAGACATTAAAAGTGTCCAGCGGAATGCACAAGTGGACATTTTTCCAATCGAATACATTATAAAGATTAAAAAATCAAAGGTTCTTCTAAGGTCCAAATTTTATAAAGAAAATCAATTAAGGTCATGCATAGATTTCTTCGATAAATGTGCGAGCACGACATATCCTCAAAAATCTGCACGGTTGGAGAAAAGGTAACTCAGCATTCTAGAACCACTCTACACACTTGAAGCCGATTTCTTGATATGAGATTGGCCTAGTACAACCGAATTCGAGTCACCTTGGAGAAGTGCAATCCTCAATGGAATCCTCTTGTCCTACTCATGTGTCTTTATCATACATGTACCAATAGAGGGAAGAGGGATTCAAAAAACTCTATATAAACAGGTCATGGGAGATCCAAAAGAAGAGACATTATTATGCTGGCCAAATTGCTTGTAAGAAAACCACTGTTTCATTTTTGAACCTGTTAGTGGCTGCTAGTCATGTCAGTCACCGGTGATCAAATGTGCTCTTACAAAGTTTTTTATTAGGGTTTCAGGTCAAATTTTTATAGTTTCAAATAGCTTTTCAATTTAAATTTGGTTATTGGTTAGGAAGGTCAGTCTTTACTACTCCTTTCAATTCCATGGTCAAATCATACCATCTTGGTCAAGTCAAATCACTGTTAGAAGAGTCCCATAGTCATTATGGTCATAATTCATCTAATAAGCCCATGCTATGTCACCACTAGGTCATAAGGTTAATTTTTGAAAACTAGTCATTTCAACATTGAAATCCATTTTATAAAGGAGTAGTAAAGGTTAAGTTGGAAATTAAAGTTTTAAACCATTCTTTTATTTCATTTTTAATTAAATACTTTCATGATGTCATGAAGTTGCAAAATGTCAAAGTCAAGTTATGAAAAGTGATGGTGGGTCCACTACCACATGAAAGTGAAAAAAATCAATTTTCATAAGCTTAAAAGAGTCCCACTCACTCCCTATTTTCTCATTCCTTTTTCCAAGACATCACTCCAACAAAACAGGTCGAATTTGTCAAATAGAGATCAGTTTTTGCATGCCAAAGTCAAGTTTCCTTACTGTGTTGCGCAAATCCTTAGGCTGTGCTACGTAAATCCTGGCAACTGCTATGTTTTCATCCAAAGGATGCAAACTTATTTGCAGTGATTTTTTCCATCACATTCAAGTTGTGTTGCAGTAAATATAGGTTGTTGGCCTCTCATGAAACTCAAGTAATCTCTTATTTCTCTTAATTTTGTTGCTATGCTTCATTTCCCTCTCCTAGGCTTTTGAAAATAGTTTTCAATATTTCATGATTTCCATGGTCAATTGTTATTAAAACTTGTATCTGATGTTCATATGCCTTCTCCTACCCTAATCACGCCTTCCTAAACACCCTCTATCAAACCCATCCTCAAATTCCATCATTTTCACATAAACCCTAGCCAGAGCACACTTTCCTAACCTTGGATTGTGTTTCTCTTATTTGAAACCCTTCCCCTCACCCAAACTCTAAAATTCCACCTTCCTTAGCTCCCTAACATCCCTCACTATCCTGCAAATTTTCCCAGAATTTTACCAGTTCCCTATCCCTTTTATTTCCCTAATTTCCTCACAGCTATCAAAATCCCTTGTTTTCCTACAAGTAAAACCCTAGTTTCTCTCCTATAGAGCTAGGTGTTATCATGGAATGTGAAACCTCTTAACAAAAGAGACATAGATGAGGGAAAGTCATCAGAAATGAAACTACCTTAGCTCAATAAATCTTGTCATCTCCTTTCATCAGAAAATCATTTGAAGATGTAGGTTGTCTTACCTTTTGCCAGAGAATTGAGCAATTGAAGTTTCATGATCAATTGAAACTTACTCCAAAGGTGAAAGGCTTGTGTTTTCTCCAAATATTGTTGAAAGGGTCAAGCCTACAATAGGTGAACAGAGAGCATCCTCACAGCATGAGGAATTCAATCATCCAGGTATCAATGTGACAAATGTGGAGAAAGGCCATGAGAACAAAGTTGCAAAGAAAATCATAAGGGATAAGGAGGCTGAGATCAAAAGGTTGGAAGATGAGTTGACAGAGGCAAATGCTTTAATAACATACTTACAACAAGAAAACATGCAATTGAAAGTAAACCAAATGATCCAAAACAAACACACAACCTATTTGAGGAAAGAGGATGTAAAGCATAAATAAATGGTTCAGTTGGATGTTTCAGAAGGCAAAGGAAAGCAAAGCACATTAGGGAGACCAAGAACAAGAGCCTTCAAGAGATCCCTTGAGCTACAAAAAGAAGTTTCTCCACCCAGAGGTGAGATCACTGTAGAAGACTTAATCACTAGAGAGATCAATGCAGACAGAATATATTGGCTTGACAAGGTTAATGGCCACCTAGATAAGATCCTAAAGAAGGAAAGTAGAGACAATAACTTGCAAAGACATATGGTTATGCATTACTACACAAGAAACAAAGTATCCCAAGTCAGAATTAAACATTTGAATAAAAATATCAAGGAAACCCTAACAAGCCAAAAGGACAAAGAAAAGCTTGATCTACTTGCTGAGGCCTCTCTCATGGTATGACATATCATATGATGGATTCACTTGACAATTTTTAGGAAATTTTGAGAACTTTTTGTCATTTTGAAACTTATGATATTTTTTAGCCTGTTTTAAAACACAGAGGTAGCTATATGCGCAACGCCTAGGCGCTATGCTTTTTCCTCAGCCATCCAAATGCCAAAAACTTTATATGCTTGGATAGATAATCACTTCTACATCTCATCTATCCACGTTTTCAAGCCTTTCAGTAGACATATTGGGAGAAAATGCTCAAAAACAGGTCAAAAAATCACTTTCTACCATTGTTTTGAAGCAGGCACTGCACATATTAGAGTAGGCTTGGGAAAATCAGATTTTCTCCCTGCTAGAGTGTCTAAATTACCTTCTTGAATAGTCAAATGAAAACTAGACACTCACATATTTTTAATGAGCTATCAAGTTCTAAATTTGGAGCATGGGAAGGCCTCTAAAAGCCTCCTGCAAGCTGGCACTACACAAATGCATGAAGGCACTGCGCATATGCGCATATCACTGTGATAGTTTTTCCTCAGCATTTATTCAACAGATCTTTACTTGATGATGTACTTTCATTAGTTTGATGTCTTGATGATGTAATCATGAATAAATTAATGTAATAGGTTGTTTTTATTTTAAATTAGGCCTCATTAATGAAGAGAAACTCAAATCAAAGTCTAAGAGAAGAGTTTGTTTTCAACCTTCTCACTCTCACTTATTGGTTGAGATATTCTTGGAAATTGTTCCACCACTCATGGACTTGACCCCTGAAGGTGGGGAAGTATTTATCTTAGTCTATATGTATCATTTTCTTATTCAGTGAGAAGGGTTGGACATTTGAGGAGAGAAATCTTGTAACTTGTGCTTCAACATTTTCAGGAAATGAAAGAACAGTTGCAACTATTATCTAGGAATTCATGTGCAGTGAGTTTGTGATCTTGTTTCTTCTCTGTTATAGTTTCATATGATATATATTCATCTCTTATTTCTATTCTTCAGTTTCTTCAATGATTTTTCCTAAGTTTAGAAGCATAATTCTTCTATTAAAGCTTTGTTTTGATGGAATTATCATTATATGTTATTTTTTCTTGCTTAATGAATTCATGATATATATGCTCATTAAGTCCTCTTATTTCTTTTGAACACTACACTACACTGACAAACCCTAAACCATCACAAAATTACTGCTACCTTTCTCCTTTATATTTTTTCTACTATTACGCTTTGATAATTTGACCTAGTTACCTGGTTTTCATCCCTTGTTCAGCATAAAAACCCTAAATTTCCAAACCTATCTGAGCATAGCAAGCCTAAAATCCTTTTATATTCCAGTGAATTCTTTGGTCGTGATCTCATAGAGACAACCCTCTCTGGTCTGGTGGGGCTATCTACCAAACTGAAATCTTGGTCTGTGGTTACCTCTGTCGATTCCTCTCAGTCTGGGACATTGTGGGGGATAACATTTTGGCGTCGTTGTCGGAGAAAGGACTAATATATTATTCCTGGGATTCGTTCTATAAGTTCATTCGAGACTGGTTCTATGGGTGATAGCTTCCAGTATCTAAAGAAAGGCTAATTTAAGAAATCATATCAAGTTTAAGGTGTAAAAATTATGGCTTCTAAAATACATATAAGGTCAAATCTTGACCCAAATCCACCTCCTATTGTTGATGACCCAGAAAAACTACATAGGAAACTCAAGTCACCTATTCCTGAAAGTACAACTCGAAAATTAGAAAGAACTACTTCTTTGCCTAAAAATTTATTCACTGTTGAACATCTTTCTTTTGATATTCAGCTTGAGCTATCTCTTTTTAGATCAAAATCTAAGTCTTTCCTTTCTGAAGTGGTAGTTGATCCTATTCAATTTGATTCTCACCTCCTTTCTTCTAAATCCCTATTTTCTAAAGCTAATCATGAACTTTGGTTAAACTTTGATAAACTCCAGATTCTAGCTAACCAACTTCAAATCACCACTGAAAAAGCTTACATTCAATATCAACTTGAAAACTTAGCTACTTCTTCATCCTCTACTACACCTCCAAACACATGAGATACTTCACTCTTTTAACATAACCTCCATTAGTGTCATCATCTTTATCAACACAACCAAATGTAGTACCTCTACTACATCTTCTAGTAGTCATGGCATGGTTTTCCCCTCTAATGTTACCTGCTAAACTTGCTGCTCTACCTCAAAACTATGGCAAAAGACTCCCTTTGTTTGATGGAAGTTCAGAAATCATAGCCCAACAACATGTTGATAAATTGGTTGATTTTATCGATCTTGAAGAGGTTGATGAAGAAGATGCTAAGATGAGAATCATAGCTCAGAGCTTTTCCGAAGATGTCAAGAAATGGTTTCGCAGTTTGGCAGCCAATTCTATCAATAGCTCTCAATGGTTGATAGAGTTGTTCTTAGCACGTTGGAAAGAAAAGAAAAATCCATTACAGATTTTGGCTGAGTATAATTCCATGAAAAGAAACCCGAACGAGATAGTGCAGGAATTCACAAAAAGGTTCAATATGGTGTATAATTCCATTCCTGATGATATGAAACCTCCCCCTGGTTTAGCACTTCTCCACTATCCTGATGCCTTTGACCTAGACATGGCATATCAGCTTAGGGAGAGAGACCCTGCAACTCTAGAAGAAATGCAGTGAAATGTAGTAAGTGTGGAAGCTAATCTACTCATCAAGAAATCTAAAACAAAACCTGAGAAACCTGAGAAGAAAGTTACCTTTAAAGAAGATTCATCTTCATCTTCTGATATAAAACTTGACACTATGATAAAAACTATGGAAAGAATGATGGGTAGAATGTCTATAGCAGATCAACAAGTGGAGCCTTCAATAAGGAATCCAAATTATCGAGGACACCAGCGACAACAGTTCATAAATAAGCAGAAATAGTAGAGAAATCAGGATCCCCAGGGACAAATTGTAGAATTTCCCATTGTAGATCAACAGATTATGCAATATACTAAAGCAAAATGCCAGATCTACTTCTACAACAAACTTGCGGAAGCTTAATCGATTTTAAGCAAAATCAAATAGAACACATATAACAAAGAATGAGAAATCAATCACAGATGAACACAGAAGAATACTCCGGGGAAAGCCTCAACTAAAAACCCCGATCTTTGTAATATCATACAAGTGGAAAAATGTTCAGATTACACAAAGCATTAGCTCACAAGCTATCCTACTCTCAGTACAATCCAACTGTTGCTCATAGACAGTCAAAGGCTTCTCACAAACCTTCTCCTATGCCCTCCAAGCCTCCTATTTCCTTGTGCAGTTTCTCCTGGGGTCCAATGCTGCCACCTGTGTGAATTCACCTCTCACACTGCTCACTAAACTCAGAAGTAACTGCGCAATCCTAAAGGAGATAATTCCTTCTGCATGGATGAGTTTCCTTTATAGGAAAAATCCTCCAACTGATAGTACAATGTCCCCATCTTTAATCTCAACTCGGTTTTTCTCTGAACTGACATGCATGAGTTATTTATGAGAGAATATTTAGTTATTTGGAGAACACTAGTTGCATGCATGCATGCATTAACTGACTGAACACACAATTAGTTCCTCCAACTGTTTGGAACTAATTTAACTGGACTTAACTCAGTTAACTAAGCTAACTAATTACAATTCAAATACAACTCATCCTTATCTCCTTAATTAAGGGATAACTTCCTCAATCACAGGGATAACTGTTGCATGTCTTCACAAAAACTTCATGTTTGATTTTCTACAATTAATTGACTCAAGATGAATTAATTAATTATTTTACAAATAGCTGCTAAGATCAAATTCGAATTTTACTTCTTAATTTTAGTTCAAGGACTATCTAAAATTGGAATCTATCTCGAAATACTATTTATAGCAATGTTATTTTTAGCATTTCCATTTTTTCATTCCTTGTTGCTATGTCCAACACTGGTACCTAAAATGTTATTTATAGGAATTCTATTTATAGCATTTCTATTTTTAGCATTTCTTGTTGCCATTTTCAACACTCCCTCTCAACAAGAGAGGCATTCAACTCGAACCCAATCCTGAACCTTTGGAATGTTTTGCATGCAACACTTCTCCCAAGTGTTGTTGCTCCAACAGTTCTAGAAACAAAAAATATCCAACCTAAATCAGAATGATGCCTCTGTCATCAAAGTCTCTCACTGCTATTGCCTCTATCGACCTAAAACTCTGCACCTCTGTGCTCTTCAGTATCTGACTCCTCTAGCCTCTGTCACTTTGATCTCTAACTGCATCAATCCACTGAATCATGTTGCTGCTGGTCCTATCTCCCAGCACTGCATCTGCACTGCACCTCCTCTCATCATGTTGCATCATGTTGCGCACTGCTGCACTACAACTCAGTTACTGAGAAGTAAGTAACTGATCTCCCAACTGACCTCCTTATTGGGCTAGAAACATACTCTGATGCTGAAGCTCCCTCTGCCGCTCCATCTGCATATGTCTCTACCCACTCATCCAGTCCTGCTACTCCTCATCGGGGCTCCCATAGCAAGGTCTAATCAAAGAGGTTGGGTACCTCAATGAGCTTGCCCCTATTCCAGCCTTCTGGTGAGCACTAGTATTGCAGAAATAATGCTGCAACTCCTGGGGCTTCCTACTTTACTTTTATCAACCCAGTAGTTCGTAACAAACTTGGAAGCGACGGTGCTATATGCAAAAGTACTAGCTCTTACTGCAGGTTGTCACTTGGTCAACTGGCGCAAGTTCGCTAGGAGCTTAAGCCAACTTCTATGAATTCTCAGAAGAAGCTTTTAACTGTGATGAAAGAAAGCTAACTCTACAGAGGCTATTCTATTTGCAGAAAGAGAAGGAAAATTGAAATGTAACGCAAACCCTAGCAAACCCTAGCAAACCCTAATTTACCTATTAACCCTACTTTTGCAAGAAAAGAGATGAAAGCTGATGAAATGAGTTCCATTGACTACTAAAAAGGTAAATTGCATTTATTCAAGCTACTTCTAAAAAGAAATGAGAAGAAAACATCTTTTTGTGCTTTTGAGTGTCTTTATGTGAAATTATTATGCTTGTGATTTATCTGGTTGTGATTGTGCAGAGGTTTGGTGGTGAAGGAAGGTGGAGTTGGTTTTTGCAGAGGTGGAGGAAGGTTTGGAGAGGTCCTAAGAAGCCCCTAGTACCCTTCTGAAGACTTTCATAGCGATTGGACTTTGGAAAATGACTCACAGGAAATTCTACAGGAGGCTGCAGGGGATCTACATGAGGATCTACAAGAGGAGGCCAAGAGCTACTTTTGGCTTTTTGAAGGTGGAAAAAATGATGGGAAAGGGTAACTTAAGGCTAGATGAAGGTGTTGAGGTGTTTGGAGCTTGTCATGGAAGATCAAGAGGGAACATGAAGGTTGGATTTATTCAAATGGCAAGAGGAAAGCTTATGGAGAAAAATGCAGAAATTAGGGCAGACTGGTGAAATGTTGCGAATGACTTGGGAAATCTGTGGGAAGTGAGCTGGTGCTGGCTGCTTTATGGATGTATGGTGAGCTGAGGTGTCCTACAAGAGATCTGGACATCTACTTACAATAACTGATCAAATAAGGGACTAACTATACTATGAAAACAGAAATTTCTCTAGCTTGACCTAATTTCTGACCTACAAACAAAAAATGTTGAACAGTAACCTTCAAACAGAAAAGAATGCAGAGAGATCTATTGTAAAATAATAGCAAATGATCTAGGCAACTGAATCTGAACCAATATATCAATCTTTCCAAATCGAGTCATCACACTAAAGGTTGCATGGAAGAGAAAAACTGTGTTTTTGGTGGCAGTAGTAGTGTCTTGACCTCAAATCATAGTCCCAGGAAGGGAGAAAGGAGACCAGGGCCTACTGTGGCCTTTTTGAATCTTATTCTATCACTGCAGTAACCTACTTGAGCAACTGAAACAAAAACAACTATGCAAACCATCAAAAGCAACCTAATCTAACAAAGTAAAATGAATCTATGTAACATAAATTAACTCATGAACTGAAGCAAAAACATATAAGTACAAAGCAGGAGGTGTTGGGAAACTTGGGTTGGGCCCTAACCCAAAATATTAAGCCCTCTAAAAGAGATCAGTGCTGGCTCAAAAACTGTTTCATCTCCATTATAAAAAATAATAGTCACATTACATAAAATGTTCTAAAAAAGGAAGCTCGAAAATGAGCTGAACAAGTGCTGCACAAAAGTGCGAAAATTATACTAATGACTGGCTAACCTACTGAGGCTCTAAGCCCTATTATTTATACAAATGGAGTCCCCCAATATTCCTCCTAAAATCAAGGAGCTCGGCTTCCTAGAACTGGAGATAAACAATAGTCCTTCTTTACTTGCTCGGCTGCCCCTTGGAATGTGGACCTTTGTGCTCTGATTTGCTGATGGAGGATTCGAGGAAAGTGGTCATAATGAAGGAGTCACCCCCCCATAAATCCTCTTCCCTGTTTCCCTCAAGTATTTGCTGCCATTTGCTCATAAATCCCTTGACTTTGTACAAAATTTTCCAAAAAATCTGCATAAAGCACACATTAGACTACATGGCAAAATGACTAACCCAATTCACTCTATTAGCATAAATATATTCAAAAACATGCAATAAACTAATGAGAATGGTGGATTAAGTCAAAATAAGAGGAAAAATGAGCCCATATAATTACCCATTTCTGGGGCTCATCATCACCCCCCTACTGAATGGGTTGCTCATCCTTTGAGCAACTAGTCTAACTCTTCATCCTTGATGGCTCTGACAGATTCACTGACATCCCATGATTCTAATGTGATATCTTCCTCTTTATCATGTAATCCTGCCTTCCTATCCACCACTTCCCACTATTTCTGTTCTTCCTCCTCTTTTACTCCTCCCAGCAGTCCTAACAGCAGTCGAGGACTGAATTTAAGGCCAATCCAATTGGCCTTCAAACTTTGCATAGAGTGCTTATACAGTGGCACTCTCCTCATGGCTTCCCTCATCCTATTTGGGGAGTGATACTCCCTGATCCGTTGGCTGTGTGGCTATGTGTTCCACCTTCTCATGCAGGCATGAATGTAATAATCTCCAAACAATCTCTCCATGTCCTCGAAATGTGCAATAGCCTTGGCTTACTTGTCAACATAGTCAGGGACAACTTGAGGATTAGCTACAAGGTGTTGGTGGGCATAGATGAGAGCCATGGGTTCTACTGGTTCTGCTCTAATCATCAAGGGTTCATTTAGCTCTTTTGCCATCATTTTCTAGATTTCTACTGCCCTTTTCTCTTCATGGCTCATCCAAGATGCCATGGCCATCAGCTGCAAGTATCCCAACGTAGCATTTAGATCCCATAAGTTCATGTCAGTAAGTTCCATGTTGTGCAAGTAAAACTCTGCTAGCTTCGCTTTGTCCTAAGTTGAACTTTGATCACATAGATGCATGAATTGGCCATAATCCTGAAAAGGTATTGTGCCCCTCTGGGCCAGTGTCTTGATCTGAAATTGGAGCCACTGATCCTTGAGGTACATTGCATATGATTTGGCTGGTTTCCTGCACTGTAATGCCTCCATAGCCCAGCTGGCCATGCAGGGTAATTGGGCTTCCTTTTCCTGCAGCTATTCTCAAGATCAACACCTCATTTTCTGCCTAGGATTCCCTTTCCTGTTGCTGTCTTATTAATGTCTCACTGTCTGCCTGGGGTTCCTCTTCCTGTTGTTGCTTATTAATGTTTCATTGTCTGCCTGGGGTTCCTCTTCTTGTTGTTGCTTATTAATGTTTCACTGTCTGCCTGGGGTTCCTCTTCCTGTTGCTATCTTTTTAAGATTGACAGCTCATTTCCTCCTTGAGGTTCCCTTTCTTGCAGCTGCTTCTTCAACATTTCATTTTTTGCCTCCAATTGAGCTCTTCTGATGCTTTCTGTATGCTTGACCATGCTCAATTCTTTGCCCATTTCCCTCAATTTGTTTTCCATGTGCCCAATGTCTTCCACCCCTTTTGATTTTGCAATCTGCATCCATGTATGGGTCCTGACTCTTTCCTTTTCCAACTCGAAGAAAAGAGGGACTGCAAACTTTTGTGGGATGATTTTCCCCCCTTCTAGAAGGTTGTAGTAGGAGCCTAAGTTAGGCTGAGGTCTAGGATCTGGTATCTCTTTTGCCTTGTCTTCCTCCTTGGTTTGTTCTTCTGCCTTCTTTTCAAGTTTTTCAGTCTCTTGGAGCTTTTCCAATGTCTCCTGTAGAGAGGTCTGTGCCTCCTGTAGGACTGTTTTAGAGTCCATTAGTTTGATCCTTTCTTTCCAAGTAGAGGTCTTAGGACTTCCTCTTTCGTAAGTGATGGGGGTTTTGGAGGGAGATTCCTCCCTTGTTGTAGTAGGGACATCCTCAATGATGATGGGATCCTTTGAAGGTGGCTGAGGCTTCCCCATCTTGATTCTGGTGCTCTTTCGAGCCTTGAAGTACATAGATGGTTGTCTCTTCCTTTTCCCTTTGGGCTTGGCTGGAGTACTAAGTGCAGCAAGAACAACTGCTGCCTCTCTTGCTAGTGTCTCAGGAGACACTTCTTCTTGTTGTGCTTCTTCTTCTTCATCTGTTGTTTTGCCTGTTTCTGTTGGTTTTGTGTCTGCTGTCTCTAATTTTGTTTTCTCCTCTGCTTGTTTAGTTTCTACCTTTCTTATGGCAGCCTTTTTCTGAACTGTCTTAGGCTTCTTCTTTTCAGTTCTTGTCCTCTTCTTTTTCTCTGCTGTGGTTTTACCCTTTTCTGCTTTTGATTCTTTCTTCTTCTCTACTTTAGGCTCATCTTTGGTGGTGTCATGTTTCTCCTCTCCTATCTGGTTTCCTTCTTCTTATGTGTGGGGTTCCTCTTCTTCCAATTGAGTGTTCTTTTCTTCTTCATGGATTTCCTTCTCAGCTTCCCCTTTTTGTTCCTCCTCTTCACTTCCAGATGGACTAAGGTCATCAGTGAGAGTTTTTATATCATCCTCTTTAGTCATGTTCCTGAAAATCTCCCAGGCTATGGGGATTGTGTAAGTGTGGAGGGCATCCTCCACCAGCAATTTAATTAGCCCATGGTGAGCCAATTGGTTTGGAACCCCTGCCTTCAATTTGGTGCTAGACTCTATCAAGGATTGGAGGAGAAAATATGGAATACTGAGTTTTCTGGATGCAGGAAGGTCCATGCCATATCTTAGTTCATGTAACAGTCTGAAATGATACCCATAGACTATGTTGTATCTTCCTTCACAGGAGATATATTTCATGATCTGATAACTGACCTCACCCCATGGATAAGGTATACTTGTCCTCCTAATGCCATTCTTATCCTCCACAGGATGTTCATTAGGCTAGAAAAAGGTCTTCTTGGCAACCTGCCCCAGTGGTTTTTCTTCTTTGCTCCAGGGTAGCCCAAGTGGGAGACTAGTGACCCTACTGATGAATTCCGGTGTGAGTTCTATGGTTAGACCCCTGAAACTGACAGTGGCATGGATTTTTGAGTGAGGTTTTAAAGACAATAAAAATTCCTCTGTGACTTCCTCATCATACCCATGAAATTTTTCAAAGAAAGGCATCCAATTTGCCCTAGTAAATAGGGCTACCACTTCTGGATGTTCATGTAGCTTCGTTGAATTTAGAGGCTCCTTCCTCATAAACCACCCTGTCATGATGTTTAGAGATTGCTGGAATGTCTCAGGTGAGGAGGAAGGCAACAAATTTCAAACTTGGAAACAGAGGAACAACTGAGGTTTTCTTTCTGGAACCAGAGAGAGAGTTTTTTGTGTTCTTCAATTTTAACAAAAACAAATTGCAACTTTCCTTCCTTCCAAACTCTGTTCTTAAACTTAATTTACTTCTCGGTTTGTTTGAGGGAAACAATATCTTAAAAAGACAGAGAGTATACAGGACAGTGTTTTTTCCCTTTCACAAAATAAGCAAATTACCCAATGCAAATTCACTTTTGTATAGGCTTAATTTTCTAGAGTTGCATCATCTCTTTACACAGGAGAATACCATAGAGGAGAAAGAGAAAGTATTTCAGTGCAAAGAGCAAACGGAGAAACTGTATATATATATATTTTTTAAAAACACAGGCAGACTCTGTTCTCACTTTTCCCTTCTTTTCAACTCAATACCCCATTTTAAATCACACCACCCTTTGTAGAGACGGAAATGTAGAGAGGGTCTACACAGAGCCTACCTCTTCGAGCTCGAATTTTCCATAAAATCCTAAATTTTCCTCAGCGATGTTTCTCACTCGCCCTCATGTAGAAAGGCTCATGTAGGGCTGTGTTTCCACTCCCGTAGAGTCCGATAATGCTCCTGTAGAGCTCGATAAGCGGAAGGGTTCTGAATCTGACAGAGAGCGACTGTTTTGAGGCTTTGGAGGTGGTAGGTAGGTTGCTATAGTCGAGAGCTCGTCGATACAATGAAAACAAAGGTGGTGGAGGTGGTCGACTGCAGCGTACTTAAGCTTACGGGAGTGTTCTACGGTGACGAGGTGAGGTGGCAGGAAGGGTACGTTACCCTCATCCGGACCGTTGGTCCCTACTTTAGTGCCATTATGAAACTTCATGCTGCCTGCTTGCAATCACTTCCATCATTCCCGTTATATGCCGCCACTACCTGTTTTGAGTTTTTCCCGAGTTGACTGAACACACGTGTCGACTGCACCCACTGAGCGTTGTTTGAACTGGATGAGGCACTGTTTGAATTTGATGAGGGTGGCCAGTTAGTTGGCCACCGATCTCGTTTAATCGCAACCATCTCACTTGTCCATGTAGTTTCTAAATTATACTCATGCAACAGAGGAAGAGGTTTAGTCACTTACATGTTAGTCGCTACTGTGCTGTTGCATGCTTAGACTTTGGCGTTCTACTCATGGATTGCTGCTACTGGAACCTGTGGCTTCTGAATTGGTGGCTCGGCTACTTTGTACTGGTGATCTTCAATCAGGTCTGGCTCCTTGTGCATTTTATACATCTGTGGCTGCACTGATCCTGCCTTTGGAGCTTGATTTTTAAGGGGATCAGCTGCTATAGGAATCCTGCAAGATTTCCTGTAGCTGCTCCTCCCTCTAAAAATTTTGGCTAAGGCTTGAGCAGGGACTGGAGAGATAGCTAAGGAAGGTTGTGTCAGCCAAGGAAAAGCAACTAGTATGCACTAGGTAAGACATAAGCTAAGGATTCTGTTGTTTTATTCTTCATTTTTTTTAAACAAAAGAAATAGGATTTCTGTGTTTTTTATGCAGGGAAGAAAGAAGCGAGTGGAAATGCAGTGGTGCAGGTATGGAATGGAGAGTTAGGAGGATGAATGGTGGCAGGGGGGTCCACAGGTCTTCTGAACAAGTTTCTAGCCCTCTTATCCTTTTCTGGACTTGATTTCGAGCTCTCTGTGATTTCTACAGGAGCCTCCTATAGAATGCACAGATCCTCCTGTAGGATGCATAATTTTCCAGAACAAGTGAGACCAGGGACTGGGAAAAGAAAATAGCGATGGAGAAATGGTTTATCAGGGGTGTATTTAGCTTGGCCATGTCCCTTTTTCTTCTGTGGCCCTCCTGCAATCTGCAATGCATTCACAAGAAGTTAATTTTTTTATTTCTTTTTTTCTCTGTTTTTTTTTTTTTTTATGAGATAGTTGGGGCGCTTCCAGGAGGTTTTCACCCTCACTGCCTACCTTGGGCGCCTCGAAGGGGAGGTTTTCACCCAGGGATCTTTTATTCTCCTGTTTTTCTTTTTTCTTTTTTACTTTTTTTTTGGTGCAGGTGGAGTGGAGGCAGAAACTTGCTCCACTACCAACACTGTTTTACTCAGGTCCTCAATGAATTCTTGCTTGGAGAGGGGCTTCCTGTAGATTTTCAACCTATGCCCATTGACAAGCATGGGGATGGCTTCTTCATCGATGGTCCTGATCAAAACTGAACCATTGTTATTGCACCTTTCTACTATGTATGGTCCCAGCCATCTTGTCCTCAGTTTGCCCTTGAAATCTTTATACCTTGAATCATACAATAACACTCAATCTCCTTCCTGGAATTGTTTCTCTTTGAGATGTCTGTCATGCCATATTTTCCTTTGAAGCTGGACTACCTCTGAGTGGAGAAGGGCCTGCAATCTCTGTTCATCCAATCCATTTAGCTGAAGTAACCTTTCCTTTTGTGCATGGATGAGATCTAGGTCCAGTTGAGCTGCCATCCTTAGTGTGTTATATTCAAATTCTATTGATAGCGAAGCCTTCTTCCCATAGACTAGCTCATATGGTGTGAACCCTGTGGTGGTCTTCCAGGTGGTTTTATAGGCCTAGGTGGCCTCAACCAATCGATCTGCCCAATCTTTTCTATTGCTACTCACTACCTTGGTCAAAATCCCTTCCAAAGCTCTGTTAGTGACTTCCACCTGTCCATTTGCTTGCGGATGATAAGGGGTAGACGTTCTGTGCTTAATTTTGTGATGTGTGAGCAAGTCTTCAATCAAATTGGAGGTAAACTGACTCCCTTGATCTGTGACTAATTCTCTTGGATATCCAAACTTGTAGAATATATTCTCTCTCAAAAAATTAGCTACTTTTTCTTCCGTTGCTGCCTTGATCACCTTTTTTTTTGCCCATTTTGTCAGATAATTAGTGCACACAATGATGTAATATTTCTACTTTGACAGAGGATTGGCAGGACCCACAAAGTCCATGCCCCACTTCTCAAATGGCTTGAAAGTCACTTGAGGTTGCAGGGGCATCTCATCCCTTGGAGTAGGTTCCCCATCCTTTGACATCGGTCACATTGGCTGATATATCTTCTTACATCTTGATGAAGAGTGGGCCAATAGTAACATGCTTGCAGGATTTTGAAGGCAGTCCTCTTTGCTGCAAAATCGCCCCCACAAGGCTCATCATGATAGGATAGGAGAATGTCAAAAACGTCCTCCTTCCTGACACATCGCCTCAAAACCTGATCTGGGCCAAGTTTGAAGAGATTGCCCCCAATCCAGGTGAAAGGGGTACTTTTCCTCACGATCTTGCTTTTCTCTTTTGAGGACAGGTGTGGCGGGAACTATGCTAAAACCAAGTAATTTGCTATATCAACAAACCATGGAGAGAGTACTGAGATAGAAAATAGGTGTTCATCTAGCATTTGATCATCCACCATTCCTTCTTCACCTGCAGGTAGATCTATTCTAGACAAAAAATTAGAAACAACATTTTCCTTACCTTACTTATCAACAATGGTTAAACCAAATTGCTGCAATAAAAGCAACCATCTAATAATGCGAGCATTTACATTTGGTTTGTTCATTAAATACCTAATTGCAACATGATCAGTGTGTACAAATATTTGATAGTCGGTGATGTAGTGTTTGAACTTATTTAGGTAATGGACTACAGCTAGGAGCTCCTTTTCGGTTACAATGTAGTTTAATTATGCTTTTGACAAGTTTTTACTTACAAAATATATGGCATAAGATAGCTTCTCATCAACTTGCCCTAAGGCTGCTCCTATTGCTTTGTTCGAGGCATCTGTATGAATGTGGAAAGGTAGGGCCCAGTTTGGACCTCTCAAAATTGGGGCAATCACTAGTTTACTTTTCAAGGTATCCAGAGCCTCTTGACAGTTGTCAGTCCATATGAACTCAACATATTTTCCCAAAAGACCAAACAATGGAGAGGCTAGCTTACTAAAATCCTTAATGAATCTTCTATAATACCCTGCTAAACCTAGGAAACTTCGAACATCTCTTACCTTTTGAGGAGGTGGGACCCTTTGGATGATGGCAATTTTGTTGGGGTCCACCTGTAATCCTTGCTGAGAGATTGCATGACCTAGCATGGTCCCTTCAATCATCAGGAATTCACATTTTTTAGGACTGAGGGACAGGTTTATTTCAATACACTTGTCCAAAACTTTTCCCAGGTTAGACAAAGCTTCTTGGAAGTTGGAACCTTAAGGGGTAAAGTCGTCCATATAGATTTCCACTGCATCATGAACCAGTTCAAAAAATATACTCAATACTGCTCTTTGGAAAGTGGTGGGAGCATTGCACAATCCAAAAGGAAGGACCCGATATGCAAAAGTACCCCAAGGACAAGTGAAAGTGGTCTTATCTTGGTCTTTCGGGCTGATTTGGATCTGGTTGTACCTGCTAAACCCATCTAGGAAGGAGAAAAACTTCTTCCTTACCAGGTCATCTAACACTTGATCTATGAAAAGAAAAGGAAAATGGTCCTTCTTGGTGGCCTTGTTTAGTTCCCAATAATCGACGTAGATTCTCCACTTCCCATTTGTCTTTGGCACTAGCACCAAAGGAGAGACCCATTCGCTGTCAGAGATAGGGTAGATGAATCCTGCATCGAGTAACTTTTGCAGTTCTTCTTTGACAAAGAACTTAAGGGCTGGATTCATCCTCCTTTGAGGCTTCCTGACTGGTTTGCAGTCTTCCTTAATGTAAATGTGATGAGTACAGACTGAAGGGTACACTCCCTTCATCTCCTTATAGCTCCAAGCAAAAGCATCCAAGTGGTTTCTTAATAAGCTACACTATTCTTTCTCCTGAGAGGTGGATAGGGATGCGTTGATTTTCAAGGTTCTTTCTGGGCCGAATTCCACATTCTTAACTCGGAGAGAGGTCGGGTCAGCCACACAGAGATCAACTAAAGGATTGGCTTGGGTTTCTTCAACTAGCTCTTCTAATGGCAACACATTGGGGGGTGGATTCTGGATAAAGTTTTCAATAAGATCATCCTCAGTTTGTGCCCCCCCGCCCATAGCAACTTCTACTACACACAGTGGCGTGGAATAGACTTCATCCTCATCTTCCTCCTTCAACCAGAGAGGTAAATCATGTTCTAACAAAGGTTGGGCAGGAGGATATAGGACTAGTTGCTTGGACATATGCCTATTCTTGATTGTCATGTTCCCAGCTCGACAACTGATGTAGGCATCTGCAACAGTCAACCAGGGTCTTCCCAAGATGAGAGGATACCCAATGAGCTTTTCCTTTGGTTAGAGAACCAGGAAATCAGTAGGGTACTCCCAAGAATCGATGGAGACCATTACATCTTCCACAATCCCCTCAAGGGTCACGGTGGAGTGGTCTGCTAACTATAGTACTATTGTGGTCTTTCTTAGGGAGCCCTGAAGGTTGACCTTGAGCATAGTGTCCTTGGTCATCACATTATTGGAAAACCCTAGATCAATCAGGGTATGGGGGATTATGGTGCCATTGATGTGGACATCAACTATAGGGCTTCCAGGGTCTAGATATTTCGGACAGATTACCTGCCCCAACATTAGGTCGGACAGTTGTCCTATGACATTGATAGTTGGAGCATCTCTCCTGTGCCTACCTAGGTGCCTAAAGCACTTCTCCTTGATCATCTTGTTGTATATAGGTACATCCGTTATGGCTTGGAGAAGTGGTATCTTTACACATAATTGTTTCAATTCTCCTAGAAGTTTAGTTTCTTATGGGGTAGGTTGTGTTGTTCCAATTAATCTCTCAGGAAAGGGTGGAGTGAATTTTGGTTCAATTTCCTCTTTTTCTTCCTCATCCTCCTTAAGGGGAGGCTAGTTATCTAGGAGAACCTTCCCAGATCGTAGGTTAATCTCCTGAATCTCCACAGCATAGGTCGGGCATGATGTTTCCCCACTATATACCTGCTGGGCCTGTCTATTATTCGGGTTCGGGTTCGGTTGAGCAGGTATTTTGGGTTGCCTTGGTGGAGCAGGAGGCAATGGTTGCGGTTGAGCAGGTGGTGGAGGAAAAAGAGTGGGAGGAGAGTTGTACTGGGGCCTCCACCCCTGATGAGGTGCATTCCACTGAGGCTGTGGCTGAGCATAAGAGTGAAATGAATGAGCAGCTGGTTGAGCATGGTATTGAGATGGATATGACCAAGGAGGGGGTGTGGACCAGGAAGGATGAGTAGGGGGACCCCAAGAAGGCATGGAAGTGGCTTGATTGGGGTTTTAATATGTTTGGGATGTACCTTGCATTCCCTGCTGGTACGGTCTGGGCCCATGTGGCCTCCTTTGGTTCATGAAATAGAGTGGTTCAGTGGCTCCTTCGGCCTCCTAGTATGCAACTTTAAGTCTAGGCAAGGAAGGGCACTGATTCGTAGAATGGCCTTCTTCAGAGACTGAAAACACTTCTATAGAGTTCAATGGATATTCGTTCCTAGGATGCCTTCTAGTGCACCTAGGAAAAAAAAGGCCAAAGCCCTCTCTGCTTCCTCTTTTTTTTTTTTTTGATATGCAAGGTATCCATTTGCATAGCAAGAGTCTGCATCATCTCGCTCTTGAAATCTTCCAACAGATTTCCAATTTCACCTCTAAGGGATGAACTGGATGAGGATGTACTGGCTAAAGGTTGACTTTCCCTACCTCTCTTTTCGGCTACCCTAGAATGGTTTCTAAACACAGTCTTTATGTCTTCATAAGGTAGTTGGTAGATGTCCCCCTAGTTAGAAAATGGAGGGTATCTAGAAGGTTTTTCGAGACTCCTCTGAGCAGGACCAACTTCAGATATTCGCGGTCAAGTATGCACCTGGCCCTTTTATAACTAAGCTAAAACCTCTCTTCATAGTCTTCCAAGGATTCATCGCTTCCCATGGTCATTCAGAAGATTTCTTCCTTGGTATCCTTTGACCTATAGTAGTCCTGGTATTTGTTATTAAAGGCTTACTGCATCTAAGCCCAAGTTGTGATGTTGTTGCCAGGTAACCCCATGAACCAGCGCAATGCTACATCCTTGAGGGTAGAAGGAAACAGTTTCAACTTCTTCTCATCTTCTACATAGTCATAGGTCCGACAGATAACAACAAATTCAAACAAGAAGGTATCAGGATCTTCGGTAGTCAACCCATGGAAGTGAGGTAAGGCTGAAGGACTTATGTTCTTCATTTTAGTGTCCCCATTGGTCTCTCGGATGGGAAAGGTACCCTCTACTCTTTCCCCATTCCCTCTAACGTTTCTATTTTCAGCCATGGTCTTAGGAGGGATGGTTTCTTGCTCTTCTTCTGCTATAGGATCTTTGTATATCTCTGGTGGTTCACCTATAGGTTCTTCTGGATCACTGCCACCGAAGAAGAGAGAAGGGTGACTTTGTGATGTGGTGGGGGTGTTGGGTAGGAATTTCCCTGAATTATCTCTGTTCCTATGAGGCATGAAAGGAAATCTCTTTTTGGGTGATTTATTTATTTATATTTATATTTATTTATTTTATTTATTTATTTTTTATTTTTTATATTTATTTTTATATATTTTTTTTTTTGCTTGTACCTGCAAAACTGAAATGGATTGAAAAACAAATTGCAACTAGCTGAAATGAAATGGAAGAATTGAAATGAAAGCAAGGAAATGACTAATCTACTTTGCTGAAATGAAAATTGCAGAATTGAAATGAAAGCAGGAAATACCTAATCTACTTTTGCAGAATTGAAATTGTAGAATTGAAATGAAATGGAAATTGCAGAATTGAAATGAAATGGAATTTGTAGAATTGAAAGGGCCAATCTATTTTTGCTGAAATAGAAATTGCAGAATTGAAAGGGCTAATCTACTTTTGCTAAAATGGAAATTGCAGAATTGAAATGAAAGCAAGAAATTCCTAATCTACTTTTGCAGAATTGAAATTGTAGAGTTGAAATGAAACAACTACTCTACTTTTGCTGAAATCAACTACTTAGCAAAATGTTGCAGTAGACAACAGTGCCAAAAAGTGGTGAGCACTAGTATTGCAGCAATATTGTTGCAACTCCTAGGGCTTCCTACTTTACTTTTATCAACCCGGTAGTTCGTAACAAACTTGGAAGCGACGGCGCTGTATGCACAAGTACTAGCTCTTACTGCAGGCTGTCACTTGGTCAGTTGGCGCAAGTTTGCTAGGAGATTAAGCTAACTTCTATGAATTTTGAGAAGAAGCTTTTAATTGTGATGAGAGAAAGCTAACTCTACATAGGCTATTCTATTTGCAGAAAGAGAAGGAAAACTGAAATGTAACGCAAACCCTAGCAAACCCTAATTTACCTATTATCCCTACTTTTGCAAGAAAAGAGATGAAAACTGATGTAATGAGTGCCATTGAATACTGAAAAGGTAAATTGCATTTATTCAAGCTACTTCTAAAAAGAAATGAAAAGAAAACATCTTTTTGTGCTTTTGAGTGTCTTTATGTGAAATTATTATGCTTGTGATTTATCTGGTTGTGATTGTGTAGAGGTTTGGTGGCGAAGGAAGGTGGAGTTGGTTTTTGCAGAGGTGGAGGAAGGTGTGGAGAGGTCCTGAGAAGCCCCTAGTACCATTCTGAAGACTTTTATAGTGATCGGACTTTGAAACATCACTCGCAGGAAATTCTATAGGAAGCTGCAGGGGATCTATAGGAGGATCTACAGGAGGAGGCCGAGAGCTATTTTTGGAGTTTTGAAGGTGGAAAAAATGATGGGAAATGGTAACTGAAGGCTAGATGAATATGTTGAGGTGTTTGGAGCTTGTCAAGGAAGATCAAGAGGGAACATGATGGTTGGATTTGTTCAAATGGCAAGAGGAAATCTTATGGAGAAACATGTAGAAATTAGGGCAGATTGGCGAAATGTTGCGAATGACTTGGGAAATCTGTGGGAAGTGAGCTGGTGCTAGCTGTTTTATGGATGTATGGTGAGCTAAGGTGTTCTTCAAGAGATATACACATTTACTTACAAAAACTGATCAAAGAAGGGACTAACTATACTATGAAAACAGAAATTTCTCTAGCTTGACCTAATTTCTGACCTACAAACAGAAAATGTTGAACAATAACCTCCGAACAGAAAAGCATGTAGAGAGATCTATTGTAAAATAATAGGAAATGATTTAGGCAACTGAATCTAAACCAATATATCAATCTTTCCAAATTGAGTCATCACACTAGAATTTGCATGGAAGAGAAAAAATGTGTTTTTGGTGGCAGCAGTAGTGCCTTGACCTCAAATCATAGTCCCAGGAAGGGAGAAAGGAGATCAGGGCCTACTGTTGGCCTTTTTGAATCTTATTCTATCACTGCAGTAACCTACTTGAGCAACTGAAACAAAAACAGCTATGCAAACCATCAAAAGCAACCTAATCTAACAAAGTAAAATGAATATATGTAACAGAAATTAACTCATGAACTGAAGCAAAAACATATAAGTAAAAAGAAGGAGGTGCTGGGTAGCTTGGGTTGGGCCCTAACCCAAGAGCTTCAGCCCTCTGAAAGAGATCAGTGTTGGCTCAAAAACTGTTTCATCTCCATTATAAAAAAAAATAGCCACATTACATAAATTGTTCTAAAAAAGGAAGCTCGAAAATGGGCTGAACAAGTGCTGCACAAAAGTGCGAAAATTATACTAATGACTGGCTAACCTACTGAGGCTCTAAGCCCCCTTATTTATACAAATGGAGTCCTCCAACAGTGCTCCTAAAATCAAGGAGCTTGGCTTCTTGGAACTGGAGATAAACAACAGTCCTTCTTTACTTGCTCGACTGCCCCTTGGAATGTGGACCTTTGTGCTATGAGTTGCTGATGGAGGATTTGAGGAAAGGGGTCATAAATGAAGGATAAACCCCCCTACAAATCCTCTTCCCTATTTCCCTTGAGTATTTGCTGCCATTTGCTCATAAATCCCTTGACTTTGTCCAAAATTGACCAAAAAATCTGCATAAAGCACACATTAGACTACATGGGAAAATGACTATCCCAATTAACTCTATTAGCATAAATATATTAAAAAACATGCAATAAAATAATGAGAATGGTGGATTAAGTCAAAATAAGAGGCAAAATGAGCCCATATAATTACCCATTTCTAGGGCTCATCACTTGCTTGGGACTGTCACTCTACATCGCCCCACCTCTGACCTGGAGGTATGGATGCATGTGATCCCTTTGCCCACTTGGCTCGAAATTCCCCCTACTGGAGGTCTCTGCATGAGTGGATGTCTCCACTCGATCTCCTCTCGGATTTTTCAATTGTGGCTGCTCCACAACCTCATGAAGCATCAATTGTGGCTCCTCCGCAATTGTCTGAGACTTCTTTTGGCGCTGCATCTTGAGAGGTAATGTACTCTCCCTCTCAACCACCAAGTTTACATCAGTTGCCTTGCTCTTCAAGGCTTTGCATGCATCTTGAACCTCAAGAACATACAGGTTCTTGACTTGTGAACCGATCTTCTTCACCTGTCTCGTGGTGACGTGTCTAAGGAAAACCTTTCCCTTACTGAAGACTACATCATAGCCTTTGTCTTCCAGCATTGTGATCAATACCAAGTTTTTCCTCAGTCCTGGAACATACTTCACATCTGTCAAGGTAATGCGAGCTCCATGCTCCCTCTAAAAAACAATTGTGCCTACTCCTGAGGCACTATACTTTTCATCATTACCCATCGCTATGAGTATCTGGAGATCTTTCTCCTCCAAGGCACTGAACAAATTCTTATCACCGGTCATGTGGAATGAAGCTCCACTATCAATAAGCCAACCACATCCCACCATGGATGAAACCATAAATTCAAAGAGGGTGAAATCCAACTCGAACTATGAGGCCAATGCCTCACCTTCAGATCCTTCCTTGGATCCCATCTTGGATTTCTTTAGTGGACAATTTGTTGCAAAATGGCCCACCTCATGACAATGAAAGCATCGCACTTTCGATTTATCAAACTTCTTCCCACCATGGGAAGAACTTGATTTGGGATGAGAAACCTTCTCTTTCCCTTGCTTTGCCTTACTCACTAAGGCACAATTTTTTTCATCCTCCTTGGATGAAGAACCATCTCTAGTGCTTCTTCTTATCTCTTCCTGCATCAGATCCGACCAAAGTCGTTCCCAATCTGGCAGTTTTTCTCTTCCATTAACCGAGTCTTGGTAGCTATGCAAACTCTTAGGAAGACCGAGGAGAGCAAGACTTACCATGTCATCATTGGCTTTCGTGATCCCTACACTTCCAATCTCATCCTTGCAGGTGGTGAGCTTATTCAGATATGTAGAGATCGTGTCACCCTTTTCACACTTGATTTTCCGAAGCTTGTCTTTCAGCGCCAGCTTCCTCTGATCAGTGTTGTTCTGATATAGATCTTTCAATTTTTTCCACATCGAAAATGGTGTCTCCTTCCCATGGAGGCTTGAGACAATGTGGTCTTGAACTCCCTCCAGGAGGATTCGCCTTGCTCTAGCCACACATTTCTTCCATTCCGCCAATTCTGTAGCATTAGCTGCTGTCGGCTTGGGGACTTCTTGATCAATGAAGTACTTTAGACCATTGTCCTCTAATACTACTTCCATGCGATCCTTCCAGGATATATAATTCGAGTTTCCATCAAGGGCATACTCCAGTCTTAAACCGTTGAACGCCATTGGTGAAATTTGAGATGTGATAAGAATTTGAATTCTATAATCAGGAACTTGAAACTTTGAACTTCTTCCTTCTTTCTATACTGTTCTTCACTTTGATCACCTTTGCTCTGATACCATGTAGAATTTCCCACTGTAGATCAACAGATTATGAAATATAACAAAGCAAAATACAATATCTACTTCTACAACAAACTTGTGGAAGCTTAATCGATTTTGAGCAAGATCAAATAGAACACATATAACAGAGAATGAGAAATCAATCACACATGAACACAAAAGAATACTCTGGGAAAGACTCAGTTAAAAACCTCTATCTCTGTATTACCATGCAAGTGGAAAAATGTTCAGATTACACAAAGCATTAGCTCACAAGCTATCCTGCTCTTAGTACAATCCAACTGCTACTCATAAACAGTTAAAGGCTTCTCACAAACCTTCTCCTCTGCCCTCCAAGCCTCCTATTTTCTTGTGCAGTTTCTCCTGGGGTCTGTTAGTGTCAGTCTTTCCAGCCTTCCTCCAGTCATCAAATATGCTCTTACAAAGTGGTCTCAGAGTTTCCAAGTCAAATTTTGTCATTTCAAAGAGTTTTCAAGCAAAATTTGGTCACTAGGCATCAGGTCTAGGGTTTGCTCCCACTCTTTTCAAAGTTGCCCAAATGCCCATCTATGTCACTATTCAGCTGAGTCTATCATCATTCATAGGGTTTCATTATCATCTCAGTGTCTAATGAGTCATTTTACACCTTGTTCATGCTTCAGTCGCACCTAGGCAAGCTCATTTCCCTCTCCTAGGGTTTTGATGGCAATATCTCTTGGATAGTCAAATCATTGGCAAAACTTGTATCCAGATGTTCATACACTTTCCCCTATCCTTAAAATACCCTATAAAATGCTTCCCATCCCTTAGATCCGCCAAATTCCTCATTTTTGCACAAACCCTAGTTTCTAGCTACAACCTGGCAATTTTCTAGGTTTGGCCTGTGTTTTGCCCTTTTGGACCCCTTCCCCTCACTCAATCTCTGAGATTCCACTTTCCCTTGCTTCCTAACATCCCTCCCTACTTCCAAAAATTTCCCCAAGAATTTAGAAGCCCCTTATCCCCTTCATTTCGCTTCATTTCGGCAAAATTCCTTGTTTCACACATCGGGGCAAGTTTCACTCAAATGATGTTTCAGAGCAATCAAAGATGAATTTTGCAAAACTGAGAGCGATTTTTGTCCAAAACATGCCAAAGAAGAAAAACCTCCTTCACTTTTTTCACAGGTGTCATGGTTTTAGAGAAATGTCAAAATTACAATCGTCGGATCCAAGGAGGTTGGCCAAGGCACTAAAACGACGGAAAAGGCCCGATCCACTCCAAATTTTGGTCAAAGCCTCTTTGACTGAGCATGGTACTTGATTGGGGACTCCCAGCCCAAATTTCAAGAAATTTGGAGAAAATTTTGTCATTTGTGAATTTTTTGTGCAATTTACAGGTTTTTGTCCATTAACGGGTCTCACCCCCCGCGCGACCCTTCATCCCGGCAACTCCATTTTGAAAAACCTCAGCATTTCCAGATTTTTCATGAGAATTTACATATGCTCATCAATGGACTTGAGATTTTATGAAGTTTTGGGCCTCCAGAAAGTAAAAAAACAAGCAAAAATTGACTTTCTGCCACATTTTTGAGTTGCAGAACGTAGTCTTGGGAGATTGCCATTTTGGAGGGGCAAATGACCACCAAATTCAGAAATTCCAGTTGGGTTGGAAAGTAGACTCATAGACCTTTCCAACAAGCCTACTCTTCCTCAATTTGGACACCGAGAAGTGCCCCAAATATGGTCCCAAAGGCGCGCGACCCGTCAGGCAGAGGCGCGCGACCCGTCAGGCAAACTTCTCCAATTTTCAGTGTACAGCTCAGAAAAACGCAGTTTGACCCTGTTTGACTTTTTGGGTGGATTATTAGGCTCTTTGATGTAATTATTGTACTTTTATGATACTTTTACTCTTATGTACCTCTTCTAGAAGATCCATTCATGAAAAGGGTGAAAATTAAATGAATGAATTGGTTTCCAAGTTTATAGAGGCAAGTTGTTTTGACTGCCTAGTTTGTAGTGCTTAGTTTAGAAGTGGTTGAAACAGCTCCTAGGATAGTGAGCTCGACCCATGGAGGTAGGGAAAGAGGTTAGATGATCTATATTATGTACTTTCTTGCTCATTTTCATGGTTGGACTCTTGAGGGATAAGCTATCATTGTATTATTCACTGTATCTCTGCAATTTTTGGCTAAGGAAGACCAGGGTTTTGCAGTCCTCTTTGGGATTCTTGTGGTTACATGTATTGATGGTGTGTTTCTCTATGTACCTGTAAGTGTGTTATGTGAATCATTTCCTTTATTTTCCTTCTGCACATTAAGCAAACGAAGTGTTAAAGTAAGAATTCATGACTGTCATGTTCTGCTTTTAAGTTTGTTTAATTTCAATGTTTTCTACTGTTTAAGGAGAATTCAAAGTTATTGTTTGCTCTCCTTAACTCCTCATCTGTCGTTCCTGACCATCCACCTCAATATAAGGCATCAATATTGTATCCTATCTCGCCCCAAAGAACCCCCTGCAGAAACTGTGTCCAATCCCTGCACCCAAAATTGCCATTTCCCCAATTTTCCACCGAAAACCCTAAAAACCCTAAATCAACCTTTTTTATCAGTTTACTAGCCTAAAATCAGTGTTACCCTATTGGTCATCTCATCCATTGAAGATTTTACCGAGATAGACCGGAGAGAGCCCTCTCCCGCCCCGTAGGGCTAGCTACGAGGCGAAGTGGTTTGATGTTGCCTTGAGGTTTACCTTTCTCAGCCTTAGGTGAAATTTCAAGCGCTAACATATTGGCGACCATACTGGGGAGAACAAACTTGTTTGTGGATTGATGTGTTTGTTTCATAAGTCTTAGATGGAGCCTGAAGTTATGCCAGGTAGCCTTCGAAACGCTTTTGCTTTGCATGAGCGGAAGTAGATAAACGCTGCTTCAGTCAATCTCCGTGAGCTTGTGAATACGACCACTTCATTTGCATTTTACCCTAGTACATGTATCAAGTTCAGATCTGATTGTTGATAGTGGACAACGATCAGACACTGACAAGGCTGAAATCATTCACTGGCGACTCCTTCACTGAAAACTCCAGATATCAATGCTTCATGGTGACTTCACTAGAGAGAGATCAGTAGCTTTGAGCTTTTCAAGATGGACCGAATCACAAGAAGATATGCTCCCTTGAGCCGAGATCACATCCCCGGTTTTCCAAATAAAATTCCAAAGGTAGATTGGTCAAGGAATTTGCCTACATTTAATGATGATGGTAAGAAGGATGATGCTCTTCATCTAGTTAGATTTCATATGCATATTCGCAAGTTGAAGGTGGATTTTCCTGAAGATTGCTTGATGAAGATATTCTTGGCCACTCTGGAAGGTGCAGCTCAATGTTGGTATGAAAGTTTGCCGCCTGCTTGTATTTACTGTTTAAAGGATTTTCATGCTATGTTCATTGAAAGATATATGGACTCTTATCCATCATTAAATTTAGTTCAAGACTGTTGCAAGCATGCTTATAGTTTTATTGAAAGCCTTGAAAAATATTATGAAGATGATAATTTTATGGACGTTGAGATTATGGAGGCTCTGTATGAGAATCCATTTCAGCAGCACACAGAAATCTTAGAGGATATTTGTCAAGATCAGCAGGCTGAAGATTTCCATATGGTTGAAAATGAGGAAAGAGCAAATGTTGTTTCAGATCTGTCCATAGAAGAAGACAGCATGCAGGTAACGCAGGAAAGTAATGTTCCAATCTCAGAAAGTGATGATGATAAATCAGAACGGGAAATAAATTGTGATGAGGCAAAACATGTTGTTCCGGATCTCATAAAAGAAAGTTGTATTGTCGCGGCTGCCTCAAATGAAGAAAATGGAGTAGTAGACCTAAATGCTCTCATTTCACCAACCCTAGATCTTCATGAGGAGGTAGTTCATTGCCTTTGTGAAAAACAAGACAAGATCTTCGTTCAAGTAAGTGAAAAGGTTTCTCTGGATGAATCTATGATAGCTGATAGAAATGTTAGTGTTGGGTTTCACGAAACATCTGAAATTTCTTTTCTCATGATTGATGAATGTAATGAGAATCTGGTTGTCATATCATATGAGAATGACCTACCATATATTCAGACTACAAAAGATCAAACTATTCAGGATTCCATTTCAGATTCTTCCTCATATGTCTCATTTTTTGAAATGTTATTTCAAGAGGAGATCTGCTCATCTACTTGTTCAGAATTTTTTGAGGACCAGGAACATACTCTTTCCGAAGCACATGATGAAGGTAGATCAGAATTTGAAGCAAAGGATACCTTGTTCTTTCAGCAGGAGGTGGCAATGTCAAGTTTTCATGTTTTCCAGGATCCAATGGGAGATTTGTTACAGTCAGCAGTGAAAGTGATTATTGTTGTGTTCAGTGATGAAGGAGATCATGGTCAGCTATGTTTTTGGATGCCCAGTTACCAGTATCTATTGTTGACCAGAAGATCTGATCAGGAGAACCAATCAAGAAGGCATTTGCTTGGTTGGTTGCATTGGCATTTTGATATAGTTTGATGGTATATTGTCTTGTAAGAAACACAGGTGGCTGTCATCATGATTTCAAATCTTGATGGACTGCTGCCCTTCAAAAAGCTTTGTAAAGTCTTGTTTTAAGTCAGTCATGAGTCATTTGTGTTTGGTCTGTTGAGTGAGTTTTTCAAGTTATTTCAGTTTGCCATCAAGTCGGTTTGAGTCAAGTTTCAGTCAGTTTTCAGTCAAGTTTTCATTCAATAAATGAGTCAAAGTCTTGTGTCGTTTGTCAAATAATGACTCCATTGCCCAATGGTTGGAAAACACTGGTCTGCTCTCCCAAAGATCTGCTGTTCTTGGCACCTCCAAGGAGCTACCATCCCCATTGGAGCCAATGTTAGTGTCAGTCTTTCCAGCCTTCCTCCAGTGATCAAATATGCTCTTAAAAAGTGGTCTCAGAGTTTCCAAGTCAAATTTTGTCATTTCAAAGAGTTTTCAAGCAAAATTTGGTCACTAGGCATTAGGTCTAGGGTTTGCTCCCACTCTTTTCAAAGTTGCCCAAATGCCCATCTATGTCACTATTCAGCTGAGTCTATCATCATTCATAGGGTTTTCATTATCATATCAGTGTCTAATGAGTCATTTTACACCTTGTTCATGCTTCAGTCGCACCTAAGCAAGCTCATTTCCCTCTCCTAGGGTTTTGATGGCAATATTTCTTGGATAGTCAAATCATTGGAAAAACTTGTATCCAGATGTTCATACACTTTCCCCTATCCTTAAAATACCCTATCAAATGCTTCCCATCCCTTAGATCTGCCAAATTCCTCATTTTTGCACAAACCCTAGTTTCTAGCTACAACTTGGCAATTTTCTAGGTTTGGCCTGTGTTTTGCCCTTTTGGACCCCTTCCCCTCACTCAATCTCTGAGATTCCACTTTCCCTTGCTTCCTAACATCCCTCCCTACTTCCAAAAATTTCCCCAAGAATTTAGAAGCCCCTTATCCCCTTCATTTCGCTTCATTTCGGCAAAATTCCTTGTTTCACACATCGGGGTAAGTTTCACTCAAATGATGTTTCAGAGAAATTAAAGATGAATTTTGCAAAACTCAGAGAGGTTTTTGTCCAAAACATGCCAAAGAAGAAAAACCTCCTTCATTTTTTGCACAGGTGTCATGGTTTTAGAGAAATGTCAAAATTACAATCGTCGGATCCAAGGAGGTTGGCCAAGGCACTAAAACGACGGAAAAGGCCCGATCCACTCCAAATTTTGGTCAAAGCCTCTTTGAATGAGCATGGTACTTGATTGGGGACTCCCAACCCAAATTTCAAGAATTTTGGAGAAAATTTTGTCATTTGTGAATTTTTTGTGCAATTTACAGGTTTTTGTCCATTAACGGGTCTCACCCCCCGCGCGACCCTTCATCCCGGCAACTCCATTTTGCAAAAACTTAGCATTTCCAGATTTTTCATGAGAAGTTACATATGCTCATCAATGGACTTGAGATTTTATGAATTTTTGGGCCTCCAGAAAGTAAAAAAACAAGCAAAAATTGACTTTCTGCCACATTTTTGAGTTGCAGAAAGCAGTCTTGGGAGATTGCAATTTTGGAGGGGCAAATGACCACCAAATTCAGAAATTCCAGTTGGGTTGGAAATTAGACTCACAGTCCTTTCCAACAAGCCTATGTTTGCTCAATTTTGACACAGGGAAGTGACCCAAATATGGTCCCAAAGGCGCGCGACCCGTCAGGCAGAGGCGCGCGACCCGTCAGGCAAACTTCTCCAATTTTTAGTGTACAGCTCAGAAAAACGCAGTTTGACCCTGTTTGACTTTTTGGGGTGGATTATTAGGCTCTTTGATGTAATTATTGTAATTTTATGATACTTTTACTCTTATGTACCTCTTCTAGAAGATTCATTCATGAAAAGGGTGAAAATTAAATGAATGAATTGGTTTCCAAGTTTATAGAGGCAAGTTGTTTTGACTGCCTAGTTTGTAGTGCTTAGTTTAGAAGTGGTTGAAACAGCTCCTAGGATAGTGAGCTCGACCCATGGAGGCAGGGAAAGAGGTTAGATGATCTATATTATGTACTTTCTTGCTCATTTTCATGGTTGGACTCTTGAGGGATAAGCTATCATTGTATTATTCACTGTATCTCTGCAATTTTTGGCTAAGGAAGACCAGGGTTTTGCAGTCTTCTTTGGGATTCTTGTGGTTACATGTATTTATGGTGTGTTTCTCTATGTACTTGTAAGTGTGTTATGTGAATCATTTCCTTTCTTTTCCTTCTGCACATTAAGCAAACGAAGTGTTAAAGTAAGAATTCATGACTGTCATGCTCTGCTTTTAAGTTTGTTTAATTTCAATGTTTTCTACTGTTTAAGGAGAATTCAAAGTTATTGTTTGCTCTCCTTAACTCCTCACCTGTCATTCCTGACCATCCACCTCAATCTAAGGCATCAATACTGTATCCTATCTCGCCCCAAAGAACCCCCTGCAGAAACTGTGTCCAAACCCCGCACCCAAATTTGCCATTTCCCCAATTTTCCACCGAAAACCCTAAAAACCCTAAATCAACCTTTTTGATCAGTTTACTAGCCTAAAATCAGTGTTACCCTATTGGTCATCTCATCCATTGAAGATTTTACCGAGATAGACCAGAGAGAGCCCTCTCCAGCCCCGTAGGGCTAGCTACGAGGCGAAGTGGTTTGATGTTACCTTGAGGTTTACCTTTCTCAGCCTGAGGTGAAATTTCAAGCGCTAACAGGGTCCAATACTGCCACCTATGTGAATTCACCTCTCGCACTGCTCACTAAACTTAGAAGTAACTGCGTAATCCTGAAGGAGATGATTCCTTCTGCATGGATGAGTTTCCTTTATAGGAAAAATCCTCCAACCGATAGTACAATGCCCCTATATTTAATCTCAACTGGGTCTTTCTCTGAACTGACATGCATGAGTTATTTATGAGAGAATATTCAGTTATTTGGAGAACACTAGTTGCATGCATGCATGCATTAACTGACTAAACTCACAATTAGTTACTCAACTGTTTGTAACTAATTTAACTTGACTTAACTCAATTAACTGAGCTAACTAATTACAACTCAAATACAACTCATCCTTATCTCCTTAATTAAGGGATAACTTTCTCAATCAAAGGGATAACTGTTGCATGTCTTCACAAAGAATTCATGTTTGATTTTCTACAACTAATTAACTCAAGATGAATTAATTAATTATTCTACAAACAGCTGCTAAGATCAAATTTGAATTTTACTTCTCAATTTTAGTTCAGGGACTAACTAAAATTGGAATCTATCCCGAAATACTATTGATAGAAATGCTATTTTTAGAATTTTCATTTTTTCATTCCTTGTTGCTATGTCCAACACTGGTACCTGAAATTCTATTTATAGAATTTCTTGTTGTCATTTTCAACACAAATTAGAACTCCATTTCAGCAAAATTATGCTAAAGGGAAGGAAGAAGATGAAGAATAAATTGTTGAAGCAAATCATTTCTTTGAGGAAGATGAACTACATACTTTTCTAAATGATGAAGATTAGTTTTCTTAGGAGTCTTTTATACCAAGAGATCAACAGCTTGTACTTGCAAATCATGATTTATGGGTAGTGAAAACTGAAGAATATCGAAGAGGATATCAAAATGCTCTCAGCCATTTGCAGAAAAAATACAATTTAAGAAGCATAAATGTACCTGTCACATTGAATATGAAAAGGTAGAATGCACTGAAAGATTCACAAGACAAAGAAACATCCCCTGCAGGTCAAAATAAAGAGAAGGAGATTGTTATATTAAGTCGGGATAAAACCAATGAAGCTTCTACTAGAAATGTGAGGAAGGATAAGGAGGTTCAAAGTGAAAGTCATAAGAAGGAGTCTCAAGCTAAAGGGAAGATTGAAAAGAAGGACATCACTGCAAAAGAGGTAGACAAGCAATCCAATCTATTTAGTTTAGAGAATGAAATTTCTAAATTGAATGTTTTAATTCCTCTAACTGAACTAGTAAAGAATGATAAGTACAAGTCTCAGATTGCTAAAATGTTGAAGGTAGACCAGATGTCAGATACAATTAATGTTGTCGATGATGAGCCAATTCTGTTTGGTCCAACTCTAGAGAGAATCCTTGAAGATAGTGAAGTTCCACCTTTCTATCTTTGTTTAAAATTTCATGATTTTATCCTCCATAATGCCATGCTAGATTTCGGTACCTCACATAACCTTATGCCAAAAGTTATTATGGACAAACTAGGATTAAGTATCAGCTAATATTATCATGAAATTTATTCATTTGATTCAGGAAGAGTGAAATGCCTTGGTCTTATCAAAGACTTAGTAGTGTCCCTGGACCAAATTCTGACCAAGAAGTTGTTGATGGACATAGTGGTCGCTGATATTCCTCCATGGTTTGGCATGTTTCTCTCATTGTCTTGGGGAGAAAAGTTGCTTGCAACTTGATTTTTCATAAGCTGCTATACCAGTTTTTGGGCAGCTTAGAAAACTATACTGGGATAAAAAGATGAAATTCATGATTAGTAGCAAGGAAAAACCAAATAATCACCCTATCCACGCTATACATACCGACCTAGAGTCTTTCATTTTGTATAGTGATATGAATCCAGTAGATGATGATAATCAACTTGTAGAAATTTCAGAAGTTTCAGATGTTATAAGTAGTGTACATGAATTTTGATTGCTGAAGAAAAGGAAAAGAGTGTAGAGTGTTTGCAGCCAGAAAATTCACTTGAAAAGATTGTTGAGTCAGTGTAGAAAATAGAGATTATTGAGACAGTGAGTCATCCTCCAAAAAATCAAATAGTTCAGCCTTCCAAAGTTCTATTTCTGGATGAAGAAGATGGTCTTTGGACCATGGAGTTTGGTGGGAGTTTGATGGTGCATTAGGGAAAGAAGGAGTTGGGATTGGCATGTGGATTTGTGGGCCATTGCATCATTCATGTAAAATTCTACGCAATGTGTTGGCTCACTAAGATGTCTTTTTACAGGAAATATTAATCTCTACATTAGTTGTCAACCCGAGGTAAGTCTTTCTATTTCAAGAGTGCCAACACAGTATGTGCAATGAAGCTAGAGGTTATCTAATGATGAATCGTTGCAATCACTAAAGGATAATTCTTCAATTCAATTCACACAATTCTGAAAAGAACTATCTATGAAAGAAATTCTCACAACACACCATGTAATTCTATGCAACTTGTTCTGAACCTAATTGAAACTGAATGAAAATAATAATTACACTTAGAATCATTCAAATAAGCTTGAGACTAATCACACTTAATCAAGTAAAGAAACTATGACTATAAAATAACACTATGAATCTATAACAACCCAAATCAATCTACATTACTCAATTGAATAACAATAGTAAGTGAATAGCAAGCAACAATCGGTAATTGAACAACAATCGGTAAGTGAACAACAACAACGATAAAGGATTCCTAAATGATAAACATTCTATGTTGCAAACTGTAGAAGTTAATCAGTCTTGTCTTTCAAGATCTATGATAACATCTATTCAAATGAACAACAATTAAACACGCATTCACTCATTCCAATCAAAGCGCTACTTAAGTATATCTCACAACTTCAATATGAATCTAATTGAACAGCAGTATAAATCGATATCACAAATATTCACGATAAATGAAATAACTGAACATTAAATCAATTACAAAGACTGAATATAAAACTATAACACAAAGGACCAGTGGAACTTCTTGTGACTGGGCCCATAGTTGCTAGAAGCCTCTGCTTAATAAAAGCTCAGAATACGAAGATATATCAAATGAAACCTTCTTTCATTAACTTCAAGTAACATCTGACAGAGTCACTGAATTAACAACGTTTATGCTTCAAAATAATTAAAAATTAAAAGTCTGAACTTGTATCTAGTTGCCTTTCAGCCCTATATATAACATAAAAGAGAAACTTGGATAAAAGCGAATGCTCAGGATCAAGGGATCCTGAGGATTTTGCAATATAAAATCTAATCATATGATAAAACAGGAGTGTTCGCACTAATTTTCCGCTTCCTTGTTTGCACCAGATCCTGTGGCTTTCCCTTTTATGGCCTCGTGATGTTCTGCCAACTGAACAACTTTTTCCCAATCGCATCTCTGCATACAAAGATAACAAAGAATCAGTTTTTCGTACTAAATTCGCCTATTCTATCACCAAATGGTTTCTTCCAACTTTAGCTGATATTTTCCTCATTTTAATCTATAAATGGAGATAATCTTATAAGGATGAATGATAAATGAAGCATTTGATGAAGAGAAATCATACCTTTTTCCTATCCCAACATACTCCCCAGCTTACCTTGTTGCACGTCCTCGTGCAAGCGTATAGTTCAGATGCAACTGAGTGAGGGAATAAGCAAGATATACTTCCTCCCTGTAATTCCTAAAACCATTATTTTGCTTAAGGACAGTGAAAGCCTGGGTTACCTCGTGATCTTTTAAGTTATAATCACTATGGTATTGATTAGGAGGGTACCATATGATGGGGGCTCTTTAGCGGCATGCTATCCAATATGGCCCCATTGTTAAAATCATATTGCTATATTTATAAAAATGGGAAGAGGCAGCTTGGAAGTTACGGTATCCAAACGGCTCTCGGCCCCTCACAGTGTTACTGGAAACTTCCCATCTTTGCCTTGATGCAGCCAAGGCTTCTTCTTTAATGTCCTGGAAGTATTCCTTTCTGGCCTAAATGATATCAATATGGATTGGCCCCAATTTGCCTACGACACCGTCTTTTTTCATAAACTGCTTATGCCAGATAGATAGGAGTAATGGCTGTGTAGGCTCTCCTCTGACCCATAGGTCAATGCCATACTCGCGCCTTTTGAATGTGTTGTAAGCCTTGGCCCATTTCAGCTGATTAGCAGCAAATGAGAGGAACGCCTGAAATTGAATGTCTCCTATAAAAGGGGCAGGGTGGCTGTCCCTGTCATCCTCTAAAACAAAATTATGCATATAGAGCTCACAAAGGAGGCACTAAACCTTCTCATCATGTTCTCTGAAACATTTAATAAAATCAGGAGTGGTTTTGATTTCTGCCAGTTTACCAGCCTTAACGGCCTTAACTTTTAACAGGAGGTATCTTTCCATAAGAAATAAAGCATAATTGGTGGCGGGAGCTCGACAAGATAGAGTGTTTGAATAGAGAGAACAAATAGTCTCCATTTGCTCTCTAGCTTTCTGCAATTGACCCTCTAATTTTTCAACCTTCTTTTGCTCAGCCTTATATTGAGAAAAAGTCTCGTCTTCTGTCCTGGTAAGTGCTTCGAATTTCTTCTTTAGCCCTTGGTGTTCATGTAGAGGGACCACCTTTTCCTTGTGCTGAGCTAGTTCTTGGTGAACTATCAGAAGCTCATTCTGTAATTTTCTAATAACGACCTCTTTAACCAAGGGGGTGTAAAGGGGTGTTTCATCTGTTTTTACCCCTGCATCCCGGGTCTCCGCAGGATTAGTCTACATAGCAGCTTTAGCTTCTTCCGGACTTACACAATCAACTTGAAAATTTTCTTCAATATCATTTTGGACAGCAATGTCCGCAATGGGGTAGGCCGTTTGAGTTCCCTGTGAAAAGATATAGGGCTCCTCAGTTTGTATGGCAGTATCTTCTCTCATAGCTGGCTCAATATGGGTTTATTTTGGGAAAACCTCAAGAAACTCTGTCTGAGTCTCAACATCCTTCGCAGAACATTGTTTTGTTTGTGTTCCTACATTTTCCATTTCTTCTTTCAATTTCCTCATTCTGGTTGCTTCTTTTAACCAATATTTCAGTTGCCTGATGACTTGCTTTTGTTTTCTGTATTTTCTGAGAACTTTTTTAAGCTTAGCTCTATAGGGCTCTTCTACTCTAGGGCTTCCATCTGGAGCTGTGTTACCCTCTACTACTTGTACAGGCTGCACTATGTCATCATCAGGAATGTTCCCAATTGGAACTGTGTTTTCTGGTGGAATTTCTCCTTCCAACTCATAATTATTATTCTTTTCATTTTCAAGAGATCCCAATGCAATGGTATCTCTTGAATAGTCATCATTCTCGTGATCTTCTCCTTGGTAGGCCTCGTCCACAGGGAACTTTGAAAAGGGAATATCACTTGGTTGATTGGCATCTCTCAAGTTTTCACCTTCAAGGTTTCCTTCTGCTGGGGGGTCCACTGGACCGGTGCCTACAGCTTGAGTTTCCTTTCTGTTGGTTGTTTATTCATGTTCCATGGCTTCAAGGGGTGTTTCCATTGTAGGAATTGACTCACTTTGTTCCTCCATGGCATCAGTGCATGGCTGGGTTCGTTCATGACTGGAATTGTCAGCAGGGACCGACTGGTCAAGGGTACAGTTCTGTTTTTCAGTGTTCCCTGGTTGTTCCCTACCTTTGGTAAACATTCCCATGCTTCCAAAAACCCTTGCCATTTCCTCCTCATAGTCTTGCAAAGGAGGGTCTTAAGGACTAAGAGGAGGTGTGCGGGATGGTCTAGCTTCCTTTGCTTTGATTGGAATGCGCCGCTAGGCTTTTACTCTCACCAAGCGTCTATGCTTAGCTAATTCTAGGGGTGCAGAGGGGCTCTTTCACTTTAATATTTTCTTTGGGCCTGTGGTTCTTGGCCCTTGCTACTCTGTTTCCTCATTTTTTGGGGGTGGAGCCAAGGTAGGATTTATGATACTATCCCATGTTAATTGTTGTTGTGCCAATCTATTTGTGATGATTAACTTAATTAACCCATGATGGCTGACTACACTATGTGAGTCCTTTACTGTCCTTACCCGTAGGGCAACATCATGTAACAGGGAATTTAGATAAAATGGTAAATTAACTGAAATTATTTGCTTTAAAGTGGTTAGGAGTTTCAGTTGTCAGGGCTTTACCACGTCATGCCAGCCGTTGCAAGTGATATATCTTTGGACGATGACCGCCAGCTCTTGCCATGGTTGTTGCAATGCCGAAGGATGAATTCCTTTCCTCGTTCGTACCAGCCGCTTGCCTGGGTCCTAGAATGCTTCAATTGTGCTATATAAAAGGACGCGTTTGTCTGTCCATTACACCCCTTTTGCTGGCAGTCGGGTGACTTCGGCCAGGACTTCTTTAGAAACCACCATGCTTATGCCTTTGACCACTGTACTACCGTTTTGTAGATTTTGTGTAAATTCCAGCGTTAGCTCTTCATGGAATCGCTGCAATCTGTTTAAATACTACAGCCAGCTAGCGCATTCAGGGATTTAGCGGGCTTGATCTGACACCATCAATATTGGAGGCTCACTCTGAATTGCTCTTCCGCCCATAGTTGTTGCACTTGAGTCTGGTTCTTCTGTATACAACTGTGTTTTACCCCTTTAATGTAACACAACAACAATGTATATCACAACAAATATCAAGGAAATGACGCTACTTGGATAATTATTATTGTTTTTAGTTAAGTCGTTCATCCTGTCAGCCATATGTAATGCAAAATCATATGTTTGCATGCCCGCCATAATGGTTGCCATTCTTCGACCAATTAGAATTTTTTGCTAATTATTACACGTTCCTGCTCGTCGTGCAATTCGTACTCCGAAGGTAATCCGAATGATTGTCAAACATTTATCCATAACTGGAATATGTGCCATCCATACGCAGGCCATCCCCCCTCTGATGATAAAAGGGCATCCATGTCCTTTCAGCACACGGAAAACAAGGAAATAAACCAATGCAAAATAAATGATGGCAGCCAATCTAAAGAACACAATAGACAAATCAGTAAAGAATTTAAGAGATATCCAACGTTAGACATGAATTGGCCAAATAAAATAAAAACATCAATATTAAGTCATTATGTCAATTTTTTTTACTGTAAGCGGACTTAATCACATCCGCATAATCAGCAGTTTATATTTAATGACTATCATTTAATGCTTGGACGTATGGAATATGATAAATATAGATTAAAGTCACCATGTTTATTCGGCTTGTAAAAGTGCTACTAAATGGAAATTTTCATTAAAAATAAATTCATAAGTGATAAGAGGTAGATGTCATATGGCAATATAAGATAATACTTCAATATCACAAGTAGAGCCACTATTGCCAGCAAGCATTCATAGCCTCAACAGGGTTGCTTTTCAACCCTCACAAATGATCCAGATTCCTTCCTACAGTTAAGTGTTCTTTCTTTTGTCACAAAGAGACCACTACGCTGGCATAGTGACCAGATAACCACAGTGCCACTCACTGGGGTGTTACAAAAATGATTACGCTGGCTCGTGATGAGACTCCCTGTTCTTCTGACAAATTAATTATCAAGAAGATCATTGCCTTGGTTTGGTAGCCAAATTGGAATGTCACCTGTTACATCCTTATGATCATGGTAGGTTGGATCGTGATGAGACCCCCTATCCTCTTTGGACAATGTTTTAAGAATTTTGCTATTATTTTGCTTTTGGAATCTTTCTTGTAGAAAAAGGGAGGCTCATTTTCTCCTTAAGAGTCAGGGATGGTGTAAGAAGTAAGAAGGTGCCAATGGAAGTGTTATACTCTTATCCCCTTAACATTATATCAATGAGTGTTATCCATTTGGAAGTGTAAACATAAGCTAGCATGGTTTAAAAATAATGAATCATTTCATGATGTGTCCAAAAGAAAAGATGTTCAGACAACCATTGTAAAGATACACCGTATTAGCTTATGGATAAAGATAACCAACAAAAGGCTTTTAGAAGTCATAATGATATTGTTATTACCATTTTTGTTTAGAAGAGGCACAAATCAATGCAAATGGTGCTTATTTGCAATAATGATCAAGAGAAAAATGAGAAAAATTCACAATTTAGCTCTTAAAAGGTGCGGTTCAATTGGCAAAATCAAAATAGAAAATAAAAAGTGTTGTTCAATTGATTGAATGACAATCGTTCAATCATTTGCATAGTGAAATCAATCAAAAACAAAAATGTTGTTCAATCAATTGAACAACAGTCGTTCAGTTGTTCGAACAGCGAAATCAAAATAAAAACAAAATGTGTTGTTCAATCAATTGAACGACAGGCATTCAATGGTTTGAACAGTGAAAAACAACAAGGAAAGTATGATGTTCAATCAATTGAACAACAATCGTTCAATTGTTTGGGCAGTGAAAATAAACAAGAAAGAAAAGTGTTGTTCAATCAAGTGAACGACAATCGTTCAATAGTTTGAACAGCGAAAACAAATAAGGAAAAAAATGCATTGTTCAATCAATTGAATGGCAGTCATTCAATAGTTTGAATAGCGAAAACAAATAAGAAAGAACAGTGATGTTCAATCAAGTGAACGGCAATCGTTCAATAGTTTGGACAACGAAAACCAATGAAAGGAAAATGTGATGTTCAATCAATTGAACGGCAGTCGTTCAATAGTTTGAACAACGAAAACAAATAAGAACACATGTTGTTCAATCAATTGAATGGAAAACGTTCAATTGTTTGAACAAAAAAAACAAAAAAGAACATGTGTTGTTCAATCAATTGAACAACAAACATTCGATTGTTTGAACAATGAAAACAACAAAGGGAAATGTGTTGTTCAATCAATTGAATGACAAACGTTCAATTGTTTGAACAAAGAATTATAAAAGAAAAATGTGTTGTTCAGTCAATTGAACAACAAACATTCAATTGTTTGAACAACGAAAAATAAAAGAAAAATGTGTTGTTCAATCAATTGAATGGAAAACGTTCAGTTGTTTGAATAGAAAAAAAACAAAAGAAAAAGGTGTTGTTCAATCAATTGAACGACAAACATTCAGTTTTTTGAACAGTGAAAAACAAAAGAAAAATGTGATGTTCAATCAATTGAACAACAAACGTTCAATTTTTGAATAGGGAAAAACAAAATAAAAATGTGTTGTTCAATCAATTGAACGACAAATGTTCAATTGTTTTAACAATGAAAAAGAAAAAAAAATGTGTTGTTCAATCAATTGAATGACAAACGTTTAGTTGTTTGAACAACAAAAAAAACAAAAGAAAAATGTGTTGTTCAATCAATTGAACGAAAAATGTTCAGTTGTTTGAACAGTGAAAAACAAAAGAAAAATGAGCTGTTCAATCAATTGAACGGAAAACGTTCAGCTGTTTGAACAACAAAATGCAACAAAATAAAGCTGCACTATTTAATCAATTGAACGACATCCGTTCAATTGTTTGAACAACTAATTACAGAAGAGGAATAAATGTGTTGTTCAGTCAATTGAATGACAAACGTTCAATTATTTGAACAATGAAAACAAAGAAGAGAAAAATGAAACTTAAAAAAAATAATTAATATTTACATGGTAATGCCTACAAAGATATGCACATTATTTACAATTTTTCAAGTAATTTCAATTTTTTGAAGAAAAAGTTGTTGGGTTATCATTCCCTACAACTATAATTTTCATGGAGGGGTCCTCGCATATGTGCTCACAAAAAGACTCCATGGTAAGCGGTTTATGATAAAGGCGCACTCAATGCTCGTTTACGTTGAAGGAATGGTCGGATCCATCTATGGTAGTCAAGGTAAGAGTACCATTGTTATGTACTTCTTGAATCTCATAAGGGCTGAGCCATCTTGTTTGCAAATTTTTTGGGAAGTCCTAGAATCTGGAATCGTACAGAAGTGCCCAATCGCCTTTTTGAAACATTTTCTTCTTGATAAGGTTGTCATGCCATTTTTGCCCTTTGCTGTTGTATTATTGTAGTTCATTGCAAAGCAAGCAATCGAGCCTCATCTAGTTCATTAACCTACAGAAGACGCTTGGTTTGGGCTTATGTTAAATCCAGACCCACTTCCTGGGCTATCCTTAGAGTCTTTATTTCGAATTCGATTGGAAAAATTATTCTTTATTGAACAAAAGTTGGTAGGGAGAGTATTTAGTAGTATTCCTCCAAGTCGTACGATAGGCCCACAAGGCCTCTGGCAGACTAGCAACCCAATCTCGTCGGTGCATTGAGACTATCTTTTTCAGAATTGCTTCTATAACCTTGTTGGTGCTTTCGACCTACCCGTTCGCCTACAGGTGATATGGAGAAGTGATCCTGTGCGTGATATGATGGTTTCTGAGAGTGGCAGTAATATTGTGCCCTGTGAATTGCTTTCCCCCATCTATGATCACTTCTCACAGTAATCCATATCACACAAATAGCCCAAAAAGGAAGTTAATCACTACTTCCTCTGTGGCTCTTGGTAAATCTATTATTTCCACCCATTTTGTCACATAATCTGTGGCTACTAGTATGTAGGCCTTCTGATTGGATGGCAGATGGAATGGACCTACGAAGTCTAATGCCCAACACTCGAAGGGTTCTATGACAAATTGTGGTTGTAGGGGCATTTCATCAGATTGACCAGGCCGGCCCATCCTTTGGCAACTGTCACAGGCCTGGGCATATTTTTTAGCATCCTTAAAAATAGTGGGCCAATAATAGCCCATTTGTAATACCTTATGTCATGTCCTTCGGTCTGCGAAATGTCCCCCACAGGGTTCGTCATGGCAAGCCTTCAAAATTTCATGGATCTCATCCTCGTGGATACATCTGCGTATACACATGTCGGCCCTTGTATGAAAAAGATATCCGCCTATCCAAGAGAACCGGGCACTGCGCTGAACAATCAATTTTCTTTCTCTTGTTGTTAAATGTTTAGGTAGCTTCCCCACTGCTAGATAATTTGCCACATCTGCGTACCATGGCATCTTAACTACCATAACAAATAGGTGCTCATCCGGGAATTGGTCATCTACCACCAGTGGATCATTAACCTTCGGGATTCGAGATAGAAAATCAGCAACTAGATTTTCCTTTCCTGGACGATCTTTGATAGTAATGTCGAACTCCTGCAAAAGAAATAGCCATTGTGTTACTCGCCCATTTTTGATTGGTTTATTAGCTAGATATCTAATGGTAGAGTGATCAGTATACACAAAGACTTGGTATCCAGTTATATAGTGTCTAAATTTGTTTATTTCATAAATACCTGCTAAAAATTCTTTTTCTGTCACTGTGTAATTGAGTTCTGAAAGAGTGAGATTTTTTTTAATGTAATATATAGCATAAGGTTTCTTGTCCTCCTCCTAGCTGAGGACAACACCTATAGCTACATCTGATGCATCCATGGAGATGTGGAAAGGCAGCTCCCAGTTTGGTCCACGTAATACTGGTGTTGTTGAGACTAGTTTCTTTAATCTTGCAAAAGCTATGTCACACTTGTCAAACCAACTGAAATCAACATTTCCAGTTAGAGCGTATAAGGGTGTCGCAATCTATGAAAAATTCTTGATAAATCTGCGATAATAACCTGCATATCCTAGGAAACTACGTACCTCTGTTTGGGTGCAGGGGGTAGGCAGTAAAAGAATTACCTGTATTTTTGTTGGATCTACTTGTATTCCTGCTGCAGAGATGTAATGTCCCAGGATCATGCCCTCGGTCATCATCATGTGACACTTGACATTGCTTAAACACAACCTAGTAGCAATGCATCGTTCTAAGACCTTTTCCTGCGTTTGCAATGCTTGATCAAAATCATCCCCATATGGAGTAAAGTCATCCGTATATACCTCCAATCCTTCATTTATTAGATCAGAAAATATGCTTAGTATAGCTCTCTGAAACATGGCTGGGGCGTTGCACAAGCCAAATGGTAATACCCTGTATGCAAATGTGCCCCAGGGACAGTTGAAGGTTGTTTTGTCCTGGTCTTCAGGGGCAATCTGAATTTGATTTATCCACTGAAGCCATCTAAAGAGGAGAATAATTGCTTCCTTGCCAATGTATCGAGGACCTGATCAATGAATGGGAGGGGAAAGTGATCTTTCTGTGTTGCCTTGTTTAACTCTCGACAGTCTGCACAAATATGCCACTTTCCATTTTTATTAGGGACAAATACCAATGGAGAGACCCATTTGTTGTCTGAGATAGGATAAATAAAGTTTACATCCAGTAGCTTCTACAATTCCTCTTTCACGATATCCTTGAGGTGTGGGTTCAACTACCGTTGAGGCTGTCGAATGGGTCACACATCCTTCTTTGTATAAATGTGGTGTGTACATAGTTGTGGGTCTATCCCTTTCATATCAGGATAATCCCAGGCAAAAGCCCCTTTATTTTTCTGCAATACCTGGATAAGCTTTTTCTGTTGTTCGCTATCCAGATCAGCATTGATATTTAGAACTTTGCCTAGTTCGATCTCAACTGGTTTGCTGTTATGAATAACAGTCATCTGAATATGCTGGTCATCTGTATCCTTCAGGGGATCTTCCATGGCTTCGTTATCAAGGATTTCTTTCAACATCTGACATTGTACATTACTCACATTAGCTGGCTGATTTATAAAATTGTTGATAACATCATCTTCAGTTTGATCTTTAAATTCCAGTTCTTCCGCTACTGTGAGTGGTGAACATATGCTCTCTTCCAGGTATGCTGGTGGCTGCTTACATATTTTTATAATGGGAAAACTTGGCCTAGCAGGAGGGTATAACACTAGATTTTTTACAACATCTCCCTTTGTAATAGTCATGCTTCCTTCTTGGTAGCCAATATATGCATCAGTTGTTGCCAGCCAAGGTCAACCCAGAATCAAAGGATGCCCATCCAACCTACTACTCGGGTTTATAACCAGGAAATCTACTGGATATTCCCATGAGTCAACATAAACTGTGATATCTTGTAAGGCCCCTTCTGGTCTTACACCGATCGGTCAGCAAGTTCTAATAAAGTGGTGGTTGGTTCTAAGGTTGTAATACCAAGTGCTCGATAAGTTTCTATTGTTAATATGTTAATGGTAGCTCGAGCGGCCATATATCTGAACTGTTACTGTGGGGTTTCAAGGATATTCGTACTTTATTGGAGTTTCCTCTCCCAAGAGTAGATCGGATAAGGTTCCTACAACATGGATAGTGGGTGAGGTTTTTACCTTCCTCACAGGCTTCTTTACACATAATTCTTTGATGGTTTTGGCATAGATGGGAATGTCTTGAATAGCCTGGAGGAGAGGAATCTTAATACACAAATTTTTTAGTTCCCCTATAAGGTCGAAATCAGGGTAGGTGATCAGTTTAGGTATCGTTAGCCTTTCAGGGAACAAAGGAGAAGTGACTATAAGTTTTTCAGGGTCATCATGCTGATCTGTTTCTTCCCCTTGCTTTGATTCAGTATTATTTACAAGTGGTGGAACATGTACATGTGATGGAATATGTATAGGTGGAGTTACACTTTCTATTGAAGGTTGGTCCCTGTTTTCCTCAAGGGTAATGACACGTCCTGACCTCAATTTGAGCTCATTACATTCTTTTTGCTCAATCTCATATTCTAGATTTTCAATAATCTGTACCAATTGGACTAGTCTGTTATTAGGATTCGGGTTCAACTGAGCTGGTAACTGTGGCCACAGAAGAGGTTGAGAATTCTGTTGTAATGTATAAGGAGCTGATAGTGCGGGTTGAGGCTGAGGGCCTGTCCCCATAGGTACATTAGATATCCCCAGAGGTCACTGCCAGTTTGTAGACCAATTCAGATTTTGAGAGGTGGAGGCAAGCCACTGGGATTGATAGGGATTGCCTTGCCAAACAAGAGTAAAAGGAGAATTTGGCTAGCCATTTCCTGGAAAAGATTGTGCTGGCCAGGATGTCATAGGGAATGGCAGGCTTTGCTAATTTGGGTAGGGTGATTGGCCTTGCCAGGCTGCCCCAAGGTTCTGTTGTTGATTAAACTACGAGGAAGGAAAGAATTGGGATGCATCTTGTGACATACCTATAGGTTTAGCTTGCCATTGTCGACGTTGGTTCATCAAATATACTGATTTTGTTTCCTCCTCTGCTTCTTTGAATACTGCTTTTATCCTAGGTAATTATGGACATTGTTCAGTGTTGTGATTTTTAGTATATATGGCACACGTCTAAACCATGTCTAATGAGCATTCCCATTCGTTGTGCTTCTTCTGACAACGTGGGCAGAATATGGCCAAATTTTGTTATGCTAAAGACTACTTTTGTTTGGCTCGTAGGACGTTCAGCTGTGTTGTAAGAGTGTCGTCTTAAAATCTTCCAGGAGGTTGCCGATCTCCATCCGTGTTACACCTCCACTATGTGGTTTGCTTCCTCTACTCATTGGATCTCGGCTAGCTGCTCTTGTACGTGTGCTTCCCCACAAACACCTGATACATAAATGAATAATTTCATCATAATCTTCTTGAGAAATATCTCCTTTTCCCATTAAGTTTAGAGTTTCTACCCATTCCTCTTTCATTCCTTTAATCAATATATCTCTTAGGACTTCTTTTGGTAGGGCAGTGTGTGGAGACCTCTGCAAATTATAATTAAATCATTCTACATATTCTTCTAGTGTTTCATTATCTTTTGTAGTCATCTTAAAAATCTCATCTTTCAGTTCCCTAGTTTTACAAAAGTCCTGATATCTTTTAAGGAAGGAGGTTTTCATTTTGTCCCAAGAATTGATGGTTCGCCCACCTAGACCCATAAACCATCTCAAAGCTGCCCCTTTCAGAGTCAAAGGGAACAATTTTAGTTTTTGGGGGTCAATGGTATAGTCATACCCTCTACAAAGGACATCAAACTCAAACAGGAAAGCATCAGGATCCTCTGTGATCATCCCATGGAAGGTTGGGATGCTCTGCAAAGGAATAGCCTTCATAGGGGCATTAGCCACCTGGTCAACTATGGGGTACTCTAATGTCGAGGTTTGACCTTGGGGTGGTTGATCTGCCATTTGATCAAAGATATGCCAGTAATCTTTAGGGATTTCAAGGGGTGACTCTGGAGTAAGCAGAGAGTTGGCAACCTGAGTTGGCTTTACAACACTTCCTAGATATGGAATCTCAAGAGATCCTTGTTCAGATAGTTGTGGTTCTGCTTTAGCACACCCACTAGTTTCTCCTTTTCCTTCTCGTAAGTTACAGGATTTTCCCTCTCGTAGAGGATCAGAGTGTAGGTTTGTTGTAGCTTAAAATCTCTATTCCGATCCTCCTACTTGGCTTTGAATCTCAGCATGAGCTGCAGATGGTGAGCTTGCTGCTTGAGGGATAGCAGTAGAAATTTTTCCAGGTATAGCCTGGAATCCTACTGATGCTTGAGACTCTACTCTTCTTATGATTCGTCTATAAAGGTCGTTCTCCCAAGGTTCACCGATCCTTTGGGTTTTGTGGGTTTTTGTGGAGGATTCTGCTCTTTTTCTATATTTTTATTTCTAGTAATTCATAAAACAAATTCCTATTTAACCTATAATTTTTTGCTGTAAAGGGGGCAGGTAAGCAAGCACTTTACTTGCTAGGTACGCAGGTTCTTACCTTCTGTTTTTAAAACCTAGTTCTCCTACAGCAAAGAAATAAAAAAAATCACTTAAAACACTCTCTCTGGCAATGATGCGAAAATGTTGGCTCACTAAGATGTCTTTTTATAGGCAATCTTAATCCCTACAATAGTTTTCAACCCGAGGTAAGTCTTTCTATTTCAAGAGTGCTAACACAATATGTGCAGTGAAGCTAGAGGTTATCTAATGATGAATCGTTGCAATCACTAAAGGCTAATTCTTCAATTCAATTCACACAATTCTAAAAAGAACTATCTATGAAAGAAATGCTCACAACACACCATGTAATTCTATGCAACTTGTTCCAAACCTAATTGAAACTGAATGCAAATAAGAATTACACTTAGAATCATTCAAATAAGCTTGAGACTAATCACACTTAATCAAGTAAAGAAACTATGACTATCAAATAACACTATGAATCTATAACAACCCAAATCAATCTACATTACTCAATTGAACAACAATAGTAAGTGAACAACAAGCAACAATTGGTAATTGAACAACAATCGGTAAGTGAACAACAATAGCGATAAAGGATTCCTAAATGATAAACATTCTATGTTGCAAACTATAGAAGTTAATCAGTCTTGTCTTTCAAGATCTATGATAACATCTATTCAAATGAACAACAATTAAACACACATTCACTCATTCCAATCAAAGTGCTACTTAAGTATATCTCACAACTTCAATATGAATCTAATTGAACAGCAGTATAAATCGATATCACAAATCTTCACGATAAATGAAATAACTGAACATTAAATCAATTATAAAGACTAATATAAAACTATAACACAAAGGAGCATTGGAACTTCTTGTGATTGGGCTCAGAGTCGCCAGAAGCCTCTGCTTAATAAAAACTCAGAATACAAAGATGTATCAAACACAACCTTCTTTCATTAACTTCAAGTAACAACTGATAGAGTCACTGAATTAACAACGTTTATGCTTCAAAAAAGAATAATTACAAATTAAAAGTCTGAACTTGTATCTAGTTGCCTTTCGGCCCTATATATAACATAAAAGAGAAACTTGGATAAAAGTGAATCCTTAGGATCAGGGGATCCTGAGGATTTCGCAATATAAAATTTGATCATATGATAAAACGGGAGTGTTTGAACTGATCTTCCGCTTTCTTGTCTGCCACAGACATTGTGGCTTCCCCTTTTATGGCCTCATGTTGTTCTGCCAACTAAACAGCTTTTGCCCAATCGCATCTCTGCATACAAAGATAGCAAAGAATCAGTTTTTCGTACTAAATTCGCCTATTCTATCACCAAATGGTTTCTTCCAACTTTAGCTGATATTTTCCTCATTTTAATATATAAACGGAGATAATCTGATAAGGATGAATGATAAATGAAGCATTTGATGAAGAGAAATCATACCTTTTTCCTGTCCCAACATAATGTAAGATTGAGTTCTTATAAGTTGGCCTTTGATTGCTCAAATAATGCGGCAGAATACAAAGCATTGATTGCTGGCCTTAAAATTCTGAAAAAAATGGGAGTAAAGAAAATTTTAGTTTATGGCAACTCCGAGTTGGTAATTAAACAAGTAAAGGGTAATGCCAGGCCAGGTATCCAAGAATGTGAGCTTATCAAAATGTTGTTCTTGACATTCTTAATTTTTTTTTTTCAGAAAATACTTTGTCTTTGATTCCTAGAACTCAGAATATTATGGCTGATTCCCTTGCTACTGCAGCTAGTATTGTTAAGATTCACATCCACTCCATTAATAAGTATTCAAATCATGTTAAACATCGCCCAGTTGTCCCTAAAAATTTGAGATATTGGCAGGTGTTTTGGGATGACAAATAGATCAACAATTTTCTGCAAATGGAAGATGAATTCCTGAATTCCCATATTGATGATGCATCTGATGAGAATGATCCAGAAATTGAAGCAACCGAGATTGAAATATTGCAGTTGAAAGACAATAACATTCCATAAGGTCTCGTACCTTTGGAAGAGTTATTTTATTGTGATGATGTTGCTAAAAATCCCACCATGGTTCCCACAGAGAAAGGTGTTGAAGATGTAAACATTGGTACAACAAACAAGCCTAAGATGGTCAAATTGTCAAAGTCTCTATCTCCTGAGATGAAAAGTAAGTACATTGCTTTGATGGTAGAATTTTCTGATGTATTTGCTTGGGACTATTCAGATTTAAAGGTGTATGATAAGAACATCATTCAGCACACTATACCGGTTAAGCTTGATCAAAATCCATTATGCCAAAAGATGAGGAGGATTAATCCTAAATTGTTGCCATCCATTGAGAAAGAGGTAAATAGACTCTACAAATCTGGTATTATAGTTCCTATTCATTTTTCTGAGTGGATGTCAAATCTTGTGCCGGTGAGAAAGAAGACTAGGGAAATTCGTCTTTGTATTGATTTCAAAAATTTAAACAAAGTATCCTTGAAGGAAAATTATCCCCTGCGGAAGATGGATCATATTCTTTAGAGGATAGTTGGGTCTTCCACGATGTCATTTCTTGATGGATACTTGGGTTACAATCAAATTTTGGTGCATAAGGATGATCAGTTGAAAACAACATTCACAACACCAGGGGGTACATTCACGTACGCCAAGATGCCATTTGGATTAAAGAATGTAGGGGCTACATTTCAGCGGGCTATGGACATAGCTTTCGCCAATGAAAAGGATTTTTTTTTTTTTTTTTTTTTTTTTTTTTTTTTTTTTTTTTTTTATATTTATTTAGATGATCTCAAAGTTTTTTCTAAATCTGATGAAGACCACTTACATCATCTAAGAATTGTATTTCAAAGATGCAGAAAATTAGGTATATCACTAAATCCAAAAAAGAGATTATTTTCCATGGAAGAAGGAAAGCTATTGGGGCATATTATTTCTAAGGATGGCATTCACATTGACCCTATAAAAGTTGAAGCCAATCAACAATTAGATTTCCCAAGGGAAAAAAAAAATAAAAAATTCATTCATTTAATGGGAACATCAATTTTTTGAGGAGATTCATCCCCAACCTCGCTGAAAATTTGATAGAAATGACAGACATGTTGAAAAATGATAGCGAGGTAAGATGGTCTATAGATGCCAAGAAGTCTTTCAATGCGGTCAAATTTGCATTATCTACTGCTCCTACTTTAATCAGTCTTGATTATACTTCAAATTTCATCATATTTTCATTCGCCTCTGAGCATACCTTAGCAGCTGTCCTAATGCAAAAGAAAGATCATAAAAATGAACAACCTATAGCATTTTTCAGTTAAACAATAAGGGATGCAGCACTGAAATACAATATAATTGAGAAGCAGGCTTTGGCTTTGGTGAAAGCGCTCAAATATTTCCAAGTATACATTCTGCATTCTCACACCATAGCTTATGTTTCGACAGTAGCAGTAAAAGAAGTTCTTATGTAGACAGATCCAGAGGGTAGGCAGGGAAAATGAATTGCAACAATGTTAGAATATGATTTGGAGATAAAGCCGACAAAGCTCATCAAGGGACAAGGTTTGGCCAAGCTCATGGCTGAATCTAATTTGCATGCATTAGATATCAATCTGATTGCTGCTCTTTCTGAAGAAGAAGTAGAAGATTCACAGGTACAGGTGTTCGACATGTTCACTTCATCTCCATGGTACTCCGACATAGTTTATGTATTGTAGCATTTAAATCCTCCACTCGAAGTGCCCAAAGGTAAAAGTAGATCTTTAAAGTTGAAAGCTTCAAAATATTGTATTCTTGATGGTGTTTTGTTTTGGAAGGATCTGGGTGGTGTGTTGTTGAATTGTCTATTTGAAAATTAAGTAAAGGATGTAATGAGGGATTTCCACAAGGGAGATTGTGGTCGCCACCTTTTCTAGAAAACTACAACAAATAAAATTTTGAGAGTTGGGTTTTATTGGCCTACTCTTTTTTCTGATGTATATAAAATAGTGATGAGCTGTCATGAATGTCAGATTTTTCAAGGAAAAAGAAAAATTTTACCATTACCATTGCAGCCCGTTTCAGTCACGGCTCCTTTCTAGCAATGGGGTCTTGATTTTATCGCGGAAATCCATCCTTCATCGTCTGCACAACACAAAGGGATCCTAATAGCCACGTATTATTTTACAAAATGGATTGAAGCAATCCTAACAAGGAAAGCCACTGATTTTGTTATCATTAAGTTTATTGAATCCAATATCTTGTCTAGATTTGGCTTCCCACAGAAGATGATCACCGATAATGCTGCTGCTTTCAAGTCCAGTAAGATGGTGGAGTTTTGTGAGAAGTATCATATTATATTGGGGAATTCTACTGCTTATCACCCACAAGGGAATGGTATGGTTGAATCTTCCAACAAATCTCTGATCAACATCATCAAGAAAGTTTTAGAGGTCAATAAGAAAAACTAGCATAAAAATCTCATTAATTCTTTATGGGCAGATAAAGTCAGTAACAAGAAATCCATAGGCATGTCTCCTTTTCAGTTGGTGTATGGGATTGATACTATTTTTCCTTCATCCCTTGTTGTCCCGGTCATGAAAATTTTGTAGGAATTGGACAGCGAAACAAATGATATGCAATGAAGGATAAGTCAGATGATCCATTTGCAGCAAACTAGGGAAGAAGTTTTTCAAAATATTTCTAAACTTCATGAAAGAATAAAAAAGATTTATGATCACAAGACAAAAGAAGACAATTTCAACCTAGGTGATGTGGTTCTTCGTTGGGATGGAAGAAATGAAGAAAAGGGAAAACCCGACAAGTTTGAAAATTTATTGAAAGGACTGTACAAGATCTCAGATTTCAGAGGAAACAATGCTTATCAGTTGCAGGAAATGAATGGGCAACATTATTCGGGAGAATCAATCAATGGTAGGCTTCTCAAGCACTACTATACCTGAAGAAATTTCTGCAAATTTTCATTATCATTGTATATACCAGTTTACTTTTCATGTCCAAGTGTGAAGTGACTGTCATATGAGTTTGGATCCCAAGGACAAGGCTATAAGGCTTCCTTGATCAGCTACTGGTTTTATTTTTCTTTTTAGGATCATGTCATTTCAAATAGTCAGTCAGTTCTTAGTTTGAGTTTGGTCTTTTTCATTTTGACTCCATTGCCCAATGAATAAGGCTACCTGGTCTACGGTGTTCTTGACACCTCCAAGGAGCTTCCATCCCCAACTGGAGCCAATGTTAGTGCTCGTCAGTCATGTCAGTCACCAATGATCAAATGTGCTCCCGTAAAGTTTTTTATTAGCGTTTCAAGTCAAATTTTTATAGTTTCAAATAACATTTTAATATAAATTTGGTCACCGGTTAGGAAGGTCAGTCTTTACTACTCCTTTCAGTTCCATGGTCAAATAATACCATCTTGGTTAATTCAAATCATTGTTAGAAGAGTCCCATAGTCATTATGGTCATAATTCATCTAATAAGCCCATGCTAGGTCACCACTAGGTCATAAGGTTAATTTCTAAAAACTAGTCATTTCACCATTGAAATCCATTTTATAAAGGAGTAGTAAAGATTAAGTAGGAAATTAAACTTTTAAATCATGTTTTTAATTCATTTTTAATGAAATACTTTCATAAAGTCATGAAGCTGCAAAATGTCAAAGTCAAGTTATGAAAAGTGATGGTGGGTCCACTACTACATATAAGTGAAAAAAATTGATTTTCATAAGCTTAAAAGAGTCCCACTCACTCTCCATTTGCTCATTCCATTTTCCAAAACATCACTCCAACCAAAAAGGTCGAATTTGTCAGATAGAGATCAATTTTTGCATGCCAAAGTCAAGTTTCCTTTCTGTGCTGTGCAAATCCTCAGGGTGTGCTATGCAAATCCTAGCAACTGCTAACTTCTTTGCAGTGATTTCTTCCATCACATTCAAGTTGTGTTGCAGTAAACACATGTTGGTGGCCTCTCATGAAACTCAAGTAATCTCTTAATTCTCTTAATTGTGTTGCTATGCTTCATTTCCCTCTCCTAGGGTTTTGAAAACAGTTTTCAAGATTTCATGATTTCCATGGTCAATTGTTATTAAAACTTGTATCTGATGTTCATACACCTTCTCCTATCCTAATCACACCTTCCCAAACACCCTCTATCAAACCCATCCTCAAATTCCATCATTTTCACATAAACCCTAGCCAGAGCACACTTTCCTAACCTTGGACTGTGTTTCTTTTCTTTGAAACCCTTCCCCCCACCCAAATTCTAAAATTCCACCTTCCTTAGCTCCCTAACATCCCTCACTATCCTACAAATTTTCCCAGAATTTTACGAGTTCCCTATCGCTTTCATTTCCCTAATTTCCTCACAGCTATCAAAATCCCCTATTTTCCTACAAGTAAAACCCTAGTTTCTCTCCTATAGAGCTACATGTTATCATGGAATATGAAACCTATGAAAAAAAGAGACATAGAGGAGGGAAGGTCATCAGATATGAGAAACCTTAGCTCAAGATATCTTGTCATCTCCTTTCATCAGAAAATCATTTGAAGATGTAGGTTGTCTTACCTTTTGCCAGAGAATTGAGCAATTGAAGTTTCATGCTCAATTGATCAATTCTTTTGCCACCAAATTAAGAAGGGATAAAGTGACTATATAAGGAGTTGAGTTCACTGTTTCAAGTCAAATCCTCTCCACAGCCACAGGGATTCCAAGCATTGGAGAAATTTGATTCAATAAAAGAGATATTGACCTTCAGAATTACAAGATGTACCTAAAAGTACCATATAAGACAGCTCCAAAATATGTTTTTCAATTAAGACATTTGCTAGATAGATATGCCCCTCTCATGAAATTGATCATGAAGTATTTTACATGTGAGGGTAGGTATTCAAGGTTGTACCAATACCACTTGAGGCTTTTGATGCATTTCACCAGTGTTCAGAAACTCAACTTGTCTTACTATCTATACAAAAACCTAACAAAAATGACAGAAAAGGTACCAAAGATGGGATAAAATCATCATACTAGTCTATTTCATCATGGCTTGGTGAAAGTTCTAGTTTGTCATCAATTAGCATAGGTAAATTCGTCTTGGGATGGCTTTTCAAATTTAGATTCTCCTCCATCTTCTCCAGCTATATCTAGTGATGAATCAACACCTCCAAACTCACCAGTATAGAAAGAGGTTGCTTCTTGAAGCAGACCTATCAATTGAGTAAGACTTACTCTAGAGGCAAAAGGCTTGTGTTTTCTCCAAATATTGTTGAAAGGGATAAGCTTACAGTAGGTGAACAAAGAGCATCCTCATCGCATGAGGAATTCACTCATCCAGGCACCAATGTGATAGATGTGGAGAAAGGCCATGAGGATAGAGTTGCAAAGAAAATCATAAGGGATAAGGAGGCTGAGATCAAAAGGTTAGAAGACAAGTTGATATAGGCAAATTATTTAATATCATGCTTACAACAAGAAAACATGTAATTGAAAGTAAACCAAATGCTCCAAAACAAACACACAACCTATTTGAAGAAAGAAGATGTAAAGGGTAAATCAATGGTTCAACTGGATGTTTCAGAAGGAAAAGGAAAGAAAAGCACATCAGGGAGACCCAGAACAAGAGCCTTCAAGAGATCCCTTGTGCTACAAAAAGAAGTTTCTCCACCTAGAGGTCTTATCACTGTAGATGACTTAATCACTAGAGAGATCAATGCATACAAAATATATTGGCTTGACAAGGTTAATAGATAAAATAACTTGCAAAGAAATATGGCTATGCATTACTACACAAGAAACAGGGTATCCCAAGTCAGAATTAAACATTTGAAGAAAAAGCTCAAGGAAACCCTAACAAGCCAAAAGGACAAAGAAAAGCTTGATCTACTTTCTGAGGCCTCTCTCATGGCATGACATATCATATGATGGCTTCACTTGACAATTTTGAGGTAATTTTGAATATTTTTTGTCATTTTGAAATTTTTTATGGTTTTTACCCTGTTTTAAAACACAGAGGCAACTATATGCGCAATGACTAGGCGCTACACTTTTTCCTCAGCCATCAAAATTCCAAAAACTTTACATGGTTGGATAGATAATCACTTCTACATGTCAGCTATCAACTTTTGCAAGCTTTTCAGTAGACATATTGGGAGAAAATGCTCAAAAATAGGTTAAAAAATTAGTTTCTGCCACTGTTTTGAAGCAGATGCTGCGCATATCAAAGTAGTCTTGGGAAAATCAATTTTTCTCCCTGTTGGAGTTTCCAAATCACCTTATTGAATAGTTAAATGACAACTAGACACTCACAACTTTTTGATGATCTATCAAATTCTAAATTTGGAGCATGGGAAGGCCTCCAAAATCCTCCTGCAAGCTAGCGCTATGCAAATTCCTGGAGGCGTTGTGCATATGCCTGATGGCGCCGCACATATCACTGTCACAATTTGTTCTCAGCATTTCTTCAACATATCTTTACTTGATGATGTAATTTAATTAGTTAGATGTCTTGATGATGTAATAATGAATAAATTAGCATAATAGGTTGATTTTATGTTAAATTAGGCCTCATTAATGAAGAGGAACGCAAATCAAAGTCTAAGAGAAGAGTTTGTTTTCAACCTTCTCACTATCACTTGTTGGTTGAGATATTCTTTGAAACTGTTCCACCACTCATGGATTCGACCCTTGAAGGTGGGGAAACTATTTATATTAGTCTATATGTATCATTATCCCAGTCAGAGAGGAGGGTTGGACATTCGAGGAGAGAACTCTTGTAACTTGTGCTTCAACATTTTCAGGAAATCAAAGAACAGTTGCAACTATTATCCAAGAACTCATGTGCATTGAGTTTGTGATCTTGTTTCTTCTCTATTATAGTTTCATATGATAAATATTCATCTCTTATTTCTATTCATTAGTTTCTTCAGTGATTTTTCCTAAGCTTATAAGAAGAATTCTTTTCTTAAAACTCTGTTTGGATGGAATTATCATTATATGTTATTCTCTTTCTTTCTTAACGAATTCATGATATATATGCTCATTAAGTCCTCTTATTTCTTTTGAATAGTACACTACACTGACAAACCCTAAACCATCACAAAACTACTACTACCTTGCTCCTTTATATTTTTTCTGATGTTACCCTTTGATATTTTGACCTAGTTACCTAGTTTTCATCCCTTGTTCAACATCAAAACCCTAAATTTTCAAGCCTATATGAGCCTAGCATATCTAGCCTAAAATCCTTTTATATTCCAGTGAATTCTTTGGTTGTGATCTCATAGAAAGATACCTCTATGGTCTAGTAGGGCTAGCTACCAAAGTAAAAGCTTGGTCTGTGGTTACGTTCGTCGATTCCTCTCAGCCTCAGACATTGTGGGGGATAACAGAACCAAGAAAGTGAAGAGCACTCGCATGTTGGCCAAATTGCTTCTAAGAAACCCAACATATTAGTGAGTTAAGAGTAATCCACCCTTTAGATATTCTTCACACTTGTTTGGGAGAGAGGAGAAACTTGCAAAGAGATTGAGGAAAAGAAACATTCTTGCTCAGGATTTTTGAGCTCCCTAGCACAAGGAATTCTCTTCAAGTTTTTTAGTATTCTCATTGTATTCAACCTTTACCACCAACAATCAATAAAGGGATATTTTTTGCGTATATTATTGATGTGTTTTCACCATTTGAGAATTTTTATGTTCATGCACCTCTTTGTTTAAGTTTATGTTTATGTATGCATTGTATCCATTATTTACAATGTTATGTTTATTTAATTTTGTCCACTAACAACACCAATTTTGATTGTGATCCTCTGCAGGTAACAATCCACTGCTAAGGGGGTGTTTTTTGGTACACTTGTGCTCCAAAAACACTACAATAGGAATGGACATCATGCTAATCTCTTTTCATTAATCTAGAGATTTTTTGTAGGACCTCCTCTCTGCACAAACATCCCTCAAGGTACTCCTCACCTCCCTATATTTTTTTACAGTCCCCCTGGACTTGTTGTGAGCCAGTGGAAGTGAAGAAATTTTAGAATTTTCTCACCCGCACATTTTTTTCTTTGACAGATGCAAATCCCACGTCTGTGTCTGTGAAAACCATGAAGCACATGTTTGTTTCTATATAACACACACGACATATTGAAAAATAAGAAAAAAAACCTTGTATTTTTTTGTTTTCTTAGGTGATTGGCAGCCTCTAAGGAATTGCCTTCACCTATGCATTCTGTGTTTTCTGATAAATACCCCTATTTGCTTGAATGAACCCTAATTCATCAAGAAATAAGATCTTTTTATTTATTATTTATTTGCAAACAAATACCACATAGCTTAATTAGGGAGGAAAGTGAGTGACCATAATCCACATACGTTTTCAAATTGTTTCGTTTAATTTTTTGCAAATCATATTAGTTGAATTAGTAAAGCAAGTGGCCCATTATCCACGAACCTTACTACAAACCAAAGTAATTTTTTTTGGGACTAGGAGAAAATGGTAGTAAAGCAAGTGAGTAATCCTTGCTTCCCTTGTGTTTCCTAGACGAACCTGGGATTGCATATGAAAACCTTCTTGAAAATATTTGAATTTCCATCTCCCTTATTAAACTCCACATAGTTTAATAGGAAAAAGTAAGTGGCCTTGTTGGGTTGTGTTACATTCACAAGGGGGGTGGTAGTCTCCCCTTGTATGTTGCAGCACGCATTGCCGGGGGGTCACAGGGGGGCGATAGCCCCCTTACATGGGGTCTCGGGCAGCACCCTGGGAGATTCTTTTTTGGACCCTATATTAGGTTAGCGGACCTACCTATGGTTTTGGGCATGAAATTTTATTGTCCATGGTATGTTTTAGATCCGATCAAGGGAACTACAGTTATGTTCTAATCTAGGGTTACTGGATTGGGGTTTACGGATGCTTCGACATGTATATATATGTATTGTAACATTGAAAGGAATATAATGAAAAATAAATCTAGTAGTTATGGTTTTGGGATCCAAGGGAAAGTCTCTGTGTATATACGTTTTATTCTCTCACCATTGTTTATTTTTGATTTTTAGAATTTTTATGCAGGTAATTTATGTATGGGGTTAAAACCTACAGGCCCATAATCCACAGATAATTTTTTTTCCATGCAAGGAACAGACAACACCTAGTGTAATTAACAGGATATGAAAAGCATCATCGCATATCCAAATTTTATCACACTTGCATCACACACTAAGCCTTCATACAGTTTGTACTCAAAACCATCCATCTTTTGGATCTTTGATTACTTAGTCTATTTTGGCTTACCAAGTCACCCCATAAGTGAAATAAGCCTCTTTAAGAACAACCATAACTTGAAAAAATTAAGTTTCCCCATAGGGGCCGGCAAAAAATTTATAGTTCAAGTTGGGACCAGTGGGGTTAGGCATCCCATAAGCCACCATGGTGATGCTTCACCATTGAAACATATTTGTTTACTTTCTAGGGAACTTAAAAATCCTTCAACAATCACATGAAAAAGAAAACCCGAGCATGGTAGAGACCCAATTCAAAAGGGGTTCGGCTTAGGCCCAGTGCGTGTGGTACTCTTTGGGGCTACCTGACCCATGTAGTGCTCAGTACTAGAAACCGATTACCAAGAAGCTAATGACTCGAATTCTCACGTGGGACAAAGGTACTTAGTGACCAAATCTAGGAAATTCTTCCCTATAGGTGATGATGCAGGCAACACTCGACCCTCATTACCATTACCTTGGTTGATTCCTTGGCTACTAGAAGGCATGGCCAGTTCTTTCGGGATGTTACCCTAGGACCCATCAGAGGTTATCTCTGCAAGGCCCAACTACTTTGAGAGTGGACATCATGATTAGGTATTCATAGGTCTATTTATCATATGCACTAAACAAAAACCCCTTTTTTGTTTGCTTTGTCACATAGTTTAATTAAAGGAAAATAAACCATTGATATTTTCACTTTGCTTTATGTATTTGATCCAACTGTGTTGATATATATCTCTATCCATCACCAAAATAAAATTAGCACAAAATTTAAATCGACACCATAGGGGACCCCATGGCTCCCCATCGATCTAGGCATTTTTTAAACCTCCCCCATTATTGGGAGGTGTACTAGAACTCCCACCATTTAGGCGGAGAGGACGTCACTCAGCCACCATCCTTGGATCTTCCTTTATTGGTGAAACTTTTCTTGGAACTCCTCCTCAAAAAGGAACACCCTTCACCACTCCTGAAGGATCCCTGCATGCTACCCCCTTTGGGAGTGCACACACTTCTCCTTCAGACAATCCCCAAGCTACCCATTAGGGTAATCCTCTTGTGACATCCCCACAGAGGAATCCACTCCATATAGTTGTCCAGAATCACTTTGCAATGGCATGGAATGCACAAATCCCATTTTTAGCTTCATTAAATCTCCTAGATTTAATAAATCTCACAAACAACCCGATCGAACATGGCCAAATTTAGCTAGCTATGCCCACAAATCTCCCTTCAGATATTCCAAAATTTGAGGGAAATCAGGGCGAAGACCTAGGGAACCATGTCATGACATTTCACCTGTGGTGTTCATCTAAGAGTATCACAAAAGATACTATTATATTAAGGCTATTTCAATGCACCCTAACAGGGCCCGCCACAAAGTGGTATATAGACCAACTTTCTGCGTCTCACCGAACCTTTAGCTCATTAGCTAAAGCATTCTGTACTTTCTTCCAACTCCCAGTATGCCATGATTAGGGGCTAAAAATTCTAACCAACTTCAAACAAACACAAGCTATGCACATATCGAACCATATCCATGAATGGTAGAAACGTTGCAGCTTGTGCAAAACTGATTTTGAAGATAAAGTCCTCTTGGACATTTTCTTGAGATCCCTTATCTTCGAAATCTTGAAGGACGTCGCTCAAACATTCCCGCAAAGTGAGAAAGAATTCATTAGTAAATCCCAACAATTGGAGATGATCTACACCCAGTTGGGGTACATTTACCACGTACTCCTAGATGCCCCTCTCCTGCAATCTTATTAAGAAATAACAGGCGCATCCAATACTTCTAACAGATTAATTCGGGCCCTATCCCAAATACATCACAACAATAGCTGTCATTACCCTACGTATCCAATGAATGGCCCATCTTATGATGCTAAACAACTATTACAAAATACAGGGTATTATAATGGTCAAACCGCACCTATGCAGAATACAGGCAACATGGATAACTGGAACCAATCCCCGCAATTAGGCTTGTATCATCCCCCACATGGAAATCAATACTCCTCCTAGAGTATGTATAAAACATATTCTGCCCCGAACTAATATGTTAACTAGGGATAGGGGAACCAATATTCTCCTTTCCCAACACCACAATCGAATATCCCACCAAAGCAAAACAATTCACGGGTAAATCTAGTGCAACCATCCCTTGCTTCATCGCATCAGTTAGAAGAACAACTGAATTCGGTTAATCCTTCCAATGATTCTAGGAAAAAATCAAAAAATAAGCCAAAGAAAGAGCTTGAGTAGGGAGGAAACAATTAGTAGAAACCCCCAAGTCACCAGGCAGGGACAACCCTAACCAGAACCAAAACCAGGGTACGACCAATAACAACTCGTAGAAACAGGGCAAGAACACTAGTCTCCATACTAATCATGCATGTGCCATCTGCGAGGAGTACGACCATTATACCCATCACTTTCCCCAAATCCCTGATTTAAAAAGGATACAAGATAGTAGGGGACAAAGTGGCCAACTAACTGCACTCATGTAAGAACCCTTTCCCCAACAGGGAATGTTAACATGCAACAAACTTCCCAAGCTCACCCATCTAAAGGGAACCTCAACAATACTCCTAACCATGATATCTTCATGACAGGAGAGGACATCCTCTTGCAAACGAGGAATCAAAATTGTGAGGCTCCCCTAGAGCCCAATCTGTCCACCTCAGCTAAGGCCATACCTATGGACCATTGACCATTACGCGACCTCCCATAGATGTCATGCCCATAATGGTTAAAGGACCTTTACCGCGTGCAGGACCCAATTCAAAATCTTCCCATAATTACAGCATAGTTGTTGACTTGGCTCAGTCACCGTCAACTATGTCATTGCTTGAAGTCTTGCAAACATTCCCAACCCAGAGAAAAGCCCTACTTTCTAATTTAGGTGCAATCGAGCCATCTAATTCCCACCTCATGGTCTTCTCCTTGGAAAAATCTACTCCTCGAATACCCTCATCCATCACTTTCCAAATCCATATCTTAGTCTAGAATATCAATATCCATCATTGCATCCTCAATGAAGGGGTTTCCACATGCATCATGTCCAAATATGTTTGGAAAAAATTAGGATCCCCTGAGCTTAAGCCTTCTGACATAATGCTTAGAGCATATGACGGACACCCTTCTGCTCCTGTCTGTCTATACCCTAGCATGCCAATTAAGTTGGCTGGAAAAACTATGTTAATAGACATTGAAGTACTCGACGCCTAGATGGAATACAACATCCTCGTAGGCCGAAGCTATATATACAAAATTTCCATATTCACCTCATATGTGTTAAGAATCATGACGTCCCCCGATGATGGGAATTTCATTACCATTGATCAACTGACATACTACGAGAAGAAAACTTCAGCCACACCAGATGGCGTGTTTCCCTTAGTATCCCAAGAGGTGGTCACTACTTACATTGAGCTTAGCCCAGGCCCGTTTAATCCATCAAACCTCCTAGGAACATTCCCAGGAGATCCTATGGTAGTAAAAGAGCTTGTCCCAAATACCGGAACACTAGTTTGCATGATGACTTCATCAAAAACTGACCAAACACCGGAATCGGTTATAGAAACCTCAACACCTGCAACTGAAGAAGTTAGGTTTTTACCTCCCGCAATTACGAAAACCCCTCTCATATTCCCCCCACCCAGATTCGTCTCACACCAAGCCATGGAAGCCCTCACATTACCAAATATGACTCCCACAATACCAGTTTAGTACCTAATCCCCATGACTATGTCAGCTAGGTCAGGACACATGTAGGAAGGGAGCTTCCCTATACCTCCATTTCACAGGAACACCCCTACTCAAAACCATCTAATACCTACCACAATTGGAGCCACCAGAAAAGAACAACAAAATGGTAAAAAAGGAGAAACTTCCAACTCCTCCAAACCCATGCAACCCTACGCCTCATGTGAGGAATTCAAGCACCCAACTCATATATTTCCCGAAATAGATGAATTAAAAACAATCATGAATGCCTCCATCACATTGGTAATCTAATCTCCACCAAGAGGAGTGAAATTTGTACCTTTACGTAACAAGGAAGAACACACCAACCATGCATGCGCCATATGCGATAAATATGGGCAGTACACATCATTTTCCGAATATCCTTGAATTCCAAAAGACACTAAAAGGTCTCATCCAAACTATCAACAATGAGCCCATAGTGCCAACCCTCCCTCCATAGAATGAAAAATGCCAAAACATATTCTACATAGAATAAGAGGCATCATCCAGCTTTGCATCCACCCACAACACACGAGGGTGAAATAAGCCATATTTTCACCCCTCTACATTACCATGTGCTATATTGATGACCCTACCCACCCGGTAGACTGGTGCCCATAATTATGGACATGCTACCAAGTCCAACCCAACACCTTGGAGGACTCAAGAAAGAGGTCTAGGCACCAATACCATGTATGCATTATATGCGGGGAGAACCATCACAAAAGGAGGTACCCTCACCTTCCTCAATTTCGCAAAACAATGAATTTCATACGTAACTTCGTAAAAGAAAATCCCTATCTACTAGACTAAGATAAGGAATCCACATAACCTATCCCCCAACCTGGCAAAGAAGGACCCCTAGATTTCCTAAGCTTTTTTGAAGAGAAAAGACGACTGGGCCCATGCCATTTCACCTCCCATCACCATCGCCAGGCTATACCAGACCAAAAATAATAAAAAACCGCCTGGAAAAGAAACTCGCCCATTACATGTGCATTATGCAACAAACCCAATCATTTGATCAATAAATGCCACGAACTGAGTAGGTTCAATGATATCTTCCTCTTTGTAGCCCAGATCCCCTATAAGAACCTCTCAAACCAAGAAAACATTATGCGGTGTTATTGTCACATATGCTCTCAATTCCACCACACAAGGAACTGTCAGTACCTTACACGGTTTCGTGAAGTAAGAGAAACACTAAAACAACACAAACATGCCATGCCATAAAAAAACCTCATCCTAGATATGGATACCCCCACAAGATATCCCGTCTCACCGTAACAAGACCTCACCCCAGGGATGGATACCTCCACAAGATATATTATCTCACAATAACCAGACCTTTCCCTAGAGATGGATACCTCCACAAGATATCATGTCATACAATGACAAAGAGGCATTAACATCTCATGCCATTAGTAGCACCACCTCTCATACAATCTATGCAGTTAGCACCGAACCAGTTCAGAGAAACCATGTGCATGGCACAACAGAAGTTTGAAACCCTTTGGAAGGGCCAATACATCATCAAACATTTCCTCCGCAAGGGGGCATACATACTATCAGAGCTCGACGAGACTTGCCTAAAAAACCCCGTCAATGGTCTCCAACTCAAAACATTTCACCCATATAATGTTAGAGTAAGCATATATGTACAATGACTTACTGTTTATGATGATCAACTCATCATAGATGTATTATAAAAATTTCTCTCTCATCTCATGTAAACAGATGGATATTCCACCATCTTATCACCATGGGTTCACTGACGACGCATCTCGATGGTTGCAAAATCTCGTTGTTGCAGCATGGCCCATATACTCTCATCATTGAGCACCTCATCTCTTCAATGGGCTATGTATCAGGTTAGCCATGAAAAATGAAGTAGAATATGATGCCATCATAAGCCTATTGGCCGATGCCCACCACCTAGGTATCTGTCACCTGCATGTATTTCTTGATTCCCATATTGTAGTATCCCAGTTAAATAGGACATTCTAAGTCCGTGATCCATGCCTTTTCACAAGTATTTGCATGCACAAAGGTTAGCTAGACATTTTGATAAAATCGCATTTACACATATACCCAGAGATCAAAATCATATAGTTGATCACATCGCTAATCAAATCCTAGATTTGAATGCATCACGCATATATAACCATCAAGAAATATAAAAAACATCAACATAAGATACATCTAGAAACAAGAATGTAGAAATACACCAAGAAGTATGGACGCATATATCACATCATGAGAGTTGCCAAAAAATGCCTCATGTATACATCAAAAAATATATTTTAGTACAAAAAGCACTAGCCCACAACCAAGAAGGATAAGTCATCAAAAAATATAGGGGAGCATCTTCATAAATGGGTGCTTGCTCTGGTGTATACCTCTTCTCGACCCAAAACAAAGGTACATAATCAGCCTCCCTAAGGCCCCGATGGCACCATCGGTACATCAGGAGCCAAGATGGTACTAGCTGTAGTCACTGCCATAGAAATACGACACAAAGTCGTTCGATGCCCCCGCTCTTAGGACATCGTCGTCTCAACCACAACCTCTGGAAGATGATCCCACCCCTCAAAGGGCACACCTCCGATCAAGGTCTCCACTTGTCTCTAGGAGTCATGGTACCGCTGTAACTCTGCCTCTGCAACATCTCGTCGCACCTCAACCTCCTCATCTCATGTGACCTGTCTCTCTGTAACCATAGCCCCCTCTCCGGAGGGTCCACCAATATCCAGGCGAGGCCACTATGTCGGTCACTTTAAATCATCCCAAGGAGAAACCGGTGGCCTCAGTACCTAGTGTCCCTGAGGAACATGCATGTCCCTTGCAACTCCCATATGTCTCGTATCATGGCCAACCAAAAAGGCTATTGGACGTCCTCATGGCCCCGCATCTGCATGTAAACAAAGCATAGTGTCAATATCACTGTAAATCATAAATACATGAAAAATCACATATGTATACAAATGCATAATTAACAAGCATATACCTGATCGCCCCCATGCAGCACTTGGAGGGAGCCCCATGTCTGGATCTCCCCGGAAGTCAACCCCATGGTATGGGTAGCCCAATATCAGTTGGGGGTTGGGCTCAAACCAAGGTTGTACCACGTCGGTCCAATACTGACCCACCTCTCCTCTGCCCTCCCGAGGCATCACTCGTCCCCAATGACGCATGTGAGGCTCCCGAGGAGGCCCCGCTGGTACTGCAAGAACAGGGCAAAGCATAACCACCCTCTCATAGAGTATGTTGCAAAGCACACTCCCATAACCAAAACTCTTTAGTGACAATTGCTAAACCTGGGTAAGCTACAATACCATCCCCTCCCACATTAGTTGGGCCCAGTCAAAGACTGCCCCCACCTGAAGTCACTACAAAACTAAAATATGTGACCCTAAGCACTGATTGGAGGATGCTGACCCCACAAGTCTAACAATCATAGCCAACGATGCTCGCTTGGCTAGATCCTCTACCGCTATGATCCTCATGAAGCCATCTGAAATAGGGTTTGGCCTATAGTGCCCCTCAACCCAAACCCTCATGCCAGCATCACCTCCTAGAAGGGGATAAGGAAGTACCTCCCCTCGCGACATCAACCTAGTAACAAAGTATATGCCAACCTTCGCCAGGATCGGGAGGTCTGTATGACGGATAACCATAAACTAGCAATTCAAATCCCAGCAACTAACTAGATATCACATGAACCTGTCCTGCGACCTCATCAATAGGTTCTGAAGAAAATTCAACAACCCCCACTGCACTAGCTTTTTCCTCGCACCAGCGAACTACGTCACAACATTCTATAGAGGAGTCTAGTCTCACTCTCTCCAGATCATCCTGCCTCCAAGGATTCCACAAGTTAGAAGGGAGAACCCCTCAGGTCCTCTAGAAATCAAAATAGGGATAAAAAACCAATTTTTCCCCCACTGCACGCATGTTTCCAAAATAGGCGCACGGTGCATGCGCTTGTTCTTTAAAAGAACGCTTGGTGTACACGCATGTTCTTCAGAACAACACACAGTGCATGTGCCTATATCCCATACAAGTGTGCGCCCGACACGCAAACTCTTTGGAAAGTCGCTACAAACCCTCGGTAGGGCTCCTTGCGCAAACCCATAACTTAGACGTACGCAACGCGTGTCTGAGTATCATTTTTGTGTGGGGTCTTTGCGCATAACTCTAGTTATGTGCAAAGACCATGCGGCTCAAACAAAGTTGCCCACGTGGTCCTCAAATTTGACCCTAAAAAGCCTAGCTAATCAAGAAAACTGAAAATCACAAAGGTATTGGCTCAAGCTTTTACTTGCCTCTAACGATGTTAATCTTGGGTACACAGGCTAACCACAACAACAAGAAACACTCCAGGAAAGCTCTCTGACCTCCATAACACAAAAATACAAATGATTGGTATTTAGGGCCCATAGCCCTATCTATCGCCCTGTTTGCCATCTCTTGAGGAAAATTTCAGAAACATGGGATCTCCATTGACAAAACCAAAAGAGACGTGAAGATCAGTCCCACAACATATTCATCATGGAACCCTCCGTTCCCATAAACACAAAAAGTAATTTTTTAGACCTACTGCATATGTCAGGTACTTCTCCAACTCTCTATATACATAACATTCATTACATATATATGTCTTGAACGATGCTTTCACTTCAGGTTTGGCTGTATCCATTGCAGGAATATCACACATGGTCAGCGTCAACCAACACCTCGTCAAGTGAAGAGAGAGTAGGTATCATTCTCCACCCAACATGATAGGCTTCCCTTGAAAAAGCTTTGCATATCCTGACATCATCTCTCCAAAATGCGCCATAAGTTCCAACATCTCGACCATGTTTATCACCATCTCACACTTGTACATTATAAACATTCATGCTAGTCGATAGAACCCCCCCCCCCCCCCCCCCCCCCCCCAATGGCTCCCTTCATCATTATAGATCCTTCTTCACACAAAGGAGGCATGACCACTCACTCCGCCCTAGGAACCATCCCACATACATATTTGAAAGTTTATCCTCATTATGCTATATTCATTTACGCATTCACCCCATTCTCCTGGGCCCCCTCACAAATACTAACAGATGCACCTTTGCATCCTACATTTGGCCTATCGTTCATCCGCATAACATAGCCCATTTGTACCACCTCACCCGACACGGAGACCAACCAATGGGGCCCCCACCCTCAGTGGATACATTATACCTTTGTACAGGTTACTATCATCATGGGGCACCCATCTCCATGCTTGTACATCCAAACCAACCCCTATTATTTTGGCAAGTGTACAAATATTTTTTCAAAAAAATAAAAAATCTCCCATCCACATTTGATGGCCCTCTCCTGCTTGCGGTCTCTGATCACCTTTGGTCACATCTCATCAGCAAATCACCCCCATTTTTCACGTCCATCAAAAATCACTTACACCCATCCTGGAAAATCCTACCGACTCCAGGATCATCAGAAAGCATGTTTTGACCGTTGTCATTTGCATCTCGAGCTCTAACCTCATAATAGCTATTTGTATCCTCCAATATCGATAGCCCTCGCTATCATGACTATCTGACCCAAGTTATTACAATTTGTTCATATCTATTTCCCGACTCACCACGTTGGGCGGATGACACCCCTTTCCTGTCGACTTCAACAAATGTATTCCAGGAAAGAGGTAGTACCTTGGATACTCCCTCCCTTAATAGGGATATCCTCAGGTGGCACATTGGGAACCATTATTGCCTAATGATGTCATCGGTTCCCTTGACATTCGACATCAACTCAAATCATTCATGTCAAGGTGGTGCCGTACTTAGTTACTGTTGCAGCTCATTCACATAGTCGAAGACCCCTGCTTCACTAAGCACCTCATTCAACAATGCTTATATTAAGAGGTGGGGGAGGTACATGCCGCTGAATATATGGGCATGCCACAACACCCATCAACAAATTGCTTCACCAAGATATGCTTAGGAAAATAATATTTCCCCTGTTTGACCAGAAAGCGCCCCTAAGGGCATTAGCAGAATTCATCATCAACTATCAACATGTAAACAACCAAAAGTTGACTGGACACAAATCAGTTGTTTTCCAATTGAAATCAGTTACATTAGCCATCATAATGAGCATGGGACATGCCCACCTCATATAAGGCACACCATTATTGTAGTTTTTCCACCAGAGCATGGGTATCATTCATATTCAGTCAAGGATTTTTGTCTACTCAACTCCGAAACAAGCTATCCTCTCTCTTAAAATGTTAATGAGACTCTGCAAAGAAAACAAAAACATGATGTGTTTCGGCTATATGTCTTCTCCTAACCTCACACATCAGGGGGCAACTGTTAACATCGGAAAATCGTACACCTGCTAGTACAATCCAAAAGACATTAAAAGTGTCCAGTAGAATCCACAGGTCGACATTTTTCCAACCAAATACATTATAAAGATTTAAAAATCAACAGTTCTCCTAAGGCCCAAAGTTTATAAATAAAAGCAATCAACGTTGCATGTAGATTTCTTCGATAAACGGGTGTGTGCAACATATCCTCAAAACACTGTACGATTGAAGAAATGGTGACTCAGCAGTCCGGGACCACTCTACACACTTGAAGCCGATTTATTGATATGAGATCGGCCTAGTACAATTGAATTCAATTCGCCTTGGAGAAGTGCAACCCTCAATGGAATTCTCTTGTCCTATTCATGTATCTTTATCATACATGTACCAAGAGAGGGAAGAGGGATTCAAAAAACTCTATACAAATAGGCCATGGGAGAGACAAAAGAAGAGACATTGTTACGCTGGCCAAATTGCTTGTAAGAAAACCACCATTTCATTGTTGAACCAAGGAAGTGAATACCACTAGCATGTTGGTGAAATTGCTTCTAAGCAACCCAACATCTTAGTGAGTGAAGAGTAATCCACCCTTTGGAGAGTCTTCACACTTCTTTGAGAGAGAGGAGAAACTTGCAAAGAGATTGAGGAAAAGAAACATCCTTGTTGAGGATTTTTGAGCTCCCTAGCTCAAGGAATTCTCTTCAAGTGTTTTAGTATTCTGATTGTATTCAACCTCTACCACCAGCAATCAATAAAGGGATATTTTTCCATATATTATTGATGTGTTTGCTCCATTTTATCATTGTTATTTTCATGCACCTCTTTGTTTAATTTTATGTTTATGTATGCAGTGTATTAATTATTTACAATGTTGTGTTTATTTAAGTTTGTCCACTAACAACACCAATTTTGATTGTGATCCTTTGCAGGTAACAATCCATTGCTAAGGGGGTGTTTTTTGTACACTTGTGCTCCAAAAAAACTACAATACTCCCATACAAAAATTACAACGATTCACACATACAGTGACTATGAATAGAAGAGTTATTTGGCTCTTTCTTGCGCTCCTCATGCTCCCCTTCTCATAGTGTCCTTCCCCCCCGTTCTTTTCTTTGCATGTCCCTCTTTCCTAATTTCCTTTATTCCCACTTTCTTTTCCTTTATTACATCATGGGTTCATCGCCCCCTCGGGAGGAACCTTGATACCTCCTCTCTTCATCATTATAGTGTTAAATGTATGGTGATGGTGAGTGTTTTCACATAGACTTCACCCAATCACAACTCTCCCTGAACCATGGATTCATCAATCCCACTAATCAGGCCAACCAGTCACATCTCATTATGTTTTACATTTAAAAAATATCCCATCTAGTCATGATCCTCAATGCTGAAACTCCTCTATCATTGTTTGTCCTTTATAGAATAGGGTCATGCGAGGGTGTTACATCCTTCCACATCTTAGGAGGGCACCTTTTCTTCTCTTGAGTGATTTTACAATCCTTGTCTTTGTGTTCAAAATCATGACTTTGAACATAATGACAATTAGTTGCGTTATGACCAAATGCATGATATAAATAACAATAACTACAATAGAGTGATATCTAGATTATTATCTTTTGCTACTCATTTTTCCTTGGATATCTTCTTGAATTTCCTTAGTTTAATTCCTTGTTGCATTTACTTCTTCTTTGAGAAGGAAGTTTTTTTTATCCCTTTCTCTTAGCTTATTTTCTGTCTCCACTAATTATTTTTCCACTTCTTGAATTTGTGTTGTCAATAATGTTTCACATTTTCTTTTAAACTTCTCTAATTATAAATCTAAAATCATGAAAAATATAGTGTCAATATCCATATTTCCAAGATTCTACCTTCCAATCGTTAATTGTTCTTGAAGGTAACCCACTTTGATACCACTTGGACCAAAGAACACAATGTTGCGGGGGTGGGGGGGGGGAGTGAATCATGTGGCAACGATTTTACCATTTCATAAATTTTCATCAATGAAAAATTATATAACAATGACTCATAACCATTTGCATCATATCAATAAATGGAACAATGCATCATCATATCAAGAAACCATCACATCAATACAAGAAGAAATAAGCTTTTATGTGGAAACCAATATGGGAGAAAACCACAAATTATTCTTCTTCTTATTTTCAATTCATTACATATATTTGTAGTCACTGAACTGCTAAAGGCCCCTACCCCCAAAATATGAAAGCAACTAGTTGTAGTAGGCTAAAACTTGATGAAGGCACCAAACTTGAAAATATGGAAGAAACTACTCACTATAGGCTACAACCTGATTGATGCACCAAGCTCATAGATGAGAAAGCTATGATTTTATCTAGGATCCAACCTTATTGAGGCACCAACCTTAGTGATGAGAAATATCTGAATTTCTCTAGGATTCTACCTAATTGAGGCACCCACCTCCTTCTTCTACTTCTTGTGAACCTTTTTTCGAAATATTTCAAACTGGAACCATGTACTCTGCATTCAACAATAATATTCAAACTAAAAAAATTGTTGCTTTCATACTTCTATCAACTACCTATCATTCCCCGTCAAAACTTTGTTCTAACCTGCTTGTCAATCTGATCATACAAAACTCATATAGGAACCTGCTTCTTCAACACCAATGAAACCTTCTCATAAGACTCTCATCCATACAAAAAAAATAAAATTGATCATCAAATATATTTCAACAAATATTTTCATGCAATCATAACTGTTCACCTTTAATTCATGATCACCATGCTTCTTTCAGGATCCAATTTGACCCAAGAATGGTTCTAGAAAGCCCCAAAAACTATATATAACCCAATACTTGTTCTAAAGAAAACCCCTTTCAAGGTGTGTTCTACAGAATTAGTGCTTTTAGAAACAACTCTAAAAAATATCTATTTCTAACAACTTAAGTATTCTACAAAATGCAGAATTGCGAGGAAAAAATATTTTATGGCCTGTAGAATGACAAGTTCCGAACCCATGACCTTGGCTACACCATCAATGTCTGCTACCAACTGGGATACATAATGTGGATTTTCATATCATTCTTGTGATTTTATTTTATTATGCATGAATATACCTAAAAAGGAGTGGGTGCTCGATACCGTCTCCAGTCCTCATACAACTCAGCTTCATGCCTATACATGTTCAAACATTGGTTGTACACCTCATCCAGTGTGTCATGTTGACTTTGTGTTTGGTTAACCAGACTCTAAATCTTGGTTATTAATTTTACCAGGGAAAATGTGGTGAACTTTTTCATTGTTGGTGGTCTATGTAATGTATTCAATGAGTTGGAACATCCATTAGACCCATGACACTCTATTTGGCCATGCCTTTTACGTGAACCAAGACTAGAGCTATGAAACCACCCTTCTAATTATTGTTAGGCACAGGGGGAAGCTCAAATCAATGTAGCTTAACTTTGATAGAGCTCAACCTTACCTCTATTTACAATGTAACTCGATCTTAACAGAGCTCAGATTGACCTCTATCTAACAAACACCAACTTGGATTTGATGGATCTCGGCCCTGCCTTTGTATAATAAACACTAGCTTGATTTTGATGGAGCTCTGCCTTGCCTCCATTTAACAAATACCAACCTGACTTTGATGGAGCTTGGCTTAACCTCTGTCTAAACAACACCAACATGGTTTACTTGGATTTGATGGAGCTTGTTCCGGACTTACGTACCTCAAACAATCAAATAAGTTATTAACCTCATGCCTTAGAACGATAAAACAAAATCAGATCTTGACCACGTCCAAACACTATGTTGAACAAACAAAATACGATTTTGAACCAACATGCCTTAGAATGATCAAACAAGATCAAAGCTCAACCATGGCCTTATGTGCCTTAGAATGATCAAACATATAAGAGGCCAACCACTGTCCAAAACACTACACAAAAAAACAAAATAAGAGCTTATCCCAAGATGCCTCAGAATGATGAAACGAACTTAGAGCTTGGCCATGACCTTACATGCCTTAGAAAGATCATATAGATAAGAGCTTTGCTACTATACAAACACTTAGAATGATCAAACAAAATAAGAGCGTATCCACTGTCGAAACACTATGAATAAAAAAAATAAAAATGAAAGCTCAACCATGACCCATTGTGCCTCAGAACGATTAAACAAAATTAGTGCTCGACCATGTCCTAAACACTCAAAATGATATAAAAAAATGAAATCTCAATAATGAACTAGACACTCCTAGTGATAAAAGAAAATAAGATCTCGATCACTATCCAAACACTCCTGCAAAACTTCAACCTCAGATCAATGTGTATCACTTCTAAGATTGGAACCTTCAGATGTTATTACATGAGTTCATCCTCTTCTCCTTCATGGTGTGGATATTTATATTAGTAATGATGGGTTGAATCTTGTGGAGCTGACCATGGTTCGTGCCATTAATCAACCTTAATATTTTCACCAAGCTAACCATGTGACCATAGCCTTGACCTTGTACATGGATTCTGGGCCTAATTTGTGAATCGATATGACCAAGACCCATGCACATTTTTTAATAATTCTTTTGGTTTGGGCTTTTCCCCATATTTGGGTCCTCTACTATTGATCTTTCTCAAAAGGCCATGAATTCTCGCCCGAGAGGTATTTTTCAAGGTATAATATACTGTTGGAAAGGTCTTGAAAATAAAAAATCAACCATATTGTCCATAGGCTTATTAGGGCACCATAACTTCATAAAAAACTTAATCATATTCAAACTTATTAAGATTCAAGTGATGAGATTGTACAAGGGATCAAGTTTTCATACTGCTTCATAGGTGAAATTGTTTCTTCCTTAGCGTTAATGGTGTTGGACCTGCCAACATGTCAAGGGATCTCCCCGGTAAGAAGTCCCAACTAGACCTCAGACTGTTTGGAGTAGGAGTCCCAGCAGTAGGTAGTACAATAGTGCCTTGACTGCTGTAGTGTGCAGAGGTAATTATGATAACTTTGTCGGAAGCAAGTGTGTGACCTTGCATTGATGAGTTTCATGGGGGTTCTAACACAAGAAGGGGAAAAGAAAGTGTGTCCACAATCCAAAGTGACAGGTTAATACAACAACACGTCTTCAACAAGATTCGTACAATCGTATACAAAATAGTTCATACACAACGGCGTAAGTTAAATAACATACATTTCTAAAGTAACTAGAATAGTCGAACTACAATAAAAAAATATGCATGAAACGTCTTGGATCCATTATATTATTAATTGAAAGTTACATCCATACATACACCATTAACAACCACTAACCCCAATAGTGGAACATTACAATCAACACTGCCTGCTCCTCCAAAGAGATGTACTCACTGTACGATGTGGAGAAGCCAAGGCTCGTCACAATAGTCTCCAAGCCTTCTCTAAGTAATGCCTAGAGAAAAGCTTGGCTCCCAAAATCCTGTTCTATGAGTTATGAGGTTCTAATTATAGCAAAGCATCGGGTGACCCTTGACATTCCCTTTTGTGACTCTTTGTCTACACTCATGACTCTTCAACTTCTTTACAAAACTCATTACATTACATAGTGATTGTGCACATTCCACTAATGACACTTGGAATTCCACTTACAACATATATACTAATAATATACATTTTGCAGATGTACCCACGTAAGACAAAATAGTCAAGAGATAGCCTAACAAGACAAAACACTCTGACTCTGGAGTTTGGGAAAGACTAACTCGACAACCTCCACTTGATGCTACTCAGTCATGTACTAATGCCAAGTTTGGTACTGCGCGATGATGTCCCCGAACTCCCTAATGTTGTCTTGCTGAAAGAGAACTCTTGCCTCCATGGCATATGGGTATATGGTCTTGGAACCTATGTCCGTCTCATCTTGAAGCATGCACTTTGTTGTCTTGGGTGCGACAAGGCCACCAATGTATGTTTGCATGTTGTCTGCGCTCAGCCGTAAGTCATCACTGGTGCCCTCGCGCATCAACTACTCCCCATACCTATCGAACTCCAACCGGACTTAGTTCTTGTGCTTAGCTTTGGTGAGGGAACCTACATCTGTTCACTCCCTTATTTAGCTACTCGTTGTTCCAACTCATCAACCTGTATTAGCATTATTTCTATGTCATTGTGCCTTGCCTTTTTTCTTCTTCCCTTTTATGATTCTCAACTTGTATTCTTCCTTCGACTTTCGTTCTACTTGCTATGATTTTAGTTCTGCTACCTGCAATCTCTACTCTTTTCTCTTCCTCTACTTTGATGTCTGTATCATGTGCTTCCTTTTGATTCTATTGTCAAAGCTATCTGCATGAACACTGAATGCACTTTCACTTTGTAGTTTTGTCCTCCCTTTGTTATGTCAGTGATTCCTCCTTCCTTGATCCTGTACTGGCTCGCTGCCTTTTGCCATTGTCGTTGGTTTTTATGCCATGTTAATGTTGATTCCTTTTCTGTAAACAATTGGGAATTTTCATATATTGGCAAGTAAATTGGTGCTTACTCAACTACTTCCCTGGTACTACTTTCAGTGGTCGCTCTTGAAGCAACCTTCTTTGGTTCCATGGTACAATGACTGCTGGAGAGAAGCACTTCACAAGTGTGGTACCTGTGGGATAAAATAGACACTCATGGCAAGCAAACATTATCTCTTAAAAATCTAACTTTACAACATGATCAAGAAGCAGACAAGGCATCTGATGAGAGGAAATGTGTAGTTTTGACTGACAAGGGGTGACTGGCTGACTATGGGAATTGTGCACAGCGCAACCTTGACAGTCAGTGTGGAAACCTATTGACTGGAATTGTGCAATGCGCAGTTAAGTATGGGACAGGGACTGGGAGAGACTGCACTTTGCGTTGTCTCAGTGACCAAGCTGGGAGACTGGCTCCTGGAACTGTGAAATGCAAAATTGGATCCATCCCAGAACAACCTTTGCACAATTCCAGAAGCCAAGGAAAAGGCCTCGAGCTTCCAGATTGCGTAGTGCATGCAAGTGAATGTGAGACCTAGGCAGGGGGAGCCTAGATCTGTCCATGGGGAGTGTGAAAATAGGCAGATCTTAAGGATGATGTAAGTATGAGTTTAGATCTGACTAAGTGTAGATGTATGCATGTAAGGCAAGTGCAACATAGGATCAAACTGAAGGAACATGAAGCATGCGAAGGGAGTCGCTGCATCAACAACTTTTGGTGCAAAAACTGGAAAACTCATGCAACACATAAGAAATGAAATCTATAACTGGAAATAATGCTTTTACAAGTTAAAAAAAGTTAAAAATCTAGAATTCGTTCAACAAAACAAGTGAAAAAACACTCTCACAAGCTAAACAGACAAAAGTAATAGAAAAAGAAGCAAAACGCGATAAAAGAAAAACTCACCCTGAAAAGCAATGACAATGCTCTGAAGGCTGCTTGATCTCCTAGGGAATCTAGAGCTTGATGATCAAATGAATAAGTGAGCTCTAGAGGCATCCATTACATATATTTGAGAAAATGGAGTTCATGACGCGTATGCTTGAGATCAAGGACAACAACAACACTTAGCAAAAACTTCTAAAGATGGAAATGTGTCACCTTCAGGAAGCTAATAATAGATTCCCTACTTCCCAGGGATGCTTTTCCTCTTAGCTTCTTGCTTTTTGGGAACACTGCCATGCATTCCCCTGAAATATTGCACAGTTTTGTGGAGGACTGAGAAACTCTCTGGTTCATGCATTGACAGTTTCTGAGCACAGTATGGTTCTGCACAATTTCTGGGCTGAGTGGCTCTAGGCTGCCTCTTAGACTCTGCACAATTTCCCAGCTAAAGGCAGGTTGTCAGTTGGCTCTATGAAATTTTGGAGATAAAGGATCACTTTCTGTCTTGGACTGCTTTGCATAGTTTCCCAACTGAAGACAAGCTACCAGCTGTGTTTGTGCAATTTTGGAGCCTAAGCTCATTGTTGGGTTGCACTGTGCATTTCCTGAGAGAAAGGATGGTTTCCCTCAAGGATTGCACATATCATTTTTGGGCATTGAATCCCCCCAAGGCATGTTTTGGGGCTCAAAGCCCAAGTTTTGACCCGATATTGTTGTAAAGACTCTGCGGATTGTGGGCGCGAAGCGCGAAATGTATGATAGAGTCAAAGGGTTGTCTGCCCTAGTCTTGTAATGTAATGTCATCCTACCCATTGTACACAGACCATGGGATTCTATAAATAGAGCGAGGCTCTAAGTGTAAAAGATAGCATAGTAGAGTAGTAGAGAGAAGAAAGAGTCTAAGTGACTAAGTGTGTCTTTGGGTTGTAGAGTAGGAGAAGGCTTTGCAGCTAAGTGCACGAAGGCCTAGTAGTCCGCACCTAAGTGCGTGGACCCCTGCGGCTGAGTGCGTAGGGTGGAGTCGAGTCTGTAACTGAGGAGGAAATTAATAAAGAGAAGTTTTGTTACCAATTTGTGCATCCGTTCTTGGGTTAATGCATGTTTGACATAATTTGAAAATATATTGTTTATTTACTGCACGCACCTGTATGAATGATTTATGTTGTTAAGTATAACTTAAAGCATGCAAGTAGGCTAAAATAATCAGCTAACATTGGAATACTAGTAAGGACTTGGGTAATAACAGCATTCGGCCCCCGAGTAGGGTTGCGCGAAGGCAGCATCTCAAGCTGCGAGGTACAGGAAAGTGCATGTAGCGATGTGCATGCAGGGTCGAACGACAGACCACTTGAACTCATCAGACATCTCCAGGGTGTGGAAACCTAGTTCTTGCACCCTCCCATACTAGTTCAGGTGAGACCTCAGTCTGCGCTCCGCGGACTGTTGCTGAAAGGTCCAGTAGTACTGGGATTTGTTGGCTTATTGGGGCCTGACACAGGTTCAGAGTTGATATAAATCTAAAGAAGCGCAAGATGATTTTTGAGAAAAATTTACTACGTGTAGTGGTACCTTTAGACCCTGCGGAAGGATCGCACTACACAGAGCAGGTGCGTGACTATGACATCGACGAAGATCTAGATTGTATCTACAAGATAATTTCTCGGGAGTAGGATTGGGTGAATCCTATAGCGGATGGCAGGATTTTGTTGGAGCGTGAAGCTCCTGCACCTCAGATTCAGACGAGGAGATAGAAAAATGGCAGAATCGGTTACACGAGGTAACCATACTCAATTGTAACATGATGATAAGGTCGCTATGTTGCGTAACAACAGAGGTAAGAGATCTGCCTATGTATGACGGGTTGAGCGAGGTGGATGATTTCTTGAACAAATTTGAAAAAGAAGTATCTGGATAGCAGCGTTTCGATGCTCTGAAATGGGCACTGCGCACAAGGCCCGCAAAATGGTAGGGTACACATCAAAGAATTTTTGCGGACTAGCACGAATGCAGAAGGATGATGCTTAGGTAGTTTGGAAAACCTCAGATGTGGATGAAAGCCAGGTATGACGGACGAAACAGCTTGCATGCCCACCTCTCCAACTGGGTACAGGTGTATGGTACACAACTTGCATGAATGCACACCGTCCTCGCGATAGGAAACAAGACCAACAAGCAGGAGTGGGCAAGACGATGGAACAAACGACGAAGTATGATAAGACCAAGCGCACCGCAGATTATCCACGTGGAAGCCTTTGAAAAGGTATGTGAAGTACTGAACATGGTCCACCATGTAAGATGCATTGATTAGGATCTACACGTACCAGTGGTTCTATGGGATTATAGGACCATGTGCAAAACCCTGACCATGCGGGCACTTCCGACGTTGAAGTATGAAGCAGATGTTGTAATCCCTATGCAACATGTAAAGCCTAGTTTGCGCATGGCAGCACCTGTAGATACGAAGGTTCACAAAGCCCAGAAAGAAGGAATCACACAGCTGTAAGAGATAGAACACATGAGACTTGAGGAAGAAATCCAACAGGGAAACCTTAGACTCCGCGAACTTGAAAAAGAAAGGGTACAGTTAAGACATAAAAGCGCTTTGATGAACACGGAGGTTAAGAAGCTGGAGGACGAGATAAACGAAGAGTTGCTCGCTGAAAACACTAAAATGGTAAGGCAAGGTGCGTATGATCATATTGACAAGTTTAAGAACTATTGCCGTGAATTGGTTAGTCTGATGCCTTGGCTTGGATAGCATATTACCAAGCATAGTGACCAGGGTAGCGCGTTGCAAATGGTGAAATGCGTGATGCCGACCACAACAATAGAAGGTGGGGATTCTCCAACAACCCTGATGGAGGACAGGATGAAGCTCTACACGGGTGGTGCAACCACCTAACTAGCCAGGGGAAGGATAGTCTTAGCGCTCTAGGCAGTTGGAAGGTAGCGCGGGACTATAAACTATTCTGCCCAGGAGCTGCGCAATGTTGGAGATGCACGCAGAAGTAGAGAGTCACCAAGTCCACAACCACGCACGAGGGGCTACACTGCTATGCGAGTTGGCCAGCAAGTGACTGTTGAAGTCACTATTCACGATGGGATGCTCAACTTGAGGCCAAATGGAGCGGGCGACAGGCATTTAAGATGTGATTTATGGGAAAGATTTGGGAAAATTTGCCACCAAGAAAGCATTAATGAACCGGAATGGGGGGGAACGGTCAAATTCAAATTTAAAAAGTGCTATAAAACATAAAGGGCTGCCCAACAATCAACACTTGGTCATTTGAGAATTGAGAGGTTGAGTAGAGCCCTGAGCATTGTGAGCTGAGCATTAATTGAGCCCCTGAATTCGCGAGTGACAGATTACAGCCCAGATACAATGACAGTAACTAAGGATGGTCTGGGAATAGAAGAGGTGACCATCGGCGAGGCTCCGCAGGCCCTAACTATGGAGGATATTGTAGAAGGTGTCTTGGTTGTGGCAAAGATCCCCAAATCACCGCATACGCCAAGACCCAAGAAGGATAAACAAGCAATGGCTCCCATACGCATGTCCCCGAGGAACCCGTTGCGCAGTAAACTATCGATGGAAGAGAAGGGGAAAGCTATTATGATAGAAACAGATGAGGAAGAAGAATATTTGCAGGCCCTTATCATCAAAAAGGAAGAAGATGAAGGCATGGAGGTGGATATTCAACCTACACACTCTGCGACAAAATTGCCTGCATATGTCCCCCCACGAAAAGGGAAGGCCAAAGTGCCCAAGGACCTGGATGAAACCAAGAGTTCATTCCAGACCCCGCCCCTCCCAGACGGCATTATGTTTGAAGGCATGCACCTGGGCCACATGCCAACCAAGAAATCTTGAGTATATAGGTGGGATGCAGCGCACTTTGACCATCGAGCAGGTGAGATGGTCCAGTTTTGACCAGTTATGAGCGGTTTTTTATGGAGAACTTCTGGGAGAAGATGTAATCAGTTGACCTTGTTCTTTTAGAGGTTGGAACAACACTTTTAGGGACTTAAGAGCCCTTGGTTTATGGACATTTCTGATTTGGGTTGCAGTTCCCAAAAATGTCTATAACAGTTGCCCCCTAAAGCATGAGGTCGTTAATTTGTTGATGTCGGGTGAAATGATTTATCATGAGGATCCGAAGTTCTTTCAAGATGGAAGGCGACCTGTAATAAGATACAATACAATACATTATCTTCATAATATTTTCATGATCTAGCTGAGGCGGGCATTCCCATGCTCAGCTTTATAAATTCATTTTCATGTACATAAGACAGACAATCGTCTGAGTGTAGACTGATGATTCTGGTAGAGCCATCATCCCTTAGGTTGGATGATTATCTATGCAGTAATGATGTACATTCGATGTATTTATTTTCCTGAATATATATCACAGCTCGGATGGATGAAACTAGATCCGGGGTCTTCAATCTCGTTCGATCTTCACTCAAAGTACAAGTCGATCCATGTGAGAGATGTTCTGGAGTTGAACATGGAAAGACATCGCCTGATTACCAACCAATGATGTAAGTTGTTAACAAGCGCGAGAGGAATCACCGATAATGATGATGACCCTCAAGGTACTACAGTACAATTCACGTGGTGTGAATAAGGGACTTGGCGTCGAACACCACGCAAAATCTTTCGATTGAAGGCCATTGATGTAAACCTGTCGCCGGAAGTGAGAAACTTGCCATTGAGGCATGCAAGCTTCAAAGTACTGAGAGGGTTGTTCCTAGATCGACTTCTTGGATAATGAGCTGATGTTGACAAGAAGTGATCCATCATAGGAGAGCCTTGGTGAATCCCACTTCAATGACATAGAACAGAGCAAATGATTTTAATGGAGGTGAAAACGATCTGGTGATATAAGGTTCAGGGTGGCGATCATGAAAGAATGGAGCGTGAATGTATTGCAGTGGGTGAGACACAGGTGAATTCTCTGAGCGAATTCTCTTGAACATACCGGCGACATTGACATGATGGATTGGTAGCATTAACCCCAAATATGGATGGTGTGACGGAACCATGGTGAAGTGACCAGTGAATGGAACAACCCAACCTGACTCGGATGCGGAGTGAAAGTGTCATGTTCAAGAGCGACTTGCTACCAATAAAGTTTTTTCAAGTTTTCTTCCCAATTTTTCCCCAGTCATTGCTGACTAGTACCTCTTTATTTTTGTCAAGCTTGAGGAGGATAACATATGCTTGTTCTATAATTTGCCCTTCAGGCAAACCCATCGCTATGTTTTAACGAGCCTAGCGATAGTGAAACTCGTTCTTGTCTGTTATGGACAAGTTTGTCGCTATTCGGTTTTAACGAGTTTAACGACAAGGATAACTCGGTCCTTTTCAATATTAGAGAGTCTGAAAAAGGGACGTAAAGAAAGCTCCAATGATCCTTTTTCGTCATATAATCCCTTGAGTTCGAAAAAGTATAAAACAATACAAAAGGGATGAATCTTCGGTACTTTTAACGAGCCGAACAAAACAAGCGCTCGATCTTTTTATGTAATAATCCCTCAAGTCCAAAAAAGATTAAAATTTAAAGGAGGGATAGCACTTCCGGTCCCTTTAACAAGCTGGAGAGGCCAATCGCTCGGCAATCTTTTCATATTTTACGAGTCAGTTGAAAAGAGCTTAAAGGAGACTCGTTTTTTGAGGAACGAGTGATAAATTCGGGTAGCAGCTGATTCTAGGTAAGGTTTGGAATTTTCCAATCACGGCAGTGTCACAAGAATGGCTAGCAGGATCACTCTTCGCAGCTGTTCCTCAAAAGGGTAAACAATCAAATGGAGGTGAATGATCGGCCAAAACAAAGTGGAGGTGATGATGAGAACACGACCAAGGCTTCAAAGGCTGATGTTAATACATTCACGATGGTTATTTACCGGAAAATGGTTTATTTTTTAATGAGCTTAAACTTTGGGGGAACCTCATGAAGCAGAACACCGCGGGGGTGGTGACAACGTTAGAGCCGCGGAAGTGGCTGCGCAGAGTGGAAAAGGCCGGGCTACTAAACCTACTATGGGTGCCGCATTTCCACCATGCCCCAATAGCCATTCTCGTCATCAGGCAGCTACTTTGCCTGGTGCATGATGGTTATCTATGGCTGGAGGAGCCCATCCTCATCACGATAGACCTAATTCATCACATTTCCTGGCTACCATACAAAGGAAAGGACCTCGTGACCATATCAGAAGAGAAGGGTAGTGATTTGGCCCTTGCGGAGGGCATGAAGACGAAGTACAAGTTGGAGAAGAAGAAGAGGGGGTACGCCATCTCTAGCATGAAGGACAAAGCGATATGTGTAGCAACCCAAATCCTGGTAGGCAAAGTTATGTGAAAGTGTCGTGCAGATGAGGTACCTACACCGGTGATCACACCGGCTGAGCAGTGTACGGAGGGGGTCCAGTTTAACTAGGCTAAATTCCTCTGCATAGAATTCTTGAAGAATTGTCGCGAAGCCCAGGAGCAGGGTAAAACCTTCCACTATGCATGGTTGTTTCTGTCCATAGTGCTCGTAGCAGGGGAATTGCTAGAGGATAGTCAATTCCCCATAATTGACAGAGATTTACCGGAGGCCGCGAAGTACGCTTTGCTCTAGGCCATGAAGGATGCGAAAAGGATACGCGACAGCAAGATCTTTTGGGTGCTCATGGAGATGAACATCCGAATGTGGATCAACCGAAAGTCGTGCTTGTCGCCCATGGTGTACAATAGTCTACAGAGTTTTGCAGAATTCAAAGCAGACATGCATAATATATACATCAGGGTGCGAAAGGATCCGATGAAGCAGTGGACAAAGCTACCCTTTGTAGCCACTGACGATGCCATTTTCAATGTCTTAGAGGCATGGCCACCAGAATGGCGCACTCCAGACATTGCAGAACTTGAGAGGTTAGTAGCACAGAAGAAGGATGATTCCAAGCTGCACGTCGCACAGTTGGTCAAGAAAAGGCAGAAGGAAACAGTATCATTCGAGGTGCGGGCAGCACGGGAAGTGGCACAGAAAGCCACTGAGAAGAAAAAGGTTGCAAAAGCAGCCGCAACAACATAGGATGCAACCAAGAAGGCAGGCGAGGGCCAAGCAACACCCTCACAGGGGTAGGAGGCAGAGGAAGCAAAAACAAAAGAAGGAGGCATGGACCCATGAACCGTGTCCACACAATTGAAAAGCCCACACACGGTAGAACGAATAGGATCGAGGAAGAACGTCAAGGACTCGAAATTGGCCACTGACCCGATCACCCTAATCGAGGGTGATCTGCATGACATCGGCGAGATGGTGTGCGATGTCACCAATGAGGCTCTTCAGGATTTTATGTAGGAGAACCAGATTGTGTTGGGCGCCCTCAGAGTGTAGTTTCGGGAGTTATAGGTGCGGCCCCCTCAGGTGGGTACCCTTTCAACCCACCTCGCAGAAGGATCTCCGTAGCAGAGCAGATGCTGCACGCATGGATGGAAAACAAAATAGTGTTGTTGGAAGGGGTCCTAGTGACATCGAATTAGGCTGATACATTTTCGGTTAGCATGATGAAAGTCCTTGGCCTTAATCTAGTTGCCCTTCCACGTGAGACACTATATCTATTACAGGATGGGATAAAGGCAGAGCTGCACACTAGGGAGAGTTGCGCGATCCAAGTCCTCAGCGAGCAAAAGATAAACATGGAACAATTCAGCTTGCAGCGCGACGGATTGGTGTCACAAAATCAACAATTGGTGCAGGTGGTAGACGATGCTTGACGAAGCGTCCTGAAGTTGGCCATCCCAGAAGATCTACCAGTGGAGGTGCGGATCCACAAGTTAGCAACAGGAGTCCGCGAGGCGAGGGAAGAAATGAAAAAGGTTTATCTGGACCTGAATCTTCAGATCTCCGAGCTGCGGTTAAAGGCATAGCCATCCACTCCCCTGGAACTCAGAGAACAACGTGCTAGCACTGTCATAGCGGGATTGGAGGAAATCAGAGGTGCAGTGTGAGACTGCACTAGTATGTTGGAAGAATCACTTGAGGTCTTCATAATTCTGTAGGAGGACCCCAACATCCAGCGCTTGGAGACAGAGGCGAGCGAACTCTAACAGCAGTATGATAGTGTTTGAGGAACTGCGCGGATAGTGGTCCTCACCCAAAGGCTTGCAAGGATGCAGCAGGTTAAGGCACTAAAGGAACAGGTGGACGCGGCGCGGCATAAGGAGGTAGTTCTAAAAGCGCGTGTCCAACCTTGGATTGACGAGACTTTCACTATCATGGAAGCCATCGAAGGAAAGCTCATGCACATACAAAGGATGCATGCATAGATGAAGAGAAGCACTCCAGACACAGAGGTCTCAGAACAACAGATCTAGCAAACAGTAGCTCAGTGCGTTGTTGACCTCAGCATAGTTCGAGAACAGTTGGAGGGACTCTGTTCAAAAATTTCCACGCTGATAGAGTGACTCGAGGGCGAGTCACAATATTTGTGTTGGGGGCCTATTGGGCATGGAATCCCCCCAAGGCATGTTTTGGGGCTCAAAGCCCAAGTTTTAACCTAATATTGTTGTAAAGACTCCACGAATTGTGGGTGCGAAGCGCGAAATGTATGATAGAGTCACAAGGTTGTCCGCCCTAGTCTTGTAATGTAATGTCAGCCTACCCATGGTTCGCGGACCATGGGATTTTATAAATAGAGCGAGGCTCTAAGTGTAAAAGATAGTATAGCGGAGTAGTAGAGAGAATAAAGAGTCTGAGTGACTAAGTGTGTCTTTGGGTCGTAGTGTAGGAGAAGGCTCTACAGCTGAGTGCACAGAGGCCTAGTAGTCTGCAACTAAGTGCGCAGAGGCCTAGTAGTCTGCACCTGAGTGCGCGGACCCCTATAGCTGAGTGCGCAGGGCAGAGTCGAGTCTGTAACCAAGGAAGAAATTAATAAAGAGAAGTTTTGTTACCAATTTGTGCATCTGTTCTTGGGTTAATGCATGTTTGACATAAATTGCAAATATACTATTTATTTACTGCGTGCACCTGTATGAATGATTTATGTTGTTAAGTATAACTTAAAGCAAGCAAGTAGGCTAAAATAATTAGCTAACATTGGAATACTAGTAAGGACTTGGGTAATAACAATGTTCTACGCCCGAGTAGGGCTACGCGAAGGTAGCATCTCAGGTTGTGAAGTACAGGAAAGTGCATGTAGCGACGTACGCTTAGGGTCGAACCGCGAACCACTTGAACTCATCAGACATCTCCACAGTGTGGAAACCTGGTTCTTGCACCCTCCCATACTACTTCAGGTGAGACCTCAATCCGCGCTCCGCAGACTGTTGACGAAAGGGCTAGTAGTACTAGGATTTGTTTGGCTAAATCAACTATGAACCTAGGTCAAGCCCCAATAAGCCAACAATCATCAAGGTAGTGCAAGAACCAGATTGCAACCAAGTCATGGGGTCAACTTGTGGTTAGATGACAAAGCATATAAGAAAACACAAGTTGTAAAGCGAAATATAAATTTAAATGAAAACACAAGTTCCTGGGAAATGCAAGACAAGGTACTAAAATTTGAGGAGAGAGGCTCCAAAACGAAGCAAAGGCAAAATTTTGGAGGGTGGTTGTAGCCATTACAACATTGGTGACACATTGGTAGAACTCCATCTCTCTGTATGGACCTTGTCTCATGTAAAGCGAGTCTAACTCCTCCAGAAGTATTGTTCTATTCTTTGATCATCATGGCTTCCTCACTAGCTTGAGTTAAAGATGTAGTCCCTGCCATTCTCTTGATCATTCAACACACATACCAAGCCAATTCAACTGGGTTGCTTCGATTGGGGATGAGGGGTATATTGATGCACAAGTAATATAGATTTTTAGAGTTCAGGTTTCATCTTTGGTGTTGCATCGCTGCCAGCAGGCCTGGACAATACCCTGGCGGAGTCGCTTCAAGAAACAGGCATTTCGCCGCTGCTAGCGAGCTTGGACGGTACCCCAACGGAGTTACTTTCTTTACCTCCCTTCATAGGAATCCTTTTGCTTTATTTTATTTTTTTCATTTTTTGCTTTTCAAAGTACCGTGCATAGTCACTTATTTATTTCATGAGGTGGAAGAAGGATCCTCGATTTATTGAGAGAAGAAGAGGTTGTCCCTTCAAAGAAGGATGTTATATATACCTCTGGCATACTTGTTAAGGTTCCCCCCCTCACCTTACTCTATTTTGACTGAGTTGACAAGGGTTAACCGATTATAGAAGAACTGATTAGAGTAGGTGGTACTAGTTAAAGTGTAAGCATTTTGTTTTCACTAAGACTCACTCTGAAAAGAACTTATTTTCTATCAGGGTATCATTGACTGAAATAACGCAAGGTCTTCACAAAGAGAGGGAATATACAAATAACTAAATGTTTTTAGTCGTACAAGTCCTCTTGCATTTCACCCAGCTTTTCTCAAGAAGCCAAACATGCTTCACGGGAAGCTAAACCTACGAATGCAAAACGAACAAACAAAGCAAGCAAAGGATAAAAGTAAAACAAAAGCAAAGAAAGTAAGGAAAGCAATACAAGAAAGAAACCACTACTCCTACTCCTAAACTAAACAGTGAATGGGCCTACTCATGTGAAGTGATATTTCTAATGCATCCATCAGCGCATCGGGTGGCCCGTGTAAGTGAACGCACAATCATCAAGAAATATATTCAGACAAACCAATACACAAGAAAGATAAAGAAATGAAAACAAACATGCTCAAAGTTCGAATGCATCAACAGGAAAGAAAAAAGTGAAAGCGCATGATAAACACTCTACGAACGTACCATGGTGTGACAATGCACTGTGCACAAACAACAAGCATGTACACTCTTTTTACCTTGACATACAAGCAAACATGCAGAAATAAGACAACTTGCATTTTGCAACATGACTTTTTATGTGTGACTCCTCCAATGTATGAGCGATAGGGTCATGAGATTCACATGTAGGGCGTAAGATGTGCGGATAAGATTGATTTCCAATGTGTGCGAGAGAGTGATAAGGAGCTTCAGTGGTTCAACTGATTTCTAATCGGGAGCGAAACTAACCTCAAGGTAGCGAGGACCTGGCATAACCATCAACTTGGGTTGAAGTTCCTCGACAGCTTGCAGGGTTTCCACTTCGTTAGTAGGTAAATCATCAAAGACCGATGGTTTAGAAAGATCAAAAACATGTGAATCAAAATCATGATCGAATGAATGAGCAAAGAGATCATGATAGCCATGATTAGAATCGAGATGTACATCGACATCCTCATGATCTAACGAATCTTATAGAGGGGTTGATGAGAAACATAATTTTTCACCCTCTACATTTCCAGAAAGAAAAGATGACAGATTGGGTGGATTCAAGAAGGAATATTTGTCCTCTCGGTAAACAAATGATGGAATGCCATCCTATGCATCCTATGAATGATCAGAAGTGGAAACATCCGAGAATGAATTTTCACAAGACAAATAAAAAATGACAGGATCACAGAAGATGTCAGTTTAGAGTGGACGAGGTGTGGATAGAAGGAGGTCATCCTTCACCATGATTTCTTCTTCAGATTTCCACACATACTCATCAAAAATGATAGTGCAGGTTGGCTTCTCAACACCAACTTTGTCCAGAACTTGATCCTCATGAACATCACATGTGGAGTCCGGAATGGACGAACACAAGACACCAAAATTCGGAGGATCAACAGAACAAGAGGATAGAGGTTGAGAAAACAAGTCCACATGACAACCAACAGGCTTGCAAATAAAACCTACACAAATATCCAGAGCAGGTGTGGTGGGAGAAGGTTATGGTTCAACAGATGGGTTCGCAACTTCTCCCACCTCATCCTATGGGGCTAGAGTTGTTTGATGAGGAGTGAATGACTGATCACTAATGACAACAACTATGTTCGTCTTAGATTTGGCCGCTCTAACACTGAGGTATGTTGGGAGGGGTTTGAATTATTCTAACTCTTGAGTATTTTATGATATGTGAAGAAGATATTGAAACCGCTCCCTAATAAATTTCCAATCAACTTCATCTTGGGGACATGAGAGGCAAGATTCTGGAGCCATTCCCAAAATTGCGCAAAAGATTCATCAGGTGCTTTTCGTAATTCAAAAAAAAAAATGTTAAGTGATTTATGATCATAATGAGAGAAAGCAAGACCTAACTCTTTAATCATGTGATTGAAAGAGTGAATGGAGGTTGCAGGAATGTGCGACACCATTGTTGTACACATCTTTCAAGCGTGTAAGCAAACAACCCACATGCAATGTTGTCTGAGGGGACTTCATTCCTATAACAAAATCCTGCGAAGGAAACTTTGTGCCTTAGTAAGGTTGCTCTGCCTTCACTATCATACTTCAATCATGACAAGACATCAAGGATGTCCTTTGACACTACGAAATCATCTACACGAGAAAAACATGCCGGAGGTATGATTGTAATGTAAGTCATGAATGATGTGCAGAGATTCATAATAGACTTTGAGGACTCAGCTTGGCATATGGCACTCCTTCTAGCACCAGAAATGTTGATGGTGTTGGACGCACCAACATGTTAGGGGATCTCCTCGATAAGAAGTCCCAACTAGACCTCAGACCAATTGGAGTAGGAGTCCCAACAATGGGTAGTACAATAGTGCCTTAATTGCAGTAGTGCGCAGAGGTAAGTATGATAACTTTGTCGAAAGAAAGTGTGTGGCCTTGCAACGAGTCAAGTGAGATGCATGGGGGTTCTAACACATGAAAGGGAAAAGGAAGTGTGTCCCTTAGAAGCTTGTAATAGTATGCAGTCTGAAAGGAAAATATGAGCAAAATAACATCACAGGATGGAAGCGGAATAGTCCACAATCCAAAGTGATTGGTTAATACAACAACATGTCTTCAACAAGATTCATACAATCATATACAAAATAGTTCATACACAAATGCGTAAGTTAAATAACATACATTTCTAAAGAAACTAGAATAGTCGAACTACAATAACAACATATGCATGACACATATTGGCTCAGTTATATTATTAAGTGAAAGTTCCATCCATACATACACCATTAACAACCACTAGCCCCAATAGTCAAACATTATAGTCAGCACCGCCTGCTCCTCCAAAGAGATGTGCTTGCTTTACACTGTGGAGAAGCCAAGGCTCGTCACAATACTCTCCAAGCCTTCTCTACGCAATGCATAGCCAAAATATTGGCTCCAAAAATAATGTTCTATGAGTTATGAGGTTCTATTTATAGCAAAGGGTGGGGAGACCCTTGACGTTCCCCTTTGTGACTCTTTGTCTACCCTCATGAATCTTCAACTTCTTTACAAAACTCATTACATTACATAGTGATTGTTCACATTCCAGTAATGACACTTGGAATCCCACTTACAACATATTTACTAATAATATACATTCTTCACATGTAGCCATGTGAGAAAAAATAGGCTAGAGACAACCTAACAAGACAAAACACTATGACTCTAGAGTTTGGTCAAGACCAACTCGGAAACCTCCACTTGATGCTACTTGGTCACATACTGATGTCAATATTTGTACTGGACGATGATGTCCTCAAACTCCTGATGTTGTTTCGTTGAAAGCGGACTCTGGCCTCCATGGCATCCGGGTATATGGTCTTGTAACCTGTGTTCATCTCATCTTGAAGCATGTTCAATGTTTTCTTTAGTGCGAAAGGACCACTAATGTACATTTGCATGTTGTTTGCACTCAACCGCAAGTCATCACTGGTTGCCTCGCACATTAGTTGCTCCATGTACCTGTCGACCTCCAGCCGGACTTGGTTCTTATGCTTAGGTTTGGTGAGGGAACCTGCATCTGTTCACTCTCTTCTTCAGCTGCTAGTTGTTCCAGCTCATCAACCTGTATTAGTGTTGTTTCTCTATCATTGCACCTTGCCTTTGTTCTTCTTCCTGTTTCTGCTTCTTGGCTCTCGTTCTTCCTTTGACTCTCGTTCTGCTTGTTGCAATCTCAATTATGCTACCGGAAAGCTCTGCTCTTTTCTCTTCCTTTTCTCTATTGTCTGTGTCATGTGCTTCCTTTTGCTTCTGCTGTCAAACATTCCTACATGAAGACTAAATGCGCTTTCACTCTATAGTTTTGTCCTCCCTCTGTTATGTCAGCGATTCCTATTTCCTTGATCTCGTTTGGCTTGTTTCCTTTTGCAACTACTACAGCCTATTTTTGTCGCCATGTTAGTGTTGATTCCTTTTTCGTAAATAGTTGGGCATCTACATATATTGGCAAGTACACTGGCACTTGCTCAACTGCTTCCTCGGTATTGCTTTCAGTGGTATCTCTTGAAGCAACTCTCTTTGGTGCCATGGTACAATGAATGCTCGAGAGAATAACTTCTTGAGTGCTGTACTTGTGGGATAGAACGGGCACTCATGGAAGGCAAACATTAGCTCTTACAAATCTAAATTTACAGCATGATCAAGTAGCAGCCAGGGCATCTGATGAGAGGAAATGTATAGTTTTGACTAAAAAGGGGTGACTGACTAACTGTGGGAACTGCACATTGCGCAGCGCTGACAGTCAGTGTGGAATCTTGATGACTAGAACTATGCAAAGCGTAGTTCAGTCTGGGGCAGGGCCTGGGAGATACTACACATTGCACTATCTTAGTGACCAAGCTAGGAGATTGGCTCTTGGAACTGCGCAGTGCACAGTTGGAGCCAGCCCAGGATAACCTCTACACAATTCCAGAAGCCAAGGTAGAGGCCTTGAGCTTCCATATTGCGCAGTGCATGCAAGTGAATGTGAGACCCGAGTAAGGGGCGCCCATATTTGTCCATGGGGAGTGCGCAAACAAGCAGATCTGAAGGATGATGTAAGGATGACTGCATATCTAACTAAGTGTAGATGTATGCATGTAAGACGAGTGCAACAATGGATCAAATTGAAGGAAAATGAAGCATGCGAAGGGAGACGTTGCATCAACAACTATTGGTGCAAAAACGGAAAAATCATGCAACACTTGAGAAAGGCAATCTATAACTTGAAACAATGCTTCTACAATTTAAAATGCCAACAATCATTCAACAAAATTAGTGAAACAACACTCTTACAAGCTAAACGAACAAAAGTGACAGAAAAAGTAGCAGGAGGCGATGAAAGAAAAACTCACCCCGAAAAGTGATGACAATGCTTTGAAGGCTTCTTGATCTCCTAAGGAAGCTAAATCTTGATGATAGAATGCATAATTGAGCTCTAGAGGCATACATAGATTTGAGCAAATAGATTTCATGGCATGTATTCTTGAGATCAAGGACAACAACGACAGTTAGTAGAAACTTCTAAAGATGGAAATGTGTCACCTTCATGAAGTTAATAATAAATTCCATACTTCCCATGGATGCTTTTCCTATTAGTGTCTTTTTTTTCAAGAACACTTCCATGCACTGCCAGGAAATATTGCGCAGTTCTAGGGAGGACCGGTTAACTCTTTGGTTCATGCACTGACTATTTCTGAGCACAGTATTGTTATTTGCAATTTCTGGGTTGAGTGGCTCTGGGATGCCTCTTAGGCTTTGCACAATTTCCCAGCTGAAGGCAGACTGTCAGCTGGCTCTGCGCAATTCTGGAGCTAAAGGCTCACTTGATGGCTTGGAATGCTCTACGCAGTTTCCCAGCTAAAGACAATCTGCCAGCTAGGTCAACACAATTCTCGAGCATAAGCTCATTGTTGGGTTACACTGTGCATTTCCTGAGAGCAAGGCTAGTTTCCCTCAACGATTGTGCAGATCATCAAGGTAGCGCAAAAACCATATTGAAATTAAGTCACGGGGTCAACTTGTGATTAGATGGCAAAGCAAGTAAGAAAACACAAGATGTAAATCGAAAGATAAATTCAAATGAAAACACAAGTACTTGGGCAGCGCAAGACAAGCTGCTAATATTTGAGGAGGGAGGCTTTAAAACGAAGCAAAGTTAAAATTTTGGAGGGTTTTTGTAGCCGCTACAACACTTAGGTATTCCCTTTTGACATCAATGGCACTTCTTGTCATCAATGATAGCACTGTGTGCAACAAAACTAAATTTGAAATTTCAACCACCTATACCTTGATATCTCTCCTCAATGGTGTAGATCTTTTGTAATCTAAATCTTCCCATATATATATATATATATATATATATATATATATATATATATATATATATATATCAAAAATCCCAAGATGACTCGTTTGACATTGATGTCAGAACCAATAAGAAACCATAACTTCCATAAGGAATATCTCCAAAATTCTAGAGAACTAGAATATGGATTTTTAACCACTTGTACCTTGATATCTCTCCTCATTATCCTCAAAATTTTGTGGTTTGAGGCTTCCCAGATAAATTCTATAGAAAATATTTCAAATGACTTGTTAGAAGTGAAAAATCCCTAATATTGTATGCTATAATACCAAATGTTATGATCCTAATACATGAAAAAACAAAAGTACACACCATGTACACCAATGTGAATGTGGAGAAAAACTCCAACATAGATATGAGAGATAAGTTACACAATAAGTCTTTAACAAATATGAAACTCCTATTCTTTAAGGAGTTATTATGTAGCTTATCTATATTATAGATATTGGAGTTGTGCTCCACGCTCACATTGGTGTAGTGTAATTTTGACTTTTTATGTATTTGGATTATAATACAAGATATCAAAGATTAATATCCCCTTTATATTGTTGTGTTTTCCAAAATGGGTACGTTGGGGGAGAGGAGTGAAAAAGAGGAAAAGATAAAGCCACAACTTTAAAAATGATTTCTAATTTTTTTTGGTAGAATATCCATATATTAATTGTAGGTCTAGATTATACTCAACAAATCAAGTAGCATTGGAAAAAAAACCTCTTAAATTGGAGGTCAAACAAAAAACATATTGAATATTGAAAATATGGTATTTTTAAAGGTTTTTATGGTCATAGATCTATTTTTTAGTTCTTATTTCATATCATTAGAGGCAATTCTCAAATATGACTTTCATATTACAAAACATATTTTCCTCTATTTTCAAATTTAAACCATATCCTTCATTACGATTTATAATGAAGTATTTATCATTATTTCAAAAATGGACAAGTATGGTGAAATATTTGAAATTTTTGTAAGAACAACACAATGAACAAGAGAAGATAAGAGGCAATGCATATGGGTTGTTATAGAAAGGGATTTTATATAGATCAATACTAAAAGGAGGTGCATTTTCTACCAAAGTTTTTTTTTCCCGTGGAAAAATCGTAACTTTTTATTAAAAAAAAGAAAAGTTACACTAGCAGATGCATTGAAGCATTTCCATAATCTGCCCATTGGGCTCGAGTGCTTCCGCACCCCACGCAACATTAAGGAACTAACGTGCAGATAGAAGAAAAAAAAAAGAGAAAAAAAGAGAGGGCAAGAAAAACTGAGTTTCGGTTTTACACATCAGGTTTTTCTTCCCTTTTTCTTTTCGACCTTGCGCCACTCTCCTTGGGTGGGCTCGATCGAAGCTATGACTAACTGTGTTTCTGCTTTCTGAGAACCTGCTTCCTTATCTGAATCTGAAGTATCTGACTGGTGATGTCGTTTGATCCCTCCCATGCTTTGATCCTCGTTTCCCTTTTCTACCTGATTTGGGTGAAGCTGTGAGACCTTGTTGTCTAATGTGGTTTCCTTCTGGGTCTCCATTTCTTGGGATGATTCAGCATTCTCTGCAGGAGTATCTTCTTCTTCTGCTTCTGATTCTTCATCTTCTGCATTAGGGGGAGAAAATTGCCATCCTTTCCTCTGCTTCCCTTTCTGCTTTCTTTTGCCGTTTGCTTTCTTGGCTTCTGGACATGTGCTTTGCAGATGTCCTGTTTGCCTGCAGAGCCTACATCTGAAAGCTGTGTTTTCATAGTCTAGTGCTTGCAACCAATTTTGTTGTTTGTAGATCAGCCTTATATTGTCTGGAAGCCCTTTGCTTAAATCTACTTCCACACAAATGCGTGCGAAAGTGTAGACCCTTTCATCAATCCTCTCCAGATCTGTTTTGATGTATTTCCCTATGCTGTTCCCAATTCCTTCCAAAACTTGTTCACTCCAGAAGTGGAGGGGAAGGTTGTATAAGCGGACCCAGACCGGTACTTTGGATACAGTCATTTTGTTTGGGTCAAAATCTGGAAACCATGGAGTCATGAACAGTCCCGACGTTCCCCAGAACCAAGGTCCAGCATTGATGATTGTATCCCTGACTTCCCTGGATACAAATCTGACAATAAAAAACCCCTTGGAGCATAAGTGTATATCACATTCCATGGTCCAACTGGTGAAAATCCAGTGAAATAGATCCATGGGTTTTGGCCAAAAACTGTTGAAACGACAGATTAGGGCCTGCGTTTCATAGTCCTTTACGAAATCATCGATCCCTGAAGAATCAAAGTTAAGGGCTGGAGTTTCCCCTAGCTGATCTACTATATATGGCCTGGGTATATATCCGCCTTGATCTGGAGAGGCCCCTGAATCTCTGTTGCCTTGAAGAATATTTTTGTAGGAAGAAACTCCTTTGGGTTGATGCTGAGAAGCTGTCTTCTTCCCCTTGTCTCCTCCTGAGAAGCTTGGCTGTCCCTGAGGCATAGCCCCTCCTCTCAGCCTGAGGTTTAAGACAATAGTTTCTCCTGGACTAATCTCATAACTTCCCAAAGTTCTACTATCCTGGAGAGACCACCTGCCTCTGACCAAATGTTGCGTCTGAACAGGATATCCGGACAGTGCCCAGATTTGCTGTTTCAGCTGCATGATAGTGCTTCCTGCATGTACCCACACTAAACAGGATTTCCCCTCAGGGGTTTTAATAAAAATCTGAAAATGAGTTGTTGTTACCTGAAGGCTAGGTTTTTGCTGAGTTCCTGGTCTGCCTAAACCGATGTCGCTGCTGATTGCCTGGTACTGTGGGCTGTCTTCCAGATCTATCCTCTTATTGGGCCTTTCTGCCCTTTGCAGATCAAGATCTGCTTCCCCTCCGCTCAGTTGATGCACAAATCCACCGATCTGCTGCCTGGGATTGGTCAGATCGGATAGATCCATCCCGGATCTGCAAGATTTGGCCCAGTCCATTGTGAGAGGGGGCAGATCTGCAACATGCAGACCCCCTTCTTTGATTTCAAATAGCGGAGCAGTGTGAAAAACTACAGGCCCAGACCCTACCACGTCCCGGGTTCCTTCTCTTCTTCCCCTGCAGAAAATAACGTGCATCACGATAAGGTGAACCTCCTCTGCATGCAGATAAGGCATCATATTCATACTTCGCTTCTTTCCCAATGCTCCCTGCGCAAGATCCAGCCCATGAACCATCAGAAACTGGCCCCAACATCGAGCCCTGGACCTCAGGATTATCTTGCAGCAACGAGTGAAAAGCAAAGAATCAAAATCTTTGCTTGCCGTCAGTGCAGATCCACTCAGTCTTTGTTCAGAGGGATCAGAAAACTTCATATCCACAACACGATCCACAACGGCAGCGGGGATTTCTCTCACGCGATCTGCACTCGTGACATCTAGGGTTTGATCGCCGTCATATTTCGCATTAATCTTTAACCCCGCCGAGCGATAATGGCCCTGGGCATCGCCGCCGCAGGTGTTGCAGTCACTGGAGAAATTCATTCCCATGGCGCGCTCGCTGATCTCCTCGGGTCGCTGTCTCAAGGCCCAGCTTAGATTCAGTATATTGGTTGGCTTTAGCACTATCACATTTTCTACCAAAGTTACAAAAGAGTCTCCCTACATTGTTCAACCACTATGGAAAGGTTGAATCCCCTTTTGTATATTATTAATCTCCTTGTGAAGAGGATTTAAAATAAGTTCAAAAATTCTTGTAGCTTCTATTTCAAAAATATTTTCCTTTCCATGATGAATATTTGATTGTAGAAATTGTTAAATTTACCCATAAAGGGGATGAAAAACAAAATTGGCATGTGTTGTATTATTTGTAGGTAGATTTAGTCTCATTCTAATAAAAGGGGGTCTAAGATCATGATCATTACTAGTAGGCCATCGAAAGAAAATTTTGGATCCATTTTTGGTCCACTTTGTGTTTTTTCGACAAATGCTTTTCGATCCATTCTAATCTAATTCTACTTAAGTGATTATGATTATAATATAATTAGAGTTAATGGATTAGGATTTAGGATGTTGAAAGATACTCAAATATGTATTTTGAATGGTGAAGTTAATACAATGAAGAAGAAAAAGGTATAACATTAAGTTAGGTTGGCTTTCTTAATTAAAGGTTTCTAGAGTAATCTTCATGTGTTGTTTGTGTGGAATTATTGTTACCTCTATTTTTGGTAAGAATTTGTATGAATTGCTTCCCTTGTACATGATTAAAAATTACACAACAAAATGTAGTCATTGAACCTATTAAAGAGGAAATAAACATTACAAAAAATATTATCCAAGAGGAGCCTCCCCTCATCGATCTCATCATGATGATACTAACTACACTACAAAGAATCCATGAACATAAATGTAATGAAAATGGCATAAACATGCCCTAGATCTCATTGGATCTCATTGGATTGTCATTGATTACCATTCATTATAAAATGAGTGAATTTAGTTGTATTATGTCAGTTATTTGTAGTATATGATTCTATTTTACTTGTAGGACTGCATGAGTATGACTTTAGATACTAATTTTAATTTTATCTAATTCTTCTATATGCTTTGAGCTAAAAGAATATTAGGAAGGGCATGTTATTTTCATAATAGGATAAATTACAAGAAGACTTATGGATGTAATGTATATACTCATTCTAATTGTTAGTTGTTGGGTTTCATGAGATAATAATGACCTAATATGAAAACAAAGACTATTTTGCATAATTAATTTGACTTTATTATCCAAACAATAAATAATTAATTAATAATAGTATCCAAATGGAAAGTGAAATCCACTCATGGTATTGTAATTCAAGAAGGATATAAATAACAATCCTCACTTTGTAAAAGGACATATTAGTCCACACAATATAGTTGTAATAATTTTTATAACTTAATAAAAAGCTTATTTCTTTTAAATATTGTGTGTTTAGTCTTCTCCCTTTGGATGGTAAAATCTCTTTTATCTTGGCTTTCCAGGATCCGAATCATTGGTATCATTGACTCCATGGAAACTAGGGTTTGGAAGCATGTGTGGTATTAGAAAAAAATAAAGAAAGAAAGATATATGGAGGTTATGGGGAGTTTTACTGCATCATGGGCACCAAGTAGCTTGTCGTGAAGATATTTGATCCTTGCGATTGCATAATATTTGATTGATCGATTGAAGGAACAACCTTATTATTATTATTACTGCAAAATTATTGGGGTGGTGTGTGCAAACTCACCTTTTTTTTGTCTCAATGGTCGTCTTTTTGGGTTAGGAGAAAGCATTTATGTTGAAGCAGATGGAAAGTTTGTAGTGTAAGTATTTTGTTATTTCTTTGTTTATGCACATTTCCGATATGGTGACCCTGATCCCAACATCCATGGGTTGGTGAAGTTTAATTTTGGTGAGAACAACATCATCGGCATCGACACACCCTCTGACAAGACTAGGGCAACATACCATGAGAAATTGTAGCATGAGAATCATTACCATCAACAATTGACTTCTCATATGTTAAGAAGAGCGTGAGATATCGTGAGTCTGGAAGTACCATGAAGCGAACATACATGGACATGCCATAGATGAATGGCAGAACTTCATGACCAACTACACGGATGGGTTGCTAGAGGATCAAGCCTGAGGAATTGAAATAGGAAGACTTGAGTAGTGATGATATTCAACATTTGTAAGGAAAAAACAATGAAGGATGAAGAAGTAACTAAACATTCCCATATCACTGAAACCCAGAAAGGATCGCAAGAACATATTTATGGAATTGGTAAGAAAATTAAACTAAATTGGATGCATCATTTTGTATATATGAATTGATTCCAAAAGGGGAAGGATTACTTAAGGCATCTTGAAAATTTAATGTAATTATTTTTATTTTTGTTTATTTTTAATCAATTTGGGAGATAATTCTTTACTCGATAGGGTTGTGAAAAGATCTCTATAGGAAAATTGGGCAAATTGGGTCCTTCTTGTGTTTCTTAAGGATGGGAAAAGATTAAATTTAGAAACTCTTCTAAAAATGCTAATTTTTTTATTTGTTTCAATGATATATGGTTGATGTCATAGTGAGTGTCTTGATGAATACAAATACCCATTACTCCCAAAAAAAATAAAATCTAAACCATTTAATGATGAAGCATTAGTGAGTTGACAAATAAATAATTCATGTATAAAATATGTGGTGTATAGGACCGTCATAAAACACCCTTCCTTATAGATATGTTTTTACCCCAAAGCTATCTCTAATCATATTTGATCCAGACTTTGGAGGGCCAATATCAAAGAGATTTGATGGTCAAAAGAGAGAAGAGAAAACACATAATATTCCAAAGAAAAAAGTTTTTTATTAAATACGAAAAAATGTTACAACTACATTGTGTCAACAAATCTGTCATTTTACAAAGTGTTGTTATTTATATCCTTCTTGATGCTAATTTTTAGGGCTATATTGTTCTATGTTGTTTAAACTTTTTCTACATTATTACATACGCCCCATAACATCATATCATAACAATTATGTAGAGAAAAATAACACCAACAATGCAACATAAAAATAAGGAACAACAAAAGAAAAGCATACACAATAGAGACACCAAAATTTAGGTTAACTACTAGGGCAAAACCCCACAAGGGTTAAAACCCAACCAGATTCTTCTTCTTAGATATTCATCAAATGTTTAGTTGAGATATAAAGTACTTAGTATGAGACACATATTTCAACATCTAATACATTAGGCTTCCTAGACCAAACCTGGCAGCAAACACATATGTCCTTGTCACAAGTACCATTAATCTATGTCCAATATATTTGACATCATAAACATAAGAGCATTGTATACATAAGAGCACAACTTATATCATTGAAATAGGAGCACTGTCAAACATCACGTTTATCCTTGTAATCATAAGAGTCACTGTCATCAATGCACATCTATCACAAAGGCACTATCACAATTGTCGCATCACTTCCATAAACAAGGACAAGTATCATAGTCATAAATTTCGATACTCAATACGCTGCCATAGGACCATGTCATACATATCACTATCATAAGGTCACTGTTATACATTAGGGTCATCGTCATATCAAGGTTTACTGCCAAAGTCATTGTCATATCATTGGTATGTCAAGGTTAATATCACTACCATACAAAGAGTTCACTACTATGTCAAGATTACTATCATGTCAACAAAAAGTTCACTATCATATATCATACTACCATCCGGTCCTCGTTAAAAATCTCTGTCATATAAACATATTGTCATACCAAAAAAATTACATATATTTCAATCATAGGAATGTTGAAATATATATATATCACTCATCCTTTATAACTGTCATTATGAGAGAAAACTATTAATACCACTAAGTATCATGGTTGTCCTTTATTATTGTCATAGATATACATAGCGAGCCATTGTAATATGAGTCCATAGAGCAAGCCATACATCACTGTAATGTGAGCCATAAATTCAGCCATAAATCACTCTAATGTGAGCCATAGAGTGAGCCATACATCACTATAATCTGAGCCATAAAGTAAGACGTAGAATGAGCCATACATCATTGTAATGTTGGACATATAGTGAGCCATAAATCACTGTAACGAGGGCCATAGAGTGAGCCATAGATCATTGTAATGCGAGTCGTAGAGCAAGCCATGTGTCATGGTAATGTGACCATAGAGTGAGCCATAGATCATTGTAATGTGAGCCAGAAAGCGAGACATATAATGAATCATACATCAGTATAATGTGAGCATAGAGTGAGATATAGAAAGATAGATGCAAGCCTTAGAGGTATATCGTGAGTTGCCTCAGATGAGATCAAAACATGCTCATTTGGAGAAAAAAATAGGCTTAATTTATAGTTGATTCCATCTATGAAGGGTCATGACCCTTGGGCAAGCCGATATGCAATTTTGGGGGTTGCCTTGTAATCTAGGAGGGAAAACTCAAATTAAATTTCTTCTTGACAATATTAAATATATTTTCTAAATAATTTATTTCCCAAATTTTTATCAGATTAATAATAATAATAATTATAATTATAATAATTTTCTTTTATCCAATTGAATTTTCCTTTTGACCGATATAAATCCTTTTTGGGGCAAGATAATTTTTCCTTTGAGTCTTTGGGATTTTCTTGGGGTAGTAGGGTTTCTCATGGAAAATTTGTCCCACAGCTTCCCAAATTTCAACACTCGAGTTAAAATACCATGGGTGGTACCATGGGTAAATAATGATGGGTGGATGCCACTTTCCATTCGGATCAATCCTTCCCCACTAGGAAGCAATGGTCCCCACTGTGTGAGGTTCCCTCCTAAGAAGCTTTTGTTGAATATGAGCCAATGACAATAAGGGTTTTGTGTGGTTTACCCATAATTGTTAGTTCGTGGATGACCCAAAACCAAGTGTTGAATAAAGGTCCAAGGATAAAGGTACCTTGCAATGCTTGTGGGAAATGGTGATACTGATAGTGTACAACCTAGAAAATGGACTTCGATGACAAGGTTTTTGTGTGGTTGACCCATAAACATGATGAACGAGGGTCCAAGGATAGAGATACCATCTAATTCTTATGGGCCAATTGTGATACTAATAGTGCATGGCCTAGAAAATGGACCTCGAGATAGTGCACTTGTCGATTTTCCTAGTAGAATTATGGTGGCTTATCTATTGGAATATCTTTATAAATTCTCACTATCCAATGAGAGGTTGTAAAGGCTTCCTCCAAGCCATCTATTCCATCCATGGATATTCAATATTCTTCATGGATCAAGCATGTGTGGCTACTTCTTCAACCAAAGTTTCTTCTTCCTGTTAGCTTTTGAGCTTACTCCATAAATGTTACACCATGTTTGGGGGTGCAATATGAAATTTTAGGTACATGTTAGATGATTAACCCTTATATGGTTCTCGACATGGTTGCATTATTGGCTTTAATTTACTTGCATAAATTAAGACATCATTATAATAATCTAGAGTTTGTAAACTTATAAATACACTCACTATATGTGAAATAATTAGCCTTTGTACCACCCTAAAATACTACTTAATAAATAATACAAATTCTAAATATAGTTTAAACTAAGAAAGAAATCCAAGTTAATAACTATAATTAAAAGCAATATGAATGTTAATTTAACCAAATATAAATTCTAACTTATATCATAAGCAAAATAAATGCAATTTATAATTAAATTATTGCAATGTTCAATAAAAATTATAAATCTACAATTAACTTTCAAAGGAAAAAAAGGCTAATATTTCCAATCTCTAGCTAGCATAGCTTTCATAGGTAGCAAAAAAGGCTATGAGATCTTATTGCCTCACGTGGTTCTCACAATAGTACTTTATTTTCTTATGGAGTTTAATGATTAAAAAGAAAATCTAACATAGCAAAAAAGGCTATGAGATCTTATTGCCTCACGTGGTTCTCACAATAGTACTTTATTTTCTTATGGAGTTTAATGATTAAAAAGAAAATCTAACATGGATGCATTATGGACTTTTAAGCTAAATCAAATGGAAAAGTAATTTGGTCAAGTTTAACTAGCTAATGAACATCCACTAAAGCCTTTATGGGTTAAAAAACATGCTATAGTATTTATATTCAATTCCATGGTTGAAAACCTGTAGTAATTCCATGGTTGAAAACATGTAGTAATACTTTACAAACCACTCTTTGTTAAGAGATAATTTTAGAATTTTTTAAAGAGAAAACTACACTTAATCAAATGAAATACTCGCTCCACTCTAATAGCAAAGAGAAGTATTTACCAAAAAATAATGCTCACGGAAAACAAAAAATACACACATAACAAATGAGTGCACATGCCACAATTGCCGGGCAAAAACACACAAATTGATAAAACTCAGAGCCATTATATATTGAGAATAAAAATTAACACAACACTTAGCGAAAATTTCTCTATATAAAGGAATTGAATTCCCTAATTTTAACTCATTCTAACTTTTTGTACAAATTAAAATTAAATTGACTAAGTTACCACTTCCGTGAACAACGATTTACCGGGTTGATTTCACTCTTGTAAATGGTGAATTTTCAAATTTTTAGTTGGTTAATAAATCAAAATTAAAACAAAATAACAAAAAGATGGGTTTATTTTTCTTTATTATGGAAAATTCTATCCAAAATGTAAAAGTGGGCTAAAAAGGAAGGTGAATATGCCAAAGTTTAGGTGTTTTTTAATGATAAAAGTGAGTAACAATATGCACATTGAAGGTGGTTTAATCAATGGTGGCTTGATTTTAATTAGGTTTTTGCATGAAATTCTTCCTTGGAGTGTTGGATATTATCAAATACTTTGGGATATTGTTCATGAAGGGCATATAGAGATTGATTGTTTTATGAGAGGATGCCTTGTAATTGAGGAGGAGCGTTTAATTACAAAAGAGGGAATTGGGCCTTAGACAACACGGGGTTTACTACATGCTTATATAGAGTCTTCGAGTTGACTTGGGGACTTTAGGTTACAATAGTGTTTATGAAAGTCGATTGGACCTGATGGAGCACATCTTTTAATTATGAAGTCTAGTTCGAAGATGTCTTTATTGGGAATTTTCTCTTATGAGAAGCTTGGGTTTGTTATTATGAGATAGCCATTAGAGATGATGATCTCATGTGTATCATCATGATCATATTATGCTAGATATGTGAAGAGAGCAGTGCACTAGTCTCTCTCTTTCCTTTTGTACTTCTTTTTACTTTATCTTTCTTGTCTTGAAGGTGTTAGGGTTTCTTGGAACATCATGATTACTAGGGTTAGGATTTCATCCCTTGGAGACATTGGAGTTAAGGATTTTGAGAGGTTGACAAGTTGAGAGTATGTACTTAACCTATATATAGATATAGATATATATAAAGACACACACACACATATTTATAATTTTTTTCAGAGAAAAAAATGTTTTATATTCATGATCAAGAATATATACATTATTGTTTGTTACATTATATGCCTTCAGAAGGCCAATGATAGTCAAAAAATTATACAACTTTCTAGTATCATATTTTGCAGTATATCTCAATACATTTATAGTTTCAATGTTGAGTAACTTCTATGTTGTGATCCTTCCAAAAATATCTAGTAACCAAAATTATTGTGAAAGAGAAAAAAAGAGAGATTACAGTTGAATTCCCATTGCATCAATTTCATGTCCATTGCTGAATTCATAGATTTTGGAGTGGCCAAGAGGAATTTGAAGAGCTTATTTTGAAAGAGCATCAAATTCCTCTTTGATTTCTCTCAAGATGTGGTTATATGTGGTCTATTCAAAGGAAGATTCAAAATTCCATCCCTTGGAGACATTGGAGTTAGGGTTTTTGAGAGGTTGATAAGTTGAGAGTATGTATTTAACCTTCACACACACACACACACATATTTAAAAGAAAAACTATATATTCATGGTCAAGAATATATACATTGTCATATGTTACATCATATGCCTTCAAAAGGCAAATGATAGTCAAAAAATTATACAACTTTATAGTATCATATTTTGCAATATATCTCAATATAGTTCTAGTTTCAATGTCGACGAGTAAATTCTTTATTGTGATCCTTACAAAAAGATCTAGTAACCAAAATTGTGAAAGAGAAGAAAATATAGATTACAAGTGAATTTCCATTGCTTCAATTTCATGTCCATCATTGAATTCAGAGATTTTGAAGTGGCCAGGAGGAATTTGCAGAGCTTATTTTCAAAGAGCATTAACTTCCTCATTGAGTTCTCTCAAAATGTGGTTGTATGTGGTATATTCAAAGGAAGATTCAAGATCCCAAACTTTGAGGAGAATAGAGTCCAACCCAATGTTTTGAACTATATTTCTACTAATTTCCAAGTCAATTACTATTTTAGAGTCCCAAAGGACTTGTATTCTATTTTGATTCTTAATTTTAGCAATTTGTTGAAGGGGACACAACACAGTGAATTTTGCCTTATTGTTGGTGCCTCTGCCAATTAAGAATCTCCTATAGATAAAGCAAGTTTTATTGAAATATATGACAACCCAAACCCCACAAAGAGGCGGGTGGCCTTGATAGGCACCGTCAACATCATAATCTAGCTCAAGCATGCGAAGCACCCTTTGAGGAGTGTATTTTTGGTCTGACTTGAATTTTTTTATCCAATGCAGTAATTTTAGCTATGCAAGTCTCACAAGACACATAATTTCCTTGAAACAACATTACATTATGACATTTCCAGAAGTTTTCCATCGATATGCATGGTAGACTAGAACAAGAGTTCATAAATTTATCAAGTACCCATTGCCTTAATGAAATGGTTATGGAGTTTGATTGCCAACTTACTTTGGAATTGAACTTGAACTATATATTAGAATAGAACTACAAGGTGGAATACTAATGTAAAAAAAGTGTGACAAAGATTCTTCAAACTATAGATATAGAATGCACCTGTTGGGCCTGGACTATTCATGTGACATAAGAACCTCCCAGGTTAGGAACGTGTTACATAGGGAAACCTAGATGAATAGTTTGACTTTTAGAGGGGTGTTGGTTTTCTAGAGGCTCTTCCACCACCATATTTTTGGTCCTTTGAATGGAAATTTAACCCACGCTTGATATCCAAGCTTTGTCGTGAATGCTCCAGTAGTAGGTTTTTTGGTCCAATAGAGAGAATCTAGGGTATTATGCTTAAGTGTGATCAAGTTATGTGTTAAAAACATTATGTATTTTACCCACTCTTTCCAGATACCATTCCAAATTGAGGGTTTGGACCTATTTCTATTCATTCACACCTTTAGCTCGTGGGATGCACGAGGAGGTGTATGATAGATAAAGGAAATTTACCTCCTCCAATCGCTGAAGTAAACAAAAAGAGAGGGTATAATCATCACCAGCACCAAACCAAGGATCCCTGCCAATGCAGACCTGGGATCCATCTCCAACTTTACAAGAAATCCATTTGTTGATCAATGGAAAGGAGGCCACCATTACTTTCCAAAAAATAGATACTTTAGAGTATTTGTTAGGATATTTGATCTAATCAATGATCAAAATGCCCCTAAGATACCTTCTCAAGTCCAAATGGAGTCACTTATGATCATACGCCAAAGGTTTCTGCTAACAAGAGCCTTGATGAAGAGGAATAAATTATTGAGACCCAAACCTCCAAATTCCTTTGGAGCCACCAATCTTGTCTAATAAACCAATTCTATGTCGGCGATGGATTCAAAACTAGTCCATAAATAACTAAAATTGAGCCTGCAAATTCTATTGATAATTCCTTTGGGTATCATTTCAATAGAAAACCAATAAAAATGAGTTTTCAAGAAATGCCTTCATTAATGTCAGGTAATCACCATGAAAAATGAGGCAATGGGTCCATATAGAAATGAGAGCTTCTCTATTTTTAACCAACCAACACCAATCCTCTTTCTGATATTTGTTGGGTTTAAAAGAAAACCCCAAGTATTTAATGCCTTCCTCCAGGGATTTTTCCGTAAAGGGAAAAACCTCAGGGGATAGAGTATGAGAAGGGGATGTCATCTCATTACATATAATAAGATATTTTTGAGTGTTGATAATCATACTTGTAGATAGGAAAACATAGCCCATAAGAGATTTTAGTGTGGTGATGCTCCTTCAAGGGCCCTAGAGGCAAAGAAGAACATCATCCACAAATAGCATATGTGTAACCTGTGTGGATTCTAAGAAGAAAAATCCCTTGATATAACGTATAGACTTATTTGAATCCAAAATCTTACTTAGCGCTTCAGTGACCAAGTGGAATATAGGGAGAGAGTGGCATCCCTGTCGGAGGCCTCTAATGGAGTTGAAGAATCTGGATGGAGCCCCGTTAATAAGAACTACATATGAAATAGATTGAATAACACTCATTATCCAATTCATAGTAGGAGGGGCCATGCGCATCTGGATGAGAAGGATATGAATGAAATTACACTCAACCCTATCGAACACTTTTGAAAGATCAAGTTTAAAGAGAATTACATTGAATTTGGTGACCTTGATGCGATGCATGACTTCTTGAGTGATCGCTACAACATCCAATATCTTATGAAGAAGCCAAAATGTTCTTGTGATATATATGAGTTGAGGATGGGCTTGAGTCTTTGTGCGATGATTTTAGAAACAATCTTATAGAGACCATTACAACATGTGATAGGGTGAAAATTAGAGAAGAATTTTCCTTCCTACAATTTAGGAATCCCTGGTATTTTGACTCTTTAATCCCCTAGGGGAAATCATTTTGAGAAAATCGAATAATCCTAGATAAAATTCTACAGGAAAACAGTCTAGGCCAGTGGTTTTAGATTTTTCATTGACTTTAAAACAACCACTATTTCGGTTTCTGATACTTCTTTTGTAGAAAGGGATTTCATGTCATTTATAATGGAGGTTGGAAAAATAGAAATAAACAAGAGAATATCCTATATTGGTAATCTAGGAGGAGCTTTATAAAGATATTGGAAATAGCATACCCCTACCTCGGCCTTCTCCTCAAAGGTATGAAGGGGGGCCTCGACATTGGAAGTGATTTCCCATATAGTGTTCCTCTATTTTCTATAATTGGTGTATTAGTGAAAGAACTTCATGTTATTATCTCCTGATTTAAGCCATATGGCCCTAATTTTATGGTACCATCTCTCTTCATGCAATAATAACAACGAGTGTCTTTTTTCTTCTAGGGCTTTCATTTCTTGTAGAGTTAATCCTAAGACATACCATGAACAAGAAGTGGTTTTAAGTTCAATGACATTTCATTCAATCCCAACAAGTCCTTGTCCAAATTAACTTGATGGGTCTTAGCCCAAGCATGAGAGATCATATTTCATATTAAAGAGATTGTCCTTAAATTGTTCCATGCGTGTTAGATTCTCCTGCGGCGAAAAAATATTCCAATAAGTTTGAATGAGCACACAATAATCTCTCTCCTATAGCCAAGTTGGGTTGAAGTAGAATGGGTAAGCATTTGAACTACCCCTCGGATTAAATTATAAAGAATATGCTAATGGTATGAAATTTCTCCTTATTAGATAGTGGATTTCATGGCATAGCCAGAATTCCATATCCCTTTAGAGATAATAAAATGATCAAGCCATTTTATAAATTCATTTCCATCATAACACCCTTTTCTCTAAGTGGGAAGGAGCTTGATGGGTTCAATATCAATAAGATTATGTCTGGAAAGAAAATATTGGAACAAGGGACTATGTGGGTCTGGGTGCAGGCTAGTTCCCCAAAGTTCTTGAATTAAATGATGAAGTTAATATCACCTCCCACAACTGTGTATGGGTCCTCGAAATCACTTGCTAGAGAAAAGTCCTCCCAATATGAAATTCTATCAATATATGGACCATATATATTTAAAACATATAAACCAAAATTAATATACTTGAACATTAGTTTGAGAAGAATGACCAAGGAGAGAGAAGAAGAAGAAATTTATTGGTAGTTATAGCTCCATCCATTGATAAGGTCGTATGAATGTCTAGAGGAATCCAAGTGATAGAAATACCAGGAATTTAATATTCCCTGAAGAATTCTTATGGATTTTTCGTCGGGGCACATCATCACTTGTATTATTACAATATATGGCTTATGAATAAAGAGAAACCTTTTGAGGGCTAATGTGTTACAGACACCCCCTAACCCTCGAAACTTTGAAGGGAAGGAGATTCATTTCTACAAGGGTGTAGGGGATCTATTTGTTCTAAGGGCCCTGGAAATGGGGACTTGTTTCCCTTTTTTGATCTCAAACAGAGCCATTTATTGGGCTTTGGGAATGTTGGACTTACATCGAACCATATTAGAAACATGTAGGTTTGGGACTAAGCCACATGAGGAAGGGGGAGGGCTAGAAAGTTTGGTTTGGGAGTGAAGGGCATAAGAGGATTTATTCTTTGAGGAGGAAACAAAAGACGGGGGAGGAGGGATAGGATTATGTGAGGGACATGTAGAAGGGGGAAAGGGGATGGCAGGAGGGGAAGAAAGGGAAATAAAAATCGAAGGGGAAGGAGGGGAAGAGAGGGGTTAATAGGGAGGGGGGATGGGGGATATCAAATAGGGAAGAGGGAGAGAGGAGGGGGGATAGGTAGTAAGGGGAAGGGAAGAGATATGAAGAGGATAGGATATGGAGGAAGAAGGAGGGGAAGAAAAAATACCTGTAGAAACCAAAGAGCTTCCAAAAACTAAATCTGATGTTGTATAACTGCCAACAAGAAGGGAGTTGGGGAAGAAAGATAAAATCTCGCTACAATTGGAGGTCATACCATCTAGAGTTGAACCTTTAGGGAGAGATGAGCATATGTGAATATGATGGATTTTTTGAAATGGCACCACTAAGGATGGGACCTTGTGGTGAAAATTAGTCGTAAGATGCTCAAATTTGTGTCACAGAAAACACCTCAAGGGTATCCTCCAGTTATCAATCCTTTGAAGTCTTTATCCCTTGGAATTCAATTTAGATATCCGCCATGAGACCCTCCTTTGGGAAAACTTCAACCTATTTCCAAGCCTAATGATGGTTAAGCTTAGAGTCCCTAATCTAATAAATATGCCAATTTAGTTCCCATAGTGGGAGGGGCGAGAATAACCCTAGACTTAATGAAATCCACCAGCTCCTTTAATAGGTCAAAGTTAATTGACTAAGGATTTAGAGTGAGACCTAATTTTCCCCAATACTAGGGATCTCCCATGATCGAATTGCAATCCTTCTCTGAACAAATGATGAAGGAAATTCAACCCCAAGGAACAAAGTGATAAGAAGGGAGGTATCCAATATGTGGATTCCACAAAAATTAAAGCCACCTCCCTATGCCTAACAGCTTGACAAGACTTCCAATAAATCATCCAACCATGGGTTTCCTAGACAAATCCAAAATCCCTGAGAGAGGGATGTCCTTTCCCTCCACAAAAATTTCTTGATCCCCTCTACACGTATAACAATGTATTTTCCTCCTACCTGCATTTCCTTCATATTTATAGGTTTTTGAGGGTGTAATATCAACATAATTAAGGATGAGAAAAGAGGGGCTACATTAATCTATGAAGCGAGCAACACTATGGGAGAATGGGGAGATGGGAAGCTAGAACAGGAGGGGACACTAAATTTTGTGTAGTTAAGGGAGGAAGATGCATGTAGACACATGTTAAGGAAGGGAGAGATGAAGGAGAAAAATGATATTGAAGGTGAGAATGAGCATCAATTTCATGTTGAGGTACAATGGTAGGGCCAGATGTTGGGTTGGAAAAATAATCTACCTCATTGAACCCCTATATTGCATAATTGATTTTCAACTATATTTGTTTATAATTGTTTAGTAATTTGCAACACTTGTATGCCTTGTTGATTTGACATAAGCTAAGGTTGAATTTTTTTAGGGTTTTAACATTGATCTTGAAGAAGATAAGGCATATTTATTGCTATGTTATTAAAAATCGAACTCAATTCTAGTTTATTCATGATAAAATTTACCTAGGGCATTAAAACTTGTTTGCTGACATTTGGTATCTTTTCTCTCAGATTTTCTTGTTGTTTGGGATTGAACATGAGTGGAATATTATAAATTGTTTCTACTGTAACATATAGTTCAAATCATCCCTAAAGATACGAATTCATAGTGCTAAGGTATGAGAATCATCCTTGTGAGGAGAAAAATTTGTTTTGCATTAAAAATGAAGCAGACATAAATTTCTACACCTCCTTTCCAATATTTTGGGTTTCTATTATCATTTCTAGATATTCCCTTAACCCAAAATCCTTCATTTTATATTCAAAAGCAAGAAAGGTATCAATCACTTCTTTTGTAAGAGCCTTAGCTACTTCCTCTGAGGGAGGCTCCCTATTTCCTTCTTGTTTAACCTTCTCCCTTAGTTATGAGTACCCAATATATCATGTTTGGAATGCTTCATGTCTCAAATATCAATCAATGAATGCCATTCATTTTATTACCACCACCATGTGATATTTATATTATGCCACATATTGAATCCCTTATGAATGGAACAATAATATTTATTGTGCTTTAGCTAATATGAAGCCAAATTCCCTACAAAAAGAAAGATATATACTTCCTAATTATTCTCAATGGATTCTAATAAAATCTTGGCTTGAAATCAAAAAAATAAAATCAAGGGGAATTTTCCATAAGGGAAGGAAAGAGGGATACCATGGCTTCATGCAAAGAATCACTTTAATCACAAACCATGAAAACCATCGGATGATTCAATCCCAATATTTTAGTAGATTCAAATTCCATTATGGAGAAACCTCAAGTGCAAGGATAAATAAGGCCTCCTCTAGTAGAGGGGTTGTCCTTGAAATTAATTTTTAAATTTCAATCGAAGAAATTAATGCAAATCTAAAATTTCACCTCATTTACTTGAGATTTTTCATATCTACTCCCTATTAGATTCCAACATTAGGAATTAATTGAAGTATTCAATTACAATATTAAATACATCACTTTATTTGAAGCCAAATGAACCCATAATGCAAGGGATAAATACCATACAAGTGTGCTTCAATGCCAACAAGGTATATCCCTCAAGATACGCTTTTCCTAGGATATAAAAAATATGAATTAACTTTATTGCAATATGATTTTATTTTATTTTATATTCAAGGTGTGTGTTAAATCACTTAACAACTATATAATGTGTCAAATCAACATGGACAACCAGAGTTTGAATTCACCCAATCAAGATTATAATGAAAGCTAGAAATCACTTTTGCAAATACACAATATTTGCATAGTGGGAAACTTCAAACACACACATGGGAAATTGGTGGCTAGTAATTTCATTGTTATCCTATCTATGGTTTGAAGAGAATACATTATGCCAACTTTGTGATAAATTTATCGCATGTACTTGTACTTTGTTACTTATTATAATAAGGAACGAAGTACAAGTACATATCCCAACTTTATCACAAGTTGGCGCAATTTAATCTCTTCAAACCCTATCTAGGAAAACCATATTGAAAGTCCTAGAAAATAATTCCTCATAGCTAAGAATTACTCTTAACCAAATAAATACACTCCACCAAGGATCCTCGATAAGATAACATCATCAGTAGCAAGTTTGCCTTGGCATATGTAAAATGTTTCCTTCTCTCCTCCTATTCAATGAGATAAAAAGAAACATTATGATTTCTAGGATGTTAGGAAGCATTAGCCTTATCTCACAAGAGATACAATATATAATTCTCGCTTCACCCTTTGGGGTTTATCACAAACCCTACATTCTTTACCTCCTTATGGTAAAACTCTGACCTTGGAATTTCTCTTGAACTTCTCTAAGAACCCTAGTGTTCCAGGATAAATAATATAATACAATAAATATAATTCAAGAGATAGGCATAGTACTATAGTCCACTCCCCACATATCTAATACAATATTGTGATGAAAAAATTATTCAAATGACTCTCTCCTTCCTCTATTTATATGAGAGGCAAGGGGAGCTAACAATGTAAAGTGGACCTAGTCCATTACAAGGACCCTAATTCTACATAAATAGGCTCACACATGAAATGTTCCACTCCAATTGACACATGTCAAGCTTCAAGGTGAAAAATTATAGCAAGAAAGTATCTAAGGAATTGACACTTTATGAGATGTATGCATGTGTCCAACCCCTTGATCCTTGATAAAATATCCAATGCACTTCCTATGTCATATGCTACTCTAGGTCAACCACATGTGAAAAATCACTCCCTTAACCCAAGTATCCTCATGTCAAGAACAAGCCTCCATGAATGCAACTAAGTTTTATTTGTCATCTAGATCTTAATGTCATCCTGTAATATGCCCAACTCTCCTACTTCAATTGAATTCAGTCTCGCATTCAAGAAACCAACCTCCTTGTGGCTATTATGAAGAAGTTTCTAAGCTTATTAGATCCACAACACTCCAAATAATATGCCACAAAAGTACCAAGACAAGGTCTAGCAATAAATAAACAAGTCAAACCTAATGAGTCTGTCCATCATAGGAAAATAGAAGGTCATCCATACACTATGCACTCACATCACATGAAGCACCCCTAAGTATGGTGTAAACACATTTGGAGTAACCTCAAAAGATAATAATCATTCTTTACAAAGAAATAATTTTCACTAACACTAATATACTCTCTTTGCAACTCAATCAAACTTTCCATATTTAAATATGAACTCCTTTTAATCACATAATCAACCACTGGCTACTAAAAATGAAATATCCACTACAAAAACACTCCTATATCAATCCATTGCACCTCACCTCCTTAAACACAATTGGAAGACTTACAATTTGAAAAATTTAATGAAATGTGATTAGTATATCTCCTCAAGGCTATTTTTTTCAAAAAAAATATCCAAACAACTAAGGTGGACTATAATAGAGTGGTTTGAAGAAAATTAAACCTCTTCTCTAAGATTAATCTTCAACTACTTTCCATAACTAACTTTCAGTTAGATGGAAGAGACGCCTAGTTCTGATGGTTTCTTGAAGATGAATATCACACTACAAGAAAAAGGTACATTGGTAAGGGTCAAAAAATATCACCATAAGCTCATTGGTGACGGTCAAAAGAGTCTTTGTCACCAAAAACTGAATGCCACCAAAGGTGGCGTCGCCAAAAGTATAGGTGTGTGATGACATTCAAGGTCCGTCACCAATAATGATTTATAATGATGGATAATGACCATCACCATTTCATATGTGCAATGGTGACAGACTTTAGCATCTGTCACCAAAAAGTTGAACATCGCCAAAGGTGGCGTCACTAAAAATGTGAGTGTTGTGGTGACATTCAAGGTTTGTCATGAAAAATTATTATAGTGACGAATAATGACTGTCACCATTTCATATGACCAACAATGATTTATTGTGATGGACCTTTCATGGTCGTCACTATTGATGCATATATATGGTGACGTTCATTGACCATCACCATTTCATATTTTGGTGAGGATCGAAAATGTCACCATAAGGTCATTGGTGACGGTCAATAGAGCCTCCATCACCAAAGGTTGTATTGCCAAAAGCATAGGTGTTGTGGTGAAATTCAAGGTCCATCCTGAATAATGATTATAATGAAAAATAGTGTCTGTTACCATTTCATATGAACAACAACAATTTTTGGTGATGGACCTTTGTTATGCAACCAGCTCACAAAATAGAAGAAGAGATTGATCAACGACTTCAAAATTAGCCTCTTCAAGGGGGAAACCTCCTTTACATCACACAAATGAACAATTCTTGGATTATACAAATGACAATGCCTCCTTTCTATATATAGGAGTCTAAGGGGTCACAATATAATCAAATCCTACATAACAATAATATTGTGAGGGCACAAAAATAAAAATAGTGGGCTTCTATGGGGCACAATAATAACAATATGGGGACTACATGGGCACAAAAATACAATAAGGGGGTTGCACTAATAACAATAAGGGACTACACTAGTATTATAGGGACCTAACAACCTTTCATGGTTGTCACTATTGATTCATATATATATATATATATATATATAGATATAGATATAGATATAGATATAGATATAGATATAGATATAGATATAGATATAGATATATATATATATATATATATATATATATATATATATATATATATATATATATATATATATATGGTGGCGTTTGTTGACCATCACTATTACATATTTTAGTGAGGGTCGAAAAATGTCATTATAAGTTCATTAGTAATGGTCGAAAGAGCCTCTATCACCAAAAACTGATCGTTTCCATTCCATATGAGTATTAGGGCACGATAGAATCAAACCACCAACCTCCTGCTTGTAAAGCAGATGCTCTTCCATTGAGATAGAAACCTTTAAAAAATTAGATCTTGAAACTTTATAACTTGTAAATTCTACGACTTTTAATAAATTATGAAAATTTGTAAAAGGCTTGGTAAATATTTTACTAAACAAGCAAAATAGCATTGAAGTTGTGGGAACCTACAAAATGGTTATGGAAGCTATGAAAAGTGGGTGGAGGTAAAAATAATTATGTATAAGATACTCAATATTTTTAGTTGAATATTCAATTAGAAGTGAAAATTTGAAGACATTTATATCCTATAAATGACCTATAATTATGAAAATCTAAAATCTGCAATTACAGCATAGATTGATTTCGCACCTTCTGAATCATCGAAATTTGTTGTGAAAACATAAAAATTTGCCTCTAAAACACTGATTTGTAGGCCAAAAAGTAAAATACAGTGAGTATATATGACACAATTATGAATAATGAGCCTATTGACTATGGGGTCTAGAAAACTAACTAAGAGTGCTTCTCGTGATTAATTAATTCAATATGTCAAAATATAATGATCCTAAATTTTAACCACTAAAAAAATGTTAAAAATATAAGCCCAAAGTTTCGCTAATATCTATTACACAAACAAAATATCCAAGGGGCATTCAAACACTTACAAATCCACACCAAGCATGAGTATCCAAAGATGCAATTTCATGGATACAAGGAAAGCACTCTCTGCCTCTCATTGATAACTATGTCCTCCCACAAGTACTTAAACTAGAAAAGGGGTGTGAAGACAAGAACCTCAAAGCAAAAAGAACTACGCAATACAAGAATACACTTCATCCCTCCTCTACCTTTATAGAATAAATTTAAGGGAATTGTTATCACCTGAATTGAACCTTAGGCCGAAGGAAGGCAATGCCAGGGTAACCACAAACCACACTTAGCCAAGTAGTTGGCCCTACTAGGCCGAGAGAGGGCTCTCTCCATAAGGATAGCAAGCAAGATGACTAGATCAGAAAAAGGATATTAGGCTAGGTATAGTAGCACAAGGTTTGATTTGATTTTTGAAGGGGTTTTGTTGGATCAGGAAGAGCTGGACAGTTAGGGCTAGGGAATTAGGTAAAAATTGTAGGGTGTTCAATGGGGCAAGGTAGGCATAAGGGTTAGCACTCTAGGGCTTGATAAGTGAGGTGTTTTAAGACTGTGAGAAGCTAGGAAGAGCATGTGATTACCATGGATCCTTCATAGACTATAGAAAACATATAATGGTGAATATTTCCCCAAAGCAGAGTAGTGATGTTATGGATTCTGCCTATCAACTTGAAAACATTCACTTAGAAGCTATGAAATGATTGATGAAGTACACAAAACATATTAACATATGATAACAAGAGAAAAAACTGAACTAAACTCCATACCACATGAATCCCAAAGAAATAGCTGCAACTTTTATTAATCTCCTACTAAACTGCTACAAGATGATGTACCATCAAGGCATAAGCATCTAGTTGAGTCCAACCCTTTACAATGAGAAAGAAGAAGAAGATATAGGCATTGTTTCAACCTCCTCCCATCCTTAGGGGTTGAATCCCTAATATGAGGAGCTAATCTAACCAACATTGAACAAGAAACAGGAATGTGGCATCTTAACAACTTGCCTCTAAAAGTGAAAAACTGATTCATTTGAGCTCAATATTGACTTTTAATCTAATGAATCTACCCTCTACTACTAATTATCCATCATATTTACAAGCCAAGTCATCATTCACCATACCAAAACATCCTCCATGAGAGAAAATCCATGAACACAGTCAAAACATAGAAAAATAGCCATCTTGTGCAAAATTTGTCCTACGTGCAGTGCCACTGGCCCAACGCGCAGTGCCACTTTTAGGTGCCTTTTGGAGGCGTTCCCAGCATCCAAATTGAGCTCATGATAGCTCATTGGAAAGGTCTTAAATAATATCTTCTAAAACACCTATAATTTCTTCATTTGAAGCTCATTTGACCCCTCAAAAGTTGATTTGCCCAAGACTGCTTGTATGTGTCCAAAAAGTGGCAGAAAGGTAATTTTTAGGGTGTTTTTTTACCTTTTGGTGGACTAGTTCTGCCCCAAAAACTTAGAAAATCCATAGGGTGCATGTACTCATCACTCTGAATCAAAAAATGCAAGCCATTTGTCCATTGGGTGCCCCTACGAAGGTGTTGCGTGTTGAGCCAGCTTTTCTATGTGTGCAATTTCCAAAATTTGCAAAAAACAAAATCTTCTCCAAACCTGACCAAAATTGGTGAGCAGCACCACCGTCAAGCATCTTGATGAGCCAAGGAAGCTTCAGCAAGCAACCTAAGCCTATCCTCCTCTTTTTTTCACTTTAGAGCCCGCCTTAGCCTAGCTTTCATCTTTTTGACCCTCATGTTGCAAATTTTGTTTCGGGTCCTGTAGTGGTAGGCCATGTGCCTGATCATCTGGTTATCCCTATTGGCCTTTTGCAACAAATTATCTAGGTGAAAATTGACTCTCTCAAGCCAATTCTCTCTATCATCCTCAATTTCCTTCTCAATAGGAGACAAAGTGACTGGTGCCTCCTTGTCACCTTGTCGTTTTACCTTGAGAAATTCCAGCTCCATGAGGACCTACTTGTCACTCAACTGCTTGTTCTCTTGTTCCAAATATGTGACGACATACTTGGCCCTCTCCAAATTGTCCATCAATGCTTGGACTTGAGCCTCCTTTTCCTGTATGATGATGTCCTTTATTGTTTCTTCATCCTGAGCCTCTAAGTCAATATTATTTCCACGCCATGATGAGTATAATGCTGCTCTGACTCATCAAGATCTATCAAATAAAAGTCTCCCTCTTTCTCCTTATCATCAAAACTTTCCTCTGATATCTTTTCTTTCCCTTTGTGCAGTTGTTGCACTTGTACCTGTTGTTTTGATGAAGAAGGCAAAGCCCCTTCCACATCCTATGGAGCAAGCATTTGCCTATGGGTTGATTAAGAAGGCAAGGTTCCTTCCACATCCCGTGGAGCAAACACTTTCCTATCAGCTCCAAACAATCTCCTTGTGCCCCTCTAACATGTCATGTAAGTCCCGGGCACCACGGTAACTCTATGCTCTTTGGCCTTCTCATATGTCTTCACCTGAGCACTGCTAGAAGGTCCTCTTGATTCTTGGGATACTAGTGGAGGAATTTGAGGACCCCTGAAGATGTCATGAGAAATAAATGTCTCCCAGGAAATATTGAGGAGGCTAAGATGATGAAGCACGATCATCTTGATCAGGGAATAATGATAAAGACTACTCATCTATTGAGGGTATGGCTTTTTCTGCACAAAATGGGCCATCTTTTCAGTATTCCTGAACAAGAAATAAGGGAGGTTTAACATCCTCACCCTGGTAAAATGCATGAGAAGCCAGATGTGATATATGTACAGTCTGGAAAGTCTGCCTTCACAAGTGAAATATTTCATATGATTTTCATCATGGGGGCATACTTGTCTTCAAGGAATCTAAAACGAAAAAGCCTTTTCACCTCATTTATGTACTTGGGCTTGATGTAAGGCTCATAATAGTGTCCATCCAAGTCTTATGCCTTGTACCACTTCTCCCCTACATTCGGAATCCTAGTTTCATCTGCAATAATGGAAGGTGAAACTATAAATGTCACCCCAGCAAGAATCGCCTTGTTGTCCTGAAGATGGGCTACAAAATGTCTGGTGAGCTTAGGGTGGTGTTGAATTCTCTCTACCTACTCACAGAACTCATAGCACCCTTGATGTCTGAAACAAGTGACAACCAACTGAGAGGCCTGCAATTCTCTGAGGTTTGATGGCTCTTCCCTAATAATTATGCCTCCCTTGTGTGGTTTTCTTTGATGCCAAGGTCTATCTGTCGAACTGTCACTGCCTATGCTTTCCTCCTCCTCATAGTCTCTATCTTCTCGGTCCATGTTTGCAAAGTTTTAGACTATGAATTCATAGAAAAGGGATGAAGGGAATGAGTAATAGTGATTTAGGAGTGAGGGAATGGGAGATGACCTTGTGAGGTATTTTGGTAGGCTAGAAAATGAAGGGAAGGGTATGAATTATGAAAGTGAGGGAGAGGGGTTTGGGCCCTTTTTTCTTTGAAATATAACTTATGGGATGAAGGATGATGGGGTATAGAATGTTATGGAGTGATGTAGGGAAGGGGTTCACGGTTTTAGTGATAGGTGATGGGAGAAATAGAGAGGATTAGGGTTTCTAGAATGTCAATGAGCGATAAAATAGGGTTTCACATTTGCCATGGTAAATTCATTCAAACATTTCGATTGCAACTTCATTGATAAGGTAGAGGGAGTGCACTTACTTGTTTAAGAGATGAGAGGGTTCTTTGGAAGTTTTTATGAAGTTTGGAGGCTTTCTGGTCTTTGCTGCTCAACGCACAGCGCCAACTACAGATGTGCAATGCCACCTCTCAATGCACAACACAGTTTAATTTTGCACTGCGAAAACCTCCAGATGCACAGCGCCGAGCTCAAACGCGTAGCGCCAACCCCTGTGCATGCAACACCAACTCTCTTGCCTGAAACGCACAGCGCCAGACTGCAAAAGCGCATCGCCACTTCACCACTGCTCCAAATGCGTAGCACCAACCTCCAAAAGCACAGCACCACTTCTCCTTGACCCAAAACTTACTCAACCTCTCCTATTTCCTTCACTTTTTGACTCCTTCTTTGCCAAATGAGAATGATGAACTTGAAAATGAAATGTGAGACATTATATAGGAGTAGATTTTGATTTTTCACTTGAAAAACCCACTTTCTAATGTTTCTTGACCTTTTTCAAATCTCTGTTTTTAATGCCTTTCCTTCTTTGTTTCTTTTTAGGTGGATGATGCTTAACTTGAACTGATTTTTTGCAGTGTTTATTTTTCTTGTAGCAAGGAGAGATGCATTGGTGTAGCCAGGATCATTTATTACATAAAGTGACTTAAAATTACATAAGAAATACAAATTAACTCAAAATACTTTGTTTTCACCTCAAAAACATGTTTTTGAGGTGAAAATTACATTAGTTTAAAAGATAATTATATAGTGGCTATGACTTACTAGCCATCATACTTGACTTATTTAGCATCCTCATACCCTTGCTGCCCTTTATTTACACTTTTAAATCATGCTCTTGACCTTGGAAATGAAAACCTAAGACCTAATGAAACATACCCTATGACCTAATGAAAGCATGATTGCAAATTGACCATGAAACCATAACTGAAGGAAACCTGAAGAAGGGTCAGCAAGTATACTCTATAAGGGAGAAATTAGATTTTCTGAAGAGAAGTCAACCATCAGTGGATCAGTTTGACATGACCTAATGAAATGATGTAAGAATTTTAGTATGAGACCCCTAAAATGAAAATGCAAAGAGCAAATTTGATCCCTGATGGAACTATGCAGATACTTACACTAACATTGGCCTTATTGGGGATGGCTTCTCCTTGGAGGTGTCACAAAAACCATAGACCAAGTGCCTCATCCATTGGGCAATACAGTCAAACAAATAGAAGACTAAAACAAGGGAAACCCCCTTGTTTTTCTTTTTTACAATTTTTTAAAGAAAAATGACTCAATACAAACTGAAAGATGACTTACAACAGACTCTAATCTTGACCATAAACCAAATCAACCAAACTTGACACAAATCATTCAAGCTTTATAGCCTTCACTTCGGGCCCCAAGCTCAAATGACAATGTACTTCAAACCTTGCAAGGAAAAGCAAATTGGTATATACAATGAAGGTGAAGTAACTTCAGGGAACAACCTCAAAAGTAGTAGTGTTTCAGGAGCCTACCATTCACTGGCCCTCCTGAACATTCCTGACCATCCATTTCCTTTAACAAAAATGCATTCTGTCCTCGATAAGCTGAGATTTTATACAATCCTTTCCATAAATTGTCAAAATTACCATGCTTTCCCTTTTCCTCATTCTGTGCATCCCACCGCAACACTACATATTCCAGCTGAAACTTTTCTGCTTTGGTTTTGCAGTCATAAATTTTCTTTATCTTCTCTTGCAACTGGAAAGTGTTTTGCGAAACTTCCCTTGTTTCCTGAAGGTGAATCATTTGATTAATTCTGCGCTGAATATCATCCTCTTCGCTGCCAGCTTCCTGTAATAATCTCATGACCAGGACTGCAAGTGATGTAGGAAATACTGTATCAGTACCATAAACCAACTCAAAAGGTGACATACCTATTGATTTCTTGCTACTCACTCTGTCGGCCCACAAGGCATTAACAAGCTTTCGATGCCAATTCTTTTTGTTTGCCTCCAACATTTTCTTGATAATGTTCACCAAGGATTTATTTGATGACTTAGCCAATCCATTGCCCTGCGGGTAGTATGCCATGGAATGACCCAATGTAATATTGTACTTGTTGTAAAACTAAACCATCCTCTTGGACTTAAATGCTGCTGCATTATCTATTATAATCTTGTGAGGGCAACCAAAACAAGACAAGATATTAGATTCTAAAAATTGGATAATTACCGTGTCCGTGGCTTGCCTTGTCGAAATGGGCTCAATCCACTTGGTGAATTAATCAGTAGCTGTCAAAATCCATATATGTTGTGCTGATGATGTAGGATGGATTTCTCCTATGAAATCAAGACCCCACTGCTGGAAAGGTGCATTTATTTCAACTGGCTTCAGAGGAAGAGGAAGCAACTTTCTTTTTCCTTGAAAAACTTGGTATTCATGGCAACTCATAACTGTCTTATATAAATCTGAAAACAAAGTTGGCCAATAATATCTTGCTCTCAACACTTTGTTAGCTGTTGTTTTCCAAAACAAGTGACCGTCAGAATCACCTCTATGAAAATCATTCATTACTTGCTGAGCTTCATCTTCAACCAAACAATTAAGAAGAATTCCTCCCAGATCTTTCCAATAAAGAGAATTATTTAAAAAGTAGAATTTTGCAGACTTTAGTTTTAGTGATCTACCTTTACTTTGACATTCCAGGAGGTGGAGAAAGATGTTGAAGAACATAAACTATATCATAATACCAAGGTCATTTGAGAAACATTTCTAATACTTGAATGAGTGAGCCATCATCTTCGTCATCTGACATTGCTGCAATGAGATTTATGTCTAGAGCGTGCAAATTTGATTTAGCCATCGGTTTTTCCAAGTCTTTTCCTTTAATTAGTTTGGTAGGCTTGATCTCAAGATCATACTCCAACATTGTTGTTATCCACTTACCTCTTCTCCCATCCGGATCAGTTTGCATGAGAACATCCTTGACAGCTGCGTTAGGAACATATGCTATAGTATGTGAATGCAGAATGTATACTCTAAAATCCTTCAATTCTTTTATAAGAGTCATCGCTTGCTTTTCAATGATATTGTAACGCAAGGCAGCATCTCGAATAGTCCTAATGAAAAAAGAAATGGGTTTGTTATAGACATTTTTGGGCACTGCAACCCCAATCATAAATTTCCATAAACCAAGGGCTCATAAGTCCCTAAAAGTGTTGTTCCAACCCCTAAAAGAAGAAGGTCAGCTGATTACATCATCTCCCAGAAGTTCTCCATGAAAAACTACTCAAAACTGGTCAAAACTGGACCATCTCACCTGCTCCATGGTCAAAGTGCACTGCATCCCACCTAAATGCACACAGGAGGTGCGATGCATACTAAAAAGCCCTTCTATGGGGTGCGATGGGCGAGAGTGGACAAATGGCATAGTCAATTTGCGAGGTGGAAGATCATGGAATCTTCCAGAAACTTCTCCTGTGACACTTGCCTCTCTGCATTCGCCCAGGGATGAGTAAGAGATCATCAGTCTCCAAGTGGAATCAAGAACTATCAGAGAGAGGACACTAATCAAATCTCAGAAGCTGACTCACCCCCCTTGCAAACATCTATATATGGATCCCTCATCCCAGAGATCCAGTGGCTGGAATTTTGTATCTTGTAAGGAAGTGCTGCTGGTTTCTTGGTGTAACATCATAGTGTTTGGTGATCTAAGCTTTTCATGAGGTGAAGAAGGGCTTTCGTGCTGAGAGGATGACGTTGGGTTAGAACAATTGGTTGTAATCCTCTTTGCTATTCTTGATGTTAATAAAGCTATTCAAGTTTTCCTCCACATTCTTGTATGATTGATGATATATGCATTTGTGTGGTCAATATATATCCGGTCCTATATTGTTTATGATAGTAGATCTCTGTTCTTGGATAGTGTTATGCTGCTTTGATTCCACAAGTGCTCTTTGAAGCTGGGTAGACGAGGAAGCGAGTGGCAAAGATCTATCAAAAGGGAGAGGAATCAAGCTAGGAACCAAGCGCAAGACAGAGGTTGGTCTCCTTTGTTCCCCTCTTATCTACTTCTCATAAAGGAAAACGAAAGTAGTTTTAGTTTGTTTGTTTATAAGATAGCTACCAGTATTAGTGGGACTAGCAGCTCTGCATAGACACTAGATTTCCCGATAAAAAAATGGCGACTCCGCTGGGGAACGAATAGATTGTTTGTTTGTGTATATTTGTTTGCTTTATAAACTTACAGACAGAGCCTAAAGTCAAGCCAGCTAGCCTTCGAACTGCATTTGCTATGCAAGTGCAAAGTAGATCAATGCTGCTTCAGTCTATCTCCGGGTTTTGTTAATGAACTGAACAATCAATTTACAAACTCTCTAATTGCCCTTTTGGTGGCTCTAGTAACCTCCTCAGATCTACCCCTGTGATTTATTTATTGATTATCACTTGCTCGGCCTAAATCCCTGGATTGTGCTGCAAACTGTGATCAAGGACTGGATCAAAAGTCTCGCACTGTACCATCGCACCCTCTCTTCAAGGATATCAGTATGCATCGCACTTTCCCGTGTGCTATAGGTGGGATGTGTTGGAAATAATACTGAGAGGGGGGGTGAATCAGTATTATCAAATTATTTTCAATTAATTTCTTCTTCAGATATTGATCATTAGTTTGTATGTCAGTACCATATAATAATGAGCAAGAACAATAAAAACAGATAATCACACCAAAGAACACCAGATATAAGGTGGAAACCCAATGTGGGTGAAAACCGCCTGCTGCAATATGTCTCTATCTTCTTTCAATTAGAAACTTCTTTTACAATGATTTTGTATTGGTGTAGTCCTTTACCAGTACGCAGGCTGCAACCTGCAGAGAGCTACAACCCTCTCTCATTTTCCAGTCTCTCCTGGAAGGGAGCTACAACCCCCTTAGCTCTTTTACTTCTTTAAGGACCACGTTTCATTAATTTTCAGACTGCATCCAAGAAGATCAAATAATCATCAAGTACATGTGAATCACCCAATCTCGTTATAAAATCAACCAATGAATCACCCAACTTCTCAGAATGCTGTAAACATAAAAGTAATACCAGAAATCTAAACCCAGAACTCTGCAGCAATAGATAAAAGGCAGTCAATAATTATTTCAAAAGGGATCCGCAACTTCACAAATAGCAGCCTGCGGATATCCGCAGTTCTTCTGTGCCTTGACTACGCAGATCCGCACCTGATCCGTCTTGTGCTCTGCGAACCACTGCACTTAGCCCTTCTGTGGAACTGCGTGCCACTGCTCAGATCTGCACCTGCACTGTCTGCCTGACAGCGCGCCTCCGTACCTGATCCTTCTGCTTGTCTGCGTACCCACGCACTGAACCTTCTGTCGCACTATGTACCTCCGCACCTGCGCCTTCCGATGCGCTGCGTACCTCCGCACTGTGCCTTCTTCTTTCCTGCGTACCTCCGCACCTGAGCTATGGATCGTCTGCGGACCTCCAAATAGACCCAAATTAACAGTCCACCAATGTACCACAGATTTTTAGATCCACCGATCTGATCACGCGCCCAAGAGATCACGCCCTATCAACAGATCCGCCTTACACGTTACAGATTTCACCTTGATTTAGATCTAGCTTTTTAAATTGATTACCCCAAAATTTCAGATCTTAAGATATTTAAATTTTCACAAGTGACTTAGCCAAGTGATCTCCTTTCCTTTTTATAGGCAAGCCCTTATTCAAACCATAGGTCAAAACCTTCGAAAACCAATACAGGGGATCCAAACCGGGGTTCAATAATTTAGATCCTATACCACGGGCCAAAACCATAGGATCATGAACGACGGGCTAAATACCAAGGGCCAAACATAAGAAACCCCACGTGTGCGCGCTTCTCTGCATTGGAGTGAGTGAACTGGGGTCCGCACCTTCTGAACGGAGCACCTGCAGGTATGTCTACACTTCTTGGTCGGCGTACCTGCGGGTCCGCAACTTCTCTTAGAGTCACCTGCGGGTATCTTATTTTCTATGATTTTGAGAGCCTGAACAGAGATCTGCCACTTGAGTGAGTTTCCATCAAGTACAACACCTGTACCATAGTGCCAAACCAGAATCATAATGCCAGCAGGATGTATGCTGGAATCCCTGTGTAACAGGTGCGCTAATAAGAAAAGGCTAATTTTGCTTCCAAACTTTGGTTTTTCTTCACTCTTTTCAGCTCTATTCAGGAGTTTTGATGTCTGTAGTCAGTATACCTCTGTTGGAAACCCCCTTCCTTGCCATTATTCTGCCTCCATTGTGAAAATAACTGTAAATGTTTTTATGTATTGTGAACCATTTTCAGTTCTCTTTTACAAAGAAGTAGCGTAATTGAACTGTCGTTTCTTGATTTGGAAGTGTTGCAAGTGTCGTTTTCAGTCATAGAAGAGAATCTAATTGTTCTTGATAGTCGATTACACTGTTACTCTTGTATTTGATTTGAATTAGTAGTTTTTCAAGTGTCGAAAGCAAGTTTTCAATTCTGAATCACAAAGTGTCGTCATTGTCTTCATTTTGTCTTGAAAAGATGCTTGTTAGTAATGTCGCTTTGAAAAATAATTCATATTTGCGCTTAGCTTTCTTTTTATCATTCACACATTAAGAAGGCTGAAAACAAATACATGCATTTGCATTTGCATTTAGACTATTTGTTGGTTTGATTTAGGACAGTGCATATAGTGTGTGCTCTCTGCTCTATGTTGAAAGAATATCATCTCTCTTTCCTTAGTAGCTAGGATTTTCATTGCAAAAAGAAGATTAAACAATTGTTTATCATCTTAGATTGCATTTTAGGAATTGTATATCTACATCACGCGGTGAACCTGAAAGGCAAATTTCTTAAGCAAGATCAACTGTAAAATAAATTTAATGAATCTAAAAACGCTTTGGAACCTAACGCACAACATTTAGAAGTCTAGGCTAGAGACGTATTCCGACGTCGTAAAGCCTGGTAATTGTTGTTTTCATTGCTGGTTGGGTGATTCCTCCACTTTGAGACGATAAGTGCCAGTACAGACTTGTGCTCCCACGTACCGTTGAGTATATATTGGGAGACCACAATAGGCTATATCCTTTATCCATAGGAAGCCGTGTCTGCCGCCCTATCGATCGCAATGCACTGAACACAACATTCGGGAAGATTGACTGTCGTACCGTAAAAAGTATTCTGCAGTTTTGCGATTGGTTTGGTAATCCCTCTGTCTAGATTTCCAAAGTAGTCTCTTTCATTCCTTTTCAGACTCCTTAAAGGAAAAGGTCCATTTGAGCACTTGTCACTTCAAGCTCATTAAAAATCGAAGGCGACTAGAGTCATCTTTTGTTTTTTCTCAACTCTTAAAAATTGAAAAAACAAGTTGTGTCAAAGCGTCTAAAATTCATTTAATTTGGAAACATATTTCCCCTTTATTTTTTGTTGATCGAGTAATCCGCAATCATGGAAGAAAGTCAATTGAAACCCCATCGTTCGCGGAGGCTTACGAGTCAACCGTCTTTGTCTCCAGAATCAAAACTGTTACAGACGAAGTGAACTCGTTTAACCGGTTCAAAATCCCCTGGTAAAGTTAGAACAAGTGTTCCAACACCATCGGAGACTCCGGTTACTCCAAACATTTCTGGTATCCCTACCTTTATAGAAGAAGTTCCGCAGCCACCAAAAGATAGTAGGGCTGATCCTAGTGTGAAGGTAAACACTTGTATTACTGAACCAGCTCCATCTACAGCTGATTCGGAAGGTTTTATTCCCCAAACATCTGTCACTATAGAATCTATACCTTCTTCGACACTGGAAATATTTTACAGACTTGACGGTCTACCTCTTCCACCTGGTCTGATTGCTATAGAAGAGATTGTGGAGGATCCTCCATCTAGTACTCCATCGCAATTTGGAGTCGGGATCACCATATATCCTTCTTCATCAGAAATTAGTCTATCGTTATCGGAAGCTCCTGTAGAATCGCTAGGAAATCTTTTGGATAGACTAGAAATGTCTGAACAACGGTCGACATCTAGGACTGTGTCATCCGACACAGCAATGACAGAACTTCCTACTGTCACTCCAACAATGTTCGTCGGCATACCATCTGTCCCAACCAGCTCTCAATCGCTAGATGGGGCCCACTCAGGGGCTATTTCGACAGTATGGTTCGTTCCCGTTTGTTCATCCGGAATAATATCCGGGAACTCTTATGTTGAGTCTCAGAAAATTGATCCTTCACGGTGTCAATTTGGGTAGTCCGTTCTTCAAGGACAAACCATTCCTTTAAGTACCAGATTACCGCCGTATGGGGGGCAATATACCCTTTCATTGTCTCCTCCGGGAGGACAACCATACGAGAGTTCACAACAAAATTTAGGTTATGTTGGAATTACATCTAGCGGTTGGGTGCCAATACTGCCTCAACAACCAAGAGTTGTATACTCGATGCAACAATGTTTACCTATGTCAAACATACCAACTACGCCGGCTATTGTGACGGTGTCGCAAGTACAATCGTTGCCTGTTGTATGCCAACCTCAGGTTTCTCAGGTCGTAATGCAACAACCTCTTATCCCTGTGACTCAACCACAATTGCCAACTAGTGGAATGACACAAGCCCAAACGGGTACAATTACCCCTCATCTTGGTCAAACAACCAGTATTGGACAACAACCCATGGCGTCACAACCATGGCTGGTGCAATATCAACAACCGCAATTCCAACAAATTTACCAAGGATCTGAGCAACAAATCTTTGCAAATAATGGGCAGCCGTATATTCAAAACGGTCAAAATCAACCATTCTATAATGGTTATGCCCATCAACCTTACCAAAGTTAACAGCATCAAATGCATTATGCTGGTATGCAAAGACCAACTGCTCAGGGAATTCCATCTTATCCTGGGTATGCTTCACCAAACCTGAATCAATAGTTACCCTTCATGGTGACTTTAGAGTTACCGGATCTAAATCGGCTAACAAACGATCCAATTGCTTACACCCCTTGGTGGCCAGCGATTCCGCATAAACTTCCGTCAGATATTCCTAAATTTAATGGAAATCCAGGTGAAGACCCATCGAATCATGTGATGACCTTTCATCTGTGGTGTTCATCAAACACCCTAAACGATGATTCGATTAGGCTTCGCATTTTTCAGAGAACGTTAACTGGTCCGGCAGAAAAATGGTATATCGTATTACCTAGAGCTTCGTTTGAAAACTTCAGTACCCTAGCCACAACCTTTTTAACCCATTTTCAGTTACCCATAAGGTACGAAACGGGAACAGAACTTCTTACCAATTTCAAACAAACGACGGCCACTCACATATCCGATCATATTCATGAGTGGCGACGTCGTCGTAGAATGGTAAAAACGTATGTTCCTAATCAGCTTTTAGCTGAATGGTTTATTAATTCATTATTACCTTCCATTACAGAAGATGTGGCAAAAGGAGGAGTCGTCACTAAAGAGCAAGTTATTGCTCGTGCGCAACATTTAGACTTGATTTATACTCAGTCTGGCACGCTCTACGATAAAATCCCTGACGCTCCCAGATCGGAATTTTTCGTTCCTCCTCCTCCTAAATCGAACAATGACTCTCATGGCGGCGATGGCATGATTGGTACGATAGACATGAAATCAAAAAAGGCTACATCTAAAAAGGCCCATAATATTTCTAGTCAAAATGCAAAAGAAGAACTTCTCGCCTCGGAAGTAAATTCCGTCTCAACTGACAAAGGCAAAGAAACCAAGCAACCAGGAGGCAAGAAGAAAAACAAAGGGAAGAAGAAGAAACAGGAGGAATCATCACCTGAAAAATCTTCTGCAAACCCTTCTGGAGATAAGAAACCAAATCGTCCATGTCTTATATGTGATGAGGATCATTGGACAAGAGAGTGTCCATATAAAGCTGAGCTTAGAAAATTCTTCAAGAATTCAAAAACCTCGGCGGTATTGACTGATCCGTTTCCAAATCCAGGAACAAATCTGGTTGCTAGTGACAATGCTTCCCCGTCCCAAGTGCTAATGTTGTCGGTTTCGAAACAGAAAAATGATGCTTTGATAACGACAAGGAATAAAGATTACGGGAATCCACAGCTGTCGAACAACAAGGATAAAGATCAACCTAGTAGTTCGACAACAACTTCGACAGAAGTTGTGCAGCCCATCATTCCAGAGCTGACAATAAAACTGCCAAAGGGAGTAGTACACAAGTTGACATTTAATCTGTGTGCTAGAGTAGCACAACATTATAATATAGTGGAATATCTAGCCCAATCGCCATCTGCTATGTCGACACTTGAGGTACTGCAAAATTGCCCCTCCCAAAAGCATGCTTTATTATCAGCAATAGGTGGGATTGACCCAAACGATTCTAATCTTCTGTCCTTTAATCACAAAGGATACGATCCTCAATTACCAGCTCAACTAGCTTTCCTCATTCAAGTGAAAGCCCTCAACAAAACTGTTCATCGAACAATTATTGATGGGGGGAATCTACATGTATTATGTCGATGAGTTGCTGGAAAACTTTAGGATCTCCAACCTTGTCGCGATCTTCGACGACATTAAAAGCATTTGATGGACGAACGTATACCCCATATGGGATTTTAAGTAACTTGCAAGTTGAACTAGGGGGGAAAACAGTAGAAATAGATGTTGAAGTAATCGACGGAAACCTCGATTACAACATCCTACTGGGAAGGCCTTAGATATATGCTATGGCTGCCATTGTGACGACCTACTTTAGGAAGATTTCATTTCCCTTTCAAGGAGGAATTACAATCGTCGACCAACAAACATTTCTCCCCAATAGTTCCCATGTTACGAGAAGCATTCCGATGATCCATGGAAGCCCCCATTCGCTTCAAAATATCGGAGTAGGCCTACTAAAAGACCCTATATTAATGGGGACTTTTTCCCTCCCACCTCCAATCAATCTGGCAGAAGTGGCGATGGTAGGAACCTGCAATATGATATCTTCTATCCAAAAGATCTCAGAAAACGATATTAACATGGATCATCTGTAGGTATTGCCACCAAACCAAATAGAAATATTGTAGCAATCAATGTTTTTGGCATGGGAGGCAGACCCAAATCAACTCTCATCAAGCGTTTGGATAGACAGGTCTAAGGAATATTGCACCCCCTTAGATCCTTGGTCGCAAATGCATTACACCGACGAAGGAATTTTTCAGTCAATGATAACTAACGGGGCGCCATGGGAAGATAACCACCATCGTTCCCATCTTCCGGATTGTCAAGAAGATACTCCAGATGACCTTCATCATCCTTCAGTTTTTGATTTCCTATCAAATACTGTAAACACGGTGGTTTCTGAGCGAAACTTGTCCAATATCGAAGAGACTATCACCATAAATATCTCAACCAAAACAAATGTTGTAGAGAATATTTATGTTGGCAAGTGTTGTTCTCCTTCAGAACTAGAAATATACAAAGTTCTTTTTCGTGAATTCAGAGATGTCTTTGCTTGGTCATATGATGAAATGCCAGGCATTGACTCAAGTATAGTTGAACACGAAATAAAGATGTATCCAGATGTCAAACCAGTATGACAATGGCTACGACAGGTGCACCCCAAGAAAGTCGCTTCCATCAAGGCAGAAGTTGAAAAACTTCTCCATGCTGGTTTTATTTACCCAGTTCCTCTAACGGATTGGGTATCGAACATTGTTCCTGTAATGAAAAAACAAGGAACGATTAGAGTGTGCGTCGATTATAGGGATGTAAATCAAGCTTGTCCAAAAGACAACTACCCTACACCCTTTATTGACCAGATAATTGATGAATGTGCCGGATGTGAAATATTTTCATTTATGTATGGATTCTCCGGGTATAATAAAATAAATATCCGCCCACAGGACCAGTCAAAGACTGCATTCATTTGTCTGTGGAGCACATTTGCATATCACAAGTTACCCTTTGGTTTAAAGAACGTAGGGGCAACATTTCAGAGGGCAATGAATTATGCCTTCCATGACATCAAAAACATCGTTCAACCATATCTCGACGATCTTCTGGCTCATTCGCGAAAGCGGACTGATCATTCGCAGCATTTAAGAGCGATATTTCTACGTTGCCGACACTACAAGATACGACTCAATCCACACAAATGTGTGTTCTGTGTCAGTTCTGGTCATTTTCTTGGCTTTGTAGTCTCAAAGGACAAGATTCGTCTCGATCCATGTAAGGTTCAGGCAATCATAAATTTGCCTCCAGCTTCAAATTTGCTTCAGATTCAGAAACTCCAAGGGAAAGCAAACTTTCTGAGGAAGTTCATTCCAAATTACGCTGAACTTGCTAAAGGTTATACATGTCTATTGAAAAAAGAAGTACTCTTCATCTGGGATCAGGTCGCGCAAGCTTCCTTTGATGCTTTAAAAGAATCCCTAATGAAAGCGTCATTAATGTACGCTCTTGATTATCAAAAAGACTTTAACCTGTATCTGGCTGCAGCGGATACAACCATCGCAATGGTTTTAGTTCAAGAAGACAACGGAATTGAACATCCTATATATTATTTAAGTAGAAACTTAAATGATACAGAAAGCAAGTACTCCTACGTTGAAAAGCTGGCTCTCGTGGCTGTTCAAGCGATACATATATTTCGACACTATGTCCTCTTTCGAAAAGCCACCATTTTGTCAGATTGCAACCCCATGACTTATATATTGTCGCGACAGTTGCTGGGGGGAAAATATTCCAAATGGATAGCAATTCTTCAAGAGTTTGATCTGGAATTTGTAAAATCCAAATCGAAGAAATCCCTGGTTTTCGTGGAGTTACTATGCGATCTCCCATCGTCGTCCAACGATGAAACATCTGAAGAAACCATCATGGATGAATCTTTGTTTCTGATATCTTCAAGCAATCCGTGGTATGGAGATATAATCATCTATCTCCAAACCCAAAAATATAGGTCTAATACCTCTCGCTCAGAACAAAAACGTATTCGATACCAATCAAAAGACTACATGATCGTCGGTGATACGCTTTACTGTCGTGGTGTTGATAGAGTTCTGAGGAGGTGCCTCACCCATGAGGAGACCGAAAAAGTCCTGAATAATTGTCATTCAGGTGCGTGTGGGGGGCATCAATCTGGTTACGCTACGGCGCAAAATTTTTACGAGCATGATACTTCTAGCCAAAAATGTTCAAAGATTGCATAACCGCGATCAGAAGTTGCCATGCATGTCAAATTTTCGATAGCAAAACCAGAAGACTACCCGCACCCCTACAACCAATAGTTGCTGTTGGGCCATTCGCCAAATGGGGCATAGATTTCATGACATGTAACCCCACCTCGACCGGGGGGCATGGGTATATCATAGTCATGGTAGACTATTTTACCAAATGGATCGAGGCGATGCCTACATTAAACAACACCGGTGAAACAACTGCCCTTTTCTTTTTCAATCATGTAGTCGCCAGATTCAGCGTTCCACAGGCCATAGGCACAGATCATGGATCACATTTTCACAATCACATGATGGTTGAATTGGCTGCCAAATTGGGGTTGTCCCATGACAGCTCTACTCCATATTACCCACAGGCCAATGGACAAGTTGAAGCAATCAACAAAGTCCTGAAGCGGATGCTGCAAAGGATGATTGGAGTCCACAAAAGGAGTTGGCACCTGATCCTGTACTCAGCCTTGTGGGAATACCGAACATCGGTAAGGAATGCAACTGGGTTTACACCCTTTCAACTGGTGTATGGCCTAGAAGCAATCTTACCAGTTCAGTGTGAAATCTCGTCCCTCAAACTCGCAGTCGACCTTCTCCCCGGAACTTTAGAAGAGGAGGCTCGTTTCTTGGAACTAATCCAATTGGATGAAACCCGTCATGATGCCACTTTAGCTAACGAAGCCCATAAGAATTGAGTCAAGGCGCAGTTCAACAAGAATGTCAAACGCCGTGTCTTCTCAGAAGGCGACTTGGTCTTACTTTACAACCAGGAATCCAATAAATTGGGAGCAGGTAAATTCAAGTCTTTGTGGATGGGCCCCTATATTGTTAAACATGTATTAGCAAAAGGGGCCTATGAGTTAGTGGATTATGATGGGATTCCACTGGCGCAACCCCGTAACAGGTTGTACCTTAAGCATTACTATGCATGATTCAGTGTAGTAACCCCTATGCTTTTGTTACATTTTTGTTTTCACTAAGGGTAATTGTTTTGGTCAAGTAATCCACTTTTTACATTTTGTCACAGATGTCAAACCTATTGTAATCTTTTGTTGGATATGCTGACGGAGCGGGTCGTAGTTCACAGAACCTATCTTTTGCGGCCTGGACCATTTTTGATCCAAGCAGCGAGTTAGTAAGTTTCAGAGGGGTATGTATTGGTCGGTCAACAAATAACATCGTTGAATATAGCGCGTTGATAGAACTTCTCTCTAATGCCATCACACATGGCATATGCTGACTTGTCGTTAGGCTAGACTCACAACTCGTCATCCTACAACTCGATGGTATCTACTCCGTCCGAAATCCAGCTATCTATTGCATGTTCCTAAGGATCAAGATTTTGGAAAGGCAATTTGATTTTATTCAATATCAACATATTTCCAGAAACTTAAACACATTAACAGACTCATTGACAAATTATGTGTTAGATAGAAATTTGCAACATTTATAAAAAGAAGCATTTCATAATATTTGCATCAGGATCATGAAAATTAACCAAAAAAAAACTCTGAAAATCAAAAATATATATATAACTGTTTATGGTTTACACATAATGTTCTGTAACCAAGACAAAATTGGTCAGATGACCCAAAACTCAAAACGCTAGGGGGCACCCTAGACTAATGATGCTGGTGATAACAAGTCACTGCCTGTGCAATCATGCGTAAAAGCCTAGTCCATCGACTCGTCACGCCGGTAGTATGTCGCTGCAACCTCAGAGGAAGCTCGTCAGTCCTCACGTCCAGAATACCAAGAGTGAGGCCTTCGACCTGATCCTGCAATGCTGAAAGAGTCTCGACCACATCAAGGTCGCAAAGGATAGCCCTTCCCACAGCCTCTCCTGCTGGAGCGGCAGCTGGCACTCTCAGGTGTACTACTGGCCGAACTGGTCCAACATCTGCATGAACACATGAGTTTTGATTAGTCCTGATAGAATAAAGCACAAGAACATTATAAAAAGAAACGATAAACAAAGATATGGTCAGAGAATTTGTCGATGACACCCCACTGCTCGCCAGCCGGTAGCACCAAATCCGGGTCACCCCGGAAATCCATACCAGCATATGGATACTCGGAAAAAACCATCTCTTGACGATTGAACCACTCGAAGAAGGTATCAAAAAAGGAAACCTGGGACTGACCAACATGTCTGGCCATAAGGTCGACCCATCTCTGCATCCGTGGCTCAGTCGGTGGAGGTAAACCAAGTGAAACATATTGCGGCTCCATCGGCGGGATCTTTTCCGAGGCAAAAGTGGTCAAAATAGAACCATATCCAAAGTTCTTCAATCTTCCGTTTTTTACCTTGGTCAATTGTTCTTTCATCACAGAGAGTACTGCATCACACCAGTTGAACACCTTTGGTTCAAGGCATTCCAAGGCATACTGCATATAAGACCTATTGGCCACATGAAGAGCCGCACTACCAGCTAGTCTAGCAAAAGTGAACATAATCGTCCTCAAGGACCTGTCAGTGACATCTCGGATATTGATCTCGCCATCCTTACTCGATTGAGATCCCTCTCTGCAATACCGGCGAACGTAATCTCTCACAGATTCACCCCCACGGGCCTAACCTGATAATGAGATAGGGGCACCATGCCTCGATAAGCCAGTCAAAAAATAGATGTCCATGATAGTCAAAGGGATAGATTTTCCCTAATCTGGAACACTTGGTTGGTAGGATCCCATGCATCGAGAAAATATTGCAACAAGTTGATTTGTTGCCTCATGCTAGAGATGCAGAAAAACTTGAACATGCCACAGTTCCGCAGTGCATTTACCGTAACCGAATCATGTAAAGCAAGCATGTCCTCTTCTTCATGCTCACATTCTCACCATGTAACAGGCATTTTGCTCCAATGAATCTCTGAAAACAAACAAGAGAAGAGTCAGGATCCTGATTTGGTGAAAAACAGGCAAAAATTTCCATGATAAACTGTGCACAAGTTTCCCTCCTTGCGCCCATCGCACCCCTAGTAGTGTATTGGGTGGGATGCATGCTGACTGGCCAATGGCCAAGCCAGCATGCATCGCACCTTTCGATACAGAAAGGGTGCGATGGAGCCAGGGCAAATTTTTCAAACCCAAGAGGCTCAGAAAAACCAAGAAACATGCTCAGAATTCAAAAAGGAAAGAATGAAACTGACGAGCTCAAGTTTAGCTCCTACCTGGTCCAGACGGTGCCAAGAATCATCCACAGAATCTCCCGGAATCAGCTAGTGAAAATCAAGGGGGAAAGCACCTCCAAAGCTCCAACAAACCAAAGTTCAAATGAAATGGTAAAATGAGAGGTAAAAAACACTTTTAAATTACTTTTCACATAATTCAAGTAAAATATTAGTGTTTGACTCATTTTCAAGCATATATTATTCGTTTCTAACTAGTTTGATGAAGCAATTGAAGAGGCAGTACAACCTTTGAAGGAACAAAGTTGTCAATGGTAAAATCAAGGTAATCAATGACCATTATATCGAGCAGTTTTTATGTGGAATTCAAGCTCGTTAAAAAATAAACATAAGCAGTGAGCAAATGTTTCCCCCAGAGTTTAAGCTCATTCATTAAAAAATGAACCAATTTCCGGTAAATAACCATCGTGAATGCATTATCATCAGCCTTTAAAGCCTTGGTCGTGTTCTCATCATCACCTCCACTCTGTATTGGCCAATCATTCACCTCCATTTGATTGTTTACCCTTTTTTAGGAACAGTTGCGAAGAGTGATCCTGTTAGCCATCCTTGTGACACTGCCGTGATTGGAAAATTCCAAACCTTACCTGGAATTAGCTGCTACCCGAATTTATCACTCATTCCTCAAAAAACGAGTCTCCTTTAATCTCTTTTCATCTGACTCGTAAAATATGAAAATATTTCTGAGTAATTGGCCTCTCCAGCTCATTAAAGTGACCGGAAGTGCTATCCCTCCTTTAGATTTTAATCTTTTTGGACCTGAGGGATTATTACAATAAAAGATCGAGCGCTTGTTTTGTTCGGCTCGTTAAAATTACCGAAAATTCATCCCTTTTGTATTATTTTATACTTTTTCAGACTTAAGGGATTATAAGACGAAAAAGGATTGTTGGAGTTTTCTTTACGTCCCTTTCAAACTCTCTAAAATTGAAAAGGACCGAGTTATCTTTGTCGTTAAACCCGTTAAAACCGAATAGCGACAAACTTGTCCATACAGATAAGAACGAGTTTCACTATCGCTAGGCTCGTTAAAACATAGCGATGCGTTTTCCCGAAGGGAAAATTATAGAAAAAGCATATGTTATCCTCCTCAAGCTTGACAAAAATAAAGAGGTACTGGTTAGCAATGACTGGGGAAAATTGGGAAGAAAACTTGAAGAAACTTTATTGGTAGCAAGTCGCTCTTGAACATGACACTTTCACTCCGCATCCGAGTCGGGTTGGGTTGTTCCGTTCACTGGTCATATCACCATTAGTCCATCACACCATCCATATTTGGGGTTAACGCTACCAATCCATCATGTCAGTGTCACCGATATGTTCAAGAGAAGTCGCTCAGAGAATTCACTTGTGTCTCATCCACTGCAATACATTCACGCTCCATTCTTTCATCACTGCCACCCTGAACCTTCTATCATCAGATCGTTTTCACCTCCAAAATCATTTGCTCTGTTCCGTGTCATAGATGTGGGATTCACTAAGGCCCTCCTATGACGGATCGCTTCTTGTCGACATCAGCTCATTATCCAGGAAGTCGATCTAGGGACAACCCAATCAGTACTTTGAAGCTTGCATGCCTCAATGGCAAGTTTCTCACTTCCGGCGACAGGTTTACATCAATGGCCTTCGACCGAAAGATTTTGCGTGGTGTTCGATGCCAAGTCCCTTATTCACACCACGTGACATGTATTGTAGTACCTTGAGGGTCATCATCATTATCGGTGATTCCTCTCGTGCCTATTAATAGCTTACATCATTAGCTAGTAATCAGGCGATGTCTTTCCATGTTCGACTCCAGAACACCTCTCACATGGATCGACTTGTACTTTGAGTGAAGATCGAATGAGATTGAAGACCCCAGATCTAGTTTCATCCATCTGGGCTGCGATATATATTCAGGAAAATAAAGACATCAAATGTACATCATTGCTGCACAGATAATTATCCAATCTAAGGGATGATGGCTCTACCAGAATCATTAGTCTGCACTCAGACGATTGTCTGTCTTATGTACATGAAAATGAATTTATAAAGTTGAGCATGGGAATGCCCGCCTCAGCTAGATCACGAAAATATTATGAAGATAATGTATTGTATTGTATCTTATTACAGGTTGCCTTCCAGCTCGAAAAAACTTTGGATCCTCATGATAAAGCATTACACCTGACATCAAAAGATTAACGACCTCATGCTTTAGGGGGCAACTGTTATAGACATTTTTGGGCACTGCAACCCCAATCATAAATTTCCATAAACCAAGGGCTCCTAAGTCCCTAAAAGTGTTGTTCCAACCCCTAAAAGAACAAGGTCAGTGGATTACATCATCTCCCAGAAGTTCTCCATGAAAAACTACTCAGAACTGGTCAAAACTGGACCATCTCACCTGCTCCATGGTCAAAGTGCGCTGCATCCCACCTAAATGCACACAGGAGGTGCGATGCATACTGAAAAGCCCTTCTATGGGGTGCGATGGGCGAGAGTGGACAAATGGCAGAGTCAATTTGTGAGGTGGAAGATCATGGAATCTTCCAGAAACTTCTCCTGTGACAATTGCCTCTCTGCATTCGCCCAGGGATGAGTAAGAGATCATCAATCTCCAAGTGGAATCAAGAACTATCAGAGAGAGGACACTAATCAAATCTCAGAAGCTGACTCACCCCCCTTGCAAACATCTATATATGGATCCCTCATCCCAGAGATCCAGAGGCTGGAATTTTGTATCTTGTAAGGAAGTGCTGCTGGTTTCTTGGTGTAACATCATAGTGTTGGGTGATCTAAGCTTTTCATGAGGTGAAGTTGGGCTTTATTGCAGAGAGGATGACGCTGGGTCAGAACAATTGGTTGTAATCCTCTTTGCTATTCTTGATGTTAATAAAGCTATTCAAGTTTTCCTCCACATTCTTGTATGATTGATGATATATGCATTTGTGTGGTCAATATATATTTGGTCCTATATTGTTTATGATAGTAGATCTCTGTTCTTGGATAGTGTTATGCTACTTTGATTCCACAGGTGCTCTTTGAAGCTGGGTAGACGAGGAAGCGAGTGGCAAAGATCTATCAGAAGGGAGAGGAATCAAGCTAGGAACCAAGCGCAAGACAGAGGTTGGTCTCCTTTGTTCCCCTCTTATCTACTTCTCATAAAGGAAAACGAAAGTAGTTTTAGTTTGTTTGTTTCTAATATAGCTACCAGTCTTAGTGGGACTAGCAGCTCTGCATAGACACTAGATTTCCCGATAACAGGGCTTCTCCACTTGATCCCTCTTTTGCATCAACACCGTAGCCATGGTGTGCTCAGATGCAAATGAAAATTTAATAAAATCATGAGTATAATCAGGATTGATCAAGACTGCGGCTGTGGTCAAAGGAAACTTTACCAAGTTGAATGATTTCATGGCATCCTCAGTCCATTTCACAGTGTTGTCCTTTTTCAACATATTAGTTAATTCATGTAAATGCTCAGCCAAATTTGGTATAAATCTGCGTAAGAAATTCATCTTACCATTGAAAGCCTGAAATTCCTTATTTTTATGTGGAAAGTCTATATGTTGGATTGCCTCCACCCTTGAAGGATCAATGCGAATACCATCTTTAGAAATTATATGACCAAGGAGTTTACCCTCGTCCATGGAAAAAAGACTCTTTTTCGGGTTTAGAGAAATCACGAACTTCCTACAATTTTGAAAGAAAATCCTTAAGTGGTGCAAATGCTCATCATTAGAACCAGAATATACCGTCAGATCATCTAAATAGACTACCAAGAAAACATCCTTCTCATTAGCAAAAGTTATGTCCATCGCTCGCTGAAAAGTGGCTCCGACATTCTTCAACCCAAAAGACATTTTGGCATACTGAAAAGTTCCCCGTGGTGTTGTGAAGGTAGTTTTGTATTGGTCTCTTTCATGCACCAAGATCTGATTATAGCCTGAGTAGCCATCTAGTAGCGACATCTGTGATGCTCCAACTACTCTTTGTAGAATATGGTCCATCTTAGGAAGAGGGTAATTATCCTTTAAGGACACTTTGTTGAGGTTCCGGAAATCTATGCACAACCTTATTTCTCCGGTCTTCTTTCGTACCGGGACCAAATTTGAAATCTAATCAGAAAATCTAATTGGAACAATGATGTCAGCTTTAAACAATCTATTTACCTCTTTCTCGATGGATGGCAGCAGCTTTGGATTGATTCTTCTCAACTTTTGTCTAAAAGGTTTTTGATCCGGCATGATAGGAATAGTATGCTGAATGATATTCTTGTCATACACTTTCAAATCTGAATAATCCCATGCAAAAACATCAGAAAATTCATAAAGTAATCTAACATACTTAGCCTTTACTTCAGGAGACAATGTTTTTGATAACTTTACAAGCTTGGGTTGGTCAGTTGTTCCAAGATTTAGATCTTCAACTCCTTTGTCCATAGGAACCAAGGTCGGTTTTCTTGCCACATCGTCCTAATCAAAAAGCTCCTCTAAAGGTATGAGTCCTCTAGGAATAATATTATCCTTCAGCTGTAAAACCTCCATTTGATTTACCTCAATATCTTGTTCATCAGAATCACAAACATCATCAATGAAAGCATTCTTAAACTTTCCTTCATTCTACAAAAAGGCATTAATTTCATTTTCATCCCAAAAAACTTGCCAATACCTCAAATTATCAGAAACAACAGGCCTATGTATGACATGAATTTCAAATTTGTTGCTAGAATTCATTGGAATCTTCAAATTGCTGGCTGTAGTGGCTAGTGAATCTGCAATGATGTTTTGAGTCTGGGGTACCGCTGTCAAGGTATATTCCAGAAACATCCTCAAAATATCTAGAACTGCATTTCTATAGGCTCTCATCTGCAGATGTTTTGCTTGATATTCTCCTTTTACTTGTTTAATCACTAGCTCTAAATCACCATAAACAAAAATTCTTTTCGCGTCCAGTTCTTCAAAATTTTAAGACCTGTAATCAAAGCCTCATACTCCGCTTCATTATTAGAGCAATCAAAATCTAACTTGTGGGAACATACTCTAACATTACTTGGCACCTTGGTAGGCTAGAAAGTAGGGCTTCAAATGCAAATTCCAATACCAGCACCATCTTTACCCCTAGCGCCATCAAAGTCCATGCCCCAAAGGTTGGCTTCATCTTCTATATGTTGGAATTCTGTTTATTTCTCAACCTTACCTTTGCTGATTACTTCATTTCTCTGCTATTTACTGACTTTTTGCTCTTGTGTAGGATGCTTAGAAGAAATTTCTATTTTCTCTTTTTCTTGATTAAGAACTACTCTAAAATTCTCAGAAATTTCTGGTACATCATCTACTTCTACAAGTTGAACATCTACATCATGTAATCCACCATCAGAGTACAAAACAAAGGAATCTAAATCAGTATGTACAACATTTATCAGATGATTCACAGGCTTCTCTTTACTAGTGATCATATACTTCATTTTATTTTCCCAGTACAATTCTCTCAATTGACCGAAAACAGGGATGGTAGCATAAGAGAAGTCAAGTTGTAAAGTTCCTTTGAGTTTAGCACCCCACGATCTAGATAAGAGCATACCAAATTGAGGCAGTATATCAGCAACTACCACATCCATCAAGACATTTTTGGCTGGGATTTGATCTAAAGAAACCACCAAATCTTTGATGAGACCAATGCAACGAACTATACCAGAGTCGAATAAGTACAAATCATGATATTTCCAGGTGATATCCAGGCCTAACTCTACCATAATAGCTTTGGGCATAAAATTATGGGAAGCTACAGAATCTAACATAGCATTATGGAGAATATATTCATGCAGTCTAAGACTCAGATAAAAGGGAGGGACTTCGCTATCTTCGGGCTGACCTTCTATGGTTGTACCAAAAATGAGCTTAGGATGATCATCCTTGACTTTCACCATGTCTGACAAAGGATCTATTTGCAATATTCTAGATACATGATATTTATAATTGCTATTCTTAACAAGTTCAGTCAAAGGAATGGACACTTTTAGTTTAGCAATTTCAGTTTCTAAATTAAATGATGAAAATTTTTCTACCTCTTTGACACCAATGTCCTTCTTATCTATTTTCTCTTTCACTACACTATCTTTTTGCTAATTGTTCTTCTCATTTGCAGTGATACTTGTTGATGGTACCTTATTGGGATTCAGATCATCAAGCTCTTTTCCTTTCTTCTGAGTGTTTGAGGAATCATTCTTTGATTGCACATCCTTTCTTTTTTGAATGGGATTGATCGGTACATCTCTTCTCCTTAAAGAGTACTACCGTTGATGAGAAGTCAAAGCATTCATATAACCACGCTGATAATTATCAGATTCAGCCTCCAAAACCACATCATTTGCTAAGATGTAATCCTCATCCCTTTGAATGTCTGGAACTTCTATGTATTCTTCATCTTCGGTTAGAAATATAGGCATACCATCAGTAGTGAAAAAGTGATTTGTTTCAATTACCGGATCTTCCTCATCTTCTTCTTCCATTCCTTGAACATAATTCTGTTGTAAGGGAGTTCTGATCTGTTGTTGTTGCATTGGTTGCTCTGGTGCTTTTTATTCTCTCTGCTTGATTCAGAATTGGGGTTGTTGTTGTCCTTTAAAATTTGGATTTTGGATTGGTGGTTCAGGTCTATCTGTTACGGATAACAGGTCAACCATCCTCTCCACTATTCGAATCAATGTATCCATCTTTACATCTAAAGTAGATGCTTCGTCTTTCATGGTCACTCTTTTCTCAGATCTCATTCTTGTTGTTTTGGCTAGCAGGTTTTCTTCTACACTCACATCATTCTTTTGCATGTCTTCTAGTGTAATAGGATCATGTTCTTGCAGCTGATATACCATATCAGTATCAAAACCGTCTGAAAACTTGAGCAAAGCCAATCCCTCTGGTGGTTTAATGTTTGCAGGAATAGCATTGTATACTGCATTAAACCTCACACAATAGTCTTGCACACTCTCGCCGACATTTCTTTTGATGTTCTCATACTCGGACAAAATCTGAAGTGGATTCTTCTTCACCTCCCATCGATCCAGGAACTACCTATGGAGGATTTGTAAAGTGGTGATAGAAGCTGCTAGTAAAGCTCTGAACCATTTTCTAACTTCACCTCCAATGCTTTGTACAAACATTATCATCTTCACATCTTCAATCTCTACTTCATGGAAGTCAAAGAAATCATTCATTTTATCTACATGTTGCTGAGTTGTAATGGTTTGAGTGGCATCAAAGAAAAATATCTTGGTTTGATAATGAGCGGGCATGGCACGAAGATTTTGAAGTAAAACAAGGGGTTTATACCGGGCAGCCATAACTCGAGGTGGGGGAGGTGGATTTAAAGTAAGGATTGGGGTACTCAGTATATTCAACAGGGAATTAACAATAGCTGGAGTAATGTGAACTATCTATAAAGATGAAAGTAATGGGTAAGGAACTGTTTGAGTTGCAGTAGATGTAAAGGAACTATTTCAAAAATTTAAAGATGACCTATTTTTCACCCAAGTGTCTACGTTTGAAGAAAGGTTCTACAACTGATCGAGAGCATGAATAAGCTGTGACCCTGGTTTGCTTTGAGTAAACAAGTCTTCAATGGGGTATTCAAGAGATATAGAGGAGTCAACAACTATTTTATCAATCCAACTCAAAGATTTACTGCGAAATAGACTTTGCTCAAAATGAACATTGAACTCAATATCTTGCAGTGTCTAACCTTTCCAGGAGTGAATGAACACGAGGAATGAAAACTTCACTTGATTGTTCTTCTGCTAAATGGAATTTCTCTGCAACCTTCTTGGATTTCCACCCAATTTGTTGAGGATCACTGACAATGGCTGGAGGATTCGGATCTGGATTGGATCTGGCGTACTTTCACGAAGCCAGTGTGCTCAATTTTGAAATTTTATATATTGCTTTACAACTTTCCAATTCAGCCTAGTAAATTCTAAAACTCATCATCCATAAGATTAAGAATTCAAATGAAATATACTACTGGGGTGATCAATCTTTCATCCCCAGTATGGTCGCCACTATGTTATCAGCTAGATTGAACCTCAGGCTGAAGGAAGGCAATGCCAGGGTAACCACAAACCACGCTTCACCAAGTAGCTAGCCCTACTAGGCCAGGAGAGGGCACTCTCCATAAGGATCGCAGCCAATATGACTGGATCAGAAAGAGGATATTAGGCTAGGTATAGTAGCACAAGTTTTGATTTGATTTTTGAAGGGATTTTGTTGGATCAGGAGGAGCTGGACAGTTAGGGCTAGGGAATTAGGTCAAAATTGCAGGGTGTTCAATGGGGCAAGGTAGTCATAAGTTTTAGCACTCTAGGTCTTGATAGGTGAGGGTTTTTTAAGACTAGTGGGAAGCTAGAAAGAGCATGTGATTACCATGGATCCTTCCTAGACTGTAGAAAACATATAATGGTGAATATTTCCCCAAAGTAGAGGGGTGATGTTGTGGATTCTGCCTATCAACTTGAAAACATTCACTTTGAAGCTATGAAATGATTAATGAAGTACACAAAACATATTAACATATGATCACAAGAGAAGAAACTGAACTAAACTCCATACCACATGGATCCCAAAGAAATAGCCGCAATTTTTATTAATCTTCTGCTAAACTGCTACAAAATGATGTACAATCAAGGCATAAGCATCCAGCTGAGTCCAACCCTTTACAATGAGAAAGATGAAGAAGATATGGGCATCGTTTCAACCTCCTCCCATCCTCAGGCGTCGAATCCCCAAGATGAGGAGCTAATATAACCAACACTAAACAAGAAACAGGAATATAGGCATCTTAACAAGTTGCCTCTAATAGTGAAAAACTGATTCATTTGAGCTCAATATTGACTTTTAATCTAATGAATCTACCCTCTACTGCTAATTATCCATCATATTTATAAGCCAAGTCATCATTTACCATATTAAAACATCCTCCATGAGATAAAATCCATGAACACAGTCAAAACATAGAAAAATAGCCATCTTGTGCAAAATTTGCCCTACGTGCAGTGCCACTGGCCCAACCCGTAGCACCACTTTCAGGTCCCTTTTGGAGGCCTTCCCGGCATCCAAATTGAGCTCATGATAGCTCATTGGAAATATATTCAAGTCTACTTTCCAAAACACCTATAATTGCTTCATTTGAAGCTCATTTGACCCCTCAAAAGTTGATTATCCCAAGATTGCTTCTATGTGTCCAAAAAGTGGCAGCAAGGTCATTTTTAGGGTGTTTTTTGACCTTTTGGTGGACCAGTTCTGCCCCAAAAAATTAGAAAATCCATAGGTTGCATGTAATCATCGCTCTGAATTCAAAAATACAAGCCACTTGTCAATTGGGTGCCCCTATGAAAAACACAGCGCTAGTGGTGCTGCGCGTTGAGCCGGATTTTCTGTGTGTGCAATTTCCAAAATATGCAAAAAACAAAATATTCTCTAAACATGGCCAAAATTGGTGAGTAGCACCACCATCAAGCATCTTGATGAGCCAAGGAAGCTTCAGTAAGCAACCTAAGCCTATCCTCCTCTCTTTTGCCCTTTAGAGCCCACCTTAGCATAGCTTTCATCTTTTTGACCCTCATGTTGCAAATTTTGTTTTGGGTCCTGTAATGGTAGGCCATGTGCCTGATCATCTGGTTATCCCTATTGGCCTTCTGAAATAGCTTCTCTAGGTGCAAATTGACTCTCTCAAGCCAAGTCTCTCTATCATCCTCAATTTCCTTCTCAATAGGAGACAAAGTGACCGGTGCCTCCTTGTCACCTTGTCGTTTTACCTTGAGAAGTTCCAGCTCCATGAGGACCTGCTTGTCACTCAACTGCTTGTTCTCTTGTTCCAAATATGTGATGACATACTTGGCCCTCTCTAAATTGTTCATCAACGCTTGGACTTGAGCCTCCTTTTCCTATATGATGATTTCTTTTATTTTTTCTTCATCCTGAGCCTCTAAGTCAATTATTTCCACACCATGATGAGTATAATTTTGCTCCAGCTCATCATGCTCTATCAAATCAAAGTCTCTCTCTTTCTCCTCATCATCAAAACTTTCCTCCAGCATCTTTTCTTTCCCTTTGTGCAGCTACTACACCTGTACCTATTGTGTTGATGAAGAAGACAAAGCCCCTTCCACATCCTGTGGAGCAAGCATTTGCCTATGGTTTGATGAAGAAGGCAAGGTCCCTTCCACATCCCGTGGGGAAAACACTTGCCTATGAGCTGTAAACAATCACCTTGTGCCCCTCTGATATGTCATGTAAGTCCCGGGCACCTTGGTAGCTCTTTTCTCTTTGGCCTTCTCATCTGTCTTCACCTGAGCACTACTAGAACGTCCTCCTGATTCTTGGGACACTAGTGGAGGAATTTGAGGACCCTTGAAGATGTCATGAGCATAAATGTTTCCCGGGAGATGTTGAGGAGGCTAAGATGATGAAGCACAATCATCTTGATCAGGGAATAATGATAAATACTACTCATTTACTGGGGGTATGGATTTTTCTGCACAAAATGGGCCATCTTTTCAATATTCCTGAACAAGAAATAAGGGAGTTTTAACATCCTCGCCTTGGTAAAATGCATGAGAAGCCAGATGTGATATTTGTATAGTCTGGAAAATCTGCCCTCACAAGTGAAATATTTCATGATGATTTTCATCATGGGGGCATACTTGTCCTCAAGGAATCTGAAAGGAAAAAGCCTTTTTGCCTCATTTCTGTACCTGGGTTTGATGTAAGGCTCATAATAGTGTTCATCCAGGCCCTGTGCCTTGTACCACTTCTCCCCTACATTTGAAATCTTGGTTGCATCTGCAATAATGGAAGGTGAAACTATAAATTTCACCCTAGCAAGAGTCACCTTGTTGTCCTGAATATGGGCTACAAAAAGTATGGTGAGATCAGGGTGGTGTTGAATTCTCTCTACCTGCTCACAAAACTCATAGCACCCTTGATGTCTGAAGTAAGTGATAGCCAACTGAGAGGCCTGCAATTCTCTAAGGTTTGATGGCTCTTCCCTAATAATTATGCCTCCCTTGTGTGGTTTTCTCTAATGCTGAGGTCTATTTGTCGAACTATCACTGCCCATGTTTTCCTCCTCCTCATAGTCTCTGTCTTCTCGGTCCATGTTTGCAAAATTTGAGACTACGAATTCCTAGAAAAGGGATGAAGGGAATGAGTAATAGTGATTTAGGAGTGAGGGAATGGGAGATGACCTTGTGAGGTATTTTGGTAGGCTAGAAAATGAAGTAAGGGTATGAATTATGAAAGTGAGGGAGAGGGGTTTGGGCCCTTTTTTCTTTGAACTATAACTTATGGGATGAAGGATGATGGGGTATAGAGTGATGTACGGAAGGGGTTCAGGGTTTTAGTGATAGGTGATGGGATAAATAGAGAGGATTAGGGTTTCAAGAATGTCATTGAGGGAGAAAATAGGGTTTCATATTTGCCATGGTAAATTCCTTCAAACACTTCAATTGCAACTTCAATGATGAGGTAGAGGGAGTGAACTTACTTGTTTGAGAGATGAGAGGGTTCTTTGGAAGTTTTTATGAAGTTTGGAGGCTTTCTAGTCTTTGCTACTCAATGCGCAATGCCAACTATAGATGCACAGCGCCACCTCTCAACGCACAGTGCAATGTAATTTTGCACTGCTGAAACCTCGAGACGCAAAGCGCCGAGCCAAAATGTGTAGTGCCAACCGCTTTATGTGTAGTGCCTACTCTCCTTCCTGAAACGTGCAGCGCCAGACTGCAGTAGCACAACGCCAATTCACCACTGCTCCAAACGCGTAGCACCAACCTCCAAAAGCACATCGCCACTTCTCCTTGGCCCAAAACTCACTCAACCTCTCCTCTTTCCTTCACATTTTGACTCCTTCTTTTCCAAATGAGAATGATGAACTTGAAAATGAAATGTGAGACCTTATATAGGAGTATATTTTGATTTTTCACTTGAGAAACCCACTTGCTAATGTTTATTGACCTTTTTCAAATCTCTATTTTTAATGCCTTTCCTTCTTTGATTCTTTTCAGGTGGATGATGCTTAACTTGAACTGATTTTTTGCAGTGTTTCTTTGTCTTGTAGCAAGAAGAGATGCATTGGTGCAGCCGGGATCATTTATTACATAAAGTGACTTAAAATTACATAAGAAATACAAATTAACTCAAAATACTCTGTTTCACCCCAAAACATGTTTTTGAAATGAAAATTACATTAGTTTGAAAGATAATTATATAGTGGCTATGACTTACTAGCCATCATACTTGACTTATTTATCATCCTCATACCATTGCTGCCCTTTATTTACACTTTTAAATCGTGCTCTTGACCTTGGAAATGAAACCCTAAGACCTAATGAAACATGCCCTATGACCTAATGAAAGCATGATTGCAAATTGACCATGAAACCATAACTGAAGACAACCTGAAGAAGGGTCAACAAGTATACTCTATGAGGGAGAAATTAGATTTTCTCAAGAGAAGACAACCATCAGTGGATCAGTTTGACATGACCTCCCTAAAATGAAAATGCAAAGAGCAAATTTGATCCCTGATGGAAGTATGTAAATACTTACACTAACATTGGCCTTATTAGGGATGGCATCTCCTTGGAGGTGTCAAGAACACCGTAGACCAAGTGCCTCATCCATTGGGCAATACGGTGAAACAAACAGAAGACTAAAACAAGGGAAAACCCCTTGTTTTTTTTTTACAATTTTTAAAGAAAAATGACTCAATACAAACTGAAAACTGACTCACAACCGACTCTAAACTTGACCATAAATAAAATCAACCAAACTTGACACAAATCATTCAAGCTTTATAGCCTTCACTTTGGGCCCCAAGCTCAGATGACAGTGTACTTGAAACCTTGCAAGGAAAAGCAAACTGGTATATACAATGAAGGTGAAGTAACTTTAGGGAACAACCTCAAAAGTCTTAGTATTACAGGAGCCTACCATTCACTGGCCCTCTTGAACATTCCTGACCATCCATTTCCTTTAACAAAAATTCATTCTGTCCTCGATAAGCTAAGATTTTATAAGGTCCTTTCCATAAATTGTCAAACTTACCATGCTTTCCCTTATCCTCATTCCGTGCATCCCACCACAGCACTACATCTTCCAGCTAAAACTTTTCTGCTTTGGTTTTGCAGTCATAAATTTTCTTTATCCTCTCTTACAACCAGAATGTGTTTTGGGAAACCTCTTCCCTTATTTGCTAAAGATGAATCATTTGATTAATTCTGCATTGAATATCATCCTCTTCGCTACCAGCTTCCTGTAATAATCTCATGACCGGAACTGCAAGTGATGTAGGAAATGTTGTATCAGTACCATAAACCAACTCAAAAGGTGACATACATATTGATTTCTTGCTGCTCACTCTGTCAGCCCACAAGGCATTAACAAGCTTTTGATGCCAATTCTTCTTGTTTGCCTCCAACATTTCTTGATAATGTTCACCAAGGATTTATTTGATGACTTAGCCAATCCATTGCCCTGTGGGTAGTATGCTGTGGAATGACCCCATGTAATATTGTACTCGTTGCAAAACATAACCATCCTCTTGGACTTAAATGTTGTTGCATTATTTGTTATAATCTTGTGAGGGCAACCAAAACAAGACAAGATATTAGATTCTAAAAATTGGATAATTACCGTGTCTGTGGCTTGCCTTGTAAGAATGGCCTCAATCCACTTGGTGAAGTAATCAGTAGCTATCAAAATCCATCTGTGTTGTGTTGATGATGTAGGATGGATTTCTCCTATGAAATCAAGACCCCACTGCTGGAAAGGTGCATTTATTTCAACTGGCTTCAGAGGAAGAGGAAGCAACTTTCTTTTTCCTTGAAAAACTTAGCATTCATGGAAACTCATAACTGTCTTATATAAATCTAAAAACAAAGTTGGCCAATAATATCCTGCTCGCAACACTTTGTTAGCTGTTGTTTTCCAAAACAAATGACCACCACAATCACCTCTATGAAAATCATTCATTACCTGTTGAGCTTCATCTTCAACCAAACAATTAAAAAGAATTCCTCCTTGATCTTTCCAATAAAGAGCACTATTTAAAATGCAGAATTTTGCAGACTTTAGTTTTAGTGATCTACCTTTACTCTTTGACATTCCAGGAGGTGGCGAAAGATGCTGAAGAACATAAACTGTATCAGAATACCAAGGTGATTTGAGAAACATTTCTGACACTTGAATGAGTGAGCCATCATCTTCGTCATCTGACATTGCTGTAATATGATTTATGTCTAGAGCGTGAAAATTTGATTTAGCCATCATTTTTGCCAAGCCTTGTCCCTTAATCAGTTTGGTAGGCTTGATCTCAAGATCATACTCCAACATTGCTGCTATCCACTTACCTCTTGTCCCCTTCGGATCATTTTGCATGAGAACATCCTTCACGGCTGCGTTAGGAACATATGCTATAGTATGTGAATGAAAAATGTATACTCTAAAATCCTTCAATGCTTTTATAAGAGCAAGCGCTTGTTTTTCAATGATATTGTAACACAAGGCAGCATCTCAAATAGTCCTACTAAAAAAAACAATGGGTTGCTCCACCTGATCCCTCTTTTGCATCAACACTGCAACCATGGTGTGCTCGGATGCAAATGAAAATATAATAAAATCATGAGTATAATCAGGACTAATCAACACTGGGGCTATGTTCAAAGCAAACTTTACCAAGTTGAACGATTTCATGGCATCCTCGGTCCATTTCACAGTGTTGTCCTTTTTCAACCTATTAGTTAATTCACATAAATGCTCAGCCAAATTTGGTATAAATCTACGTAAGAAATTCATCTTACCATTGAAAGCCTGAATCTCATTTTTATTGCGTAGAAAGTCTATATGCTGGATTGCCTCCACCCTTGAAGGATCAATGTGAATACCATCTTTAGAAATTATATGACCAAGGAATTTACCCTCGTCCATGGAAAAAAAGACTCTTTTTTGGGTTTAGATAAATCCCAAACTTCCTACATTTCTGAAAGACAATCCTTAAGTGGTGAAAATTCTCATCATCAGAACCAAAAAATACCATCAGATCATCTAAATAGACTACTAAGAAAACATCCTTCTCATTAGCAAAAGTTATGTCCATCGCCCGCTGAAAAGTGGCTCCGGAATTCTTCAACCCAAATGGCATTTTGGAATACTAAAAGGTTACCCATGGTGTTGTGAAGGTAGTTTTGTCTTGGTCTCTTTCATGCACCAAGATCTGATTATATCTTGAGTAGCTATCTAGTAGTGATATACGTGATGCTCCAACTACTCTTTGCAGAATATGGTCCACCTTAGGAAGAGGGTAATTATCCTTTAAGGACACTTTGTTGAGGTTCTGGAAATCTATGCACAACCTTATTTCTTCGGTCTTCTTTCGTACTGGGACCAAATTTGAAATCCAATCAGAAAATCTAATTGGAACAATGATGCTAGCTTTAAACAATCTATTTACCTCTTTCTCGATGGATGGCAATAGCTTTGGATTGATTCTTCTCAACTTTTTTCTAAAAGGTTTTTGATCTCGCTTGATAGGAATAGTATGTTGAGTGATATTCTTTCATACACTTTCAAATCTAAATAATCCCATGCACAAACATCAGAAAATTCAGAAAGTAATCTAACATACTTAGCCTTTACTTCAGGAGACAATGTTTTTGATAACTTTACAAGCTTGGGCTGGTCAGCTATTCCAAGATTTACATCTTCAACTCCTTTTTTCGTAGGAACCAAGGTCGGTTTTCTTGCCACATCGTCTTAATCAAAAAGCTCCTCTAAAGGTATGAGACCTCTAGGAATAATATTATCCTTCAGCTGTAAAACCTCCATCTGATTTACCTCAATATCTTGTTCATCAGAATCACAAACATCATCAATGAAAGCATTCTTAAACTTTCCTTCATTCTGCAAAAAGGTATTAATTTCATTGTCATCCCAAAAAACTTGCCAATACCTCAAATTATCAGGAGCAGCAGGCCTATGTTTGACTTGAATTTCAAATTTGTTGCTAGAATTCATTGGAATCTTCAAATTGCTAGCTGTAGTGGCTAGTGAATCTGCAATGATGTTTTGAGTCCAGGGTACCATTGTCAAGGTATATTCGGAAACATCCTCAAAATATCCAGAACCGCATTTTTGTAGGCTCTCATCTGCAGATGTTTTGCTTGATATTCTCCTTTTACTTGTTTAATCACTAGCTGTGAATCACCATAAACAGAAATTATTTTCGCATCTAGTTTCTTCAAAATTTTAAGACCTGTAATCAAAGCCTCATAATCCGCTTCATTATTAGAGCAATCAAAAGCTAACTTGTAGGAACATACTCTAACATTACTTGGTACCTTGGCAGTTTGGAAAGCAGGGCTTCGAATCCAAATTCCAATACCAGCACCGTCTTTACCCACAGCACCATCAAAGTCCACGCTCCAAAGGTCGACTTCATCTTCTGGATGTTGTAATTCTATTTCTTTCTCAACCTTACCTTTGTTGATTACTTCATTTCTCTACTCTTCACTGACCTTTTGTTGTTGTGTAAGCTGCTGAGAAGAAATTGCTATTTTTTCTTTTTATTGATTAAGAACTACTCTAAAATTCTCGAAAATTTCTGGTACATCATCTACTTCTACAAGTTGAACATCTACATCATTCAATCCAGTATCAGAGTAAAAAACAAAGTATTCTAAATTAGTATGTACAACATTTATCAGATGATTCACAGGCTTCTCTTTACTAGTGATCATATACTTCATTTTCTTTCCCCGGTACAATTTTCTCAATTGACCGAAAACAGGGATGGTAGCATAAGAGAAGTCAAGTTGTAAAGTTCCTTTGAGTTTCGCACCCCACGATCTAGAGAAGAGCATACCAAATCGATAACTACCACATCCATCAAGACATTTTTGGCTGGGATTTGATCTAAAGAAACCACCAAATCTTTGATGAGACCAATGCAAAAAAATCTACCAGAGTCGAATGAGTACAAATCATGATATTTTCGGGTGATATCCAGGCACACCTTTTCCATAATAGCTTTGGGCATCAAATTATGGGAAGCTCCGGAATCTAACATAGCATTATGGAGAATATACTCATGCAGTCTAAGAATCAGATAAAAGGGAGGGACTTCGCTATCTTCAGGCTGACCTTCTATGGCTGGACCAAAAATGAGTTCAGGATGATCATCCTCGACATTCACCATGTCTGAGAAAGGATCTATTTGCAATATTCTAGATACATGGTGTTTATAATTTCTATTCTTAACAAGTTCAATCAAAGGAATGGACACTTTTAATTTAGCAATTTCACTTTCTAAATGAAAGGATGAAACTTTTTCTACCTCTTTGACACCAATGTCCTTCTTATATGTTTGCTCTTTCGTTGCACTATCTTTTTGTTGATTGTTCTTCTCATTTTCAATGATACTTGTTGATGGTACCTTATTGGGATTTAGATCAGCAAGCTCTTTTCCTTTCTTCTGAGTGTTTGAGGAATCATTCTTTTATTGCACATCCTTTCTTTTCTAAATGGTATTAACTGGTACATCTCTGCTCCTTAAAGAGTACTACCTTTGATGTGTAGTCAAAACATTCATATAACCACACTGATAATCATCAAATTCAGCCTCCAAAACCACATCATTTGCTAAGATGTAATCCTCATCCCTTTGAATGTCTGGAACTTCTGTGTATTCTTCATCTTTGGTCAGAAATATAGGCATACCATCAGCAATGAAAAAGTGATTTGTTTCAATTACCGTATTTTCCTCATCTTCTTCTTCCATTCCTTGAACATAATTCTGTTGTAAGGGAGTTCAGATCTGCTGTTGTTGCGCTGGTTTCTCTGGTTATTTTTGTTCTCTCTGCTTGATTCGGAATTGGGGCTGTTGTTTTCCTCTAAAATTTGGATTCCAGATTGGTGGTTCAAGTCTATCTGTGATGGATAATCAGTCAACCATCCTCTCCACTGTTCGAATCAATGTATCCATCTTTACATCTGAATTAGACGCTTCTTCTTTCATGGTCACTCTTTTCTCAGATCTCATTCTTGCTATTTTGGCCAACAGGTTTGCTTCTACACTCACAGCATTCTTTTTCATGTCTTCTAGTGTGGTAGGATCACGTTCCCGCAACTGATATGCCATATCAGCATCGAGACCATCTGAAAACTTGAGCAAAGCCAATCCCTCTGGTGGTTTAATGTTTGCAGGAATAGCATTGTATACTGCATTAAACCTCACACGCTAGTCTTGCACACTCTCACTGAAATTTCTGTTGATGTTCTCATACTTGGACAAAATCTGAAGTGGATTTTTCTTCACCTCCCATTGGTCCAAGAACTACCTATGGAGGATTGGTAAAGTGGTGATAGAAGCTGTTGGTAAAGCTTTGAACCATTTTCGAACTTCACCTCCAAAGCTTTGTACAAACAATCTCATCGTCACGTCTTCAATCTCTACTTCATGGAGGTCAAAGAAATCATTCATTTTATCTACATGTTTCTGAGGTGTAATGGTTTGAGTGGCATCAAAGAAAGGTATTTTGGTTTGATAATCAGTGGGCATGGCACCAAGATTCTTAGGTAAAACAAGGGGTGCATACCGGCAGCCATAACTCGAGGTGGGGGAGGTGGATTTAAAGCAAGGATTGGGGTACTCAGTATATTCAATGGGGAATTAACAACAGCTGGAGTAGTATGAACTATCTGTAAAGATGAAAGAAATGGGTAAGGAACTGTTTGAGTTGCAGTAGATGTAAAGGAACTATTTCGAAAATTAAAAGATGGCCTATTTTTCACCCAAGTGTCTACGTTTGAAGAAAGGTTCTGCAACTGATCGAGAGCATGAATAAGTTGTGACCCTAGTTTTCTTTGTGTAAACAAGTCTTCAACGAGGTATTCAAGAGATATAGAGGAATCAACAACTATTTGATCAATCCAACTCAAAGATTTACTGCGAAATAGACTTTGCTCAAAATGAACATCGAACTCAATATCTTGCAGAGTGTCTAACCTTTCCGGGAGTGAATGAACACGAGGAATGAAAACTTCACTTGATTGTTCTTCCGCTACACTGAGTTTCTCTGCAACCTTCTTAGATTTCTGCCCAATTTGTTGAGGATCACTAACAATGGCTGGAGGATTCAGATCTAGATTGGATCTTGTGTACTTTTACGAAGCCAGTATGCTCAATTTTGAAATTTTATATATTTCTTTACAACTTTCCAATTCAACCTAGTAAATTCTAAACTCATCATCCATAAGCTTAAGAATTCAAATGAAAGATACTACTGAGGTGATTAATCTTTCGTCCCCAATATGGTCGCCACTATGTTATCACCTGGATTGAACCTCAGGCTGAAGGAAGGCAATGCCAGGGTAACCACAAACCACGCTTAGCCAAGTAGCTAGCCCTACTAGGTCGGGAGAGAGCTCTCTTCGTAAGGATCTCAGCCGAGATGACTGGATCAGAAAAAGGATGTTAGGCTAGGTATAGTGGCACAAGGTTTGATTTTATTTTTGAAGAGGTTTTGTTGGATCAGGAGGAGCTGGATAGTTAGGGCTAGGGAATTAGGTCAAAATTGCAAGGTGTTCAATGGGATAAGGTAGGCATAAGGTATAGCACTCTAGGGCTTGATAGGTGAGGGTGTTTTAAGACTGGTGGGAAGCTAGGAAGAGCATGTGATTACCATGGATCCTTCCTAGACTGTAGAAAACATATAATGGTGAATATTTCCCCAAAGCAGAGCAGTGATGTTATTGATTCTGCCTATGAACTTGAAAAGATTCACTTAGAAGCTATGAAATGATTAATGAAGTACACAAAAAATATTAAAATATGATCACAGGAGAAAAAATTGAACTAAACTCCATACCACATGAATCCCAAAGAAATAGCGGCAATTTTTATTAATCTCCTGCTAAACTGCTACAAATTGATGTACAATCAAGGCATAAGCATCCAGCTGAGTCCAACCCTTTACAATGAGAAAGAAGAAGAAGATATAGGAATTGTTTCAACCTCCTCCCATCCTCAGGGGTTGAATCCCTAAGATGAGGAGATAATCTAACCAACACTGAACAAGAAACAGGAATATAGGCATCTTAACGACTTGCCTCTAAAAGTGAAAAACTGATTCCTTTGAGCTCAATATTGACTTTTAATCTAATGAATCTACCCTCTACTACTAATTATCCATCATATTTACAAGCCAAGTCATCATTTACCATATTAAAACATCCTCCATGAGAGAAAATCCATGAACACAATCAAAACATAGAAAAATAGCCATTCTGTGCAAAATTTGCCCTATGCGCAGTGCCACTGGCCCAACACATAGCGCCAATTTCAGGTCCCTTTTGGAGGCCTTCCCGGAATCAAAATTGAGCTCATGATAGCTCATTGGAAAGGTCTTCAAGTATAAGTTCCAAAAAACCTAGAATTCTTCATTTGAAGCTCATTTGATCCCTCAAAAGTTGGTTCTCCCAAGACTACTTCTGTGTGTCCAAAAAGTGGTAGAAAGGTTAATTTTAGGGTTTTTTTTTTACCTTTTGGTGGACCAGTTCTACCCCAAAAACTTAGAAAATCCATAGGGTGCATGTAATCATCGCTCTAAATCCAAAAATGCAAGCCATTTGTTGATTTGGTTCCCCTAGGAAAAGCGCAGCGCCAGTGGCGCTGCGCGTTGAGCCAGATTTTCTGTGTGTGCAATTTCCAAAATTTACAAAAAACAAAATCTTCTCCAAACCTAACCAAAACTGGTGAGCGGCACCACCATCAAGCATCTTGATGAAATAAGGAAGCTTCAGCAAGCAACCTAAGCCTATCTTCCTCTTTTTTGCCCTTTAGAGCCCGCCTTAGCCTAAATTTCGTGTTTTTCACCCTCATGTTGCAAATTTTGTTTCGGGTCCTCTAATGGTAGGCCATGTGCCTGATCATCTGGTTATCCCTATTGGCCTTCTGCAACAGCTTCTCTAGGTGCAAATTGACTCTCTCAAGCCAAGTCTCTCTATCATCCTCAATTTCCTTCTCAATAGGAGACAAATTGATCGGTGCCTCCTTGTCACCTTGTTGTTTAAGAAGTTCCAGTTCCATGAGGACCTGCTTGTCACTCAACTGCTTGTTTTGTTGTTCCAAATATGTGATGACATACTTCGCCCTCTCTCCAAATTGTCCATCAATGCTTCGACTTGAGCCTCGTTTTCCTGTATGATGATGTCCTTTATTGTTTCTTAATCCTAAGCCTCCAAGTTAATTATTTCTATGCCATGATGAGTATAATGCTGCTCCAACTCATCATGATCTATCAAATCAAAGTCTCTCTCTTTCTCCTCATCATCAAAACTTTCCTTCGGCATCTTTTCTTTCCCTTTGTGTAGCTGTTGCACCTGTACCTGTTGTGTTGATTAAGAAGGCAAAGCGCCTTCCACATCTTGTGGAGCAAGAATTTTCCTATAGGTTGATGAAGAAGGAAAGGTCCCTTCCACATCTCGTGGAGTAAACACTTGCCTATCAGCTACAAACGATCACCTTGTGCCCCTCTGATATGTCATGTAAGTCCTAAGCACCACAGTAGCTCTTTGCTCTTTGGCCTTCTCATCTGTCTTCACCTGAGCACTGCTAGAATGTCCTCCTGATTCTTGGGACACAAGTGGAGGAATTTGAGGACCCGTGAAGATGTCATGAGAAATAAATGTCTCCCAGGAGATGTTGAGGAGGCTAAGATGATGAAGCACAATCATCTTGATCAGGGAATAATGATAAAGACTACTCATCTGCTGAGGGTATGGCTTTTTTCACACAAAATGGGCCATCTTTTCAATATTCCTGAACAAGAAATAAAGGAGGTTTAACATCCTCACCATGGTAAAATGCATGAGAAGATGGATGTGATATGTGTACAGTTTGGAAAATCTACCCTCACAAGTGAAATATTTCATGATGATTTTCATCATGGGGGCATACTTGTCCTCAAGGAATCTGAAAGGAAAAAGCCTTTTCACCTCGTTTCTATAAGTGGGCTTGGTGTGAGGCTCATAATAGTGTTCATCCAGGTCCTGTGCCTTGTACCACTTCTCCCCTACATTCGGAATCCTGGTTGCATCCGAAATAATGGAAGGTGAAACTGTAAATTTCAACCTAGAAAGAGTCACCTTGTTGTCCTGAAGATAGGCTACAAAAGGTCCGGTGAGCTTAGGGTGGTGTTGAATTCTCTCTACTTTCTCACAGAACTCATAGCACCCTTGATGTCTTAAACAAGTGACAGCCAACTGAGAGGCCTACAATTCTCTGAGGTTTGATGGCTCTTCCCTAATAATTATGCCTCCCTTGTGTGGTTTTCTCTAATGTCGAGGTCTATCTGTCGAACTGTCACTGCCTATGTTTTCCTCCTCCTCATAGTCTCTGTCTTCTCGGTCCATGTTTGCAAAGTTTGAGACTGTGAATTCCTAGAAAAGGGATGAAGGCAATGAGTAATAGTGATTTAGGGGTGAGGGAATGGGAGATGACCTTGTGAGGTATTTTGGAAGGCTAGAAAATAAAGGGAAGGGTATGAATTACGAAAGTGAGGGAGAGGGGTTTGGGCCCTTTTTTCTTTAAAATATAACTTATGGGATGAAGGATGATGGGGTATAAAATGTTATGGAGTGATGTAGGGAAGGGGTTCAAGGTTTTAGTGATAGGTGATGGGAGAAATAGAGAGGATTAGGGTTTCTAGAATGTCATTGAGGGAGAAAATAGGGTTTCACATTTGCCATGGTAAATTCCTTCAAACACTTCGATTGCAACTCCAATGATGAGGTAGAGGGAGTGCACTTACTTGTTTGAGAGATGAGACGGTTCTTTGGAAGTTTTTATTAAGTTTGGAGGCTTTCTGGTCTTTGTTGCTCAATGCGCAGTGCCAACTACAGACGTGCAGTGCCACCTCTCAATGCGCAACGTAGTGTAATTTTGCACTACTAAAACCTCTAGACGTGCATCGCCGGGCCCAGACGCGCAGCGCCAACCCCTGTATGCGCAGTGCCAACTCTCTTGCCTGAAACGCGCAGCGGCAGACTGCAGAAGCACAGTGCCACTTCACCACTGCTCCAAACTCGCAACGCCAACCTCGAAAAGCGTAACGCAACTTCTCCTTGGCCCAAAACTCACTCAACCTCTCCTCTTTCCTTCACTTTTTGACTCCTCCTTTGCCAAATGAGAATGATGAACTTGAAAATGAAATGTGAGACCTTATATAGGAGTAGATTTTGATTTTTCACTTGAGAAACCCACTTTCTAATGTTTATTGAAATTTTTCAAATCTCTGTTTTTAATGCCTTTCCTTCTTTGTTTCTTTTCAGGTGGATGATGCTTAACTTGAATTGATTTTTTGCAGTGTTTCTTTGTCTTGTAGCAAGGAGAGATGCATTGGTGTAGTCGGGATCATTTATTACATAAAGTGACTTAAAATTACATAAGAAATACAAATTAACTCAGAATACTTTGTTTTCACCTCAAAAACATCTTTTTGAGGTGAAAATTACATTAGTTTAAAAGGTAATTATATAGTGGCTATGACTTACTAGCCATCATACTTGACTTATTTATCATCCTCATACCCTTGCTACCCTTTATTTACACTTTTAAATCATGCTTTTGACCTTGGAAATGAAACCCTAAGATCTAATGAAACATGCCCTATGACCTAATGAAAGCATGATTGCAAATTGACCATGAAACCATAACTAAGAAAAACCTGAAGAAGGGTCAGCAAGTACTCTATAAGGGAGAAATTAGATTTTCTGAGGAGAAGACAACCATCAGTGGATTAGTTTGACATGACCTAATGAAATGATGTAAGAATTTTAGTATGAGACCCCTAAAATGAAAATGAAGAGAGCAAATTTGATCCTTGATGGAAGTATGCAGATACTTACACTAACAGGAATAACAAAAATATCCATAGAAAATAGGATTAGAGTGAGCAAAATAAATATGACAAGCAAAAAAATAACCAGTGATGAAAACTACTAATTTTAACATTTTTCCACATGTACTCAAATATTAAAGGAAGCAAAAGAGCCCATCATGATTGATTATGCACTTGATAAAATGGCATTTACTTCTTTAGTAAAAAGGAAGAAAATCCCAACCCCTTTTCTATTTTCCTTTAGAATAATTCCTCTACGTATGGCCTTGGGATTTTGTGCTACACTCTATGCTTACTCTCTAAAATTTTAATAAGAGTTCCTAAATTTGTTTGTAAATGTTTGATTTGTTTGAGTTTGGGCCAAACCTAGTCAAATCTTGTCAAGTTTGGCCAAGATGTAATGAGCTTAATTATGTTTGCCTAAGCTAGTCAACAAGCTTGACCTAGGGTTTTGAAAAGGAAGCTTAATAGAGATGATTGCTCTGACATATTTTGAAAAAAATTCCCTCTCTGTATGTCTCAAAGAGAGAATTTGAACTAACCTCCTCTTACCACAATGTGGTTAGATAAGTGAGACAAATTAGAACCAATTGTATGCACTAAGAGATTGTTGTTGTGGGGAAAAATGCCTATGCAGGACGATCCTATCCACCTAAGGTGTGACAGTGCCTTAGCAACAAACAGAAGCAACTATTCTAGTATTCTTCCTTTATGAATTAAGAATGAAGAGAAATGGATGGACTAACCGGTGTCTTCCGTTCGTCCCTCGATCTGGTTCCTCTTCTCTTTGGGAGTTCCCAGCTACTTGCCTTCTCGCTCGCCCAGCTTCAAGAGGTTTCTGCAAGATCACAAGAAGAGAACACTACACAAAGACATAGATTCATATTCATAACTAGTTCAGGATTAGAAATAAACTAAACATACTAATGCAATCATACATCAAAGATACATTAGTATGTAGGAGGAACCAAGATAGCTTTATTGATGAATAACAAGGTTCAGGAAGAGATACAACCCAAAAGGCTCCAATCCAGCATCTCCTTCCCAGCAAATGGAATTCCTATCTTCACCCCCTTCAAAGCATTAAGCACCCAATGATTCCAATCTCAAACCAACAACAATTCTTTGCAATAACAAAATTCCAGCCTCCTGATCTCATGGAGGAGAGATCCATATATAGATGTTTGGAGAGAGGATGAGTCAGCTTGAGATCTGACTAGTGTCCTCTCCCTCTGTCAGTTCTTGCTTCCACTTGGAGACTAAGAGCCTCTTACTCATCACTAGTAGAATTCCGTGAGGCAAGTGTCATTGGAGAAGATTCTGGAAGCTTCCAGGGTCTTTCCACCTCGTTCAATGAACCTGCCATTTGTCACTTCCCGCTCAGCGCACCCTAGTAGTGCTTCTACCTGCATTGCAGTGCACCTAGCCAGTGTACTCTCTGCATTTCAGCACAGACAGCTAGTGGAGCCTTTGAATTGATCCTGAATTGACTTGTTTTTGAGCAGTTTCTGGTGGAGAACTTCTGTGAATTGCTGTGGTTTGTTAGCCTTGTTCCTCTAGGGGTAGGAACAACATGTTTAGGGACTTTGGATCCCTTAGATTATGGACATTTCATGCTTATAGCTGTAAGGCACAAAAATGTCTATAACAGTTGCCCCCTAAAGTATGAGGCCGTTTATCGGGTGAAATGCTTTATTAGGAGGATCCGAAGTTCTTTCATTGCTGGGAGGAGACCTGTAATAAGATACAATACAATACATTACTTTTCATACTGCTTTCGTGATCTAGCTGATGCGGGCATTCCCATGCTCAGCTTTATAAATTCATTTTTCTGTACATGGAACAGACAATCATCTGATGGTAGACTGATAATTTTGATGAAATTATCATCCTTTGGGTAGGATGATTATCTGCTGCAATGATGTACATGTCAATGTCTTTATCTTTCCTGAATATATATCGCAGCCCGGATGGATGAAACTAGATCCGGGGTCTTCAAACTCGTTCGATCTTCACTCTAAGTACAAGTCGATCCATGTGAGAAATGTTCTGAAGTCGAACATGGAAAGACATCGCTTGATTACCGGTCAATGAGGTAAACCGTTAACAAGCACGAGAGGAATCACCGATAATGATAATGACCCTCAAGGTACTGCAGTAACATTCACGTGGTGTGAATAAAGGACTTGGCGTCGAACACCACGCAAAGTCTTTCGGTCGAAGGTCATTGATGTATACCTGTCGCCGGAAGTGAGAAGCTTGCCATTGAGGCATGCAAGCTTCAAAGTATTGAAGGGGGTGTTCCTAGATCAACTTCTTGGATAATGAGATGATGTCGACAAGAAGCGATCCGTCAAAGGAGGGCCTTAATGAATCCCACATCAGTGACACGGAACAGAGCAAATGATTTTGATGGAGGTGAAAACGATCTGATGACATATGATTCAGGGTGGCGGTCATGAAAGGATGAAGGATAATGTATGGCAGTGGATGGGGCACGGTTGACTTCTCTGAACGACTTCTCTTGAACACATGGCGACACTTATGTGATGGATCGGTAGCATTACCCCAAATATGGATGGTATGGCGAGACCATGGTGATGTGACCGGTGAATGAAACAACCCAACCTGATTGTGGTACGGAGGAAAAGTGTCATGTTCAAGAGCGACTTGCTACCATCAAAGTTTTCTTGAGTTTCTCCCAATTTTTCCCCATTCATTGCTGACCAGTACCTCTTTATTTTTGTCAAGCTTGAGGAGGATAACATATGCTTGTTCTATAACTTGCCCTTCGGGCAAGCCCATCGCTATGTTTTAACGAGCCTAGCGATAGTGAAACTCGTTCTCGTCTAAAGACAAGTTTGTCGCTATTTAATGCATTTAACGAGTCTAACGACAAGGATAACTCGGTCCTTTTCATTTTTAGAGAGTCTGAAAAGGTACGTAAAGTCAACTCCGAAAGTCCTTTTTCGTCATCTAATCCCTTAATCCTGAAAAAGTATAAAACAATACAGAAGGGATGAGTTTTCGATAGTTTTAACGAGCCGAAAAAAACAAGTGCTCGATCTTTTTGTGCAATAATCCCTCAGGTCCAAAAAGATTAAAATCTAGAGGAGGGATAGCACTTCCGGTCGCTTTAACGAGCGGGAAGGCCAAAACTCGGCAATCTTTTCATATTTTACGAGTCAGATGAAAAGAGCTTAAAGAAGACTCGTCTTTTTAGGAACGAGTGATAAAACGGGTTAGCAGCTAATTCCAGGTACGGGTTGGAATTTTCCAATCACGGCAGTGTCACAAGGATGGCTAGTGAAATCACTCTTCGCAACTGTTCCTCAAAATGGGTAAACAATCATATGGAGGTGAACGATCGGCCAATGGAAAAGTGGAGGTGATGGGCAAACATGACCAAGGCTTTAATGGCTGATGATATTATATTCACGGTGGTTATTTACCGGAATAGTTCATTTTTTAACGAGCTTCAACGCGGGTGGAAACATTTGCTCGATCTTATGTTTATTTTTTAACGAGCATGAACTATGCGCTAAAACTGCTCGGATCTTGCGTTTATTTTTTAACGAGCATGAACTGTGTGCTAAAACTGCTCGATGCGGGTTTATTTTTTAACGAGCTTGAACCCTGCGGTAACACTGCTCATGGCGGGTTTATTTTTTAACGAGCTTGAACCCTACAGTAACACTGCTCGTGATAAGTTTGCATGCCCCCAGCATAATAACGCAAATCAAGGTGCATGCCCCCCAAGCTTCATTGCATTCAACTTGGTGGTTGGAATGAAGGTTTACCTTTGAGATTTGGAAAGGGGATTGTTTCATTTTTTAATGAGGTTGACACAGTAAAAGAACTATCCTCATGACTCCTTGTTTCATTTTTTAACGAGGTCGACACAGGATAATAACCATCCTCGTAATCCACCGTATTTACAGTATTTGATAGAAAATAAAAAACTGATGGATGATTAAGGTCGCCGGAATAATCCTCGTGGTAATCCAAGAGATGGGAGCGATGGTGGTAATCATTCCATGGCACCCCGTCAATTATCATTGATTGAATGATTCCTTCGTTTGTAGAATGTACAAGTGACGAAGGATTTGAAGAGGTGCCATTTTCCTTAGACCTATCTATCCAAACACTCGATGAGTGTTGATTTTGGTTTGCCCCCCAGGCCAAGAAAATTGATTGCTACAATATTTCTATTAGGGCGATGATCCATGCTGACAAAATGTTTAGGAATCTTCCGAATCCATTAGATATAAAAGATTTCATTTTGTAGGTTTCCACTGTGGCCACTTTCGCCAGATTACTTGGAGGCGGTAGGGCAAAAGTACCCATTAATGCAGGGTCTTTTAGGAGGCCTATTCCAATATTTTGAAGCGGATGATCGCTTCCATGGATCATTGGAATGCTTCCCGTAACTTGTGAACTGTTGGGGAGAAATGTTTGTTGGTCGATGATTGTAATTCGTCCTTGAAAGGGAAATGCAATCTTCCTGAAGTAGGTCGACACAACTGCGGCCATGGCATATATCCAGGGCCTTCCTAGTAGGATGTTGTAATCGAGGTTTCCGTCGATTACTTCAACATCAACTTCTACTATTTTGCCCCCCAGTTCAACTTGCAAGTTACTTAAAATCCTGTATGGGGTGTATGATCGTCCATCAAATGCTTTTAATGTCGTTGACGATCTCGACAAGGGTGGTGACCCTAAATTTTTCCAGCAACTCATCGACATAATACATGTAGATGCCCCCTCATCAATAATTGTTCAATGAACGGTTTTGTTGAGGGCTTTCACTTGAATAAGGAAAGCTAGTTGAGCTGGTAACTGAGGGTCATATCCTTTATGATCAAATGCCACAAGATTGGAATCCATTGGGTCAATCCCACCTATTGCTGATAATAAAGCTTGCTCTTGGGAGAGGCAATTTTGCGGTACTTCAAGTGTCGACATAGCGGATGGCGATTGGGCCAAGTCCTCTACTATATTATAATTCTGTGCTACTTTTGCACTAGGATTAAATGTCGATTTGTGTACTACTCCCTTTGGCGACTTTATCATTGGTTCAAGAATGATGGGTGGCACAACTTCAATCAAAGTTGTTGTCGAACTACCAGCTTGTTCATTAGCCTTGTTATTCGACAGCTGTGGATTCCCGTAATATTTATTCCTTTTCAAAGCATCATTTTGCTGCTTTGAGATAGACAACATAAGCACATGGGATCGGGAAGCATTTTGATTAGCAACCAGTTTGGTTCCCGAGCTTGGAAACGGATCAGTCAAAACTGCTGAGGTTTTTGAACTCTTAAAGAGTTTCTTAACTTCAGCTATATGTGGACAATCTCTCGTCCAATGATCCTCATCACATATATGACACCCCGCAGAGGGTTTCCTTTTTCTCCCTTTCTTTTTCTTCTTGCCCCCTGGTTGCTTCAGTTGTTTGCCCTTGTCGATCGACATGGCATTTACTTCCGAGGCAAGAAGTTCGTCTTTTGCATTTTGATCTGAAATCTTACAGGCTTTCTTGGATGTAGCCTTTGTCGATTTCGCATTTGTCGTGCCAATCACGCCATCGCCGGCGTGAGAGTCATTGTTTGATTTAGGAGGAGGAGGAATTGAGAATTCCGGTCTAGGGGCGTCAGGTATTTTGTCGTAGAGCGTGCCAGACTGAGTATAGACCAAGTCCAGATATTGCGCACGAGCGATGACTTGCTCTTCCGTTACGACTCCCCCCTTTGCCACATCTTCCGTGATTATAGGAAGTAAGGACTTGATAAACCATTCAGCTAATAGCTGATCGGGAACATATGTTTTTACCATCCTACGACGACGTCGCCACTCATGTATGTGATTAGATATGTGAGTGGCCGTTGTCTGTTTGAAGTTGGTTAGGAGTTCCGTTCCCGTTTCATACCTTATCGGTAATTGAAAATGGGTTAAAAAGGTTGTGGCTAGGGCACTGAAGTTGTCGAATGAAGCTCTAGGCAATTCGATATACCATTTTGCTACCGGACCAGTTAACGTCCTCTGAAAAAGGCGAAGCCTAATCGAATCATCGTTTAGGGTGTTTGATGAACACCACAGATGAAAGGTCATCACATGATTCGACGGATCTTCACCCGGATTTCCATTAAATTTAGGAATATCTGATGGAAGTTTATGTGGAATCGCTAGCCACCAAGCGGCATAAGCAATTGGATCATTCGTCAGTCGGTTTAGATCTGGTAATTCTAGAGTTGCTACAAAGGGAAACTGTTGATTTAGGTTAGGCGAAGAATACCCAGGATAAGATGGAATCGCCTGAGCAGTGGGTCTTTGCATACCAGCGTAATGTATTTGATGCTGGCAACTTTGACAAGGTTGATGGGCATAACCATTATAATATGGTTGTTGATAACCGCTTTGGAAATGCGATTTCCCATTACTTACAAAGACTTGTTGCTCAGGTCCTTGATATGATTGCTGGAATGGGGGTTGTTGAGTTTGAACCAGCTCTGGTTGTTGAAACATTTGTTGTTGACCAATACTGGATGATTGACCAAGATGAGGAGTCACAGTACTTGTTTGATCCTGAGTCGCTCCAGATAAGGAGGCACTAACTTGAGGTTGTGATTGAGTCGTTGAGACAAGAGGCTGTTGTATTGCAACCTGAGGCTGTTGGGGTTGACATACAATAGGTAGTGCTTGTACTTGCAACGCAGTCACCATAGTAGGTATAGTGGGAATATTCGACACAGGGTGGACTGGTTGCATTGAATATACAACCCTTGGTTGCTGAGGTAGTATTGGTACCCAACCGCTGGATGTAATTCCAGTTTGACCTGAACTTTGTTGTAAACTCCCATATGGTTGTTCTCTAGGAGGGAACAATGAAAAGGCATACTGCCCTCCATATTGTGTCAATCCAATACTTAAAGGGCAGATTGGCCTTTGAAGACACATGGGATCAATTTGTTGAGTTTCAACATAAGAAATACCAGATGAAGAAATAGGAACTAACCATGTCATCGAAGCAGTCCCTGATGGGACTCTGGCTTGTTGTTGATAACTTGCCAGGACAGATGGTATACCATCGAACATCGTTGGGGTAGCAGCAGGAGGCTCTATCGCTGCTGTGTCGGATGACACAGTCCTGGATGTCGACGGTTGTTCAGACATATCTAGTCTATCCAAAAGATTTTCTAGCGATTCTACAAGAACTTACGATGAAACGAGACTAACTTCGAAGATCAACGAGGGAATGGTGATGATTATTCCGTTTAAAATAAATTTTAACGACGCTTAGACACAACCTGCTTTTTCAATTTTAAAGAGTCGAGAAAAAGCAAAAGATGACTCTAGTCTCCTTCGATGTTTTAACGAGCCCGAAGTGACAAATGCTCGGATGGACTTTTTCCGTTATAGAGTCTGAAAAAGGCCAAAAGGAACTGCTCTAGAGTTCTAGGTAGAGGGTGTGCCAAACTTTTCGCAAAACCGCAGAATACTTTTTAAGGTACGGGCGGTCAATCTTCCTGAATGTTGTGTTCAGTGCATTGCGATCAGTAGGGCGGCCGACACGGCTTCCTAAGGATAAAGGTTTTATGCCTATAGGGGTCTCCCAATATATACTCGACAGTACGTGGGAGCACAATCCGTACTGGCGCTATCGTCCCTCAGGAGGAATCACCCACCATCAGCGAGATCGACAGTCACCAGGCTTTACGACGCCGGAACACGTCTCTAGCCTAGACCTCTATGTTGTGCGTTAAGTTACAAAGCGTTGTTAAGTTCATTCAATTTATTTTAGGTTGATCTTTCTTAGAAGTTTGCCTTTTGAGGTTCACCACGAGATGTAGATACAACTCCTAAATGCAATCTAAAAGATGATAAGCAAATTTTATCTCTTTTTCAACAATGAAAATCCTAGCTACAAAGGGAAAAGAAAGACACCATCTTTTCTCAAAGAGCAATCAGCACACTCTAATGCACTTTTCCTAAATCAAACATGCAAACTATCAAGATGCAAATGCACAATGCAAGTGTTTGTTTTCTGCTCTCTTAATATTGATGCCTAAAACGAAAGCTTTTTGTACAACTTTGAATTTGCTTTTAAATGACAAATACAAACAAGTTTACTTTTTCGAAATCAGAAAGGGTAGAAGAGATTACAACACTTAACGATTTTCGAAATGAACACTTGTTTTGACATTTAAAAGAGACAAACTCAAACCAAAGGCAAAAGTAAACGTATAATCAATCTGTAAACAGCCAATGAACTCTCTCCTAAGATCACAATCAACAGATCTGAATCAAGGGCTACAGGATGACTATTTCACTCTTGCAAAGGAAAACTGTAAATGATGCCACAAACACATAAAAACACTCACAGTCTTTTTGTACAAAAGGAGGCGGAATTTAAGCAGAGAAAAGGAGTTATCAGACAGGTACCTATGCTGGTTACAGGCTGCAAAACTCAGAGATCAAAACAAGGCAAAACAGAGCAGAGAACCCCAGCTGCACAAGGCCTAACTGGATCAACGCACCCCTAACACAGAGGTTTTGACATTCAGCGCAGGTAGCCTTCACGGACCTGCGTTGAAATGCAGAACCTCTTCACAGAGTCTGTGCTGAAAGAGAAACGAGAGTTCCTCACTGGGTTCTGGGTCACAGTTTTCTATTTAATATACAGTTTCAGGCCAAATCAAAGCAACAAGCAAGGTAGAATCAAAGGGATGATTTGAGGAAGGGCTAAGATCTATCACAAAGGATCATCAAATCATTTGTGAATCCATTGTTCAGATCATAGACAAATCCACTGATTGGATCAAAGCAGCAGCTGTCTACTTTGCATCTGAGAATAGCAGATGCAGTTCGATTGTTGCTGTTGAGTCTATGAAACAAACAATGATGGAAACACAAATAAAATGACTAAACAGATCTCCCCAGTGGAGTCGCCAATTTGTTGTGGGGAAAAATGCCTATGCAGGACGATCCTATCCACCTAAGGTGTGAAAATGCCTTAGCAACAAACAGAAGCAGCTATTTTAGTATTCTTCCTTTATGAATTAAGAATGAAGAGAAATGGATGGACTAACCGGTGTCTTCCGTTCGTCCCTCGATCCGGTTCCTCTTCTCTTTGGGAGTTCCCAGCTACTTGCCTTCTCGCTCGCCCAGCTTCAAGAGGTTTCTGCAAGATCACAAGAAGAGAACACTACACAAAGACATAGATTCATATTCATAACTAGTTCAGGATTAGAAATAAACTAAACATACTAATGCAATCATACATCAAAGATACATCAGTATGTAGGAGGAACCAAGATAGCTTTATTGATGAATAACAAGGTTCAGGAAGAGATACAACCCAAAGGGCTCCAATCCAGCATCTCCTTCCCAGCAAATGGAATTCCTATCTTCACCCCCTTCAAAGCATTAAGCACCCAATGATTCCAATCTCAAACCAACAACAATTCTTTGCAATAACAAAATTCCAGCCTCCTGATCTCATGGAGGAGAGATCCATATATAGATGTTTGGAGAGAGGATGAGTCAGCTTGAGATCTAACTAGTGTCCTCTCCCTCTGTCAGTTCTTGCTTCCACTTGGAGACTAAGAGCCTCTTACTCATCACTAGTAGAATTCCTTGAGGCAAGTGTCATTGGAGAAGATTCTGGAAGCTTCCAGGGTCTTTCGACCTCGTTGAATGAACTTGCCATTTGTCACTTCCCGCTCAGCGCACCCTGGTAGTGCTTCTACCTGCATTGCAGTGCACCTAGCCAGTGTACTCTCTGCATTTCAGTGCAGACAGCTAGTGGAGCCTTTGAATTGATCCTGAATTGACTTGTTTTTGAGTAGTTTCTGGTGGAGAACTTCTATGAATTGCTGTGGTTTGTTAGCCTTGTTCCTCTAGGGGTAGGAACAACATGTTTAGGGACTTTGGATCCCTTAGATTATGGACATTTCATGCTTATAGCTGTAAGGCACAAAAATGTCTATAACAATTGTGAGTGAAAGACATTCATTCTGCCAAAAGATTCTCATAACTTGGATCTGACTGCAGCCATTATTTTTTTGTTGCTACATCTATAAGCGCAAACACACTTTTGTCATAAAAGAAGCTTGAAAACTAATATGGGAAATTTTAACACCTCACTTTACCAACTAGGCAAGCCACTATTTCATAATTTATTTTAATTGTGGAGTTTTATGCCAATTTTATATTGGGTAAATCCAAATCAGCCTTCTTTTTTATGCTTTGCCAAATGTTTCCTGGGTCCATGTCTTGTGACTATGCTCTCCAATAGGATATAAAATTTTGAAAACTAATCTCTTTGAATCAAAAACTTGCACCAAAATATAAATAGGCAACTCATGTCTTCGAATTTAGAGGTTACCCTGATTGAAGATCCCTCTCCACATTTTGGTCCAGATATGAATTTATACATGTTAACGAGGATTGGCCTAGAGTTTACAACACTTGAGGAACCTTTTAAAGGGTGGTCCCAGTTTGAATTCATAGGGAACATATTTTAGTTCATTCAACACTGAAGGATAACATTTCTGACATGTAAATCAAGCAATGCTAAATCAATTTTTAAATTTTGGCACATGTTCAAGAAAGTAGTAACTTTTGTAAATACTAAATACTAAATATCAAGTATTATGGGTTAATGATGAGAAAAAAGATACGGGAAAGAAAAAAAAGAAAGAATAATAACGATGATCATGTTTGATCAAGTTGACATTCACACAGGGTAAGTGGTAACTCAAAATAAACAGGAAGCAAGCAAGCGACAGAGGATTGGAAATACAGTAGAAGAAGAAATGGCCTAGTCCAAACCCCTGCATATCCTCAAAACCTATATTTCTCTATTGTCCTCATAAGCTTCGTATGTTTATTCTAGCGTAAGGAGCCATAGGGAACTTGGGGTATTAACTACCTGCTGGTTGATGGTAGGATTCCCAAACAAAATACACACCCCTGCCAGTGAATTTTGGAGTGTTTCGATGACAAATTATCATGTAGGCCCCTTATCAAAGGGTAGAGGTATAATCACTACTCCTATAGGTGATAACAGTTTCTTCTGTCCCAATATCATGATGGAGCACAAGTTGCCTTATACCAATGGCTACCATCTGGCTAAAAATAATGATTCATATTCATAACTTTTTAACCTAGATTAAATATGGAATTATCAAGTACCACAAGATAATGATGATGATCCAGATAATTACACTACTAGTAGTCAAGATGAGAGTAATGGAATTAAAGGTTGTGACATAGTTCTTTCACAAATAAATGGTGGTGGGGCTAAGAGGACATCAGATTTACCATCAGAGATTTCTTTAAAAATAAAATTGTACCACGTTGAACTAGAGGTTGGTTATAACTCATCTTCATGGAAATATGCAGATAGAAATGATGAAGATGATGAGTAATTTGAGAAGCACATATGAGAGGAATATTATCGGAACATGCTTGGGGAACATGCACTAAACTTGAAGAAAGCCAGTAAGTGGAAATCAGCAGTAGCAACTGCTACCCGCATAGGTTCCTCCACTGCAAACCATAATTCAAATGGGAAGAGTTGGAAATTAAGTCATGGTTCTTAGATGGTTCTAAAATATGAGAGGAATCCACATGGATTAGACTTTCCTACTTTGTGAGTTCCTCATATAGATGATGTGGTCTAGAATCTAGGGAATTACAACCATCTTGACATTGCTCCTAAACATGGTCCTCGTGCATCAACATCTGGTTGATTTGTTGATAGAAGAAGAAGTTGATTTTAAAATTCCACTAGTTTATGAAAAATTAGCACCATCTCTTAACTTGCCAAACTTTATAGATGTTCAAATAGAGGAGAATTTTTGAAGGGTAGGCTAGATTTGAGATCTTTGTCTGCCATGATGGTTGCTGATAAAAGGATTAGACATTAGAATTGTGATGGAATGGGAGAAATTTCCACAAAGTATGAGACTCTTCAAGGTGGGTTGAAAGTGTTATAATCATCATGTGACTTGAACCAAAATTTTTGTCTGCAAGTATTTGATTCTGATTTGGAAGCATTGCCAGCACAGTAGGAATCATTGGACATTCAAACATTGATTATGTCTAAAACTGGAAAATTACAAGTTTGTTATGTGAAGGTCTTGGAGAAAGGGGTTAGCTATGAGATTATTGAATGCAAGCTACCAAAGAAGCATCCCATACAAAAAGATCCATTTGTGGCTGAGAAAATTACAAAGAACTGGGCCAACATTGTCAAAAGAAACTTGCCAAAACACCATAAAAATTTCTCATTATATCATAGAAAACAATCAAACGATGCTAAAAAAAATTCAAAATATTTCCAAAAGGAGCTTAAGGCTAGATTTGCATGGTCCTTGAAGTTGATGAAGGCTACATCAATGCACACCAGGAAATTAGCTCGAGATATATTGTTATTATGGAAAAAGCAGACAAAGAACATGCTGAAATCTGGAGAAAGGAAGAGAGGGATGCAGTGGAAGCTTTGAAGTGTGAGGAAGAGATTAGAGAAGCTAAATGGAAAAAATAGAGGCTAAAATTTTTACTTTCACAAACAAAGCCTTACAGCCATTTCATGCTGAATAAAAAAACTTCTCATCCTACTAAACCTTCAATGCTAGTTGTTGGAGCCTCTACTACCGAACATGTGGGTCAAAATGTAGATTATGCGAAATCGATGGAGGAATAAGATATAGAAGAAACTACATTTAAAGAAGAATCCATTAGAGTTGCAAAGAACACGGTCTCTAAATAGAGAAAAATAAAATAAATGAGTGCATTTCATGACAAGTCTTTAAAATTTCGTGGAGCGGATAGCCTAACACTGGAGGGTGTGGTTGAAGGTTATAGCAACATGGATTTTCTCAACCCTTCCTCAATTCCTCTTACCTAATCAGTGCAAACACAAAAAATGTTCATTGGTATTGTGAAACAGTAACAACTCAAGGGTCTTAAATGGTTTATAATTTAAACAGGGAATGAATGGCATCTTAGCTGATGAAATGGGTTTAGGCAAGACCATTCAAGCAATTGAATTCTAAACTCATTTAGCTGACGCAAAGAAAATATGGGGACCATTTCTTGTGGTTGCACCTGACTGATGAAATTGGAAGGTTTTGTCCTGATTTGATATCTCTCCCTTACTGGGGTAATGAATGGATTGTACTTCGAAAAAATATAAATCCTAAACGAATTTATCGAAGGGAAGCAAGTTTTCATATACTTGTCACAAGATACCAGCTCCTTGTAACTGATGAGAAGTACTTAAGGCGAGTTAAATGACAGTATATGGTTTTAGATGAATCTCAAGTGATTAATAGTTCAAATAGTATACGGTGGAAAATGCTCTTGGGTTTCAACTGTCGAAATCAATTTTTCTTACTAGAAAGCCCATTCAAAATAACATGGAAAAACTTTGGGCACTGCTTGATTTTATCATGCCAACATTGTTTCATAGCCATGAGAAATTTAATGAATGGTTCTCCAAAGGCATAGAAAAACATGAAGAGCATGGAGGAACTTTGCATGAACACCAACTTAATTAACTACATGTTGTCTAAGAAAGATGTGATCATCAAAATGACAAATAAAAAGGAAGTAACTATGAAATGTACTTTGAGCTCTTGCCAGCAAACCTTTTATTAGGCTATCAAGAATAATATTTATGTAGCCAATTACTTGATAGTACCTGAGGTAACATAAACTACAAAATGGTTGAAAACCTCATGAACATTTTTATCCAGTTATGGAAGGTATGCAATCATCCATATTTATTTGAAAGGAATTAAGGGCACGTGTTATGTACTTCGGGAAAATTGGGAATTATCTTTTACCACCACCTTTTGATGAGCTAGAAGATATACACTATGTTGGAAGTCGAAATCTTATATCATACAAGATTCCCAAGCTAGTCTACAAAGAGGGTATTAAGAGCGAACCCATGTTCTATTCTAGATCAGTTCAGGGGTTTTGGCAAAGATGTTTGAACAACTTGTTTAATGTCTATTCACCTGAAAATATTCACACATCAATTTTTCCACAGAAAGCAGAAGGGGAATATGTTTTTCCTGCTAAAAGTGGCACATTTGGCTTTTCTCAGATGATTGACCTCTCGCCAGTTGAGGTTTCTTTTCTTGCTAAGGTTCAGTTGTGGAGCAACTTATTTGTTCTTTAGAGAAATGGGATCGCCAATTTTTAGATGAAATTATTGAAGGCTTCCTTGAAAGTGAGAAGGATATCTTGGAGTATGATCAGATTGAAGAAGACAAAGTGAGAGCTGTCAGTAGATTGTTGATGCTGCCAACCCGTGCAGAGTCAATCTTTTGGAGAAGAAAGTGTGTTATTGGCCCTGGAAATGTATGATATGAAGGATTAGTCATCTCCCATCAAGACCATTGTGTTAATAATTTTAGGTTGTTAAAGTATGTTTATTCATTCATTATGCCAATTCAAGCTCCCCCTGTTGATGTCATCTACTCAGACAAGGGTTTTGCATATCAAGATGTAGAAGAACTTCATCGTCCATTGATGAAAAAGCTACTTGTTATTTTTTCTCGTACATCCAAGTTCAATGGTCCTACAAAACCTCAAGATCCTCATTATTTGATTAAGAAATAAACTCAAATTTGTTCTCTGAACAACTAGTTCTTCAACTTACAAATAGAATATTCAGATCTTCACCTCCTTTTCAAAACTTTGATCTTGAAAAAATTCTTACGGATTCTTGGAAGATACAAACATTAGATGCTTTTCTTAAATGCCTCCGTGCTGAAAACCATTGAATTCTCTTGTTTGCTCAAATGACTAAAATGGTCAATATTCTTGAGAATTGCATGAATTATAGGAAGTACATATATCTTTGTTTGGATGGATATTCAACCATAATGGATCATCACGACATGGTCAGGGACTTCCAAAACAAGCAAAACATATTTGCCTTTCTGTTGAGCACAAGAGCTAGGGGCCTAGGAATCAATCGCATAGTTGTTGATATTGTTATATTTTATGAAAGTGTTTGGAATCCAACTTTGGACTTACAGGCCATGGACAGGGAACATCATCTTGGACAAAAGAAGGAAGTCACAATGTACAGACTGATTTGCAAGGAGACTGTTCAAGAGGAAAAAATTCAAAGAGATTAAAAAAAAAATTGTTCAACAACTTGTTATGATGGGGGGTCATGCACAAGGTGATTTACAACATACTGAAGATGTTTCTTTATTGTTGGATAATGGTAAACTTGAGCAGAAGATAAAGGAGCAAGGACCTATGCAGGGTAAGGATAGGTAGAGAAAGAGAAAGGGCATATCCAACAAAAAAAAAAGCTATTTGGATCAATGTTGAAGGTGATGCTTATTGAGAGGATTCTACAGTAGCACAAGGGAATTCTATTGAACTCGATATTGGAAAGGGAGGAAATAGAAAGAGAAAATTTAATTCAGAGAGGAAGTCATATTCAAAACCTAAAAATGCACAGAAAACTATGAAGGATTTTGAGGTACCTCTAGAACAAATTGATCCTAAACATTTGAGAACATATTACGATTCTAAACATAAAGGAATACCTGGGAAGAGAATAAAGAAGAGTGAAAATGATGTCTCACAACTAGGCATACCTGTTGAGAAAGTTTGAGAGTCTGTAAAATCCCCTTCTTTTGTTAATACATGTAATATTGATGCCAATGCAGAAATTGAAGAAGAAAATTCTTCTCACAGCTGGTCTTCTCCAAGATAGAAGCCCATTTTCTGGGTTTATCTTTAACAAGCATTGCAATGCTATTGGTACTAGATGATCACATTGGCCTTGGTCTTATCCAACAAGAAGCATCTGATGGCAAGAATTTGTACAGGTATGATCAACTGTAGAAAGTGGTAGACTGCTATGATTCATATTCATTCTACCTTTTGGTCCTTTGAAACTACTATGTAGTGATACACATATGCCCTATTCTCAAGGTGCTTAAGCTAACGTAACTCCCATGCTCTCAGACTCAAATTATGCACAGAAAAATTGAAGCAGGATATTTTTTGGCATATGAGAGGTTTGAGAGCTATCTGAGGCTGGTTCAATGTATTTTATGTTCTATAATGTTCTTCAAATTGCCTATGCAACAAAGTTGAAGTCGACTGAAAAACAACACTAGCCTTGGTGAGTGAATCATGGAAGCAGAAAAATATTTATAGAGGAGTATTGCTTATAGAATAGGTGTACAGGTAAAGGTCATGCATGCCTTCCAAATAAGAGGAAATACAAGATTTTGATGTATACAGGGGCTAGACATGTTGTAAGGGGAGTTAGAGAAATTACATCCCATAAATTCCTTTGATAATAGCAGTTATTCTTATTCATAGTATGTTCAATTGATCAAATGAGGGCATATTTTACCCAGGGATGATAGTAGCAATAACAGAGATTTAGTAAACAATTCAATAGATAAACAAAAATCTTGTAATATATGAATCTCCAATGTGGACACTATATGGGTATAGATATTAGAAACCTTTTTCATACATTACTCAAGACCCATTTCATGGGAATTAAAAGACATATTATTCAACATTGTGAGGTCATAGAACCTATAACACACCCTTGCTAAAATAAAGTTCTGAAAAGGTATAAAGGCTGCAAGATGGAATATAAAAAAGAGTCACTACACAATTGCAATAAAGGAAGTAGAATGATCAGGTATTTGGCCTTCCAAATTCTACAAATCCCAGAAGCAGAGAGATTTATTGACCAACAATGAAAATCTATGTGAGCTCTAGCATAGTAGATTTAGTCTCCTAAACTATGGTTCCCTACCTCTTTTCAAGAAAATGATGGTTTGATTCCATGACTTCAAGGTCAAGGAGATAGAGAAGCATGCAAGGGATGTGCACTCAACAAGCATGACAAGGTGTCCTTCCCAAGCATCAAGCATATATTTCAATGAATTATTGATATAGTTCATTCAGATATATGTGATCCATGTTATCAACTTTGTAGAAAGGTAATATTCTGATTTTAGCCACCAAAAAGTAATCACCAAACATTTGAACCTTGATTCTAATCAAGTCTTGGCCAAAAGAGTCAAGGAGGGTAGCCTTTACAAACTGCTAACAAATCCAATAAAGCTTAAAGATTTATTGGCTAGTAGTGACAATCTATGTGAGCTCTAGCACAAAATAGTTAGTCTCTTAGACTATGGATCCCTACTTATTTTGAGGAAAATGGTGGATGGATTCCTTGACTTCAAGGTCTATGAGAGAGAGGTGTGCAAGGAATGTGTAGTTGATAAGCATGCCAAAGTTTCTTTCCTAGACAGAAAGTATAGATCTAGAGGGATTCTTTATTTTTTCCATTCAGATGTTTGCGATCCATGCCATCAACTTTACAAATGTGTGATATTTATTATGTTACTTTCATTGATGATTTTTCCAAGAAAACTTAAATATAGTTTAGGAAGACCAAAGATGGGGCTTTCAGTAGGTTCCAAGAGTTCATAGTTCTTGTTGAGAACCAATCATTTAGGATAATCAAGGTACTAGGATTGAATTATGGAGGTATGTATACCTCTAAGGACTTTGATTCCTTTTTGCTAAAACGCATGGATCAAGAGAGAGATGACAATATTGTAGAATTTGCAAAAGAACACTGTTTCTAAGCGGAATAACAAGTCTATAGTAGATACTGCTAAATCTATGGTTCATGACTTAGATTTTCCGATCATTTGGGTAGAAGCTTGCTATATTGCAATCTACATACTAAATAGATGTCCATACAAGGTGTCGATGGAAAAAACTCGCAAGGAAACCTTCACAAGGGAGAAATCATAAGTTTTTCATTTCAACGTGTTTGAGAGTCTACTTTATATTCATGTTCCATAGGAGTAGAGGATGAAGCTTGAACCCTCCAACTTGGAGGGTATTTTAGTTGGCTACAATGAGTCCTCTAAATCTTATAAAATCTATGTTCCTTCTCAAACGAAGATAGTAGTAAGCTAAGATGTGAAGCTAGATAACAATACATGGACTTCCAACTTCCAAGAGGACCCAATATTAATTAAGGAGAAGACAACACTTCCTACCCATTATGTTGATCCGTGTGTTTCAAGGAGACCAGGTGCAATTTAGATAGGTTCTAGCATAGGAATAGTTATTGCTTTGCCTTCCTGTATAGCCAAGAAGCCCATGTGGTTTACACAAACACTGCAAGAGGAAATAGAGAAGGATGGTGCTTCATCTGCTTCCATTTAGGTAATCCATTCTCTTAAAAGGTTTCGTAGTTATGTTGCATTAATGTCTTCCATTTTTGATATAAAAAATTCTAGTTATGAGGAAGTAAAAATAAAAGTATGTGTGGCACGATACCATGGTGGAATGAAAATCCATCATGAAGAATGATGTATATAATATGGGAGATAGTGTCAATACCAAAAAAAAAATGGTGGATTCTAGGTGTTGTGTGTTATGTTAACAGTGAAGCCTCTAGACACATCCCCAAACAAATCATCTCTCTTAACTAGAAAGAAAAATATAACAACATGAAAGTGGAGTTTGGTGACAATGGAAAGTACCCAATAGTTGGATTTGGATCCATCCCATTACATGTGCCAAACGGAGAAATATTGGATCCACATGAGTTATGTATGACTAAAAAATTTCCTTTTGGTTTCTTGTCTAGTGGATTTGAAGTAGAGGGTTTTTTTTTACCATCAAAACGTAATCATTGAAAATATAAACCTTGATTGAAATCAAGTGTTGGCTAAAGGAGTCAAGGAGGGTGGCGTTTACAAACTCCTAACAAATCTCACAAGCAGGGAGATTTTTTTACCAGCAATGAAAATCTATGTGAGCTCTAACGCAGTAGATTTAGTCTCCTAAACTATGGTTCCCTACCTCTTTTGAAGAAAATGATGGTTGGATTCCATGACCTCAAGGTCAAGGAGATAGAGAGGCATGCAAGGGATGTGCACTCAACAAACACGCCAAGGTTTCCTTCCCAAGTAGAAAACATATATTTCAAGGGATTATTGATTTATTTCATTTAGATATCTGTTATCCATGTCATCAACTTTGTAGAGAGGCAATATTCTGATTTTAGCCAACAAAAATTAATCATCAAACGTTTGAACCTTGATTCTAATCAAGTATTGGCCAAAAGATTCAAGGAGTGTGACCTTTACAAACTGCTAGCAAATCCAATGAAACACAAGGATTTGTTGACCAGTAGTGACACTCTATGTGAGCTCTAGCAAAAAGATTTAGTCTCTTACACTATGGAACCCTACTTATTTTGAGGAAAATGGTGGATGGATTCCTTGACTTCAAGGTCTAGGAGAGAGATTTCTGCAAGGAATTTGCATTCGATAAGCATCTCAAGGTTGCTTTCCTAAACATAAAGTATAGATCTAGAGGGATTCTTGATTTAGTCCATTCAGATGTTTGCGATCTATGTCATCAACTTTATAGACAGGTGATATTTATTATGTTACTTTCATTGATGATTTTTCCAAGAAAACTTAAATATATTTTAGGAAGACCAAAGATGGGGCCTTCAGTAGGTTCCAAGAATTCATAAATCTTGTTGAGAACTAATCATTTAGGATAATCAAGGTACTAGGATTGCATTATGGAGGAATTCATACCTCTAATGACTTTGATTCCTTTTTTTAAAAGGCATGGAACAAGAGAGAGATGACAATACTATAAAATTTGCAAAAGAATGGTTTTTGCTGAGCGGGAGAACATGTTTATAGTAGAGACTCCTAAATCTATGGTTCATGACTTAGATTTTCCCATGTTCGTTTGCGTAGAATCTTACTATATTGCAATCTACATACTAAATAGATGTCCATACAAGGTGTTGATGGAAAAAACTCCCAAGGAAGCCTTCTAAATGGAGAAACCATATGTTTTTCATTTCAATGTGTTTGAGAGTCTACTTTATATTCATGTTCCATAGGAGTAGAGGATGAATCTTGAACCATCCAACTTGGAGGGTATTTTAGTTGGCTACAATGAATCCTTTAAATCTTACAAGATCCATGTTCTTTCTCAAAGGAAGATAGTAGTAAGCTAAGATGTGAAGCTAGATAACAGTACATGGACTTCCAAGTTCCAAGAGCACCCAATATTAATTAAGGAGAAGACAACACTTCCTACCCGTTGTGTTGATTTGTATGTTTCAAGGAGACAAGGTGCAATTCAAATACGTTCCTATTATACAATATTTTTTTACACTCCTCATCTCATATCCTGAAGTGTTGAACTTTGTGTCTTTAATTCCACATGTCATAAGATGACGAAAGATTTTAGTGTATTCATCATGAAACATGTTCAAAATAATTCCTAAAGAAAAGAAGAAAACTTTCCTTTGAAGAATTCTGAAGAAACTTGTAAAAAAACCTTGTTTTCATGATGAACGCGTTTTGCATGACTAGTGACATGTGTTGGTAATTTGTTGTACTATACGGTCCTAGCACTACCAATGTGACTTTTATCAAGAAAACCCACACTGAACCTCTTCAGACAGGTTTTCCCAAAATGGAGGAGAAGCTTCTCTTACTAGAAGTCTTGAGAACGACGAGCTGGTTAGAGGTGAATGAGGATTGGAATGAGACCTCCCATTCCTTGTCCTTGATCCTACTTTCATGGATATTTACCTCGAGATGTGGAATTTCTCCCTCCTTTCATCGATCCTCAACTCCCTCTCCTTTCCTATAAATGAGATCCCTACTATTCACTAATGGTTGGTTATTGATTTGTTGTCGTCCTAGTGTTGAACTATGCCCAAATGCTGCCCATTTTGATAAGGAGAAAGGAGTGCTTGAAGGTTAAGGCTAGGACTTGGAAACTCACCTAAAGGAGGCTTCAAACATCAAGGATTAAGTGGTTTTCATTCTCCCTTTACTATCTATTAATAATACATTATGTGTTTTCCTTCCATAAATGTGTCAATAATTACTCATTTAGTGTAATACTCCTTGATCTGTTACATGGTTTATATTGGAATTGATTTTGTTATGTATCAATAACACTGAAGATGATATTGAAATTGGAAGCAAAAGAATCAAGGACAACACCAACGGATGTTAGCATCAGAGTGAGATAGGTCATCTATCCTCCTTTCTGTTTTTGGGTATAAACTAGGAAATTATATAACCATAGGATCCCATTGGACTAGGGGGATCATTTATGTCCGCAAAAAGGATTTCCTGCACAACAAAATGGTGAATCCGTTGGGGAGATTATAACCCTTCAAAACTCCTTTTATTTTTGGTCTTTTTAATTATTTTGGCCAACTTACTGGTGATTTGTAACTTAATTTCATCATGGGTCCACATTCTAAGTAGTATGTTATTTAGAGTGCCAATTATTGATCTTTCTTTGAATTTATTTTCATTTTCCTAAGTCTTTCTCGCCTTGCATGCCTTTTTAAGAAACAACTGAATTGTCAATGCTAACCCAGTACAGTCACACTTGTACCTCTTTGTCACACTGTCTCGCTGCGTTGATCCATAAAAATCGAGAATTTTTGGGTTTCTTCCAAAAAGGCCTAGTGTGTCTCGATCTCTAAAGTGTCATCATACTCTGTGTGCATAGAATTTTCCATTATTTTTGTTGATTTCTTATTGGTTTGAAAAAGTCCATCCCATTTTTTGTAGTGAAAGTGACTTTTGGTTGAGTCTTTAGTTCTTTGGGTCAATTAAATTTATTGTTTGTTGCTTGTATGTGTGGAAGGAATATTGATCTGTTGATTGGTTAAAGCATTATTAGTTCTTTTGAAAACCATAAAATAAATGGCATTTTCATTTTCTTAGCTTTCATCTCAAATTTTACTTTTCGAAATTGCATTAGATTACATTGCAAAATAAAGTCATTTTTGGGATTATCATTGAGCATAGATTACGTTACTTAGTGTTGAAAATTGAAAAGTGTATTCTCATTCGTAAAAAAAAAAATCATGTAGGTGCATTTTAGTGAATTGAAATTCATTTTACTTTTAGTGAGTGCATTGGAATAAGTGAAAGTGAAAGATCTAATTAGGAACCTTTGTTTGTTGCATATTTGGTTGTAGGTGCATTTTAGTGAATTGAAATTCATTTTACTTTTGGTGGGTGCATTGGAATAAGTGAAAGTGAAAGATCTAATTAGGAAGCTTTGTTTGTTGCATATTTTATTTTTGTATCAATGTCTGAACTTCTTCCCTACACTAGATAACTTTCATTGAAATGAAAAGAATCATTTTTTTCATATTAGTTGCATCGTAGGTTTGTACAGGTGACATCAATTTATGAGCCTTGAAATTGAAACTTAATTCAAGATTAACTTTAAAATTTACCTCAATTAACCTAAGGAGCATTTAGAACATTAATGAAAACATCTAGAGGTCTAGGCTAGAGACGTGTTCTGGCGTCATTAAATGTAGCAGTTGTCATTATTTTCCAGCATTGCATCTCGGGGGTGAAATCTCATTCCACGTACGGAAGTGTATAGGATTGTTCTCCAATACTTTAGGGTATATCGGAGGCGCTCTACGCATGGTAAGTATATGGGAACACTCTCATCAAATGGTTACACATTAGTCAATGCTATTACGGACTTCACTCCCACGTATCATTGCGTACATTTTGGGAGTCACTAACAGGTTTCTATCCATCCATTGGAAATCGACATTGCCACCTTGCATACCATGATACACCAAACACAACATTCAGGGCGATTGGTTGTCATACATCAAGTCCTTGGTTCGCCAAGGTGTATATTGCAGTTCATGGTTGCTTTGTAAACCTTTATGCCTAGTTAAACCTTTTTGGTTTATTTTGTTTTTCTAAGTTCTAAAATTAATTGACCACAGAATAACATCCTACCCGTGAAGCAAAGCCTTTTGTCCTCAACATGAATGGTTAATTGTAGAAACAGAATTAAGACCAAAGTATTCACCAACACACAATTAGTGATTAATTTCGTGAAAAATCCATCATGGTAGAACCACCAAATCCTCCATCATGCCATGTGTAAGTTTCACCTCCCGTATCCTCTTCACATTCTAAAGATGACAGGTTACAACAAGGAGTCCAAAACGAGACCCCAGATATAGAACACAATATCTATGGAGATGTTAATGCACCTGATCCACCTAGAGTTGTAGGTTCTAATATTGTTGAGCCTGAACCCCTCAAGAACCAAGGTGTTGAACTTGATCTCATCCTAAGTATCCAACTCATTGCTTCCCAAACACTGCCTCAGGATTCAATCGCCTCATCTCAAGGCTCTCCTCTAGCTAGGTCTCAACCTACTTCGGATTTCTTTCTTTTTCCTCCCAATCCACTCTTTGAATGAGATCATGTGTATTTATCACCTCCGCATCAGTATAGTCCTTTTGATACTCACGTACCTTTGATTCCTTCTCTCAGAGAGACTCAGGTTCCAATTCAAGAATTATTCCCAAACATGGCAATAAATAGTAATAACCCACCTGTAGAGTCAACACCCCAAGGTGTTCCTATGGAAACATCTAGAATCCATATTCCAAGTACTAAAATTGATCCTATATTACTTATTCGTCTTGAAAACTTCATTTATGTTTCCGCTCCCTACCATCTGAAGAGGGGGCGAAGTACACCTATTGCTTATAGTGCACCCTTGGTCCCACCAGGTTATAACTTTCTCGGCAATGCTTTTTCCAACACTTCTGGTGCAAATTCACAATTTCATAACCCCATTTGGTCATTTGGTGTCACTCCTACTAACTTGTTTGTTCCAAACGTATAGACCCCTACCCAACCTGCATTGAATTCTCAACCTGTAATGCCAGTAGGTGAAACGCATGTTCCTCTTGGTCTTTCTACTCCTCCTACTGTAGCCATGGTAACTATGATCCCCGCTCTAAGTGGAAAACCTACGAGTTCATATGTTCCATTGTTTGGGGGGAACTACCTCTCCCCTATGTTCTAGTGGAAACTATGCACCCCCTCCTCCCACATCAGGGGAAAATCATCCCACCAGTGTTGTGTCTAACCCAGGTGGAACGCCAGTTCCATCTGTATCAGGTACTATCACAGGACCCCCTTGTAAGGTCACCAAGTTCCTTTGCTTCAACCTTTCTACCAACAGCCATATGTTCCTACTAGCTCTAAACAACTCCAAATTCCATTATTGGGAGTTCCTCCTTACCAGCAGGTAGGTCCTCAAATGCAATATGGTCCTCAAATGCAGTATCCTCTTGGGACTTGTAATCTATCTCTACAGCCACAGATTCCTATCCAACTGCAACAAGGACCTTACCCACAGTTGTAGCCACAGGTTTCCTTCCAATCCCAACAGGGATCTTACTAGCAACTGCAGCCACAAGTTCCTATCCAACCCCAGCAGGGACCTTATCAGCAGCTGCAACTGCAGTTTTCCTTCCAATCCCAATAGGGACCTTACCAATAGTCGTTGATGCAGGTTCCCTTTCAATCACAATAGGTACCTTACCAGCAATCATATCCATAGTCACAGTAGAGACCCTTCTAGCAACAGTATGGCCATTTTTCTTTGGAGACTCCATACATCCCATATGGCTACCAGACTATGCGCCCAATACTTGGATCTTGTCTATTCACAATATGGCATGTTGTATGAACTGCTGCCTAGTGCCCAACTATCTTCGACTGGTCCTACATCCTCTAGACCAGTAGATTCACTACATATTGATGGTGTCATTGGACCAGTGGCTTAACGGTCTAGTAGTACCCCAGCCGCTTTTACAAAACCTAAATCTACTCCGGCCACTGCAACCTCCAATACTGTAGACAACTAAAATAATCCTGGTAAAACCTCAGAGGTAAGTCCAATGCAGTAGATAAATCCTTGAAAAGGAAATAAAAAGGGTAAATGAAAAGCTAAGCAGGATACCCCCAAACCGAATTCCCCAAAACCGTCAGTTGATAATTCATCAAAGCGAAATCCTAAATATCCTTGCCTTATCTGTGATGAGGATAATTACACTAAGAATTGCCCCTACGTTCTGAAGTAATTCATCTTCTAAAAGGTGCCTCAGGGACACCATCTGTGCTGAAGGAACTTTCCCATCTCAGGAGACACAAATGGTAGACCAACCCCACACTTAGACCTCTAGAAGCTCTCAAGTGTTCATGAGTGGCTCATAACCTATTTTCGTAGCCACCAGATCAAAAGAGTATCTGAATCCTAAAAGACCCATGGTGGAGAAAGATGCCACTGATATACCCTCTTCCTCCACTTCACCCAATTTCGTCCTCTCCATCATGGTAAATTTTAGGTGCAAATTTTAGCCCAAGGGCGAAATTAAAGGGGTTTTTCATTTTAGAGGGGCGAAATTTTTTTAAAACACCCATTTCATATATTTAGCCCAACTTTTATTTAAAAAATAATTATTTTTTCATTTTAGCCCCAAAAAAAGGGGTTGATAAACTATGAAAAGACTCATTTGACCCGATTGGCCTAGTTTGGGAGGTTATATTCCATTACAATCACCCACTTTTCTGCTTTGCAATGTTAAATTGGTTTGCAATCACCCATTTTCTTGTTTGGGAGGTGGTTTGGGAGGTTGTAGTTGGTCTCAATAAATAAAAATATAAATAAAGTGGAGGTATGGTAAATAAATAAAAACCTCTTTTTATACTTACTCCATTGGTATGGTAAATAAATAAAAATATAAATAAACTAGAGGTATGGTAAATATATAAAACCTCTTTTTATATTTAGTCCATAACCCTCTTTCTATTAAAGAAGGCTCAAAAAAGAGGTTTTATTTAAGTGAATCCTATGGGCCAAATACCATATTTATAAAATAGGTGTGGTAAATTAATAAAAATGTAAATAAACGAGAGGTATGGTAAATAAATAAAAAGATTTTTTTTATATTTACTCCATAAATCACCTTATATTTAAGGACACACAAGGGTGTAAATAAATAAATAAAAAAATAAAGTGGAGGTATGGTAAATAAATAAAACATCTTTTTATACTTACTCCAAAGGTATGGTAAATAAATAAAAATACAAATAAACTAGAGATATAGTAAATAAATAAAACCTCTTTTTATATTTAGTCCATAATCCTTTTTCTATTTAAGAAGGCTCAAAAAAGAGGTTTTATTTAAGTAAATCCTATGGGCCAAATACCATATTTATAAAATACGTATAGTAAATTAATAAAAATATAAATAAACAAGAGGTATGGTAAATAAATAAAACATTTTTTATATTTACTCCATAAGTCACCTTAAATATAAGAACACTCAAAAAATGCATTATATTTAGGTGAAGCCTATGGTCCAAATATTAAGAGCAAAATATGGGCCAAATTATTGTGAATACCAAGAAAAAAACATTATTAACCCTAATATTAGTATTAATAAAAATAAAGATGGCACATGGTATTCACGTGGAATGTAGCCTATTTAAAGGGGGAATTAAACCAGCATATATCCATCTTTACTCTGGATATACTAAGCCCTGAGAGGGATCAAATATCGTGATATGCAAGCTAGCATAGAGTGAAAAAATATTTGATCCCCCTCGGGGCTTGGTAGATCAAGAGTAAAAATGGATCTTGTAATTTAATATCACTTAAACATTTTAACTTGGTTAAAAAAAAACCATTTATTAATTTTATTGAATTTTATAAATTACTAGTAGTTTTTAAGCTCCACTGGTATTGACCCGTGGTAATACCATGGTATTCATGTGAGCATACACTATTTAAAGGGGAAATTCTATCAGCTTAGATCAATCTTAATTCCGGGTATACCAAGTGGTGAGAGGGATAAATAGATTCCATCCCTCAGTGGTAGATGTGGAGTTAAGATGGATATAGGTTTGTTTTTATGATAATGAAGATATTAAATAGACTTAGGAAATTATATTGTAAAAAACATCTTAAGGTGAATGGTTAAAGCTACATTTAGTCACTTCACAAAATTTAGTAAAAAATACCAATATCTCCATTAATATTGGTTTTTCTAATTTAACAAAAAAAAATAATCAAAATAATGAAATCTTATCACTCTTTCCACATCACCCTCACAGAAGAGAGATAGTCGCTGCTCATATTTCCCACGATTTTTCAAATGCTCCCAATATGATATCTTCATGAAAAAATTAAGGTATTGATGTTGGATTAGTTGTTTGAAAAATATGTTAGTTTGTACAACCTTTCATCTTCTCTGTTATTCTTAGTTTGTCGTAATGATCTGTAGGGGTTGGGCCACTACACCATATCGTCCTAAAAGGTGGATATTGTGCACAAAAAGTGAAATTAATCCACATGTTAGAACGCTGTTAAAAAATGCAAGACATATGAAGGTAGTGAATTATGCTAATAAGCAATTTAGATTGGGAGAGATGTAATTAAATTTTATTATTTAATTGAAGATTTCCAATTAAAATAATAATAAATCTACATTTTTATATTTATATATTGATTGGAAGGCTTCTGACAATGCTCACTTATTTCCATTAGATCCCCTTCAAGCCTTTGGAATACCTACTACTTTCTTATATTATTTAGTTGGGCCTTTCTACTTGTTGGCGTGTTGGGGTACACAAACTTGATGTGTTTTTTTGATCTGGCAGTTGGAGTTTATGGAATAAGAAAGAAATTTGATAGCTTGACAAAAGTGGTAGAGAAAAGATTAATCTCTCCTACCTTGACAGAACTGGTGGTCAAGATCAACACCTACAATAACTTTGTTGTGGAATATTACCAAAACTAATAGAAGGATATGAAAGAGTGTACAGTAAGAACCTTGACAAACACGGCCACTGAAACTTGCAACATTGTTTGTAGGAAGAGAAAATTATGTTTCTTTTTTCCAAACATGTATGTTAGTATATTACAATTTAATGAATATGTTTCCCTATTATCATATATGGTTTCATACTTTAAAAAAGCATTCTCCAAGACTTCACAATGTTTTATTATTCAGTGAAAGATTTGCCAAGATCTTACAAGATTTTATAATTCAGTGAAAGATTTGCCATGACTTTACTAGATAATATAATTTGGTGAGAGATTCACCAAAAAAATTATATATACATATTATATTATTGATAAAATCGCCTCCCATTTTTTCCTATGTATCGTGGGTATTTGCCCATTTATTATACATATAAATTTAGGGTGGTTGTTAGAATTTTCCCTACTCTCCATATCTAGAAACTTAGCACTGATTCCATAATCTGACCACACCCTAAAGGTATTCTTCGAAAATCATCTTATAATCCAAATGTGCGAGCTGCTCAACATTACAATATTGTAGAGGATTTATCTCAAGCACCCTCAGTGATGTCGGCCTTGGAAGTCCTTCAAACGTTTCCATCACAACGAAAGGATTTTCTATCTGCCATTAGAGGAATTTATCCCACAGATTCCAGCTTGATCACTTTTGATCTTGAAAATCATGTCCCTCGCCTACCACCTCAACTTTATTTTCTCATACAAGTTGTCATTATGGGAAAAAATATTCACCAAATTGTTGTTGATGAAGGACCCTCTACATGCATTATGTCCATATCATGTTGGAAAGCCATTGGTTCCCCTCCTCTCAACCATTCCCTGAATACTTTGGAATATTTTGATGGTAGATGTTTCCAAACATATGGTATTCTCAACTCTTTACCCATTCAGTTAGAAGGAAAAAATGTCAATTTGGAAGTAGAGGTTGTTGACACAAATCTCAATTATAACCTTCTACTTGGTCATAGCTGGACTCACGCAATGTTTTGTGTGGTTTCTTCTCTTTTCCGTGTACTTCGCTTTCCCCACCAAGGGAAAATTTTCACAGTAGACCAATTGGCCTTCTTTTCCTCTGAATCTTCAACTGGTATTGTGCCTTATGTTGGGAAATTTACCATTCCTTATGAAAATATCGGAGTGCGTCTTTCCAAAGACTCTTCCTTAATGGGAATTTTTTCCCTTCCTCCCACCAATGTTTCTTCAGTTAATATGATCTCATCTAGTAATGACCCTTGGATAATCCCTAGCCCTAATAAGATTGATAATTTTGGTGACACCATGCCACTTAGCCCCATAGAACAAGATTACCAAGCTATCCTTATGGCTTTTGCGGTTGCATATGAAGCTAATGACTGATTAAGTATGGTCCTAGAATCATATTCACAAAATTTTTGGTTTGGTTCTTCAGATTCTAAATATCATTTGAATGAGACTTTCCTTCCTGACGAAATCATCATTGAATTCATATCTTCTAAATAAAACCCCTGGAATGATATTCATCATCGTTCCTCTTTTCTTCCTAGCCTTGGTGCGATTCTTACCTGTCTAGATACTTTAGTTTCCCCTACAATGACGGCTCCTTTTTAGACACCCATCTTAGTTCACGAGGTGTTATCTAAAGGAAATTTGGGAAACATCTCAGCAACCATGCCCATCGACATCTCTATGAAACCAAGGAAGTCGAAAAAAATCATATAGGGGCCTCTTGTTCTCCCGATGAGATTAAGACCTATACAGCCCTATTGAAAGAATTTTGTGATGTCTTATAGTATTATGATTAATCTTGCATAGATACTTTGTACATTAGTGTGTTGTCTTTTGGTGTGATTGTTTTCATTTTTTCAAACATGTTTTCCCCTACTTACCACATGTTCCACTTGGTTTGTAGATCTCAACGAACCCTCTTCCTTATGTCAGTTTTTTTATCACACTTATCGTAGTACACATAATCTATCTTCCATTTTGTGGGCACTCTTTGCTCCCAATGATGAGCTAGCGAGTTTACAAGGTATATGTCTAGGGCAGACAACTAAAAATATAGTAGAATATAGTGCGGTCATCGAACTATTGTCGGAGGCTATTTCTCTTGGTATTATAGTGTTAGTTGTTAAACTTGATTCACAACTCATTGTATTACAATTAAAAAACCATTATTTTGTCATAACCCCTAACATTTTAAGAATTTATTTGTGTGCTTGTCTCTTGGAATGAAACTTTGATTACATAACATATTAACACATTCCAAGACATCTAAATATATTGACAAATGCATTAGCTACCATGTCTTAGATCAAAATTTTCAACATATGTAAAAAGAAAACCATGATACAATAGGAACATTAGGTACATTAGGTAAAACATGTATATATAAATCACCATATAGAGTTTGCAAAAAAAAAATTACATCAAAAATCAAATTTGTTTTCCTGAGACACATGGCTCCTCGAGCCTACATAAATGAAAGAACTAAGACTAGAGACATGTCCATCTGCTGACATGGTGCTCATGATAGCATGATATATCCCTAACAACTTGGCCCAATAGCTAACGCAATCTAGCTGATACCCTCATGGTATGCCTCTGATACCTAAGTGGAAGCTCATCAAATAGTAGCATAATCTGGAATGCCTCTAGTAAAGGCCACCAGATTGCGCTCCACCTCCATGGTAGGATCGAATCCTTTGACATAAGGTGCATCCTCAAGCTGTCGTGTTTCCCTCCTCACTATCAAATAAATCCATGAAGGTGTCTCTAGTCCCACATCTGCAAAAAATCACAAGTCTCAATCTCAGTTCACATAATTAAAAAACATCAAAAAAATTGAAAAACTTAAAAACCCATTCTTTACCTGAGTCATTCCATTGCATACCAGGTGGTAGTAAGGGATCAAGATCTCCTCAGAAATCTGTCCCAGCATAGGCCCAATCATCCACCATGATGAGCTGTTGACGTAGCCATACAAAGAACGCAGGTGGAAAGGACATTTGTTGCCCACCTCCATGACAAGGCATCAACTCTCCCCACTGCAGTAAACGTGGATCCCTGGGTTCGGGAGCTTCTACCTCCACCCACTGATATCTAAACAATGGAACACGCTCTAGAAAGAACATCACAAAAATTGATCCATAGCCAAATTGTTTGAGTTTACCTATCTTGCACTTGGTGAGATGGTATTTCATATTGACCAATAGTGCTTCACACCAGTTAAACACGGTTGGATCAAGGCAATCCACTGCATACTGGAATTGGGATTTGCTCGCCTCATGCAGAGCTTAGGCCCCAACCATCAGAACTATGGTGTAGAGAAATTTTCTTAATGGAAGATTTGTGATGGTTTTGATGTCTATCTTCCCGCTTTTTGTCTTGCGGGAACCATGGTAATGTCTAGCTATTAGCATGTCAGTGCTTTCTCCTCTAGCACGAGGACTAGACAATTGAACTCGTTGTCCTCTCTTGGAAAAACCAGTGATGAAGTATATGTCTGAAACTTCTATGTCAAGCTCTTGGTCCCCTATTATAAACATCTAATGGTCTACATCCCACCATCCTATCAAGTGTTGCAATTACTCCACTTGGGCTCTGATCCCAGGAATACTGAAGAAATTAAGCAATCCACATGCCCGAAGAGCCCTTAAGTAATTTGGATCATGTGATGCTTGATGGTCTTCCACTTCATGACCTCTTTCCTTCCACTCAATATCCATTTTATCCAGCAAATAACCTGTAACACATCAATCAACAAGGTTTTAATCTGATGCCATGGAGGAAAATTTGCAAAAAAATCAGTATTTTTGGAGATCTATTGAAAAAATTTACTTCACGGCACCATCGGATATGTCTATAATTTTTTCTTCACTTCTACCGCAATGCCACCACTAAGCTCGGGGAGGGTAGCGTAGCCTTGGTGGGTAAAAGTCGTGCTGACCATCCTCGACCCAAAAAAATTTCAAGCCCTCCTAGATACCTATTCTACAGGTAAAATTACTTAAAAATACTATTAAAAATCAGAGGAAGGACATATCTCTTACATGTGATGGATGGTTCGTTGAACGGTGCCCTAGATCGATCACACTCCTTGCTTGAAGATCTGGGAAGTTTAGGGCAGAATGTGCTCTCCAAATTAAAAAATCACAAATGGAAAAAAAAAAAAATTACTTTTGGAGTTTATATAAACTTTTTAAAGTATTTTTACCATTTAGGGCATATTTTTACCTATATTTATATATTTTTATCAAACTGTGTAACGTTTGTTCACATGTGTAGCAATAGGTTATTACTAATTGGTGACGGTAATTGATTTTGGATGAACTATCGAGTTTTATTTTATCACTTTTTCAGAGTCGTAAAAAATAAATGAAAAAGGAACCCCCTTGGAGTCATCTTTCAGCTCTTTTCTGACTCTCAGAATATGAAAATATTAACAAGCACTTGTCTTTTCAAACTCGTAAAAGTAAACGAAAATACATCTACTTAGTATAAGTTTAACCCTTTTCTGGACTGAGATAGACTAGTTATGAAAAAGGAATTCCTTAGTCGAGCATGGCTAAGAGGTTCTCTGTTAGGTCCCTATACTACTAGTGTAACCCATTATTTTTATTATCGCAACCCCCTTATTGTATTATTGTGCCCATATATTCCCCATGTTGTTATTATTATGCCCCATAGAAGCCCACTATTGTTATTGTTGTGCCCCTACAATATTATTGTTATGTAGACTCTAATTGTATTGGGACCCCTTATACTCCTATATATAGAAAGGAAGTCTTGTCATTTGTATCATCCAATATTTTCTCATTTGTTTAATGTAAATTAGGTTGCCCCCTCGAAGTGGCTGATTTTGAATTCGTTAATCTATCTTTTCTATCTTTTTGTGAGTTGGTTTCATAACATTTGGTATCAAAGGCTTTGGATTCTAGGGTTTTGCTACTCCAAACAGGTCATCGTGGAATATTTGCTATAAAAAAAATTCTACGAAGTTTAAGAAGCTAAAAAAACATCCATTTGAGTTGAAATTGTTTTAAACCTCGGGTCCGAATTTCAGATATTGTCGCGCTATATTTTCAGAGATATAATCTGAGGAAGTTAGGGTTTTTGCAAGCTCCAGAATTCCATCTCAAACAGGTCATCATGATATTTTCGCTATAATTTTTTTCTACGAAGGTTCAGACACATAAATTAAAACTCATTTGAGCTGAAATCTTAATGAAGCTTGGGCCCGAATTTCATATCTTGTTTCACTATATTTTCAGATATATGGTCCAAGACATTAAGGGTTTTTGCAGGCTCCCGAATTACATCCCAAATAGTTGACTTTGGGGAAATCATTATAAATTTCTCTCTGAGCACCAGATTGAAATTTCATAAAAATTTACAGAGAGAGGATGGCCTATAGTTTTCGGTATATTTATTTTATGTCCTAAGGTCGAAAAAATTGACATGTGGCACTTCTTACAAGTTCACCATACTGAACCATTCTATAATCAGATCATCATGGGAGATTTGGCGTAACTCTTCCTTGGAGAATCCAATCATGATCAGACTTGCAGGGTTGGAAAGAAGGCTCAGAGGGCTACTGAAGGAATCAATTTTAGACTTTGGAGATCTGAAATTACTGAGATACAACAGAGGTAATATCAATCTCCTACAAAGTGAAAAAAGGTGTGTAGTTTCTTTAAAATTTTGCATAAGTTTGGTTTGAAAAATTAGTTTGAAGGAATTCAAAGAGGATAGTGAAGCATAATTATCATTAATTGATGCCCGGAAGAAATAAAATGGAAACACCTAGTAAGCAACCTGAAATCTCTAGCATGACTCATGAAAAAGAGGAAGAAATACAACATGATATATCAAAATTACGAGACCAAGTGCAACAAAATTCACTCTCACAAAAGGTAACAGAAGCTGGGATGGATAGTTTAAAGAAAGGTGTGAAAGCTAAGATGGATGGTTTAAAGAAATGCGTGGAAGCTAAGATGGATGGTTTAAAGAAAAGCGTGGAAGCTAAGATGGATGGTATAGAAGAGAAACTTAAAGGCAACATGCAAGATTTGAAGACATATTTGACAAAGTTGTTACAAGAACAAAATAAAGGGTAGTAAAGGAAACTCATGATCAGAACAAAATAAATGTTAATCATGATTTCATAGAGTCTAACATTGGATTGAAGACCCACCATGTTCCAAAAATCAATATGAGGAAGTTTGATCTCAAGGATCCCATAACATGGATACTATAGATGGAGCAATATTTTGATCTCCACAATGTGAAAAACACACAAAAGGTACGCATTGCAACTTTATATTTGGAAACAAATTAGTTTGTATGGTATCGATGGATTTTATCTCGTAAACAAATCGTCACTTGGGCAAATTTTACTAAAGAAATGATAGCACATTATGAGTATACAAAAAGCAACACCTTTTTTAGCCAATTGATAAATCTCAAACAAAAGTGTTCAATGATGGAGCAAATTGAGGACTTCCAAAAATTAAATATAAGGGTAAAAGATATTCCAGAGGAGCATAGGATTGATGTGTTCATAGGGACTTTAAAAGATAACATCAAACATGAGGTTTGCCTTTGGGAACCTGATTCATTGGAGAAGGCATTCAGGTTGGCAAGAAAAATGGAAAGAAAAATTATGGCAACAAGGAAGCCTACCACTCACAACTATAAATATGGAAGTGTTATTGCCCCTAGCCTTCCACAACCTACAAGTTTGAAACCACAACAATTGGAAGAAAAAAGAGAAAAAGGGCTTTGTTATAGTTGTGATAGCAAATACACTAAAGGTCACAAGTGTGCTGAGAAGAAATTATTTTATGTAGATTGTGAAGAGGAAGAAGAAAAGGAACAAGAAACGTCAAAAGAAGAGGATATACATCAGGAACAAACCCTAAATAAAGAAGAAATGAATCTGACCATATCTTGTAATGAATTGGCCAGAATTACCACTCCTCAAACTATCAAGATAGAAGGACATATCAAGAAGAAAAAGGTAATAATGTTGATTGATTCAGGCAGTACCCATAATTTTATTCATTGTAAGATAGCCAAGTTATTGAATTGATTCCTATATCTAGCACTAGAGTGTCAAGTGATGATTGCAAGTGGAGGAACCATAAATTTCTCTAGAAAGTGCCATAATATCAAGCTATCCATGGGAGAATATGTATTGAATAACCCAATGCTTTCCATTCCAATGGGTTGTGCTGATGTTGTACTAGGAGTCCAATGGCTACAGTCCTTGGGTACAATAGCTTCTAATTTTCAAGAACTTTTCATGAATTTTTTTCAAAGGAAAAGAAGTTGAATTAAGGGGTATCACAAGGAAACCGAGAAGGATAATCAACTCTAACAGAATAACAAATCTTCTAAAGAAATAACAATGAGGTGTAATTTCACAATTATGTTCGCTAGAGGTTCCCACATCGAAATCATCTATTTCTCCAGATCTCCAAAAAGTCTTGGACAATCATTCCAAGGTATTTGAGACTCCCAAATGCCTCCCACCTATTCGAGATCATGATCATGCTATTAATTTGATTCTAGGAAGTGTTCCTCCAAACATCAGGCCTTAAAGATATCCCTATTCCCAAAAGAGTGAAACTAAACGTATGGTTGTAGAAATTCTAGAGGTTGGTATAATTCAACCTAGTCAAAGTTCTTTCTTTGCCCCAGTAGTATTGGTGCACAAGAAGAATGGATCATGGCGCATGTGTTTGGATTATAGGGAGCTCAAAAAGCTCTCTATTAAAGATAAATTTCCCATTCCTGTCATTGATGAATTGTTGGATGAATTGCATGGATCAATTTACTTCACCAAGTTGGACATTCGTTCAGGATATCATCAAATCATAATTAAGACTGGAAACATTATGAAAACAACATTTAGAACTCATGAGGGTCATTATGAATTTTTGGTCATGCCTTTTCGCCTTACCAATGCACCTTCTACATTTCAAGGTTTGATGAATTCCATTTTCAAACCCTTCCTTAGAAAACTTGTGTTAGTATTTTTTGGTGATATACTAATATACAACAAGTCTTGGAAGGATCATGTTCAACAAGTTGACAGGTCTCTCAAACTATTATAGGAGAAACAATTATATGAAAAGGCTCCAAATGTTTATTTAGAGTACAAGAGGTGGAATATTTTGGTACTCAGTTAGCTCATAGCTCATCTTATCATCCTCAATCTGATGGGAAAATAGAGATAATGAACAAATGTTTGGAAGGATATCTTCATTGCTTTGTATCTGATAAATAGACACAATGGTCCATTTGGTTGCCTCTGGTTGAATGGTGGTATAACAATTCCTTCCATACTACAGAAACAATGACCCCATTTATGGCACTTTATGGATATCATCCACCGTCCATCACATCATATTCAAAAGAAAATTATAAGGTTCAAGCAGTGGAAGATCACATCTAGAATCAACAAGAAGTTCTAAAACTCTTAAAGGATAACCTCACTTTGGCGCATAATAGAATGAAACAAAAAGAAGATCAACATCACAGTGAAATAATTTTTGATGTAGGTGACTGGGTATTTCTACGACTACAACCATACAAACAAATGTCCCTCAAGAAAGCTAAGAAGGATAATAAATTATCACCAAAGTATTATGGTCTGTACAAGGTGTTACAAAAGATTGGTACCATGACATGCAAATTAGAGCTTCCTGCATCTTCCCGAGTGCACCCAGTTTTCCATGTTTCATGTTTAAAGAAGGTTATAGGTGAGAACCTAGTTCAAACAATATTGCAAGAACTTGAAGAAGAACGAAAAATCATATTGGAACTAGAAGCAGACACAAAAACAAGAAATTGACATCTATAAAATCTATTAATTTTAGAGTATCTCATCAAGTGGAAGAACTTACCTGCTAAAGATTCCACATGGGAGAATGAGAATTTTATACAGAATCATCCATAATTACTCAAGCATTGAGGACAACACTTTTTTAAGGAGAGGGCCATGTTAGGTCCCTATACTATTGGTGTAACCCCTTATTGTTATTAGTGAAAACCCCTTATTTTATTATTGCACCCATATATTCCCCATGTTGTTATTATTATGCCCCATAGAAGCCAACTATTGTTATTGTTGTGCCCCTACAATATTATTGTTATGTAGGCTCTGATTGTATTGGGACCTGTTAGACTCCTATATATAGAAATGAGGTCTTTTCATTTGTATCATCCAAGAATTGTTCATTTTTTTAATGTAAAGGAGGTTCCCCCTCGAAGAGGCTGATTTTGATGTCGTTAATCTATCTTTTCTATCTTTTTGTGAGTTGGTTTCATAACATTCTCTTGAGTATTTTTTTCTACATTTTAGGGCTTAAGAGACTATCTACGAGAAGGGACATCTGGAGTTTCCTTTTTGCCTCTTTTTCAAACTCTATAAACATGAAAAATACATTGATTCACCCCTCCATCAAACTCGTAAAACTAAAACGACGAAGGACTTGTCACCATGACGAGACCGAATTACTCCTTCCTAGGGCTTGTTAAAAATACTAGGATGGATTCATCTAAAGGATGAACTTATACGACAAGCATATGGTATCCTCTTCAAGCTTGAGATTAAAAAGAATGAGGTACTTGTTGTTGGGAAAAGTATCTACTCAGAACGCCCCTATCCCACTCTAAGGTGTGACAGTGCCTTAGCAACAAACAAGGAAAACTACTTTCGTATTCTTCTTTATGAAATGTAAACGAAGAGGAATAGGATGAACTAACTTGTGTCTTGCGCTAGTCCATTGATCCAATCGCTCTCCTCTTTGACAGCCTCCAGCTACCTGCTCCCTTACTTGCCCAGCTTCACCAAGTTCCTGCAAGATCACAGAAGAGGAAAACTACACAAAGACATAGATTTACATTCATAAATAGCTTAGGATCAGATTTAAGCTAAACATGCAAATATAACAAAACATCATTGATACACAAGCATGTAGGAGAAACACAAATAGTTTTATTGATATAACAAGAAGATCCAGGAGGAGATACAACCAAGTGAGTCTCGATCCAGCATCTACCTCCCAGCAAAGGAATCCCTTCTTCACCTCCAACAAAGCATAAATCACCCAATGCACTAATCTCAATCTCAAAACCAACAGCAATTCTCTGCAAAGTACAAAATTCCAGCCTCCTGGATCTCTGGGATGAGGGATCCATATATAGATGTATGCAAAGAGGATGAGTCAGCTTATGATTTGACTTGTGGCTTCTCTCTGTCAGTTCTTGCTTCCACTTGGAGACCGAGAGCCTCTTACTCATCCTTGGTCGAACTCAGTGAGGCAAGTGTCATTGAGGAAGATTCTGGAAGCTTCCATTGTTTGTCCACCTCGCGGAATGACACTGCCATTTGGCATTTCCCACTCAGCGCACCCTGGTAGTGCATTTAGGTGCGTTGCAACACACCTATCTAGTGTACTGGGGTGCTATGCAATGCAGGTATCTAGTGGAGCAACTGAAATGATCCTGATTTGACTGATTCTGAGTAGTTTCTGGTGGAGAACTTCTGGGAGAAGCTGTAATTGGTTGACCTTGTTCCTCTAGGGGTAGGAACAACACTTTTAGGGACTTTGGATCCCTTGGATTATGGACATTTCATGTTTAGAGCTGTAAGGCACAAAAATGTCTATAACAGTTGCCCCCTAAAGTATGAGGCCGTTTATCGGGTGAAATGCTTTATTAGGAGGATCCGAAGTTCTTTCAATGCTGGGAGGAGACCTGTAATAAGATACAATACAATACATTATCTTCATATTGTTTTCATGATCTAGCTGAGGCGGGCATTCCCATGCTCAGCTTTATAAATTCATTTTTATGTACATAGGACAGGCAATCGTCTGATGGTAGACTGATGATTCTGATGAAGTCATCATCCTTTTGGTAGGATGATCATCTGTGCTGCAATGCTGTACATGTCAATGTTTTTATTTTTTCTGAATATATATCGCAGCCCGGATGGATGAAACTAGATCCGGGGTCTTCAATCTCGTCCGATCTTCACTCAAAGTACAAGTCGATCCATGTGAGAAATGTTTTGAAGTCGAACATGGAAAGACATCGCTTGATTACCAGTCGATGATGTAAACTGTTAACAAGCGCGAGAGGAATCACCGATAAGGATGATGACCCTCAAGGTATTGCAGTACAATTCACGTGGTGTGAATAAAGGACTTGGCGTCGAACAGCACGTAAAATCTTTCGGTCGAAGGTCATTGATGTATACCTGTCACCGGAAGTGAGAAACTTGCCATTGAGGCATGCAAGCTTCAAAGTACTGAATGGGGTGTTCCTAGATCAACTTCTCGGATAATGAGCTGATGTCGACAAGAAGCGATCTATCACAGGAGGGCCTTAATGAATCCCACATCAATGGCACGGAACGAAGCAAATGATTTTGATGGAGGTGAAAACGATCTGATGATATATGGTTCAGGGTGGCGGTCATGAAAGAATGAAGTATAATGTATGGTAGTGGATGGGACACGGGTGACTTCTCTGGATGACTTCTCTTGAACATGTCGGCGACACTTATGTGATGGATTGGTAGCATTTACCCCAAATGTGGATGGTATGGCGTGACCATGGTGATGTGACCGGTGAATGAAACAACCCAACCCAACTCAGGCACGGAGTGGAAGTGTCATGTTCAAGAGCGACTTGCTACCAATAAAGATTCTTTGAGTTTCTTCCCAATTTTTCCCCAGTCATTGCTGACCAGTACCCCTTTATTTTTTTCAAGCTTGAGGAGGATAACATATGCTTGTTCTATAATTTTCCCTTCGGGCAAACCCATCACTATGTTTTAACGAGCCTAGCGATAGTGAAACTCGTTCTCGTCTAAAGACAAGTTTGTCGCTATTAATGTTTTTAACGAGTTTAACGACAAAGATAACTCGGTCCTTTTCATTTTTAGAGAGTCTGAAAAGGTACGTAAAGGTAACTCCGAAATTCCTTTTTCGTCATCTAATCCCTTAAGTCCGAAAAAGTATAAAACAATACAGAAGGGATGAATTTTCGATAGTTTTAACAAGCCGAACAAAACAAGCGCTCGATCGTTTTGTGCAATAATCCCTCAGGTCCAAAAAGATTAAAATCTAGAGGAGGGATAGCACTTCCGGACGCTTTAACGAGCTGAAAGGCCAAAACTCGGCAATCTTTTCATGTTTTACGAGTCAGATGAAAAGAGCTTAAAGAAGACTCATCTTTTGAGGAACGAGTGATAAAATGGGTAGCAGCTGATTCTAGGTAAGGGTTGGAATTTTCCAAGCACGGCAGTGCCGCAAGGATGGCTAGTGAAATCACTCTTCGCAGCTGTTCCTCAAAATGGGTAAACAATCAAATGGAGGTGAATGATCAGCCAATGGAAAAGTGGAGGTGACGGTGCAAACACGACCAAGGCTTTAATGGCTGATAATGTTACATTCACGGTTGTTATTTACCGGAGGATAGTTCATTTTTTAACGAGCTTAAACGCGGATTGAAACACTTTCTCGGTCTTATGTTTATTTTTTAATGAGCATGAACTATGTGTGTGTCGGTAATACCGAGGTGAGAGTGAACCGTCGGATCACTACATATCGTGACCGTCGGATTGTAAGTTACAAAATGTACAACGGTAAAGAAAAACACTTTACCTAACTCTAACCTAACTCTATACTAGACCAAGTTGAACTTAACTATATCCTATGTGTCGGAATATCCTAACATCCCCCCTTAAGAACAACTTGGGATAGGATTGAAGGATTTACAAATATGACACAATAGGAGAAGGAAGGAGGCACTAGAGCCTATCCCCCCTTAGTGACAACTTCCTGAACTCCAAGCATATATCGAAGTTTAGTGAACTTCGCCTCTGTGAGAGCCTTTGTGAAGATGTCTGCAACCTGATCATCTGTTGGACAATATTGCACTTCAAGAACATGGTCATGAATGAGCTTTCTGATGAAGTGCATGTGTAGTTCAATGTGTTTGCTGCGCTGATGCTGGACTGGATCTTTGCATAGCTGAATGGCACTTTGATTATCACACCAAAGTGTGGTTGGATGCTGCTGCTCAAAGCCAAACTCTGATAGGATCTGACAAAGCCACAAGGCTTCCTTACTAGCTTCCACGGCACCACGATACTCTGCTTCTGCTGACGAAAGAGAAATGGCAGCCTGTTTCTTACAAGCCCATGTAATAGGTCCTGAACCAAGAGTGAAGACATAACCGCCAGTAGACTTCCGATCATCAGGGTCACCAGCCCAATCAGAATCAGTGAAACCAACTAACAGAGGAGCTGCTTTGGCACTGTAATGAATCCCAAACTGTACTGTACCTTGAACATAACGAAGTATTCTTTTAGCTGCTTTCCAATGACTTTCACGGGGGTTTTGCATAAAACGAGCAACAAGGCCAACAGCAAAGGAAAGATCAGGACGAGTATGGGTTAAATACAAGAGTTTTCCGACAAGTTGACGGTATAAGGTAGCATCAACTTCAGGAGAAGTACAAGAGACTGAAAGTTTGACTCCAGACTGAAAGGGAGAAGAGGCTGGCTTACAGTCTTCCATGTGAAAATGACGAAGAATATCACAAGCATACTTGGACTGGGAAAGGAAAATACCCTCCTGGGATTGCAAGACTTGAAGACCGAGAAAATAGTGTAAGTGTCCTAAGTCTGTCATTTCAAATTTCTTTTTAAGGCTGGACTTCACATGGTTTATAAGGTTGGGATCACTACCAGTAAGAATAAGATCATCCACATAAAGAACAAGGATGATAAGAGAGTTGCCCACTTTCTTGGTGTAGACAGTATTGTCAGAATGACACCTAGAAAAGCCAGATTCTAAAAGAAAGCTATCCATTTTGGCATACCAAGCCCGAGGAGCTTGCTTGAGGCCATAAAGGGATTTCTTAAGTCGACAAACAAGGCTGGAGTCTGTTTGTATGAAGCCAATGGGTTGTTCCATATAGATTTCTTCCTGCAAGTCCCCATGCAAGAAGGCAGATTTAACATCCATCTGATGGACTTCCCATTTTAAAGAGGCAGCAAGGGAAAGAACAAGGCAGATAGAGTTCATTTTGGCAACAGGGGAGAAGGTTTCAGTGTAGTCAATGCCTTCAACCTGTGAAAAGCCCTTAGCAACGAGACGAGCTTTATGTTTATCAACTTTCCCATCTGGTCCATACTTGGTTCTGTAAACCCATTTACATCTAACAAGTTTGCGTCCCTTTGGTAGAGGAACAAGATCCCATGTATCATTTGTCATCAATGAATGATATTCTTCATTCATAGCTGCTTCCCAATGTGGATGCCCTGAAGCTTCTGCAAAAGTGTTAGGATCATGATTTACTGGAGCTTGAGCCAGTAAAGAAGAGGCTCTTTCAAACTGAGAACGTGTACGTCGCTGATCTGTAGGATCACCGGCAAGATCACCTGCGGCATCCCGAGTAGCACGGACCCATCGTGGAAGTCATTGGAAAGCAGCTAAAAGAATACTTCGTTATGTTCGAGGTACAGTACAGTTTGGGATTCATTACAGTGCCAAAGCAGCTCCTCTGTTAGTTGGTTTCACTGATTCTGATTGGGCTGGTGACCCTGATGATCAGAAGTCTACTGCCGGTTATGTCTTCACTCTTGGTTCAGGACCTATTACATGGGCTTGTAAGAAACAGGCTGCCATTTCTCTTTCGTCAGCAGAAGCAGAGTATCGTGGTGCCGTGGAAGCTAGTAAGGAAGCCTTGTGGCTTTGTCAGATCCTATCAGAGTTTGGCTTTGAGCAGCAGCATCCAACCACACTTTGGTGTGATAATCAAAGTGCCATTCAGCTATGCAAAGATCCAGTCCAGCATCAGCGCAGCAAACACATTGAACTACACATGCACTTCATCAGAAAGCTCATTCATGACCATGTTCTTGAAGTGCAATATTGTCCAACAGATGATCAGGTTGCAGACATCTTCACAAAGGCTCTCACAGAGGCGAAGTTCACTAAACTTCGATATATGCTTGGAGTTCAGGAAGTTGTCACTAAGGGGGGATAGGCTCTAGTGCCTCCTTCCTTCTCTTAATCTTGGAAACTCTTCCACGAAAGCGTTAGCCGCCCAGCAGCAACCAAATTCAAAGAATCCTAAGAAGTCATATCCTCAAAAGAATGGTCCTAAACCATCTCAGCCTCAAAATGAAAGATCATTTCAGCAAAATGATAAGACCAATAAAAACAAATGGAAGAAGACTGACAGACATTGTAACTTTTGTAATCGAGATGGCCACTTAGAATCTAAATGCTTTAAGAAGATGGAAGCCTTGGAAGCCGCAATGAAGAAACATAACATCCATGTGGAGCCTACTTCAACTTCAACTTCTGGAATGGCACTTTCTGCATGTCATTGTCAATCATCTCAGTCTGGTTATGCATTAAATGTATCTTCTTCTTCTTCTCATTCTCATGAGTGGCTCATTGATTCTGGAGCCTCTTGTCACATGGCCAAAAACCAAGCCATGTTTTCTTCTTTAAATGATTGTAACACCAAAAATATATATGTTGGTGATGATAGATCTCTTAATGTTGTAGGGACTGGAACTGTTCATCTAGACAATGGTCAGTTTAATGATGTATTATGTGTTCCAACCTTATCCTGCAACCTTCTATCTGTCTATCAGATAACTCATTCAGGTGAAGGTAAAATTGTTGAATTTTCACCTCATGATGTTGTAATCAAGGATCTACAAGATCCTAAACAGATTCTAGCTACTGGTCTTGCTGATGATTCCAAAAGGTTGTATAAGTTTCACAAATTTGGGTCATCAAATCTTCCCTCAGTATTTATTGCTCATAATGATGAAGTGAGCAAACTTTGGCATGAGCGATTTGGTCACTTAAACTATCGCTCCCTTCAGCATCTATGTAAAGAAAATATGGTGACAGGTCTTCCTATGGTATCTTGCAGAGATGGTGTTTGTTCCGGATGTGTACTCGGAAAACATCATCGGGACAGTTTTGACAAACGTGCCTCTTGGCACGCCTCAGCCCCTTTACAGCTTGTGCACAGTGATTTATGTGGTCCTCTTCCTGCTGCTTCATTCTCTGGCTGCAAGTACTTCTTAACTTTCATTGATGATTTCTCCAGACGCACTTGGGTATACTTCTTAAAACTCAAGAGCAAAGTATTTAACACCTTTTTGGCCTTCAAAGCCTTTGTTGAAAAACAATCTGGACATCAAATTCTTAAGCTAAGAACTGATAATGGTGGAGAATATGTTAAAAACACATTCATCAACTTTTGCAACGAAAATGGAATTCAAATGCAACATACTGTTCCATACACTCCACAACAAAATGGTGTAGCTGAAAGGAAAAATCGCACCTTAAAGGAAATGGCTAATTGTATGCTACAATCTAAAGGACTCAGTCTTAGTTTTTGGGCCGAAGCAATTAATTGTGCAAATTATATAATCAATCGCACTCCTACTAAGGTTCTAGAGAATATCACTCCAAAGAAGCTTGGAGTTCCATTAAACCAGATGTAAGTCACTTTCGTGTGTTTGGAAGTGAAGCATGGGCCCATATTCCAGATGAAAAGCATAAAGCTTTAGAACCTAAGAGTGAGAAATGTACTTTTGTTGGATATTCTGAAGATGTAAAAGGTTATAGACTTATTCCATTTAAGTCCAAAAATGTTATCATTAGAAGAGATGTAAAGTTTGATGAAAATAAATCGGCCTGCGAGCCTAGTCCGGCGGATGTGCCACCTCTTCCTATCTCTTCTACTTTTGAAAACATTTCTTCTTCAGATGATGAAAGCGAGGATGATAATCCTCCCCCACCTTCTCAGGATCCTCAACTTCCACGATGGGTCCGTGCTACTCGGGATGCCGCAGGTGATCTTGCCGGTGATCCTACAGATCAGCGACGTACACGTTCTCAGTTTGAAAGAGCCTCTTCTTTACTGGCTCAAGCTCCAGTAAATCATGATCCTGACACTTTTGCAGAAGCTTCAGGGCATCCACATTGGGAAGCAGCTATGAATGAAGAATATCATTCATTGATGACAATTGATACATGGGATCTTGTTCCTCTACCAAAGGGACGCAAACTTGTTAGATGTAAATGGGTTTACAGAACCAAGTATGGACCAGATGGGAAAGTTGATAAACATAAATCTCATCTCGTTGCTAAGGGCTTTTCACAGGTTGAAGGCATTGACTACACTGAAACCTTCTCCCCTGTTGCCAAATGAACTCTATCCGCCTTGTTCTTTCCCTTGCTGCCTCTTTAAAATGGGAAGTCCATCAGATGGATGTTAAATCTGCCTTCTTGCATGGGGACTTGCAGGAAGAAATCTATATGGAACAACCCATTGGCTTCATACAAACAGACTCCAGCCTTGTTTGTCGACTTAAGAAATCCCTTTATGGCCTCAAGCAAGCTCCTCGGGCTTGGTATGCCAAAATGGATAGCTTTATTTTAGAATCTGGCTTTTCTAGGTGTCATTCTGACAATACTGTCGACACCAAGAAAGTGGGCAACTCTCTTATCATCCTTGTTCTTTATGTGGATGATCTTATTCTTACTGGTAGTGATCCCAACCTTATAAACCATGTGAAGTCCAGCCTTAAAAAGAAATTTGAAATGACAGACTTAGGACACTTACACTATTTTCTCGGTCTTCAAGTCTTGCAATCCCAGGAGGGTATTTTCCTTTCCCAGTCCAAGTATGCTTGTGATATTCTTCGTCATTTTCACATGGAAGACTGTAAGCCAGCCCCTTCTCCCTTTCAGTCTGGAGTCAAACTTTCAGTCTCTTGTACTTCTCCTGAAGTTGATGCTACCTTATACCGTCAACTTGTCGGAAAACTCTTGTATTTAACCCATACTCGTCCTGATCTTTCCTTTGTTGTTGGCCTTGTTGCTCGTTTTATGCAAAACCCCCGTGAAAGTCATTGGAAAGCAGCTAAAAGAATACTTCGTTATGTTCAAGGTACAGTACAGTTTGGGATTCATTACAGTGCCAAAGCAGCTCCTCTGTTAGTTGGTTTCACTGATTCTGATTGGGCTGGTGACCCTGATGATCGGAAGTCTACTGCCGGTTATGTCTTCACTCTTGGTTCAGGACCTATTACATGGGCTTGTAAGAAACAGGCTGCCATTTCTCTTTCGTCAGCAGAAGCAGAGTATCGTGGTGCCGTGGAAGCTAGTAAGGAAGCCTTGTGGCTTCGTCAGATCCTATCAGAGTTTGGCTTTGTGTAGCAGCATCCAACCACACTTTGGTGTGATAATCAAAGTGCCATTCAGCTATGCAAAGATCCAGTCCAGCATTAGCGCAGCAAACACATTGAACTACACATGCACTTCATCAGAAAGCTCATTCATGACCATGTTCTTGAAGTGCAATATTGTCCAACAGATGATCAGGTTGCAAACATCTTCACAAAGGCTCTCACAGAGGCGAAGTTCACTAAACTTCGATATATGCTTGGAGTTCAGGAAGTTGTCACTAAGGGGGGATAGGCTCTAGTGCCTCCTTCCTTCTCCTATTGTGTCATATTTGTAAATCCTTCAATCCTATCCCAAGTTGTTCTTAAGGGGGGATGTTAGGATATTCCGACACATAGGATATAGTTAAGTTCAACTTGATCTAGTATAGAGTTAGGTTAGAGTTAGGTAAAGTGTGTTTCTTTACCGTTGTACATTTTGTAACTTACAATCCGACGGTTCACTCTCACCTCGGTATTACCGACACTTGATCCGTGGCTTGACACCCGATTGGTTCATGAGTTCTATTTAAAGCGCATGGAGGGTCATTGTTCGGGTAATCCGTGCATGAGAGAAGCTTATGTAAATTTTCATTCTTTGATTAATAAATTGCTTGTAGTACCCACATTGGGACAGGCCGTGGACTGTTTCCCTCCTTGCACTTAGAGGGTTTTAACCACGTCAAAAATACTGGTGTATTGATTTGATATCTGGTTGTGAGCGGTGTCCTTTTGGTGTTCTTTCTGAGGAACTTACCCTGTAAATTCCTACACTATGTGCTAAAACTGCTCGATGCGGGTTTATTTTTTAACGAGCTTGAATCCTGCAGTAACACTGATCGTGATAAGTTTGCATGCCCCCAGCATAATAACGCAAATCGAGGTGCATGCCCCCCAAGCTTCATTGCATTCAACTTGGTGGTTGGAATGAAGGTTTACCTTTGAGATTTGGAAAGGGGATTGTTTCATTTTTTAATGAGGTTGACACAGTAAAAGAACTATCCTCATGACTCCTTGTTTCATTTTTTAACGAGGTTGACACGAGATAAGAACCATCATTGGAGTCCAAATCCATTAGATATAGAAGGTTTCATATTCCACTGTGGCCACTTCCGCCAGATTACTCAGAGGCGGTAGGGCAAAAGTACCCATTAAGGCAGGGTCTTTTAGGAGACCTACTCCGATATTTTGGAGCGAATGATTTCTTCCATGGATCATTGGAATGCTTCCAGTAACTTGAGAACCATTGGGGAGGAAGTTTTGCTGATCGACGATTGTAATCCCTCCTTGAAAGGGAAATGCAATCTTTCTGAAATAGGTCGACACAACAGCTGCCATGGCATATATCCATGGTCTTCCTAGTAGGATGTTGTAATCAAGATTCCCATCTATGACTTCAACATATATTTCTACTGTTTTCCCTCCTAGTTCAACTTTCAAGTTATTTAGGATACCATATGGGGTATATGTCCTTCCGTCGAATGCTTTTAACGTCGTCGCAGACCGCGACAAGGTTGGAGATCCTAAAGTTTTCCAGCAACTCATCGACATAATACATGTAGATGCTCCCTCATCAATAATTGTTCGATGAACAGTTTTGTCGAGGGCTTTCACTTGAATAAGGAAAGCTAGTTGAGCTGGTAACTGAGGGTCATATCCTTTATGATTAAAGGCCACAAGATTGGAATCCATTGGGTCAATCCCACCTATTGCTGATAATAAAGCTTGCTCTTGGGAGAGGCAATTTTGCGGTACCTCAAGTGTCGACATAGCGGACGGGGATTGGGCCAGGTCCTCTATTATATTATAATTCTGTGCTATTTTTGCACGAGGATTAAATGTCGATTTGTGCACTACTCCCTTTGGCGACTTTATCATTTGTTCAAGAATGATGGGTGGCACAACTTTGGTCAAAGTTGTTGTCGAACTACTAGGTTGTTCATTAGCCTTGTTATTCGACACCTGTGGATTCCCGTAATCTTTATTCCTTGCCAAAGCATCATTTTGCTGCTTTGAGATAGATAACATAAGCACTTGGGATTGGGAAGCATTTTGATTAGCAACCAGTTTGGTTCCTGGGTTTGGAAACGGATCAGTCAATACTGCTGAGGTTTTTGAACTCTTAAAGAGTTTCTTAACTTCAGCTTTATGTGGACAATATCTCATCCGATGATCCTCATCGCATATATGACACCCCGTAGGGGGTTTCCTTTGCCCAGAAGGGTTTGCAGAAGCTTTATCGTGCTTCTTTTTTCTCCCTTTCTTTTTCTTCTTACCCCCTGGTTGCTTCAGTTGTTTGCCCTTGTCGGTCGACATGGCATTTACTTCCGAGGTAAGAAGTTCCTCATTTGCATTTTGACTAGAAATCTTATGGGCCTTTTTAGATGTAGCCTTTGTCGATTTCGTGTCTGTTGCGCCAATCACGCCATCGCTAGCATGAGAGACATTGTTTGATTTAGGAGGAGGAGGAACTGAGAATTCCGGTTTAGGGGCGTTAGGTATTTTATCGTAGAGCGTGCCAGACTGAGTGTAAATCAAGTCCAAATATTGCGCACGAGCGATAACTTGCTCTTCTGTGACGACTCCCCCTTTTGCCACATCTTCCGTGATGGAAGGCAGTAATGACTTAATAAACCATTCAGCTAAAAGTTGATTGGGAACATACGTTTTCACCATTCTACGACGACGTCGCCATTCATGTATATGATCAGATATGTGAGTGGCCGTCGTTTGTTTGAAGTTGGTAAGAAGTTCAGTTCCCGTTTTGTACCTTATCGGTAACTGAAAATGGGTTAAAAAGGTTGTGGCTAGGGTACTGAAGTTGTCGAATGAAGCTCTAGGCAATTCGATATACCATTTTGCTGCCGGACCAGTTAACGTCCTCTGAAAAAGGCGAAGCCTAATTGAATCATCGTTTAGGGTGTTTGATGAACACCACAAATGAAATGTCATCACATGATTCGATGGATCTTCACCCGGATTTCCATTAAATTTAGGAATATCTGACGGAAGTTTATGCGGAATCGCTGGCCACCAAGGGGCATAAGCAATTGGATCATTCGTTAGCCGGTTTAGATCTGGTAATTCTAGAGTTGCTACAAAGGGCAACTGTTGATTCAGGTTAGGCGAAGCATACCCAGGATAAGATGGAATCGCCTGAGCAATGGGTCTTTGCATACCAGCATAATGTATTTGATGTTGGCAACTTTGACAAGGTTGATGGGCATAACCACTATAATATGGTTGTTGATAACCGCTTTGGAAATGTGGTTGCCCATTACTTACAAAGACTTGTTGCTCAGGTCCTTGATATGATTGCTGGAATGGCGGTTGTTGAGATTGAACCAGCCCTGGTTGTTGGACCATTTGCTGTTGTCCAATACTGGATGATTGACCAAGATGAGGAGTCATAGTACTTGTTTGAGCCTGAGTCGTTGAGATAAGAGGCTGTTGTATTGCAACCTGAGAAACTTGGGGTTGACATACAACAGGTAACGCTTGTACTTGCGATGCAGTCACCATAGCAGGTATAGTGGGAATATTCGACACAGGGTGGACTGGTTGCATTGAATATACAACCCTTGGTTGCTGAGGCAGTATTGGGACCCAACCGCTGGATGTAATTCCAGTTTGACCTGAACTTTGTTGTAAACTCCCATATGGTTGTTCTCCGCGAGGGAACAATGAAAAGGCATACTACCCTCCATATGGTGGAAATCCAGTACTTAAAGGGTAGATTGGCCTTTGAAGACACATTGGATCAACTTGTTGAGTTTCAACATAACAAATACCAGATGATAATCCGGATGAAGAAATAGGAACTGATCATGTCGTCGAAACAGTCCCCGATTAGACTCCGGCTTGTTGTTGATAACTTGCCGGGACAGTTGGTATACCATCGAACATCGTTGGAGTAGCAACAGGAGGCTCTGCCACTGCTGCATCGGATGACACAGTCCTGGATGTTGATGGTTGTTCAGACATATCTAATCTATCCAAAAGATTTCCTAGCGATTCTACAAGAACTTGTGATGAACGGAGACTAACTTCGAAGATCAACGAGGGAAAGGTGATGATTATTCCGTTTAAAATAAATTTTAGACGCTTTGACACAACTCGTTTTTTCAGTTTTTAAGAGTCGAGAAAAAACAAAAGATGACTCTAGTCTCCTTCGATTTTTAATGAGCCTGAAGTGACAAGTGCTCAGATGGACCTTTTCCGTTAAGGAGTCTGAAAAGGAACGAAAGGGACTGCTCTGGAGATCTAGATAGAGGGAGTACCAAACCAATCGCAAAACTGCAGAATAATTTTTACGGTACAGCAGTCAATCTTCCCGAATGCTATGTTCGGTGCATTGCGATGAGTAGGGCGGCTGACACGGCTTCCTATGGATAAAAGGTTTTAAGCCTATAGGGGTCTCCCAATATACACTCGACAGTACGTGGGAGCACAAGTCCGTACTGGCACTTATCGCCTCAAAGTGGAGGAATCACCCAACCATCAGTGAGGGCAACAGTTACCAGGCTTTACGACGCCGGAATACGTCTCTAGCCTAGACCTCTAAATGTTGTGCGTTAAGTTCCAAAGCGTTGTTAGATTCATTCAATTTATTTTAAGTTGATCTTTCTTAGAAGTTTGGCTTTTTGGATCACCACGAGATGTAGATGTAATTCCTAAATGCAATCTAAAGATGATAAGTAAGCTTTTATCTCTTTTCAACAATGAAAATCCTAGCTACAAGGGGAAAAGAAAGACACAATCTTTTCTCAAAGAGCAAAGAGCACACTGTAAATGCACTTTTCCTAAATCAAACCATACAAACTATCAATATGAAAATGCACATATGCATGTATTTGTTTTCACTTTCTTAATATTTATGCCTAAAAAGAAATTTGATGTACAAATCTGAATTTGCTTTCAAGTGAAAAACACAAACAAGCTTCCTTTCGAAATCAAAAAGGTAGAGAAGATTACGACACTTTATGATTTTGAAATAAACGCTCGTTTCGACACTAGAAAGAGACAAATTCAAACCAAAGGAAAAAGTAAAAAGTATAATCAACTGTCAACAGCAAACAAACTTCCTCCTAAGATCAAAATCGACACTTACGACAGATCTGAATCTAAGGACGACAGTATGACTATTCTACTCTTTCAATGGAAAACTGTAAATGATGTAACAAACACACAAAGAACACCTACAGTCTTTTTGTACAAAGGAGGCATAATTAAGGCAAAGAAAAGGGGTTTTCAGACAGGTACACACACTGATAATAGGCTGCAAAAATCAGAGATAAAACTGAACAAAATGAAGCAAAGAACCTCAACTACACAAGGCAAAGGCTGATCAGCGCACCTGTTGCACAGAGAAACTGAATTGCAGCGCAGGTAGCCCTCTCGGGACCTGTGTTGAAATGCAGAACCTCTTCACAGAGCCTGCGCTGGGGCACAAACGAGACTTCTATTCGGGTTCTGGGTCACGGTTTGCAGTTTAATCTATGGATTTTGGCCAAGTAAAAGCAATCAGTAAGGTACAATCAGAGGGATGATTTAAAGGAGGACTAAGAGCTATCACAAAGGGCAATTAGAGCATTGTGGATCAACTCTTCAAATCATAAACAAATCCAGTGAGTGGATTGAAGTAGCAGCTACTTTGCATTTGATAATGGCAAATGCAGTTCGATTGCTACTTCTGTGTTTATGAAACAAACAACAAGAGAAACACAAACAAACTAACTAGAAACGATCCCCAGCGGAGTCGCCATTTTGTTGTTGGGAAAAGTATCTACTCAGAACGCCCCTATCCCACTCTAAGGTGTGACAGTGCCTTAGCAACAAACAAGGAAAACTACTTTCGTATTCTTCTTTATGAAATGTAAATGAAGAGGAATAGGATGAACTAACCTGTGTCTTGCGCTAGTCCGTTGATCCAATCGCTCTCCTCTTTGACAACCTCCAGCTACCTGCTCCCTTACTTGCCCAGCTTCACCAAGTTCCTGCAAGATCACAGAAGAGGAAAACTACACAAAGACATAGATTTACATTCATAAATAGCTTAGGATCAGATTTAAGCTAAACATGCAAATATAACAAAACATCATTGATACACAAGCATGTAGGAGAAACTCAAATAGTTTTATTGATATAACAAGAAGATCCAGGAGGAGATACAACCAAGTGATTCCCGATCCAGCATCTACCTCCCAGCAAAGGAATCCCTTCTTCACCTCCAACAAAGCATAAATCACCCAATGCACTAATCTCAACCTCAAAACCAACAGCAATTCTCTGCAAAGTACAAAATTCCAGCCTCCTGGATCTCTGGGATGAGGTATACATATATAGATGTATGCAAAGAGGATGAGTCAGCTTATGATTTGACTTGTGGCTTCTCTCTGTCAGTTCTTGCTTCCACTTGGAGACCGAGAGCCTCTTACTCATCCTTGGTCGAACTCAGTGAGGCAAGTGTCATTGAGGAAGATTCTGGAAGCTTCCATTGTTTGTCCACCTCGCGGAATGACACTGCCATTTGGAATTTCCCACTCAGCGCACCCTGGTAATGCATTTAGGTGCATTGCAACGCACCTAGCTAGTGTACTGGGGTGCTATGCAACGCAGGTAGCTAGTGGAGCAGCTGAAATGATCATGATTTGACTGATTTTGAGTAGTTTCTGGTGGAGAACTTCTGGGAGAAGCTGTAATTGGTTGACCTTGTTCCTCTAGGGGTAGGAACAACACTTTTAGGGACTTTGGATCCCTTGGATTATGGACATTTCATGCTTAGAGCTGTAAGGCACAAAAATGTCTATAACAGTACTTGCTAGAAATAATGGGGAAAAATGGAAGGAAACATATATCCTATATTTTGTATAAAAGGCAGAATGTTGCTCTTGAACATGACATTCATCTATATCTCATGTCGTGTTTGGGTTATCATCACTTTTCCACTTACCTTATTGGGTTTGGGAAATCAATTTGCCTCTCATTCAATCACATCCTGTTTTCACCATGACCTCTGATCCTACTTTGTGTCCAATGCTGCCAAATTTTGGAGTCGTGTCATCGATATGTTCAACAGAAGTCCCATCTGCAATTCAAACCCCTTATACCCTGTTTGACTTTTCTGCAACAATCCTAAATCACTCTTTCCAACTCTGCAAAATCCTATGGTTTGTGTCAATGATGTTGGAAACATTATGGCCCTCCTTCAATGGGTCACTTCCTTTGGACTCCAACTCATTATCCAGGAAGATGGTCTAGAAACTCTGTTTCAGTACCTTGGATCTTATATGCCTTAATGGCAGGTTCTTCGCATTCAACGATAGGTTCACATCATTGGCCTTTGATCGAATGATTATGTGACTGTTTAACTTCAGCTTCATTATTCACACTCGTGGATTGTGGTGTTGTACCTTGAGAGTCGTCGTCATCATTGGTGGTTTCTCTCATGCTTATTAACGATTTACATCATTGACCGGTAATCAGGTGGTTTCTACCATGTTCGACTCTGACACATTTATTTGCATGGTTAGATTCGTACTTTGGTTGGATCAGGATAGAGATGAAGACCCTAGGTTTCATCTGATAAATCCAGGTTGTGTGGATTTATTAAGTATTCATGATTATACACATGATCCCTTCTATTCAGATGGTTACGTCCATGTCGTGGATCCATAAACATAATCCTTTCTATTTGGATGGTTGCGTCCATGTTGTGGATTCATGTATTGTTAGATGCCTACTCAAAGATGTATTATTAGGCATACTTACATCAGAGATGTCAAATATATTATATTATGTTTGATTTGCAGGTCTCCTGACGGTGTTTCTCGAAGTCCTTGCCTTGGCTTGTAAAGCACTTCAACCATCACTTCCTATTCTGATTTCATGCTTTCAGGGCCATTTGTTATATAATATTGTGTCACACTCCCCATCTCGTATCCTGAAGTGTTGAAATTTGTGTTTTTAGTGCCACATATGTCACAAGATGACGAAATATGTCAGTGTATTCATCATGAAACATGTTCAGAAGCATCCATGAAGAAAAGAAGAAAACATTCCTTGAAAGAATTTTGAAGAAACTTGTAAAAAATCTTTGTTTTCAGGATTAGTGCATTTTTCATGACTAGTGACCCATGCTGGTAAATTATTACACTATACAGTCCTAGCATTGCCAGTGTGACTTTTATCAAGAAAACTCACATTGAACCTCTTTAGGTATTTTTTCCCAAAATGGAGGAGAAGCTTCTCTTACTAGAAGTCTCGAGAGCGATGAGTTGGTTACATGCGAATGAGGATTAGACGATACCTCCCATTCATGTTACTTGATCCTGCTTTCATGGATATTTTCCTTGAGATGTGTAACTTTTCCCTCCTTTCATGGATCCTCAAATTCCTCTCATTCCCTATAAATGAGATCCCTACTATCCACTATCGGTTGGCTATTGATGGGTTGCCTTCCCTTGTTGAATTATGACCAAATGTTGCCCATTTTTCTAAGGAGAAAGGAGTGCTTGAAGGTTAAGGCTAGGACTTGGAAACTCACCTAAAGGAGGCTTCCAACATCAAGGCTTAAGTGGTTGTAATGATCCCTTTACCATCTACTAATAATACATTATGTGTTTTCCTTCCATAAATGTGTCAATGGTTGCTCTTTTAGTGTAATACTCCTTAATCTGTTACATGATTTATATTGGAATGAATTTTTCTATGTATGCGTTTATTGTCTCCACGTGATATTCCTTGCAAGTATTCATCCATAACAGCGAAGATGAGATTGAACTTGGGAGTGAAAGAATAAGGGACAACACCAACGAATGTTAACATCAGAGTGAGGTAGGTCATTTATCCTCCTTTGGGTTTTCTGATATAAACTAGGAAAGTTTACATATATTTGTACTCATTTGTTTCTAGATCCTCCCATAGGACTAGAGGGATCATTTTTGTCTGTAGAAAGGATTGTCTGCACAACAGTTCCAGCATAGGAATATATATTGTTTTTCCTTCTTGTATAGCCGAGAAGCCTAGGTGGCTTACATAGACACTAGAGAAGGAAAGAGAGAAGGATGGTGCTTCATCTACTTCCATTTAGGTAATCCATCCTCTTAAAAGGTTCCCTAGTTATATTGCATTAATGTCTTCCATGATTGATATAAAAATTTCTAGTTATGAGGAAGCAACAATAAAGCAGGTATGGCAAGATGCCATGGTGGAGTGAAAATCCATCATGAAGAATGATGTATACAATATAGAAGATAGTGTCAATACCAAAAAAACCATGGTGGATTCTAGGTGGCTATACAAGGTGAAGCACGCGACAAATAATAGCATCAATAAGTATAAGGCTTGGTTCGTAGCAAGAGGATTCTCCCAGAAAGAGGAAGTTGACTATGAGGATATCTATGCTCCAGTTTCCAATTAGACTTCTATCAAGAGCTTTATGTCTTTAGAATATATTTTTAGTTGACATTTAAATCATATTATGTTATGAAAACCTTCCTTAATTTCCTAATTGAGGAAAAAGTGTACACTTATCAGCCAAGAGGGCTTGACGCTTGTAGGAAGGACACCCATGTATACAGATTGAAGAAGGCCCTTTACGGGATGAAGCAGGAACCCATGGCTTAGTTCTCTAGGATTTATGAGTTCTTGTTAGCTTTGGGATTTTCCAAAACTACTACACATCCTAGTTTTGATTACTTATTTGAGAGATCCAATCTACTTGTTTTGGTCCTACATGTAGATGATCGAATCCTTACAAGGAGTTCATAGAAGCTCATTGCAAGGTGCAAGGCTACACTAGCATGAGAGTTTGACATGATGGACATTGGACTCCTACATTGTCTCTTGGGTCTAGAGGTATGGCAAGGTGTAGGTGAAGTTTTCCTTGGGCAAGCTACATAGTTGAGATCCTAAAGAGGTTTCACGCGATGGATTGTAAACCCATGACCACTCCTATGATTCAAATCTGAAGTTTCATGGTGACTTTAGATTTGGTAATCTTTCCTTGCATAGAAATTTAATTGGATCTTATATGTATCTAGCTAACATTAGAGTTGGACCTAATATAAATTTTGCAATGAACACCTTGAGCCAGTTCATGGTTGAGATGAGGAGAATAATGAATTCACTAGATTGCTGCAAAACATGTGCTGCAATAACTAAAGGGCATGGTATATTTTTGTTCAAGATATGTGGAATATGCTAAGTTGATTTTACATGGATTTGTTGATTTTGACTTGCCAGGAGATGCAGGTGGCAGGAAGAATACTTTAATGTTGTTTCGGTTAGGGTTCAGGAGTGATATCCTAGTTTAGCAGGGGGAAGGCTTTAATAGAATTAGTTCAACTCAAACAAAGTATAATAGAGTACATGGAAGCCAACACTGCTAATTCTTAAGCCATATACCTTAACAAGTTGGGTGCAAAGATGACATTCAAGGTGTTGGAGCCTACTATGATATATTGTGACAATCAAAGTTATATCAAACTCTCTAAGAATCAAATTTCCATTACTTCTCCAAACACATTGACATCAAGTACCATTTTCTCAATGACTGAGTTGAAAAGGGAGAAGTTCTTGTAGAGTATTCAAACAAATCAGTAGATTGCAAATATTATGACAAATCCCTCTGCCAAAGCGAAGTTTGGTATGTTCAAAGAGATACCTGGAGCAATTGAAAACCCTTTTCTGCAGTAAGCGGGAGTGTTACAATATGTATCTCAGATATTATTTTACAAAAACAACATATTCGTACAACATCATAGTCATGGTGTGAGAGTAGTTATAGAAGATCGGGGTACAAGTCCACCAGTTTTAGATAGATGGTTCAGGTTATCTCTCAGTTCTATATAAAGAGTTGAGTCATCTTATTTTTAACCAGTAGATGGATCGAGATATGGGTACCTCTGAGTTCTAACTAAGAACCGAGTTTAGTTTTATTTTCAACTCACTTTTCCTATAGCAGAATTTTCATGTTAAGAATTAATGAAAAACAATGACAGGTTTTGACAGTCATCTTTTAGGTTCAATTTTTTTTTTCTACACTGTGTTATATAGATTATTGCATCTAAAATTTAGAGATGTTTTGATAGGTTTTTAGTTTATGTTGTTTTAGTTTCTTGTAGGAATTATATAACATTGCATATTATGTTTAAAAAAATTTAACACATTTCTTGTAGCAGAACCTATTGATCCTTTCCAAAGGAATCAAACCAAGGTTGGTGATAGGACAACACAATATTTCAACCAACTGAGCTACCCTCCAGGGCTCACAAGATCAATTTTTTAGTCAATAAAGTTTAATTTATTTTCATGGTTATGCACATTTAAGTATGTCCTTGTGGATGGCCAATTGATCAAGAGAAATTGTTGTCCAAGACCATAAGTACTTGATTCATTACAATTCATTTGTCAACAATATGATTGTAAATAACAACAACACTTGACAAAAAATTTAGGGGATTTCTTGTCTTCTTTTTTGAGTTACCATAATGAACTAATAGGCTTCAAAGGATGGAAAAGAAGAAAAAAATGCATAAATAGGACTAATTCAATAACAAATTTACAAATAAGCACTTACATGTATTCTTTGCCCATAATACAACTCTCAACCTCACACACACCTAAAGAACCACTAGCTTCCCTTGATCATCATGATACGCACCCTGCTCATACAAAGCCACGTTAAAAATGAATCACAAGCACACAGGCCTTTATGTAGTCACTTCTCATATGCATGGAACTACTATCAAATAATGGATTAGGTAAATCATCTGAGACACCTATAACATAAACCTTTTTCCTTGACAACCCATGGGAAGCAATCTTTTAAAATTTTTCCAACCAAACCAAACACATGTGATAAATATGCTAGAATGAACTCCAAAAATAAAATGTTATACCAACAGATCATTGGTTCCCCAGAAAAGAAAATTGAGGGTTAAGCTATCCACCAGGGTTCCCTTCTCATTATGGTATGTCCCACCTGCATAGCATGAATTTCAAAGGGATGAAACCAAGTGAAAGGAATGAGGCTAGATGCAAGTCTAGTGTGGTCTCAAGGGAATGTCAATGTATGTCCCTTAGACCTAGCACCTAATCGGGTGGAAGTCTACCATCATGTAGTCCAACTCCTTGGGGCATGTTTAATGAAGCACTTCTGAAGAGAACAAGATGAAGAAAATATTTACCATATGTTTGAGGGTATGCTAAAATGTAAATGAAGCCCAAAATTAGGAGGATCAGATAGTGGTGCTAAAGGATTGTTTTCCAAAATCATTGAATCATCATAATTCTCTAGAATCTGATGGATAATTTCACCAAGAGAAGAGAGGTGAAATTTACGACCCCTGTGAGGGTAAAATTTACAACCCCTGTGAGGGTAAGGTTGGGCTGATCCATCAATTTTTACTGTGTCCATCTATGATTGTGCATTGAATAAGGTTAGTGCATTAGGTGCATTGACAATAGCACAAGTCCTTCTAAACCCGGATCTAATATGCACCACCTCGATGTTGTGAATGTTAAAGATCCATACTTCAAGTTAATAAAAACATGCCATATATCAAATATCACACCAAGGTTTGGATGAGTTTATGCTAATCGTAAGGTTTCTATGGGAAAATGAATCTCAATAAAAAATGGAGATGAGGTATTGAAAAACTTGGCATCATCCAAAAAAAAATATGTGGGGGATTATCAACTCGATAAATCTGCAACATCAGGAAAAATGGGCCAAAATTTAAGTCAAAACTTGGCAAACAAACACTCAGACCATAAAAATTTGCCATCGTACAAAACTCTAAAAATTAGGAAAAATGGGAAGAAATAAAATATTTTTGAAATAGTGTTCAATAGTGACCATCCTAGAGTTTCTTTGAGACACTCCACCACTTATATAGCAATACAGTGTTCAGTTCATCCGGCAGCTTAAGAAATATTTTGAAAAGCGATATGTAGCAACTATATAGTTCATTAACTTTCCCTGGTAATAAAAGTATCTGCAACAATTGCATCGCTTCTAGGAATATAAGAATGCAAAACAACAACACTAAAAATGATCCTTGAAACACCAAGAAAAACCCAAAAACCAAAAATTAAAACACACACACTATCCAATCATGGTAATCAGATCACGGTGTTAGGAGTCTAATTTATCCAATGAGTGCAACCACCCAATTCACTGATAACAAATTTAAACACCCAGTGAAGGATTTTCTATTAAAAAAACCATCAAATTAGTAATAGCCAAGTGTTGAAACCTGATACCCAAGATAAGAACACTGACCACGCCAACATTGACTTTGTTAGGATCTGTATCTAGTACTGAAAGAGCTTCGGTGACTACGAGAATGGAGTCTTTGGGAGTTGGCTCCACAGTTTTCCAGCATCCAAAAGTGTACATCAATATTATGCCCCTTTCGAGATTGGATTTTCTCATCTCAATCATTGTTGTGATGATATTTTCCATTTTGTTACTGTTGTGCAACAATATAATGGCGCAGTGCTCCGTCCGCTACCGAGAAGGTTATATAAAGATCCATCAATTATTGAACCGAAGCTTGTGGAAGGCCACCGATTTTCCTAAATGTGAGAAAGGACCAAATTTCTAGTTGGTTGCATGCAAATTTTGGAGATTTAGCCAAAGGTAGGCTTCTCATTTAAGTCATTCAAATTTAGAAATGAAAGCCTAAGAATATACTTCTTGTGGGTGGCTCTAATGACTTGGGATTTTTTCAAAGGTTTTGTAAGGCAATTGTTCGACATTGGCTTATATCGTATATTTGTATATATGAGGAGTTTTGTAGCTAAATAAATCTAATGACAAGGGATTTTTTTTTTTAAGGTTTTGTAAGGCAATTGTTTGGCATTGACTTATATGGTATATTGTATATATGAAGAGTTTTGTAGCCAAACAAATCTAATATGTAAATTAGATATTCATAGGGATTTTTGCACATTATTTGAGATGTTTAGTAGTTTAGTAGTCATTTGGACGGTAATGGCTAGTAGCCATATGGATGGTGTTGAGTGGTTTTGATTTCTTTTGAAATCTAAATTTTTAAAGTTTTTTAATATTTTATTTGAAGTTTAAAAAACCAAAAAGGTAGTTAAGATGGTTCTTTTTATGTATGTATATATATATATATATATATATATATATATATATATATATAAACGATATATTATGTATAATTTGTATGTGAAAGTTAATTTTGAAGATTAGTTTATGTAGTTAGGAGTTAAATGTGAAATTTTTATATAAAAATTGGAGAGGTTGTAGGTTTGATTTTCTTGATCCCTTCAAGATTAGGTTTTATAACTAGGGTCAAAAGTTTATTCTCATTTTTAGTTTATGGATTATGAGGAAATAAAGAAGTTAATTGTTATTAGCAACAACATAGATCCATCTTAACTCTAGATCTACCAAGTGCCCAAAGGGATTAAATTTATGAAGATGCGATCTATTTTTAAGTGAAAAACTTGGAACATCGGTATTTTGATAGATAGATAATTGACTTGGTCAAATGTTAGATATTCGACGAAAATTAAATGTTCGTCATATATTTGATGAAAATTCAATTTTCGTTGGATATTCAAGCAACAATGACTTTTTTTGGTAACAAAAAGGAGCGATTCAGGATTTGAAGTAGCTTGACTTATGTTATTGACTTCTAAGTTCCTTCGGCCCTTTGAAATATGGTATTTATTTGAGGCATACTTTAAAACATTTTTAGACCTTCTTTTGACCTTTTCCAAAATTTCCTGATAGTGCTTATGTCAACTCCATCAAGTAAGATTTTTTCTTGGATTTATGAGGCTCAATCCATGCTAGTCTTCCTTTAGTAGATAAAAAAAAAAACTTCAAAATTTTTGCTTCTTCCTTGACTTTTCATCAAAGAGAACTCAGATCATCATCATGGAGAGTTAGGTTGTTATTATCTTGTATCATAACTCATCTTACAATAACTTGGATCGTATTGGCTTAAATTCATAATTGTTCTTAGAATTGAGATATTCTTAATCTTGGCTTGTTCTAGGCCTATAGTAACAAACCAAGACCCTTGGTCCTTCTCCTATAGCACATATATTTCACCCCTACCAGAATAGAGATAATGTTAGACCTATTCTAGGTCTTTTTTTTCAATAGGGACTTTGTTTCCAACCATAGAAAATTCTTCTTACAAACTCGGCTTCTGGTGAATATGTCCTTCATAATCTTGACTAGATTTCAGAGACAAATTTGGACATTGTTCCTAACTTTGATACCATGTTGAAATACGAATGCATAATAGAATTTCTTAACATGATAATTGTTTATATATGTTTTTTATTTAGATGTTACTTCATTCATTAGGTCATCAAGACATTATGAAAATACAATGCACAAAAACATAAGAGAAAATGGAAGTTAGGCCAAAGGCCATGGCAAAACCCACTAAGGAAAAACCCAACAATCCTTTCCTTAGAGATTCTTTGTCAACAAGAGAAATCCAAGTCATAGACAAACTGACCACTTGATATCCATTCTCCAAGTTTCAAGTTGACCCTCCAAGCCCTCCAAGATAAGATGCCTTAAACTGTCCACAAATAAGTCTTGCATTGTTTCTATGCTTCAGAAATAATCTGCATCATTTTATCATGATAAGCATGCCAAGACAAGCCAAGTTATAAGGCATGCCAAGATGTGATAGGTGCCAGGGTGTGGTGTGAATGCATGCTAGGGAGTGTGAGGGCTAAGTGCGAGGGAAACACAAGGGAGCACTAGTTTCAAATGCATGGAAATAAAGTGTCAACGAGTTCCAAATGTGCTAAGGAGGGACTAACAAGGTGTGCTAGGTAGTGCCAAGGCATGCTAGAGTTCTAGGGAAGAATACCAAGATGTGACAAGGACCAAGATGTTCCCATGCATGTTAAGGAGTGTTAGGGAGTGCAAGGGAAACACAAGGGAGCACTAGGTTAAAATTCATGGAAATGAATGAATAAGAGTGTGTGACAGGGAGTGTCACCAAGTTCAGGATGTGCTAAGGAGGGAGTGACATGGTATGATACACAACACTAAGTCATGATAGAGTGTCAGGGCGGCATGCATCCAAGATGTTCCAGCTTCTAGGGTGTGCCAACATGTTCTAGGAAGTGTTAGGGAGTGTCAGGAAAACACAAGGGAGCACTAGGTCAAAATGCATGGAAATGAATGAATAAGAGTGTGTGATAGGGAGTGTCAGCGAGTTCCAGGTGTGCCAAGGAGGGAGTGACATGGTATGCTAGGCAGTGTTAAGTCATGCTAGAGTGCTAGGGTGACATGTGACCAAGATGTGCCAGGTGCCAGGATGTGCCAACATGTGCTAGGAAGTGTCAAGGAGTGCTAGGGAAACACAAGGGAGCACTAAGACAAATTAATGCATGCAAATGAATGAATAAGATTTTGTGATAGGAAGTGCCAGTGAGTTCTAGGTGTGCTAATTAGGGATTCAAAAGGTATGCTAGGTAGTACTAAGGCATGCTAGAGGCTAGAGAAACATGCCAATATGTGTCAGGTGCTAGGGTAAACCAATGCATGCCAGGGAGTTTTATGCAGTGCCAGGGAAACACACGGAGTGCTAATTTCAAATGAATGGAAAGAATAAATAAGAGTGTGTGACAATGAGTGTTAGTGAGTTCTAGGTGTGATAAGGGGGGAGTGACAAGGTATTCTATTGTAACACCCTCCTCCCACATATACCCAAGTAACCGACCAACTTGGGTAAACTTGTGATGAGAAGTTACTATGATATGATTCAACCTCCTAAGTTGCATTAAAGAAGTGGAATCGATGAAATCACACCATACAAACCTTCCACAACAACAACAAGACTCTCAGGAACCATCCCCACCTCTCAGAGTCCCACTGAGTTTTTAGACCAATTAACCCTCAGACTCTCCCATGATATGGACATGCTAGCGTCCAGAGGGCTCGGGACACTCCCACAACATGGCATGCCCATGTATTGGGACTATTTTGTTCAATGTTGTGCCAACGTCCCCAAGGTTTGAGCCATTTTTCAGGCCCAAATCTTGGGTCACTGCCTAGAATTGAATGACACTTTCAAAACAGAAGATAACAAGGGAATGGTGATACAAATCTAATTACTTAAATAAGCCCTTGACTGGATCCCTACTAGCCATGACAGGAATTTCGTCAAACATATCACAAATATGTAATCTACAAGTGTAAACAACAGATCTAAGCATAGGGGTCTCATACTCATTTGAGAATCACTAAGAAGCATTGATGCCTCAACACATTAGTTTCGATTTCATCCATTAGGCCATTGATACATTTTTCATTCATTTACAAGTGAAAACAGGATGAGAGCCATACATAGCCACTATCATAATACATATTCATAACCATCATATTAATGATGCAAAGGCCAACTAGTTGTGGGACTTCCACGAACCACCCTACCATACACATGGCTGAGCCACCAAGACTATTACAACTAGGTAGTGCCAAGGAATGCTAGAGTGGGTGACATGCCAATATGTGGCAGGTGCCAGGGTGTGCCAATGCGTGACAGGGAGTGTTAGGAACTACCATTGAAACACAAAGGATAACTAGTTCAAAATTCATGGAAATGAACAGATAAGAGTGTGTGATAGGGAGTGTTAGCAAGTTCCAAGTGTGTTAAGGAGGGATGAAAAGGTTATATGCTAGGCAATGCCAAGGCATTCTAGAGTGCCAGGGCATGTCAGGAAGTGCTAGGGTGTGCTAGGGAGTGCCAAAGCCTGCCAAGGAATGCAGGGGATGCTAACATGTGCCACAAAGTGCCAAGGGATTGCTAGAGGTGCGGGTGTTATGGCATGTCAAGATGTAAACTATGTTGCTTAGTTGTTTTATGGCCACAGTTGGACGTGAGCCTTGACTTGGTAGCTTGTTAAGTGGGATGAGTTATGATTGGGCGCAAGTAGCCTAAGATGAGTATAGGTAGTTCTTAGGTGAATAAGGAATAGTCTAGTTGTAGCATCTGTAACTTAGTCAAGTTTTTGTAGTGGAGGTAGGACTTGGTTGGGTTCCCAAGTCTCAAAAAAAGTAAGGGTAGTTGTGAGTGCATGATAGCTAAGGAGTGTCAGGGCATGCCAAAGAATGAAAAGGTGTGCAAACACATGCCAGATAGTGTCAACTCATGTTCAAGAGTGTTAGGGAGTGGTAAGGGAACAAAATGGATAACTAGGTCAAAATGCTTCGAAATGAATGAATAAGAGTGTGTGCCAAGGACTGCTAATGAATTCCACGTGTCCCAAGGATGAAGTGTTTTAGAATAATTTCATAATAGGATGAGTGGGAGGAAATATTATGGTTGTGATAGGGTGTGGACAAAGTAGTTTTAGAGAAAGGTAGACTTTGGGTTGGGAAAAACATTATATTTCCAATGACTTGGTTGGGTTCCCAAGTCGCAAAAAAAGGATATCTATGAGGGCATGACAACTAGGGAGTTCCAGGGAATGTCAGGAAGTACTACCACATGCTAGATAGTTTCAAGTCATGTTAGGAATCCCAAGGCATTACAAGTGCTAAGGCATGCCAAGATGTGTCACGAGCTAGGGTGTGGTGCCAACGCATTCTAGGATGTGTTAGGGCCAAGTTCCAGGGAAACATAAGGGAGAAATAGTTTCAAATGCATGGAAATAAATGAATAAGAGTGTGACAGGGAGGGTCAGCAAGTTTTAGGTGTGGTAGGTGTCAGGGGGTGCTAAGATGTGTTAGGGAGTGCCAAAGCATGCCAAGGAATGTAGGGGATGGTAACACATGTCACATAGTGCCAAGGGATTTTAGATGTGCTATGTGTTATTGCATATCAAAATGTAAACTATACTGCTTAGGTTTTTTATGACCATGATTGGATGTGAGCCTTGTCTTTGTAACTTGTTAAGTTGTATGATTTGAGATTCAACATGAGTAGCCTAAGATGAGTTATAGGAAGTTCTTAGGTGAACAAGGAATAGTCTAGATGTAGTAATTATAACTTAGTCAAGTTGATGTTATCGAGGCAGGATTTAGTTGGGTTCCTGAGTTGCAAAAAAGTAAGGGTAGTTGTGCGGCCATGATAACTAAGGAGTGTCAGGGCGTGCCAAGGAATGAAAAGGTGTGTTAAACAATTCTAGAAAGTTTTGATGCATGTCGAGGAGTATTGGGGAGTGTCAGGCATTACAAGGGAGAACTAGGTCAAAATGCATGGAAATGAAGAAATAAGAGTGTGTGCTAGGGAGTGTGAGTGAATTCCAGGTGTCCCAAGGAGGAAGTGTGTTAAGATAATTTTAGCATAGGACTTGCAGGAGGCAAGCCTACGTTTGCAATAAGGGGCTTACAAAAGTAGTTTCAGACAAAGGGAGACTTTGGTCTAGGCACAACACTAATTTTTCAATGACTTGGCTGGGTTCCCAAATCGCAAAAAAAAGTAAGGTTGTCTATAAGGGCATGATAACTAGTGTTAGGTCCCTATACTACTAGTGTAACCCCTTATTGTTAGTAGTACAACCCCCTTATTATATTGTTGTGCCCATGTAGTCCCCATATTGTTATTATTGTGCCCCATAGAAGCCCATTATTGTTATTATTGTGCCCTTACATTATTATTGTTATGTCGGGTCTGATTATATTATGACCCCTTAGACTCCTATATATAGAAAGGAGGTCTTGTCATTTGTATCATCCAAGAATTGTTCATTTGTGTAATGTAAAGGAGGTTTCCCCCTTGAAGAGGCTTATTTCTAAGGCGTTTATCTATCTTTTCTATCTTTTTGTGAGTTGGTTTCATAACATTTGGTATCAGAACTTTGGATTCTAGGGTGTCACTGCTCCAAATAGGTCATCGTGGAATTTTCGCTATAGCTTTTTTTTGCGATGTTTCAGAAGCTAAAACAAAAACCCATTTGAGACGAAATCGTTCTAAACTTCGGGTACGAATTTAAGATCTTGTCTCACTACATTTTCAGAGATATGATCTGAGGAAGATAGGGTTTTTGCGGACTCCTGAATTACATTCCAAACAGGTGACCTAGGGAAAATCGTTATAACTTTTGTTCTGAGCATCGGATTGAAATTTCGTAAGAAGTGAAAAAAAAAGGTGTGTAGTTTTTTAAAATTTTGCATAAGATTGATTTGAAAAAATAGTTTGAAGGAATTCAAAGGGAATAGTGAAGAATTATTAGCATTAATTGATGCCCCAAAGAAAGAAAATGGAAACACCTAGTAAGCAACCTGAAAGCTATAGCATGACTTGTGAAGAAAAGGAAGAAATGCAACATGATATATCAAAATTACAAGACCAAGTACAACAAATTTAACTCTCACAAAAGGTAACTGAAGCCAAGATGAATGGCGTGGAAGCTAATATGAATGGCGTACAAGTTAATATGGATGGCGTGGAAGCTAAGATGGATGCCATGGAAGCTAAGATGAATGGCATGGATGCTAAGATGGAAGAATTGAAGATAAATTTGGGTAAGCGACTACAAGAAATGGTTACTAATGGTGAAAGCATAGTAAAGGAAACTCATGATGAGAACAAAAGAAATGTTAATCATGATTTCATAGACTTTAATGTTGGATTGAAGACCCACCATGTTCCAAAAATTGATATGAGGAAGTTTGATGGCAAGGATCCCGGAACATGGATCTATAGATGGAGCAATTTTTCAATCTCCATAATGTGCAAAACACACAAAAGGTACATATTGCAACTTTATATTTGGAACCAAATTGGTTTGTATGGTATCGATGGCTTTTCTCTTGTAAACAAATTGTCACTTGGGCAATTTTTACGGAAGAAATGATAGCACATTATGAGGATACAAAAAGCAACACCTTTTTTAGGCAATTGATAAATCTCAAACAAAAGGGTTCAATGATGGAGCACATTGAGCACTTCCAAAAATTGAACATAAGGGTAAAACATATTCCAGAGGAGCATAGGATTGATGTGTTCATAGGGACTTTAAAGGATAATATCCAACATGAGGTTCGCCTTTGGGAACCTGATTCATTGGAGAAGGCATTTAGGTTAGCAAGAAAAATGGAAAGCAAAATTATGGCAACCAGGAAGCCTACCACTCACAACTATAAAGATGGAAGTGTTTTTTCCCCTAGCCTTCCACAACCTACAAGGTTGACACCACAACAATTGGAAGAAAAAAGAGCAAAAGGGCTTTGTTACAGTTGTGATAGCAAATACACTAAAGGTCATAAGTGTGCTGAGAAGAAATTATTCTACATAGATTGTGAAGAGGAGGAAGAAAAGGAACAAGAAATGTCAAAAGAAGAGGATATACTCTAGGAACAAACCCTAGATAAAGAAGAAATGAATCTGACCATATCTTGTAATGCATTGGTTGGAATTACCACTCCTAAAACTATCAAGATAGAAGAACATATCAAGAAGAAAAATATAATAGTGTTGATTGATTCGGGAAGTATCCAAAATTTTATTCATTGTAAGATAGCCAAGGAATTGAATTTCTTCCTATATCCAGCACCAGAGTGTCAAGTGATGGTTGCAAATGGAGGAACCATAAATTGCTCTGGAAAGTACCATAATATCAAGCTATCCATGGGAGAATATGTATTGAATAGCCCAATGCTTTCCATTCCAATGGGTGGTTTTGATGTTGTACTAGGAGTCTAATGGCTACAATCCTTGGGTACAATAGCTTTTAATTTTCAAGAACTTTTCATGAAATTTTGTGCAGAAGCAAAGGAAGTTGAATTAAGGGGTATTGCAGGGAAACCAGGAAAGATAATAAACTCTAACGGTATGACAAAGATTCTAAAGAAGGAACAGTGAGGCGTAATTGTACAATTATGCTCGCTAGAGGTTCCCACATCGAAATTATCTATTTCTCTAGATCTCAAAATAGTATTGGACAATCATTCCAAGTTATTTGAGACTCCCAAAGGCCTCCCACCTATTCGTGATCATGACCATGCTATTCATTTGATTCCAAGAAGTGTTCCTCCAAACATCAGGCCGTACAGATATTCCTATGCCCAAAAGAGTGAAATTGAACGTATGGTTGCAGAAATGCTAGAGGCTGGTATAATTCAACCTAGTCAAAGTTCTTTCTCTGCTCCAGTAGTATTGGTGCACAAGATGGATCATGGCGCATGTGTCCGGATTATAGGGAGATCAACAAGCTCACTATTAAAGATAAATTTCCCATTCCTGTCATTGATGAATTATTGGATGAATTGCATGGATCAATTTACTTCACCAAGTTGGATCTTTGTTCAAGATATCATCAAATCATAATGAAGACTGAAGACATTCCAAAAACAACATTTAGAACTCATGAGGGTCATTATGAATTTTTGGTCATGCCTTTTGGCCTTACCAATGCACCTTCTACATTTCAAGGTTTGATGAACTCCATTTTCAAACCCACCCTTAGAAAATGTGTGTTAGTATTTTTTGATGATATACTAATCTACAACAAGGCTTGGAAGGATCATGTTCAACATGTTGACAAGGTGCTCAAACTATTAAAGGAGAAACAATTATATGCAAAAAGCTCCAAATGTTTCTTTGGAGTACAAGAGGTGGAATATCTTGGTCATATTGTATCTCATGAAGGTGTTAAGGTAGACCCTAGCAAAATTAAATCCATTAAGGAATGGAAAATCCCCACATCCATAAAGCATCTGCAAGAATTTCTTGGGTTGATAGGTTATTATCGCAAGTTTGTTAATAACTATGGGAGAATAACAACACCTCTAACAACATTATTGAAGAAATATGCATTTTCATCGACTCCAAAAGCAACAAAGGCCTTCAAACATCTTAAAGAGGCAATGTGCCAAGAACTGGTCTTAACTACGCAGGACTTCACAAAAACCTTTATTGTGGAATGTGATGCTTTAGGAAATGGAATTGGTGTTGTTTTAATGCAATATGAAAGACCCATTGCTTTCGAAAGTCGTCTAATCAATGGAACATATTTACACAAAGCTATTTATGAGAAGGAAATGTTGGCAATACTACATGCACTTAAGAAATGGCAACCCTACCCAATGGGAAGACACTTCAAGGTAAAAACGGATCATGATAGTCTTAAATACTTTTAAGAAAAAAGATTATCCTCTGAAGAGTAACAAAAATGGGTCACAAAGATGTTGGGTTATGACTTTGAAATCATCTACAAAAAGGGAAGCAAAATGTTGTGGTAGATGCACTCTCAAGAAAGGATGAGGATGTGGAAGCATTGTTTTGTGCTATTTCTATTATCCAAACAGATTAGATAAATGAAGTAAGGGATGAATGGAAGAAGGACCAAGAAGTGTGGCCACTCATTCAAAAGTTGTAGAAGATCCCAGTTCAAACAATATTGCCAGAACTTGATGAGGAAGGAAAAATCATATTGGAGCCTAGAGCAATCACAGAAACAAGAACCCGACAGCTACAAAATTAATCAATTTCAGAGTATCTCATCAAGTGGAAGAACTTACCTGCTGAAGATTCCACATGGGAGGACAAGAATTTTATACAGAAGCATCAAGAACTACTCAAGCATTGAGGACAACACTTTTTGAAGGAGAGGGGCATGTTAGGTCTCTATACTACTAGTGTAACCCTTTATTATTATTATCACAACCCCCTTATTATATTGTTGTGCCCATGTAGTCCCCATATTGTTATTATTGTGCCCCATAGAAGCCCATTATTGTTATTATTGTGCCCTTACATTATTATTGTTATGTCGGCTCTGATTATATTATGACCCCTTAGACTCCTATATATAGAAAGGAGGTCTTGTCATTTGTATCATCCAAGAATTGTTCATTTGTGTAATGTAAAGGAGGTTTCCCCCTCGAAGAGGCTTATTTCTAAGGCATTTAGCTATCTTTTCTATCTTTTGTGAGCTGGTTTCATAACAACTAGGGAATGCCAAGGTGTGCTAGGGAATGCCAATAATTGCTAACACGTGCTAGATAGTTCCAAGGCTTGTAAGGCATGCCAGTACATGGCAAGATATTCTAGGTGCTAGGATGTGGCACCAACGCATGCTAGGGAGTGTTAGGGAGTTCAATGGAAACACAAGGGAGCACTAGTTTCAATTGCATGGAAATGAATGAATAAGAGTGTGTGATAGGGAGTGTTAACAAGTTCCAAGTGTGATAAGGAGGGAGTGACAAGGTATTCTAGGTAGTTACAATGCATGCTAGAGTGTTAGGGAAGCATGTCAAGATGTATCAAGTGCTAAGGTGTGCCAATGCATGTTAAGGAGTGTTAGTGAATGCTAGGGAAACTCAAGGGAGAACTAGGTCAAAATGCATGGAAATGAATGAATAAGAATGTGTGGCAGGGAGTGTCAATGAGTTCTAGGTGTGCTAAGGAGGGAGTGACATGGTATGTTGCGCAATGCTAAGGCATTATATACTGCCAGGGCAGCATGGGTCAAAGATGTGCTAGGTGCCAAGGTGTGCCAACACGTGCTAGGAAGTGATAGGGAGTGCAAGGGAAACACAAGGGAGAACTAGATCAAATTAATGCATGGAAAATAATGAATAAGATTTTGTGACATGAAGCGTCAATGAGTTCTGGGTGTGCTAAAGAGGGAGTGACAAGCTATGCTAAAGTCTAGGGAAACATGCCAAGATGTGCCAGGTGCCAGGGTGTGCCAATGCATGTCAGGGGGTGTTTGGGAGTGCCATGGAAACACAAGGGAGCACTAGTTTCAAAAGCATGGAAATGAATGAATAAGAGTGTATGATAGGGAGTGTCAGCGAGTTCTAGGTGTGCTAATGAGGGAGTGACAAAGTATGCTTGATAGTGCCAAAGAATGCTAGAGTGGCAGGGTGCTAGGGTGTGTTAATGCATGTCAGGGAGTGTTAGGGAGTGCCATGGAAACACAAGGGATAAATAGTTCAAAATTCATGGAAATGAACAAATAAGAGAGCGTGATAGGGAGTTTCAATGAGTTACAAGTGTGCTAAGAGGGAGTGACAAGGTCATATGTTAGGCAATTACAAGGCATGCTAGAGTGCTAGGGCATGTCAGGGAGTGGTAGTGTGTGCTCAGGAGTGCCAAAGCATGCCAAGGAATGTAAGGGATGCTAACATGTGCCACACAGTGCCAAGGTATTCTAAGACATGCTAGATTATATGACATGTCAAGATGTAAACTATGTTGCTTACTTGTTTTACTGCCAGAGTTGGATGTGAGCCATGTCTTGGTAACTTGTTAAGTGGGGTGAGTTGAGATTGGACATGAGTAGTCGAAGATGAGTTATAGGTAGTTCTTAGGTGAAAAAGGAATATGTTGAATTTCCATAGCACATGAGAATCTGGGTTTGGTCTTATAATATTTGATGCAAACACACTCAAGTGCCACAACACATATGCTTTAATACACAACAAAATCTACACATATCAGGGAACCAACTAGTGCACATGACAATTTTTAACTTTCTATAACCCTTCTTCATTATATTACAAACTATAATATAACAAGTTAGAGCTCCCATACCAAGGATCGTGGCCCTTTACAATCACAATGATACAAGGGATACAACTAGGGTTTGGTGTTAGTCCTTTGAAAACAAATATATCCTTAACAAGATAATAGTTGACCTACTTATTGATGGAGGCCACACACAACCCTTTCAATCCACATGTCCTGAACACATCTGGTAGGTCCTCTTGCCTCCCATTCTGCAACTCCTTAATATGCCTCTATCAATGAGCTCAACTCCTTTAGGTTATTGAACTCGACTCAACAAACCCTGCACTCTAGCTACCTCCTTTTTCCTTCAAGGTTTGCAACACTTAGGGTCTTCAATCAACTGTTCACGACTCCATTTATGATCATCTCTTTGGTTTTCCCACTTTTTTCGATACTACTTCTCCAAGATGACAATTCTAGGGTTATGGAGGATGCCCTTCTTCTCACTGAATCAATCCTCTGTAATACAGTGAACTAGGGCTAGTTGGATGGCCCACTTGACTCCCACTTTAGTCCTTCAAAGTTTGCACATCCTTAGGCCCAATACACCTACCCTTATACCACTCTTGTTGTCCTTCACAAGTATAGGACTTAGGGATATTCTTCGATAGTCATCTAAAAACCCTCCAATTGTAATTGGACTGCCATCAATATGCCCAACCACAATCAATTGTTGTATTGATCTAGGGCCCACAACACTGCCCTCATCTAGGGCTCTTCAAATTTTCCACCTAATAATGATTTGAGTACTCTAAAAATCATTGTTATTGTGTACCAATTTATTTGTTTTCCAATCTATGAACAAATCTGAACTACTCCTCTTATCATCCTTCTAACAATCTGTAGATGACTAAACTAGGGTCACAAATCAACCATTAATAGTCCATTTACTAATTTTTTATAGGTTGTTTAAGATATTTGTCGAAAACTCTATGGATAGTCCACCAAAATCAACTCTTCTTCATGTCAATCCATTCTTCATATGGCACATTTATTCTTCTCAATCTTCTACTCAGGTTCCACCCTCCTTGGGATATATTATCTCCACACATACTTTTTCAAACCATCTTCCATATCTGCGGTCTATATTGTAGAGGTAAACCTCACTCTAAGGGTCACAACCCCTCTTCTTCTACATAGATTTGTCACAGTCTTAATGGCATGACGTATGGACTAAACATGCTAGGAAACCACCCTAACTAGGGAATTATACTGCTGATCTAATTTCTTTAGAACAAACCTTATCCACCGATATCAAAAACAACAACTCTTTCCCCCATAAGAGACTTGACCTAGCTGATATGGATAAATAGATTTTGGGCATTTCTTTGAATGAATCTTGACATGAACTTTAGATCTCTACGACCCTCAAACTAGGGTTACCTCAATCATTATTACGCATGTGGCTACTTCCGTTCTAGCCATAAATTCTAGTGCAAACCCTCCTCCATTTGTGTTGGTCTTTATCACAGACCTTGCGGCCTATTAACCACCACAAGACAAGGTCTCAACCCTCTCTGTTATTTCAGAATTTGATGCGGCCTTCACACAGAGACACCACTGAAATGACATGCCCAAATTCTCATGAGAAGCCTCTCTTGAGCTCGATATACCATAAGAGTTCCAACAATATGACATCCTACTTCCTACCTCAAACCCATTAAGGTATGTGGCATTATTTTGAACCCTCACATGTTGATCTTACTCTTGGTGGATGATCGTGGTCTCCCTTTAGTAGCCCTTACTCAACCCTCTTACTCGGCTTACATTTGGACTACATCTCTCCTGGTCTCCTTGACCAAATGAGCTCCTTCGCTCTTGATGTTCTTCCCTTCATCCTAAGGCCTCCATAAATGGATTTTCATTGGCCTCTTAGGAACCCTCTTAGGAAATATTAATTTTCCTTTTTAATTTTCTTTTAGATTTAAACCCCTTCTTGGGTCAAAACCCCTTCACTTGGATTCTTTGCCCACAAATAATTTTGTGACAAAACTCACATAAACCCATCTCACTAAGCTTGTGGGGTACCTCCCAAGCTACACGATTCAATAATAGTCTAGTTGTAGTAACCGTAACTTGGTCAAGCTTTTGTAGTCAAACAAGGACTTGGTTGGGTTCCCAAGTTGCAAATTAAGTAAGGGTAGTTGTGAGGGCATGATAGCTAGGGAGGGTTAGGGCATTCCAAGGAATGAAAAGGCGTGCTAACACATGTCGTACAATGTTAATGCATGTTGAAGAGTGTTAGCGAGTTTTGGGGCATTGTAAGGGAGAGCTAGGTCAAAATGCATGGAAAGGAATGAATAAGAGTGTGTGTCAGGGAGTATCAACGAATTCAAGTGTGCCAAGGACGAAGTGTGTTAGGAGAATTTCAAAATAGTGTTTCCATGAGGAAAACATATGGTTGAAATAAGGGGCTTGACATTGCAGTTTTAGACAAAGGGATACTTTGTGTTGGGCACAACACTGTTTTGCCTTTAGCTATTATTTTTATATGAGATGTGGTACACTTTGGGTGCATGCTCATGTTTTAAACTATTCTAGATAATTACATATTGTACATTGTTGTGTATAATTTTTTGGGCACTCGGATTGTGTCAGATTATATCTAATATGTCTTGTGCATCTTGTGGTTCTTGCAAAATCTTAGTTAATTCTCTATTGTTTATATGAATTGGGCATACATGTGAAATATTTCCTGTGTAAGATATGTTAGTTGTTTTATGGCCATGGCTAGATGTGATCCTTGTCTTTATAACTAGTTAAGTGGAACAAGTTGATCTTGGACATGTGTGGCCTAAGATGAGTTATAGGCAGTTCTTAGGTGAACAAGGCATAATCTACTTGTAGTAGGTGCAATTGGTCAAGTTGTTGTGGTTGAAGCAGGCCAATGTCACATGAACTGTAGTAGCCAAGGACTTGATTGGGTTCCCAAGTTGTGAAAAAATGTAAGGCTAGCTGTGAGGGCATGAGTGCCAAGGTGTGCTATGGAATGCTAACATGTGCCAAATAGTGCAAAGGCATGTCAAACATGCTAATATGTACCAAGTGCTAAGGCATGCCAAGATGTGCAAGGGTGTGACAATGCATGTTAGGGACTGTCAAGGCAACAAAAGGGAGAAACAAGTTAAACTACAAGGAAATGAACACATAAGAGGGTTAATAAGTCATCAATTTACCTTTTCCAAGAGGGGCACATTAGGCACACCAACACTAGGTGCCAAGTGCCAAGTCTTAGTGCATTCTAAGTGCCAAATCTTCCTTTGTTGCTTCTCATCTATTTTCCAATAATTAATCTCAAATAAATTTAATATTAAACCATGCCAAATCATACTAAGGCATCTCAACACATGCCATACATGTTAATACTTTCCAAGTGCTAACACGTGCCAAGTGCCAATGTGTGTCAGGGAGTGTTATGCATGCTATGAAGTGGCAGGGCATGTCGAAGAGTGCTAAGGTGTGCTAGAGAGTGCCAATGCATGCTGAGGAGTGTTAGGGAGTACTAGGACAACACAAGGGAGCACTAGGTAAAAATGCATGGAAGTGAATGAATATGAGCGTGTGTCAAGGAGTGTCAATGAGTGCTAGTTGTCAAGCCAAGGAGGGAATGACAAGATATTCTAGGCACTGATAAGGCATGCTAGGGAATATCCGGGCATGTCAAGAAGTTCCAGAGTGTGCTAGGGAGTTCCAGGGTGTGCTAGTGCCAAATAGTGCCAAGGCATGCCAAGATTTTCCAGGTGCTAAAGAATGTTAGGATGTGTAGGGTGCCAAGGTATGCCAATGTGTGTCAAGGAAACAAAAGGAAGAACAATCTAATATGAAAGGAAATGAACAATAAGATGGTTAATAAGTTGGGACTTTATCTTTTTCAAAAGGGGCATGCTAGGCACACTAATAATAGGTTCCAATACATGTGAAGTGTCATTGTGTGCCAAGTGCTAATGTATGTCAATGCATGCCAAGGTGTTCCAGGGAATGCTAGGGACTATAGGACATACCAACACATGCTAGGAGAGTGCTATGTTGTGTTAGGACCAACATGTGCTTGGGCGTCCTAGTCATCGCAAGATGTTTTAGGTACAATGATGTTCCAAGACATGCAAGGTGCGAAGGAATGTTAGTGTGTGCCAAAGTATGTTAAGGTGTGCCAAGACTATTGAGGAGTTCTAGGTATCTATCATTAATAGAATCGATAGAGCTTGATTATATATTAAATAATATAGTTCCTACACACACTAGTAGAACTTTATCTAAATGGAATTTGCTAGATGATAAACCTAATAGAGATGAATCGTGTGTTGATTCATAGGAAATCTATATTCTCATTACTTGAGGGAAATGATACACACTAATTACTTCTTAACAAATTGATTTGATCTAACCATTATTGCCTTGGACACATAATGAAAAAGACTCCACAACAATGGTATTAAATTTTTAACATTTGACAAAAAATATAGTAACAAGCACATAGCATCATCAAAAACTCATTGGAATGATCAATGATGATGAACATTTTTTTACCGTCACCAAAAGTAACCAAAAATATCATTGGTGAGGGTCAATAAATGATCATCACTAGAAGTTTCACCAAAGAGAAAATTAGTGATGGGCCTTTAACGACCCACACCAAAAGTGTCATTGAAAATGGCTTTGTTGACAAAAATTAAAGGACCATCACTATATACACTTACAAAAATTCTATTTTAAGGTCCATCACCACATGTGACATTGGTGATGGACCATAAATTTCTGTCACAGGCATGACCCTCACCAATGACCCTTTTTGTTGTAGTGTCATGTGCTAATCTTGCTCCACTTTCCTTGATCCAATCCAAGTTCCAAGACATGCACACAAGGAGTGTTAGTTCCATAACCAAACACAAATTGATATTAACTCCAAAATAATTTTCAATCATTTCTTTCACTACATGATGTTCTTATAATTGCCTCCTATGTTATAATATTTTTGGATTACTTATTGAGTATTTGGAAATAATTCCTTCTAAATGTAGGAATTAGAAGAAATTAGTTCTTCTAAAATACATTAAATGTAAACATACAATCATACCTTATTTAAATTTTATTTTTTCCTATTTACTCTTCATTTTTATTAAGTAATGTATTATAATTAACTACAAAATTTTGGGGAATTTTCATAAAATGTAGTGTAAAATCCAAGAATACAAGAAAAAGGAGAGGTAAACCCTAACAAAGATCTCTTTGATAATAAAATATAGAGAGCCATGTTCACTTTCCTCAAAGAGGCAACCTCCAAGTGCAATGCTCCAAATACAATCAAAATTATTGACAAACATTACATGATCTTCTACTTAATATATAACTATCCATACAAAATATTAGCTACTTATGGGCCCACTTATAATGAGATCCTATTAAATAATTTGGGCCTTCTTATCAAATAATACATTTTTTACAATTAGTGACTATTAATTAACTATTTAATGGGCCTTATTCAATGAAGGGGGCCTAGTATCTTTGTTGGGTCCTTCGTTTTGGCAGTCAAAGTTTTTGGAATTTTTTGATCAAATATGATGGATGGAAAGTTGCGGAGAAAGCAGTCAAGGACAAAGAAGAAATCCACCAAGATCCTTTAAGCGCTAAAGGTTGGCCAATGGAAACGAGGGAACCATGTAGTCATAGTCAAGCCACAAGAACCATCAATAAGACTGGAAACAGTCGCACCTAAGCCACAGACGAAGCTGAGAAGGAAAGGGTGTGGCATTCGAGGAAGAAACTAACATTTCTAGTGAGAAAAGTTCATAAAAGATGAATGGAAAAGAAAAAAAGAGGGATAGAAGGCTGTTATACCGAGATGTTGTCATTGAATGTATTGGGCTTAGCATTGTTCTGTGCTTACCTAATCCTGAGTTAGTCGATGTTTTGATTTCTCATTCCTATCTGACAGGCCTCAGAGCCTAAATGTAATGATGTAATAATGTTTGAAGCTAATGGAAAGGGATTACTTATGGATATTCATGTGTTAGTTTTATGGGGCTCTTTAAAATTTGTATTATGAATGAATATGAATACCCTCTGTTTCTTTGTATGCTTTACTTGTTGCCCTTGATGATGGATATATATATATCTATATATATATATATATATATATATATATATATATATATATATATATATATATATATATATATATATATATATATATTATGTTGTGATTTCTAAGTTAGATGGAATTGTTAGTCCTTGTGCAACTCCCCTTGATGCCTGGTTCTAATCCCTTAACCCAGTAAGGTCGTGAAACGCCTCAGGTGAGATGCCTTAGTCCTTTTGAATAAGGTGAAAATGCCAATGTTACGCTAGAATATAATAGATCCTTTATTGGCCCCTGTGTCTGAACCGAGGGTCTCTACCCTTTCATAATTTTTTGCCAACAAATGGTTCCATTGTCGGGACCTAAAATTGTAAAAAGGTATCTGGAACATGGTGTCGAGGATTTTTAAGAATGATCTAGAAGATTGGTGGCATGAACAAGTAGAGAAGTTTATGTCTCAACAAGCACAGCTCCGTCACAAAAGTGTGAAGCGAGTGAAGGAATAAATTTTGTATGCAGAGCCTACAAGCGATCAGTATGAGATATTCTGGTGTAAGTTCCCTAAAGATCTTTACAATTGGCTTTGAAGGCTGCAGATAAAAGAAAAGATGGAATTCAAAGTATATCTCCTTGTACCTAGTTGAGTTACACCGTCTTGATACAGACCTAATTCGGGTCGTCGCCTTCTAGGTGTATCCTACTTTAGAAGGGTATGTTATCAAGTTTTCTACATAAGGCCATCTGTCCTTTTCCAAGGATGAGGTCATGATCAATTCAAGGTTGTGAGTAAGACTGTTGAAGGAGATCTCGTTTTGGGTTAAATTTTAATGGTGGAATGGAACCTGTTGGTGATTCAGAGCCAATCAATGGCTACCTAAAGCCCTAGTATAGGGGGAGGGGTATAATGGGAGGAATGTTACCTAGCTGCAAGTAATGAAAATGTTGGAGAGATGGATGTGGATGACTTCCAGAAGGCTAGAGATATGAGGGCACAAAGGAGGGTGCATATAGCTTAATAATGGTGGGAGAAAGCCTTGTAGGAGATCCATAGATGACAAAGGGAGTTACAACAAGTATGAGCAATATTAAGCAGCTTAGAAGCACAAGGAGGAGGAAGCTCGATAGAGTTGCAGAACAATGGGGACAAAGATAGAGTGAAGCATGGCCCAACATGGGAGGCTAGGATTGCCATGGTAACACAAGTTGAAAGAAGTAGTAGATATTTTCTCCCGCTAGCAGAGATGGAGATGCTAGATAGATCGTGCCCTACGAGAAAAAAGAGGGCCCGAATGATGACATGCACTTTGCTAGGAGAAGGTTGTTTTCTGAAGGTGATGCATCTATGGAGAATAGCGACTCATTTCCTAGTAGTTTAGGTAGCACCTTCCCTTGGTACTTTATCAAAACTCTATTCAATTTTGATCTAAACTAGTTAATGTTATAAAGGTCCACAAAGTACATAATACCTACAAGGTTGGTATCTCTAGTGGTAGAAATAGTAGTTGTAGTTCAAGTCTCCAAGGATCATCACAACCCGGTTCCCAAGGGTTCATAATTTCCTCATAGATTCAATCATGTATGGTTGCGTTGACGGTGCTAGACCCACCAATATGTCAAGGGGATCTCCCCAGGAAGAAGTCCCAATTAGACCTCAGGTCGTTTGGTGTAGGAGTCCTAGTAGTGGGTCGTAAGGTAATGCCTTGACTACGATGTCCCATAGAGGAAAGTAAGATAACTATGTCAGTAGCAAGGGTGAGACTGATATTGTGAGTCAAGGAGGAAGTATGAGAGGTTCTAACACTTCGAAGGGGGAAGGAGGTGAAGGTGAGTTCCATGTTGAAAGGGATAAGTCTCAACTCGGCTAGGAACACACAACACAAAGGACATGCACTCCTTACGGTGGAGCAGTCCACTCAGATGCAGCAGTCACATCATACAAGGTAATATAACATGTACAACACTCATGGATCAGTCTGAGATGAGTGCAACGGTTGTTACAGCAAGGTTCATGTGAAAGGTCTGTCTAATGTCCGGTAGAGCAGTCGACACAGACGGTGACAACATTAACAACATTTGCAACACATTAACAACAAGATTCATATAATTGCATACAAATCAGTTCATATGTAAGTTAAACAACATATATCATTAAGGCAACCATAGCAGTCCAACTACAATAACAACATATGCATGAAAATGTGTTGGCTCTTATTATATAAAGAATTATAAGTCTCAATCATACAATACATCCATGTAAACCTGCTAGCCCCAACAGTGGAACGTTTTAGCCACATCCACCTGCTCCTCCAAAGAGATGTACTAGCTCCGTGCAGTGGAGAAGCCAAGGCACGTTACAATACTATCCAAGCCTTCTTCAAGATAGTCTTAGTAGAAGCTTGGCTGACCAAAAGCCTATACAATGAGTTATGAGGGACTATTTATACCAAAGGGTGGGGTAACCCTTGACATTCCCCTTTGTGACCATTCAACTATCCTAATGACTCTTCACCTACTCTATGCCTATTACATCCATTCTTGACACTTGACTTACACTTGACATGACTCAACATTACAATGCACATGTACCCATGTGAACAATGGTTTGGACAAGCCAAACTAGACATCATTCAAACTTAGAAAACCATAGAATTCCAACTACTTGACATCCTCATGCTGATCAACTGTGACATATTGATGCCAAGATTGGCAGTCAGTGATAGTGTCTGCGTGTTCTGCTATGACATCCATCTCAAACCTGAACCTTGCCTCCATATCATCTGGGTACATTACTCAGGCTCCTCTGTCCAACTCGTCTGTGAGCATGCACATCATTGTCTTCAGTGTGGCTGGACCAGCAACGTACTTGCGCATGATGTTTGCATTGATAGGCAAGTCTGGGCTGGTGGAGGTGCACATCAACTCATCGAAGTACGAGTCTAGCTCTTGTCAGACCTGTTTCTTTGTCTTCTCTTGGGTGAGAGTCCCAAGTAATGGGATCGCATGAGTGTGCACTACAACATCCATGTTTTTTAATACTCGTGCATGGGAAGCTTGTATTCTAGTGATGAGTTGCGATAGGTCTTCATAGTTCCAAATCTAACTCAAGATACATGCTTGCAGCTTGACCGCATTGACCTTCATCATCTTTGGCAAGTGAAGCGGGGCTCTGTTGTACTTCATCATCCATGCTTGCATGTTATCAACAGTAGCATGTATGTTCTTTAAGATGTGTGCTCTTATCGCACATCGTTGTTGCCATCCGTGGAGATGAACGACTGCTTGATGCATGGTACCAAACTTGGAGTACAATGCTCGCATAACAGTGTCCAAGGACAATACTTCATCTAGTATTTCCTTCTTCAATTCAACTCACGTAGACATTGTCACCAAGTCTCCTCCCTGCTTGGCCACTTATAGTTCCTTTGTCATTCTCTCATTCTTAGCTATGAGAAAATGAACACTTGAGCTAGTGGCTTCGGCATACACTCTAGTTGCATTGGCCAAAGCAGTTGGACGCTTGTGCACATCAGTCATGATCACTTGCTCTTAAAATTGCACAGGGGATGTTTGGTCCTCCAAAGTTGATACTCTCTAAGACTACACAACTCTGTGATGAGATTCGTCAAAGGAGATGTTGTGCATCTCTGCTTCCGACTGACCACCAAGGATCTCAGTGACCCCTTGGTCATTTGACACTTGCTCATCATCAGGATGGAATGAAGCAGGTGAGTTGACCTCTTTGTGATGAGCCATGAGGTCGATACCCTGTTCCAACTCCTGCTACTCCATGTCTGCATCCAACTATTCAAGTGCACGTTCTATCTCATGATAAAAGTCTTGCCCTTGCGATGGTTCACTATGTTCGCCTGATTCTAGTTGTTCATATGAATCAACTACCAGTACAGGCATTGCTTCGTCTGTTTACACATTGTTAGGGCCTAGATCTACCTCAGGCTGAAGGAAGGAAAGTTTAGGGTAACATCAAACCACGCTTAACCTGGTAGCTAGCCCTACCAGGTTGGGAGAGGGATCTCTCCTTGTCAATATCAATTAAAATATGGCAACTAGGGCTTGAGATGACTGAAAATAAATGCTGATTTTAGGCTAGGTATATTAGGTCAGAGGATTTTGTTTGATTTTTGATGATTGGTTGCTGGATCAAATGAAGAAGGTAGCTTTGGGTCTAGGAAATCAACTCAGATTTGCAGGAGGTTATGTGGGGCAAGGTAGGTAGGTGTTTTGGCACTTTGAATTGGATGTGATGGGAAGTCTAAGACCATTGAGGAGTTGGAGAGGGCATGCAAGGTTCATGAGTCCTCTTCAAACAGCAGAAAACATTAAAAACTAAATGTATCCTCAAGGCAGAGCACTGAGTATCAATGGATTCCACCTATTTATCTTGATTCATTTAGTTATGAAGAAAGAAATAGATGTTGGCACATATACACATAAGAGAAACTAAATAACAGAGGAAGAAACAATGCCAAGACACATTACCACAAGAATCCCACAAAATGCTACAAAACCTTGGTGCATTTCCTTGTCAAACTACAGAAGTGATTTACAATAAAGCTCAAAGAATCCACAAGAGTCCAACCTTTACAAATGAATAAGAAAGTACAAAATATATGCATCAAACCACCTATGCTAGCCATCAGGGGTCGAATCCATGAGTCAAGGAGCTATTTCAACAACATCTAAACTAGGAACTAGAAAATAGGCAGTGGAACAACTTGCCTCTAAAACTATGGAAACTGATTCATTCAACCTCAAACCACCTCTAACTGATGTATCTACCCCCTCAAGTCATTTTTCATCATATTTACATCATATTACATCATTTACCATCACAAATTTACCAAGGAGAAGAGAAAAAGTCAACTGATAGTCAAACTGGGCGAAATTCTGAGTTTTAGGCAAAATTGGCAAAAATTTGCCTAATGCGCAGCACCACTTCAAGGCTACTGTTGGAGGCCTTCCACTTCACCAAATCAAGCCCAAGATAGCTTGTTGAAAATCTCTACCTATCTAGTTTCTATAACACTTTGAATTTTCTGATTTGAAGTTGATTTGACCCTTCAAAAATCATTTCACCCAAGACTGGTTCCTGTGGGTCCAAAAAGTGGCAGAGAGGGCATTTTTTAGGTGTTTTTTTCCCTTTAGGTGACCCAGATCTCCTCCAAATCTTATGAAACTTTTTGCGTTTTATTGTTTTTCCATGAGGAATCCAAAAATTCAAGCTATTTTGCATAATACTGAGCCAACTCAATGCGCAGCGCCAGTGGCACTGTGCATTCCTGTGTTGCAAAATTTGATGCGCAGCGCCACTGATTTGATGCACAGCGCCCTTTTGCAGACTGATTTTGGAGGCCTTCCCAGTGTCCAAATTGGGTGCAAGATAGCTTGTTGGAAAGCTTATTGAGTATAATTTCCAAAAAATCTTTCAATTTGGAGTTCATTTTCCCTGTAAAAAGTAAAATCTCCCAAGACTGGTCAAAATGTGAAAAATGAGGCTGCCTAAATGCAGAGTGTTGTTGCAGTCAAATTTTTAAGGTCTTCCTCAACTCCAAATTGAGATCATGATAGCTCATTAGAAATATATTTGTGGCTAGGTATCATTTCACTCATCAATCAAGTCATTTGGCCAACCAAGCTAGGAGAAATCTTGATTTTCCCAAGGTCACTCCAGAGGTACAGCAATTCTCCTGAGGCAACTATATTTTTGATGTTTCTCTAAAACCATGACATATGTGTAAAAAGTGAAGGATTTTTTTCTTCCTTGGCCTATTATGGACAAAAACCTCTCTCACTTTTGTCTAATTAATCTTCTATTTCTCAAAAACATCATTTGATTAAAACCTACCCCGATGTGTGGAACAGGGGATTTGTAGAAATCAAGGGAAATGAAGGGAATAAGGGGCTTCTAAATTCTTGAGGAAATTTTGGGAAATAGGGAGGGATGTTAGGAAGCAAGGGAAATTTTAATTTCAAATATTTAGTGAGAGGAAGGGGTCCAAAAGGGAAAAACACAGGCTTTGCCTAGAAAATTGTCAAATTGTAGCAAGAAACTAGGGTTTGTGGGAAAATGAGGAATTTGAGGGATATCAGTGATGGGAAGTGTTTAATAAGGTACATTAAGGATAGGGGAAGGTGTATGAGCATCAGGATGCAAGATTTGTTCATGATTTGACCATCCAAGGGAAATTACCTTCAAAACCCTAGGAGAGGGAAATGGGCCTTACCCAAGTACAACTCAAGCACGAACAAGGTGTAAAAATGACCCATTGGAACCTGAAATGATGATGAAAACTCTCCGCATGATGGTACACTCAGCTGAATGGTGACATGGACCAACATTTGGACAATTTTGAAAGAAGTGAAAACAAATCCTAAACCTAATACCTAATGACCAAATTTTACTTGAAGACTCACTGAAATGACAAAATTTGACCTTGACACCCTAAGACCACTTTGTAAGAGTGTGTTTGATCACCAGTGGAAGGCTTCAAAGACTGAAACTAACATTGGATCCAATGGGGATGGTAGCTCCTTGGAGGTGCCAAGAAACACATATCTTGGGGAAAGTAGACCAGTTCCTTATCCATCGGGCATGGAGTCAAAAACTCAAACTGAAATGCATGACTGAAAAATGACAACTTGACGACAGAAACTGACTTAAAACTGACTCAATAATAAAACAAAACTGACAAACTAGAAAATATGCTCAAAATGGAGATTATTCAATAAAACCTACTCTAATTGTTCCATTCATCACCTGATCAAGTGAAATGAAACAACTAATGCAACCAATTAAGAATTATGGCTGCTATTTGCATTCTCCACAAGTGCTTGCTTATGAACAATAAGAGAGGACTACCGAAAGGAAACTCCCATGAAAACTTGTAAACAGATCCGTTGAATAATATGGATTCTCTATCTGACTCCAAAAACACTGCATAAGGATCTTGAAATTCATGCACACTAGGACTTAGCTCATCCAATGGATTACTTTTCTTCTCCTCGTACCATGAATGCAAACTTTCATCTAAGCACTGTGACGAGACTCCTGCTGAAACTGACAAAGAAACCGGCTGCCGGATCAAGTTTGTATCAATACTTGTTTCAATCTCACAGTTAGCTAGTGGAGAAGGACTTTTACTGCAGACATCATCCAACACATTAGCTATTGGATCGCGAAAAACTTGAAAAGACTGTTGCAACCCATTTTCTATTGGTTCTAATGAGATTGCATGATTTTCTACAGGCTGCTCATTTGAAGATATACTATGCAATTTTCCCTTCAAAAACTGAAATGATTCAAAAAAAAATGGTACGGAATCATCTTGCATCATTTGATCATATGGTCTAGCTTCCAAATCTTCATTTGCAACTTGACAATCAATGGCATTTGGGGGCTGCAATTCTAGATATGAGAAGTCTTGCACAAGGATTTCATTGCCCTCAAGATGGTCCAGATCAAGACTTGTCGACTGTTGATTTTTGATTGCATGAAATTTGTCTCCGATGAACTGAAATGAAGCAAAACAAAAAGGAAAAGATCCTTCACTTACTTCAAAATTTGCTGCACTTTCCTCCTCACTTCCATAGCTGATATGCATCGGTTGATCACTATATTCAAGCTGCTGAAAGTGAACTTCCTCCTCCCACAAACTAGCTACTGATTTGTCTGCAAGATTAGCTTCTATTTGGAGAACATAATAATCATCATACGGATCAAACTGAGGCAAATCTTCAGTAAAAAATACATCATCAAGCATGCATGTCATATCAATAGATCTCTCTTCTCCAAGATGATCTATAAAACAATCATTATCAAGTCTATGACAACTGGGATAAGAAACAAAATGTTTTGGATTAGCAACTTGTTCTTCTTCAAACAGCGAGCCATGGGCTTGAACATTATACTCATTCCTTGTGGTGATCCTTTTCATCATCTCTTCCACTGCACTTACCAAAATGTCGATCTTTACCTCTAAAGATGTTGATTCCTCTGGATCTATGTTCTTCCTCTCTTCTTTATTCAACTTTTCCCTTCTGATCAGCAAATTAGCCTCTACATCTACTGCACTGTTTTGCATCTCTTCAAGTGTTTCAAGATTCCTTTCCCTCAGCTGAAACTCATTTCCGAATCAAAGGCATCCGGATAGTGCAAGAGAGCGGATCCAGGAGGAGGTCTTATATTAACCGGCATCGAAAAGTAGACTTGGTTAAATATGGCATAAAATTGTTGTACTCTCTCCCCTGGTTGTCTTTTCAGCTAGTTATACTCTTCTAGAATTAAGAGAGGGTTTTGTCTAACCACCCACCTATCAAGGAAAACTTTAACGAACTGCTGGAAATCTGAGATGCTCGCATCAGACAGGGTTTTGAACCAACTCTTGACTTTGCCTTGGAAAGAAAGAGCAAAAATCCTAATACTGACATCATGGAAAATTTTAGGGGCTAATGTTCGCCCAGTGGGCTAATTTTCCTTGATTTTTCCAAAAAAAGATTCGCCAATTACCAATTTTTATAAAAGACGATTCGCCCAAATTTTAGAATATAAAATTATTTTACCTCAAAAATCGCCAACATTATATAGAGACTATATATAAAATCATTATAGATTTGAATAATTCTACAAATATATCAATACACATTTTATAGTTTGCATATTAGGGATTAGTGAGATTCGCCAATGTTTCTAAACTTCAAAAAAAATTTCCATCCTTAAAATTTTCCTTGACTGACATCCTCTTCATCAATTTCAAAAAGGTCAAGAAAAGACTCAAAATTCAGTACATGTCTCTCAGCAGTGATGTTCTCACATTCACCATCAAATCTTGGTAGATATAGGTAATAATTTTTAGGGAAAACATGGGATATAGGAGGTAAAATCAGAGGCTTGTATCGATCTAGAATTATACAAGGTATAGGAATATGTATAGAAAGTGTAGAATCAGTCTCAATCTCTTGAGGCTCATTAGTTTGAAGATGGTCATCACAAGATTCAGAAAAAGGGTCTTGATCAAGCTCAAAGGCATGCAAATCTTTGGTATTCACAATCTTCAAAGGGAAGGAATCAAATGCAGGCCGAGGATCTTTTCTCAAATACAATATACTTTGCAAAGCCTTCTTGACATTCTCGGGAAAAGAGAAGAAATAATTTATAACAAAGAACATAATGTGTTAGATGAAATTCCAACTTGAATACCTGAGCTTTCCATATTGTCCTTTCATTTTTCTGCTGGTCAGGTTCATCCTCCAGTGGAGTCCTTGGATCTGATCTCGAAATTGATTTGGAGTCACCAGGTGAATGATTTCAGCCTTGCTGTGTCTTATCGTTGTTCACCATCAACAATCAGATCTGAACTTGATTAAATTTTGCTGAGGAACATAAAACTACGTTCCCCAGTATGGTCGCCACTATGTTAGGGCCTAGATCTACCTCAGGCTGAAGGAAGGCAAGTCTAGGGTAACATCAAACCACGCTTAACTTGGTAGCTAGCCCTACCAGGTCAAGAGAGGGCTCTCTCCTTTTCAATCTCAATTAAAATATGGCAACTAGGACTTGAGATGACTGAAAATAAATGCTAATTTTAGGCTAGGTATATTAGGTCAAAGGATTTTGTTTGATTTTTTATGATTGGTTGTTGGATCAAATGAAGAAGGCAACTTTGGGTCCGGGAAATCAACTCAGATTTGCAGGAGGTTCTGTGGGGCGAGGTAGGTAGGTGTTTTGGCACTTTGAATTGGATGTGATGGGAAGTCTAAGACCAGTGAGGAGTTGGAGAGGGCATGCAAGGTTCATGAGTCCTCTTCAAATAGCAAAAAACATTAAAAACTAAATGTATCCTCAAGGCAAAGCATTGAGTATCAATGGATTCCACCTATTTATCTTGATTCATTTAATTATGAAGAAATAAATAGATGCTAGCACATTTACAAATAAGAGAAACTAAATAAAAAAGGAAGAAACAATGCCAAGACACATTACCACAAGCATCCCACAAAATGCTGCAAAACCCTGGTTCATTTCCTTGCAAAACTGCAGAAGTGATTTACAATAAAGCTCAAAGCATCCACAAGAATCCAACCTTTACAAATGACTAAGAAAGTACATAATATAGGCATAAAACCACCTATGCTAGCCATCAGGGGTCGAATCCATGAGTCAAGGAGCTGTTTCAACAACATCTAAACTAGGAACTAGAAAATAGGTAGTGGAACAACTTGCCTCTAAAACTATGGAAACTGATTCATTCAACCTCAAACCACCTCTAACTGATGTATCTACCCCCTCAAGTCATTTTTCATCATATTTACATCATATTACATCAAATACCATCACAAATTTACTAAGGAGAAGAGAAAAATTCAACTGATAGTCAAACTGGGCGAAATTCTGAGTTTTAGGCAAAATTGGCAAAAATTTGCCTGATGCGCAGCACCCTGAGCCTGATGTGCAGCTCCGCTTCAAGGCTGCTTTTGGAGGCCTTCCACTTCACCAAATCAGGCCCAATATAGCTTGTTGGAAATCTCTGCCAGTCTAGTTTGTAGAACACTTTGAATTTTCTGCTTTGGAGTTGATTTGACCCTTCAAAAATCATTTCTCCCAAGACGGGTTCCTGTGGGTCCAAAAAGTGGCAGAGAGGGCATTTTTAAGGTGTTTTTGGCCCTTTAGGTGACCCAAATCTCCTCCAAATCTTATGAAACTTTCTGGGTTTTATTTTTTTCCATTAGGAATCCAAAAATTCAAGCTATTTTGCAAAATATTGAGCCAACTCAATTCCAACTGAAAATTCCTTTGTTGCAAAATTTGATGCGCAGCGCCACTGATTTAATGCACAGTGCCCTTTTACAGACCAATTTTGGAGGCCTTCCTGGTGTCCAAATTGGGTGCAGGATAGCTAGTTGGAAATATTATTGAGTCTACTTTCCAAAAAATCTTGAATGTTTCAATTTAGATTTCATTTTCCCTATCAAAAGTCAAATCTCCCAATACTGGTCAAAATGTGAAAAATGAGGCTGCCTAAATGCAGAGTGTTGTTGCAGTCAACTTTTGAAGGTCTTCCTCAACTCTAAATTGAGCTCATGATAGCTCATTCAAAATATTTTTGTGTATATTTATCATTTCACTCATCAAGCAAGTGATTTGACCAACCAAGCTAGGAGAAATCTTGATTTTCCCAAGGTCACTCCAGAGGTGCAGCAATTCTCCTGAGGCAACTATATTTTTTATGTTTCTCTAAAACCATGACACCTGTGTAAAAAGTGATGGATGTGTTTCTTCCTTGGCCTATTATGAACAAAACCTTCTCTCACTTTGTCAAATTCATCTTCTATTTCTCATAAACATCATTTGAGTAAAACCTACCCCGATGTGTGGAACAGGGGATTTGTAGAAATGAAGGGAAACGAAGGGGATAAGGGGCTTCTAAATTCTTAAGGAAATTTTGGGAAATAGGGAGGGATGTTAGGAAGTAAGGGAAATTTTAATGTCAAAGATTGAGTGAGAGGAAGGGGTCCAAAAGGGAAAAACACCGGCTTAGCCTAGAAAATTGTCAAATTGTAGCAAGAAACTAGGGTTTGTGGGAAAATAAGGAATTTGAGAGATATCAATGATGGGAAGTGTTTAATAAGGTACATTAAGGATAGGGGAAGGTGTATGAGCATCAGGATGCAAGCTTTGTTGATGATTTGACCATCCAAGAGAAATTACCTTCAAAACCCTAGGAGAGGGACATGGGCCTTACCCAAGTACAACTCAAGCACGAACAAGGTGTAAAAATGACCCATTGGAACCTGAAATGATGATGAAAACTCTCTTCATGATGGTACACTCAGCTGAATGGTGACATGGACCAAAATTTGGACAATTTTGAAAGAAGTGAAAACAAATCCTAAACCTAATACCTAATGACCAAATTTTTACTTGAAGACTCACTGAAATGACAAAATTTGACCTTGCCACCCTAAGACCACTTTGTAAGAGCATGTTTGATCACTATTGGAAGGCTTTAAAGACTGACACTAACACACATGATTCACCCCTTGTTATGTCTATTTTTTTTGTGTTTCCTTCTCCTATTGGCATAGCTCTTGTTCTCTCTAGAGTTGCTCCCTCAGCTCATGCAACTCCTTCTCTGCTTCTTCCATTCTCTTCTTATCCCTCTGCCTTCGCGTGATGTGCTTGTCACACTGCTACCTCTTTGCCTTAATAGCCATATCTTCTTGTTCTATAAGTGGATCTGCTCAAAACTTGCAGCTTTGATCCTCCTCCATGCAATTGACAATCTTCCTCTTCCCTTTGTTGCACACAGATATGCTTGGCTCTATTGCCTCTATTGTTGCTGCTACTGCTACTACTGTTGGTGCTCTTTGTGATGCTGCTTCATGCTGTTGTGCTAACCACTCTATGGCGAATCTAACCTATTCATTGGGTCTGGAGGAATTGTAGCAGTACCTCCATGAGTCTTCCTCGACCCAATGACATGCCCCATGGATCTAGTTGAACTGAACTCTCGCGCAGTGATCCTTCACAATGCAATGTGGTTCATATGGGTTGAAGCTTCACAGGTAAAAATGATTCTTCCTCATCTATTCTTCTTCAAAATCCGCTTGCTTGATACTCTAGATGTCATATAACCCAATTCGTAATGGAAGAGAGGACCATGGTGCATTCTTCTTCCGCTACAGTCTAGCTGTCAATCCTATCGAGATGTGGTACACTACTTCCTGCATGACAAGCACGTCCAAGGCAAACTTTGGTATAACATGTGGAGACTTATCCACACTGAACACTCGGATGAACATGTCAGACGATGAGGCATACCAATATGAAATTCCTTCATCGCTTCCTCTAACATGCAGGATGGATCCTGTTCTAATATCAACATATACACTGGGGTGACAAAATGGTCGGAAACCCGTATGATCACTCCTCTGAAACTGCATACAGACAATAGCTTGAAATACATTTTCACAACAGTCTCCACTGGTGACCATGCCCACTCCAAGCCCAGGAACTCATGTCGAGCACAGACTGCATCTAGAATGTAAGCGGATATATAAATCTCTACATCCATACCCTTGGGTGACTATCGAGCCTTCGTGACTTGTTCCTTCAGTTGGTGAGCCAATATGCTGGACTAGTTGCATGGTCTTCCTTCTCTACCCAATTGGTCCAGCGCGATCACCCAACTCTAAGGGAAGGTCTCAGTGCTTGCTTGGCCACTCAGTCAGCATGTGAATATGACCAAGTATTGGTATGCTTCCTCAATATCTTTGTCTTACATATTTGGTTGGGTGTCATCCTAAAACGAGTTGGCTCCTTTACCCAATCCTTCAGAATGTCTCTGGAGTGGGCTCTTCTGTTGGGCAAGATGAATGGAGGAGTCATGACAGTCATGGGCTTGGTCATCTGATACATCTCATCGTAATCTCGTGCCTAGAAGGTTGCAAGCTTCATCCCACTAACACTGCTCAAGGTCATCGTCTCAGGGTCAGTGTGAGAAACGATCCAATGAATCATGTTTGCGCATGGGAACGTGGGGTATCTGCATGAAATCTGGTACAAGTTTGACTTGTGAATGTTCATGTACACCTAACGATCTTTGAGGTCTTCCCAAAAAGTGCCTGTGAGTTCTTCATTAACCTCTTGCCACTTTAGCTTGATGTCCTTGTCTAGATACAACTTTGTAGCTCTGTAGATTGGAAAACCAGAGGGCACTTGCTCAGCTGTTGCTCCAGCTGCAATAACATCAGTGTCCTGAGATCCTGTTCTCTTCGAAGCCATTGAGACAGATGAACACCTTAAATATCTAGAAACAAGCAACATGCATGGCAAGAAATATGTTAGTGAAAACAAAGAAAATCTGGGGAAGGACACAACACATGCCTAGGGAACTGATGAGCAAGATTGCGCAAATTTTATTGGGAGGTTGAGTGAATGGCAGCCAAAACTACGAAAAGGGTAGTTTGAGTTGTCTGGGAGGCAGGCATGGCTACTGGATCAGTGAAATGCGCAATACAGTCAGGCAGCTGGCTGCCGATATTGCGCAATTAGCAATTCCAACTGGGAAGGAGAGATGGCCCAGGGATAGATTTGCGCAATTTCTTGGGCCAAGCAACCACTATCCTCCAAAAATGAAAAAAATGGTCTTGGAGGCCAGTGTTGCAAAAGAATGCACAAATCTGGAGAGGAAGGTGAGCCTTCCTTCCCCAAATTGCACAATGCAGCGTTGGTGAAGGCGGAGCCCAAGCCAAGGTTGGCCCAACTCGCCGACGGGCAACTAAAAGCAACTGAGATAGTAAAATGCATGGTGACACTAAGTGATAGAAGAAGTGATTAAAATTGCATGCAAAACATGAATGAAAGATTTAGCAGACAGATCAACATGCATGTGGGTGAGGTAGTTCATCGGTTGGGCGAACGTCCGTGCAACATAGTTTCATGTATGCGACAACAGTGAGATAGCAATGAAAAATGAAACAGAGCTAGGACAAAATAGAATACATGCAAATGATAGTAGGCATTCAAATAAATAAATAAAACATCACTCACACAAGCGAATACACAAAAAGCGACAAAAATGTTGAAAAGACAAGTTGAGGCCACTTACCCGTGAATAGTTGAATCGGATGTGTCGAAGACTCCTAGATGTGTTGTGGGATGTTAGAGCTCCAAGATCAATGTTAATGAATGAGCTCTGATGTTTCAAATAAATATGTTTGGTCTCATGACGCACATGCCACAAATCTAGGAAAAAGCGACACTTGGAGGGAAACTTCTAAAACAACTTTGCATGTAACCCGCAGCTGCTAAAAATAGCTCCCTAAATCATGGGATTCCTTTTGCATTTTGTCTCTTACTATTCCAAGAATATCAAGCATGCAAGCATGCAAGTCAAGTTTCCTCGGTCTCGGGTGGAATTGGTCAACCAGACTGTCCATGCATGCAAGTGCTCAACTGCTTGGGAAAAATACGCATTCCTGGCTGGGAGCTGGGCTGACTGACCAGGAGGTTTGCACAATTTCTGGGTAGAGCAGTTGACTGCTACCCATATTTGTGCAAATCCTGGGCTGAATAGCCTATTGCTGGGAAAATTTTCTCAAATCCTACTAGGATGGTTGGCTAGCAAGATTGCGCAATCCTAGATCCCAACAGGTTGTCAGAGAGGATTGCGCAATTTCTGGAGGGGAGGTTGGTTTCCCTTCAGAAATGCAAAATTTCCAAGGGGAAGTTGCTCAGCCTGTAGTTGGACCAAGTCTGGGTAAGCAGCCTATGATGGGAATGGATCAACCGTGATCGACAGGTTACCTTTGTGCTAGGAAAGCACATGAAGCTTGAGTACTTGACGAAGCAAGACAAAGTGCTGTGAAAGGTTGGTAGGGAGGCTCCAAAACAAGCTAAGGAAAAATTTTGGAGGGTGGTTGTAGCCTCTACAACAGGTTGGTAACATGGCAGGATCCTTTACCCAATATTTGAAGTTCTCTTGGTAAGGGAATGATGATGTAGAATAACAATGGTACTTGCGTCTGGATATCTAGAGGGCTTTCCAATATCCGAATGCCATGAAACTAATTGAATTTCATACCACTCTCTGAGAATGAGCATTGAGATATTTCAAGTGGTCTGCTTTACATTAGAATCCAACAATAGATGAAGTTTGGTGGGAATTTGTTCAATAATTCAAACTTATGCAAACTAACTAACATGGGTTATCTTAAGAGTGGGAAATCAAGTAGTGAGAAGGAAAGACCACTTGGGAAATGATGCAAAGGTTTAAGGATGTTATTGGAAAGATGATTTACCCCATTGATCCCAATAATAGCGGGATTGGTTCATCAAAGTGATGTTGCCACTCTCCCGCACGCCGCTAAATTAAAAAAAAAATTGATACTGTGCATGATGCGCTCGAGCAAGCAACCAAGATCAAGGCCGTGGTAGGATACTCACACGAACATCGAGGATGAACACTTTCCCATGATCCCACTCTCATAAGATTGCAACATCAAATCGATCATCTGACAGAGAAGCTAAAGGACATGCAAGCCTCGCGAATTGTGTGACCTCACATGTGGTGTACCAATTTTCATATTGAGGGGCATCATACCATAGAGTGCCCAAGACTATGGAGCCCGAGGACTCCCTCTGTACCGACGGGGCCTTCCACATCCTTACCCGCAGAGCCTATGAGAGATCAGTATGAGATATTCTGGTGTAAGTTCCCTAAAGATCTTTATAATTGGCTGTGAAGGCTGCAGATAAAAGAAAAGACAGAATTCAAAGTAGATCTCCTTGTACCTAGTTTAGTTACACTAGCTTGATACAAACCTAACTCAGGTCATCGCCTTCTGGGTGTAGCCTACTTTAGAAGGGTACGTTATCAAGTTTTCTACATAAAGCCATCTGTCCTTTTCCAAGGATGAGGTCATGATTAATTCAAGGTTGTGAGGAAGACTGTTGAAGCAAATCTTGTTGTGGGTTAAAGTTTTAATGGTGGAAGGGAACCTGTTGGTGATTCAGAGCCAATCCATGGCCACCTAAAGCCCTAGTATAGGGGGATGGGTATAATGGGAGGAATGTTACCTAGCTGCGAGCTATGAAAATGTTGGAGATATGGATGTGCATGACTTCTAGAAGGCTAGAGATATGAGGGCACAAAGGAGGGTGCAGATAGCTTAATAATGGTGGGAGAAATCCTTGTAGGAGATTCATAGATGCCAAAGGGAGCTACAACAAGTATGAGCGATATTAAGCAGCTTAGAAGCATGAGGAGGAGGAAGTTGGATAGAGTTGTACAACAATGGGGACAAAGATAGAGTGAAGCATGGCCCAACATGGGAGGCTGGGACTGCCATGGTGACACAAGTTGAAATAAGTAGTAGATATTTCCTCCCACCGGTAGAGATGGAGATGCTAGACAGATCAGGCCCTACGAGAAAAAAGAGGGCCCAGACGATGACATGCACTTTGATAGGAGAAGGTTGTTTTCTGAAAGTGATGCATCTATGGAGAATAGCGACTCATTTCCTAGCAGTTCAGGTAGCACCTTCCCCTGGTACTTTATCAAAACGCTATTCAATTTTTATCTAAACTCGTTAAAGTTATAAAGGTCCACAAAGTACATAATACCTACAAGGTTGGTATCTCTGGTGGTAGAAATAGTAGTTGTAGTTCAAGTCTCCAGGGATCATCACAACCCAGTTCCCAAGGGTTCATACTTTCCTCGTAGGTTCAATCATGTATGGTTGTGTTGATGGTGCTGGACCCACCAACATGTCAAGGGATCTCCCCAGTAAGAAGTCCCAATTAGACCTCAGGTCGTTTGGTGTAGGAGTCCCAACAGTGGGTCGTAAGTTAATGCCTTCACCTCGATGTTGCACAGAGGAAAGTAAGATAACTCTGTCAGTAGCAAGGGTGTGACTAATTTTGTGAGTCAAGGAGGAAGTATGAGAGGTTCTAACACTTCGAAGGGGGAAGGAGGTGAAGGTGAGTTCCATGTTGAAAGGGATTAGTCCCAACTCAGCTAGGAACACACAACACAAAGGACATGCACAGCTTCTGGTGGAGCAGTCCACTTAGTTGCAGCAGCCGCATCATACAAGGTAAGATAACACGTACAACACTCACGGATCAGTCTAAGATGAGTGCGATGGTTTTTATAGCAAGGTTCATGTGAAAGGTCTGTATGATGTCTGACAGAGTAGTCGAAATGGACGGCGACAACATTAACAACATATGCAACACATTAACAACAAGATTCATATAATTGCATACAAATCAGTTCGTACATAAGTTAAATAACATATATCATTAAGGCAACCAGAGCAGTCCAACTACAATAACAACATATGCATGAAAATGTGTTGGCTCTTATTATATAAAGAATTGTAAGTCTCAATCATACAATACATCCATGTAAACCTGCTAGCCCCAACAGTGGAATGTTACAGCCACATCCACCTACTCCTCCAAAGAGATGTACTAGCTCCATGCAGTGGAGAAGCCAAGGCACATTACAATACTATCCAAGCCTTCTTCAAGATAGTCTTAGTAGAAGCTTGGCTGACCAAAATCCTATACAATGAGTTATGAGGGAATATTTAAAGAAAAGGGTGGGGTGACCCTTGACATTCCCCTTTGTGACCATTCAACTACCCTCATGACTCTTCAACTACTCTATGCCTATTACATCCATTCTTGACACTTGAATTACACTTGACATGACTCAACATTACAATGCACATGTACCCATGTGAACAATGGCTTGAACAAGCCAAACTAGACATCATTCGAACTTAGACAACCACAGAAGTCCAACTACTTGACATCCTCATGCTGATCAACTGTGACATATTGATGCCAAGATTGGTAGTCCTTGATAGTGCCTATGTGTTCTGCTATGACATCCATCTGAAACCTGAACCTTGCCTCCATATCATCTGGGTACATTGCTCGGGCTCCTCTGTCCAACTCGTCTGTGAGCATGCGCATCATTGTCTTCAGTGTGACCAGACTAGCAATGTACTTGCGCATGATGTCTACACTGATAGGAAATTCTGGGCTGGTGGAGGTGCGCATCAACTCGTCAAAGTATGAGTCAAGTTATTATTGGACCTGCTTCTTTGTATTCACGTGGGTGAGAGTTCCAAGTAATGGGATCGCATGAGTGTGCACTATAACATCCATGCTTTTTAATACTCATGCATGGGAAGCCTCTATGCTAGTGATGAGTTGTGGTAGGTCTTCATAGTTCCGGATCTGACGCCGGATATGTGCTTGCAGCTCGACCGCATTGACTTTCATCATCTTTGGCAAGTGAAGCGAGGCTCCCTTGTAGCTCATCATCCATGCTTGCATGTTATTAACAACAGCATGTATGTTCTTCAAGATGTGTGCTCTTCTCGCACATCGTTGTTGCCATCCATGGAGATGAATGACTTCTTGATGCACGGTACCAAACTTGGAGTACAAGGCTCTCATAACAGTGTCCAAGGACAATACTTCATCTAGTATTGCCTTCTTCAGTTCAACTCATGTAGACATTGTCACCAAGTCTCCTCCCTGCTTGGCCACCTGTAGTTCCTTCGCCATTCACTCATTCTTAGCTATGAGAAAATGAACACTTGATCTAGTGGCTTCGGAATACACTCTAGTTGCATTAGCCAAAGAAGTTGGATTCTTGTGCACATCAGTCACAATCACTTGCTCTTAAAATTGCGCAGGGGATGTTTGGTCCTCCAGAGTTGGTACTCTCTGAGACTGCACAAATATGTGATGAGATTCGTCAAAGGAGATGTTGTGCATCTCTGCTTTCGGCTAACCACCAAGGATCCCAGTGGCCCCTTGTTCATTTGAGACTTGCTCATCATCAGGATGCAATGAAGTGGGTGGGTCGACCTCTTTCTGATGAGCCATGAGTTCGGTACCCTGTTCCAACTCCTGCTACTCCATGTCTGCATCCAACTATTTAAGCGCCTGTTCTATCTCATGAGCAAAGTCTTGCCCCTATGATGGTTCACCCTGTTCACCTGATGCTAGTTGTTCATATGAATCAACTACCTGTATGGGTGTTGCTTCGTCTATTTTCACATGATGCACCCCCTGATGCGTTTATTGTTGTTGCGCTTCCTTCTCCTGTTGGCGCGGCTCTTGTTCTCTCTAGATTTGCTCCCTCAACTCATGCAACTCCTTCTCTGCTTCTTCCATTCTCTTTTTATCCCTCTGCCTTCATGTGATGCGCTTGTCACGTTGTTGCCTCTTTGCCTGAATAGGCATAGCTGCTTGTTCTATAAGTGGATCTACTCGAAACTTGCAGCTTTACTCCTCCTCCATGTGGTCGACAATATTCCTCTTCCCTTTGTCATGCAGAGGTATGCTTGGCTCTATTGCCTTTGTTGTTGCTGCTACTACTACTATTGGTGCTCTCTGTGATGTCGCTTCATGTTTTTGTGCTAACCACTCTATGGCGAAGCCTACCTATTCATTGGGACTGGAGGAATTGTAGTAGTACCTCCATGAGTCTTCCTTGGCCCAATGACATACCCCATGGATCCAGTTGATCTTAACTCTCGTGTAGTGATCCTTCACAATGCAATGTGGGTCATATGGGTTGAAGCTTCAGAGGTTGAAAGGATACTTCCTCATTTGTTCTTCTTCAACATCCTCTTGCTTGATACTCCAGATCTCATATAACCCAATCTGTAATGGAAGAGAGGACCATGGTGCCTTCTTCTTCTGTTGTAGTCTATCTATCAATTCTATCAAGATGTGGTATGCTACTTCCTGCATGACAAGCACATCCAAGGCGAACTTTGGTAGAACATGCGGAGACTTCTCCACACTGAACATTCGGATGAATGTGCCAGATGGTGAGGCATACCAATCTGCAATGCCTAGCAATTCCTTCATCGCTTCCTCTGACATGCAGGGTGGATCCTGTTCAAATATCAACCTATACATTGGGGTGACAAAATGGTCGGACAACCATATGATCACTCCTCTGAAACTGCATTCAAACAACAGCTTGAAATAAATTTTCACAATAGTCTTCACTGGTGACCATGCCCACTCCAAGCCTGGGAACTCATGTCGAGAACAGAATGCATCTAGAATGTAAGCAGATATATAAATCTCTGAATGCATACCCTCGGGTGACTGTCGAGCCTTCGTGACTTGTTCCTTCAACTAGTGAGCCAATATGCTGGACTAGTTGCATGGTCTTCCTTCTCCAGACAGTTGGTCCAGCGTGATCACCCAACTCTAAGGGAAGGTCTCAGTGCTTGCGTGGCCACTCAGTCGACATGAAAATATGACCAAGTATTGGTATGCATTCCTTAACATCTTTGTCTTATAGATCTGGTTGGGTGTCATCCTGAAAGGAGTTGGCTCCTTTACCTAATCCTTCAGAATGTCTCTGGAGTGGGCTCTTCTATTGGGCAAGATGAATGGAGGAGTCATGATAGTCATGGGCTCGATCATCTGATACATCTCATCATAATCTCGTTCCCAAACGGTTGCAAGCTTCATCCCACTAACACTGCTCAAGGTCATCGTCTCGAGGTCAGTGTGAGAAACGATCCAATGAATCATGTTTGCGCATGGGAACGTGGGGTATCTGCATGCAATCTGGTACAAGTCAGACTTGTGAATGTTCATGTACACCTGATGGTCTTTGAGGTCTTGCCCAAAAGTGCCTGCAAATTCTTCATTAACCTCTTTCCACTTTAGTTTGATGTCTTTGTCTAGATATAGCTTCGTATCTCCATAGATCAGAAAACTAGAGGACACCTGCTCAGCTGCTGCTCCAGCTGCAATACATCAGTGTCCTGAGATTCTGCTCTCTTCGAAGTCATTGAGACAGATGAACACCTGAAATATCTGGAAACAAGCAACATGCATGGCAAGAAATATGTCAGTGAAAACAAAGCAAATCTGGGAAAGGACACAACACATGCCTGGGGAACTGATGAGCAAGATTGAGCAAATTTTATTGGGAGGCTGAGTGAATGGCTGCCAGAACTACGAAAAAGGTAGTATGGGCTATCTGGGAGGTAGGAATGACTACTAGATCAGTGAAATGAGCAATCCAGTCAGGCATCTGGCTGCTGGGATTGCGCAATTCCAATTGGGAAGGATGGATGGCCCAAGGACATATTTGCACAATTTCTTGGGCCAAGCAGCCAATTTCCTCCAGAAATGTGAAAAACAGCTTTGGAGGCTAGTGTTTGGCAAGAATGGACAAATCTGGAGAGGAAGGTGAGCCTTCCTCCCCCAGATTGCACAATGCAGCCTTGGTGAAGGCAGAGCCCGAGCCAAGGTTGGTCCGACTTGCCGATGGGAAACTGAAAGCAACTAAGACAGTAAAATGCATGGTGACACCAAGTGATAGAAGAATTGGTTGACAGTGCATGCAAAACATGAATGAAAGATTCAGCAGACAGATCAACATGCATGTGGATGAGGAAGTTCGTCAGTTGGGCGAAAGTCCGTGCAAAACAGTTTCATGCATGTGACAGCAATGAGATAGCAACGAAAAATGAAATAGAGCTAGGAAAAAATAGAATACATGTAAATGATAGCAGGCATTCAAATAAATCAAGAAAACAACACTCACACAAGCGAATACACAAAAAGTGACAAAAATGTTGAAAAAGACAAGTTGAGGCCACTTGCCCGTGAATAGCTGAGTTGGATGTGTCGAAGACTCCTGGATGTGTTGTGGGATGTCAGAGATCCAAGATTGATGTGAATGAATGAGTTCTAATGTGTCAAATTAATATGTTTGGTCTCATGACGTGCATGCCACAAATCTAGGAAAAAGCGGCACTTGGGGGGAAAATTCTAAAACAACTTTGCATGTAACCCCCGGCTACCAAAAATAGCTCCCTGAATCATGGGATTCCTTTTTCATGTTGTCTCTTGATATTCTGGGAAGATCAAGTCATGCATGCATGCAAGTCAAGTTTCCTCAGTCCTGGGTGGAATTGGTCAACCGAACTGTCCATGCATGCAAGTGCTCAACTGCTTGGGAAAAATCTGCATTCCTGGCTAGGAGCTTGGCTGACTGCCCAGAAGGTTTGAACAATTTCTGGGCAGAGCAGCTGACTGCTGCCCAGATTTGTGTAACTCCTAGGCTGAACAGCCTGCTGCTGGGAAAATTTGCACAAATCCTACTAGGAGGGTTGGCTGGCAGGATTGCGCAATCCTAGAGCCCAACAGGCTATCATAGAGGATTACAAAATTTCTGGAGGGGAGGCTAGTTGCCTTCCAGAAATGCACAATTTCCAATGGGAAGCTGCTCAGCCTGTAGTTGGACCAAGTCCGGGTAAGCAGCCTGTGAGGGGAATGGATCAACGGTGATCGACAGGCTGCCTTTGTGCTAGGAAAGCATGTGAAGCTTGAGTACTTGACGAAGCAAGACAAAGTGCTGGGAAAGGTTGGTAGGGAGGCTTCAAAATAGGCTGAGTACTTGAGGAAGCAAGACAAATTGCTAGGAAAGGTTGTTAGGGAGGCCTCAAAATAGGCTAAGGAAAAGTTTTTGAGGGTGGTTGTAGCCACTACAACAGGTTGGTAACATGGCGGGATCCTTTACCCAATATTTGAAGTTCACTAGGTAAGGGAATGAGGATGTAGAACAACAATGGTACTTGCGTCTGGATATCTAGAGGGCTTTCCAATATCTAGATGCCATGAAAATAATTGAATTTCATACCACTTTCTGAGAATAAGCGTTGAGATATTTCATCAAGTAGTCTGCTTTACATTAGAATCCGACAATAGATGAAGTTTGGAGGGAATTTGTTCAAGAATTCAAACTTATGCAGACTAATCAACATGGGTTATCTTAAGAGTGAAAAATCAAGTAGCGAGAAGGAGAGACCGCTTGGGAAATGATGCAAAGGTTTAAGGATGTTATTGGAAAGATGATTTACCCCATTGATCCCAATCATTAGCGGGAATGGTTCATCAAAGCGATGTTGCCCCTCTGCCGCACGTCGCTAACTTAACAAAAAATTGATACTTTGCATGATGCACTCGAGTAAGCAACCAAGATCAAGGCCATGGTAGGATACTCACATGAACATCAAGGATGAACACTTTCCCACGATCCCACTCTCATAAGATTGCAACATCAAATCGATGATCTGACAGAGAAGCTGAGGGACATGCAAGCCTCGCGACTTGTGTGACCTCACATGTGGTGTACCAATTTTCATATTGAGGGGCATCATACCACGGAGTGCCCAAGACTGTGGAGCCCGAGGACTCCCTCCATACCGATGGGGCCTTCCACGTCCTTCCATTGGTAAGCACATAGTTCCACACCTTCCCTAACCATCATGGTACAACTTCGAATTGAGTATTGTGACATCTGCAAAACATATGGACATCTGCCATGCCTTTTTCCAATCTTACAAAAGTATTAAAATCTCCCCAAAAATGTTTCCTATGAGTTATGTGGCTCGCCGACTCACTGCATTGATCAGTGTAGATTATTAGACGCCCTGGATGACTAATTGGATTGTTCTACCTATAGAATAAATGAAGCTCCTAAAGGAAGAGGAGGTGGGGGAACAATTTTAGGCAAAACATGAGGCAGAGGCCAGATCTGTTGCCACAATTTTGATTAGGCATGGAATTTTTCAAAAGACTACCCACTACCCAGAAGACTCTGGTTCTCTTAGTGTAGAGTTAACACACATGCAACAAAAGATTTCCCAGAAATAATGGCCAGATGGGAGGAGAGTGACCATCAAAGGGGATCAAATTTGATCAATGAAAATCTGTAGGAACCTGAACCAACTCCACTGTCAAACATTAACATAGTCACCTGGGGGGAAAGAAGATTGGAGCCGACTTTGGAGCTACTTAGAAACCAAGTATCATAAATCTAGCCTCACCGAAGTGCTCTTATGATTCCAGACAATAGAAGCAGTACTACAAAGATGCCATGGATAATTTATCTTGTTGATTCCAACTGATGGGCCCCAAGGAGAACAGCCAAAATTTTCAAATGCCAAAAGCCCAAAATTGTTGCAGACCAATTCCCAACCTATAGTAGAATGGTTCAAGTTGTTTTTGAAAATCGTGAACAATAAACAAATGTTGGGGCAGTTGCGGAAAAGGCTGAAAGTTGTTTTCAAGGATAGGGAGCTCTTGGAAGGGCTCATTTATGCTAATTTTCCTTAAATAAATTGCAAACAGGTGCAAATGAACAAGAAAAGGACAGGGAGGGAATTTCGGGTTGATACCTAGATTTTAGGATTTCAGATCAAGGATACGATGCTAGATTTTGGTTTAGATGTGAGCATTTTATGAATAAAGACCTGGGAAGCCCTATGAAGGTTGAAGTTGGAATTCTCTCTGATTTAATTACGTATGCTAAATCCATATTGTATCCTCCTAGTTGGATGCCTGGAATATGTGGAATTAGGCATAGAAGGAGTAAAGACATATGCAGACTTTGAGGTCATAAATATCATGGGAGACAAATACCCCCATCTGATATTACTGGGGATAAATTGGGCCTTCGAGAACTATGCAATGATTGACCTGAAGAAATAAACATTGACATTCAAAGTGGATGGAGTGAGGGTGATTCAACCTTTGTATCCCTATTAAGACCCTATGTTCATTAAACCAATGGACTATAGGGAAGACACTGGATTACTGGATCAATTATACTAGCTCACAGTAGGGAAAAGGGAAGAATACATCAATCGTACAACTCATGGGTTGGTGAACTAGAGAAGTTTTCATAGTTCCGAAGTTGGGTCAGAAGTTGTGTGGGATGGTTGGAAGTAAGGAGGCCATGAGATCTCCTCTAGGTGATGCACAATGATCCATCGTATCCACTAGGTTGGTACAGGGGTAAGATAATTTCTTGTTTTTAATTGTATGGGTTTTTTTAATGATTTTATCCATGAAGTTGATTCAAACATTGTAGAAGCACACAAATTATCCTTATAGGATGTTTCCCTCCAAGTGACATTGACAAGGTGGTGGGGTTATGATTACAACCATCTCAAAGAGTGGGAGATGGTTAATTCCACATTGATAGCCAGATTTAGGCATTCAAAAGACTTCTCATCCAGTCTTACTAAGTACGAAGGGTATAGTGATCCTCACCAACATCTACAGAACTGTAAAGCGAAGTGGATCAAGGAGGGACTTCCAAAGAATCTATGGGTACATATCTTCGTCCACACTCTGGGGACATTCTAGTAGGAATGGTACCTGAAGGAATAAATAAGAAGGCAGAATAGTGAATGGGACTACACGACAGGTCATTTTTTCCATTATTTCTCCTTCACTGATGACGAAGAGAGGAGAAGAGTTGCCCTGAAAGTAGTCAAGAGGGTTTTTTTCTCTAATCAGGATGCTTTCGATCACATATATGAATCTGGATTTCATGAGTTTGTGGCTTGCAGGAAGATAAATCCTTAACATGATGGAGACGATTTAGAGGGGTTAAGGCACTTGACCTTTAAGGAATTTGAAGGGGAACAAAACGTTGAAGATGGGCCTATAATAGTTGGTCCACAGCTACAACCTCTGAAGTTACGAAAGCACAACATTGGCAGTGAAGAGAAGACAAAATTAGCCTCTATCAGGTAGTATTGGGATGAGCAGACCACCAAGGAAATATTCGACCTTGTAAGGGAGTATGAAGACCTATTCCCTTCATCTATTTCAAAGATTAAAGGAATTAAGGGGGAGTTGGAAGAAATGAAGATCATGATGAAGCCAAATTTGAGACTAGTGAAGCACAAGCCATATCGATTAAACCCAAGAGTCAAGGAGAAGGTGAAGAGGGAGATTGAAAAGATGTTGGCATCAAGACTTATCTTACAAGTTAATGAGGATGTGTTAGGCCCCTATACTACTAGTGTAACCCCTTATTGTTATTAGTACAACCCCCTTATTATATTGGTGTACCCATGTAGTGCCCATATTGTTACTATTGTGCCCCATAGAAGCCCACTATTATTATTATTGTGCCCTTACATTATTATTGTTATGTCATCTCTGATTATATTATGACCCCTTAGACTCCTATATATATAAAGGAGGTATTTTCATTTGTATCATCCAATAATTATTCATTTGTATAATGTAAAGGAGGTTGCCCCCTCGAAGAGGCTGAATTCTAAGGCGTTAAACTATCTTTTATATCTTTTTGTGAGCTGGTTTCATAGCATTTGGTATCAGAGCTTTGGATTCTAGGGTTTCGCTTCTGAAACCCTCGGGTCTGAATTTCAAAGCTTTTTGCGCTATATTTACAGAGATATGATCTTAGGAAGTTGGTCTTTTTGCAGAATCTTGAATTACATTCCAAACAAGTGACCTGGGGAAAATCGTCATAACTTTCTCTCTGAGCATCAGATTGAAATTTTGTAAGAAGGTATGAAAAGAGGACGGACTGTAGTTTCCTATATATATTTTTGAAACAGTGACATGTGGCACGTCATACAATTTCGCTCTACTGAACTAGTCTATAATCAGGTCACTGTGGAAGATTTGGCATAACTCTTCCTTGGAGAATCCAATTTGGATCAGACTGGTGGCATTGGAAAGAGGACGCAGAGGGCTACTGCAAATCGCAATTTCAGAACTTAAAGATTCAAAAGTACAGAGTTACAGTTGTTCCAAGATTGAGCTCCTAAAATCAAGAAAAAGCAAGATGAGGAAGTTTGATGGCAAGGATCCGGTAAATTGGATACTTCAGATGGAGCAATATTTTGATCTACATGGTGTACCACTGTTACAAAAGATATGTATTGCATCTTCATATTTATAACCGAATCAATTTTTATGGTATAAAGGGCTTTGTTATCATATTCAACTTGTTACATGGTCAATTTTCATGGAGGAAATGATAGCACATTATGAGGATACAAAGAGCAACACCTTCTTTAGAGCAACACCACAACAATTGGAAAGAGTAAAAGGGCTTTGTTACATAGTGGAAAGTAAAATTATGGAAACAAGGAAGTCTACCCCTCACAACTATAAAGATGGAAGTGTTGTTTCTCCTAGCCTTCCACAACCTACAAGGGTTAAACCACAACAATTGGAAGAAAAAAGAGAAAAAGGGCTTTGTTACAATTGTGATAGCAAATGCACTAAAGGTCATTAGTGTGCTGAGAAGAAATTATTTTACATAGAGTATGAAGAGGAGAAAGAAAAGGATCAAGAGACATCAAAAGAAGAGGATATACGCCAGGACCCAACCCCAGAGAAAGAAGAAATGAATCAGACCATATCTTGTAAAGCATTGGCAAGAATTACCACTCCTCAAACTCTCAAGATAGAAGGACATATCAAGAAGAAAAAGGTGCAAGAAGTTAAAGATCACATCGAGAAAGAAGAAATGAATCCAACCATATCTTGTAATTCATTGGTCGGAATTACCACTCCTCAAACTATCAAGATAGAAGGGCATATCAAGAAGAAAAATGTTCAAGAAGTGAAAGATCACATCAAGCATCAAGAAATGAATCTGACCATATCTTGTAAAGGATTGGAAGAAATTACCACTCCTCAAACTCTAAAGATAGAAGGACATATCAAGAAGAAAAAGGTTCAAGTAGTGAAAGATCACATCGAGCATCAACAACAAGTTCTCCGACTTTTAAAGGATAACGCCACTTTGGTGCAAAATCGAATGAAACAACAGGTATATCAACATTGTAGTGAAAAATGTTTTGATGTAGGTGATTGGGTATTTTTACTGCTACATCTCAAGCAAGCTATTTATGAGAAGGAAATGTTGGCAATACTATATGCACATAAGAAATGGCAACCTTACCGAATGGGAAGACACTTTAAGGTAAAAATGTATCATGATGGTCTTAAATAAATTTTAGAACAACTATTATCTTTAGAAGAACAAAAAAAATGGGTCAAAAATATGTTGGGTCATGACTTTGACATCATCTATAGAAAAGGGAAGCAAAATTTTGTTGCAGATGCACTCTCAAGAAAGGATGAGGATGTGGAAGCATTGTTTTGTGCTATTTCTATTATCCATCTAGATTGGATAAACAAAGCAAGGGATGAATGGAAGAAGGAAGAAGAAGTATGGCCACTCATTCAAAAGTTGCAGAAGATCCTTATTCAAACAATATTGCCAAAACTTGAAGAGGAAGGAAAAATCATATTGGAACCTGGAGCAATCGCAGAAACAAGAACCCAACAGCTATGAAATCGATCAATTTCAGAGTATCTCATCAAGTGGAAGAACTTACCCGCTGAAGATTCCACATGGGAGGACAAGAATTTTATACAGAAGCATCAAGAACTACTCAAGCATTGAGGACAACACTTTTTGAAGGAGAGGGGCATGTTAGGCCCCTATACTACTAGTGTAACCCCTTATTGTTATTAGTACAACCCCCTTATTATATTGATGTACCCATGTAGTGCCCATATTGTTACTATTGTGCCCCATAGAAGCCCACTATTGTTATTATTGTGCCCTTACATTATTATTGTTATGTCAACTCTAATTATATTATGACCCCCTAGACTCCTATATATAGAAAGGAGGTATTTTCATTTGTATCATCCAATAATTATTCATTTGTGTAATGTAAAGGATGTTGCCCCCTCAAAGAGGTTGAATTCTAAGGCGTTAAACTATATTTTCTATCTTTTGTGAGCTGGTTTCATAACAGGATGAGTGGGTCAGTCTGATTTTCATCCAAAATAAGAAGGATTCTAAAGAAATCTAGGTTTGTGTGGATTACAAGAGTTTGAACAATGTAAGTGTCCTTGACCCCTTCCCTACTCCATTCATAAACAAAATCCTTGATATTGTTGTAGGTAATGAAGCATACTCTTTCATGGATGGGTTCTCTTGTTACCACCAAGTCTATATTGTGGAGGAGGATAAGAATAAGACCACATTCATGACCAAATAGGGGTCTTATGCCTACCATGTCATACCCTTTGGACTAAAGAATGCTCCAGTAGTATTTTCGAGGATTGTCATAGTTTCCTTCGGACACTACATTCACAGATTTCTGGAAGTGTACAAGGAAAATTGGAAAATTTACAATTTATTAAAAAGACACTCCATCTTTCTCTAATTGATGTTTGACCACTGCGGGCAATTTTAGATATCTTTGAACTTGAAGAAGTGCATTTTTTTCCCCTTTGGAACCCTCTTGGGGCATATAATTTGTAAAGGAGTGTGTGTCAATCCTACTAAGGTTGTGGTAATCCTAAATATGCCTCCACCAACAAGTTTCAAGAAGCTAAGATCGACTCTCATCCACACAAGATACTACCATAGATTCATCTGCAACTATGCCTTAATCACTGCATCACTAGAGAAGTTTCTAAATAAAGCTTAAAGGTTTGCTTGGTCCGATGAATGTGACATTATCTTCAATGTCTTAAAAGAGAAGCTAGAAAGTGCACCAATCCTGGTTTACCCAGATTGGAGTAAGCAATTTCATGTCCATATTGATGCATCAAGAATCGCTTTGGGAGGTGTTTTGGCCTAGCTCAAAGATGATAACCTCAATCACTTGATCTACTTTGCGAGTAGAAAACTTTTCATGACGGAAAATAACTACACCACAACTGAGTGGGGAGCTCTCACAAAGGTGTACTCACTATAGAAATTTTGGCACTACCTTCTCAGTGGTCCATTCAAGTTCTTTACTAACCACTCCATGTTGAAGTACCTAGTAAATAAGTCTATGATTGAAGGGAGTATTTGTATATGGCTCCTACTGTTCTAGGAGTTCCTACTATTCCAGGATGAACTTCCTTTGCAACCGGTATGGGCACTACATGCATTTGAAAAGTGGGCGGTGGATTTTGTGGCAGCCCATTAATCCACCGACGCGTCACTTGCATGCTAGTTACATTTTCAGTGCCACATATTACCTCACCAGATGGGTCAAAGTTGCACTAGTTAAATACTGCACTATAGAAACCGTTGCCTGGTTCATCTTCAAAAATATTATCACTCAATTTGGGTTCCCATGAAGCCTCACAAGTGACCAAGGGATCCACTTCATTAATGAGATAGTTGCCACACTACTGCGGAACTTCATGATCCAACACCATAAGTGCAGCCCATACCACCCACAAGAAAATGAATTTGTGGAAGATTTTAACAAAATCCTAGAGAAAAGCCTCACCAAAATATTTCTACCAACCAGGACAACTAGGACGAGCAAGTATCAGCTACTTTATGGGCCTACCATACCACCATCAAGTGCCTACACAAATATATGTCATTCCAACTTAGTTACATTGAGTCACATTATTTACTTTAGTTGTGTCTTTTATTTTAGTTGCATTAGTCATGTCAATTGCATCAATTATGTCAGTCGCGAATCAAGTTACTTAAGTTAGGTCTGTTAGTCAGTTCAGTGCAACCCTTTGTAATTGATTGTGGTAGGGGAATCACAAGTGGAAATAGTCTTATCCACCATAATTAGTAATAATTCTCTGCATCTTTTATAATTTGGGTTAAATCTCTCTCATAATATCCCTGACACGATCTGATTATCAGCTTTTTGGATTTTTCCATCATCTCATCATGATCACCCATCATTTTAGTTTCTGTGTCATCCAGGTCAGGTCTAGGTACAGTCTTCGTTAATGCCATGATTTGAATCGAGTATAGAAACTTATCATATTAATTAGTTAAATGGTCTAACCAAAAATTTCATGTGAAGTATTTCTATTTAGTTTGCATGGCAACTTTAAGCTCTCTATTGTCAAAGAATAGGTGGTCGAATTACTCAGTCTGTTTTTGTATCAAAATTTCCCGATCCTTAGCCAAAATTCAAACCCCTTATGTCTGTTATGTATAGTCGTAAAATTACAACCATGACTAAGGTATCCAAAACTATTATTACCACCCCTCCATCTAACTCCAGAGTCACTGAGATTGAGAATATCTATGGTAAATATGAGAAGACCATGATCGTATACAATGTCCTATTAGATGCATTCCATTTCCCCACGCTCAAGTACGAAGTTTTTACATAGACTGTAACCAGACAAAATGGAAACCATTCATCCAGAATCAAAGAGGATTTCAAAGGAATATAGAGGTCCACATTGTTGAACTTGCGAAGTTTACTAATGTTTGGCACTTTAAGGGAATAAATCGACTACATGGGGGTTCTCTCCGACTAGACAAGAATACCCCATACATGCTAGTGACATTCAGCAATTGGCAGGACTATCTTTTGTAGGGATTGTAGTGTCGTTTATGTTATAGACTACTTCCAAGCATGGAAAGAATATGGGTGATAGAAATTACTACACCAAGTATGCTACTCAGCGCAGTGGCAAGGGAGCCAATATAAAGCCAATTAACGTTCCCACCATCAAATTCACCTATTACATAATTGATATAAAAATAATGCTCCATTACACAAAGGGTGAGTGTGTTCTAGACACCATTTCAGTGGAGGAAGCTTGTAATAAAGGGGAACAATTGAATTGGTATAGTTATTTGTTGAATGAAATTTTTGAAGCATGTGAAGATGTGTACAAAAGGGCGACATACTTAATATATGGATATCTTGTCGTTTCTCTGTCTGTGATGAAGTGGTGCCCTCCAAAAGGTAGAGAGTTGGCGCCAGTCCCTGAAGATCAGTCCCTAGCACTCATGTACTTACATGGAAGAAATCAGGGGACCCAAATAGCAAGGAAATCAATGGGGCCCCTTTCGCAGGATGGTATGAAAAGATGTTGGCTATCACCAAAGCCAATCCCAAAATCCCAGGGTCACTTCTATATGACTACTTGCATGCAATATGGTTTTCTGTCCACCACAAGAACACTTGTATTCACCCTAAAGTTGTCAATCCAGACACATTCCAAATGCATGCTCAGCCTTACATTGTCTCAGAAGAGGTGTTCCACACTTAAGTTTTGTCCAGACCATCATCACTTTCCAGAAAGGTCGTTACAATTTCCTCTGCCCAGGTCGTTGATCTCACCGATAAGGAACCACAATCCCTCACCAACACACAAATCATTCAGTAAAACCCTCCATCCACCTCCACTGTGTCCCCAGCATCACACAAACCATCACCCCACACAACCTCCCCCTCTGCCACTATTTTAGACCTTCCTCTGACCAAAAATCTTCTCGGTGCAAAGACTGAGATGGAAGTCGACTTCATAATCCAATCCATCACTAAAACTAACCAATATGCACTCATTTTTCACCCTACAACCATGGATTCAGTTAACACGTCTATGTTATCTTTGTTACTAGCACCAGACCCACAAATGACAACTAGCCAACCTATCCACTCTGATTTCTAGGGCACAAAAGTTATCAACACCTTACCTCTGACATCCAACACCACTTCCCTTTTACCACCGCACTCAGTTCTAGGCCATACCAGTACCCACACCACAGATGCCTTGTAGCAGGAGACTTCACCCAAAGTGCAATCCTAGAAATTGGTTTCCATTGGACGACTACTGCAAACCCGATACCCTCCACCTGCTACCATGAAACCCAATGACACATGAGCATGAGAAAAAAAAACAACAACTTCTCTCTATTGCAGCTGAGTGAGATCAACTTCTCTAAGAAAAGCAAGAGCTACAGCAACAAATTGATCATATCAGCTCAAAATTTCAGGATCTTTGGCCTACAGTTGCTAAGGTAGTACCAAATGCACCAGAGGACTTTTCAGCTTGCACTCTTTCAACTTGTTGCAATCACATCATAACTTCATGCACTGACCTTGTCTCAGCAAATAAGGAGCTTCAGAGAACTATCACCTCCAACCAAAGGGCACTCCTTGATCCAGCAACCTAGTATGCCAACGACATTGAGAAAAAAATTGTTGATGTTGCTTCTCTGAAATACTCCTTTCAACATACTACTAGGGAAAATAAATAAATATTCACTCAAGTTCGTTACTAGTTTGGTTTCCTTTTAAAGAAAAATAACCAATCTACACTCTACACCAACAGGCTCACCAACTATTCAACCAAGCCTTTACCACCCTAGACCTCAACCAGCAAAAGGATCTTTTTGCACATACCGATATGCTCAAAAAACATATCCAAAAGATTGAGGATGATTCGCGCGCCACCAAGGCCTTGCTCCATGACCTTAAACCACCTACACAGGTCCACTTCCAAAAACTAAAACAACTCAGCTAGAAGAAAAAAATCAGTGGAATGATCTCCTGACTATAAGACCTTCCAAACCAGCAACTGAAATCACCACGCACTTCCTTAAGAAATCTAGCAATCTCACAAATCAATGGCGAGCGGCCCTTGCTGAATATACACAATTCAAAACCGCATACATCCAATATGTCTTGGAGTTATGTCCTTTGTTTGAAGGAGAACTTGTTGCACATGAAGGAACATTCCAAGAAGGAGCAACACCAGCAAGATCCCCACAATAGCAAGAAGAAACAACAACATCAGCATAGGATTGATGCATGGACAAGTCAATCAATTGTGGTCGGGGCCTGTTGGGTCCTTCGTTTTGAGGGACAAAGTTTTTTCAATTTTTTTATAAAATATGACTGATGGGAAGTTGCAAAGAAAGAAACCGAGGAAAGAGAAGAAATCTATCAAGATCCTTCATGCGCCAAAGGTTGGCCAACAGAAAATAGGAAGTTATGCAGTCACAGCTGAGCCACAATAGTCATCAACAAGAGAGTGAAGTTGTCACAGCCAATCCACAAAAGCAAATGATAAGGAAAGGGCATGGCATCTGAGGAAGGAACCAACAGTTCAAGCGAGTGGAGTGCATAAAATTTGAAGGGAAAGGAAAACAACAAGGGAGAGAAGGCTAGTATACCGAGATGTTTTCACTGAGTCTATTGGGATTAGCATTATTTTGTGCTTACCTTATTCTAAGTTAGTATATGTTTTAATTTCTTGTTCCTATATGATAGGCCTCAGATCCTGAATGTAATGATGTAATGATGTTTTAATATAATGAAAAGGAGTTGCAAGATCTCTTATGGATATGCATGTGTTGGTTTTATGGGGCTTTTAAAAAATTTATTATGAATGAATGTGTATATCCTCTATTTCTTTTGATGCTTTTATTGTTGCCCTTGGTGATGGATATATATATCGGATGTTGTGATTTATAAGTTACATGGAAGTGCTAGTCTATTTGAAACTCCCCTTGATTCCTGGTTCTAATCCCTTAACCCAGTAAGGTTGCGACATGCCTCAGGTGAGATGTCTGATTCCTCTTGAACAGGGTGAAAATGTCAATGTTGCACTAATCCTAAACTACATAGGATCCTTTATTAGACTCTATGTCTGAACCCAGAGTCTCTACCCTTTCATAATTTTCCGCAAACAATATTAATAAAATATTTAAATAAGAGGGTTAGCATAGGACCCTAACATGCCCTCCTCCTTTGAAATCTACATTTTCCTTAATGCTGAAGGTGAGAATTTTTTTGTAGAATTGTTGTTAGTTCCCATGTGGCATCTTTTATGTAGTATACCTAGGGGGGATATTATGGTGTACAGAGGGAGGTACCCTAGGGAATAATGTAATAATGTGATGGGCCATAGTTAATAAATAAAGTGGTTAATCTACATCATGTAAGGGACCACTAGTAGTTAGCAATAATGTGATAAGCCAATTGTATTAGATATATGGTATTGAGAGACAAATGGTATTGTATGTATGAAGCCTATATAGAGGCTAGAGACTCCCCATTGAGAGATGTCAAGGATTATTGTATTAAAAATCATATGGCTTGTGGAGTGTTCTCCTTCCTTAAGGAGTGATTGTATGGTGTTACCCTACCTCAAGGGTTTGATATTAATAAATATCTGAAGTTTATCTATTCTACTCTTGTTATTTCTAGGTGTATTTGCATTATTTTAATATATTTATGTACCTCATAATATCCCCCCTAGGTATACTACATTTTGGTTGTATATATTTCCACTAGATTAATACTTTATTGATTGTGTGTTAGCACAACCTACACTCTTTGATATCCAATATGATTTTGGTTTGAGCCAAATGGAACCTTATTCATCAAGTTCTGGAAAGTTAGTTTGCACTTTGCAATTTGATCCAACAACATTCTTGTAAGAAGACACATGAAAGATTGGATGAAACTTAGAGTGGGGTAGGAGAGCCAGTTTATTGTGACTTGACCAATGCATTGCATGATCTGTGAGGGACAATATGACCTAGGAGTTATCTTCTAAGGAGCCTTACCTTTGAGTGATGCCAATTTATAAGCTCTAGGTGAAGGAACACTTGATCGACTTTGGAAAAATAATGTTCATATTTATGATGATAAACTTGTTGTTTCATTTTATATTTTTTCCATAACCAAGTTATTCTTGAGAATATGGATAATGGATTCTCTAGTGCAAAGATTTTTTACCTACTACATGAACTTTGGATGTGACGGTACATAATATTCCACTGACAGGGGGTTTTGGCCATAAATAGATACATATGGTGTAATTTCGGTAACTCTGTGATAATTGGTATTATACCACCATTAAAATAGTGGAAGCCATTATGCCCATTGATGTTTATTTTTAGAATAAAAGCCTCTCAAATAGATTTCTAAGAACTTGTTGACAACTTATATTTGACCACCAATTTGAGGATGATATGTAGTGCTCATATAAAATTGTCTACCTTGAAGTTAAAATATCTCATGTAAAAAATTGTTGTTGAATGTGGGTTCTTGATCTAAAACAATGGAAGTTGGCATGCCATGTAGCTTAAATATCTAATCCACAAGGCTTGGGTAGCTAAGGAAGGATATGAAGGATGAGGTAGGGCACAAAAATGAGAAAATTTTCAAAGACAATCAATCACCACCCCGATGATTGATTTGTTTTGCACTTTTTGGAGTCTTGTGATAGAATTCATTGAAATGTCTATCTATATTTGTGTTATGATTCGTAAAGGTTGCATTGTCTCTCATTTATTCCATGTATTTCCCTTAATTATTTGGAAATCATCATAGGATACTACAAAATCCTAGATATTTGTTTTCATTCCTTCCTAAAAGGATCAACACTTAGTTTTTTCATAGATTTATGAAAGCTAGAGTGACATAAGATGTATTATTTAGGGTTGGGTCTTTTTTAAAAATAGTGATCCCTTTATACTAAAATATATCTTATTTCCATGTATAGCTTTTAGGTGGTTTTGTGATCTATCTGAAGATGTTGGATGACCCACCTTAAAGTACTACTTTCTAGTCATTCCTATCAAGTTTCTTTGATCCATCATGGACTAGGTAATGATAAGGAAATGATTAACCCAACGTCCTCAATTTTTTTGGGATAAATCATTAGCCACAAAATTCTACTTACCATTCTTATATATGATGACATAATCATGCCCCAACATTTTGGTGACCCATTTATGTTTCTTTGGTGAATTCAAACATTGTTTGAGGAAGTATTTCAAACTATGATGTTATATTTTATCTAAAAATACCTCCCTCTAAGTTGGGTCACCAAGTCTCCATTGCATGAAGGAAAACCATAATTTCCTTGTCATATGTGGATTCTTCCAAATTGTAATTGTGCAATTTCTTATTGGTGAATTCCAAGGAGTGTCATTCTTACATCAATACTACTCCTATACCTCTACCTAAGGCATCAAATTCTAATACAAATACTTATTAAATTCATGCACTGCTAATCCTAGAGTAGTGCATATGGAATACTTCAAAGCAGTGAATGCATGTGCTACTTCCTCAGTCTAGACAAATACATTCATTTTAAGGAGTGAAATTATGGGAGATGCAATTTTACCATAATTTTTCACAAATTTCCTCTAGTAACTTGTAATCCTAAGATCCCCTCAAGATATTCAATGTTTTGGGATGGGATTAATCTTACATAACTACCATTTTCTTGGGATCAACTTGTATTCTCTCCTAACTTAGAATGTGACCCAATTATTCAAACTCAAGAACCCCAAAAGAACATTTGGATCACTTCACAAATAATTGGTTGTCTCTCAAGAGTTACAATGACTTATCACATTCACAAGGTGTGATTCCCATGCTTTACTATAGATCAAGATATCATAGAAGATTACCATCACAAACTCTTGAATGAAGGGTTTGAAAATCTTGTTCATGAGGCTTTGGAAGGTGGATGGATAATTTAAAATATTGAAAGGTATCACTAGAGATGTGTAATAAACTCCATATGTTTTTAAGGTTATACTAGGTATGTTTGTCTCTATCATCCTAATTTGGTCGTATCTTAGGTGTAGATAAAGTGTAGTGAAATTTTTTTCGCTATGAAGTTAGTCCAGGAGATCGTCAAAAACTAGGATGGGTAATTTTTCCTTGATTATTAAGTTATTGAGAGCCCTAAAATCAAGACACATGCACTAAGTGCCTTCTTTAAAAACATGACTATGGGGGTGAGTAAGAGCTTGTACTTTGACACATAACCCCTACCTCTAACAATTTTTGAATGATCTTTTCTATTCCATACATTTGTTTGTTGACTTCCTAGAATTAAGGGAATTACATGGTCATGATCTCCTTGAGAAGGTATTAAACCCTTTGGTGTCTCAACTATTTGATGTATGTTTGTTGAGGACCATCTACAAATCTAGGTGGATTTTCTTGTGTCAAATTATCCATGACTTGTATGTAATTAAATTATGCAATAATTCCAAAACAACATTTCTTTAATAACTTTTCCATATGATGAGATTTGACTATTTCATGGGATCCTATCCAAAGCCCTTGAGAGGCGTGTACATGTCCCTCTTTAGCGAAACTCATATAGAGTTCTTTGAAATCCATTATTACTAGTCCCAATGTGTGTAGCCATTCTACCCCCAATCACAGCCACCCATATTGGTCACAAATATATGGGTTTTGATTTTATAGTCTCCCATCTAGAGTTTGGTATTTTCACATTTTCCTCCACATTTCATGATACCTCCATTAGATATCATTATTTGAAAGTTGTACATTGGGTGTACAGAACAATGGATTTCTTCTACCACTTTATTATGAATGAAATTGATTACTACCATTATCAACTAGGACTAATTTGGTGCTTGATGTATCTCATGAGTTTCAAGGTTTGTGGAGTTGAAATACTTGATAATCCATGTAGGGAGATTAGGGTTTATTCATGAGGAAACGGAGGTTCAGTATACTCTTAAGTTTGATTGGTTAGTGTTTTCAACTAGTACCTCCAGTGATTCTTTGGTAGTTATGTCTATGGTTAGGGTTTGCACGGTTGTATCAATTTGGAATAATTTGTACTCTTTACACCTATGACCTAGAGCATATTTGTCATCACAATTATAGAAAAGTCCATGCCATTGGCAGTCTACCATTTTTTCTAGCTTGACAATCTTTGTACTTCAAGGGATGTGTAGGAGTTGTGTTTGGGGAATTTCCTTTGGTAGGATGAGTGCGGGGAATGAATGATGATATTGTTATTTGTGTATTGATCAACATATCAACTTCTATGGCCATCTCAATTGTTTCTAAACATATAACAATATGATGCATTCTGACATGAGATCAAATATCCTCCTTCAAGAGGCCACTAATAAAATATTATTTATAGAAGGAATTTGTTAAGTTATTTGTAAGAATGGATAATTGTTTAAAGGTTTCTCTAAATTTGGTGACTAAGCCTATTTGGTGTAACTTCGTAAGTCACCTTGAACTATTAGTATCTTTGTCAAAATGTGCATAGATATATTTAACAAGGTGACTCCATGTGATGTTGCTTGAATAGGTATTTTTATGCCATTCCCATCACTACCATTGTTTTGGGTCTAAACATATGATGCTCACTTTGAGTTTCATCATGTAACCAATAATTCCCTAGATGGTGAAGTAATTCTCCATCTAGGTGACTCATCTTGATGGGTTAGAACCATCAAAATTATTAATTCCACCTTAGGAGAATGATGTCATATGTTATCCCCATTGGTTTATTATTTTGAAGACCTAAAGAGGGTTGTGGGTGGTGACATAGTCTTAAGTTAAAATCCTCTTCCTAGTGTATATCAATGTTTTGTATAATCTAGGTGTGTTATTCTAGCATACCCTAAGTTTGCATATTCATAAACTTGTCATTGAATATTTTTTCTATGTTTGCAAGGTCCTATTAATTATGTTGTTGTAACTTCTCATATAGCTCCTTATCTAACTTATTAATCTAGTGCTTTATCAATTATTTCTTTCAACCCATTTATGTTATGCTGAAGTATATTAAGATTACCTTCCATGGACTCCTACCTTCCTATATCATAGTAAGTGTTCATGTTGTCCAGGGAAGTATGAGGCTCTTTATAGGTATCATCCTTCATGGGTGAGCTTACTAGAAAAATTTATCGGCTCATGAATACAAGGGAGTGTCAAGTGCTATAGCTCTATGTTAAATGTGTGAGGTCCCATGGTAATACTTGGCTCGATATCATAGGGAAATAACTTAGTAGGCTCAATTATGTCCTTATTAGTACTACTCATCTACCTAGGTACTAGAAAGTGGTCTCCTCGAGCATTGTTCTTGGTGTACTATAACAACAAGACAACCAATTATCTCATCTAAAGTTGGTTTCAAGTATACCTAGGTGAATTCCTATATACCCAAAGGTACAAGGAAGTGGTATTCCAAAAACAAGTCCTATTTTATGTTGTACTACTTGAAAGGGTACCAACAAGTGTTATAAGGGTTTCCAACATTATAGTCCCACTTGTATTTCCTACGTTTATTCTTCCCCTACCACAATTTTACCCACTTAAAATATATCACTATGTTATTTAAAGATGTTTTACCATGTCTCTAATAAAATATATAAAAATGAGCTTTCTAACCCAAGAAAAAGATCTTAAAATCACTATAAAATAACCATTACAAGGTAGGTTTTTATGGTGAAAATTTAAAATGATCACAACTTCTGCTATATTTCTTAGGTTGGCTATTATGATACAAATTATGAAATGCCACATCGTATTTGTATGTATTGAAAATGGTTTGACTAAAATATGTGCACTCTATCAAAATATATCCAATCTATGAAATCCATGGCTTTCCCAGAAAAACCCCCAAACTCAATGATATATCCACTTCCTAGACTTCATTTTGGACGTTTTTTAATTATTATTAAGTAATTTTTAGAGACAAAATCAATCTGGATTCTCCCAATTCTACAAAGAAATGTTTAAAAATCAACCTCAATATTACCATCCTAATTCTTCCATCAAAAACCAACAAAGAAAAAAAATTCTTCCACTTTGTGCCAAAACATTTCCTACTTTATACCCAATAAAGAGCTATGATACCATGTGTAATGTAATTAACTCAAAAACTTTGTAGAGATCACACAAACGTAGGGTAAAACCCAAGAATATAAAAGTAAAGAGAGATAAACCCTAATAAATAGCTCTTTGATAATAAAAAAAACGAAACCTATGTTCACTTAACTCTTCAAGTGGGAAACCTCCAAACTCAATGCTCAAAATGGAATCACAATTATATACAATATATTACATAACCTCTACTCAATATATATCTATTGAGAGGGAATTTTAACTACCTATCTTCCCACTTATAATGATATCCTACCAAAGAAGTTGATCCTTATTAACAAAGAGGATCATTTTTACAATGAGTAATTGTTAACTAACTATTTAGTGGGCCTTATTCAATCAAGGTGACAGCATAACCTAAAAGAGCACCTAAATAGGAGGGTTAAGGTAGGACCCTAACAAATATTAAAGAAGAACAATGTGTTGTGTGGAGGGAAAGAAGAGATACAATATCTTTTATTGATTAAAACAACAATATACAATATTTAACATGTTGTCTTGTTGTCAACACCTTCCATGACCATAATCCTTGTTCCTTCATCCCTAGTCCACTTAGGACTACCTCTAGTTTACAACTCTTCTCTGTGAAAAAATAGGAGGTGAACTAGGGTATCTTAGGATCAAATGCATGCAAAATAGGTATGACTTGAAAAATAAGGTTTTTTTTAGGGTAAAGGGTCATAAATATCCAAGGAAACAAACAACTTTGAATGCTTTCGCATGAGGATACCAGTGTGATAGCTCTACTACTATACTAATGCTTAGCCTTTCCTTCCATAGTAGATCCCTTTTCATACCATTTTGCAGTCTAGAATAGGTTTTAGGGGCATAAAAGTGTACATAGTTTGAAATATCCACTCAACAACATGTGCTTTTCCAAGATTTTATGCTTTTTTAATCAACTTTTTAAGGTGCACACAACTTTTGTGAGTAAAAAGGGCATGTACGAACTTCTTTTTTGAGGGAAAATATTGTGTGGATTATAAAGGAGGTTCTTTAAGGAGGATATAGCATGAGAAATGAAAACAAATGATGAGTATAGTGGAAAATTAAGCATAAGGGCATAGTGGTGGACATAAATGATATAATAGATGCTCCCTAATTTATGCGGTTAGAAGGGGACTTGATGGGTAAACTATGTTACAAAATCATAAGGAAAATTTATGATGAGTATGACCAAGTGGAGCTCGTTGAATTTTGGATTAGGAAAGTACCTGTAGTAAAAACCAATGTATCAGATGACTCTCTTCTTGGGGTGAAAATACCCATGCTTAGTTGTGAAAAATAATGGCCACCAAATCAAGTACAATACAAATCCACAAAGTATATAGAATGCAAAAACCATGGTCATAAATAATATACATGGTGGATCCATGTAAAATAGATCATAGCCATAAGAAAATACAAAGTGGATATATGTCTTAGTGTACATTAGGAGAATAAATAGGACAATGAGTTGAGAAAATTTATTCTCCAAAATTACCAATGTATATGGGTAATTGGTATTGTCTTGCACAACTTGAGAAGTAACATAAAAAGGAGATGATAGTATGATAAAATTCCTTCACTCCAAATCTACCTATGATATGAATCTACATTATTTGAATGAATTAGATAACATCAAACATGAAGAAACCGTTTGATTATTGATAATTGATATTAACAAAATTGAGACTACCCACTAATAATGATAACATGTGTTTAGGTACCTATTAAATTTTAGAAAGTGTGAATAAATGTGCTTTTATTAAACACTTATGGAATCTATTGACCAGTGGACATTGGTGTATTCCCACTGTCGATAGTAAGGAAACCTTCCACTGATGACTGCAATCCCTAAGGCACTACTACATCTTTAAATCATGTTCCTAGAGAAAATGAGTCAGCTTTGATGGGAAGGGTTCTATTAGAGGTAATTGAGGCATCCTTCTTCACCTAACACGAGTGAACATGATGAACATTTTTTGAATATCTTGGAAAAAGGTTATAAGAACCCACCATCAAGTACATATCACACATGTATCAAACGAAATAACACATGGAAGATATCCTTTGAGAAAAAACTGATAATGAAATATATTGAAAATGGTGAGGAATTCCACCAATGATGGAAATGGAAACCAGGGTATGTCATGAATCCTAATATGTGAATAAATTTCTTGCCATCAGACACATGGGAAACCATTCAATCAATGATAAATTTCGTCTACTAAGCACAAGGTAACCTACTAGTGATGAAAAAAATTTAAAGTGCTATGGACTCTGTCAATCTCTCAAAGTGATATGTTGTATTCAATACTATATGATCTTTTAGTGACAAGTCAATGAGGACCTTCGACACTGCCATAGAAAAAATACATTGATATTGATCCAACTGAGGACAACTTGACAATGGGAAAGGATGGCATGGATGGTTAAGGATTCTAAGGAATGGATGACACAAGCTAAAGACGACCCTTGAATGTATGCATGACAAAATGGTGAATTGGCCAAAATTTGATGTAAATAGGAACAATAATAAAAAATGTAATGCGTGATAGATAGAAATATCCTCCGTATTGATTGGAATAGTAACCAATCAAAAGAGTGAAAACTCAAATATCAAGGTCCAACTTCTAAGGAAACACTAGGACCCAACTTGTGAAACATAAGACTCAAAACATGGTGCCTTGTTTAAAGGTAACATAACTAAAAACTACTACCACAAAATTAAAGATCAAAATTCTTTTACCCCTCACTCTTTTTTCCAAAAAAATTAGTATTTTTGACCTTTTCATATTGCAAAAGCCAAAAAATAATAAAAAAACACCACATGTAGTTGTTAATTTGATTATTTAACTACCATAATTTAATTGTTGACAATTTATAAGGGTTTGGTATCTCAAGGCTCCTGAAATATATAAATGTGAATTAACCTTCGTGGATTATCTTTGAGTTTTCGCTTGGGGTAACTCTCTTATGGCCTCGGGGCAAGGTTTCCTTTGGTAGGAAATAGTCTCCCATGATCACCCATTAGATTTGATCACCTTTATCATACTTATTTTTGTTCAAATGACTTTCTTACCTTCAATTGGGTATCCTTCCACCATTGGCTTTCACCACTTTTGGTGGATGTATATTTCTAGGGTACCTTTACAAAAATTTTACTTGAAGCTTAATAGCATGTCATAAGTGTGTGGTGTATATAATTCATTACTTAATATTAACACCTTTAAGAATTTAGAGAATTTTGTGAAAAAGTGTGGCATCATTTCTTTCGACAACCTTAGCCATTTTCTTAGACTTAGTGGTGAAACTACAACATTTAATGGTTTTTAACCTCTTCACAGGAAAACACATGGCATCACTTTACAACATCCAACATGGCTAATGTTGGTGTGAGCTCATTAGGTGGAACCTATTTTAGAAGGAATGTTTCTTGGGAAAATAAGTGGGTCACCTCCTTGTTCTCCATTTTAGAACTTGTTCAATATTAAGGAGATGATGTACTATCACCTTCTCTCTTTTCTTTGTTTGTTGGATTCCCCTTCACACAAACTCCTTAGTTGTTATCGTTTACTTTTAGAGTTAAATTGTGTTTCCTTCTCTTTATTTCCTCCATTTGCGAGTTGTTTATTCTTTGATGAAGTTTCACTTTCTTCATGGGATTTTACAAATGTGGTTTTTTTATCGACTCATTTTTATTTACTAGTTAACAAGGTTGAATTGCAATCCAACATCTTAAAATAAACCTTTTATTCACTTGTATTATAACATTATCCATTGGTCACTACACCACCCAGATACCTTATACTATCATGTGTTGGTACAAATTCCATTTGAATTTGGTTTTCCTGAATTTTACATTGTTTTCATATGTTTTCCCCAAATAATCACTTTTTTCATTATTTTGAAGTCTACTGATAGCACCAAAATTTTGCTTAGTTGTATAAAACAATGTTATCTTATAAAGCATTTCTAGGTGGTCTACACAATATAAAATTGATGGAAATATCTAATAAATTTGATTGAATATAAGTTTTACTTGGTTAAAAGGGCCCATGTGCTTTCCTCATCAAACGACATGCAACCATCGTCAAAGAGGTTTAATACCCGTGTGATTGATTTTATATGGTAAAAAATGATCAAGCCACACACTATCTTTGATAGAGCCCAATTTGATTACAAATTATGTGGCAAAAGCATGGATATTCCAAGATGGTTCTAGAAGGTGTATTCTCCATCTAAGATACCTAAGGAGAAACCCTAGTCCTATAAGAGGCCCAACTTTACACTTGATTATGGATCCATTTTTGGGAAAATGCAGGGTCAAAATTATGATATTATGGCCTTTCAAATATTGGGCTTGGGTTTCTCTTAAAAGTGTGAAAGGATTAGGATCATTTAAAACAATTTCCCAATTTGCAACTTTTCTTCTAATTTCCCAAATTGCTTATGGAAGAATGAAAGGCAGAATATTTTGGAGAGTTAAAAGAGAATTGGACTACAAAGATATTTAAGTGGAAAGGGTGCCATTTATTAGGGATTTGGATCCATAACATTGCACACGGTAACGATATATTGGTGTAATTGTTTCTTATTGTACTAGAAACACATTTCTTCCCTTCAAAATTTTCTTGTATTTTCTTTTTTCATGTATTTAATTTCATTGAATAATAAAGAAATTAGAATAATTTTATATTTGTTTGTGAATTGACCCAAGTGGATATTGGCAACCATCTACCTACTCCACTAGCTCAAAGCACAATTCTCCATCTTGGTAGTTTTTCTACAGTTTTTAAAGTCCTAAACTTTTGTGGCCTTTTTTATGCCTTAAATGATGTTTTTTTGACACGAAAGGGACCTAGGTTGTAGCCATCAACAGAGCCTAGGTGAGCCCAAAATGTGTCTATACCTTTCTAATGGAACATAGAGCATGCAAAATTAATATTGTATGCAAAATTTATGACCTCAAGAAGTTGATGTACCAACTACCCCAATGGGGCCCATAAGAATTTTGGTGTTTCGACTCATAGGATTAAGTTATTGGATGTTTAGGGTTTCATCATTGCTTTTGATGTTAAAAAGGGCCTCTTGAACTCAATTTAATTTACTCTAGTGAAGGTGTGTAACCATCACATCTCTTCTCAAAGATAAGCTACCACCATTTAAGTTAGTTTATTCTCATTCTATAAATTTACAGTTTCAACATTTTCCATTTATTAATAGAAGTCAAGTTTCAATGTATCTCTGTGTTTTGGTTATGAATTTTTATTTCATTTCATTCCCTTCACAAATCTGGATCAGTGGTATGATAGTGCCCTACTCCTTATTTATTTTTCTATGCATGTTCCCAATGAGTTCAATGTATAAGGAGTTAGGACTTGAATTGCTTGAGCCCTTACAAGACCATCCTCACAAACCTTGATGACCTCTTGTGGTGAAAGAAAAGAAATACGAGTAGGAGATCATATTAAACTATTGCTCGAGGAAGCCCTCACAAGACAAAGGAATGAGATGATGGATAATTTTTCGAAAATCCTTCAATGGATGCCAATAGGTAACACATATTCATCAAGTGGCCACTTTGGAGGTGTTTCCATCTTCAAGGTACAAGTTAATTTTGATATTCCTATATTTGAAGTCCAAATATATGAAAATGCTCTAGACAAAGGATTAAATCTGCTAGAAGGGTATTTTCAGTCCATAATTTTTGCGATAGATAAAATATTACCTTTTCACTCATTAAGGCTACTCCCCATGTCAAGGATTGGTGGGATACATATCGGGAGAAAAGAGACATAGAGGAATCTGCATTTTTTACACTCACACCCACTTGGGACTCTTTTAAGGATGTTATTAAGGAATAATATTTCCCTATGGGTGTTTAAAATATGTTGTCGATTGTGGAAAAGGTTAAGCATTGATGATGTTTTCATTGATGGAAAAGGTGAAAGTTGATGAGGATGAAGGAAAAGGAAAAGAAGATGATGGGATATTGTTAGCTTATGTTATCAAGGAGGTGCTCATTGATGTCATGTATTGATATGTTGTTGATAATCTGATTATGTTATTGGTCCAAGGAGGATTTCATAGGTGATTGTCAATGGTGTTGTATCCATATCACGGGTAATGCAATGGAAAAGTAGAGAAGATTGCAAGAAGAAGGAATATTAGCTGAAGGTCCCCAGTTTACAACTCATCCCAACAATGTTTCCCCAGAGGGTTCAATGCAATGTGTAATGGGTACCTCCCATGATGACACAAGCCCGAGAAGAGGTGGCATGACAGAGCATCGGAAAGCATTGTTAATTGGACATCGGAGGTCCCACATGACACATCATCCCAGCAAGAATAACCTCGGAAGGTTTCGAAAGGGCGCAAAAATTTGAGCCTAGTATGATGCAACACTGGCTTGGGAGGTCATTCCTCGAAAGTAAATGGTGCAATTCAAATATAAAATGCCTAGGACGGGGCAAGGAGGATGCAGATAGGGCTGGCACGACCACGGCCTGAACAGGGTAGGCCATCCTCCTGTACACTTGGGACCTAGTCGTAGACTTGGTCCATTTTCCATCGCAGTCTGCCCGTAACCTGCCATGAACCCCGTTATTCTCCTCATCATGCTTACCCCCTGATCGGTGACTTGAGCTAGTGTATGTGGTTTGGCGTTTGTAGGGTTTGGTCTCAGACTGCATCGGTTACACCGTTTTACCACGGCAGTTGGCATAAACCCTGGAGAAACATGGAAGGAAACCATATATACTATTCAGAGGACCCCCTCAAGGGCATCTCCATCTTCGGTAGACCGACAAACAACAAATAATACTTTTCGTTTAGCAGGGATCTCTCTGAGGTTATCGCCCCATCTTCATCGCTATCAGGACAACCTAGCTCTATGATCGAACTACCGGAGATACCTGTGACCTGGCCGGCTTCCTTTACACCTTTCCTGACACCATTCCCCCATCAATCCGGCACCTTCCCTTCTACTTCTGCTCAAGCGGTTGGACCCTCCGGCTTATCCTCCCTCCACCCATCTGTGGCTTCCCACTACCCTCCACGATCTCTGCTCAACGAAGCCCTTCCTTCTCACTCCTTCCCACCCTTGGAGCCAGCTCAACCGTCTGGAAGCTACACCATCGTCCCCCCCTCTCGGACACCTACCCACCTGGATCTGAACAGTTGTCTCCAAACCCTAACCCTAACCCAAACCCTAACCTTCCAAACCCTTGTTCTGAAGAATACCCTAAAGAAGTTGAGGCCACGGAAACAACCTGGGGAAAGAAGCAAAGGTGTGTGAAGCCTAGGACACAGGACGTATTCATTAACAGGGAAGAAGATTTCCAGTGGCAAGACACCATGGATATGGCAGCAACGGTCCTGGTAGGCAGAGTCAGAGGAAGGAACTACACCGCAGCTAGATTGAAACAATGGGAAGCTGAAATATGGGGCCATCACTTGGCAGATCTACCTATTGTTCAAACCTTTGTTTGTGGCTGGTTTTCTCTTATATTCGCATGAGCCGAACACACAAACTGGGTTCTATCATCCTTCTAGCACATCAAACAAGCCTCGGTCATGCTTAGGAGATGGAGTCCGTTGTTTGACCCAGACATAGAGCAACTTGGTGCAGGGCCAGTCTGGGTTTGGCTTCCTGGACTGCCCCTCCACTTCTGGATCGAGGAAATTTTCAAAATAATTGGTAATACCCTGAGGACTTACCTAGATTATGACAGATCCTATCTCTCCATGGGAGTTATGGCCTATGCAAGACTGTTGGTGTGCCTTGACATTAGAGGAGGCTTGCAAGAAAAAGTTACGCTTCATTGGAGGAATTATAACCGGACTCAAATACTAGACTATGAGAGGGTCCCCTTTCGTTACAGATGTTTCCATAAAGTTAGCCACCTCTACAAGGATTTCCCTCTCCTCGCAAAAATCAAATCGAGTATCAGAGGGAAAACCACATCTGCAGGGGGAGCACAGTCGTAGAAGGAAAAATTGGATGGGGCCAAATTGAACGACTCTAAACCGGAAGGACCCAGTCCTAACTCGATGACGCCAAAGAAGCATGGGACTACACCCCTTCGGCCACCTTCACCTCCTCTGACCAGGTCCAAGGCGATCATTGGCGGAGCGCTATCTTCGGGTATGTCTTGTCCAACCTCTCACTCTGCATCCATTATTTTTTCATCTGCACCTTCAATTAGCCCTTTACATCCTAGGTCAAATCCTAACACTACTCATCATTGTACAAGCCACTGGGCTAGCCCCCTCAATGCACAGTTGGATGTTCCTCCTCTAGCTGCGCCGCCGTCCAATCCTATGAAACATGAAATCCCCATCCCTGGGACTGACCCCGAGCCCCATCGATACGATCTCCGTTCTCACTCCCGTGCATCTATGTCAGATGCCATCAGCTTGAACATTACTCCTTCCTCCACTGCCCCGAAGCCCACCCGAGGCAGACCTTCCTCAATGTCTAAAGAAAAACAGAAGGCAAGAATGGAGGTGGTCTCTGGGAAAAGATTTCTCTAGATAGGGTCCTTACAGCACAGAGCCCTCCACCAGTGTTTTCCCCATGAAGGCTATCTCCTTCAATTGCAAAGGGATTTCTAGCCCCGATAAAAAGCTAGCGCTGGGGAGACTTATTCGTAAGGAGCCAGGAGATTTGGTCCTTCTGCAGGAAACCCTGGGTGTAGCAGCTATCATATCTCCTCTATTGGAATCTATGCTCCCAGGTTGGCAATTCCATGCCATGGATGTTAATGGACGATCAGGTGGCATAGCCCTAGGATACAACCCTCGCTCTATCAAACTTTTGGGAGCCTAGGGGGGCATAAGGTTCATAGGGGTTGACATATACTCGTCTGAGTTGGGATTTGAGATTAGAATGATAAATATTTATGGACCCTACCACCATCGAGAGAACTTCTAGGAGAGGATACTAGGAACCAACATTTTTCAGTCGGACAATATAATCATAGGTGGAGACCTAAATTTTTCCCTAGGATACTCGAAATCCTGCGGTCACCAAGCACAGGCAGACCCATTATCGGGATTTTTTGAGCAGCTCATTGATATCCCCGTGGCTAAACTAGCCCCCACTTAGAGGAACAAAAGAATTGGAGAGGCCAGCCTTACAAGGAGAATAGACCGATTCCTCATCAAGGAACATCTATTGGAGCAGGGGTACACATATCGCCAATGGGTGGGATCCGGTGGACTCTCAGACCATCTGCCTACCCACCTTGAAATCTGTGGAAATATAAACAAACCTAGAGCTCCCTTCAAATTCAACTCCTCATGGTTGAAAGACATTTCCTACACCAGCCTGGTGACAGACTATTGGAAGGCCCACCCACCGGCCAGAAATGGGCACATCACTGAGGGATTCGTGGCCAATCTGAAGGAATTAAAGAAGTTATCCAAGATTTGGGCTCACAACAAGAGATGCGAAGATGAGCATCGGGAGAATGAAATTGAACTGGAGATAGCCAACTTTGAGGATAATACTGGAGGCACCTTCCCTACACTCGAGCTTAGGGACAAGCTCGCTGAATTAAGAGCCTTAAGAGGGAAAATTCTCAAGGATAAAGAGGAAACTTGGAGGCTGAGAAGCCAAGCTATATGGTTGAGAGAAGGGGATGATAATACCAAATTTTATCATAAATTTTCTAATGGAAGGAAGGCTATAAATACCATCTGGAAATTGACAAATGAGCAAGGAGAAGAGGTAGATACCTTTCCCCATATGGCCTCAATGGCTACATCACAATTTAATCAGGTCTATCAGGACCCCCCTAATGCTACCCTAGCTGAGGTCATCATAGTAGCGCAATTGTTCCCTCGGTTCAATGACATTGAAGAAGCAGAGTAGCTTAATAGAGAAGTTACAATGGGGGAGCTTAAGGCTACTCTAAAATGGTTCAAAAAGGATAAGAGCCTTGGCCCAGATGGATGGTCAGTTGAATTCTACCTAGATTTTTTTGAGGTTCTAGGGAATGACCTACTCAAGGTCATTAAGGAATGCAGGAAGTCTGGGCGCATGCACGGGGCCATAAACACCACTTTCATAGCACTCATTCCCAAATCTAACAATCCTTCATCCTCTAATGACTTCTATCCCATCTCCCTCTGTAACTACCTATATAAAATCATTTCTAAAATCATAGCCAATTACATCCGCCCCATCCTATCCGCCCACATATCCCCAGAGAAATTTTCTGTTCTAAAGGACAGATAGATTCATGAAGCCAACGGTTCAACTCGGGAGGTGTTTCACTCCATACAATCTAAAAATATCAAAGGTATGATCCTCAAAGCTAATCTCTCCAAAGTTTTCGACAGGGTAAGCTAGCTATACCTCAGAATGCTTCTTACTCATTTAGGCTTTCCAGTAGGATTTATTAAATGGATCATGTGTTGCATCACCAATATTTCCTACAGTGTTCTGATCAATGGGGCCACCTCACCCTTCTTTGGTTCTGAAAGGGGCCTCAGACAAGGGTGCCCTCTGTCCCCTCTACTCTTTCTCCTAGTTATGGAAGGCCTAAGTAGATTGATTAAGGACATGCATCATATAGGTAGACTCTCTGAAATCATATTATCAGAGGATTGTACTATAACTCACCTCCTCTTTGTGGATGATGTTCTTATGTTTCTTAATGGAGGAACCGGTGACCTCACTACCATTCAGAACACCATCAATATTTTCAAAATGGCTACAAGCATGACTATCAACAACTCTAAATCCACAATAATTGTATCAGAATGTTCCCCCTATGAAATAAAATTTTCTATTCAAAGGTTTCCCTTCTCTCTGAACCAGATAGATGGAGGCCTTAGATATCTAGGATACAGATTGAAACCACTTGGATATAATATTGCGAACTGGATATGGTTGATCACCAAGCTCGAGAAAAGACTCAATATTTGGAATCACAAACATCTTTCCAGAGTTGGTCACCTGGTGCTCATCAAATCAGTACTAGAGGCCACCCCGGTTTATTGGATGTCCCTTGCATGGATTCCCAGAGGCACACTCAACCGAATTCAGAACCTTTGCAGCAGATTCCTTTGGAAAGGCAATCAATTTGGGAGAATATTTGCATGGGCTAGATGGGACCTTCTATCTATACCCAAGAAATGGGGGGGTGGGGCATCAAAAAACTGGAGGATTTTTCCTCTGCACTAGCGACCAAGTTAGGGTGGCATCTAATTACCTCCATCAGTATCTGGACCAAAATTGTTGTAGCTAAATATATTTCTCCCCTCAGGCTGTTGGATTGGCTGAGGCTACCTAGCTGGAACAAATCAGGGATCTCAAATATCTGGAAAGCAGTTCTGAACTCGATGCCCCTTATACGTAATGGTCTAACCTGGAGAATATCCAATGGGGCATCCATCCGAATCGGCCGAGACCCTTGGATAGGATGTGAAAATGCACACCAGCTTCCTCTGGACTTACTCCAGAAGCTCAATGAGAAATGAATCACCCACTTAATTCATGCAGTAGATTCAAAGTGATCGACCTTCCTTCATCAAGCTTGGAAGACAACTTGTAGCTTACTCCTCCCTCATCAATGGCACCAAGCTTGGTGCACTTACACTTCTGCTCTACAGGAATCACACATTCGTCTCAGAGAAGGGAATGATGAGATCATATGGGCCATTGCCAAAAATAGTTGGTACTCCCCAAAGGAGGGGTACCTACTACTCGCTAATAAACACAAACCACAGCACATCAAAACATGGTGGAAAGACATGTGGGAGCTTAAAGAACCTCCCCGTACTAGACTACTTTTGTGGTCTATACTGAAAAACAAGGTGCCGACAAGTGATAACTTGGCTAGAAGAGGACTATATGGCCCTGATTGGTGTTGTTTCTGTAAGGAAAACTCTGAATCCCTGGATCATCTATTTCTTTCTTGTCCAGTCACTATTGACCTTTGGACTTCCACCCTTACCCACTCTCACCTGCCTATTATCTGGGGGGGACAGACTACCAAGGAAGCTTGGGCAAATTGGTGGTCATCTATTACATAGCCCAAGGTCAGAGATCTTCCCCTACTCATATGCTGGGAAATCTAGATAGCTAGTAATTTCTATATCTTCCGAGACATCGCCCCTCATTGGACCTCCATCTCAGCCATAATTATAGCTAACTACTGCTCCCTCCCTGAGCACTCGGCCGCCACACCTCCCAGGAATATCAATCTTGAATCCATCGATCACACAAAGCCCTGGGCATATTTTGATGGCTCCGCACAAGACACAGGATGTGGAGGTGGGGTTGTTCTACACATAATAGATAACCATTATTATCACATCCAAATGGGACTTGGAAATGGCACCAACAACTTTGTTGAACTCTCCACGGCAAACTACCTCATCCAATTTGCTATAGAAAAAGAATGTCATAATCTACAAATTTTCAGTGATTCCAAAATTGTTTGTGACTGGATTAACAAAACCACAACTTGCCACACATTCACATTGGGACATAGTTTGGATGAAGTGCATAGATGCATCTCATATTTTGACAATTTTGTTTGCCATCACATATACAGGGAACGAAATACCATCGTTGACCAACTTTCCAAAGCGGCAGCGATCAGGCCACGCAACATCTGGATGATCCAGGAGCAGCGGGGAGGTGAACATTTCCAGTACTACCACTGGCCATATATGGACCATGCAAAACAAGCTCAACAGGAACCTAAAAACATATGATAAATTTTGTCTATTTTATTTCTGTTTATTTTTAACTATGTATATGCACATAACAATACATGTTCTCAGGAATACTCTCTGCATAGAGTAAGTTTTTTTTTTTATGTCAATTATGTAGTACTATTAAAAGATTGTCTCCCTGCGTGGAGAACATATTTTGGGACTTTAAAATTTTTGAACTAGCACATAGCCACTACTTTTGCATATGCTCACAGCATCTATAGCATGTAATTTTCCTATTAATGAAAATTACGATTTTTCCAAGGGGAAAAAAGGCCTGGGATGAGTCAAAGTCGGGATAATAATGACAAAGAATGAAAAAAGTAAAGGCCCAATGGTATTATAGTAGGGAGAATGTGGAGGAGAAATAGATTAGTCCATCAACATGACACATTTTGATTGGTCATTGAAAGAAGCAGGCAAACCCACTTTCATAGCCCATCCCACACTTGCGATCCCAGAAGGATTTTAAGAGCACAAAGGAGGAACCTCTAGGCTGATAGGAAACTGGAACACAACGACAGTACAATTGGGAAGCCCAAGACCAATTAACAGAGTGCAAGTGAAAGAAAGTGGCCCCACGGTAAACATGTAATCCTTGAAGCATTGCCTGGAGGAAAAGTAAAATGTTCACAAAGAATAGTTAAACGCCAACAAAGCACCAAGCTATGGTGGCAGCTGATGGCAGAGTCATCGACCAATGAGAAAGGTGATGAGCCCCAATATTGTAATAAGAATGTTTCAACTCCCAAGGATACCAGCTTAAATTATCAACCGATGGTTTATACAAAATTAAGAGGTGTCAACACTATATGTGCATCATATAATATGTCCTTATTTCATTGATCTGATGCAATGAAGTGAATGCCATGAAATCCAAGCCTAAACTAATGAAAGAAATGGAAATGTTACTCTATTTGCATAAAGGAAACCTAATTACTTTTGCAGAGAGAAAATCCTAGTTACTTTTGTAGAAAGGAAAGAATACTCTACTTTGCATGAGTGTAAAGATAATCCTATTTGTAGAGATGTAAACATTAACATATTTGCAGAGTGTAAATGGTACATCAAAATAACAATGTTGGAAATGGAAACAATAGCTTAAGAAGTATGAAACAAAATGAAATCATTCTTAAATCACTACATCCAAGATAGATTTTGTCAATAGAGTTCATAAAGTAATCATGAAAATCATCATTATGTTATTCAATTCATGAATTTGTCCACTAATCCAAACTGCAATAAAATAACAATGGAAGCATAGTGTAAATGGAATCCTAGTCTATGAAATAAAATAACAATGTTGGAAATGGAAATAGTAGTTTAAGATGTATGAAACAAAATGAAATAATTCTTAAATCATTTCATTCAATATATATTTTGTCAATAGAGTTCACAAGGTGATTCATAAAGTAATCATGAAAATCATCATTATGCTCTTCAAGTCATGAATTTGTCCACTAATCCAAACTGCAGAGGTGAATTGCAATGGAGAAGAGGCAAGGCTTAAGAGGTATTTTGGTCTTACTAAATCACGGATTCAGAGCCTGGGGGTCATTATTAAAGCCTAAGAGACAAAAACCAAGCTTTTGGAGCAAATTTGGTCAAATTTACACGTGCTACAAGAGTGCTACAAGAGGCCCTGTTTTGCTACAAGAGTGAGATAACTTGCCAAATTCCCAAGTAAATAAAATGAAAATGAGATGGGAATTTTTTTTATTAATTAGGATGTACTAGGACCCCATTCCAAATATAATAACTCCAAAATACCCTTGTTAACATGTGCTAAAAAATAGTAGAAAATTACTACTCTAAAAACTGGAAATTCAAGAACTAGTGAGCTAGTTAACATACCAAATGCCTAACCTAATCAAGTGAAAATTCTATGGGGTGATTTTTTTTATTAACTTGAATTATTTTATGACCCAATACAAGTGTAATAAAATCAAATGAAACTCATTATCATGTTCTAAAAAATAGCATAAAAATACTACTATTTTGTTACAAGGGAAATTTTCCAAAAAATCTAGATTTGTGAACTAGTAATCCAATCCAAGTAGCTCAATGATGAATATGAATTTTCAAAGTTGTTCTAAGGATGAATAATTCCATTGACTCTCTAAATAACCTACAAAATAACTCACTTCAATCATTTAACCAATGTAACCTACAATAAACAAGGCATGAATGGTAAATGCATAAATAAGAGATGCAAGTGAAAAGGATAGTCAAAGGAAATAAAGAAATTGTACAAGAAGGATTTGAGGCTCCTAGGATGGCCAAGCCAAGGAAACTAATAGTCCTATGAAGAAAACCAAGCTTTATAAGATAACGATGGCACCAAACTTCATTATTTGAATCAATCCAAGTACATCCTTGCTAGAATGAAAGTAGAGCTGCTAAATAACAAGTTTTCTCCACAAGAATACTAAGAAATACATGCCTCTATAGGCCAATTCGAATTTTTACTTATACAAAGTGATTAGGAAGAATTATTCTTGAAAGGAGGAAGACTTCCCCTCCAAAATCCGTTAAATAGTGGATCTGGTTCCCAACACTAGGAATTTGCATTAAATGACAGGGAACGCATTCCTATATTTTCTCAATCAGTGGAGCTCCATAACTCATCAATAATTTCATGATATTTTGTTCATTTATTATCCAATATTGGTCCATCATGTAGTAGCAATAAATTCCCTAAATTATCTCATCCTCCAAATCTTCATAATCTGCTCAATATTCTCACAATATTCTACAAAAATAAATAATATTAGGCACAAATATGCAATTATCTCTAAACCTTCCTAATGAACATATTAAAGCTAAAAATATGTCATCTAATGCAAAAAGAGATGTTTAATGTGCTGAAGGATGGTTAGATGGGCCTTAATTTATGTCTCATTTGGTGGCCCATCATACCCCCTATTGAAAGTGTTGCTCTTCCTCTGAGCAACTTAGTGACCTATTTGTGCTTCATTCATGGCCCTGGTGGCCTCTTGAACATCCCAAGCTACCCCAAAAGGAATTTTGGCACATATTCTCTTACTCCATCCTCTTCCTCTTCTTCTCCATATTCTTCTTCTATAGACCCATTGTTTTCTCCAAGTTCGAATTAGGCTTATGCTTGTGTCTTAAGAAACATCTCCCTGTCTATGTCCACAAAGTTTTCCCATGATACAAGTTTTCACAACATATATGATAATTGAAATCCTTGATGAGTCTATGGATTCTCTGTAATTGAAACCACCCCCCATGATTGTCACTTTGATTTTCCAAAGTTTGGCAAACCAACACTCCCAATTTGCTACAAGGGTAAAAGAGTAGTATTAACCATATTGGTTAGAGGAAGGAAAACTTTGGACTCGACTTAAAAACAATTCCATTTCCTTTTTAATCTTACTTCACTCAAAAGAAACATTCACATTAAACTTTTTTATTCTCAAATTGCTATCAGGATTTTGTTACAGGATGTATTGTTGAAGGAGTGATAGGTTTTGTAGGTTTCTTGCCTGAAGATGACAAAGAAAAATGTGTACTTACTGTTCTCTTGGATGTCCCTCTTCAAATATACGGTTTTATGATTTTTGCAGCTCTCTAGACTTCCTTGTAGCGCTTTTTCTTCTCTTGTAGCAAATCGGTTTCTATTGTAGCAACTTTGCTTCTCCTGTAGCAGTGTGTCCAATCTTGTAGCACCTACAAATTAAGCATGTAGCTCTTCTTTAGCAGCCTAGGGGACCCCTAGTCATTGCTAGCTTGACTCTTGATGTCTTAGTGGACCTCTCTTACTATTTTAGGAATGAACCTTCTCAGTACAAATGTGATTCAGGCTTGTCCTTTTATTCTTCTTGTGGTATTGGGCTTAGTGTGATGGGCGAGATGTCCCACTCCTCATAATTATCAACCTCTTTTCACTTTCCATGTTGCAGGAGTGAGGGAGTTAGTTGCACTTAACTGTTCGAGGGTGATCGATATTACTGGCCACCTTCAGCCTAGAAAACCTTCTCTCTTGTGCATTGAGAACAAATTTCTAACCATAATACGCTCAACAGAAGAGGTGAAGGATAGTGCATACTTGTTCCTACCTGGTGGTTGATTGTTGATGTGTTGATCCTTTGGTTGCATGGCAGATCTAGACATGGGTAAGGTTGTTTCTAAGTATCTTCTGAGAGGTCATTGTTTTGTCTCCCTTACTTCCTACAATTTAAAAAAATATAATATTTGTTATGCTTTCTATTGGTTGAAACTTCGATGATGTAAGTCCTTCTGGATTTAGGTGCTTTTCTTTGGATTAGATGCTACTGTTTGTTGGGTAATAAAATACGCTTTGGAGCTTGTATCAATGGTCTTCTGCTTCAAGGATTTACTGCTTCATAAATCCTTGTGTTTGATTTGATACATGCATGATTCTTCTACTGTAATGATGATATTGTATCATCTTACAGTAGGTCTTATAGCTGCTCAATATCATTGTTTTGAATCCTCCAATGCTCCATGGTGGTTGACTTCTGGATTTGGTGCTCTAGCTATGGTCTGACTAGGGATGTGCAGACTACTGCAAGGCTATGTGTCTATCTGTAGCAATCATATAAACCCTGCTAAGATCACAATTTCCTTTAGGTTCTGCCTCTAAAAATACTAATAATTCATGAGTAACCAGTTGATAGTGGTCAAAGGTATTTTTTGTGGTAGAAGAGATGGAAGAAGGGGTGAAAAGTGGTGTTTTTGATGGACAAAGGTGGAAATGAGAGTGGAGAAGAGGTCAAGTGGTGTGGAAAATGAATGATGAGGCTATGGTGGACCCCTCCTCCTATTCCTAAATGAAAAAAAATCAAATTTTCCTCCCTTTCTCATGCTCAACAACTTCCTGTAGCAATTCTAGAACACTCCTGTAGCAATTTTGGAACACTCCTGTAGCAAAATTTCTTTATCCATATCTCTCAAAACTTAGATTGGATTGGCTTGAAATTTGGTGAGAATATTGTCATCATCCTTATGCATCTATCCATAAAAAAAACTTGGCCAATAGATGCACGAATCTCAAGAAAAAATAAAAATGATTATAGATGATGGAGCCCAATTTCTCGAAAATTGTGCACCGGAATGTTTTGAAATTCCTTAAGCATGTTACCATCATCCATATTCATCTCCCCATGAAACAACTTAGCCAACAGATGCATGGTTTTATAGATATTGTAAAAACAATTATTTTCCCTATGTATTTTGGCCTCCTGTAGAAAGACAAAACCTTCCTTTAGCATTTTAGGACAGTGAGGAAAATGAATAGGAAAGACTTGGGAATGATGGGTGAATGTGGGAAATTGATGAGGGTGATGGATTGACATGTCCTTGGTCCTTATTGAGCAGTTTTCACAAAAGGTAAGAAGCCCAAGGTTTATTGTTTTTTACTTTTTTCTTGCCTCATTGCTCATTTCCCTCTTTTTCTCTTTTTGTGGTGCTAGCATGTTTCTCTTCCTTATGCAGGTGGAGGAGTACCTACATGAAAACACATATATGCAACTAGAAAAAACAAATTTTTTTTATTTCATCTTTTTTCCCATTTTTTTCTCTTTTCTTTCATTTTTTCTTTAGGCCTCCCAGTCACCTCAATGAGGTTTTCAACTAGTAGGTCTGGCTAGGCACCTCAAAGGAGGTTTTCACCTAAGATATTTTCTTTTTTTCTTTTTTCTTTCCAACCCACTGACTGCCTCATGTGTAGGCTTGAAACATATGCTTTTACATGTACCTGAATATTAGAGACCAAATTTTTTGACTTTGAAGATATCAAGCACTGTTGAAGAATAGAGTGATGCTCCATCTTGTTGATTTTATGGACCCAAACCTCAATATAGTTTTGATGCCCTTAGTTCACTTACTCATTTGGATCATTATTCATGTCTTCCTTTTTTGTATTCAACTTTTTTCCAATTAGTCCCTTACATACATAACGTATCGATGGTAAGCATAACAAAAACTCTTCAATCTCAGTCTTCAATGGTTACTCTCCATAAAATGTGATACATGCTTATTTTGGATCTTCTTCTTCTAGATGTTGTTCTTCAATGACATCAGGAAAAATCTATTTTTTGCAATACTCTTCCTGAGCTAAAATGAATACCATTTAGATCAAGATGAGTTGTTTGGAAGTGTTGTACCTCAACATTGTAAGTGGGATGAGTTACTTCATTGTTTGGGTTTGGAAATGGTGGTACAAGTAGCTGAGTGAGAGTGGATCTTTGAGATGGATGTGGTTGGGGTTGTGGTTGTGGTGGAGGTAGATGGCAAGGATAACATAGAGTTGGGTATGGAGGATATTGAGGACAATATTAAGGATATTGTGTATTTCTCCCATATGGTTATTTCCAAACTTGTTTCCAAGATTTCTTTTGGGGTTGAGATAGCCAAAGTTGCCAAGGAAAGGGTGTGTTCCAATTACTTTGCGATGGATGTGCATAACCTTGAAATTGTGAATTAGGTTCTTGAATCATATCAGGTTGACTAGGCTGCCATGGTCTTATTTGAGCTACATAACATAGTTTCTTTGGTGATTGACTTGCTCCATTGTCCTCTTGGTAAATTTCCTTCAACCTTGGTGATGATGGGAAATATTTAGTAGCATGTGATTATGCATGGATAACACATATATCAACATCCTGTTTTTGCTCATTTTTCATTCTTAACATTTCTACTTGTGCACTTAGATTGCTAAGAATTTTTTCCTTAAAGTTATCAAGAAAAATTCCAAGTCTAGTTTGACTTACCGATCTTGATGCTAATTTATGTACTCTTTCCCTTCCTCTTGATATGCGCTTTCATCTTTCACAAATTTCTTCAAATGATAATCGGTATACATCGCCTCTACTCATGATATCAAGGAGATCAACCCACTCATCTTTAATTGTTCTAAGTAAGAGGGTTTTTAGTATGTCAAATTCTAAATGATGAAATTTTCCCCTCTTAACATTATACATGAATCTCTCTATTAGTTCCTCAAGGCTCCCATCTTCTTTTTGAGTCATTATAAACATTTATTCTTTAATATCATGATATTTATATTTTTTCTAGAAATATCTTTTGCATATCATTCCATGTTCTTATTGAATTAGTCCCTAAACACATGAACCATTTAAGATCTCTATCCTTCAATGTTGCCAGAAACAATCTCAATTTTTGAGTGTTTTGTAAGTAACCATAAGATCTACAAAGGATTTCAAATTCAAAGAAAAAAGTTTCCAAATCCTCTGACCTTATACCCTGGAAGTTGGGAAGGAAATATGGGGGGATTTTCTTCATATGAACACTGATATCAATATCTTGAATGGGAAATCCAAGAGGATCTTTTTCATTGTCATCATCTCCATCCTTTTCTTCTACCTTCTCTTCCACCTCTTCTTCTTCTACCTGGAAAATTGGTTGGTGATGTGGTTCTTATTGCACCATGTGATCAAGTGGGGGGTGTGGTATTGAAGAAATTTTTTGTTTGAATGAAAACACTAATGCAATGCAATTTTCTATTTTTGAAATGAAAGATGCCTAATGCAATTTTAGTGTGTTTTTGCATAAATGAACCAGCAGGGAAGAAAACAATGCATACTTTGACACCTCCCCAGCAACGAATCCAAAAAGTGATGAGCCCCAATATTGCAATAAGAATGTTGCAACTCCCAAGGCTACCAACTTAAATTATCAACCCAATGTTCGTACTAACTTAAGAGGTGTTGGCACTATATGTGCAACATGCAATGTGTCCTCCTTTCGTTGATCTGATGCAATGAATTGAATGCCATGAAATCCAAGCCTAAACTAATTGCAGAAATGGAAATGTTACTCTATTTGAAAAAATGAAACTTAATTACTTTTGCAGAGATAAAATCCTAGTTAATTTTGCATAAAGGAAATACGATTCTACTTTGCATGAATGTAAATGTTAATCCTATTTGTAGAAATGTAAACATTAACCTATTTGTAGAGTGTAAATGGTACATCAAAAGAAACCCTAGTCTATGCAATAGAAATAACAGTGTTTGAAATGGAAACAATAGCTTAAGATGTATGAAACAAAATGAAATCATTCTTCAATCATTGCATTCAAGATAGATTTTTTCAATAGAGTTCACAAGGTGCTTCATAAAGTAATCATGAAAATCATCATTATGCTCTTCAAGTCATGAATATGTCCACTAATCCAAACTGCAGAGATGAATTGCAATGGATAAGAGGCAAGTCTTAAGAGGTATTTTGGTCTTAATCAATAACTGATTCAGAGCTTAGGGGTCATGATTCAAGCCTAAGAGGAAAAAAACTAAGTTTTTGGAGCAAATTTGGTCAAGTTTACACGTGCTACAGGAGTTGCTACATGAGTAAGATAACTTGTCGAATTCCCAAGTAAATCAAATGAAAATGAGATGAGATTTTTTTTATTACGTAGGATGTCTTAGGACTCCATTTCAAGTGGAATCACTCCAAAATACCCCTATTAACACGTGCTAAAAAATAGCAGAAGATTACTACTCTAAAAACCGGAAATTCAAGAACTAGTGAACTAGTTAACTTACTAAATGCCTAACCTAATCAAGTGAAAATGATATGGGATAGATTTTGATATTAACTTGAATGTTTTTATGAGCCAATACAAGTGGAAACAACTCAAATGAATCTCATTAACATGTTCTTAAAAATATCAGAAAATTACTACTATTTTGCTACAAGGGATTTCCAGAAATTCTAGATTCGTGAGCTAGTAAACCAATCCAAGTATCTCAATGACGAATATGACTTTTAAAAGTTGTTCTAAGGCTATATCATGTTGGTGAATCTGTAAATAACATGAAAAACACTCACTTGAATCATTTAACCAATGTAACCAACAACAAAAGTGGCATGAATGGTAAATGCATAAATAAGAGATGCAAGTGAAAAAGACATTCAAAGGAAATAAAAAAGATTTACAAGAGAGCTATGAGGCTCCTGGAATGGCCAAACCCAAGGAAAATCATAGTCCTATGAAGGAATCCAATATTTAGAATCTAAAAATGGCACCAAACTTAATTATTTTAATCAATCCAAGTACATCCCTGTTAGCAATGAAAATGAAGCTGCTAAATAACAAGTTTTGTCCACAAGAAAACTAAGAAATGCATGCCTCTATAGGCCAATTTGAATTGGTATGTATACAAAGTAATGAGAAAAAATTCTCCTTGAAAGGAGGAAGATTTCCCCTCGAAAATCCCTCAAATAGTGGATCTGGTTCCCAACACTAGGAATCTGCATTAAATGACAGGGAACACATTCCTAGATTTTCTCAATTAGTGGAGCTCTAGAATGTGTCAATAATTTCATGATATTTTGTTCATTTATTATCCAATCTTGGTCCATCCTATAGTAGGGAGCAAGCCCCTAAATTATCCATCCTCCAAATCTTCATAATATGCCCAATATTCTACAATAATAAATAATATTAGGCACAAATATGAAATTATCTGTAAACCTTCCTAATGAATATATTAATGCTAAAAATATGTCATCTAATGCAAAAATAGAGGTTTAATGTGTTGAAGGATGGTCATATGGGCCTTAATTTATGTTTAATTTGGAGGCCCATCAAAAGGCACATGTCGGTCCCATCGTGAACACGTCATCCCAAAGGATTAATATTGGAAGGGTAAGAAAAGGCACACAAAAGAAATTGGCCAGGATGATAGGCCCAGGAGACGAAGATATTTGTTGTGATGTGACATTCTATCAAGAAACATAAATCAAGTCAAGACACATTTTTGTTGTGGTTCTTTGTGATCAAGGGCCTTCGGGCTATAAGTAAAAAAAAGTATTGCATTCATGTTTAAAAAGGCTTAGTGTCTTATTCATGAATGAGCCAATAGCAGTTAAGGGACCAAGGGCGTGAAGATCCACAAAGTTTAAATAAAGTGATTTTCGGCTTATTTCTATGTTGCCATCCAAATATATCATATTCTTTGTTAACTCCAAAGTGTGTATATATATATATATATATATTTGGCTAGAAACATAAAAATAAGCCCGCAGAGAATGAGGCATATAAAATATAGTTGGAAACATTTTAAATAAATCCTTCAGGCCTTGACATGGATGAGTCGACAATTTTGAGTTTTGAAATTATGCCAAACATAATAGTAGAGTGCTAAATCTTGATAATGAAGGCATGAATGAGTTGAAAACGTCGTTAGTGGCATGGTCGAGATTAGAGGCAAATTTGGAAGTTAATCCAAACTTGAAGATTCACCAAAATTAGAAGACCTCTGCTAAAACCTGTAACAATTCCAAAACTGCATAAATTGACAGTTAAGCTCAATTTTTCCAGCAGAAAAGGGTAAGAAGAGTTTGATAACTTTAAGAGTAGATTCAGAAGACTCAGCTAAACAGGACAAAAAAATAAAGAAGATTCATGCAAGCATTCAAGTGCAAGAGAAATAAAGTTTCAAATCCAAAATATCAGTCCAAATTTATTTATAAGAAAAATTCGAGAAACTCGGAAAAGAGTGTGCAGAAGTGTGCAAGAGTGTAGGTGAGTGGAATTTTGTTGGTGCAATGAGATGCATAGTGTTGGTATGCATCAGAGGTGAATCAAAGACCAATCTTGGTATATGAGAGGTGAAGAATGAATTGGTGATTGGTGTTTTGGTGTGTTCAACAAAGGTGATTTTATTGTGATTGATGTTGAAGGTGGTTTTGGTGATTGGTTCAGTAATAAGAGAATTGTTGAAGATGTTTGTTTGGAAATTTTGGTGGGAATTGGAGGTAGGAAATTTTATTTGTTTATGAAAGAAAATGGTCTATTGGTTATAGTTTGAAAATGAATGAAATATGGATCAATAGGAACAAGTGGTAGCTTTCATTCCAAGGGAAAGAGTCCCTTTCAACACAGATTGATAAATGAGCAGGGGAAAGAGTCCCTTTTAGTAGTGGTTGATAAACGAGTAGGGGCAAGAGTCTCTTTCAACATAAATTGATAAACGAGAAGGGCCATCAGTCCCTTTCAGTGAAGACTGATAAATGAGCAGGGGAATGAGCAGGGGAAAGAGTCCCTTTCAGCAGAGGTTGATAAATGAGTAGGGGCAACAGTCCCTTTCAGCGAAGACTGGTAAATGAGTAGGGATAGAAGTTCCTTTCAATAGTAGCTGATAAACCTACGAGTAGAAGCTTATGGGGAAAAGATGTAATCAAGTTAAAGCTTGTATTTGCCAAAGTAACAAAAGGAATATTGATGTCTTATGTAGTTGTTTTATGTGTGCTTGATGATGATTATGATGTTATGTTTTATATGATTAAGTTGTGTTGTTGATTACATGAGTAATTTCTAAAGTGATTGAAAAGTATAAATTGTCAAGGGTTGTATAATTTTGTCACACTACTAATTTACCCCCCCCCCCCCTCTCAGTAGTGTCCTGGTTTCCATTGTTTTGAACATTGGGAAGACACGAATACTATTACATGAGAATGAGCACACTACAGAAGGAGAGGGACCAAACAATGCTAGGTTTCACAAATATCTCTAATACCTTGTGCACCAAGTTGGGTATCAAAGACTCCAAGTGACATATGTTTCTCAAGTAGCATGGTTTTCTACATAGATACATCTAAAGATAAATGGAATTCCTATACATCTCCTCACTTGGTGCAACATACCAATATATTTTCAAAATCGAGCAAAAATTTAAATAGAAGAAGCAAGACTTTGGATCTGTGTATCCCTCACAAAATAAGCAAGGAAAGGGAATTATCAAATCATAAAAAAAAGGAAAAACATAGGGTGGACCACCCCAAGGCAACCCGTTAAAGTTGTAAACAAGGAATGGTAATGGGAAGATGAAAAAAGACATGGGAAAGTGGTGTGAGTACCACAAGAACCCCTCTCATAACACCGATGAATGTTGCACAAGGAAATCATTGGTGGTCGAGCTGAAAGCCTCAAAGTTAGATGTAGGTTTTGAATTTGAATTAGACTTAGACAAAGGGAAGCAGATCATTGATGCAAAACCCAATGCCACCGTTTCCACCACCAAGTTCCAACAAAGTGAGCTCGAATATATAAAGGAAGGTGTTTTTTTGTTTCACTCACAGGTGTGGGTGAAGGATGCTCCACTACATTTCATTCTTGATAGGGGAAGTAAAAATAACCTCATCTCAGCAAAGGTCATCAAGTAGTCAGACCTACCGATAACACCACACACATAGTCATACACAATCAGGGGGATCTACCAAGGGTGAGATCTCCACGCCATCCAACAATGTTTATTTCCCTATGACATCAATCCCTTCAATGATCAAGTATTGTGTGATATTTATCCCCTTGAAGTTTGTGATGTTATTTTAGTCCAACCATACTTATGGAAGCATCATGTTGTATATGATTCTAGACCTCATAGTGTTATTATTACTTTAGGCAGACAACTATATAGGATACCAGAGGTAGCTCCACCTACTTCCATTTCTTTAATATATGTTAAGCAATGTAGTAGGGTCATCTCCGAGACCAGGAAATCAATATTCTTCCCAATTCACTCTCAAAGTAAGGATAATATTGTGGCCACATCCATGTCCTCCATAGAAGACCCCTCCACACAGTAGAAGCAAGTGGACAAAGTCATGGAAGAATACAAAGACATCTTCTCCTCACCCAATGGGGTACCTTTGCACTATTAGGTCAAGCATTCAATCGATCTAACCCTTGATGCACCTCTACCCAATAGGCCAATCTACCACCACTCTCTTCTATAAAATGAGGAAATCAAGGACCATATCCAAGAGCTGCTACAAAAAGGGCACATTTGATTGATTTCCTCACCCTATGGAAGCCCAATTGTACTCATGCAAAATAAATACAGGATCCAATGACTCAGCATTGATTATCAGGACCTGAACAAAATCATAGTTAGGAACTGGTACCCAATTCCCTAGATTGATTACCTTCTTGACTAGCTCAAGGGAGCTAAGTGCTTCACTAAGATTTATTTGAAGTTCGTCTACCACCAAGTCCTAATAGAACAAACCCATGTATGGAATATTACTTCAAGCAAAGGAGGAATTTTTTGAATGGTTAGTCACGCCATTTGGTTTGATTAATGCCACAACAAATTTCATGAGGTTGTTGGATGATATAATGTGGAATTTCACTAATTCTTTTATGGTTGTATAATTGGATGATATCCTCATCTTCAACAAGAATTGGGTAGAACATTTGCAACATATTCAACATGTCCTTCACACTCTACAACAACATAAGCTACGTGCTAACTTGGGAAAATGCTCCTTTAGCATGCAAAAGGTCTAATACCTAGGCTACATTATTGATGAGAAAGGTGTGCATGTGGATCCATATAAGATCTAAGTCACTTAGTATTAGCTAGCTATAATGACTCTAACAAAGATTTGTAGTTTCTTAGGTATTTCTAACTTATACCAAAGATTCATGTTGGGGTTTTATTATATTGGTTGGCCCTTACTTCAAGTAACAAAGGGAGGAGAAAAAAAAGTATTTTGATCTAAGTCACAACAAAAGGAATTTGATGATCGGAAACACCGCCTTTGGTTTGCACTAGTACTCACCCTGCCAAAACTGCAACAACCATTTGAGATTGAGACATATGCATTTGACTATGCTATTGGTGCAGTCCTCAGTTAGTAAGGGAATCTAGTGGCCTATCATAGTGAAATACTCTCTGATATTTTCTAGAGATTCCCCACCTACGATAAGGAGATGTACTCCATCATTCAGTCCTATAAAAAATAGAAGCATTATTTTATGGGGAAGGAGACAATCATCCACACTAATCACAAACCTCTAAAATTTATGTAGACACAAATGAAGTTATAAAATGATTGCCATTATAAATTGTCAACATACCTGCAACAATTCCATTTGAACATAAAATACATGAAGGGCAGCACCAATCATGTCACAAATTACCTTAGTCAACCCCTAGTTATGATGGTAACCATAGTTCTCAACTCTTGTGGGCACAAGACCTTTGCGTGGCCATAATTATACAACAATGACTTGGAATTCACTGCAACATACAAGATGTTGGTGGAAGACAAGAAATTTCTATACCTCCACCTCCAAGATGCATTGTTGCACTACCTAGGCCACATTTGTGTTACTTTAAGTGAGCATTCTAAGCTGATCTAGGAGGCACATTACAAGTGGGTGGTGGCACACTTTGGTGTGGAGAAGATAGTAGCAGTAATTCAATAATATTTTTACTATCCAAAGCTTCGATTAGATTTCCAATGATATGTTATATCATGCACCATTTGTGCCATTGCTAAACCAACCATCAGAAAGAAAGGGTTGTAAACTCTACCTACTCAGGTTAAGCCTTGGGAGTTAGTCTCCATCAATTATATGTTATATTTTCCATCCACCAAGCATGGAAATGATTGTTTGTTTGTGGTGGTTGGTCGGTTCTATAAGATGACCATTTCTGGCATCGTGCAAGAAGAGTATCATAGTTGAAGCCACTACTAAACTCTTCTTTGAGCGTGTTTGGGTTCATTTTAGGTTACCTCAGACCATTATTTTATATAGGGACAAAAATTTCCTCATCTCCTTTTGGTCTAGCCTATGGTGGCTCATGGATACCAAGTTGACCAAATCAATTGTTTTTCATCCCCAATCAGATGGACAAATAGTAGTGGTCAATAGGATGATTTTGCATATCTTACACATGTACACTCCAAGAACCTTCTTACATGGGATGAAAACCTTCCATATGTTCATAATAGCTATAATAGATCCTTCCATAGCTCTATTTTCCAATTCCTTTTCAGGTGTGATTTTGGTTCCAACCATTGGCCCCAATTGATGTAGTTATGCCCATTGCATCTATAACAACCAACTCCTCCCATTCTCAAACCAAGGAAGATAGGGAAGCCAAATTTTTTGAGTGAATCCAACACCTCCAACAACGGGTCCATGATATTTTGCATAAATCCAATTCCAAGTACAAGTAGTGACATGACCAACACAGGGTTCCACAAAATTTTTAGGTTGGTGATAAGGTGTGGTTACACTTACAGAAAGAGTGTCTCAGATGACCCAATAGGAAGATCAGACCACTCTAATATGGGGTGTACACAATCACAAAGGTGGTGGGTGAATATTCTTTTGAATTTAACATTCCCCCATTCCTTAGCTTGCACCTAGTGTTCAATGTGGAGTTGCTTCGACCATATTATCCACCTCTATTGGACCTCAAAGACACCCAAGCAATTGGCCTCTAGAGATATCAATCCATAATACATTGAACATGATACAATGGATTGTACCATGTATACCAAGACAAAGGATACCCACCAGCAACACATCCAACTCTATTGTGTTGTGAAAGCCAAGTAGCTTCTTCACTAAGGCAAGTGGCTCACCAGGAGCCAAATTCAATAGGAGTTTACCCATTTGATGGGAACCCTAAATGAAATGGATACCATTTATTCTTGATGGGGGAGGATTGATCCAAGTGTATATTGGTGGTCATCCACCTACTTCACTGGTTCAAAGCACAATTCTCCAACTTGGTAGTTTTCTACAGTTTTTCGGGCCCGGTTTGATGCCCTAAATAATGTTTTTCTTTGACATTGAATAGGCCTAGGATGTAGCTATAATCATAGCCTAATTCAGTTCATAATGTGTAATTCTTAGGTAGACCTTTCCAACAAGATGCTAAATGTGCCAAACAAATAGTGTATACAAAAGTTATGACCACAGAAAGTTGATGTACCAACCAACCCCAATAGGGCCCATAAGTGTTTGGAATTTCATCTCCTAGGGTTAGGGATGTTAATGTATTCCTCATTACTTATAATGTTAAAAAGGGCCTTTTGACCTCATTTTAACTCACACTAGCGAAGACGTGTAGCCTTCACATCTCTTCTCACAGATAAGCTCCCACTGCTCAAGCTAGTTTGTCATAATTCTGCATTTTTACAGTTTCAACATTTTCCATTTGTTAATAGAAGTCAAGTTTCACTATATCTATGTGTTTTGGTTATAAATATGTATTTCATTTGGTTCTCTTCACAAATCTAGATCACTTGGGTTTCACTTAAAATCATAAAAGGATTGGGATCATCTAAAACAATTTCCCAATTTGTGCATTTTCTTCTAATTTCCCAATTTGCTTATGGAATAATGAAAGGAAGAGGATATTGGATACTTCGAAAATAATTGGACTAGAGAGAGATTGAAGAGAAAAGGGTCCCATTGATAAGGGATTTGGATCCATATCATTTCACAAGATAAGGATCTATTGGTGTAACTGTGTCTTATGTTACTAGAAACACGTTTCTTCCCTCCAAAATTTGCTTGTATTGATTTTTTTTCATGTATTTAATTTCATTGAATAATCAAGAAATTAGAAGGTTTCTATCTTACTCTATGAGTTAAATCTATGGTTTTACCATTTTACTCGTAAAGGGATTTCTTATATTATGTTTAAGGTTCTTAATTCCTATCTATGTGTAAGTTTTAAGTTACTTGGAGGTACCTGATCTTCCTCTTTTAGCTCTTCCATCTCAATAATCATGCTTGGAAGACTAATGAACAAAATCGCATTATAAATTATTAATTCCCATATTGCCAAAACCTAGTATAGATCATGCTTGCTTGATTTTTTAGATAGATTAAAACTCATGTGTGTGTGTGTGTGTTTTTATTCTTGGCAACATAATGGTTTCCACTATGAATGAGTTGTTTCCATTTCAAACGCATCCTTAGATTGTTTATACAACTATCTTGGTTTGATTGAATCTCTACATATATGTCAATATCATCTCTATATTCAATTTAGCACTAGTGCAACATTGTGGTTGCATTCCTTGAATCTATTTTTTTTTTCTTAATTTCTCTTTGTAGTGCCCCTATTATAGTTTTTTATGTATCATCACATGAAATTTATAAATAAAATGCACACCATTGCACCGAAAACCTAAGGAAACCCATAAAATCCACTTTCCAGCCTCTATGCTTACCATGATAGGTTAATCAATTCCATGAATTGGGGCATTATTAGCTACCACTTGGATCAAAATCTCACAAAATTGGTTCATTTGACCTAACAATTAGAGTTTCTAAAATGGCGTAGAAACCATTTGATTTTCATGTTGGGTCGAGCGGCCTCATACCACTCTATATTAGTAGGGCACAAATGGTGTTCCACCCTAATTAGGTTATGGCCATAAGTTACCAAGATTAAAGATCTCAAATTATTTCTATATAAGTAATATCAATACCCTAGGATTTATGCTCATGTGAAATAACACATTTATTTTACCTCTTGCAATGTAGTTACACTTCCTATGCTTTATTTTTGTGTGTATATTTGTGTTTTTAGGATGAAAAAACTAGTTTTCTATATTTTATAGTTATTACTTTTAGCTTGCTTCATATGTTTCATGGTTTCTACTTTCTTGGGGTTTTTATGGTTACTAAATTAAGGGGAAGTGGATAATTTTGTATCAATTATGACTATATGTGTGTGTGTGTGTGTGTGTGTGTATATATATATATATATATATATATATATATATATTCATTTTTAACGATTCATTTAAAGTAAGCCCCCGGGGGCATCTCAATTGGAAATGGCCATGAAAATGAAGTGTTATGTGTGAGGAGGTTCGAGGTTCAAATCCCACTGATTCACCTCTTGTTGAAGTGGAATATGTAGGCACCTAGTTATAGTGGTAGTGATTGGAATTGAACCCATGAGATGCAAGTACAAGACTAGCTCAATTGTCGATTCCACTATATTAAAATAAATAAATAACCTATTCATTTCAAACCCCCAAAACCCTACCAAAACTTGATACCTAGAAATTAATTTTGGCGAAATATCATATTAACATTTTAGCATAACCATAGAGGGACATTCAGTTGTACAATTGAATGTGTACACCATTGTGACATGGGAACCTACAGTTTCTGCCTATACACATGCCATGGACTAAATAAATGCCAACTAGAGGAAACATGGTTAACCCAAGATTGATTAAATTACTTGACCTCCATAAGTTAATTGGATTGTCATCATTGATAATTTATAAGGGTTTGGTAACTCTATTCTCCTCAACATACCAATGTGAATTGGTAACCTTAATACATTTTCTCTATGTTTTTACCTAAGGTAACTTGCATCTATGCTTATGGAAAGGTTGTCTTTGGAAAGAAATATTTTTCCTTGATGATATAAAAATGGTTCTAGTGGGATGAATCTAATTTTCATGTATAACCTTGGGTTGAGTTACAAATGAAATTGTAAAAAATGCATGGGAAGATGTTACAAAATGAAGGCATCATGTGGAATGTAGACTTGTTATAATTATCCTAAAATGTGATCATAGTTGTTGTAGAATAGTGAAATTAACATTCTACAAGTTACTCCAAATTTAGTAACACAATGTGTTGGAAATAATACTGAGAGGGGGGGGCATGGTTTTGAATCAGTATTAGCAAATCTATAATCTTTCATTTCCATTATCAGATTCATATACGCTACTTTAGTTAAGGTAACCCGCGTGTATACGCAATTGTGTTTAATGCAACTAGCGTATATCCAACAAACTTATGATTTAATTAATTCATCATATGTTGATCTTTAATGAGTGCATCAGAACATTATCAACCATATAAACAGTAAACAGGTGCAGTAAAATAGAACAGATCATCACACATAAGAAGCACACATGAGCACCATGATATAAGGTGGAAACCCAATGCGGGACAAAAACCACCTGTTGTTGTTTTCTTTAAGATAAGAAAAACCTGTTTAAAATCTTGTATTGGCGTAGAGTCATACCAGTACGTAGGCACCCACCTGAAGAAGGCTACAACCTTCTCTCATTTTCCAGCTTCTATAGAAGGGAGCTACAACCCCCCAGCTCTTGTACTAGCCGATCTGTTTACTAGTACGTAGGCGCCGGCCTACTGAAGGCTCCAACCTTTACTCGTTTTCCAGCTACTACTGGAAGGGAGCTCCAACCCCCTGGCTCTTGTACTGGCTGATATGTTTACCAATACGTAGGTGCCGACCTACTGAAGGCTATAACCTTCACTCTTCCTCCAGGGACCACGTTTCATAAATTTTCATACTGGATACTCTTGAAGCACAACACCATAATCTGAAGGCTACGTTTCATCCAATTTTCATACTAGACCCATCAACAACATTGAAGCACAAAATAAATCACCACTGTAATACAACCATCAACTACACCTGCATCATCAATCTCTGAATCACCCAATATTGAATCACTGAAACCCTGTCAATAAAACACAGTCACCAGAACACAGAGCAGACCACAGAATTCTGCAACAACAACCTGATCCAACTACAACTTCAAATATCATACTTCATATTGTATATGCTAATCTGATGAGCCGAACCAGTGTGTATACACACTTTTACCAAAGTGAACCCGCGTACATATCTGCAAATATTTATTCATAACTTTGCAGCTATTCCAGACATCAGTCATACCCAAATCATAACATTTATACAATAAAACATGCATCAATAATTCAGATCTAGTCTATCCATGATCAAACCACATAATGATAATATATTCCAAGCCTTATGATCCTGATCCATCATCCATCATCAATTGCATAGGTGCATCCTTGGTTCAGATCAAGCAAAGCATCACAAACCCATAACCAGCATACTAGATCTCACACTTAATCAGATATTCATCACTTGTACACTTGCACCTTGGCGTAATGATCTTCTTCTCCTTATATAGGTTTAGGCCTCTCTCAATACCATGGTCCAAAACCACATAGGACCAATACCTTGGACCCAATACCTGGGGTCAATACCTCGGACCAAATACCATGGACCAAATGCCATGGACCAAAACTTAGTTTTCTAACATGTACGCGCCTTTCCTTCTGTGAAAGTGCATGTGTACATTATACGCACCTTTGTATATAGTGAACCTCCATGTATACGCTACTTGGTATATAGTGAACCTGCATGTGTACATGACTTGGTATATAGTGAACCTGCGTGTGTACACAACTTGGTATATAGTGAACCTGCGTATATACGTGACTTGGTATATAGTGAACCTACGTATACCTTTCTTTCTTCATTTTGTGAGTCTGAACTATGATATATCATCTGAGTGACTTGCCATCAAGGACAACACTTGATTCATACCTGTATCATAATGTCAACAATCTCCCCCTTTGGACTTGATGGCAACAACCACACCAACTCACTCTCCCCTTTGACATCAAGGGCAAAGTGCGAACCAAGATATTTTCTCCCTTGATATACATTCTGTTGTCCATACTCCCCCTGAGTACATGCTGAAATCTTTGATTGAGCTTCCCCTTTGTAGATGCCAATATGTACCAATCCGTCCATGCTCCCCCTGAGCACATGCAGAGTCTACAAAGATATTTTTCAAAAGAATAACATGAATTTAAAACTCAACTAAATGAGTATGACATTCCTATCACCAATGACTCATACATACACCAATCTCCCAACCAAGTGGGGATACACCATTTTGACTCATCCACCCAATCAAGTGGGGATATACCAACTGTTTATACATGACTGAAATAGACATTATTACATCATTCTTCCCATGAAAATTGGTGTTAAAAATTACATCATATGACTCATGGATCTTGAAAAGAAATACATGACATTTTTAACAAAGACCAACGACCTAAACAAGACCATGATAGTCATCAGCAACTATCATACACCATATGATCTGCACCATAAGCATCTCTCATCAACATCAGCAACCTGTAACCTGCAATACCATTCTCTTGACCAACCAATAATAAGTAGCAAGATGTATCATTTAGCCACATAAGCATTATCACCAAAGACTTCTAACCATAATGCCAACAATGCATTATTCGAAGCATATGCTCCCCCTGAACCTGTGCCAGCCAATACTGTCAGATCTGATCATGCATATATCAACAAGAAGTATCAAGGCATCATCATCATCAAGTTAGGATGAAAAGCACTTATAAACAACATCTTATGAGTACCAACACATTTCCACACATCATCAGCAGATTGTAACCATCATCAAACAGAGCAAATAATTGACTGAACCATATCAGGCCCTTTTTCCTGAATCTGTCCCACTACTTTTCCTTAAACCAACATACGTGACTGTGCAGCTTAAAACTCGCATATACATGCAACTTATCTTCATGAAAACTGTGTATGAGATTTAGAACACTGAGGTTCCACACTTTCAGCTCCCTCTGAGTCTGTCATGTCTATATACTTTTCTATGCCACATATTTATGACTGTACTTCCTTTTTCTTCCATATCTTCAACTGTGATGATGTTTTCTCCTTTTGGTATGGTGCCCAAAGTCTTCTCCTGCATTCCTTTGCTATATGTCCAAGCTTGTTACATGCATAACATCTTATATGTTTCATATTCCTTCTGTAGCAGTCAACAGCTTTGTGACCAAACATATTGCAAGAAAAACAATACCCCTTAAAGTACCTGGAACGTGATGATCTTTCTGTGTGATGGTCTTGAACCATTCTACTTCTGCATCTGGCTGCAACATGTCCAAAATTATGACATACATAACATTCAACATTATTCATCTGAGAACCGACTATCACTTCCATAGTTTGGAGTAAAATATTTTCTTTGAAGGATTTCTTTCCTTGGTTGTTGATGGGGTTGACCTCTTATCTCTTTATTGAGCATTTCAGGTTTTGCATTAGAATTCCTTGCCTCACCCTGTGAGCTAGATTCACCTTCAGCAGATTCATAGAAACCAAGACCAGTTTTGATAGCAGGCGACCTTTGACTACTAAGAATATCATCCAAAATCTTAGTACTGTCTTGAAATCGTAATAGTTTATCTTTTTCTTCTAATTTACCTTTCAAGATATTTACCTCAACCTGATGTTGTTCTTCCTTTTCCAGATATTGCTTCTTCAAGATTTCTTCAGAATTTCTTCCTTCTTCCACTTGTTTCCTTAGTTTGAGAACCTCATTTTCTTGTTCTTCATTCTGCTCCTGCAGCATTTGACGTACTTTGAAGGCACACTCCAGCTGAGCTTTTAAGCTGATAACTTCTTCTTTGAGGGCACTCTCCCTTTTGTTAAATAGATCTTGTTGATCTATGATTTTATCTGATGCTTCATTTGCTTGTTCATCTTCAATCTGAGGTGATTCAGAATCTGAATACTTGCTTCCACCTAATGGCAGGCTGTCACTATTCCTTTGAGCTGTCTTCTTCTTCTGACACGCTTTCTTTCCCATTGTTCTACAGATCTCCTTCAAGCGATCAAGCTTCTACCAAAGGACTTGCTCTGATACCAGTTTTTGAAAATAATACTGAGAGGGGGGGTGAATCAATATTAGCAAATCTATAATCTTTCATTTCCATTATCAGATTCATATACGCTACTTCAGTTAAGGTAACCCACATGTATACACAACTGTGTTTAATGCAACTAGCGTATATCCAGCAAACTTATGATTCAGTTAATTCATCATATGTTGATCTTTAATGAGTGCATCAGAACGTTATCAACCATATAAACAGTAAATAGGTGCAGTAAAACAGAACAGATCATCACACATAAGAAGCACACATGAACACCATGATATAAGGTGGAAACCCAATGCGGGACAAAAACCACCTGTTGTTATTTTCTTTAAGATAAGAAAAACTTGTTTACAATCTTATACTGGCGCAGAATCATACCAGTATGCTGGCACCCACCTGCAGAAGGCTACAACCTTCTCTCCTTTTCCAGCTTCTACTAGAAGGGAGCTACAACCCCCTAACTCTTGTACTAATCGATCCATTTACTAGTACGTAGGCGCCGACCTACTAAAGGCTCCAACCTTTACTCGTTTTCCAACTACTACTGGAAGGGAGCTCCAACCCCCTGGCTCTTGTACTGGCCGATATGTTTACCAATACATAGGTGCCGACCTACGGAAGGCTACAACCTTCATTCTTCCTCCAGGGACTACGTTTCATAAATTTTCATACTGGATACTCCTGAAGCAGAACACCTTAATCTAAAGGCCATGTTTCATCCAATTTTCATACTAGACCCATCAACAACATTGAAGCACAAAATCAATCACCACTACAATACAACCATCAACTACACCTACATCATCAATCTCTGAATCACCCAATACTGAATCACTGAAACCCTGTCAATAAAACACAGTCACCAGAACACAGAGCATACCACATAATTCTGCAACAACAACCAAATCCAACTATAACTTCAAATATCATACTTCATACTTCATACTTCATATGCTACTCTGATGAGCTGAACTAGCATGTATACGTGCTTTTACCAAAGTGAACCCGCATACAGATCTGCAAATATTTAGTCATAACTTTGCAGCTATTCCAGACATCAGTCATACCTAGATCATAACATTTATACAATAAAACATACGTCGATAATTCAGATCTAGTCTATCCATGATCAAACCACATAATGATAATACATTCCAAGCCTTATGATCCCGATCCATCATCCATCATCAACCGCATAGGTGCATCCTTGGTTCAGATCAAGCAAAGCATCACAAACCCATAACCAGCATACTAGATCTCACACTTCATCAGATATTCATCACTTGCACACTTGCACCTTGGCTTAATGATCTTCTTCTCCTTATATAGGTTTAGGCCTCTCTCAATACCATGGTCCAAAACCACGTAGGACCAATACCTTGGACCCAATACCTGGGGTCAATACCTCGGACCAAATACCATGGACCAAATACCACAGACCAAAACTTAGTTTTCCGACATGTACGCACCTTTCCTTCTGTGAAAGTGCATGTGTACATTATACGCACCTTTGTATATAGTGACCCTGCATGTATACACTACTTGGTATATAGTGAACCTGCGTGGGTACACGACTTGGTATATAGTGAACCTGCGTGTGTACACGACTTGGTATATAGTGAACCTGCATATATACGCGACTTGGTATATAGTGAACCTGCGTATAGCTTTCTTTCTTCATTCTGTGAGTATGAAATGTGATCTGTCATCTAAGTGAGTTGCCATCAAGGACAACACTTGAGTCATACATGTATCATAATGTCGACACAATGTACAAAATCTCTAAAAGGTAGTTACTACAAAACATCCCTAGTTATTGGAGAAGCAAGCAAGTTAACAAACTAGTTTCATAATATTATCATAACGAGGGAATATGAAGTGGGATGAAGATGAAATTTTGAATGAGGTTATCGTACACATGTTCACATGTGTCAACCAAAACCAACCTTTGTTTCATTAGTTTACTCTTGAAAAATATGAAATAATTGTAGGTGCATTTTTCCTATAACTCGACCATATAGTGTATGTTTGTATTGAAATTTTTATAATAGGATTGATAACCATATCCACATTCTCACCAAATTTCAGTGTCAAATTCACTCATTTGATCCCCAAAAAGGTTAAAAGGAAATTAAGATACTAGTTATAAAATAGATGGTAACCTATTGACTTTCTTAGAGGAAAGATGTTTTGCATCTCTCCTAAGGGAGAAAAAATGAATTGGGAGAGGATGTGAATGGATATAGAAGATATGAGAGGGAAAATGATGGTATTCAAAACCTAAGGATGAAAAATAAGAGAGGAAGAAGCATTGTGTCAAGGGTATTTTTGAGTAATCAAAAGTCAATTAGTTAAAGAGGATTTCCCCAAAAGCTAAATTGATTGAAGACTATCCATCCATGATTAAGGGAGTTGACCTATCTCATAGTGAAGCATGGTAGAGATTTAAGGGAATTATTCACTTTCCTTTGTCCCTTATCCTTTATACTAAGGGTTTTATTAAATAAGACATAGGAGGAAGCACGAAATAATTCACTATAGAAGCTACTCAAGAGCGTTGTTGAAGAAGACCCAATGTTGCAAAACACAACAATCAACATGATGTAAGGTTGAGGTCCATTTTGAAGATAGAAGATGTGTTTAATAGTGGCAACATGTTCCAAGACCAAATGGATGAAAGCCTAAAATCCTTCTCCATGGTAGATGGAATGCATTATGTTACTACGTATTGAAAATGTATTTTGCAAACAATAATGGGTAAAATGGATTTAAGTAGTAATTAGAAAAATATACATTTCAAAGAAATAGTAAGAACAATATAAAATCTCTTAGTAAGAGTGTGTTTCTAATTTATTATGTTGCGTGTAATTTCCTCTCACTAATAAAAAATGATGAGAAGCCATGATTCTTTTGGATTTCCAAATATTGGGTTTGCAGGGTATATCTACATTATTGTTGTGTTAATAACTTCAATATGATTATCTTAATTTATTCTACAACTTATGTTTGTAGACATTTATTACAATGAAATAGAAAGATATATACAAATTTATTTTCCAATTTCGCACCAATGTTAATGAAATGGATGGCCATAAGCCTACCATTTATGGATCATTCGATATCGTAGCCAAGTTCAGAGATGGGAAAATCTAGTTGAAACTAGGTCCAATCTTGAGAAAACTTAGATCATATTTAGAACCAATTTCAATTGATTCGAGAAAATTGATGGTATAAAGAGTCCAAGTTTGAGGCACTTGAATAAAAAATATGCCATAGCTTTTGCAAGAATCAAAATCATAAAACAAGGAGGTCTGATCTAAAATGGATCTAGTATAATAAATGAAATTCTCTGAGCTAAACTTAGGTTGAATTAAAAACACAAAAGTCACCAAAAATGTGTTGGGAAGATGATGTTGCAAAATCAAGGCATGTTGTGGAATGAAACCATGTTTTTGTAGTTATCCCAAATGAAATATGCTTATGCTTATTGTAGAAGAGTGGAGAAATCCTACTACAAGTTGTCACAAATTTTCTAATATAGAACATAAAATATCCAAACTGCATTATTGTATACCACCCTATTTTTAGAACTATTTTTTCTAAAAATAGACAAGTTTAAAAAGTAATTTTTTATTTTTAGTATAATGAGGGAATATGAAATTGGATGGTGATGAAATTTGGATTGAGCTTAGATATCACATATCCACCCATGTCCACAATGGATGTAGATGTAATTTTTTCATAACTCGGTCATATGGTGTTTATTGGAAATGAAATGATTATAAGAAGTTTACAACCATATCCACATGTCCACCAAAATTCATTGTTAGGTTCACTTATTTCATCCCCTATAAGTTGGAACATATATAGCTCTACTAACTAGAAAATAGTTGGGAATCCCTTAGAATTCTTGGAGGAAAAATATTTTGCGCCCATACCAGAAAAGTGGAAATGGATTGAGAGGATAATGTGAATGGACATTAGAGATAAGGAAATGAAAATGATGGTGTTCAAAACTTGAGGAATGTAGAAAAAAATAGGAGGATGAAGCATTTTGGCAACGGAAAGAAAATAGTGATGGTTACCCTAAAGTTCAAATGGATTAAACTTTGTAGGTCCATGGTTGAGGGAATTATTTTGTCTCACAGTGAAGCATTGAAGAGATCCAAGTAAACTATTCACTTGTTTGTATACCTTGGCCTTCATTCTAATAGTTTTATTAAAGAGGATGGAGGATGAAGTTAGTGAATAATTCATTGTAGAAGTTTCTTATGAGAATGATTGAAGAAGACCCAATGCTACAAATAATTGAACATGTGTCTCATAATGAAATCATATTTTGAGACTAAATGGACACAGGTTAAGATACTTCCATGGAAATGGGAGTAAATTTTGTTGCTAGGAATTGTGCATATATTTTGCAAACAAGAGGAAGTAGGATAGATTGAAGTGGTAGATTATAAACATTTGATTGAAAATAAATAGTAAGAACACTCTAAATTTTCTTATTAAGAGAGTGTGGCCATTTTATTCTATTTCATGTATTTCCTCTTACTACTAAAATAGTTAAGAAGCCATCAATTTTTTAATTTTCCCAAGATTGGATTTCCAAGGTTATTTGGTTTATTTTTGTGGTGATAATTATATACTTTAGTATTGTTTATGAATTTTAATTCATTATGTAAGTTATGTTTCCATTCATTTACTGTAGTGAAATGGTTAGTGATATACAAACTTATTTCCATATTTTAGGATCCTTGTTTTTAAGATGGATGCACCATAGGCCTATCATTTACAAATCACTTGATGACCCCTTGGATTTGATCATCTCTAAACATACTTGGGATTTGTTGAAATCATTTTCTTACTTTGACCCATGTATCCTTCCACCATTAGATTCCATTAGTTTTGGTGGATGTACATTTGGAATGCACCTTTACAAATTATTTGGTTGAAGCTCGATAGTTTGTCATATGAGTGTTGTTTTTATTTTATAACTTAAAATTAACACAATTTAGACCACATATAAATTTGTTAGAAATTTTTATGTCAATACTTTGAACAAACTTTAAAAAATACACTTAATGGCAATGCCACTCTATATAGTGGATTTTCCCCCCTCAAAGGCAAGAAACCAGTTGCATGTTACCAACATCCAACATGATTTAAGGATGTTGGCATCACATTATGCAGAACCTCTTTTGGATGCAATGTAACTTGTGGAGATAGTTGGTTCACCTCCTTGTCATCCATATTGGAACTTGTGCAACATGAAGGGAGTGAAATATAATCACCTTCTCTCTTTTCTTTGTTTATTGGATTTTCCTCCTTGAAAAACTCTTTAGTTTGATGTTGTTTCATATTAGAGTAAAATGGGGTTGCATTACTTTTTTTAGACTGTTTTCCCTTACTTATCTATGATCCATTCCATTTACTTCATTTGGGGGTTATTCATTCTTTGATGAAGTTGTACCTTATATTTGATATTTCACCAAGGTGGTTTTGGTGTTGAATTATTTTATGTGCTAGGTAATCTAGGTGGATTACATTCAAATATCTTGGAATGCATCTATTTCTCACTTGTATTAGAACATCCCCACTGGCCACTATGTTTCCTAAATGCCATAGGTCATCATGTTCTGATCTAGATTCAACTTCAGTTTTGTTACCCATGCAATGGCCATTCTTCACATATACCCAACCTTCATAGAACATATCTTCAATAATTTAAATCTTATTTATGCATTGAAAATTAGATTACATGTAAAAAAACAACGATATCTTTAGAATACATTTCCATTTTGTCTACATAGTATGAATTCATTGAAATATCCAAGAAACTTGGTTAATTATCAATTTTCCTTTGTTCAAGTTATCTTTAAACTTTCTTGTACAAAGGGGGGCACAACCATAGTCAAAGAAATATAATACCCACGTTGTTGAGTTTCCATAGTAAAAATTGATCAAGGCACACATTATCCTAGACATACTCCACTTTTATCAATGATGGTGAACCCAAAACACATATATTCCTAAATGGTTCTATAATTTGGACCTACTTCTCTTGAAAACCATAGGATAAATCATAATACTATAAAAGAGTTTCCTTTACACTTAATTATGAATCCTTTTTTGGACAATGAAAGGTTAAAATTATAATACTATGATTCTTTCCTTGTTGAAAATGTAGCAAGAAAGTCTCAATTTTTATTTTTACCTTAATCAAATTGAAGAAATTCAAAATTCCACATCAACAGACAACTTGGAGGAGCTAACTGAAGTGGCATTGCTCTAGTCACTCAGTTAAGAACACTCCATTTGAGTTAATGATTTGAAGTTCATTTTGCTTGAGTTGATTCCAAAAAAATAGGAGTCTAGCTCAGTTAATTCAAGTTAGGGGCATGAAGTCCAATTGTGAGCAGTGATTCCTAAATTTTAGGAGCCTAGGTTGAGTTAATTTCAGTTGTAGCAATTTATTTTAGTTAAATTGAGTTATGGTCAATACAACTAGTTCTAATTGTTGGAGGAACTAGTGGGAGGTCAAGTTGTGGAAGTGGAACTTCAACCACTCACATATTTGTATATATAATGGAGGAGATAGCTCTTACAATATTATCATCATTGCACTATGTATTTTTACTTCTCTTTGAGACATTAGATTTCATGAGGAAACCCTAAAAGAGAGAAATAAGTCTTATAAGGGGAAAGGCATTAGTGTTCATGAGGAAACCCTAGGAGCTAGATAGGCTAGGGTTCATTTAGAAAGTCTCATACAAGTAAAGAAAGGGGGGAGACATCTTATATATTCATGGAAAGATTACTCTTATGTGATGCTAAGGTTTCTATTAAGCATGTAACCCTAGAAAAGAACATGGCGTTGAAGATAATGATAGTTTTCATGGCTCTTATTGAAACTCTAGGTTCCTTCCTTATTAGAAGACCTGAAGAGCGAAGCTAAAGCCTTACTTTATTTTGGAACCTTATTCTTGTAGAATGTGAGGCTTGGAAAATTTCAAGAGAATCATTTGATGAGTCATGAGCTTAGTGTGATGCATTACTTGGAAAAGACTTAATTATTATATCCTTAATGTTCCATGGAGGTATTGATGCTTATGGTAATGCCAAAGTTGAATACCTAGGGTTTGAGGATTCAAACCTCTTATGGACATGTAGATTCAGATACTAGCATTAAAGTTATCTTTATATATACTTATGTGAAGTAAAATGTCTATGGTTTGCAAAACATAAAGATAAAATAGGATAAGTGTGGAGAGATTCTGTAAAAAAATATTGTTGTATGTGCTGAGGAATACTTACTAGTTTTGATGCTAACTTGTTAAGGATATTTGGTGGGATACCATTTGGAGCAATTCCTAGCTAGGATGAATTGAAGTCTAGGCTTTCTTACTCTTTCCCTAGCTAGGGTTTGGACACTATAACATTTGGAATAATCCATAACAAATTATCAAAGTCATTTTGGCAACCACATTATGACATTAAGATGAATTTAATTAGCCTAGCTCATTGGGACAGTTCCATCAAATCTAATATGCACATATCTAGACATCATGTGTTCAATGCAAAAAATTGCCACATCGCAGATGCAAGTATACTTACTTCAATGAGATTTTGTTGTAATGGTTCATTTCCATTGTGATATATGGTCGTACATTCAATAAAAAATACTACCATGTGGAAAATGTGAGGAGACTTGCTCTACTAAACTTTTCTCACACTATATTTTCATATTTGTGATACACTAGTCAGATAGATAGATTAGTTAGTTGGTGTACCGCTAAAAATGGATGTATATACTTACTTTAAGGACTCTAAGAAAGACTCTTGTATTATACGTATGTTGTATTTCTTCTACTGGTATTGGTGCTTACAATGGATTTTTTGGAAAATATAAGAAGAGAAAGTTTGAGCATTGATATTCACATGAAAAAAAAATAGGCTAAGCCTCTACAGTTTCATTATATCCCTATTGAAAGGCTTGTTCTCCTTGGTCAGAATAGGTCAAATTACCATCATGAAGGTGGGGGTGGGGGGATTTAATATTTAAAACACATAATGTCATACATCTAATGAGTGAAGACTACTAAGTGGCAACTAGGGGATACTTAATACCCTGAATTTTCATCAAAATTTTGCATCACTATTCTGATGGATAGTTTTATTTTAGATGTTCACGACTGCCATGTGATATTTATATATAGGTTTGATCTATCTGTTATAAAATCAAGGATATTATATTAGGGTTTGATTCTCCTTTCTTGATAATTACTTGTGAGTGTGTTTGCTTCTTTTACTTCTTTATTATCTTAACTTTCATCAAGCAATTATACATACATGAAGATCACAAAACAAGAGACACAGTATATAGGAACATGCTAGGGAGAAAACCCTCTCGAGGGGAAAATCCGGTCAATATAATTCTTCCTTTCAATAGTATTCTTTGAGACTCTTTACCCTAGAGCAAGACCAAACTTTACCTCCACACCATGTCAGCCTCCAAGATCTTCGACCCCTTCCAGCAACTTTGACTAGGCAAAAGCTTCAGCAACATGCAGTGTACGGCAATAGTGAAATCTTAGGAGACTTCGATCTCCCAACCTAGACCACGAAACAAAGAGATAGAGGCACCAAAAGTTCGATTTTCCTCTTCTCTAGAGACTCCCCCAAACTCACACTTCTTTTGTCATCCCGATAAAAAACTTCACAATTCACCAACTCTTCTTAAGATATCAAACTTGCTTGAGAGTGCACCAAATGACTTCGACCTCCTTCAATATATAGGCTTCTTGTGGGTCGAATGGGGGTCCTCAGGCTGAATTTATCTTCCTGAGGCTGACATGATGTGGAGGACACATAATTCATATTTGACTTGATAAAAAACCTGTTTACACAATCTGAAAGCCCAAGAAGGGTATCTTTGAATGTACAATGAATCTATAAACTCAATATTAATCCTAGGAGTCCAAAATGGGAACTTTGACTAATATAATGATGACCCAAGCATGAAACCCATGCTTTAATAAGTCATTGTTACAATAATAAAAATTATTTTCTTTATTGTTTTTGACAAGTACATTACATAATGACTCAAGTGCATTATTGAAGACCAAACATGGTTAATTTTCCAACACTATCGAACATTTGTCACACGTCTAACACCTATGGTGGCACAACCTTGGCGTAAAAAATGGTAGTTTTGATACATTTTACAATGCAGTACCTTTCATTATCCATTAGAGTGGGAATGGAGTGCAGGGAAAGTCCATAGGAGGTGGTTGCTGGAGCAGTGATGCACTAGGTGCATTTTTGATGTAAACCTATTAGATATTTTATATTCAACCATAGTCAAATCATTAGCATTATGCCTACATTGGTTCAAATCCAACTCGACCCAACCAATATCATCAATACCAATCTATCGGTATGGTTATATTCATGCCAATCATGGATGAAAAGATAATTGGATATTTAACCCCGACATCGATATCTATTAATATCGTAGATCCCCAATTCTGTATGAAATGATACATTTCAAAAACGAAAGAGAAGGATAATAATTAGATAAGTGTTTTTTTTCCATTAAAATCCATGGTTATTCCATGATTATTATGCATTGGAAATAATGTAACAACCCCACCCAAATTCCCTAGGTGACCTTAATGAAAATGAGGGGGGGTCCTAAAAATATTCCACTTCCAAACTTCATATCAAGACCCAATATTAGGGCCATCATTGGACTTCTCTCTTCAATAGATTTACAATGACGTAAACTTTGTTAACTTTTGATGTCTAGGTACAAAATTGTGCCCTTATGTAACCCTCTCAACCCTTTGTAACCATGTCCACAATATGCATGTTTATCATGCTAAATGCACACAAGGCTTCCGCCAATGCATGCCCATCGACACAAAAATGTGTGTCCAAGGGATAAACTACATGCCTAGACCTTAAGAAAAGGCCAACTAGTATTACCATGCCCACAATATGCACAGCTAGCATACTAAATGCATGCCATGAGGCTTCCACAAATACATGCCCATAAGCACCAAAATGCATACCCAAGGCTCAAAATGAACACCAAAGGCATGCTGGAAATTCATGACTATCCCTTTTAACTCTTAATTTCTTTCAAACATTCTTAAATGCAAAAAGCAAGTATAGTGACAATTCTTCGCATACACCTCTTCCATATTAATATATCTCTGCAATCATTAATACTTAGTTATTTTTATACTTGCATAACTTTAATGCTCTTTAAAAGTGGTGCATAAGTAGTCAAATTGATGAATATCAATTAAATGTAGCGTGCATTATGATTGATGTAGATAGAAAAATGAAAAATGTGAAACTCCGCAATTGTGGAGTATTAATATATAGAATGGTCAGAGGCATTCTACATATACAATGAAAAAAAAATGTGTGTCAAGATAAGTGCATTTTTCATGTTGTGGATGTTTTGGGTGAATTTTAATAGACGTGGAAATGCAAAGGTGTAAAGTGTTCCACAATATGACTTAACTCCACATTAGAGTTACCTCTCATTTGAGAAAAAATATAAGTATGAAAGTGCGAAGGTATTGATGTGAACAAGGAATATTTTAAGAAAGCCACCAAAATTTATATGTATAATACATGGGTGAATCCCCATTATACATAGGAAAATGTATAAGCTATTTTATCAATAATATAATATGCATACATAATTTTTTGGTGAATCTTTCACAAAATTATAAAACATTGTAAAATCTTGGCTAATCCTTGATAACGTATACAAACCATTTATATTAATAAGAAAATGATTAAACTATACTCATTTTGCATGTGTGTAAAAAGCAACATCATGGGTTATGTTTGTTGAGGTTCTTACTATACACTCTTGCAAATCTCTTTGTATTTTTTTATCATTTTTTACCACACAAGTCTTATTACCCTTGAAGGGGTGATTAGTTGGAGAAGCACCCCAAAATCTATGTGAGATTGAACTGCAAAGGTACTTTTCCTCAAATTAGGTCATGATACATCCAGATAACTCATTCATATTGTATGTAATTTATATTCTAAAGGCTTCACATGAAAATAAGGTCTATGAATAGTTATCTCAAAATCCTGAATCTTTACATAAAATTATTTTGGTGTCTTATATATTATTCATTAATAGCTAGATACTTCTCAAATTCCTTGGCTTCAAATAAACCAACTACTTTATGATTTGGTGCTTCGTCATCATTTTTAGGTCTGTCAACTCCTTGGTATGTAACTATTGTAATAGTTGTTGCACTTTATTCTACAATTTACAACTCTAATAATGATCAACTCGCAAACAGTTCCTTGAAATTGCACAAAATGAAAAGTGATATTGATTAGAAGATATATCTGCAATGAAACTTAATTTCATACCTGATAAACAAAAAAGTGATAACAAAATCTTTTTAAAAAATGACAATCAGTGAGTTCAAAAATATAACACATAAATTTAAACAATATTCTCTACATGTTCATTACTTGGTAGAACATGTCATAAAATAGTCATCATCAAGCAATTTCACACTTAAGGAATTATAGTGAACTAAACATTGTATCATCCTACATTGATTACATGTGATGTTATTTTAGTCTTGGCATCACATTTATAACTGTGTTATAGGACTGCCAATCTCATTATAATAGGTCTTCCATGATGAATACATAGGAACCTAGTGTATAGACCATTTTTCTCTTTGCTTAGCTAAGAATAGCGCATTTCCCTTTCTTCATAACCAATAAGTATTTTCAAAGAAAATATAAAATAAACATAGTATACTTTAAAAGGTGAAGATGCTTCAGTCATGCCACAAATGTAAAGGAAATAATAAAATATTTCCTTGAACCATCAAATATATAAAGAAAATGATCACGATACCTCTGTTACTTTGACAATTCTCTGTTTATATTCATGGACATACCAATTTTTTTTGTAACTCATGGAAAATTCTGATACTGTTATGATATGTATTGTTTAAACCTACTTGAGGGTTGCGCGAAGTAGAAATCCATATGTTTGGGTTGGTTGCATCCACTTTTTTTTCTTCTGTCAATATTTATGTTGCATACTCATGGACAAAATTTCTTATTTGTCTGATATCATCCTGTTAGTGTCGGTCATGATGCCCTCCATCGGTGATCAAAAGCTCTTTGCATTATGCATAGGTAGGTGTCTCATCAATGTCAGTTTTGCATTCCGTTAGGCATGCCATAAAACTGATGGAGGAGCTGGTCCTTGTTCCCTTCTTGGCTTTGCTGGATCAGGTCATATCAGTTAATGAGCTTGTGTCACATTTGTTTTGCGTTGTCTTGAAGTCCAAAGTCTTAGGTCTAGGGTTTCGGTCAAAAGTCTTTGCAATGTCATGAGTCAAAAGTCCATGAGTCCCCAGCAAGCCAGAAGGAGGTATGTAAATATGTTTCATTGATATTTTCATCAGGTACAGCTCATTTATACCTTGGATTTAAAAACCCTGTTTTTAAAGCCAAGGTCATGTCAATTTTGCAAAAAATAAGGAAATTTCAAAAATTCTTCAAAATGTCGGCAATAGCCCTGGTCTTCTCGCCAGAGTCCATCAGATGGTCTACCTGCAAAAAGAACGGATTTAAAGCACTCAAAGAGCCAAATTCAGGACAAAGAAAACTCAAATCAGTGTTAAAAGTGAATGCCAAAACAAAACATTAGAAAGTGGGTTTGGTAAGTAAATTTTTTCAAATTGGGCCTATAAAGAGTCAAATTCCCTCTAAAACACCCTCATTGTGCATCTAAGAGCTTGCAAGGCAAAGAGATAGGGCGAAGAGGCGAACGAAGGCGAAGTGCAGAGAAATTGGTCGTTTTTCAGGTGTGCGACCTGTCAGGGACTGTGCGCGACCTGTTGGGCGGTGCGCGACCTGTCAGGCCCCTCTCCGCAGTGCAAAAACATAACGGGCGCGACCTGTCAGCCCGTGTACGACCTTTCAAAGCCCGTGCGCGACCTGTCAAAGCCTGTGCGCAACCCGTCAACCTGTCACTCACAAAACCGCTTCAAAATTTGCTCAATCGCCCTCGTGCTTGCCAAATCAATTGAGGTAGGGTCTTTTAACGTGTTGGACGCTTGAATCAAGGATGTTGGGCTTGTGCTTATATATATTTTTGCTACCAAGAATGTAAAGAGAAATGGATTTTAGTTATTGCTTGTTCATGTAGGCATAGTGCTAGGGTTGGTGTTTTTTCAAGGTTTTTATTCCCATTTATATTCCCTCCATTTTTTCCCATTGATTTCGCAATTGTCATTATACATCTCTATCATATGTCATTTGCAAAGAAATTAAAATTTTCCCATCTCCAAATGTCAAAACCTATCCCTCCCTAAACATATTCCCAAAACCCTAATACCCTCCATTGTGATATAAAAACACACACAGCAAAAGAACAAATTTCTATGCAAGAAAAACAAAATGATGTGCAAAACGAAAAAGGCAATATGATGGCAAAATGACAAAACTAAGAGAAAGGCAATATGGCTGTGCATAGTCATTACAAAACAGAGAACATATTGCTGTGTGTATTCAAAGCAAAAACAAAGACAATGCAGCTGTGTATATTTATCAAAAAGACATATTGCTTTGAGTATTCATTACAAAAATAATGTTGTTGTGTCTCCCAAAACTAAACCCTGTTTTCCCTTTTCCCTTCTATCCCCTAATATCCTTGTTTCAATACAACTCTTTTCCCTTTTGAAGTTGTCAATGAAATCCCTTTTCCCCTTTTGACAAAAATGTAAATAAAGCCCTCCTTCCCTTATGACAAATGTAAAAGAATCCCTTGTTTCCCTTAGCATCAAATGTACATGAATCCCTTGAAAAACAGAGTATGCCTTATAATGTACAGTCAAAAGACAAAATCAAAGAGCAAGTTGTTGATGCTAGTGATCTATGCTGCCCCATACCCCTGTTATACATGCTGTCCCTTACCCCCTGTTGAGCATGTATATCCTTTCCCTTGGTTATTATCATCCATGTTTCCCTAATAAAAACATTTCTTTGCAAATGATTTCCCGGTGATTAAGATGAGATTGTATGTTTGACAGTTTGTGAATTGTCCCTTAGAAATTCCCTATTTTTATATGTTTCCCTTTCCTTATGAAAAATCCCCTCCCCTAACATTTCCTTCATGATTTTGTTCCCCTTGAAAACAGCATACAACTCAGCATTTTTGCAGGCAAGGGCAGCAGTCTACTTTATCTATTTTCTCCATTTTGCTCAAAAGCACCATGTCAACCACTGAAACCTATGAGCAAGGTGATGACCGGTCTTCTTCCACAGAGGTTGAGGTACAGCGGAGGCCTCGTAGGGGTGGCAAAGGTGGTCATCATAAAAGAGAGGAGCCCACCTCTTTGGCAGAGTTGCAGGCCTGTCCTATGGCAGTGAATTGTTTCCGTTATATGTCATGTTTTCAGTTCTGTGAGAGGCTTGCCCAGATTCAGCACCACGGGGAGTTGGCCCGCTTATTTGTTTTGCACCTTCATGATGGGCAGGTTACTCTTGCAGGGGTGAATTTTGTGCTATCTCCGGAAGTGATTTCAGAGGCTACCGGGATACCAAATGTGGGTGAGGTGTGGCCCAAGCGCAAAATGCTGGATTATGTTTATTTTGAGCCATATGTCAGGCTAGCATTCATGAGCCACTTGTCGGGGGTCTTTCCTTTCAGATTCCTCTGGGGGGAGTATGCTCCGATCATGCGGCTTATCATGCATTACTTCACATGTGAGGGGAGATTTTCACAGGTCTTCTCTTATCACATTCGCCTGTTGATGCACTTTACCCGAGTGAGGATGATGAACATCCCGGTTTTCTTCTTCCAGGACATTCAGAGGATGTTGTCCATGTTTCAGAGGCGGTCCCCAGCTCAGCAGTATAGGAGTTTGTGCCATCATGGTCTCATCCAGCTCATTGTTTCCCATCAGTTGAGTCAGCAGGGCATTCCATGGGCAGACTTCATTTCTCATGAGTTCTTTACAGTGCCACCACAGCCAGAACCAGAGCCAGAGGCCATTTATGAGGAGGGAGGTCCGTCACACCAGCCTGAGATCACTGTTCCGAGACATGTTGCTTCCTCATCTCAGCTCACTTATCAGAAAGGACCGAGGGCCTTGTTTGCAGCAGCTCGGCGAGTACTATCTCCACAGCAGGTGGAAGGGGTCTCGCCATCATCATCTACAGGTCAGCGAGTGTTATCTCCACACCAGGTGGAAGGGGCCTCGCATTCTCCATCAGCAGTACGGGAGGGCAAACAGCCCATGACAGAGGAGGAGAGAGCCGGTGACACACAGGTTGACATCATTGATCTTGATGCTCGCTCCCCCACTTCAGATTTGCATGAGATCATCCGACAGAGAGAGGCGGAAAACCGCTTGTTACAGCAGAAGCTCGACATGGCCCAATGGACAATAAACTATCTTGAGCAGCGCAACAAGCAACTTGAGGATGAGAAAGAGTTGGATGAGCTGTGGAGGATTCGAAGTGACCGAGTCATCAACCGTAGGAGGCCCGGTGACTTGCTGCCCAAGGAGAGGGAATCCATGCTTATCCGTGTGAATGCACACTTGGAGAGGCTGTTGGAGAAGGCCAACCAGGACAAGAGACTGCTACGGAACATGAAGAATCATTACTGGGCGAGGATGCATGTTTGCAAAGCAAAGATGAAGATATTCCAGAGGAGGTTGTCCGAGGCCCGCAAGAGGAAGAAGAAGACCAACCCGCCGTATCTTGGCTGAGGCCTCTCTCACTCACCATGATACTCATTAGCATCCTCCTAGCAGAAAACCCAAGAAATTTTGAGAGTTTTGAAGCATTTTTGGCATTTTTGGGAATTTTACAGGTTTTGGCCATTTGACGGGTCTCACCCCGCGCGCGACCCTACATGGGGGCAACTCAGAACGGGGAAAACTTTGCATTTTTGGAATTTTCATGCAAAAATACACTTGCCTATGGATGGGTTTCAGATTTTATGGAGATTTGGGCTTCCAAAAGCTCAAAATACATGCAAATTTTGACTTTCTGCCCCTATTTTGAGTTGCAGAAAGCTGTCTTGGGAGAAATGACTTTTGAGGGGACAAATCAACTCCAAATTCAAAAATTTCAGTGGGGTTGGAAAGTAGACTCGCAGACCTTTCCAACGAGCTATTTTTCACCTGATTTGGACACAGGTAAGGCCCTCAAATAGAGATGTGAATGTGCACGACCTGTCAGAGTAATGTGCGCGGCCTGTCAGGGAAATTTGCCTGTTTTGACCAGTTCGGCCAGCAAAACACTGTTTTCATCTTGGTTGACTTTTGAGGCATGTAAATGATGGATTTTTGTGTAATTTTCATGGCACTTAGATACTTTTACTCTCCTTCATCACTTCTAGAAGATTCTTTGATGTAAATGGTAAATATTTAATGCATGGATAGGTTTCCTAAGTTTTAGAGGCAAGTTGTTTTGACTGCCTATTATCTAGTGCTCAGTTTAGAATTAGTTGAAACAGCTCCTAGGAAGCTGAGCTCAACCCCTAGAGGTGGGGAAAGGAGTTATATCATCTATATTATGCCTTCTCTTGCTCATTTTCATGGTTGGACTCTTGAGGGAGAAGCTCCTATTGTATATTTTACTTGTATCTCTGCAATTGGAGGAAAAGGAAGACCGGGGTTTTGCAGACATCATTGGGATTCTTGTGGACTCTTGTGTTGATGGTGTGTTCTCTTATTGTAATTGTAAGTGTGTTTATGAGTTCCATCTCTTTCTTTACTGCAGCTTATTAAACAAATGAAGTGATAAAGTTTGAATTCATGCTTGCCATGCTCAGCTTTCAAATTTGTTTAATGTTCATGTTTTCCACTGTCTAGAGAGGATTCAAAGTCATTGTTTGCCCTCTTTAGCTTCTCTTTTTTCTTCCTTGATCATCCATCTCAGCTAAAGGCATCAGCACAAACTCCTACCTTGCCCCAAAGACCCACCTGCAAAACCTGAGCTCAATCCCCGCACCCTGAATTGCACTCCCTCCAATTGCCACCAAAAACCCAAAAAACCCCAAATCAACCTTTATAATCAGTTTACTAGCCTAATATCAGTGTTACCGTGTTGGTCATCTCATCCCATTGAAAAATCCACCGAGATTGACCGGAGAGAGCCTTCTCCTGCCCCGTAGGGCTAGCTACGAGGCTGAATGGTTTGATGTAGCTTTGAGATTTGCCTTTTCAGCCTGAGGTGAAATTTCAAGTGCTAACATACTGGCGACCATACTGGGGAGAACAAACTGATCTTTTGTTCATTGACGTGTTATTTCATAGGTCCTAGACGGAGCCTGAAGTTACGCCAGGTAGCCTTCGAAAACGCTCTTTTTTTACATCAGTGCAATTAGATAAACGCTGCTTCAGTCAATCTCCGTGAGCTTGTGAATATAGCGCTGCTTTGACATCTTATCCCCATGTATTTGTTAACTCTGAGCCGTGGATGATAGGTTGAGAGTTTTCACAGGGTGAAACGCTTTTTCTTTCCTAGTCATTCTGAGAAAACAAGCTGGCTACAGCTCCTAAACCCCTTTTCAGATCTCATTCATGCCCGGCTATTTTTTAGTATCTTGAAGATTTAGATTTTGACGAAAGTTTTGAGTTGTCTCTGTTCAAAACAAAATCTGAAAGTGCACTTGCAACTCTAGTTCCTAATCCTGATTTTGCAGCTGCTATTGAATTTGAGAGGCATAACAAATTAGTTGAAAACTTCATTTTGAGAAATCTTCAGTCACGTGTACAAGCTACTACTCTTGCTGATTTCCTTGAAAATATCTCTGGTCATATTGGATCTTCTATCACGGCGCATGAACAGACAAATCCTCCTTTCATTGTAATCTCTCCCATAGTTACTCATCCTCCATCTACAGTTGTTTCGCCTTCAGCATCACATACTGCTTCTCCTCCTCTTACTCCTCATACCGCTACACCTACCCCGCCTGCTACTCCAAGACCTACCTTACCTAGAAAAATGGCAGCCCGGTTTGCCCCACTTGCATTGCCTGCTAATCTTCATGATATGCCTGCTGATTACCAAAGTAAAATCCCCATGTTTGATGGCACTCCACAAAGTATTACAGCACAGCAACATATCGATAAAATGTCCACTTTCTTTGATCTATATGAGTTAGATGAAGAAGATGTTACCATGGGGTTGTTCGTGCAAACATTTGCCGGAGAAGTAAGAAAATGGTTCAGAGGGTTGGCAGCTAACAGCATCACTACCTTGGAAGCTCTTCAGAATCAATTCTTGGATCGGTGGGAAATCAGAAAGGATCCGCTTCAAATCAATGCCGAATACAACAACCTCAAGCGTAATCCGGGTGAGTCGGTTCAAGATTATATAATCAGATTCAATTCAGTTTATAATGCTATTCCCGACGATTTGAGGCCATCTAGAAAATCAGCACTTCTCAAATTCCCGGATGGTTTTGATCCAGAAATGGCTTATTCATTGAGAGACCGAGATCCCCCTACCTTGGAGGACATGCAGAAAATTGCTGTCAGCGTTGAGGCAAATTTGAATGACAAAAGAGCAAGGATGAAGGCAGAAAAGCGAGTTACAATCAAGGAGGAAGCATCCACATCAAATCAGGTTCTTCAATCAGTTGAACAGGTGAAGAGGTTACTTGAAAGGGTCACAATTGACAAGCCGGAACCTCAGATTCGTAACCCAAATTTCAGAGGTCAGCAGCAACAATATAGGATCAAGCAGCGTGAAACAAAGGCACAAGAAACAGCAGTTCAGCAGCAAATGAAACCGCCTTTTCAGCAGAACTTTGTTAGTCAAGAATCTGAAGATGAGGGTGATAATGTTGGTGAGGAAAATCATTTCTTTACCCCTGATGATATGCCTACATATATCACGGAAGAAGATGAGTTGGTAAGTAATTCCATCTTTCCACAAGATGAGCATTATATTTTGTCAAATGATATGATACTAGAAGAAGAATCTGAAGAATATCAAAGAGGGTACTTGAATGCATTATCATCTCAGCAAGGACAGCAAAGGCAATTGAGAGGTCGGACTATTCCTATAAATCATGTGCAGAAGAAGAAAGACATTGCAGCGAAAAATGATTCAGTTTCTTCAAAAGGTAAAGACATAGTTGGTCCCTCAACAATCCCATCATCATTAGCAGCTAAAGTGGACCAGCCATCAAATGCACCAAAGGATAAAGCTGAGAAAGGAGATAATCCTGCAAAGGAAGGTGAGAAGTTTCCAGTTTTCAGTTTGGAGAATGAAATTGCAAAGGTGAAGATATCTATTCCTTTAACGGAGGTCATGAAGAATGCCACTTACCGAAGCCAAATTTCCAAGTTGCTGAATTTTGACCCAATGCTAGACATGGTGAATGTACAAGATGATCAGCCGGAGTTAATCTTTGGGCCAGCTTTGAATGGTGAGTCTCCCGAGAGTGACATTCCTCCGTTTTATATTAGTTTGCGATTGCATGAGTTTGTGCTGCACAATGCTATGTTTGACTCGGGAGCTTCACATAATTTGATGCCGAAAACAATCATGGAGAAGCTGGGGCTTGACATCACAAGGAAGTACCATGATTTGTATTCGTTTGATTCTAGCCGGGTAAGATGCATTGGTTTGATCAAAGATTTAGTGGTGAGTCTAGATCAAATTCCAGCAAAGAATGTTTTGATGGATGTGGTGGTGGCGGACATTCCTCCACGATTTGGCATGTTGTTGTCGAGGTCATGGGGAGCCAAACTCAAAGGTACGATTCAGCTTGATTTTTCATATGCTTCAATTCCAGTTTTCGGTCAAATGAGGAAGTTATATCGGGAACAGAAGATGAAATACATGATCACTAGTAAGGAAAAGCCCGTGAATCATCCTGTAAATTATGTACAAACAGATTTAGAATCTTTTGTTTTGTTTGCGGAAAATTTCAATGAGGTAGATAGTCAGTTAGTTCAAGTAGAAGACATACCAGACATTTCAGAAAATTTCAGAGAAGTTTTGAGAAAGGAAAGGGAAGAAAGGTCTGCTGTCATAAGGCCAATTGCAGAAATAAATGGGCAGCAAACAGAACATGAAACAAAATCAGATTTTCAGCACCTAGAAGATGATGAAGAGGGTCTTTGGACAATGGATTTTGATGGTGCAGTGGGCAGCGATGGTGCTGGCATAGGTGTATGGATCCGAAGCCCATTCTCCGCCCAAGATCAAGTTCCAAGCAAGGTACGGGTATGAAGCATTTGATTGCTCGAATAATGAGGTAGAATATGAAGCTCTTATTGCTGGTTTGAAAATCCTTCTGAAGTTAAAGGCAAAGAAAATAGCGGTATATGGCGACTCTGAACTAGTTATCAAGCAAGTGAAAGGTGAATTTCAAGCCAAACATCCTCGCATGAGAGCTTATAGAAATGTTGTTTTAGATATCCTGAAAAGATTTTCTGAACATACTTTGACATGTGTGCCCCGGATTCAAAATGGTGTTGCGGATGCATTGGCTAAGGCGGCAAGTAATCTGAAAATACCCATGAATTCCAGCAATAAGTTCGAGATATATGTGAAGCATCGTCCTACAGTTCCAGATAACCAAAGGTGTTGGCAAGTGTTCCAAGATGACGAAGAAATTGAAGATTTTCTGCAAGTTAAGGGTAAGTTTGAAGACATCTCAATAGATACGGAAGCTGAAGGAGTGAATCAGATGGATGTATTGCAGCTCAAAGACAATCACATTCCAAAAGGATTGATTCCTTTAGAGGAATTGTTTGATCAGGATGATGTCGCCCGCAAGCCAACTTTGAGGCCAACGGACGAAGGAGTTGAAGATGTGAACCTTGGGACAGCTGCAAATCCAAAGATGGTGAAGCTTTCAAAAGCGTTGCCGCCTAAGGTAAAGAAAGAGTATATCAGATTATTGTCTCTGTATTCTAATGTTTTTGCATGGGATTATTCAGATTTGAAAACTTATGACACAAGCATTATTCAGCATACCATTCCCATAAAGCCAAATCAAAAGCCTTTCCGGCAAAAGTTGAGAAGAATTAATCCTAAATTGCTGCCATTGATTGAGAAGGAGGTCAACAGGTTGTATAAGTTCGGGATCATAGTGCCAATCCGATTTTCCGATTGGATCTCAAACTTGGTGCCCGTGAGGAAGAAAACCGGTGAGATTCGCTTGTGTATAGACTTTAGAAATCTGAACAAAGTGTCATTAAAGGACAATTATCCGCTGCCCAAGATGGATCACATATTGCAGCGGGTTGTGGGGGCATCCAGAATGTCATTGCTTGATGGTTACTCCGGGTATAATCAGATTTTGGTGCACGAAGATGACCGTGACAAGACAGCATTTACTACTCCATGGGGTACATTTCATTATGCCAAGATGCCGTTTGGTTTGAAAAACGCGGGTGCTACATTTCAGCGGGCAATGGACATGGCCTTTGCAAACGAGAAGGATGTCTTCTTAGTGGTTTATCTTGATGATTTGACCGTGTTTTCCAAATCATATGAAGAGCATTTGTTTCATTTGACTAAGGTGTTTGAAAAGTGCAGAAAATATGGCATCTCATTGAATCCGAAAAAGAGTCTTTTTGCCATGAGTGAAGGCAAGTTGCTGGGACATATCATTTCCAAAGATGGTATTCGAATTGATCCTGCACGGGTGGAGGCAATTCAGCAACTAGAGCAGCCCCGAAACAAGAAGGAAATACAATCTTTTAATGGCAAATTAAATTTTCTGCGCCGCTTCATTCCTAACCTTGCAGAGCACCTTAGAGAGATAACAAATATGCTCAAGAAGGACAGTGAAATAAGATGGACCGAAGGGGCGGTGAAATCGTTTAATTTGATAAAGGTAATCTTATCTTCAGCTCCAACATTGATTAGCCCGGATTATACACAGGATTTTATTTTGTTTTCATTCGCCTCTGAGCATACATTGGCAGCAGTACTGATGCAAAAGAGAGATGGAGTTGAGAGACCCATAGCCTTTTTCAGCCGTATCATAAGAGATGGAGCACTGAATTATAATATCATTGAGAAGCAAGCATTGGCCCTGATTAAAGCATTGAAAGATTTTCGAGTTTACATATTGAATTCTCATGTTCTAGCATATGTTCCTAATGCAGCTGTGAAGGATGTTCTAGTGCAAACGGAACCGGAAGGAAGAAGGGGTAAGTGGATTGCTGCACTCTTAGAATATGATGTTGAAATTAAGCCTACTAAGTTGATTAAAGGCCAAGGTCTAGCTAAGTTGATGGCTGAGGCAAACCTTCATGTCCTTGATATAAATTTAATTGCTGCCTTGTCGGATGAAGATGAAGAGAATTCAGTTCTACAGGTGTCTGATATCTTTGTGTCTTCTCCTTGGTATGCTGATATAGTTTATGTGCTTCAAAACTTATCTGCACCTCCTGGCATGCCTAGAAACAAAGCTAGAACATTGAAGCTTAAGGCTACCAAATTTTGCATCATCAAATCTGCACTTTATTGGAAGGATCCCGGTGGCATCTTGCTGAACTGTTTGGTCGAAGAGGAAGCTACAACAACAGTAAATGATTTCCATAAGGGTGACTGCGGGGGTCACTTATTTTGGAAGACCACGGCTAATAAGATTTTGAGAGCTGGTTTCTATTGGCCTTCTTTATTTTCAGATGTATATAAAGCGGTAAAGAGCTGTCATGAATGTCAAATTTTTCAAGGAAAACAGAAATTACAGCCCTTGCCTCTCAAACCGGTGGAAATCAGTGCGCCATTTCAGCAATGGGGTTTGGATTTTATTGGCGAGATTCACCCAGCATCTTCCGGGCAGCATCGATGGATCTTGACAGCTACAGATTACTTCACAAAATGGATTGAATTCATTCCCACCCGGCAGGCCACGGATTCGGTAATCATCTCTTTTCTTGAAAATAATATCTTGTCACGTTTTGGTTGTCCATTCAAATTGATTACAGATAATGCAGCGGCATTTAAGTCCAATAAGATGGTTGATTTTTGCTATAAGTATAACATCAGCTTGGGGCACTCCACGGCTTATCATCCGCAAGGTAATGGGCTGGCCGAATCATCAAATAAGTCATTAGTGAACATTATCAAGAAAATGCTGGAAATTAACAAGAAAAGTTGGCACACGAAGTTGGTAAATGCATTGTGGGCTGATCGGGTAAGTCAAAAGAAGTCAATTGGCATGTCACCATTTGAGATTGTTTATGGAATTGATGCAGTTTTTCCAACATCACTTAGTGTACCGGTCGCGAGATTGCTTCAAGAAGCGGGTGAAGATCCGGATCCAATGCAACGGTGAATCAATCAAATGATTCACTTACAGCAAACAAGGGAAGAGGTTCTCCAAAATTCTTTGAGATTGCAAGAGCGCATCAAGAAAATCTATGACAAGAAGGCAAAGTCGGAAAACTTTCAGCTGGAGGATGTTGTTTGGAGATGGGATGCCCGAAATGAGGACAAAGGTAAGCACGGTAAATTTGATAATTTGTGGAAAGGTCCTTATAAGATTGCTACATATCGTGGTCCTAATGCTTTCCTTCTCAAAGAGTTGAATGGTGATGAATGTCCCGGTGGGTCGGTGAATGGCTGGCTTCTGAAAAGATATCATGCTTGAGCAATTGCTGCTCTAATCATCCTCATTGTAATTACCGTTTTTCTTTCATATTACAGCAAGTGTGAACTGATCTCTCATCCTTAGTTTGGGGCCCGCGGTGAAGGCTATAATTCTGAGGATGGGGATTGGTTGGTGAGAAGTTTTCAGATTGTTTATTTTCTGCAAAATTTAGTTTGTTTGTGTCAAAGTCCTTTGAAAATTTCAGTTTTCAGTCAAAGTCCAATACAGTCATTTCAAGTTTGGTCATGTGTGTACAAGTTGACTCCATTTGCCCAATGAATAAAACACTGGTTTGCTCTCCCAGAGGTCTAAGGTTCTTGGTACCTCCAAGGAGCTACCATCCCCATTGGAGCCAATGTTAGTGTCGGTCATGATGCCCTCCATCGGTGATCAAAAGCTCTTTGCATTATGCATAGGTAGGTGTCTCATCAATGTCAGTTTTGCATTCCGTTAGGCATGCCATAAAACTGATGGAGGAACTGGTCCTTGTTCCCTTCTTGGCTTTGCTGGATCAGGTCATATCAGTTAATGAGCTTGTGTCACATTTGTTTTGCTTTGCTTGAAGTCCAAAGTCTTAGGTCTAGGGTTTCGGTCAAAAGTCTTTGCAATGTCATGAGTCAAAAGTCCATGAGTCCCCAGCAAGCCAGAAGGAGGTATGTAAATATGTTTCATTGATATTTTCATCAGGTACAGCTCATTTATACCTTGGATTTAAAAACCCTGTTTTTAAAGCCAAGGTCATGTCAATTTTGCAAAAAAAAAGGAAATTTCAAAAATTCTTCAAAATTTCGGCAATAGCCCTGGTCTTCTCGCCAGAGTCCATCAAATGGTCTACCTGCAAAAAGAACGGAGTTAAAGCACTCAAAGAGCCAAATTCAGGACAAAGAAAACTCAAATCAGTGTTAAAAGTGAATGCCAAAACAAAACATTAGAAAGTGGGTTTGGTAAGTAAATTTTTTCAAATTGGGCCTATAAAGAGTCAAATTCCCTCTAAAACACCCTCATTGTGCATCTAAGAGCTTGCAAGGCAAAGAGATAGGGCGAAGAGGCGAACGAAGGTGAAGTGCAGAGAAATTGGTCGTTTTTCAGGTGCGCGACCTATTGGGCGGTGCGCGACCTGTCAGGCGCCTCTCCGCAGTGCAAAAACATAATGGGCGCGACCTGTCAGCCCGTGTGCGACCTGTCAAAGCCCGTGCGCGACCTGTCAAAGCCTGTGCGCGACCCGTCAACCTGTCACTCACAAAACCGCTTCAAAATTTGCTCAATCGCCCTCGTGGTTGCCAAATCAATCGAGGTAGGGTCTTTTAACGTGTTGGACGCTTGAATCAAGGATGTTGGGCTTGTGCTTATATATATTTTTGCTACCAAGAATGTAAAGAGAAATGGATTTTAGTTATTGCTTGTTCATGTAGGCATAGTGCTAGGGTTGGTGTTTTTTCAAGGTTTTTATTCCCATTTATATTCCCTCCATTTTTTCCCATTGATTTCGCAATTGTCATTATACATCTCTATCATATGTCATTTGCAAAGAAATTAAAATTTTCCCATCTCCAAATGTCAAAACCTATCCCTCCCTAAACATATTCCCAAAACCCTAATACCCTCCATTGTGATATAAAAACACACACAGCAAAAGAACAAATTTCTATGCAAGAAAAACAAAATGATGTACAAAAAGAAAAAGGCAATATGATGGCAAAATGACAAAACTAAGAGAAAGGCAATATGGTTGTGCATAGTCATTACAAAACAGAGAACATATTGTTGTGTGTATTCAAAGCAAAAACAAAGACAATGCAGCTGTGTATATTTATCAAAAAGACATATTGCTTTGAGTATTCATTACAAAAATAATGTTGCTGTGTCTCCCAAAACTAAACCCTGTTTTCCCTTTTCCCTTCTATCCCCTAATATCCTTGTTTCAATACAACTCTTTTCCCTTTTGAAGTTGTCAATGAAATCCCTTTTCCCCTTTTGACAAAAATGTAAATAAAGCCCTCCTTCCCTTATGACAAATGTAAAAGAATCCCTTGTTTCCCTTAGCATCAAATGTACATGAATCCCTTGAAAAACAGAGTATGCCTTATAATGTACAGTCATAAGACAAAATCAAAGAGCAAGTTGTTGATGCTAGTGATCTATGCTGCCCCATACCCCTGTTATACATGCTGTCCCTTACCCCCTGTTGAGCATGTATATCCTTTCCCTTGGTTATTATCATCCATGTTTCCCTAATAAAAACATTTCTTTGCAAATGATTTCCCGGTGATTAAGATGAGATTGTATGTTTGACAGTTTGTGAATTGTCCCTTAGAAATTCCCTATTTTTATATGTTTCCCTTTCCTTATGAAAAATCCCCTCCCCTAACATTTCCTTCATGATTTTGTTCCCCTTGAAAACAGCATACAACTCAGCATTTTTGCAGGCAAGGGCAGCAGTCTACTTTATCTATTTTCTCCATTTTTCTCAAAAGCACCATGTCAACCACTGAAACCTATGAGCAAGGTGATGACCGGTCTTCTTCCACAGAGGTTGAGGTACAGCGGAGGCCTCGTAGGGGTGGCAAAGGTGGTCATCATAAAAGAGAGGAGCCCACCTCTTTGGCAGAGTTGCAGGCCTGTCCTATGGCAGTGAATTGTTTCCGTTATATGTCATGTTTTCAGTTCTGTGAGAGGCTTGCCCAGATTCAGCACCACGGGGAGTTGGCCCGCTTATTTGTTTTGCACCTTCATGATGGGCAGGTTACTCTTGCAGGGGTGAATTTTGTGCTATCTCCGGAAGTGATTTCAGAGGCTACCGGGATACCAAATGTGGGTGAGGTGTGGCCCAAGCGCAAAATGCTGGATTATGTTTATTTTGAGCCATATGTCAGGCCAGCATTCATGAGCCACTTGTCGGGGGTCTTTCCTTTCAGATTCCTCCGGGGGGAGTATGCTCCGATCATGCGGCTTATCATGCATTACTTCACATGTGAGGGGAGATTTTCACAGGTCTTCTCTTATCACATTCGCCTGTTGATGCACTTTACCCGAGTGAGGATGATGAACATCCCGGTTTTCTTCTTCCAGGACATTCAGAGGATGGTGTCCGTGTTTCAGAGGCGGTCCCCAGCTCAGCAGTATAGGAGTTTGTGCCATCATGGTCTCATCCAGCTCATTGTTTCCCATCAGTTGAGTCAGCAGGGCATTCCATGGGCAGACTTCATTTCTCATGAGTTCTTTACAGTGCCACCACAGCCAGAACCAGAGCCAGAGGCCATTTATGAGGAGGGAGGTCCGTCACACCAGCCTGAGATCACTGTTTCGAGACATGTTGCTTCCTCACCTCAGCTCACTTATCAGAAAGGCCCGAGGGCCTTGTTTGCAGCAGCTCGGCGAGTACTATCTCCACAGCAGGTGGAAGGGGTCTCGCCATCATCATCTACAGGTCAGCGAGTGTTATCTCCACACCAGGTGGAAGGGGCCTCGCATTCTCCATCAGCAGTACGGGAGGGCAAACAGCCCATGACAGAGGAGGAGAGAGCCGGTGACACACAGGTTGACATCATTGATCTTGATGCTCGCTCCCCCACTTCAGATTTGCATGAGATCATCCGACAGAGAGAGGCGGAAAACCGCTTGTTACAGCAGAAGCTCGACATGGCCCAATGGACAATAAACTATCTTGAGCAGCGCAACAAGCAACTTGAGGATGAGAAAGAGTTGGATGAGCTGTGGAGGATTCGAAGTGACCGAGTCATCAACCGTAGGAGGCCCGGTGACTTGCTGCCCAAGGAGAGGGAATCCATGCTTATCCGTGTGAATGCACACTTGGAGAGGCTGTTGGAGAAGGCCAAACAGGACAAGAGACTGCTACGGAACATGAAGAATCATTACTGGGCGAGGATGCATGTTTGCAAAGCAAAGATGAAGATATTCCAAAGGAGGTTGTCCGAGGCCCGCAAGAGGAAGAAGAAGACCAACCCGCTCCGTATCTTGGCTGAGGCCTCTCTCACTCACCATGATACTCATTAGCATCCTCCTAGCAGCAAACCCAAGAAATTTTGAGAGTTTTGAAGCATTTTTGGCATTTTTGGGAATTTTACAGGTTTTGGCCATTTGACGGGTCTCACCCCGCGCGCGACCCTACATGGGGGCAACTCAAAACGGGGAAAACTTTGCATTTTTGGAATTTTCATGCAAAAATACACTTGCCTATGGATGGGTTTCAGATTTTATGGAGATTTGGGCTTCCAAAAGCTCAAAATACATGCAAATTTTGACTTTCTGCCCCTATTTTGAGTTGCAGAAAGCTGTCTTGGGAGAAATGACTTTTGAGGGGTCAAATCAACTCCAAATTCAAAAATTTTGGTGGGTTGGAAAGTAGACTCGCAGACCTTGCCAACGAGCTATCTTGCACCTGATTTGGACACAGGTAAGGCCCTCAAACAGAGATGTGAATGTGCGCGACCTGTCAGAGTAATGTGCGCGACCTGTCAGGGAAATTTGCCTGTTTTGACCAGTTCGGCCAGCAAAACACTGTTTTCATCTTGGTTGACTTTTGAGGCATGTAAATGATGGATTTTTGTGTAATTTTCATGGAACTTAGATACTTTTACTCTCCTTCATCACTTCTAGAAGATTCTTTGATGTAAATGGTAAATATTTAATGCATGGATAGGTTTCCTAAGTTTTAGAGGCAAGTTGTTTTGACTGCCTATTATCTAGTGCTCAGTTTAGAATTAGTTGAAACAGCTCCTAGGAAGCTGAGCTAGACCCCTAGAGGTGGGGAAAGGAGTTAGATCATCTATATTATGCCTTCTCTTGCTCATTTTCATGGTTGGACTCTTGAGGGAGAAGCTCCTATTGTATATTTTACTTGTATCTCTGCAATTGGAGGAAAAGGAAGACCGGGTTTTGCAGACATCATTGGGATTCTTGTGGACTCTTGTGTTGATGGTGTGTTCTCTTATTGTAATTGTAAGTGTGTTTATGTGTTCCATCTCTTTCTTTACTGCAGCTTATTAAACAAATGAAGTGATAAAGTTTGAATTCATGCTTGCCATGCTCAGCTTTCAAATTTGTTTAATGTTCATGTTTTCCACTGTCTAGAGAGGATTCAAAGTCATTGTTTGCCCTCTTTAGCTTCTCTTTTTTCTTCCTTTATCATCCATCTCAGCTAAATGCATCAGCACAAACTCCTACCTTGCCCCAAAGACCCACCTGCAAAACCTGAGCTCAATCCCCGCACCCTGAATTGCACTCCCTCCAATTGCCACCAAAAACCCAAAAAACCCCAAATCAACCTTTATAATCAGTTTACTAGCCTAATATCAGTGTTACCGTGTTGGTCATCTCATCCCATTGAAAAATCCACCGAGATTGACCGGAGAGAGCCTTCTCCTGCCCCGTAGGGCTAGCTACGAGGCTGAATGGTTTGATGTAGCTTTGAGATTTGCCTTTTCAGCCTGAGGTGAAATTTCAAGTGCTAACATACTGGCGACCATACTGGGGAGAACAAACTGATCTTTTGTTCATTGATGTGTTATTTCATAGGTCCTAGACGGAGCCTGAAGTTACGCCAGGTAGCCTTCGAAAACGCTCTTGTTTTACATCAGCGCAATTAGATAAACGCTGCTTCAATCAATCTCCGTGAGCTTGTGAATATAGCGCTGCTTTGACATCTTATCCCCATGTATTTGTTAACTCTGAGCCGTGGATGATAGGTTGAGAGTTTTCACAGGGTGAAACGCTTTTTCTTTCCTAGTCATTCTGAGAAAACAAGCTGGCTACAGCTCCTAAACCCCTTTTCAAATCTCATTCATGCCCGGCTATTTTTGAGTATCTTGAAGATTTAGATTTTGACGAAAGTTTTGAGTTGTCTCTGTTCAAAACAAAATCTGAAAGTGCACTTGCAACTCTAGTTCCTAATCCTGATTTTGCAGCTGCTATTGAATTTGAGAGGCATAACAAATTAGTTGAAAACTTCATTTTGAGAAATCTTCAGTCACGTGTACAAGCTACTACTCTTGCTGATTTCCTTGAAAATATCTCTGGTCATATTGGATCTTCTATCACGGCGCATGAACAGACAAATCCTCCTTTCATTGTAATCTCTCCCATAGTTACTCATCCTCCATCTACAGTTGTTTCGCCTTCAGCATCACATACTGCTTCTCCTCCTCTTACTCCTCATACCGCTACACCTACCCCGCCTGCTACTCCAAGACCTACCTTACCTAGAAAAATGGCAGCCCGGTTTGCCCCACTTGCATTGCCTGCTAATCTTCATGATATGCCTGCTGATTACCAAAGTAAAATCCCCATGTTTGATGGCACTCCACAAAGTATTACAGCACAGCAACATATCGATAAAATGTCCACTTTCTTTGATCTATATGAGTTAGATGAAGAAGATGTTACCATGCGGTTGTTCGTGCAAACATTTGCCGGAGAAGTAAGAAAATGGTTCAGAGGGTTGGCAGCTAACAGCATCACTACCTTGGAAGCTCTTCAGAATCAATTCTTGGATCGGTGGGAAATCAGAAAGGATCCACTTCAAATCAATGCCGAATACAACAACCTCAAGCGTAATCCGGGTGAGTCGGTTCAAGATTATATAATCAGATTCAATTCAGTTTATAATGCTATTCCCGATGATTTGAGGCCATCTAGAAAATCAGCACTTCTCAAATTCCCGGATGGTTTTGATCCGGAAATGGCTTATTCACTGAGAGACCGAGATCCCCCTACCTTGGAGGACATGCAGAAAATTGTTGTCAGCGTTGAGGCAAATTTGAATGACAAAAGAGCAAGGATGAAGGCAGAAAAGCGAGTTACAATCAAGGAGGAAGCATCCACATCAAATCAGGTTCTTCAATCAGTTGAACAGGTGAAGAGGTTACTTGAAAGGGTCACAATTGACAAGCCGGAACCTCAGATTCGTAACCCAAATTTCAGAGGTCAGCAGCAACAATATAGGATCAAGCAGCGTGAAACAAAGGCACAAGAAACAGCAGTTCAGCAGCAAATGAAACCGCCTTTTCAACAGAACTTTGTTAGTCAAGAATCTGAAGATGAGGGTGATAATGTTGGTGAGGAAAATCATTTCTTTACCCCTGATGATATGCCTACATATATCACGGAAGAAGATGAGTTGGTAAGTAATTTCGTCTTTCCACAAGATGAGCATTATATTTTGTCAAATGATATGATACTAGAAGAAGAATCTGAAGAATATCAAAGAGGGTACTTGAATGCATTATCAGCTCAGCAAGGACAGCAAAGGCAATTGAGAGGTCGGACTATTCCTATAAATCATGTGCAGAAGAAGAAAGACATTGCAGCGAAAAATGATTCAGTTTCTTCAAAAGGTAAAGACATAGTTGGTCCCTCAACAATCCCATCATCATTAGCAGCTAAAGTGGACCAGCCATCAAATGCACCAAAGGATAAAGCTGAGAAAGGAGATAATCCTGCAAAGGAAGGTGAGAAGTTTCCAGTTTTCAGTTTGGAGAATGAAATTGCAAAGGTGAAGATATCTATTCCTTTAACGGAGGTCATGAAGAATGCCACTTACCGAAGCCAAATTTCCAAGTTGCTGAATTTTGACCCAATGCTAGACATGGTGAATGTACAAGATGATCAGCCGGAGTTAATCTTTGGGCCAGCTTTGAATGGTGAGTCTCCCGAGAGTGACATTCCTCCGTTTTATATTAGTTTGCGATTGCATGAGTTTGTGCTGCACATTGCTATGTTTGACTCGGGAGCTTCACATAATTTGATGCCGAAAACAATCATGGAGAAGCTGGGGCTTGACATCACAAGGAAGTACCATGATTTGTATTCGTTTGATTCTAGCCGGGTAAGATGCATTGGTTTGATCAAAGATTTAGTGGTGAGTCTAGATCAAATTCCAGCAAAGAATGTTTTGATGGATGTGGTGGTGGCGGACATTCCTCCACGATTTGGCATGTTGTTGTCGAGGTCATGGGGAGCCAAACTCAAAGGTATGATTCAGCTTGATTTTTCATATGCTTCAATTCCAGTTTTCGGTCAAATGAGGAAGTTATATCGGGAACAGAAGATGAAATACATGATCACTAGTAAGGAAAAGCCCGTGAATCATCCTGTAAATTATGTACAAACAGATTTAGAATCTTTTGTTTTGTTTGCGGAAAATTTCAATGAGGTAGATAGTCAGTTAGTTCAAGTAGAAGACATACCAGACATTTCAGAAAATTTCAGAGAAGTTTTGAGAAAGGAAAGGGAAGAAAGGTCTGTTGTCATAAGGCCAATTGCAGAAATAAATGGGCAGCAAACAGAACATGAAACAAAATCAGATTTTCAGCACCTAGAAGATGATGAAGAGGGTCTTTGGACAATGGATTTTGATGGTGCAGTGGGCAGCGATGGTGCTGGCATAGGTGTATGGATCCGAAGCCCATTCTCCGCCCAAGATCAAGTTCCAAGCAAGGTACGGGTATGAAGCATTTGATTGCTCGAATAATGAGGCAGAATATGAAGCTCTTATTGCTGGTTTGAAAATCCTTCTGAAGTTAAAGGCAAAGAAAATAGCGGTATATGGCGACTCTGAACTAGTTATCAAGCAAGTGAAAGGTGAATTTCAGGCCAAACATCCTCGCATGAGAGCTTATAGAAATGCTGTTTTAGATATCCTGAAAAGATTTTCTGAACATACTTTGACATGTGTGCCCCGGATTCAAAATGGTGTTGCGGATGCATTGGCTAAGGCGGCAAGTAATCTGAAAATACCCATGAATTCCAGCAATAAGTTCGAGATATATGTGAAGCATCGTCCTACAGTTCCAGATAACCAAAGGTGTTGGCAAGTGTTCCAAGATGACGAAGAAATTGAAGATTTTCTGCAAGTTAAGGGTAAGTTTGAAGACATCTCAATAGATACGGAAGCTGAAGGAGTGAATCAGATGGATGTATTGCAGCTCAAAGACAATCACATTCCAAAAGGATTGATTCCTTTAGAGGAATTGTTTGATCAGGATGATGTCGCCCGCAAGCCAACTTTGAGGCCAACGGACGAAGGAGTTGAAGATGTGAACCTTGGGACAGCTGCAAATCCAAAGATGGTGAAGCTTTCAAAAGCGTTGCCACCTAAGGTAAAGAAAGAGTATATCAGATTATTGTCTCTGTATTCTAATGTTTTTGCATGGGATTATTCAGATTTGAAAACTTATGACACAAGCATTATTCAGCATACCATTCCCATAAAGCCAAATCAAAAGCCTTTCCGGCAAAAGTTGAGAAGAATTAATCCTAAATTGCTGCCATTGATTGAGAAGGAGGTCAACAGGTTGTATAAGTTCGGGATCATAGTGCCAATCCGATTTTCCGATTGGATCTCAAACTTGGTGCCCGTGAGGAAGAAAACCGGTGAGATTCGCTTGTGTATAGACTTTAGAAATCTGAACAAAGTGTCATTAAAGGACAATTATCCGCTGCCCAAGATGGATCACATATTGCAGCGGGTTGTGGGGGCATCCAGAATGTCATTGCTTGATGGTTACTCCGGGTATAATCAGATTTTGGTGCACGAAGATGACCGTGACAAGACAGCATTTACTACTCCATGGGGTACATTTCATTATGCCAAGATGCCGTTTGGTTTGAAAAACGCGGGTGCTACATTTCAGCGGGCAATGGACATGGCCTTTGCAAACGAGAAGGATGTCTTCTTAGTGGTTTATCTTGATGATTTGACCGTGTTTTCCAAATCAGATGAAGAGCATTTGTTTCATTTGACTAAGGTGTTTGAAAAGTGCAGAAAATATGGCATCTCATTGAATCCGAAAAAGAGTCTTTTTGCCATGAGTGAAGGCAAGTTGCTGGGACATATCATTTCCAAAGATGGTATTCGAATTGATCCTGCACGGGTGGAGGCAATTCAGCAACTAGAGCAGCCCCGAAACAAGAAGGAAATACAATCTTTTAATGGCAAATTAAATTTTCTGCGCCGCTTCATTCCTAACCTTGCAGAGCACCTTAGAGAGATAACAAATATGCTCAAGAAGGACAGTGAAATAAGATGGACCGAAGGGGCGGTGAAATCGTTTAATTTGATAAAGGTAATCTTATCTTCAGCTCCAACATTGATTAGCCCGGATTATACACAGGATTTTATTTTGTTTTCATTCGCCTCTGAGCATACATTGGCAGCAGTACTGATGCAAAAGAGAGATGGAGTTGAGAGACCCATAGCCTTTTTCAGCCGTATCATAAGAGATGGAGCACTGAATTATAATATCATTGAGAAGCAAGCATTGGCCCTGATTAAAGCATTGAAAGATTTTCGAGTTTACATATTGAATTCTCATGTTCTAGCATATGTTCCTAATGCAGCTGTGAAGGATGTTCTAGTGCAAACGGAACCGGAAGGAAGAAGGGGTAAGTGGATTGCTGCACTCTTAGAATATGATGTTGAAATTAAGCCTACTAAGTTGATTAAAGGCCAAGGTCTAGCTAAGTTGATGGCTGAGGCAAACCTTCATGTCCTTGATATAAATTTAATTGATGCCTTGTCGGATGAAGATGAAGAGAATTCAGTTCTACAGGTGTCTGATATCTTTGTGTCTTCTCCTTGGTATGTTGATATAGTTTATGTGCTTCAAAACTTATCTGCACCTCCTGGCATGCCTAGAAACAAAGCTAGAACATTGAAGCTTAAGGCTACCAAATTTTGCATCATCAAATCTGCACTTTATTGGAAGGATCCCGGTGGCATCTTGCTGAACTGTTTGGTCGAAGAGGAAGCTACAACAACAGTAAATGATTTCCATAAGGGTGACTGCGGGGGTCACTTATTTTGGAAGACCACGGCTAATAAGATTTTGAGAGCTGGTTTCTATTGGCCTTCTTTATTTTCAGATGTATATAAAGCGGTAAAGAGCTGTCATGAATGTCAAATTTTTCAAGGAAAACAGAAATTACAGCCCTTGCCTCTCAAACCGGTGGAAATCAGTGCGCCATTTCAGCAATGGGGTTTGGATTTTATTGGCGAGATTCACCCAGCATCTTCCGGGCAGCATCGATGGATCTTGACAGCTACAGATTACTTCACAAAATGGATTGAAGCCATTCCCACCCGGCAGGCCACGGATTCGGTAATCATCTCTTTTCTTGAAAATAATATCTTGTCACGTTTTGGTTGTCCATTCAAATTGATTACAGATAATGCAGCGGCATTTAAGTCCAATAAGATGGTTGATTTTTGCTATAAGTATAACATCAGCTTGGGGCACTCCACGGCTTATCATCCGCAAGGTAATGGGCTGGCCGAATCATCAAATAAGTCATTAGTGAACATTATCAAGAAAATGCTGGAAATTAACAAGAAAAGTTGGCACACGAAGTTGGTAAATGCATTGTGGGCTGATCGGGTAAGTCAAAAGAAGTCAATTGGCATGTCACCATTTGAGATTGTTTATGGAATTGATGCAGTTTTTCCAACATCACTTAGTGTACCGGTCGCGAGATTGCTTCAAGAAGCGGGTGAAGATCCGGATCCAATGCAACGGTGAATCAATCAAATGATTCACTTACAGCAAACAAGGGAAGAGGTTCTCCAAAATTCTTTGAGATTGCAAGAGCGCATCAAGAAAATCTATGACAAGAAGGCAAAGTCGGAAAACTTTCAGCTGGAGGATGTTGTTTGGAGATGGGATGCCCGAAATGAGGACAAAGGTAAGCACGGTAAATTTGATAATTTGTGGAAAGGTCCTTATAAGATTGCTGCATATCGTGGTCCTAATGCTTTCCTTCTCAAAGAGTTGAATGGTGATGAATGTCCCGGTGGGTCGGTGAATGGCTGGCTTCTGAAAAGATATCATGCTTGAGCAATTGCTGCTCTAATCATCCTCATTGTAATTACCGTTTTTCTTTCATATTACAGCAAGTGTGAACTGATCTCTCATCCTTAGTTTGGGGCCCGCGGTGAAGGCTATAATTCTGAGGATGGGGATTGGTTGGTGAGAAGTTTTCAGATTGTTTATTTTCTGCAAAATTTAGTTTGTTTGTGTCAAAGTCCTTTGAAAATTTTAGTTTTCAGTCAAAGTCCAATACAGTCATTTCAAGTTTGGTCATGTGTGTACAAGTTGACTCCATTTGCCCAATGAATAAAACACTGGTCTGCTCTCCCAGAGGTCTAAGGTTCTTGGTACCTCCAAGGAGCTACCATCCCCATTGGAGCCAATGTTAGTGTCGGTCATGATGCCCTCCATCGGTGATCAAAAGCTCTTTGCATTATGCATAGGTAGGTGTCTCATCAATGTCAGTTTTGCATTCCGTTAGGCATGCCATAAAACTGATGGAGGAACTGGTCCTTGTTCCCTTCTTGGCTTTGCTGGATCAGGTCATATCAGTTAATGAGCTTGTGTCACATTTGTTTTGCTTTGCTTGAAGTCCAAAGTCTTAGGTCTAGGGTTTCGGTCAAAAGTCTTTGCAATGTCATGAGTCAAAAGTCCATGAGTCCCCAGCAAGCCAGAAGGAGGTATGTAAATATGTTTCATTGATATTTTCATCAGGTACAGCTCATTTATACCTTGGATTTAAAAACCCTGTTTTTAAAGCCAAGGTCATGTCAATTTTGCAAAAAAAAGGAAATTTCAAAAATTCTTCAAAATTTCGGCAATAGCCCTGGTCTTCTCGCCAGAGTCCATCAAATGGTCTACCTGCAAAAAGAACGGAGTTAAAGCACTCAAAGAGCCAAATTCAGGACAAAGAAAACTCAAATCAGTGTTAAAAGTGAATGCCAAAACAAAACATTAGAAAGTGGGTTTGGTAAGTAAATTTTTTCAAATTGGGCCTATAAAGAGTCAAATTCCCTCTAAAACACCCTCATTGTGCATCTAAGAGCTTGCAAGGCAAAGAGATAGGGCGAAGAGGCGAACGAAGGTGAAGTGCAGAGAAATTGGTCGTTTTTCAGGTGCGCGACCTGTCAGGGACTGTGCGCGACCTATTGGGCGGTGCGCGACCTGTCAGGCGCCTCTCCGCAGTGCAAAAACATAATGGGCGCGACCTGTCAGCCCGTGTGCGACCTGTCAAAGCCCGTGCGCGACCTGTCAAAGCTGTGCGCGACCCGTCAACCTGTCACTCACAAAACCGCTTCAAAATTTGCTCAATCGCCCTCGTGGTTGCCAAATCAATCGAGGTAGGGTCTTTTAACGTGTTGGACGCTTGAATCAAGGATGTTGGGCTTGTGCTTATATATATTTTTGCTACCAAGAATGTAAAGAGAAATGGATTTTAGTTATTGCTTGTTCATGTAGGCATAGTGCTAGGGTTGGTGTTTTTTCAAGGTTTTTATTCCCATTTATATTCCCTCCATTTTTTCCCATTGATTTCGCAATTGTCATTATACATCTCTATCATATGTCATTTGCAAAGAAATTAAAATTTTCCCATCTCCAAATGTCAAAACCTATCCCTCCCTAAACATATTCCCAAAACCCTAATACCCTCCATTGTGATATAAAAACACACACAGCAAAAGAACAAATTTCTATGCAAGAAAAACAAAATGATGTGCAAAAAGAAAAAGGCAATATGATGGCAAAATGACAAAACTAAGAGAAAGGCAATATGGTTGTGCATAGTCATTACAAAACAGAGAACATATTGCTGTGTGTATTCAAAGCAAAAACAAAGACAATGCAGTTGTGTATATTTATCAAAAAGACATATTGCTTTGAGTATTCATTACAAAAATAATGTTGCTGTGTCTCCCAAAACTAAACCCTGTTTTCCCTTTTCCCTTCTATCCCCTAATATCCTTGTTTCAATACAACTCTTTTCCCTTTTGAAGTTGTCAATGAAATCCCTTTTCCCCTTTTGACAAAAATGTAAATAAAGCCCTCCTTCCCTTATGACAAATGTAAAAGAATCCCTTGTTTCCCTTAGCATCAAATGTACATGAATCCCTTGAAAAACAGAGTATGCCTTATAATGTACAGTCAAAAGACAAAATCAAAGAGCAAGTTGTTGATGCTAGTGATCTATGCTGCCCCATACCCCTGTTATACATGCTGTCCCTTACCCCCTGTTGAGCATGTATATCCTTTCCCTTGGTTATTATCATCCATGTTTCCCTAATAAAAACATTTCTTTGCAAATGATTTCCCGGTGATTAAGATGAGATTGTGTTTGACAGTTTGTGAATTGTCCCTTAGAAATTCCCTATTTTTATATGTTTCCCTTTCCTTATGAAAAATCCCCTCCCCTAACATTTCCTTCATGATTTTGTTCCCCTTGAAAACAGCATACAACTCAGCATTTTTGCAGGCAAGGGCAGCAGTCTACTTTATCTATTTTCTCCATTTTTCTCAAAAGCACCATGTCAACCACTGAAACCTATGAGCAAGGTGATGACCGGTCTTCTTCCACAGAGGTTGAGGTACAGCGGAGGCCTCGTAGGGGTGGCAAAGGTGGTCATCATAAAAGAGAGGAGCCCACCTCTTTGGCAGAGTTGCAGGCCTGTCCTATGGCAGTGAATTGTTTCCGTTATATGTCATGTTTTCAGTTCTGTGAGAGGCTTGCCCAGATTCAGCACCACGGGGAGTTGGCCTGCTTATTTGTTTTGCACCTTCATGATGGGCAGGTTACTCTTGCAGGGGTGAATTTTGTGCTATCTCCGGAAGTGATTTCAGAGGCTACTGGGATACCAAATGTGGGTGAGGTGTGGCCCAAGCGCAAAATGCTGGATTATGTTTATTTTGAGCCATATGTCAGGCCAGCATTCATGAGCCACTTGTCGGGGGTCTTTCCTTTCAGATTCCTCTGGGGGGAGTATGCTCCGATCATGCGGCTTATCATGCATTACTTCACATGTGAGGGGAGATTTTCACAGGTCTTCTCTTATCACATTCGCCTGTTGATGCACTTTACCCGAGTGAGGATGATGAACATCCCGGTTTTCTTCTTCCAGGACATTTAGAGGATGGTGTCCGTGTTTCAGAGGCGGTCCCCAGCTCAGCAGTATAGGAGTTTGTGCCATCATGGTCTCATCCAGCTCATTGTTTCCCATCAGTTGAGTCAGCAGGGCATTCCATGGGCAGACTTCATTTCTCATGAGTTCTTTACAGTGCCACCACAGCCAGAACCAGACCCAGAGGCCATTTATGAGGAGGGAGGTCCGTCACACCAGCCTGAGATCACTGTTCCGAGACATGTTGCTTCCTCACCTCAGCTCACTTATCAGAAAGGCCCGAGGGCCTTGTTTGCAGCAGCTCGTCGAGTACTATCTCCACAACAGGTGGAAGGGGTCTCGCCATCATCATCTACAGGTCAGCGAGTGTTATCTCCACACCAGGTGGAAGGGGCCTCGCATTCTCCATCAGCAGTACGGGAGGGCAAACAGCCCATGACAGAGGAGGAGAGAGCCGGTGACACACAGGTTGACATCATTGATCTTGATGCTCGCTCCCCCACTTCAGATTTGCATGAGATCATCCGACAGAGAGAGGCGGAAAACCGCTTGTTACAGCAGAAGCTCGACATGGCCCAATGGACAATAAACTATCTTGAGCAGCACAACAAGCAACTTGAGGATGAGAAAGAGTTGGATGAGCTGTGGAGGATTCGAAGTGACCGAGTCATCAACCGTAGGAGGCCCGGTGACTTGCTGCCCAAGGAGAGGGAATCCATGCTTATCCGTGTGAATGCACACTTGGAGAGGCTGTTGGAGAAGGCCAACCAGGACAAGAGACTGCTACGGAACATGAAGAATCATTACTGGGCGAGGATGCATGTTTGCAAAGAAAAGATGAAGATATTCCAGAGGAGGTTGTCCGAGGCCCGCAAGAGGAAGAAGAAGACCAACCCGCTCCGTATCTTGGCTGAGGCCTCTCTCACTCACCATGATACTCATTAGCATCCTCCTAGCAGCAAACCCAAGAAATTTTGAGAGTTTTGAAGCATTTTTGGCATTTTTGGGAATTTTACAGGTTTTGGCCATTTGACGGGTCTCACCCCGCGCGCGACCCTACATGGGGGCAACTCAGAACGGGGAAAACTTTGCATTTTTGGAATTTTCATGCAAAAATACACTTGCCTATGGATGGGTTTCAGATTTTATGGAGATTTGGGCTTCCAAAAGCTCAAAATACATGCAAATTTTGACTTTCTGCCCCTATTTTGAGTTGCAGAAAGCTGTCTTGGGAGAAATGACTTTTGAGGGGTCAAATCAACTCCAAATTCAAAACTTTCGGTGGGGTTGGAAAGTATACTCGCAGACCTTTCCAACGAGCTACCTTGCATCTGATTTGGACATAGGTAAGGCCCTCAAACAGAGATGTGAATGTGCGCGACCTGTCAGAGTAATGTGCGCGACCTGTCAGGGAAATTTGCCTGTTTTGACCAGTTCGGCCAGCAAAACACTGTTTTCATCTTGGTTGACTTTTGAGGCATGTAAATGATGGATTTTTGTGTAATTTTCATGGCACTTAGATACTTTTACTCTCCTTCATCACTTCTAGAAGATTCTTTGATGTAAATGGTAAATATTTAATGCATGGATAGGTTTCCTAAGTTTTAGAGGCAAGTTGTTTTGACTGCCTATTATCTAGTGCTCAGTTTAGAATTAGTTGAAACAGCTCCTAGGAAGCTGAGCTAGACCCCTAGAGGTGGGGAAAGGAGTTAGATCATCTATATTATGCCTTCTCTTGCTCATTTTCATGGTTGGACTCTTGAGGGAGAAGCTCATATTGTATATTTTACTTGTATCTCTGCAATTGGAGGAAAAGGAAGACCGGGGTTTTGCAGACATCATTGGGATTCTTGTGGACTCTTGTGTTGATGGTGTGTTCTCTTATTGTAATTGTAAGTGTGTTTATGTGTTCCATCTCTTTCTTTACTGCAGCTTATTAAACAAATGAAGTGATAAAGTTTGAATTCATGCTTGCCATGCTCAGCTTTCAAATTTGTTTAATGTTCATGTTTTCCACTGTCTAGAGAGGATTCAAAGTCATTGTTTGCCCTCTTTGGCTTCTCTTTTTTCTTCCTTTATCATCCATCTCAGCTAAAGGCATCAGCACAAACTCCTACCTTGCCCCAAAGACCCACCTGCAAAACCTGAGCTCAATCCCCGCACCCTGAATTGCACTCCCTCCAATTGCCACCAAAAACCCAAAAAACCCCAAATCAACCTTTATAATCAGTTTACTAGCCTAATATCAGTGTTACCGTGTTGGTCATCTCATCCCATTGAAAAATCCACCGAGATTGACCGGAGAGAGCCTTCTCCTGCCCCGTAGGGCTAGCTACGAGGCTGAATGGTTTGATGTAGCTTTGAGATTTGCCTTTTCAGCCTGAGGTGAAATTTCAAGTGCTAACACATCCTTTGCCACTTGTTTTTCAGTGGAGTATTACAACTATATGTTTTGGGTTTGATGATGTCAAAATGTATAGTCATTTTTTTCAGTCTATTCCTCACACGAGCTCTTTTCTAATGTTGTTAGTGTTGGGGTATTACTTGAATACACTCACGAAGTGTATATGTGGAATGTAAATTCAATCATTTTAATATTAATGAAATTATGGTCTTTTTCTTTGAATATATATATATATATATATATATATAGAGAGAGAGAGAGAGAGAGAGAGAGAGAGAGAGAGAGAGAGAGAGAGAGAGAGAGATGTATATATATATATATATATATATAATGGAAAACACATTGAAGTCTAGGAGAATAATTGAATCCATTAAGCCTAATACCATATCTTCCTCAAATAAACATGATAAGAAGATAAAATATATGTTTTTTTACTCAACAAAGGTCTTTAACTTTAACCCAAACCATTGAATAAATAAAAATCAAATGAAACCAATCATGCCACAATAGAGGTTTCAATTAAACATCAAATGGGAACTAGAAGCATCCAAGGGATTAACATGATTTTAATATTAAAAAAAAAAAAAACCAAAATTCTCGAACCTAGAGAAATGCTCCAAATCCAACAAACAAATAGACCATTAATATTGGCCAAGATATCAAAGCTAAACTTTAAAAAAAATCATGTACTTGAAATGAGTCCATTCATGCTTAGAACAAATCTTGTTAAATTAGTTATTTATCCTTTAATACTAAGACACTATCTATGTGAAGACATAGATCTCAACATCATCAAAGTCTAGCCTCATTTCCTCTCACTGACAATAGATAAAGTAATAGTTAACATTAAATACATCAATCTTAAACTAATTTGCATCAAGAAAATGTGGCTCCAATGTTATAATGGAAAATACAAACTATAGAACCTATTTTTACCTCAAATGCAATGACAAAATGGCACATAGTAATATTACTATGATAAATAATTCAAACCTACACCTTGAATAAAGGAACAACAAATTTAATCGAATAACAAGAATGAAATCATTTTTTCTATTCCATTCACTATTTCTTAAACTAACAGTGGAACATGTATATAAAAATAAGTGTCCCCTGGGCCTTCATATATATTGGACTAAATAAAATATTGTGGTATATTAATTTTCTAGTTCGCATTTTGGTCCTCATTTTCTTAATTTTGAACACAATCTTCTCCATATGGACCATCATTCTAAGCCTCCAAAGTATTATGTTCCATATCAATTTGATTAGAGAAGTTTGTTATATTGTTTTCACCTTGTTTATCACAATCTAATTACCACTAGATCTAGTGCTCTCACATATGGAAAATTGTTAAAGTCATACTTTGTTACATATAATATTAAACATATATCCATACGTGTATCAAACTTGTTCCTCAACTTTGACTTCAAAAATGATAGTGCACTAAGCATCCTCTCATCCTCCATTGATCCAAAAGTCATGGTTGATACAGATCTACTAATTTGAAATATTTTGATATATCTTCTTGTAAGTATTGGCTAGCACATAAAATAGTCCATGATCTTGTTATTGTACCATATTATAGAGGATTCTCCAAAACATTAAATTGCTTCAACATTGTTTCAACAAAGCATGTGACTTGTTGAAACAATTTTGTTGAATCTAAAATAGTTTGAATTTGTTATCCATGTATTTGGACCTTATGGAAAAAGTGGTGTACAAAAGTGTTTAATTTAGCCACATAGTCATTTTTTTTAAGTGTTTTGACACCGTTTCTTATTCCAATATTGATGATACACCATAGACATGGCCTTCAACAATTCGTCTCAAGGAAATCGTCCTCTTATCTCTGATGCAAGTGATTGTGCAATTTTTTTTAAGACGTGTCTTACTAAAATGAAAAAATTGTTGAGAGGTTTCCTAAGACAGGTCACTCTTTGTTGATTTGTCATGTATTATCAATATAATTAAAGGGAACCATAAACCCATGCATTTCTATACATAGTATCCCTTTTTCATCAAACTTTAAAAAACAAATAATATTTCTATATTGATGATTGTTGTCCAATTTGTGAACCGTGGACTTGTAAAATAGTTCGGGATCATATACAAATTATCCAATGAAAGGCATGATATTTTTCTTGCATTTGTGTATATTTCGATTTACATTGTGTGAATTTGATACATTTTCAAAACAACTTCCATTTCATCTAGCATAGGAATAAATCCACTCAATTTCAATATTGTCTCTATGTTATTTAATTGAAAGAGAATATATTGAGATTTGTCTATATTGAAGTGACGTTCATACATCACCCCGACCAATGATTGGTATTCACTTATTAGTCTTTGAGCTAGTCCATTTAATGAGATATTCTTGTATCAACATCTTTTAAAAGCTTGTTTCCATTAGTAACACCATCAATAAATTTTTGGAACTTGGAAAATCATTTGGGCTATGAAAAAAATATGCACAAGCCTCTTGTACAAGATATTCAGCTTTTGAAATTAATTAAAACTTTCTTAGTATTTTAAATGCAAGATTCATCCTATGATCCATACATTGAATTCTCAACAAACACAATGAAGTTGATAGTTCTATTCTAACACAAAGCCCATTTCTTTGTCCTTGCATTACCAATGTTCCATCTACTCTAACACATACCAACCTTTTTGCAATCATTAAATTATCCATACAATCAATTTCATTCAAACTATTAATAATAGGATAATAAATATTTTCAGCTATAAAATATCCCTCATTTATGAATCCCAAGTAGATATGAATGTCTAATATGGTAATTAGCCATATAAATACTCGTGAGGATCCATGAAGTGTTTTTAATAGTTGTACTCATCCAATGACATTGATTAAAACCTAGAATTTGAAATATTTTGTTTTATATCATCCTTTTCTACTTGAGCTAGACATTTTTCCCAAACCCCACCACTTATTATAGACCATTGTGAAGGTGGAAATTTTGACATTGAGAAAAGATAGATGTTTGATGTAATCTGGATAATTTGTTATCAAACAACCTTTATATAATATGTGAAATATAGTGCTTAATTGTGTCATCTTGGATAAAAAAATCATTTCCATTGTCTTTCCACCAAATAGATATGTGATAGTTCCTCCACTTGCCCCGAGTTTTCCCTCCCTTATTAAACATTTATTATATTCATTTTCAAATTCGACATCTCAACATTCCTTCGAATATTTCCGTCCGATAATATATATCTCCTCACCATTTACAATTTTCTTCTCATACATCTTTCCTGCATGCTTCTCTATTGTATCTAACTTATTTTGAAATTCCACTTCATGCATTGCCTCTAACTTCTAATAAGCTCTTATTCTCATTTTGTGAGGTAGTGGTTGAATATATGTAAACTTTGAGACTAATTCTTCTTGGAAGTTTCTCCCTACATCCCATTGGCCTTTTTCATTTTCCATGAATGTGTTGTGTCCTCTTCCAAGGAAAAACCTTCAACAACTTCATTCTCAATTTCTAGTGAAGATGCATTTATATCACTTTGATCACTAGAGGAACCTATTATCTTATCTTTTATTTAGATATTAGATATTTCTGAAAAGAGTTAACATCTCCTTCAGTGATAGATTGTTCAAAAGACCATGAAGCATGAAGAGAATATGGATCCTTAGATTGAGGCATTTTTAAAGTATAATAATACATCATTTTGCCGTAATGTTTTCTTCCCATAATCAATGTTTTAAATCTCACTGGATATTCCACAATTGAAATTTCAAATCAATTTAGAAACCAAAAGTGAAACCTGCATGAGAAAAATAATATAAAATTAGTACAATTCCTACAAAGTATGGAATCTTTGTTTCAATTTATATTTATTATCTTTTTCATGAAACCAAATTCTATGAAAAACCATACACCCAAAAATAAAAGCCATAAAACATGAGTATCTTAATGCAATCATTTTTTCATTTGTTCTTTATTCCATGAATAATTTAGGGTTTGAAACATGTAAAGTAGACTAAGGGTTTGGTTTTCTAATTCTATAATTCATTTTGTCTAGGATTGACATAAAACCATTAAGCTAATGTGGTTTTTTTATCCTCATAATAAATTCCACCCAACAAAGTGGAAACTCGAATAGGGATAATAATCCATATATTTTTCCCTAGTTGTGAGTGTGTTTGTCATCCACCTCACTCCTTTTACTCGTAATTTATATTTTTTATTTTATTTAGGCTTATATATGTTACATTTTTACATAGGTCACTAGGATGGATTCCTTCACTTTGCCTCAAAGATAGATGGGAAAATTACGTTATCATTTTCAGAACCAATGTTGTAGTTGGCCCTAGTTTCTACACTCATCTAATACAAAATTTAACACTTAATTCGACATTGGTGCAACACACCTTTTGGGGGTGTTTTGAGCACTCATTCAAGACATATTTTAGGACCTATTTTTGCACTTTCAATGTAACTTTTGGGGTGCTTTTTGGTACTATTCTCAAAATTTAAAATATTTTACATTTTTGGTTTTTTCTTAGTCCAAGTAGTGCTCCCATAGGATCCCTTTATACATATAGGTTATTTTTGTACTATAATGTGTTATTATGGAAATATTAAGATAGAAAAAAGGTCTCGTGGGGTTCCTAGTAAATTCCACTTTTCAAATTTCCATTGGTTGTGTTACATCTCTTTATTTCAACACACTAAGCTCATAACAATAGTTTTCTTGAATAACCCTTAAATGTGCTTAAGATTACAAAGCCTTTGAATGAAGACAATCCCCCTTGTTGCATTAGTTCTTGTTGTTGGTTCTTTATTATTCTTTGAAGCCTTAGACTTTTCTTTTTCCAGCCAACTAGATACATATTTTCTATCTTTAAACCCTTTTTTAATTTCTTGTTATAATGGGTATTTAATTATAGAATTAAAAGTTAGCAAAGTTAAAGAAAATAAACTTCTTTGTTTCTTTGTATTTGACTTATTTAGCTTACTCTTCCATTTGAAATTACATTCCCATTGAATCATAGTCCATATCTAAGTTGAAGTAGGAGTTTGTATTTCTGATGTGAATTGATCGGTGCTCAGTTCTCTTTAGAAGGATCATTGAGATAACTTTAGTGCTTGTCTTAACTTTTAGTTAGCATTCCAATTTCAAATATCATTAGTTTCAGATAATTCTATTTCAATAATTTTTCTTAAAGTTATGATTAACATGAAAAAGATATCTAAAATAATAAAAATAAATTTCCATTAACAAAGAGAAGGCCAAAGAAAACACCTAATGGATGAGCTTGTTGAATTTGATGGACTGCAAATCTGCCCCTTGGGATGGGTACTTGGCTTAATTGATATGTTTGTGACTCTCTCCTTGGTTGATAAGCAAGGTACCTAGGAAAAAAACATAATATCAAGAAGAATAGGTCCTCAATATTCTAGTGATATTTTGACAATATAATCTTATTTGTGATCATAGGGAGTGACCTCAAGTACTATATAGTGAAATAGTAGTTAAACCCCCTAACTTTTTCTTCCAAATAGCGACTAAAGATAACAAATTTGTTGTTAATAATAGTAATTTGGGTTTAGGATTGTTCACATATAACTAAACTCACATCATGCCAAGTTGGGCATATTGATGAGAGCTTAAAACAATGAAAATTAGATTTATTATTGAGGAATGTAGTTTTTGGGGGTGTTGTCTTCATTGTTCGATTGCGCTTTTTCTGTGGTATGTTTGTGTTGTCCAATTTCATTCAATTTTAGGGTTTGAAAAAGATGAATTCAACGAATTTGAGGTCATATGATGGTGGAAAAGGTGCTAGAAAGAAGGGTTATGATTGCCAGCAATGATGAAATATAGTATGACTACTAAATGTAAGAAATGAGTAGTTTTGATTCCATGACACACATAAACATTTGGAGGTACTTGAAACATTCCTCAAGATTATAGTGCATCTGAATTTAAAGAAATGTGAATTTTCTAAGCAATCACTTGTCTATTTAGGATTTATGGTTGGAGGCAATGAACACAAGAGTGATGTACCTAGATGTAAGTGATATAGTGCTAGTCATGAACTGATTATTTTCAAAATTAACTAAGACAATATTTCTCTTTAATAGTATCAAAATTTAAGAAAAAATATTTCTCATTTATCTTGAAATGAAGTTTAATCGAGTGAAAATTCACTAAAAATGGGTTGTTACTTTGAAGAAAAAAGTAAATTATTACAGCAATAGGCATATATATTTTGGAATTGGAATGGATGCATTTAATATTCATCCTCCTTTTTAATCCTCACCACTCAATTTTAAACTCAATTGAAAATTAACAATATCAATAATTCTCCTACCTAAATTTTGTGTAAAGACTTGCATAAATTATGCCAATAGGCATATATATTTTGGAATTAGAAGGGTTGCATTTAATAGTCATCTTGCTTTTTAATCCCCACCATCCAATTTCAAACTCATTAGAAAAATAACAATATCAGTAATTCTCTTTCCTAAATCACTATGGTAGATTTACATATTTACAATTTTACTCCTACATAAATTTATGCAAAGAATTGCATAAATTTTGGTGAGCAGTAACTCTTTGTAAATATATTTATTTATTTGAATATAAAGAAAGTTCAAAGTAACTTTTAGAGTCCTATCAAAATTTACTAGCCATTTAATTTATATAACTACACTAATATATATTTTAGTTAAAAAACTTATTTCAAATTTAAATTAAAATAATAATAAACCAATTACCATTAACAAGACTTTGCAAAATCAAAGTCATTTCTCCCAACAACAGGGGATGGACTTGTTTCCCTGGATTGCATTAATTAGATAGGGATCTTACAAATGTATGCTCAGAATAACTGGCTTTTGCAAATACCTCCATCTCAGTAGTCCAAGATATGAGTTAGTTATGCTAGTCATTTCTTTTAATGCAAAGTGAAAGTCTTGGATGGTGGAGCTCATTCTTCCAATGAAATTACACTTTAAATATCATTTAAATTGGACTAACACATTCAAAAGTATAAATCCTATCCAATTGTTCGATTTGACATACGTTATTTAAATTGGGATGGTGATATTGGCATTACTATGAAAACGCTTCTTGATAATTCTAAAAGACTTCTGAACCCAAATTTGGGCAATTGTAGGTTACTTTTGTAGGGAGCTATATTTTACAATTTATTTTAAATGTATGTTCCATCACACATGGCATTGCATTATATTTTGTTAGAAATTTGGAAACTTCAGAGATTATAGGGTTGAAAAACTCAATATTGTGCATTTTCACTAGGCTAGTGCATTTGAGTCAAAACGTGAGACAATTTATTAGTTTACTAGTAGCTAAGTAGTCATTATGGATATATAAAAATATGGTTTAAAGCTTATTTATATAAATATTTAAAGATCGCTCTTATTAAAATAAGAAAAACTCATAACCATTTAGGGTAAAATTTTAGTAGTGATATTCATATTTCTATGTAGCATAATTTATTATTTGAACATTCAAAGAAAGGGGATGTGGATACTTACCAAGTTAAAAGGCAAAAGGTTGAATCCATTGCCATGACCAAATGGGGATGGAATGACTCCCCTATAAACCCTCGATTCCATGAAGTGTGGATAAATTTTACCCAAAAAAACAAATTCCAACAAATTTGAGTCAATGGAAAAATGGAATAGAATAAAGATGATTACAAAAGGTAAAATAAGTGAATAACTCCAAATAATTGTATTCTCATAAAATTAAGTTGGAATATATACCAATAATTACCATTAATAGAAAAATAGTTGGATCTAGTTTGAATTTTACAAGGCGAAATGAATTTTTTAGCTCTCCCCCATCAATTTCCCATGGGTTAATTGTTTTAAAACTAATTTTTTAAATAAATATTGGGGAACACAGTGTCAAACCCTTCTTTACAAAAAACATGCCCAATTATTTTTATTTTTATTTTAAAATCCTAATTTTTCCCATGGGCAAAATTTTTCACTTAAATTTTTCTATAGATGTGAACATGTTGACTCATGGACATGCAAACTTGTATACATGAAGAGAGGGGCTTTGTATTCCACATTGCTAGAGAGGTGGATATCTCAAAGTGTGCAAGGTTAAGTGGTGCTTTTTGTTAGATGTTCCCTTGGTATTGTTAATAATTTAGGAGGTTTAACATCAAAATTTTATTCATTAGGAAATTTTAAACCATGTAATGGAATGAGCCTATGTGAATGGAATGAGCCTATGTGAAGGTCATGTGTGCTCTAAGGCTAAGTGGGGGAAGTTCCTTTTCTAGAATAGTATATTGAGAACATCCCACATGGTAAAGGTCATTACAAAAAGGGGATCAGACTAAGGAAACCCCAATATCCAAGAGTTTAGGAATTTTTTCATGGTGTTGGACCAGCCAACATGTCAAGGGGATCTCCCCGATAAGAAGTCCCAATTAGACCTCCGATTGTTTGGTGTAGGAGTCCCAGCAGTGGGTCATAAGGTAATGCCTTGACTGTGATGTCACACAAAGGCAAGTAGGATAACTCTGTCAGCAGCAAGGGTGTGACTGATGCAGTGAGTCAAGGAAGGTGTATGAGAGGTTCCAACACTTCGAAGGGGGAAGGAGGTGAAAGTGAGTTCCAGGTTGAAAGGGATCAGTCCCAACTCAGCTAGGAACACGCAACACAAAAGGTGTAACACCCTCTAAGATAAATGTGCATATAAACAACATAATAGGAACATAAATACAATAAACATATCAGCCATCAAAATCCATATATATATATCAGTACATTTTCCCATGAAAATCAAGGGAATGAATTTTTCATTAATAAATGCAATGAACCAACCGGTGATGGGACTACCATGTTCCACCCGACCATAGATTGGTTGAGCCAAGTCTCTCTTCAGCCAATCACCCCTGTGTCATATTCCAAGCATGAATGTGGGACTCATATAACACATTAAAAAACACCAATCAATGTGGATGCCACCGGAGTTCTCCGCCTACACCATGAGGAATTTGAGTGCCTCCTAGTCTCTCAGGCTTTACCGTGAATCCGCAATCTGATCCAAGGATCACTAGGCCCTACACCAAGACATACTCTCCAGGCTTTACCGTAGGCCCCACATGTACACTACACCACTATACAATGCGTACACAATACCACATGTACACAGTACCACACACACGACATGTACGCAACACCACATATACACAGCCCCATATGCACGATATGTACATAGCACAACATGGACACAACGCCACTTGTACAATGTGTACACAGCACCACACGCACACGGTACCACTTGTAAAATCATGCACACCACACCATATGTACATAGTACCAATGTACCGCATGCATGCAACACCACTTGTACATAGCATTGCATATCCAACACGTACATAGCATCATCTGCACACAACACTGGATATCCAACATGTGCATAGCACCATATGCACAAAACACTGCATATTCATCATGCACATAGTACAATATGTACAAAATACCACATATCCAACATGTACATAGCACCATATGCACACATTCCGCATATATGTAATGAAGACAGTACAATATGTATACAACACCCCATATGCAATATTCACACAACCCTATTTGTACCATCATGTACATAACATTGCATAAATAACATGTACACACGCTATGTATACACAACACCACAGGGTCACACATCATAGATGCAACATGTACAACATATACAACATATGCATAACAGCAGTACCACACATCCAAAACCATATTGTCCTTACCAAGAAACCTTGCTTCCAGTATCTCATCCATGCTTATCCTAGCATGTCGCAGACCACACTACTTTCACTTTGTTGATGTATCCTTCAACATTACCTGTTATAACATAGACATAGGCATAATACAAGTATACAATATCAAATCATATCCATATGATGCTGACCTCGTATATTTGTCGTGACTATTCTTCCCAATTGATTCCTCGTAAGACCATGAACCTCTTCATGTTTTTCTCCTACATAAGCAATCATTCCTCCACAAGAGTGATCCCTAACAACCCTGTTAGATAGTAACATAGATACATGGATACATACATACATATATAAACGTTAGCATAAAACAATCATGATCCTGTCAGACAATGACATACATACATGCATACATATATACATATATAAACATCAACATAATCATGATCTTAACAAAATTGTCAGATAACATAAGGTCAAGGTTAAGAGAACTTCCTTTATTCATGCATGACATGCATGATATTGAGAACAACAGTTCCCAACATAGACAAGGCATCTGACGCCTCAAATCCATTTACTCTACCTTTTCTAGTTACCTTTCTCATGTTTGTACTGCCATGGTCCATTTACCACAATGAACCCAACCAGTCCAAACGACTGTCGTAGTCTTCCCTTCCGCTGTGCTTACTCATACACCAAGCTCCATCTGAGTCTTACATCACCTCTTGGGTACCACACATCTCTCCCCGAGATCCATCAACTTTCCTCTTTCCCAACCAATTCCCAAGACTCAAAACAATAAAAGGCAAGAAAAGAAACAAACAAGAAGAAGACCATAAAAACCAATAACAACATGACTCTGTAAACAAAGTGGTATGGCCATACACTAGACATAAACAAAGCTGCAAATCAAGCTCAACAATTCACAAAAGACCAAAGGCACATGACTAACAACAAACACCATGACTCAATCCCCATGGTTCACAGTGCATCCAAGGAAAGCTCAACCTGAGCCTTCTTCAAGATTTCATGGAAACCTCTCTTGCCATGCAACTCCCTGCATCATGCTCACACATGTGAAACACTTGTTCCAAATATCAAGAAAATCATATTTATCAATTTGAAATCAACTTTTACAAACAATCATGTCATAATCCATAGTCATTAGACATAATGCTACAACTATCAACTACATTCAAGTACATATCAATTGTCTCAATACATACATGTTAGTACAATCGTCTTAAAACAAAATAATTTGAACACATACTCATATTAAGCAATTCATCAATCGTTCAACCACTTGCAAACATACCATGTTAAATAAATCAACTAGGAACCAAACACTCAAACACCAAATAGACGTCATAATCAAACAACCAAGCACCAGGTAGATTACATAAGTAAGCTGAAACCTTAATGCATCTCAGGGGAGGCTATCTTGTATACACAATAAAGCTAGGTTAGCATGATACAACTTCACAACATATCAATTCAAACATAAATCATGATATCCCTAACAGTGACTAACTAACATGTTCATGTCATAAGCTCATAAGCATTTGTCGTTCATGCATAAAAATCACATATGTATGATCAATCTAGATTAGTATGACACCATATCACAAATATGTCGGCTCATACCTGAATATTGCAACCATAACCATCTGCATAGGCCAAACTAGGTTAGCACAATACATATAACATCAAGATCTTCAATGCAATGAACATAACCATCACGCATATGACCAATCCAAATTACAACATCAAGATCTCAATGAAGTAACCCTAATCATCAAGTTAATAGCATATAACAATAATAATCTATATATCACGCTCATCAACAACATATAACCTAATCATCAAGATAACTATCCTTGAACATACTCAACAAAGATATATAACATAATCATCAATTTATCTAACATAAACAACAAAAGCAGTGCATACAACTACAGGTTGCTATCATTCTTGACTATCTGATACATGTGCATATAACTACACTAATCAACCAACATCTATCAAGAATGTAACCATAACATCAAATACATGTTCATAAACCTAATGTGTATAACTCTAATGCATATAATAATCCTTAACTTACATACCTTCATGCCGAACATACACTACCTGTATGACGATCTTCTCTTATCCCAAAGTCTAATGTTGGAACCTCATTATAATGATCTGCATCTCCTACTCTATCTCAACCAACATATTAGCATTGTAACATCCAATAGCACTATGATGACCTAACTTGCATACCATGACTTCACAAGGCATGTTTGACCTACTATTCATGCATACTATAACCAAGACCATACATGCATAACAACTGAATATAGGCACATAACACATGTGTACCAAACCATATACACATCATTCTAGCTAGAGTCCGATCATCAATGCAATACCATATCAAGTACACAAACCATGACCTCATGCATGACAACAACAATTACTCCATTGTATGCATTGCCACATGCAACCAACAGTATGCATAAGCAATGCCAAATCAACTACGCCTACGCATAAACGCATGTAGTCAAACATAAGCGATCAATTATTGTAATCAACCTACAAGACCGATACATGTAATCAAAATATTCAAAAATGTAACCTAGCATACAAGGATGTAAGTAGGTATCATGAAATCAACATGTAAGCCACATATAATCCATACAAAGTCAGTCACGGGTTCCAAAAATCAGGACATCGTGTTTATTAATTTGAAATCAGCATTCACCAATACTATCAACATATAAGCATACTCTCTTACTATCCATGGTCCACACTAAGGTAGAAGGAGGATGCTACTATAATGCCCTGATCTCCAATGTCCAATTATGGAAATGGAATCTCCAAAGCTCTACTAAATTTAACCACACTTGAAAAGAAATTGATTTTTATTTCTCATAAATTTGTATGAGATTAAGTCAAAACATTCCACTTATTCCACTTGTAACATAATAACTAAAAACATGCCACTTTTCAAATTCCTTGCATGCAACCTTTCAAATTCCTTACATGCAACTCTTCAAATTATTTGCATGAAAATAGGCATAGATCAGCTACATTCATATTATCATACTACAATACTATCCCATCCAAGAAAAAATAACATTTTCTTCAAACAATTACCATACTTTTACATTTTTCTTCAAATAACTACTATACTATTACATTTGCATGTAAGCATTTCTTCAAACACTTTACATGCAAACTAATATAGCAAACTATTTGCATACAAGTAAGCATATATCAACTACAGAAATACTATTACACAACAATACTATCCCCAACCACAAACAACATACTCATTGGGGCATTTTATCAAACAGTTTGTATGCAATTAATCATTGAACCATTTAAGCATTTCATCAAACACTTTGCATGCAAACTAATATAGCGAATGATTCAATGCATATATCCTAAAATGTAGTAGTAAAAGTTATGGAAAATGAACCATATGATTAGTGGTATTTTCCCTCACTATGATTCAAGTTCCAACTTCTGATATTTCATAGATGAAAATTTATAACTAAATACCAACACAATCCTATTTGGTGCACAATTCTAGGAGTATCCAGAAATCTTGACTTCCACTGGTCATATCTCCTAAAATATAGCAAATAAATGTCTAAAATTTTTATCACAATATCAGTGGGATTTCCCCTCATTGTGGAAAAAATTTCAGCTCCTGAGAGTTCCCAAAAGAAAATTTATAACAAAAATGTCAGTGTGACCTGTTTGAGGCTTGATTTTAGGAGCATTCAAAAGGCTCAAATCCCTCTACTCATATCTCCTAAAATATTGCGACCCAATATCTGAAATTTTTACCACATAATAATTGGTATTTCCCCTCAATGTGGATGATGTTTCAACTTCTAAAAGCCTGCAGAAGAAAATTTATTGCAGAAATGTCAACATGACCTGGTTAAAGGTGCATTCAGGAAGGTCATCTTCCTTAGATCATAATTCCTAAAGTATTGTGAACCAATATCTGAAATTTTTACCACATTATCAGTGGGATTTATCTTCAGTATGGACGAATTTTCTATTTCTAATATGCCACAGAAGAAAATTTATAACAGATATGACAGAAAGTTCTAAAATTTAACCTTTATTCTTCATTTTACCTATGATAGAGCCCATCCAATCCAAGTGTTTGAACCATGCTCTAATACCACTTGTAACACCCTCTGAGGTAAATGTGCATATAAACAACATAATAGGAATAGAAATACAATAAACATATCATCCATCAAAATCCATATATATATCAGTACATTTTCACATGAAAATCAAGGGAATGAATTTTTCATTAATAAATGCAATGAACCAACCGATGATGGAACTACCACGTTCCACCCGACCATAGATTAGTTGAGCCAAGTCTCTCTTCATCCAATCACCCCTTTTCCATATTCCAAGCATGAATGTGGGACTCATATAACACATCAAAAAACACCAATCAAAGTGGATGCCACCAGAGTTCTCTGCCTACATCGTGAGGAATTTGAGTGCCTCTTAGTCTCTCAGGCTTTACCGTGCATCCGTAGTCTGATCCAGGGATCACTAGGCCCTACACCAAGACATACTCTCCAGGCTTTACCATGCATTCCATCTCGGAATCACTAGGCCCAACGGAGAGAAAATCCACCTCTTGGCTTTACTGTATATCCCGCCATTCACCGGCAAGGATTCCTAGGCCCACCAAGGCACACAATCTGGCTTTACCGCAACCCACAGTCCAGTTCAAGGGTTATTAGGCTAGTGTCTTCATGCATCCTTAGTATGGTTCAGGGACCACTACCACCATGTGTTTTTCAATTCAGATATCCACCCCACTCAGCTTCGAATCCAATCCGGCCATCCCCCACAAAATGCGTGAGAGAACCCATCTCATCAAAGCTATCAGGAAATGGCAAGGTTAGGCTGAAAATATTGTCACACCTAGAAAAACCCATGCCATGGTAGAAAAGAAACACATGCAATCCCATGCATGCCAAATCTAGCAAGGAAAATACACATGCAATCCCATTCATGCCAAATCTAGCAAGGAAAATACACATGCAATCCCATTCATGCCAAATCTAGCAATGAAAATACACATGCAATCCCATGCATGCCAAATCTAGCAAGGAAAATACACATGCAATCCCATGCATGCCAAAACTAGCAAGGAAAATACACATGAAAGTTGATACCTGCAATGAAGTTTGTTGTAGCTGCTTGATCCTACCTTTCCCTGCTTGATCCTTGCTTCCTCTTGCCTTCTTTTCTTTTCTTGCTCCAATGCCAAAGTGCTCCAAGAAAACTCTAAGTTTCCAAGAGTATGAGAGAGAGAGAGAATAATGAGAGAGCTCCAAAACTAAACCGACCAAGTCTTTCCCACTAATCCTAAGAAGCCTTTTATTAATGAGGCCTCTATTTTCTTCATTTCCATTATTTTCCTTCAATTTACTCCTCACATGCAACCTGTGACCTTTCACCTTCCTTTTCTCCTAATTTCCATTACTTTCATAAATAAATGTGCCAAAATACCTTTTTGCCTCTTTAATGCCTTAGCCATTGCCTTTGCTAATTTCCTTAGCCATAAACAACCAAATGAACACCCCTAGGATGTCCTACCCACCATTCAGCTTAGAATACGTGTCCCATCATCTGTGGTATTTATATATTTTTACATGGAATTTTCATTAGGGTTGTTACAAAAGGACATGCACAGCTTTTGGCGGAGCAGTCCACTCAGATGCACAGTCACATCATACAAGGTAAGATAACATGTATAGCACGCACATATCAGTCCGAGACGAGTGTGACGATTGTTATAGAAAGGTTCAAGTGAAAGGTCTGTCTGATGTCCGGCAGAGCAATCGACACGGACAGTGACAACATTAACAACATATGCAACACATTAACAACAAGATTCATATAATTTCATTCAAATCAGTTCATACACAAGTACGTAAGTTAAACAACATATATCATTAAGGCAACCGAAGCAGTCCAGCTACAATAACAACATATGCATGAAAATGTGTTGGCTCTTATTATATAAAGAAGTGTAAGTCACAATCATACAAAACATCCATGTAAACCTGCTAGCCCCAATAGTGGAACGTTACAGCCACATCTGCCTTCTCCTCCAAATAGATGTACTAGCTCCGTGCAGTGGAGAAGCTAAGGCGCATTACAATATTGTCCAAGCCTTCTTCAAGATAGTCTTATTAGAAGCTTGGCTGACCAAAAGCCTCTACAATGAGTTACGAGGGACTTTAATAGCAAAGGGTGGGGTGACCCTTGACATTCCCCTTTGTGACAGTTCAACTACCCTCATGAATCTTCACCTACTCTATGACTGTTACATCCAACCATTGACACTTGACTTAAACTTGACATGACTCAACATTACAATGCACATGTACTCATGTGAGACAACGTGGCTTGAGCAAGCCTTGCAAGACATCACTGACACTCAGTCCGTTGTGATGTGACAAACTCTTTGACATGCTTGTGATAGTGAAGGTGGTGAGTTGATGCCAAGCTTGGTCGTTTGTGATGGTGTGCATGCACCTCATGGTGACATCTTGCTTAAGCGAACTCTTGCCTCCATTACAATTGGTGCATTGGTTCGGTCCCTTCATCCAACTCGTCTGCTAACATGTGCATGATCTTCTTGGGTATGGTTGAAACGATAACACATTGATGCATAATGTTCATGTTGATCTTCAAGTGTGTGCCAGTGGTCATGCACATCAACTTGTCGAAGTACATGTTCAACCCCAGTTGGACTTGCTTCTTGTCTTCGCCTTGGTGAGTGTGTTGAATGGGTTGGATTGCATGCGTGCGCTCAACGACATGCATGTTGTTGAATCCCTTTCATGCGATCAACAACACTACTCACCATGTTTGCTCTATTTCAGTTGTTGGGATGGATCCTTAACTTGTACGGGCGCAGTTTCATCCATGAGTGCATGTTGCACCCACTGTTGTTCCTGTTCCTGTTGTAACTCATTCGTTTGTTGTGCATCTCCATGTTCTTCTTGAGTTGTTGCTTCAGCACATGCAACTCCTTCTTTGTTCCATCTTTTGCCTTCACACGATCTTCATGTCGCGTTGTCACTTCATAGCCGGAGTCTCCAAAGTTGCTTTCATCATCAATGGACCTGCTTGAGCTTGCAACCTTGTTCCGCCTCTGTGTTTTCAACAACCCTCCTCTTGCATTCATTGCATTTGGTATGTTGTCTTCAATTTTTTTTCATGATGTTGCTCGTTGTGATGTTGTTGTTGTCATATCTTGGTGTCCTTGTCTATGAACAACTTGATGTCTTCATGGGTAGACAAGTCCATGGACACTTGATCGACTGCATCCCCAAGGGTGCTTTGAATAGTTCCTTCATCTCTTCTCTCCTAGAAACCATTCTACCTATACTGTTGAGAGGCATATGAACACCTGGGATACCTGGAGACATGGAAACACTCATGGCAAGCAATCTGTCAGTCGAAAACCAAAATGAACATCAGAACTGACTTGCAACATACCTAGGTGCATGATCATGAAGGTTGCGCAATTTCGGCCAAGAGGTCGAGAGATCGATTTCCAAGACTACACAAGGCACAGTCTGGGTTGTTGGGAGATTGGCTGACTGCAGGAACTATGCAATGCATAGTCCAATTTGGCTGCTGACTACTAGGATTGCACAATGCGCAATTCTAGCTGGGAAGGACTACTGGCCTAGGGACAGATTTGTGCAATTTCTTGGGCCAAGCAACCACTATCCTCCAGAAATAAGAAAAACAGTCCTAGAGACCAATATTGGGCAGGAATGCGCAAATCTAGAGAGGAAGGTGAGCCTTTCTTCCCCAGATTGTGCAATGCAGCCTTGGTGAAGGTAGAGTCTAGGCCAAGGTTGGCCCGACTCGTCGACGGGAAACTGAAAGAAACTAAGATAGTAAATGCATGGTGAAACTAAGTGATAGCAAAAGTGATTGACAGTGCATGCAAAACATCAATGAAATATTCATTAAACAGATCAACATGCATGTGAGTGAGGCAGTTCACCAGTTGGGTGAACGTCCGTGCAAAACAGTTTCATGCATGTGACAGCAGTGAGATAGGGACGAAAATTGAAACAGAGTTAGGACAAGATAGTATATATGTAAACGATAGCAAGCGTTCAAAGAAATCAAGCAAACAGTACTCCCACAAGAAAAAACACAAAAAGTGACAAAAATGCAGCACAAGGCATGGGAAGCAGGCTTACCCCAAAACAATTGAGTTGAATATGTCAACTGCTCCTAGATTTGATGTGGGATGTCAGAGCTGCAAGGTTGATGTGAGGAATGAGCTCTGCAGCATCTGGTTGATGAGTTTTGATAACATAAAGGTTGTGATGTGCATGCCACGAATCTAAGGGAAGCGACACTTGGTGGGTGGTTTCGGAATTGCTCCTGGCATGTAACCTCCAACTGCTAAACAAGGGATGCCTTTGGAGAAGCAGCCCATGCATGCAAGTTTGTTTTTATCAGCCCCAAAGGGAACCGATCAACTCAGCTGCACATGCAAGAGACTGCTCAACTGTTGGAGAAAAAACATGCATTTTTGGCTGGGAGTTGGGCCGTTGCCCAAGAGATTTGCACAATTTATGGGCAGAGCAGCTGACTGCTACCCAGATTTGCGCAAATTCTGGATTGAGCAACCTTGTTGGGGAAATTTGGGCAAATCCTGTTGGGAGTGTTGGCAGGTAGGATTGCGCAATCCTATAGCCTAGCATGCTGCCAGAGAGAATTGTGCAATTTCTGGAGGGAAGGTTGGTTTCCCTCCAGAAATTTGCAATTTTCAAGGGGAAGCTGCTCAGCCTATAGCTGGACCAAGTCTGAGTGAACAGCCTGTGAGGGGAATGGATCAAGTTGTGACCGACAGGTTGCCTTTGTGCAAGAAAGACGTTGAAGCTTGTAAACTTGACGAAGCAAGGCAAGTTGCTATGAAGGTTGGAAGGGAGGCTCCAAAAGGACGCTAAGACAAAATTTTGAAGGGTAGTTGTAGCCGCTACAACAGAAGTGTTAAAGTCATACTATGTAATTCTCCTTCTTTATGATAAAAAATTTAAAAAAATTTCTTTTAAAAGGAAAGAATGAAATAATTATAAAACTATACACAGTCGTACATGTTTATACTACTCACAATCAATTCCATTTTTAATTTGTTAGTGTGTATATGTTGATGATGTTGAAAACTTCCAACATATAGGGGGTCTCCCTGATATGAAGTCTCAACTAGACCTCACACTATTTAGAGTAGGATCCCCATTCGAGAAATAGGTCTAGTTGCCATATTCTTAATGATTTTCATTAGCTGCAATAAACAACATAAGAGAGTATGCATATACTTTTGATATGAGTAAGTAAGTTAGTCTTGTGACGTATTCAATTGCAAAGTGTATAAAGGTTCTTTCATGAAAGGAAAATAGAAAGTGGGTATCTAAGAAAAAATTAATAGTATTATCCTAATAAAGACACACGTACACATATGAAATAATTGTTAATTGTCTTGTGAAATAGTTCACAAAGAAATAACATGATTCACTCCTTCCTTGGCTTGTATGCTCCAATCCCAGCTCTGATCGCTATAATTAGAACCTTCACAATCAGAAAACACAAGCCAATTATCTACGGGATTTATGTAGCATCATCTAATCACTTTATTCAATAGATAAACATGGGATTGAAATAACTCTTTGCATTAATAGAAATAGAGTGAGTTACAACCAAAAATAGGTGTTGATCTTATAGAAGAGCTCCTCCAAGTTGACTTGTCCTTTCCTTTCCACAAAGTGTACCTATAATAACCCTAATGCATGGAATGATATCTATCACATCAGCAGCATGAGGGTAGAATCACTCTCCAAAGTCCAACCCCTTGCCTATGAATGGCTGTAAATATATAGGTGAAGGAGGTAGTTCATGAATTCTTATCCTTTTACCAATATGGGCTTGATATTCACTCTTGATGGGAGGATGAGCTCAAGGGATAAGGGTTGAAAAATAAAATGTAGGATAGGATAGGATTTGATACTTTTATCTAAGGTAAATCGTTACAACATATCCCAGAAGCTTCTGGAAGAGGAAGCTTCAGGATTCTTTTTTATTTTCCTGAATATCTAGAATAAACACACCCCCAACACTGAGCAACCTGTTGGTGATCAGTGCAGGTGCTAAGTAGGGCAACCTAGTAGTCAACGCTAGCAAATGAAGGGCTAGGGTGCATTAGTCCTAAAAATGATTGAAATCAAACATTTTCAGGCAGAAACTCAGGGATATGAGAAAGTCATGCTTAGGGCTTTGTGTAGGGAGGATTAAGAATTGTTCAAAGGATGTGAATCATCCTCTCTGAAGGTGTATTGACCATATGTGACAAAATGACCTATAACGGATTGACCCCTAAAGTGCAAAGTCATAAATGACAACTAATGACTGAAGTGCTTTACCTTGTGACAAGTTAAGATCAAGAACAACCGGCAAGACCATCATTTGTTACAATACATTTAAATCATGATACCTTTGTTAAGGGAGGAATACCCATACTCATCACTTAGTTAACATTACATGTACAATGATCAAAAGACATGTCCACATATGACAAATGGTGGACCCATGACTGGACCACTGTCTATATAATCATAGCCATCATACATTGTAACCTTGTATTACTCTTGAAATCGCAGCCTGAATGGATGAAACTAGATCTAGGGCCTTCTATCTCGTTCACACGACCAACCAATGCACGAGTCTAACCATGTGAATCAATGAGTTGAGAACAAACATGGTAGACACCATCTAATTACTGACCAATGATGTAACCCGCAAACAGAAGCGAAAGAAACCACTGATGATGTTAATGGCTCTCAAGGTACTGTAGTACAATACATATGGTGTGAATAAATGAGTTGATGTCAAACACCACACAGAATATTCTGGTCGAAGGCCAATTATGAAAACCTATTGTCGAGAGCGAGAAAATTTTCCATTGATGTATGCAAGCACCAATGTATCGAAGGATTATTTCTAAGTATCCCCCATTAAAGACACGAAACAGGTATCATGATTTGAGATATAATGATCATAATGATGTTGATAAGAAACTAGATCAGGAAAGGAAGTCATAGAATGAAGGCTTAAGAGTATTGTAGAAAATATTGACTAAATGACTTCTTTTAAACACAGCAACGACAGTGAATGGAGTTGGCATCATTGACCCAAAACCAAAAAATGAAGGCTTTGAAACGATATTATAAACCAAAAGACAAGTAGATTTCTCAACCTAAAAGCCACGGAGATGAAGTGGAATAATATCGTGTTCAAGAGCGACTCACTACCATTAACAAATGGAGTACCCTGTTTTCCCAATTTCCCCAACCATATTGGTCAGCACCTCTTTATTTTTTAGCAAGCTTGAGGATGATAACATATGATTGATTTGTAATTTCATCCTTTAGATGAATACCTTTGAGAATATTTAACGAACCCAGAGAAGGAGTGGTTCGGTCCCATCATGAACGACAAGTCCATCATTGCTTGATGTTTTTATGAGTCTAGTGAAGGCAAAAACTCGACATCTTTTTCATATTTAGAGAGTTTGAAAAAGAGGTGAAAAATAAAACTCCAAATGTTCCTTTATATATATACTCTCTTAGGTCCGAAAAGGAAAAAAATAATACCCAAGAGAAATTCTTAGCCATGTTCGACTAAGGTATTCATTTTTCGTAAGTAGTCTATCTCAGTCCGGAAAAGGGTTAAACTTATACTGAGTAGCTGTCTTTTCAGTTATTTTAATGAGTTCTAAAAGACAAGTGCTCGACAATCTTTTCATATTTTGGCATTCTGAAAAGAGTTGAAAGAGGAGTCCAAGGGTTTCCTTTTTCGTAATTTTACAAAGCCCGAAAAAAGTGATAAAATTATGCTCCTCAGTCAAAATAATTTGTTCAAAACACGACAAAATCCACCAAACAATTGTTGACCTACTCAGAACATCACAAAAAGGATTAAAAATACTTGTTTTCATGGTAAAAATGGGTTGTAACTAGGTCAAAACATTAAATATAAATAAAATAAAGGAAGAAACAACCATGAATATTCAAAATCACTATTCATCTTTATCATTTCACATTAACCTTCAACAGTGAGAGTTTTGAGTAGTTTTTTCCCTCGATCTTCTGCAGCTAATTGCGCTCAATCCAGTGGAACATTTCAAGCACATTCACTTCCAGGGAAGAGCTAAGAGCTTTCTCTTTCAATTCACGGTTCCATTTTGTGTTTTCATGCAAGTTTTAGGTATTTGTGAGGGCCCTAGGGTTTAAATAACTCACCCTAGGACCAATGCAAGCCCAGATGATCAAAAGGTGTGTTGCACCTAAGTGAACATACACTGCAAGGGAGGGGTGTAATGCATTGTTTCTCCTCATAGAGGTGCGTTGGGCATAAATTCAAAATGTGTTTATCAGTTTCCCTTCAAAAAATTCCAATTTTATTGCATGGAATGAATCCTAATGAGTCCCTTCTTGATGTTTCAGGTCTTCATTAGTACAAAATGGACTTTATCTGGAGAGAAAGAGAACATGAAGAACAAGATTTGAATGCAGTGAATAATCTTGTTACCATCCAGGCATTGAAAAATTGTGGATTGTTGAAATTATTCTGGTTTCCTGGTATGAGGCATCATATGGAATTACTAGTGTATCTTGTTCATTCATGGGATGTGCAAGCACGGGAATTCATATTTGAGGAACATTTGCGAGAGACAATGGTAGAGGACATATATTTTCTAATAGGTTTATCCATGAGAGGTGTCCCCATCTCTCTCCTAGGTGGGAGAAGGGGTGGAGAAATGGTGAAAAAATATATTGCCACTTATTATAGACCTTAATCCAAGCTAACTAAGTATGGAAAGATTAGCATACAAGATGTAACCCATTTTCCCTTAAGAACGATCTTATTCATCATTTACAAATTGGCGGGTCGATCAACACTTCATGTAGCTAGCAGATCATTCATGCACTACGGTGTGGAGTGTTTGGAGCCAACAATCTTCAACTAGAGCAAGGGAGTGTTGGTTAATATGAAGGAACAATTGTGTAAAGAAAGAGAGGGAAAGTTGAAAAATTTTGGCTACAGTTCCATCTTGGTCTCTTTTTCTCTAGAACAGGTTCCATTACTATAGCCTCAACAGATTACACTTGAGCCCATTTATCTAAGGGTTCCACAGATGAGGAGGTGGATAGATCATATGTCCCAACATGAAGGTCCATCAACGATCAATTTCTCACCATCCTTCATTAGATGGTTGTGTAGAAAATTCATTATGATTAATGATTATCCGTATGCAGGGATGGATTTTCATGACGAACATGAGCTCGTGCTTCCTGAGGGTGAGCAATGGGGTGTTACAGGTAAGATATTTCAACCATTTGAATTTTTAAAGTTTTACAATTATTTTTGTGTTTTTTATGTTTATGAGACTAAACTATTGATTTGTTCAGGTAAATAGTGGACCTATTCTACCTATAGGTGCTTCATATCTCCATCACATAGGAGAATATACATAGGTGGCAGTAGAACTAGTATAGGTTGTTGCAAAAGGACGGGATGCATTACATGATCTTGAGGTAGCCGAGATCCTAATAGAGGTGGAGCACCACATGGAAGGGTTGACACAAGGGATAGATGAGACTGCGATCACCCAAATATAGATGTGACTTTAGCAGCACACTATAGGAGTTCCCATCCATATTGGTCGGCTACTGCACATGATAGCTCGTGCAGTGGCATGTTATCATGAGCACTTTTTTTAGTCTACTTAGATAGTTGCATGTATTTTTTTATATGGGTCATGTGGCCATATGTATCTCAGGCACAAATTTTGTAAAATGAGACTTATATATATATATATATATATATATATCTTCAGTGTTTCCATCTTCCTATTATGTTTTCAATAGATGTCGTGTGTATTAAAACTTATTTACATTCGTTGCAAATGTCTATCTAAAACATGATTAGCAAGTGTATCTGTCAATGTGTTTATATTTCTATATATGTGTTCATATTGTATGACATCAAAATGTCTTTCTAGAAGGTGAACCCTTAAGAACATTGTTTGGTCAATTTAGTGTGTTCTAAATTGCTGATTAAAATGTCAATCCGGGATTCGTAAACTGACGAAGTGAAGTGTACTATATGTACAAGATAACCATTTTCTTAGCCTTTTTGTCGTTTTTGAGTTTTTTTAGTTTGTTTTAGGATTTATCTTTTATGGATTCCCTAGTGTGTGTGATGGCGAAAATGAAAGTTAAGTATGGATGGTAATGGTGATTTCTACAGTGATTTTCCAAACTTAAAAGTGTTCAAAAAGAAAGCTCTAAACTAATTGTAATGAAATCAATTCTTAAGAGGAAGTAAATGTATCAAACAGTGAACTAATGACAATGGCCCAGTATCCTTGCTACTGTATGAAAAAGAAAGTAAAAACTGAACTTAAAGCAACTAAAATACTGAAAGCAAAGCAACTAATTCACACTACTTAAACCCTTCTGATCCTTTACCCTTCAACTCAATCTGCCTTATGGGAAGCAATCATGAACAAGTTAAGAAATATGACATCTAAATTGCAGGAAATTAAATTGCATAAAGGAAACTAATCACACTACTTCAACTCTTCTAATCCTTTACCCTTCAACTCAATCTGCCTTATGGGAAGCAATCATGAACAAGTTAAGCAATATGATATCTAAATTGCAGGAAATTAAATTGCATAAAGGAAACTAATCACACTACTTCAACTCTTCTGATCCTTTACCCTTCAACTCAATCTGACTTATGGGAAGCAATCATGAACAAGTTAAGCAATATGATATCTAAATTGCAGGAAATTAAATTAAATCACACTACAATAAGTAATATTATGATTCCTTACTAATAGAGTCACTTGACTATAGAAAGAAACCATAAACAAATGAGTAGTATGATGTCTAAGTAGCAGAAAAATAAATAAGCAAAACACAAATTGAAAAATGACAGTTCTGGAATTAAACTTCAGAAAATGAAAATTAGCAGGAAGGACAAGATGATCTCATATGTCAGTAGTTATCTAAAAAAAATATGTAAATCTGCCCAGGCTACCTACAACAAAACCTATAAAAGAAGCACTGATCAGCTAACAGTTAGAAAAGAAACATAAAGGAAATATAGACAGCAATGATCATTAGAACAGCACACTATATATACAAGCAATGATTGAAAGAAAACAGTAAATGAAAGCAAGTAGAAACTATACAAGGCTCTGGTGTACAGGGGCCCTCTGCAACCTCAGCCAGTCAATCACTTAGTCACAAATCCGATTCAGAAAAATTGTCTTCTCATGTATTTAAAGTGAAATGCAGTACAGTGGGTGACAACAGTCGAAATTACAATATGAAAGCTAATCCTTCATCGTATATCAACGCGTTATTTATAAGAAAAAGATGCTGCAACTAATTCATAGATTTATGCTGCTAAAAGACACGTAAATCCCTTGAGCCGAGATCTAGCGTGGTGGTCATGAATTCATGGAGTGTTGGCTGCTTGTTTTAGTTCACGGGCTGCTCTCTAGGTGTGCCAATACCTCCGAAAACTAAGGATCGTGCCCCACAAACCTTCACGTGGGCAAAACAGAGCCGTGCCACCGTGAAATTCTTCATTTGGCCCTTCCTTTGACCATCATTGACCGCGACTGTTTATGAATGATTTGGCTGATCTGAGGGGACACACCCCATGTACACATCATGTGCAGCTTACCCATGTGGCTGGTTTCTCCATCGGACACCTGTAGCATAGCCTTTAACAAAATGGCCGCGGAAACTTGGGCTGGCTGCGGAAAGTGACAAGTTTCCGCAGCTGCTTGAACAAAAATCTAAATCAAACAACAGTCATAAGCATAGTTAGGAAACCATTCCATAAGTTCTTTTTAAACTATTATGCAACGATTTGACAGTTTGGTGGACGAAGTAAATGGAAAAAGAAGGTTGAAAGGGTATATAGGGAAGTGCAGGTTTGGGACTCAACATACCCCCACTGTGAAGGTGTTGCATGTCCTCATGCAACCAAAATTTAGTCACCCCTTTCTAATCCATATGTTCTGATGCTTCTGCTAGGACATCTAGCCCTCTTTTCTTCTTCTTTGGTGCTACCACCATTCTTGGTTTCCTTATTAGACACCTGAACTTGAGATTAATCAATGCTCTGCTCAACTTTTTGCACTTTTTCTTCAGCTTTTTGTTTTTCTTTTGCCATAGTCCTAAATGGAGCATAATGTTATCATGGGTAATCTTATCTACCTTGCTCTGCTCTTTGAGTGCTTCATTTTCCTGCTTGATATGCCTATTTAGGACTTCTAATTCAAATACCTCCTGTTTCAAGAACTGAACTTGTGCATCTAGTGGTAGAGTGGTGCTTGGACCTGCATCTGACTTTTCTAATGATTCCAAGTAGTCATATACTTCCTGTTGATTGGGGTCTACTGTAGGTGTCTTTCTTGGACTGAGTTCAAAATCTGGTGGAGGAGGAGGATTGCTCTCCAACTCTGGCCGAGAAGGGCTTTCATCATGTGTAGGACTGATTTCAATGCTTGGTTGAGGATGAGGTGGACTACGTCCAGCTGGAGTTTTCTCAGGTGTCTCTCCACCTAATTCAATGAAGTGGGGTCGTTTTATTTGCGTTTTACTCCCTTTTCCTCTTAACCTTGTGCTTCTCCTTAAGTATGGTGGACTAGTGCTCTTTTCTTGTATACTATGTTTTCCTTTTACCTTTTTCTTTGCTATAGCAGCAGCCTGAAGATGTACTAATCTTTCTGACAGTGGTTGATAATCCTCCTCTATGGATTGCTCAGGGGATGGATAGACTTCTTGGATGGTTCTTTTGCCTTTTTCTTTCTTCTGTTTCTTGTCTTTAGCTCTATCTTCTTCTTCTTTTTGGTCAGTTTCTTGAGTTTCTATAGTAGGGGAGTCTTGGACTATAGTGTTCTTTTCTCTCCTCCTACTTTTCCTTGGTGTCCTCGGTGTGCTACTTTCAGAGGCCTCAGATGGCTCTTGGAAGTAGTTTCTTATCAAAAATTGCTCCCATGTATCTTTGTTTTTCCTTAAGTGGTCTTCAATAAGAATTTTTATAAGTCCATGATGGTATAGATGAGGGTCTATATTGCCTATGTGTTTTTGGACTGTAATGCTCATTTTCTTCAAACTCAAGAGCAAGAAATAAGGCAAATTAAGAGCCTGATTTTCTAAGAAATTCATCAGCAGTCTAGCATGGTACATATACATCGAACCAAAGCGTCCTTCACAGGTGACAAATTTTTGGATAACTAATAGTAGGCTAGCCCATTCTTCCTTTAATGCATGAACAGGGATTCCTTTAGTAAACACGGTAGTGTCCATACCTGGGTTTCTTAGCATGATTCTCCATGCCTGTTCATCCACGCTTTTATTTTTGAACCATCTTTCACCCTCCTGAGGTAAGCCTGTAGCAGCTGCTACCGTTGTTTCGGTCACTGTAAGCTTCAAATCTCCAATCTCCACTTTCTGACCATCAAATGACCGTGCAAAAGCCTTGGTTACTTCTTTGTTATAGCCTTTAAACCTTTGAATGAACCGTAACCACTTAGCTTTCTTCAGTAAATCCTTGGCTTGAGGGTAACCTTCTAAGTATTTTGGTCCTTCTGGCTCTGCCCTGAGTAGTTTTCCCATTTCTTTCCCTGTTTCGAATTTCGGCTGAGGATACAATTTTTTTAACAGAGGACAGTAGCTCGATTGCAGGGTTTATGGTAAAAGGTAATGGTTGCAACCGATAGCAGGTGATGGGAATGCTTCGGATTATAGGCAGAACAGAGGATAGACAGTGGTGAACGGGTTTACAAACTGAAGTGCGTGTATATGAAAGGAAGGTCTTAAATGAAATTGTAAGTGATTGGTAGTGGAGGTGAGATCTTTTTGAATTAACGGCTGTGTACAGGAGATCACACGTTTTTAATAGATAGCTGCGGAAAAACGGTGAAGAAGAGCCGTAAGGAGATTGGTCACATCTCATGTGCGCAAGTGGCAAATGAAGTGCAGTTAACTTGAGTTTAAACCCGAAAAACCCATCATGAGACCGTTAAGAAATGAATGCTTGGTGTATGGAGTAATGTCGTGGGATAGGAGTGGTAATAGAGCTATCATATCAAATCATTGCACATAGTAGAACTTTTCATGGTTTGATAACTATGCATAATCATGACTTTAATTGCTATTTGATAAAAAAATTTGCTCGTACCTTTGGAAACTTTGTCATTTCTTGCCCATAGCTTTTAGCCAACTGTTCTTTCTTGATATCCTGGAGATGCTCCATGTCTTCATGGTATTTTTTCACTTACACTTGCATTTTCATGATTTCTGTACTAACATTTTGACTGTGTATTTGAAAAACAGAGTGATGGTGGCTACAGAAATCGTTTCTGGCTGCGGAAACTGCTTCCAGCTGCGGAAACTGGGACAACGCCCACTTAGCTGAACAAATGTGGTTAGAAAAGAACTAACTGAGTGGAAATAGTTCTGAAAGGAACTTTTATTGATGAAATGAGAATGAAATGAGTGGAATGGAATGAAAATGAAGCGGAGTGAAGTGAAGAGAAAATGTGAATGAGATGGAGGTGAAGTGAAATGGCAAATGAGGTGGAGTGAAGATGGAAAGAGAAGGAGAGGATATTTTTTTTTTTTTTTTAGAAAATATAGAGTGTCAAATGTCCTTGATTTTCACTCCATATTTTCTGTATAAGACTGTCAATCTATGATTGGTTTTCAGGCTTATACAATTTTTTTTTTCTTTTTTTTTTCTTTTTTTTTTTTAACTGAAAGAATAAAAGGCTAGGCTGGTGGGGAAGAAGGATTCTTCTCCACCAGCCTTATTGCAGAATTCTCTTGGAACATCTTGACAAATTCTTCTTTTGAGAGTGGCTTATGATAAATTTTCAATCGGTGGCCATTCACAAGAAAAGAAATCTGAAATTCATCAATGGTCTTGACTCTTACTGCTCCATTATTAAAGACTTTGTCAATTTCATATGGCCCAAGCCAATGGGTCTGAAATTTACCTTTAAAGTCTTTGAACTTGGAATCAAACAGTAATTCCCAATCTCCCTCTTGAAACTTTCTCTCTTTGATGTATCTGTCATGCCATTTAGCTCTTTGATGTTGAACTAGATCAGTCTTTAAAATTGCTTCTTGTCTGATTTCATCTAGCTCATTCAGCTGCTCCATTCTGTGCTTTTGGGCTTCTGATAGATTCATCCCCAACTGGACTGCCATCTTGAAAGTCTTTACTTGAAACTCAATGGGGAGCAGGACTTTTTTCCCATAAACAAGTTCATAGGGAGAATGTCATGTTGTATTCTTCCATGTAGTTCTGTAGGCCCATAAGGCTTCAGGAAGCCTTTCTGCCCAATCTTTTCTGTGTAGATGAACAGTTTTGGTGATGATGCTTTCAAGAACTTTGTTTGTAGACTCCACCTGGCCATTTTCTTGCGGATGGTAAGGAGTAGATTTTCTGTGCTTGATTTTGTATTCTTCCATCAGCTTCTCCATCAAGTTAGATGTAAATTGACTTCCCTGATCTGTCACAATTTCTCTTGGGACACCAAAACGAGTAAAAATATCCTCAAAAAGAAATTGAACAACTGAATTTTCAGTGGCAAAAGGCAATGCTTTAGCTTCTACCCATTTAGTGACATAATCAGTGCATACCAATATATACTTTTTCTGTTTAGATGGTCGATTAATAGGTCCAATGAAATTTAAAGCCCATTTTTCAAAGGGTTCGATGAGTACCTGTGGTTGTAATGGCATTTCATTTGAAAGAGTCAGTCTCCCAACTCTTTGGCAGCTGTCACACCTTCTGACATATGTTTTGCATCTTTGAAAAGGGAAGGCCAATAATATCCTAAAGAAAGGATTTTATAGGCCGTCCTTTTGTTAGCAAAGTGTCCACCGCATGGTTCATCATGACATGCCTTGAGGATGTCAGGCATTTCATCTTCCCGAACACATCTTCTGATCACACAATCTAGCCCTGTTTTAAACAATTCATTAGTAATCCATGAATAACTTGAACTCTCCTGAATAATTTTTCTTTTTTCACCAGGAAATAGATGTGGAGGTAGCTTTCCTATAGCCAAATAGTTAGCAATATCTGCATACCAAGGAGTCTTAGTAGTTATTGCAAATAAATACTCATCTGGGAACTTATCCTCTACAGGAGAATCTTCATTAGTATTTTGGATTCTAGACAAGAAATCAGCTACTGTATTTTGTTTCCCTGGTCTATCCAACACAGTAATATTGAATTCTTGTAAAAGTAAGAGCCATCTTGTAACTCTGCCATTAGTAACAGTTTTATTCATGAGATATCTAATTGCAAAATGATCAGTATGGACAAAAGTTTCATAGCCAGTTATATAGTGTCTAAACTTGTTGATTGCATGAACAACAGCTAAGAACTCTTTCTCAGTCACAGTATAGTTTAACTCAGTGGGAGTCAAATTTTTACTGGTGTAGTAAATGGCATAAGGAACTAAATCCTTTTGTCCCAACATAGTTCCTAGAGCTGTATCTGAAGCATCTGTGGAAATATGGAAAGGAAGTTTCCAATTTGGCCCTCTCAAAATGGGTGCTTCAGATATTCTTGTTTTCAAAGTTTCAAATGCAGATTGACAATCAGGATCTCATTTGAATTCACAGTCTTTTGTAAGTAATTTGAAGAGTAGAGAGGCTATTTTGGTGAAGTTTTCAATAAATCTTCTATAGTATCTAGTAAATCCAAGAAAACTTCTAACATCTTCTTGACAATTTGGAATAGGCAACTTGGAGATGACTTCAACTTTTGATCTATCAACTTTAATCCCATCCCCTGAAATATGATGTCCTAAAACAATCCCTTCAGTAAACATCATAAAGCATTTTTCATGACTTAATGATAGGTTTGTTTCTTTACATCTTATAAGGACTTTTTTCAAATTCTCTAATGCCTCTTCAAACGAATTACCATAAACTGTAAAATCATCCATATAAACCTCTACACAATCATGGATTAGATCAGAAAAGATTCCTAGTACTGCCCTTTGAAATGTTGCGGGTGCATTACATAATCCAAAAGGAAGTACTCGGTAAGCAAAAGTTCCCCATGGACAGGTAAATGTGGTCTTGTCCTGATCTTCAGGTGCTACCTGAATCTGATTGTAGCCATTAAAACCATCCAAAAATGAAAAATACTTTTTGCCTGCTAAAGTATCTAAAACCTGATCGATAAAGGGTAAAGGAAAGTGATCCTTCAAATTTGCTTTGTTCAATTCCCTGTAATCAATGCATACCCTCCATTTACCATTATTTTTAGGTACTATAACCAAAGGAGAAACCCATCGGCTATCTGAAATTGGATAAATGAAGTTTACATTAAGTAACTTTTGGAGCTCTTCTTTCACTATCTCCCTAAGGTTTGGATTCATCCTTCTCTGAGGTTGTCTGATTGGTCTACTATTTTCCTCAATGTAGATGTGATGAATGCAAGTCTTAGGGTCAATACCTTTCATATCAGTATATTCCCATGCAAATGCAGTAGAATGTTTTTGCAAGATTTTGGTTAGTTCTTCCTGTTGTGATCTTTCCAAATTTTTGTTGATATTCAATGTTTTTCCTGGAAAGATCTCAATGGCGGAACTACCAAACTCTTCCATAGAGAAAAGAGACATTTTTCTAGATGATAAATACTCAATGTCGGAATCTAACTGAAATTGTGTGTGGTCATATTCTGAAGATGTTTCAAAGTTTCTAATGTGTTCAGAATTTGACTATCTTCACTAACTTCAAAAATGGTAAAGACAGGTTGTATAGTATCTTCATCATAAGTCCACTCATTATCTCCTATTTCTGTAATTGCTTTTGCTGGAGGATACAGATTGAATTTCTTTGTCAAATTACCATCAGAAATATACATATCCCCAGACCTACAACTGATGAAAGAATCGGTTGTGGCTAGCCAAGGTCTTCCTAAGATGAGAGGGTGTCCTCCTAAATTACTCTTGGGGGTTAAAATCATAAAATCTACTGGATATTCCCAAGAGTCTAAGGAGACTGAAATGTCTTCTAATACACCATCTGGTTTAATAATTGATCGATCTGCAAGTTGCAGTAAAGTAGGTGTAAAGAGAAGATTAGGAAGTTTCAGTTGTTCCATAGTCTGTCTACTCATAATGTTGATAGCAGCCCCTAAATCAATCAAAGTATTTGGAATTTCTACCCCATTGATATGTGTTTTGACAATTGGACTACTGGGATCTACATATTTCTGCATAGTAATTTTTCCCATCATGATGTCTGCAATTTTCCCTACCAAGTGGATTCTTCTTGTGTCTCTAGGTTTCCTTCCTGGTCTTTTAAGACTCAACTCCTTTATTGTTTTTGCTAAAATAGGAATCTCTCTAATGGCTTGTAACAAGGGAATCTTGATACAGACATTCTTCAATTCATCTAGAAAATCATAGTCAAGCAACAAGATTTGTTTTTCCACCCCTTTGTCAATTTGTAATCTTTCGGGAAAAGGAGGTGTGGATGAAGATGCAGGTTGCTCAACTATAGGAGTTGTGGGGGTTAGATCTTTTTCTTTTTCTTTCTGAGTGTTTGGATTTTGAAGAGATGCTTCAGAACCCTTATTGGCTTCAAGAGAATCTTCCTCAGAAATGCTTTGATTTTGGGCATCTATAGAAGGTTTATCTAAAACTCTACCAGATCTGAGTTGTACATCATTGAGAGGAACAATCATATAGGTAGGAAATTGTTGACCTTCTACCATGTAAGCATTTTGAGGGTTTTTATTATTGGGGTTTGGCAATGGCTGAGAAGGAAGTTGATTTGACTTCTGTTGGAATGGAAGCAAGAGTTGAGAATTTGGGTTCTGTTGAGACGGTTGTTGTTGTTGAAATGGCAATGATAGTTGTGGGTTTTGATTTGGAAGTTGTGGAGCTTGTTGGTTTTGAAAAGATGGAGAATATTGATAAAACTGAGCAAATCTCCCATAAGGATTTTGCATGCCTTGTACCCATGATTGAAAATAATTTTGAGGTTGGGACCAAGTTTGTTGCCAAGGATTCCAATTTGGTGGGGCTTGAAAGTTCATAGAGTTATTAAACCCTTGGTTTTGTTGCCCCTACCAAGGTCTCCTTGCAACAAAACAGAGAGACTCAATTGTATTTGGATCTTCTTGGAAGACAGCTTTGAGCCCAGGAATTGAAGGACAATCCTTGGTCTCATGATTCTCTGAACAAATCGCACATGTTTCTACAACTTTTGCATCCAAGGGACATTCCCTGAGAGCATGTTTTTTTCTACATTTTGGGCAAAAGATGGCTAAAGCTTTAGCTTCTGCTTTCTGCTTATTGTGGATCTTAAGAGTGTCTAGTTGCTCACTAAGACTCCCTAAGATATCAGTTTTGAATTCATCAAGCATATTGCCAATCTCAGCCCTACTTACTGATCCAGTTGCAGATTTGTTTGCTCTGATGAGAGAAGGATCTCTAGGCCCTTTTCCAGTTTTAGATTTTCCTCTTGAGAGATGGACACACAGCTCTGCTATATCATGAAGTGGAAGTTGAGATATGTCTCCTTTTCCCATCATGTTCAAAATATCTATCCATTCATCTCTAATGGCTTTTAATAGAAGGGCTTTCAAGGTTTCCTCATCTAAGTTACTCATTTTTGCTCTTTTCAGATTGTATTGGAATCTTTCAAGTAAATCCTCCAAGTTTTCATCTTCTCTTTGTACCATTTTAAATACTTCATCCTTGTGGTTGGTAGGCATACAATAATCCATGTATCTATCCAAAAATGTTTGTTTCATATCATTCCAAGTCCTAATGGATTGAGTGAGTAATCCCATGAACCATTTCAAAGCAACTCTTTTCAATGTTGAAGGAAACAGTTTGAGTTTTTGAGAGTCTTCCAGATAATCATAGGTTCGACACACGACCTCAAACTCAAATAGAAATGTTTCAGGATCTTCATTTCTTAACCCATGAAAGTTTGGGAGGACAGATGGTGAAATATTTTTCATTGTTGCTCGAGAATCCTCATCGACTATAGGAAATCCAAATGAGTTATCTCCATCCCTATTTCCCCCATTGTTACCTCTACCTCCTCCATTATTTCCTCCTCCCCCTCCTCTACCTCTACCTCTACCAAATCCGTTAACTCCCTCTTCTGTCATGGTAGTTTTCTCAGAGATTTTAGAGTCCTCTGGTTCCTCTACTAATGGCGAACGAGGAGGAATTTCTCCCTCTTCTTCCTCAAATGATTCTACTTCTTCAATTACAATGTGTCTCCCTGTAGAAGAAAAGAAAGGATCTTTTCCTAATTCAGATTCGATGGATGGTGAGGAAGAGTCTCCTAACTCAACTACTGCCTCTTGAATTCCAGGAATCCTAGGGCTAGGAGTGTAGGTTGGAGATGATGGAGGTGTCTCTTGTATATTCCTTGAGGTAGAAGGAGTTTTGAAAATCGAACTCTTGGCTCTGGCTAAAAACCTTCCCCTAGAATCTCTTGCTCTATGCATATCATTTTTATTTTTCTTCAAGTCAGGCTAATAATTCTCTTTCTGATCTTCCAGGTCACTCTAGGTGCAAGAAGAGAGCATACTCAAGAAACTATTAAACCAATAACTTTCTCTTTTCTGATCCTCCAGATCACACTAAGTGCAAGAGGAGAGCATACTTTGAGAGGTTATCAATTTTCCTTCCTTGAATTTTTTTTTTTTTAAGAAATTGGCTATCTAGTTTCACTTCCCCGGCAACGGCGCCAAAATGTTTGGTCAATTTAGTGTGTTCTAAATTGCCGATTAAAATGTCAATCCGGGATTCGTAAACTGACGAAGTGAAGTGTACTATATGTACAAGATAACCATTTTCTTAGCCTTTTTGTCGTTTTTGAGTTTTTTTAGTTTGTTTTAGGATTTATCTTTTATGGATTCCCTAGTGTGTGTGATGGTGAAAATGAAAGTTAAGTATGGATGGTAATGGTGATTTCTACAGTGATTTTCCAAACTTAAAAGTGTTCAAAAAGAAGGCTCTAAACTAACTGTAATGAAATCAATTCTTAAGAGGAAGTAAATGTATCAAACAGTGAACTAATGACAATGGCCCAGTATCCTTGCTACTGTATGAAAAAGAAAGTAAAAACTGAACTTAAAGCAACTAAAAGACTAAAAGAAAAGCAACTAATTCACACTACTTAAACCCTTCTGATCCTTTACCCTTCAACTCAATCTGCCTTATGGGAAGCAATCATGAACAAGTTAAGCAATATGACATCTAAATTGCAGGAAATTAAATTGCATAAAGGAAACTAATCACACTACTTCAACTCTTCTGATCCTTTACCCTTCAACTCAATCTGCCTTATGGGAAGCAATCATGAACAAGTTAAGCAATATGATATCTAAATTGCAGGAAATTAAATTGCATAAAGGAAACTAATCACACTACTTCAACTCTTCTGATCCTTTACCCTTCAACTCAATCTGCCTTATGGGAAGCAATCATGAACAAGTTAAGCAATATGATATCTAAATTGCAGGAAATTAAATTAAATCACACTACAATAAGTAATATTATGATTCCTTACTAATAGAGTCACTTGACTATAGAAAGAAACCATAAACAAATGAGTAGTATGATGTCTAAGTAGCAAAAAAATAAATAAGCAAAACACAAATTGAAAAATGACAGTTCTGGAATTAAACTTCAGAAAATGAAAATTAGCAGGAAGGACAAGATGATCTCATATGTCAGTAGTTATCTAAAAAAAATATGTAAATCTGCCCGAGCTACCTACAACAAAACCTGTAAAAGAAGCACTGATCAGCTAACAGTTAGAAAAGAAACATAAAGGAAATATAGACAGCAATGATCATTAGAACAGCACACTATATATACAAGCAATGATTGAAAGAAAACAGTAAATGAAAGCAAGTAGAAACTATACAAGGCTCTAGTGTACAGGGGCCCTCTGCAACCTCGGCCAGTCAATCACTTAGTCACAAATCCGATTCAGAAAAACTGTCTTCTCATGTATTTAAAGTGAAATGCAGTACAGTGGGTGACAACAGTCGAAATTACAATATGAAAGCTAATCCTTCAGCGTATATCAACGCGTTATTTATAAGAAAAAGATGTTGCAACTAATTCCTAGATTTATGCTGCTAAAAGACACGTAAATCCCTTGAGCCGAGATCTAGCGTGGTGGTCATGAATTCATGGAGTGGTGGCTGCTTGGTTTAGTTCACGGGCTACTCTCCAGGTGTGCCAATACCTCTGAAAACTAAGGATCGTGCCCCGCAAACCTTCACGTGGGAAAAACAGAGCCGTGCCACTGCGAAATTCTTCATTTGGCCCTTCCTTTGACCATCGTTGACCGCGACTATTTATGAATGATTTGGCTGATCTGAGGGGACACACCCCATGTACACGTCACGTGCAGCTTACCCATGTGGTTGGTTTCTCCATCGGACACCTGTAGCATAGCCTTTAACAAAATGGCTGCGGAAACTTGGGCTAGCTGCGAAAAGTGACAAGTTTCCGCAGCTGCTTGAACAAAAATCTAAATCAAACAACAGTGATAAGCATAGTTAGGAAACCATTCCATAAGTTCTTTTTAAACTATTATGCAACAATTTGACAGCTTGGTGGACGAAGTAAATGGAAAAAGAAGGCTGAAAGGGTATATAGGGAAGTGCAGGTTTGGGACTCAACAAACATGTGAAGGATTGTAGGACTTATAACTAAATAAACATTAGCGAGATGTAGACAGTAGCTTAACCATTGTGCTATACTCAACGATAATTTTTGTAGAGCGGCCAATACAAATCCCTTGTAGACTCATTACATCACCATTTGGAGCAAAGATAGCCCACACTACGAAGGATAGGTTTTGAGTACTACAACTACCACCATCTGCAAACCAAACCTAAACGGATCAACATAAACCATAGGAAACTTTGAAGAGACACACTTCAAACACACTCAACACACCTATACATAGTATGTACACAGTGTTACTATGCATGATATCAAGCATAATATTTCTTTAGGTACAACCCTTTTCTAGGTTGCACCAATGGAATTCCATCAAAATAGACTAACTCATAGGCCCCTTAAGAAAGAAAATGCTTGACAATATATGAACCTGACCACATAGGTTGGAACTTTCTTGGCCCTAACTCATCAAATTCTTGACCATATAATAGAACAAAGTCTCCTTCCGAGAAGACACGAGGCTTGACACTTTTGTCATATTGTGCCTTAATACATCTTTTATTAGCTTCATTAGCTATAACAACATCATGTCTTGTTTCATCTAAACGGGTCAGAAGTAAAAGACACTCCTCTTCTACAAAAGTGGAAAGAATGAGTCCTATAGCTAGTTTTAGTGACGAAATCTCACATTCGATTGGAAGGATTTCTTCTAGACCAAAAACCAACTAAAAGGGTGTAAATCTAGTAGCAGTCCTTACTAAGGTTCGGTACATCCACAAGGCATCATAAAGGAGAAAATGCTAGTCCGATTTATGGACCCCTATCATACATTGAAGCATATTTTTGGGAGCTTTATTGATAGTCTCAACTTGTCTATTAGCCTGAGGATAGTAGGGAGTGGAACTTTAATGGGAAAGTCCCAACTTAGAAGTTAGTTTAGACATCATATGATTTCAGAAATTCTTTCCATGATCCATAACTATGGCTTGCAGAACACCAAACTGTGTAATAACGTGATTGAAAAAGAATGCAGTCGTTTCACCAGTGTTGTTAAATGTCAGCATCACCTCGACCCATTTAGTAAAATAATCTATTGCAATAATGATATAACCATGTCCCCTATCCGAGTGAAGGTTACATGTCATGAAGTTAATACCCCATTTCACAAAAGGTCTGACAGTGATAACGGGATGCAATGGAGTAGGCAAAGCATAGGTCTTATGATCATAAATTTGGCATGCATGACACTTCTAGACAACTAGAATACAATCTTGAAAAATTGTAGGCCAAAAGTAACCAACGCGTAGGATCTTCTGTGTGGTAGCATAACTAGACAAATTATCGCCACATGCCCCTGAGTGGCATTCATTGAGGACTTTCTCGGCCTCCTCATGTGTGAGGAACCTTCGTAAAATCGTATCAATACCATGTTGATAAAGAGTGTCACCAAAAATGATGTAATTTTTGGGTTGGTATCGAATACATCATGCTCGGAGCGAGAGGTATCAAACCGAAAATTATGGGTCTGGTGATATATCATAATGTCTCCATACCATGGGTTAGATGATGAAATTAGAAACAATGACTCATCAGGAATAGAATCATCATATGTCTGATCCAGGTGGATATTGGTGGCCACCTGCCAAGTCCACCTGGACCCCCACCATTGTTTCTCTAAGCATTTTTAGTTTCCTTAATTGTAGCACAACTTACTATTTTTAGCAGTTTTTCGGGTCCTGAACTTCCGGAGCCGTTTTGAGGCCCTAAACGACGTTTTTTGGGAATTCTGGGGCAACATGGGTCCATGGACCATGTTGCCTCCCAAAGTGGTAGTGCTCGGATAGATCTTTCTAACGAGCTATTGTACGCGTCACACGGAGATCGTATGCCAAAGTTACGACCCTGGGAAGTTGGTGTACCAATTTACCCAAACGGGGTCCACAGTTTGGCGTTTCATCTTCTAGGGTTAGGTTTTGGAATGTTAAGGGTTTTCCATTGTTTCTCAACAATAAATAGGCCTTCGAGCCTCATTGTAACACAGTTCAGAGGCATGTAGCCACCACATCTCTTCTCAGAGATAAGCTACCATCGCCCTAGCTGGTTTGTTTCCATTTCTGGTTGTAAGCATATTTCAGTATTTTCCATTAATGAAATGAAGTATTATTTCCGCTGCATCTTTGTGTATATGGTTCTCTCTGTAATCTGTTGTGTTCCTGTTTAAATCTGGATCAGTGGTATCAGAGCGGTCTGCTTTTTCTCTGTTTTTCTTTGCATGTCCCCAACAAGGTCGGGATATAAGGAGTTAGGGCTTGAACTGGTCGAACCTTTGCAAGACCAGCCTCGGAAATCCCGACGGCCTCCCATGGCGGATGAGAAGAAAGATGAGGGGGCAGGAGATACCATCAAAATCTTGCTCAAAGAAGCCCTCGAGCGACAACGGAACGCGATGATGGACAGCTTTGCCCAGATCCTTCAGCGGCTACCAAGAAGCGACGCATCGGCTTCCAGCAGCTACTCTGGAAACGCCACGCCCTTTAAGGTACAAGTTAATTTTGAAATCTCGATATTCGAGGATCAGATAGACGCAGATGCCATAGATAAATGGTTAAATCTGCTAGAGGGTTATTTTTCTGTTCATGAATTTTTGAGTCGGGAAAAGATTGTTTTCGCTCTTCTCAAAGCGACCCCCCACGTCAAGGACTGGTGGGAAACCTACTGCGAGCAGAAGGATGAAAGTACTGGCTCACTATTTTCAGCCGTACCCACTTGGAATTCATTCCGGGATGCCATCAAGGAGCAGTACTACCCTGTCGGAAGCTATGAGGATGAATACATAAAGTGGACCACACTGCAGCAGGGAAGGGACCAAGACGTGCTGGAGTTCACCAATCTTTTCCATACCCTTTGCGCAAAGTTGGGTATCAAGGATTCGGAGCAACATTTGATACTCAAATACCGTGGCTGCCTACACAAGTACATCCAGGAAGAAATACAATTCCTGAACATCTCCTCGCTCGGCACAGCATACCGATATGCCGTCAAGGTCGAGCAGAAGTTTAAACAAAAGAAGCGAGACTTTGGATCTGTGAATCCAAAGCAGGGGAAAGGTGCCCCTAAACCACAGAACAAAGGACAAAGCCAAGCTGGGATAGTCCAAGACAACCCGCCGAAGCTGCAAGCAAAGAACAGCGCCGCGAAGCCGAAAAAGGACACGGGAAAATGGTGTGAGTTCCATAAGAGCTCCACCCACAACACAAGTGAGTGTCGGGCCAAGCAGTCACTGGTGGCTGAGCTAAAGGTTTCAGAATCAGATGCATGTTCCGACTCTGAGTCAGAACACGATAAGGGGAATGACAAAGGGAAGCAGATCATTGATGCGGATCCCAACGCCACTGTTGCTACTGCCAAGATCTAGAAAAATGAACCCGGAGACCCAGAGGAGGAGGAGCGTCTCTTCCACTTCCAGATGTGGGTAAAGGGCTCCCCGATACAGTTCATTGTTGATAGCAGGAGTCAAAAGAACCTCATTACGGCAGAGGTCGTGAAGCGGTTGGGCTTACCGACCACAGCACATCCACAACCATACACCATTGGGTGGCTTCACCAAGGACGAGATCTTCGCGTGAGCCAGCAGTGTCGCCTTCCATACAACATCAAGCCCTTCACAAATGAGGTATTGTGTGACATTGCTCCCCTTGAAGTTTGTGATGTATTATTAGGACAGCCATACTTGTGGAAGCGACATGCTATGTATGAATCAAGGCCCCGTGCTGTTATTATTACATTGGGAAATAAGTTGTACAGGATACCAGAGGTAGCACCACCTACCGCCATCTCTTTGATTACTGCAAAACAATGCAGTAAGATCATTTCCAAAACCAGGAAATTTGTTTTCCTGATGATACGCCCTCAAGGAAAGAAGAAGACAGTGGCCGCGGCCTCCAGACGGGGTCCCTCTGCACGACAACTACAGATGGACAAGGTTGTGGAGGAGTACGAGGACATCTTCACCTCCCCTGCAGGGGTTCCTCTGCACTGTCAGGTCAAGCACTCCATCGATCTGACCCCAGGTGCGCCGCTACCCAATGGACCAATTTATCGGCGCTCCGTTCTGGAGAACAATGAAATCAAGAGGCAGATTCAGGAGCTCCTGCAGAAAGGTCACATCTTTCCGAGTTCATCGCCTTGTGGGAGCCCGATCGTGTTGGTACAGAAGAAGGATGGGACGTGGAGACTCTGTATTGACTATCGGGCACTGAACAAGATCACTGTTCGTAATAGGTACCCGATCCCGCGGATTGATGACCTCCTGGACCAACTAAAGGGGGCGAAATATTTCAGCAAGATCGATCTGAAGTCAGGATATCACCAGGTACCAATCGAACCCTCTGATGTGTGGAAGACTGCCTTCAAATCCAAGGAGGGCCTTTTCGAATGGTTGGTTATGCCTTTCGGATTGACGAATGCTCCTGCAACCTTCATGAGGCTAATGGATGACATCTTGCGGCCATTCACCAACTCCTTTGTAGTAGTATACTTGGATGACATTCTGATCTTCAGCCAGAGTTGGGAAGAGCACCTCCACCACATCCGACAGGTTCTCCAAACACTGCGGCAACACAAGCTATGTGCCAATTTGGAGAAATGCACTTTTGGTATGACCCAGGTTCAGTATCTGGGATACATCATTGATGAACAGGGGGTGCATGTCGATCCAGCCAAGATCCAAGTCATTCGGAATTGGCCATCTCCAACCACTCTAACAGAGCTCCGCAGCTTTCTAGGTCTTGCCAACTTCTACCGCAGGTTCGTGTTGGGGTTTTCTCATATTACTTGGCCCTTGAGTCATGTGACCAAGGGAGGGGTGAAAGCAAAATTCTTTTGGTCTAAATCTCAACAGAAGGCATTCATGGAGTTGAAGGATCGCCTCTGCACGGCACCAGTGCTCGCGTTACCAGATTTACAACAACCATTTGAGGTCGAGACAGATGCCTCTGACTATGCTATTGGGGCAGTCCTTACTCAACATGGACATCCAGTGGCATATCACAGTGAAACACGTCCGGAAGTACCCCACTTATGATAAAGAGATGTATTCCATTGTACAGGCCTACTGACAATGGAAGCATTACATTTTGGGGAAGGAAATGGTCATCCACACAGACCACCGACCCCTGCAGTTCATACAGACCCAAGGGAAATTGCAGAATGATCGTCGTCAAAAGTGGTCTACATACCTGCAACAGTTCCACTTGAATATCAAGTATAAGAAGGGCAGCACCAATAATGTTGCAGATTGCCTCAGTCGACCACCAATCATGGCGTTAACCACTGTGCTCAACTCTTGTGGGCACGAGACTTCTGATTGGCCACTTCTCTACAAAAGCGACCCAGAATTCGGCCACATATACCAGACACTCTTGGAGGGCCAGCATGTTCCAGATTTTCACCTCCAGGATGCCCTGTTATGCCACCTGGGTCACCTTCGTGTTCCTTCAAGCGAGCGTGCCAAGATGATTTGGGAAGCACACTACAGTCGGGCTGTTGGGCATTTCGGGGTCGAGAAAACCGTGGCAGTACTGCAAAATTATTTCTATTGGCCGAATCTTCGACAGGATGTTGGGAAGTACATCAGATCATGTACTGCCTGTGCCATTGCCAAACCGACCATCAAGAAGCACGGCCTCTATACCCCGTTGCCTACCCCTAGTCGACCTTGGGAATCCATCTCCATGGATTACATGTCAGGCCTTCCTTCCACTAAGCATGGAAATGATTGTGTTTTTGTGGTCGTCGACAGGTTCTCAAAGATGGCCATTATGGCGCCCTGCAAGAAGAATATCACAGCAGAAGCCACTGCTAAACTCTTATTTGAACGAGTGTGGGTGCACTTTGGGATCCCACAGTCTATCATCTCAGATCGGGACAGTCGGTTTCTCAGCACATTTTGGTCCAGTCTCTGGTCAATGCTGGACACCAAACTCACGAAGTCCACAGCCTTCCATCCTCAAACTGATGGCCAGACAGAGGTTGTCAATAGGATGATTGTGCACATTCTGCGCATGTATAACTCAAAGCATCCACGCACATGGGACGATAGCCTCCCCTATGTTCAGCGCAGCTACAACCGAGCTCTTCACAGCTCCACTGGCCATAGCCCTTTTCAGGTGGGTTTGGGATTCCAGCCATTATGCCCCATTGATGTGGCCATGCCACTTGCAGCTAATCACATAAATTCAGCTCATGTCGAGTCCGAAACAGATAAGGCCACAAGCTTCGTTGAGCGCATCCAACATATTCGCCAGCAGGTCCATGACATTCTGGAGAAATCAAATGCCAAGTACAAGCAGCGACATGATCAACATCGGGTGCCACACAAGTTTCAGGTGGGCGACAAAGTCTGGTTGCATTTGCAAAAGGAACGCTTTACTGGAGCCTATCGGAAACTGAGACCACTCCGATATGTTCCTTACACCATTACTAAGGCTATGGGAGACAATGCATTTGAGCTTAGCATTCCCCCATTCCTTGGCCTACACCCAGTGTTCAATGTGGACCGCCTTCGGCCATATTTTCCACCATTGCTAGACACATCCGACATTGCAGAACAGCTCACACCCACAGAATTAAATCCAGATTGCATGGAACAAGCTGCAACTAATCGGATCATGGACACACAAATCAAGAACACTCGCCAACAGAATATCCAACTGTATCGAGTTGTCAAAGCAGGCCAACTCCTTCAGCAGGTCAAGTGGCTCACCAGGGAACAAGTTCAGCAAAATTTTCCTCATCTCATGGAAGAACTCAACGCAATGGGGACCATTGCTTCCTAAGGGGGGAGGAATGATCCAGGTGGATATTGGTGGCCACCTGCCAAGTCCACCTGGACCCCCACCATTGTTTCTCTCAGCATTTTCAGTTTCCTTAATTGTAGCACAACTTACTATTTTTAGCAGTTTTTCAGGTCCTAAACTTCCGGAGCCGTTTTGAGGCCCTAAACGACGTTTTTTGGGAATTCTGGGGCAACATGGGTCCATGGACCGATGTTGCCTCCCAAAGTGGCAGTGCTCAGATAGATATTTCTAACGAGCTATTGTACGCGTCAAACGGAGATCGTATGCCAAAGTTACGACCCTGGGAAGTTGGTGTACCAATTTACCCAAACGGGGCCCACAGTTTGGCATTTCATCTTCTAGGGTTAGGTTTTGGAATGTTAAGGGTTTTCCATTGTTTCTCAACAATAAATAGGCCTTCGAGCCTCATTGTAACACAGTTCAGAGGCATGTAGCCACCACATCTCTTCTCAGAGATAAGCTACCATCGCCCTAGCTGGTTTATTTCCATTTATGGTTGTAAGCATATTTCAGTATTTTCCATTAATGAAATGAAGTATTATTTCCACTGCATCTTTGTGTATATGGTTCTCTCTATAATCTGTTGCATTCCTGTTTAAATCCGGATCAATGTCGATTCAGAATAAGGGGAAGGAAGGTCGCATATAAGCTCAGCAAAAACCAAGGATTTCTTTGACTTGGATTTGATGAATTCCAAGTAAAACTCTTGCAAGATAACAACCCATTTAAATTATTTCCCCCATATAATTGACGTGACAAAATTTATGTCATAGGGTTGCAATCTTAAACAACTGCAGTTTTCTGGAGCAAGATGTAATGGCGGAACCTTTGAATGGCTTCAATGAAGCCAAAGCCAACTTTTCTACGTGGGTATACCTGAATTTGGTATCGTTGAGATTCTGGCTCAGATAGCATATATGGGATGCTTATTCCCTACATCATCTTCCTAGACCAATACCATTACTATAGTATAAATGGCAGCAACGAGATACAGGAAATAGTTGCGCTAGTAATCAGGAGGATATAAGAGAGATGCCTGAACCAGTACATATTTTAGGGCATCAGTCATTTGAGAAAAATTTTCCTAATGGAAGAGAACCCTTTTCTTAAGCATGTGAGTGAATCCTTTGACCAACTTAGTGTAAATAGGGACAAACCTTCACAGGAATTTAGCTTTCCCTTGGAGTCGTTGAAACTGAACAAGCAAAGAGAGTGCAAGCAGATCAATGATTGTCTGTACTTTCATAGGATCGATACAAATTCCATGTTTTGAAATAACAAAACCAAGAATTTGAAAAAAAAAACAACATAGAACACACATTTGTGTGGATTTAGTCAAATATTATAGTGTCTACATAGTAAGAAAATGACCCTCAGATGCATCAGGTGATCAACCCGATATTTAGAATGAGCAGGAAGATCATCCAAATAAGGTTGCATGATGTGTTTAATGTCGTGAAAAGTGTAATCCATTTCCCATTGAAACATGGCCCTAGAATTCTTTAAACTAAATGGGAGTTTTTGATAGGAAAATGTACCCCAAGGACAGATAAATGTAGTTTTAGGTTGATCCACTAGGAGAATGTTGATTCGATTATATCCGAAGAAACCATCCATGAACAAATATATTTCGTAGTCAGCACAGTCATAAAAAAATATGATCGATGAACAGGGTCAGGTAATTGTCCTTTGGACAAGTGTGATTTACATCCCAATAATTGACACATACACAGATTATCCCTTGTTTCTTCATGACAGGGACAATATTTTACACCCAATCGGTCAAAGGAACGAGATAGATGAAACCAGCATGAATAATTTTTTCAACTTTACTCTTTATCGCGACAACCTTCTTTGGATGGACCTGGTGGAAGCGTTTTCAGACTGGTTTATCGTCAAGATATGTTTTAATCTCATGCACCACTACATTTGGATTGATATCTAGTATTTCCTCATAGGTCCAGGAAAAGACATCATAAAACTCCTAAAATAGGGCTTTATAGGTTTCAATCACGAGTGGAGAGCAAGACGCACCAATGTGTAGATTTTCAATGATACCTGGTTTAACAAAGATATCATGAGGTATCGTCTCTTTGATATTCAAGAGATTTTTTACGGAATCAACTTCGTGAATAGAAATGGAATTCGTAAAAGAATCGATGATATTGGGTAGATACACATCACTAAGATTATCCTCAATGGAATCTGCTAATAAGGAACGATGGTGATGATTGTCCCATGACGCGTCGTCTGGCATCATGATCTCCATGATGCTCTCATCGATAGAGAATATATGAGAGAATGGATCAAAAGATGTGCCATAATCCAATGATTGATCGACCCAATTGATCAAGGAGAATGTATAAGCCATACAATCTGAATAAATGGTTTTGAAATCAAGATCAATTGGGCTAAGCAACATTCGGTCACCAAAACTATGGATGTTAGTTTCATCTGGTACAATCCATGGATCAGTTGTGATATTAGAAGATGATATCATATTGATATAAGAAATTGATGACAAATTGTCACAAAGTGGAGGAGGAGGGAGAGAAAGGTTCCAATGAGCAAGAAATCCTTCAGCAGTCTAACCCTGACATGTTGATAAGAAAGTTGAGTTTCCCCTACAAGTGGAACACTTTCAGTAACATGAGAATCAGAGGCAAAGAAGATGAGTTGGTCAATGACCACAATCCTGCCCTTATGAGGAAATATGATCATACAAAAATAAGTCAAATGGGGAGCAGTCATGGTCTAAACCCACGTGCAACCCAATAGAAGATTATAATCAACAGGTCCATCAATAACTTCAAATTTTATGGATACAATTTTTCCCCCTAATTCTACTTATGAGGAGTTCAGAATACCAAAAGGTTTATACGTTCTCCCATCAAAATCTTTCAATGTGGTAGGTGACTCACTCAGTTGAGGAGAACCAATCACTTTCCAGCAAGACATAGACATGATACAGGTCAAGGCTCCCTCATCCATAATAAAACGATGAATGTTCTTACTGTGGACAATGACCAGGATGATAAAGTCCAATTGATTCGAAAGTTAAGCGGTGAGAGGAATGATTGAGTCTAATTGAGTCCAATGAACTAAAAATAACTAGGTTAGAATCCAAAGGATCCACACATCTAATAATCGAAAGAAAAGCCTTCTTTTGGGTGGGACAATTTCACAACACCTCAGGGAGACTGAGCCAAGTATTCAACTACATTATAATTTTGAGCAGCCCTAGCATGAGGGTTGAAAGCAAATTTATGAATAACACCCTTCAGAGGCTTAATAGTTAACTCTGTAGGAATCATGGGTGGAGTAGGATTGGATGAAGGTGATGTTGAACTAGTATATTGATCAGTAACCTGAACATTCGGAGGATTCTTATTACCATATTCTTTATTCTGAGTAGCCACCATAACATTAGATTTAGGCTTTGTGGAGGAAAGCATAAAAACCATGTTGGAGGAAGAAGGGTCCCAAGAAACCATGTGGATCTCCTGATTGGGAAACGGGTCAGTCAACATAGTGGGAGAAGTGGAGGATTTCATAAACTAGTTCACTTCTATGTGGTCAGGATAGTCACAAGTAAAGTGCTCCTCATTGCAAATCAAACATGGGTAGTGAGGCTTTCATTTATCATCAAAGGACTGATTTGTTTGTTTATCCTCTGGTGAAGAATATTTCTTCTTTTTTCCTTTTCCTTTCTTCTTTCTTCTCGGTTTCTATTGAGATTTTCCTTTATAAAATAAAACAACATTTATCTCGGAAGAAGTCGCACAAGGATTGGATGAAGGGTTTTTGGCATAAGAAGTGAGAGCAGCACTAGATTGTTTACTCACTGTCTAAGCATTGGCAGAACCAATGATGCCATAAACAACATGATATTCCTTACCAAGGGCTGGAGGAACAGTGTTTGAAGGTCTCAGAGCATCTGGTATGTTTTCATAGAGTGTGCCAGATTGGGTATATATGAGGTCCAAATACTGGGCACGAGCAATTACTTTCTCTTCAATCACGACCACGCCTTTAGCTACATCCTCTATGATAGAAGGCAACATAAATTTCATAAACCATTCTACTAAAAATTGATTTGGAACATAGGTCTTAACCAACCGGTGATGACGCCGCCACTCATGAATGTGATCTAAGATGTGAGTAGCTTAAGTTTGTTTAAAGTTGGTTAAAAAAATTGTTCCAGTTTCATACGGATGGGCAAATGGAAATGTGTGACGAAGGTGGTAGCTAAGGAACTAAAATCATGAAACAAAGTTCTGGGTAACTCAATGTACCATTTAGCTGCAGTACCTATAAGAGTATGTTGGAAAAGACATAATCATATGGAATCATAATTAAGGGAGTTCGAAGAACACCACAGATTATACATCATGACATGGGTCGATGGGTCTTCTCCAGGATTCCCATTGAATTTTGGGATATCAAAAGGAAATTTGGTAGGAATTAGCGACCACCAAGGTGAATGAGCAATAGGATCATTAGCAAGCCGAGTCAAGTCTCACAATTTGAGACTCGCCACAAAAGGTAACTGTCGGTTCAAATCCTGCGGAGGATAACATGGATAAGAAGGAATAACTTGAGGAACAAGTACTTGCATTCCCAGATAAGGATGGTTCTGATAAAGAGGAACCCATGCACCAGAATAAGGAGGATTCTGGTAACCATCATACGCGTAACCTTGTTGACCAATTCTAGGATAACCCTGTAAAGGATGAAATGGTTGGGTTTGGATGTGTTGGCCCTAAAAAGGAACTTGAACAATACCCTGATAGGGTCTATACCGTTTCCCATGGGATTTTGCATCATCTCGACATAAGGTGGATTTGATTGAGGCTATGCCATGCTATACACAATTTTTCCTACTGGAATTTGAGGAATACCTTGCCCAAGCAGTTGAGACTATAAGGTACCTTGTAAAGGCTGGATAAGTGGAACTTGAGGGGTACCAAATAACGACGAAATAGGTTGATATGCAATAACAGCCTATAAAGGTTAACTTACATGTATTTGAGCTTGTTGAGGTACAAGTTGAAAGATAGGAATTTGAGATGAAGACGACACATGTTGAGAATTCAACAATCGGTCCAAAATCGAACCAGCTTATACGGGAAAAGTAGGTTTCCAAACATTGCCAACCATTCTGAGATAATGAGGATTATAATAAGGTTTATTACCAATTTGAGGTATGACAACAATAGGTTCCCCCCTGCCATAGGAGGAGGGGATGATGGAGGTAACTACACCCGAGATGGAGGGTACCCAATATAAGGAGAGTTAGGTTGTTGAAGATAACCTTGCCCACTAACATAAGGGCCAACCTATTGTTCAATTGTAGGTGTAGGAAGAGGAGAAGGAGTGGACTGAGTAGCATTCATAAGGGAAGTTCCAGTTGGAATTCCCTTAATAGGTGACATGGGAGAGGTCCAAGTACTAGAAACTGCACCAGAGAAGTTACCAGATAAATTCTAATAGCTAGATGGGACGAACGAACCACCATACAGGTGTGCCTTTGGTGATGTTGAAAACAAGGACGAGGAAGAAAAATTTTATGTCTCAACCATAGTGGTGGACACGGGTTGGGAAGTCATATCAGATCCATTCATGGTTAACAATCCCAATGAATATTTTCATGAGAAATCTGCGGGTGAGCCAAATAATCAGGTAAAGGAGTTTTTGTTGGAGTTTGAAGAGGAGGAAGAGGATCATCTTGGTAAAAATGGAGTCCATTGCAATGAACAGGAGTAGAAGGACAAGGCTCTTCTTATGGGATCTCTTCAATACTCACAAGACCATATGGAAGAGGTTCATCATTGGGTCCAAGATATATGGATGGGGGTTATGCCTAAGACAAAGGAAGAGAAGGGGAAGGTCCTGAAGTAACTGGTGAAGATGGCTGAAGTTCCTCAAGTTCGATGACCTCAGGAAATAAAGTTTATGACTCAGGAAAGTTAGGCTCAATAACCTTAGGAAACAATTTTTTAGGTACTTCTGTTTTGATTGTGACAGATTCACTGGCAAGAGTAGAGGTAATCTTAGGCTCAGTTTTCAAAGGGAAAGATGATTCTAATTGATCAGATTCAAGAGGAGGAACAGAAGTAGTTAATGAATTTCTCGATTCAGTAGTTTGTGTCTTCTTATGCTTTTGACGATGGCCAAGAGTAGTCTCTGGTGGAAGAGGAGGCTTATTTTTCATTCTACGCGAACGATGGGGTGGGGGATTTTGTTCTTCTACGTTGGATAGTAAATTTTAAAATTAACACAAAAATAAATAAAAAAGAGGGTAATCTAGGCATAAAGGATTACCAAGAAACCGTGAACTACAATATACATCTTAGCAAACCAAGGACTTAACGTACATGTAGGAAATCTCCCCGAATGTTGTGTTCGGTGTATCACGATACATAAGGTAGCCAACTCAATTACCTATGGTGAGGATAACAACCTATAGGGGACTTCCAAAATATACTCAACGGTACATGGAAGTGTAGTCTGTAGTAGTACTTTCTAATGCATAATCATTCGATGAGATCATTCCCATATACTTTATGTGCATGGAGCGTTGTCCAATATACCCAAAGGTATGTGGAGAACAATACTATACACTTTCATATGTGGAACGAGATTTCACCCCTGGGATACAATGCTGGAAAACAATAATAGCTCTGAAGTTTAATGACATTGGAACACGTCTCTAGCCTAGACCTCTAAATGTTTACGTTAATGTTACAAACGCTCCTTAGGTTGATTCAGTAAATTTTAATGTTTATCTTCAATTAAGTTTCAGTTTTGGGGCTCACCGCGAATGTCACCTGAATATATTAAAATGAAAACTAGCATGAGGAAATGAAATATTTCTCATTCAATGAAAATCTATCTAAGGAAGGGAAGGGACAAAGAGTATGCAGCAAACAATGTGAAAAGTACAATTCCCTTTTAATGCAACTGTTCCAATGTTGATGCACACACAAAACCCTAAATGCCAATGCAAATATTTTTCTTTTCAAACCTCTTAATTTTTCGAAAATGAAGAAAACTAAGATGCAAAGTTTAATCATTGATTCAAACAAACTTTTCAGAACGATGACTAGAACACCAATTCATCTAAGCACTCAATGATCAAACAAAATTAGTTTGCAAATGACCTAATGATAAGAACAAAGGAAAATCTAAACAAATCCTTACCAAAGGCACTAAAAATGAAATAAAACCAAATGGAAGCTTCAAAGAGACCACAAGGCGCTCAAAGACTCAAGGAAGACCAACTGGAAAATGGTTGATCAAAGAGAAAATCAAGACAAAAGAAAATTTGTGCATGAATAGGGGCCAACTCAGGTGCAAAGGAGGCACGAGTGCTATGTAACGCAAGAAAAAAGAAGGCTCAGCTGGGGCACAACGCTCTGTCACAAGACCAAAGGGTGTGTTGGCTTAGGGATGCAAAGTTCTGACACAAGGATTGAAATTGAGACTCAGTGAAAGGTCTTCCTAGGTCTATTATTAACTGAATAAAATAGTAAAGGTATGAAGAAGAGGTAAGACAATCACAATGGAAAAATAAACCACCAATGGGATACAACATCCCTAGTATGGTCATCAATTTGTTATACAAAATCTACAACTGTAGACAAAAGTATCTTCCCTAGGCCTGGTGGACTACCCTAGAACAACAGAAAGACATCACTCTCCAAAATCCAACCCCTTGCCTATGGATGGAAGTAAATATATAGGTGAAGGAGGTAGTTCATGCATTCTTATCATTCTACCAATTTGGGATTGAGATCCACTCTTGATGGGAGGATGAGCTCAAGGGACAAGGGAAGAAAACTCCAAGGTAGGATATGATAGGATTCGAGACTTTTATCCAAGGTAAAGAGTTACAACTTATCCTAGAAGATTCTAGAAGAGGAAGCTTCAGGATTATTTTTTATTTTCCTAAATTTCTAAAATCAGTCCACCCCCAACATTAAGAAACCTGTTGGTGATCAATGAAGGTGCAGTGTAGGGAAACCTGGTAGCCAACGCTGGACAATGAAGGGCCAGGGTGTGTTGGTCCTAAAAATGACTGAAATGAAACTATTTTAGGCGGAAACGCAGGGATATGAGAGAGTCATGCAAAGGATGTGAATGATCCTATCTATAGGCCTATTGACCATATGTGACAAAATGGCCTGTAATAGACATGACATGAAAAAAACAAGAACGAAGAAAAAAAAGGAAAGAAATGTGTACATAGGTAGAAACCCAACCTAAAGTTGCTACTGAAAATAATGTTTCAGATCTTGGTCATTAATGGGAAGGGATTCAATCTTCCCATCTAAGGATTGGTGACGATAAGTATGATGGCTAAGATTTTTATGAATATTATAGGGTTTAGTCCACATGGATAGAAATTTGGTGTGTTTACCTTTCTCTTCATGGACCTTATCCTATTTCAATATTAGGTCTCCTAGATCGAACTCCTTGTTCCCCACAGATTTATTATCAACTAGAATTTGATATGACTTTGGTGCATGGAAAACTTTTCTTTTGTCTTACACGTTTCCTCCTCTAACTTAAGAAGGTTTTTTTATCCTGCTCTGAACAACAAGACATGGTTTATCTCAATATTCTTGAGAAAGATGTAAGGCCTGGAGGTACAAGTTCATAGGAAGGATAACTTCTTTTCCATACATGAGGAAGTAAGGTGAGGTCTTTAGAAAGGGTTTGGGAGTAATGCATTCAGACCATAAATGATTCACTAATTCATTATACCAGGTCCTTTTCTCAGAGTAAACAGCTTTCTTGATGATGCGAAATAAATCTGTATTAGTAGATTTAGCTAAACTATTACCCTAAGGGTAATTTTTAAATGAATGATTTAAAACAATACCATACTCCAATTCACAATCATAAAGTTTTAGTGATGAAAAGTAAGTTTCATTATCAAAGACAAGTAACATAGGAATGCTAAACTTGGTAATGATATTTTGCTTGATAAAGTGAATGACTTCCTACTCATTCACTTGTTTCGATGGAACCCCTTCTACCCACCAAGTAAAGTAATTTGTTGTAGTTAGATGATTTTGGTGTTGCTTTGATGAATGAGGAAAAATCTCTCCAATAACATTTAATCCCCATTGTTGAAAAGGGTCTTCAATGGCAATGGGCTACAATGGGGTGACTGACTTCTTATCACGACCAGCACATCTTTGACATACGTGACACTTACGAGCGTAGGCATGTGCATCCTTAAATAATGTGGGCCAATAATATCCAACCCATATTACTTTTTGAGTTGTAGCATTGCTTGCGTAGTGCCCACCAGCTGGCCGATCATGAATATCCTTTAATACCCTTTCTAAATCTGATGCTTCCAAGCATCTGAGTAAGACACCATTGTGGTGCTTTCGGAAAATAACACCATGAACAAGTTGATAAGATAAAGTTTTGAGATGAATCACCTTCTTTTCTTTGGCGGATAGGTGTTAGAGTAAGGTGCCTTGTTATAGATACTATCGCACATTAGTGTACCAAGACGTGGTTTCACTTATAGGGGTATCTTGATCGATATTATACATTTCAATTTCTTGTTCCCATCTAGAAGAATCCTCTTTTGGTGAATTGATTTCTTTTGTTGTAATCTAACAGAGACTGTGGAATTTAATTGTATGAACTAGCTTGAATTCTAGATCATATTCTTAAAGGCTTGTTATCTATTCTACCCTCCTCTCACCATGCTCTTGTTGCACAAAGAGTGATCTAACTGTTGGGTGAGGTACAAATATGATAGTATGACTCTTCAAGAGGAATATCTTGAAGTGTTTCATCATCTTGTTAACTGTGTAGGCTTATTTATCTATGGCCAAGTAATTCAATTCCAATCCATGTAGACCAGATCCCATAAATGATATTGGTCGTTCATTTCCTTGACTCTCCTTTTGAATAAGAACATTTGTAATAGATGTATCAAAAACAAAAGTATACAACAAGAAATATTTATTAAATTATGGATTGTATAATGTTGGGGCATCAACAATTTTAAGATGAGACAAAGAATATTTCTCCCTCAAGTCCCATTTGTATATCACATCTTTCTTGATCATGATCCGGATTTAAACAGGAACGCAACAAATTACAGAGATAACCATATACACAAAGATGCAGCGGAAATAATACTTCATTTCATTAATGGAAAATACTGAAATATGCTTACAACCAGAAATGGAAATAAACTAGCTAGGGCGATGGTAGCTTATCTCTGAGAAGAGATGTGATGGCTACATGCCTCTGAACTGTGTTACAATGAGGCTCGCAGGCCTATTTATTGTTGAGAAACAATGGAAAACCCTTAACATTCCAAAACCTAACCCTAGGAGATGAAATGCCAAACTGTGGGCCCCGTTTGGGGTAAATTGGTACATCAACTTCCCGGGGTCGTAACTTTGGCATATGATATCCGTTTGATGCATACAATAGCTCGTTAGAAAGATCTATCATGGACCCATGTTGCCCCCGGATTCCCCAAAAAACGTCGTTTAGGGCCTCAAAACGGCTCCGGAAGTTCAGGACCCGAAAAACTGCTAAAAATAGTAAGTTGTGCTACAATTAAGGAAACTGAAAATGCTGAGAAATACAATGGTGGGGGTCCAGGTGGACTTGGCAGGTGGCCACCAATATCCACCTGGATCATTCCTCCCCCTTAGGAAGCAATGGTCCCCATTGCGTTGAGCTCCTCCATGAGATGAGGAAACTTTTGCTGAACTTGTTCCCTGGTGAGCCACTTGCCCTGCTGAAGGAGTTGGCCTGCTTTGACAACTCGATACAGTTGGATATTCTGTTGGCGAGTGTTCTTGATCTGTGTGTCCATGATCCAATCAGTTGCAGCTTGTTCCATGCAATCTGGATTTAATTCTGTGGGTTTGAGCTGTTCTGCAATGTCGGATGTGTCTAGCAATGGTGGAAAGTATGGCCGAAGGCGGTCCACATTGAACACTGGGTGCAGGCCAAGGAATGGGGGAATGTTGAGCTCAAATGCATTGTCTCCCATAGCCTTAGTAATGGTGTACGGACCATATCGGAGTGGTCTCAATTTCCGATAGGCTCCAGTAAGGCGTTCCTTTTGCAAATGCAACCAGACTTTGTCGCCCACCTGAAACTTGTGTGGCACCCGATGTTGATCATGTCGTTGCTTGTACTTGGCATTTGATTTCTCAAGAATGTCATGGACCTACTGGCGAATATGTTGGATGCGCTCAATGAAGCTGGTGGCCTTATCTGTTTCGGACTCAACATGAGCTGAATTCATGTGAGCAGCTGCAAGTGGCATGGCCACATCAATGGGGCATAGTGGCTGGAATCCCAAACCCACCTGAAAAGGGCTATGGCCAGTGGAGCTGTGAAGAGCTCGGTTGTAGCTGTGCTGAACATAGGGGAGGCTCTTGTCCCATGTGCGTGGATGCTTTAAGTTATACATGCGCAGAATGTGCACAATCATCCTATTGACAACCTCTGTCTGGCCATCAGTTTGAGGATGGAAGGCTGTGGACTTCGTGAGTTTGGTGTCCAGCATTGACCAGAGACTGGACCAAAATGTGCTGAGAAACCAACTGTCCCGATCTGAGATGATAGACTGTGGGATCCCAAAGTGCACCCACACTCGTTCAAAGAAGAGTTTAGCAGTGGCTTCTGTTGTGATATTCTTCTTGCAGGCCACCATAATGGCAATCTTCGAGAACCTGTCGACGACCACAAAAACACAGTCATTTCCATGCTTAGTGGAAGGAAGGCCTGACATGTAATCCATGGAGATGGATTCCCAAGGTCGACTAGGGGTAGGCAACGGGGTATAGAGGCCGTGCTTCTTAATGGTCGGTTTGGCAATGGCACAGGCAGTGCATGATCGGATGTACTTCCCAACATCCTGTCGAAGATTCGGCCAATAGAAATAATTTTGCAGTACTGCCACGGTTTTCTCGACCCCGAAATGCCCAGCAGCCCGACTGTAGTGTGCTTCCCAAATCATCTTGGCACGCTCGCTTGAAGGAACACAAAGGTGACCGAGGTGGCATAATAGGGCATCCTGGAGGTGAAAATCTGCAACATGTCAACCCTCCAAGAGTGTCTGGTATGTGTGGCCGAATTCTGTGTCGCTTTTGTAGAGAAGTGGCCAATCAGAAGTCTCATGCCCACAAGAGTTGAGCACGATGGTTAACGCCATGATCGGTGGTCGACTGAGGCAATCTGCAACATTATTGGTGCTGCCCTTCTTATACTTGATATTCAAGTGGAACTGTTGCAGGTATGTAGACCACTTCTGATGGCGATCATTCTGCAATTTCCCTTGGGTCTGTATGAACTGCAGGGGTCGGTGGTCTGTGTGGATGACCATTTCCTTCCCCAAAATGTAATGCTTCCATTGTCGGCAAGCCTGTACAATGGAATACATCTCTTTTTCATAAGTGGGGTACTTCCGGACGTGTTTCACTGTGATATGCCACTGGATGTCCATGTTGAGTAAGGACTGCTCCAATAGCATAGTCAGAGGCATCTGTCTCGACCTCAAATGGTTGTTGTAAATCTGGTAACGCAAGCACTGGTGTCGTGCAGAGGCGATCCTTCAACTCCATGAATGCCTTCTGTTGAGATTCATACCAAAAAGAATTTGCTCTCGCCCCTCCCTTGGTGACTTGACTCAAGGGCCAAGAAATATGAGAAAACCCCAACACAAACCTGCGGTAGAAGTTGGCAAGACCTAGAAAGCTGCGGAGCTCTGTTAGAGTGGTTGGAGAGGGCCAATCCCGAATGACTTGGATCTTGGCTGGATCAACATGCACCCCCTGTTCATCAATGATGTATCCCAGATACTGAACCTGGGTCATGCCAAAAGTGCATTTCTCCAAATTGGCACATAGCTTGTGTTGCCGCAGTGTTTGGAGAACCTATCGGATGTGGTGGAGGTGCTCTTCCCAACTCTGGCTGAAGATCAGAATGTCATCCAAGTATACTACTACAAAGGAGTTGGTGAATGGCCGCAAGATGTCATCCATTAGCCTCATAAAGGTTGCAGGGGCATTCGTCAATCCGAAAGGCATGACCAACCATTCGAAGAGGCCCTCCTTGGATTTGAAGGCAGTCTTCCACACATCAGAGGGTTCGATTGGTACCTGGTGATATCCTGACTTCAGATTGATCTTGTTGAAATATTTCGCCCCCTTTAGTTGGTCTAGGAGGTCATCAATCCGCGGGATCGGGTACCTATTATGGACAGTGATCTTGTTCAGTGCCCGATAGTCAATACAGAGTCTCCACGTCCCATCCGTCTTCTGTACCAACACGATTGAGCTCCCACAGGGCGATGAACTCGGACAGATGTGACCTTTCTACAGGAGCTCCTGAATCTGCCTCTTGATTTCATTGTTCTCCAGAACGGAGCGTCGATAAATTGGTCCATTGGGTAGCGGCGCACCTGGGGTCAGATCGATGGAGTGCTTGACTTGACAGTGCAGAGGAACCCCTGCCGGGGAGGTGAAGATGTCCTCGTACTCCTCCACAATCTTGTCCATCTGTAGTTGTCGTGCAGAGGGACCCCGTCTGGAGGCCGTGGCCACTGTCTTCTTCTTTCCTTGAGGGCGTATCATCAGGAAAACAAATTTCCTGGTTTTGGAAATGATCTTACTGCATTGTTTTGCAGTAATCAAAGAGATGGCGGCAGGTGGTGCTACCTCTGGTATCCTGAACAACTTATTTCCCAATGTAATAATAACAGCACGGGGCCTTGATTCATACACAGCATGTCGCTTCCACAAGTATGGTTGTCCTAGTAATACATCACAAACTTCAAGGGGAGCAATGTCACACAATACCTCATCCGTGAAGGGCTTGATGTTGTATGGAAGGCGACACTGCTAGCTCATGCGAAGATCTCGTCCTTGGTGAAGCCACCCAACGGTGTATGGTTGTGGATGTGCTGTGGTCGGTAAGCCCAACCGTTTCACGACCTCTGCCGAAATGAGGTTCTTTTGACTCCCGCTATCAACAATGAACTGTATCGGGGAGCCCTTTACCCACATCTGGGAGTGGAAGAGACGCTCCTCCTCCTCTGGATCTTCGGGTTCATTTTTCTGGATCTTTGCGGTCGCAACAGTGGCGCTAGGATCCGCATCAATGATCTGCTTCCCTTTTTCATACCCCTTATCGGGTTCTGACTCAGAGTCGGAACATGCATCTGATTCTGAAACCTTTAGCTCAGCCACCAGTGACTGCTTGGCGCGACACTCACTTGTGTTGTGAGTGGAGCTCTTATGGAACTCGCACCATTTTCCAGTGTCCTTTCTCGGCTTCACGGCGCTGTTCTTTGCTTGCTGCTTCGGCTGGTTGTCTTGGGCTATCCCGCCTTGGCTTTGTCCTTTGTTCTGTGGTTTAGGGGCACCTTTCCCCTGCTTTGGATTCGGAGATCCAAAGTCTCGCTTCTTTTGTTTAAACTTCTGCTCGACCTTGACAGCATATCGGTATGCTGTGCCGAGCGAGGGGATGTTTAGGAATTGTATTTCTTCCTGGATGTACTTGTGCAGGCAGCCATGGTATTTGAGTATCAAATGTTGCTCCGAATCCTTGATACCCAACTTTGTGCGAAGGGTATGGAAAAGATTGGTGAACTCCGGCACGTCTTGGTCCCTTCCCTGCCGCAGCGTGGTCCACTTTATGTATTCATCCTCATAGCTTCCGACAGGGTAGTACTGCTCCTTGATGGCATCCCGGAACGAATCCCAGGTGGGTGCGGCTGAAAATAGTGAGCCAGTACTTTCATCCTTCTGCTCGCAGTAGGTTTCCCACCAGTCCTTGACGTGGGGGGCTGCTTTGAGAAGAGCAAAAACAATCTTTTCCCGACTCGAAAATTCATGAACAGAAAAATAACCCTCTAGCAGATTTAACCATTTATCTACGGCATCTGCGTCTATCTGACCCTCGAATATGGGGATTTCAAAATTAACTTGTACCTTAAAGGGCGTGGCGTTTCCAGAGTAGCTGCTGGAAGCCGATGCGTCGCTTCTGGGTAGCCGCTGAAGGATCTGGGCAAAGTTGTCCATCATCGTGTTCTGTTGCCGCTCGAGGGCTTCTTCGAGCAAGATTTTGATGGGATCTCCTGCCCCCTCGTCTTTCTTCTCGTCCGCCATGGGAGGCCGTCGGGATTTGCGAGGCTGGTCTTGCAAAGGTTCAACCAGTTCAAGCCCTAACTCCTTATATCCCGACCTTGTTGGGGACATGCAAAGAAAAACAGAGAAAAAGCAGACCGCTCTGATACCACTGATCCGGATTTAAACAGGAACGCAACAAATTACAGAGATAACCATATACACAAAGATGCAGCGGAAATAATACTTCATTTCATTAATGGAAAATACTGAAATATGCTTACAACTAGAAATGGAAATAAACCAGCTAGGGCGATGGTAGCTTATCTCTGAGAAGAGATGTGATGGCTACATGCCTCTGAACTGTGTTACAATGAGGCTCGCAGGCCTATTTATTGTTGAGAAACAATGGAAAACCCTTAACATTCCAAAACCCAACCCTAGGAGATGAAACGCCAAACTGTGGGCCCCGTTTGGGGTAAATTGGTACATCAACTTCCCGGGGTCGTAACTTTGGCATATGATCTCCATTTGACGCGTACAATAGCTCGTTAGAAAGATCTATCCGAGCACTATCATTGTTGGGACCCATGTTGCTCCCGGATTCCCCAAAAAACGTCGTTTAGGGCCTCAAAACGGCTCCGGAAGTTCAGGACCCGAAAAACTGCTAAAAATAGTAAGTTGTGCTACAATTAAGGAAACTGAAAATGCTGAGAAAGACAATGGTGGGGGTCCAGGTGGACTTGGCAGGTGGCCACCAATATCCACCTGGATCAGATCACCTCTTGCAAAGGTTTAAAATTCTTAGCATAGTCGAAGATAAACTTCTGGAGAAAGTTAATTTTCCCTAAGAAGGATTGCATGGATTTATTTTTCACGGGAAAGGGAAATAGCCTTGAACTACTATGGGTCCATTTTAATCTTGATCTTAGCTATAATGTGTCCCAAAATATTCCCTTTAGAAACTCCAAATATGCTCTTCTTTAGATTTAAAGATACACCATATTTTCGACACCACTCAAATATTTTCCTTAAATGACGAAAATGGTCAGATTTTTTCTTAGAAAACACTTTATTATCATCCAAGTAAATGACCACACTCTAACTTATCAGTCCTCATATCGCGATGTCCATAACTCATTGAAAGTTAGAACCAACATTTATAATTACAAATGGCATTTTTCGAAACACGAATGTACCCCACTTAGTCCTGAAAATTGTTTTTAATTTGTTGGGTTCCGCTACTAGCACTTGTTTATATCCAGAAAATTCGTACAATAGCGAGAACATCTCTAACCCAAATACCATTTGGATTATCTACTCCATAGATGGCACGCGATAATTATCCTTATCTGAAGCTCAGTTCAATTTATGAAAAATTACACATAAGCATATTTCTCCAAACTTCTTTATGAATGGAACCAAATTAGAAACCCAGGTAGAATAAAGAAATTTAAAGATGATTCGAGCATCCAACAACTTCCTTAGTTATTTATGAATCCAAGGTTCAAGCATAGGATGAACTTTTCTCAAATTTTGTTGAAATGGATTTACCCTTCCTTTATAGGTATCACGTGTTGTATGATTTGTGCATCATAGGTTTTTCGAATCATCATATGTCCACGTGAACACATCTTGGTACTTCTTGAAAAGATGAATAAAGTTTGTTGTTTCTGTGGGAAAAACAACATGTACTGTAGAGTCTCATGATTGTTTTGTTTTTGACACCTGTTCCATCCATTTCTCTCTTTTCATCATTGCTATCAACTCAAATAAGCAGTAAACTATAGATTTTGACATGGTACGGTACTCAGATGTCTTATTTTTCATATTTATTAATGTGCCTTATTATTAAGTTAAAAGATTGTAGTAGCTACATAATTAATATGATTTTGTAGTTGTTTCATGATTCTGCAGTTATCTCCATGGTTAGCCAGATTCCAGTACGCTAGCCAAGCAAAGAAGAACATGGGCAAATGGGGATTGATCTCCTCATGGATCTCCTCCTATTCGCCCAAGCCAAATCATCAAGGAAATCACCCAATGGCGCAGTCAAAGAAACAGGTCAATACGTGGATAAATGGAGCAGTGAGAGTTCAGATAGATCACGACTCTCTAATTTGCTTTCCAAATAGCAAATTGTAGAGAAACGATTTACTCCATTATAGATTAGAATTCAGATTAAGATTGTTTTAAGTTTTATAAGGCATAAAAGTCTCAATCTGTTGAGCACGAGTTCTATATATATATATATATATATATATATATATATATATATATATATATATATATAAACAGAATGCAAGGACACGTATGTAATCTTTGAATGACTGTTTGAAGTTTTATAACTCTGTTCTTTTTAATTGAAGAAGTATTTTTGTCAACCTCATGCATAGTTAGTTGTTGAATTAAAGTTCTAAACCTGTTGTTTTGTGGAGCACCCTTGCAGACAGTTGAGGTTCAATATTTTATGTTTAGCTCAATCATTTCATTTTCATTATTTCTAGAATCTCATTATTGTAACTTCAGTTTCTTTGTAGTCATTTGTTTACAATCTTTTGTTTGTTGTCTACCAATTTCAATCATTTATATGCTTTCTAAAATAGAACCATGTATATAATCTTCTTCTTTTCATAGAAAATACATTTGATTAGATCGCATTCCTTCTGTTTTTTCTTTATCATTTCAAAATTGAATTGTTAATTATAGTATGGAGATTTTAACATAGGATGATTTATAAATTCATTCTAGAATAGAAGTGATTCTTTTTTAGAGAAGAAATAATTGTCTTTCTAGAACATAAGTAGTTTATTCATAGATTTTAGAATAACTCTCTTTTTAAATTTCTTTTCAAAAACACAATTTATCTTAAATAAGTTTTTGTAGAATTTACCCAGTAGTCTTACTTTTCCATCACCTTGCATAGTAATTCTTTTGAAACTAACAATAGTCAGTTAAATAGGATCATGATAGCTTGTTTTACGTTTATTTTCAAAATTGATTGTAGGAATTTAATTGTAAATCTTCAATTTCATTATGAACATAGGAATAAAGAAAATCCTTAAAACAAACACAATCATTATTTTAATAAACTCAAAAAGGATTCTAGCATATATAGTGCACTTGTACTTCACAAGTTTACCAACTCTGGTTGATCATTTATGTAAGAAATTTAAGAACATTAAATTGACTAAACATGTACTAAGGATCACATACTTTAGATCTTCCCTGGTGCCCAAGTTAACTTGTTCATGCAACAATGTGGAGTTGTGGGTCTTTGCATTGATTGCTCCCCTAAAGTTGTTATACAAGTAAGAGAGAAACTTTAAATGGCCATAACTTTGGCTAGGAAAGTCGGTTTTGGATGAATTTTTTTTTTTATTTTGGGTATTTTCGACCTTCTGAAGCCATTGGTGTAGGTCTTACAGCCATTTGAGGTCATTTGCAGAGGTTTTGGAGCCGTGAAAGTTCTAGGAGCCACCAGGGCCCAGTTTTGTGAAGACTGTATAGGTTGCAGGTATCCATTGGAGGTGATCCAATAGTCAATCCTGAAGGATTCAAGTGTTCTGAATCCATTTTTGCCATCTATTTCACCTGTAGATGATTCTATTCAGTTGTATTTTCAATTTGAGCATTTAATAAAAACAAGGACAAGCCCGGTTGGGAGCTTTGGACCCAGCAGACGTAGCCCTGGAGGGGGTGAACTGCTTTATCAACTTCTTTTGCATTTGTGGTTGATTTATTTTGCAGAAAAAATTCGTTTTAATTTGTTAAACAGTAAAAGGAAATAACTCTGCTATGCTTAAATGGGTCATGAACAGCTGAAAATTTCATGTGTTTTCTTTCTGTAAGACATGGAAATCTTTTAAACATGTATAAGTCTGAATTGAATACCTTGCAAACAAATTTCAAGTAGTTTCAAATTTAAATCAAGTTGGTATCAGAGCTCAGGGTTTTTGTGCAAAGATCTTCTAACTGTCTTGCAAAGTATTGATGCTTACCAGGTTGAAACTTAAAAGAGGGGAAGGACAGTTGACTAGAGAACGAGAGAATCCTCAGTCAAGAAAGGCCAGAGAGCCATCACCTCCACCTTCAATTTCACCCTCAAGAGTCTCAGCAGAAGCTTCAAGGATGTCTGAACATGAAGGAGAAATTCCTACAGAGACATATCCAAGAGAAGAAGAAAGAGTCTTCGGAAAGGCTTTCTTGGACCTCACTGAAATGGTGAGGATATTGTACCAAGAAAGAAATGAGAAATTGGCTGGAGAAGGGTCCAAACATCCACATGAAGGAGAGGGCTCTTCAGGAGGTAAGAAGGATGATGATCATTCCAAGAAAGGACATGGAGGAAATGGTGATCCACCACCCCCATCTTCACCTTCTTCCTCTTCATCTTCGTGTTCTTTTGTTCATAAGCATAGATCCTCTGGAAAAAGTCCTTTTTTGAAGCTTGATGTAAAATTCGAATTACCTATGTTTAATGGTGAAGTGAATGCAGAAAAGCTTGACAACTGGATTAGGCAGTTGGAAGTTTACTTGAGGATCCAGAATATGCATGATGATGCCACAAAGATTTAGTTGGCTTCTTTGAGAATGGATGGAGCAGCATTGGTCTGGTGGGAGGCCAAGACTAAAGAGGAGATCAAGAAATTTGGTAAGGTTACCTTAACATGGCCTGAATTTCTGTTAGCCATTAAAAAACATTTTTATCCTCTTGCTCACATGCAGAAGGCCATTATGAATTGGCAAAATTTCAGACAACTTAAGGGTCAGAGTGTCCAAGACTACACCCAAGAATTCAGGAGAAGAGCTCTCTTGTTAGGGGTAGATTTGCAGACCCAGGAAACCTTGCTGAAATACATTGGTGGCTTGCATAGCTACCTTAGACACACCATCTTGATGTTTAACCCTACTAGCCTGGACGAGGTTTGTGTCCAAGCTACCCATTTAGAGGCAAGGGGAAAAAAACACATTTGAAGAGGGCAGAAACAAGCCCCCCAAGGGGAAAAACAAAGAGAAAACCTCCAAGGGAAAGAGCAAAAAGAATGCATCTGTCAAACAGGAGAGTGAGAAAGTGATCTGTAAACATTGTTCTAAACCAGGCCATGAGGAGAAAACTATTGGAAATTATATCCTGAAAAAAAACCTCAATTTAACAAATCCAAAGGGAAACAAAAAACTGCTGCTACTACATCTACACCACAAGATTTAGGGGAAGATTCAGGTGATGAAACCAAAATTACAGCCATGGGTTTGAAAAACTTGAAGGGAAAAGAAGTTGAAACTCAAGCCAGCACTAGTACCTCAAACTGCCATGTACAAGCTCCTAATGAGGAAGAAAGAATTGAACTGTTTCATGTGAGGGTGATTTCAAAACATACTAAAATTGACACACTTTTTGATAGTGGGTCACAAGCAAACCTTATATTAGAGGACTTGGTCAAGCAGCTTAAACTTGAGACCATTCCACATCTGTAGCCATATCCACTTGGATGGATTTGCAAGGATGCAAATTTACAAGTTTCAAGAAAGTGCACATTGCGCTTTGCAATTACTGCACATTTTATTGACACAGTTGAACTTGATGTGGTACCTTTTGATATGGCAGGAATTGTTTTGGGAAGTCCTTACTTGTTTGACAGGAAAGCTATCTTTCATCGCCATGAAAACAAATATCATCTGTTCAAAGATGGCAAGGAGTTCATTGTTAGAGCTCATCGCAAGAAGACAAATATAGCGATGGTGAATGCAGGACAGGTAAAAAGGCTGGTCAATTCAAGTAAGAATTTTGTTCTTCTTATGAATAAGCCCAAGGTTTATGTGAATCATGAGTCATTTGACAATTGTGATCCAAAACTTAAATCAGATCTGTATGATGTAGTTGATGCATATCATGAGATGTTTCAGGAGCCAACAGGTTTGCCTCCTAAGAGGGAGATTCAGCATGAAATCCATTTGCATCCAGATTGTCCTCTTCCAAACATAGGCATGTACCGCATGTCTATTATGGAGAATGTTGAAATAAAGAAGCAAATCAAGGACTTGTTGGACAAGGGTTTCATAAGGCCAAGTACTTCGCCATGTGGGTCACCGATTGTATTGATTCCAAAGAAAGATGGCACTTGGCGTATGTGTGTTGATTTCAGGGCCTTGAACAAGATAACGGTAAAGAATCGTTACCCACTCCCAAGGATAGATGATTTGCTAGACCAGCTGAAAGATGCTCGATATTTCACTAAGCTAGACTTGCGCAGTGGATATCATCAAGTAAGAATTGAAGAAAGTGACATTTGGAAGACAGCCTTTAAAACCAAACAAGGACTCTTTGAGTGGCTTGTGATGCCGTTTGGTTTGTGCAATGCACCTGCAACTTTCATGCGGGTAATGGATGATGTCTTGCATCCTTTTCTTGATGATTTCGTTATTGTCTACTTAGATGACATCTTAATTTTCAGCAAGTCTAGAGAAGATCATGTCATGCATGTTAGAAAAGTACTTGATGTTTTGAAGAAGAATCAGTTATTTCTTAAAATGTCAAAGTGTGAATTTGGAAAGACTTCTTTGGTTTATTTGGGACACATAGTAGGAGGAGGTGCTTTGAGAATTGATCCTGCTAAGATTGAGGCTATTGTGAAGTGGCCTACTCCCAAATCCATAACAGAGGTAAGAAGTTTTTTGGGTGTAGCTCAGTATTGGAGGAAGTTTATCTCTAACTTCTCTGCTATAGCAGCTCCTATGCATGCAGTGATAAGTGTGAAGCATGCTTTCCAATGGGGAGGCAAGCAGCAAAAAGCTTTAGAATATTTGAAAGAGAAGATTAGTTCAGCTCCAATCCTTGCATTACCGGATTTGAGACAGCCATTTGAGATACAAACTGATGCTAGTGATTATGCTATGGGTGCAGTTCTTCTACAGCATGGTAAGCCTATTGCTTTTCATTCTGAAACTTTCAATGGTGCTGTTGTAAATTATGCTACATATGATAAGGAGTTGTATGCGTTGGTACAAAGCGTCAAAAAGTGGAAACACTACTTGATGGGCAAAGAAACTGTTATACATACCGACCATCAGCCCTTACAGTACTTGCAATCACAAAGCAAGTTACAACAGTCACGACACTTCAGATGGATGGGCTTCTTGCAACAGTTCCATTTGGTAATAAGGTACAAGAAAGGTACTTTGAATAAGGTTGATGATATGCTTTCAAGGCTTATTATTGGTGCTGTTACTTTACTTAAGAATGCTTCCACTATACATGATAGTTACATAGAACAATATGCATCTGATGAAGACTTTAAAGATGTGTATGCTAACTTGAGTAAAGGGAATCATGTAGAGGAAAATGACTATCACATGCATAACAATTTGTTGTTTCATTTGGGCAAGTTGTGTATACCACAAGGGGAGAGGATAAATGTCATAAGAGAAGCTCATTCTTCTCTTATTGCTGGCCATTTTTGTGTGAGCAAAACAGTTGCACATCTATAGAGGTATTGCTATTGGCCTCGCATGGTAGATTCTGTTTCAAGGTTCATTAGAGGTTGTTCATTATGTGCTACAAGCAAGCCTAGCAATAGGAAGCTTGGTTTGTATACTCCTTTGCCGGTACCTTCTAGACCATGGGAGAGCATCTCTATGGATTTTGTAGGAGGTTTGCCAAAATCTCGAAAGCAGCATGATTATTTATATGTAGTAGTTGATCGTTTCAACAAAATGTATATACTTATGCCTTGTAAGAAAACTATAACTGCTGAACAAACTGCTGAATTATTTTTTCATCATGTATGGATTCACTTTGGTTTGCCTACTTCCATTATTAGTGACAGGGATTCCAGATTTGTGGGGAATTTTTGGTCCAACCTATGGGAGATGATGGACACAAAGTTGAAGAAAAGTATTGTTTTCCATCCGCAAACAGATGGACAAACCGAAGTTGTGAACAGAACCATTGTGCACCTCTTGAGAGGTTATTGCAGCAAGCATCCCAAGCTTTGGGATGAACATTTGCACTACATACAGCATGCTTACAATCGTGCCAAGCAATCTTCCACAAACACCTCATTGTTTGAAGCTTGTTTTGGTTACTTGCCAAAATCACCTCTTGATTTCATTCTTGAGAAAGATGTTGCCATTGAGGGACATAGTGATATTGACAAAGCTCGTTCATTCATTGAAAGAATTCAGCAAATACATCAGCAAATTCAAGAACAGCTTGAGAAGAGTCAAGGCAAGTACAAGGAAAGACACGACAAGCATAGAGTCGATCACAAGTTTCAAGAAGGAGATGAGGTATGGTTGTACATTAGTAAGGAAAGGATGCAAGGAGAAGGTAAAAAGTTGAAGCCTATTCATTATGGTCCATTCAAAATCCTCAAGAAGGTTGGAAATAATGCTTTTCAATTAGATTTGCCTTCCTACATGCAAATGTATTCTGTTGTCAATGTGGAGAACTTACGTTTGTATGAACCTCCTTTGATTGTTGATCATGAAAATATTGTTCAGCTGCCATCTATAGAAGATTTCTCGCCAGAATTCTTAGATGAGCTGAAAGAAGATACAATCCTTGACAGAAGGACACGCACTTCAAGGAGGGGCAGTGTAGATTATGTTCGGGTTGGTTTCAAAGGCAGCAAACCGAACAAGGCAAAGTGGATGGAGGTGTACAGAGTGAGGGAGTTGTACCCTCACCTCTTTAACAGGTATTTGAAGGCTTTTGGGGTCCAAAAGCTTCCCAATGGGGAGGCGTGATCAGGTGCTCATGTCCTAAGTGTCGTAAAATGCTCAAAATTTAAAGTTCTTAGAACTGGTTCAAAGTTGAATGACTGGAAAGTGCTCGTCTTCCCGATTTCGACGCCGCAAACGGTTCGAAAAACGGTCGTCGTATGAGAAAGTTATGGCAAAAAGAAGAATTTGTCCATAACATTAGAAATTTTAATTTTTCAAAAAAAAATTAAAAAAGGAATATTCTGTCGGGCACGAAATCTGAGGCAACCACCAAACATTAAATGTAATTGCAGTTAAGTTGGCGGAATTTTGGCAGGAGCGCCAAATTTGGCGGACCCGCCATAATTGGCGGAGCTATCTGGAGTTAACTAAAGTTTCTGGAGTTTTTCCCTAGAAAAACTCCAGCTAACTTTAGTTAACTCCAGATAGCTCCACCACCTGAATCTTCCCCTAAATCTTGTGGTGTAGATGTAGTAGCAGTAGTTTTCTATTTCCCTTTGGATTTGTTAAATTGAGGTCTTTTTTCAGGATATAATTTCCAACAGTTTTTCTCCTCATGGCCTGGTTTAGAACAATGTTTACAGATCACTTTCTCACTCTCCTGTTTGACAAATGCATTCTTTTTTCTCTTTCCCTTGGAGGTTTTCTCTTTGTTTTTCCCCTTGGGGGGCTTGTTTCTACCCTCTTCAAATGTGTTTTTTTCCCCTTGCCTCTAAATGGGTAGCTTGGACACAAACCTCGTCCAGGCTAGTAGGGTTAAACATTAAGATGGTGTGTCTAAGGTAGCTATGCAAGCCACCAATGTATTTCAGCAAGGTTAGTCCAAGTATAAGTTCTTTATATTCTGCAATTTTATTCATGCACTCAAACTCCAATTGGCATGATATTAGATACTTGTTCTTCTGAGGGTCAATCAGAAAGCAACCAACTCTAGAACCCTCCAATGTTTTTGAACCATCAAAATACAAGGTCCAAACATTAGTAGAAACTAGCTTAGTTTCTCGGTTAGTACTATTTACATCTATATTACAAAAGACATTAGGACCAGTTGGATTGCAAGGAAGGAGTTCCAATTGTGTATCTGGTGGTATAGGGGATGGTTGTGCAAGATAACATCCATGATCAACTTATAAAAAACAATTTCTAAAAATTACTTACGCAGAGATAATCGGCTCATTATGTGATTCAAACACCATAATTGTATGTTTCATAAAAGGTTCACTTTCTCCTCGAATCTTATTATTCTTTCCCTTATAAGAAAGCCACAAATGCAGCCAAACAGTGGAAAAGTATCCCTGCAACTTGCTAGACCAAAAGCTACTTAGGAGGAACACATAAAATTTTGGAATGTCCATAATAACAATATTGATACATTGGTGAACTCTATGATCAAAATATAACAAATTATAACATTATTTAGCTCACCAATTGCCTGCACTAATGATCTATGTAATTGTATGATTCTGGCATTATTTTTTTCCCATTTTGTGTTGATTTTATTTGCAACAAATAAAGTCATGGCATTCATAGATGCACTGGAATCAACAAGGAAATTATGGACATTATAATTGAAAATTTCAAAAGTTAAAAGAAATGGGGGCCAAGTAGATCTAGAATTAACATTACCATCATTAACTATTGATTTGAGAATAGTGGGAGACTTATTGGATGAGACTTGAGAAGCATAAATTGTCCTACATGACAGAGGTCAAGATGCAAAATCTTGGATTATCAACTCACATTGGCCCGCCAACATTTTTAGCTCATAGATGGATATATTTGCATGAGATTTCTTCATGTCTTCAAGAACATTATAATCAATGTCTTCATATTTGGCAGGGTGCGTTGAAGTGGTAGGTGGTGAAACTTTGTTCGATACCTTAGGAGTGATGAACTTGTTCTTATTATTCTTGGAATTATTCTTCAAAGGTTGAGCGCTTCTAGATTTAGTCTGAGTGCTCTGAGCTAGATTACTAGGAGGTAATATCTTTCTCAACATTGCTTCCTCACATCTTGCTCAAGCACCGGTCCTATATCACTCAGATTATATTTCTTAGTCGATTGTTGAGGAGGAGATTCACTCACTAGGGGTTCACAAGTACCTTGTCAAACGTTGTTCAAAAATAAGATCAAAAGTGAAAATTGAATCACCAATACTTGTGTTCTCCTCTTTTGAGGCTCACTCAGTCTCTTGAGTTTCTCTAAATTATCTTTTATTGATAAACTTTCTATGACATTGGAAACCACAACATTCATGTTATGTTTCCATTGTGGGCATGCTTTTTCAGAATGTGCTTCTTGATTAAATGTACTATAGTTATCCATGCCCAAGTTCTCAATGTTAAATACAACATTAGAGCTTGTAGAGTTTGCTTGTTGATTGATTTTCTTCTTAAAGGACTTATTATTAGTAGATGGCTCACTTGACTTCCTTTTGAGTTCATATACCTTGTTGGTCAACAATTTCAAGGACTTAGTCAATCTTTCCATGTCAAAATGATCTTTCTCTTTAGTCTTTTTTTTTTTTTTACAATGTCGGCTACTCATATATTAAAAAAACTTTCTGAAAGAAGTGCTGTTACATAATGAGGATGAGTATGGGAGCAGAGGCACAAAATCGGGTTCGCAGACCCGTTATCCTCTTTGCTTCTCTTGATTGAAAACGAAATTGAAACTAAGCGGCTATACTGCCTTACATAGGATCCTCCTAACCAAGCAAATTTACAATGCATAAATCACGGAAAGTGTGGAGTGACCGAATCATCCTTCTGGGCGCTGGCTCTAGTCGATGCTTCTGCCTGATTGCTTTCGGTGAGAGTGCGAAGATGGTCAATTACCGCCTCCATGTGGATGCAGCGGTCCTTCAGATCTTCAATTTCCTTCTTTCTTTTCCCCAGCTTCTTTCTTTTGGATTCTCTATCAGCATGATAGTCCTCTGTGAGTTCCTTAAGCTGTTTTATAATGCTGTTGATCATTATGGTATGTGCCTTGCACATATTGCATTCTTTGTTGCTGAAGAGATTCGCCAGAGGGTCTTTGTTTGATCCCTGATTAGAAGGCTGGCCTTGCTTGTCCTCCATCGTGATAGCCTGATGGATGAAAACAGAGGGCTCACTGATGTTTAAAGAGGCTGGAGTTGCTGTGTTGAGAGCTTGACTGCGGGAGTGCTGAGGCTTAAGACAGAGGGGCGGGGCTCTCAGAATAAAACCAAGGGACGTGCTGAAGATGAGGAGGCCAGGGATCGAGACAGAAGGGACAAGGCTTCTGAGGAGTTGAAGCTTTAGGAGAGAGTGGGCTTTCTTTCCCTGCTTCAAAACGCTGCTGAACAAAAAAGGACCACTGTTAAAAGACAACAGAAAAGAATGGGAACGGGAGATTCTTACTCTGAGATCTGGTCTGGAGGGCCGAGACTTTGGAGGAGAAAAATCATCCACGATGCGCCCGGAGGAGATGGCTCGTGAGACTTGATCACTGTCTGAATGGGAGTCGGGGAGATGACCAATATTTAAAGAGGGAAGAAGGTCGATGACGCTAAAGGAGAGGAGCTGAAGATGCCCGAGAGTAAGGAGGACACAGTCAAGGGCGATGATTACCCTGCTGACATATCTCGTGGGGGAGGTATGGGTTCTTCTGGTAACGCAGAGAGTATCTGCCTCGAAGGGACGAGAGATCATACAATTTCTGAGAAGGGTGACTGTATTGGAGGCCCGAGGAGGAGGAGATCCGCTTAGGAGCCCGATGATGCTGCTTTGTGATCTAGGAGGAGATACGCTCGGATATACTTGCTTCCTGAAGTGACTGAGGACGGCGGAAGGCTTGTTGCTACGGAATATCTCTGACGTAGATGGCATTGTTCTCTCTGACTTGACCCAGTTTCCTTCTAACCGCTTGGTTAGCATGCTGGTCAGCATCTTTATTGTAGTTCCTGAGGATATGTTTGAAGGTCACCTCACCTAAATCTTTGACATTCTCCAAAATTCGGATTTTGATGTTGTTGAGGGCCAGTTGATTGAAATCTCTCCCAGTGGACATTGCTGCGATTGTTATGGCTGAGTCACCTAAGATGAGGGGGTTTTGGAGGCTGAGGTTCTTTAGAATGGACGTGCCCAGAAGAAGGCCATAGGCCTCTGCTTTGTTATTAGACAGACGGCCTAGACCCCATTCGAAAGAAACCATAGTATTCCCCTGCTGGTCCTTTATGATCCCGCCTGCCCCTGCCTGTCCCGGGTTCTTTTTTGATGCCCCATCGAAGTACAGGATAGGCCTCCTTTGGCTTTTTAACCAGTTGTTGATTTCCTCTTCAGTACCACGCAGCTTCCAGTTATGTCTATCATTTCTTTCTCGGATATAAACATAAGGACTTGGTTTGAGGTTGAATTTTCTCAGCCATTCCTTAAGCCTGTCATCCACAACCTCCATGTCTTTCTGGTTGACCCCTATTGCTTCGAAATACTCAGCTGTGAGGGCTATAGTTTTAGCTACTATACCTGTTATGGAGGGTTTTTCATTGTTAAAGATGCATTTGTTGCGAGCAATCCAAATTTGCCAGCTCAGGTTTGCAGGGATGCTATTCCAGATCCTGTGCACTATCAGATTTCCTTTTTTAGGATGGTGAATTCTTTTGACCCAGTTTTTGTGAAGAGTCGAGATCTGAGTGGGGAGGATATCTGAGGAGATTGTGCCAGAAAAGAGATGCCAGCATGATTTAGAAATCGGGCATTCTAGGAAGAGATGGTTGATGGTTTCTTCAGCTTGCCTACACAAACAGCACATAGAAGGACCCTGTATACCACGCTTTCTGAGGTTCTCGGCAGTTAATATTTTGCCATGCATGAGAGTCCAGTTAAAAAATTTTATCTTAGGGATACATTCAGGGCGCCAGACAGCCTTGAACAAAGGCCAATTGTTGGCTTCTGAGATAACCTGGAGGGCTTTGTAACCTTCTTTAACTGAATAATTTCCACCATTTGGATCCCAAACAAACTTGTCCTCCTTCCTTTTGTTGATGGGAGCTGAGCCACTTAGAGAGCTCTTGAGCTCATTCCAAAGATTTGCTAGGTCCATGGGGAGATTGAGAGGGGTCCAGCCTGCCCAGCAGTCCTGGTCCCATAGAGAAATGTCGAAGAGGGAGTTGTAATTCGCTTCAGACATCCACCGATGGAGAGGATGCAGATGGTGGAACGTGCCTCTAGCTTGGGTCCCCATGATTCTGTCATTCCATATATTTACCTCCCTGCCATTCCCTGGAGCGCACGAGATGAAAGGTTTGAAGAGAGGGAGCGTTTTCTTGATCAAGTTCCATGTAGGGGTGCCCTGTCTTTCTATGATGTTTTCAGTGAGGATGTTACTGTTTTGGCCATTCATGTATTTCTTCTTTATAATGGAAGTCCACCATGCCTCTTTTTCATTTAGAATCCGCCATATGAGCTTGAAGCCCAATGCTAGGTTAGCTAGCCTTGGGACCCTTATTCCCAGCCCTCCTTTTTCCACAGGGAGGATCACTTTGTCCCACTTAACCAAGCTGAACTTCTTGGTATTCTGCTTGCCTCCTTGCCACAGGAAGCTGCGGATTATTAGTTCCATATGTTTGTGAATACTGGCAGGAGCTAGAGCAATAGCGAACTGATAGATGGGGAGAGAGGTGAGGATGGACTTAATTAGGGTCGACCTGCCTGCTAAGTTTAACCAGTGCACTCCCCACAACTGTAATTTGCCTCTGAGTTTTTCAATGATTTTGGCCCAGATCCCTGATTTGATTGTCTCTTTGGCCAAAGGAAGCCCCAGATACATGAAGTAGGACCAATTCAGCTGAGCTGGAATTTCCATGATAAGAGATATGCGTTGGATGAAGTGGTTGGGGACATTCCATGCGTATAGCATGCATTTATTATTGTTTAGCTTGCCACCAGAGGCCAGAAGGAAGAGATCTAAGACTTTTTTAAATCTCCTCGCCATAATGCAAGATGCACCTCCTATGAGGAGGGTGTCGTCCGCCAGAGAGTGATTTATTCCTTTCGACCCTCTGACGATTTCAATCCCCGTTATTTCTTTTTTCCTCCTCAAGTTTTCCAACTTCGAGCTAAAGGCTTCCGCCATAAGAATGTAGAGGAAGGGAGAGAGCGGGCACCCTTGCCTCAGGCCCCTTGAGCTTTTGAAGGCTGGGCTTGGTCTTCCATTTATGAGGGGGCAGTCCAATTGCCTGAAATGCACTCCCTCACCCTGCTTATGAACAGCTCAGATATGCCAAGCTTTTTGAGAACGGCTTGAAGAAAGGAATGATTGACTCGATCGAAAGCATTGGCCATATCCAACTTCAGTATCATGCCTTTTTCTTTCCTGGAGATACTACTTTGGATAGCTTCTTGGATGAGAATAACATTGTCAGCAATTTGCCTCTTAGGAACAAAACCACCTTGATTCTCAGAGATGAGGGAGGGGAGAATAGATTTGAGTCTGTTGGCAAGGATTTTAGTTATGATTTTGTAGGAGACATTACAGAGGGAGATAGGACGAAATCGGTTGAAAGAGAGAGGGTTGAGCTCTTTGGGGATGAGGGCTAGGTAGGAGGAATTCATTCCACCTCCCATCTTGCCTTTATGGAAAAAGTTTCTAACTGTTCTGATGTAATCCTTTTTTATGATGTCCCAGTGATTCTTGTAGAAATCCACAGTGAAGCCATCTGGCCCGGGGCTTTGTCTGAGGCCATGTTGCGAATCGTTTGCTCAATCTCTTCGACAGTGATCTCTTTGTCCAGCTCAGAATTTTGCTCCTCAGAGGTTTTACTTTCCATGGTGTCCAGTATTTCCAAGCCATCGCTGTCTTGCTGTTCCGCGGTAAGGAGATCTTGGAAGTGTGCGGACGCGGCCTCCATTATGTCCTTGTGATTTTTTAATTCTACGCCCTCCACAATAATTTTGTCTATATTATTGCCAGCTCTCCTCATTTTCAAATTGTTGTGGAAAAAGGAGGTGTTCTTATCTCCCGACTTTAGCCATAGACACCTTGACTTTTGCCTTTGTTCTTCTTCTTCTATTCTGTTCAGCTTGTAGAGCTCCTTTTGGAGTTCCGTCTCTTTGAGTTGCTCCTCTTCCGTATCTTGTCTGCTGTCTTTCTCTTCTTCCCACTGCGTGAGCCTATCTTGGAGCGTTGATTTAGCTCTTTTCTCCTCTATAGATTTAGTTTTGGCCCATTGCTTTATGGCTGAGCGCAAGATTTTTATTTTGGTTTCCCAAACATAGTGCGGAGATCCTATAATCTCTGTTGCCCACTGTTCTTTTATCAGAGCTCGGAATTCTTCCTGGTTGTCCCATGCTCTGTTATATCTGAATGGAAGCGGGCCCAGGTTGGCTCCTTTATCCAATTTTAGAGCTACAGGCTTATGATCTGAAAAGTATCCTTGGATGATGAGGCTTTTGGTGCAAGCAAAATTGGCAACTATTCTGTCTTGGATCAAGATGCGATCCAATCGTTCCTTTATGTTGTTTCGGCCTGCTCTCTTATTGGACCAGGTGAAGCGCCCATTCTGAGGAGGGAAGTCCATCAGGTTGTGGTTTAGAATAATTTCTTCTAGGGCTTCCCTTGAGGGATCCGCCAAGAAGTTGCCCCCATTTTTTCTTCTACGCTTCTTATGAGGTTCAGGTCTCCTCCTAGGATAATGCTTCTGCCTTGGGTCTCCAGGAGATCTGCCGCAATTGACTTCCAGCAAGCATCCTTGTCCCTGTAGTGAGGGGGAGCGTAAACATTGTAGAGAGTGTATTCCTCTGTCTTAGCCGTGTTCTGCAAGTCTGAACGAATCCACCAGCTACTTTGCCTTTGATTTAAGAGGTTCCATTTTTTATTGTTCCAAATGGTACCTAGGCCACCTGAGGCGCCAGATGCGCTAACTGCAATACCTTCATGAGTTCTGCTATTTTTTAGGGAATTTTTGAAATCTTGTTCACTTATTTTGGTCTCCTGGATGAGGAGGAAGTCTGGTTGTTCGGATTTAATGAGGTCGCGGACTGCATTAAGTTTGAGGGAGGAGCCCATCCCCCTACAGTTCCAAGAGACCAGATTCATCATTTAATAATCTTGGCGTGGGTACCTCCTTTCTCTTTCCCTTTTTCCCCGTTTCCTTTCATCTTGTCCAGATAGGTATCCATTGGTTGTTGAATCCCTGTGGTCATTTCTTTTGCTGCCGTCTCATCCCTCAGCTCCTTGTTTGATTTCCTTCCCACTTTTCTTGGGGGTTCTACGGATGTGTTGCTTTCTTTAGACTTGTTCCTGGTTAATATTCTCTCTATTGTGTGAGGAGGGGAGGAAGGGTGGGGGGAAGATGGCGGGGGAGAGGAGGGGATCACGGGGGGGGCTCTAGGGGATGGGGGGGGGGAGGGGAGGATCAGTGTCAGAAAGGGTTTCAAATTGATTAGAGGATAAAGGGAAAGACGGGCCTGGTTCAGAGGGGGGGATGGGGGCTGCAGGAGGGTTCTTGTTGTTTCCTTGTGAGGGGATAGATTCTCTTTTTCTTTACAGTTTCCCAAACTTCTCTGCTGTTTCAGTGTTAGATTCAGAGAGATTTGCCTTTGCTTTACTGCATCTATTAGCGAAATGACCGTACTCATGACATACCTTACATTTGAAGGGGAGCTGTTCGTAGTCGACTTGCTGGAGGTGTGTCCATTGATCGACTCTAAGCTTGATGGCTTCTGGCAATCCTTTTCCTAGATCCACTTCGACACAAATCCTTGCGCATGCATGCATGTTCTCCTTAGGCTCTGATCTGTCGATATACTTCCCTATTCCATTTCCAATTGCTTTCACTGACTCGTCCCCCCAGTAGTGAAGGGGCAGATGCGGGAGCCGGACCCAAACAGGGACAGCATTAGGAACGTCCATCTCCGGGTCGAAGTCGGGGGTCCACTTGTTCAGGTAAAGGCCTCTTGTGTCCATGAAGTATGGGCCATTCCTGAGAGAAGTTAAGTTTCGGTCTTCCACGGATCGAAGAGGAAGGTGAAGAACCCTCGTCCACAGTCCACAAGCGGATTGCTATCTTACCTTGAACCATCGAGTTCCAATTTCTTTCCAATCATCGCAGTGCGAGGGGAGGGCCATAAGCCCGTGAACTGGCCCACTAGGCCTCTGTCTGCAAGGGCTACCGCCGCTCTCCTTGGAAGGGCTGGGGGGAGCGGGATTTCTGGAACCTCATCCATTTTTTTAACGAAACGAGAAGTGACGGGCCTGATTCTCTCCGAAGAGTTCTCCTGGGTTAGAGAGGCAAAGGATTTCATGAGGTCATCCTGATCCGGTCCAGAAGGGCCCATGGCCGCCATGAGCGGGGGAGAAAAGGACTGGGCGACCTAGCAGCAGCGCTGCTAGGCGCAGAAGCGGAACTGAACAAAGGATAACTCAGAAGAGGCTCGGGGTAGGGTCAAGAAAGAACGGGGAGGGGAGGAAAAGGGAACGAGGGCCTGAGGCCAGGCAGGGGCGCAGAGCCTTGCAGCAGGGCTGCAGGGCGCGGGGCGGCGGGGAGGTCAGAGGCCTGTCATGGCCAGGGGGAGGCGCGCGCAGGGTTTCATCTCTTCACCTTCTCTTTAGTCTTAGCAGAATAGGCTTGAGACATTTTCCTTTGAATATTCCTGATTAAAAATGACTCCAATAGAGCTTAAGTCCTTTTCTACTACAATTGCTTCTACAAAGTTAAGAGCCAAAGTTTCCTTTGCAGATCATTTCACAAAAACAGAAATGTTAGTGGGAAAGGTAGCATTATAAGAATCCTTAGTGATTGTATCATGAGGGTGCACATCAGTGGGGAACTTGGTCAAAATGAAAGTAAATGTACTATTAAAATCCTTAACCTTTTCTTTATCCCCCATATTAATATTGTTGAGTTCTTTAAGTAACATGGCAGGATTTTTATCATCGGCAATTTTTTCTAAGAACAATTGTTTAAACTCCCTCCAATTATGGATTGAATTTGGTGGAAGGCCATGGTACCATATTGACGCTCTACCCTCAAATAATCTACAAGAAACATCATCAAAATGTACCTCTAACATTCTCATATGTAAGTAGAATTCATAAATGTTATCTTCAACCTTCACTTTCTTATCTGAGTGTACTTTGTAAGCAACTTTTCTGGGTGATTTGGTAAGCGATGAAGGTTTCCCTTAAGAAAAGAGGCCCTTGGGCCATCCAATCCAATTGGTAATCATATATTCCTTCATTATCCTCCTCCTCTTCACTCTCTAGTTATAAAGACTCTTCTCCTTCACTATGTAGATTTTCGTTATCATTCGGTTGCTAGTTATCTCTCGGTTTTCCATCATCTGAAAAATGAAAGTTATCCCCATATCCCTCCATATTTTCCCCAATAGGTGATGGAATGTCCCCTTGATGAAGATATTCTTCAAATGATTCAACTAAATCTTCAAGGGTTGTGGTAACAAAATCTTCCACTGAAGAAACTAAAACTCTATGGTGGGTTGTCTCTTTCTTTGATTTCTTATGAGGAAGAATAGATGTACAAGAATTAATCCAAGAGCTCTAGCAAATTGACGAGTGATAGGAAAAATCCTTTGGAATTGCCCATAAGTGACTTTCTAAAAATGCTCGGGACCTTGGTGATATGAACCTCCTTCCTTGGATATATTATTTGGAGTTGCGATTGGACAATTTCTACCTTGAACTGAAGGTTCTTTATTTGAATGTGGTGAATTATTAGCCATAAAAAGGTTTCCCTCCTTCTAGTGCTATAATTTTGATGGTGTTGGAAACCGCCAACATACAGGGGGTATCCCAAATATGAAATCCCAACTAGACCTCACACACTTTGGAGTATGAGCCCCATCCGATAAATAGACTCAGATGTCATATTCCGAATGATTTTCCTTGGTTGCAATAAACAACATAAGAGAGTACACATATACTTTCGATATGAGCAAGTAAGTTATCCTTGTGAAGTATTCAATTATTAAGTGTATAAAGGTTATTTCATGGTAGGAAAAGAGAAAGTGAGTCTTTAAGAGAAAAGTAATAGTACTATCCTAATAAAGACACACACATATATTTGAAATATTTTTTAATTATATTGTGAAATAATTCATATATAAACAACAATTGTAAAAGAAAGAGACGTGTGACTCAAAGATCCATACAAAAGCCAATGAAATACTTCATTTTCATTAGTATGTATAAGCATAAACATACACCACAAACAATGAAAGAATAGCCTCACAACATTCACAATATATGCATGAAAGTGCACTGGCTCCAAGAGCCTCAAATAATTGAGTGAAAATCCCAAGATACACCATTACAATGATACACCACTAAGTCCAAAAGAGGAATGTTAAGCCGCCACTTGCTCCTAAAAACAATGATCTTCTCTCATATGCCTAGCTTTAGAAGCCAAGGTGAAAAGTCCTTTACTTGAGCTATGAGGGTGTATTTATAACAAATGAGGTAACTCTCCACCTCCCTTGTGACTCTTGACCTCCCTCATGACTCTTGAGCTCCTATATGACTTTTGAACTTCTATGTGACCTTTGAGCTTCTGCGTGACTCTAGGATTTCTAGTGACATTTCACATTCCATGTGTGACCCTTGGGCTTCCAAAAATGTCATATTTTCTCATTTTTTGAAAATACAATATCACATTCCACAAATTGTGGAAAAATACATTAATAACATAAGGCTTTTGTGGTGATACTTTGAGAAGCCATGATTTGGCGATGGTGACATAAGAGTTAATTATAGTGTATCAATGCCAAGTTCTTCTCTTTGTTGTTGTATTTAACTCTTTATGATAGGTCATGGTTGTACTTGATCTCCATCCACTTTTCATAGTTCAGTGTTCCTTTTTTTTCTTGTTTTATGTTCCCTTTGTGTCTCAACTCCACAAGTGTCTTCTTGCAACATGTCCCTGATGTCCTCCATAAGCATTATCCTTCCATGTTGAGATAATAACACCTAAAAATAAAATTCACTCATGAAAATACAATATAAGTCCCGAAATCACCTAGTCTACCTTGATTCTCATGCAACATACTCACTGTGATGGGACAATGCACAAGGTTAAAGATAGAGGCATTCTTGGGCGCAATATGTAGGATCATGAGGCAAGGAGGCATGATTGGGCACTATGACTGTGCAGTGCATAGTGGATGAGGGAGATGCTCAAGGGACTACGAAGTTGAGCACTACAAGGTTCCATAAGAGGCTCCACTATTCACTTTGATTACGTAGTGCGTAGAGAAAGGAAGGGATGATTAGAATTGTACATTAGGCATTCGCAACCAGTAAGACTGAGTTTCTAAGCACTGTAGTTACTCAGTGAGTAGTCGAGGGAGACTTTCCTATAGGATTGTTCAATGTGTGGTTCCAAGAGGTATATGCATCATCACCATGGCCTAGGAATGTGTAGTGTGCAGTGCTAGCGACTAAAATATGGTTCATTGATTGAACAAGTTGTGAGGATAGTGAAAACTTCAAAAATGACTAAGTGTGAGATCAGTGCAACAAGAAGGTAAGATTAAGAGCATATAACAAGTCTTTAAAATTATCACACACACATAAAATATCAACCACATAACAAGACGATACATAGTACCCAAAATCACATGTATTCATTGAAACAACAACAAAGCGACACTTACCTCCAAGTGTGACACTTTAGAGATACCTTTACGACACACATGTTTACTGCAAAGAGAAAGTGTTCAATACCCTTAGGAATGAGTCCAATGCATGTCCCTATAATATATAATACCTACTAATTAAGGAGAATGTACTGGAGCTTCCTCTTAAAGATGTGCCAAAATTTCCTTTTACATAGGACAGCACTTCCCCTAACAAAAGACAACACTTTAAATTTTCTTTAGAAAGGGACTTGAAAACTTAGAGAAGAAGTATAAAATCACTTGAGCAACTTGAATTGACAGTTCACATGACCAAAGTGAGGCTCCAAAATTTAAATGTAGGCCAAAATTTGGAGGGTGTTGTAGCAATGACAACAGTTTAGTTACTCACAAAATCTTGTGTTGTTGACCCAGTATGTTGAGCTCATGAAATATTTGTAAATGACATTGCTTGAAAATAGAATTTATGTTATTACGACCATGCTTTGTTTTATTTTTTAGTCCCTAATGAAAATTATTGAAGGATTTTGTACAACCCTGAATCTAGGTTACAACTTACAAGTAATGTAACTATGCCATATATCTAAGTATGTTTCAAACAACTTGTCATGCTTGGATTCACGTTTTTTATATGTCATTCCATACTAGTATCATCATCTCTAATGTATTAATATCCATTTTCAACTATATTCCCATGAATATAGTTCATAAGGTTAAGGAAGAACCAATTAGGATTTACATAATTATAGGTTTGTGTATTATGTTAAGGGTGTGCATTTTTTGTAGTGTAGGCTTGCATTTATCCTTATCAAGTAGTACATAATATTAATATGTACAAATTCATGCCATGCCTTCAACATGCATATTCACCTGATGGCATGCATTTTTCCCTAACAGGCTGTGCATTTTCCCCAATGTCTTGTTTTCGTGATATTTCACAAGGATGATGTGAATAATTTGCATAATTTATCTACTAAGGTTTGAAAGAGTCATAAGAGATTTAGAGCTCTGCAACCCTACTGGTGCAGCAGCCATGAGCTAAACTGAACTGCGACCCAAAAACTCTGACGACATCTACAAAGCTACAAACCAGGAGGTCGATAACTAGGTCAGAATGATAGAGGAGGAAGGGGGGAGAGATCCCCTCCTACTGAGATGCGGTGGTAGGGGATTCCCGCCAGAATACAAGTAATCTGAAACTAGCAGGAGATACCAACAAAATGTCAGGACCTGTCCTCGAGGCGTGATGGCAGGCAGGCAGCAGAGGAAAATGTTTACCATGTGCGATGGAGAAACCGAGATTCATCATTCCAATGAACAAACTGGAGCGATACAGAAGCTACATGAAAGACCACGTGCTAATATGTAATTTCATCGGAGTTTGGCCAATGGAGAAGGACCTCACCAAATGGATATAGCAAAAATGGCAACCCAAAGGTCATATCGAGCTCAAGCTGGGAGCTAGAGGCTTCTTCACGGTAATATTCTCCAACCTGCAAGACAAAGAAAAAGTATTTGAAAATGGTCCTTACTTTCATTATAATGTTGGTTTTTTTATGAGATACTGGGAAGAATGCTACGGCCCAGACAAGGAAAATTTTCTGGTAGCCCCAGTTTGGGTCAGGCATTTGGTCTCCCAATGGATTTCTGGGACCCAGAAATACTGGATGGCATTGGAAATACGATAGGCAAATTTGTCAAAATAGCAGAAACAATAAAAAAAGGTGGATACACTTCATATGCGAGAATATGTGTATACATGAACATAGCTAAACCTATACCAGACTCAGTGGAACTAGAATATCATGAAGAGGTATGGCATAAAACCCTAGACTACGAACACATCTCGTTCAGATGATGTAGATGTCATGAGTATGGTCACCTATTTAAGGGGTGTCCAATGAACCTGGAGGAGGGAGAGAACATGCACAAACAATAGAGGAAACATCAAGAAGATAAGGAAGGGTTTCAAGAAGTGAAAAACAAGAGGAGACAAGAAAAAGAAAACCCCAACACATGGAAAAAAGAATATCAAACTCAGCCAAGTAGAATGAACAGCTTTGAAGTGCTGCAGGGAGAAGAAGAAGAAGAAAATGAGGCCCAAACTATGGACTATCAGGAAAAAGGAAAGGAGAGTAGTTCGAGTCAAGGAAAACCAAACCCCAAGAGGAAATCTCAAAGAGAGCTGATAGAGAAAGAGGATAAGGAAGACAAGGAGAAGATGGAAAACACCACAATGGAAATCGACCCAAGCAAGGGAGAGGAATTAAGCATGGAAGAAGAGGTGCTGAAGAAATTGTTGAATGAATGGAGACACCTAGATGAAATATTTATACCAAAAGACCAAAAAAGACTATACAGAGAAACATTCCAACAGTATCAAGCTAAATAGGGACAGGGATAGGTGGAGATGGCAGAACAATTGGGGATGCATCAGGACAAACCCCAAGAATATTCAAATAAAATGAAAGGAGGAAATAAAAGAGGCTAGAGGAACCTACAGGAATCTATACATATTATGGGAGAAATGTTGGTGAATATAGGCAGGGTGGTACCACTATCAGTGGTATACCAACAAATAAACAAAGTATCCCAGTGATAATTACATTCTGGAACATTAGAGGCCTCAATAGTAGAGGCAAATAGAGACATTTAACTAAGAGACTAAGAAAAGAAAAACATCAACTCATGCTGCTACAAGAAACAAAGATTACAGAAGGGAAAATGGAAGATATATTAAGTAAAATAAAACCAAGGTATGAATGCATGACCATAGATGCGAGAGGTAGCGTGGGTGGAATAGCAATATTGTGGAACCCAGCACAGATCACAGTGGACTACTGGAAAGGTATGAAGAGAATCCTCACGAGGCAGTTTCACCTAATAGGAAATAAAGAATGGTTCCTAGTCTCTGCAGTATACAGCCCTCACATTCCAGTGGAAAATGAAAATTTCCTCCAACAAATAAAGAGGTTTAGCCAACTACACAAAGAAAAAAATTGGCTGGTAGCAGGGGACTTCAACTTAATAACAACAATAAAGGAGAAAAAAGGGGGACTACGAAGAGAAGAGTCGGAAATGGAGAAATTCATAGATTTACAAGAAGAACTAAAATTGGTGGACATCTCAACAATAAATGGAAAATATGCATGGAATAATAGAAGGGGAGGGAGCAGACAAATAACCTCTCGATTGGACAGATTCTTAGCCACAGAACACTTCATTAGCAAATATGTATACTATGAGGCATCAATTCTAACGTGTCTAGGGTCAGACCACTAACCTATTAAAATCAAAGTAGAAATGAAACAAGGAAACCGAAATAGACCTTTTAGGTTTGAGGCATTTTGGCTAAGAGAACCGACCCTCATAGAAAAAATGAAGGAGTGGTGGAATGAGAGTGAGATAGTAGGGAGAAACCTGATGCACACCTTTCAACTCAGACTTAAAGATCTAAAAGGAAAAATAAAGAAATGGAACAAGGATGAATTCGGCAACATACAGAAGGAACAGGAGTTGATCCAAACAAAGATGAAGGAAGTACAACAACAAATAATCAACGAAGGCAGAAGTGAAGGGCTAGCGGAGGAGGAAGGGCAGCTGATTAATAAAATGGAGGAAAGGAGACAACAAGAAGAAATACTATGGAAACAGAAATCCATAATTCAATGGTTAAAGGAAGGAGAACGAAATACAAGGTTTTTTCACAAAGCAATGATCTATCATAGGCAGCAGAACAGGATATTCTCCCTAGTAGATCAGCAAGGCAATCGTCTTACTCAAAATGAAGACATGGAGAATCTGTTAGTGCAACACTTCAAAGGGCTGCTGACGGAACCAAACATAAGAAGGGAGGAGAATATAAACAAAATCATACAACACATCCCCAACCTGGTGAGCAGAGATCAAAACATGGCCCTACTAAGAGAAATATCTAAAATAGAGGTAGAAGAATTCATTAGGAATATGGCGAGAAACAAAGCACCAGGGCCAGATGGATTCACAGCAGAATTCTTCCAGGCGACATGGCCATTCATGGGCGAAGACATAGTGAAACTAGTGGAGGAGTCCAGGCGCACCAAAAGAATGCACCCAGCCCTGAATTCCACATTTCTGGCCCTGATTCCAAAGACAGATCATTCGGAAGAACCACAAGGGTTCAGACCAATAGCACTTTGTAATGTCATATACAAAATTATGGCTACAATTATGGTTAATCGTTTAAAACCTATACTACCTGGGTTGATATCTCAGGAACAGACAGGGTTTGTCAAAGGAAGACAAATAACAGATGGCATAGTGGTGGCACAAGAGGCAATTCATTCATTAAAAACAAAAAAAACCAAAGGAATGCTGGTTAAATTAGATTTGTCAAAAGCCTATGATCGACTGAAATGGGATTATTTACAAGGAATATTGAAGGCATTCGACTTTGATGCAAGATGGATAAGTTGGATAATGTCGATGGTATCAACTCCGTTTTTGTCAATTGTACTCAACGGATCACCCACAGAGGCGTTTAACACAACCCGAGGGTTAAGGCAAGGTGACCCGCTTTCACCTTTTTTGTTCATATTGGTAGTGGAAGGCCTCGGAAGGTACATAAAGGAGAAAGTTCGAAGTGAACAGTACACTAGCCTCAGACTATGGGGGAATGATCTACCATTAACTCACCAGCAATTTGTAGATGACATAATGATGTATGGACAGGCATCGCTCAAGGAAGCCAGAAAAATAATGGAAATTCTCACAGAATTCACTAGTGCTTCAGGGACAGAAATAAACAAAGAGAAGTCTGATATATTTTTCTTCAACACAACAACACCCTCACAAGATTTCTTAGCAAGAGTAATGGGATTCAGAATAGGAAATTTCCCCTTGAAATACCTAGGAGTCCAGTTAAATGATCAGAAAAATAGAGTGGCAAACTGGAAACCCTTGTTGGGAAAAATCCAAAGAAAGATGTAGAACTAGACATTCAGGGCACTAAATATGCCAACTCATGTAATATTACTAAGATCACTATTACAATCTATCCTGGTTTACCAACTAACCAGTCAAGCGACTCCTAAAACAATATGCCAAAAGATGATAGACATCTTCAAAAAGTTTTTATGGCAAGGGCCTAAAATGGAAAAAAAATTGGGCTCTTCTATCATGGAACTTGCTCGGCAAACCCCTAAAAGAAGGAGGACTAGGACTCTGAGATCCTTATATACTCAATCAGGTCATGGGGGCAAAGTTATGGTGGAGATGGATCTAAGGAGGGTTTGTTATAGACATTTTTGAGCACTACAACCCCAAGCATGAAATTTCCATAAACCAAGGGCTCCTAAGTCCCTAAAAGTGTTGTTCTAACCCCTAAAGGAACAAGGTCAACTGATTACAGCTTCTCCCAGAAGTTCTCCATGAAAAAATGCTCAGAACTGGTCAAAACAGGATCATTTCAGCTGCTCCATAGGCAAAGTGCGTTGCATCTCACCTAAACACACTGTGTGGGTGCGTTGCATTTCAAAAATCCCTTCTATGGGGTGTGATGGGCGAGAAGTGACAAATGGCAGTGTCATTTCGCGAGGTGGAGAGGCATGGAAACTTCCAGAAACTTCTCCTGTGACACTTGCCTCTCTGAATTAGACCAAGGATGAGTAAGAGATCATCAATATCCAAGTGGAAGTAAGAACTATCAGAGGGAAGACACTAATCAAATCACAAGCTGACTCATCTCCCTTACAGATATCTATATATGGATCCCTCATCCCAGAGATCTAGAGGCTGGAATTTTGCATATTGTAAGGAATTGTTGTTGGTTTCTTGAGACAACATCAGATTGTTGGGTGATATAAGCTTTGTATGAGGTGAAGAGGGGCTTCCTTGCTGAGGGGATGATGCTGGGTCAGAACAACTGGTTGTAACTCCCTTGGCTCTTTCTTGTTTATCAATAAAAGCTATTCAAGTTTTCCTCCATACTCTTGTGTCATTTATTTTTTCTGCATTTGTATGGTCAATTTACATCTGATCCTAGATTGTTTATGATTATAGATCCATGTTCTTTTATAGTGCTATGCTACTGTGATCTTACAAGTACTCTGTGAAGTTGGGCGTGCAAGGGAACAAGTAGCGAAAGTCTATCAAGAGAGAGAGGAATCGAACCAGGAGATTAGCGCAAGACAGAGGTTGGTCTTCTTTGTTCTTCTCTCATCTATACATCATAAAGGAAAAACGAAAGTAGATTTACTTTGTTTGTTTCTAAGGTAGCTATCACACCTTAGTGGGATAAGCAGTTCTGTGTAGACACTTTTCCCTGTAACAAAATGGCGACTCCATTGGGGACGAATTAGTTTGTTTGTTTATCTTCCTTGTTGTCTATTTTATAAACTTACAGACGGAGCTTGAAGTCGAGCCAGGTAGCTTTCGAACTGCATTTGCTATGCAAATGCAAAGTAGATAAATGCCGCTTCAGTCAATCTCCGGGATTTGTTTATAAATTAAACAACTGATTTACAAACTCTTTGATTGCCCCTTGTGATAGCTCTTAGATCCTCCTTAGATCTACCCCTAATTGTTGCATTACTGATTACCATTTGCTCGGCCAAAACCCATGAACTAAACTGCAAACTGTGACCCGGAACCCAAGCAAAGTCTCGTCTCTGGCCCAGCGCAGGTACTGTTCTGTGAATCTGAAATTCAGCGCACTTCCCGAGTGTAGTAGGTGCGCTGCATTTCAAATTCCCTGTGTTACAGGTGCGCTGATCAGACTAGGCATTGTTCAGTTTTGGTTTCTGCAATTCATTCTTTCCAGTTCTATTCATAAATTTTGCTGCCTGTGATCAGTATCTCTGTTTGAAACCCCTTTTCCTTGCTGTTATTCCGCCTCCTTTATACAAAAGAACTGTAAATGTTTTTGTGTATTTGTTGAGTCATTTTCAGTTCTCCTTTGCAAAAGTAACATAATCGTATTGTCGTCCTTTGATTTGAAAGCGTCGCAAGTGTTGTTTTCAGTCATAGGAAAGAGTTTGGTTGCTGTAGATAGTCGATTATCCTGTTACTATTGTATTTGGTCTGAATTTGTAATTTTTCTAGTGTCGAAAGCAAGTATTCATTTCTAAATCGTAAAGTGTTGTGATTGTCTCCATTTTTTGATTTCGAAAAGAAACTTGTTGGTAATTGTCACTTGAAAAGTAATTCATATTTGTGCATTAGCTTTCTTTTCTCCGTTCACATACTAAGAAAGCTGAAAACAAATACATGCATGTGCATTTGCATTTAGACTGTTTGATTGGTTTGATTTAGGAAAGTGCATTTAGAGTGTGCTCTTTGCTCTTTGTGAAAGAATACTGTCTCTCTTTCCTTAGTAGCTAGGATTTTCATTGCACAAAGAAGATAAAAGATTGTTTATCATCTTAGATTGCATTTTAGGAATTACACATCTACATCTCGCGGTGAACCTGAAAGGAAAACTTCATAAACAAGATCAACTATAAAATAAATTCAATGAATCTAACAACGCTTTGGAACCTAACGCACAACATTTAGAAGTCTAGGTGGTAACCGTTGTTCTCACTGATGGTTGGGTGATTCCTCCACTTTGAGACGATAAGTGCCAGTACGGACTTGTGCTCCCACGTACCGTCGAGTATATTTTGGGAGACCACAATAGGCTTAATCCTTTATCCATAGGAAGCCGTGTCTGCCGCCCTATCGATTGCAATGCACTGAACACAGCATTCAGGAAGAGTCGTACCGTAAAAAGTATTCTGCAGTTTTGCAATTGGTTTGCTAATCCCTCTACCTAGATTTCCAGAGCAGTCCCTTTCGTTCCTTTTCAGACTCCTTAATGGAAAAGGTCCATCTGAGCACTTGTCACTTCAGGCTCATTAAAAATCGAAGGCGACTAGAGTCATATTTTGTTTTTTCTCGACTCTTAAAAATTGAAAAAACAAGTTGTGTCAAAGCGTCTAAAATTTATTTTAAACGGAATAATCATCACCCTTTCCTACGTTGATCTTAGGTTGAGAAAATGGAACCCACCAACCAAGGAATTCCCCTTGGAGGAAATCCTAGTCCCTTCTCCTCTTGGGGAGATGTTGGTGCACCCCATATGGCCACATTGCCGCTTCCAGGATTGACAATCGGCTTGCCCGTATGGCTCTTCTTAACCTCCGTCGTTCAGAACACCGCAATTCCTGAACAATCGAGTCAGCAACTAGACGAATCCAGAGTTACCCACCAACCTTCTACTTCCTCCAATTCTTCCTCTCCTCCTTCTTCTTCGCTTGATGGGGTTGGTAAAGCCAAAAATCAAGTACCTGAGAAGAAGAAGAAGAAAGACAAGAAGAAGAAGGAGCCAAAAGCAAAAGGGGGCAACCAAACATCGTCTAGCGAAAATCCACACACTGCACCAACCATGCCTAAATCACCATGTGTCATTTGCAGAGGAGACCACTATCATAGAGATTGTCCATGCATCCCTCGGATCTTAAGGGACTAGTCTCCTCGTTTTCACAACCTGGTGTCATCAACCTCTGATAATCATGTTGAAAACACACCGTCGACTAGTGAAAGTGAAGCCCCAGGACAAAAAGGAAAATACAGATTTCCTTGTAAACTGTGCGAAGGCGATCATGCCGTCCACCATTGTCCCTTCTTAGATGAGGCTAAAAGAGTTTTGGACGATCGTCCGGTTTCACCGTTACGACTTCCTCCTAGATATAAAAAACTCTTGCCGAGTCTGTCACTAGTTGAAAAGCCGGCTGACCCGCTCAGGTGGTCGGTCGAAGCATCTATCATTGAAGACAAACCATCGGAACCCATGCCAGACGAAAGTCAAAAGGTCGAGGCGGCAGTTGACCCAGTCTTGCCTTCAGAGGTTCCATCTTCAGATGATACAGTCAAAGAAGAGAATAAGGATGACACCATCCAAATTCTTTTCGTAAGCACAGACTCTGATGAACATGGGGGCAATTTACCCATTCCTTTACCGCAGGAAGGAAGTTCGTCAGAGTCATACCCGGCCGTCTATTCGGTCCCACCTCCAAGCAACCTGGTTGTCTCCTTCGACTGGGATCAACTAGGCAGACCCCGTTTACCAGCTAGTGTACCATTCTGAATTATTGCTCAAGTATATAGAATGGTTATGGCTGGCACCATCATAGATGAAGGGGCATCTGTGAGTATCCTTTCCTCGACTGCTTGGAAAGCGCTTGGTTCGCCATCGCTTTTGCCTGAGATGAGAAATCTAACAGGCTTTGACAAAGGAACCAGTCGACCGTTAGGGATCCTTCCCAATGTGCCCATAACATTGAGAGGGAAAACTGTTCACATGAACGTAATGGTAGTTCAAGGACCCCTGGATTATAATCTACTCCTTGGACGAGACTATATTTATTGCATGGGAGCGATTGTCTCCTCACTATTTAGAGTAATGTGTTTTCCGCACAAAGGAAGAGTGGTCAAGCTCGTAGACCAGCTTTCATTTCCCGGATCACACAGAGCAAATAGTCATATGCCATCCCTGAATGGTCTTTTCACACAAGGAATGTCTCATCAATCTCCAGTCCGTCCACCTGATGAGCGCGAGTGATTCGGGGGACATGACTGAAACCCAGGGGGCATGCACCCTGGTCTCCTTCAGCAGGAAAACTTCGGGTATAGGGTAGGTTTCCACGAGAGATATATGACTAGACTGTACTCCTGACCGTGATTGGAAGAGGGGGTTAGACTGGAACAAGATTCTCTCGTCAAAGTTATGTGAGTGGATTGTCTCACCTTTGTCTATTTCGGTAGACATCGCCGAAGAAATGTTTTGTTTGCGCTGTGAATAGAACAATCTTTGGTAACCTAAAAGAGGATTACCTTTCCTGATAAAACAAATGTTTTGTCGGTAGAACAAAAGGTGGCCTTGAAACTTTATTTTATACCTGGGGGCATGCAAACCTTTTGGCATGCAAGCGAAGAGCGACTATTTATTTTTTTAAATTTGTAGGTCCTCTAACCCTTTAAACTCGTAGGATTGGTCGTTTCCTAACTTGCATAAAAAAAGGATGCGGGGCAAAACTCTAAAAATTGTCGTTTTTAAATGGGACATTCTTATTATACGACTGGATTAATCGAGCAGTTTTAACGCATAGTTCAAGCTCGTTAAAAAATAAACATAAGCCATGAGCAAATGTTTCCCCTCGCGTTTAAGCTCATTAAAAAATGAACTATTTCTCGGTAAATAACCATCGTGAATGTAGTACTTTAGCCTTTAAAAGCCTTGGTCCTGTTCTCATCATCACCTCCACTCTGTATTGGCCGATCATTCACCTCCATTTGGTTGTTTACCCCTTTTGAGGAACAGCTGCGAAGAGTGATCTCACTAGCCATCCTTGTAACACTGCCGTGATTGGAACATTCCAAACCTTACCTGGAATCAGCTACTACCCAATTTTATCACTCGTTCCTCAAAAGACGAGTCTCCTTTAAGCTCTTTTCAACTGACTCATAAAATATGAAAATATTTGCCGAGCCATTGGCCTCTCCAGCTCGTTAAAGGGACCGGAAGTGCTATCCCTCCTCTAAATTTTAATATTTTTGGACCTGAGGGATTATTACACAAAAAGATCAAGCTCTTGTTTTGTTCGGCTCGTTAAAAGTATCAAAAATTCATCCCTTCTGTATTATTTTATACTTTTTTGGACTTAAGGGATTAGATGACGAAAAAGGAATTTTGGAGTTTCCTTTACGTTCCTTTTCAGACTCTCTAAAATTGAAAAGGAAGGAGTTATCTTTGTCATTAAACTTGTTAAAACTTAATAACGACAAACTTGTCCATAGCAGACAAGAACGAGTTTCACTATCGCTAGGCTCGTTAAAACATAGCGATGGGTTTTCCCGAAGGGAAAATTATAGAACAAGCATATGTTATCCTCCTCAAGCTTGAAAAAAATAAAGAGGTACTGGTCAGCAATGACTGGGGAAAAATTGGGAAGAAAACTTGAAGAAACTTTGTTGGTAGCAAGTTGCTCTTGAACATGACACTTTCGCTCCGCATCCAAGTCATGTTGGGTTGTTTCATTCACCGGTCACATCACCATGGTCCCATCACACCATCCACATTTGGGGTAATGCTACCAATCCATCATGTCAGTGTCGTCGATATGTTCAAGAGAAGTCATTCAGAGAATTCACCTGTGTCTCACCCGCTACAATACATTTACACTCCATTCTTTCATGACCGCCACCCTGAACCGTATGTCATCAGATCGTTTTCACCTCCATTAAAATCATTTGCTCCGTTCCATGTCATTGATGTGGGATTCATTAAGGCCCTCCTGTGACAGATCGCTTCTTGTCGACATCAGCTCATTATCCAAGAAGTCGATCTAGGAACACCCCCTTCATTACTTTGAATCTTGCATGCCTCAATGGCAAGTTTCTCACTTCCGGCGACAGGTTTACATCAATGGCCTTTGACCGAAATATTTTGCGTGGAGTTCGACACCAAGTCCTTTATTCACACCACGTGAATTGTACTGCAGTACCTTGAGGGTCATTATCATTATCGGTGATTCCTCTCGCACCTGTTAACAGCTTACATCATTGGCTGGTAATCAGGCGATGTCTTTCCTTGTTCGACTCCAGAACATCTCTCACATGGATAGACTTGTACTTCGAGTGAAGATCGAACGAGATTGAAGACCCCGGATCTAGTTTCATCCATCCGGGCTGCGATATATATTTAGGGAAATAAAGACATAAAATGTACATCATTGCTGCACAGATAATCATCCAATCAAAGGGATGATGGCTCTACCAGAACCATCAGTCTACACTCAGACGATTGTCTGTCCTATGTACATGAAAATGAATTTATAAAGCTGAGCATGGGAATGCCCGCCTCAGCTAGATCATGAAAAAATTATGAAGATAATGTATTGTATTGTATTGTATCTTATTACAGGTCTCCTCCCAGCTTGAAAGAACTTCGGATCCTCATAATAAAGCATTTCACTCGACATCAAAAGATTAACGACCTCATGCTGTAGGGGGCAACTATTATAGACATTTTTGGGCACTACAACCCCAAGCATGAAATGTCCATAAACCAAGGGCTCCTAAGTCCCTAAAAGTGTTGTTCTAACCCCTAAACGAACAATGTCAACTGATTACAGCTTCTCCCAGAAGTTCTCCATGAAAAACTGCTCAGAACTGGTCAAAACAGGATCATTTCAGCTGCTCCATAGGCAAAGTGCGTTGCATCTCACCTAAACACACTGTGTGGGTGCGTTGCATTTCAAAAATCCCTTCTATGGGGTGCAATGGGCGAGAAGTGACAAATGGCAGTGTCATTCCATGAGGTGGAGAGGCATGGAAACTTCCAGAAACTTCTCCTGTGACACTTGCCTCTCTGAATTCGACCAAGGATAAGTAAGAGATCATCAATCTCCAAGTGTAAGTAAGAACTATCAAAGGGAAGACACTAAACAAATCACAAGCTAACTCATCTCCCTTACAGATATCTATATATGGATCCCTCATCCCAGAGATCCAGAGGCTGGAATTTTGCATATTGTAAGGAATTGATGTTGGTTTCTTGAGACAACATCATATTGTTGGGTGATCTAAGCTTTGTATGAGGTGAAGAGGGGCTTCCTTGCTAAGGGGATGATGTTGGGTCAGAACAACTGGTTGTAACTCCCTTGGCTCTTTCTTGTTTATCAATAAAAGCTATTCAAGTTTTCCTCCATACTCTTGTGTCATTTATTTTTTCTGCATTTGTATGGTAAATTTACATCTGATCCTAGATTGTTTATGATTATAGATCCATGTTCTTGTATAGTGCTATGCTACTGTGATCTTACAGGTACTCTGTGAAGTTGGGCGTGCAAGGGAACAAGTAGCGAAAGTCTATCAAGAGAGAGAGGAATCGAACCAGGAGATTAGTACAAGACAGAGGTTGGTCTTCTTTGTTCTTCTCTCATCTATACTTCATAAAGGAAAAACGAAAGTAGCTTTACTTTGTTTGTTTCTAAGGTAGCTATCACACCTTAGTGGGATAAGCAGTTCTGTGTAGACACTTTTCCCTGTAACAGGGGTAGACCTATGGAAACAATTATGGGAGAGGAAGTATGACATGCCTAGATCAACAGAAGGAAAGTTGAGACTCCAAGACAATAAGAAAGGTTCAGCAATATGGAACCTAGCCTCAGATAACAAAAATTTGATTAGCAACCATAGTTTCTGGGAAATCAGAGGAGGTGACAAAGCCAATTTCTGGGAAGAAGTGTGGCAACAGAGAGAAAAACTAATCAGTAAGCCTAAGCTTGAAGAAGTACACCAATATACCAACATCAATGGGGAAAAAGAGTTAAAAACTTCTGGAGCATAGAACCTGGAGAATATTGGAGAAAGTGGAAACAAAAATAGGACTGGCCAGATGCACCAGAAATACCCCAGTGGAAGTTATATGAAAATGAAATGGCAATCCAAAAAATTGCAAAAGAAAAAGGGCCAGACATACTAAGATGGGGTTACAAGATTAAAGGGATGTTCACAATTAAAGAGGGTTATCGACTACAAGCAGAACATCTCAAGCATCAAGAGACAAATATCTAGGAAATCATATGGCAAGAAAAGACATGGCCGAAATTCGCCTTCTTCATGTGGATCCTTCACCACGAGCGTGCACTTACATGGGATCAATTGAAAAACAAAGGGCTACAAGGACCATCGATATGCAACTTATGTAAAGAACAAGCAAAAATAATGGAGCACATGACCAATACCTACATATACAATGATAACTTGTGGAAAAAACATAATCAACTCTTCGGAGTTAGTGATAGGAATCCAAACAAAATGAAGACAACAATAGATAATTGGATAAAAAAGCCTTACCAAAACACAATCCTGAACCGAGCCTAGAGAATTTCGTTAGGGTTCATCTTGTGGGCAATATGGAAGGAAAGAAATAACCTAATCTTCAAAGAAGAAAGAAGAACTAAAGCAGAAAAATAGAATCAGATAATCCAGAGCATAAGAGAGACAACACTGGCAGAGAAATGGTATGAGGAGGATTGGAAAAGCAATCCATAGGAAGAAAGAATAATGAAAGGCCTGAACTTGAAACCTAGTATGCTAAACGCATCCTCGTGGAAGCACCATACCCCCAATGGAGAGTCTACAAATTGTTATAAATGGCCTCAGAAAGAATTTATCAAACTTAATTTCGATGGAGCTACAAAAGGGAACCCTGGGGCGGCAAGAACAGGAGGATTATTTAGAGATGACAAGGGGAAAATGCTTAGATTTTACGCTATGGACTGCGGCAATGTGACCAACAATGAAGCAGAGCTTCATGTTCTGAAAAGGGGACTGGAAATTGCGATAAGAGAATAATTCCAAAGACTGCAGGTAGAAGGAGACTCGAAAATGGTGATAGAAATGGTGAAGAAGCTATAGCAAGGAACACAGTGGGAAAGAATCAGCCAAAGTTGGAGGACTGCATGGCTGGTCCAAGAGATCAGCAAGCTAATTCGACAGATAGGATACATTATCCCAACACATGTATGAAGGATGGGAAACGTGGCAGCTAACAATCTAGCAAACTAGGGATGCTGCCAGGTAGGTAGAAACCTAGATATAAAAGCAGAAGAGTTATTACAAATGGAGGAAATGAAGAAACTAGTGGAAATACTATAAAAAGACAAGGAGCACGAGGAGAACCCCTGATCGGGTTGTGACAAAGAATAGGAGGTGGGCCAATGGCAATGGGAAGTGGAGATGTCAGATATCACCCACATGAGCGCAAGGACAAAGATCTCTTCGGGATTTGGAGGAAGAGGACAACAGGAAGGGCAGGTGGAAGGATAGGGCAGGGAGGGAGAAAGCCCTGAGAGAAGGCAGGTGGAGCCAAGAAGGGAAGGTATAGAGGAAGGCATGGGAGCCAACGGGAGAGCGAGCAGAATGATGCCATCAAGTGGAAGGAAAGTGGACGAGGACTCACGAGAGGAGCAGTCGGAGGCAGGAGGGAGTTAATGAGAGTCAGATTGGGAAGGGACAGAGGACCATCATTCTGAGGTGAAGGAATGAGGAAAAGGGTGGCGAGCAAATTAGAAGGACAGGTGGTAGGTGCGTCAAAAGGCAACAAGAAAAGGGAGGTAAAACAAAAGGGCAGAGAGATAGATGTTAGTTGCATGCAGAATGTGAGAGCGAGAGTAGGAGCAAAGAAAGGTGGTGGATGCAGGACAATGACGCAGACCAGGGGAAGCAGTTGCGCCAACTCAGGTCGATGGTATGTTTTTCTCCATTTCCTAAACCACAGAATTATAGTTATGTCAAATTCAATAGTCTTTGGGAAAGAGACCGGGAAAGGTCTGGACTCTAAAAGAATCAAAACCAGGATCTGCTGGAACACCACCTGGGTCGAGAGTGAAGACGAAAGGGTGAGAGAAGTAATGGTCAAAATTCCGGCCTTGAAGAAGGCATACAGAGAGAAGGAGGGAGGCCAGGGAGAGAAGAGAGAACCTGGCAAGGGAGAAGGTCTGAGGAATTCCACTCCGGCCAGGTGGCTCCTGAGGCTCGGAAGAGATTTCGTAGGTAACTGGAATAGGGAGGAATCCACCCTGGAGACCTCAGGAGCTAAGACAAGGGACAGCACGGCCTCTGAGAAACCTACCTGGAATTTCCTAAGTAAAACCGAGAGGAAAACTAGAGGTTCAATTAGAGTAAAGATTGTAGAGAGGAGCGAGAATGGAATGAAATTGCCTTGTGCAGTCCATAACAGGGACATGATCCTCCCCTATAGTTCTCCCGGTAGGCTTTCTATGGTTAAAATACCTCGCGTTGTCCAGAACAGGGACATGATCCCCCCTAGTAGTCTCCCCGAGAGGTTGTCTAAGGCAAGCCTTCCATGTGAGGGCCGACAGGGAGAGATGAACCTAAGAAAAGAAGAATTGAGGGGAAACAAAGAGCAAACCCAAGAGATGGCAGGGGGAAAGCTTAGGGTAATGATAAGAAAACTCAAGCCGTCAGGTCTTGAGCAAGATACCAAGCATGGATCAACTAAATGTAAGACAGATTGGGTGTCATACCAATAGAATATTGATACTTCTCATGGTAATGTTTTAGGTTTAATCATAATCTGCATCCAGTACAGTGTGAAGGCAAGCAAGAACACAGAGGAAAGTGAACTGGGAGAAGATAATGGCAACCACGACAATGCAAGAATGAGAAGAGAAGGAAAAGAGGTGGCTAAGAAGAGCAATAGAGGTACAGGTAAAAAGACAGCCCGGGGGGTGGGAAGCTCCAGCAGAGAACAACGCAAGAGAGGGAGAAAGACGGGACGGGAGCATATGAAGACCCTCATTGATGCATACATGGCAGGGAACCCACCTGAGGTCAGAGCCCAAATAGCGGGTTGGGAGTGAGAATTAAATGACAGTATTACCAACCAAGATATACCTATGGAAGAATGTGAACACATGGTTCAAGACCCGGGCAACACTTGAGGCCAGAACACCCTCTTCAAACAAACGATCCAGCAATACTGGGTCATGAAGAATGTTGTGTCCTGGGCCACGGCTCTCAACAAAGAACAGGAAGAAAACAAAGGTCAGGCACAAGAGGACACCAAAGGGAAAGATCCCAGCATATCAGAGCTTCTCAGAGAGATAGCAGCAATTCAGATACAAACATATCGAAACAACCTGGCACTGGGAAGGATCGAACAAAGTCTGCAAGATATGAGGATAAGTGAGATGCAGGGATCCAGTGCTAAAGCCCCAATCCCTATGGAATCCTCGGACGAGGAGTAAAACAGCAATCTAGATAAATTTTGTTTCTATTTTATGACGATTAGATTTTATTTTCCAAAGTTGATTTAAGTATAAATGAAATAGACAATGTTGTTAGGTTGATAGAGAAAGACTTATACAAATTTTGGACAGGTTTTAACGCTAACAGGTGGCCAGCTTGGTTTCCTACGGGCAGGTTGAGGCCATTTGGAGCATATGGAAAAACTTGATTTTGGCGAGTTAATATAGATAGCAAAAGTACTACCAAGTTTACAAAAAAAAATGTGCATAATTGATCTAAACATATGAATTTTAACTTACATTATGGTTTTAGGAAGTAATCATGAGAATCCCAACACAAGGCTTGCATTTCTCAATCTAGGGTGTGCATTTTATGACATGCCTTGTTTTCATGTAGAAAACACCTAATTTCCATTTTGAACATGCATTTTCTTCTTAAGGAATGCATTACTAAATAGCCTATATACCCAATATCTCATCATAAAAAATTCAACACTGGGCATGCATTTCCCTTAAGTTGGTGTGCATTTTAAGAAGGAAAATTTAAACAATTTGCCCTCTTTGTCCTACAACACAATTTTTGGTCTTTAAATGTGTAAAATTGTAACATAGTTGTATTTATTTTCTACCAAACTTTAACATGGTTTTACATTTACTTATTACAATCTTGGTAGCATACTTTCAACTTACGCATTTATCTAACCCTTCTTGCATTATAATATAACATCAAGACTTCATAGGATTAGATGTTTAAGTAAGGAGGAATACACACACCTTCTTAAGGAGAAAATCATAGTTGCACTATAAAAATTCACACACACTTGATATGTTTTACAACCCTATGATGGCCTAAACCCTAACTAGTTCTTCCTTATACTAGAAAATTTGGCATAATTTATGAGACCCAAGTAACCATTGATATCACATACTCCAATGTCTAACCAAAGAGACCAGGAACATGGCATTCCTTAACATAACTCAAAAAAAAATATGATGGAAAGAACGTATCAATATTTTTAGTTAAGGATAGAATATCTCTCCAAACAATCATGATACAAGGGGTTAGACCAAAACCATTCAATGGGTATGAGTCAATCCATTATTGATGTCATGGTTTCAAATCCATTGCATCAAAGCTCATCATGTCACTTGTGGGAATTGAACATGGGTGAGGAGGATCCCAATAATTCCTCCCAACCACCCGAGATAAACCCAATTGACTTATATTATACACACACATACAAAGAATGTTTTACCTTACACTTCAATTTGATGATTTTGAAAATAATATAAATGGAAATAATGATGCGCTTATTTTAAAATTAGTTATTGCATTCCTGAATTGGTGGCATTTCATCACCCATTTCATGCTTCTATGATATTGCATGACATGCTTGAATCACATATCATAGTTGACATATCTCCTTGTTCTCCTCATTATACATACAAATAATGTGAGCCCTACATTAATCAAGTGATATGGAAACAAAAAGGCTCATCAACAGTAAGACATGGCTTGTCCCACATTCATCCAGGCTACCAACCTCACATTATTTTATATCTCCCTAGGGTGAGGTCATTCTAACCACATTCTCTAATACTGGATAAGCACATATGGGAAGTAAGAAACACACGAATTAAATATGTTTTCTCAACTTAGGGTCTGATCAGGAAATTAAGAAGTATCCGAAGGAAGGTTTTATCACGAGTGAAGGATGAGGATTGTAGAACATGATTTATCCTATAAGCTTGGTATCTAGTCTATAAACTTCCTATTGTATCCTGCAATATCGCATCCCTTACCCTTCAAAGTGTTTGATTAGAAATAGTGATATTCCAAATATGTCCACCTTTATTTATTCCATAATTTTTTTCATTTAAGATTCCAAGCCAACACATATGTGTTGTTCCTAACCCAAAATCCCTCTTTAGTAAGACTAGGAGAAAATTGAAGTGGTGGCATTGGTATTCCAACATAATTGAAAAGTTTGGGAAGAAGTGGAAGGTGAATTATGCCCCCTTGAGTTTGTAAAAAATATGTGGGAGATTATCACCTCACCTCTAGCAAAAATCTCCCCTAATGCATGTCTTTTTCAAAAAACAATATGCACCCCATATTAATGTATCCAATATTGTTATATAAGTCAAGACATATACCAATCGATATACATCATTTAAATCGAATAGTGTATATCCTGACTTGTACAACATTTGATACACTTGGTACATGATGCATATTATTTGCCATGGAGGAATCTCTACTCTAGAATTTGTATGGATTCAACATATCTTTCATAGGGCTAAAGACATGTGTTAAGGTAGTGTGGTCTAACTAAATCATTTCCTAGATTCAACCACTAATGGGTGAAGTACATGCCTACTAAGTTTAAGGTATTTGTAAGAAATCATCTATTAAAGCCACCTTGAAATCCAATGGCATTACCATCCCAATTTCCTTAGCTTAATGCATTCCCCATTCATTGTATTATGCTAATCTTAAGCTCTGATTATTATTGTTCAATAGGTAATACAAATAAAGGAACTCAAAATTAAATTAATGGATAAAACCCATGGGTCTTAAGAGCTCAGAGAAAATGAAAATTAGGGAATAAAAAAGAAAAAGTGGCATAAGATTATGATTAAGATGTAGTAGTGCACAAAACAACAATTAAATACTAGTAATGAAAGCGTTTGTAGATGAACACAAAAATAATAGCGATTAGCAACATCAAGTGCTATTTGAATAAAAATTATTGTTGTATTCAAAACCTTAAATAGATACCAAAATATGTGTAATTGAGATCAAATATAAGAATTTTTTTTTACTTCAAATCTTGAAGTTTATAAAGAATAAAAATAAAATCTAATCTATTACAAAGTTGGTCAATCAGGGGATGAGTCCTATGTGAGACATGATTATCCTTTACAATTTTATTTCTCTTTGGCTTTATTAGGCATGCTAACAAGGAAATAGATTTTTCCCTTCTTCTGAGGTTGCCATTTTGTTGAATTGAAGTCATGGGAACATGGGGTGATGTTGATGTTGAAGGAAATAATGGAATTTTATTTCATAATTTAGAAATATGATGCCATCCATTCCCTTTTGGGATAAAAAATTCCAATATATAAATATGTATAGTCCCCGAAGTGAAGCTTAGTTCGTTATGACCATGATATGAAGTATTATGTAAACTAAGAGATCCAAGGTTCAAATCCCCCAGAAGGACCCTGATTTACAGAGAGGAGGATGGGTCGTAGGACCCAGAGTATAGTGGTAGCGATTGGAATCAACCCTGTGTCACGTGAGTATGAGCCCGACCCAGTTTCCAATTCCTCTGGTTTTATAACTATATATATATATATATATATATATATATATATATATATATATATATATGGAGGAGAAAAAAGGGTTTTTTGAATATGATGAAGAGTGGAAAATAATTTAAAGTATTTATATAATTTCTCATATATAATGATCCCTCTCATTGGACCATTAACATCATAAAATTCTTCTTCATTCGGTCTTTAGTTTTCTAAATATTCTTCATAAATTTCAATGCTAAGAACCATAGTTTGTTATTCCATGGGGAGGGTAAGCCAAGCTAAAAAAATTCTAAAAATTGATTCCTGAAATCATGACCAAATTGTAAAAATACTTTTCACTTCTCTTTTGATAATATAATTAAATTGTGCTTTGTATGCATTTTCTTTGTTTTCACAATAAAGGCACTCTTGTCTTTGATATCAAGATTAGCTCTAGATCTACTATTTATAAATTGTATGACATCATTTGCAATATGGACCTTGTTTCCTAATTGCTCTTATGCTCTTCTAACCTAAAAATTAACTTTTGCTTCTAGTTTCTTTATGTATTGATGAACTTTAAAATGTCCTATGAAAATTTTCATACTCACCACAATGTCATTCCAAATATAATACTTTACACAAATTGAATACTTTTGCATAGATAAATTTCCATTTACCTTCTTTTTCTTTTATTTCATTTGAGTGATAAGTTGATTATTCTTAGCAATTATCTTATCCTTCTTTGTGATTTTAACTAAATAATTTTCAATCAAGGATTTATTTGCATTAATTATGCCTTGTAATTATGTTATTTTTGAAGCCTTGCTTTTAATTTGTGCTTCAACCTTCTATACCTCTTCTTGCTTCTTTAGTAGTTATTTATTTAATCCAATAACGTGTTCTCAATATAAGCCTACAAAAACATCCTCTATACCTAGTATTTTATAATTTTCACCATTGCTAGATGATATTGAAGTATCTCTTTCAGCATTAACTTGTTTAATGATTTTATCAAATTTGGCATTTTGATCCAAAAGAATTTGGAGTTGATTCTTCAATGGTTCTCTTTCTTTTTCCAAGGCGACTATTTATTTGGTTTGTGAATGTTTAATCAAAAGTAATTTTAATTTCTCTCTAAGTCATTGAATTTCATTTTATTTTTCCTTTAGGACTCAATATAAACTAGAAGTATCTTCTCAAACTAGTCCCAAAGTAAGAGTTTCTACAATTATTCTAATTTTTAGACTAGATTATTCTGCTTTCTGTTGTCAATTGATTTTGTAACTTTTTCAATTGCACCTAAATATTTCTCAACTTGGATAATGTCTCTTGCTACTATATTTACAACTTGTTTATTCCATTTTGTCTTATCCTTAGATGGAATTCTATTTAAATTAAAAGTAACCTTTCTAGTTTTATAGTCACAAGGCTTCAAATCCATTTCTAGTTTGTCAACCTTTGAGTGTAATGTAGCCACTTGCATAGTGTCTTTATCATAATTAAAAAGTATTTAATAACCAAGTTGGTGCATTAATATCTTCATCGATAATATATGTATATAACCTCTCTTTAGCTTGCTTTTCCATTTTCTTATTCAAAAATATGTTTTAATGAATACATCTTTTTCTTTCTCAACAACTTGAATTTATTTAGAACTTTATTCTCTAAATATATATTTATTAGTTACTTGAGAATGTCATGGAACCTATGCGACTATTACCACTAACTTCTCAAACAAGGGTTTCTTTAACTGTTCATTTTTTAATCTTTCTTCATCATTTAACTTTTGGACTCGGATTCAACCTTGATCCTTTTTGTTAATGGATCTAAGCTTCTTCCATGAGATCATCTTATATATTTTCATGTTGATCATTTTTTTTTGTGGAGTTTCCACTCCAATATCCCTTTTACCCTCTGACAAATATACGTAATACTCTTTCAACTTCTTCTCATGATGCTTTGGAAGTTAATATCTTTTTTCTATATCTGAAAAATGATTATATGGTGAAGCACCTAATGTAATCCTCATTTTATATATTACATTTAGAGCAACATATTTCCAAACAATATCCTCTTCAAAATTCAAATATTTTAACATATTTCCAGCAATATCATAAGCATTTCTTTGCTTGAAAGTAAAGGAAAAAACATATGTTGGTAAAACAAAATAAACTTTTTTATTCTTGATACAAAGTGTCATAATTCAACCTTTGTCTTATAAACTCCAAAACAAAAATTATACAAGAAAAACAAGTAGTCTAAAAGGTTTTACTTGATAACCATAAACCCTAAAAATTGTATAATCTTTGTACATGTACCAATATCCAACCTTTAAACTAGGATAAAATAGATTCATTTGTAAAAGATGTTTACGTTTAGGAAATATCCTAGGAGGTGGCTAATTATAAAATAGAATGTACACAATAAACATGATATCATCCACAAATAGCTTGAAATAATTATGTTGTGTGTTTATTTTCACGACGTGTTCGTTTAAAGGCTAGAAGAACCCTTCCCTTTTGATCTATTTTCCTTAGTATAATATGAAAGGAATATGTTGATTAATAGTTTATGAGAAGATAAACTAAGACTAATGTCTAAAAGATCTCTTACTCCAAAAATTCTCTATTTGCTCACTGACGATATTAGATAGGTAATCAACATAATTGAATTTTGTTGACTAATTTATTCTAAGGATAAACCCCAAAATGACTTAATCTACAAAATTATCATCATTATATCCCAAGATTATGAAAATCGTTGATATAGCTTCCGAAATAATTTCTCAAAAATAAAAGAACTAAAAGGTTATTTTAGCTTTAATAGATTTTTCTCCGTTGTTAGTAATTTAGATTTAAAAACTTTATTTCTCCTTAGTAGCAAATGAACTGAAAATATTTCCTAACTCATCCTCATATATCTTCTCTCAGTTATTTGGTAACAAAAAAAATTCTAAAATAGCACCTTCTAACACAAGGATAATTGAATGAAGTCTACTTCTATCCATTATAATTTTGTTAATAGGATCATAAGTTAGGATACACGTGTGCATAAACATAGGAAAATGGTGAATCATAAGGATAGTTAACTATCCTAAATCACTCTGTCATGTACGAAATCTTCTACACTTCCATTAAACCTAGAAGAATATGTGTTTCTCAATTGTTCAGACAAGACCACTAATAACCTCATTTCAAATATATTGCGGCCTTTACCAATCAAGATTTTAGCATAAGGGTTTTCTACATTATCTAGATTTTGACTCATTTCCTTCCTTTTTGTAGCCATTTTTCCCATTTCCTACTATTTCAGAGACTTGTAAATCTGAATTTGACTAACCCTTTTCTTTTCTAAACTTTTTCAAATAAAATTGTTATCGGAAATTGAAAAAACTTACAATGTTTTGGAAATTTTAGCTCGAAATTTTTATCCTATATTCTTATATGATAGTTAAATTATAGCATGAAGGTCATTTTGACACTTTTATGTTGGTTTTCGGAAAATTTAATGAAATGGCATGAGGGAATGAGAAAGTGTGGTATTGGGTGTAAGAAAAAATGGTATCAAGTCAAAGTTAGAGAGATATAAAAATGTAGTATTTTGACTTTCTATCAATCAAAATGTGACATGGGGAAAATTGTTGTATGAGTTGAACCATTATATCTAACCCTTCTATTATTTTATTCATCATACTCCTAAATCTACTTGATGATAATGAATAATTGGTTCAAATCACCATGGCCTGTTAGATTTGGTCTATTCAAATTACAATCACATCTTATCATATAACTTTTTATCATGCATTGAAGTGTTAGTATGCTTATATTAAGCCCCCCATGGATTTTTTAGGAGTTTTAATTATTACACATGGGTTTGTTTAATATTGTCAAGGGCTTATGAAGTCTTATTTGTATAATTCTCTTCCTCTATAATACAATATTTAAAAAAAAAAAACAAAAAAACTTTTAAAAGGAATAAATGGAATAATTACAACATGTATACACTTATACATTTTTATACTTCTCCTAGCAATTCAATTCCATTTGTTAATTTGTTAGTCTGTAGTGTTACCTACAAAACCATGTGCACCTAATATGTTGAACTTATGAAATATTTGTAAATGACATTACCTGAAAACAAAATTCAAGGTATTATGGCCATGTTTTGTTTTATTTGTTAATCCTTAATGAAAACAATTGGAGGATGTTGTACAACCTTGAATCTAAGTTACAATTTGAAAGCACTATAACTAGTACATATACCTAAGTGTGTTTAAAACAACTTTTCATGCTTGGATTCACTTTTTTTTTAAGTATTTTGATACTAGAATCATCATCTCTTTAATGAATTACCCTTCATTTTCAATCTTCTTCCCATCAAGACCATTCATATGGCTAAGAAAAAATCAATTAGGATTTATACCATTACAGGTTTGCACATTATGTCAAGGGTGTGAATTTTTATAGTGTGGGCATGCATTTATCCTTAAGAAGGTGTGCATATTGTTTTTTAACATGTAAAGAAACCATTCAATGCATTTAACATGCATTTTCACTTGAGGGCATGCATTTTTTCCAAATAGAGAATGCATTCTCCTTAATGCCTTGTTTTCATGAAATTCATAAATATAGTGTGCATAATGTGCTTATATCATCTAAAGCTATGAATTTTGAAAAACATTAAGATTTCAAGGAGTTATCTTGCAAATCCTAGCATAAGGCTTGCATTGTTCAGTCTAGGGGTGCATTTTACAACATTTCAGTTTTCATGAAGAAAGAAAAACATATATTTCCCACTTTAAGTGTACATTTTCTTCTTAAGAAATTCATTACTCAATAGCCTATATATCTATCATCTCACCATACAAAAATTCACCTTTTAGAGTGCATTTCCCTTAAGTTGGCATGCATTTTAAGAAGGAAAAATGAAACAATTTTCCCTCTTTGTCATACAACACATGTTTGGTATTTTTACACCACAAAGGATTCTAACTTTCCAATTGCACAAACAAAGTTGTATGTGGATGTAAAAATTTTATATAACACTATAACTTGTAATATTTCTTGTAGGTATGCAAACTGAATTGTCAAGTAGCTTTGTAGATTCAGAAATAATTTTTTCTTACATCCAAACTCTTAGGAAAATTATTTGCATAAATTGTGTAACATTTATTATCAATCCAAAGTTTGTAAACTTGTGAGATTAAAACCATGTATGTTTAGAATTAGATTATTTGCAGTGTGGTCTACCTTTCTAAAGCTATGTATTTTCATAAACATAAATTATATCATAATGCCAATGTGAAATGAAATCTAGTCTTTTAATTGAGGTCTATTATAGCTTCAATGGTAGTAATGCAGGTCATAGGGTTCCATCTAAATCTCTGGTTAGATGACTCCTATGATAATACTCTCTTCACTACTTGAACCAAAGATTAGAATAATCTTCCTAAGTAATCATAAGCCATACAAAAGAAAATCATAATTTAAAACAGTGCATTCAATTCAGATTCTAATTTGAGAATATGAAATGTATGAGAGAAAAATTCAAATAAAATGATAAAACAAAAGCAACCTTAATCACTCCCAGCAATGTTCATTTACCTGCCAATGATTATGATTCTAGGTAGGTATTTTGTTGTCACCAAATTATCTCCTTCCATCATTTGCCATGAACTATTGCTCATGTTGTTAGCAAGCTTTGATAAAAGGAAACACACCATAATCACATCAATGTAAAAACTAACTGTGAAATGATATTGCATAAAATAACTAAGAGAATAAAAAGTGAAATAAAAAAACACCATGTTCTATTTTTAGTGAACTTAATTCTTCGAAGAACGAGATAGAAAATAACTTTGTTGTTCAACTCCATTCTTAAATTATCATGTAAGGCCACTGAGATGGACACCAATCATGAGAAATCCACCTTATCTGTTATGGGTTGCACACAGTATGAATTAGTCTTCGCTAAACAAAGATTTCCATATAGGAATTTGGCTTTTGAATATGGGCTCAAGTATTTGGGATTTCGTTTCAAACCAAATAATTATAAAATTGTGGACTGGATGTGGTTGGTAGCAATAATTGAAAGAAGAATAAATATTTGGCATCACTGATGGTTATCCAGGGCGGTTTGTTTAGTTCTTATCAAATCGATGTTGAAGGCTATCCTTGTATACTGGATGTCTTTGGCTTGGATCCCAAAAGGAATTTTAAATAGAATACAACAGATATGTTGCAGATTTTTTTGGATATGGAATAAGGAAGGTAGGCCATTTGCATGGGCAAGTTGGGATCGCATTGCCATTCCCAAAAACTACGGAGGCTAGGGGATGAAGAATCTTGTATGTTTTTCCAAATCCTTTGCAGCCAACTTGGGATGGCAACTCATATCTTCAAACAATCTATAGGCAGAGGTGGTTATCATAAAAGACATCAACCCACAGCATATTGAGGATTGGGTCAGAATGCCAAGATGGAACAGATCAGAAATCTCTATAATATGGCAATATGTCTTAAACTCTTTTGAATACATCACAGCAAGTTTGGCGGGGAGAGTAGGGTCGAGTGGGAAGATTCATATTGGCATGGATGCATGGTATAGAAGTAGAAATGATCTTCCCTCCTAGACTTATACAATTCTTGTAGTCATCTGGCATAAGAACTTTAGAACAGATTGCAGATCTCGAAAATTCTATTATTTTTGTTTAATCATGGAAATCTGCTCAGGATCTTAGGATTCCTATACATTGGATCGAGCAGTGGACAAATTATACTAATGATTTATCATACGGTCATATAAGAATACAGGAATGGGAATATGAATTAATCTGGGCAATTTCTTCGTATGGCATATATACTCCAAAAGAAGGCTACCCTTTCATTTTTGTTGATCATGAACCCCAAATATATGTCTGGTGGTGGTGTCCGCTGTGGAAATTAAAAGTACTACCAAAATAAAAGATTTTTATGTGGTTTTTGTTGCACAACAAATCTCCCACAGGTGACAACCTTCAACGTCAAACCTTTCTGGGACCCTCCTGGTGTATATTATGCAGGAATAATGTAGAAACAATTAATCATTTATTCCTGCATTTCCCATCATCTACTCAAATATGGAATTATATATATATCAATATTTGGCAATCAATATCAGGTGGCAGGGAGACACTTTATGTGAAGCTTGGGAAGCCTAGTGGAATCAATCCCATCCTAAAAAACTTCGAAATTTTACCCTGTTGGTTTGATGGAGTATTTGGATAGGAAGAAACCAACTCGTATTTCTAGAAAAGGCCCCTAACTGGCTTCTTTCCTATTCACACATTACAGGTTTATATAATATGATCCTGGACGATGATCCAAAGCTACAACATAGGAACATATCGGTAGAATCCATTGAAAAGACTATTCCTTGGGCATATTTTGATGGATCGGCTCAGTAAGCTAGATGTGGCGGAGGATCAGTTTTGTATATCAATGAAGGCCATTATTTCAAGATGAAGATGGGTCTAGGAAGAGGCACTAATAACTATTCATAACTAAATAGCCTCGAGCTTCTCCTTATTTTTTCCCTTGAGAAAGGTTGTCGGCAACAACAAATCTTTGGCGATTCTAAACTTGTCATTAATTGGTTCAAGCATCAATCAGAATGTCACGTGCACACACTCGGGAATTTTCTGGACTAAATTATTGCTTTAAAATCATTGTTTAACTATATATTTTATCGTCATATCTACAGGGAGAGGAATCATATTTCTGATAGTATTTCCAAGGAAGCATCACAGCAACCTATTGGTTCTTGAATGATACAGGAACCTATTGGACAGGAATTCTATCAGTATTTTCACAGGCCTTTCATTGATCATCATCCGCATGAGGTGGCAACTACCTGATTCTCCATAGTTTCCTAGATGGACCTCCATATTTTGGTATTTTTTCTTATTTTGTGTTGTTCCTTAGAACTATGTTATTATTATGTTATCACTTTAATGGTTACAATTATGTAAGAGTCGTTTTTTCATATACACTATACAGTGAGTGGCAATGGCCACCAGTTTCGAAATATGCTCCTTTAGTAGCAACTACAGCATGTAATTTTCAATATTTTATATAATGAAATTTATGATTTTTCCTTGGGAAAAAAAGAAAATAACTCTGCAATTTTATAAACTAAATCAAAACATACTACATCTAAAACTAGAGAAAATAACAATATATGTAAAAGGACATATCAAGAAGTTTATTCTATTCCATCATAAATTAGACATATGCTCTATGAGTCCTCTCTTTGGAATTGAGTGGGCAAACCTTTTTATATAAAATCTAAGATAACTAATAATAAATTTAGACCCACATGTCTCCCCTATTATTACAACCACTTTCTAATAATATCTCTAAAAGCCTTCTCACAAATCTCTCTAAAATATTTGATAACAAATATTTCATGGCTCTTCTCCATCCAAGATACTTGAGAGATCCTACCAAATCCTTATCAAATCTTCAAGGGTTGAAAAAGAAATTCGAATTTGAACCTTAGTGGTAAAAACTTCTATTGTCGGAATCTCTTAATCCCTGTAACCATCACCAAACTCATCCACTTTTCAAATATAATTAAAAACATGTTATTTTCTAATATTTAATCATAAACTCACTTAAAATACTAAAATAAATACATTGGATAATATTCACCCTAATTCCACGTATAAGCATAAAAATGGAGTAAAACAAGGTTTTGAAAGAGTGGCAAAGGATAAAATTCAAGGAAAAGGCTATGAAAAAATGGTAAAAAGGATGGAAAAAACGGGCCATTTTCATGATTCAACAAAAAACATTCAAGCTCAAATTTCTGCATGCAAGCAATATATATGAAATTCACAAAATTTCCCAAGTATACCAACTATGAACAACATTGTACCATGACCTTCGATAATCCAACATATGAGTAATATCTATATATTTGTAATTGTCAACAATTCTAGTAAATGCATATATCTTCTAGATATTGCATTACACACCCACACACATTTATAATATTAACCCTAATGTGCAAGCATATTGTAACAAATTCCAGCCCACTTACTTGACAATGGGGTGGCTATCTGCTTCCCCAACTCCTTAAGTAAAGTTAGAGGAATGGGATAATAAGATTTTTTTTTTGTTTCCTTAGGTTCATTGAGTCTTATCTCCCCTCCTACCAAATGGATTTAGATTATTAATTTAATTTTCCCTTTTCTCCCAGAATCCCATAATCAGGGCTCATAACCGTAGTGATATATATATATATATATATATATATATATATATATCCATCAGTGGCTTAATACCTTATGCAGACATAATATATGTCGTGTTCCTCCCTCCAAAGGTTCCCACCATAAATTAATCCTTGGGCTAATAATAACTTTCCAAGTCTCTCTCAATTGCGATTCCACCAGCGCCCATCTAATTTGACAATACATGATGCCCTTATTGACGTAGTCCGACAGGTCAACATGTCTGATATTTAATGAGCAAAATCATGGTGGAATGGGTGGTTTATCAACCCACCCATCTTCAATCGATGGCTGGAAACCATTCTGACACCCTCCATCACCTTTCTTCAAAACCACTGCAGGGTTATCATAAAGGTGGTATTAGGTTTCTCGAACCCACTTATAGTTGCATAATGACAATGGGACCCATTGGTCCACCGCATCACCCTGGTCCCATTTCCTAAGCGCTCTCTTAATTGATCTTTCTCGCACCTCCAGGATGCAACCTCTTGGCCACGTAGAGATGACCCTTCCACATATTATTGCTTCTGATTGGCCCACATGGTTGCGTCACCACATCATCCCAACGCATACCATCCCATCACGCTCTCCCATTTCTCATTTTTAATCAACCAGGGTGGAACCCTCAAGGACACGTCACTCTAGTCTTGGCCTCCCAACAATCTCTTATGCCCGCACATCTTACACCTTCAAGATGGGGACCACTGGGACACGTCATCCCGACCCCAAAACCCTAGAGTTCCTTTATCATACATCTCTTGGGCTTTAAGGGGTGACCCTCTAGGACATGTGGGTTGGTGGGCCACACCCTACATGACCCTTGCTTCTGACTGGTGCACAATTGTGACATTGCCACAACCTCCTGTGCTAACTCACCTCACTTCCTTCCTCATGCGCTCTTGTGAATGCTTCGGGGTTGATCCATTAAAGTTGCTTATCAGTGGTTCCTCCCAGCGCCAATCCCATTGCACTCAGGGCTATGTGGAGGCCAACATGTCCCAACCTCATGTCATCATGTGCACCACTGCAATTCTCCTTTTAAAACTTATGGAATTTTTTTCCAATGATATGAGATGTATGGTGGGCTCCACTCCAGCCAATGAAAACACTCTCTACCCCAGAATTGTGATCCCAACTGGCTCGATGCCTATTCATCCCTATCGTTCCCTTGCAATGCCGAAAAGCAACTCTCAAGGTGGATTCTATGGGTTGACTCGTTGATTGACCCACCTCTTGGCCAATAGTTGAACCACTAGGTCTGCATGTCTTCCAACGCACCCCAACTAATGTCATCTTGCTTACTCTTAGCACTATTGATAAAAGGGCTCCTAGATGTGGCCTTCGTGCCACATCATCCCTCCTTTCACCCAACATGATAAGGAAAAAATATCAACAACCATTCCTTGGCTGTCGGGGCTATGTATTCCATCAGACCAATCACATAAGCTTATCTGATTAATTTATAAGATTAAGGCCCCGCCTAACCTCGCCACAATGAATCTCTACAAAAAACTTCGTCATTCAATCATGGGCTGATTTATGGCTCAACTACAATGGTTCTACGAATATTTGGACCTGCGTCAGCAACATTTCACCAAGACTACTATGGCATGCTAAGCCTTTACCGATGCTAACCCTCCTGAGCTTAAGGAAAAAATTCAGGGATCCCCCTTTTTTCAACAGGAATTCCATGCATGATGGCACTAGTGGCCTTTTAGTCGTTCCTAGCCGAGGACTTGTAGTGAACTCATAAAAGGCCTCCACCTCTCTTGCTACATGCCAAGAACTCCATGCTTCAAAGCAAACCTGCAAGAAGCTCTATTGTGTCACTCAAGGATTTCAAGGGCATTTGGATATTAGTTGTGACACACAACCATCAGCATCGGTGCCCCTAGGGTGAGGGAGCATACTGCTAAAAATGTAAGGCTAGAGAAGCCTTCATGTAAATATTACAGGTTATTAAATTTAAAGGAGGATATAATCCTTGATAGCAACATATTATCATAATATATTGTAATAAGGGTATAACACCAACACCTTCATCTCATTGTTCACAGACCCTACCAAGAAGGATGTCTCCAATGTAATCATTATACTTTGTAATAAAAGGATTCATATATTAAATAATTTCCTGATTGAATCTGGTTCTTATGAACCATTTTCGTGCCCTTAAACATTGTGCATTTTATTGTTCATGAGGTATATCAATAGCATAGTCATGTATTGCATAAGGCATACCATTTCAAACCAGAAATCCATTATACTCTTGTTCATCACATTTATAAGCACCATTTCAGTCTATAAATGAAAATACATGCTCATCACAATTATAAGCACCATTTCAATCCAGAAATGCAAGAACATGTTCATTAACACTACAAATACAAAAAAAATACTTATCTTGGAACATGTGTTGGAAACTGAGTCTAGTACAGGGACTTTCCACTCAACAATAGATAGTTGCAGCCAAACTCACTTGCAGTTGTCATCCCTGAGCCAGATTCCAAAGATTGAGGGGCTTGCTCAAAGGATTGAAACACCAACTTCCAACTAAAACAAGGAATCCATAGGACCTCTTTCCTCCACCCACCAGCCACTTAGCAGTCAAACAATGCATAGCAAATTCGGAGGCCAGTTTCCTCCACCCTACAACTACCCAATGCCATCCAATCAAACACACAGGGAATCCATATGCTTATTCTCCACCCAAGCACAAACACAGAATCAAGAGGCTAGTTGCCGCCACCCAAGAATGTCAAGGGAATCTAGAGAAGCAAGTCTCCACTCTAAACATAGTGGTTCCATCCACTCTAGGGAATCAATAACCCACTGCAAAATCAGAGCAAGAAGGCTTGAGAGGTTCTCCCTCTAGGAATTGAAGGACACAATCCTCCACCCACACCATCAAGGGAATCCATAGAAAACCATCTCCACCCTCTAGCTTTATAGGGACTCGAGAGGCATTGTTCCTCACCAAGGAGAGGCCATCTTCATGCCATTCATTCCAACCAAACTATTGTCATCGTATTCTCTTCTCTTCAACAATCATTTTTCTTCTCTTCTCTTTTCTTCTATGTTGTTCTCTGCTAAATGTTGCTTGAATGGGTGATTATGCCATCATCTCCCATAAGGTCAAACCCTCTATTTCCCTTATTGCTTTCTCCTTTTCGCTAGAATTTACTTCCTTGTCCTTATTGCCTTGAAATTTATTCCAAGACAACATGGTCCTTGTCCTTCTCTTTCAATCCCATTAAATTTAGAATTAGTCCATTAAAAACATATACAAACAAACCTTTAGTAGTTGTTGAAAACAGTTCAGTTTTTCTACCCAAGGAAACCTTACACATCCCAAGCAAGCCACCCTCTCCCTTGAGGGAACACCGCCCTCGGTATTCTTTTGATCATATACAAACCAGGGAAACAAGATAAAACACACACTATATCTATATATTATTTACAATCATATACACATTTTCTTCAACCACTAAATAAGAAAGGATATGTTTCTCTCATGGAGTCAATCGTTTCCCAAGTGGCTTCCTCTAGCCCAAAGTGTATCCACTGCACTTTGACTTGCTCTATGGCTCGAATCTGAAGCATGAGACTCCTCCAATCTAAAATGCACAAAGGCTCTAGCTAGAACTCTCCCTATGGTTCCACCTATAGAATAGACCAATAAATCACTTGATTAGAATCTTGCACATATCATTTAAGCAATGAAACATGGAAAACATCATGAACTTTAAGTGATGGAGGCAAAGCCAAACCATAGGCCATTGGTCCAATCCTCTCAAGGATCTTAAAAATCCCACAATATTGTGGTGCCAAATTGGCACATGACCTAATATTTAAAGAGCTCTTCTTGGGTTTGATTCTCAAATAAATATATTCCCCAACGTCGAACTATTTATGCACCTTATGCTGGTTTGCATAACTTTTCTGCCTATCGTGCACCATTTTCAAATTTAGGTTGATGATTTGAATTTACTGCTCCATTTCCTTGAGCATATCAGGCCCAACAAGAAACTTATTCACTAGATCATTCCCACTGATAGGAGTATTACAACTCCTCCCATATAATGCCTTAAATGGACTCATCTTTATCAGTTCTTGGTATCCATTGTTGTATGAAAAATCGATAAGTGGCAGGTACTTTGTCTACTTCTTGGGTTGATGCATCACATACATCCTCAACATCTCTTTGAGGATCTTATTTTTCCTCTCTATTTTCCCATATGTTTGTGGATGATATGTCGTATTAAATGACAATTATGTCCCCAAACCTACAAATAATTCCTTCCAAAACCTTGAGTGAACTTATCATCTCGATCTAAAATAATTTTCTTGGGTACACCATGCAGTCTCACAATCTCCTTTATGAATATTTGTGCCACCTCACTAACTGATTTAGTGGAATTGACTACCACAAAGTGATATACATTGCTCAATGTCAATAAATACCATGATTGCATCATGTTTCCTAGAGGTTCTAGGAAAACCTATAATGAAATCCATAGAAATTACCTCCCATTTCCATTCTAAAATGGGAATCTGCAATCCATTATCTGTTCAAATTATAAAAAACCAAACCACAGAAATATGCAATCCATTATCTGTTCAGATTATAAAAAACCAAACCACAGAAATCTGCAATCCATTACCTGTTCAGATTATAAAAAACCAAACCACAGAAATCTGCAATCCATTATCTGTTCAGATTATAAAAAACCAAACCACAGAAATCTGCAATCCATTATCTGTTCAGATTATAAAAAACCAAACCACAGAAATCTGCAATCCATTATCTGTTCAGATTATAAAAAACCAAACCACAGAAATCTGCAATCCATTATCTGTTCAGATTATACAGAAATCTGCAATCCATTATCTGTTCAGATTATAAAAAACCAAACCACAGAAATCTGCAATCCATTATCTGTTCAGATTATAAAAAACCAAACCACAGAAATCTGCAATCCATTATCTGTTCAGATTATAAAAAACCAAACCACGGAAATCTGCAATCCATTATCTGTTCAGATTATAAAAAACCAAACCACGGAAATCTGCAATCCATTATCTGTTCAGATTATAAAAAACCAAACCACGGAAATCTGCAATCCATTATCTGTTCAGATTATAAAAAACCAAACCACGGAAATCTGCAATCCATTATCTGTTCAGATTATAAAAAACCAAACCATGGAAATCTGCAATCCATTATCTGTTCAGATTATAAAAAACCAAACCACGGAAATTTGCAATCCATTATCTGTTCAGATTATAAAAAACCAAACCACGGAAATCTGCAATCCATTATATGTTCAGATTATAAAAAACCAAACCACAGAAATCTGCAATCCATTATCTGTTCAGATTATAAAAAACCAAACCACAGAAATCTGCAATCCATTATCTGTTCAGATTATAAAAAACCAAACCACAGAAATCTGCAATCCATTACAATAATCCTACTAGATGCTTGCATTCAACCTTCACTTGTTGACATTATATGCATTTAGCCACAAAATCCGCCACTCGTTTCTTCAAATTTGGCCAGTAGTAAAACTTTTTAATGGTCGTGAGGGTCTTTTGATACCCTGGATGGACTGAATAAGGCTTAACATGGAATTCTTTCATTATAAGCCTCTTTAATTCATCATTATTTGGCACATAAATTCTATTTTTGAACCTAACTAGGCCATCATTAGTGAGGTGATATTCCTCATACCCATTATCTTGTAGAAATGTCTCTTTCATTTGCTGATATTTTTCATCTTGATGTCCTGCATTCTTGACCCTTTCTACCAGGATTGTTTTGTAGGAGCTTACAACTGCCAAATTGTTCATTTGAATTCTCTTACTACGTGCATCAACAACCCTGTTTTCTTTCCCTTTGATGTACTTAATCTCAAAGTAAAAATCACTAAGTATGGCCAACCATCTAACCTCTCTTTCATTCAACTTAGGTTACTCAAACAAATACTTGAGCTCACTGTGAGGGTAAATTTTCTACCAAGGAGGTTATGACTCCACATCTTCAATGCATGAATGATGGCAGCCAACTCTGTATCATGAGTCACATAATTTACCTCATGTTCATTCAATTTCATGGACGCATAGCATACTACTTGCCCTTCTTGCATCAAGACTCCACCAAGCCCTACCTTGTAGGCATTTGTGCACACCACAAAATCGTTGATAGAATTTTCAATTCTCAACACTGGTGCATTTGTGAGCAATTTCTTCACTTGCTCAAAACTTATTGCAAATTGAGCTTTCCACTCAAATTTATTTCCTTTTCTTTGCAAGGATGTAATAGGATGGCCTATCTTGGAGATTTTTTTGATAAATCTCCTATAATAAGCTCCCAATCCCATGAATGATCTAATCTCATTCACATTATTTGGGGTTGGCCACTCCATTATAGCTTTGATCTTCTCTGGGTCAACTGAGATCCCTTCCTTGGACACAATATGCCCCATATAGTGTATATGTGACTCAAAAAAGTCACACTTGCTAAGCTTTGCACAGACCTTATTCTCCCTCAGCAATTGTAGCGCTACATCTAGATTTTTTTCATGCTCTTCCTCTATCCTTGAGTACACTAATATGTCATCAACGAAAACAATGGCAAACTTGTCCAAATAAGGATGCAACACATTTTTCATCAAGAACATTAATGTGGTAGGGGCATTAGTAAGCCCAAAAGGTACCACTACAAACTCATAGTGCCTGTATATTATCTTGAAAGTAATCTTGTGAATGTCCTCCTCCTTGATCCTTACTTGATGATACCCTGACCTCAAGTCAATCTTGGAGAAAAATGTTGCTTCCCTTAATTGATTAAAGATGTCATTAATCCTTGGCAATGGGTAACTATTCTTTATGGTCACCTTTTTTAATTGCATGTAGTCAATGCATAATCTAAGGGTTTCATCCTTCTTCTTTACAAACAATAAAAGTTCTCCCATTGGAGATACACTTAGCCTTATGTAGCCCTTGTCCAACATTTCTTTTAGCTGCAATTGTAGCTAAACCTACTTAGGGGTGCTCATCTTGTATGTGTTATGCAACATTTACGATTGCGGACAAAAGTATCTCCACTAAGTTTGGTGGCTAACCTAGAAGAACAGAGAGACAAAGGACCCAATGTTTTCCTTAAAGTAAGTAGATGAAGGGATGAAACCTACTTGGAATATTTCGTATGTTTCACTCCTCCTTTGGCTTGAATGCTCCAATCCTAGTTCCATCTGCCAAAACTAGAACCTGCACAACCAAATAATACAAGCCAAGAAACTATGAGATATATGTAGCATCATCTATCTACTTTATTCAACATATCAACATGGTATTGGAATACATGAAATATAGGAAAAAAAAGAACTCTTTGTATTGATATAAATGGTGTGAGTTACAACCATAAATAGGTGTTGATATTGTAGAAGAGATCCTCCAAGTTGTTGAATTGTCCTTCCTTTGTCACAAAGTGTACCTCCAATCACCCTAAATGCATGAAAGGATAACTCTCACAACAATATCATAAGGGTAGAATCACTCACCAAAATCCAAAGCCTTGCATATGGAAGGTTGTAAATATATAGAGGAGTGAGGTAAGTTGGGAGTTATTATCCTTTTACCAATCTTAGGATTGAGATCCACTCTCGATGGGAGGATGATATCTAAGGATAAGGGATGGAAACTCCAAGGTAGGATAGGATAGGCTTTGAAAGTTTTATCTGATGTAAATGGTTACAACAGATCTTGGAAACTTCTGGAAATGGAGGCTTCAGGATTCTCTCTCTTTTTCCCGAATTTCTAAAACCAACGCAGGTGCAAAGGGGAGAAACCTATAGGTGATCAATGCAGGCCACAGTGGAGCAACCTGTAGGTGAACACTGTCCAACAAGAGGCCAGGGTGTGTTGGTCCTAAAATTGTTTGAGATGATGCAGTTTAGGGAAGAAACTTTGGGGAATGAGAGAGTCATGCATAGGGATTTGTGCAATGATGTTGATTGATCCCATTAGGAGGCTAATTGATCAAATGAGACAAAATATCCTTTAATAGAGTTCCTCTTAAATAAAAAAGTTAGAGATGATGACTGATGAATGAATTTATTTACCTTGTGACAAGTCGGGATCAAGAACAAATGGCGAGATCATCTTCTATTACAATACATTTACATCGTGACATCCTTTTCCTAAGGGAGGCATACCCATACTCAACACATAAGCTAACATAACATGTACAATGATCAAAAGACATGTCCATTGATGATTTATGGTGGACCCATGGATGGATGACTATCAGTATGATCATGGCCATCATACATAGTGATCTCAGTATAATCTTCCAATCGCAGCCCGGATGGCGAAAAGTAGATCTAGAGTCTTCTATCTCATTCACACAATCAACCAACATACAATTCTAACCATGTGAATCAATGAGCTGAAGTCGAACATGGTAGAGACCATCTGATTATCGTTAACAAGCATGAGAAAAACCATCGATGATGTTAATTCCTCTCAAGGTAATCAAGTACAATCCATATGGTGTGAATAAATGAGTTGATGTCGAACACCACATAGAATCTTTTGGTCAAAGGCCATTGATGTAAACTTGTTGCTGAGAGTGAGGAAACTTGCCATTGATGTATGCAAGCACCAAGTTACCAATGGGTATTTCTAAGTCAACTTCTTGGATAATGTGTTGATGTCGACAAGAAGCAACCCGTCGCAGGAGGGCCTTGATGTATCCCCCATCAACGACATGAAACAGGTATCATGATTGAGACAAAATGACACTAATATGGAACTATATCAGGAAAGGAAAACATGAAATGAAAGCTTAAGGGTATTGTAATGGATATAAGCTAAATGAATTCTCTTGAAAACAGTGGTGACACTGAATGGAGGTGGAAGCATTGACCCAAAACAAAAATGGAGGTTCTGAAAAACGATATGATAATCAAAAGACAAGTAGATTATCCAACCCAATAGCCATGAAGATGAAGTGGAAGAGTGTCATGTTCAAGTGTGACTCGCTTCCATTAAAAAAGGGAGTACCCTATTTTCCTAATTTCCCAACCATACTGGTTAGTACCTCTTTATTTTTTAACAAGCATGAGGAGGATAACATATGCTTGATCCATAAGTCCATCCTTCGGATGAATCCCTCTGAAAATATTTAACGAACCCAGAGAAGGAGAGGTTTTGTCCCATCATGATTGACGAGTCCATCACTGTTTGATGTTTTTACGAGTTCGTCGAGGGTGAAAACGTGACTTCTTTTTCATGTTTAGATAGTTTGAAAAAGAGGCGAAAAATAAAACTCCAGATGTTCCTTTTTGTAGGTAGTCCCTTAGGTCCAAAAAGACAGAAAACAATACCTAAGAGAACCTCTTAGCTACGTTCGACTAAGGTATTCCTTTTTCGTAGTTAGTCTACCTTAGTCCAGAAAAGAGTTAAACTTATATTGAGTAGACGTCTTTTCAGTCCAGAAAAGGGTTAAACATTATACTGAGTAGACGTATTTTCATTTAATTTTACGAGTTCAAAAAGAAAAGTGCTCGGAAATATTTTCACGTTTTGGGAGTCTAAAAAGAGATAAAAGAGGACTCTAATGGGTTCCTTTTTCATAGGTTTAAATAGCTCGAAAAATAGATAAAAGTATACTCTTTGGTCAAAATAGCATGTTTAAAGCACAACAAAATCCGTTAACAGTTGTCAACCTGCTCAGAACAACACAAAAAGGATTAAACATACCTATTTCATATTAAAAATGAATCACGACTAGGTCAAAACATTAAATATGAATAAAAAAATAAAAATATGACCATATATACTCAAAAATGAATATCCATCTTTACCATTTCACATTTACCTCCAACAGTGAGAGCTATGAGTACTTTTTCCCTCGATCTTCTGCAACTGATTGCAGCCAATCCAGTGGACGACTTCGAGTACTGTCGCTTCCAGTTAGGAGCTAAAACCTTTCCCTTTCTTTCAGTGGTTCCATTTTATGAGTTCATGCAAAATTTATAAGTTTTTATGGCTCTGGTGTTCCAAAATTTATCCCTAGGACCAACGTAGGCCCAGATGGTCAAAAACTACGTTGCACCTAAGCAGTCATACACTGCAAGTAGGGGTGCAACGCTCTGGTTTTCTCTTCTGGGGTGCGTTGGGCGCAAATCTAAAGTTTGTTTAGCAATTTTTCCTCAAAATTTGTCAAGTTTTTTGCATGAAAAGGATCCTAATGAATCTCTTGTTGATGTTTCAGGGGTTCATCAGCATAAAATGGATTTCGTGTGGAGAGAAAGAGAACATGAGGAACATGATTTAAATGCAGCAAATGATCCTGCTACCATCCAGGCATTAAGGAACTGTGGGTTACTAAAATTCTTCTAGCTTCCTAGTATGAGGCAACAGATGGAGTTGTTGAAATACCTTGTTCATTCATGGGATGTTCATGTACAAGCATTCAGGTTTGGGGAACATCTGCTCGTGATAAAGGTAGAGGATATCTACTTTATGACAGTCTATCTATGAGGGGTGCCCCCATATCTCTCCTAGGTGGGATGAATGGTGGGGAGATAGTGAAATATTATATCACCACCTATTGTATACCTCAAGCCCAGCCAACAGAGGATGGAAAAATTAGTATAAAATATGTGACCTAGTTACCTTTGAGAACGATCTTATTCATTATCGCAAGATTGGCAGGTAGCTCAACATTACATGTAGCAAGCTTGCTAACTAGATCATCTATGATGATATTAGCCTTTGAATTAGAATGAAATAAAGCATTCACCTTGGTATCTTTGACCTATATATTAGTATGGAAAAGTTTTGTCATATCCTTATTTACCTTGTGATGAAGTCTACTCATATCTCCTCCTTCTACACTACAGTGTATACAATCTTCTCATCCACATCTAATATTCTCTCTACCATGTTCTCTAAATCCATGCTTATGGGTTATTATTCTTAACATCCATCTTATCATTCTTTATATACAGGTGTAGATATAGCTTCTGATGTTTATCTTTAGTGTGACCATCAATATTATAATCGTTGTAGTGATTCTTTGGATCATTGCATGGATGTGTAGTAAATTCCATTTTATTGTCTTTTACTTTCCATTTAATCTTCCCCTCCTTGAAATAATCTTAGCGGTATTTCTATTTAGAATCACTTGTCTATTATTTCTTATGAAATTTATTCTCAAAGTATTGTTCTTAGGTAAAATCCCCATGAATGGTCCTAGGTTTGAAGCACATCACTTACTTCCATGGATGGCTATGTAGACACACCAATACTTGAGTACATCTAGATTTTTCAAAGATATACCCATCATAATCACCATTTTCATGAACTTAATGATGTACTCTTTCACACTTACCCTTTCCTCTACCTAATGTGATTCCAACGGATCCATTGGTCCTCTACCTATCCAATAAGGTAGAACCTGAACTTGATGAGGATTTTAAACACCTCCATCTTAGTTAATAATGTAACACCATAATCCTAAGCGTATTTTTGTGAATTCCCTACCAGGTTAGTGCATGCCCCTCTAGTTTCAACTAGGAAAATGAAATATTCTTCTCTTTGTCTATATTATGGATACTAAAATATGCTTCTAGATTTTGCAACTAAGAACTCAAGTTAAATAGAGGCTGTGAAAAATTATGGCACTATAACTTGGTTCCTCTTCCTCGTGCTGCTTTTGAAACTCCTTTTATAGGTATTCACTATATATTAACTTCTTATATAATCCAACTTATCAATTAAAGCTTCCAACTTCCCCAAAAAGGTCTAAACTTGTTCTATTGAACCGCTATGAGAAGGGCCATGTTATGAGAGATTTCAATGACTTGTTCTTCTAACATCACGAATATATCTTCTACTACATCCTAAGGGTTGTTATGACTGGATTCATCTTCCATGTCTAAGGTTCTACAACTTCCTTCTTAAGCCAATTCCTAGATCCCATGACTTCCGAGGAAAACCTGAAATAAAACTACTATAATACTAATATGATCTATAAACTATCATTGATATTCCACTAGAATAGTTCATCCCAATGTATATTGCAATATTTTGAAATCTTTTATTATATAATTTATTTTCTTAGATCCTATATTTTAGTACTAGCATAATGCTCAAATTTATGAAATAACTAAAACAAAAAAAAAGTGAAAGAAGAACAAAATGGAAAAACTATCCACACAAATAAGCACAAGCTCTGACCTAGGAAACCTGGTATGAAAGATAATCCAACTATAAGGTGAGGCTTATGTGCTACTCTCTTTTCCCCATATAGTAAATTCAAGTACAAATAAAGGGTCAGTCTCTATGCATTTCCCTTTGACACTATGGCCTGAATGACCACTCAAAAATATTCTACCTTCTATGTTATTCTCTCAAATTCCACTCCTAGATGATCTACTCAACTATGGAACACATATAATACTAAAAGAGTGGAACCTCTTCTCTTCCTAGTGGCCCAATCCTTCACAAATAAAAATATTCCCTTAGGGTCATGGCTTTTACATGCCTCAACCCTCAATTAATGTTAAAACTTTGGCCCTCTAAAATATTCTTGAAAGTAATCATGTGAATAGACACACATGTGTGTAATGGGGGCTAATGTAGCATCCAATCAGTACTATGGTCATCAAGAATGTTGGTCAACTTGTGGGAAGAATAAATTCCACATATGATCTCCAATTGAGGTGATTTTAGAACAATTGGAATGCTCTTGATGTTTATAACAAAATCAAGGGGATATGAGCTATGATTTCAATATTTTACCCCACACACTATCATATGATGCCTCGATATGTGTCTAGAAGGTTTTGAACCCCAAATATCCAAAATGGGACATGCCATTAAAATGGGCCTTGTTTCCTCAAAATATAATAGGTCTTTTAGAGGGGTTCTTTACAAGGAAAACACTTGACTAAGTGATAATAATGATGTGGCCCACTGTCACCACAACAACTACCCCCTTTTGTTTATGGAATTTCACTCATGGTAGGATTCTTGGTAGATAGGTCACTTATGAGAGATCATCTAGGGTTGAAGGTTTAAGGTGACACAAAAGGATGACTCTTCTTAAGTAAAAGGCTCAACCAATGGAAAAATGGAAATTCACATCCTTTATAAGGGCCTAATTAGGGCGCACTAGACCTAGGGATTGATAAATAACATGTAAAATGGAATATACGAAGGTCAGTGTGCTAATGAAAAGGTTTCTGACAAGGAATATTAGCAGGACAATGGCATGTGAAACATTCAAAAAGTTCTCAAGTTGAAGTTTAGCCAACATATGATTTTCCTAGGGAAAGATAAATCAAGACCTAAAATGGATAGAGTAGCCACCAAGGAGGTTGATTTTGAGGCAAAAAAGTCTATCCTTGATTTTGAATCCTTCCACCACCTTAGATCTTCCCTCTAAGAAATTTTGATACAAACCCTATTTTAGGTAACTTATCCTTAAGAGCACTGAAAATAGAATATGAAAAGAGAGTGAAATTAAATTTTGTGGATGAAATAAGGTTTTATCACCAGTTTGACAAGGCCATTACTTATTCCTTGGGTTAATGGAGTCTATGGATGTTATAGATTAGCTAATTATTGCAAAGGAATAAGGATGTTTTGATTCCCTCGCACAAAACCCTAGCTATTATTTTTTTGAGGGATCAAATACGCTTGGGAGAGCTACAACAAGAGTTCGCCAAGGGGATTAAAATTCACATTCCATATATGAGAAGTGCATACAATGGGGATATCTAGATGTTATACTATTAATCTTCAATAATCAATGGTGCAATAGAAAAACCCTAGATAACTAATACATTCCATACATTAGACATAAGATAATGAGAAAATCATCAATAACAAGGTACACATACAAGATGAAATGAACGCATAATCCATTATTGATCAAATATAACTTCTCTAATTCCAAGAAAATAGCTCCAATAGACAAAGTACTCCATATATCACATATTCTCTAAGATATAAAGAGGCCAAAAATATCCGAAGAGGGTAGAAATAGTCACAAGTGTTGATGAATAGAATGAATGATCCTCTCCTCTATTTAAATGGGGAGGATGTCATCTAATTAGCATAATAAGCCCCTACAAAAAATTTTAATGACAACATATGCTTGGGTTACAAGCCAACCCACTAGCTTTAATCATAAATGCTTTAATAATCCCACATGTGTGAGCTTCTAGGCTTCTACGGCTAACGTCGTGCATAAAAGAGGCTCCAAATTCCATGTCCAAGTGTTATAAGGTGCCAAATGATGTAGAAGCATGTAAAAAACAATATTTGGGGGTTTTCCCTCAAATAAACTTAAATGGCTCCCTCTGGTCCCAAGATATAGCTAGGGCACCAAAAAGTGGTCTCCAACTACTCAAAGTGTCCATATCTGCTCCAAAATCGAGGGATTTTCTAGTGAAAATAGCTCTCCCTAGTCTCTAAAGGTGAGACCATCCTCATATAGGCTCTGAATAAGATTCCATTCATTCATTGGTGCTTAGACCTACCTAGGGTAAGTTGGGTCTAGGTATGTCATCTTGAAGAACCATAAAATCCAATGCAAAGTGGTACAACATCCTGGGTGCAAGAGCTTCCCTGGTACATGTGTCAAATGTTTTTACTACTATGAGGCACAAGAGTCTCAATGCTTCACATATTTGTGCCTATATGCTTCTATAATGTCCCGAGTACCTATGGAAAGGTTCCCAAGGCATGGGCTACTAAACCACCTAACAATCACAAAACATATTCTAGTGAAAGTAAACAATCATTAGCGAGAAAAATCATTATTGCATGTAACTCAACCAACATTGAGTGTCATGGGATATTTATTGCTTCATATAAGGATCCCCTTCGAAGATTAGATCCGTTAAATTGTAGTAGTGTTTTCTCCCTAGGTAGAAATGGCTAAAGGGAAACCCTATTAGGTGTTTCCATCCGCTAAGGGAAAGTAACATTTTCTCAATCCACCCTTCAGTTGATATGTTTCAAGTGAATCATAATGATGGTAACAGAGGGGATAAGACTTAATTTCAAAGTTCCATGGTTAAGGGGACCAATTGATGGGGGATCCACAACCTAATTGTATAGATGTGAGGAGGGAGAATTTTTGGATGCATAGGCTACCAAATGAACCTTTTTTTTACACCTCTCTTGTGCACCTTATACTTTTCTTTATTTTTATTTTTATTACTACTCATAGCTCAAGTGTTAGAGCTTGCTTTGAATGATGTGGCAGTTTTATTACCCCTTAATGATGAGTTAATTTATCGCTCATTAGGGTTGGGTCATGCAAGGGTTCCTTCTTTTGATGTAATGGAGTAACATGTGTTCAGGAACTTGGAGATGACCATAATGAGTGAGGTAGAAATCATGCTAGGATTTTTCCCTCGTGCTAATTCTTATGTCCCTAGCCATCTTTTTCATTTTGATTTTTTTTGTTTTACTATGGCCATGATATGCTCTTTTTGTTTCTTTTAGCTGTATCAACTTCCTAGGGAAAAGTTTCTAGGCCCTACCCAAGTATGTAGACATATGAGTTCCAAATCCCAAAGAACCAATTGTGAGTTAAACCCAAAGAATGGAAGTGAGATAACCGGTTGTAATGTATTATGGAAACTATTAATTATGACATATGGATGGAACTACAGTATCTCAATAAGAGATTTTTAAGTAGTTCCCCTCCTATACCCATTGGGACATTATGGGAGGTCCCATTGGACTAGGATCAAATATTAACCCCCCATTTAAGGTGAGAGAACAATATCATGGTAATAAACCATCCTTCTTCTATATCACACCATAATCCATTCCAAATTCCTAAATAAAAACAAGCATACAAACCTAATTGCAGAATGATCAAAGTACCTTTTGAGTAGAATCCCACCTTCATCCATTTGCTCATGTTGGATGTGTGAGAAGCTTGTGGATGATGCAAGTGGTAGAGATATAATCGCATGTCATCAGCTAGTGGTGGTTGTCAGGGGATACTAGATATGTGGTTGACCAACTGGTTGTCAATAATAAGAGAAAAGTTCTCCCCTATAGTGTTACCCATTTTGTTGGGTAACAGGCCCTATAAGCCATTTCCTTCACTTTTTTCCACCCAAAAAGCAGGAATATATATTAAAAAATTATATAATGATATATTATAGATCAAACATTGAGTACATTAATTTTTTTTGTAAAAGGGCGGGCATATTAGGATACCACTCTAACTCCCATAGTTAGGAGAATAGGTTATTACTTAATGCATTGTAGCCATCATTATTAGATAATACACCTAAGGTCATAAGTTGTGAAATTAATAAATGTAATTGTCCTAATTAAGAAGATCCACTAGTCAGTGGTTGATGCCTCATTAATGGAGGTCCACTAGGTGTTTAAAGGCTTAGTCAATTAGAAACTACATATAGTAGTAGAATCTATGTAATTAATTGTTGTGTGAGTGTGATTGTATTTGGAGCTCTTCTTATGTTGGATGTCACCCTGTTGAAGAGGCAAGTGAACATTGAACTCACTACCAAATATCGCTAAAGGTTTGTTTGTTGTTGTTATTTTACAATTCTAGTTTCATTTATTTTCTTTCCACATTTATATTTCTATCTATTTTGCACGAAACATAATGTTTTAACTAATAAGGAACACCACATCTTATGTATGTAATGGTGGTTTTTATGGCCCTTGATCCCTCAAGGCTCCATTTATGGTCCAATGATCTTATTTTCCTCCCAACAGAGAACACTCTACTTTTACACAACAAGCCTGGAAAACGGGGCGGGCATTGTAGATCCCTCAACCATGGCAGCAGCATTGGAAGGAATACACGGAGGCCCTTACTGAATCACACATAAGAATTCTGGAAGGAGAGGATGAGCTTATATGGGCTCCAGCAAAGCACGGGAGATACTCTCCAAAAGAAGGCTATATAGTATTAATGGACTCTAAAAAGCCACCACTATGTGAAACTTGGTGGAGCAGTATATGGAAGTTAAAAGCACCACCCAGAACGAGGCTCCTCATGTGGACTATTCTAAGGAACAAGATACCCACAGGAGACAACTTAAGCAAAAGGTCTTTCCATGGACCCTTCTGGTGCAGTCTATGCAAATATGATAATGAAACTATTGATTATCTCTTCCTCATGTGCCCGGCTATAAAAGATCTATGGAGTTCTATACACTCACACCTACCCTCTCTCCCTCAATGGCAGGGCTTAACAGTTTGAGAGGCCTGGGACTCATGGTGGACTGTTGCCTCCCTGAAAAAAGCCAAAAATATCCCTATTCTCACATGCTGGGCTATCTGGATTGCCCGAAATAGATACATTTTTCAGAACTCCCCCCCACCCCCATTGGTCAACTATCACAACCCGCATTCTATCTGATTACCAAATCATTCCTGAGGATGAATCAAATCCTACTCCCAGACATATTATCCCTGAAAGCATAAATCACTCACATCCTTGGGCTTATTTTGACGGCTCAGCACAAGACATTGGCTGTGGGGGTGGTGCCATACTACACCTTTCGGAATCTCATTCTTTCAAAATACAAATGGGACTGGGCAGGGGCACAAACAATTTTGCCGAGCTTATCACAGCCAAATATACCATACAATTTGCACTGGAAAAACATTGCAGAAACTTACAATTATATGGGGACTCAAAAATTGTGTGCAATTGGATAAACAAAACTGCAAATTGCAATGCATATTCTCTGAGACATATTATGGATGAGGTTCATAGACTCATCAATATTTTTGACACTTTTGTTTGTCATCATATATACAGGGAGCGAAACACAGCTGTCGATCTCCTATCCAAGGAAGCAGCGCACAGGCCTATAGGGACATGGATGATCCAAGAGCAGAGAGATGGAACCTTCCATCAACACTACCATAGACCTTATATAGACATTACAGATTAACTAGCTCTAAAGGAGCCTGTCAATATTTTTTGTTTATATAATTTTATTTATGCATAATGATACTAGACTTATATATGACAGTTTAATACTCTCTGCGTAGAGTTTTTTATTTGAAGCTTCAGTGACAGTGCAGTGTCTCCCTGCGTGGAGTACACCATATTTTGACTATATTAAACTTGATGGGCTTTATGCCTCACATATAGCATATGCTTTTGCATCTACAAAATGTAATTTTCTTTGATTAATGAAAATTACGACTTTTCCAAAGGGAAAAAAAAACACAAGAGTGAGTTGATTAATATACTTCTTCACTAATAAATGATATAAACACCCAACTATAAATCTTATATACTATAAAAGTCACAAATAAATTCAAAACAACAGAAAAGTGAGTTTATAAATATCAATAAATGTAAATAAATGCATATAAACACCCAACCATAAATATCATATACTATAAAAATCGTATTACCAAGACATATATTAATATTTATTTAAATTAATCTACCATATTTTAAAAAATCTTAATTAATTCACATATGAATTATTATTATTATCTTCAGTTTCCAGGGTGAATTCTATGAGCAAACCTGCAGTATTGTGATGGGTTCCCCTCTTTCTCCTATCGTTGCTAACTTATTTATGGAATATTTTGAGACTAGAGCCTTAGCCTCAGCTCAATTTCACCCAAAGAAATGGAAGAGGTTTGTTGATGACACTTGCATCATCTGGCCCCATGGCCGTGAGAAATTAGACCTTTTTCTGAACCACCTTAATTCCCAATCTGAATCTATCAAGTTCACGATGGAAGTTGAGGTGGATGGGCACCTTCCTTTCCTTGACATTCTCCTCTCTAGAATGGATGATGGTTCCATTTCTCACCAAGTTTTTCGCAAAAAAACTCACACGAAACAATATCCTCATGGTAGTTATCATCATTTTCTTGCTCATAAATTTGGTGTTCTCAGCACCCTTGCGATATGTGCTCTGAGAATCTCTGATGTAAGCTGCCTGGAGCAAGAGAAATCTCATCTCCTTGAAGTTTTTAAAAATAATGGGTATAGCAGAACTTAGAGCCTCAAGGCCTTTCAAAGAGCCTGTAAAGGACCAAGAGTTAAAACTACTCATGTTGATTCTATCTCCAAGGTTCATCTCCCGTTTATTCAAGGGACCACGGATAGGATTGCCCATATCCTTTGGAGAAATAATGTTTCATCTTCATTCAAACCTCTTAGAACCATTATAAATTCTCTTGGTTCGGTTAAGGACCCTATCGACCCAAAGGACATGAAAGGTGTTTACCTGATTCCATGTTCCTGCGGTATTCCATATATTGGAGAAACGGGTTAATCAATTAACCAAAGGATCCATGAGCACACTGCAGACATAAGACACAATCGTTCTCGCTCATCAGCTTTAGCTGAGTATGTGGAGGATTCCAAGCACCATGTCTATATTGAGGATTCCAAAGTCATTGCTAGAGTTGATCATTTCCACCATAGGAAACTTAGGGAGGCTATCAAAATTGAGAGGCATGCCAGAAATCTCAACAGAGATGATGGTTGGAAGCTGAGTAGGAGCTGGATTCTGGCCCTCTCCTTATGATCCTCTTGTCTCTTCCCCCTTCTTTATTATTTTTTTCCTTCCCCCCCTTCTTTTTATCTTACTATTGGTTAACTTTATTTTAATTAATTCTCTAGCTACTTAGTACTTTATATATTTCTAACTTATATTATCCCCCCCCCTTTTTCTTTGGTTTTAAGTCATTTTTTTACCCCTTTTAATAAATTATTGTGCTCCTTTTGATTTCATTAACATATAATTTTTTGGATCCTTTCCTTACTCTTTATAGTATATATTAATTTGGATCCATACCTTATTAGTATTTGATATTATTTATAAACTCCTAACAACGGTTTTTTATAACTTACTCTTAACCCTCTTATTAATTTATGGAGTATTCTTAATATTAATTTATAACTAAAATTTATAATAGTAAATAATTTCAATCTCCCTTATAGAATATTTTGAAACTTGTGCTTGACCTCTCTGTACCCTTTTCGTTTTAATTATATAACTATTTTATTAATTCTTATAACTTATTCCCCACCCCCCAAAACTTTATTATGATTTAATATTATATCCTAACAACTATTTTTATTAAAGCTTATTCTTATTCCCCTTATTAATTTGCTTAACTATATTACTATTTTTTTTGTGAGTCAGTAAAAGTATATTAATTCACAAAGTTACATAAAATACAAAGGTCGATATGACCATACAGACCATTCCGCTTTTCGCTTGGTCGATCAAAATTTGAACTGAAAACTATAGGAGAACTGGCCTGCAAACTGAGAAGACAGGCCTGACCAAGACACAGACAAAACAAACTAACTGAACTTTCCATATAGTACGATAAACTAGAAGGGGCTAGCCACGCAGGGCTGCCTGAACCCAACGACAAAACTAAAGAGTGACTAGGATGACCTGAGACCTAGAATAAGATCAAAACTCAAACAAGAAGTCTTTAAAGGCTAGCGGGTGTAGAGTAGAGTGTGCAAACAACTCTACAACTCAAGTTCCACATAATCTTTGAAGGTGGCACTAGGGCCAGCTACTGCATTAACATGTTCAGATTTCGGGGCTTTCTGGGCATTCTGGCGTTGCCCCACAGGAGCATTGGTACCTTCCGCTGGAATATCAACAGCAATGTTCATACCTCGTTGGACAGAGAGTTTAAAGAGCCTGGTGAAGGCCCTCAGATCCTCTGCCAGTATTTTGATTTCCTCTGTGAGCGACTTCATGCATATTTCCAGAGCGTCAAGTCTGGCAGAGTTTTTAGCCGAAGCCAGCATTGTGGTGTAGTAAGCTTCTTTCATGGCTTCCCCCTGCTTGACCAGAGCTTTGGCCAACATGGTCTTCATTCGCCACGCCTCACTCTGTGTCCTAACAAACTGCATGGCTCTAGTGGCCTGGGTTCCTGGATCTGCAATCCACTCAATTTCCTCCTCAATTGATTGCATATCTAGCCTCTCCTGCTCCTCATTTACTTCAGCTTCCATCTCATCAATTATCTTCTTCCCTTTGGCTGAGACTTGAGTTTCATATGCCTCCCTAGCTCTTTTCAGCTCTTTGTTTGTTGACTCATTGCGACAACCCCCAGTTGACATAGTGTTGTTGTAGGTGACAGCGGGTGATGGAGACACTTCAGAGAACCAAACAAAGAACAATGCAGAGCGCTCAGGATGAACAGTCGGGCGAGGAGCCTAAGATGCGGGAGATTAACTATATTAGTATTATTGGTACTCCTAAAACCAATTTATAACTAAATGTATAATATTAAATAGAATTTATAACTAATTTAGATTATCAAATAATTTATAAATAGATTTAAAATATTAAATAATTCCTTTTTAGGATTTCTAGTTACTTGTTTAACTAATCTCCAATGGCTAGTTCTTAACTGATAGTCCTCAACAGCTAGTTTTCACTGGCTAACCCTGGACAATGATGCATCCTTACTATTTATACATGAATATTGTATGATTTTTTCCACCTTGTCCTGAGGATTAACCACCTTAGTTGGTTCAAAACGTCGACCAAATCCTAAAAATGTGATTAATCTGAAAGACATTTATCTAAATTATTATTTATTTCAATTAAATATTTTATAGTTTTAAAATGTTAATTATTTGACACATGAATTAAATAATTATCTTTATTAATTTATTCATATGGATAATTATACTCGGGAAAAAATGCAAAAAAAGTTTGTTGGTAGGGATAGATATCACGAGTTTTACGTTGTTTATTTATTGACGTTTGAGAAAATTTTATTTTCCTACATTACAAGAATCGAGATTTTGTGTTTGTATGGCCTCTATGTACGTATTCTCCTTGTACAAAATCACCTTCATAGTCATACCATAATCCTTTAAACTTTTAAGGGACAATTATTTGACTTTGTAAGGGAGTAATTTTCGCACATAATTTTTTAAACTTTGTGTAAGAGTATTATATTATTCACAATGTTATCTAAAATTATATCAATGATCTCCATTATATAGCAGTGGAGGAGGTTCAGTGTCGATTGAGGATAACCATGACAATTGAGCACATACAAATCTCTATGTGAGCTTACAACTCACCATAGTTAGCTCATAGGGAAATGATGCATTGGAAAAGACCAACTCTAACATCCACCCTTAAGCGAAACATAAGGAGTAAATAAAGAAGAATGAAAACAAAGAATGGGTCTCGGTTGATTCACAATAAATGGTCATGAAAAATTGATTCTCATACCAAAATGTTGCACAAAAAATAGAGAAGCAATTTAAATTCCATATCACTTAGACGAATGGAGTATACAACATGGGAGTGTAGATCTTGACGATGCTTCTATGTGTCAAAAAAAACCATGATCTGATTGTATAGGCAATGATATGAAGTGGGATCGATGATCCAGATGCCATCATGGGTTCCATAGATTTTAGAGCCGACAACACATATTCAATGTTGATCAAGATGTTGGAGGTCTGATCAAACTCCCATCTGATCTGGGCACACATTATCACATATAAATCCTAGAAAAGAAAGATATGAAGTTAAAAAAAATGCGAAAATCCATTGATTCACAATTAGACCAACAAAAAACCATTCAATATATACAAATATTTAAGAAAAAAGTGAGAAACCATCATCACTAAGACTAGATCTGTAGATTTCGAGACTTCACTAAAACAAAAACTCCATTCCGATCATAAATAATTTACTAAGCTCAAAAATAATTTAGTAGGGCAGGAATCACCCACTCTAATACTATGTAAGAGTATTATATTACTCACAATATTATGTAAAGGTACATAGATGACCCCCATTATATAGCAAGAGAGGAGGCCATATGTCAATTAAGGATAACCATGACCATGATTAAGGATAACCATGTGAGCGTACAACTCACCATAGTTAGCTCATAGGGAAATGATGCATTGGAAAATACCAACTCTAACACTTTATAAGGTAGTAATTTTACACTACATAAATGTTGAATTAACATGGTCATCTCTTTTAATGGAATAAAATAAGTATTTAGTTTTAAAATAATATTTACATTGATAGACGTGGTCTATATTGAAATTGGGCTACATGAATTTCAAATCTTTAAAATATAATAAATAATGAATGCTCTAGATTAGACAATCTGAGTATATTATTCATCATATACATGATCCAATGGACAATATGAAAATTTTGTAAATCGTTTTTCAGTTTCATAGGTCCGCTCATGTCTCTAATTCATTAAAAAGTTATTTATGAAACGTGGCAAGCATTATATAAAATGATTTGCAAAACATGGCATTGGAGTCACTCTGCTTCATTTGATGTGGCTATTGATTGCTAATCAATGAAAGTACCTCAATGTTGAAAGCAATCTTCTATGTGAGAGCCTGATTGCAATATAATTGCAATACCTCTCATGTTTTTGAAGCTTCGACTAGCTCGCAAATTGAATTGAAGTTGGTGTGAACATTAACAGGGAATCCAATTTTCCCTCGATTGCGAGCAAAGTGGAAGTTGGTAATTAGGTTCCATGGGTTGTAACCAGGGTTTCATATTAAACATATTACTATTTCATTGAAGCGAGTTGTTACGGTTTTGACATTGTGAGCCATTTTTCAAGTTATATACAATTGAATTGGATTGGGTCTTGAACCAAGGTCAGGTAAACAGTATCTAGGTCATTGGCATTCAATTATTCAAATATATAAAGTTGTGAGACAATTATATGCACAAACTTTTAGGATCAAGGTCGATGAAACCAATAATGGAAGAAGAGTTGTTTGCAGTGTTTCTTTATTTTTTTAATATCTTATAACATTATATATATGTTTACATTAATTGTTAGACGATTGAAGTATGGTCACATTCAATTGGAGAATCCAAGCTTTTCCCTTGGAAATTTTTGTTCTATAATTTTGTAGGGTGAAATACCAAACGTTGACACAAATTTGCCAGTAATGGCCCCTTTCTATCTCCACTCACAAGGAAAATATTTTCATATTTATTTCTCACTTTAAATTTTAAATTTTCAGAATGTATAAGAGGGAGAAGTAATTCTGATTAGATTTTATTGTTAAAGTATATTGCAAATATAGTTATAAGAAGAAGTAATTCTGACTAGATTTTATTGTTAAGGTATATTGCAAATATAGTTATAAAAGGTAGAGATGCATGTGAATAGAAAATTTTGATAAAAAAGATAATAAAAGAAAAATACTAATTTAAATTTTAAACAAACACAATAAACATAGAAAAATCATAATAATGGCTAGTGATATATATCTCATGTTTATGTTTATGTATCAAATTGTTTTACTGTATAAAATAAAATGATTTATTTAATAAAATTTATACTGAGTTTTCATTTTTTTCAATTATCCATTTTATACTAACTTCAAAAAGAGGCTGGAAATTTTATATGAAAAATGAATTTACCAAAATTTTGGTGTTGTATTTACATAATATTAAAAAAAAAAAACAAATATAATATATTATTTCACATGTATAAAGATTATAAACAAAAGCAATGGCAACAAACACTTCATGTAAAAGATATGTTCATATCAAATTGGTGGTAGCTCTGACTTGTAAATTTTTTAGCCTTGAATTTGATTGCAATAGTTATTGGTACTATTTAGTGTAGAAAATTGCAGTAAGAAGTATAAAAATCCTTTATTTCGTTAATGTTAAGTGCAATCGACTTAACTATCAGTCCACGAAAAAAAAAAGCTTAGTTAGTGGAAAGCCTAACCATAATAACAATACAGATGGCTAATAATGATACTTACATATGTTCCCACTCATGAATCTTGTCAGAGGCTTTTATGGCTTATATCTTATTGTAGAATTAATCCAATTAAGAGGAATTTGAAACAAGAATTATAAACACAATTTCTATGCCTGATAACAGTTCAATTAAGATTATTCAATAGCGATAAGAAACACCATACTTGACTCTAAACAATGAATTATTTCCTGATTTGTTGCAATCCACTCCACAACTATCTATAACTTCAAGGATTTTATGTTAGAGGTGGCAAAGAAGTTGTGGGATTTGAATTTATTCTATGTTAATTTAATATTATGCCTTTCATATATGTGGAAGTGTCAGTGTTATTTATTCATAATTCATCCAACTGATAAAAAATGAGGTTCATCAAATAGAGGCTTAGTTAGTTACAACAAATATTTGACTTATCCCTAATCACCATGATCATTATAAGTCAATCCTTGACCACTTACATGTAATTATTCTTTACACAATCATCATATTGTATTTAAATTCTTTAATTGAATTGAAATCTAATGTTTAGGTTGAATGGTTTTCGTGGTGAGTAGCCATGAGACGTATTAAACACTTAACCGATGGTTAACCTACCAGTGATTAATAAACACACTCGTAGCTGAAAAGTTTTTTGTGCCTCAACATACTCTCAACGTTCAGAGAATCAATTGTGCCTTGTAGGAAAACCTACGAGAGTTGGCACATTGCGAATCATTTAAGTTTGTTTATACCATTGTGGTGGTTATTAATCCCTGTGCTTTGGTGGGCAAGAAGCAATTGTGTCATTTTAATTAATATTAACGTGGTTGGGTTTAATAGGTTTAATATTAATATTAAAATTTAGTATTAATATGGTAGAGTTTAACTTTAAGATTTATTAAGGTTGATATTATTATTATTAATACTAATATTAATCATTAATATTATTATTATAGCTTTAGTATTAATATTAATATGATAGTATTAATATCAATATCAACATTAATATTATATACTTGAAACCTTTTGCATCTTAGTATTAATTTTAATATTAACATTAACTCTAATATTATTAAAGTTTAATAATAAAATTTAAATTTTACTAATTATTTATTAATAGTATTTAAATAATTAAAGTTTAATTATTTATTTATAAAGTGTAAGATTTATATTTAATCAGATTTAAAACGATATAATAATTTCAATATTAATATTATTAAAATTTATTAATATTATGATTTATTAAGTTTTAGTTAACTTTATTTACTAATTTGGTTGTGATAATATTTATAACTTTTGAAGTTTTGAAGTTAATAATATTGAGTTTAATTTTAAGATTTATAATATTGAGTTTAATATTAGGATTTATAATATTAGAATTTAATATATAGGGTTCAAAACATCTATACATATATACATTGTATTCAAATTATTCTATTAAATAATTAAATAAATAGTGAATGAGTTTTTGAAGTTTTAGTTAATGGAAAAGCTAGTCACTATAAGATTTATATTTAATTAAATTTAGTGGATATTTTTATAAAAAAATTCATTTTAAATTTTATTTATTTTTTTTAACTTAATTTTGTCAAATTTAAATATAAAAATATAAATTTGTAATAATAATATTATATAAATCTGTACTCTAAGCAATATTTGATTTTATTATTGGACATAATTAAATTCTTCATTACATTATGCTTCTATAGCATTAACTTTTTTTTTTTAATGACATATAAACGAAAATTAAAACAAACTTTTAAGAATGACCACAATAATAGGATTAATGGAATAACAGTTGTGATATACTTTTAAACATTAGTCTACCTAAACTTACATAAGGCTAATTGAAGTGTTAGTACATTATTAGTGTTCGTTAAAGATTTGATAACACAATATTATGGTTCTATTCCTATGAGAACTTATGGTTTTTTATTATTCAAATTGAAATTTTGGAAAAGATATGAGAAGAAACATGAACACCACCACGAAAAGTGCGAGAAACATCATAACAGAGCTTTGGAAGAAATGCTAGGGGGCAAAAAACACAATCTTAACGGAAACACCGTATGAGAAAGCCATTGAATTAATTGTTTTAAATGCATAATTAATAGTGATATTATAATTAAAACCAGTGATTTTTTAATATTTTCTTTATAATGTTATATATAATATTTAGTCTAAATATTATTAAAGCATACTTGTTCTAATATTAGGATTTATAATATCATCTTTTATGGTATTGAGATTTATAATATTTTAATGAATTGAAATAATAATTAATATATTAATATATTAATTAAAACATTTATATATAAATACTTTAATTAGTTTATAATTAATTTATTAATTTAATACATAATTATAATATATATATATATAACATTTAAACAACATTAATAATATTTGAATGTCTTGACTATAAATTAATCTATACATTAACATATAATAACTATAGTTGATTATTATCGATATGGTCAACTATAGTCAATATGGGCATCATAGTTAGTAATAGTCAAAATGATTACCATAGTAAACCATACTTACCATGAGAATCATGGTCTATTTATAGGTGATCTATAGTGAACTATATTGAACCATAGTGGATGACCATGGTTGACCATGAAGGCTTACAGTAGATGGCCACTATTAACCATAGTCAAACCATGGTCAATCATTGTAAACAATAGTTGATTCTATTCAACATGGTTGACCTTCGTCAACCATGGTCGGCGATGTTCAATCATAGGGGGCTCCACTCAATGAACCTTTGACATAGCACGTGCATTTGTGGCATGCTAAACAATACCATTAATTTGACTACATATTGGAAAATACCACTAAAAATCACTTTATTTAACCCCCTACCAATACGAACCCAGTACACCTTCCCAATTTAAAAAGCCCATGCTTTCACTAGATATTGTAGGTATCCATTCTTTCATTAACATGTTTTATACTCCTTCATATTTTTTCATTAACTTTGAACTCTATTTTTTATACACAACATATAAAAACCTTTTACGCCCTACTATATGCTCAATATATTATGTCATTTTTTCCTCATTATATATCCCCCAATATGAACACACGTGGTATGGTATTGCTCCCCCAGTGAAGCTCCCATGTGTTCAACCATGGACATCCTAGGTCAATCATGGTCAAACATGGCCATATTTAGTCAATCATAGTCACCATAATCAACCTTTAAAAACATTTCTCAACCCATGCTCAACAAGGTCAACGAATATTAATATGGTCAAATATGGTCAACTTAGGTCACCATGATAAAACATGATCAACCGTAGCCTTCCATTATCAATGTAGATAACCATAATTTATCATTAAAAACTATGGTAAACCATGGTCAAATTAGTCAAACCATGTCCACCCATGGTTATCTTGGTGAAGCCATTTGACAAATGTTGCAATGTGATAAACATTGTCACATTGTAAAATAAATTTATTAAATGTCACAATATTAGGGTTTAATATTGGGTTGATAATACTGAGTTTATAATGTATGGGTTTATAATATTGAGTTAACCATAGTGAAACCATGGTCAACCGTTGTCAACCATAGTTGAATCTATTTAGCATGGTTGACCTTTGTCAACCATGGTGAGTCATGTTCAACCATGGGTAACCTAGGTTAACCATGCACAATCATGGTCATATATAGTCAACCATATTTGTTGAAAATGCAACAAGATGATGGAGCTTAGTGGAAAGGAGTTGCCTTCACTATGTGGGCCCGCAGGCTATTTTTGGCGCTATGTCTATTTTTAGACATATGGATCATGGTCTATGAGTTGCAGGATGCTATTTGTGGATGATTGGTCATGTTGGTAAAAATAGATGGACTTCTATTTTTAGACATATGGGCGGAGTCTATTTTTAGACTGCCAGGCTAAAAATAGAACAGTCGAATATCATTAGCTCATAATAATATTTGGACTATAAACATTATCTTATCATCTTGGAGCACTTCAGTTCGAGCTACAGATGTGGCACATGCAGCTGCCAGAAGGAAATACGCTTTTCTTATGGGTTAGCTGAGCTATTGCATGATGGACTTCAGTTAGAACTCAAGTGATTGAGTTTGGTGGAGTTGATCGACGAGTTGATGGAGTTGTGTTCAGTTTGACTTGGTTGAACTAGTTGTATTTAGTCTAACTGCAGAATACACTAGTGATGAGTGATGTGAATTAATTATTAATTAATTCACTAATTATTAACTCATAAATCAACTAAAGAATACATCAGTTAACTCAGTGCATGCACAATTCAGTGGAGACAAGTGTTAGAGGTGACTGAAAGGGCAAGACAGCTGTCAGTTGTGACTATAGTTGTGCATGAGATTTGCACAATCAATGGATTGAGTATTGCCAATGAGGATTGCGTGGTTAAGCCAAGGGAAATATGAGTTTGGATCAGCCATTCTCATCTATTCTCATGCAGGATTGTGCAATGGAGGCAGGCAAGCAGCGGAGGAGATTTGAACTTGTGATTGATTCAGATCTGAGCTAGTTTGTGTGTAACAGGTGGAGATAGTACTGAGTACTTGCGAGGAGTATTGTACTATGTATTGTTACATGTTCTCAATCAATATAATATACAGATAGTTGGGGGTTTTCAGCTGTATGCTTTCCCCGTGATATACTGTGTTGATATGTGTGATTGATGCTTCAATGTGCGCATGCGATTGTTTCTGAATACTGCAAATTGATGATCAATAGTAGAGGAGGTTATGTATTATGCATACATTCCGAAAATAGTGTATAATAAAGATAATCTCTGTGAATAAGTGTTATATTATTCAAAATTTCTACATGGTATTAGAGCAGAGTTGATCATCATATCTATTATTCAGAAAGTGGTTACATTTTATTTCTTCAGGCAGAGTCTGTAATTGGGCTAGGTAGCCTCTGGATTCATCCTTCCTTCGGAAGGTGAGATATCCGATGAATGCCCATACAGTCAATCTCTGTACGAGAAATACTTTGTTCTCACGAATTTTAGATCAGAAGCGGTTGAGTTTTGAGCTGGTGGAATTCGAATTTGCAGCAGTGTTTTCTTGGTGTCAAAGTTGAAATGTCTTTCAACGGATTGCGATTGGAGTATGCTCTTGAGGGCAGCTGTTGGGTCCCTATAATACTGGTGATTACCCCATTACTATTGTAGTTATACCCCTTATTTATATTGTTGTGCCCTATTACCCCCATGTTGTTATTTCTGTGCCCCATAGAATCCCTCTATTGTTATTTTTGTAGCTTTATATTATTATTGTTAGGTTGGCTGGATTATATTGTGACTCCTTAGACTCCTATATATAGAAAGGAGGTTTTGTCATTTGTATCATCGAATAATTGTTCATTTATGTAATGTAAAGGAGGTTGCCCCCTCGAAGAGGCTGAATTCTAAGGCATTGATCTATCTTTTCTATCTTTTCTTGAGCTGGTTTCATAACATTTGGTATCGGAGCTTTGGATTCTAGGGTTTCGCTGCTCCAAACAGGTCATCGTGGCATTTTCGCTATAACTTTGTTTCTGTGATGTTTCAGAAGTCGCAAAAAAAACCCATTTGAGAAGAAATCGTGCTGAACCTTGGGTCCGAATTTCAGAGCTTTTCGCGTGATATTTTCGGAGATATGATCTGAGGAAGTTGGTCTTTTTGCAGACTCCTGAATTACATTCAAAACAGGTGACCTGGGGAAAATCGTCATAACTTTCTCTCTGGGGATCGGATTGAAATTTCATAAGAAGGTACAGAAATAGGACGGACTATAGTTTCTTGTATGCATGTTTAAGATTCAAAGGTTGAAACAGTGACTCGTGGCACATCGTACAAGTTCACTCTACTGAACTAGTCTAAAAGAAAGTCACTGTGGGAGATTTCACATAACTCTTCCTTGGAGAATCCAATTTGGGTCAGACTTGTGGCATTGGAAAGAGGACGCAGAAGGCTACTACAGGTCACAATTTCAAAACTTGATGATCTGAAATTACAGAGATACATCATATTCAATATCAGGCTTCTATAAAGTGAAAAAAAGGTGTGTAGTTTTGTTTTTAAATTGTTGTGTAAGCTTGGTTTAACGGAATTCAAAGGGCATAGTAAAGCATTATTATCGGTAACTAATGCCCCGAGGAAAGAAAATGCAAACACCTAGTAAGGAACCTGAAAGCTCTAGCATGACTCATGAAGAAGAGGAAGAAATGCTACATGATATATCAAAATTACAAGAACAAGTGCAACAAATGTCACGCTCACAAAAGCTAACAGAAGCTAAGATAAGTGGCGTGGAATCTAAGATAAATGGCGTGGAATCTAAGATAAAGGGCATGGAAGCTAAGATGGATGATTTGAAGACAGATTTGAAGACAGACATGGTAGATTTGAAGACAGATTTGACAAATTTTCTACAAGAAATACTTACTAATGGTGAAAAGGTTGTAAAGGAAACTCATGATGTGAACAAAAGTAATGTTAATCATGATTCCATAGACGCTAATGTTGGGTCGAAGACCCACCATATTCCAAAAATTGATATGAGGAAGTTTGATGGCAAGGATCCCGCCACATGGATATTACAGATGGAGCAGTTCTTCGATCTCAATAATGTGCAAAACACACAAAAGGTACGTATGGCAACTGTATATTTGGAACCAAATCAGTTTGTATGGTATCAATGGCTTTGCTCTCGTAAAAAATTTATCAATTGGGCAATTTTTACGGAAGAATTGATAGCACATTATGAAGATACAAAAAGCAACACTTTTTTTAGCCAATTGATAAGTCTCAAACAAAAGGGTTCAATAATGGAGCACATTGAGGAGTTCCAAAAATTGAACATAAGGGTAAAAGATATTCCAGAGGAGCATAGGATTGATGTGTTCATAGGGTCTTTAAAGGATAATATCCAACATGATGTTCGCCTTTGGGAACCTGATTCATTAGAGAAGGCATTCAGGTTAGCAAGAAAAATGGAAAGCAAAATTATGGCAACCAGGAAGCATACCACTCACAACTATAAAGACGGAAGTGTTGTTGCCTCGAGTATTCCACAACCTATAAGGTTGACACCACAACAATTGGAAGAAAAAAGAGCAAAAGGGCTTTGTTACAGTTGTGATAGCAAATACACTAAAGGTCATAAGTGTGCTGAGAAGAAATTATTCTACATAGATTGTGAAGAGGAAGAAGAAAAGGAGCAAGAAAGGTCAAAAGAAGAAGATATACTCCAGGAACAAAGCCTAGATGAAGAACAAATAAATCCGACCATATCTTGTAATGCATTGGCGGGAATTACCACTCATCAAACCATCAAGATAGAAGGACAAATCAAGAAGAAAAAGGTAATAGTGTTGATTGATTCAGGAAGCACCCACAATTTTATTCATTGTAGGGTAGCAAAAGAATTGAATTGCTTCCTATATCCAGCACCAAAGTGTCAAGTGATGATTGCAAATGGAGGAACAATAAATTGCTCTAGAAGGTGCCATAATATCAAGCTATCCATGGGAGAATATGTATTGACTAGCCCAATGCTTTCCATTCCAATGGGAGGTGCTGATGTTGTACTAGGAGTCCAATGGCTACAATCCTTGGGTACAATAGCTTTTAATTTTCAAGAACTTTTCATCAAATTTTCTACGGAAGGAAAGGAAGTTGAATTAAGGGGTATTGTAGGGAAACCAGGAAAGATAATCAGCTCTAGTATGACAAAGCTTCTAAAAAAGGAGCAAAGAGGTGTAATTGCACAATTATGTTCGCTAGATGTTTCCACATCGGAATCATCTATTTCTCCAGATCTCCAAAAAGTCTTGGACAATCATTCCAAGGTATTTGAGACTCCCAAAGGTATCCCACCTATGCGTGATCATGATCATGCTATTCATCTGATTCCAGGAAGTGTTCCTCCAAACATCAGGCCGTACAGATATCCCTATGTCCAAAAAAGTGAAATTGAACGTATGGTTGCAGAAATGCTAGAGGCTGGTATAATTCAACCAAGTCAAAGTTATTTCTCTGCTCCAGTAGTATTGGTGCACAAGAAGGATGGATCATGGCGCATGTGTCCGGATTATAGGGAGCTCAACAAGCTCGCTATTAAAGATAAGTTCCCCATTCCTGTCATTGATGAATTATTGGATGAATTGCATGGATCAATTTACTTCACCAAGTTGGATCTTCGTTCGGGATATAATCAAATCAGAATGAAGATTGAAGACATTCCGAAAACGGCATTTAGAACTCATGAGGGTCATTATGAATTTTTGGTCATGCCTTTTGGCCTTACTAATGCACCTTCAACATTTCAAGGTTTGATGAATTCAATTTTCAAACCATTCCTTAGAAAATTTGTGTTAGTATTTTTTTATGATATACTAATCTACAGCAAGTCTTGGAAGGATCATGTTGAACATGTTGACAGGGTGTTACAACTATTGGAGGAGAAACAATTATATGCAAAAAGATCCAAATGTTTCTTTGGAGTCCAGGAGGTGGAATATTTGGGTCATATTGTATCTCATGAAGGAGTTAAGGTGGACCCTAGCAAAATTAAAGCCATTAAGGAATGGAAAATCCCCACATCCATAAAGCATCTGCGAGGATTTCTTGGGTTGACAGGGTATTATCGCAAGTTTGTTAAGAATTATGGGAGAATAGCAGCACCTCTAACAACATTATTGAAGAAAGATGCATTTTCATGGACTCCGGAAGCAACAAAGGCCTTTGAACATCTTAAAGAGGCAATGTGCCAAGCACCGTCTTAGCTACACCGGACTTCACAAAATCCTTTATTGTGGAATGTGATGCTTCAAGAAATGGAATTGGTGCTGTTCTGATGCAAGATGAAAGACCCATTGCTTTTGAAAGTCGTCCAATCAAGGGAAAGTTTTTAAGCAAAGCTATTTATGAGAAGGAAATGTTGGCAATACTCCATGCACTTAAGAAATGGCGACCCTACCTAATGGGAAGACACTTCAAGGTAAAAACAGATCATGATAGCCTTAAATACTTTTTAGAACAAAAATTATCCTCTGAAGAGCAACAAAAGTGGGTCACAAAGATGTTGGGTTATGACTTTGAAATCATCTACAAAAAAGGGAAGCAAAATGTGGTGGCAGATGCACTCTCAAGAAAGGATGACGATGTGGAAGCATTGTTGTGCGCCATTTCTATTATCCAACCAGATTGGATAAACGAAGCAAGGGAGAAATGGAAGAATGATGAAGAAGTGTGGGCACTTATTCGAAAGCTACAACAAGATTCCAGTACGTCTGATACATTTAGCTGGCAAAATGATTCATTATGGTACAAAGATCGCTTATACCTCTGTAACTAAAACAAAAGATTCTTATGGAATTGCACACTTCTCCCTTAGGAGGGCACTCAGGATTTTTAAAAACTTACCACAGGGTTAAGAAGGAATTTTTTTGGGATGGTCTTAAATCAGATATTCAAAAGTTTGTGGCGGAATGTTTGGTTTGCCAACAAAATAAAGTTGAAACAATTAAGACACCGGGTCTATTACAACCTTTATCCATTCCCAAGTCTGAGGGAAAGAGTGTCATCATGGTGGTAGTTGACAGACTTACCAAGTATGCACATTTTTGTGCATTATCACATCCATTTAAAGCCAGTACAGTTTCTACTGCATTTATGGAAACAATTCAAAAGCTACATGGAAACCCAAAGATTATTGTAAGTGACAGAGATCCCATTTTCACTGGAAATTTTTGGACAGAATTATTTTCTTGTCTTGGTACTCAATTAGCTCATAGCTCATGTTATCATCCTCAATCTGATGGGCAAACTGAGATAGTAAACAAATGTTTGGAAGGATATCTTCTTTGCTTTGTATCTGATAAACAGACACAATGGGTCAAATGGTTGCCTCTGGCTGAATGGTAGTATAACACTTCCTTCCATACAGCAACAAAAATGACCCCATTTATGGCACTTTATGGGTATCAACCACCATCCATCACATCATATTTAAGAGAAAATTCTAAGGTTCAGGCAGTGGAACATCACATCGAACATCAACAACAAGTCCTCCAACTCTTAAAGGATAACCTCGTGTTGGCACAAAATAGAATGAAACAACATGCAGATCAACATCGCAGTGAAAGAAGTTTTGATGTAGGTGATTGGGTATTCCTACGGCTACAACCATATAAGAAAATGTCCCTAAAGCAAGCTAAGAAGGATAATAAATTATCACCAAAGTATTATGGTCCGTACAAGGTGTTGCAAAAGATTGGTACTATGGCATACAAATTGGAGCTTCCTGCAGCTTCTCGATTGCACCCAGTTTTCCATGTTTCATGTTTAAAGAAGGTTATAGGCGACAAGCTCCCAGTGCAAACAATATTGCCAGAACTTGATGAGGAAGGAGAAATTATATTGGAACCGGAAGCAGTCACAGAAACAAGAACTCGACAGCTACGAAATCGATCAATTTCAGAGTATCTTATCAAGTGGAAGAATTTATCCACTGAAGATTCCACATGGGAGGATGAGAATTTTATGCAGAAGTATCCAGAACTACTCAAGCGTTGAGGACAACACTTTTTTGAAGGAGAGGGGCATGTTGGGTCCCTATAATACTAGTGATTACCCCATTACTATTGTAGTTATACCCCTTATTTATATTGTTGTGCCCTATTACCCCCATGTTGTTATTTCTGTGCCCCATAGAATCCCTCTATTGTTATTTTTGTAGCTTTATATTATTATTTTTAGGTCGGCTAGATTATATTGTGACTCCTTAGACTCCTATATATAGAAAGGAGGTTTTGTCATTTGTATCATCGAAGAATTGTTCATTTATGTAATGTAAAGGAGGTTGCCCCCTCGAAGAGGCTGAATTCTAAGGCGTTGATCTATCTTTTCTATCTTTTCTTGAGTTGGTTTCATAACAGCAGCTCGAATTATATTGCATGGAAAGACAGGATGGAGGCGGTGTTAGATGACAGTGGGCTGAAGGAGTTCATAGAGGCTGAGGTCCCAAAGCCTACTGATGCTGCTCACGTTGAGGCTTGGCAAAAGAAGACAAAAAAGTGTCGAAGGATTCTGTTGGAGGGCATGAAGGATCACATTGTATCCAGCCTGCATGGAAAGGCTTCTCCATACTTGATGTGGAAAGAATTGACAGATTTATTCCAAAGCAAGAGCGATCAGAGGAAGTTGGCGCTCAAGGATAAACTCAGAAACATTAAGTGTGAGAATGGAGACAGTATGCCCAAGTATCTCACGAAGTTCACCCAATGCTGGGATGAGCTAGGAAGTGTGGGGGTGACTGCCGATGATGAGGACTTGGTGAGCTTGGCTCTCCTTGGTCTTCCGAAGAGTTGGCATTCCTATCAGGACTCTGTCAATGGTCGGGAGAAATTGCCGGGATGGGAGAGACTTTGGTCGGATCTTGTGCAAGAGGAGATTAGGCGGAATACCAGGGACGGATCTTCATCAAAGGCATCTGATGAAGAAAATTGCGCTTTGGCTGCCAAAGCAAAGAAGGGGAAGGAGAAGGGTTCTCTTTCCTAATCCAGTTCTTCCAATGATGGGAAAAAGGTTGACAAATCGAAAGTGCGATGCTTTCGTTGTCATGAGGTGGGCCATTATGCTGCAAATTGTCCACGGAGGAAATCCAAGAAGGGATCTGGGGAAGGATCTGAAGGTGAGGCACTTGCTTCACAGTTTGAGTTGGATTTCACACTCTTTGCATGCATGGTTTCATCCATGGTGGGAAGTGGTTGGTTTCTTGACAGTGGAGCCTCTTTCCACATGACCGGTGACAAGAGTTTGTTCAGTACTTTGGAGGAGAAAGATCTCCAGATACTCATAGCGATGGGTAATGATGAGAAGTATAGTGTCTCAGGTGTAGGCACGGCTATTTTTCAGAGGGAGCATGGAGCTCGCCTTACCTTGACTGATGTCAAGTATGTACCAGGACTGAAGAGAAACTTGGTGTCGATCGTGATGCTGGAAAACAGAGGCTATGATGTAGTCTTCAGTGAGGGAAAGGTTTTCCTTAGACACATCATCACTAGACAGGTGAAGCAGATTGGTTCACGGGTCAAGAACCTGTATGCTCTTGAGGTTCAAGATGCATGCAAAGCCTTGAGCAGCGAGGCAACTGATGGAGACTTGGTGGTTGAGAGGGAGCGTATATTACCTCTCAACATGCAGAGCCAGAAGAAGTCTCAGACGATTGTGGAGGAGCCACGATTGGTGCAGCAGCTTCAGGAGGTTGTGGAGCAGCCACAACAAGGGAAGCTGAGAGGAGATCAAGTAGAGACATCTACTCATGCAGATACCTCCAGTAGGGGGAAACTTCGATCCAGGTGGGCTGACGGATCACATGCAGCCATACCTCCAGGTAGGAGGTGGGGCGATATAAAGTGATCATCCCAAGGAGGAGGGGCAGGATCCTTGAGGTACCCAACCTCTTGGATGAGACCTTGCTACGGGAGCCCCGATGTGGAGTAGCAGGAACTGACTAATTGGGTAGAGACAGATGCGGATGGAGTGGCAGAGAGAGCGACAGTGTAGGGAATCCCAGGACAGCGCATAGCTAGCAGGCTGCAGCAATGCGAGAGGCACAAGTTTTTTACACAGTGCTAGGTGGCACAGAGAAGTGTGCAATGGTGCGAGATGCATGGAGATGTTGCAGTAGCGCAGATGTCAGAGAGGGAGCACTTTTCAGTAGCAGGTAGAGCTTCAGCATCAGAGTATGTTCCTAGCCCAACAGAGTGGTTAGTTGGGAGTGTTTTTGTTCCAAGTGTTGTCGGAGCAAGTGGACCTGGCAAATGTGTTGCATGCAGAACATTCCAGAGTTGCAGGATAGGGGTTGCAGATAATCCATATCTTGTTGAGAGGGAGTGTTGAAAATGCAACAAGATGATGGAGCTTAGTGGAAAGGAGTCGCCTTCACTAAGTGGGCCCGTAGGCTATTTTTGGCGCTATGTCTATTTTTAGACATATGGATCATGGTCTATGAGTTGCAGGATGCTATTTGTGGATGCTTGGTCATGTTGGTAAAAATAGATGGACTTCTATTTTTAGACATATTGGCGGAGTCTATTTTTAGACTGTCAGGCTAAAAATAGAACAGTCGAATATTATTAGCTCATAATAATATTTGGACTATAAACATTATCTTATCCTCTTGGAGCACTTCAGTTCGAGCTACGGATGTGGCACATGCAGCTGCCAGAAGGAAATACGCTTTTCTTATGGGTTAGTTGAGCTATTGCATGATGGACTTCAGTTAGAACTCAAGTGATTGAGTTTGGTGGAGTTAATCGAGGAGTTGATGGAGTTGTGTTCAGTTTGACTTGGTTGAACTAGTTGTATTTAGTCTAACTGCAGAATACACTAGTGATGAGTGATGTGAATTAATTATTAATTAATTCACTAATTATTAATTCATAAATCAACTAAACAATACATCAGTTAACTCAGTGCATGGACAGTTCAGTGGAGACAAGTGTTAGAGGGGAGTGAAAGGGCAAGACAGCTGTCAGTTGTGACTATAGTTGTGCATGAGATTTGCACAATCAATGGATTGACTATTGCCAATGAGGATTGCGTGGTTAAGCCAAGGGAAATACGAGTTTGGATCAGCCATTCTCATCTATTCTCATGTAGGATTGTGCAGTGGAGGCAGGCAAGCAGCGAAGGAGATTTGAACTTGTGATTGATTCAGATCTGAGCTAGTTTGTGTGTAACAGGTGGAGATAGTACTGAGTACTTGCGAGGAGTATTGTACTATGTATTGTTACATGTTCTCAATCAATATAATATACAGATAGTTGGGGGTTTTCAGCTGTATGCTTTCCCCGTGATATATTGTTTTGATATGTGTGATTGATGCTTCAATGTGTGCATGTGATTGTTTTGAATACTGCAAATTGATGATAAATAGTAGAGGAGGTTATGTATTATGCATGCATTCCGCAAATAGTGTATAATCAGGATAATCTCTGTGAATAAGTGTTATATTATTCAAAATTTCTACAATATTCACCATAATTAACCTTTAAAAATCATGGTCAACCCATGTTCAACATGGCCAATGATTGTTAATATGATCAAATATGGTTAACTCAGGTCATCATGGTAAATCATGGTCAACCGTAGCCTATAATCTATCATAGAAAACTATGGTCAACCATGGTCAAGTTAGTCAAACCATGTTCACCCATGGTGAACTTGGTGAAGCCATGTGACAAATGTTGCAATGTGACAGACATTATTGCAATGTTACATTGTCACATTGTGACATATATTTATCGAACAACACAATATTCGTGTTTAATATTGTGTTTATAATATTATGGTTTATAATATTTGATTTAATATTGGGTTTAATATTAAGGTTTAATATTGAGTTTAATATTAGTGTTTATAATATTGGGTTTATAATATTTGGTTTAATGTTGTGGCATTGGAATGATACAAAAATATATCCAACGTAACATTGTGATAAACATTGTCACAATGTGACAATCAATCTAACAATCATTATCACAATGTTACATTACTTCGCAATTTATTCAACGTCGCATTGTGACATTACAAAATTAGGGTTTATAATATTGGGTTTAATATTAAGGTTTAATATTACAATTTAATATTGGATTTATAATATTGGGTTTATAATATAAGAGTTTAATATTATGGTTTATAATATTTAGTTTATAATAATGTGTTTAATATTAAAGTTTGTAATAATGGGTTTAATATTAAAGTTTATAATATTGGGTTTAATATTAGGGTTTAGAATATTATGATTATAATATTTGGTTTACTATTAGGGTTTAATATTGTGACGTTGGAATGGTACAAAAATCTATCCAACATCGTAGTGTGACAAACATTGTCGCATTGTGACAATCAATCTATAAATCATTGTCGCAATGTTACATTACATTGCAATTTATTAAACATCACATTGTGACATTAGAAATTTAGTATTTATAATATTGGGTTCATAATATTATGGTTTATTACATTGGGTCTAATATTAAGGTTTGTAATATTTAGTTTATAATATTGGATTTGATATTAGGGTTTATAATATTTGGTGGGTTTAATATTAAGGTTTATAATAATTGAGTTTTATAATTGGGTTTTATAATATTTGGTTTAATATAAGAGTTTACAATATTGGGTATACAATATGAGGCGTTATAATATTGGGTTTAATATTAGGGTTTATGATGATGATGGTAATGATTTACGTCCACTAAGACCAATATGGTTTATCAGACCTTAGGAATGGAGAGATTAATTGTGACTTTTTAATATTTTATTTCTATGATAAAAAAAGAAGGGACATAAGTGCTCTAAGATTACTATAGTTTCACTGACTTAACAAGTTGGGAATGTTGGAGTTGTGGCAAATGTTCTGGAAATGAGAACGTATGTGAGTAAGAGCCAGACAATCTAATAGAAAGTGTTTTTTCATCTCTAACCCTCTTAATATCGCAAAGGTGACAAATTATTTCGTCCTAGGGTGTTTTAAGAATAGATCAACGTTAGGTTTCACTTCGAAGCTCATGAGAATTAGTTCTAATCTTGGAAATGTAAATTTTCTTCTTAGTACTGGTTAAAACAAAGAGATAATTTTTGTTAGCAAGGGTGGGTTTGATCTCCTCTTTATAATATCGTAGCTTCCTTTTCCCCTCTAACTCCTTACCATCCCACAATTTATCCTTGAATTTGGAGGTAATAATATTTTTAATACTATCATTATTACACGAGATGATCTCCTCCTTCAACCCCCAGTGGTCCAGCCAAGACTAGCCATTATTATGCCATCCACACTTGAGATGGAGGTGGGGGTTTTGGATAGAGTTTGAAGCGATTTTGGGAAACCTCTTGGCTTCCATGTTGTACAACTTCTTCTTTACATCAAATACCTAAACATAGCCATGATTTCAATGGGGAAAATGCTAACTTCAATTAAGAGGATATGATAGGGAACATTTCCTTTATTCTTGAGGGTGTAGGTTATAAATTTCTTTTGAATGATCTCGATCTTCCTCCATCACTGTCAGGATATACTGAAACCCAAACCTCACAACCATATAAAATGACAAGGGTGACGAGAGTCTAAAAAATGGACCTTTTTTACTCCAAATCCAGAGATCAACTGACTTACAATTGTTTTCAAGCTCATAATAAGCTTTCCAACCCCCATAATCCTTTTCTCAATTCTATAACTCTAGTTCATCTCATGATGAATATCAATACCTAAATATTTGTAGGAAGAAACTTGCTCCAAGTAATTGTTATCATAGATGAAATTACCATGGTTTATCTTTTTGGATTTAATTATCGTGACTTTAATCTTGTCGGTATTAACCGTCATACCTATCCTGAAGCAATAATTATGGAGGGTCTTAACCTGCTTGTTGAGATCAACATGACTTTTGGCTAGAAGAACGATACCATGATCATAAACAAGAAGAGTAATGACCATACCAGCGAACTCGAGGCCACTGCATCCCGCAATTTCCAAACACTCTCCTAGCTTATCGATGTAAACGCCAAAAAGAGTGGGGGATATGGGACACCCTTGTTGTTGCATTTAATTTCTTTAGACCACCCCTCGTGGGTTTTAATCTTGGAAACAACATTCTCGTAGAGACGAATTACAACAATCCTTAGCTCAGGAGAACCATTATCTCTTCAAGTATTTTCCATAGCTTATCCCGAGGAACAATGTCGAAAGCTTTTCTAAAGTCAACAAAACAACATAAGAGATCAAATTTACTATTGCAACACTCCTAGGTAATGATCCTAAGAGTGACAAGATGATCAGTAGTCGAGTGACATCTCCTAAAACTATCTTGCCTTGTAGCTCTTTTACCATGGCTTTCAAGCCAGAGGCCAATCTTCCTTTCCAATATGAGCCCATACAGTTTGGCTAGAATGTGGCTAAACATAATTATGGTCATGTAGTTAGAGGCAATGTTATTGTCCCCACTTTTAAAGATAGGCACAATGAGGCTTTACTTCTAAAGCTTAAGGAAGTCATGCTTAACCACCATATTGAGAAGTTTGTGGATATGAGGGATGATAATACACCTTCCTATTTTGAAGAATTAAACTTCGTATCCTTCAATATCCCTAGATTTCCCATTAGCAAGTTTCTTAATCCCAAAATCCACATCTTCCAAAGAAAAATTTGGAAGTCTCCCTTGAATCCTATTTTTCCTCTGGAAAAATCATTATATATTTCAATAATAAGCAGTTTTTACATAAGAGTCTGTTATATACAGAGTATCTTCAAAAGTTGTTTGTTGCAATACCACGCAGGGCATGCTATCAGTTCATTGTATTATGCTGTTCATCCTAACAAAAACCAAAATAACAGTATTTTTCTGTGGAGAGCTGTCAACAATAAATATATTTAGTGTGCTATTTGCTGATCCAGGGTTGGGTATCCTGGATCTATATATGGCCGGTGGTAGAATTTTTGCTCCTGTTGATCAATGATCTCTGTAATCTCCCATAGTCCTCTGTCCATCAGCGCTGCCTCCTTGGAAAGTTTGTCGGCACCCTTATTGTGTTCCCTGTATATATGAGAGATAGAAATATGGTTAAATGCTGCTTTGAGATCGAGTGCTTCTTGTAGAATAGTGCTGAGAGAGTGCATGTGACATGTAGCTGTGCCATTAATCCAATTAATAATGATCTGTGAATCTCCAAAAATATTGATGCTAATGCAATGGTGCCTTAATGCAAAGTGTAGAAGGTGGCGAAGAGTAATCAGTTCAGCAAAGTTGTTTGTTCCGACCCCCAGGCCAGCCTTAATTTTGTAATGATGGTTTTCTGTAACATGGAGGATGAAGCCTCCTCCGCAGCTCTGTTGGTTTGCAGCACCGTCGAAAAATGCCCAAGGCATGCTTGGGTCGATGGGAGGAGGCGGAACGGGATGTCGAGATGGCGGAGGGGTAGGTTCGGGTAGTTCCTTCAGGGCAGCAACAATACTAGCCTCGAGCAAGGGCCAGTGAATAGGCTTTTCATCAAAAATGGCTCGGTTCCTTGATTTCCAAATAGCCCAGTTAACAATGATGGGAAGGTTTATCACTTTCGTCCCTCTATTTTTCTTTTCCCAATCATTCCATGCGCTTATGATATCCTGTCCCCCCCAATCTCCTGCGTAATTTGTATGCGCCTTGAGATTTCGCCACAGGTCTATGGTTGCTCGACATCTCATGAATATGTGTTCTATCGATTCCGAGGCTTCCTTGCAGAGCACGCACCAAGTGGGTCCGTGTATAGCTCTTTTCATGAGCTGTTCACCAGTGGGAACTTTGTTCCTTAGTATGCACCAACTGAATAACTTTGATCGAGGGGAGGCGGAATATTTCCATATGTTCTGCCACCAGTTTGCAATTTCTTCAGGCTTCCGGTGCTCGATGAGATGTATATAGCCATCCTTGGGTGTGTATACACCGTGATCTGCTCGATGCCAAACAAGTTCATCCGGGCCCTCCGAGATGCGAATATGAGCTTCCGCTAATGCATCTCTGTATTCATCCCATACAGTGTGCCATCTTCTCGGGATATTTAATTGGTTTGCCGATTTCCATGCTTGATGGAATATGTCTGATTGAGCTGGGTCTGCAATCTATGAGATGACCTTTATGTTTTGAGCAGAGAGAAATGCAATTAGCTCTTGAGGGAGTGAATGTCTGCCTCCACTTCCGGACCAAGGATCAAGTCCAATTCTAGCACTGTTACCGTCTCTGATGCGCCATACTAGGTTGTCCCTGATGAGGGGTAAGGAGTGCAGAAGGGCCTTCCAAATCGATGATATACCTACTTTATTCCAGGTAGGCAGTCTTACCCAATCGTTGATGCTGAGAGGCCAGATATATTTGTGGAAAGTAATATTTGTCCACAGACTGTGGGTTGTTAGGAGGGCCCATCCCATTTTTCCAGCCAGATCTTTTGCGAATATCGGGAGTTCCTTCAGCCCCCATCCTCCCCATTTCTTAGGCAAGGCAATCTTGTTCCATCCGATCCATGCGAAGGTTCGTTTGTCTTGGTTCCCAGCCCATAGGTATCGATTGCACAATTGTTGAAGTTTAGCCAATATGTTCCGGGGTATCCAAGCCAGCGCCATCCAGAATACAGGGGTGGCTTCTAGAACAGCTTTTATCAAGATTAGTCTCCCAGCCCTGGAGAGATATCTGTGACTCCAGCATGTTAATCTTTTTTCTATCTTCGCCACGAGCCATACCCAATCAGCAATCTTCTGACTTGTCGGTTTGAGCCAGTATCCCAGGTATTTGAGCCCTCTATCCAGAGGCTGAGGGTTATAGGGAAAAGTCGTACTAGCAACATGTGATTCATTTACAGAGGTGCCAACCATAGTGATGGAAGATTTTGATCTATTCACTTCCATACCCGTTGCTCTTGAGAACAGGTCGAGGATGTGAGAGAATGAGGTCGTGTCCTGAATGCTTCCATCCAATAATATCAAGACATCGTCCACAAATAAGAGATGAGTGAGGAAACAGATGTCTGATATTTTAAGGCCTCGGATAGATCCCTCCCTGGTAGCGGAAATCAGGAGTCTACTGAGTGCTTCTATTACCAAGAGAAAGAGCAGTGGCGAGAGTGGGCAGCCCTGACGAAGCCCTCTTTCAGAGTGAAAAAAGTGAGAGGCAGATCCATTGATCAGAATACTGAAGGTGGGGGAGGTGATGCATGCCATAATCCAATTGATTAATGAGTGAGGGAAGCCAATATGGATGAGGATCATTTTGATGTACAACCAGCTAGCACGATCAAATGCCTTGGAGAGATCTATTTTCAGCAGAATACATTTGAGGTGTTTGGTCCAGATGGAGTGGATTGCTTCTTGAGCTGATCCAATGGCTTCATGAATCTGTCTATTCTCCAGAAAAGCAAATTGTTGAGGGGAGATATGTCTGGAGAGAATGGGCTTAATCCTGTTAGCAATGATCTTAGAGATGATCTTATAGAGCACATTGCAGAGGGATATGGGGCGAAAATCATCGAAAGAGGATGGATTGTCAGATTTTGGGATGAGGGCTATAAATGTAGAGTTTATGGCATGATAGTTACTTCCCGAGATCCTACTCTCCTCAACAACTTTGAGAATATCTCCTCCCAGAAGTTCAAAGAATGCAGAGTAGAACTCTATAGTCCATCCATCCGGTCCCGGGCTCTTCTCCTTCTTGAACCATTTTATGGTGCTTTCCAATTCTGCCATGGTGACAGGAGCTTCCAGATCCTCTAAATCATCTTCCTCTACAAATCTGGGGAATTTGGTGGCCACATTGATGATTTCCGCCAGATTTGTGCCCACAGGGCTCTTGTATAGGTTTCTGAAGTGTGAGGTACCCAGATTAGATAGCTTGTTGAATGTATCTGCCTGGCCTCCCTCGGGGAGGGGGAGGTTCCAAATGGTATTTGCCACTTTCCTTCCTTTGGCGAAATTATGGAAGAATCTGGAGTTCTCATCTCCAGCTTTCAGCCATGTAGCTCTACTGCGAAGCCTGATAGATTCCTCCCTTCCCTTTAGGATAACATTCTTCTGATTTTCCAGATCCACCAGTCGGGCCTTGTCATCCTGTGATAAGAACCCTAGATTTCTCTCGTCCAAAAGGCCCTTCAAGTCATCCTCCATCTTGATAAGGTGTTCATCTTCGTTCTTCTTTTTCTCCTTAGCCCAATTGACCACTAAATGTTTTAGCTCAGTTAGGTTTTTCACGAATCCCCTTGCCAACGAAGATTCTCGATCAATGGGGTGAGCTTTCCAGTATGTTGTGATCAGGTTTATGAAGCTAGGGTCTTGTAGCCACAGATGGTTGAATTTATAAGGAGCCTTTGGTTTCTGATCCGGACCCTGAATTTCCAAGGCTATAGGGGAGTGATCTGAGATGCCTCCATTGCTTACCCACTGTTTGTATGAATGCAACGGTGAATCATGGGTCCTTTCATTAGGAATCTATCCAATCTTCTGGCCAAGGCAGCCTCTCCTGTTCTTCTATTTCTCCAAGTAGGCTGAAGCTTCTGTACAGGGATATCAATGAAATCGTGCTGCTCCAATAATTGTCTCATGTAATTTGTGATGGGGTCAATCTGGGCCGCCTCTCCCCATGACTCACTGAAGCCCAGGGAGAAATTCAGGTCTCCCCCGATGATGATGTGCTCGAGAGATAGGAGGTTGCAGCTGAGTATTTTTCTCCAGAAATCTTCCCTCTGATGACAAGGTCCATAAATATTGATTATCCGGAGGGGGAGCCCGAGTTCGATGGAGATGATGTCTGCTCCTAGGAATCCCTGTCCGCCCCAGGATGATACCAGTTTGATTGAGCTGGGGTTAATACCGAGCGCCAGACCCCCCGATCTTCCCATGGCATCCATGGCAATGAAATTCCATCGAGCCCCTACAGAGGCTAGTGTGCGAGAACAAGATTCTGCCGATCCAAGGGTTTCTTGTAACAAAATGATATCCGGTGACTCGACCTCAAAAAGTCGTTTAAGGGCTAGCTTTTTAGGGGCGCTGGCCATTCCCCTACAATTGAAGGAGATGTACTTCATGGGGGACCTATCTTAGGGGGGTTTGTAGCTCTAAGGACCCCTATGATGGTAGCCTGGCGCCCAGCAGCAACTTCTGCGCCCGCATGTCTAATAGCTTTATTGAGGTTTGATTTACGACCCCGGGTAGAATGGTACCCAGTGTCAAGAGGGACAATACCCAGACCAGCAATGGATTCAGATGCCTCTAGTCGAGGTTCCCGAGGGCGAAGGGAGTAGGGGTGCGATGAAGACGACCGGGATGAAATAGGCGAGGGGGGCGGAAATGAGAAAGGCAGAGAGGGCAGAGCGGAGGAAGTCGACGGAGGGGGGGGGAATATCACAATGAACCATAGTGCAAGCAATTGAATTTTTGTGCACAAGAGAGATATCAGATGAGATAGATTGAGAGATAGGAAAGGTACCCGGATCTTTCGCGGCCGCTGCTGCTGCCCGAGCCCTAGTCATTGGAGGCAAAAGCGGGCCTTTCTGATGCTCAAGTACTTTTGCAGGGGAGCCTCGGGGATCCGCACTGTTCTTGGGCGTACGAGGAATTGTTGGAGGTGCATTATTCCTTGGTGGTCGCGGAGTATTTGGGGGTGCCCTGCCTGAGTCCGATAGTGCTTGTTTGGGCGATCCATCCTGACTGATGATTAATGGACAATCCTTGTATACATGACCGACTTGGTGACACCAGTTGCATCTGAAGGGAACTCCTTCATAATCCAATATCTGTGTTCTGCTGAATTTCCCCCATCTCAGGGTCATTTTACCCACTAGTCCTTCCCTGGTATCCAGGTGTACCAGAATTCTGGCCATGAGTTGATCATTTGACTCCTTGTATGATCGATCGTGGTCTAGGTATGTTCCCAGCGCATTCCCAATCTTGATGAATGCCTCCTCCGACCAGTATTGTAGTGGTAACCCTGGCAATCGAACCCATATAGGTCCTGCTCCGATCTGCTCACGTTCCGGGTCAAATAGAGGACTCCATCTTTTCAAAAGTACTGGTGCCAATTCTATGTGCCAGAACGGTGTTCGTGTGTTCCTCTTTTGAGAAATGAAGTGAGAACCAGCCTCTAGGATGCCTTTGTACCTCCGGCAGCTCCGTGAACAATTCTCCCCAAATTTCTTTCACCCATGATTTCAGTCTTTCCGCCGTGAAAGTTCGCCCTCTCACATGGCCTACCAGAGTCGTTCGAGCCAGTGCCATGGTCTCTTCAAAGTTGGATGGATCACCAAATGATACTGTTATGTCTTTCACGGTTTCTCTGATGCACTTTGTCTTCTTTGAGCGAGGAGCTGTGGGATGATCGACGAGCGGATTTGATGTCCCGACCCCCGGAGAGGGTTTAACAGGATGGGGGTGAATGGCTGGTGTGCTAAAGCTGCCCGAGGGCCTGATTTCTGCGGAGCTCAAGGGGTTTGTCCCTGGCGGCCTATTATCCCCGGGATGATTCGAATGATCTGCAACAGGGAGGATCGCTACTGGAGCGGTGGGAGGGTATACCTCAGCCCTAGTCTCCGCAAGATCAGCGACAGGGAGGTTTTCTACTGGAGCAATAGGAGGGTTTTCTTCAGCCCTAGCCTTCGATGGAACGGAGGGTTCATTGCTACGGGGCGGCGAGGTGAAATCGAAAGCGAAATCATCGGGCAGGTAAGATGATAAGAGAAGGGCGGTACCTGGAGAGAGGGGAGGTGCCTCCAATGCGGGCTGAATGGGCGAGTTTTGCAGCGAAACCACAGGTAGAGGGAGCTGAACGGCGATGTTGGCAGCAGCTGGTGCAGGAGGATGTTTAGGGTTACCAAAAATGGCGATGTCTTCAAGTGGGTCCGCCGAATAATCTACCTGCTCCATTTCCTCGATATCCTCCATGCCGGTCAACTGTTAGTTAACCGCAATCGCTGTCAGCTGTCGGAAACCCAAGCTTCCAGATCGCCGATTCCTCCAATCCGTCTCTTGCGCTGTCCGGTCGGCGAGGCTTCCGTGAACCTGTGTATCCTGCGGCGGAGGTCTAGCCCTATCCAGTAGCCCCGTGACCGCTCGACAAAGTACCCGATGACCTGCGGCTACTGCGGTTTAGATCGCTCCTGCGGCTAAGTTAACCTAGCCCTCTTTGATAGCTCCGCGCCATTATATATATATCCTCCCTTGAATCCTATTATCTGTCCACCAAGCAGATTGAGAAATCATGTACCAAATCCGATGGGGAGCATCCAACTGAACCTAAGTTCGAATAAATTTCACCATGCTTAGTAGAAATCCTTGTATTCATTCCGGAAACCAATTATCCAAGTTTGCATGGCATGACCGAGGAGGACTTTCAGAGTGGTCCAAATGAAGAAATGGGCCAATACCACCAGGAATACACCGAGCATTGGTTCCAGATCACAATATAGTCAAAGTACCACTCTCATCTTCAAGTACTCTTTGTATCACATCTTTCAAAGCTGTTGATTTTTCATGCTCATGTATATTCTAAATTTTATATGTTAAATCTGAGCATGAATATATCTTTGTAGCTGATCGCACATGGCTTCATTAGATGTTCTCTTTCACTCGAAGGGGGACATCTTTTCTCCGGTATATTAGGAAAGTTAGTAAATAAATAAATGAAAATAGTAAAGAGAAAAATAAGTCCTTTTGTGAAAACCAGTTTGTTTAATGCAACTGGACAGGGACTTTGCTTGAAAACCAGGTAACCAGTGGGCAAGGTTCCCAATAAAGTTTGTAAATTTGTATGATTTCTTCAAATCATGTACCTTTCAAGTCATTACGTCTTGTACTCGTGTTGGTTGATGTGGGATCCCTTAAGGTCCACCTGCCAACAAACCTTGTCCCATCGACATCAACAAATTATCTGGGACCAAGGTTAGGGCTAGATAAGGTACCTGAGAGCTTGCATGCCTTAATGGCATGTATCATATGGCTAGTAAAAGGTACACAGTGCTTTGATTCCCATTGACATCAAAGGTGATATATCTCACATTAGTTAATGACATCCTCAATGGTCAGTAATCCAATGATTCTTGATTATGTTCGACATCAACACCATTTATTCACATATGCAAGATTGCACATGGGTGTGTGGCGGTTGAAGACTTTATGGTTTTGTGATCTCAATATAGGTTTGCGGTAGTCTTGATTTTTATATCAACATTTCCATTTTCATTTGCAACAACAATCACCTTTCCTCAGTTGTTTGGGGACATATAACTCCTCAGGCATGGGGGAGAAGGGGACCTTCAGTTTAGCCCTCATCTCAACTTCCTTCAACATATTTAAATTAGCCTCCATTGCAACTCTAGCTCTTCTTCAGCAAGTCAAGTCAACAACCACATCAGCTCCAGCCATTCCATCCTCCACTTCATCTTGCAACACCGAGTACATCAACAAAAAACGTAAAACTTGAGGTAAATTTGGCTTAAGATTCTCTAATTCATTAGAAGGTTGAAGAAAATTAATGATTCACCACTTCTCATTCCATGTATATTATCTTTCATAAGCCTTCTATTTTCCTTCCATTCATTATGCATATACTTTTATTACAAGACCATGTTAAAAGCAAATACTTATGGTGTATTAATAAAAGCAGTCTCTATAGTGTCTTCTCCCCATTATAACAAGCATTCTATTTGGAGGATGAATTAATTACTGCAATGAAATGATAAAGGAAACCACCTATAAGCGTTGACCTTGTGATGACAGAGTATGCAATCACCCATTCACCATCTCCATCACCGCCTCATTTCATCCATCCCTTTCTTGTCCTCAATTTGTATTGCTCTATAAATTAGTATGATATGTTAATATGAAGAGTGCGGCTCCACAAGAACCAGCACCTCCAAATATTGAAGCAATGTTGTTCCACAAAGAACCAACATCTACAAAACAATGTCAATAATATGCCAATGAGTTAGCCCCAAGAGTTAGCTCAATCAGTCAAATCAGTGCCTCGCCAATTGGGAGGTCACAGGATCAATTCCCGAAAGCTCTTGGGGTCAGGTCAGTAAATTGATAGGCATGGGGGGATGTTGGACCTCAAATATGCCCATTTTTCCACCATACAAATACCATTATTCATACCCTAAATTCCTATACATTTACACTCATTTCATATCGTAATTCCTCAACTTTCTACCAAATCACATCTTACACCTTGTGGTTGATTACCATTAGTTTTCTTAGATTTTCTATGATTAGAGATGAATTTTCTATGATTTTCTAATGATGGTTTTGCAAATTTCATTTATCACAGGGTTCCATTGCCGAAATTCTTCACAAATCAATTAAACTAGTTGTTATAGGTTAAGTACGAAATAAATTCCTGTAGGTGAAAATCTACAATTTGTGATCAAATGGGGAAAAATCCTGATATTCTGAGACACGGGTTTTGTTCAGAATACCCTCATTAAATTAACCTAAAAACGTTTGTCAAAATTCGTCATTATGAGGAATTTATAGTTAGGGTAATATTCCAACACAGAGTTAAGTACATAATCAGTGCCAAATTTGGGGTTTGACTATTTCGGCCACCAGCCACGTGGAGGACCAAAATTTGGATGAAATAGGGAAATGATTCCTCCATCCACGCCATGATCAGGATGAGCCCAAATGAGATCCATTTGAAGACTGTCCAGAAGATCTCATACGACTTACTTTAGCCTTGTTGTTGTATTCAATTTTTCTGAATTCATTGGTTGTGCTTTGTTTCCATCAGTTGCACCTTATAAAATTCAATGTGCTCTACAAGTACATGGGTGGTGGTAGAGAAGGAAGGCAGCAATAGGAGCAACAATAGTAAAATAATTGTGACGTAATTCTATTTACACTGGAATCTTTGATGTATTTTCTCTGAACCATTAATACATAAGTTTGATTCCGCATTTAAATTTTGTAAGTGCTAATGTGTTTTGATCTTTAAAGCGGTATTGTTTTAAAATATACTTTCTCCGAGAGTGGCAAGGGCCCACCACCATCTGGAAGCAAGTCCTATAAATTTCATAGGTTATAGGCAACATGATTAATTAGCATCTAGGCATAAAGGATTTTGTTTTGAAAGTGTTTGTTAATTAAATCTTAGAAGTTCCATTATGTACCTAAGTTGTACTCTGTTTTCTTTGAAGACAAATAGTGTAGAAATTCTCACTGTAGATTAAACTTATTATGCAATGTACTAAAGCAAATTACTTAATCTACTTCTACAATCAAACTTGCGGAAGCTTAATTGATTTTGAGCAAGATCAAACAGAACACATATAATAGAGAAGAAGATTCAATCACACATGAAACACAGAAGAATACTCTAGGGAAAGCCTCAACTAAAAACCCCGCTATCTGTATTATCATACAAGTGGAAATATCTCAGGATTACACAAAGCTTTAGCTCTCAAGCTATCCATCTCTCAGTACAATCCCTCACTGCTGCTCATAGACAGAATAGACAACACATATGCCTTCTCCTCTGTCCTCCAAGCCTCCTATTTCCTTGCACTGTTTCTCCTGGGTGATCCAGCTGTAACCTGTGTGATTCTCACCTCACACACTGCTCTGACCTCTGTAGTAACTGCGCAATCCTCAAGGAATGAATTCCTTCTGCATGCAAGAGATATTCTCATAGGAATATTCTAGCAACTGATAGTACATTGTCCCTGCCTTTAATCTCAACTGGGTCTTTGTCTGAACTGACATGCATGAGTTATTTATGAGAGAATATTCAGTTATCTGGAGAACACTAGTTGCATGCATGCATGCATTAACTTACTGAACTGACAATTTGTTCCACAAACTGTTTGGAACTAATCTAACTGGACTTAAATCAGTTAACTGAGCTAACTAATTACAATTCAAATACAACTCATCCTTATCTCCTTAATTAAGGGATAACTTCCTCAATCAAAGGGATAACTGTTGCATGACATCACAAAGACTTCATGTTTGAATTTCTCCAACTAATTAACTCAGGATGAATTAATTAATTATTTTTCAAACAGCTGGTGAGCCTAATTTGAATTTTAATTCTCAATTAATTCAAGGACAAATTAAAATTGGAATATATCTTAAAATGCTATCTATAGCAATGTTATTTTTAGCATTTCTATTTTTAGCATTTCTTGTTTCTATTTTCAACAAATAGATACTTCACCTCCAACTCGTTGCAAGCTAAACGAACTATCTTGATCAACAATTTTATCACATGAATAAACACTTTGTTACAGGCTTACGATTCGGAGTTTAAACGTGCTTTTCAATTGGATAAACAAAGAGATCAATAACTTTGTTTTCAAATCTAAATTAAAATTGATATATCAGCGATTATGTACCTTACTAATTTAATGCAATTTCCTGTAACATTGTGTCTGGGCAGTCAAGTATTTGAAAGCAATGCAACGAGACCATTAAATCATTGTTTGGAGTTGTAGTTTAGTTTTGAGATGCATTATAATTGTAATTAGTTAATGCGTTCATGTTTGAGTATTTTCTTGAATTTGATTAAAGAAGTTTAAGGATAGGATAGTTTCTTATTTTGTAGTCCCTTAGATCTAAAGCATGTCAATTTAATCTTGATTATTTAAATTCTTATTGCAGAGTGATGTTGGGAAGATTGAAAGGTTAAAGTTTGAATGCTTATTGATTTGTGTGATCCCGGGAATTAGATCAGTTGCAATCTTGTTTGAATTATTGCCTTAGTTTAACATCGTTTGAGTGAAAGTGAATTCTGTTGGATTGAGATTTAGCATAAGCTTGATGTTATTTTGAGTTAGTCTCGATTGATTCAAGATTCATGTTCTTAGATTAAATAGATCTTATTATTTAGATTGAGATTTCCATTTAGATTAAAATCGTTTGAATGGTAATTTGTGTCGCTTGGGTTATGATTAATATTTCTTAAATGTTGATTAGAGTTAATTTCATTTGAACAATGATTAGAATTGCTTGAACAGTGATTGGTATTGCTTGAGCATGTTTTTATCAATGGATTAGTTTCAAATTAGGAATAGGAATTATGTACTTAATTTAGGAATAGATTTCAGATTTCATGATGTTAGTTTAGATTAGATGCTCTGATCCTACGTTACCTGCGTTTGTGCCTCCAAGCTTACGAGTCCCAAATTTTCCTTGATTTATTTATGGACAATATCATTATACCCTCTTATCTCCTACAATCACATATGTCATATACCTACTTTTGTACTAATACACCTGCTTATGTCCATTAGCGTAGTATCATTTCTTCTCATAGAAAGGCCTAATTAAATTTGGTCCCTTCGATTACCCCTCATGAAGGTGACCTCTCCTTTAGGAAGTATTGATTCCTTATCCTCCTTTGGGAACTCTTTAGTCTTTGGCATCCTTAGTGCGAGTGCCTCGTTTGGGAACTTCTCATCTCTAGCCTCCTTAGTAAAAGTGCCTCATTTGGTAATTCCTCACCCCCCATACTCCTTAGCAAGAGTGCCTCTTTCAGGAACTCCTCATTCCTTGATTTTCTAAGTCTTGAATAAGCTTGACATTTTTTGGTGCTCTCCATCTAAGTAACACCATCCTCACCATCATCATGAGATAGTTTGAATTTCATATTCTACCCCTTTTCCACACCAACAAAGTGACCATATATAGTATCTAGATTTTTGTATTTAGTTTCTTAAGCACTCTAATGCCATAGATTCTATTTATATATGTGTGGGGCATCAACAAAGGCATATTTTGTTCACACATATGCAATGTCTACCATTACGTATAACACATCACATTAGCATATAGGCTTAGTATTTGCCTTTAATATGTTGCATTTTTACATATTGCCACCCTTTCAAGTTGCCATTAGTTCCATCCCATTTCAATGAAAGGATTAACCCCTCTAATTAATGTATTTTTCCTTATTAAAGTGGTAATGTTTATCCTCCCATGGGTCACCTATGGGTAGTGTTAATTTAGTACACTTTCCATGTCAACACCCATGCCACTTTGTTGTATAGCACTAAGAATCCTTCTATTCCATGTTTACATAAATTATCCTCGTGCTTTTCTCTTCTCTAATCATTAAATTTCATCTAATAAACTCTTAAGCGAGTACAATTTGGTTTATTACCTTGCTTTGAACTTGTGTTATTGAACCAATGTTCATCATATTCATGTTTTCAATCTTCACTCGCAATTAACCATGATCATTTATCCCATCCTAGGAGACATATCGCATCACATCCTTGGTCACTACCTATTTGTTATCATGTTCCTTATCCATAATTGGAATAATTTGGTTACACTTGGTGCTCATAAGTGATCACATTTTTATAACTAAAGAACAAAATCAATTTAGTCTTGTTAAAACACATAATCCCATAAATAATAAATGGAAATTTGAAAAAAAATAAAAGATGTGAAAAAACAAAAAACAAAAGAGAAAAGAGAATTAGTTTTTATGTTATTGATCCACTAACATTTCTTTGTCGAGAAGCTATTAGCTTCACACTTGTCTAGAGAATTAGTGATTTGTGAAATTATCCCATGTTTTTGTAGGCATCATTGGTCATGAGTCTTATATGTCATCATTTAATCTAATCTAGTTTTCTTGACCTTTGCATCAAGACTTGTAACACGTGTTGATTTCTACCACCTAGTCATTGAGTCACACTCATCCTCACAATATGGCATCATTTTTCTCATCCCTGATACACTTTTACTATTCCTTGCCTCATAGTATTCAAATTTACATATGGTTAAATTATTAGGTCAAGAAGGTATCATTGTTTCCATTGCAAGCCTTCATATTATGCTCCATTGAAGGAAATATCATGTCGAAACCCATGTTGTACATGTTGCATCAAGTCTAATTCAATTTCTTACATTTATTAAAGTTCTTTGTACCTTATGTTGGTTTATAGGGAATCATTATTGCCCTTTCTCTAGCTGATATACTCCTACTGACATCAATATAGTTGCTTTAGGAGTTCGATTTAGCGGTCCATGTACCTTGGATTCTTTTTCATCATCAAAAATATTCCTTGAATGTAGTAAGAATTTTTATCATTGGTTATCAACTACATTGTTCCTTCCATGTTCAACATTTACACATTTATTCAAACTAGATTAGTTTGTACGTGGTATTTTAATACCTATCATCATTATTGATGGGCCACCTTACATCTGGAAGAGATTTCCTTTATCATTTTCCATACTAGATGGTTTGTCTGATCCTCAACCAATAGGCATCTACATGTACGTGTCATCCCTCTTGTGAACCATCATTATGGTCTTACCAATATCAAACTATCAATATATTTTATCCCTCTTTGAATGGCCTTCCTCTGCAACACTTGTGTTCCCTAACTAGAGAAGTAAACTTTCTTCACATATTTTAGCTAAAAGAAACATTGATGTTTGATATATCATGATTTGGCATTAGATACATCATGTTACACACATCCATCTTGTAATTGACTTGATTATTACATGGGTATGAATATGCCACCTCATCAACAAAGAGTATAGAAAATATTTACTTTGCAATTGTTGTCTTATAGCCACAACCTTGTCCTTCTCCATGGTTAGTTTCTCCTCAATGAGGTTCTCTATACCCTTTAATTCTAGACAAGAAACTATGATATATTTTGGTTATACTTTTTAACTCAACCTCGCACATCATGCCCAAGGAAAATTATTAACACCAATGCAATTTGTAGTCTAAACATTAGTGTTGTTACACCATTTTTCACCTTCATACAATGTCCAAATTGGTTTCCCATATTTAAACAAATTATGGCATGTACCCCTCTTTATTGCAACTCCATCAAGCATGAAATTAGTCGTTGTTTAACTCCTTCCAATAACACTAGGAGAGATGTTTGATGGTCAATTACACTTAGAAGTCAACTTGCAATTTGATGTTGGCCTAACCTTAAGTGGGTTGATGCACAAATTAACCTAACTGATTGAATTGAAGTACTTAAACGTCATTATCAACTTGTTAAGTTAAAAGGTGAAAAAATTTACCATTTTGATCTTATGGTTAAATTTAAAGATAATTCCCTGTTCGGGGTGTGAGCGGAGGTTTTGGCATTTTCAAATGTCATTCCCTCATGATTAGGTATACAAGTGGCAATCTACAACCCTCCACATGCATAAGGCATATGGAGCGGTGGCCTCTCGCATGCAGTCATTCAATGCGAATAAGGAAGGTGGCAGGGAGAGCATAACGTCGGGGTTCTCTGGATTTTATGTTGTAGTGGTAATTAATTCTTATGCTCATAAAGGAAAGATGGATACAATCTGGTTTGCACAATTTTTCGGCTTTGAGGTGGCGCTCCTCAGGGTTCTCCATTGGGTAGTTGTCGACTTCCAATCTGCCTCGGTCGCTATCTTTGGGTATGTTCCTAGTTTAAGTTTTCATTGTCTCGCATCCATGGCTAACCACATAGTTCTGCTTGTTTCATGGAGGAATGGCTATGTTCTGGTGTTGGAAGTTCGAAGGAAGTCTCACCGTGGTTTTTGGATGGAAATTGATGATTTCTATGAGGGTTTGTTTGTATTCTGCATTCATGTCTCTGTTTACTATGGTATTTTGCTTTCATGCATGGGAATACTATGGTAGGGGAAGCTAAGCCAAACATTGTATTCTCTTTGTCTCATTCCCTAGGGTGATGCCACTAGTATTTCTCTGGTTGTATATTGTCACTTTTCTGGGTTTATATGGTTCTGGCTTGTTTGTTGCTCGTTTCAAACTTACACCCAGTGTTACTTATGGTAGGGTTGGTGGTATTGTTTTGGACTTCAGGATTTGCTCTAATCCATTTTCGTTGCTCACTGCAGGGTAAGTCGTCAGTTAACTTACTATTTTCTGCCCTCCTATTTTAATAACTTGATAGGTTCTCCTGTCCGGTGCAGTTTTTGGAATTGCAAGGTTAAAGCTCGTTGGTCAACTAAGGGTCTGTCATTGTGGTCTCTAACTGATATTGGTAGAGGTTTAATTTTTTACTGTCTTATGGCTCGTGTTGCCTCAGTGACAGGCCAGCAAGCCCGAGGTCCCCGCGGCTGTGGCAAGAAACTGGCACAGACCCGTGAGGGAAGCAAAGCCCACTCCCATCCAGGAAGAAGTAGAGGTCATAAAACAACCTCTCGCCTTATAAGATATGTCACCAATGCTTACCATGAGGGAAACTCAACTCATGTACATCAGCTAATAGATGGGTGGGAAGCCAAACTAAATCAGCAAGTTGTAGATACAGAAATTGACTTGGGAGACTGGCAAGACTTGGCGCCTGATCCTAGTCACTCTCATGGTCAGTCCTCTTAGTACAAGCAAACTATTTATTTGTATTGGTTGATGAAAAATATAATAGCCAAAGCGTTGGTGCACCTCCCTTCAGACTCACCCAAAAATACTTAGGGATTCCCAGATTTTAGCAAGGAATTTCATCAGATTCAATTTCAACTTCAACAACAGAATTGTCACCTCAGTCACATCGAACAAAACATTCCCTGCATCGTGCAAATTGAGCTTCCAAGCTCTAGTGCGAAGGATCCAACTCCTGTGGATTCATCTGACAATTATTAGCATGATGATTTAATATCTATTTTGACTTTTGATATATGCAACAGCTACAGACTTTAATTCATGTTTTAAGTTAGTTAGAGTATAAGAATTTGTTGAGGTGAAAACTCAACACCCCTATTTTAACTTATTATTTCATAATAATAATGGGGACCCTTCCCATAAATTTTTCTAACACTTCTTAATATTTTCTTTTGCTTAAGTGTTTGACCATTTTACCAAAATTTTATTTTATTCAGATTTTTATTTTAATTATTTCATTGCATTCAACTTTTCGTTATTTTTCCATTTAATTACCATTCTACCTTATGCCTCCCACATAACATTAAAACCCTCCTCTCCTCCTTCACACCATGCCTTTCCCTCATTTTATCGGGAGCTCAGAAAATATAATATCCTAACATAAATTTAAAAGACATCTGAAGTTTATAAGTTCTGATGGTCGATTGATTATAGTTTTGATTTACCGCAAGGCCCCATCAAACCTTGAAACCTTTATGACCTCGGAGCCTTTTTAATTACACTTCTAATTTCTTATTAATTTTGATGCCGGATATCCCTCATAGGCTTATTGACCTCGGAGCCTTTTTTAATAAACTTCCGATATTACAAAACCCCCGATGTCTGAGGTCCTTCACACCTCCGATGGGTTTGGTCACATAATATTTAACATATATCGGATTGTTTCATGTAACACTTAACCATATAATAAAGTCCCTCTTGCTCTTTATCCTTTCGGAACTTTAAAGAGCTTCTAAAGGCCACTTATAATATTGTTTTTTAAATATTTTAATTTAATTAATTAGTTTTTAATTTTTAATTCTGTAAATTAACTAATTTGTAATTAATTTAATTAATTTGTATAGTAATTGTGATTAAATTATTTTAATTATATAGTTAATTAACAAATTAATAATTTAATTGGGATATATATATTATATATAGCTTATGCATTTATTTTTTCAAAATTCTGATATTTTTGGCACTTTAACTTCGAAGAGGTATATCTCAAGTTTCACTCAACAAAATGAAGTTTGCAATAGCTCGTTGGAAAGCTAAGATCGAGAAGAATAATATGTGATAATTAATTTTAGAAAATTTCATCATTTAATGACCCAGAAATACAGCAAAAAACAAAGTCACGAATTTGCAACCAAAAATTAGTTTTGCTATTTTAATTTGGGAAAATTTCATTAGATTGGAGAAACTGCTATGAATAATTTATTCCCAACAATACCCAAGGCCGATCTGTTGCATTTGAAGCAATCGTAGCATGAGAATTTCTTTGGATTTAAATTTATTTTTAATTTAACAATTTATTGAGAAGTGGTTTGATTTTTATTTTGTGCACCAAATTTGTTTTGATTTCTAAATTTTGATTGGTTTTTTGCATATGAGCAGTTTGGGAGACGAGGAAGAGAAGACTTGGAATAACGGAATTGCACCAGCAAGAGGGAAAGAAGAATTTTAGCCAATTAAAATTTGTTGGAGAAAATTTATTCTCCAACAACTCTCTCATTTGCAATTATAAATCTAGCTTTCGTCAGAATTGAGAAGCAGGGTTCCAGATCTGAAACTTGGGGAGGAAATTCTCTACAAAGAGAGGGTTTTTTTGCACTACTGTAGGGAGATATATTTTTGTAGAGAATTAGCTAGTTTGAACCAGACTTGTGGAGATTAAAAGAGATGTATTTTAGCTCTAAAAATTTCATGTTATCATGAAATTTTCTAAGAGTTTCATGCACTCAAAGGCTACGATCAAATCTTTAATTCTTGTACACTATTATCAGAGATAGAGGTTGATTTTTTGCCTGCATTTAATAAAATTTGAAGCAATTCTTGATCCAGATAAGTATATGTTTTTGAAGATTTCCACTATTGTAAATTCATTTAATATATGCTTGTCTAAATCATTTGATAGATCTAATTGTGATCAGGAGCTCAAAATTTGCCAAAAAATCAAAGTGTTAGAATCTTGATAAGATTAGCTTGAGATCAAAAAGATCGTCATTCTGAATCCACCAGTGTGAATGAAACTCAAATCCAAGCTCGCATGCAGAAGTTAGAGCAAGTCAAAGTTCAGGTTTGACTTGGACACGTGGCAAGATTACATGACATGACAAAGGTCCCCGCGAATGGGGAAGCATCAAGTGGCAGGTTTCCATTGGGTCCTGCATATTGCATATCAGAGGAGTTAAGGTAATTGGCCCCGGAGCAGTCAGAGTTGCGATGTGATATATCGCAATCGCAGTTCGGAGAAGGGTCAACGTTACAGAATTGGCCCCGACGCAGAGTGGTTGCGATGCAATCACAATTGCATATCGCAGGTGGATAAGAATCGGCCCTGGTAAAATCACGGTTGCAATGTGTTTTATCGCATATCGCAATCATAGAAAAGTCTCGCATTATATTACCGTCGATTCTCCGCCGATGCGAAATGTGATAGGATATCCCGGATGCGATGCCACTATAGGTTGTGATTTAATATCCTGTTAGGTCCGCGTTATCACAATTGCACAAATCACCCATTTTTTCACTGACCTTAATACCACAGGTTTTTCCGCCTATTACGAGTTACAACAGAGTTGCAGAACCGTCGCCTTTTCCGCCGGATTAACCACTTTGTATGTGACCACTCAGCCTTAACTACGAGATAGGCTTAGAAGTTAGCGAGACCGCCGATTTCAGCGAAATTGCTAGATTTAACTCCAGATAATGAATTTAACTGGCAGTAAGCCAAATTTGGAGGAGAAAATTGTGGAAAGATTGACAGAAGTCATAACTAAGGCAATTTTCGACCAAATGGGATGAAAAAAGAGGCTAGATAGCCATTTTTGGATATTCTGAACTCATTGGAACAGGTTTCAGGATCAAAGGAGCACTTATGGATAGGATTTTCCAAAATGAAGCCTATGGGTGCCATGGTCAACCAGAGTGTTGATTCAATTTATGGAGGAGTATGAAGATGGAGATGACCTTGCAGAGGTCTTACAACCTCCATGTTCTTTCTGCAGCAGTGTGGTGAAGTAAAATTATAAGTGCGGACACAAACAAATTCCTCTAGCCCGATAATGGGTCTAGCCACAACAGATACATTCTATGGAAGATTTCCTTAGGTTAGAACCAATCAAGAGGGCCTACCTCTTGGTATGCTTATCCCGTTTGATGATGTCCTTGCTTGCTCGCTCTAGCTATCTCTCGCTTCCTTCTTCAAGCACCTGAAACAAGTAAACAACAGCAGACAACAAACATGATAATAGAAAAATTGTAATTCAACCTACTTAACAAGTCAAGAAACATTAAGCCATGAATACATAATATGACAAATCATGTAGGATGTAGTCCTCCTCTGACAAGACCAGGTTCCCACACACTTCTGCTAGCATTCCATGATGGCCTCAATCCACAATAGTTTTAAGGCTCTTCCCTTTAGGCTTCACTCCAAACCAAATCACACTTCTCCCTCACACAACTAGATAGCTACAACTTAGAATAGCTTGTTGTTTACTCCAAACCAAAATAGCACTAGCACACCAACATTAACACTAGCTTGTGCTTGGGAAGAAGGGAGGTTTATATAGGATGAATGGATGGGAGATGGATCCTCTTCTCATGGGAGAAGGGCTTATCCCTTGAGGTAGTTCCATCATTATAGGGGAAAGGATCCCAAACTGACATCCTCGACCCCATCCGGCCAAACCATTTACCAAACTTCCGTTACGAAGCTTCTAGAGTTGGAAGCTTCGGTTCTTGATTTAAAAAACTTTCCATAACAGGATTGGCGCAACTGGAACACAGCTCAGTCGCTCCGGTCAGCGCTAGGGATAGTGCTAATCTCTGTACATCGGCGCGGGGGAGACAAAGGTCATTAGCGTCGGTCTTGTAAACTGGGCAAAACAGAAGTTTCAGGGGAAATGGTGCAAAAGAGAATTGAAATGTTCATGAAGAGGGACACAATGGGAGTTTCCTCATGAAAGCAAAGCATGTGGGGTTCACTATAGAGGTCCTCCAGGATCAAGGAATGAGGAGTACAGGGACAGTGACAAAATGTTGTGTAACAAATGCCCCCTAAAGCGTGAAGGCCGAGCTAGAGTGAGGGATGAAATGCTTTATGAATCAGTGTGCGGAACCTTAGTCTGTCGTCGGAAAACCTACAAGCAAGTAGAGATACATATACATAATTGAGAACTCTGTCAAATGATACATGAATCGTGGCATGGACATAGCCATCTAGAGAATGATCATGCAGATGTATCTAGGTATGGGCGCAACCATCCTTTCAAAGAGGATCATAATGAAACCAAGGTATGGTCGCAGCCATCCAATAATAAGAAGGATCACATATGATAACTCATGGTCTGTTGCAACCAGCCATCTGAAATAGACATGCATATCAACATAACCATGTCACATCACTTCGCAACCTGGACTTTTGTGATCTGAGTCCAAGGTCTTGCGCTCCAACACGACCCGATCAAAGTACAAATTCTAACATGTGAATAGATGTGTTGACGTTGAACATGCTAGAAAGTCACTTGATTACCAGTCAATGATGTAAACTGTTAATAAGCGCGAGAGAAACCACCAATAATGACAATGGTCCTCAAGGTACTATCAGAACAATCCACGGAATGTGAATAGAGGAACTGAAGTCAAACACCCGTGAAATCACTCGATCGAAAGCCAATGATGTGAACTTGTCGTCAAGTGCGAAGAACTTGCCATTAGGGCATCCAAGCTCTAAGGTACCGAAAAGGAATTTCTCAATCAACTTCTCGGATAATGAGCTGAAGTCGACGGAAAGCGATCGTGTCGAAGGAGGACCATAATGTTTCCCACATCATCAACAAGAGACGAAAGGATGCAAAATGATTTTGGATGATACAGAGAAACAGAGGTAAGTGTCACTACAGAAGGACAACTCTTGAACATATCGGCAACACAACTGGAAGTTTGGCAACTTTTGGATCCATAGGATCGGTGGTCATGATGACATGGAAGAGATCAAATGGAAGGCAAAAATGAACGGCCCAAACCTAGGAAGGTCAAAAATACAAAGGAGGATGTCCCAACCTGACACGAAACAAAGAGTGTCATGTTCAAGAGTGAGTTGCCGACACAACTGATAGATTTCCAAATTTCCCCCCACCATTTTTGGCAGGTACCTCAATTATTTTTCAATCGCAAGCTTGAAGGGGATAGCAAATGCTTGCACTGTAAGTTCATCCTTCGAATGAATCTGACCTAGTAATTTTAACGAACCCTAGGAAGGAGAATCTCATGTTCATCATGGTGACGAATCCGATGTCGTTTAATAGTTTAACGAGTCTGACAAAGGTGTAACTCGGTATATTTTTCATGTTTAGAGAGTTTGAAAAAGACACGTAAAAGAAAAACTCCACATGGTCCCTTTTAATACATTTGTTTCTATCGAGCCCGAAAAGGTAGAAAACAATACTTGAGAGAACCGCTTGACCATTTCAGTCAAGGAGTACCTTTTTTGTAAATAGTGCCTCCCAGCCCGAAAAAGGGGTAAACTTATACTGGGCACACGATGTTTTGCATCCGTTAACGAGTTCAAAACGATAAGGGCTCGGCCATCTTTTCACTTTTAAAGGGTCTGAAAGAGCTTGAAAGCGAACCCCCAATTTATTTTCTTTTACGAGTCAAAAGGGAAAAACACTCGGCAATCTTTTCATAGGAGTTTAACGAGTCGAGAAAAGAGCTGAAATGTGACTTGTCATCATCGTCGAACATCCATCATCTGTCGTTGCACAAATAAGGTAAAGTGTATTATTGAGTTCTTAAGGCAAAATAGGTCAAAATATTTACAAAAACCTTCAATTTTCATGAAAAAAAATGAATAAGAAGGGGAAACGTAAATATATTTTTACCATTTACCATTTTACCTTTGTTGTGAAAACTTTTTACTCACTTTTGCCCTAATTGTTTCGGAGCAGATTGTGGGAGATCCGGGAGGTCAATCGATGAGCCGCCAGTTCCAGGTAACAGTTAAAGCCCTGAGCTCCATTTTCATGTCCTTTATTTATGTTTTTAACCATTTTTTTAGTTTTTTGAGGGGGTTTTTGAAAAACTTTTTCGCCCTCGGTCGGAATCGCGCCAGTCGGGGGTGATTAACAAAGCCAGCCACACGGATTGGCGAAATTGTTTTTAAAATAGGCGCGTCGGCGCCGTGAATAGGGAAAAACCCTATTTTCTCAAAAATTCACCGTTTAAACTTAAATTTTATGGGCCAAGGATGATTGTTGACTCAAATTAATGGCTTTTGCAGGAAAGAATCACTGAAAATGGTGGAATGGAAAGAACGAGAACATGAGGATGTTGACACCCAGGAAATGAATGACCCAAATTGCTTGGAAGCTTTGAGGGCTTACGAGCTCCTCAAATTCTTTCTCACGCCAGGGATGCGGGCCCAACCCAAGTTGCTTCGATACCTTATTAGTCTTTGGGACATTAATCGGGAGATTTTTGTCATTGGCAACCAGGAGCTAGAGTTGGAAACTTCAGATATATACTTCATCACTGGACTGTCCCGCAGAGGGGAACCAGTGAACTTGTATGGGTCACGACCGATTGGGGCAAGCATATCTTCCTTGCTTGCCAAACACTGCCCTGAGGCCCTGAAATCCAAAAGTGGGAAGATAGAGATTTCCAGTGTTCAGGATTTGACACTGAGAGTGCTTCTGTTGACTATCAACAGAGTGGCGGGGTCCCAGGCAGAACATGAGACTAACAAGTCGAATTTCCTTTATGCAATTAACTGCACAGCTCCTACGATCTTCAATTGGGCAGAGGCCATGAAGATGAAAATCAAGCGCCAACTGTCCAAAGCCAAGGCAAGGAATCTGAAGCAATTTTCTTCGGATCTGTACTTGTGACCTTCTTCTTGGAATGAGTACCATTGTTCCAGTATCAACTAACTGAGTTAGATCCTCCTATGCCACGCAATTCGTGGATGGCTCGCTGGAGTCGTTTGATGCCCAAGATCACTGGGGTTCATCACATGTCATATCGACCTACATTCTTTTCGTGGCTACGACGACAGAGGATCGTCATGGAGGATTGACCATACAGTGGCACTGACTTCCGTGGAGATCCAGATATGCCCTTACTAGATGGAGAGGATTTCGACGATGAAGGTAAAAAATCAAATTTTGAGATTTTTAATTGTTTTTGGTATATATGTGCTTATAACATTTCTCTTGTTAATGCAGACATTGGACTAGAGTGGCTTGTTGGGATGTCCCCAATAGCCAGGCACATCCCCTGCCCTATTGATGTTGTCGCTCCTTATCAGGAAGGGAGTGACAACGAGGAGGAGATCGCGAGGAACCTTGAGGGGTTGACTCATGGCATCCCGAAGTATGCTTGGGTAGGAGACATTCCTCGTTAGTACCAGAGACACACGGTGGGAGTCTCGGATCGGATTCGCCGATTGTTGACTCGTGTTGCACGAGCCATATCATGCTACCATGATCACCATGCTGATTAGTTCCTAGGTCTAGCATTTACATTTTTTGAGGCCTGCGTGCCACAGATATATGAGGCTTGTGAGCCGCCGATGTTATTTTGGACACACATATTATTTTTTGGGGTTTGATGTATCAAACATTATCACCATATATATATATATATATATATATATATATATATATATATATATATATATATATATATATATATATATATATATATATATATATATATATATATATATATATATATATATATATATATATATATATATATATATATGTTGTATTTTCCTGTCTACTATGGTACAAATGGTTTGTTTTATCTTTTACATGTTTCATAAATGTCTATCCAACACATGATTAGCTAATGCATCTGTCAATGTATTCATGCGTCTAGGAATATGATGATATGTAATGTAATCAAAATGCCTTTCCAATAGATGGATACGGAGATACATTATCAATATTTGAGGGTTTCTAACGGAATATTGCCCGTTGGGTTGAAGGACGACAAGCTATGAATCCAGATTGACAACCAGTTCTCTGATTCCCAGAGCGATGGTTTCTGACAACAGTTCGATGACCGCACTGTATTCAGTAATGTTGTTGGTTGTGCGACCTAGACAGATACCTTGAAGGTCAATCAACTCACTGTTAGGGTCATAAATAGCCCATGCCGCGGATGATAGGTTTCGGGTACTATGGCAAGCACCATCAGCGAAACCAATGTGGGGAGTCGCAGACATCTGCAAAGTAAGAAAAGCATAGTAAACAGGAAAGTTGTTTGAAAACTATCACACAAAACCATGCTACACAAAAATGAATCACACACTAATGACACAAGTAACCATGTAAGATGATCTAAACATAGTACTTCTTGAGGTAAAGCCCGTTTCGGGGCTTATCGAGAGGATTTCCTTCATATTCAATAAGCTAATAGGCTCCTTTCTGCAAAACGTGTTTCACGATGTAAGGCCCATGCCACATAGGTTCGAACTTGCCTGCCCCCAGCTTATCATTAGCTTGGTTGTATAGTTCAAATCACCCTCAGAGAATGCGCGAGCGGAGACTGATTGATTGAAATGGGATTTGACCCGTTTCTTTTGTGCTTCGATAACCAAGGTAGCAAGATGGCGAGTCTCGTCCAGTTTTTCTAAATATAAGAGGCGTTCCTCTTGAGGTGACATTTCGGGGAGGAGTTCAACAGCTAACTTGAGTGAAGGAATATCGCATTCAATCGACAATGTTGCTTCCAAACCATAAACCAGCTGAAATGGTGTGAAACAATTGCATCTTTGGTTGAGGTCCAGTAGGCCCACAGAGCTAAAAAGAGCATAAGATGCCAATTTGACTTGTGCATCCCAATAGTACGTTGAAGCATTGTGACCAAGACTTTGTTCACAGCTTCAACTTGGTTGTTGGCTTGAGGGTAATATGGGGTCGAGCCATCGTGGTGCAAGCCCAATGTAGATGTCAGCCTCGCCATCATGTAATCTATAAAATGGGGGCCATGGTTTGTGACAATGGCTTGAGGTACATCGAACTTGGAAACAACATGGTTGAAAAGAAAGTGAGTCGTCGTCTTACCATCTGTGGAGTATGTAAGCATCGCTTCGGTCCATTTGGTGAAATAATCCACAACGACGATAATATAGCCATGCCCCTCGACCGAACGAGGGTTACATGTCATATAATCGATGGCCCATTTGGCAAAAGGACCAACGGTAATGATGAGGTGTAGGTGAGCGGGTGGCGCACACATCTTGCGTTGGTAAATTTGGCATTTGTTGCACTTGCAAACAGCAAGAATGCAGTCCTTGAAGATAGATGGCCAGAAATAACCAACGCGAAGGATTTTTTGAGCAGTAGCGTAACCAGACATATGACCACCACATGCCCCGGAGCAGCAATCATTGATAACTCTTTTAGCTTCCTCGATCGTAAGGCATTAGCGAAGAACTGAATCGACACTGACACGGTATAAAGTATCGCCAATAATACAGTAGGGTTGGGAGTGATGCCAAATCCTTTAGCGATCATCCTTAGTCAACGCGGACTAGAACATGGAATTCTGGAGATACATGATGATATCACCATACCATGGATCAAGGGTGCTAATTAGAAAGAGGGTCTCATTTGGGAGTTGTTCACTTGCACCAGCAGGAAGAGACTTATAGGGAAGGGAACAAATCAATTCGGCAAAAACAAGTGAATTCTTAGATTTGGCTATAGTGAATACCAAATCGAATTCTTGTAGGATCACGATCCATTTAGAATATTTGCCCCCCAGCAACTGACGAGTCAGGATATAGGTCATGGGGTTGCATTCAGAAATCACTGTAGTCATGCGCAGAAGGATATAGTGCCGAAGGCGTTGAATGGCCTGAACAACAGCCAAAGCCAACTTCTCGACAGGTGCATAACGTGTTTCAGTGTTGAAGAGATTTTGACTAAGGTAGTAGATTACATGTTCATTGCCTTCATCGTCGTCTTGGACCAAGAACATAGCAATGGTGCTAGGGGCCACGGCTAGGTAGAGGAAGTAATCTCGATAATAATCTGGTGGGTGCAACAGAGGAGCACTTACGAGGATGGCCTTGAGATCATCAAAATATTTTTGGGCCACCTCGTCCCATACAAAGGGCATTCCTTGTTTTAGCAACCAAGTAAATCCTGTGGCTAGCCTGGCATAGTTGGGTATAAAACGACGGAGAAATTTGGCCTTTCCTTGCAGGATCTGGAGTCGGTGCAGTGAGGATCGATGCCCCCGATAGCTGACAGCGAAGATTTCCGTTGTGATGGGCAACTTTGGAGTACCTTGAAAGCTGACATGGCTGATAGTGCCTGAGCCAAATCATCAATAATATTGTAGTGTTGAGCAGCTCGGGTGTTGGGATGATAAGAGGATTTCCACAGCACACCTCAAGAGGGTGGCCGCATAGCGGAATCAGGGTTAGGGCGCTCAATATGAAGAGGGCCAGAACTAGGGGTAGAAGAAGAAGGTGTGGCTTCTTTCTCTTTCCCAGCTGTCGAAGCAGGAGTTTGATAGTCTTTCGACCTAGTAGCCACATTAATAGGTGTATTCATCATGAACACTTGAGATCCGGAGGAAGCAGATTGGGGTTGGTCTACCATTTGGGTTTGTTGAGACAGAAACGACTCTTTGAGGACAGTGGGGGTCCCTTTGAGCAAGCAACTAACTTCGGATCATCAGGGACAATCCTTAGTGTAGTGATCTTCCTCGCAAATGAGGCAAGGATACTTAGGTTTACGTTGTGAAGATTCGCCAGCAGATGATTTGGGAGGACCCTGTTTTGGGGTATTGGCTTTAGCTTTGCCTTTGCCTTTCTTCTTCCCTTTCGAGGATTTGTCCACTATGGTAGACTAAACAGCATGGACCTCTGAGGTTTTTCCAGGGCCAGGTGGATTCTGGGATGAACTATTAGGAATAGCATTTGATATCGACTTCTATTTGGAAGAAGATTTAGCAGGGGTCTAGGATACTGAACCAATAACTCCATCAATGAGAGGTACAGTTGGTCACTTTGATGCTACAAGATCAGATGATGGCCGTGGAGCATTGGGTAATAACTCGTACAAAGTGCCAGACTAAGAGTAAACTAGATCCAAGTACTGGGCACAAGCGATGGCCTGTTCTTCAATGACGCATCTACCCATATCTATATCACGAACAATCGGGGCCACGAATGATTTTGTGAACCATTCAGTGAGCAACTGATCAACAATCTTGAATTTGATCAGGCGACATCTACGTCTCCATTCATGGATGTGATCAGAGATGCATGTCGCAGTATCTTGCTTAAGTGATGTGAACAAATAGGTGCCAGTTTCATAGCAAACCGGCAACTGAAAATGCATGAGGAAAGCCATGGCTAAAGAGTTAAAGTCATGGTAAGTGCTTCGAGGTAGCTCGATGTACCACTTCGCTGTAGCACCCATGAGGGTTCGTTGGAAAAGATGGAGATGAATGGAATCATCCACATAGGTGTTCGACGAGCACCAGAGGTGAGATGTCATCACATGGGCCTGAGGGTCTTCTTTAGCTTTCCCATCTAACTTTGGACAATCGCTTGGTATCTTGGACGGCACTGGAAGCTAGTATGGCGAATGAAGGATCAGATCATTCGTAAGGCGAGATACATCTGGCAACTCGAGTGTAGCCAAGAATGGCAATTGGGTGTTAAAAGGCATGGGAGGTTGATAAGTGGATCCATACGGAGAAGCCCATCCCTGCTGGTAAGGATTTTGGCCCCAAGGTAGGGGATTTTGGCCATATGGCATCTGAGGCTGCCCCCATTACGGATTACCTTGACCATAGGGAGGATTTTGACCTTGAATACTTCGGAGTTGTCCGTCCATAGGTTGTTGATAAGCAACGTACAGGTTAAAAGGCTATTGAGCTTGTTGACCTTGGAAATATGGATATGGGACCTGTTGTCCTTGAATATACGGGTTTTGGACCTGTTGTCCCTGAATAAGAGGGTTTTGGACCTATTGTCCTTGGGCATAAGGTTGATACACTTGTTGCCCTTGGACATAGGGATTTTGTACCTGCTGCCCTTGACCAAAAGGATTTTGAACCTGGTGACCTAAGGCATTAGGGTTTTGTACCTAATGCCCTTGGCTGGCAGGATTCTGGACTTGTTGACCTAGGACATGAGGATTTTGAGCCTGTTGTTGCAGGACTTGACCTTGACCCTGCCCCTGCAAGGGTTGACCTTGTTGATATGTATACAAGGGTTGTTGTTGCCCTAGTTGGTTTTGTTGTTGCAAGGGTTGACCTTGTGGTTGCAAAATTTGTCCCTGGGGCTGCAGAGGTTGGCCCTGCGAGGACATGGGTTGGGAGGTGTGCGGAGCATATTGCATCTGTTGCTGCACAGTTTGCTACAACTGTTGCAAGGGTTGACCTTGCGGTTGTTGCATTTGACCTTACTTCAGGATCATTTGCCCTTGGGGTTGTGCGGAGAGCCCTTACTGGAACAAAGGTTGCCCTTGTGGGAACAAAGGTTTCCCATGTTGTTGTAGAGGTTATCCTTGTTGTTGCAAGGGTACTTGAACAGTGCCCAGGAAATTTCCGAATTGAATCTGGCCATAGCCAGGCTGGATGTACTGCCCAGATTGGAGGGTGTAAGGTTGATTAACCATTCCTTGAGAACCATATGGAACGTAAGGATTTTGGTATTCGACCTTAGCCCCATAGGGCTGCTGATACTGAAGATTTCTCGATCCAGACGGACCAATGAGATTCTGAACCTGTTGGTACTGGACATTGCTTGATCCAGTAGGATCAGCAGGGTTATGAATAATACAAGAAGAAGGTTGGTTTATACCAAGCATGTGAGCTACTCACATTAGTGGCACCTGACACCATAGAAACATTCAGGTTTTTCCCCCCAGGTGGTGGCACAGCCTGGCCACTGACTAGAGGGACAGAGGAACTGATATAGACATTCTTTGAAACTGTCTGTTGTGCCTGACAGGTAACTAGGATTGACGATACAAGAGTATTTGGAATGGTGGGTTGCATCGGGATTGAGGTAACAGCCTGTTGGGAAGTCCTGTTCGTAACGAATGGACCTAAGTAGGCATGGTGCCTGACGCCCAAACATGGTTATGGTAAAGTGATGAGGCACTAGGTGTACCTGAAACCAACTTTGCCAAAGAAACATAGTTGGGTGGAAAACTAGCGGGAATATCCTCTGAAAAGGGGAAACTCTTGGGAGGAAAAGGCAAATCTTCCCCCTCAACAGTGTGTGGAGTAGAAACTTCGGACTTATTCGGAGATGTGACAGGAGCACCTTCGGGTTCCATGTCTGAAAACAAACGACGACGAATGGTCGAACGAGTATGAGGGGATAGCTCCAAAGGAATACTCGGCTAGTTGTACGGACTGTAAGGTCACTGCGGTGATATCACAATATGGTCAAACAGAGGGTTCAGAGGGTAGATAACCAATCCAAGATGACCGTCGGTGGTCGGCGAGTTCTCTGGAGTTTTAACGGGATTGTCTGGAGATTCCGGGCTAAAATCAACAGATGACCTAGTATCAAAAGTAGGCGGAGGACGAGATGACAAAGGTTGAATGCTCAAAACAATTATGAGTTCAAAACCTTGGTCCTCAAGTGACTCTAGTAACTCAGGAAATGGCTCCTCAGACAATCTTTCAGATGGAGGAGAGGAAGAGGAATTGGGTGAACCAGAAGGTTCAACCACGATGACCTTGTCTTAGCCAACAGAACAATTAACTTCAAGGCTTTAAAATGTTCTTTTACGGAAACTCTCGATTTGGTCACATATGAAACTAACGGGGTGTTTTTGGATCATAGGCAATCAATTATTAAGACGCATAAAAGGCTAGTGCTCTTTCATTTTTTAAGAGTCGAGAAAGAAACAAATATGACTCTATCACTTTCGATTGGAAACGAGCTCGAAAGGACAAGCGCTCGAATGATCTTTTAAGTTTAATGAGTCAAAAAGATCAAATGACTGCTCTGGATGATCTAGGTAAACAAGATTACCAGGCAACCGTGAACTGCAGAATACCTCCCGGTGAACCGAGAACTATGAGCAGGCAATCTCCCCGAGTGTTGTATTCGGTGTATCATGTTTGCAAGGCGGTCGACTTGGCTTCCTATGGATAAAAGGATTGTAGCCTAGAGGGGTATCCTGTTATATACTCGACAATATAGGGAGCACAAATCCGTACCAGCCCTGTCTAATGCCGAAGATAATGACAACTGTTAGGTTTAAAGACGCCGGAACACGTCTCTGGCCTAGACCTTCTAGATATGATCATTAATGTCAAATGCGCCTTAGGTTAATCGAATTCATTTTAAAGTTGATCTTGAGTTATGCTTCATTTTTCAAGTCTTAGTGATGTGACTCGAAAAAACTTAAATGCAACTAAATGAGACAAGACCCTTTCAATTCGATGAAATGCCTACACTAGATAGGGTAGAAACTACTCAATCAAATTCAAACAATCAAGCAGCTGAAAACGAAATGATCTTTCACTACCTTACTTTTTCAAAAAATTAACTAATGAAAAATGCATTCCAATTCCTAATTTCCTGACAAGCACTTATCTATTAGTCCTTTCAAAAGCAAAAGATTTCTCTTCCCTTTTCAAATGTTGATGCAATTCTAATCTTTTAATGATGCAAGTTATCGTAGCACAATGATGCAACAAGCTAGCATTTCATACTTTTACATGAAACAACGAAACAAACTTTCCACATATAGTCTTTCAGTGAAAAGTTCTCAAGACAATAAGCTCCTCAAGCAGATGAACACATGAAAAGAGAAACTCATTCAAACTAATGAAACACCGACTTTACCAACCACAAGACAAGCAACGTAATCCATGCCGGAAAAGAAACGTTTAGGCAAGCAAACGAAAACTTTTCAAACTTGTGTAAAAGAGGTCAAAGTCGTAAAAGGACCAAAAATGAAATGCAAGGAGTAAGTACACCTACAACTCGACTTACTAAGCTTACAAACTGTTGAATGGACGACAAACTAGATGCCCTAGTGTCGCTAACCACTCAATGACTCAATCAATCAAGCAGAAAGATGATAAGTCAACAAGCAAACAAAACCAAATGAAAAGTATCTTTCTAATCAGGGAGAAAACGGTCCAAAAGGCTTACAGGGTCAAAACCACAAGAGCATAACACATTGGCCAAGATTGGGGTCAAGCCCTAATCTTCACTTACAGGCATCGGTGTGACTGCCTAACTGACAACAAGCGCCAGAGGCTAGTCGGCGCGACTGTTTCTCAGCAACTCACACTGATTGCCGCGACTGTCAACGAATTAAGTGCACTAATCGAGGGAGCTAAGGAAAAAAAAATTGAAACAGGGACCAAATCTGCTACTATGAATTTTAGACTCAGGCCAATAAGCAGGAGAAAAGAAATAGAACCAAAGGGAAAAAGTGGAACTAGAAAAGTTCTCACGAAATCATGAAATCCAAGACAAACAAAAGGAGTGGGATTCCCAGTGGAGTCGCCAGAAGTAAAATTATAAGTGCAGACACAAACAAATTCCTCTATCCCGATAATGAATCTAGCCACAACAGACACATTCTATGAAAGATTTCCTTAGGTTATAACCAATCAAGAGGGCCTACCGCTTGGTACGCTTATCTCATTTGATGTTGTCCTTACTTGCTCGCTCCAGCTATCTCTTGCTTCCTTCTTCAAGCACCTAAAACAAGTAAACAACAACAGACAACAAATGTGATAATAGACAAATTGTAATTCAACCTACTTAACAAGTCAAGAAACATTAAGCCATGAATACGTAAGATGACAAATCATGTAGGAAATCAATCGATAGTTGCATATATTAATATCAAAGAGAGATTACAACCATTTGTCTTGACGTTGCAGTCCTCCTCTGACAAGACCAGGTTCCCACACACTTCTGCTAGCATTCCATGATGGCCTCAATCCACAATAGTTTTAAGGCTCTTCCCTTTAGGCTTCACTCCAAACCAAATCACACTTCTCCCTCACACAACTAGATAGCTACAACTTAGAATAGCTTGTTGTTTACTCCAAACCAAAATAGCACTAGCACACCAACATTAACACTAGCTTGTGCTTGGGAAGAAGGGAGGTTTATATAGGATGAATGGATGGGAGATGGATCCTCTTCTCATGGGAGAAGGGCTTATCCCTTGAGGTAGTTCCATCATTATAGGGGAAAGGAGCCCAAACTGACATCCTCGACCCCATTCGACCAAACCATTTACAGACTTCCGTTACGAAGCTTCTAGATCTAGAAGCTTCAGCTCTAATTTAAAAAACTTTCCATAACAGGACCAGCACGACTGGAACATAGCTCAGTCACTCCGGTCGGTGCTAGGGATAGTGCTAATCTCTGTACATCGGCGCAGGGGGAGACAAAGGTCATTAGCGCCAGTCTTGTAAACTGTGAAAAACAAAAGTTTCAGGGAAAATGGTGCAAAAGGGAATTGATATGTTCATGAAGAGGGACATAATGGGAGTTTCCTCATGAAGGCAAAGCATGTGGGGTTCACTGCAAAGGTCCTCCAGGATCAAGGAATGGGAGTACAGGGACAGTGACAAAACGTTGTGTAACAAGCAACCATTACAACAGTGTTGTAGCTTTATTTCTTCTTTTCTCTATAGGTGCTTGGAGAAAGAGACTTGTTTAAGTACTTCAAGTGGATTGTAGTGTTCTTTATGCTCTTGGAAGTTGGAGTATGAGGTCTTGGTGTAATATGTCTATGTTTGCTGAAGGTTTATAGGTTTGACTGTAGGTTAACATGTGTATGGAGTGAGAACTTTTGTAGAAGTTTTTTCTTCGAAGGAGAAACTAGCCATTCCATTTCAGCAGTTTATGTACTCTTCTTTTATAGATATTGAGCATAATGAGAAGGGTTCATGCCTTTAGAGCTGATCCAAGGAGATGTAGCCCAAGAGGGGTGAACTCCTTTAACAATGGCTGGTGTATTACTATTTGATGCATGCTTTCATTCAGTGTTTTGGTTTCATGTTTTAAGTTTTCTAGATGAAACTAACTTAAGTAAACACACATAAAATTCATGTTTTTACTTGCTATTTTGGAGTACAAACCTCAAGTACAATTTTATATTCTGAATGGGAAATTAGCACAGCATTACTAATCTTCTGCATTTCAGATCAAGTTGGTATCAAAGCTTAGGTTTTATTTGTGCAAGGAAGAATTGACTGTTGTTTGCAAGTGAATGTGTTTTGAAGCTCATTGAGGAGAAGGTTTTGGAAAGGAGAGCAACATTTTTACAACCTCTACCTCCAAGTTCTACCTCAAATTACAATAGAAGCTTCAAGCAAACCATGTCCCAAGGAAGAGAGCCTACAAGAATGGCAAAGGATGTGAAGGCTTTTAGAAAGGCTTTTTTAGACATGGCAGAAATGGTGAATGTACTCTATGAAGAGAGGAATACCAAATTTCAAGGTGAAAGCTCTAGATCTCCAAGAGGAGAATGTTCTCCAAGGGAAGAAGGTAACAAGAATGGTGATAAACCACCATCTTCTCCACAATCTTCATGTTTTTCTACAACTCTTATGCAAGATGTTATTGTAGAAAGTCCCTCAGAGAAGGTAGATGGACAAGTTTGTACCTATTGTCCACATGATGTGGAAGATGAGGTTCTATTAGCACCTAAATTCGAGGAGTTTAAATAAGAGAGCCAAAGAGTCCAAAAGGACATGTCAAGAATCAAAAGGGAGTTCGAAAACATCTTCGTATGTCAATCAAAAGATGCGGCAAATGGTAAGAATTTACATGCTTCTTCCTTATGCGAAAGTGTTAACGTAAATTCATTTGCAGCCTTTGAAAAACATAGTAAAGGCATTGGATCCAAGTTCTTGACCAAGATGGGTTACAAGGGAGGAGGCCTTGGAGTAAACCAACAAGGCATTAAAAATCCAATTGAAGCCAAGGAGAGGACTAAATACGAAGGCTTAGGCTATGTAGCAAAAGAAGAATGGTCTTCTAGCGACAACACATGGGTATCGTGTTCCTTTTGCTGTAAGAAAGGATATGAGGAGGCAAGATGTTAGGAGTTACATCCAGAATTGGTTCCCACTTGGTTCCTCAAGCTTAAAGAGGACTCGAAGTGCAAAGCATCTCCAAAGAGAGATGAAAACATTGAAGAAAAAGGGAAGATAAGTTCTTCTTGCCACGCAAGTTCCTCACGCAAGAAGCGTAATCCAAAGAACAACAAAGCGAGGTATAATCATTCTGTTAATTCAAATGTTGTTCATAATGGAAAACTACATGCAGATTTGAATAACATGTTGAGGAATATGTTACCATGCACCTTTTTCCTTTCATCTAACCATTGTGTAGATAAGTGTGCTAAAAGGAAAGGAGACATCAAGAAGATGTTTATGTCTACTAGAATTGAGACCGAAAACAGAAAATCTCATCCAAGGTTAAAGGCAAGTGAGTTGAGAGGAGCTCAAAAGAACTTTTGTACTCACTGTAATATCAGTGGGCATTGGGTCGAGAAGTGTTGGAAATTGTTTCCACAACTTCATCCTGGTAAGGGCAAGAAAATCATGCAAGCACCAGAAGAGGAAGCGACAAAAGAAAAAGTGGCACAAGATGTGACCATCCCTGAAGTAGCTTCAGAAGAAGAGAAAGTTCAAATAGAGGGTTCATTTACCTGGTTGGGTAAGAAATGGGCAGACTATTTGTCCAGTTGAAGTTTGTAAATTTTTGTTTTGCACTAGTTGCATATCCCCATAGTTGGGTAACTTGTAAAAGTGATGTTCATAAATAAATCACTTATATGCAACAATGTTTTCTTTAAGCATTACAATGCTAGTTTGGCTTGTTGATAGTCAATTTGAATGGAAAATTTAGGAGTCAAGTTTATTCCATTTTGTAAAATGCATTTCTATTCGTAGTTTGAGAAGGTGTTTTAAAATTATTGTATGAGTAGTTGTAGCACATTTAGTATGTTCCAAATGTGTTAGGCACTCAAGTTATACAAGTATTCACTATGTGAGGCTTGTTTTGGTTCATTTGGCAAAGTCTTTTTAGGATCTTATCCTCGATAAGGATTTTGCGAATGAGCACCTTGGAATTCTTCTTGGGAAGGATGTTGTTGTGGATGGTCTTAGTGACATGGACAAGCCGAGAAGAGCATCAAACTTGAATTCTTTTGTCAAGTTATATTTTAAGTTCAGCTTGAGAAAAAGCCAAGACAAGTACAAGTCAGGGCACTTCAAACATCAATTGGATCGAGTTTGGAAAAATGAAGGAACTGTACCTTCAAATTCTGAACAATTGAAAGTAAACTTTTGGAGACCAAAAGTTTTTCAGTGGGGAGGAGTGATCAAGAGCTCAAAATTTGCCAAAAAAAATCAAAGTTTCATAATCTTGATCATATTAGCTTCATATCGAAGAGCTCGTCATTCTGAATCCAACGGTGCAAATGACACTCAAATCTGAACTCGCATGCAGAAGTTAGAGCAAGTCAAAGTTCAAGTTTGACTTGGACAAGTGGCAGGATTGGATGACATGGAAAAGGTCCCAGCGAATGGGGAAGCACCAAGTGTCAGGTTTCCATTGGGTCCTGCATATCGCATGATGGAGGAGTTAAGTTAATCGGCCCCGGAGCAGTCAGAGTTGCGATGCGATATATCGCAATCGCAGATCGGCGAAGGGTTAGTGTTACAGAATCGGCCCCGACGCAGAGAAGTTGCAATCGCAAGTGGATAAGAATCAGCCCCGGTAAAAGCAGGGTTGCGATGCGATTTATCGCATATCACAATTGCAGAAAAGTCCTGCATTATATTACTATCGATTCTCCACCGATGCGAAATGGGATAGGATATCACGAATGCAATGCCATTATAGATTGCGATTTAATATCCCGTCGGGTCCGCGATATCGCAATCACACAAATCATCCATTTTGTTCACAGACCTTAAGACCACGGGTTTTTCAGTCGATTGCGAGTTGTGACAGAGCTGTGGAACAATTGCCTTTTCTGCCAGACTGACCACTTTGGATGTGACCACTTGGCCTTAACTACGAGATAGGCTTGGAAGTTGGCAGGACCGCCGATTTCAGTGGAACTGCCAGATTTAACTCTAGATAATGAATTTAACTGGAAGTGAGCCAGATTTGGAGGAGAAAATTGTGGAAAGACTGACATAAGTCATAACTAAGGCAATTTTCGACCAAATGGGATGCAAAAAGAGGATAGATAGCCATTTTTGGATTTTCTAAACTCATTGGAATAGGTCTCAGGATCAAAGGAGCACTTATGGATAGGATTATTGTAAAGTGAAGCCTACGGGTTACATGGTCAACCAGAGTGTTGATTCAGTTTATGGAGGAGTATGAAGATGGAGATGACCTTGTAGGGGTCTTCCAGCCTCCATGTGCTTTCTGCAGCAACCATTACAATTTGTAGCTTTATTTCTTCTTTTCTCTATAGGTGTTTGGAGAAAGAGACTTGTTTAAGTACTTCAAGTGGATTGTAGTACTGTTTATGCTCTTGGAAGTTGGAGTATGGGGTCTTGGTGTAAGATGCCTGTGTTTGCTGAAGGTTTACATGTTTGACTGTAGGTTAACATGTGTATGGAGTGAGAACTTTTGCAGAAGTTGTTTCTTTGAAGGAGAAACTAGCCATTCCATTTCAACAGTTTATGTACTCTTCTTTTCTAGATATTGAGCATAATGAGAAGGGGTCATGCCTTTAGAGCTGATCCAAGGAGATGTAGCCCAGGAGGGGTGAACTCCTTTAACAATGGCTGGTGTATTATTGTTTGATGCATGCTTTCATTCATTGTTTTGGTTTCATGTTTTAAGTTTTCTTCATGAAAGTAACTAAAGTAAACACACATAAAACTCATGCTTTTACTTGCTATTTTGGAGTACAAACCTCAAGTACATTTTTATATTTTGAACGGTAAATTAGCACAACATTACTAATCTGCTCCATTTCAGATCAAATGCCATCAAGTTAAATTATGAATTCAAATAGATAAACAGAACATACTTGTTAACTATTTAGCAAATTCATGTCAAGTTTATATTTGTTTTAATAATAATTGTTTTATGAGAACTATTTCCTTAATGCGGTCATATCTTTTTAGTTTGAATTCATTTTATTTGAATTTGGATGTATGTGCACCAAAGATCCGATAACTATTTATCAGATAACTGAATACATATACTTGTTTGAATTCCTTGGCTTATTGACTTCATTTTTATTCCAAATTTAAAGTTGGTCCAAATCCCCTTTTACCTTTCTCTTGGTTGAGAGGGGGACTAATCCTTCTTTCAACCGAGATAGATTTAAGATTTATTTTCTTTTACTTAGAGTAGATATGCATTTAGTTTTAATTATTTCTTTCTCGAAGTCCTCTTACACAGAGTCAAACTTTAGAGTGGCCCGTCTAAGCCATTAATTAAGCTTAAGGATCACTTTCTTGCAAGAGATCTGCTAGAGGGAAAATGTGATGTCTCTTTTCTATTGGAAACTAATAGACATACTATAAGCCAACAGAAAAAGAGAGAATGTGACTTGACCCAATTGAACCAGTTAGAACCACAATGGCTCCTCTCAAAATTTCCATTTGGAGTTGTATCTCTAGACGCACATCCTCCAATAATCCACCAAAAATATTAAGACACTTGTGATAGGTAAAATTTAACGATACGAATAATGCTTCTACATTTGATCATGCCTTACAGTTTATTCAAAATTTTACAAATTCTACTTTTCATGATATTGATGAAGGTATTCCCGGATGCGGGTGTGGCGGACATGTGTTGATGGCACTGGCCATCACGTGGGCAGATGGCAGGCCCGCGTGGTTAAGAGGCTTCATGCAAAGCGGGATATTAACCCGCATGAGTTTAGGCAGCACAAGGCATTAATGCCTGTCCTCTCAGCTCGCGCGAGGGCCATGGCGATCGATGCAGTGGAGCGATTAAATGGAGGAGTGTTTGGTATGCAGCAGAACATGGAAGAGCTATGTATTGAGGCCCTGCTCCGCTCAGAGGGGAATGAGAGTGAGGATCGGAAGAGCGCTCCACCGGTTGCAGGGCAAGGAACCAGCATACCCTACCACTGTGCTGAGATAGAGTTTGTTTTCATAGCGGGAGGAGTTCCGGGTGATTGTGTAAGGCTGCAACTGGTAAATTTAGAAATGCCGAGGGAGAGGCCGCGTATGGGTAGCAGAAGAGGAGGAGCCAGAGGCAGGGCCTTTACGCAGCGGCAAGATTACAATTCGCCCTCCTCCTCTATAGAAGTAACGTCAATGCCTCAGAGGTATCAAGGCAGCAATGAGGAGGATGGGGGTCATGACAGCAGACGCCCACGTTCAGAGGAGGGTCAGATGGAGCTCCCCACGCTCAGGTATCGGCTCCCCTGCCCTCAAGCTAATTCTACTCTGGTTGTTTCTATTATGATTGAGCCTGGCATTTCTCAAAACGCGGAGGCAGAGCCTTTACCGGCTGGGCAACGCTCCAGCAGAGAGGAATCCCCCATTGCGTGCCTTCCGGTTGGGGTAGGAACCAGCTGTTTGGCCCCTGGACGAGAGCTCGAATCTGAATTCGTGAGCCCAGCTACAAATGGCATCTATGCAGCCGGCCCTTCAGCGCTCGCAGGTCCAAGTAGGCCTGCTCAGGATGGGAGCCCTGACGCGGTCATCCAGCTCTCTGACTTCGAAGATCCTCCCTGTTTCGGGTGCCGAATCGAAGAAGCGCCCCAGACCACCGATGATGAATGAACTCACTCCCGGTAACTTCAGCAGTTTTTTGGGTTTTCTGTGGATGATTTTGCCAAGCGGCTTCTACAGCTTTGTCAACTGTGTTGGATGTAATTGTTCATGTGTCGGTTGTACGTGTTCAGGTGTCTGTCTGTCTTTGTCCGGGTCATTCTATGGCCCTGGTGTCTGTTCAGTTTCTCTGTGTTATGTTAATGTATCTCCAGTGGTCAAGCATCAAATTCCAATTTTGAATCTGCTCAATTTTGGAACTAGAATCAGGGCAAGGAAAGGGCTGATTGGCAAAACTTCATAGCCTTGCCCACTGTACTCTATATGTATCTCTGTTTTGTATGATAATAGAATTAGTCGCATTCAGAAAAAAAAAAAAAAGATATTGACGAAGGTATTTCGTGCAAGATTTTTACTCTTACATTCTTGGGGAAATCCAGAAGATGGTGTCAATATTTTCCATTTGCCTCTATTCATTGTTGGGATCAATTTATCAAAAAATTCCTTTATGAATTTGATGGTTATGATTATGAACAGGTATGTGATGAATTTGAATATTTACGAAAGGTTGAAAATGAATCTCTTATAGATTTTACTGTTAGATTTCGATTAAATTGTTTAAGATTCAAAGTTGAAGATAAACCTTCATATATTGAATTGATGAAATGGTTTGAATATGTTTGATCTCTTCCTTGCATTCCTAATCCATGTGAAATGATTGCAAGCTTTGATGAATCTTCTTCAAATTCTATTAACATGATCGAAAATTCCAATACGAAGGTGCACACTGATCATGATGAAATTGCCTCTACCATGTATGATAAATTCCTTCAATTGGTGCACACTTCTTACAACATTGATAATCACTGTGATTCACTCCCACATCTTAATGAAACACTATCACAAAGCTTGGAAAATTTTAATAATCAATTGTAAGAAGATACCAACAACAAACTTGAAGAACCAACTGCCTTAAAATCTGAATATCATCATGAAATGAAATAAAAAATAAGCTAATAAATCAGCAAGCACAACTAGAAATTGAAGATTACAACAATGTGCCATTCGTTGTAGAAATTTCTGAATTGGTTCATGTTGACACAAAAATTTAGGCAATCGAATGATGATCTTCAAGAAAGTTTAATTAGACAAGTGAATGATAAAGAATATGAATTTTACAATGAAGAAAATGCACAAGAGTCTACAAATAGACATATTTTCAAGTTCATTGCTTCTGACTCTCATTTCTCTCTTTATCCTGATATTTTTGCTAATAGTAAGTTATCCACTCTTTGCATTAATGATGTTCTAGAAAATAGAGAGGCTGGTATAAAGGAATTGCCTATTAGTTTTTATCAAGGTAGAAAGACAATTATTGATCATTCTTTCGACATAGACGAATATGTGCTCAAAACTTCTCCTTGTTTTGATGTATCATTTTGGAATCAAGAGAATTTTAGAGAATGTCATGAAGTCAATTATGATGATTACTTTGACATTGAGGATGTTGATTTACATGTCCCTTCATTGAATCCTCATGATCAAAGTCAAATAATATTTGAGAATGAAGAAAATTCTAATGCAGGAATTGTTTCAATAAATTTTCATTTTCAAACAACTAATCATTTTCGTGATTTTAACATTCAAGAATCCATTCCAGTTTATGATTCTTATGATGAGAAAATTCTCACTCCAGTTCATAATCCCGAATCATTCTCTCTTTCACAAGTTGGTGCAGATGATCATTCTAATTGTATTATTTTAGCTAGTGCTTGTGAGAAGGAAACAATTTCAAATCAATCACAATTGTGTTGTAACATTAATTGTAACAATAGTGTAAATTATGATGTGGTTTCATTGTTTTTCCTTCATTTATTTTGCTTGGTTTCATATTTATTTTATGTTTGCATTTTTCAATTTTTAGATGTATTTTGTTGGCATATGGAACAATTAAGTGTTGAACAATTGCAATACGAAATACTAGAATGTGAAGAGGAAGCACAAAATTCAAATTATGTCCATCTCAAACTGGTAATCTTCAAGTTCCATTTGATGGTCATATTCTATCAGGTTACTTTTCCTTTTGGAGTGCATTTTCAACATGAATCAACACTTGTGAGTACATTGATCCCATATGACCAGCTATCTAACCCAATTGAAGATCTTCTGACATATGCACTAACCCTCCATTCATACTTCACTGATCCACTTCAAAGTTGCTTGGAAGCTTCATTTTCACATAAGATTTCTAATAGTTTGTCTAATGACTTGTTTCATGGTTCTTCAACCTCTCTTTCATGTAATCTCTTCCATTCTCTATTAACTACTCATCCTTATTTTTATGATCCCATAGAAATTTGGTTGGAGGGAACTTTCAAAAAGAGAATGCTTGTAAATAAGTTGTTTGTTGTAAATATGTTAGCAGTAAGTGTGCATACTATATTCAAATTTATTTTTGTTGGCCTTATTATAATTGTATTTTTGTTACTGATATTTGATCTGTACATACATGCAAGAAATAAAATATTTGAATGATTACATTGGAAGTATGACTATACCTAGTCATGTTTCCTTTCATTTTGTTAGGATCGAGAATAGATTAATTTAGATTTGGATTCCTTTTATTTGTATTTATTTCATTATTGTAGATTTTTAATAAACATTTAATAAGCCTATGATGCAAAGAGTATTCGAAAAATATTATTGCTTAAATTACGCTTACACTGCACTAGTTTATTCTTCTTGATGAAGCTTCATCACATTACTAAAATTTGTAAAGAAAATCTGGAAGAGTGAAGTTCCAAAGAATCTTTACAATCAAGTGCTCTTAAGAAATTTAATTTTCAATTCACAAGCATTTCCATATGATCACTTTTCCCACTCTTGTCTCTCAATGTTATTATGAAGTAAATGCAAATCAATAGCTCATTACTTAATGGTTAATTTAGATTAAATAAGTAGATGATTTTGAACATATGCAAAATTGAAGATAATTCATGGGAGAATGTCAAGATCTATAAAGTACTCTTACAATCGGACTCTTCTAGGTACGCACAATTATGTTCATCTTCATTTGTTGTTGGTTTTCTCGTTTTCGTAGTTTACGTCTTATTTTTGTTTTGTTTCTTTTGCAGGTCTTCATTAGCTTGATTTGGAGGCTTGATTAGCTTTATAATAAAGCGAGCAATCAGCCCTTTTCAGACTATCAACATGTTCATGGAAGTATTTGATTTCTCATCGGAAATACTTCTGCTTTGTGCTCTGAATGCTTCTCTGCATATTTCCTTTCTTTGCAAATTTAGCAATATGAGTCAGTAAATATATTCTGCCTCTCGTTGTTACAAGAAAAGAAAAATTGCACAAAAATCTTGCAGCGGTTGTAAAAGTTCTCCTATCCATCTTTGCCATTCTGAATCTTGTATTTTCCAAGTTGAGTTGAATCATTGCATCGCACTCATCACATTCCTTCTTCCGAGATGACTCAAAGCCTCTAACTGGTAAATCTTGGAATCTCGATCCTTTGCTTTTCATTCTTCCAAGATTATTTCCCTTGAAATTTCAGACTTTATGGCTTACCAGACTCTTGGGTTTATATTATATCAAAATTATTCTTAAATCCATCTTGAAATTTGCCTCCCCGAGATCCACCTAGCCTATTTCATTTCTCTCCCTGAATTCCTTGGTCTCAAAAATCTCGTACAGTTATATTAAATTGTTATTGTATCTAAGTTTCCGGTATTATGTTTCTATCCAATAATGATCTCGAGTTTCCTCTTTATCGTAACTCTTATTTAAAGACTTTACGAGAAATCTTTTTCGAGGCTTCTTCTTATCTCAGAACCTTAGAATATCGGATTATGTATTCTCGTAGAACTTTAGTCAATTTATTCATTGCTAAATAGTCTCACTTATCATTACATTCACATGGAGTCCTCTTCAATTATCTTTGTACTTCAGGTTGACTTTCATGTTACTCAGGTATTCGAGAACTTGGATGCATTTTTATTTACAATTTCATCAAACCTAAAGCATTCATTTCTCAATGACTTTGTGACTTTTGGGATATCTATTCTTCATGATATGAGTACATGGATCTTATCGTTGTGCCCCCATTAGACATATATTTTCACATGTATAGTTGGGACTCTTTTACTCTCCATGGCAATTTCCAGACTAATGAGAAGTGCATCACTTGTGGCTTGCTTACATTTTAATATTTATCTTACTATTGGATGTTGATTTCATCATCTTGATCATTTATAGTGTGCATCCTCGTTTACTTTTCAACAGCATTCTTGAGCAGCCACTATGGTAATGCAATAATTGCTAATGAAATTCGAAACATGTAAAGGTAATAGATCATGAGCAACATATGTTTGTATTCTTTTCTAGTGTTCTTATTTTTTATATGTCGCTCCATATTTATCATGTAAAGATTTAAGTCCTCTCCATATACACGATTGTTACATTGTTTGGGACTTTGAATCGATTTCTTGGGATTGTATCAATATTTTGGGGTTGATATAAACTTAGAAGTGACGAGAAGAGAACAATCATCGCTGCAAAATCATATCACCATTATCATTTATGATGGATTTGGTTTACTTCAGTTTCCTTGAACATGAATCATTGTTTTCTTCTAGTTTATTGCTTTCTTTAATTTAGGTTTAATAAATTATGATTTTGGGCCAATGAAAATTCAAAGAGTACAAATTTCTTCATGCTTCTAATTCCAATCATAATAAGAGGTTATCTTTTATTGGAGAAACTCTATATGTCTCGAGTAAAATTTTAATGAAATTCTCCAATGGTAAGTTTCATATGCCCACTTTCATCCTTTTATATTTCTTTACATTTTTGTTTCAGTTTTATTTTTAATTTTGCTGATATATATCTCTGTTTTTTAGGTCTCTCTTAATTATCTTGCACTTCTATCAACTCAGATGTGGAGCTCATTCTCTTTGTTGTTTGCAACCGAGTTTAGGAAGAGAAGTTACGATGTTCATCAAATCAAATAAATTGGGGAGTCCATGAACTTTCAATTTGTTTCATAAGCACTGCTTTATTAGAAAATTATTCAAATATTCTCATGCAAGCTATGAAACTAAATCTGCAAAAGATAAAAACTTCTCAATTGGCTTTATTATCTCTCATGGCTGTTATTTATTTTATGGTTTGAGAGCCTAATTGCTTAAAACTCTACAAGGTAGAATTTACTAAAATCTCAACATAGGATGAATACACGCACGCTTATCTTATTTTACTCATTTGTTGAGACATTGGTATAGTTAGCCTTGTAGAGGTTGTTTTTAATTTGGGCTTTATTTTCATTTTTCTTATTTTATTTCACATTTTTGAAGTTTGTTGATTTCTTCTTTCACTTCAATGTTAGATTTATTTTCCTTTTTCTTATTGGTTCTTGTTTTATTTGGGTGATATCGTCAAGGTTTATGTCAAAATAATTTATTTTTCTCACGGAACATTGGTTGGAAGACATGGGAAATCTTTACTCTGTCTATTTAACGAGTTTCATTTAACATTAAAGGTATATCTTTATGGAATCCTATAACCCTCTTACTTTAAATCTTTTTCATGGAGTAACACACATACTTTCTAAGTGATATAGTTCATCTTTTCAAAGGAAAGAACTGACCTTGAGTTTAATTCAATGGATCCTTCCCATCCCTCCACTTTATAAAAACCTCTGATTGATAGTCGCGGGGAAGGATATCGAGTCAACATTATGGAAGTATTATATCCATTAGCATAAGTCTATTTTACCATCCCACCTCTTTCACTCAAGTACATCATAAACATAGCTCGCAAATGTGCTTATCAAAAGGGTGATCAAAAGGGGAAGCATGGGTAATACAAGTATATCTATCGGGGCAATGGATGCCCGCTGGCAGTGGGGCCATGCTTGTATCGCATTAAGGACAACTTCGTTGAGGTACCAACCAGGTTCGCTGGCAGCGTAGAAATGACAGAGACCATTCATATTGATGGATATATGTTTTTATCAAAAACTCTTACCTGTACCTTCTTCTATTTTTCATACAAGGTAATCTTAAATATTAATTTTTTCCCAAAATTCGAATTCATTAATTTAAACTCAGTTGGTTTAAGTACTTATTCTTTCAAGCTTATATTACTTGATCTATTAACATCAGACCCATGCAAAATATTTTACTCTTTGACGACTTGATGGTGCCCATTATTTTAACCTTTGGGTAAAGCGAAGTTCATCATCTTTTAACCAGAGATACCTGGTTCTTCCCCGTGTGTCGTCAATTGTTGAGGTGAAAACTAAACACCCCCATTTTAACTTATTATTCATAATAATAATGGGGACCCTTTCCGTAAATTTTGGCTAAATCGCTTTTTAATATTTTCTTTTGGTTAAGTGTCCAACAATTTTGCCAAATTTTTATTTTATTCAGAATTTTCTTTTGATTGCTTCATTGTGTTCGAATTTTCACTAGCTTTCCATTTGATTCTCATTTGGTTGCACGGTTTGCAAATGATGCTTATCGGAAGTTAAGTAATTTTTATCACCAAAGCCCAAAAATGTTCAAAATGTATATTATGTTATTTTTTGTAAATTACTTGTAAATATTGATTGTTAATTAATTTTTGCTAATTACTTCATTTTTCGTTAACGGTCTTCAAAATGACCGCAGCCAAATTGTAGAACAATTAAAATTGTGCATTATCAGATTTCAAAAGTTAATTTCAATTTTAATTTTAATAAAAATTCTTGTAGTTTTTAATAATATCGAAACCTTGATTATCAAGTTATTATAGTTTATACATAGGAGAGAGGGTCCCACTCCAAGTGACATTCCTTTCCTCCCTTACACCATACTTCACCTCCCATCGAAACCTTATAGCAATATAACCTCGTAACTTCAATTAAAATTCAACCTCTTATTGAATGTTCATTTATGTGTATTTTAATTCACCCCAAAGTCCCATCAGAAGCTCGGGACCTTTGTGATCTCGGGCCTTTTTAAATATGACCTCCGATGTTTTATTAGCTTTGATGTTCGATGTCCGATGGGCTTATTATAAACTTCAATGGTTAAAAAACCGTTATATAAGGTAAACGAAGATTTCATCGAAACCATATAATTTCGAAGCTCTTTTTAATTGAAACTCTGATATTTAATAATAACCCTCGATGCTCTGGTAGCATTCCTTTTTAAATACCTTTGATACCTACCTTCCTTTCCCTCGTCTTCGGAACTTCAGACAGAATTTATATCGTACGTAACTTCAATTAAAGTCTCCTCTGAAAAACCTCCTTCGATTACCATTCCACCACCTTATGTCTCTCGCGTAACATTAAAGCCCTCCTCTCCTCTCCTCTCCTCTCCTCTCCTCCTTCACACCATATATTTCCCTCATTTTATCGGGACCAATTTAAAAAGATCTCCCAAGTTTATAAGTTTTGATGGCCGATTCATTAAAGTTTTGATTTACCCTCAAAGTCCCATGAGAACCTTGGGATCTTTAGGCCTTCAGAGCCTTTTTAATTACACTCTGATTTGTTTAGAAAATCTTCGGCAAAATCACATAACCAATCTTTTGTCGACGCGTTTCGAACCAACCAGTATGGTTCATCGTCAGAATTCTTATTAATTCTGATGCCCGATATCCCTCGTCGGCTTGTTGATCTCAGAGCTTTTTTTAATAAACTTCTAATATTACAAAGCCCCCGATGTTCGAGGTCTTTCATACCTCCGATGGGTTTGGTCACATAATATTTAAAATATATCGAATTGTTTCCTATAACACTTCACTATATAATAAAGTACCTCTTCCTCTTAATCCTTTCGAACTCTAAAGAGCTTCCAAAAGCCACTTATAACATTTTAATATTGTTTTTTAAATATTTTAATTTAATAATTTGTAATTAGTTTAATTAATTTATATATATTAAATTATTTTAATTAATTTGTATAATAAGTGTTTAAATTATTTAATTATATAGTTAATAACAAATTAATAACTTAATGTATATATATAAGTCTAGGTATTTATTTTTCCAAAATTTTGATATTTTTGGCACTTTAATTTTGGAGAGGCATATCTCCAGTTTCACTCAACAAAATGAAGCTTGCAATAGCTCGTTGGAAAGATAAGACCAAGGAGAATAATATGTGATAATTAATTTTAGAAAATTTCATCATTTAATGACCCAGAAATCCAGCAGAAAACAAAGTCATGAATTTGCAACCAAAAATTAGTTTTACTATTTTAATTTGGGCAAATTTCATTGGACTGGAGAAACCGCTATCAATAATTTATTCCCAACAATACCCAAGGCTGATCTGTTCCATTTGAAGCAATCGTAGCACGAGAATTTCTTTGGATTTAAATTTATTTTTAATATAACAATTTGTTGAGAAGTGGTTTGATTTTTATTTTGTGAACCAAATTTGTTTTGATTTCTGAATTTTGATTGGTTTTTGGCATATTAGCAGCTGTGGAGATGAGGAAGAGAAGACTTGGAATAATGGAATTGCACCAACAAGAGGGAAAGAAGAATTTTAGCCAATTAAAATTTGTTGGAGAAAATTTATTCTCTAACAACTCTCTCATTTGCAATTATAAATCTACCTTTTGTCAGAATTGAAAAGGGGGGTTCCAGATGTGAAACTTTGGGAGGAAATTCTTTGCAAAGAGAGGGGTTTTTTGCACTACTGTAGAGAGCAATATTTTTGTAGAGAATTAGCTAGTTTGAACCAGGCTTGTGGAGATTAAAAGAGATGTATTTTAGCTCTGAAAATTTCATGCTATCATGAAATTTTCTAAGAATTTCATGCACTCAAAGGCTATCATCAGATCTTTAATTCTTGTACACTATTGTCGGAGATAGAGGCTGATTTGTGGCGTGCATTTAATAAAATTTGAGGCAATTCTTGATCCAGATAAGTATATATTATTTAAGTTTTCCACTATTGTAAATTCATTTAATATATTCTTGTCTAAATGATTTGAAAGTTATCTTTTAATGATGGATCTAAATGCCATCAAGATAAATTATGAATTCAAATAGATAAAGAGAACATACTTGTTAACTCTTTAGCAAATTCATGTCAAGTTTATCTTTGTTTTAATAATAATTGTTTTATGAGAACTATTTCCTTAATGCAGGCATACCTTTTTAGTTTGAATTCATTTTATTTGAATTTGGATGTATGTGCACTAGAGATCTGATAACTATTCATCAGATAACCGAATACATATACTTGTTTGAATTATTTCCTTGGCTTGTTGACTTCACTTTTATTCCAAATTCAAAGTTGGTCCAAATCCCTTTTTACCTTGCTCTTGGTTGAGAGGGGGACTAATCGTTATTTCAATCGAGATATATTTAGGATTTATTTTCTATTACTTAGAGTAGATATGCATTTAGTTTTAATTATTGCATTCTAGAAGTCCTCTTACACAGAAGAAAACTTTAGAATGGCTTGGTTGAACCATTAATTCAACTTATGGATCACTTTCTTATAAGAGCTCTGCAAGTGGGCAGATCTAGTGTCTCTTTTCTATTGGAAACTATTAGATATACTATAATCCAACAGAGAAAGAGAGAGGGTAATTCGACCCAATTGAACCAATCAAAACCACCATTCCAAATGGAAAAGGAGTTGCTTTAATTTTCCGACAGGGTGGTCTCCCTTACATGTTGATAAGGTCATTTTGGACCATCAACAAAAGTATAAGGACACTCAGACATATTTAGCATTGATTTTTTTTTAAATAGACGGGTTGAATTTTCATTATATAGACTGGAAAAGGGCCAGGTCCCATACAAAATTCAAGGTTGTGCTTTCTGCAATTTTCATCAATTTACATTGGATAGGGACCTTATTTATACCAATATTATTTACGTATATTATTATATCAAAACTATAATTGTAGACTCTCCAGAAAACACCACTATATTCTATACATTGACATAGCATATATATACAATAATAAAATTCTTTTAGCCACTACTAGGCTCGGCTTCTTCACCCTCAGGATCATCCATAGAAGTGGTCAATTCCTCTGCAACATCCTCTTCTTCACCCAGGACCCGCACAACAGCAACAACCTCGACACTAGCAGCGTTGATGACCGTAGCATCCCCAACCCTGAAAACTTCCTTTAAGACCCCGACAATCGCAGTTTCTACTTTAATTTCAATGTTGTCGACCTTTTGTTGAACACTCAACACATCTATGCATAGGCCTTCCATAGTCTTCTGCAATAATTCCAAATCTTTACCCAATCTTGATAATTGAGCATAGATAACAACCATGTTTTCGTTAATTTCCTTAACGATATCCTTTATTACTTGTTTACAGGATCTCTCCACCAGGTTCTCAATGCTTCCACCACTGCCATGACTAGACCCAAAGCTACCAAACCTCAACCTCCCCCATTACCATTACGTGCGGAGGCCATCTTTGCAGCAATACGCCTATGAACAATAACAATCTTTTGATTAACTGACCGAAGCCAGCTACAATATATAATAGCCTGTTCAATCCCAACATTCCTCCCAATCTTATCCTTCATAAATGCAAGACGATTCAGAGTCTTGTCAATGCCAATTCCCTCCATATTTCCCACTGCCAGAAATAACCAGGATCGTAATGCCATGGTACCTTCTTCCCTGGGAGGTATAGCTATATTGTATATCCTGATGAGTAAGCGAAAACTCGACACCCACCTATCCTCTTACATGATCTTCATTTCAACAACACCACCCCTGTGCCTTAACTCGCAACATACCATCCCCGCTTCCAAAGCACTACAAGGGAAACTCGGGGAGCTAGCCATATTAACTACTAACTTAATTCTCTGATGACCTTTACCTCTGCAGTAAAGCGTCAACCTATTGCAACCGATCAGGGGATGTGACATGAGGATTTGTTTTGATTTATACATAATTGACCTTGTTCTAACAACACCCCCGTGTTGGCCTGACCATCCGCCATATGGTTATTGGCACGCAACACATGGAACAAGTAAACCTTATCAATTTTTTTTAACAAATATATAATCCTTGCCATGGTTGAGGAGGTTTCATCATCGAGGAGATTGGCATTCTCGAGGAGCTTTACACATTTTTGGATAATCATCATGGAGTCGCCAACTATAGACAAAATTTTGATACCATTGGCTAAACTAATTTTCAAACCCTGCCATAGAGAAAGGGCTTCCGCTTGATTGTTTGTCATTATGCCAAGACCCCAAGCATACTTTACTTTTATTTTTTCTTCTAGGTTGATAATTACCCCTCCTGCTCCAGCCTCCCTAGGGTTACCTTTTGAAGCTCCATCGAAGTACAGTTCATTGTTCCCAATTTTCCTTTTCCATTTAATAAATTCATCACCTTTCAGTCTGATACAGAAGGACGGAGGATCATAAGACTTTAAGCAAGGAGCTTTGAGGTTGGGGATGGAGATCCTGAGCCAGTCTTTTTCAGAACTAGTCATCTCATTCATATTTGAAGCATCGAAGCCCTGGGAAGATATAACCTCAAAGAGAAGCGTCATTCCTTTTATTGCAGCAGTTTCAGAGTTATGTTGTCGATTTTGAAAGATAACCTAATTACGACACAACCATATCGACCAACACATATATTTAGGAATTTCCATCCAACATCGCCTTAACAAAGAGTTTGGGGAACAAGGATATTTATGTTTCCAGTGAATAAACATGTCACTCCAATCATCTGCAATTTGGGGAATGGAAGCCAAAGGCGCTAGAGCATAGTTCCATGCATCCACAATAAAGGAACAGTAGAAGAATAAATGCTTGATGGATTCCTCCGCATTACCACACAAAACACAACGGGAGGGACCGTTGATTTTCCTCTTCTTTATGTTCTTTGTCGTAAGGATTTTCTCATGGACCAATTCCCAGGAGAAAATGTTTACCTTAGGAATACCATCATAATTCCATATTTCCCCCCCAATTTAGAAGGAAGGGGGGGGAGGAGAGCATCTTGATTGAAAGAGCATAGAAATTTTTAACACAATAGTTCTTGGCTTTTTCTCCCAACCAGACTTGTATGTCTAGTTTTCTAGTGATTATTGGAGCAAACCCAATAAGACTTTCGATCAGAAGATGTCAGTGCATGAGAAGGTGATTGGGCAATTCCAGAGGGAGCCACCCACACCACAAACCTAGTTCATCCCAGCAGGATATATATCCGCGAGATGGGAGAACCCATGCTCAACCATCTAGCCTAAGAAAGTCAATGCCTTTCACACAATCGGATCCAATAAGAATGTGTTTCCCATTCTTTGGAAGCCAACCAAGATGGTTCAGAATGAGGAAGGATGAGGCTTTGCATAGTCTCCAAATTTTTTATCCTTTCCCTTCCCAAGATTCATCCTCTGGTCGAATGAGGCGATTTTTGTGGAAATATTTCCTTATAAAGGCCTTTTTCCACCACTCATTGGAGTCTGAGAGGAGCCTCCAAACTAGTTTAGCCCCCAATGCCAGATTCATTAGTTCAGGGTCCTTTATTTCCAATCCTCCCAAATTCTTAGGTTGCTTAACCAAATTCCAATTTACTAGGTGGAATTTATGTTCGTTTCCCTTACCTCCTTGCCATAAGAATTTTCTGATGATCTTGCTTATTTGTTGATTGATGTAGCCTGGTGCTAAGAGACCAACACCCAAATAAACTAGAAGGGAGGATAGAACATATTTGATTAGGGTAACTCTCCCGACCAAATTGAGCCATCTAACTCCCCATGAGTGCACCCTGTTCCTTATTTTTTGAAGTACATTTTCCCAATCTTCCCCTGAGGCCTGTTTTAGGGATATAGGAATCCCAAGATATTTGAAGGAAGTATGATGAAGGTCCACAGGGATGTCGAGTAGCTGGTCTATTGTGTTCAACATTTCCCCTTGCCAATTCCAGCCAATTAATTGACATTTCAATTTGTTGATCAATCCCCTTGAGAGGTGAAGAAACCCATCTAGATTTTTTTTGAATCTAGCAGCGATCGCCAATGAGGCTCCACCAATCAGTAGAGTATCATCGGTGAACTGAGAGTGATTAATTCCCCTGAAATTTCTTGCAATATTAAGACCCAAAAGGGAGCCATCCAACCGCCCAACTTCTAAATTACTACTTAGAGCTTCAACCATGATTATATAAAGAAGAGGCGATAGAGGACATCCTTGGCAAAGACCTCTTGAGGCAGCAAAGAAGGGGGCAAGGTGACCATTGATAAGAGGGGCGATCCAGGGAGAACCAATACAAGCTTTAATCCAAGAGATGAATTCATTGCTAAATCCTAACTTTTCCATGACAAGGAAGAGGAAGGAGTGATTTACCCGGTCAAACGCATTTGCCATATCCAATTTGATGATCATTCCAGCTTCTCCCTCTTCTTTTCTTGAATGCATTGCTTCCTATACCAGGATGATATTATCCAGGATGTTCTGATGTTGCATGAACCCTCCTTGGTTCTCAGAGATAATGGAGGGAAGTAGGGGTTTAATTCTATTGGCAATGATTTTCGTCAAGATTTTATAAGAAGAGTTGCAAAGCGAAATAGGGTGAAATCTAGAGAAGGAGGTGGGATTGGCATCTTTTGGAATCAGGCGAGAAAGGAAGAATTGGTGCAACCCCCAATTTATTTTTAACTCTGCTATAATTCAACATTTTAATGAGGTATTTTTTATGACATTCTAGAATAAACGATAAAAATTGATAAAAAAAAATACATCTGGACATGGAGCCTTCTCAGGTTCCAAATGCCATATCACACTTCATACTTCTTCTTCTGAAATTACACCAGAGAGAGACACATTAGAAGGTGAAGAGACAACCTGGGGCAATGCCTGAAGGAAATTAGGGGCGCCTTCTAAAGTAATGCAGTCTGAGTTAAGAAGAGTTTTGAAGTAATTATATTCCTCCAATTTAATTTCTGATGAGGTGTTGATTGTTTTCCCACCCACCGCCTTTATTTCCATGATTCTATTCTTGTTCTCTCGAGCCATTGCTTGTTTGTGGAAGTAGGAAGTGTTAGAGTCCCCAGCTTTCAACCAAATACTATGAGATTTAAGCCTCCACAAATTTTCCTCTTGCCTGCTAAGATTGAATATCTGAGTGGAGAGGTCTTTTTCCTTTTGAATATGTGATTCTTCAATATGGATTTTTTCCATCATATTGTAATGTTCTTCTAGTTCTTGGACTTTCTCTCTTCTTTTTTTCCTTGGTGGCTGATAGTTCTCTTTAAGCCATTTCCTTTTTAGCTTAGATTCCCAAACATAGTTGGGTGAGCCCTGGATTTGGCAAGTCCAAGCTTGCTTTATCATATTCCCAACCTCTTCATATTGGCACCAATCTGCATTAAATTTGAAGGGCAATGACCCAAGGTTTTCAACCTTTTCCATAGAAATCATGATAGGGTGATGATCTGAGTCTCCCTGAGATTCGATAGATGAGGAGCAGTCCAAACCATTGAGAAGCCAGTTTCTATGTAGCAAAAACCTATCCAGATGAGCAACAATATAATGATCACCAACCCATCTATTAGACCATGTGTATTTCCCGATCTTTGGTTTGATATCAATTAGGTCCCATCGTTCCATAATTTCCTCCATTATGTCTCTAAAAGGATCCTTGATTGCAGACCCTCCTCTTTTTTCTGTCGTATTTAGTACTATGTTGAAATCCCCTCCCATTATACTATTAATGTGATAATTCCTTTCCTTTATCACCTCTAATGAGGCCCAAAAATCTGCCTTGTCACTGTATAACATTGGACCATAAATATTTATGAAGGGTATTCTTTCCCCTGTATCCTTATCCTCCAAAAGAACCATAATCCAAGATTTGGTCTTAATTTCATCAACCAGAGTAAATTTCTTGTTCAACCAAAATATGCCTAGCCCTCTTGAAGCTCCCCTTGAGGACTGAGTTGACCCCGAGCTGTCTCTCCAAAAAATTCCAGCTGCTTTCATAGTCTCCACTTCTTCTAACTTTGTTTCTTGAAGAAATACTACTGATGGAGATTCTTGTTTTATTATATCTCTAACTGCTAGGTTTTTAGTAGGGTTTCCTAGCCCCCTTATGTTCTAAGAAATTACTTTCATTACTTGTGAGTGGAGGGGGAGCGACCACCATCCTTTCCTTCTTTGTTTGTCTTTTTCCCTTTCATAATTTCTGAAATGACTGTTTGATTCCCCAGTTTTTTATTTAGTTCTGCTTCTCTTTCTCTTTGTGTCCTTTTGTTTGGTCTCCCTACTTTCTTGGTGGGGTCAGTTTCCTGGCTGCTGCAATCATCAACCCAAGATAGAGTTTGGGATAAATTCTGAGTGACAACACGATCCAAACCTTTGTGCTGGCTACTCGGAGGTGCTTCAGTGATAGGTGCAGACTTTGGCAGAGTAACTTCACCCCACCCTCCTTCGGGCTATTTTCCGCTACTAGTTCTCCTTCTTCTCTTTCTTGAGTCTCCTCCACGTTTGTCTGAGGGGGAGCCTCCAACTCCATATCCTCATCACTCAGCACTTTGAACGGGTTCGAGGAGGATGAAACCGTATTGTTGACCAACATACCATGAGGTTTTAACATCAAACCTTTACCTTTCAGAGCTTTTTTAGGTTTTTTCCAATGCTCCTCTTGAGCAGTCAGGACATCCAAATTTTTATCATTCCCAGCTTTGGAGCAGTCTCTGGCAAAGTGGCCATAGTCATGATAATGTCTGCATTTAAATGGGATTTGTTCATAGTCCAAGACTTGTCTATGCTTCCATTCTCCCAAGTTTAGATTGATTTCAGCTAGAAGTCCCTTCTCCAAGTCTACTTCCACACAAATTTTAGCACAGGCAAATTGTGAGCCTTTTGGTTCAAACTTATCCAAGTATTTCCCCACTCCATTACCGATAGCCCGAAGGCAATCGTCGCTCCAACAGGAGATAGGGAGCCTTGGAAGCTTGACCCAGAACAGAATGGCAGTAGGGATGTCCTCATCAGGGTTGAAATCAAGGGTCCATTTATTTAAATACATCCCTCTGGAGCCAAAGAAATATGGTCCATTATGAAAAATGACCTCCTTATCCTCCTTGTTTTCAAATAAGAAGATGAAGAATCCATTGCCAACAACGGAGAGAGCAATCTCACCCTTCATCATGGGAGTCCAGGTTTTCTTAATCCAAGCTTCCATAGATCTAGGTGAGGGCCACATACTTGTGAATTTCCCAATTAACGCTCTCTCAGAGTAAGTCAGGGAGGTACGACGGGCTCCATCCGGCAGAAAGACATCTTTCACCTCAATAATCTGCTTGACGAACTTGGAAGCGGCAAATGCAACAAGTCACACTCGCTTCGGGAAGAAGGCTACCAGAGTCTAGAAAGCGACATCAACGTCCGGGGGGGGGGCCTCCGCAACGACCATTGAAAGAGCTTGCAAGAGTTCAAACTAGGGTTCCTGCCAAAATCGCCAGAGTGCCAAAAAAATCAAATTGGTGTAATAGATTGAGTATTTTTCCATATTTAGCATTGCTTGACAGACTTATATTATTTTGTTTTTGGATGGCATATCATGCAGTTAGATGACCAACAGATCTGGTTTCCCTTTGGGTAGATTAAGGCCACCTAAACATTTGATTTCTGGTTGTAACTTGCCATTTTTTAAAGAAAATGAATGAAAAGATCTTGTGAAACTTAAAAAAAAAAATAAAGATAATTAAGTTGACTTTGTCATTTAAAATTTGTCCTTTAATGGTATAAGTACAACAACCAATGGTTTTTATTTATATTTATATTCATATTTTTCAATTAGTAAATTATTATTTTTTATTTCCTACCTACATTTCAATATATCCTTCTATATGAATATGTTATATTTCAAGATTTTAAAATTTAGATAATTGATATTGTAGGGCTCTAATTTTATTTTATTTTATTTTTATTTATTTATTTATAGATAGATATAATTTCTTAAATTTATATTTATATAAATTAAATTAACATCTTAAAATTTTTCTTTCCATAAGTAAATATCATTTCTTAAATTTATACTTATATTGATATGAATTAAATTATATCTTAATAACGTATATAATAAAATAAACAAAATTATAAACATTTTCTTCTTATAAAAATCATACAAATATAGTAACTACTACCTTGCTATGGAATTTCCTTGGTCTAACTATTACCTTAAAACTAGATCACAATTAACCAACAATTTATTGGTCAATTTTTTTTTAAATATAAAAATATAATTTTTAATTATGTAAAATTGAGTTTTTTTTAATTAGTTTATAGTAACTACTACCTTGCTATGGAATTTCCTTGGTCTAACTATTACCTTAAAACTAGATCACAATTAACCAACAATTTATTGGTCAATTTTTTTTTAAATATAAAAATATAATTTTTAATTATGTAAAATTGAGTTTTTTTAATTAGTTAAAATAATTGTGATATACTTATATTGGTTTACAATGAGTATATATCTATATGTTTTAATTAAATATTATATTTATAATATTTATATTTATACATAAATTTAATATTCTTATTTTAGTAACTATTACATTATACATACAAGAAAAATATTTGTAACTATATATTTATTTATATTCTTATTGTTTTTACAATAAAACTCTATAAGTTAGACTTCTCGAATTCTTTTTAGAATATGTTTGATTTATTTGCTTACATCACATAAATAAATTAAGATATAATTACATTATCACAAATTTTTTTCTCTACACAATTTTATTTATTTATTTATTTATTATTACTATTTTTAATTCATATATATATATATGATAATCTTATGGACATTTGACCAAAAATTAGCTTATCTTTCATAGTTTCCAAACATTTTTTTTCCTCGAAAGAGGCACTCCTTGGCTTATCATAATGCATGACCTTTCTTAGTGTTTTAACCGTGTTTTAACCATCCAAAAAAAAAAAAAACAACAATATAATAGAATATCATTTAAGTAGTCATCCTATTATCTACCGAGAGGTTCAAAAGAGAGGCTCCATGCTCCTAGTGCATCATAAAACTCATAAACAAAAAAAAAGGCCCCACATGACATTCTACTTGACATTTTAGAGGTATTGATAAATCTTTTTATTAAATGGATAGACATTCTAGAGTGATTCATAAATCTTCTTATTAAAAGGATATTGGTGCAATTATTTAACTGCTTAAGTCTACAAAAGTGTACATATTCTACCTCCTTTATATTTGAACTTCCTCTTATGAGGAAGCACATGTTCTTAACCATTAGGCACATTAGGATGTTATTTATGCAGTACTTTCTTATTAAGCAATTTCCACATTTCTTAAAATTCATAAAACAAACTCCTTTGAATTATTTGGTAATTTGTAACAATTATTATTTTTTGCAAGCTAAATAATTATTTTATATTGATTAATTAAAAAGATGCATTTTTCCTTTACTACTCCCACTAAGCCAGATTAGTAGCACAAGTACAATGTTTTTACTAGATTACCACATTATAAAAAATAACATAGTAGTATAATATTAAAAGTTTTTGGTTGTTAGGAGAGTTATTATAAATCTTATATCTATACTTAGCACAAGCAACAAATTTACTGCTTAATGAAAGAAAAACCAAAAACATAGACTTGAACATTTAAGCTTGAGGGAGAGTCACCGAAATTGTCTTTGAATTCTCATTTTTGTGTATTGAGGCTAGGAAATCTAGTTCTGCAATCTTTTTGGTTGGTAGAGACACTTTGTCTTTACTTGCGAGTAAAGATCAACAACTTGAAGATATTTTTTATAGTGGCCACGATTGGTATCATTGTTTGGGACCCAGTGTCACACATTTTTTCCAATCTCCTCATCCTCAAGAAAATTCCTTTCCACTCGAGCCTTTATTTTTGGAATGTTTATTTTGTTCATGGCTACCAGTGGAGTGTGCTTCTAGTAGATAATTTCCAAATTCTCAACATTCTGTTAAGCCCACATGCGAGGTTATTGTTGCCCATGATGACCATGTGGGCCCTGACCTATCCCAAGGTGAGGCATAATGAAAGGAAAACATACAACAATAATGGAGTAATGAAATTGCAAGGGAGGATGGTACCATAGAGGCATCTATAGCTAACTAGGCCACTAGGGATGCCAATATTGTTGAAAATAGCAACAAGAAATGCTGAATATAGAAGTGCTGAAAATAGCACTGCCATAAATAGCATTTCGAGATACCTTCCTATTTTAGTTAGTCCCTGAACTAAAATTGAGAAGTAAAATTCGAATTTGTTCTTAGCAGCTGTTTGATTAATAATTAATTAATTCATCTTGAGTTAATTAGTTGGAGAAAATCAAACATGAAGTCTTTGTGCGGACATGCAATAGTTATCCCATTGATTGAGGAATTTATCCCTTAGTTAAAGAGATAAGGATGAGTTGTAATTAGTTAGCTCAGTTAACTGAGTTAAGTCCAGATAGATTAGTTCAAATAGTTTGTTGAACTAATTCTGAGTTCAGTTAGTTAATGCATGCATGCATGCATGTAACTGTTGCACTTCAGATAACTGAATATTATCTCATAAATAACTCATGCATGTCAGTTCAGACAGAGACCCAGTTGAGATCAGATGGTGGGACAGTGTACTATCAGTTGCAGGAATATTCCATGGAGGATATCTCTTGCATGTAGAAGGAATTCATTCCTTGGAGATTGCGTAGTTACTTTTGGGTTTGGTGAGTGTGTGATGAGGCCAAGACACACAGGTCGTAGCATTGGACACCAAGGAAAAATGCACAAGGAAATAGGAGGCTTGGAGGGCTGAGGGAAGGCATATCTTGTGTTTATTCAGTCTGTGAGCTATATTGTTCGATTGTACTGAGAGCAGGATAGCTTGTGAGCTGATTCTTTGTGTAATCTGAACATATTTCCACTTGTATGATAATACAGAGATCGAGGTTTTTAGGTGAGGCTTTCCCCATAGTATTCTTTTGTGTTCATGTGTGATTGATTTCTCTTCATCTGTTATATGTGTTCTATTTGATCTTGCTCACAATCGATTAAGCTTCCACAAGTTTGTTGTAGAAGTATATATTGTATTTTTCTTTAGTATATTGTATAATATGTTGATCTACAGTGGGAATTTCTACAAATATAGGGAATTCAAAGGAGATAGACAAAGAAATATGACCAAATGTTTGTGGAGGAGAGGAAAGATGAGGGGGCAAGATGATGTGTCCATCCAGGAGATGGAAAAACTAAAGATGAAACTAGAATAATGAAAATAACCAAGTGTTGTCGCTGCGACAACACCCTCCAAGCACCAAATTTCAGAGCCTACCTTGGTCTTGCATATTGTCATCACAAAATTTGAAATCCATTGTATGCATTTTCTCTAAGTATTTTGGTCCCTTTTGCAAGAAAAGCAAAATGTCGTCTTTTCACATGTTAAGTCTCGCACAATGTATATGAGCTTGTTTTGGTGGTTTCAATGGGTTACCTTTGTGTAAATGAGTTTATCTTACCATGTAAACATCTATCACACTCATTTCCAAAGTTGTAAGCATTGTCACACAAGTGTCATCATGGTCGCCACAAAGTGTTTCTTTAGTGTCGCACTTGTCAGGAGTCATCGCAAAGTTGTTGTACAGAGGGAAATATGTTGTTCATGTGTCCTAGATGGTCTATGTTGTTTTGTCATCAAGTTTTTTAAGTGTGTGATCACACTCGAGCCTTATCATTGTTCAGATCAACTTCATCGATCCCACACTTAGTCAAATACCAAAAGCTCTCCGATCAAGAACCTTAGACTCATCCAGCCCTCCTAAACTGCTCATTGTGCAGTCTCATCCCTCTAGTTGCAACCCTGCCTCTTGACATTGCGCAATGGACAGTTCCCACCTTCCAGAATTGCACACTGCGTAGTTTCAGTGCTCTGGCCTTACCTCAACTACGCAATTCAACCCTCCATCCTGGCCTCAACTGTGCAATTTAGCTCTCCAGCCTAGCCTCAACTGCGCATTGGGTAGTCTCTGACCTCAAACCCAACCCTTGAGCTCTTGAGCTTTAGAATTGTGCAATCACTTGGCCTGCACTGCCTTCTAAAACTATGCAGTAGGCAGAATCAGTGCTCAACCCTTCAGCTTGGCTCACTGAGCTCCAAAACTGTGCAATCTCCTTGCTTAGTCCAGCCTGAACTGCGCATTGTGCAATCTCAAGGCTCAAGCTTCACCTCTGATTACCTGAGCTATGCAATTGCGCAGTCACTAAGCCTCTCTGTCAACTTTCCATCCAGTTTCGGCTCAATCAATGGATCAACATGCAACATTTTAGACTAGGTTTTTATCGGACTGATGTCGTCTTGTCATGAGTGAATTGTAAATGCAGGTACTCTATCATACCATGACATGATGATGAAGAAGGGAAACATGATATAAGACATCTTTTTAGTTGATTATGCAATTTGATCAATCAAGAGAAAGGAAAAGGACACCAATTTGCAGCCACAACTCAAGACCTAATATCATTGAATACTCCTTACCTTTAAGCCATATGGAGGTGGACAAAAGAGCATTCCCAAGAAGACACATAGTAAGGAACAACAAGAATGGCTTGACATTTCCATGTCAATAGTGTCATGTCATGAGTCATCGTATGCCACATCATTCTTATGGATTATGTAATTTCTTATTAAAAAATGTATTTTAAAGTGAAAGTCCAAAGGACATGTACAGAAGATGAAGAGTCATGTAAAGTTGAAAAGTCATAAGAAGTCAAACAATCATGAGGTTAGTCAAAGATTCACAAGGGAGGTGACACATCACCCCATTGGTTATATATACACACTCATTATATGAGAAAAATACTTTTCACCTTGGCTCCCCCCGCAAGGCATCAGAGAGACAATCTAGTTCTTTTGGGGAGAAAGTAGTGGCTCCAACGCTCCACTATTGGAGCTAGTGGTGTTTGTTGTATACATGTGTAAGAGAAATTTTACTTAATATATGAAGCCTGATGGACATCACGTTCTTCATGCATGGATTATGAATGTTTGTAAGACTATTATGTGAATGTTTATGATTCATGTTTGTTTTCACTTGTACTAAAGTAGTTGAACTATTTCGGTTATTTTAGTGCTTATCACATTGAGAATGTGTTGTAGTGATTGCAATGCTCGTCACATCTTTGTGGACCATTCTGCTGGATGTTAGGTGGATATCTCTTGTTTGTGTTTGTTTCTACCAGAGTGGTACTATTACCTCTCTCTTAGAGGGTCACTTTCTTTTCCCTCCGCAATAGAAGAACCTTGACACACCTACAACAGAACATTCACAACACACACTTGTTTTCGAAGGCACACATGCGTTCCTCTCTCTTTCTAACAGTTAGAGCTAAGGAAAATATATAAGAATATATGGCAACCAAGCCGATACTCTGGATGGGGCTCCTATTCCAAACAGTGTGAGGCCTAATTGGGACTTTGCATCAGGGAGATGCCCTTGGTTGGTGGATTTCCATCACCATAAACAAATGGAACTAGAAGGACGGCCACACAACAGGTTGTGCCCATTGAGTTTGCTTTGAGTCTCTTATTCAAAATATCTCTTCCCCAAATTGTAATCCCAAGATTCTTTTCTAAAGATCTTAATATTACCATCCCTGCGGAAGTTTTCCATAACCTGTCCCAATTTAAATTTGATGGAGAGGGTGAATTAAATCTTCATGAACATCTGTTTCACGTCATCTATTTTACTTTTCTAACATAATACATTGCAAGGATGTCGTGGCTAGATTACTCACCCTCACAATTGAAGTTCGCATTAATCGATGGTTTCATACATTACTCGTTGCTTCTATCCATTCATTCGACCAGCTTGCGAAGGAGCTTCATAAAGCATTTGACAGGTATGATTACCGGAATGTTCTTAAAAGAATTAATCAACTAAGAATGAAGCCTAATGAATCAATTGAGGATTTTTCTGATTGGTTCCTTCACCTTTGTTATGAATTTTTGGGAGAAGACACAGATTGGGATTTCTTTAAACAAAAGTTTAAGCATTTGGTTCATATCTCTTTGCATGGTGAATATGAACCCCCTGATTCTTTTACCTTCCCAACTCTTGTAAATCATGAGACGCCTCGAATTTTAGAGGAGGAACCTACTACTCCTTTTGTTCCTTGTCCTCCTCCTTTTCTAGTTCTGATGTGGGTGCCTCCTTGCGATGATAATAAAGTTGGGAAATCCACAAATCAAATTCCTAATCCATCTCTTCATCCTCCTTTTGTTTCTCATGATTCAGATCTAATGAAAGAAACCTCGGAGTGGCTCATGGAGCTTAGGATGAAGGCTAATCCTTTCACTCCTCAAGATGAATTGGCACTCTTAACATCAATCTTGAATCTGGTTCCATTGAAAGTGTTACTTATTCAAGGGGCATTTGTCATCCTCTATCATCTACATTGTTGGAAATAATACTGAGAGGGGGGGGTGAATCAGTATTATCAAGTCACTTATTTTCTTTTTCAAACCCAGATCATATACGCTACTTCAGTTAGATAAAACCGTGTATATACGCAACTACAGAGAAGGAAACCTGCATATGCAATGAAAACTTATAATTTAATTATCTTACTGATGTTGATCATCAATCTGTGTATTAGGATCAAATAAACAGTAACCAGAAACAGTAAAACAGATCTGAAGACAATCACACACACAAGAACACAAGATATAAGGTGGAAACCCAATGTGGGTGAAAACCACCTGCTGCAATTCGTCTCTATCTTCCTTTAATTAGAAACTTCTTTTTACAATGTACTGGTGCAGTCCTTTACCAGTACGCAGGCTACAACCTGCAGAGAGCTACAACCCTTTCTCATTCTCCAGCTTCTCCTGGAAGGGAGCTACAACCCCCTTAGCTCTTGCACTAGCCAAGATACTAGTACATAGGTGCTGGCCTACAGAAGGCTACAACCTTCTCTTTCTTCTAGGGACCACGTTTCATAAATTTTCAGACTGGATCCATGAACATCAATCAATCATCAAGAATTTCTACATCAAACAATCTCCTTTTCACCAATTAGAACTGAATCAAGTAGATAATTCTCTGACAGCTGTACCCAAAACACAGTAACAGTAACCACACACCAAATTCTGAACCCAGAACACTATAGCAATAAACAGAAGCAGCTAGATCACAACTCAAAAGATATACGCTACTTCAATAACCTGGAACCTGCGTGCATACGCTTCTGTGTTTGGAGAAACCTGCGTATACGTTGTTTTTATTCACTGAACCAGCGTGTATATGCGCCTTCGCTTTACTAAACCTGTGTACAGATCTATAAAGGATAATTCACTCTTTCAAATATTCAGACCTGGATTATCAAATTTATAGATCAAGCATGCGCCACATATAACAGATCAAAATCATACAAAGATACTACCATTCAAGGCTAAAGATTATGACCCATCAATAGAACTTATCCTTCTCTTTGCGCTAAGGTTCCTCCTTCATTCAGATCCAGATCTGCACCATAACCTCAATCACCAATTTCAGATCTAGCACTTATTAGATATTCAATTAATTCAGATGATCCTTTGCCAAATGATCTCCTTCCTCTTTTATAGTCTTAGGCCTTTCACAATACCACGGTCCAAAACCATAATAAAACAATACCAAGGACCCAATACTTGGGATCAACACTTCTGACGAGATACCATGGTCCAAAACCATAGGTTCACATACCAAGGACTAACTACCATGGACCAAAAGTAAGTTCTCCAACATATACGCACTTTTCCTTGCGTGAAAGTGCGTGTATACGCATACGCGCCTTTATAACGTCTAACCCGCGTGTATACGTGCATTCGTCTAGGTGAACCTGCGTATATATCTTTTCCTTCATTCTGAGAGCCTGTACTGAGATCTGTCACCAAAGTGAGTTGCCATCAAGGACAACACATGTGCCATAGTTCTAAATCAGTGCCACAATGCCAACAATCTCCCCCTTTTGACTTGATGGCAGCCCTAAGATCCTCAAAGTCATTCTCCCCCTTTTTCATCAAGGGCAAAGGGTTGTGCTCCCCCTGAGTACATGCTGAAATCTCTGCCCTGCTTTGCTGACCATGCTCACCCTGACTGAAGGAAAGATCTGTAAAAAGATGTTCTTCAAGAAGAACCATGACTTATACATCATAAAAGACCTTCCTATCACCAGAAGACTTAATACATACATCCATCACCCAACCAAGTGGGGATCATCCACCCAACCAAGTGGGGATACATCAGAATTTTACATATGACAACCAAGTACATTACATCTTCATCCCAGGCATAGTGGGGAAACCAAAATAGGTCGTTACATGACCTTGACACCATAAAAGAGATACATGACATAGAGACGAAATATCTAGAGCAAGACTTATGAAAATCACCAATAACTGATCTCAGGAGCATCTGTCAATCACCATTCAGATCAGCAGCCAAGATTTCCTTCTGTTCTCCCTCTGCCTTTGATCCACCTGACACCAACAACAGTTGTGACCTTGAACCAAAAGCTTCTAAGATGATGCCAACAATGCATCATTAGAAGTTAATCTGCTCCCCCTGAACCTGTGTCGGATGGTCTTTGTCAGACCCATATTAGAAAATCTTCAACCAGATCCTGTCCCTATTGATATCCATCAAACCTCCATATACGCGACTGTCTCTGCACAAACCAGCGTATGTACGCGGATCCTCCTCAGGAAACTCGCGTACACCCATTTTTCTATTAAACAGACAAGTTTTAACAACAGGATGATGCATCAACTACTCCCAGCTTCTGTCTGAGGTATTCAAAAGTTTCCCTGGGTAGTGGTTTGGTGAGAATATCAGCAACTTGTTCCTTAGAAGGAACATACTCCAATTTGACCTTTTGTTCCAACACTTGTTCCCGGAGAAAATGATATTTGATAGGTATGTGCTTGGTCTTTGAATGCATGACTAGGTTCTTTGAAATTCTGATTGCACTTGTATTATCACATAAGATGGAGATAGGTGGAGTACAAGTGATTTGAAAATCCTGCAAGGTTTGCATCATCCAAAGGAGTTGAGTGCAGCAAGATGCAGCAGCCACATATTCCGCTTTAGCTGTAGATAAAGCAATCGAACTCTGTTTCTTGCTGAACAAAGATACTAATCTGGAACCCATAAAGAATGCACCACCACTTGTCCTCTTTCTGTCATCCACGCTTCCAGCCCAATCTGAATCTGTATAAGCATGAAGAGTAAGATCTGTATCTCTAGGATACCATAAGCCATAGTTTTGAGTTCCTTGAAGATACTTGAAAATTCTCTTCACTGCCTGAAGATGAGTTTCCTTTGGATTTTCCTGAAATCTTCCAACTATTCCCACTGCATGCATGATGTCTGGTCGGGTACCTGTCAAATAAAGCAGACTTCCAATCATGGATCTATAGGTTGGTTGATGCACTGCTACTAATTCATCATTTGCACTGAGGCTGCATCCTGTAACCATAGGGGTACATACTGGTTTTGCATCTTCCATGCCATATTTCTTCAAGATCTGCTTGAGATACTTGGTTTGAGACAAAAAGATACTGCCTTCATTTTGTTGGATTTGCAATCCAAGAAAATATGTCAGTTCTCCAAGCAAAGACATTTCGAATTCTTTCTGCATCACCAAGGCAAAGCTTTGACTCATAGCTTCTTCATTGCTGCCAAAGATAATATCATCTACATACACAACAAGTATTAGCAATTTGTCATTTTCAATTTTTATATAAAGATTGCTATCTGCTGATCCTTTTGAAAAACCTTATTGATGAAGATATTTGTCCAAATGGTAGTACCAAGCCCTTGGAGCCTGTTTAAGACCATAGAGAGCCTTTTTTAGTCTGCATACAAGATTTGGATCATTCCCAAGAATGAAACCATTTGGTTGCTCAATGTACACTTCTTCTTCTAAGTCTCCATTCAGAAAGGCTGATTTCATGTCCATTTGAAGTACTTTGAACTTCTGAAAGCTAGTGAGAGCAAGGAACATTCTGATGGCCTCAAGTCTAGAAACGGGAGCAAAAGTTTCTTCAAAGTCTATTCCTTCTTGTTGAGCATACCCTTTACAAAGAAGTTTGGGCTTGTTTCTAATCACTTCCCCATTTTCATTCAACTTGTTTTTAAAGATCCATTTTGTCCCTATGACATTCTTATCTTTTGGTCTACGAACCAACTCCCAAGTGTTATTCTTTTCGATCTGCTCAAGTTCTTCATCCATTGCCTTGACCCAACATTCATCTTTGCATGCCTGTTTTACATTTTGTGGTTCAGTGGAGAAGAGCAAAGCCAAATAGCTTGAGGCTTCTGCAATTGTTCTTCTTGTTTGTATACCTGCCTCTTTTTGCCCCAAAATTTGAGATTCTGGATGATTCTTCTGAACGTACTTGGATGGAGTCTTATCTTCTATCCTTATATGTTCTTCTGGTGCCCCTTGAGCTTCTTCTTCATCATAGTTCTGATTTGATGTTGAAGGATAGTCCTCATCATCTTCGAGATATTCGGAATTCACTTGCCTAGGAATGTTTCCTTCTTCATCAACCACTACGTCAATGCTGTCAACAATTCTTCCAAGTCTTTTGTTGTAACACTTATATGCTTTGTTGTGGGGAGAATAACCAAGGAGAATGCATTCATCTGCTCTAGGTTCAAACTTGCCAAGATTTTCATCATTATTTTTAATATAGCATTTGCTTCCAAAATTTTTGAAATGTTTTACCGAAGGAGTCTCACCATACCAGAGCTCATGAGGAGTTTGAGTGCTGTTCACCCGGACATTTGTCTTGTTAAGAATAACAACTGTAGCAAATGCGGCTTCACCCTAGAAAGTTGCGGGAGTTCCAGACTCATCAAGCATTGCACGAGCCATTTGTTGAACCATTCTGTTCATCCTTTCCACTACTCCATTTTGCTGAGGAGTCCTAGCTGTAGAGAATTCCCTTCTTATTCCATGTTCTTCACAAAAATCGAAAAATTCATTCGAGGTAAATTCTCCTCCTCGATTCAACCTGAGGCATTTGATTCTGAGATCTGATTCGTTCTCCACCAAGGCTTTGAATGATTTGAATTTTTCAAAGGCTTTGTCTTTGTGCTTCATAAGTCCTATCCAACACATCCTGGAATAGTCATCAATGAATAATATAAAGTATTCTTCTCCTTGAGGTGACCTTTTCCTAGTTGGTCCACATACATCAGTATGGACAAGTTCAAGCGGCCTGCTGGCTGATCCTTCCTTCTCAAGGAAGTTAGTTCTGGTTTGCTTACCAAACTGACATGATTTGCATATTGTATTGTCTGGGATTCTGATGTCTGGAAGACCACGAACTGTCTGGTATTTGCATGCTTTCCTTATCTCTGAGAAACTAAGATGCCCCAATCTTCTGTGCCATAGCCAGTGTTCATCATTCTTGCTCAGATAGCATTGATGCTGTCCTTCTTTGAATATGTATAAATTATTTGGAGTCCTTACGCCTTTGATCATTGTTTTTCCTGTATCAAGATCATGAACACTACATCCATTTGATCGAAATATTACCTCAGTTCCTTGATCACACATCTGGCTGACACTTAATAGATTATGCTTTAAGCCATCAACATACATGACATTTCCAGCTTTGACCCTTTCTTTCAACTGAACAGAACCTTTACCTTTTATGAGAGCAGGGGTGTCATTTCCAAACGAAACCTTCTTCTCCTTCTCTAAGGCACTATATGACTGAAGTTTTTCTTTATCACCTGTCATATGTTTCAAACACCCACTGTCGATGTACCATTGATTTTCTTGCCCTTCCGCATATAAGGCTATACCACATCTTTCTGGTTGTGGTTCTTTGATTCTCCATGATTTGGCACTTGAGGCTTGCTCCTTTTGAGTTGTCTGCCGAAACCTGCTCCGGCATTCAGAATCTTCATGACCGAAATTGTTACAAATAAAACATTCTATTTCATTTTCAAGAGCAGAGAAGTTGTTGTAGGTCCTTTTCATGATCCCAGTCATACTCCTCTGTTTATGAGCTTCTCTAGTCATGATTGTCTTATAGGCAACACATTGAGCTTCTTTGTGACCAAAGTTATGACATGAAAAACATTGGCCATTGAAGAAACTCCTGTGATTATCAAATCTACCAGCCAAATGATTGTAGTTCCTATTGACATCCATTCTTGAGGCAAATTGAGAAGGTTTTACCTGTGGCTGGTTGTTGCTTCTGTTTGTCCTTAAAGTAGATTGCCTCGATTTACTTGGTAATCTTTGTTCATTCTTGAGGTAAATTGTCCCTGATTTACCTGGTGATTTCCATTGGGTCTTTGTTCACTTCTCCTTGCAGCATAAAGATAACTCTTGGAGGTAGATGGTTTCTACGCTTGAGTTGTTTCTTCATTATATCCCAGACCTGTCTTGATTAGTGGAGAGCGCTGCACTTTGATAATCTCAACTAATGTGTCAGATCCTTTAATAAATCTAAGATTAAGAGCTTTTGTTTTCTCAATCTCTTTTCTCAGTCCCACAATTTCACATTCTAACTTTTCATGATGTTTTTCCTTTTCAACAAGTTGGAATTGTAGAGTATCTATGATCACATTCTTCTCTTCTAAACCAATTTTGAGTCTAGAAATATCTTCATAAAGACTTTCTTCATCTATAGCATCCACAAAATCATCATCTTCAAAAGCCATTAAAAGTTTATATTTGTTACCTTGTTCATCTTCATCACTATTTGAAAGTCCACTACTATCTTCATGAGTGTAATAGCTTTTCTTATTTACATTCTGTTTCTTGTTCCATCTAACAGGTTCCTTCCCCTTGTCAATCTTATCCTTATGAGGACATTTGGCAGCATAGTGACCGACTCTTCCACAAGCAAAGCATTTGAAAGGTAACTTACCTCTGAATCTTCCAGCACCCCGTTGAAGGTTCTTGACAAAATTTGATTCCTCCTCTTCTTCTGACTCATAGTAATCCCCTTTGCCTGAAGCCTTGAAAGCAGCTTCTCTTCTGTCTGATGGTCCTCCTTTCCTCATTTCATAAGCAGTCAGAATTCTGTGCAGCTATGACATGGTAAGGTTTCGTAGATTCTCTTTTTCTTCTATTGCAGAAACTTTAGATTCAAACCTAGGGGACAAAGATCTTAGAACTTTTTCAACCACAACAGCCTCTTTTATTTCTTCACCCAAGTTTTTCATACAATTAACAATCTCATCTACACGAAGGAAATAGTTAGCCACACTTTCATCATTGTGCATTCTGAGATTTTCATACTGAATTCTGAGGGTTTGAAGTTTTGCTCGCTTTACCTGGTCATCTCCTTCATAGCTCAGAATAATCTTGTCCCATATTTCTTTTGCGGATTTATACTGCATAACCTTGACGAATTCTGATTGAGATAGACATCCTAATAGAGTATTAACAGCCTTTGCATTTGTTTCATATTGCTTCTTACCAGCCGGATCTGTAGGAGTTACTGAAGGAAAAGTGTACCCTGTATCTATGATATCCCAGACTTCAGTACCAAGAGATTGAAGATAGGCTGTAACTCTTACCTTCAAATAGACGAAGTTGGTCCCATCAAAAATTGGTGGCCTGATTGATGCTTCTCTCTCATAGTTGCTCATGATGATGGATCTTCCTTCAAGCGATCAAGCTTCTTCAGAAGGACCTGCTCTGATACCAATTGTTGGAAATAATACTGAGAGGGGGGGTGAATCAGTATTATCAAGTCACTTATTTTCTTTTTCAAACCCAGATCATATACGCTACTTCAGTTAGATAAAACCGCGTATATACGCAACTACAGAGAAGGAAACCCGCGTATGCAATGCAAACTTATAATTTAATTTATCTTACTGATGTTGATCATTAATCTGTGTATTAGGATCAAATAAACAGTAACCAAAAACAGTAAAACAGATCTGAAGACAATCACACACACAAGAACACAAGATATAAGGTGGAAACCCAATGTGGGTGAAAACCACCTGCTGCAATTCGTCTCTATCTTCTTTTAATTAGAAACTTCTTTTTACAATGTACTGGTGCAGTCCTTTACCAGTACGCAGGCTACAACCTACAGAGAGCTACAACCCTCTCTCGTTCTCCAGCTTCTCCTAGAAGGGAGCTACAACCCCCTTGGCTCTTGCACTAGCCAAGATACTAGTACGTAGGTGCTGGCCTACAGAAGGCTACAGCCTTCTCTTTCTTCCAGGGACCACGTTTCATAAATTTTCAGACTGGATCCATGAACCTCAATCAATCATCAAGAATTTCTGCATCAAACAATCTTCTTTTCACCAATTAGAACTGAATCAAGTAGATACTTCTCTGACAGATGTACCCAAAACACAGTAACAGTAACCACTCACCAAATTCTGAACCCAGAACACTGCAGCAATAAACATAAGCAGCTAGATCACAACTCAAAAGATATACGCTACTTCAATAACCTGAAACCTACGTGCATACGCTTCTGTGTTTGGAGAAACCTACGTATACGTTGTTTTTATTCACTGAACCAGCATGTATACGCGCCTTCGCTTTACTGAACCTGCGTACAGATCTATAAAGGATAATTCACTCTTTCAAATATTCAGACCCAGATTATCAGATTTATAGATCAAGCATGCGCCACATATAACAGATCAAAATCATACAAAGATACTACCATTCAAGGCTAAAGATTATGACCCATCAATAGAACTTATCCTTCTCTTTGCGCTAAGGTTCCTCCTTCATTCAGATCCAGATCTGCACCATAACCTCAATCACCAATTTCAGATCTAGCACTTATTAGATATTCAATTAATTCAGATGATCCTTTGCCAAATGATCTCCTTCCTCTTTTATAGTCTTAGGCCTTTCACAATACCATGGTCCAAAACCATAATAAAACAATACCAAGGACCCAATACTTGGGATCAACACTTCTGACGAGATACCATGGTCCAAAACCATAGGTTCAAATACCAAGTACTAACTACCATGGACCAAAAGTAAGTTCTCCAACATATACGCGCTTTTCCTTGCGTGAAAGTTTGTGTATACGCATACGCGCCTTTATAACGTCTAACCCGCGTGTATACGCACATTCGTCTAGGTGAACCTACGTATATATCTTTTCCTTCATTCTGAGAGCCTGTACTGAGATCTGTCACCAAAGTGAGTTGCCATCAAGGACAACACCTGTGCCATAGTTCTAAATCAGTGCCACAATGCCAACATACAGGTCGTGACTTTGTGTATCATGACACGCGTGATCAATCTACTCCACCAACTAGCCCTTCAAACTCTCCGGATTTTCGAGTTACTGGTTCAAATTATGATCAGATACAAGAAAATTACATTACACTAGTAGAGGAGGAGGAAAGTGAAGAGAATTTTGATCTATATTCCCTTTTTCAAAGTCCCTCATGTCAAGATGATGCACATCCATTCTTGGATGATTTTCAATCTGCTAATCTCGGTAGTGAATCAAATGCAACAAATTCTTTCGATCAATCCATAGCCTTGCGTAACAATCATTTCGGTTACTATGACTCTATTGATGTATGTGAACATGAATACCCAAGTGCACCAAATGATCTTTCAGTTTCTCAAGAAGCTTATGTTTTGAAAGATCTAGTTCTTAAATCTGTTTCGATCAAAGAAGATTCACTTATGAGCGATTCTTCCTCTTCACCTCCCTATCCTTTGTGCTCTACTCTTTACAATGCATCAATTTGTGATGGAGATTCTCAATGCTCTTCAAGTTTGTTATCTCATGAGTTGAATCTTAAAATGACACAGGATAGTGAGAATATCCATGAAGAAGAAGAAAGCGATGAAACTATAGAGCATCCATTCGATCCCCTATCATCTCTTCTTTTGTATGGGGGAAACTCTTTGAATCAGTGTGATCACGCGACTTTTTTGATTCCATTCTGATTCATACATACTCAGATTAACGATAAGAGGAATATCATGACTTGAGTAATCTTTTTATTGAAGTTAGAAAATCTGATCAAACCAATGATGTAGATAGTTTCCATCCAGATAATGGTGATCATGTTAAATTAATAAATAACAATTGTCCACATGCAATTTGTGATTTGACTCAATTTATAAAATGTTCTTATATGTATTTCCAAAGTTCCATAACTTGTCAGGAAGTTGAGGCACTTCAACTCTCTTTTATCTTTATGTCAGGTTCTCGCAATCTTGGTAAAATTCCTGAACCATGTAAGATCTGGATTTTCTTGCACAATTCTTTCATTCGTATTATTTCACTAGATGAAAACTCGTTCTTGATGGATTTTGTAATTCCTCGTTACAATTTTCCTATTTCTCGAGACCGGGTTTCTGATCATACTATTGTATTAAATTCATCCTCATAAAATTCTCTTGTATTGAATTCGGGTTTGGAGTGTATACCTTCCATAAAGTGCGGAATCACGAGGCTGATTAATTTGGAGATCACCTTTGGTCGAAAACTCCATATCTCTCGAGTGCTATGGCAAATAATCAACTCCTAGTTTTTCTTGTGAATGCCTTCATGGCACTAGAAATCCTCTTGAGTGTTGGCAAGCGCTTGAGCTATTTGTTGAATCAAGTTCCTCTTTTTCACCAATTACATCTAGACTGGTTTCATATATTTTCTATACTAGCATTCCTTTTCAATTCTTTCAATGATTTCGATGCTTGTGCAATTTGTCACCAATTACAAAATGGTTTGTCACATTCGACATGCGAGGAAGTTGGTTCTATTATTCAGAGCACTCGTCGAGCTGTTCAAATTGATTTATCTTGGTTAATTACTAACTAGGAATTTGATGCTTCAATCAATCCATCTAATCATGATTTTGTCTCTGATGACTGTCATTCAACTTACCATTTTCCCATCAGCACATCCAATGATAGTTGTTTTACATCCTTTGATCTTCATGGTTTAACATCTCATCCTTTGAGTACTTGTCAAATGGTTAAGGCACTTCAACCTTCATTGATGATCATGTCGAGTCCTCACTATCTTGACAAGTTGACTGAATATGATCAGATTAATTGTCTCTCACAATATTCTCATCCAGACCTTGTGCTTCCAATTGAAAATTCATTTTTTCAAGGATTGTGGGGTTTTCAAGAGGATTGTTTCGAATTACATGATCCAATCTATGATTGCCTGGAATCATCTTTATTAGCAAGCCCTTTGGATAATAAAAAGTTTCAGTATTTTCTCATGCTTGTTAAGAAGGGTGACCTAGATGAAGGTGCATTCACAAGAAGCTTTCATGGTTTGTGCAAGTTATTCAAGCTCTTATCTTTTTTGTGGCACAATATTTTGTATTTGTTTTATTTGCTTGCATCTTTGTGTATGTAGGTCAAGAGCAACAATGGTAGCTTCACTAGAAATTTCATTACACTTGACGCTGACATTCTAACTATTTAGGTTAGGAGTATGATTAGTCGCATTATAGTTTCCCCTCTCTTGAACTCATCCTGCACTTGTTCTCCTTAATCTTTCTTATGTTTTACTACTTCTATCTTGCATCATGTTTGGTTTAACCTCCTTTTGCTTCTGCTTTGGTTTTGCTTTCTAGTTGTGTCATGTTTTTCTTTTCCGTTATGTTAATGAAAATTTGCATGAAAGGTGTCCCATTTCGGCTCAAAAGGAAACGTGGAAAAATAGAAAAGGACTTTGTGACACTGCAACATTTGGCTAACCTTTGATCCTCCTTCTTTGTGTTGGCTATATCTTTTGGTCGATGATGTTCTATTGGAAAATGTGATCTATCCGTAAGGAGAGTTTTGTGTCAAACCATGATACCTGTGTCTATTTTAGAAACCTTATGCCTGTGCTCGGTTCCTTATGTTTCAGTGTTTTCATGCTTATCCGATTAGTAGAGGAGGAAAAGGGGAAAACTCAAACAAGCAAATCTAAATCATAGGTCTCTATCTGCTTCTATGAAGGAACAACCTCTCCTACTCTCAATAAGTCGAGATCCATCTTCCACCCATAAAATGAATAAGTGTATATGCATAATCCTCTTTAAATATATAAATAAAGGTGAAAGAAGTGAAAGGCTTCCTGCGCAGAGAGGTGAAGCAAGAAACTTCGTTGGGGTACTGTCCAGGCTCACTGGCAGCAGAGCAATGTTTTTGTTCTTGTAGTGACTCTTCCAGGGTAAATTCCAAGCCTGCTGGCAGTAAAGAAACACCAGAGATGAACAACTATACTCTGAAAATCTAAAGCTCGCAAACTACACTACCATTTCCAATTCAAAACATTACGATATTGATGAATCTTATGATTATGTTCAACTGAGAAGACAAAAAGGGGACCATGTCTATTCACGGGGTAAGTGGGGAAGCCAAAGTAATCTGTGGGATGAATCAATACTCTCTGAAGAACTGAGACCTTGTATAGAAGAGTCAACCAAGATAGAGAAGCTGGAATTATACCAGTGTGTCGCCAAGTGTTGTCGCTGCTATAGCACCCTCCAAAATTTTCGCCTGCACCAAATTTTGAAGCCTACCTTGGTCTTGCATATTGTTGTCGCAAACATTGAAATCCATTGTCTGTGTTTTCTCTAAGTATTTTGGTCCCTTTTGCAAGAAAAGAAAAATGTTGTATTTTCGCATGTTAAGTGTTGTACAATGTATATGAGCTTGTTTTGGTGGTTTCAAGGGGTTACCTTTGTGTAAAAGAGTCGATCTTACCATGTAAAAATTCGTCACACTCATTTCCAAAGTTGTAAGCACTGTTGCACAAGTGACATCACGGTCGTCGCAAAGTGTACATTTAGTGTCACACTTGTCGTGAGTCATCGCAAAGTTGTCACACTGAGGAAAGTATGTTGTTCATGTGTCTTGGATGATTTATGTTATTGTGTCATCAAGTGTTCTACGTGTGTGATCATAGTCGATTCTTATCATTGTTCACATCAGGTTCATCGATCCTACACTTAGTCAAATTTTGAAAGCTCTCCGACTAAGAAACTTAACCTCATATGGCCTTCATGAACTACGCATTGTGAAGTCTCAACCGTCTAGCTACAACCCTGCCTCTTGACATTACACAATGCATAGTTCCCGCCTTCTAGGATTGCGCACTGCGTAGTTTAAGTGCTCAAGCTCAGACCTTTGCCTCCAAAACTACGTAATTCAACCCTCCAGCTTGGCCTCAATTGCACATTGCACAATCTATAACTTTAAGCCCAACCCTTGAGCTCATGAGCTGTGCAATCACTTGAATTTCTCTTCCTTCCAGAACTATGCAGTAGGAAGAATCAATGCTCAACCCTTCAACTTGACTCACTGAGCTCCAAAACTACATAATTTTCTTGCTCAGTCTAGCTTGAACTGCACATTGCACAATCTCAAGGCTCAAGATTCACCTATGACTGCTTGAGCTGTGCAATTGGGCAGTCACTGAGTCTCTCCCTCAACCTGCCATCCAGTTCTGACTCAGACAGTGGATTAACATGCATCATCTTAGACTAGGGGTTTATCAGACTAATGTTGTCTTGTCATGAGTGAATTGCAGATGTAGGTACTCTATCATTCCATGACAAGATGATGAAGAAGGATATGGAGAAGGGAAACATGTTGGAAGACATCTTTGTAGCTAATTATGCAAGTTGATCAATCAAGAGAAAGCAAAAGGACACCAGTTTGTGACCACAACTCAAGACCTGATATCACTGAAGACTCCTTACCTCTAAGCCATATGGAGGTGGACAAAAGAGCATTCCTAAGAAGACACATAGCAAGGAGAAACAAGAATGGATTGACATTTCCATGTCATCAAGAAGTCTGTGTCACTAGTGTCATGTCATGAGTCGTCATATGCCACATCATTCTTGTTGATTATGTAATTTCTTATTCAAAAATGTATTGTAAATTGAAAGTCCAAAGGACATGTATAGACGATGAAGAGTCATGTAAAGTTGAAAAGTCATAAGAAGTCAATTAATCACAAGGGTAGTCAAATAGTCACAAGAGAGGTGAATCATCACCCCATTGGTTATATATACACCCTCATTGTATGAGAAAAGGACTTTTCACCTTGGCTCCTCTAGCAAGGCAATAGAGAGACAAGCTAATTCTTTTGGGGAGCAAGTAGTGGCTCCAATGCTCCACCATTAGAGAATTTTACTTAAGATATGAAGCCTGATGGCTGGGACGTTCTTCATGCGTGGATTATGAACGTTTGTAAGACTGTTCTATGAATGTTTATGCTTCATGTTTGTTTTCACCTGTATTAAAGTAGTTGAACTATTACGGTTATTTTAGTTGATCCATGTCGATGTTGGTGGCCACCCACCTATTCCACTTGGACCCCCACCACTGTCTCTTTCAGTTTTTCAGTTTCTTTAATTGTAGCACATTTTACTATTTTTGGCAGTTTTTGGGTCGTGAACTTCCGAAGCCATTTTGAGGCCCTATATGACATTTCTTTGGTAAAACCGGGGCCAACATGGATTTTTAACTAATGTTGGCCACTTCGAAGTTGTAATCCTTAGATAGATCTTTCTAACGAGGTATTATGCGTGTCAAACGAAGATCGTATGCCAAAGTTACGACCCCAAGAAGTTGATGTACAAATTTACCCAAATGGGGCCCATAGTTTTGGCGCTTCATCTCCTAAAGTTAGGTTTTTGGATGTTTACAGTTTTCCATTGTTTCTCAATAATAAATAGGCCTCCAAGCCTCATTGTAACACAGTTCAGAGGCATGTAGCCGCCACATCTCTTCTTAGAGATAAACTACCATCGCCCGAGCTAGTCTTATTTCCATTCTGTTTGTAAGCATATTTCAATATTTGATATTAACAAAATGAAGTGTTATTTCTGCTGCATCTCTGCATTGATGGTTATAACTGTAATTTGTTGCGTTCCTGTTTAAGTTTGGATCATTAGTGCCTATCATATTGAGAATGTGCTGTAGTGGTTGCAATGCCCATTGCATTTTTATGGACTATTCTGCTGGATGTTAGGCGAATATCTCTTGTTTGTGTCTATTTCTACCAGAGTGGTACTATTACCTCTCTCTTAGAGGCTCACTTTCTTTTCCCTCTGTAATAGAAGAACCTTGACATACCTACATTCGAACATTCACCAGGAACACTTACTTCTTTTCAAAGGCACATATGTGTTCCTCTCTTTTGCTGACAGTTAGAGCCAAGGAAAATCTATAAGAATATATGGCAACCAGGCCGATACTCCGGATGGGGCTCCTATTCTAAACAATGTGAGGTCTAATTGGGACTTCACACTGGGGAGACCCCTTGGTTGACGGATTTCTAGAAACCATCAACACTAGGGTAGGCTAGAAATATAAACATACCTAGAGTGGAGAGGGTAGGGGTGGGTGAGCGAAGGCATCACATTTCTTTAAGTAGCTAAGACCATTGACTGTGTCAATTGCCATTGTGGTTGTGTAAGGCAATGAAGGTGGCTTGCAATGATGAGGCGATCTAGGAGGGAGCAACATCCATAGAGGCACTTGTAATGTCTTCGTTAAAACATAATCGTACTACATGCTATGGGTGGTGCACTTTGGCACCACTTATCTAGACCTCATAGTGAATGTAGATGATCGACAATGTATTATACTCATTAGTGCATGTGGTATTCATAATGGCACCCTGTCCGAGGATCAAATTATAGTTATTTTATATAACACATCTCCTATCAAATTCAAAGAATAAACATTTAATATTTAATGTAAAAATTAAATAAAAAGACATTATTTATAAAAATCTTCTTTATTAAACTATTTTCACATTCCTTAATATTTATAAAACAAATTATCTTCATTTAATTAACAACCTCATACAAAGTTAGACTTAATTATTAAACTAATTAAAATTAAATTAAATATTTTTTTAATAATTCTCAAATTACTTCCCTGAAAAGGCTTGCCTTAAATATATAAGGCTATTTGAAAATTATTAAACTAATTAAAATTAAATTAAATATTTTTTTTAATAATTCTCAAATTACTAAGCTAGAGAGGCTTGCCTTAAATATATAAAGCTATTTGAAAAACAATGTATAATTCACCGGACCTTATAAGGTTGATCAACTCATGCTTACCATTGCACACAATTCATATCCAAAATTTTCAAACAATATATTAAAGTTATTTAATTTATTATTAATAATTATTAAACCAAATATAATTTAATAAATTTTTAAAATTATTTTGTTTATTTCATTACATTTATTTTTCTTAATTAAAATTTAATAATTTTCTAATTTTTATATATATTTAATTTATTTATTATTCGCTGATTAAAATTTTCTAATTTTCTAATAATAATATATATATATATATTTTTTTTTTCCCTTACTTATTTTCTATATTTTCTCTCATGCAAAGAAACAATTCCCCGTTCATGAAATGTGATTTTCTCAAGGTTGAAAGGATCTTGAACCTAGTTTTATCCTTTTTTGAAAATCTCACCATTAAACTTCCACATATTACAATAATAAAAACAAACTATAACTGACAGTTCGAAAATGACTTTATATTCGATAAGCTTTAACGGATTGAGTTCAAAAACGACTTTACATTCTGATCTTACTATTTTTGAAGTATCCAAGACTATAATAATTGTTTTTGGTATAAAAAGATTCATTACTTCTAGGAATCTCATTAAAAATCCATTAATATTATTTTATAATATTGGTTTAAAATTATTTATTTATATTAAATATTATTTATTTTTTATTTATTTAAATAAATATTATTAAATATAAATTAATTAATATAAATTATAAAATACAAATTAATTAATTTATATGAAGTTTATTTTTCAACAAATTTTAGGTTCAGTTTTTTGGTTAAATAATAAGAATGAAAATCAATTATAATGATTACGTTAGTAGTTAGTTGAAAACGTCGACCGAATTTTAATAATAAAATTAATTTAAAAAACCATTTAAATATAATAATTACATTATTTTAAAATAAATGATGATGATGATGATAATGATGATGATGATTAACGTCCACTGAGACCAAATAATGGTCTATCGGACCTAAAGAAACAAATTATCTATTTTGATTTAAGATTTTATTCCTATACTCAAAAAGCTTGGAGAGAAGCCTCCCGAGCTCACTATAATTTTGACATTGTAAAAGGCTAAGAAGGTCAGTATTGTAACAAAGATTGTGAAACTGAGATCTAATGTGGTTATACGCGGGGCACTCTAAGAGGAAGTGGTTTTCATCCTCGATGTTCCTATTCTCACATATATGGCAAATCCTTTCCGTCCATGGCGTTTTAGGAACTGCCCAACGACCTGTTTCACTATGGAGCTCATGAGAATTCGTTCTAATCTTTGCTATATTAATTTTCTTCTTTGAGCTAGTTAAAATAGAGAGATAATTTTGATCTTCTAGGGTGGGGTTGATGACTTTCTTATAATAACTTAATTTTCTTTTAGCCGCTAAGTCTTTCTCACACCACATTTTTTCTTTGAACTTAGAAGTAACAATATCTTTAATGTTATTTATGTTTTGCAATGCATCATTTTCGTTGATCTCCCAATAGTTTAACCAAGCCCTTGTGTCTTTATGCCACCCTCGATTGAGCCTTAGGTGGTTTTGGCTAGAATATAAAGCTAGCTTAGGAAGTCTATGATCGTCTATGTTACTGATTTTGTGCTTGTACAACAGAAACCTAAGCATAGCTATGCTCTCAATAGGGGAAAGACCTGCTTCTATAAGGAGAATAGGATAGGGTGTATTACTTTTAATTTTCAGGTTATAAGTTATAAAACGCTTCTGGATTTGCTCAATCTTTCTCCATGATTCTCTGGAGATGCTACAACCCCAAACCTCACAGCCATATAAGATAACAGGAGTGACTAAAGTTTCAAAGAGGAACTTCTTTTTATCCCACATTACAAGGTTTGCTATTTTACAATTATTTTCAAGACCAAAGTAAGCTTTCCACCCCCCATTAATCCTTTTCTCAATGCTATGGTTCCAGTTGAGCTTGTGATGAATATCAATTCCTAGGTACTTGTAAGAATACACTTCCTCCAAGTTATTATTGTCATACATAAAATTAGCATAAGTGTCCTTCTTGGATTTGATAATCATAACTTTTGTTTTGTCAGTGTTAACCGTCATACCCATGGTAGAGCAGAAATCCTTAAGAAGCCTGAGTTGCTTATTAAGATCAGATGGGCACCTTGCCAAAAGAACAATATCGTCAGCATAAAGAAGAAGGATGACGACTATCCCAGCTAAGATCGTGCCACCACATCCTGCTTCCTCAATCAAATCTCGATAATAAAATTAATTTAAAAAACAATTACATTGTTTTAAAAAAAATTCCTTATTGTAAAAATTATCTTTTAATCCAACATAAAAATTGATCTCATCCTAAACTAGTGAAAAGGAACAATAAAAATTAATTATTTAAATATTGAATTAGTTTTTATTATTTAAATATTAAAAAAATAAATATAAATTAAAATTTTTAATATTTTTAATTTATTGATGTTATAATTATTTTTTAATATTAAAAATTTACGTAATTAATTTAATTTAATATACATTTAGAATAATAAAACAAGATTAACTGATTTACAGCTCTTACCCCTTCCTTAAATCTGTGAATCATATAAAGTAAGATTTTTATTTTTAATTTTTTTAAGACACAAGGGACGATTCTTTCTCAACATGAGATGAATTTCTATATGTAGAAACTCCAAGGTTGCATTGCATAATCAACAGGCGATTGATTTCTCTCTTCCGTTGAAGAGGAAGGAAGCACTAAACGATCAAATCATCTGCTTTGCCCGTACAGCTATTCCCTTCCTCTGAATTGAACTGAATCTTATGAAATAAAAATCAAATTCAGATATCGAAGACTGGATCTTGCTTAGTGTAAGTTAAACCGTTCAATGCATCCAACCAAAAATATATGACTTATGTTTTAGTAAATTTGGAATTGTTTCAGTAATATGTTGATATTTGTGAGATCTTGCTTGATTGTTAAGTTTCAGTTAACGTCACTGCAATGTCAGCGGGGTGGGGGTTTGGGGCTAATATGGCCTCACCCAGTTTGTAATCGCCTAGTACATTTTCGTTCGTCCATGGTCGCCATGGCCGGGTAAGCTAGCGGGATTATGGGTAGGATATTGAGATTCTATTGGAGAATACGATGGATTCATCGCCTTTGGTGTGGATAGCGTGTGATTCATCAGACTCAGAGGAAGCTTTGTGATAAAATCTTACTGCAAATTTATTGTTGGGTGCTCTATGGTCTATCGAAATTTTGAAGAACAATGTATTCATGTGTGTGATTTCCAACTTTGCTTAAAGTAACATCGAAACCAGGGGGTAGCTCAGGAAGTTTCAAGTCACATGGGAGGTTTTTTTGTAAACAACCTTAAAGGTACTGCAAATGTGCCTCCGAGCTCCTTCCGGAAGATTTGAAGCAGACCAATTCAACTCGTTGATACTGTTCGGGGGGTTTTGTCCAACCACTAAATGACTTGTGCCTTAGGAAATAACAGGGCAACTTCGTTACACGGCTATTATAGATGTTTTTTTTTATAATATTTTGGATAGAAACTAGATTTTTTTTAGCCAGATACGATTAGAATGGCAGAAGATCTACTGCACTATTTCAAAAACTTAAGAAGATTCCTTGAATGTCTTGTCTGCAAGCTCTGTCATTTAAACTTCTGGACCTGAATCTGTCTCCTAAATTTACATAAATGTTCTGAAAATACCAGAATCGTAGTACATATTTCAGCTTGAGCTTTTTCACTACATATTCCAAAATGGCACAGTCATCCATAACTTTTAAATACGTCTTACTGAAATGATTGCTTGTGTAAACATGTCGTCATTCCCTGCGGGTGACTTTTCAACCTGGGTTGGAGGCTCTTCCTCAATTATCAGTCGAGGCTGGCAGCTGCATTGGTGGTTTGAGCAGAGAATCTAGAGAGCGGAAAACCCAGCGTTTAAATTCTACATCTATCAGCCATATGTAATTTGAGCTTAATCTTTTATTGTCTGACTCTCTGAGTGAATGCTTTCTAGAAGACACAGCCCTTCGTTTAAAAAACAACTGTCGCTGTGCTGTCATGTCTTCCTGTTCCCCTCACATAGTTTTCCTGTCGATGATGTGCTACCAGGACTAGACTGCTTTGACTATCCCGGCGGCGGTTATAATTAGGAGTGTGGACTCCTGGCTGCCTCGGTCCTGCTGGGCCATAAAATTTGCAAACCATTATTGCATATGAAATCGATTCTCAGGTTAGTTGTTTCTCGCTGCAGAAGAGGCCTACGTTCTCGATGGCTCACTCCCACTTTGAGCTGGGCATTCCGCCATGGAGTGAGGCTAGGGAATACAGTGAACACACAGGATGAACTTGGAGCGAAGGGACGAGCATGTTACGATGGGTAGAAATAACTCACTTTGTTAGTGATAATAATTATGTGGGAGCATCGTTATTTCTTTTCTCAGCATAAAATGTTACTAATGCATGCTCACATTAGTTGTTACTTTTTGCATTCTCAGTATCATGGTTGTTGTTATGCATGTCCACATGTATGCCCCTCTCACTCACGAGATACTTTGTTACTTTACCTATTTGTTGTTTAGTAATCCCTACTCATAAGTGACTCTCATTGAGGAATGTAACTCCTCTTTCTTAAAAAAAATGGGATCATGTAGTGTCCCCTTTTAGTGAATTTCAATAAATTTTGGGACACTGTTATATCCCTCTTAAGAATATGCCTATTTTTATTGACCCTTCTATAAATTTTGATCAAGGAATTTTGTCAAACAGTTAGGACAGCAATTTTTCTTTGTATATTGAGAAAATAAGCAGTTATAACCATGGCATTATACAAAAAAGAGAACACAAACCCATGCTTTAGTTTTAGAACCTTGAATAGATCTGTAAATAACCCCTGCTATATGGCATGCTTGGCTGGATAATAAGCTGATGCTGTGGCCTCCAAAGATGAATGCAGCAAACACGAAATATGGTCTCCAAAATCCTGCTTCTCCAAGCATTATGTCCCCCGTGAGAGATCTAAGTGGCCTCTCCTCATGATCTCCACATTAAGCCCTAGTGAGTGGATCTGATTTGATCCCTCCTTTTTGAGTGGCTAGGGTATATGGTCTCAATACCAAAGCCCCTTGACTGGATCAACTAGGGTGGATCACTTACCACTAAAACTAACTCTCTTTCATACGGGCTCTCACTCAACCAAGCTCTGAGAGCTCAACTCAATATCAAGACAGTAATCCAAAATGCATGCCTAAGGAGTGAGCTCTCATCTCCCTTTATAGTCATGTACCATCGGAATACTATGGGTCATCCAATTACCATGGGTCCTTTTCTTCTTTCGTTAAAGTGACTTATAATATTCTTTTACCTTAGTCACTTTTCACTTTACTAATTCCCTGGTATTTCATCATTATTTTTTTTTAATCTGTAGCCTATGGGAATGTTTAGGCTATTAAGTTAGTCGCCGTTCCCATTGCTTGGAAAGGGGGACATTATAGTCCTCCCTTCCAGAAATTGCTTGAACCCAAGCAATTCCAACATCAATACCAGGATCCCAAAGAAGTATGTGGAAAGCTTTAGCGCATAACTGCTATATTATCTCAGTGCTGGTAAACTCCTCATCACAGTCATGCGCCTTTAGTAATCCTGCTAACAAAACCATACTTTCCCGAAGCTTACACTGTTCCAAATTGACATAAGAGTAGACTAGAAATTTGCCATCTGGAAGTTTGGTTCTTGTGCTACTGCATCCACTTTCCAAACCCGCTATTGCTTGTAGAAGATCTGACCTCCAGTGCTCCCCGACAAACCTGCTCTTGGAGTATTTCCCCAATGAATGTGATATCCAACCAATAAGAAAGTATGCTCCTAGTTCTGTAGGAAGGGTTTTTGCCATTTTTCTGGTTTCTTCCTCCCAGTTGCGCTTTCCTGCTTGGTCAGGCTTGGCCATATGGCAGGATGAGCCACCTGGATCCCACTGCCAAATAGGATGATCAAGCTCAGCCATATGATGGGATGACCCACCTGGGTCCCATTGCTAAATAGGAAGCTCCTGCTGTGTTGTACCCCTGACAAGAAGTATCTTCCCAAAATTTACCCATTCAGTAGGATACCAAGTCATAAGCTCTCTCCAATCCAACTGAAATGGATTGCTGGAATAGGAAGTATCAACAACAATGTCTTCTTTGGAGTCCATAAACTCCCAAGGAACTTTTAGCAACCCCTAAAAGGACCTTGTGTATAAGTGCCAACACAAGGAATGATCTCACCATGCTGACGCTGCACCACTTTGAGTTTTCCTTTGTCCTGTTCATCTGCCCACATGTTGCTCCTATTTGTTTCTTTGCCCTTTAATTGCTGATATTGACTGTCAATGCCTTCCTTGTTTTTGCTCGACTCCTCTTGAACTTCATAACTCATGAGCAATGTCTCCAGTTCATCCTCTTGCAATACCCCTTCTAATTGGTCCTTCACCATGATCCCCTGAATGTCATCTTCTTGGCATACTTCACAAATTTGAACAATCTGCGGGTCTTAATAGTTTAATTTATTTCCTCATCACAATGACCATTTTCAATCATCAACAAACATGGATGCATAAGTGAACTATTGCCAAAATCTTCACATGATTGTTCATACTTTTCAAGGGTGTCATCATAGGTCTCATAATCCTTATTGGACTGATCTGATTGCATGGCTAAGGCTACTTTTATGTCATCCTGATGCATTTCATCAATTGTCATACCCTCTCCTTGAGGTAAGGCATTGTTCCCAAGTTTCATACTCTTAATTGCTTCTTTATCCTCGTCATCATTTGGCTGCAATAGCTCCTTACTAACTCCGCAAAAATGATTAGGTGTCCAAGGTTCCTGATATGATGAACAAGTTCGCTTCTTGGAGTACCTTGTAACCTATAACCCCATTGAAGTTATTTCCTTTTCAATTAACTGTATGTTGAACCTTTGTATATTTTGCTCAACCAATATTCTTGAGAACTCATGAGCAGTAAGCAAAACGATCTGCTCCTTCCTCCAAATAGCCAACAACTTTGATCACAACTGCTTGCAAATGACATCATCTTCTCCTAAAATTAAGGACACAATATTTGGCATGCTGGTTTTAGCAATGTCTGGATGATGTTCTTTGATGTTGGTGACGAAGCATTTGAAAATTTGAAGAATTAAGCCATTGCATTCTAGAATTTAGATTGAGCCTAATGGCACACAACCTGGTTATTGCCTTAATATCTAAGACCTTGAGCTTCTTACCAAAGGTAGGGTCCTCAATATCATGCAATCCTTGGAAACTTTCCACAATCAGTTATAGAAATCTGAGTAAAATGTCATCATTGTAGGGGGGAAAAGGAGCAGTTATCCTTATGATCTCACTAAGGCAAGAAGCAACTGCAAGTCTTACCTCTTTACAAGGGTGTTCCATAAACCTGTGCTGGATCAAGGCAAGCATTGATGGCTTCAAAGCCCCACTTAAAATCTTCCAATCAGATTGGGTTACCTCAGACAAACATGAGTCCAACTCCTCCAATTTAGAGAGGACATCTCCTGTTTTCATAAACTTCAAATTTGACCCTAGTACAAACAACCAATTTCCCACTTCTCTTTTCGTAGATTCCTTAGTTGCTTGGTCTGGAGAGCAACATGGACTCTCTTTGAGAAGGGTTTGCTGTTCTGCATTACTCTTTTTTCCCTGAAAACATTATTATCAAGGAACCAATTTGCTGACTGCTTTACTGATCCAGGAGGAGTGCTGATTGCTTGATTCACTGTCAATTCCATCAGGAAGAGAACCCTTATCTTGCAAAATCTCCTAAATTCTGTTTTATTATTTTTTTTAAACACTTAATATGCCAGTATTTTCTTCAAGCCCTTGTATGCGAATGAAATAAATGTTTATAGCAGAGACAACACTAGCGATTAAAGAAGGAAAACCCTTTTCCAGTGGAATCCACAAGACTCGAATAAGCTATTCCTTCCAACCAACTTTATTAAGCTAGAAAAAATCTACATGAAACAAATTATTATTTAGACTTGGCTGTTAGGGTGAAGGTAACCTCCAGAACGTTGTGTTCCTCTTTGGATTCGATCCTTTAATAGAAAATATCCACCATGGAGCTACCCAAAATTAAGACTAGGCCTTCAAGTGCTCCTATAAAATATCTTGAGAGCTCAGCATTTGAGGGAAGGGCTCGGCCCAGGTCAGTTTGTCCTTTACCTAGCGGCTATAAGGGTCTGTCTTGTAGCGCAGTTGGCAACCCTCCTCTTGGCACCACAAAATTTGCCTTGGCCAGCTGCAAGGTGATTGATGTGATTCACAATTTTGGGCCAAGGATTTCCTGGAACCTTTCACTGCCTATTCAACAATCTTGGTGTTGCGACTTCCTAATATTTCATTCCTTCAACACTTTGTTACACCACATCAATTATATCGACCATCCTCGATTTTGGTTTAGTGCGGAGACATTCAAGGGTCGAGCTTAGGTCAATGAACTTAAGTACCGTTTTGATCCAAGCCACTGAGTTCCATCTTTGCATCACATTCATACACGGTCCTTATGCATAGATACATACAAATCAATCTGTTGCCCCTTTTGTTATAAATGAAGGGGAAGGAAAAGCCGTTTTGAAACACCAACAGGGGTGCCTGGTTGGCGGTCAAACAAAATATTCTATTGAAAAAGGCCTTCACCGTAGACCTGCTCCAAAGCTTTGGTTCGAAGACCAACTTCTTGGTGGCAATTGCCCCACAATCTCGATGTTGTTGAATTTTGGTTAGTTGAGCTTCATGAGGTCCCAACCCTTCCTTGGATGGGTTTTCATCAAGAATCTCATTTGAACTGTCACCACAATCATAAACCCCAGGGTTTGGACTTAGGGCTTTGCACTTCTGTCACCACCCATCCTATGCTAAGTTGCTAACCCACATCAAAGTTCCATGCTCACCTGGCAAAGATGATAAACTTTCCGCTACCCTTAGGCTGGCAGGGTGCACAAGTTTGATACCATTGTAGTTTCCCCTTTTAGTGAATTTCAATAAATTTTGGGACACTATAATATTCCTCTTAAGAATATGCCTATTTTTATTGACCCTTCTATAAATTTTGATCGAGTGATTTTGTCAAATTGTTAGGGCAACAATTTTTCTTTGTATGTAGAGAAAATAAGCAACTATAACCATGGGACTATACAAAAAGACAACACAAAGCATAATACTTATCGAAAACTCAGCCTTATTTTATTAATATGGAATATGTGATTACAGGTCAATGCTTTAGTTTCAGAACCTTGAACAGATTTGTAAATAACTCCTGTTATATGGCATGCTTGGTTGGATAATACGCTGATGTTGTGGCCTCCAAAGATGAATGCAACAAACACAGAATTTGGCCCCCTAAATCCTGCTTCTCCAAGTGTTATGCACCTATGAGAGATCTAATTGGCCTCTCCTAATGATCTCCACGTTAAGCCCTAGTGAGTGGATCTGATTTGCTCCCTCCTTTTTGAGTGGCTAGCATATATTGTCTCAATACCGAAGCCCCTTGACTGGATCAACTAGGGTGGATTGTTGCTTTTTGTGTAGCATCGGGAGGTATCCCTGCATGCCAAGAGGCCTCCTAAGTCGGCCTAGAAAATTTATGGAAATTAAAATAAAATAAAATTATTTTTGGGTTTCATGTGTTGAGAAATCTAGGACAACTAGATTAGGGTGATTTCTCTTTACTTTGATAACTGCTTGTGATGTTCTTTACTTTAACTTGATGTGCTTGTAATTAGCTTCTTCTTCACTTGATTATTATACTATTCTTATCATCAAACAACTACATAACTATGAAGATCAATAACACAAATGGACACAGAATATAGGCTGCTAGCCAGGGCCAGAACCTCTCCTTGAGAGGAAAACCCACAAGAATTCTTCTCTTCTTATAGAATCTTCAAATGATGAATTCCAAGACCTTTAGACCCAAAACGAAGACCCCTCCAAGACCAAGACAACCTCTCCTTTGATGAGCTTGTCCTTCACAAAGTCAACTCAAGTCAAACTGCTTGAAAACTGCTTCAAGTTCAGACATGCAACTTTTGCCTGCAATTTTTTGGCCTCATTGCAAAAACCCTAGTTCGCACGTTTGGGGAAAAGATGGTAAAATAGACCTTCTCTTTCCTTCGCTTAGGGTGCTTCTTTCTCTTTAGGTATTCGGTTTCCAAAGTTGATCTTCTTGACACCAAACTTCGACTTCTTGAGATGGCTGTAATTCGGTCTTTCTGCAACAAAATTTTGCCCTAATTTCTTTTGCATGTGTGAGAGGATGTAGCCCAAAAACAATCTTCAAAACTTTGCTTTTTCCTCCTTTAGTTCTCCTCTTCTTTGCTAACCCTTTTGATCTCTTTCTTGTCCTTGTGATCAAACTTCTTGGATGTCTTCTTCAAATGAGGTCGATCTCACTTATATAGACCTTTCCATGCGGCTCAAATTGTCCTTAATGAGGACGACTTCATTCTCTTGTAGGCTGACTTGTTTGCTAGGCCGGCTTGGCCTTGGAGGAACTTTTGACACGATTTTGACTCAAATAAATTCTTTTGACTTGTTACAAGATGCCCGAAGGGGTCTATTACATATGACAATGTCTCTTTTGACTTTTGACTTTATGACAAAACCCTAGAAGCACACAATGGGTGCTAGACCTAGAAACAATTTGACCTAGAGCGTGAAACCCATGATATAAAAATAATAACAATAAATTTTCTTTCTCTTTACATCAAATACATAAAATCAAGATTACATAAGACATTATGAAGACCGAACTTAGTTACATATTTCAACATCATGTAGGCTGAAAAGGGTCAAGTCGGCCCCACCATGAAAGGGTGTGTCCCCTGGGGTAAGTGCACCCATTCAATTTGTATATATACACATGACTTGACACTTCATTGGTCTCACTCACTCATCATATCTCTTATACAAAAGACACTTGTGGGAGCAGAAAAAGGATGAATAGGCTAAAGTTTGGACCTGGTTTTTGGCACAGATTTCTAGACATTTTATTGTAAAACTTGTTGAAGAAGAATTTCTCCTAGAAGAAATGTTGTTGGGGTTTCTCCTGAGTTTGGGTTTCCCAGGGAAAATTTGTCATCTCTATTGTGCATGGATGTCTCTTAATGTTTTTTATTGTTTCTACCGTTTTCACTGCCTTATTGTTGAGATTTTCTGTGTATAACTGCTTAGTGGTATCTGTGACATAAGAATAATTAATTAAAGATCATTAGAAGTAATTATTAGATCAGAAAATTATTTTTCTATTGTATTTATTGTAGAAAAATCAACATGGTATCAGAGTCTTGTTGATAAGTGCAACGATTGAAGAGACAAATATGGTGAAGTCTAGGTTACAACAAGAAAGAACCCTATGTAAGTCTGCCTGAAGAATGACCAAGCTTTGTGATTTGATCTGTCTCATGACATCCTGGTTGTTTGAAGGAGGCCAAGTAGCCTTCCTAGAACAAGACACGGGTTCTGTGAAAAGAGGACGAAGTGAAAGGTCTGATCTGTGTTGCAAGGAAGATTTTTGTTCTAGTGACCAGACCGAGTTTGTCTTCAAGAAGGCCGAGGGTTTTGTTTTGCTTGGCCGAGTCCGTTATACACCAAGAAGGAAGGCCAAAGCCCTAGGAGAAGGCTGAGAGGCAGTGATCTGTGGTTTGTTCTGTTCCAAAAGTGTTAAAATTGAGCAGCTTCGAAATGAATTTTCCCAAAAGGGAAACCCTATTGCCCCAAAGGAAACCCATCTTCCCCAAAGGAAAATTTCAAATGGATAATATTATTATGGTGCAAATTGGACATGCATCTTTAAAGAAAAGTATACATATATAAAATATTATGAAAAGCAAATTTGATTAAAGTCAGCCTCACCTAAAGGGGTTTCGTTGGCACCATAAGGCACATGGAAGATTATATTTAATTGTGAGCAAAATTGAATTTGAGTAATTCCCTCAATAAGGTTTCAAGTTAAGCACCCCATCAACTTGTATATAAAGAAGAGCTCTTGCAACTCATTCAATAAGGAGCATAATCAAATAGGAGAATACACCACTTCAGTCCAACAAACAATGGCATGCCCTGCAGAATTAGCAGCTTGACCCTCTTTGAAGTTACTGGGCAATTAGCACCCAACTCAGCCCTTCTGGGGAAGATGTCTATGCCCTCCACAAGGCAGAGAAACTCGACCCCTCTGAACTATGTACAACCAACCACCCAAAATGAACACGACCCTTCTGCAAAGCACAGAAATCGACCCTTTTTACAACCCGAGCAGTACACTCAGCCCTCTAGAAACAATTTAATTTCGGCCCCTTGTATCAGCTAGGCACTCTTCTACGAATTTAGCCTTGACAGCCTGCTATTCGGCTTCCTCAAACAAATCGAACCACCTTCAAATTGGGCCTCGATTTGATGGTGAACTCGACAATGTGACCAAATTAGCCCCTTAGAGAAGTTATCAGCTTGGCCTGGAGGTTAAACTACTCGGCTCCTCAGGTTCTGGAATAATCTTGGCCTTTTTACCCAAGAGAATTTCGGCCCTTGTTGGTGAGCTCACACCAATTCGGCCCATGCAAATTCGGCCTCTCTGTCACACCAATTCAGCCCCTACTCAGGAATTCATCCTCTTTAGCAAATGGGCCACTTCTTACAAATAAATTTGTCTTTGAAACTCTTGAAGAAGTTTAGCAAAAAAACTTGGCAAGTCAAAACCCAACTAGAGTGGCAAATACTTCCACTGAAATCGAGGGTCTAGCTAGGTAGCAATTGAATTCTACCAAAACTGGTTGGAGAATTTCTATAATGTCCCTTCCTAAATTATTTTGGAACAGGATTAATTTCTATATTTTGGAGTTGATTTTGGAGGTGATGGGGCCCATTCGAATTTATTAGGAGGCTAGACTTAGTAGAAGTTATTTCGATGTGGTTAATTTGTACGTGGGGGGCACCCACACTAGGAGAATACACATTCCCTAGTTCGATTTGCATGGAGGGGAAATCGATGGTTAAGTGAGGGACCCACGATGGAGGGAAAAGTGCTCCACGAAATCTATATAAGGAAGACAACTCTCCTCATTTCAACATCTTATCTTTTTGACATATTGAACTCAACCTTAGTTGCTCGAGTTGCTTAGTCGGGTTATTGTGCTGTTTAGCACACGAGTGTCTCCGAGCGGAGATCTCAACCTTTGCTTCACTGGACTTCAAGTGCCACCCTAGGAAGGTAATTCGTACTACCTACCTTGGAGGAGATCCGATGGAGTTTCACAGTCACATCATTCAGCATTTGTCTCAGCCAATGCGTGTCTCTGGAGGACGCAGAAGGGGAACACGCAGGTGTTGCTTGTGGGTTCACTACTGGGGGAGTTTGGGCATTGGAGCTACAGTGGAGGATCAACCTTTCGGGAGAGTTTTGGAGTAGGAGGTTGCTGCATTGGAGCAGTTTGATTTACAGTCACCTGGGCCTGCGCAGAGAGCCATCACTGGGCTCACGTGGGAATTGGAGGAAGGAATTGTAGAGATGGAGCTGGCTAGGAGAAGTAAGAGATCATTTGGAAGGTCATTTGAGGAGGATTGCTGGAGTTGGGAGAGCAGAGATTGACAGGATCTGTCACAGCAACAAAATTCGAAATTGGAGGAGGGCCAAGCTGTGAAGGGTCAATTTTTGAAGGTTGGAACCAAGGGAAACCCTTTCTGGATTTTTTTGGGTTTTGGGCAAGGATCACACTCCTAATTTTATAGAATTTTCTGGGCAGATCTAAGGGGTCAAACAGGGGTCCCAACTCAGCCAACAACTAGAGGAGCTAAGGGGAATTTGGGGCAAAATTCCGAGGTCAATATTGGACCAATTCCTTCGTGGGTTATTCCGGATATTTGGTGGAGAGGCCGGGGTTCATTTCCCGTAATTTTCTGAGCACCGGAGGTGGGGTTTCTAGCAGCATCTTTGCAGCAGACAACATTGTTTCACAAGGGCAGCGTAGGGCATCATTGCAGCAGTTATTTGTGCCATCTGGGCTTGACATATTGACACCTAGGCTTGATCACGCTTGCCATTGAGGCAAGCCCAAGTGCACCACTTCCACATTATTGTACTTTCCTCCTAGATTATAATAAAATGGCTCAACTGTTGGTTATTCCTGGACTTTTTATGGGTGTGCACTGAATGTTTCAATTTTATGGTGTTGTTTTTATTGTTTGCTTTGCATAGCACTATTTTTCCTAGTTTGGAACATTACAGTGGTATCAGAGCATGATCTTGGCCCAACTATGGGAAACTAGCCAGAAGATCATGGAAGCTTTGGGTATGAGTGCACAGTGACGGGTGAAACCGAAGACAAACCCATGGCTCAAGGGAAATCTAGTATGCAGAAATTCTGGGGTAGAATTCATTGGGACGATGAGCGATTGGCCCAACTGAGGAGGGTGGTAGACCAAACCCATCCTCACCCTTACAACAGAGACGTTAGAGGTGAGCAGGTCGTGGGGTTGCAACCATCTACATCATGTGGGGAAAGTCGACTAGATCAGGGCACCAAATCTCCTGAAAAGGAGCAGGCAGGACAGAGACAGTTAGAGGGTGAGACCAGGGGGCGCTTTTGCTGGTGGAGATCCGACTTTAGATATCAGGACCCTGAGGAGGAGTTTGAGCATGATGCTGAGAGCCCACAGGATGGTGAGGAGCACATCGATATATCCGGTGTGGCACATGAGTCACATTTATTAGAGACCTCTTTGATAGCCCCAGTTGACACCTTGGTGGAGAAGATAGAGCCTACACACATAGAGCCATTTGTTGAGAAGGAGCCACCCATGGACGAGATGCCAATAGTTGAATATAGAAGTTGCTGAGGTATCTGGAGTTGTGATTGAGTTTACAGGTGATAGATGCCCACGACAGTTCCACCAGTTGCAGGCCGACCTTCTAGCATTAAAAAGGAAGGCCGCATTAGTGCATGAGGCTATTTTGTAGCAGAACGAGGAGCTGGAGGGCATGAGAGCGGTTTGTGTTGAGTCCACGACCAAATTGACTCACGTTGGGGGGCGGTTGGATTCCCTACTGTTGCAGCTAGAGTGCACGTTGGAACGTGAGAGCAACCCTCTTCGGGCATACATAGACGGGGTTGGCAACACTGTTAGATTACCTTGGCCCATTGGACAGATAGAGACAAAGCTACCCAGTCATATTTCATGTATTGACCAGGATAGCGAGATGAGATAACCTGAGTTGCACAGGGTGCAGCACTTGCATGCTGGGGTTGTTCGATGTGCGGGAGTTCGTGCATTTGATCCCTCTCTTGGGGTTGGATAGCGAGAGATTCTGAGTTGGTACCCGGTGGAGTGGGCTATGGAGATGGTAGTGGACCCAGGTGGAGCTCAGCAGGAGTTTCCAGGCACTGGGGATGTTGGAAGCCTTGACTGGCATTGGGATCCGGGAGGGACCACCTATCATTTCCCAGGTATACCAGTTGACTATGACCTAGAGGGTACAGTTGACCTAGAAGTTGAGCATGCACCTCCGCTTGGGGAGTTTCGGTCAGCACTAGTGGCCAACGAGTTTATGGACAGGCTTCTTGGGTTGACTTGGTACGACATTTTTACACAAGATCATGGGGCGATCAACACACTCTGGCAGGAGTTTGTCGGAGGAGGTGGCATTGGCAAGCCACTAGATGGCGCCTTGTATGGAGTTGGGGATTCTTCACTTTTGTGTGGGGCACAGAGGACGCAAAGGAGCAACGCAGGGGTAGCATCACTACTGACACATAGGGAGATTCACTTCTTGGATCCCTTAGGGAGAATTTGGAGTGAAGATCCATTCACTGGAGTTATGATGATTCAACGATGGAGGTGATGATACTGGTCGGTTGTGGGGCGACGCATAGGGACAACTTTAGGCCATCTCATTCGGGGATGGGTAGGAGCATCTAATGTGGAGCATTGGTCTGCAGATGGGCATGGAGACGCATGGGGAAGTGCCTCACATCGCATTGAGTACATGCGGGCAGTGACACAAGACGGTACAGGATGGCATAGTTGTAGCCGAGGGTATCCAGTGGTGTACAGGGACAGATTGCGACATACAGTGGCATGTTGAGGAATGCAGTGTTGCTTGGTTGTGTGCAGTGACGCATGGTGCGGCACAGCGGGATCTTGGAGCGTTGCCTCCAAGGAGGCATATGGACAGGGGCATTAGGTGTATTGTTGGATGCACCTCACTTAGGATCAATGAGGACATTGTTGAGCATATGGGGATACCATGCTTAGCAGAGACAGGGCTTCGAGGGAGTTATCAGCAGATCTGAGGCGGAGAGAGTGTCGTTTGTAGGATCACTCTTGGGCATTCCGACAGAATTTTGATCATATCATTTGGGACATACCCGCCCATCATCCTCTAGTGTTGTTTACAGTCATAAAGTGTTTGGTTGTTTCCCCTTGACACTCTCCATTCAGGCAACAGGGTATGGGAGGCTCACCTTAGACAGTTGGATGAGACACCATGTGCCATGAGCCGGGAGGAGACTCTTCAGTTGAGACCCTTGGTAGGTGCACGAGCTGTCGGATACAGGCTTAGGGATGGCGTGGTTGATAGCCAAGGTAGCATATATTCCACCCCTGAGCTCACACTTGAGGGACGGTGGATGGTAGACTTCGTCTACAGGAGGGTACCTAGACTCCGAGCAGTGTTGAGGTGTATCATCAGGAGTTGGGATAGCGGATTTCACTGCGTGGTTTGGCAGGAGCAAGGCAGGTTCACAGGCATGAGACCTACTCCTTATACTTGGGGTCCACCCAGGGAATACATACAGGGATTAGAGATGAGGGCCAGATGGGTTCTAGCTGGTAACGACGTTATGCAACATCCTGTGAGGAGTGGGAGTTTGGGGAATCCAGGGATCCGGTTGGTGGGCAGATCACTCCACTTTGTGACGAGCAGGGTCATGGCAGAGGATGATCTAGTTCACTTTGGGTTTGACACGTGGGGGATCACTGAAACCTCCACTGTATGGCGAGGCAAACTTGTCCAGTTATGGCTCAGAGTTGAGATTGGCAGTGGAGGAGTAGATATTGGCATCATGGAGATGCTCGGGTAGGATGAGCTTGACTCTCACAGATTTTTCGCCACTAGGCCTCAGGAGGGGAGGATACTGTTTGCGCATGATGGGGAGTATGTCATAGTCAAAGTAGCGCAATGTCAACATGGTGGCACCACTCTGGGACTAGCAGGGTACTGAGGCATCACAACTCTTCAGAGCTCAATAACCTTTAGGGATGTGTTGGCTACTACCGGGGGAGATAATACAGATCTACCATTGGGCTTTAGCGAGTCACTGATGGAGCAAGGGATTTCTGGTACTTGCACCGGGCAAGATAATGAGTGGAGCGAGGGGAGATTCATGTTGGACAATATGGTTTGGGATCCTGGTATTGAAGGATTCTTTCATATCAGGATAGTGCAGAGGTCAGGCACGATCCAGTGGCACATCTGGGACCCTGACACATTTTGTAGTGACAGTCGCAAGCAACAGTTAGAGAGGATGCTTGCTCAAGCATTCCTTGAGGACAAGCGATTTTTAGTGCATTGGAGGAGCTTGTCGGATGAGGATGCTACTTGGGAGGGCGAGCACATACTTGAGCATTCAACACTGAAGTTGCTTGGGGACAGGCAACATTTGGGAGGGTAGGAATGTAATGTCCCTTCCTAAATTATTTTTTGGGCCGATTTTGGAGATGATGGGGCCCATTCGATTTTATTAGGAGGCTAGACTTAGTAGAAGTTATTTCAATGTGGTTAATTTGTACTTGGGGGCCACCCACACTAGGAGAATATGCATTCCCTAGTTCGATTTGCATGGAGGGACCCACGATGGAGGGAAAAGTGCTCCATGAAATCTATATAAGGAAGGCAACTCTCCTCATTTTAGCATCTTATCATTTTGACATATTCAACTCAACCTTAGTTGCTCGAGATACTTAGCCGGGTTACTATGCTATTTAGCACACGAGTGTCTCCGAGCGGAAATATCAACCTTTGCTTCAGTGGACTTCGAGTGCCACCCTAGGAAGGAAATTCATACTACCTTGGAGGAGAGCAAGTGGAGTTTCACAATCACATCATTCAACATTTGTCTCAGCCAGTGTGTGTTTCTGGAGGACGCAGAAGGGGAACACATAGGTGTTGCTTGTGGGTTCATCCGGGCAGCAACTGTCGGGGGAGTTTGGGCATTGGAGCTATAGTGGAGGATCAACCTTTCGGGAGAGTTTTGGAGCAGGAGGTTGCTGCATTGGAGTAGTTCGATTTACAGTCACCTGGGCCTGCGTAGAGAGCCATCACTGGGCTCACGTGGGAGTTGGAGGAAGGAATTGTAGAGCTGGAGCTAGTCGAGAGAAGTAGGAGATCATTTGGAGGGCCATTTGAGGAGGATTGCTGGAGTTGGGAGAGCAGAGATTGACAGGATCATTCACAGCAACAAAATTCGAAATTGGAGGAGGGCCAAGCTGTGAAGGGTCAATTTTTGAAGGTTGGAACCAAGGGAGACCCTTTTTGGGTTTTGCTGGGTTTTGGGCAAGGATCACACTCCTAATTTTATAGAATTTTCTGGATAGATCTAAGGGGCCAAAAAGGGGTCCCAACTCAGCGAGCAGCTAGAGGAGCTAAGGGGAATTTGGGCCAAAATTCCGATGTCAACATTTGGCCAATTCCTTTGTGGGTTGTTCTAGGTATTTGGTGGAGAGGCCGGGGTTAAGTTCCCGTAATTTTCTGAGCACCGAAGGTGGGGTTTCCAACAGCATCTTTGCAACAGATAACATAGTTTCATAAGGGCAGCGCAAGGCATCATTGCAATAGTTATTTTTTCCATCTGGGCTTGACATATTATCACCTGGGCTTGATCACGCTTGCCATTGAGGCAAGCCCAGGTGCACCACTTCCACATTATTGTACTTTCCTCCTAGATTATAACAAAATGGCTCAACTGTTTGTTATTCCCGGAATTTTTATGGGTGTGTACTGAATGTTTCAATTTAATAGTGTTGTTTTTATTGTTTGCTTTGCATAACAATATTTTTCCTAGATTGGAACATTACAATTTCCCTTGAAACCCTCTGGGTGACTCACTTGAACTCTTGTTTAGATGCAATAAGAAAATGATCAGTTAGAGTAACCTTCAAAATGAGCCCCCTTTCCCTTTTTATAATTTCCATTTGTGTGTCTCTTTTTTTCTTTTTAATTTTAAAATTGAGTTGCCCTGTTTGCCACCTTTTTACTAGAATATATAATACTAGATTACCCTTTTGCCACCCTTTTTCAAAATTGGTCAAAATTGTCAAAAATAGATGAAATATGCTATTGTTCAAGATGATGGGGACATTACAGTGCTCCTCGCCAAAAAATTCTTTTCCTCAGGCAATTTAAGTCCTGGATGTTGCAAAATTGCTCCCCCTCCCAAGTAGCATCCTTTGGGGGTAAATCCTTCCACCGCACAAGATATTCCTTGATAACCCTGCTCCTCAATCTTCTCTCCTGTACCTCCAGTATCTCCTCAAGAATTAGTACTAAATTCTCCTCTTCATCCAAAGGAGGCAAATTAGATGAAGTAGTAATCTGCCGCCTCACTGCCTTCTTTAGGGAAGATAAATGAAAGACATTGTGGATCTTGCTCGCCTTTGGAAGATCTAGTTCATATGCCATTTTACCTACCCTTCTGACAAACTTGTAATGTCCATAAAACCGTGGCTTGAGTTTCTTTGCGCCCTTATGCTTGAGGGAAGACTGTTTGTATGGCTGCAAGTGTAAGTAGACCAAGTCTTCTCATGTCGAAACTCCTCTCTACCCAGTGTCCATCTGCATATAATTTTTGCATATTCTGAGCTATGCACAAGTTGTCCTTGAGTGCTTTGAGGATATCTTGGCACTCTTGGACCCAATGTTTGGCCATGGGGGCCCGAATGTCACCAAATGACATATCTGCGAAGGATAAGGCATCGTGGCCATACAATGCTCTAAATGGCAACATCCCAATTATATGTAGTACAAAGTGTTGTAACAATACTCGCCCAAGTGCAACCAATTCACCCATGCTCTTTGCTGCTTTGCTACATAGTTTCTCAAGTACCCCTCGAGCCACTTCTTTACTATCTCTGTCTGTGGGTGATAACTCGTACTAGGGGTGAGCTTTGTCCCTACCAAACGAAATAGCTCTTGCCAAATTTCGCCCATGAATTTACTATGGTCTTGGGCATACCGTGCAACTTGAAAATCTCCTTGAAAAACAACTCTGCCACCTGAGACACTGAACTCCTGGAAGGAATCGCAAAGAAATGAGCATACTTGGTTAGCCAGTCTACCACTACATACACAGTCCCTGTCCTGTACTGAAGGCAACCCCGTGATGAAGTCCATAGAAATACTCTCCCACTTCCACTCGAGAATAGGGAGCGGCTGCAATAGTCTTGCTGGGTGCGTGTTTTCATCCTTGTTCTATTGACAGACGCTGCACTCACGCACATACCTCCAAACATCCTCCTTGAGGCCCTTCCAAGAGAGCCTCTCCCTGATTTCCGTGTAAGTTTTTAGATAACCCAGATGACTTGCTAGTTGGGAATCGTGTGCTGCTTGTATCACCTTGTTCTTTAGCTATGACTCAAGCACCAAATAAATCCCGTCCTACACCAATCTCTCCTGCTTTTTGGTATCTGCCCATCCAAGATCTCGCACGCCATCCTGTTCTTTGAATACTCTACGAGCAGTTGGGACTTCCAGTCCAAGGTAGTATCTATGAAAGAGTATGCCCTAGACTCCTCGAAAGTGCATCAACAACCACATTGTTTTTCCCTTTGACATGCTCAATCTCGAAATCATATGTACCTTGCTCACCCACTTCTGTTGCTGGTCATTTAATTCCTTCTAATCTAGGAAGAATCGAAGGCTATTGTGATCGGTTTTGACTTTGAACCGGTTGGCCACCAAATACGACCTGAACTTAGCTAGTGCGTGCATGATGGCGAGCATCTCTTTGTCATAGATAGAATAGTGCCGCTCATAATTACAAAGCTTCCTACTCTCAAAAGCTATGGGTGGCCATTTTGCATCAATACTGCTCCAATCTTGTGACCTGAAGCATCACACTCCAACACAGACAACTGAAAAAAACAGGTAAAACCAAAACAGGGCAAGTACTTATTACCTCTTTCATTTGTGCAAAGGCCCTCTCTGCTGCGTCTGACCATACGAAGGAGTCCTTGGTCAAATCTGTAAGTGGTGTCGTTAACTGGGAGAATCCTTTGACAAACCGCCTCTAGTAAGTGCAAATACCCAAGAATCCCCTTAGCATCGTCACATTATTGGGGGTAGGCTAGTCAATGATGGCACAAATCTTCTCTTGGTGCACTTGCACCCCCTCTCCACCAATCACGTGCCCCAAACAAAGCATCTCAGCCAACCCAAACTCGCACTTTGATAGTTTAGCATAGAACAATTGCTCATCCAGTATCTTCAATACCTCTTCCAAGCGCTGTAAGTGCTCCTCCCATGTTCTGCTATATATCAAAATGTCATCGAAGAAGACAAGCACAAATCTGCGCAACTACTTGCTGAACACATGGTTCATACAAGACTAAAAAGTAGCTGGGGCAGTCAACCCGAAAAGCATAACCAAGAACTCATAGTGGCTGTAGAGACATTGGAAGGCTGTTTTGGGAATGTTCTGCTCTCTGACCCTGATCTGATGGTAGCTCAAGCGGAGGTCAATTTTAGAGAAGTATTTGGCCCCTCTCAACTCATCCATCAATCCATCGATTCTAGGAATGGAGTATCGATTTTTGATGGTCTCCTTGTTTAGCGCCTTCCAGTCGATGCACTTCTTGTGGGACCCATCTTTCTTCTGACTAGTACCATTGATGAGGCAAATGGGCTAGAGCTGGGGTGGATGTGGCCTACTGCAAGAAGTTCTTGAATGGTCTTCTCTATCTCGTCCTTGTATGCTCTGGGGTGCCTGTAGGGAGTGGTAATAATGGCCTGAAACCCCTACTCTAACTCAATGATATGCTCAAATCCCTCATCAGGTGGTCTCCCTAGTGGAATGTCCCCAAACACCTTCTGATACTTCTGTAATAGAGCTGCTATGTCTGCTGGGTATTGTTGCTTTTCTGCCCTCTTCTCCGATACTCTGCACCCAACTTCTCACTCAATGTCCACATGTCGGAAAATGGCCTCCATTCAGTTGGATGTGACTGTTTTGGGTGGGTAAGTGTGCATACTCCTCAAAACTACCTTCTTGCCATCCTGCATGAACTCCATCTCCATCTGTTGGTAATCTGTAGTATAACGTCTAATAGAAATGAGCCACTGAACCTCTAACACAACATTGCTGTCATGAACGTTGGTCACAAAGAAGTCATCTGTGATGACATAGTTCCCCATTGTCAAGCTCAACTTGGAGATCATCCTATTACATTGCATGAATTTGTTCCTTGGTATGGCGATGGAGAACCCCTTAAACTCTGTGGTAGCCAACCCTCTCTTGGCTACATAGTCGGAGTCAATAAAATTATGGGAGGCCCCATTGTCCACAAAAACTATTACCCTCCGTCTTTGTATAGTTACACTAATCCTGAGAGTAAGATATCGAGGAAGAGGAACTCCTGTGTGTTAGGATATTCCGACACATAGGAAATAGTTAAGTATAACTTGGTCTAGTGTAGAGTTAGGTAAAGTGTGTTTCTTTACTATGTACTTTTGTAACTTACAATCTGACGGTCACAATATGTAGTGATCCGATGGTTCATTCTCTCCTCGGTATTACCGACACTTATCTGTGGCTTAACACCCGATTGGTCCATGATCTCTATTTAAAGAGCATGGAGGGTCATTTGTAGGGTAACCATTCATGAGAGAAACTTATGTAAATTTTCATTCTTTTATTAATAAATTCCCTGAAGTGGCCGGGTTGGCTCAGGCTGTGCATTGTTTCCCTCTTTGAGGGTTTTAACCACGTCAAGAATACTGGTGTACTGATCTGTGATCTGTTTGTGAGTGGTGTCCTTTGGTGTTTTGTCTGAGGAACTTACCCTGTAAATTCCTACATGGTATCAGAGCTATTTGAGGGCCGCATCTCTTGGTGATCCAAATCTGAAGCCGATAGAACTGCATCCAATTGTCATTTTCTAGATCTACTGTTTCTGACTGCTTTCGGGCCGAGAGGACTGCTCTATTGTGTTAGGAGCATCTGTTCCAGTGATGAACCCCTTTCGTTTCACGCGAAAAGGTTTCCGGTAGCCCTAGCTACGTCATTTTTAAGATATGGAGGTATACAATGTTTATTTGTAGTTTTTAGTTACTTTCTCTCTGTTTATTTCAGTTTATTTATCTCTTTGTTTTTTATTACCGGATCTATACCTTTCATTTTTGCGTATGCTCTTTGCCCCGTGACTCTGTGCGATCTGGGCAAATCAGAAACAGAAAGGAAGGATTTTTCTCATGCGTATTCTCTTTTCCGCTGCGCCTTAGTGTGATCTCGGAAAATCAGAAACATTGAGGAAAATTTATAGTTTCCGGGTAAAGCTAACTTCAAACCATAAAGTTTGTTTTTTTTTTTTTCTTGTATGTCCGTGTTGGGTTTTGTGGTTTTTGTTTTGTAGGCAAAAAAAGAGCTTTCTTAAGTAAGCACGCACCCCAAAACTTCAGTGACTAAAAAAAAAAAACCCATCCTCTTTTCCAAAAATTACAAACTTTTTAAACTAGCTCACTTGGTCCAAAGTTACTTTATGAGAATAGAGGTCTTGGGTTCAAGTCTTTCTTTTTGTTTAGTTACTTTTTCAAAAAGCACATATAGCTTATGTTTTAAAGTTACTTTATGTAAAAGTGTTATCACCCATTATAAAAAGTGAGTCACTTATAATTCTAAAGTCTCTTTATCTTTTATTTAAGTTACAATTTAGTGGGTAGCTCATAAAATACCATTGTAAAAGTGACTTTCACTTATTTATAAAAGTGAGTCATATATATTTTTTTAAAAGTGAGCTAATTAGATTTATGTTTGGCAAGGTGGGGGGATTTTTTTAAATATAACATTATCATTCATTTCTGCACATTCACGTGCTTCGTCGGCATCTTCAACAACTTTTCTTCAAAAGGCCATAACTTTTTCATCCGGAAGCCATTTTCAGAGCCGTTTTTTTTGAATTAGCCTATTTTTTCGAGATCTTTCCATTCAAACACTTAGTTTCAACATCTACAGCTTCAGTTTCTGTTAAAATGAAAAGTCCATGCCAAGTTATTCTTGACAACACCAACTACTTCCAATGGTGGTCCTACATTGTGGATTTACTTAGAAGTAAAGGTCTTTACAGAATGGCCTCAGGCCAAGAAACCAAACCTTAAGATGAAGATAAGGCAGCCAAATGGGAAAATAGGCAATATCAAGCACGTGGGTTGATAGGGATGTCTATTTCTCCAGACCTTAGATTCCATATTGTAGAATTTGATACTCTTAATGAAGCAATGAAACAACTCACTAAAGTTTTTGGAATTAAAAATGAAATTAGAGCCCATCAACTCGAAAATGAGTTGCTTACATTGGACCCCAATAATTTTTCTTCCACTGAAGATTTTTTGTCCAAGTTCAAGACCCTTAGACTTCTCTTGGAAGGTGTTAAGGTTAAGAAAGAAGATGGTAGCCTTATCTATTCCATTCTTACTAAGTTGGGACCAGCATACTTTGTGTTTGTTTTCACCTTCCATTCTACTAGAGAAGCCTTTATTTGTCAAGGACAAGACTACAAGGCCCCTTCTTTTGATGCCTTTTGTGATTCTTTAATAAGAGAATAAGAAAAGCTCTTATATCTTGGTCTTCTTAATCTTGGAAACTCTTCTAAGAAAGCCTTAGTCACCCAGCAACAACCAAATTCAAAGTATCCTAAGAAGCAATATCCTAAAAAGAATGGTCCTAAACCAAACAAGGGTCCTAAGCAATTTCAGCCTCAAAATGAAAAATCATTTCCACAAAATAATAAGGCAAATAAAAACAAAGGGAAGAAGACTGATAGACATTGCCACTTTCGTAATCGAGATGGCCACTTAGAATCCAAATGCTTTAAAAAGATGGAAGCCTTGGAAGCAACAATGAAGAAGCATAACATCCATTTGGAGCACTCTTCAACTTCAATTTCATCTTTAGGAATAACACTTTCTGCATGTGGTTGTCAAGAATCTCGGTCTAGTTATGCACTAAATGTATCTTCTTCTTCCCATTCTCATGAGTGGCTCATTGATTCTGGAGCTTATCACATGGCCAAAAACAAAGCCATGTTTTCTTCTTTAAATGATTGTAACACCAAAAATATATATGTTGGTGATGATAGATCTCTTAATGTTGTAGGGTCTGGAATTGTTCATCTAGACAATGGTCAATTTAATGATGTATTATGTGTTCTCAGCTTATCCTGCAACCTTCTATCTGTATATCAGATAACTCATTTAGGTGAAGGTAAAATCGTTGAATTTTCACCTCATGATGTTGTAATTAAGGACCTAAGAGATCCTAGACAGATTTTAGCTACTGGAATTGCTGATGATTCTACAAGGTTGTATAAGTTTAACAACTTTGGGTAATCAAATTTTCCCTCGGTATTTGTTGCTCATAATGATGAAGTGAGCAAACTTTGGCATGAGCGATTTGGTCACTTAAACTATTTCTCCCTTCAAAATCTATGTAAAGAAAATATGGTGACAGGTCTTCCAATGGTATCTTGCAGAGATGGTGTCTGTTTCGGATGTGTACTCGGAAAACATGATCGGGATAGTTTTGAAAACTGTGCCTCTTGGCACGCCTCAACCCCTTTACAGCTTGTGCATAGTGATTTATGTGGTCCACTTCTAGTTGTTTCATTCTCTGGCTACAATTATTTCTTAACTTTCATTGATGATTTCTCCAGACGCACTTGGGTATACTTCTTAAAACTCAAGAGTGAAGTATTTAACATGTTCTTGGCCTTTAAGGCCTTTGTTGAAAAACAATTTGGACATCAAATTCTTAAGCTAAGATCTGATAATGGCGGAGAATATGTTAACAACAAATTCATCAACTTTTGCACTGAGAATGGAATTCCAATGCAACATACTGTTCCATATACTCCACAACAAAATGGTGTAGCTGAAAGGAAGAATCACACCTTAAAGGAAATGGCTAATTGTATGCTTCAATCTAAAGGACTTAGTCTTAATTTTTGGGCAGAAGCAATTAACTGTGCAAATTACATAGTAAATCGTACTCCTACTAAGGTTTTAAAGAATATCACTCCAGAAGAAGCATGGAGCTCAATTAAACCAGATGTAAGTCACTTTCGTGTTTTTGGAAGTGAAGCATGAGCCGATATTCCAGATGAGAAACATAAAGCTTTAGAACCTAAGAGTGAAAAATGTATTTCGGTTGGATATTTTGAAGATGTCAAAGGATATAGACTTATTCCACTTAAGTCCAAAAATGTTATCATTAGAAGAGATGTAAAGTTTGCTGAAAATATATCGGCCTACAAGCCTAGTTCAGCGGATGTGCCACCTCTCTCTATCCCTTCTACTTCTGAAAATATTTCTTCTTCAGATGATGACAACAAGGATGGCAATCCTCCCCCACCTTTTCAGGATCCTCCTTCAGCTTCTCAGCTTCCAAATGGGTCCATGCTACTCGGGATGTAGCAGGTGCTCTTGCCGGTGATCCTACAGATCAACGACGTACACATTCTTAGTTCGATAGAGCCTCTTCTTTACTGGCTCAAGCTTCAGCGAATTATGATCCTGACACCTTTGTAGAAGCTTTAGGCCATCCAGATTGGGACGCAACTATGAATGAAGAATATCGTTCATTATTGGCAAATGATACATGGGATCTTGTTCCTCTTCCAAAGGGACAAAAACTTGTTAGATGCAAATGGATTTACAGAACCAAGTATGGACCGGATGGAAAATTTGATAAACATAAAGCTCGTCTTATTGCTAAGGGTTTTTCACAAGTTGAAGGCATTGACTACACTGAAACCTTCTCCCCTGTTGCCAAAATGAACTCTATTCACCTTGTTATTTCCCTTGCTGCCTCTTTCAAATGGGAAGTCCATCAGATGATGTTAAATCTGCCTTCTTGCATGGGGACTTGCATGAAGAAATCTATATGGAACAACCTACTGGCTTTATACAAACAGACTCCAGTCTTGTATGTCGGCTTAAGAAATCCCTTTATGGTCTCAAGCAAGCCCCTCGGGCTTGGTATGCAAAAATGGATAGATTTCTTTTAGAAACTGGCTTTTCTAGGTGTCATTCTAACAATATTGTCTACACCAAGAAAGTGGGCAAGTCTCTTATCATTCTTGTTCTTTATGTTGATGATCTTATCCTTATTGGTAGTGATCACAACCTTATAAACCATGTGAAGTCCAACCTTAAAAAGAAGTTTGAAATGACAGACTTAGGACACTTGCATTATTTTCTTGGTCTTCAAGTCTTGCAATCCAAGGAGGGTATTTCCCTTTCCCATTCCAAGTATGCCTGTGATCTTCTACGCCATTTTCACATGAAAGACTGTATGCCAACCCCTTCTCTCTTTCAGTCTGGAGCCAAACTTTCAGTCACTTGTACTTCCCCTGAAGTTGATGCTACCTTATACCATCAACTTGTAGGAAAACTTTTGTATCCGACCCATACTCGTCTTGACCTTTCCTTTGCTGTTGGCCTTATTGCTTGGTTTATGCAAAACCCACATGAAAGTCATTGGAAAGCAGTGAAAAGAATACTTCGTTATGTTTGAGGTACAGTTCAGTTTGGGATTCATTACAATGCAGAAGCATCTCCTCTATTGGTTGGTTTCATTGATTCCGATTGGGCTGGTGACCCTGATGATGGGAAGTCTACTGCAGGTTATGTGTTCACTCTTGGCTCACGACCTATTACATGGGCTTGCAAGAAACAAAGTGCCATTTCTCTTTCTTCAGCAAAAGCAGAGTATCGTGGTGCCGTAGAAGCTAGTAAGGAAGCCCTGTGCTTCGTCAGATCTTGTCAGAGTTTGGCTTTCAGTAGCAGCATCTGACTACACTTTGGTGTGATAATCAAAGTGCCATTCAACTATGCAAAGATCCAGTCCAACATCAGCGCAACAAACACGTTGAACTGCACATGCACTTCATCAGAAAGCTCATTCATGACCATGTTCTTGAAGTGCAATATTGTTGAACAGATGATCAAGTTGCAAACATCTTTACAAAAGCTCTCACAGAGGCAAAGTTTACTAAACTTCGATTTATGGTTGGAGTTCAGGAAGTTGTCACTAAGGGGGGATAGGCTCTAATGCCTCCTTCCTTCTCCTATTGTGTCATATTTGTACATCCTTCAATCCTATCCCAAGTTGTTCTTAAGGGGGGATGTTAGGATATTCCGACACATAGGAAATAGTTAAGTATAACTTGGTCTAGTGTAGAGTTAGGTAAAGTGTGTTTCTTTACTATGTACTTTTGTAACTTACAATCCGACGGTTCATTCTCTCCTCGGTATTACCGACACTTGATCCGTGGCTTAACACCCAATTGGTCCATGATCTCTATTTAAAGAGCATGTAGGGTCATTTGTAGGGTAATTGTTCATGAGAGAAGGTTATGTAAATTTTCATTCTTTTATTAATAAATTGCCTGAAGTGGCTGTGTTGGCTCAGGCAGTGGACTGTTTCCCTCTTTGAGGGTTTTAACCACATCAAGAATACTGGTGTACTGATCTGTGATTTGTTTGTGAGCGGTGTCCTTTGGTGTTTTGTCTGAGGAACTTACCCTGTAAATTCCTACACTGTGAGCATGACAATGATGTTGCTCTTCTCACCCTCCTGGGGCTGCTCACTCTCCATCTCCCTGAGCTCCTCCTATGGCTGTTCATGTTCATCCTCCATGCTCTCATCATCCGAGTACACCTCAATATAGTGCACCTCCCCCTTAGTTGTACATTGGTGTCTTGGTGCCCAAGGCTTCTGGCATGTGAAGCATAAATTCCTCCTCGTGAGGTCTCTCCTGGTCTCCTCATTAAGTTGACTCCTTCCTGTCCACTCCCTCTGGGGAGGTTGGTTGTCTTTCCCCTTAGGTGGGGAAGTCGGTCTCATCGGGGTTCTGGTCTTATCCTGCAAATTTTGTGCTCTACTAACTGCATCTTCTAGTGAAATGGGCCTATAAGATCTCACTAGCCCATGTAGGGGCTCGGTTGAACCCTCCACAAAGAACGTGATCCTTCGAGTCTTTGATAAATCTGGCATTGTCACTGACAACCTCAAGAATTCTGCTATGTAGTGCTCCGGGTTCCCTGTCTGCCTAAGCTATGTAAGTTCCCAGAAATACATCCAGGGTCCTTCCAGTCAAAATGCTCTACCATCCTCTGTGCAAAATCCTCATAAGAGGTCACATTAGCATGCCCTAAGGTGGTTAGGCCATGGTACCACCAACCATGTGCTTATCCCTCTAGATGCGGTGTGGCAAGCTTAATGGCATCAACTTTTGTCACTTGGTTCAATTGGGAGTAGGTATCCAGCTTTTGGATCCATGCCCTAGCCATGCATCTGGTAGAGCCATCAAAACTGGGAAGAGTTAGTTTCCCAACAGCGCGTTGAAGTTCTATGCCTTATGTTGGTGCACCCCCTGTTCCCTTGCCTTTGTTTCCATTCTTCAGTAAGTAAAAATCTTTGAAAGTGAGTGCATCCTAGAGGCCTCATCCATTGACCAATATTCCCTATAATAGTCCCCCAAAGGCATATCTTTTTGTTCAACTGGTTCTGGGGGTTGGTAGGCCTTGATATTCCATTGTTGGTGTGAGAATGGCTTTAGGGTTTTGTAATAGCAATGTTTTGGGATGTTTCTATCCCTTCACTAGTGGATGATTCTCCCATGTAGCCCTTATTTCTATTCTGTCTCCTTATCTCCTCCACCATCTCCTTCTGCCCCTTTGCCAGGTTATTTAGAGCCTTAAGAAGACTCTGAAATGCCGCCTCATCTTTCTCTGTCCCTGCCATGTTGTCCCCTTTTGATACACTGATTAGTTATGTTTTGGGCATCGTAGAATCTGGTTCTGACCCAATTTGCAGCTCTTTCTCCTTATTTTTGGGCCCTTGTCTTCTGTATGTCATGTTTAGTAATCTTTCTGGGGTCCTAAGTTTTGGCACCACAGTTGGCCAAGACCATGCTCTGATACCACTGTAATATACCAACACTAAAATTACACTAATTGTCCTTCCAAAATTCAAGAATTTTTGTAGCAAACTTTTAACTAACATTTAGCGTGCTAACTCTGTCATAAACTAGGGAAATGCTACAACAGACCATTTCAAACATTTATGCAAACATATGGCAGACACACTGGAACATTTGCAACAACTATTTACTTTGCACTGTTAATTCATCTCAAAACGATACCATCATTATATTAGCTGGTAAAATGACTTTACAAATAGGGAATGAGAACCTGGAATGATTTTCTAAAGGAGAATACAACACTTCAGTCCAACAAACAATGGCATGGCCCATAGAATTAGCAGCTCAACCCTCTTGGATGTTACTGGGCAGTTAGCACCCAACTCGGCCCTCCTAGAGAAGATGTCTATGCCCTCCACAAGGCAGAGAAACTTGACCCCTTTGAACTATGTACAACTTGCCACCCAAAATGAACACGACCCTTCTGCAAAGCAAGAAAATCGACCCTTTTTACAACTTGGGCAATACACTTGGTCCTTTGGAAACAATTTAATTTCGGCCCCTTGTATTGGCTGGGCACTCTTCTACAAATTCGACCTTGACAACTTTCTATTCAACTTCCTCAAAAAAATCAAACCACCTTCAGATTGGGCCTCAATTTGATGGTGAACTCGGCCTTTACCCAAAGGAATTTGATCCTCACAAAACGTGACCAACTCGCCCCCTTGGATGTGAAATTTTTTGAATAGAAACCCAACTGCAGTGACTAATATTATTTCTTCTACTTATTAATTCAGAAATAAGTCATTCACAGTGTTTTGACTGCAAATATCGAAATAAATTCTATTGTAGCCTTCACAATTAAAAATACTGTGGAAAATAAATGCAAGGAAAAATAATAGCACAAGTATAATCACAATGACATAGTTGTTTTTGAACAATTGTTCCCGGAAGAACCCAATGTGGGAAAACCAGTGCAACAGATGAGGGTTTCTTTATTGATCTTTAGCAAAATCTCATGTACAGGATCAATGTTACTTGGGAGAGGGAGCGGGAGCGAAAACAGGAGCAGGAGCGACCATTTTCAAAAGCTCCCGCTTTGGGAGCGAATCCGGGAGCGATCTTTTAAAAATATATATATTTTTTAATTTTTGATACATATATGTCAACAAAAACATGTAGAATGATGAATTAGATATAAAAAACATAAAAAACATAGATTGATCATTGAACCATATCACATCAATCATCTAGATTCTAGAAATTATAATCTTCATCAACCATGTCCACAAGTCAGTAAAATACATATTACAACTGCAACATAATGAGTCTCGTGAATCATGATTCATCAAATTCAATCTTAAAGTTTCAACTTCAAGCTTTCAAAATTGAAAATTCAATATATAACATTTATCATCATTGATCACCAAAGTTGTACTTGTAAGCCAAGTTTAACGGTTAACCATTGACACCTAATCCGAAACGGATGAGGTGAAGCTGGACAGTCATCTAGAAGATGAACTGATCCGTTGTGTATATGTATAAATAAATAATTGTCTAATGAATAAATCAACCAGTTCTGTCTTGCGCTCATTAATTGCTGGAGTTAGCCTGGCCTGACATGGTATCAGAGCACAGGTCCCAAAATAGCTGTAACTCCTGCCTCTGTCCTGAGACTGAGCCCTCTGTCCTGAGACTGAGCCCTCTGTCCTGACACTGCGCCCTCTGCCCTGTGCGTTTCAGTTACACCTGAGACTGCGTGCCTCTGCGCTGCTGAATGTGCGTTCTTGATATTCAGTATCCCTGAGCATTGATGCGTTTTTTGAATATTGAGGGCATAGATGCCGTATAGCACAAACCTGTGCAGTAATTCCTTCTATCCAAGCGCTGGCCTGGATTTTCCATTGGTAGCGGATTACAGTCCACCCTTCAACAGTCCTCCGTGCGCTCTCCCATACGCATATAGATTGTGCCTCCATTGATATTACAGTTAATACCTTGCCCATCGTGAATACATCTTGAGTAACGCTGTGGGTAGTGCAGCGCAAGCGAGTTGAGTAGTATCGGTTTCTTGAGTGTGGACTCGGTTTTGAGGGTGTGCATTAGCACCATAATTCTCTACACCACCGCATTCTAAAGCAGCAGTGGCCGCCGTGAATACATCTTCAGTACGCTGCTCTTGCTATCTGCCCCCTATTCCACCGGTTCACCTCCCCTCTGTGCAGCGGAACTCCGGACCACACTCCTTTCATTTACTGTTTGAAAACGCCATTGTTTTCTTGAGTATTTGAAAATGTCGTTGTTTCTTCTCTTGAGGTAGTTCCCTCGCAGTCCTCCTTCTAGAGCCTCATTGGTTAAAACTCGTGGGCATATGCTAAGGGAACACAAAATGTTGAAGCTCTCCATTCAAATCTAAGTTGAATAGTTCGAGCAGTAAGTCCGTTGAATCACCATTGAAGTTCGCTGCGTAGAGTAATGGGAATGCATGGTGGGAATGGTGTTTGAAGACCATGTAATGGAATGGTCCCTTTGTGTGTTGAAATTTTTTAAGGGTGCGTTTGTGTGTTGAAACTTGGTATAAGATTCTATCGAAGCGCTGCTTGTAAACACTGTGGTATCGCTGCATTTTTTTATATAAGATTCTATTGAAGCGCTGCTTGTAAAGACTGTGGTATCTTGTAAAGACTGTGGTATCGCTGCATTTTTTTTTTATATAAGATTCTATTGAAGCGCTGCTTGTAAAGACTGTGGTATAGCTGCTTGGTATCACTGCGTTTTCTATGGAATTGCTGTGACATGAGCAGAGTATTGTCATCAGTATATGTAAGCGTTGAAGTTTTTTATGAGTTGTTGATTTGGCAGAACCAGCCTTTAAATATTCCACAGCCTTTTTTTTTTGATTGAGCAGTTTTATGTGATGATAGTAGTTTGTGGTTGAGCAGTTTTGGGTCTAAAGCATCTGTAGTATTACATGATATGCATTGATATATATTGAAGTGATATATGTTGAAGGGATCCCTTAGCGTCTTTTTTTTCTCTCAAAACACAGTAGTGTGGCAATGATATAAGAAATGGTGATGTTGATGCATAAGGCTATGATATAAGGATTTTTTTTTTAACAGAAGTTTTTGGCAGAGATATTTTTTTTACAGAATGCATTCAATCATTTCTATGGTAGGAATAGTTCTCACTGGCAAGGAGAACTATTCAGAATGGTCTCGAATGGTAAAACACACCCTCATCTACAATGAGCTGTGGAAAGGAGTGTGTGTTGGAGAAGAAGACAAAGACCCTGTGCAGCCCACATCAGACAAAGAACTCGCCATTTGGGAAAACAAGAACAGCAAAGCCTTTGCATTGATCGCAGCATCTGTAAATGAGGAAGTAAATCGTCATATTTCATCCTATTCCACTGCCTTTGAAGCTTTACAAACGCTGAAAGAACTCTATGATACACATTCTGCACTTGAAGTTGTTCAGCTCATGATTAAACTCTTCACTCTTGAACTGAAAAATAATGATCCTCTTACTCTTGCATCTGAAATAAAGTCTATAGTGCATGATATTAAATCCACTAAGGTTGAGCTGGATATCTCTCTTATTGCCTTTCTCAAAGCACTCTATCCTACCTACTCTAACTATCTTGAGTCTTTACAAGCAAATGGAAATCTTAAAGATATAACCTTTGACACTCTTGTGAAAAAGTTTGCTGAAAGAGAGAAAGCCTTTGGAAAGAAAACAGTCCCTGAATCTTCTGAAGAGACTGTTTGCCTTGCTCATAAAGAAAAGCATCCTGCTCAAGATTCTACAAGAGGAAGAGGTGGACGAAGAGGAAGAGGAAGATACTTCAGAGGCAGGGGGGGCAGACATCCTCAAGCAGAAAAGGCAGATCCGCATTGCATTCGCTGCAAACGAAATGGATCACATGATGCTTCTACATGCAAGCTACCATGGGACAAAGTTGAGCAGAGAAGAAATCAGCAGAAAGGTAAAACTGATGACACAGACAAAGGTAAAGCACCTGAATCCGCTCACTATATTGAGGCACAATGTAACATTGGAGTAAATGAAGATTTGTTTAATGCTTCACTTGCTTTTTCGAAAAATCACTGGTTGCTTGATTCAGGAGCAACCTGTCATATGACTCATAGGAAAGATTTCTTTGAAGATTTCACTGACAATGTTGATGGAGCAGTATACTTTGCAAATCAGTCAAAAATCAAGCCATCAGGGCTTGGCACAATCAGGCTTAAACTGCCTGGTCTTCCAGACTTTCTTCTGGATCATGTTCTATATCTCCCACAACTGAAGAGAAACTTGCTGTCCCTGGTCCACATCCGCCAGCAAGGTCACTCCATTCACATGTTTGATGGCAAGCTTGAGGTAAGAAAGGCATCTGACCACTCACTTGTCATGAGGGGTATAGAAGAAGAAAGACTCCTTAAACTGCAAGGAACCTCTGCTCATGCACAACATTTCTCATATATTTCTCATCATGAAGAAGGTGCACTTCCATCAAGTTTATTATGGCATGCTAGATTTGGACATTTAAACTATGATAGTCTCCGCTTGTTGAAGAAAAATGGTGTTGCTGGTTTGCCTACAATTCCTAGAAAACATAAACAATGTGATGCCTGCATTCTAGGAAAGCACAGCAAACAGTCTTTTCATGATTCACATTCAAGAGCACATAGGAAGCTTGAACTTATTCATTCAGATTTATGTGGTCCAATGCCTGTTCCTTCTGCAAATGGAAATAAATATATCATGACATTTATTGATGATTACACCAGAATGTGTTGGGTTTATTTTTTGAAGAACAAATCTGATGCTTTTCAAACATTCAAGAATTTTCATAAATGGATTGAAAATGATGCACAATCTCATATTGGGTCTATTCGCACTGATAATGGAAAAGAATATACATCAAATGAATTTGAACACTATCTTCGCCAACATGGGATTAAACATCAAACAACTGTGCCTTATAATCCTCAACAGAATGGTGTAGCTGAAAGAATGAACAGAACAATTTTGAATATGGTACGATCCATGCTTTTCTTCAAAAATGTAAAGACAATGTTTTGGGCTGATGCTGTTCTATGTGCTGCATATATAAAGAATAGATGTCCATCTAGTGCTATAAGAAACAAGACTCCTTATGAATTGTGGTATGGACATGTTCCTTTGGTAAAACATCTCAGGATTTTTGGTTCCACCTGTTATGCTTTAATACCAAAGGTACATAGAAACAAACTTGGTGCTAGAAGTCGTAAGTGTATCTTCCTGGGGTATTCAAACACATCTAAAGCATACCGCCTTTATGATGAAGTAAATAAAAAGTTTGTTTTATCTAGAGATGTCATTTTTCTTGAATCATCCAAATCTGACAGTGTTGTTGAGCGGCAACTTGATCGCTTGGATAGATTCACAAAACCGAAATCATTCCAAGAGTTTGATAATCAGATTCCACATCTTGAAGGGGGGATTCCTATACTAGATCAACATGTGGAATCTTCTTCTGAAGAACAATCTCCCTTGCATGACACTCCAACAACGGATGATGCTTTAAGTGATGTAATTGATAGAATTGGGAGACTCAATCTTGATTCAGACCCAACTCAATCAACAGAACAGCCTGGATCATCTCAGAAAGGTCCCCCAAAGTGGCTGACAAAGACACTTGAAAGTGTTCATCCTGATGAAATTGGAAAAACAGGAACCAAAAATACAAACAGACAAGATGGAGGTGATGTAGATAACTCTAATTCACCTGTTGATATGGATGTTACTTATGATTGTGAATTGAACTTGTCTACAGATTTTGAACCAACTTCCTTCAAAGAAGCTGCTTCTCATGATGAATGGAAAGAAGCGATGCAGAAGGAGTATGATGCCCTCATAAAGAATGGCACTTGGAAGCTGGTTGATCCTCCATTTGGAACCAAACCAATTGGCTGCAAGTGGGTCTACAAGAACAAGTACAAAGCTGATGGCTCACTTGACAAGCACAAAGCTAGGCTTGTGGCAAAAGGTTTTGCACAGAAGGAAGGGGTCGATTATGAGGAAACTTTTGCTCCCACAGCAAAATGGGCCACCATTCGGACACTCTTTGCACTAGCTGCTCAGAACGGTTGGAAAGTCCATCAAATGGATGTAAAAACTGCATTCTTGAATGGAGATCTAAAAGAGAATGTTTTTATGTCCCAGCCTGAAGGATTTGCTGTGAAAGGACATGAACACAAAGTATGCAAACTTGTGAAGTCCTTGTATGGCCTCAAACAAGCACCACGAGCCTGGTATGAAAAACTAACTGAGCATCTTCTGAAACTCAACTTCAATCATTTTGATCTTGATGATGCAACTTTATTTGTCAAGAAAGTTGGCAAAACAGTTGTATATCTTGTGGTATATGTAGATGATCTTTTAATGACAGGGAACAATGAAAGCTATATTGCATCCATAAAGAAAGAATTAGGAAATTTTTTTGAAATGACTGATTTGGGCTATGTTCATTACTATCTTGACATTGAAGTAACCCAACATCCAAAGTCCATATTTCTTTCTCAAAAGAAATACATTGGAGATTTGTTATACAGATTTGGCATGACAGAGTGCAATCCCCTTTCTACTCCAATGGAACAAAACTTGAAGCTCACATCTACTGAAGGAAAGGAATTTGAGGATGCAACAAAGTATAGACAGCTTGTAGGAAGTCTCATCTACCTCACTACTACCAGACCAGACATTTCATTTGCTGTTGGAATCCTCTCCAGGTTTATGCAAAGGCCTTGTGAGGGACATTGGTCTGCTGCAAAAAGAGTTCTAAGGTACTTGAAGGGAACTCAAGACCTTGGAATCAAGTATACACAGGTGGACGACTTCAACTTGATTGGATACTCTGATTCAGACTTCGATGGAGACAAAGAAACTGGGGTATCTACTTCAGGATATGCTATGAGTCTTGGATCGGGAGCTGTCTCCTGGAGATCACGCAAACAATCAGTACCAGCAGATTCCACAACAGAAGCAGAATATGTGGCAGCAGCTGAAGCAACGAAAGAAATTGTGTGGCTCAGGAAAATCCTTGAAGATTTGCAGGTAAAACAAATACAATCAACTCCACTCATGATTGATAACACCTCTGCAATAAAATTGGCCAAGAACCCAAAGTTCCATGATCGTACTAAGCACATCAATACTAAATATCATTTGATCCGACATCATGTTGAGGCCAAAACAATCCATCTCCGTCATTGTTCCACAAACGAGCAAATTGCAGACATCTTCACCAAAGCGCTTGGAAGAGAAAAGCTTGAAAGATTCAGAACGATGCTTGGACTCACCAACATCCCTTCAGATTAAGGGGGGGAATGTTGACACCTAATCCGAAACGGATGAGGTGAAGCTGGACATTCATCTAGAAGATGAACTGATCCGTTGTGTATATGTATAAATAAATAATTGTCTAATGAATAAATCAACCAGTTCTGTCTTGCGCTCATTAATTGCTGGAGTTACCCTGGCCTAACAGATATTTCTAAGTCCTAACTTCTAACTGTTAACATGAAATGAAATGTTATAAAATGAAACATGAATAATGAAATGAAATGAAACAACTTTAGTCTTTCACGAAGCATCATATTCATAATTCACAATCATTACCAATGAGTTATAATTGCCAACTTCAAACTTCAAATTTTCATTGTCACAGTCATATATTGTTTACAAAAAATATCATTATGATATGAAAGAGTCAAGAGTCAAGAGTCAAGGACTCAAAACTCAACAGTTATGAAAACTAAAGTCTAATAGAAACTAGAAAAGACAAGTAAACTGTAAACCTACATGTGGCCCTTGCCATGAGAGTCTCCAGGAGTATAAGCAGGTTGTGGTGGTCTTTTAGGAGTCTCCCGCACAGACCGACGACCAGAACTAGAACCTCCACGTGAGGGTGTAGACGGAGGTGGCGACATCAAAGGAACAAGACTCGGACCTCGAGCACTGCTACTGGATGGTGGAGGTGGAGGTGGCATGGTTGCTGCAGCTGCAGCTGCTTCATCTTCATCCGTTATAAGTTCCTCTTCCAGTTCTTCAAGATGCACTATACCATCCTCCAAATTGTCATCCTCTGGGTGATTGTCCCAAATTCTATATGTGGGATCCTCATAAGCCCGATCACAGTAATGACTTAACAACCTCAAGTTGTAGTGCACATAAACTAATCTTTTTGCTCGGTTTTCATTGAGTCTGTTTCTTTTCACATTGTGTATGAAGCTGTAGGTGCTCCAACACCTCTCTGCAGAAGAAGTATTCACAACCTGTGATAGAACTTTTTTTGCCAATTTTGGCAAAAGTCCATGGCCGCCATATGTTTCCCACCATGTGAGAGCATCAAATCTGTCTCTGTCTTCCATTGCATGGAAGGTACCAAACAAACTAGTGTTACTGAAGTATCTGCCTATTTCAAGGCGCACAGCTGCACATTCCTCCCTGTCAGGTATCAACTTTTCCAATGCTTGCAAATATCCACTAGTTACCTCTGCATCTAAATGGGGTTTGGTCCTAATCCCACCCCTTGGTGCAGGTTGGCCCAACCAAGATGTAGAGTAGTATTTTGGCGTAAGGATATACGCCAAGCAATGTAGTGGAAGATTAAGTTTATTCCACCGTACACACACAAAATCGTGAATCATTTTGTACAAGTCGAGATCTCTGTTATGAACAATATCTTTTATTTGCCCCAACATGGTATCCATCTGCTCATACACCTCGCCAATCACTGGTTTCTCTGTATCTCCAAACCGAATCATGTGATAAATGGGCTTGGTGAAATCCAACACTTGCCTCACACTTGTCCAAAACTGACCATCAAGAGCGGCCTCCTCCACCAGTTCAAAACCTTGCTTGTCAGTTGCATTTCTAGCCCTTTCCTTTAATACCTGCCAATGTGGACTTGATACCATGCTAGCCAATGACTCTCTTAACTTCAAAAGGCGCCTGAAGGTGAGGTAATAGCTACCAAATCTGGTCTTCGCAATCTTCAACAACTCCAATCTCGAGTGACTGCGGAAGGCCATGTGTATTGCTACGATTTGTAATAAATTTTATCATTTGTTTGCCTTTCTTGTACAAATCACCAATCCATTGGTATTGTGCATTTTTGTTCTTGACAACATCATGCATCAGAAGGTTCAATGTGTGAACCAAACATCCAGACCAAAATATGTTGGGGTATTTATCCTCAATAATTTCTCTCGCTGCCTTACAATTAGGAGCATTATCAGTGATGACTTGGATGACATTGTATGGCCCAATACGGTCAATTGTTTCAAGTAATGCTTCTGCAATGTTGATGCCGGTCCTGAACTTGTTTGAGTAATCATGTGCAGTTAGAAAGATGGCACCACTAACAGACACGGCAAGAACACTTATCAATGGCTTGCCTTTTACATTTGTCCATCCATCAGATACAATGGACACCCCATGGTCAGTCCAAGAACTTGTCATTCTATTCAAAGAATGTGATATTTTTGCTTTTTCATGATCAAGTCCAACAGTTCTTGCCTTGTCATACCCAGGGCTCTTGTATCCTTTAGGGGCATCATTTATGGTAGAAACCATTTCGTGCCAATAAGGTGAGCGAAGAACATTGAATGGTATCCCACATGCATAGAGAAACCTGTAAACCTTAGAATCCACATCATTCCTACACCCCTCATCAAGGAAATCTGATATGGTTCTACGCCTTAAACCTGATGACCCTGTGCCTCCATATCCACTGCCTTGGGAGGGATGCTGAAGGAGTTCTTTGTGCTTGTGATTGTGAGCTTGGTTCAAAGAAACCCCTTGATTTTTTTGATTTGTATTGGGCTTCCTCCTCTTCCCTTATGTATTTGGCTCTATCCGCTGCTGACACCGCTGGACAAGTTTTGATTCCTATTTGTTTGTCTCCATCCCATGGCCTTTTCCCGCAGAGGTGTTTTCTGGCACGGGTATATGAACCTGTGTAATCATTGTTGCAATGGGGGCAATGAAATTTAGTGGTTCCACCCCCTTTCCCTGCTTCAGGCCTGTTAACATATTTCCACAATGGGGTTTGGTCTTGTTTAGTTTTTTGAGAGTCATGTTCACCCTCCTCCAGCTCCTCACCGGGGTTTTCATCAAATCCACTTTCTCCAGCTTCTTCATCCCCCTCTTCATTTTGGCCCCTCCGTTTCCTACTCTCCAGCACCATAATAACCATAAAAGGGACCAAGAAGAGGAAAATCCCAAGAAATATAGCCAGGTCCATGATGTTTGATATTTGTAGGCTTTTGAATCTGCAAATTAATTTAATTTATTTAGATTAATTATAATAATTTTAATCTATGAATTTAATTTAGATTCATAATTTTTTGACTAAATATAGTTAATAAACTAAATTAAACTACCTAAATTACTACCTAACTAAATTAAACTAACTAAACTAACTAAATTACTAATTTACTTACCTCTCTGCAGGCTTGCTCCTCGCTCCTCAGCACTTGTTCCTCGCTTCTCCTCGCTCCTTTGCTCTTACTCTCCTTGCTCTGGCTCTCATACAAGTGATAATGAAATGTTTGTTTGCCCCATTGGGCTTTTAAAACAATTATTATTATTATTATTATTTTTTTTTGTTAAATTGGAAAAAAATTTCGCCTCTGCGGCTTTTTTTCCGCCCGGATCGCTCCCGGCGTCGGGCGATTCGCTCCTGGAGCGAATTTTTAACGCTCGGGAGCGTTCGCTCCCCGATCGCTCCCGAGCGTTAAAAATTCGCTCCGGGAGCGACCGGAGCGATGCTCTCGATGTCGCTCCCTAAATTGGCAGGGAGCGCACATTTTTTTATCTGGAGCGCGCTCTCGAGCCGCTCCCGCTCGGAGCGAGGATTGGGAGCGGGAGCGAGGGGGGTGGGAGCGCTCCCCCGCAACACTGTATAGGATACAACCAGCAAAAATAGAAGAGGAATTTCTGTGAGAAATTTTACAAACAATGTTCTCACGCTTCACAGTGAAAATCTGACTTTGGAGATGATCTACTACCCTCTCTACGTCTCACTGCTTCAACTGCTGCGCAGTCCTAGCGTTCCTGCCTTTGCGCCGTCCCTCCTCTGCTTTGCGTCTTCTCTCTGCTCTTGCACTCTCGACTAACGCTGATTCCATTTCTCTTTCTCACTTGCAACTCTCCCTCTAACACGATTTTCTCTTGCCAAACTTCGACCAGTGAGAAAATCGATCTTACTTGGGCAACTTAGTATCTGCGTGGTGTGTCTTCCAAATGCCCATCGAAGTCCTTATAATCCTCCAGTTGAGTAATCAACGACCCAGATTAGATTCTAATCAGTGGCTCAGATCATATTGACTTGATCCTCATCTTCTTCTAGAAGTTTCACCCTTAGTTTAATTAATACCTTTTAATTATTTTAATTTCCTAAGTTTAGACTTAGGCACCCATTAAAAAATAATTAATTATTTTAATAAAACTGTCTCTGGGTGGAATTTCCCAAAATGATTTTTTGGTATTGTGGAATACATGTGTTCTAGCCTCCCTGCAAATTTTGAGGCTTAGAGCACATCCTATGCTAACATAAATCAACATTGGAGAAGTTATCAACTCAGCCTGTGTTGAAGAATCTAGGGCAATGAGGTGTAGGGTGATTCTTCGGGACTAGATAACAATTTGTGAAGTCTTTTTCTTTTCTTGTTAGCTTAATCTTCTTCTTTGCTTATTAATGCATGTGTGTGTGCTTCATCACACTGCTATCAAAACATAAAACAAGAACACAAGATGTTGGCTCTCTGCGAGGGCCAAAACCTTTCTTCTCTTGAGAGGAAAACCCTTCGTCAAGTTTTCTCTTATTGAAGCTTCTTTCTTGATCAATACCAAACCCTAGACCCTTGACTAGAATATCCTCCAAGCACAAGTCAAATCCTTCCTTCTTCCTGCACTTTGTTTGCCGGCACTTTGTCCTCCTTCCGGCACTTCGTTCCCCGACACTTCGTCCTCCTACTTCTTTCAGCAACTGGTGATAGACCTTCTTATGCTTAGTTCTAGAAGAGATATTTCTCCTTGATCCTTAGTGAACTCTTTCACATAAGATGATGCCTTCCTTCTCTTAACCAACCAATCTCCTTCTTGATGTGAGATTGCAGACTTGATGTGACAACACTGCAGCCCTAGTTTTTCACACGTGTGGGAGGTTTCCCTTAGGTTTTGACTCCTTTCTCCTTCGCTTGTGAGAGTCTCTTCTTTGCTTGAGTAGGATGCCTTATAGGCCTAAGTTTCTAGCCTAAACAAGAGAGATATGTAACTATGATGTGGCTGCAATAATGACTGCAGATCACCCTTCCTTTTCTCGCACGTGTGACTGTAATTCACACTTACAACAATCCTTTATCACTCGGTTTTGTCTCTTCCTTTTTCGCTGCACTAGTGGCTCCTTTTCTCGACTTCTCTTGCTCGCTGATTTCAGAGGTATGAATGATTTTCGTTGGAGGAGTGGACAACCTCTATATATAGAGGTTTGTCCCTCCTTTAGGCCGACTTGAGGTTGACTTGAAGACAATAGGCCGACTTCACTTCTTTTGGATCGGAATTGCTTCTTTGATGGTCTCGTTGCATGGAGAGGACTTTGACTTTTCTTGGAGAGATATTCTTTGACTCTTATACAAATGTATACATGGTGTAACATGCCCTTAAGGTCTTTAACATTTTCTTTTGACCATTTGACTCACTTATAGCACTTAACATGTGCTAGACCTATTTCAATGAGCAAGAAACTCATTGATATATATTATAAAAATAATATTTCTTTTCGTGAGTAAGTACAAATATCAAAAGTATATTTATGAAGACCGAACCTAGTTACATTTCCTTCAACAGCTTGGAGGTTAAACAACTCAACCCCTCAAGTTCTGGAATAATCGTGGCCTTTTTCCCCAAGAGAATTTCAGCCCTTGCTGGTGAGCTCAGACTCCCTGCAAATTCAGCCTCTCTGTCACACCAATTCGACCCCCACTTAGAAATTCGTCCTCCTTAGCAAATGGGCCACTTCTTGCAAATAAATTTGTCTCTGAAATGCCTGAAGAAGTTTAGGAAAAACTTGGCAAGTCGAAACCCAACTAGAGTAACAATTACTTCCACTGAAATTGGGGGTCCATCTAGGGTAGCAATAAAATTCTACTGAAACTACTTGGAGATTTCCATTAAAACCCTCCGAGTGAACTCACTTGAGCTCTTGTTCAGCTGCAATAAGAAAATGATCAGTTAAAGTAACTTTCAAAATAAGCCCCCTTTCCCTTTTTATAATTTCATTTTGTGTGGGTCCCTTTTTTTTCTTTTTAATTTTAAAATTGAGTTGACCTGTTTGCCACCTTTTTACCAGAATATATAATACTAGAATTACCCTTTTGCCACCATTTTTCAAAATTGGTCAAAATTGTCAAAAATGGATGAACTATGTTGTTGTTCAAGATGATGGGGACATTACAGAGAGGGCTCAGGTCTGTCATAGAAGGGCCAAAGGCCTCAGGCAGTGAACAAGAGGGACAAAAAATTCTCAGTGTGGTGAATAGAAAGGGCTAAGGAGGTTAAAGAGGGACACAAACCCGTTCTGTGGCTAGGGCATTATCCTAGGAGGAGGTTGAGAGCCTCAACTCATGTGAATAGGGCACTGAAGTGCCTCAGAGCCATGGAAAGACCAGTACAAATAGTGAGGAGGTTGATGCTCGTTGAAGATAACTTATTGAGCTGTTTGTGAAGTTTGTTGGAGGAAGGACTCAACAACAAGATTTATGCTGGTGTAAAGTACAATGAGAAGAAGGAATTGTCCCATTGTGGCAGCTATTTTTATAGGGCATTGAAAGGATCCATTCCTTGCGAGACCTGGAAGACCTAGAATAGGAAAATGGCACGCATTAACACCTCTGTATTGTTATCTCTGAGCTAATGCGAGTGATTGTGATTTGGCAGAAGCCATTGTATGATCCCATGCACTTATACACTTTTGAAGTTCGGGTTCTCAGTTCTGAGACACACACACACACACACCTTTGACCATTGTTATGAATTAGTTCGAACACAATAGGATGATGTTTTCATCGTAAAAGTGTGATTGTAACTTCGGTCACTATGGGGTTCCAAAGCTCTATTGAAAGAGTTCATATTCTCTTGAACCTTGATGGCAATGTCCAACTATACATATATGTAGCGTAGCTCATTACACCATCATGTAATAGAGCTTTGACTTTAATTTGAGAGGTGGGCATACATATATGGTAGACGTCTGATAGTTGGCCATGCATGACTAATTAAAATTAACGGAGAAGGTGTGAACCATCGGATATGGTCAACGGTTCTATGGTACTTTTGTCTAACTTAACTCTGATGGTAAACCTTGGTAGCATTTGAAGGCTGCAGATATATACATATATACATACGTAGCAAAGGTCGAGCCTATTTCAAAACTTAGCGAAAGGATGGTCAAGGAGCGATGCCAAAATCCAGTGGTCTCTTGTTTTAAATTGTTCTAAAACAGTTTAAACAAAGAACTATGAAGTTTTGGTTCGTGATACAATAGCGTGGAGCTTTGTGTGGACTGCTTGGTCCTGTGCATGACATAATGATCCGATCTGATGCAAAATGCGATTGAGGTGTCATCAAGATATGAGTATCGTTCTTTTACCTAAGTATGTTTCTCTAACATGTTAATTGTTGATGTGATGATTATGGGTTGATTCTCATTGTGGGCAGAGTTTGTATAGCTCTAATATTTATGAGATTACACGATTGAAAAATAAATGAATGGATAGTGAGCAGAATCACTGGCAAAGGGTGACCAATGTGGATATACATTTGCTTAAGGTCGTGGAAGTTATCATGATTACAATCTTTTGGTTATGTGTGTTGTTATACCCAGTCACAATTCGAAAGTGTAACTATGACCAATTATTGGATCAAGTATCATTCTCCATGTCAAAGTATTAGCATAGCAAGGATCATTAATGCACGCTGATTACAAGGCAAAGAATAACTTAGTAGAAGAGTTGGAAGACTTAGGGTTTGTAAACCCTAGAGCAAGACTTGGAGTGTTGAATGCAAGTGAGAGATCCATAGGATGAAGAAACCCTAGTGCTTACAGGTCTTTCAAGAAGAAAGATGCATGCATTAACAGTTGAGGTTGAGGACAAGGATGAGCATTGCAGATTGATTTTAGTGCAAGGAGGCAAGAATCAAGAGGGAGTTGACAATTCCCTAGAAGACAACAATTTTCCACTTAATCAAGAGATAAGTACTTCATATTTTTCTCCCTTGATTATTATTATTTTTATTCCTTAGTTATCCTCTTGTCTTTTCTATTTGCTTGGTTATAATTGTTTCTTCCATGGCCTTCTGAATGAGATTTGTAGGTACATCGTGAAGGCTGCCAAGATTTTGGCAGCATATGGCAACATTGAGAAAAACAAAGCAAGACTTGTGACAAGAGGGTTCTCTCAGTAAGAGGGAGCAATTATAGCAAAAGGACTTGCTCACATGACAGAGGAAGCAACCAAGACTACCATAAGAATACCTACTTCAGAAGCCAAAAGGACATTTCTGGGCCACTTCATCTGAGACATGATACAAAGAGGAGCAAGAGATCTCCAATACATATCCATAAATGAGCAAATTGTGGACACACTTCAAAGATGAGCTTAGTATGATGCTGAATGTTTCCCTCATTGTAAGGGAATGATGGGGTCTTTGCAGGATTGGGTTGACCATCTCTTGAAGCCATAAAGGACTTTGGTTGGGTCATAAAGGACTTTGATCGAGGCAAATGGATACATTCACCTTTGAAGCCAGAAGGACCTGGTTGCTAGAAGGACTTAGCTAGGTCATAAAGGACTTTGACCAGAAAGGTGAAAAGCCCATGGTAATTACAGGGGCAATTATAGGATACATTCACATATGAAGCCAGAAGGAATTGGCTAGGTCAACCAGAGCTGAATGTCCCAGGGAAATTATAGGATTAGACAGATATTCTCCTTAGAAGCTAGAAGGACTTGGCTATGTTGATCGAAGGAGATAGATGTAATTCACCTTTAAAGCTAGAAGGACTTGGCTAGGTCATAAAGGACCTTCACTAGAAAGGTGAATGGTCCAAATGCAAATTATCTCCCAAGAAGTTAGAAAAATTTGGATGCCTAGGCTAGGTCATGACTAGAGGAGATTGATACATTTGCCTAAGGAGCCATAAAGGACTTTGGCCAACCTTGGATATATTAGAAGTTACATATAAACATGCATCAATATGGCAAGATCGTATACTCTTCTTAAGGAAGGAGAAATTTCATCGAAAGAAGAATCTATTATAGCTAAGGAGAATACGTCCCTCGCTAAGAGGGAGTGTTGATTTTTTTGTAGCATTGGGAGGTATTCTCGCATGCCAAGAGGCCTCCTAAGTTAGCATAGAAAATTTATGGAAATTAAAAAAAAAATTATTTTTCGATTTCATGTAGGCTCAAAAGGGACAACTCAACCCGTCCATGAAAGGGTGTGTCCTTTGGGGTAAATGCACCCATTCGACTTGTATATATACACATGATGTGACACTTCATTTGTCTCACTCACTCATCATATCTCTTATATAGAAGACACTTGTGGGAGTAGAAAAAGGATGAAATGGATAAAGTTTGGACTTGGTTTTTGGCACAAATTTCTAGACATTTTATTGTAAACCTTGCTGAAGAAGAGTTGTTGGGTTTTCTCCCAAGTTTGGGTTTCCCATGGAAAATTCGTTGTCTCTATTGTGCATGTTTCTCTTTATGATCTTTATTGTTTCTACTATTTTCACTGCTTTACTATTGATATTTTATGTGTATAATTGCTTAATGATATCTGTGACATAAGAAGAATCAATTAAAGATCATTAGAAGTAATTATCAGATCAGAAAATTAATTTTCTACTATGTTTATTGTAGAAAAATCAACATGGATCACTTACCACCAAAGCTAACTCTCTTTCATACGAGCTCTCACCCAAACAAGCTCCAAGAGCTCAACACAATATCAAGACATCCCATAGCACTCTCATATGTTAGAATGTTGAGCTTCTCTTACTTAGCATGGAGGATTTGTGATGATGTACCAGTGGACCCAAGATGCCCCTAGGCTGGCCTTGACACTACTTGATGGGCACACCTTGATCTAGAGCCCAGATGAGGATGGTCATTCATCATGATGACTCAGGAGGGCTTGCTGCTCCTGATGACTCCCCAATGCTGGAGAGAGAGAACACTAAGTTGTCTACACGACACCCATAGAGATGATGCAGGGCACCCACAACTGGCTTTTGTTTCATGGAGATGCTTTGAGGCTTGATTTGAGGATGTTCCCTCAAATTGAGGATGATCATGATGCTTGGAGAACCTTGTAGCCCTTCTAGTGCATTGTTAGAGCATTTTGAACCCTAAAAGGGCATGAGGCCATCCTTTTAGAAGCTTACAACTCACATGTATGGGCATTTATTAGCATATTTTGTTGTTGAGTTAGTTAGTTGGCTTGTAACCCAATTTTACTTTTTGTCTACTCAAAATCAAACTTGTTTTAGGGGCTTTTATTGGATTATTAGAAGTGATAGACCTCATGTAAAAAGAGGATCACCTATTTCATTTGTTCTTCATCACACTTGTGGATTTCGACCTCTCTAGAAGAGCTTGACTTGCCTTGTTGTACTACACTACTTGTGGAGATGTAATCTTATGTGGAATTTGGCTATTGGAGTCTATTTTTTGTTGTGGAGCTGTCATTTTGGGATTGAAAGAAGGCATGTTCTTGGATAAATTGTGAGTATTTTGTTGCATATCTTTTATGGTTTTGCATGTAATGGAATATTGCTAGGGTTTCTATATTGTTCCTTGTCTAAATGCAAATGTTTATTGGAAATTCTTGGTAATTATTGCATGTGGAATCCATTATCCTTGAATTCCCTAGAAAACATCTTAGTGAGCCATTTTCTAGTGAATTTCTCCCCTCATAAAATGATAACCAGGGTTAGAATGTGAAAACTAGGGTTTCCCCCCTTACTCCCTCTAAGGATTTGATATTTCCATGGTTAAAATTCCTAAGATTTCATCACCCAAATAAGGAAAAGGCATTGCGATCCATCTTGATGATCAAAAACTTGAAAAAAATTATATTTTCCCTCTTCCTTTTGTTTTTCGGTCGTTCAAGGCAAGCACCCTGAGCTAGGGCAAGTGTCAAATTCAACTAGGGCTTGCCTCAAGTCAACATTGGAATTGATTTGGCTTATTTCCACCTTGTTTGACTTTGTCAACTCAAAATCTAGCCTTTTCCTTGGTGGAAATTGCCTAATTAGTGCCGATGTCATCAACCCTAGGCAATTTAGCCCCCTTGAAACCGTAGTTTAGAAAAAATGCTTCAGCTTAGGGCTTGTTGAAGGTTTTCCATTCCATATTGTTGATCATATCCTTCGAGCAGACCTTTTCCTTGTTCTTGCATGCCTAAATGCATCACTATTGAGTCATATCTTGAACCCTAGACTCCAAGCACTATTCTCTAGGCTGCTTCATTGGTACGTTGTTCCTTTACACAAAGAATTGTGCCCTAATCCAAGTGAGAAGTACCTTGATCAAGCCTCTTCTACATCACCTTGATCCAATTGACTTAGAATACCTTTAGGTGATATATATTGGGAAGCCTCCCGTGTGGTGAAATTCCACTAAAGAGTAGGAGGTGGAGTGCTAAGGTGATAGTGGTAGCCACCTCATTATTGCATTAGGGTCTAGCCCTTGCCTTGTGAGGCCTCTCACGAGGCCTACTAAATTTTGGTGCAACAGGGCCTATATACTCTTCATCCTTGGTTGTTGTCCCATGTTTCTTGTGATTTTGGATCACTAGGGATGGAAGTCAAAATGCTCTAATAAGAGGTTGACGCACTACCGTTTTTATTTGAAGCACACACATCTCCATTGGAATTTTGTATTGATGCCAACTCAATGTGTTTTTATTCACTTGATCAGATCCAAGATGCACTATCTCCCTAGAGCGCCTTCCCCCATTTAGTTTCTCCCTTGATGCGCCAAGCCATCTCTTGTCGACTTGACATGTACTGAACTGGGCCATTAGAGAGGATATCTATAGATTGTACATTTCGGTCACTTGGACCTCACCTCCAACGAGCTTGGGCTTGAAGATGTCCTTCTACCTAGAGCACTTTTTGGAGCTGCAGGATGGCATCATAGTCCACTCCCCTTACACACATCGACATTGGATGCATTTGCTTAGGATCCCGCTGGGACAATTTCGTGTTGGTTCTCATAGACTTTAGATAGAGACGGGCCACCATATACTACGATAGGATAGGATCTGCCAACTGTGTCACTTCAAGGAGCCAAACACAGAGATGCATGTCAGTTTTAGGTGACCCCTATACTATGAGATCAGAAAATGCTATCACTATCTATATCGGGGTTTGAGAGGTTCCCTCTCTACCTTCTTCAAGTACCAGGACCAATGGTGCTTAGCACTATTCATCAGGGATATTTTTAGCCATAGATCTCAACACCTGCTCACCATGCCCTGCCTTGGGATGACTAGGACAATCACCTCATACTTTCATGTGGATTCGTCAAACCAAGGTCATAAGCGACAGACAGAGGTTCAGGATGCTCTAGACAATAGAAGGGTGATATCTTGGGTCTCTTCTCAGCCTTCCCCTCTGGGAGATCGATAGATACCATTGAGACTAGTTCGATGCTACTGAACCATACATCAGTTCGTAGGTTCTCAGAGCACCAGAGGGACCAGCTCAAGACAACTCCAAAGCAAGGTGCCCCTGACACATCTGACTACCTCCCAGTACCATAAGAGCGGCCAAAGACCTATTTAGAGTTTCTTCTTTTTTACTTCAGATGCTAGGAGTATCCCTCACACATATAGCCCCTGCAGGATAATATAGTCGAATCCATTGTTGTCCCTAGGGGACTTCAACAACAAAGTTGTACCTAGTTTGCCTCCCTCGCCATCGGTCATTAGACTCAGGAGCCCCTGACATCTATAGCTCCATTTCCAGACATTACCATCTCACTCACTCATTCCCTTTTAGTAGGCCATTATTATTTTGGACTGCAGACTATTGAGTATTTTGTATTATACCATGGTCTCTTATATACGTGTTGTGTCAACACTACCACTGGTTTCTTTCTCTATATATTTATTTTAGCATTTTTTAGGAGAAGCGCTTGTACTGCCACATTGTAGTCATACTGTTGTACTCTTCTTCAGTGCCATTGACCTACTTTTGTGGTCATCAGTTGGACATTAATAAATTTACTTACTAAGATTGCATGATTTGCCTCTTTTATCATATTTGAACTTTGCATTCAAAGGCGTGCTGGATCCAATGGTGGAGGGGTTCTGCGGTGCTTTTGTGCTACTTGGTATGCTTCCTCTTTTGCATTTCATTGGGCTGCACACATGATTTCCAGACCTTGGTCTTCTCTGTGCATGCAGCGGGGTATGAAGTTTGATTGGCAGCCACAGATGCCACATCTTTTGGATGTGAATCAGTTGCAGCAGCTTTGCCTGCATTGGCATTTTTTAAATGCCTCCTATGCTTAGAAAAAATGCACATTAGCCTAACAATTTGAAACTGAATTGCCTCAGACGCCTTTGATCCTATGTGCACATTTGGAACAATGCCAACTACCCTCAAAAGAATCGTGCTTCAGAGGCAGAGTCATTGGGAGAGATGAAATCTCCATAAGAACAATTTGTCAACCTTGGGCACATTAAGAGCTGCAGGTTGTAGCAAGTCCATGGCAACTAGATCCAGATTAAGTACTTTCAATTTGATTGTAATGAAACCTTTTGAGTGAGTGTGTTAAATTTTAATGTGATAAAATCTGTAGGTTCTTCTTTTTCCTGTGATTTTTCCGTTTTGGCATAAACTTCTTTTGCTGCTTTCCTGGCAGCAAAATACAAATTCAAGTGTGATTTACCATGCCTGAGCCCAGGGCCTAAGGCGATTGAACCATACCACTTGCAGTAGGGGCAGATCCAACAGTCATTTTATTTATTTATTTTCATTGCCAACTCGAGCTTGATGGGTTTTTCAGGGTCGCTTTTCCTTCTTGAACCATTGAAAAATCAATAATATAGTAATAATAGCACTCAACTATATGTCTTTTGCAAGCACATCAATTTTCTTTTAAAACTATTTTAAAATGCAGTGTCCCTGTTTCCTAAAACCTTGAAAATGTTTATTTTTTATTTTTTCAAATTCGTACCTATTTTATAAACTGAAACAGTTTTCAAGTTTCATGTGATCTTGTTGTGGCCATATTATATTAAATTGAGTGGAAGACGATTACTATCAGTGTCAATCTATTTAAGCTTAATTTGAGTTCAATGTGTGACGACATTGCACTGACAGGCCTCTAGCTTGATGAAAAATACACCAACCTCTATCAGATGGTTGGTTCCATCACTAAAATTTCACAACAACAAACCATGTATTTTAAGGCCAAGCACAAGCAAAAGCATTTACTTACATCCTAAAATTAGGATGATGATATTTTTCGTTTATTTCATTAGTACCTTTTACAAGTGGCTTCTATGCAGGTTTGATGAAATTATAATCTAAACTCAATTTGGTGTAATGGCTCCATCACACGATTGTGTTTTTATGATAAATTTTGAACAAAACAGATTATTTGGTCTTTGAAGATTAAAGTGAAATATATATCATTGTAAACATAGCACAACTCCATATTAAATCCTTCATATACATTGAGTTTCATTTGTAATTGTTTTTGGGGTTGTATTATGTAGTTGCCAATTTTTGTGTCATAGTCAAAGATTCGTTTAGTTCTAAAATTGTAAGTAGACTGAATGTTTTATCTTATTTTGGTACTCTTTTTTTGTGGGAAGACTGCATGTTATATTTCACAAAAAAGGATGCATAATACCATCTTACATAATACCAAGAAATTTGGACTTGAAAGTTGAACTGGCTTTCCAAAGTTTTGTCTTGTTTTCTTTTCCCAAAGTTTTCTTCTGTGCAATGTGTGTGTTGGTGTGCAATCATTTGTTATATTTATTATTTATTTTCTTCTTTTTAAATCGTCTATTAATGATTTGATAAATGTGGCTGAATAGGCTGTAGAAAATTACAAAATGGACTGTGATTGTGTGGATGAAAGTGCAACAAAGCCAGAGTATTCTGGAATTACAGAGATCATTTTTGTGCGCCATGGAGAGACAACATGCAACGCCTCTGGTATATTTCAGGTGCAATTCTATTGTTTATAACAATGTGGAAAAAGTCGAAGTCGGGATTAATTCGGCAAGGGTCCAAAAGTTGAAAAACTCGTTAAAGTCGGGAGTTTTTTGAAAAAGTCGGCAAAATTAAAAAAAAACACAAAATTATTCATTTTTATTTTTTATTTATTTTTAACATCTAGAGTCGAAGTCATAGTTTAGAGGTGTTTTCAGTGTTTTACTACAATGTCATTCTTTACATGTGAATTTGATCACTAAAAGGATGTTACACTCTTGCAACCTGCATTCTAAGTGCATTTTATCACCAATGTTTTTCAACATTATCCACAAAAAATTTGATCATAACAGTGTTGATTCTTGGGAATGTTCATCAGCTATTTACACTTCCTTGCTTGCTAGTCTGGATACTCCTTGTCCTCTTTCTCTTATGTCTCAAAATCTTGCTCGTCGAGGTAGGTATGCACTTCTTTTTCATAGTCTTCTCAGTTTCTTATAGCAGCCTTCTGACAGCTTAGCCTTTGGCTAATGTCTCTTCTCTGTATTTTTTTGCACATCTCATATAGATCCCCATTGTTTTGCAGACATAACATCCAGCAAGAGCAAACCAATAATAGCCGTATATGTTTCAACATTCAACAAAATATAGCAACCAAGCAATTAATTTTCTCAGTAACACCAACCAACTATAATGCTCGAAATTAAGATTCAACAACAAAACAAATTGCACAGCACAACGTTATCACCAAATTTCTAGGGCTATGTTTGAAAGATTCCACTCTCTGCCTTAAGATTAAATAGGAGAAAATTATATCATTTTCGCCTTTGCGGCCTCTTTATCCGCGGCCTGGGAGGGAGGCAAACTTTTTGGGTCGACTCTGATTAAATCACGATTTTTTCTTTTCTGAAAAAGTCGCCAAAAAGTCGGGGGATTAAATCGTTTAGTTTAAAAAATCGCATTTTTAGGATTAAATCGGGATTTTTTGCAGACTTTTTCCACACTGGTTTATAACCACATTTTCAGTTCAATTAAATTGAGCATTTCTAAATTTCTATTACAACAGAACACTGTAACATGTTTCTCCTGCAAGATGGATACAACCAGGAGTGATTGATAAGAATCCTTTCAGTGCTTTATACATTTGGTTTGCTAAAGGCAAACAAATTGCAGAACAAGCAATAAGATGGGTTCTGTTATCTAATTTAGGAGTTCACCATTTTCCATTCTAGGTTTCTGCCGATATATTGACTTGGACATGCACACATGGCTAGTCCTCTTGTCTGTTTTTGTGTGATCAGTAGTTTTTTGGTAATTGTACTAATTTTCAGAAGGTATAAAAAAGTATGACATAAAGGGAATAGTGATATGAATTTTTTTTCTTAAAATGCCTTCTTTTCCTAGCACTCAGGATTAGAGCCTGAAATGACGGCTGGGATAGCGCTCTGATCTGGTGGGGTGAATTGAAGGCCAGTGTCTTAAAGTAGTAAGAATGGATTTGATTTTAGGGCTCTGCAGGCCAAGGTTACTTGGGAGCGGGAGTGGGAGTGACATTTTTAGAAGCTCCCGGTTTGGGGGCGTTTTCGGGAGAATTTTTTATATAATATATATATTTTTATATTTTGATGCATATATGTCAACAAAAACATGGAGAATGATGAATTAGATATAAAAAACATAAAAAACGTAGATTGAACCATATAACAACAATCATCTAGAAGTTATAATCTTCATCAACCACGTCCACAAGTTAGTAACATACAACATATTGAGTCTCATGATTCATCAATCTTAAAGTTTCAAGCTTTCAAAATTCAATATATAACATTTATCAGAATTGATCACCAAAGTTGTACTTGTAAGCTAAGTGTCACCATTACAACAAAGAATATCTAACATGAAATGAAATGAAATGAAACAACTTCCAAATTTCACAAAGCATCATATTCATAATTCATTACCAATGAGTTATAATTGCCAACTTGAAACTTCAAACTTAAATTGTCATTTATTGTTTACAATTAATATCATAATAAATATGAAAGAGTCAACGATTATTTAAACTACTAGAAACTAGAAAAGACAAGTAAATCTATTATCTATAGCTTCCTCTTGCCACGAGAAATTTCTAATTTCTGAGCAGGTCTTGGTGGTCTTCTAGGAATCTCCTCCCTTACAGTGCCACGACCAAAACTAGAAGGCACATGTCCTCCATGTGAAGATGTACATGGAGGCGGCGAAAACAAAGGAACAAGACTTGGAACTCGAGCACTGACACTGCTATTGGATGGTGGGGGTGGCATGGCTTCATCTTCATCTCTCATAAGTTTTGCTTCTAGTTCTTCAAGATGTATAGTGCCATCCTCCAAATTATCGTCCTCTGGGTGGTTGTCCCAAATTTTATATGTTGGATCTTCATAACCCTGATCACAATAATGACTCAACAACCTCAAGTTGTAGTGCACATAAACCAAGCTTTCTGCCTGGTTTTCATTAAGTTTGTTTCTTCTCACATTATGTATGAAGTTGTAGGTGCTCCAACACCTCTCTGCAAAAGAAGTATTTACAACCTGTGAGAGAACTTTTTTTGCCAATTTTGGCAAAAGTCCCATGCCGCCATATGCTTCCCACCATGTGAGTGTCAAATGATAAATCTATCTCTATCTTCCACTGCATGCAAAGAACCAAACAAACTAGTGCAACTCAAGTATTTGCGTAATCCAAGACGCAGATTAGCACATTCCTCCCTGTCAGGTATCAACTTGTCTAATGCTTGCAAATATCCTGTAGATACCTCTTGGTCTGTATGGGGTTTGACCCTAACCCCACCCCCAGGTGCAGGTTGGCCCAACCAAGATGGAGAGTAGTATTTTGGCGTAAGGATATACGCCAAGGCATGTAGTGGAACATTAAGTTTATTCCATTCCATCGTGTACACACACAATTGTGGATTAGTGTATACAAATTGGGATCATCTTTCTGAACAATATCTTTTATTTGCCCCAGCATGGTATCCATCTCCTCATACACCTCCCCAATCACTGGTTTATCTGTATCTGCAAAACGAATCATGTGATAAATGGGATTGGTGAATTCCAATACTTGCTTCACACGTGCCCAAAACTGATCATCAAGAGCGGTCTCCTCCACTTGTTCAAAACCTTGCTTGTTAGCTCCATTTGTAGCCCTTTCCTTTAATACCTGCCAGTGTGGACTTGATACCATGCTAGCCAATGACTCCCTTACCTTCAAAAGGCGCTTGAAGGTGAGGTAATAGCTAGCAAAACTAGTCTTCGCAATCTTCAACAACTCCAATCTTGAGCGACTGCAGAAAAGCCCATGGGTATTGCTATGATTTGTAATAAATGTTATCATTTCTTTGCCTCTCTTGTACAAATCACTAATCTATTTGTATTGTTGGTTTTTGTTCTTAATAATATCATGCATCAAAAGGTTCATTGTGTGAACCAAACACCTAGACCAAAATATGTTGGGGTATTTATCCTCAATAATTGCTCTTGCTGCCTTACAATTAGCAACATTATCAGTGATGACTTGGATGACATTGTATGGCCCAATACGTTCAATTGTTTCAAGTAATGGTTTTGCAATGTTGATGCTGGTCTTGAACTTCTTTGAGTAATCATATGCTGAAAGAAAGATGGCACCACTAACAAACACAACAAGAACACTTATCAATGGCTTTCCTTTTACATTTGTCCATCCATCAGATACAATGGACACCCCATGCTCAGTCCAAGAATTTGTCATTCTACTCAAAGAATGTGATATTTTTTCTTTTTCATGATCAAGTCCAATGGTTCTAGCCTTGTCATACCCAAGGCTCTTGTATCCTTTAGGGGCATCATTTATGGCAGAAACCATTTCATGCCAATAAGGTGAGCGAAGAACATTGAATGGTATCCCACATGCATAGAGAAACTGGTAAACTTTTGAATCCACATCATTCCTACACCCTTCATCAAGGAAATATGATATGTTTCTATGCCTTAAAGAGATTTTTAGTGACCCTGTGCTTTCATATCCATTGCCATGGGAGGATGTTGAAAGAGTTCTTTGAGTTTGTGCATGTTGATGTGATTGTGAGCTTGGTTCAAAGAAACCCTTTGATTTTTTAGATTTGTATTGGGATTCCTCCTCTTCCCTTATGTATTTGGCTCTATCTGTTGCTGACACACTTGCACAAGTTTTGATTCCTTTTTTGTTATCTTCATCCCATAGCCTTTTCCCACAGAGGTGCCTTCTAGCACGGGTGTATGAACCTGTGTAAGTTTTGTTGCAATGGGGGCAATATGTTGATTTGGGGTAGCATCGGATGTGCTCTAGCCACGAAAATTGGTGGAGAGGCTAAGGCACATGAGATCTCTAATACCCATAAAGGGTTTGGGCAGATTCTAAACAGTTTGGGAGATATTAAAATAATTAATATTTTTAATGGAGTCCCTAAGTCCAAACTTAGGGAAATTAAAATATTAATGTTAATTAATATAAAACTGTGTTAGAATGGTCCAAAAGTCACGGATCAAGCTAGATCTAATCTTAACCGTTGATTAGGGACTTGATCTCGGTCGTTGATTTGTCAACGAGAAAAGTATATGAGGCTTGAGGGTCACTTGGAGAACACACCACGAGATCAAGATTTCGACTTTCTGGGGCTGGGTTTGTTGAGAAAGTTGAGAGAGTGATCAAAGTTGTAGCTGAGGGGCAGTGAATACAGAAGCAGAGAGGTAGAGATAGCACCGAGAGGATCAGCGCAGTAGCTGGAGTGAGGGACGCAGAACCAACCAGTGGTTCATGCAGAGGCAGCCAGGGCTCACGCAGAGGCAACTTGGAGCTGTGCAGTGCCTCATAGGGCTAGCGTGAGTGACGCAGAGGGCCAGAGGACTGACGCTGGGCCTCCAGAGGCTGACACAGGCCAAGCCAGAGTGACGCTAGGCTAACGCTGGGCCAGAGAGAGGTTGACGCAGTCCCTAGAGGCTGACGTTGGGGTTCCATGGGGCAGATTGGCGCTGTGGAGCTGCCAGAGTGTTTATTTGGGGTTTCAGTCGGAATATCTGCTTCCGAGTAGAGAGGTACTACTGCTGAGATTTTTCTCTGTTGGGTGAGCCGGATTTGACACCCAGATTGTATTATGAAACTGCTTAATAAATCAAACCCTTAGATAGCTGCACCGGTTTTCCCGCATTGGGTTTTTCGGGGACATTAGTCCAAAAACAATTTGGCCTCCTAGGGCTTTGGCCTTCCTTCTTGGTGTATAACAGACTCGGCCAAGCAAAACAAAACCCTCGGCCTTCTTGAAGACAAATTTGGTCTGGTCACTAGAACAAAAATCTTCCTTGCAACACAGATCAGACCTTTCACTTCGTCCTCTTTTCACAGAACCCATCTCTTGTTCTAGGAAGGCTACTTGGCCTCCTTCAAACAACCAGGATGTCTTAGACAGATCAAATCACAGAGCTCAGTCATTCTTCAGGTAGACTTACATAGGTTTCTTCCTCGTTGTAGCCTAGACTTCAACATATTTGTCTCTTCAATTGTTGCACTTATCAACAAGACTCTGATACCATGTTGATTTTTCTACAATAAATACAATAGAAAAATAATTTTCTAATCTGATAATTACTTCTAATGATCTTTAATTAATTATTCTTATGTCACAGATACCATTAAGCAGTTATACACAAAAATCTCAACAATAAAGCAGTGAAAACGGTAGAAACAATAAAAATCATAAAGAGACATCCATGCACAATAGAGACGACAAATTTTACCTGGGAAACCCAAAATCGAGAGAAACCCCAACAACTCCTGTTCTAGGAGAAATTCTTCTTCAAAAGTTTTACAATAAAATGTCTAGAAATTTGTGCCAAAACCAAATCCAAACTTTAGCCTATTCATCCTTTTTCTGCTCCCACAAGTGTCTTTTGTATAAGAGATATGATGAGTGAGTGAGACAAATGAAGTGTCATGTCATGTGTATATAGACAAGTCGAATGGGTGCACTTACCCCAGGGGACACACCCTTTCGTGGTGGGGCCGACTTGTCCCTTTTGAGCCTACATGATGTTGAAATATGTAACTAGGTTCGGTCTTCATAATGTCTTATGTAATCTTGATTTTATGTATTTGATGTAAAGAGAAAGAAAATTTATTGTTATTATTTTTATATCATGGGTTTCACGCTCTAGGTCAAATTGTTTCTAGGTCTAGCACCCATTTTGTGCTTCTAGGGTTTTGTCATAAAGTCAAAAGTCAAAAGAGTTATTGTCATATGTAATAGACCCCTCCGGGCATCTTGTAACAAGTCAAAAGAATTTATTTGAGTCAAAATTGTGTCAAAGGTTCCTCCAAGGCCAAGTCGGCCTAGCAAACAAGTCGGCCTGCAAGAGAATGAAGTTGGCCTCATTAAGGACAATTTGAGCCTCATGGAAAGGTGTATATAAGTGCGATCGACCGCATTTGAAGAAGACAGCCAAGAAGTTTGATCACAAGGACAAGAAAGAGATCAAAAGGGTTAGCGAAGAAGAGGAGAACTAAAGGAGGAGAAAGCAAAGTTTTGAAGATTGTTTTTGCACTACGGTGTCACTTGTGTGCTTGTTTTTGTTTCCTTCAGTTGATGATCTGTAATGCGTTGAGCATGTACTCGTATTTATTTCCAGTATTTACATGGTAAATAACTTGTTAATTAACAGAACAAGTAGGTAGGAATAAATCAAAAAGTACATGAAGGGTTTCTAACGGGTTAGACTTAGAAATTACAACATGGTATCGGAGCGTGGTTGCAGATCATAGGAGAACTGAGGAGATCAACCAAGCAGAGCAACAACAACAGAAAACAACTGTCCCGAGTGACAGAAGCTGTTCCTAGCAGATAAGCAGCAAGGAAGGGGTGATGCAGTGCCTACGTCATCATGTTCGAGCCAAGAAGAGGTAGCATAGAGGCTGAAGGAGGCAGAGGTAGGCTCACGCAGAGGCCAGGAGGGCTGACGTAGTTGGCTGAGGAGGTTGATTTGCTGGTGCCGGGATTGCGCAAAGCCTAGGAGCTCTAACCTTCAATTTGCTGGGGTTTAGGAGGTTGTGGGTAAGTTGCAGAGTGGAGCTGGTGGGGTACTGTAGTTAGAACAGTATCTAACAGGGCAACGCTAAGGAGGAGGGAGTTGCTACCAAGGATTTCTAGCCGAGAAATCCGGATCAGTGGTGCAGCTGCACTAAAGATCGGAGTGGAGGCATCTCGACATTGGCAGAAGGGTTTCCAGGAGGGAAATCGAGGCTCGAAGGGAGTCACACCTAGAGCTTCCAGGAGGGAAGTAGAGGAGCAGCGAGATGGTAGTGAACCGAGTAAGAGACCAGGATAGACTGGACCGAGCCTCAAACTTCGTGTCTGGAAGGCCAGAATCTTGTTCGTTCTAAACAGGAATCGTGTCAAGCACTTCGCCTTGAGGACGATAGTGATCCCAGTTGACCCAGCTGAGAACGGCAAGTACAAGGAGGCGATGGCGAGGGCCAATAGCATCATCCTTGACGGGGTCAAGGACCATGTAGTACCACATATTGCCGAAAAGGACATGGCAAATGAGATGTGGGAGGCCCTAAAGAAATTGTACCAACATACTTTTGTGCAGAGAAGGATGCTACTTAAGAATCAACTGCGGTCATACTAGATGCAGAAGGGAGAACAAATAGACATCTTCCTCGGTCGATTGAAGGAGATCCGGGATTAGCTGACTTCCATAGGGGCCACGCCGGATCAAGAATTGATGGTGAAAACATCCTTGAACGTAGTCTCAGAAGACTGGGAGGTGTTTGTCCAGAGCATACTGGGCAGGGTGACCCTTCCAGATTGGGAGGAAATGTGGGCGACTCTTCGTCAAGAAGAGATCAGAAGGGTAAGCAAGGCGGGAAGCAACGACAAGGGGATCAGAGTCAAGAAGGAGGAAGAGGAGGATGCTGCCCTAGCATCTGAGGGAAAGCAGGAGAAACAGAAGAAAAAGGACCTCTCCAAAGTCAAATGCTTCCACTGTGCGGAACTGGGTCATTATGTGACCCAGTGTCCGAGGAAGAAGAGCAAGGGAGAGGCCTCCGAGACCAAGGCTGCACCAGCAAGGGCAGAGAAGGAAGTGGAGACAGATGATGACTGTGCCATGAGTGCTCACACGCCACTTGAGCGGAACTGGGGAGACATCGAGCTGTGTTTAGATGGACTACAGGCGATGAGGGGCAGGATCCTTGAGGTACCTAGCCTCTTGGATTATACCTTGCTACGGGAGCCCTGATGAGGAGTAGCAGTATTGGCGGATGTCAGTAGAGATAGATGCAGCTGAAGTGACAGAGGGAGCTATAGTGTAGGATTCCCAGGACAGCGTGAGGCAGCAGTGCGAAAAGCACGGGAGTGTTGCACTAGTGCAGGATGGCACAGAGAGGTGTGCAACGGTGCGAGATGCATGGAGTAGGTGCAGTGGCGCAGTGGTCAGAGAGGGAGCACTCGTCAGTGATAGAGGGAGTTTCAGCATTATGGGTGTCTCTAGCCTGACAAAGATGTCAGAGTTGGGAGATCAGTTACTTACTTCTCAGTAACTGAGTTGCAGTGCAGCAGTTAGCAGTGGCAGTGCTATTTTGTATTTTTTGATTTTTCTTTTTTATGTTGAATTTACTTTTGTTTTCAATTTTTTTTTTTTGGTAATTTTGACTTGGGTTTTTTTTGTTTTTTTTTTTTTTTAAATTTAAAATTAAAAAAAAAAATTAAAAATCTAAAAATTCTAAAAAAGGTTCATTTTATGTGACTAAGAGATTTAAATCAAAAGTAATTTTTCGCATTTAAAATTCTTTAAATTTTTTTATGTGGCCTCTGGCCCATAATTTTTTTTTAAATTATTAAACCCTTTTGATTTGTTTTGCTTTGGTCACATAAAAAAAGAAAAATGTTAATTGATCATTTACCGCATTAGTCTTGCTTCATAAAACTTAGCACAATCGAAGAATTTTGTCTTAGGAATTATTAAATTGTCAATTTAAATTTCCTTCTTGGCATCTTTTCAGGCTAAAGGTAAGATCTAAAGAAAACTTTTGTGGTATTAACATTTTTTCATTTCTCTATAGTTAAACACCCTTAAATTTTTTTATATCTAAAGATTGACTATAGTAAAGTGATAAATTTTCCTAGATTTGGGTCACTATGCATAAATCATTTTAATTCTAGGATTGTGAATTGATTAACATTTAAATTTCATGGTTTTTTAAAGTATTTGGATCTCTAGAAATTTAATTGCTAGAATATTTTGCATCTATCTAAATTGATTGTCATTGCTTGAATGATTTGATGTGTGTTACATGCTAGATATTTTACGAATATTTTCAAGTGATTGTTGAAGTACTCTGTGGTGGAATTGTAATAAATTGTGTATCTTTGTTTCCGAAGCTGAGTATTTATTTTTTGAACATCTGTTGACATTGATATTAAATTGCAAATAAGTTTTTGTTCTCTTTGAGCTATAATTGTATCAAAAAGATTTGAAATAAGCTTGTGGTTTAATTGTAATATTTTCAGGGGTTTATTTCTAAGTCTTCATCCAATAAAGTGAACATTTCATTTGGGTAATTGAGGTCTTTTGCGACACAAGTGTTTCTAATCCTCAAGTCTAACTTCATTTCATCATCTAGTGCATTTGCATCTAAGTTAACTTTGCGTAAATAAAATTTACTTCCAAGCATAAGCTTGGTCGATAGAGAGATAGGTATCCATCCATCTTTGCTTGAGAAGCCTGCTTTTAATAGTACTTAAAACGGTGACCTTGCAGTCGTCAGAGCCATAGCCCTCTGCAGCGTCGAAGGCACCAGGTATGTTAGATTTTTAGGAGAGGTATCGTTAATCACACCTTAGTGTGCTTCACCTTATCTTCTCTCTGCTAATTATTACGAAATCAGGTTCAACACAGAAAGGATCCAAGGATTCACATTTAAATAGGCATTTAACTAAAATTTACCAAGATTCTTCTATCTCACATAGTTTTAGGATTTGCATTTCATATAAGATAGTCATTCATCTAAGCAACAGTTGCTAATCGATTACTTGGTCTTACTTTCCCTATTAAGATCGTTGACTCCATAAGGCACTGGTATCAATTGTTTAAAATCTAATGAAATCCTATAAGTCTTGCTAAATCTTAATCAAGTACTTGGTTGCTTCACTGTGTCTCCCGAACTAGTTGGTTCCCAACTAGTTCTTCTTCATTCCATTTTTCCATAGGGTCTATCCCCCTTAGCATGCTGTAGGGAGACAACTTTAACGGAGAGATTGGGGATCAGGGTGACAACCCCTGATCTGAACCGTTGTCATGGTGCATAGACATTCTATGCGGCAACACCACCAAAGGATTTGCAAAAAGAGCGGGAGATAGGACACAAAATCCTTGCACTTGGGACAAATTTGAAGCACATGAAGGTCACATGGAAAGTTCTCTTCAAACTTGATGAACTGGATGCCCTCCTTTCCAAAGTCAGTCAGTTAGAGGGGAAGAAGTTGATGTGGGCTTTGAAACCAACCATGCTAGCTTCAATACATCCCAAGTTCTTGGACGAACCTTGTGAAGGGGTTAGACTTCCAGTTATATCTTGTCTCAGTAACATCATGAGAATCACTGCCCCTATAGCTCCTTACAATGATGATGTCATGAGGAGAGTCTTCAAGCTGATGGTAGATACTTTCCAGGACTTGGACAACAGTGTAGGTTCTACGTTTGGAAAGAAGCTTGGCATTCTAGGAGGCATGGCCATGACTAGGACTTATGAGATCCTATTTGATCTTACAGATGTTCCAATGCTTCTTCAACATTATGAAACATCATCCTGATAGAGTCATAGCACACATGTAGTCCATCTTGTCCTCATGTATGAGAGGTCGTGATGCCATTTGTCGGGAGTTGCAGTCTTGATTGTTGTCTGTTTGGAGCAGAGAACAATTGGTCTCACCTATTGCTTATGAGCTAGCCGAAAGGTTGGTTGAGCAGAACATTAGGTTGTTCAGGAGACAATTGACTAGGGAGGAGCTACTTAGGTTTGGTGGATCATGCAACAAGAATGAGCTAAGGAGGAAGGGTCTTTGCTTCATTTGCAAAGAACCTTGGGGGCCTGACCACTCATGTTTGAGTGACATCGAGGAGATGACGGAGGTAGAGCAAATTGAGATTCCTTTTGACCATCAGGGTGAGGATTCTTCTTCGGATGAGTCCATGGGTTCGTAGTAGGATGCTTCCAAGGAGCATGAGTCATGTAGAGTCGTTGACAGTAGGCCAGATTCATATGATGAGTAGTTAGTGGGTCCTAGGAGAGACATTCATGATGATGAGTCACCAATGGTTATTCTGCATGAGTAGTATATGGTGGATCTTAAGTCATCCGAGGAGGATGATGTGTGCAATATGCATGGTGAGCCTTCTAAGGAGGGCCAGCTGGAGGTTCATATTGAACCCGTGATGATGGAGGATGAGCAACCACCCTTGGGGTCAGTCATTGATGAGGAGCAGACAGATGTACAGATAGCTGGTCAGGTGATGGTATTCACTGACACTTGTCCTCAGGAGATGTTGGAGTATGACAGGACAATTTGGTAGGAGCTTGGTGGACTGGAGGGTTGTGGAGTTTCTTATCAGGTGAGGGAGATGGTAGTGCACCCATCTTTGGGTCTACCCATTGATGAGATGCAAACAGATGTAGTGGCAGCCAACCGAGCTGCAACATTTTCAGGCAACAACCCTCTCCAGGTGTACATAGACGGGGCTTGCAACACAGTTTGGCTACTTGTACCCATTATAGGGAGAGAGGCCGAATTTTCTTGTTGGATATGGCTGTCCAACCTGGTAGAGCAACACAAGTGCATCATGGACCAGCATCAACATAGTGGACTTGTTTCTTGCACTGGAGTCCATGAATTGATTGGCGGGAGATCATGAGCTGCTATTGTTTTGATGGATTATCATTTTTAGATAGGAGCATTGTATTTCAGGAGCCCTCAGAGGTATAGGCTGGCCACTCATCATTATTTCAGCACAACATCAACTTGATGAGATTGGCCTTGGTCTATGCCAAGGGTTGGATTGGAGAGAAGTGATGAGTTGGTATGCAGTTGGTGGGGCAACATTCACAACTAGAGCTATAGCACCACAGGAGCCATGGAGCATTGATGCTCCTTCTTGGTGGCATTCGGATCTACCAGTAGCAGGTTGAGTCAAAGATGGGCATGGGATCCAGGTATTGGAGGATCCAGCTTGGAGACGTGACATGGACCAGTGGTTTGTATGGGCTCCAGGGATTGGGTCTTAGTGGCGTTGGGCCACCAGATTGGTCCACAGATTTGGATTTCTTGAGGGCAAGCAATCTTGGGGTGAGAGGACTATCATGTCCCCATTTTTATTATTCTTCATAGTACAACCAGGGTGGATTTCCAGGAAAAGGGATGGCTAGGTTAGTGGAGCAGGTTTATGTCATTAGGGGTCCCGATGGAGTTTTGAGGAGTTTTTATGGGATTTGATGGCATTCGCTTGGCATATTCTATCATCAACACAATTTGCCTTTCGTTCCATTGCATTCTAACGACTTTCAAAAATCAATATTATTATTGGGCATAACTTAATTAATTATGCTCGAGGTGGCATTCGAGGGAGATTAATTGATGGAACACCTCAGTGTAATAGGTTGTTGGAACCGAAACGAGAAGATCTACATGATGGAACTTTTTGATGGGAGTTTCAATGACCTGAGGAGACATGGTGGCCAATTTACCCTTTTCTTTCATTAAAAAGAATATTTTAATTAAAATAAAAGAGGGAAAAGTGCTCCATGATTAAAATAATAATAAAATAGAAGATTCTAGAGGGGTCCATCAGATCTATAAAAGAGGAGGAGGAGGCCATTGGAGGACATCTTGGATTTGATATTACTTCTTGTATGAGAGGTTGAGAACCCAATTCTCTACTTCATTGGTAGCCCCAGGACAGAAACCCTCGGGTGTGCTAGTGGGTGTTGGACGAAAACCCAATACTCTTGAGGAGATTTCACTCAGAAATCTCACAGTGCTTCAGTGGAGTTTGGAGAGAGCAGTTTTGCCATAGCTGGTTTGCAGCAGTCTTCTCACCAAGCCATCTACATCATTGCTAGAGCCATTCATCAGTTGGGTCAGAGATCTTTTTTTGGGTTTTGCTCTGCTTGCTTAGCAAGCTCAGGTTCCACTATTCCTTCATGTTATGTACTCTTTTCAGTGGATTAATAAAATGGCTCAGTGATTTTATCGACATCTATTTGTGTATTATTTGCTGGTTGTGTGTCTATTTACGTTTATTTTGTTGTTCAAGTTTATTTCTGGTATCTACTATTCAAATTCCCATTTGGGACATTACAAACAATCATTTTAAGCATATTTTCTTTTTCCTTTTCTAATTAGCCAACTTCTTTTGCTTGTCGATGCTCAGAGGCGGGCAACTTTAATTGCTTCCATAATGCTTGAATATCAACATTTCTATTCTTAATTATCTCTTCTGCTGCCTTAACATCTTTAGGATCTAATCCTAATTTTAAAACTAGATCTTCAAGTCCTTTGATTCTTGTGTCTTTAGCTAAATAAGACATTTTTTCTAGTTTTAATTGAGAATGAATATGTGATGCTTGCAGCTTAGTAGCTGTCATGGAAGAACTTGTCAATATTGAGTAAATCATCTCCCCTACTTGCTTATGTAGATCAATTTGATCTCTCGGATGAATATGTTTGGTGTTAAAAGAAAACATGGAAGTTTTGTAATTCTTAGCTGTTCTTGGTACAGGGTTCTTTGGCTCCAGAAATGCCAATTGAAACTGTCCCTTCTCACAGTCTAGTGCTGAAAGTAACCTTGTCTGTGTTGAGGAAGGTTGCTTCAATAACTATGCATATGTCGAAGTCTTGAGTGCTTCATTCTTCTTTTTCATTTCTAGGAATTTAGAAAATATACTCTGTTGCCTTGAAGAAGGAGAGGAAGGAGAAGAAGAAGAAGCTCTGGTCTCTTCTACCTGCTGTAGTGAAAAAGGAGACTGTGTTGACAATACAACAGTAGTAAATTCTTTAGAAGTTTGAGCTTCTGAAGATTCTTCATCAAGATTTATAATTTTCTTCCTTTTAACCACTTGAAATTCTGATTCCTGCAACTCTGAACTTTGCAATTCTGAACCTACTAGTGATACATTTTCTCTTGGCCTCTTTAGTTATTTCTTTTTCATTCTCGGAGTTTCCAGTATTGTTTGATTAGATACTGGCTCCTTAATCTCTTGCAAAGTATTCTCATCCCTATCATCTTTATTTGCATATTGCTCAATTTCAAGTTTAGCCATTTGAGCATAAGGTGCTGATTTATGTGCAACTCTTATTGAAGATATAAGCCCCAATGGGTCATAAGACCAACTAAAACTGAATTTGAAATTCATCTGTTTTAACAAAACATCAACCTCGTTTGCTGCAACTCTTGTATTGGCTATAAAAGGATCGACCCATGGTTTCAATTTAAACTGTGCTTTTTGTTTTCTAGCAACAAAGTGAACATCATCTACATTCATCATTTGCCTAATATACTCGAGAAAAAATTCTCATTGGGAGGAATACAAACAACTTGTATGGCTGTAGTTCACATCCATAAATTCTAATTTCAGTGAAATTCTGGTATAAATACCAGTCTCCCACTTTAGTCTGCTCACTTAGATGTAAAATTCTCTTAATTTCAGTTGAAATTCTAGGAACAACATCACTATTTAATCAACAATTGACCATGTACAAGAATTGATTAACAAAATCACTAAATGAGAATTCTTCAGAGGTCTTTCTCACTAATGATGAGTGAATGATTAACTGTGGGGCACTTGAAACATCCAACTTTTGCGTAGTGAAATTAAACCTTTAAGTGTGATGATATAGAAACAATTACACTAGAACTGATTGATATTTGAATGAACCTTCTGCACTAAACTTTAAGAATTGATCATGAATTGAATCTGATAGAAACTAACTATAGTTGAATATTATTGAGGGTTTTTTACTAGAAGATAAAATTGATAGGAAGCCTAAGATGACTTCATCAACCCATTGATTGTTGGGGTATCCTAATAAACATGACACTAAGGATATGAATTGCCTAGAAAATTCAGGGAACAGAGCAGCAAAATAGGGAGGAATGATCCCGGGTAATTCAGAATTCTCAGACAATAAAGATTCAAAGATATGAGCTTTGTTTGAAAATGATAATTTTTGGTAAATTTCCATCAATGCATCAGTAGAAAATGGATGCAAAGGTTCTTAAGGATTCAGCTAGAGGGCTTGGAAAATTGATTCAGAAGTCACATAGAAAAGGGTTTCATTGTTCTGAGCTATCATAGCTCTTTGACTAGGTAGATATCGAGCTCCACACCAATCAACAAACTCTGGGAAATGATAGGTTTGTGGGAAACAAAATTGACGCAATAGGGACTCCCAAAAATTAAATTTGTCACTGGTATCTTGGTACTTTTGAAAAGCCCAATTGTGCAGTTCATATAAATGGAATTCGCAATTAGTTTATGCAATTTTAAAATGAGTATCTACTAATGGGAGTTCATCCAAGTTTATCACAGGGGTAAGAGGGGATTATTTGCAACCATTTTTGACTTTCCTTTATGTGAAGCCATTGGGGAAAACAAAAGACTGAGATAATTTACAAGGATTTACCTGGATATGGTGATTGCATGCTGAAAACAGTGGTTGAAGGTCGCTGTTGGCTGGAATTTCTTTGACAGTGTTCTTCGAGTTGTAGCAACTGACAGAACGCAACTAGTTTGATTTGAATAGACGACAATGTTTTATTAGGGGTGGAATAATAGTTTGAATGGGTTATCCGTTATTGGCGCGTTGAATTTATTATAACAAGATGTTGGCAGGAATAAATGTGGCGCCAACGATCATCTGCGAGTTTAGCGGAATGGTAGTGGTGGTGGTTAAAGTTGGTGGAAGACTGGCAGGTGGATAAAACGGGACAAGAAATGGCAGGAGAGCAATAGCGGAGTGGTAGCGGGAGAGTGGTTTGCTGGGGGGGGGTGAGAGCGGTAAGTTGTTTTGTTGAGGGGGGTACTGTAATGCATGTGGAATTTCCACATATCCAACGACGGGATCGGGAAAACCGCTTTTCGGACCCCTCCCCTCCATTAACTGCCGAAGCTGCACGAGGGGGGGGGGGTAATCGATAGGGGCCATTGATACGGGTGGGCCCGATCTCGTCCGTTGCTATTAAATCATATTTTATCGCTATTCGACAGAATGTCATATCACTTAATTTACAATTTAATAATCCTCCAAAAAGTATAAAGGATTAAAATAATAACGATAAAAACAAATTAAAGTGACATTTTAACTTGTGCGCTTAGGGATATTTTTTTTTCTTTTTTTCATATATATATAAATTTAAAATCCCTTTTTCTTTTCTTTCTTTTGATTTTTATTTATTTATTTATTTTTCTCATTTTTCTTTTCTTTTCTTTCTTTTTTCCTTTATTTTTATTTTTATTCTCTTTTCTATTTATTTTTATTTTTTCTTTTTTGATCATAAAGCGAAACGTAGAAAACAAACTAGGGTAAAAATAAGTTACAACAGTGTCCATGATAAGTAAGTGAAGATACCCAATTACATAATGAAAAGCCATACCTTCGGGGTTGGAAGGCCCACCTTTAAACATACGATCATAACAGATGGGTGAGGGAACATAATGGTTGGCTAAGGTGGCGGAGAAGGGTGGCACATCGAGCTATCTGGTGGCTGCAAGGGGCTTTTGTCTGTTGGCTGAAGACAAATCTAGGATAAAATCTCTCCAATGGGTGTCACTCATTGGTGGTGGGTAACATCTGGTTCCAATTGGGACATTAACTCTTAATAGAGTGCAAAAACGTACTCAAACGAGGAGGTCATGAGAACACCAACAATCTCTTGGGACCGTAGACTTGTTACCTACATATTCAAAGACCAAGCACACGGGGCAACATGTTTTTATGGCGTCTTTTGATCGCCCATGCTTTTGTTAGGCCATAAACTCAACAAGAAATAAAATTTGATTCTATGTGCAATTTAAATCTAAATGCAACTACTCTAGCATGATAATATAATATAATGTTAGTTCTAATGCAAAAACAATATGCAATGCATCCTACTCTAACATGCATATGCTTTAAGCATCAAGTGTCAAGGAAAGGGATGATACGACTTATTTTGAGCGGTTCTAGCCAAAATTTGTCATCAATTCTAGCAATGTAATAATATCCCTCACCAACCTTACCATCAATCCTAATAGGAATAGGATCTTTATTAACCTACGCAATGTCCCCTACTTTGAATTCCTTTTTAGGCCTCCATTTCTTATTTTGTTTTTGATTGGGTCTTTTGAGGATGCGAACCTTTTGAGAGGGAAGGACATGGGATGGCTTCTCAGCATCAGGAATATTGTAGTAGGGGATAAGACCGGGCTTTACCACCTGAGTTGGCTATAAAGGCTCCCTGTAAAGGATGAAAGGGGTTCCATCGGATTTTGGGATAGTGACATAAGATAAATCCATTTGAAGTTGACCTCCCATAGTAGCACCCCATTTTCTAGACAATAACATTCCCCACACATTAGGTATATCAATGACTACAACATCCATGAGCAATGATATGTTAGGGTTCATAGCTAATGACACCTTAAGATACTTTATAAGGCCCTCAACTTTGACAGATTGGGAGTTGAAACCACATACACTCTTGTACCTACGAGTGATGTTAAGATTGAGTTGCTTCATAACTTTCAATGGCATGATGTTTGCGGAAGCCCCAGAATCTAACATACAATTGTGCAAGAGGAGATCATTAATCGCTAAGGTGAGCAAGAATGGCTCGTGACCAAGGTTAATATTGGAGAGGTGTATGTTTTGTAATGTGATTGGTGTGTCCTCTTCCTCAAACCCCAAAGCTTTCTTAGCTTGCCATTTTTGGGATGGGAGTTTAACTAACTCAATAGGAACTTGCATGGTCATCTTTCATATGGTAGCACCCACATCAATGTCCAATTCAACCCCTTTGTCTTTAATCTTGTGCTTGGGTTACCCTTTCGGAAGGTCCTTTTTGATATTGTCTTTCTTGGGAGGGTCCTTCTTTGCGGGTCCCTTAGGAGGAGGTTACTTGGGAGGAGGATGCTTAGGTTGAGATTCCTTCTTTTTAGGTTCCTAGGAGCTAGTTGAGGGGTTCTTATCATTCCTTCTTGAGTATTGGACCCCTTTGAATCTCCCACTATCATCAACATTGAGGATTGGCTCATCATTTCTTCTTTAAGTGTTACTTCACTAATTAGAGGATGAGTAAATGTGTCACCTAACATGATGTTGAAGGCATGGGTTTCAACTAAATTCGTTTTCTCATCACCCTCCTCATCTTCACTTTCTTCATGGTCACTTTGTTCATCTTCGGAAGATGATTCTTGTTTCACTGCATTAGTTGGGGCTAAAGTGTTGGGAACTTGGGGTGGACCCTGCTTGCCTTCATCATCAACTTTTTTGACAAAAGACTTGTTCTTGGGAATAAAACTTGAACTTTGAGCCTTTTCAAGAGTGGTGAACTTATTCATATATAATCTATCCCTAGAGTTCATGTCAGATAATGTATCAAGTTTCTTAGGGGCCATGATAAGGGCTTCCTCAACTTGGTCCTTGGACTTGCTCCTTTTGGCCTCAACTTTAGTTTTAGGATGTCTAGGCATCTCCATCTTGGAAATATTTAGATTTTGCTCGACTTGCATAACAATTTCGTAGGCCTCGGCAAGACTCTTAGGCTTTTTATCCCTTAATGAATATGTTAGGTGACCTCATATAGCCTTATTGACTTTGTCAAGAATGAGTGCATCGGGGGGTCTAAGGTGATCAGGGATGTCCCTAACAATATTGTCAATTTTTTGGATAAACTCCTTAATGTTTTCCCTTCCCTTAACTATGTAGTAAATTTTTTTAAGATTAAAGGCCCCTTGGGCATCAGATGACCATCTTTTTATAAAGACATCTTCGAACTCATGAGAGTCACCTATGCTACCCAGATTGAGATTAAGATACCATTCCCTTACTTGTCCCTCAAAAGATAAAGCAAATAACATAATAATCTTGTCATCATCATCAATTGCCCTTGGGGCAAGCATCTAATAGAAGTCATCGACACTTTTGGTAGCATCCCCTTTAAACTTGGGTAACCATTCATGATACTTCTCGAGCAAGGTTCGGGATTGTCACACAATTTCAAAAGGTCATAAACACTAGAAAAGTGCCTCTTACTTCTATGGACCTTGGGTTGGTTTTGATTTTGGTTGGTATTGGAAGTGGTTGCCATATTTGGAGCTGAATTACCAACCTTTTCAAATTCATGGAGAACATTAGTTCTAACAAGCGATGGAGTTTTCTCCCCTTCTTGTAGCCAGTGTTCCATGGGGTGCACGCACTCCATGCTTCCCATGCACCCGGCTAAGTTACCAGAAAACGGATACGGGTACGGGGTTTGAAACGGATACGGCAAATTTTCAAAAAATCTGGATACGATACGGCAGGAAACGGCACATAATAAATATATATAAATATATATATATATATATATATATATATATATTAAAAATAAAAAATTCATATTACCATTCATATTTCAGAATCTAGATTATCATCTATGATCTATCATGATTCATCATCATCAATTCAAGTTTCAACATATGCCATATGGCATAAACATTCAACATTGCCATCATCATTAACGATTATTATAACATTCATGATTCAAGTTTCAAGTTTCAACATATCATCAAGTTATCAACATGACAAGTTACACAGTACGACAATTTAAAACACTGTTCCAATAACCAATATCACACTTCTGCCATGGTCCAAACCATTCACATATTACTATACACAGATTATTTCCTAGGACTGCTATTTGAATAATAATAAGTTGGCTTTTTAAATCTAAATAACTGTAATCAATTCCAAACAGTTTTGCAAGGGAGTTTATCAACAATTTAAATGCTTGCTTCCTCAGAGATAGATGCCCTAATGAGGACCAGGCCACCAAACTAACAATAATCAGATCCAAACGAAACCCTAAGAGAACTGATGTGTAGACCTCAGGACCCTCGCTGACTGAACTTTGAAAATTATGTATGATAAGGTGCTGAAACAAAATTTCTAATGAGGATCTAATCTTTAGTTTGATGAGCAAAGTTAGGACTACAAAACTGCACTTCAGATCAAATAAAAGCCTTAACAAGTCCAAACAAATCCCTGAGATATAAAAGAATAAAAAAATTCCCAAGAACCAAAATAAAATAAAACAAATAGGCTGCCGCAGAGCTTTATAATGTGAGAAATGCTACAACACAGCTACGTTGGCCTCAGAATTTTTCTTTTGACCTCAATGAAACCCAAATTCAAATCGAAAATAAAGACTGCCCAAATCCCTTAGCTATTCTTTTGAATCTGTCTTTTATTCTTCACAGAACCGAATTTCCATTTCAAATTCAGAGCTTTCTCATCTATATTTTTCGTTAATCTCTAGAGGACTAAAGAATCGTTATTATATAGTTTTCTGTTGGATAGAAGGGATCAGCAACCAAAACGTTTTAAAATGTTTAAAAAACCTATCATGATTTGCCTGAAACGTATTTTTTTTTTAAACGGGAGGTTTTTTTTTCCGGAAAACGCCTGGAAAACGGCTAGGGAAAAAACGGCCCGTTTCCAAAACACAAAACGGCACCCAAAACGTTTTTCTGCCGTTTCCGTACTGCATACGTATTAGAAACGTAAAACGGCGTTTCTGGTGTTCAGGCAGCCGTTTCCGGTAACCTAGGCACCCGGGACGGGGGGACGCCTGGGGAAACGTTTCCTCACGTCCCCCTTTTCGAGAGACATGGGGAGATGCAGGGGGAAACATTACCCTAGTGTGGGGGCACGTCTCCCCAAAAGGGGTGTTTCTAGGTACACCCCCTCAAAAGGGGGATGCCTAGAAGCACCACTTTTGAGGGGGGGACGTCTAGAAGGCATCCCTTTTGAGTTTCAAGAACTTTTGTGTGGGGAAGCCTAATATTCAAGCCTATGGCCCTATTATTGCTATGCAATTCATGGTAATGTTAAATTCTTAAAGTAAAAGTGACATTCTCCTTTATCTTTCATTTTCATCCTTTTACTTAAATTTTTAACATTACCATGAAATGACTCAGTATGTTTGAGAGTGGTTTTGACCTCATTGGATTTCATATGGAGAAAGTATAATTTTAGATCTCACTCAAAATCCAATAAACTTAACAATTTTTCAGGATTTCAGGATTGAGGGGATTGCAACGTCTCCATTGGATTTTGTCATGTACAAGGGTATGGAAATAGTATTTAATCAAGAGCACCAAGCCCTCTATGTACGATGATGTTAGTGGCATTGGTTGTCGAATGCCTCTATCATGACCCTATTAAAAATATACCCATCACTCAAAAAAAATCTTGGCTTGACATGCTAATTTTTTTGTATCTTATTTTAATGCTTAAAGGGTGATATTGATGACAAATATCCAATATAGATAATGATTTTGATGATACGTAGGTATTTGTTGGGGCATGAATTTTTCCCCCCCTTGAAATGCTAGAGGCCATCTAGAGCCTGTTTGTTGATGTATTTTTGATTCAAAGATGGATTGCACTCGATGCTATTTTCGTTACGTGCACCCTTACATGCTATATAAATGAGAACTTTTGCTTAGTTGTGTATAAATGGTTTGGATTCATATTGATCCGAGAAATTTTTGTGAATGCTTTCAAACAAAAATCCCCATCATACAAGACCTTTTACTGAAACTTACATTTGCTTGTGAAATTATGAGCAATGCATATTATAAACAACTTCAACAAACCATCAACATGAAACAAGGAACAAATAATCATGAAGCACACATAAACACACAATATGATAATGGAGTTCACCCAGTGTGGGCTATGTCTTCGGGCCTGATGTCAAGAGTGGGGAGGCCGCTTCATTAGTTGTTGCAAGATGATGATGAGTACATGATGTAATCTCTGTCAATACAAGGATGAACCCCCTTAACTAGAGTGGCATGTCTCTCCACGAGATGTTCTCCTATAAGAACTCTCACTCATAAAAGTTCTCCTCCAACATGACAAAGGAACAATCTCTCACATAAAGTGGCATACAATGATCCTCTCACAAAGTGGCATACATGGATCTCAAATGCAAATCATCATCTCAGCAAAAATCAAATGAAGACATGGCAACAATTCATCTTATACCTACAAGTCTGGGGATGACCTGAAAATCAGCTACTTGGATGAAGGAACTGCCTACACCATCGCATTCCTTGCGAAAATCCGTGAAATCACTGTAATCTTGACCCCTTTCTGACTCGGTCAAATCGTGTTAAATTATGGTATGTTCTATGCTAAGAGCAATTTACTTCAATTCTTCTTATTAGCCCAATGTCAATTTCTAGTAAAACGCTGATAGAACATAAATGAAATCAACAGAAGTCAAGCCAAGACAAGAGACACAAGATGTGGCGCTAGCCAGGGACAATCCCCAATGTGGGGAAACCGTTTGATCAATTCTTCTATATTCTTCAATCATTCAGCAGAGAGAGAGGGATAGTACAATATCACAAATTTGTGATTTACAACAACAGTTATGAAACCCTTGAACAACAATAGCAAAGGTGATCAATCAACTCCAAAAATGTCCTCAAGACAACCTAGGAGAACTCGGTCTCCAACAGTGGTAATAGCAGCCCAAAACAGTCAACGTGAGATGGTCAAAACAACAGTCAATGCTACAACATATTGCAGCCAACCCTAACCAGTCAACGCTGTCACAAATGTGCCCTCCAACAAGTCAACGCAGGCTTGTCCAGCACTGCGTCTAGCCTAGGAGAGGCTGCCCACACAAATCTGCAGTGAATGCTGCCTATACGCTGGTCAACGCAGTCCTTAACCACTTGCTGCACCTTCTCGCGTCCTTGCTGCCCTAACTGCGTCCTCCTCCAACGCTGCCCTAGCTGCATCCTCTTTCCCACGTGAGAGCTGCGTCCTCTTTGCTTTGTATACCCAAGAGACAAGGAAGAGATGTGAGGATGAGATGAGTGAGATAATGCCTCAAGGTCTCCTCTATTTATATGCCACGTTGAGGTTTAGCTGGGGGTGTGCAACACAATTTTACTCGCTGGCCGACCTTGACAAATTGTCAAGAAATACAAATAAATTCATATATCCATGAATACATGTCGGAATCAGATGATCGTTAGATCAATCCTACACCTCTCAACGAGAGGAATCCAAGAAAATTATCAGCTGCCATAAATAAGATGACCGACATGGAGTTTCGCTCTAGTTGCCAATTTTAACACTCCCTCTCAACATGGGAGAACTTCATCTGCTAATCTATCTGTCTATCGATACTATCTCTGCCATCAAATGCACTGCTCTGCACTACTCGACTCTGCTGCTCTGCTGAACTATGAAGAAGAAGAAATGATCGAGAATGTATCATACCATCCTCTACTGACCCGAAGTCAGTCCCAGATAAAAGAGAGTGTCCAATAACACTCTTACTGACCCGAAGTCAGTCCCAATGAAGAGAGTGTGTCATACCACTCTTACTGATCCGAAATCAGTTCCAAAAGAGAGTAAGTTATATCAGTCTTACTGACCCGAAGTCAGTTCCAATTGATCCTAGATCACTGTCATCCTAGCATAGGGAGTAGGTAGATACAGGATGCGTCCATCGGTACTACTATGGTCCCTATCCTCATTTCCCTACTCATTGGCCAGATGAGAGGTACTTCCCATGAGTCCCAAACTGCATGGGTAGGATGTCTTGGCAGGAGAAGGATGAACCACTCAGCCTGCCTACATGTCTACCATGGCGTATCACAGGGGAAGGCTGAACCATTCACCCGATACATAACGCACCACTAGGGGAGGGTGAGTCACCCTAGGTTGCTCGTCGCTCTAAGAAGTACCTCAAGCCCCCCGGAGCTCCCAGAGCTCAATGTAGGCATCATACAGGACCCTCATAAGAGGGTCTCTCAACTACTCCTAGTCGTTCTCAAAAAGTCAAGAATTTGACCTTTCCCAGGGGCTTCATTAGAATGTCGGTGACCTGCTCATCTGTCCCAATATGATGGAGCCTTATTGCTCCTCGCTGTACCATATCCCGGAAAAAGTGGTACCTGATATCGATGTGCTTGGAGCGATCATGAAATACGGGATTCTCAGATAAACGAATCCCACTCTGGTTGTTGCAGAGGATCACAGTAGTATCTAGCGTATGTCCAAACAACTCACTGAAGAGCTTCCTCAACCAGACAGCCTTACAGGAGGCCATACTCACAGCAATGTACTCTGCCTCAGTGGTGCTCAGAGCCAACGACTTCTGCTTCCTGCTCATCCAGGATATCAAGGCAGAACCCAAAGCGAAACAACACCCGAAAGTGCTCTTTCGGTCCACCACACTGTCTACCCAATCAACATCGGAATATCCATGTAGCCTCACGTCTCCGGTAGTGTATCTCAACCCATGAGTGATTGTGCCCTGAAGATATCTCAGAAGATCTTTGGCACCAATCCAATGTGAGTGATGAGGCTCAACCATATATTGGCTCAATGTGTTGACTGCAAAACATATATCCGGAAGGGAGTTCACCAAGAACATCAATGCTCCTATGAGTTGACGATACTCAGAAGCATTTCCCAAAGTAGGTTCGACAACACTACTGCATAACTTTTTGAAGTTAAGCTCCATCGGGGTAGTCACAGGCTTGCAGTCCACCATACCGAATCTCTCCAAAATCTTCACCACGTATTTTCCTTGAGATAGGAAAATTTCTCCTGGCTTTTGCTAGACTTCTAGCCCTAGGAAATAGTGCATTAGTCCTAGGTCCTTCATCTCAAATTCGGAAGCCAACTCCCTCTTACATTTGTGAATGAGAGGGTCTGCACCTGTCAGAAAGAGGTCGACAACATATGACACCAGTATGAGAGGCTTATCATCCTCAAGCTTAAAGTAAAGGTTTGGATCGGCTTCACTCCTAGTGAATCCCAGCTTCATCAAGTAGCTATCGATCCTCTCATACCAAGCTCGGGGTGCTTGCTTCATCCCATAGAGGGATTTCTTCAACCTGCATATGTGATATTCCCAATTATGAATGTCAAACCCCTCGGGTTATTCCACATAGACTTCATCTTTAATCGAACCATGCAAGAATGCAGTCTTGACATCCATTTGATGTAGGTTCCATCTTTGCAAAGCAGTAAGGGCTATGATCAAGCGGATGGCGGTGTATCGAGCAATAGGTGCAAATATCTCGTCATAATCTACACCTTCCTTTTGAGAGGAGCCTCGAGCAACAAAGTGAGCCTTATGCTTTTCAGCACTCCCATCAGCTCCATGCTTTATTTTGTAAAGCCATTTTGAGGTGACAACTTTTTTGTCCTGGGGTCTGGGGACCACATCCCAAACATTATTCTTCATGATGGACTCATATTCCTCATTCATAGCATCCTTCCATACTTGATGCTTCACAACTTCTTCGAACGATGAAGGCTCATTTTGAATGATGGTGCTCATAATGATCAAGTAACCCTGATACCTAGTTGGCTTCTTACTTTCACGGAAAGTCCCTCTGGGTGCAATATGTTTCTCGGCATCTTCAAGTGTCCCCCTAAGCCATGAGGGCCTCTTCCTAGAAGAGGAAGGCTCTTGCGCAAGGGGATCAATAGGATCCATAGGTTCTTCCACATTGGGCATCGTCTCATCTTCCTTCTCATCCGGCTTCCTGGTGTCAGCTTCTTTATCTTTCCTTAGAATAGGAAGATTGTCAACCTTGCTAAGAGCCATATCTTCGTCAAAGGTGACATCATGACTTATCTCGACTTCCCTTTGACCAACCACATAGATTCTATAGCCCTTAGAATTTTCGCTATAGCCCACGAAGATTCCCTTCTTTCTAGATGCACCCAATTTGCTTCTTTTCTCTTTCGGCACATGAAAATATACGGGACTTCCAAAAATTCTAAAATGAGAGACATCAGGTTTCTTACTAGTGAATTTTATTCAGGAGTCTTGGAATCCAACGCTTGATGAGGGCATCGATTTTGAACATATATGGCAGTGTTCGCAGCTTCAGCCCATATAAACTTAGGAAGCCTTTGATCATGGAGCATGGCACGAACCGCTTCCATAATCATATGATTCTTCCTTTTCGCCACACCATTCTGCTCAGGAGTGTATGGTGTTGTGGTCTCCTTCATGGAAATCATTGGATTCATACTCAGTCCCATTATCAGTTCTTAAGATCTTGATCCTCTTCTCGGTTTGATTCTCAATCAAGGCTTTGAAGTGACGGAACTAGGAGAACACTTTATTTTTCTTTTTCAAGAATTATATCCAAGTCTTGCAAGAATAATCATCTGTAAAAGTGAGATAATATTGATATCCTCCCAAAGAGTTTGTAGGCATCATACCAGATATGTCGGAGTGAACCAACTGCAAAATGTCGGAGGTCTTGCTATGGCTTGAGGGGAATGGTCCCCTTTTGAGCTTTCCTTCGGCACATTCCAGACATACACCTTCATGCTCTACTTTAAACTCGGGCATCCCTGTCACCATCGGTCTCACATCGAGTAGAGCCTTATAATGAAGGTGGGCAAATCTCCGGTGCCATAGTTTAGACTGTAGAGTTGTGTCGCAAGACATGACTCCCAACGGACTTCCTCCAACTTGATATAAAGAGTCAACCCGAAACCCAAGAGTGAAAGCATCTTTAAAATTCTTTTTCCACACACGTACCTTGCCATCGATGAAGGCCACCTTGTAGCCTTTGTCTTCCATTACCGAAATGGACACACGGTCTTCTTGAGATTAGGTACATATAAGACTTCTTGCAAATGGATCGTGTTACCCTGATTTAATTGAAGAGTAACATTCCCTACGCCCTTTACGGGATAGGTGGAATTGTCTCCAAGAATAATCTCCAAGTTTGTTTCCTTCTCTATCAGATTAGAGAGAGATTCTTTGTAACCAATGAAATGCCTAGATTCACCAATATCAATAAGCCAATTGCCCATTGAGTTCGGAGGAGAGGTAGTGGAGAGGGTCGATATCAGACAATATTAATCTTGCTTATTGTTAACAACATTTGATTCATACCTGGAGTTCCTTGCTTTCTTGGAGGGTTGACCACTTCCTTGATTTCCGACGTTCCTCTTTCCTTTGCCATTGTACCTGCCATTCCTTCGATTGTGGTTGGAGTTGCCTCCGGAGTGATTTTGATCATCGTCATGTGATGTGTCCTTTTTATTTGGACACTCCCTCGCATAGTGGCCAAATTTATTGCAAGCGAAGCATCTTCCCTTTCTTCCACCCTTCAATCGGCCTTTCCTTTGAATTTAGACCCAGAATTATTTCTCCTTTTAGCATGAGAGGAGAAAGTAGTGGGGTTGCCTTTGCTTGAAGGCATTTCTTGCTTCACCATCCTTGACTCTTCTTGAATGCATCTCGCCATCAATTCCTCAAATCCCGGAATTCGATCATTGTTGAGAAGAGTGGTTCTAAATACATACCATTCGGATGGGAGCCCTCCAAGAGTAGTGATAGTTAGTTCCTTGTTAGCAATCACTTCTCCAATCGATAGGAGATCAGTCTTGATCCCAGTGATCCTTAAGAAGTAGGATTGAATATCCTTGTCCTTGCCCTTCCTAATATCCTTTAGCTTATTTTTGAGGAACAAAACTTGATTTGCATCACTAATTTTAAACAAACTTACCAGTCTATCGTAGATCTCCTTGGAGGTGTTCAACTCTTAAACGTAGGCTACTAGACGCTTGTCAATTGAGTCCCGGATGATCTTCTTTGCTTTGACTTCACCCTTAGTGTACTTGTTCCTTGTAGCAGTCAGTGCATTTGATGGAGGCTTCGTAATTCTGCCTCTCACATAGTCCAACACTTCCTGCTCTTCCAATGTGAGATCAAGAGACATCTTCCATTCGTGATAGTTAGACTTCTCACGAATCTTGTCTTCGGCGGGGAAGTGTGATGAGGAACCCATGAAGCCTTTTGACTTTTTTCAAGTGTCTTCGATGATTGCTCTTGCTCTTGCTTGCTTGGGCTTTGTCTTCACCTCAACTTTGATACCATGTTAAATTATGGTATGTTCTATGCTAAGAGCAATTTACTTCAATTCTTCTTATTAGCCCAATGTCAATTTCCAGTATAGCAATCACATTAACATGAAAGTAAAATGATGACAGAACATAAATGAAATCAATAGAAGACAAGCCAAGACAAGAGACACAAGATGTGGCACTAGCCAGGGACAAACCCCAATGTGGGGAAACCCTTTGATCAATTCTTCTATATTCTTCAATAATTCAACAGAGAGAGAGGGATAGTACAATATCACAAATTTGTGATTTACAACAGTAGTTATGAAACCCTTGAACAACAATAGCAAAGGTGATCAATTAGCTCCCAAAATGTCCTCAAGACAACCTAGGAGAACTCGGTCTCCAACAACAGTAATAACAACCCAAAACAGTCAATGTGAGATGGTCAAAACAACAGTGAATGCTACAACATACTGCAGCCAGCCCTAACCAGTGAACTCTACCACAAATGTGCCCTCCAACAAGTCAACGCAGGCTTGTCCAACATTGCGTCTAGCCTAGGAGAGGCTGCCCACACAAATCCGCAGTCAATGCTGCATATACGCTAGTCAACACAGTCCTTAACCACTTGCTGCACCTTCCCGCGTCCTTGCTGCCCTAACTGCGTCCTCCTCCAGCGCTGCCCTAGCTATGTCCTCTTTTCCACGTGAGAGTTGTGTCCTCTTTCCTTCATATACCCAAGAGACAAGGAAGAGATGTGAGGATGAGATGAGTGAGATAATGCCTCAAGGTCTCCTCTATTTATATGCCACGTTGAGGTTTAGCTGGGGGTGTGCAACACAATTTTACTCGCTGGCCGACCTTGACAAATTGTCAAGAAATACAAATAAATTCATATCTCCATGAATACATGTCGGAATCGGATGATCGTTAGATCAATCCTACACCTCTCAACGAGAGGAATCCAATAAAAATATCAGTTGCAATAAATAAGATGACCCACACGGAGTTTGGACCTAGATTCCTCAAAGATTCTCTTCTGCGGGTTGACTGAAATTTGGCTACTCAGAAGAAGAAATTGATCATGCCATCGTGTTCCTTGCGAAAAACTAGTTCAAATGAGTATAAACTTGACATATTTCTGACACCTTCAAAATTCTGCCTTAGGGAATCTTAAAGATTCCTCAAAGATTCCTCATAGAGAATATTCTTTGAAATATTCCCTAACATATGCTCTAACAATATTCCTAGAATCTTCTTGAGATTCGTGTCTTCATTTGCCTGCCTGTGCCCTCATCTCTCATGTATTTTCCATGGTTCCTTTTGAACCATTTGAATGACATTTTATAACAAAGTGTGGGGGTGAATAAGACAAAGTGTGTGGTTGGCACAATGGTTGGCATAGTCATATTAAGTTACTTGTTGTTGGGGTGGTTTTGGGTTCAAAACCCATGGACTCCCAATTTTTCTTTAATATGGTTTTAAAGCCCAATTTTGGTTTTAATATAGTTTTCAAACCATATAATATATGGTAAACATATGTCCATATTGTAACGACTCCCCAAACCATGAGAATAAGACAAAAATGGAGGTTGCACCATGCCAAGGCCACTTGGGCCTAATTTGAGGTGCCATGTGGCACCATGTGATTGGGTCATGTGGTAGTGTCTCATTGGTCCACATCATATGCCACTTCTGTCACTTACTTGCCATGTGTCGACTTGTGGTGTTGCCACATCATCTGCTTGTGGGTCCACCTGGTTTGTTGACTGGGTTGCCACATTAGCTCTGTGGGTCCCACTAGGCCTGTTGACATTGATGCCGCGTGTCATATGTATGGTCTGCCATGTGGTAGAATGCTGACTGTGACTTTAACTTTGACTTTTTCCTAGTTTGACTAAAACTTTGATTGAGCATAACTTTCACATACAAACTCGGATTGAGGCATTGTTTATGTCGTTGGAATCAAGAAGACAAGCTCTACGCTCTAGTCCCAATTTCGACGAAATATGAGACTTTGATTTTTGAGCCTTTTTTGGAGCCACCTGGATCACATCAGGATACAGATGAATATATATGTTTTCTTTCAAAATTTGAATATTTTAGGTGTTTTTGGTCGACTGGTTTTTTGGTCCGTCCTTTTTACTAGTTCTGGTCTAGTTTTGACTGATTCTCGATTCAGAGGGTTTTCCAGTTCGATCAGTAGTTTGGTTCCGATAACATTGGTATCTACTATAGTCTATTTTGCTTAGTACTAATTAGATTCTAGAATGATGAATGATGTATTTAAATTTTAAATCAATTTACATTCTAGAATGATGAATGATAAATTTATTTAAATCAATCTAAATTCTAGAATGATGAATGATGAATATGGATCAATGTATTTCATTATTGAATCTTGCAGTGTATGGATGAATGATGAGTACGCATGATGCATCTACCAGTATGAACGATGAATATGGATCAATGTATTTCATTATTTAAGTCAATTATGTATGGATCAATATATTTATGCTTTGATTATTGAATATGAATTTGAATTATATGTGTGTGTGTGTGTGTTAAAAAATTATATACCTTGACATCTCCCCGCCCCCCCTAAATTTCCGTAAAATTTGAGGGTATTCCCACATGTCCCCCCTGTGCGTCTCCCCGTCTCGGAGTCTTAGTGGAACATTGCTTGTAGTAGCCCTAGTTATAGGAGGAATGTTGTCTTCTTCAAGCAAACTAGGGGATTGGAAAATGAATGGAGTTGCCAGAGGAATATTTGTAATGTCAATAAATCAATTCCTCATGAATCACAGGGAGGTAGATGGTAGACTTGCTCCTTCCTCAACAATGACACCAAAAATGTTACCACCCAATGTTAGGGGGGATACCTAAAAAACTACTAGACCTAATGGCAACAACGGGACAAGGACCCACTGCCACCTCAGTTGATGTCCCCTTGGTTTCCAAGAAAAACATCTGTGGTGCCCCAAGTGGCTGTGGGGGCACAGTGAATGGTCTCATGGGTCTCCAACTGGATCAACATGTCGATACTCCATCTATAAGGGTTAGAACGATAATACAAGCCCTCCCATATCTCCCTAGGTGAGACAAAACCTCATCTGGGCCCTAGATCATATGCCAAGTGTCTGGTTCAAGTATGTAGCCAACTGGGCAATGTGGTCCAAGTGCATCATCATCTCTGTATGAGTGGAGCACGAGCAAGCCAAATGTGGTGCTGAAGGATCCCATGGTGTGGCAATCTATGATCTGTTGTGGAGGAAGCCCATGGCTCTCAACGCTTACCCTACAAGTGCCACCATGACCCTCTAAAGGACTTGGATCCCATATAGGGAGGCCAAACCTTAAGCAAAAACCCACCTGCAATCTTCTATAAGATCCAATGCATCTCCTCACCTTCTAGTACAACAATGCATTAGTGCAATCGAGTAAATAAGCTTAAAAATCAAGGATACAAGTGGACACTTCATAGTGGCATGCTCTTCCATAATGGGCTTTAGAATGTACAGGTGTCCCTAGGTTCAAGGAGGAGGTTAATAAAGAACCCTATTAAGTGGTCCAACCTCCAAGGGAGTGACAAGTCCATGGTACATCTGTCAAATGGAAGGTGTCTGTGAAATAATGGCGGAACCAAGTGGGGTAGCAGGGGAAGGCTTCAAGCCACATGCCATGGTACAAGGGTTGCTATAATGAAGGAAGCCCACACATGGTGTATAAATGTAGGAGGGAGAAATCGTGGTACATGAGTTACCCCAGCCTTTGTTTTTCCACCCTTTTTCATATACCTTTTGCCTTTTATTAATTTTTATTCTTATAACTCCTCGAGGCTTCAGGGAATGAGAGCATGATTTGAATGATATAGCAGTGAATAGCCCCTTAAGGTTGGGCAGTTCATCGCCCACCAGGGGTTGGGACAATCATGATTCCATAATGACGTAGTGGACTCATACAAGGGCCCTAGGAACCAATGTGATGGTCATGATAAGGGTTAGAGCTCATGTTTGGCTTTTTCCCATGTGCTAAATTTTTATGTCCCGACCATCTTTTGCATTTTATGATGCATTTCTTGTTGTAAGTGGCCAAATTGTGCTTTTAACTTTCTTTTTAATTGCATCAACCTCCGGGGTACCCTTGCATTGTCAAGTCATGAATTCGATCGATTTGACTCTTGGAGCACCTCTACCCAATGGGCCGATACACTGTCGCTCCATTCTAGAAAATGAAGAGATCAAGCAGCAGATATAGGGGCTGTTGCAAAAAGGGCACATCCGACCAAGTTCCTCACCTTGTGGGAGCTCGGTTGTACATGTACAGAAGAAGGATGGGACCTAGAGGCTCTACATTGATTATCAGGCACTGAACAAAATCATTGGTAGGAACATGTATCCAATCCCACAGGTTGATGACCTTCTTGACCAACTCAAGGGGACCAAGTATTTCAACATGATCGATTTGAAGTCTGTGAAAATTCCTAAACCTGGAATCCCTATTGCAACAAACTGATGTTACTTCTCCTACTTGTTAATCCATGCAAGTTATTTACTGTGTTCTACGGTAAATATCGAAGTAAATACAACTACAGCCTTCACTATTTAAAATAATATGCGAAAACAAGAAACTGAACAAGAAAGAAATACACAACACATCTACTCAGTTATTTTTAGGCAAATGTCCCCGGAAAAACCCAATGCGAGAAAACCGGTGCAACAACTGAGGGTTTTATTATTAAGTAGTAGAAATTTCTGGATACAATCTTTGGATGCCTTCCCGACATTCCAATTACCGAGAATACCACTGACAGAGATATAAGTGAGGTTACCTCACACTATCACTGGAAATCATGGCTGATCTAGCCACTGAATGAACTGCCCCTGGCTGCCTCTACGCAGTCACAGTGTCAACCCAACGTCACACCCTCTGGGGATAGTTTCACCCCTTCAGTTGATCGATTTGTTGCCTAGGAACTTCGATTTTCACCTCCCGGTCTCACACCCCGGCTTCCGGCTTCTGCAATCGATTCTTTCAGCAAATTTTCGGATTCCCTCTTGGCTTCTGTTTTGCCTATGTGTTTCCCTGTGTGGCTCTGTGTCAACCTCTCTGGCTCTGCTTTGCCTTTGCTGGATCTCTCTACCTTCTCTGCTGAGTATTCTCCGACTGAGAAAGATTTCCCTTCGGATACTATCCTTGACCCTCACTGCAAAAGATCACTATCAAAAATCTCTTCGGTAGCTGCTCTGCTTCAGAAAATCGAACTTTTGATCTCCCCTCTGTGTGTTCTCCAAGTGCCCCTTAAGCCTCTTCTTATATCTTTCTGTTGGACAACCAACGACTTAGATTAACTTCTAATCAATGGCTTAGATCATTTTGGCTTGATCGTCGTCTTCTTCTAGAAGTTACACCCACAATTTAGATTAATACTCATTAATTATTTTAATTTCCTAAGTTTAGACTTATGGTTAAAAATAATTAATTATTTTAATAAAACTTTCTTCGGGTGGAATTTCCCAAAACAATTTCTAGGTATTGGAGAATGCATGTGTCTAAGTCTCCCTGCAAATTTTGAGACTTAGAGCACATCCGATGCTACCAGAAATCAACACTCCCTCTTAGCGAGAAATGTGCTCTAGCAATGCACCCTGTTGAAGCATCACTTTGTTCTTTAACATCTCCTTCTGCGCTACCGGTGTTTGACATCCTGTCCACAAACTACTGCGCAAATGCTGCATCTGTACTGTTGTTGACCCTGCCACTGTCAACACTGCATCCGTATTGCAACTCCCTCCCAATTTTGCATCCGTGCTGCTGCTGGCACTTCCACTGTCAATATTAAATTTGCACTGCAACCTTCTCCCCCTGCTGCTGCTACTGCATTAGCAATGGAAAAGCATCCCAAATTACTGAACTAGTCTTCAGTATGATGCATCGTTGTTGGAGTTTGATTGCTGCTAGTCTCTACGCCGACCCTTTGAAGCTGCTACTTCTGATTTGGGCTCTCGTAGCAATGAATTGATTCGAGAGGTGGGCTCCTCAAGGATCGTGCCCATTTGCAGTCCTTTCGAACTACAAATCTAGATTACCCCGCCTCCCTCCTGGAGATGCTTGGGCTGTCATGGTGAACTCCTCCTCCTCGATCTTCGCGGCTGCAACCTTCGGATCATGCTTCTCATCTTTGTCCTTCTCCCTGAGAGGACACTGTGTTGTGTAGTGACCAAATTCACAACACTTGAACCATTTGATCTTCAAAACATCTTTCTACTTCTTTTGTTGCTCTTGCTGCCACTTAGATTTGAGGGCTGCATTCTCTTCCTCCTCCTTGGGCTTCGACCCACTGCTGCTGCTTTCGTCAAGTTTACACATGACCAAGTCTCTCCTCAGCTCCTCTTGCTTAAGAGCTGCCCACATTCCATCCCAGTCTGGCAAAGTCGCCCTGCCCAGGATGCTTTGGACAAAAACTTGCCACTCCTTAGATATTGAATTTAGGGCTAGTCTTACCATCTCAGAAACTTGAGGTGTTGACCCCACAGCTGACAAATAGTCTCAGGTCTCCTGAAGCTTAGTAAGGAATGGATCAATGCGTTTGCCCTTCTGCGTCTGCATAGATCTCATCTTCTGCTCCAAGTACATCTTCCGCTACTCGAAATATCTCTGATATAACGTTGACAAAGCATCCCACATCTCCTTGGTAGTATCTCTGCTAGCGATGTGACAAACTATATGATCCTTCACTCCGTCGAGGATCATTCTCTTGGTCTTCGCCATTTCTCCTTTGCATTTCTTGAGCGGTTTTGGATCTACGGGCTCAACTACCACGTTGTTGACATAGATCTTGAGAAAATGCTCATCCAGAAGGCATGACATCCTTGCCTTCTAGATCACATAGTTGGATGAACCATCCAATCTATCCTGATCTCTCAATCCGCTGGCTGCCATCTCTCCCAATCAAAAAAGTTGATTGACCTCCTCTCTCCTGCTGCTGCTTAGCAAATGAGAATTCAAATTCCCTGGCTAGGAATTCTCTAAGGAAGAAATTCACTCAAGTGTCTCTCTTCTTCCTTCTGACGTCTTTCTGTCCAGCAACTGCCTAGAGAAAACTGCGTCCCACCAGAAACCCCTCTTCGCTGAAGTTATTGCTACGTTGCTCCCTCTGCAGCTGACATATTTCGATTCGAAAATCCTATCTCTCTGTCGACTCACTCAGAGGGAGATTTACCACGAAAATCTTGCCCTCCTAGCCTAAACTGCGCAATCTCTCTAGGGATTCGATTTGTTGCCTCTGCAGGAATTTCGAACTCCCTTCCTCCTTCAGCGTTGGGTTATTCTGGCACTGCTCTCTTGTTTCACCTGCAACTTTGATACCATGTGAAAATTCATAAACCTGGAATCCCTACTGCAACAAACTGATGTTACTTCTCCTACTTGTTAATCCATGCAAGTTATTTACTGTGTTCTACGTTGAATATTGAAGTAAATACAATTGCAGCCTTCACTATTTAAAATAATATGTAGAAACAAGAAACTGAACAAGAAAGAAATACACAACACATCTACTCAATTATTTTTGGACAAATGTCCCCGGAAAAACCCAATGCGGGAAAACCGGTGCAACAGCTGAGGGTTTTTTGAGTACAATCTCTAGATGCCTTCTCGACAATCCAGTTACAGAGAATCTCACTGACAAAGAAATAAGTGAGGTTACCTCACACTATCACTGGAAATCCTGTCTGATCCAGCCACTGAATGAACTGCCCTGGCTGCCTCTGCGTAGTCACTTCGTCAGCCCAGCGTCACACCCTCTGGGGACAGTGTCACCCCTTCAGTTGATCGATTTGTTGCCCAGGAACTTCGATTTGCACCTCCCAGTCTCACATCTTGGCTTCTGACTTCTGCAATTGATTCCTTTAGCAAATTTTCGGATTCCCTCTTAGCTTCTGCACTGCCTTTGCGTGGCCCTGCGTGGCTCTGCGTCAGCGTCTCTAGCTTTGCGCTGCCTCTGCTAGATCTCTCTCTGCCTTCTCTACTGAGTATTCTTCGACTGAGAAAGATTTCCCTTCAGATACTAGCGCTGCCCCTCATTGCAAAAGATCACTATCAAAAATCTCTCTGGCAGCTGCTCTGCTTAAGAAAATCGAACTTCTGATCTCCCCTATGTGTGTTCTCCAAGTGCCCCTCAAGCCTCTTATATATTTTTGTTGGACAAAATACGACCCAGATTAACTTCTAATCAACAACTTAGATCATTTTGGCTTGATCCTCGTATTCTTCTAGAAGTTACACCCACAGTTTAGATTAATACGCATTAATTATTTTAATTGCCTAACTTTAGACTTAGGGTCCCATTAAAAATAATTAATTATTTTAATAAAACTGTCTCTGGGCGGAATTTCCTAAAACAATTTATGGTTATTAGAGAATGCAAATGTCTAAGCCTTCCTGCAAATTTTGAGACTTAGAGCACATCCGATGATACCAGAAATCAACAAAGTCTGGCTATCACCAGGTTCCAATAGAGCCCACAGATGTATGGAACACTGCCTTCAAATTCTAGGAGGGCCTTTTTGAATGGTTGGTCATGCCTTTTGGGTTGACAAATGCCCCTGCAACTTTTATGAGGCACTGATGGATGACATCTTGCAGCCCTTCACCAACTCGTTCGTGGTTGTATATCTGGACGACAACCTCATCTTCAACAAGAGTTGGGAAGAGGACTTGCAACAAATCCGACATGTCCTTCAAACCTTGCGACAACAAAAACTATGTGCCAACTTGGAGAAATGCACCTTTCTCTTGAGCCAAGTCCATTATCTGGGTTACATCGTAGATGAGCAAGATGTGCATGTGGATTCGACAAAGATCCAAGTCATTCGGGATTGGCCAACCTCGACCATTGTAACAAAGCTTTGCAGCTTTTTGGGCCTTGCCAATTTTTATAAGAGCTTCATGCTGGGATTCTCCCATATCACTAGGTCTTTGAGTCAGGTTATCAAGGGTGGAGCGAAAACAATGTTTTCCTAGTCAGAGTCCCAACATAAGGCATTCGTTGAACTGAAGCACTAACTTTGCACTGCATCTGTATTGACATTGCTAGATCTGCAACAACCATTTGAAATTGAGACAGACGTCTTCGACTATGCTATTGGTGCAATTCTCACCCAACAAGGGCATCTGATGGCCTATCACAGTGAGACACTTTTCGATAAAATTCGGAAGTACCCCACCTATGATAAAGAGATGTATTCTATAGTGTAGGCTTTTCGACAATGGAAACATTACATTTTGGGGAAGGAGACGGTCATCTATACAAATCACCGACCTTTCAGTTTATCTAGACACAAGGGCAATTGTAGAATGATCACCATAAGAAGTGGGCTACATATCTGCAACAATTCCACTTGAACATTAAATATAAAAAGGAAAACACCAATCATGTTGCAGATTGCCCCAGTCGGCCTTGTTACCCACCACTGGTGGGTTGTATGTATAGAAGAAATTTTTTCTCCTAGATGGTCCTCAGTTGGCAGCCAACAACCCCTTGTAACCACCAGATAGCTTGATGTGCCCTTATCTCCACCACTTGAGCCAACCATGTGGTTCCTCGCCCACTTGTTATGATTGTATGTTTGAAGGTGGGCCTCTTGACCCCGAAGGTATGGATTTTCATTGTTATAGTTGAGTAATTTTCCTTGTCATGGGCACTTTTGGGCATGGTTTGGTGGGGGGATTCGACGAAAGAGTGGGCTAGGTCTGTACTCTTGTCTCCATTGCCCGGTTTGTGTTTAGCCTTGTATCCTAGTCCCATGGGATCTCCTTTACTAGCCATTAGCTTTAGGGTTGGCACCACATGGAAAATCCCGATTTTGGTTGCGTGGTATCGCTTCCCGACACCATATGCATCACTCCCTTCCACTTTTTTTTAGCCCCATTCATCTCTTTTCCCATGCGGGTCCACATGTGTCCACTGGGTCCATATAGGGTTAGCCTCCCCCTCCCCTTGTCTACACCTTAGGTCAGTCTTGGAATGATGCTCGGAGGTTGATGCAGCTAAAAAGAAAAGAAAAAGCATAATTTGGCCACTCTCAACAAAAAATGTACCACAAAATGCAAAAGATGGTCGAGACATACAAATTTAACATGTGGGCAAAAGCCAAACATGAGCTCTACCCCTTATCCATGGCCATCACCCTGGTTCTTATGGGCCCTAGAAGAGCCCCCTCCAACATTAAGGAACCCATGGTTGTCCCAAACCTTGGTGGGCGATGAATTGCTCCACCCTAAGGGGGTATCCATTGCTATATATTACACAACATGACCTCATCCCCTGGAGCCCCTAGCAGTTATGAAGAAAAATCAATCAAAGACAAAAGGCATATGAAGAAGGGTGGAAAAACAAAGGCTGGGGTAACTCATGTACCACAATTTGCTCCCTCCTACACTCATATACCCAGGTGTGGGCTTCCCTTATTATAGCTACCCTTGTACCATGACATGTGGTTTGGATGATTCCCCTGATCCCCACTCCGTTTCAGTACAATATCACTTGCCACCTACCACTTGAGGGATGTACCATGGACATGTCACCCCCTTTAAAGGTTGAAACCACCTAATAGGGTCCTTGATTAACCCCCTCATTGAGCTTGGAGACACTTGTACATGCCAAAGCCCACTATGGAAGGGCATGCCACCATGAAGTGTCCCATTGATTCCATGACTTGTAAGCTCTTTTACTTGATTATTCTAATGATTTGTTGTATTGGAGGGCAAGGGGACGCATTGGATCTTATGCGGGATTGTGGGTGAGTCTCCATTTGGGGATTGGTCTCCCTATATGGAGTTCTAACCCTCTAAAGGGCCACATTGGCACTTGTAGGGTGAGCGTTGAGAGCCATGGGCCTCCACCATAGCAGAGCGTACTTCATGGATCCCTAGCACCACTCATTGATTGCCGTGTTCCACCTTTTTGGATGAGGATGATGCACTCGGTTCACCGTGCCCAACTAACTCCACACTTGCACCATACACTTGGCAGATGTTCCAGGGTCTAGATGAGCATGTTCTCATTGCAGAGGGCTTATGTCATCATCTTCTCCTTTATGGATGGTTTACAGGCATTTCGATCCACTTGGAAACCCATGAGGATGTCCTTGTGCCCCATGTATCCATTGGGAGAACCACAGGGATTTGCTTGAAAAAAAGGGGACAACCCCTTGTCCACTATGTTTGAGGTCCATTCTTACATCATGGCACACTCTGGACTTCATAGACCCCTCAAAGGCCCAACGACTCACTATATTGATCATTCCACCTTCTTGAGAGGCTTATTATTATGTTATTGAGCTATCTTGGTGGGCTTGTCCCCAAGGAATGTTGTTATTGCACATTATTTTATTATTTGGGGCTTAGTTAGGCCAAATTAGGCAAATTGAACTCATTAGAGATTATATAAATAGATGAGAGGTGATTCATTCTCTCATCATCACTTGGATTGGATTAGTGTCTCTCGAGAGATTTTCACACTTTTTGTTGGGTAAACGTTTTGGAGCTTTCTTGATGCACGATGATGTTTGGATTTTTGCTATTGTCTTTGGAGCTTCTTTCTAATGCGAAGTTGATGAATGGATATACTCTCTCTCTCTCATGTAAGTCGATTTTGATGTTATTCTTGTCATTTTGCTGGTTTACTGCATCTTATGATTATCATTATTCTTGTATGGGTTAAAGTAAATGCGAAATTTTTCTGGGAACCTTGAATAAGTGATTTAATGCATGCGTTGTACTTGAAGAGAGTGGGTGAATGTTCCTAGAGGCACCTCTTAGGTTGAAAGACCTCGAAACTTCATCTCTTTGGCAAATTTGAAGTATAAATCCCTATTGACCTAGTTGCTGCCCTTGGAGAGGCTAGCAAAGATCAATTAGGGCTCCTTAGCACGAAAATTCTCGATCTATGTGTATCTTGACTCCATTAAGCCCAAGCAATAAGGCACTGATCCTCGTATTCCTTTGGTGGTCAAATTTCCCTCTCTTTTCTTCACTTTTCCCAATTCTAGGCCTAACCCTAGAAGGTCTCCTAGGGCATCACACAAAATATTTTGTAGCCATCCAAACACCTTGAAAATTGGTCCACAACTGCGCTGGGGTCTTCTCAAGGGGTCCTCCAAATTTGAGCACAATTCGACAGTGGAATCCTGAGATATCGCAAGCCCTAGCTTGAGGATCATTTCTCTCCCTAGGATGATTTTGGGTTAGTGTCCTCACTTGGATCATTGCATTCAAATTTCAAAAGAAAATTAGTCCTTGGATTGTATTCTCTTCCCTAATTTGGTCAAGCCCCTCTTTGGTCGATCAATCCCATACCCTTGGCCTAGTTTGGGTCCACTTGGGTTCTCTGTGGTCCCGCAACTTTATAACTCAAATTTCTTAAGGACTACATAGAATCCATTTCTCGATAAGGATCCTTAAGTCTAGAAAGCCTCTTGTCAAGGCATATCATCCAACCCTAGGCCAAGGTATCCTCAACCCTTCTTAGAGAGCCCATCACGTTGCTTCTCAAGCAAGTAAGCTATTTAATTGAGTCCCTCTTGTGAATAGGCTTTAGGAATGACTCCTTCTCCAATCATTGATCTATTCATCATTGTGATTCCTCTTATACTGGGTCTCCTCCCATCAGTGAAAGTCCGTAAAGAGGAGGGAGCCTTAACTGAGATGACATTGGGCTATCGCTCCATTGTTGTCCCTTGACCTAGTAGTTGCTCTGTAGGATCCACTCCTAGGACCCCTCTTAGTTTGAGTGGTAATATTTTTAGCATCGTTGCTGAAGACATGAGACGTGTGCCTTGTTCCCCATACAACATCATTGATATATTTTTATTGGCGACTCCATTGGAAGAACAAAGCCCTAGTTCTTCATTGAACTTTAAAGTCAATGCTTGTAGGGTGAAGCAAGCATTTCTCTAGGCATCTTTAAATTCACCCTGGCGACTCCTACATAATTTACATGTATATCTCAATAGGATGTCTTTCTTTGATGATTTTCCCGTTTTGGACATCACTAGCATCCCTGGGAACCCTAATCATGTCACAGGAAGGATGGTACGTGGGGTGCCTGTGTTTGATGGTGATCCACTCTCCGCAATTGATCATGTAGAAAGATTTATTTCGCATACTTCAAAGGAGAATGTGGTCCATCAAGATGTCCATATGCTATTGTTCATGAGCTCTCTCCATGGTCATAACTCATGGTTGCATAATCACGAACCTAGGAGCATCTCATCTATTGAGGAGTTCTTTGAAGGATTTCTTAGACATTTTCAAGTGTGCCCCACATTAAACATTCAAGAGGAAGCTTTCATTGAGCATCATCATCACCTTGGGAATCTAGATGATGAGCAAGAAAGAGGGTCCTCCCTGGGTCCACATGACGAAAATAGGCATGATGATAATTCCGAAAGCACATGTGATAGGGAGGGTGAGTTTGTAGAGAGTGAAGTTAAGGTTAGCCCTACCTTTTCTAAGGATACTATCTCTGATGATCTACCCTTTGAAGACCTTGGAGAAGGTGATCCCATAGCCCCTTCAAACATTGATATCAACGATTACTTACTTATTCAAGAAGGGAAGTGGGAGGTTTGTTTCGACAAGGAACCTATCTATGACACCAATGATGAAGATATCCATAGGACTCTTGTTTTTCCTCAAAATTCTAGGGTTGTAGTAGCATCCTATGTGGACCCTTTCCTCAACCTTTCTTACATTATCATTAATAATGAGGAATCTTGCATATCTTCTAAGTGTGATCATCATGGGCCACTTGCGTGTTGTGTCTCTTTATCTCATTGGTATCCCTTTCCTACTAATTATGACCCTATGATGGCCGTAAAGCATGACATAAATAACAAAGACCATGATGGGGGTGATATACCTAGGGTTGCCATCCTTGAAAAGTTGATGAGCCTAATTGTTGACATCTCTATCTTTTGGTTAGAAGAGAGGATCTTGTGTAGTAGATTACATCCCTTTGTCCCCTCTTCTCTCGTAATCTTCCATGTATGGGAATTATATTTTCCTACCTCCCGCCCTGGTGACCCTCCATATGATTGTTCCTGTCCTTGCTCTTCGATTTATTGCATAAGTAATCATTGGGAAAAATGTTTCTATATTGATTTAGTGATGTCTTGGTTGCAATGGCTTTATGATTACTCTTAGTACTTGCACAATGTAATATGCATATTTGGTAGGATGCATTGCATGCTGATGTTTCTCATTAGAACTCACATCATATGATATTTTCATGTTAGATTAGCTTCATTTAAATTAAAATTACATTTGAAATTTTATTTTATTTATTAGGTGAATTTTATGGCCTAATACTAAGCATGGTTGATAATAAGACAAAAAAAACATTTTGCCCCATGTGCTTGGTCTTTGATATGTGCACGTAACAGGTTTGCGGTACCAAGAGATTGTTGATGTTCTCATGACCTCTTGTTCGTGTAGCTTTGCGCACCTTTCCAAGAGCTCATGTTCTAGTTGGAGCCAGATGTTACTCACCACCTTTGAGTAGTATGTATAGTAGAATTTTTTTCTCCTAGATGGTCCTCAACTGGCAGCCAACAGCCCCTTGCAGCCACCAGATAGCTCGATGTGCCATTATCTCCGCCATCTGAGCTAGCCATGTGGCCCCTCGCCTACTTGTTATGATTACATGTTTGAAGGTGGGCCTCCTGACCCTGAAGGTATGGCTTTTCATTGGTATAGTTGAGTAATTTTCCTTGTCATGGGCACTTTTGGGCATGGATTGGTGGGGGAATTCGATGGAAAGAATGGGCTAGGTCTTTACTCTTGTCTCCTTTGCCCGGTTTGTGGTTAGCCTCGTATCTTAGTCCCATGGGATCTCCTTTACTAGCCATTAGCTTTAGGTTTGGCATCACATGGGAAATCCCGATTTTGGTTGTAGGGTTCCGCTTCTCGACACCATATACATCACTCTCTTCCGCTTATTTTTAGTCCCATTCATCTCTTTTCCCATGCGGGTCCACATGTGTCCACTGGGTCCACATAGGGTTAGCCTCCCCCCTCCCCTTGTCCATGCCTCGGATCGGGCCTGGAACGATGCCCAGAGGTTGATGCAGCTAAAAAGAAAAGAAAAAACATAATTTGGCCACTCTAAACAGGAAATGTACTGTAAAATGCAAAAGATGGCCGGGACATACAAATTTAACACGTGGGCAAAAGCCAAACATGAGCTCTACCCCTTATCCATGGCCATCACCTTGGTTCCTATGGGACCTAGATGAGCCCCCTCCATCATTAAGGAACCCATTGTTGTTCCAACCCCTGGTGGGTGATGAACTGCCACACCCTAAGGGGGTATCCACTGCTATATATTACACAACATGATCTCATCCCCTGGAGCCCCGAGCAGTTATGAAGAAAAATCAATCAAAGGCAAAAGGCATGTGAAGAAGAGTGGAAAAAAAAGGCCGGGGTAACTCATGTACCGTGATTTGCTCCCTCCTACACTCATATACCCAGGTGTGGGCTAACCTTATTATAGCTACCCGTGTACCCTAACATGTGTTTTGGATGATTCCTCTGATCCCCACTCCATTCCAGTACAATATCACTTGCCACCTACCCCTTGATGGATGTACCATGGACATGTTACCCCCTTTAAAGGTTGAAACCACCTAATAGGGTCCTTGATTAACCCCCTCATTGAGCTTGGAGACACTTGTACATGCCAAAGCCCACTATGGAAGGGAAGGGCATGCCACCATGAAGTGCCCCATTGACTCCATGACTTGTAAGCTCTTTTACTTGATTATTCTAATGATTTGTTGTATTGGAGGGCAAGGGGACGCATTGGATCTTATGCAGGTTTGTAGGTGAGTCTCCATTTGGGGCTTGGTTTCCCTATACGGAGTTCTAACCGTCTAGAGGGCTACATTGGCACTCGTAGGGTGAGCGTTGAGAGTCATGGGTCTCCACCATAGCAGAACGTACTTCATGGATACCTAGCACCATTCATTGATTGCCGTGTTCCACCTTTTTGGATGAGGATGATGCACTCGGTTCACCATGCCCAACCGACTCCACACTTGCACCATATATTTGGTAGTTGTTCCAGGGTCCAGATGAGTATGTGTCTCACTGCAGAGGGCTTATGTCATCATCCTAGCCCTTATGAATTGTTTACAGGCATTTCGATCCACTTGGAGACCCATGAGGATGTCCTTGTGCCCCATGTACCCACTGGGAGCAACATAATGATTTGCTTGAAAAATAAGGGGCCAACCCCTTGTACAGTATGTTTGAGGTCCATTCTTACATCATGGCACACTCTGGACTTCATTAGGCCCCCTCAAAGGCCCAATGACTCACTTTATTGATCATTCTACCCTCTTGAGAGGCTTATTATTATGTTATTGAGCTATCTTGGTTGAGCTTGTCACCAAGGGATGTTGTTATTGCACATTATTTTATTATTTGGGGCTCAATTAGGCCAAATTAGGCAAATTGAACTCATTATAGATTGTGTAAATAGATAAGAGGTGATTCATTCTCTCATCATCACTTGGATTAGATTAGTATCTTGTGAGAGATTTTTACACTTTTTGGAGCTTTCTTGATGCACTATGATGTTTGGATTTTCGCTATTGTCTTTGGAGCTTTTTTCTAATGCGAAGTTGATGAATGGATATACTCTCTCTCACATGTAAGTCGAATTTTGATGCTATTTTTGTTATTTTACTAGTTTACTGCATGTTATGATTATCATTTTTCTTGTATGGGATAAAGTAAATGCGAAGTTCTTTTGGGAACCTTGAACAAGTGATTTAATGCATGCATTGTATTTGAAATTTTGAAGAGAGTGGGTGAATGTTCCTAGAGGCACCTCTTAGGTTGAAAGACCTCGAAACTTCATCCCTTTGGCAAATTTGAAGTATAAATCGCTATTGACCTAGTAGCTGCCCTTGGAGAGGCTAGCAAAGATCAATTAGGGCTCCTTAGCACACGAAAATTCTCGATCTATGTGTATCTTGACTCCATTAAGCCCAAGCAATAAGGCACTGATCCTCGTATTGTAGGAATTTACAGGGTAAGTTCCTCAGAAAGAACACCAAAAGGACACCGCTCACAACCAGATCTCAAATCAATACACCAGTATTTTTGACGTGGTTAAAACCCTCAAAGTGCAAGGAGGGAAACAGTCCACGGCCTGTCCCAACGTGGGTACTACAGGCAATTTATTAATCAAAGAATGAAAATTTACATAAGCTTCTCTCATGCATGGATTACCCGAACAATGACCCTCCATGCGCTTTAAATAGAACTCATGGACCAATCGGGTGTCAAGCCACGGATCAAGTGTCGGTAATACCGAGGTGAGAGTGAACCGTCGGATCACTACATATCGTGACCGTCGGATTGTAAGTTACAAAATGTACAACGGTAAAGAAACACACTTTACCTAACTCTAACCTAACTCTATACTAGACCAAGTTGAACTTAACTATATCCTATGTGTCGGAATATCCTAACATCCCCCCTTAAGAACAACTTGGGATAGGATTGAAGGATTTACAAATATGACACAATAGGAGAAGGAAGGAGGCACTAGAGCCTATCCCCCCTTAGTGACAACTTCCTGAACTCCAAGCATATATCGAAGTTTAGTGAACTTCGCCTCTGTGAGAGCCTTTGTGAAGATGTTTGCAACCTGATCATCTGTTGGACAATATTGCACTTCAAGAACATGGTCATGAATGAGCTTTCTGATGAAGTGCATGTGTAGTTCAATGTGTTTGCTGCGCTGATGCTGGACTGGATCTTTGCATAGCTGAATGGCACTTTGATTATCACACCAAAGTGTGGTTGGATGCTGCTGCTCAAAGCCAAACTCTGATAGGATCTGACGAAGCCACAAGGCTTCCTTACTAGGTTCCACGGCACCACGATACTCTGCTTCTGCTGACGAAAGAGAAATGGCAGCCTGTTTCTTACAAGCCCATGTAATAGGTCCTGAACCAAGAGTGAAGACATAACCGGCAGTAGACTTCCGATCATCAGGGTCACCAGCCCAATCAGAATCAGTGAAACCAACTAACAGAGGAGCTGCTTTGGCACTGTAATGAATCCCAAACTGTACTGTACCTCGAACATAACGAAGTATTCTTTTAGCTGCTTTCCAATGACTTTCACGGGGGTTTTGCATAAAACGAGCAACAAGGCCAACAACAAAGGAAAGATCAGGACGAGTATGGGTTAAATACAAGAGTTTTCCGACAAGTTGACGGTATAAGGTAGCATCAACTTCAGGAGAAGTACAAGAGACTGAAAGTTTGACTCCAGACTGAAAGGGAGAAGGGGCTGGCTTCCAGTCTTCCATGTGAAAATGACGAAGAATATCACAAGCATACTTGGACTGGGAAAGGAAAATACCCTCCTGGGATTGCAAGACTTGAAGACCGAGAAAATAGTGTAAGTGTCCTAAGTCTGTCATTTCAAATTTCTTTTTAAGGCCGGACTTCACATGGTTTATAAGGTTGGGATCACTACCAGTAAGAATAAGATCATCAACATAAAGAACAAGGATGATAAGAGAGTTGCCCACTTTCTTGGTGTAGACAATATTGTCAGAATGACACCTAGAAAAGCCAGATTCTAAAAGAAAGCTATCCATTTTGGCATACCAAGCCCGAGGAGCTTGCTTGAGGCCATAAAGGGATTTCTTAAGTCGACAGACAAGGCTGGAGTCTGTTTGTATGAAGCCAATGGGTTGTTCCATATAGATTTCTTCCTGCAAGTCCCCATGTAAGAAGGCAGATTTAACATCCATCTGATGGACTTCCCATTTTAAAGAGGCAGCAAGGGAAAGAACAAGGCGGATAGAGTTCATTTTGGCAACAGGGGAGAAGGTTTCAGTGTAGTCAATGCCTTCAACCTGTGAAAAGCCCTTAGCAACGAGACGAGCTTTATGTTTATCAACTTTCCCATCTGGTCCATACTTGGTTCTGTAAACCCATTTACATCTAACAAGTTTGTGTCCCTTTGGTAGAGGAACAAGATCCCATGTATCATTTGTCATCAATGAATGATATTCTTCATTCATAGCTGCTTCCCAATGTGGATGGCCTGAAGCTTCTGCAAAAGTGTCAGGATCATGATTTACTGGAGCTTGAGCCAGTAAAGAAGAGGCTCTTTCAAACTGAGAACGTGTACGTCGCTGATCTGTAGGATCACCGGCAAGATCACCTGCTGCATCCCGAGTAGCACGGACCCATCGTGGAAGTTGAGGATCCTGAGAAGGTGGGGGAGGATTATCATCCTCGCTTTCATCACCTGAAGAAGAAATGTTTTAAAAGATAGAAGAGATAGGAAGAGGTGGCACATCCGCCGGACTAGGCTCGCAGGCCGATTTATTTTCATCAAACTTTACATCTCTTCTAATGATAACATTTTTGGACTTAAATGGAATAAGTCTATATCCTTTTACATCTTCAGAATATCCAACAAAAGTACATTTCTCACTCTTAGGTTCTAAAGCTTTATGCTTTTCATCTGGAATATGGGCCCATGCTTCACTTCCAAACACACGAAAGTGACTTACATCTGGTTTAATGGAACTCCAAGCTTCTTCTGGAGTGATATTCTCTAGAACCTTAGTAGGAGTGCGATTGATTATATAATTTGCACAATTAATTGCTTCGGCCCAAAAACTAAGACTGAGTCCTTTAGATTGCAGCATACAATTAGCCATTTCCTTTAAGGTGCGATTTTTCCTTTCAGCTACACCATTTTGTTGTGGAGTGTATGGAACAGTATGTTGCATTTGAATTCCATTTTCGGTGCAAAAGTTGATGAATGTGTTTTTAACATATTCTCCACCATTATCAGTTCTTAGCTTAAGAATTTGATGTCCAGATTGTTTTTCAACAAAGGCTTTGAAGGCCAAAAAGGTGTTAAATACTTCGCTCTTGAGTTTTAAGAAGTATACCCAAGTGCGTCTGGAGAAATCATCAATGAAAGTTAAGAAGTACTTGCAGCCAGAGAATGAAGCAACAGGAAGAGGACCACATAAATCACTGTGCACAAGCTGTAAAGGGGCTGAGGCGTGCCAAGAGGCACGTTTGTCAAAACTGTCCCGATGATGTTTTCCGAGTACACATCCGGAACAAACACCATCTCTGCAAGATACCATAGGAAGACCTGTCACCATATTTTCTTTACATAGATACTGAAGGGAGCGATAGTTTAAGTGACCAAATCGCTCATGCCAAAGTTTGCTCACTTCATCATTATGAGCAATAAATACTGAGGGAAGATTTGATGACCCAAAGTTGTGAAACTTATACAACCTTTTGGAATCATCAGCAAGACCAGTAGCTAGAATCTGTTTAGGATCTTTTAGATCCTTGATTACAACATCATGAGGTGAAAATTCAACAATTTTACCTTCACCTGAATGAGTTATCTGATAGACAGATAGAAGGTTGCAGGATAAGGTTGGAACACATAATACATCATTAAACTGACCATTGTCTAGATGAACAATTCCAGTCCCTACAACATTAAGAGATCTATCATCACCAACATATATATTTTTGGTGTTACAATCATTTAAAGAAGAAAACATGGCTTGGTTTTTGGCCATGTGACAAGAGGCTCCAGAATCAATGAGCCACTCATGAGAATGAGAAGAAGAAGAAGATACATTTAATGCATAACCAGACTGAGATGATTGACAATGACATGCAGAAAGTGCCATTCCGGAAGTTGAAGTTGAAGTAGGCTCCACATGGATGTTATGTTTCTTCATTGCGGCTTCCAAGGCTTCCATCTTCTTAAAGCATTTAGATTCTAAGTGGCCATCTCGATTACAAAAGTTACAATGTCTATCAGTGTTCTTCCATTTGTTTTTATTGGTCTTATCATTTTGCTGAAATGATCTTTCATTTTGAGGCTGAGATGGTTTAGGACCATTCTTTTGAGGATATGACTTCTTAGGATTCTTTGAATTTGGGTGTTGCTGGGCGGCTAACGCTTTCGTGGAAGAGTTTCCAAGATTAAGAAGACCAAGGTGTAAGAGTTTTTCTTGTTCTCTTATTAAGGAATCACAAAAGGAGTCAAAGGAAGGGGCCTTGTAGTCTTTTCCTTGACAAATGAAAGCTTCCCTTGTAGAATGGAAAGTGGAAACAAATACAGAGTAGGCTGGTCCCAACTTAGTAAGGATGGAATAAATAAGGTTACCATCTTCTTTCTTAACTTTAACACCTTCCAAGAGATATCTAAGGGTCTTGAATTTAGACAAGAAATCTTCAATGCAAGAAAAATTATTAGGATCCAAAGTAAGCAGCTCATTTTCAAGTTGATGGGCTCTAATTTCATTTTTAATCCCAAAAACTTTAGCGAGTTTTTCTAATGCTTCATGAGGAGTCTCAAGGTCTGCAATGTGGAATCTAAGATCAGGAGAAATAGACATCCCTATCAAACCACGTGCTTGATCTTGTCTATTTTCCAATTTTGCAACCTTGTCTTCATCTTTTGGTTTCTTCTCTTGGTCTGTGGCTATTCTGAAGAGACCTTTACTTCTAAGTAAATCTTCCATGTAGGCTACCCATTGGAAGTAGTTAGTGCTGTCAAGAATGACTTGGCATGGACTTTCCATTTTAAAAAAAACCGAAGCTGAAGATGCTGAAAGTAAGTGTTCCAATGGATAGATCTCGAAAAAATAGGCGGTTTTAAAAAAAACGGCTCTGAAAAAGGCTTCCGGATGAAGAAGTTATGGCTTTTTGAAAAAAAATTGTTGAAGTTGCCGGCAAAGTGCGCGAATGTGCGGGAATGAAAAAAATCCGCCTCCACAAAATGGAGACTTGAACCCAAGACCTCTACTCTCTTAAAATAGCTTTGAGCCAATTGATCTATACAAAAAATTTGAGAGAGAGAGAGAGAGAGAGAGAGAGAGAGGGGGGGGGGCCTTGGTTTGCGTGCTTGCCTTGAGAAAGCTCTTTTTCCCTACAAAACACAAAACACAAAACCCAACACGAATATGCAAAGAAAAACGAACCTTGCGGCTCGAAGTTAGCTTTAGCCAAAAAACTAGAAATTTTAAAAAAAAAATCTCAAAGTTAGCTTTAGCCGAAAAACTAAATATTTTTCTCAATGTTTCTGATTTTCCGAGATCACACTAAGGTGCAGGGAAAAGAGCATACGCATGAGAAAAATCCTTCCTTTCTGTTTTTGATTTGCCCAGATCGCACAGAGTCGCAGGGCAAAGAGCATACGCAGAAATGAAGGGTATAGATTCGGTTAAAAAAAAGGGCTAAATAAACCGAAACCGAAATAAGCAGAGAGAAAATAACAGTAAACTGCAAAAAAAAACACTGTATACCTCCCGATCTGAAAAATGACGCAGCTAGGGCTACCGGAAACCTTTTCGCGTGAAACGAAAGGGGTTCCTCACTGGAACAGATGCTCCGAACGCAACGGAGCAGTCCTCTCGGCCCGAAAGCAGTCAGAAACAACAGATCTAGGAAACGACAGCCGCATGCAGTTCTACCGGCTTCAGATTTGGATCACCAACGGATGCGGCCCTCAAATAGCTCTGATACCATGTAGGAATTTACAGGGTAAGTTCCTCAGAAAGAACACCAAAAGGACACCGCTCACAACCAGATCTCAAATCAATACACCAGTATTTTTGACGTGGTTAAAACCCTCAAAGTGCAAGGAGGGAAACAGTCCACGGCCTGTCCCAACGTGGGTAGTACAGGCAATTTATTAATCAAAGAATGAAAATTTACATAAGCTTCTCTCATGCATGGATTACCCGAACAATGACCCTCCATGCGCTTTAAATAGAACTCATGGACCAATCGGGTGTCAAGCCACGGATCAAGTGTCGGTAATACCGAGGTGAGAGTGAATCGTCGGATCACTACATATCGTGACCGTCGGATTGTAAGTTACAAAATGTACAACGGTAAAGAAACACACTTTACCTAACTCTAACCTAACTCTATACTAGACCAAGTTGAACTTAACTATATCCTATGTGTCGGAATATCCTAACACGTATCCCTTTGGTGGTCAAATTTCCGTCTCTTTTCTTCACTTTTCCCAATTCTAAGTCTAACCCCGTAAGGTCTCCTTGGGCATCACACAAAATCTTTTGTAGCCATCCAAACACCTTGAAAATTGGTCCACAGTTGCGTTGGGGTTTTCTCATGGGGTCCTCCAAATTTGAACACAATCCGACAGTGGAATCCAGAGATATCGCAAGCCCTAGCTCAAGGATCTATCCTCTCCCTAGGCTGATTTTTCATTTTGGGTTAGTGTCCTCACTTGGATAATTGCATTCAAATTTAAAAAGAAAATTAGTTATTTGATCCTATTCTCTTCCCTAATTAGCTCAAGCCCCTCTTTGGTCGGTCAACTCCATACCCTTGTGCTAGTTTGGGTCCACCTGGGTTCTCTGTGGTCCCGCAACTTTATATATCAAATTCCTCAAGGACTACATCGAAGCCATTTATCCATAAAGATCCTTAAGTCTAGGAAGCCCCATGTCAAGGCATACCCTCCATCCCTGGGCCAAGGTATTCTCATAGCCCTTCTTAGAGAGCCCATCACCTTGCTTCTCAAGCAAGTAAGCTATTTAATTGAGTCTCTCTTGTGAATAGGATTTAGGAATCACTCCTTATCTGATCATTAATCCATTCATCATTGTGATTCCTCTTGTATCGTTTCTCTTTCCATCGGTGAAAGTCTGTAAAGAGGAGAGAGCCTTAGCTAAGGTGACATTGGGCTATCGCTCCATTGTTGCTTCTTGACCTAGTAGTTGCTCTATAGGATCCCCTCCTAGGACCCTTGCTAGTTTGAGTGGTAACAGTGCCATAGTTGCAACACTAACTACTGTTCTCAACTCTTGTTGCCACGAGACCTCTGGATGGCCGCAACTGTACAAGAATGATCTAACGTTTGCCACCACATACCAGATGCTAGTTGATGGCAAGCAAGTTCCAAATTTCCACCTCCAGGATGCATTATTATGCTACTTGGGCCACCTTTGTGTTCCTTCAAGTGAGCATGCGATATTGATTTGGGAGGCACACTACAGTCGGGTCGCATGACACTTTGGTTTGGAGAAAACTGTGGCTGTACTATAGAAGTATTTTTATTGGCCAAGACTCCGATAGGATGTTGGAAAATATATCAGATAATGCACTGCCTGTGCCATCGCCAAGCTAACCATCGAGAATTAGGGCCTGTACACTCCTCTGCTTACTCCCAGCGAGCCCTGGGAATCCATCTCCATGGATTATTTGTCTGTCCTTCCTTCTACCAAGCATGGTGATGATTGTGTATTTGTGGTTGTGGACAAATTTTTTAAGATGGCTATATTGGCGGCTTGCAAGAAGAGTATCACAGCAAAAGACATTGCCAAACTCTTCTTTGAATGAGTGTGGGTACATTTTGGGATCATGCAGACCATTATATCAGATCAGGATATCAGGTTCTTGAGCACATTTTGGTCGAGCCTCTAGACATTTTTGGACACCAAGCTCACCAAATCGACTGCATTCCATCCCCAAACTGATGGCCAGACAAAGGTCGTCAATAGGATGATAGTGCACATACTATGCATGTACAACTCCAAGCATCCACGAGCCTGGGATGAGAGCCTTCCTTATGTGCAACATAGTTATAATAGAGTTCTCCATAGCTTGATTGGCCACAATCACTTTCAGGTGGGTCCAAGATTTCAACCATTGTGTTCGATTGATGTTGCCATGCCTCATGCGATTACACAGACAAAATCCACAAATGTACAATCCGAGGTTGATAAAGCGACCAGGTTTATTGAATGCATCCAACACATCTGCCAACAGGTGCACGCCATCTTGGATAAGTCCAATGCAAAGTACATGCAGTGGCATGATTAACATCGGGTGCCACATAAGTTTCAGGTGGGTGACAAAGTTTGGTTGCATTTGCAGAAGGAATGCCTTGTCGGAGCCCATCGGAAACTCCGACCACTCCGATACGGGCCTTACACCATCACCAAGGTTGTGGGAGACAATGCTTTCGAGTTCAACATTCCCCCATTCCTTGGCTTGCACCCAGTGTTCAATGTGGACTACCTTACACCATTGCTGGACGCATCAGACATTGCAGAACAACTAACACCAATAGAGCTCAACCCAGATTGCATGGAATAGGTCACAACTGATCGGATCATGGACACACAAATCAAGAACATTTTCCAACAGAAGATCTAACTGTATCGAGTTGTCAATGGTGGCCAAATCCTGCACCAGGGCAGGTGGCTCACTGGGGACCTGTTGAAAAGTGTAACTAGGTTTGTCTTCCTTATGACATTTAATAGTGATTTTATGTAAAGAGATATAAAGAAGAAAATAAAATTTATTGTAATGCTTGCATCATGGGTTTCATGAGCAAGAGATTTTATTTTAATAAAGGCTCCCATTGAGAGCCCTTAGGAATATTGTAATCTAGTCATAAAAGTCTAAAGAGTCATTGTCATTTAATGAAGACATGTTACACATTGTAAACAATCCTACTTGTCTATGTAAAGTCATCTTCGAAGACCTTGTCACTAGTCCTCATCAAGTCGGCCTACAACGAAGGGAGAAATTCTAGAAAGGTAAAGTCGGCCTACTCATGAGATCATGTTGGCCTAAAGGACATGTGCAAACAAATATATATAGTAGTGCTTGGCCTCATTTGGAGGCAAGTAATTCGGTGAAGCAAGTCTCCATAAAGAAGTGCACAATATATCTTAGAAGGAGTCTCTAAGCCAGCGAAAAGAGAAGGAAGTCTAGCGAAGGAGAGAGGTATCATTAAGGACTGTTTTTGGGCATAGTATATCCCCACACGTGCAAAGGTTGCAAGTCCGAAATAGGCAAGAGAAGAACACAGATTGCAGTCACCTAGTAGTATTCTTGTTTGGGTAGAAGTCTTCGCTGAAGCAAGCCGAGTAAGATAGAGAAGGAGTCTCCCTCTTGAAGATAATATTCAAGGAACAAATTTGATTTAGGGTTTCTATGGTAGGGTTATAGACCCACAAGAGAAGACTGAGATTCTGGAGGAAGTCGAGAAGGAGAAGAGAAAGAGCAGTGTTGGAGAGGAGGCTAATGACTTGGTCTTGGGAGGAATCTAGTGTCAAGGGTCTTTTTCATAGTCTTGGTATTCGTCAATTGAAGATCTATAAGAAGAATTTCGTTTGGGTTTTCCTCTCAAAGAGTGAGAGGTTTTGGCCCTAGCTAACAAGCCTATATATTGTGTCTCTTGTCTCTTTATTGTTCATGATTTGGTAATTGTCTTGATGAAAAGAACACAATAATAACTCAAGAAGAGAAGATCGTAATCAAGTAGTAAAAAGACTATCACAAGCAATTATCATAAGTAGAGAAATCATCTATACAATTGATGCCCTAGATTTCTCAACATTGTTTTAGAGCTAAGGTGATAAGGTCAAGAAAGGGCATCCAATCGAGGGGACACACAAGAATCGAGTTTCAAAGGGATCAAAGCGAGACAAAGAATACCAAGCAAGAGATCAAGATCTTTATCATATCGAAAGCCTAGATCAAAGAAATCTACTTTAGCAACAATCTTGAATCATCATCAAGAAGGAAGCAGAAAGAAAGACCAAAACCCTAGAAGCATTTCCGAGATCATCATTCGTCCATCATCTAAGGAGTGGAAGTTTTTTCAAAGACTAAGGAAGGATCGAAAGGCGTTGTCATAAAAAGAGCAATCTTCTCTTTATTGAAGCAAGGATCTCCTTATCCTTAAAAGGATCATCCGAGAAGCATCAAGTCATCTTCATCAATCATCATCAACAAATAAATCAAGTTGAGGATTTCATCTTCACTTAACAAGTAAGTACCTTTTTCTATAATCCAATCTAGTAAAATGACTTCATGTTTCAAGGAGAACTATAAGCTGGTTGGGATATCAAACTTCCTTGCATGGAAAAGAAGGATAGACATAGTCCTCGAAGTAAATGAAGTCATTGATCATGTCCATGGAAAGGTCTCCAAGCCATCCGAAGATCAAGCACTATTTGAATACATGGAAAGGGATCTAAAGGTTTAAAAGATTCTTAAGGAATCTATCAAAGATCCCCTCATTCCCTATATAGCCAAGCTTGAGACATCAAAAGAGATATATGATGAGCTGGTAGAACTATTCTATGAAAGTACAATAAGAAAGATCATATCACTTAGATATGATCTTTATAAATTGAAGATATCACATGTCTCTCAAAAGCATCTTAGATAAAAACTCAACTGCAAGATCTAGGAGAGATGATATCTGATAAAGAAATGATCTCCATTATTCTAAACGCATTGACTGATGAACAAGGTAATCTCATGTCCAATGAGGAAGAGGAAGCTATCCCATTAAACAACTTGTGGTCTCTATGCAAGACAAAAGAAAACAGGTTGAAGGGAAAATGTGATGAAGAACCAAGTAAAAGGGGTCAAACAATTACTAAAAGAAAAGGAAAGTTCAGTAAATTTGGTCCTCGGAAGAAAAAAAAGAACATGGCTAAGGTTCAGTGTTATAGATGTCAAGAATATGGGCACTATAGAAGAGATTGTCCTCAAAGGGACAATAACAAAAGAAATAAGGAAGAAGCCCATATTACCGAAGAAGTGGAAGAACCTGAAACAAAGAAGCCTAAGAAGGAGGAAGTGAGAGATCTTTACCATGTCTGAGATAATCTCCTTCACTAAGAGGTACTCTTATGTTGTGTAAACTATAGATAGGAAGCTTGGTAAATAAGATAGGATGCATCATATTAGAGAATGGCATCATGATAGAAGCATTAGAAATAAGATCTCGTGACATAAGTAACATGAAGGATGTATGGGATAAAATCTATAGCTATGTAGACTATAGCTCTAGGATAAGGCTCATCATACATTAGTCAATAAGATAACATCTGCAGGATAGGATATGCAAGATCCCCCAGATTCTTTGATGAAATCTTCATTGTAATATTCACTGATCATAAGGAGATGCAAGTGTTTTATCTAGAATTCCAAATTTGTGGAATCCATGGGATGATGGTATGATGACATAACAGAGAAGCGGGTCAATGGAATGAAGCTCCTTCAGTCAAAAGAAAGCTGTTGTAGGAAATCTGAATGACCCAAAAGAAAAATGAGGTATGTATGCTTACATGTGATATTATGGAAGCCATGTCATATGGTTGCAAGCAACATGGATCAATGTTAAATCTTGAGAAGCATGATCAAAGAAAGGATCTCCTCTTGCAAAGGATACATGAATGCATAGGTCACATATTTACTAGATGAAATCAACATAATATGTCCTCATATGGAGTATGAGGTGACTGACTACAGTTGAGGAACTCTAAGTTCCCGGGAATAAAATATGTGAAGAAAGAAAGGAAGAGATCATGGAATAAGCAACAATGTTAAAAGGCAGTCAACATTCGAAAGACCAAGAAGTTTTGATTATGATATCTCCCAGAAAGATATAGAGACTTTGATGAAAGTCTGAAAAAGATAGAGACCCTTGACAATACAAATCTTTAGGAGATGTGTCAACATGTATGCTTGATGCTGATGCCTACAGGAAGATGTCATGATAAAAGACCATCACAAAGGTAATTATGATTTAAGTGTTCATTTCTTATTTATGAACTAGTATCTGGATGGGCTTATGCAGGGCTCCCAAAGATAAGAACTATGGATGTCTTCCAAGAGAACCATATAGAAGGATGCAAGATCCTTCTGAAGAAGAAATCATGATGAAGGTAGCATAACATGAAGCAATGCCAGATGTAGACTGATAGATCACTTTCTGATGAGAAGAACGATGACATGATTGACTCATGGATGAAAGTGATGGATGGTTTGTGCCCTATGAAGAAGCCCCAAAAGATGAAGACTCCGTGACAAAGAAATTCATGACATCGAAGGAAGTTCTTCAAGTAGATGATTGTCCCATCATCTCCACTTGAGGAGCTGCTGTAGGTCCCTAATTAAGAGGGAGCTTGGAAAGAAGTTTCTTACTTGGAAGAAAGTTGGAAATTCCTAAGCCAAGAGGGAGCTTAGGTACATTCCTTCTGTAGGAATGAGTACATTCCTTTATTGGAATAGATATGTCCTCCCTAACTGAGAGGGAGAGATAGACACGTCATTCTGGTTTTCACTTGGGAAGATAGAATGGAGGATTGGGTAATCATTTGGCATCTGATACTCTGTGAGGATGAGATAGGGAATCCAAGATGAGAGTAGTCGTAGAGGACTGATATTCTTTGAGGGTTGGGGAGTCCAAGATAAGAATAGTCCTGATGGAACACACCCTGAGAACCCGGGCGAGGTATGTTCCGAGAGAGACAATGATGAGAGTGTCTATAAATCATTGGTCTTGCCAGCATTGAGCTCAGATCTTGTGGAGAGATAGAGTTGTTAGTCAAGGCCTTGCTATGTAACAATGCTGGTTGATATGATGCTAAACAAATGGGTTACCAATCCGATTCTTCTTATGAGAAATTCTTCATGTTGACAATGACCAAGTACCATTATGAATACCTCCCTAGTTAAAAATTAAGACGGAGTGTTGAAAAGTGTAACTAGGTTTGGTCTTCATAATGACATGTAATAGTGATTTTATGTAAAGAGATGTAAAGAAGAAAATAAAATTTATTGTAATGCTTGCATCATGGGTCTCATGAGCAAGATATTTTATTTTAGTAAAGGCTCCCATTGAGAGTCCTTAGGAATATTGTCATCTAGTCATAAAAGTCTAAAGAGTCATTGTCATGTAATGAAGACATGTTACACATTGTAAAGAGTCCTACTTGTCTATGTAAAGTCATCCTCCAAGACCTCGTCACTAGCCCCCATCAAGTCGGCCTACAACGAAGGGAGATATTCTAGAAAGGTAAAGTCAGCCTACTCATGAGATCATGTTGGCCTAAAAGACATGGGAAAACAAGTATATATAGTATTGCTCAGCCTCATTTGGAAGCAAGTAATTCAGTGGAGCAAGTCTCCATAAAGAAGTGCGCAATGCATCTTAGAAGGAGCCTCTAAGCCAACGAAAAGAGAAGGAAGTCTAGAGAAGGAGAGAGGCATCATTAAGGACTGATTTTGGGCATAGTATATCCCCACACGTGCGAAGGTTGCAGGTTCGAAATAGGCAAGAGAAGAACGAAGATTGCAGTCACCTAGTAGTATTCTTGTTTTGGTAGAAGTCTTTGCTGAAGCAAGCCGAGTAAGATAGAGAAGGAATCTCCCTCTTGAAGATAATATTCAAGGAACAAATCTAATCTAGGCTTTCTGTGGTACGGTTGTAGACCCACAAGAGGAGACCGAGATTCTGAAGGAAGCCGAGAAGGAGAAGAGAAAGAGCAGCGTTGGAGAGGAGGCTAATGACTTGGTCTTGGGAGGACTCTAGTGTCAAGGGTCTTTGTCATGGTCTTGGTATTCGTCAATTGAAGATTTATAAGAAGAATTTCGTTTGGGTTTTCCTCTCAAAGAGTGAGAGGTTTTGGCCCTGGCTGACAAGCCTATATACTGTTTCTCTTATCTCTTTATTGTTCATGATTTGGTTATTGTCTTGATGAAAAGAAAACAATAATAACTCAAGAAAATAAGATCCTAATCAATTAGTAAAAGGACTATCACAAGCAATTATCATAAGGAGATAAATCATCTATACAATTGATGCCCTAGATTTCTCAATAGGGTCAAGTTCAACAAAAGTTTCCCCATCTCATGGAGACACTCAACGCAATGGGACCATTGCTTCTTAAGGGGGGAGGATTGATTCAGGTGGATATTGGTGGCCACCTGCCTATTCCACTTGGACCCCCAACATTGTTTTTTTTAGTTTCCTTTATTGCATCACAATTTACTATTTTTGGTATTTTTTTTTTTAGTTTTGAACTTCTTGTGCCATTTTGAGTCCTTAAATGACCGTTTTTTGGAAAATGGCAAACCCCATAGCCTACAATAGAGGCTTGCAGTCGAAAGTTGTAGTCCTCAGATTGATCTTCCTAACGAGGTATTGCAGGCATCAAACAAAGCTTGTATGCCAAAGTTACGACCCCGAGAAGTTGATCTACCAATTTACCCCAATGGGGCCCACCGAGTTTTGGCACTTCATCTCCTAGGGTTAGGTTTTTAAATGTTTAGGGTTTTCCATTGTTTCTCGATAATAAATAGGCCTCCGAGCCTCATTTTAACACAATTTAGAAGGTATGTAGCTGCCACATCTCTTTTCAGAGATAAGGTACCATTGCCCTAGCTAGTTTATTTCCATTCTGCAAGTGAACATTTTTCAGTGCTTTGTTATCAACGAATTGAAGTTTTTTTTTTCATTGTAGCTCCGTGTTTCTGATTATATTTGTATTTCATTGCCTTCTTTCATAAATTAGGATCAAAGTCTCCCTTGAGTTGGAGAACAACCAACCAAAATTGAAATGAAGAGCTATTGTGGTGACGATCGGTGGCATTCTTGATTTGCACAAAACTAGCTCCTTGATGCTTGGGACATTTCATCATACTTTGTTTGGGGGGGGGGCAGAGGACTAGATTTTATTGTAATAGGATACATAACTATGACTTATAAGTCCTTTATCCTTTCCTCAATCAATGCTAAATCCATATTTATTTTTGCTAGCATAACTTTCCAAAAATTTCTTTATCACCTTATTCTCTTGTGTGTAACCTGTTCCTTTCCTTCATTCTGTGCAACCTATTTTTTTCTCATTCTCCAAGGCCTTGTGCAATACTCATATCAATTTATTGTACTAGACCATGTTATTCTCCAATCTGCACCTATATCCATCTCAAATTGTCCATCTGAGATTCAATCAACACATTTGTGCAAAATGTTTGTAACTCGTCAACATTGCTCTTGTGGACTAAGTAATCTCCTGCTTCAGTTCATGAACCAGCTCAATCTATCAAAATCATTAGGGTAACATTGGGTGTCTAACCTTTAGAGTACATCCTCACAGCTCCCTCTTTGTACAATAATTTTCTCCCATCTTGAATTAACTTGTCTCTGTTGGTTGTCAAGAGTTGGCATAAAGATCCTTACTAGGAAATTTGTTGATTCTTATAAAATGTTTAATTTGAAAACTTTATTTGGCACAGAACTAAATGTTGGAATTCTCAACAAATATGTATAGCTAAGTGTTGTCGCACGAAGTGTCTAGGCACCGCGACAACGCTCAGAGTAAGGGCTGTCACTCTAATCCTTACTCACTTCATTTAGACTCTCTCCTAGACAAGTCAAGGAGGGTAGTCCCTGGGGTGAATGAATTAGGATAGTGTTGATTTGTGGTAGCATCAGATGTGCTCTAGCCACGAAATTTGGTGGAGAGGTTGGGGCACATGAGATCTCCAATACCCATAAAGGGTTTGGGCAGATTCTAAACAGTTTAGGAGATATGAAAATAATTAATATTCTTGATGGAGTCCCTAAGTCTAAACTTAGGGAAATTAAAATATTAATGCGGATTAATATAAAACTGTGTTAGAATGATCCAAAAGACATGGATCAAGCCAGATCTAATCTTAGCCGTCGATTAGGGACTTAATCTCGACTGTTGATATGTCAACGAGAAAAGTATAAGAGGGGGTTTGAGGGTCACTTGGAGAACACACCAGATGGCCAATCATTCTATTCTTTAGAGCGGGGTTTGCTAAGAGAGATAGAATCAGTGATCGGAGTTGCAATTGAGGGGCATTGAGTACAGAGAGACAGAGAGGCAGAGATAGTGTCGGGAGATCAACACAGGAGCCAGAGAGGGTGACGCAGTAGTAGCCAGGGCTCACGCAGGGCCACGCAGAGGCAGCCAGGAGCTGCGCAGTGCTTCAGAGAGGCCAACGTTGCTGACGCAGAGGGCCAGAAGGCTAACGCAGACCCATTCAGGGTGACGCAGGGCCAACGTTGGGCAGAGAGAGGTTGACGCAGTCTAGAAAGTCTGACACTAGGGTTTTTGGGGCATATTGGAGCTGAGGAGCTGCCAGAGGGTTTATCTGGGGTTTGAGCCAGGACATTCGTCTTAGATTGAGAGGTACTACTGCCAAGGGCATTCTCTGTTGGGTAAGCCAGATTTGGCATCCAGATTGTACTCTGAAATTGCTTAATAATAAAACCCTCAGATAGCTGCATCGGTTTTCCCGCATTGGGGTTTTCCGGGGACATTTGTCCAAAAATAACAGTGTCATGTGTGTGCTTGTTTCTGTTTCCTTCAATTGATGATTTGTAATATGTTGAGCATGCACTAGTGTTTATTTTCAGTATTTACATTGTAAATAACTTGTTAAGTAACGTAACAAGTAGGTAGGAATAAATCAGTGAAGTGCATGGAGGGTTTCTAATTAATAGAGTTAGAAATTTCAACATGGTATCAGAGCGTGGTTGCAGATCACAGGAGAACTGAGGACATCAATTGAGCGGAGCAATAGCAACAGAAAACAGCTGTCCCGAGTGACAGACGCTGTTTCTAGCAGAGCAGCAACAAGGGAAGGGTGACGCAGTGCCTGTGTCATCAAGGGTGAGCCAGGAAGAGGCAGCGTAGAGGCTAAGGGAGGCAAAGGGAGACTCACGCAGAGCCACGCAAAAGCTAGGAGGGCTGACGCAGTTGGCTGAGGAGGCTGGGTTGTTGGTGCCGGGATTGCGCAGAGCCTAGGAGCTCTCACCTTCAGGTTGCTGGGGTTTAGGAGGCTGTGGGAAAGTTGCAGAGTGGAGTTGGTGAGGTACTGTAGTCAGAACAATACTTGACAGGGCAAGGCCAAGAGGAGGGAGTTGCTACTGAGGGTTTCTAGCTGAGAAATCCGGATCAGTGGTGCGGTTGCACAGACGATCAGAGTAGGGGGCATCTTGACATCGACAGAAGGATTTCCAGGAGGGAAATCGAGACTCAGAGGGAGTCACATCGAGAACTTCCAGGAGGGAAGTAGAAGAGCATCATGGCACTACACGTAGTAAGTGACTAGGACAGACTGGACAGAGCGTCAAACTTCGCAGTCTGGAAGGCCAGAATCTTATCCGTACTTTACAGAAATCGTGTCAAGCACTTCGCCTTGAAGACGATAACTATCCCAGTCGACCCAGTTGAGAACGACAAGTACGAGGAGGCAATGGCGAGGGCCAAGAGCATCATCCTTGACGGGGTCAAGGACCATGTAGTATCACACAAATGACAAATGAGATGTGGGAGGCCCTAAATAAATTGTACCAGCATACTTCTGTGCAGAGAAGAATGTTACTAGAAAATCAGCTGAGGTCATATCAAATGAAGAAGGGAGAACTGATTGACACCTTCCTCGGAGGACTGAATGAGATCCGAGATCAGTTGATTGCCATAGAAGCCATGCCGGATCAAGAATTGATGGTGAGAACAACCTTGAATGCAATCTCAGAAGACTTGGAGGTATTTTTCCAAAGTATACTGGGCAGAGGGACACTTCCACCTTGTGATGAGATGTGGGCGGCTCTTCGCCAAGAAGAGATAAGATGACAGCCAAAGGTGGGAAGCAACAGTAAGGGGATCAGAGTGAAAAAGGAAGAGGGGAAAGATGTTTCCCTAGCATTTGAGGGAAAGCAAGAAAAGCGGAAGAAGAAGGATCTCTCCAAGATCAAGTGCTTCCATTGTGGGGAGCTACGTCATTATGCGACCTAGTGTCCAAGGAAGAAGAGTAAGGGAGAGTCTTCTGAGACTAAGGCAACGCCAGTAAGGGCAGAGAAGGAAGTGGTGACATACGATGACTGTGCCATGAGTGCACACGCACCACTTGATCGAAAGTGGGGAGACATCGCGCTGTAGTCAGATGGACTACATGCGATGAGGGGCAGGATCCTCAAGGTACCTAGCCTCTTGGATTAGACCTTGCTACGGGAGCCCCGAAGAGGAGTAGCAGGACTGGTTGATGTGGGTAGAGACGGATGCGGATGAAGCGGCAGAGAGAGCTACAGTGCAGGATTCCTAGGACAACGTGAGGTTAGTAGACTGCAGCAGTGCGAGAGGCACGGGAGTGTTGCACCAGTGCAGGATGGCACAGAGAGGTGTGTAACAGTGCGAGATGCAGGGAGTTGTTGCAGCAATGCAAAGGTCAGAGAGGGAGCACTTGTCAGCGACAGAGGGAGTTTCAACATCAATAGTGTCTCTAGCCCAACAGAGAGGTCAGAGTTGGGAGATCAGTTAACTACTTCTCAGTAACTGAGTTGTAGTGCAGCAGTGCGCAACACGATGCAACATGATGAGAGGAGTTGTAGTGCGGATGCAGTGTTGGGAGAAAGGATCAGCAGCAACACGGATGCAGAGGGAGCTGTTGTATAGATGCAGCAGTGGCAGTGGCTGAACCATGGGCAACAGTACAGGATACAGTAGTGCAGAGGATGGTGGGCAACAGGCCTAGCATCAGCACAGGGACCGATGCCTGATGATCAGAGTAATACACAGTGAGGAGTATTGCTAGAGCACAGTCCTCGCTAAGAGGGAGTGTTTATTTGTGGTAGCATTGGATGTGCTCTAGCCACGAAATTTGGTGGAGAGGTTGGGGCACATGAGATATCTAATACCCAGAAAGGGTTTGGGCAGATTCTAAACGGTTTAGGAGATATTAAAATAATTAATATTTTTAATGGAGTCCCTAAGTCTAAACTTAGGGAAATTAAAATATTAATGTGGATTAATATAAAACTATGTTAGAATGGTCCAAAAGACATTGATCAAGCCAGATCTAATCTTAGCCGTCGATTAGGGACTTAATCTTGGTCGTTGATATGTCAACAAGAAAAGTATAAGAGGGGGCTTGAGGGTCACTTGGAGAACACACTAGATGATCAATCATTCTATTCTCTAGAGCGGGGTTTGCTAAGAGAGATAGAATCAATGATCGGAGTTGCAGCTGAGGCTCATTGAGTACAAAGAGACAGAGAGGCAGAGATAGTGTCGGGAGATCAGCGTCGAAGCTAGAGAGGGTGACGCAGTAGTAGCCAGGGCTCACGCAGGGCCATGCAGAGGCAGCCAGGAGTTGCGCAGTGCTTCAGAGAGGCCAGCGTTGTTGACGCAGAGGGCCAAAAGGCTGACGCAGGGCCTGCTGAGGCTGACGCAGACCCATTCAAGGTAACGCATGGCCAGTGCTGGGCAGAGAGAGGCTGATGCAGTCCAGAAAGGTTGACGCTGGGGTTTCTGGGGCAGATTGGAGCTGAGGAGTTGCCAGAGGGTTTATGCGGGGTTTGAGCCAGGACATTTGTCTCAGACTGAGAGGTACTACTGCCAAGGGCATTCTCTGTTGGGTACGCTGGATTTGGCACCCAGATTGTACTTTGAAATTGCTTAATAAGAAAACCCTCAGATAGCTGCACCGGTTTTCCCGCATTGGGTTTTTCCGGGGACATTCGTCCAAAAATAACGGTGTCATGTGTGTGCTTGTTTCTGTTTCCTTCAGTTGATGATCTGTAATATGTTGAGCATGCACTAATGTTTATTTTCAATATTTACATTGTAAATAACTTGTTAAGTAATAGAACAAGTAGGTATGAATAAATCAGTAAAGTGCATGGAGGGTTTCTAACTAGTAGACTTAGAAACTTCAACAGATAGCCTATGAAACACAGGCTCTAGGAGAATGTAATATCCCGTTTCAGAGATTTTCCCCAAAACCCAGTAAACTCCAACCAAATACGCACAAATAATATAATAACCAGGAAACTCAAAATGATAAAAATAACAGTGGTGTAACATATAATTATATAAGCAAGAAATATAGGCAGATACTCGAGAAATGCAGAGAGAAATGCTAAGCCATTTTATTGTACTGAGTAACGGAATGAGTACAGGAGGTGATTAGAAGGATGGCACCTCGACTTGCACTAGGCAAGTGAAGAAATACACTCAGAATAACAAAGGAATGGCCTCTGCGTGGATGGTGCTGGAAAACTGTTGTGCTGCTGCTACTGCTGGAAATCAAATGAGGATTTGGGGCTGTTCCCCTCCTCAGGAAATGTTGAAACTTTGGGATCCACCCCTACTCAGAAAACCCAGGAAAACCCAGAAAGCTTTTCTGAAATGGCCGACCCCCGAAAATCGCCCCCTTGGGGAATCACGCAATCCATCAAGGCCCTGCACTGCCACTGAGTAGAATCCTCCAAAATACTGCCTGAAACTCTGCTAAACCACTCCAATATGCAAGAGCTGATCCCTTGCTCAATATCCCAGGTCAACTCCTCCACAAATCCTCAATCCGGAACTGTTCCCAGAAGAACTGCGTCCCTTTCTCTCAAGACTGCGCAATCTTCCAATGCTCAGCTCCACCTCAATGCCAAAGATCAAAACTACTGCAAAAAGATTGCTGAAAATACCTTGCCCGAGTAGGCACTCGAAGTCCCCCAGGGCTAAGGGTGAGATCTCCGAATGGAGACACTCGGTGCACTAAACAGTGCTGCAGACAGGCTAAACAGCCAGCATGCTCCAAGTCGAAGTGACTAGCTCAAATGCTCATAATCGAATGACAAAATGAAGGGGATCCTCTCTCCTTTATAGCATTGGCCTCTCCCAATCCCAAGACTCACCTCCTCCAGCGTAATCCCCTCTTGCCGCGTGTTCCCTTTCCATCTGCGCAGTCCCTCCAAGTGTCTGCGTGGGCCCCATCTCTGCGTGGTCCTTTGGCCCCCTTGACTCCCCTTTAAGTCACGACGTTGTGCTACTAGGAAGTGACTTTTATTCTAAAAGTGAGTTATGTCCCCTTTTCCTCACCTTTTTATTTACAAATAACTATAGAAGGCAAAATTGAGCAAAATCGAATATTCTAGTTAGCCATGGCTAATTAGGAATATTACAGTCTCCCCTGGCAAAATGTTGCTTGTGCTCAAGCAACTGAAGTGATGGGTGCTGCAAAATTTTCTCACTCTCCCAAATGGCATCCTCATCTGGTAAATTCTTCCACCTCACCAAGAATTCCCGGACCGTCCTGCTCCGTCGCTGCCTCTCCCTGGTATCAATAATAGCCTCTGGCTACAACACCAAATGCCCCTCATCATTCGTGGGTGGTAGCTCATCTGTCACTGTCACATGCTATCCCAACGCCTTCTTCAGGCATGATACGTGAAAAACGTTATGAATCTTGCTGCCTTGGGGCAGCTCCAACTCGTATGCTACCTGTCCAATCCTGCGTATCACCCTGTATGGCCCATAAAAGTGGGGCTTGAGCTTTTCAGCCCCCTTCTGCTTCAGTGATGACTGTCGGTATGGCTGTAATCGTAGGTAGACCAAGTTGCCTACCTCAAACTGTCTCTCCACCCGACCCCTGTTAGCGTACAACTTCTGCTGGTTCTGTGCTGTAGCCATGTTATCCTTGAGAGCTTGGAGAATATCCTGACTCTCTTGGATCCAAATCTTGGCTCTCGGAGCCTTGCTAGCACCAAACATCACGTCAGCAAAAGACAAAGGATGATATCCATACAAAGCATAGAATGGTGACATACCAATGGACATGTGATGTGTAGTGTTGTAGCAGTACTCCCCCAGATGCAGCCACTTCAGCCATGCTCGCTGCTATCCACTGACATAGTTACGCAAGTAGCCCTCCAGCCACTTGTTAACTATCTCTGTCTGCCTGTCCGTCTGTGGGTGATAACTGGTACTCGGTGTCAACTCCGTCCCCATCAACCGGAAAAGCTCCTGCCAAAATCCGCCCATGAAACAGCTGTCCTGTCACTGGTGATGGTCTTGGGAAGACCATGTAACCTGAAAATCTCTCTGAAGAACAACTCGGCCACTTGCGCTACTGTGTAGTGTGTTGATATGGCGAAAAAGTGTGAGTACTTTGTCAGCCGATCAACGACGACAAAGATGCAATCCTTGCCCTGTACCATGGGCAACCCTGTGATGAAGTCCATCGAAATACACTCCCATTTCCCCTTCGGAATGGGAAGAGGCTGCAATAGTCCTGCTGGATGGTTCATCTCCCGTTGTTCTTCTGGCAAACATCGCACTCCCGGACATGCTGGAGTACGTCCTCCTTGAGGCCCTTCCATGAGAACCTCTCTCTAATGGCCCTGTAGGTTTTGGTAAACCCCTGATGACCTGCCAATGGTGAATCATGTGACGCCTGAAGTATCTTCTTCTTGAGCTGAGACCCCTCAGTCAAGAAGATCCGGTCTCTGTAGTAGATGATCTCATCGACCACCCTGTACCTGTCATCTGCCACCTGCCCATCCAGAACCTCACATGCAAATCTATCCTTGGAGTACTCTACTAAGAGTCGAGCCCTCCTGTCTGCATCCAAGCTCATAAGAAACAACGTGGCTGGCCTATGTGAAAGGGCATCTGCTACCACGTTGTTCTTACCCTTGACATGCTCAATGTCAAAGTCATATGCTTGGATCTTGCTGATCCACTTCTGTTGCCTCTCCTGTAGCTGCTTCTGCTCCAAAAAGAACTTGAGGCTGTTGTGATCAGTCCTCACCCTGAACCTGTTACCCACCAAATACTGCCGGTACTTAGCCAATGCATGCATGATGGCCAGCGTCTCCTTGTCGTATATAGAATACAACCTCTCGTGTGGAAGGGGCTTCCGGCTCTCAAAGGCTATAGGGTGACCTCCCTGCATCAACACTGCGCCGATCCCCTCTCCCGACGCATCACACTCCAAAACAAATGGCTGCGTAAAATCTGGCAACGCAAGCACTGGGCAGCTGCTCATAACCTCCTTGAGCCTGTCAAAGGCTCGCTACACTATATCCGACCAACTAAATGCCCCCTTCCTCGTCAAATCTGTCAGGGGTGCAGCAAGCTGTGAGAAACCCTTGACGAACTTCCGGTAGTAAGTACAAATGCCAATGAATCCTCGAAGTTCCGTCACGTTTCTCGGCTCCAGCCAATCTCTGATGGCCCTGATCTTCTCCTCGTGGACCCTCACTCCGTCCACTCCTATGATGTGTCCCAAGTATAACATCTCCGTCAACCCGAACTCACACTTGGAGAGCTTGGCATAGAACTACTGCTCCTCCAAGATGCGCAATACTGTCTCAATGTGCTGGAGATGCTCCTCCCAAGTCCTGCTGAAAATGAGGATATCATCAAAGAACACTAACACAAACTTCCTTAAGTGACTGCGGAAGATGTGATTCATGTAAGACTGAAATGTAGCTGGGGCATTGGTTAGCCCAAAGGGCATCACCAAAAACTCAAAGTGCCCATAGTGACACCTAAAGGCGGTCTTGGGAATGTCTTGCTCCCTCACGCGAATCTGATGGTACCCAGATCTCAAATCAATCTTTGATAAGAATCGTGCTCCTCTCAACTCATCCATCAACTCATCGATCCTGGGTATGGGGTATCTGTTCTTCAGGGTCTTCTTGTTCAGGGCCCTGTAGTCAATGCACATCCTCAATGTGCCGTCCTTCTTCACCAACACCACGGAAGAAGCAAAAGGACTCGTGCTTGACCAAATGTGCCCAACAGCCAGCAAATCCTGAATGGCCCACTCAATCTCATCCTGATAGGCCTTGGGATGCTTATAAGGGGTAGTAATCACTGCCGGTATGCCCTGCTCAAGCTCAATGGTGTGCTCAAACCCCCGGTCCGGTGGCTGTCCCGGTGGAATCTCCCCAAGCACTGTGGCATATTGGTCAAGGATGGCCTATATCTCTGGGTGCACCGTCTGCCCTGTAGTCCCTGCCTCTGATGCACGCAGCTCCACTGCCCACTCTATGTCTCCCTTCCGGAAGACTGCCTCCATCCGATGAGTTGAAACAGTTTGAGGTGGGTATGTGTGCTGTCCCCGTATCTTCTCATGCCTCCTTGTCTTCTCATCATCCCACTGCATCTCTAGGGCCTTCCAATCTGTAGTGACCTTCCCCAGAGTGATGAGCCACTGAACACCCAGTACTATGTTGGTGTCCGGAATATTGACCACGAAGAAGTGGTCAGTCAGTGTGTAGGTGCCCATCGTCACTGATAACTCTGGAACATAACGAGCACACACCATGGTCTGATCTCCTGGGACCAAAACTGAAAATCCATCGAAGCTCTCTGTCGGTATACCTCTCCGCTCAACCATCTGTGCATCGATGAAGTTGTGGGTGGCCCCACTGTCAACCAAAACTGATACTCGCTAGCCACGTACTGTCCCCCGTACGCGCAACATCAAATACTTGGGAACTCCTCGCAATGCTGCAAGGGCTCCTCCGGTAGGTGCAAAAGCTGCACCACCTGCTGCTGGTGGTGGAGGCGGCAAGGGACCCTGCATGGCATGACTATCTCCTACCTCCACATTATCCTCCTCATCCTCTTCCCCGCTGCTCTTGGAGAAGACCTCAATAAAATGTGCTTTGCCAACAGCACATCTATGTCTTGGTGCCCACGACTCTTGACAGGTGAAGCACAACTGCTTCTTCTTCAACTCCCTCATGGCATCATCATCAAGTTGTACTCGTCCTGGATTTCCCTTCGGAGGTGGAATCCTCACATCCTTCCCCTTAGATTGAAAAGCCTGTCGCTGGGGGTAAGGTGTCCGGGTTCTGGGTAAGACATCCTGTAAGTCCCGGGTCCTGCTAATAGCATCCTGAAGGGTGGTTGGTCTAGCAGATCTGACTAGACCCCCAAGTGGCTCTGCTAACCCCTCAACATACATGTAGATCCTCCGTGCCGTGGATAGATCTGACACCATCACTGAAACCCTCAAAAAGTCCGCAATGTAGTTCTCTGGGCTCCCTGTCTGTTTGAGCCTCGTTAGCTCAACAAAGTGCTATTCCGAATCCCTCAGGTCAAACTTCTCCATCAATCTCCTGGTGAACTCGGCATACGTCGTCACTGTGGAATGCCCGAGTGTAACCATCCCATGGAACCAACAATCCTGGGCCTCACCATCCAAATGTAATGTCGCCACCTTGATGGCCTTTGTCTCCGACATCTGGTTAAGCTGGAAATAGATGTCCAGCTTCTCCACCCAAAACCTTGCTGAACTGTTTGATGAGCCATCAAACGTAGGCAAGTGAAATCTACTAGCAGTGCGGTGGGTGTCTCCATCATGATAATGCCGGTATCCTCTGTGATGGTCGCGGGGTCTACTATCCTACTGGAGTTGAACAAAGTCTCTGAATGAGAGAGCATCCCTGAACTCCTGCCCATAGGCCTGGTACTTCGCAAAATAATCGCCCATATGACCGGGCTCTGCCCCCTGCTGTGCTCTGGCCCCCGTATCTGCTCCTAGGAAAGTGGGCATGGTAGAGCGTATAGGGGCGTGTGAGGCCACTTGATGAGTAGTATCACGCTGAGTGGCACCCTGCTCTGGCAAATGGTGAGATGCACCCGATCCCTCTCCAACCTGGAAAACTCGTGGGCTCTCACGCTGTCTAGCCTCCATTGTTGTGAATCTCTGCCCCATCACCTCGATCTGCCTCGACAGATCCTGCAGTGATTTGAGGAGCATGTCTGCAAATTTCTTCCTGTCATCATCTGCCATCGGATTCTCCTGCTCTGCGTCCACCATAGGCTCCTCCTGTCCTGCGTCCACCACAGTGTCCTCCTATTTTGCGTCTACCGCCGGAACACAGTCTCCCTCTCCGTAGGTGTTCTCCAACCTACGCCCAGCGTCTTTGTGTCTCCTACCTCTGTAACAGATGTAGGGCTTTTCCCCTGGTGTCATAGATTGCTAGCTCCACAGGCTGAGCCAGATCTATGCTCTGATACCACTGTAATATCCCGTTTCAGAGATTTTCCCCAAAACCCAGTAAACTCCAACCAAATACGCACAAATAATATAATAACCGGGAAACTCAAAATGATAAAAATAACAGTGGTGTAACATATAATTATATAAGCAAGAAATATAGGAAGATACTCGAGAAATGCTAAGCCATTTTATTATACTGAGTAATGGAATGAGTACAAGAGGTGATCAGAAGGATGGCACCTCGACTTGCACCAGGCAAGTGAAGAAATACACTCAGAATAACAAAGGAATGGCCTCTGCGTGGATGTTGCTGGAAAACTGCCGTGCTGCTGTTACTGCTGGAAATCAAATGAGGATTTGGGGCTGTTCCCCTCCTCAGAAAATGCTGAAACTTTGGGATCCGCCCCTACTCAGAAAACCCAGAAAGCTTTTTTGAAATCGCTGACCCCCGAAAATCGCCTCCTTGGGGAATCACGCAATCCCTCAAGGCCCTGCACTGCCACTGAGTAGAATCCTCCAAAATACTGCTTGAAACTCTGCCAAACCACTCCAATATGCAAGAGCTGATCCCTTGCTCAATATCCCAGCTCAACTCCTCCACAAATCCTCAATCCGAAACTGCTCCCAGAAGAACTGCGTCCCTCTCTCTCAAGACTGTGCAGTCTTCCAATGCTCAGCTCCACCTCAATGCCAAAGATCAAAACTACTGCAAAAAGACTGCTGAAAATACCTTGCCCGAGTAGGCACTCGAAGTCCCCCGGGGCTAAGGGTGAGATCTCCGAACGGAGACACTCAGTGCACTAAACAATGCTGTAGACAGGCTAAACAGCCAGCGTGCTCCAAGTCGAAGTGACTAGCTCAAATGCTCATAATCGAATGACAAAATGAGGGGGCTCCTCTCTCCTTTATAGCATTGGCCTCTCCCAATCCCAAGGCTCACCTCCTCCAGCGTAATCCCCTCTTGCCAGGTGTTCCCTTTCCATCTGCGCAGCCCCTCCAAGTGTTTGTGTGGGCCCCATCTCTGCGTGGTTCTTTGGCCCCCTTGGCTCCCCTTTAAGTCACAACGTTGTGATACTAGGAAGTGACTTTTATTCTAAAAGTGAGTTATGTCCCCTTTTCCTCACCTTTTTATTTACAAATAACTATAAAAGGCAATATTGAGCAAAATCGAATATTCTAATTAGCCATGGCTAATTATGAATATTACAGAGAATTAAAGATGGACAACTTGATGAATGTGAAACAAATCTTGGTTAATCGAGATTGAGAGATCTAGCAATTAAAACAAGTAAGACACAATCACAAGAAATAAATGATTTTAGACCAGTGCCTTATATTCAATTAACCATAGACTAAATAAAAACAAGTTATCCAGATCAGTTTATAAATGTGGCGAAAGTGACGATCGTGAACGATTAAATGTAACGCCCAAAACTTTATCATGCAAGATTTTTTAGCAATTGAATCCCATGAAGAATTATGAAACTTCAGTACTAAGTAGTGATTCTAGAAATTTAATTTTTTTCTTTAATAACCTAGATCTAGAAAAAATTATCTCTCCTATAGTCAATGATTTTAAAATATTAATCTCACTTGACAATAGAGAAATCATTACCACTAAATCTAAAATTTTGCACTTAACACACAAAAGACACCAAGGAACTTCAGATTAGAATTTAATTATTCCTTAGGCAATTAATTTAATGTGGTAAATGAAGAAATTAAATTTTTAATGTGACAAAAGTATAAAAAATCAAAAGGGTTAAGAAATTAAATTTTTAATGGGTCATAGGCGACATTAAAATTTTAATGTAAAAGCGCAAGTCCTCTTTTGATTTAGTTATTTTAGGAATTTCAAAGTCACATAAAAAATTATTTTTTTTGTAAATTTTCAGATTTTTTAATGTTTTTGAATGTTTTTTGAATTTTTGTTTATGAAACAAAATTAAAATAAAAAGAAGAAGAATCAAAACAAAACTAAAGTCTGATAAAAAAATTAAAACAAAAGAACAAAATCAAAACAAAAAATATAAAAAGGAAATGGAGAAACTAGAGCCAAAAAACAAAAATCGAATTTAAAATAAATCTAAATCTAACCAAAGTTAAAAGAAAATCAAATAAAAGAAATCAAAAGGAAAGAAACTAAAACCCTAAACGCATACCTTGCAATAAAGCAAATAAGAAAAAAAGAAGTGGATTGTTTTGATTGTTGTGCAGGTGTGGAGGAGCTTGACGATGACAACGAGGGAACAGGTCGACGAGGAGGGCCGAGAGCAGGGATCTGTAGATGGCAATGATGGGAGCTGGAAGAAATTGCTGCTCAGGTAATGAGGCAGTGCGAGGATTCAATGGAGTAGATGACAGTGACAATGTGTAGAGCTCGACGGAGCTGTAACGATGAGGAAACCACGGGTTAAAGGAGAGGCAAAGGGACGAGGGTTTAGGAAAGAGAAGCATTTTTGCAGGTCGATGAGGAGGGGAATTCGAGGAAAGCAGACAGCAGGAGGAGAAATGGAAGAGGGAGTCGCAGGTAGGAGAAAAACACAGGGATCTCGAGTAGCGTTTTGCAGGTCGAATGAATAGAGGGCGCTGACTAGGGTTTTGGGTTTGCAGGAAGGGATAACACACGTTTTTGCAGGCAGCAAAGAAATTCAAAAATTTCAGTTGGAAAACCCCAGATAACAAAGGAAGATGAAGGATGGAGTGATGGAGGGATAAGGGGTTCCTAATTTTTTTTTAAAATTTCAAGTGAATCAAAAACCCCAGGCAACAGAGAAATGGTAGCCGAGAAGGATGGAGTAATGGAGGGATAAGGGGTTTCTAAAAAAAATTTAAAATTTGTAGTGAATCAAAAACCCTAGGCAACAGAGAAATGGTAGCCCAGAAATTCAAGATAAACCCAAAATAAACGAATTTCACACCAATATATTTTTTGCTTCAGATTTGGCCTTGAAACCCTTATAAAATTTCCAGATCTAAGAGCTTAAAAACCCTTTGGATTGTAAAATTTTTCTTAAAAAATATCCTTGCAAAACAATATTGAGGCCAGATCTTACCTTCCAGGGCCTAGATCTGGCTTCAAAGAAAATTCCCCTTCAGATCTGCAGCTGCAAAAAGAAAAACAAAACACCCAAAAACAATATATACAATGATAAAACTAAAAAGACCAGTTAAGTTACAATTATTACAAGCTGAAGGCTCTAAGTAGGCAGATCTATCATTATACTGCACATAAATTAAAAGATTTTTTAAATTTTAAAGGAGGTGCTATCTCGAAACCATTCGTGCATCACCAACAAAAATCTTATTATAAGCTCGGAGCTAATTTCGCTGGGCTCTTCAGAAAATACGGATCGAGAGTTGGTTGGTTCAACTAAAAACTTTCCCTATCGCCCAAGGATCTAAAATCAAGATTTCCCTATAAAACTCAATCCAACAATAAAAAATAGAGCGAGAAAATAATAATAAAATCCAGACAAATACAGATACATGTTATTACATTCAAAATATAAATTATTATTCAAAACCCAGCGACTGAGAAATATACCTGTATTCAAATCACTCTTCAGAAGCTATCATCAATGGCTTGAGAAAAAATTATGCATGAAAACAACACATCTTACAGTATTCCCATGAAGGGTAACACCAGCAGAATTTAACCCCAAAGTCTTTCTTTATTATATAAAAAAAGATTACACCAGAGCTTCTTGGTAAGCAGACAACTCAAAGATCGGATGGATCAACTGACAAATGACTTCCTATTTAAAGATAAATCCTCCAACGGCTAGTTCGATTGATCCTCGTCAAAGCAATCTCGACCGTTGATGAAGATTAAAATTTCTTTTAATCTCATCCGTCGAAATATTTAATATTTGGGGAAATTCGAAATTTTGAATTAAATGCATTTTAAATTTTTAATTAACTCAAAAATAAAATTTTTGAGTTAATTTCCCCCAAAATTTGTCTTTGACTTAACCCCCAGGGATCAAAGGTTTAAAATTTAGCAAAATAATTAATTTACTTAGTCTCGGGACCTTTTAAAATTTAATTTTTTGGAACCGACAAATTTTGCCTTTGGAGAATTTAAATTTACCTAGGACTTAGAATTAATTAAATTTCTGGCTTAGGATTTTAATTAATTTTTGTTCAGAAAATTTAATTAATTAACCTATGATGGGATAAATTATTTTTCCAACCCTCAAGACACTTTACATCATGATTTTCTTATTTTTTACATCATAAGGGAGAAAACCCATTTGTAATAGACCTTTACAGACCACCCATTTCTGCGACACATATAATCTAACAGACCAAACAATTTGTAATAAAATAACCTAACCAAATAGTTAGGATTATTCCCAAATCACTTTTACATAGACTCGATCTAGAACACTAGGGCTCGACCAAGATCCTAACAACAAAATCCATTCCAGCTCTGGGGTAACACTAAAGGGGAAAACTCTACGGACCATCCGAGAATGGATCGGTGAGACAAAAAACCTCTCAGAATGGAGATCGTCACTAGAAAGGTAGGTTTACCTTGGTTGTTACATACACGACACGGTTCTGCTGAGATTATTTACATCATATACATGCAAAATGGGTTTACATTATAACATGATCATCATGCTGATGATGATAGCTGGACGACACAGACACATCGATCAGGCACTATCCCTCTTGCGAAAAAAGGGGGTGTACTGCTATGGGTCATTGACACGTATTGGTCAATAGTAAGTATTTAAAAGATGGCAATGAGTATTCCCATTTGCAAGTTGTGTTATGGTAGTGAATATTGTGACCCATTATGTGGGCAACCTGGTTCTGTTTCTCAGTAAATGGAAGAACATTTCAATGTGATCCCATGAACTCATTATTAGAACATGTTATAGCATAAACTATATCATAGATGACATGGATAGGGTTAACACAACAAAATAGCATTCACATCAATAGTGGCAAGATTATCTGAAAAGTCCAATAGATGATTACCAATACGATGTATACTATTGCAGCAATCATGACACATGAAACCTCAGTTTTGTCCCTGTACTGCAAGCTGCAGTTGACAGTAACTGCTGAAGCTCAATCGGCTAAAGTGATTTATTCACTAATCACTCTTAGCATTTTTCCTAACATGTCTTTCATCTCTACTGAGATGAAAGCAAAAGTTGATCTCATTTTCAGTTTGGTTGAGGATGCTTTTAGAATAATTTTACTTTAGGTTCATATAAGGGAATTATCAAAAAATGCGCAGCTACATTTTTAGAAACTTTATAGTTTTATATTGGTATCAAATGAGAAAAGAATTACATTATGGTGGGACCTTTTCCAGGCTAAACTTTTTAGAGCTACCACTTTCCTATAGACTGTTTAAGTGGCCATATCCAAATATTTAAATATGGCAAAAGCCTTGTGAGACAATTTAAGGCATACATTAGAAAATTCAAAGGATCAAGTGATAGAGATGAAATTATCTGGCCATGGGTGTTCTCTAGTACTGGAGATGAAGAGACTGTCATATTCAATTATTGAAATTTATCTTTTTACGTAATAGTCCAGTACTTTTTTATTCACGTCTTATATGAGTTTTGTTATTTTTTTTCCTGTAATACTCCCTGCGTATGGAAATGGCTGCCATGTTTTTGTAGTCTATTGTCTTAAGCAGACACTGAGCGGACAAGTGGAATTGTTTTTCAGGGGCAATCAGAGTCAGAATTGAATGAGCTTGGGTGGAGGCAGGCTAATGCAGTAAATATTTTCTGTTTGCATCAATAATTGAACAATAAACTAGTTCTGTAGATTTTCATATCCTCTGGATGACATGACCTGTCTGTAACAGGTTGCTGAGCGATTAGCCAAAGAACCAAATATTTCGGCATTATATTCCTCAGACTTGAAACGTGCTCTTGACACTGCTACAACTATAGGCCAGAAGTGTGGATTGCAGGTATATCAATCAATGACCTACATGTGTCCTGAAGCAATAATGTATTTTGAATAACAGTACGCAGAGTGCCTTCTTTATTCATTTTGTACAACACCTTTTCAGGTCAGATAGCGGAATTAGTATTCTGAAACTTAAGAATAATTCTTCAATTGGTATCATGTCATTTTTTCATAGGAATCAGTGTAATTTGTATTAACACCTGTATGAGTGGACTATGTGTTTATTTTCTAACCCCAACACCTGGTTAATTACTTCCCAGCAGATTAGGTCTAATGAATAGTAACACGGCTTAGGTTTCAACTAAAATAAAATAAACAATGAAAGCAAAATTAAAAACCAATCTCACAATCACATGCACACAAGATTTTCTACCCTTCAAATCAGTCCTTCATTCAAATAACTTCAGAACTTACACTTACGAAGGCTCTTTTCTTGGGAAAATGGCCTACCGAGGAAAATACAAAACAACAATAAACCTGGAACAGATCCAGTTGATCAAATCCTAGATCTGTCCTTTGATCTATTGGCTGATCTTGGTCCCCATTGCACTCTTCCTCAAACCCTGTACACTCAAATGGAAGTCCTTCTCCACCCAATCACTGAGATCTCACTCTCACTATGTCTTGTGCTCTGGATGTCTTGTGTTTCTTCTCCCTTAGCCTAGCCTTTTTTTAATAAGTTTTGAGTTATTGACTGAATCCACAACCCTAGTCTCCAAAGTGATTGATGGTTGAGATTAGACCTTATCACTTGAGATCAATAGTTGAGATTCATCTAAATCACTAATGCAAATAATGTTTGCATTTCATTAGATTAACTCACTTAATCTTATAAAAATCAATTACTTTATAGTAATTGTTAAGGTTTAGGACCAATTAGGCAACTTCCACACACCTAGACACTTAGGCCTGTGCTGAAGTATCTACATCAGCTACTATCATTAACACTATGAAGGATGCACAGTAGTTCCAAGTTCTCCATTTCATTAACTGATTACTGCTCATTCCTTATACTTTTAAGGGTCATTAATGATTTTGGTAACATATACTTGGACAAAATTATATTTAGTGAAACTTTCGCGCTTTATGTTGATTATGCATGTATATAGGAAGTGTTTTTATGACAATTTCCATACACTTACTCAACTTGCAGTCACGAAAGTAGCAAAAGTTGGCTTAGTGTAAAACTTGACAAGGATGGAGAGGAAGAGTTTGACTTGAACTTGGTAACAAAATAATAATAATATCCATTTTTAAGGTCACAGCCAAGCTAGACACCAAATTGGTGTATGAGACCCCCTTTTTTGTGGGACAAGGGACCCACCTCCGTGCAGCGATTTGACTGCTAAGTCTATGAAGGCATACATACTCTACCCCCTTCTGGTTTTGAACCTGTGACCTCTTAGGAGGAAAGTTGAAACACATGCTCTTAACCATTAGGCCCACTCAAGCTATATTTTTTAAATACTCCATTTTCAATTTTTTTTCATTAATATGAATAGCTATCAATGTCCATACAATCCAAAATGTCAATAGACATCCAGAATCGATATACTATAATGTGTGAGGAAATATGTTTTATGATATCAATACTTGTTGCTAACCATGGACAATGGCTCAAGAAAATCTAAGCCACAAGTCGTGACATAAGACTGAGAAGCCTATGCCTTTGATGTTCCTACCACTGCCACAACATCAAGGAAATTTATGTATTATGGTGTAAAAATAGGAGCATGCTTGATCAGACTAGCCAATTGTATGATGGATCTATCTTGTCTAACTCAATTTCCCAAGTATTGATGCCTCCTAGAGCGAGAATGTTGAAAATTTTACTCTTTAGAATATACATTAGACTGTGGAAGGAAAAGATTAGATGATCAAGACTTTAGATTCTTACCATGTATTTCCCTGATGAAAAGTCAAAGAATATAGAGGACATGTACAAGATCATTTAGGCACATTTTTCCTAACGGTTGCATGTCCTAGAGTGGATTTTCTCAAATATTATCAAGTTTCACTTACATATAGAAGCATTGGTGGTTTGATTTGAATGTGTGGAAAATTCTTTAGTTAAAACTTAAGGGATATGAGAGCCAAATTTTTTTGTCGTTGACCTAGCATAGACAATAGGCCGTATTACATCAATGAGAAATTTAATGTAATCTGTTACCTACTCATATGCACAGGGTAGGGAATGAAGACTTCATTACCCAATGGAGTAGGCATTCCTAAATTTTTTTGAAGATTAGAAGTCATCAGGGCACCTATGCCCATTTTCTCTGTCTTTTCTCTACACTCTCTCACTCAAATTCCGCAAATCTGTGGGGAATTGCATTAAATGTTGCTAGCATGATGAATTTTTGTAACAGGCTTAGGCAACTTGGGACTCGGTCATCAAGTGAGTCCACTCTAGAGTGTTTTTTCACTTAGCTAATTATTCTCGCTTTTTAGCGATGAATAACTAGTTGGGTTTTTTTATCTCACATACCTCCAGCTGGAGTGCTGCTTGCTGACTAGGCCTTGGGTCTGTGCTAATGCATAGAGTCAATGTATAGTACCATGCTATGTTAGATCTAAAGTGTCACAAAATTTGACTAGGTTTTTATAGGATTTTTGAATTAAAATTCCCTGCAAGACAGGATTTTTAATTAATTATTTGTGTAAAATTGTAAATAAGTGGATATAGGATATGTCGGTGGCATGTGGGTACTCGAATGCCCATGACCCCAACATTATCCTAAGACCACCTTTGGAGGTCAAAAACCAGGTATTACCCCCTCAAAACCCGCTTTTCCTAATGTAAGTGGCAAAAGTGGCAAAATAGTTAAAAAATTAGTAATATGAGACAATAAAATTTGTTCCCAATTCAGAAGGACAAGAGAAATGACATGGAGATTAAAGTGCCAGTTAAAACGCTGACTTGGAAGCCAAATAGGCCCACAAGTCAAGTGATTCAGTGGCTGCCACATAAGCCAAGTCAACTGGCAATTTTGAGGTCCGCAAATGGCCCACTTACCAGATTGAAATCATTCCTTGATGTTCACGGATTTGATTGAGATATTGTTAAATTTCAAGTCCAAGTCAAGGGAAGTTAGTGGGAATAGAATTGCCACATGTGGGACAAACCTTGTCCCCCACTAAACTCCATTCAACCTATACGTAGTGCAAAGAACAATTCCATGTAGCTCACGTTGCGTAGTTAACTAGCAGATTTGGTATAAGTTTGGTGGGGGGGAACACTGCCACATGGGACAAAGCTTGTCCCCTACATCTCCCTACACTTCAGCACTATCAACCAAAAGGATCATACACAGGCAGTTAAAGAGACCCCACGCAGGCATTTTGAAGAGAATATGTGAAAATTTCATCTATCACGATTCACAACAACTGGAAATTATTTCCTAATTTTTAATTTATTTAATTTATGTGCTACGACAAATATCAAATAATTCACACTATGATCTTCACAAATAAACTGCGGAAGAAAAATAGCACTAGAAATTGAGAAAATTTAGCACAGAGATAAAAATATGACAGTTATTTTTGGACAAATGTCCCTGGAAAAACCCAACTTGGGAAAACTGGTGCAACAAATGAGGGTTTTATTTTTATGCAATAGTGAAGTTCTGAGTACAGTCTATGGATGCTCAACTGACAATCCAAACAAGAATAAAACCTGGCCAAAATTATGTAAGGGAATTGCCCTTCTTCCACAAGCAACCTCAACACAACTTTCCTTCAGAAAACTCATCCTACTAGACGCTCTGCGTTAGCCTCTTTGTAATGCTTGCATAGGCCCTATGATGTCTAGCCTCCGAACTGCCTTTAATGAAGTCGTTTTGCCTGTCTCTGCTGAGCAAATTGATTCTCCTACCCTTTATAAGACTTTCCCAGTCTCTGGAAGTTGAATCGATTTTTCCTCCAACCAAATCGAATTGCTCTTCTGAAGCAACTGTGAAATGCTCTGCGATGCTTCACTGGGAATAATTCAGCATTCTTGCTGATGCCTCTTCGGATCACTGTCTCTGCTTCCTCACTGAAGCTTGAACTCTTCGACACATGACTGCGGCTACTCTCGAAAATCAAATTCTCCAAGTGACTCAAGTGTGTTCTCCATCACCACATTGATCCCTTCTTATATCCTTCCTGTTGGGACTCCAACAACCAAGATGAAATCTTAACCGATGGCTCAGACCATTTCTGGATTGATTCGGGTGAGTTTCTAGAGAATTCTCATATTGACTTAATTAATTTTGATTAATTAACTAGTTTTCCTAAGTTTAGACTAAGGAAATATTAAAAAATTGGTTAATAATCTAATTAAGTCATCTCTAGGTGGAATTTTCAAAAACAATTTTTGGGTTTTGGAGATCTCATGTATTCTAGCCTCCACCAAATTTCATGGCCAGAACACATTCGATGCTACAAGAACTAACACTCCCTCTTAGCAAGGACTGTGTTCTTTCTAGTGTTGTGAAGAAATTTCAGCCCCCACTTCGGTTATCAGTTTTCCTTATCACTCCATGCATTTAGTTTTAAATCCAAGCATGATAAAAATTCTAAAATCTGGAAATGACAATATTTTTCTTAAAACACAAATTTAGAGATTTCACAACTGCTGAAATTGCATAAATAAAACACAACAAATTTATGACAGCCACACATAGAAAATAACACACTGATTTTTGGTCAATGTGACCCTGGAAAAACCCCATACAACTCTTGGGGAAAACCAGTTTGAGAGCTTCTTTATTTCTGAAAATTCTTTTACAAAGAAACTGAAATACACAGTAAAAATTCCAGCAACCACAAATTACAACTTATCTCGAATTTTGTGTTTGAACTCCACCTCGAAAATCATGCCAATCAACAACCAACCAAAATAGAAATTTTTAAAGCAATAAAACAACATTAAATACTGTACGACCAACCTTGAAAAACGTGCCCAGAACTTGCTGCCCCTCTTCCTCGATTTCTGTGCCTTTCTCTTGTTGTACGGTTTTTTCTTAGGATGCGTGCCAATAAATGCTGCTGCCCAAATTTGCTGAAATGTCTTCTTGCTGCTCTCCTTCACTTCCTCACTGCTCAAAATTTTTCTCCTTGCTCTCTCTTCTCTTTTTCTGAAATGCTCATGAAAGAATGAATGATCTTTTCCTCTTCTCTTCTCCTTTTATTCTCTAAATGACCTTTTGGGTTACCCTAAGATCTAATCGCTAAGATTCATTTAGATCTAGAGATGAGAATAAATGTGCATTTAATTTTCACTTTCTATTTTTTAACTCACCCACTTAAATAAAGACCCACTTAGCCTTTTATTTCCATAGTCACTTTTTCACTTTCTAATTCTTCATTGAGTTTAATAAAGTCACTTTTAAATTAGAATGTAACTTTACCACTTATAAAGTCACTTTTAAATTACGATGTAACTTTACCACTTATAAAGTCACTTTTAAATTAAATTGACTTTACCACTTATAAAGTCACTTTAGGAGAAAAGTAAAAATAAATTTGGATACTTTTCCCTAGGCCAAAGATCAAAGCCTTAGGGAACCACTTGTCTTCTGGTACCCAAATTTTAACTCTCCCTCTTACCGAGGAAAGTGTTCCTCACCACTCCCATCTTGTCTCTGAAGTAGATGTGTTTGTGGTAAGGCTTTGGTGAAAATGTCCGCTACCTGCTCATTTGTGGAAATGTACTCAAGCTTGACAACTCCCTTTTGGACATAGTCTCTAATGAAGTGATACTTGATCTCAATATGCTTTGACTTGTCATGAAAAACTGGATTCTTCGTGAGTTTTATGCAACTCTGATTATCACAGTAAATTACTGAAGGTCTCAATGCCTGACCAAATAGACCAAACAACATCTTGCGAAGCCATATGGCCTCACAACTAGCCAAACTAGCAGCCATATACTCTGCCTCAGCTGAGCTCAATGCAACTGACTGTTGTTTCCAGTTGATCCACGACACAACTGCTGAACCCAACCCAAAACAACACTCGAAAGTACTCTTCCTATCTGAAGCACAACTTGCCCAATCTGGATCCGTGTACCTTGCCAGTCTCACTCCATCACCCTGTCTATAATCCAGACCAAAATCCACAATCCCCTGCAAGTAACGAAGAATGTGTTTTGCAGCCACCCAATGCACTCTCTTGGGCTCACACATGAATTGACTCATAGTGTTAACTGCAAAACATATATCTGGTCGAGTGTTGACCAAATACATCAAATAATCAATCAGCCGCCTGTATAGAGTAGGATCCACTAACTCGGAATCAGAAGCGTGAAGCTTCTTCCAGTTAGTGATCATAGGTGTAGACATGGGTTTGCAGTCCTCCATGTGAAATCTGCTAAGAATATCCACAATGTACTTCCCTTGTCCCAGGAAGAAATGCCCCTCCTTCTGCCACACCTCCAATCCCAGAAAATAATGCATCAAGCCAATATCCTTCATCTCAAACTCTGAAGCAAGATCTCTCTTGCAACCCTCAATGAGTCTCTCTGCACCAGTGATGATCAAGTCATCAACATACAACACCAGAATGAGAGGCTCCTCACCCACCACAATGAAGTATAGGTTCAGATCAGCCTCATTCTTTGTGAAACCCAACTGTTGTAAGTATGTATCAATCCTCGAGTACCAAGCTCTGGGAGCTTGCTTCAGGCCATAGAGTTCCTTTTTCAGTCTGCACTCATGGGACTCCTTCCCATGCTCCTCAAAGCCCGCGGCTGCTCAATATAAACCTCCTCCTGAATGAAGCCATTGAGAAATGCGGTCTTCACATCCATCTAGTGGATCTTCCAACCCATCTCTGCTGTAATCGATATAATGGAGTGAATAGATGTATATCGAGCTACGGGAGCGAAGGTCTCCTCATAGTCAACTCCCTCTACCTATGAGAACCTTCTCACAACAAATCGAGCCTTGAACTTCTCGGTGTTGCCATCTGCAACATGCTTTATCTTGTAGAGCCATCTGGAAGTAACAACTGATTTACCTTCAGGCCTCGGCACTACCTCCCAAACATCGTTCTTCATAATAGAAGAATACTCCTCCATCATGGCCTCTCTCCAGACCTGCTGGCTGGCTGCCTCCTCATAACTAGAAGGCTTAGAGTCAACAATGCTTGTTACCAATGCCATGTAACTACAAAACCGCTCAGGTGGTTTACTCTCTCTAACCTGTCCCTTTGGTCTAGCAACTAATGTGGACTCGCAAGGTATCTTGAAGCCACTTGGGCTTCCTCTTCCCTGAGCATACCTCTCCCACCGGAGTGAAAAAATCCTCATCATCATCAGAAGCCTGAACTCCTGAAGGCATGCCAACTGACCTCATGCCTGAATTTGTGCCTGTAGATGCTAAAGTACCGTGTGAACTGTCCATTAGTGGACTACCTTGTGAACTGCTCTGCGGACTGCCCTGCATGCTGCCCAAAGAACCACCCACCTGACTCTGAGAGCCACTAATCACTGATGGACCTGACACTATAATCAATGTACCTCCTAATCCCCGACCACTGGATCCCTGTGACTGACTTAGCTGCTCCTGAGGGTTTGGTGACTCTGGATACTCTAACTCCCGTGACCTCCTGATAGCTTTCTCCTCCTCGAACTTCACATCCCGCCTAACTACCACTTTCCTCTACGCAGGAATATAAATCCGATAAGCTTTCGAGGTCTCGCTATAACCCACAAAGATGCCCTTGTCTGCAGTGGGCTCTAGCTTGGTCTTGTTCTCCTTGGGGACATAGGAATATGTAAGGCACCCAAAGATACGAAAGTGCCCAACATCAGGGTTCTTCCCAGAAAAAGCCTCCTCTAGAGTCACATTCCCCAAGGCACGATGTGGACTCCTGTTCTGCAAGTACATAGCAATGTTGCAGGCCTCTGCCCACAAAAATAAAGGTAACCCCTGATCATGAAGCATGGCTTTGGCAGCCCCTGCAATGGATCTGTTCTTCCTCTCTGCAACCCCATTCTGTTGGGGGTTGTAAGGAACTGTGAACTCCCTTCTAATGCCTGCCTCAACACAAAAATCAACAAACTCACAAAGGGTATACTCCCCTCCATTGTCCGACCTGAGGACCTTGATCTTCCTACCTGTCTGGGTCTCCACAAGAGCTTTGAACTCTTGAAACCGCTTGAAGACCTCACTCTTGGTCTTCAAGAAATAAATCCAGGTCTTCCTGGAGTGGTCATCAATGAATAAAACATAGTACTCATAGCCACTCAATGATACATGAGACATCCAACCACTCACATCGGTATGTATCAAGTCAAGGATCCCGGTCGCTCTGCTGTCATTGCTGGGAAAAGGGGATCTGGCAAACTTCCCCATAACACATCCTCTTCATACATCAAGGTTATCAGAACTGAAATTTGGCACACTAGTGGTGATCTCCCGCAATGTACTCAAGGCCCCATGATACATGTGCCCCATCCTACGGTGCCAAATCTCACACAACTTTGAACTGCTAGATCTGCTGTCTGTCTTGTCTCCGGTGCTGCTACTCAATGCCATCAGGGGCTGGAATGAGAACTTGTACACCTTGGCATGGCGCACATCAATCTCTCTAGCTGAAGAAGCTGGAGTTCCCCTAGGAGATATAAGCACCTGCCCTCTCCTGAACAACACATCATACCCTCTATCCTCGAGTGCTGAGACGAATATTAGGTTCTTCTTCATTCCAGGCACATATAGAACATCTGACACTTTCAAGGGAGGTTTGGGTCCCCTATCAAATGTCAATGTCCCCACACCGACTTCTCGAACAACGCTGTCATCACCAAGTACTACCTCCATATCAGTATCACCCTCTAAAAGCTCTAAGAAGTACTCTCTGACTCCTGTCATGTGGCGGGAAGTGCCACTATCAACATACCAAATGCTAGAAGATGCTCTGCTAGTAGCGGGGAATGCACACTCCCTCTGAACCGGTATGGCAGGTGATCCTGCACTAGTGGCGTCACAAGCTATGAACCCAAATTCCCGATCAAATCTCTCTGAGAAGCTCTCTATCTCTGCAGAAGCTGTCATGGGTTTGTCTTTCCCTTTCTTGTTCTTCTTCTCCGGACACACAACAGCATAGTGTCCCAACTTTTGACAATTCCAACATTTGACTTTGGAATAGTCCTTCTCCTTGTTTTGCTGCTTGCCTTTACCTTTGCCTTTGCCTCCACTGTTGGAAGCTTGCTTCTTTGCTCTGCCCTTCTTGCCTCTTGCTAACAATGCCACATTGTCATCCTCCTCCACTTGTTTGGTTGCCTCAAGATGGTTCTTTATGATCTCATTCTGAATGCAATCATCCCACAACCTCTCCCAATCGGGAAGGTTTTCCCGTGCAACAATGCCATCCACAAAATTCTCCCAAGTCTTGGGAAGACCATTCAAAGCAATCCTCACCAACTTAGTGGGTGCAATGATCTCACCTACGGCTGCCAACTCATCTCTCACTAAAGTGATCTTTGTGAGGTATGCTGTAGCACTGTCAGTCTTAGCCATTTTAATGGCCTTCAGTTTCTCCTTTAGGACCATTTTTCTGTTTTCATTTGAGCTCTGGTAAAGATTGGTCAAGGCTGTCCACATCTCATGTGCATAAGTCTTTCCTCTCACATGAGGAATGACATGGTCTTTGATTCCTTCCAGAATCAATCTTTTTGCCTTATCATTCTTTTTGTTAAACTCTGCTAACTGTACAAGGTCAGCAGGTACTACTACTGGGTTCTGTGTGGTATTTACCATAATGCCCCAGGCTTCTGCTTCCTTAGAGATACTCTAGATTCTCTCCTTCCATGCACTGTAGTTGTTATGCCCATCCAACTTGTCTTCAACTCTCAAACCCAAAGACATGTTTCATTGTCCTACCAAACTGAAATTTTCAAATCTGTGGTAAAGGTTTCTGTTTTCTGTGTAAAAATCAGCGTGCTGTAATTTTCACTTTGCTGTCCCAAACTGCACTTTTCAGCCAACCAAGCTCTGGTACCATAAAAAAATTTCAACCCCCACTCTGGTTATCAATTTTCCCTATCACTCCATGCATTTAGTTTTAAATCCAAGCATGATAAAAATTCTAAAATCTGGAAATGACAATATTTTTATGAAAACACAAATTTAGAGATTTCACAATTGCTGAAATTGCAGAAATAAAACACAACAAAATTATGACAGCCACACAGAAAATAACACAGTGATTTTTGGTCAATGTGACGTAGTAAAGCCCCCTACAACTCTTGGGGAAAACCAATTTGAGAGCTCTTTTTTATTTCTGAAAATGCTTTTACAGAGAAACTGAAATACACTGTAAAAATTCCAGCAACCACAAATTACAACTTATCTCGATTTTCGTGCTTGAACTCCACCTCGAAAATCATGCCAATTAGCAAACAGCTAAAACAGGGATTTTTAAAGCAATAAAACAACATTAAATACTATATGGCCAACCTCGAAAAACGTGCCCAGAACTTGTCCCTCTTCCTCGATTTTTGTGCCTTTCTCCCGCTGTACAGTTTTTCCTTGGGATGCGTGCCAATAAATTCTGCTGTTCAAATTCGCTGAAATGTCTTCTTGCTGCTCTCCTTCACTTCCTCACTGCTCAAAATTTTCTCCTTGCTCTCTCTTCTCTCTCTCAAATGCTCATGAAAGAATGAATGATATTTTCCTATTCTCTTCTCCTTTTATTCTCTAAATGACCTTTTAGGTTACCCTAAGATCTAATGGCTGAGATTCATTAAATATAGGGATGAGAATAGATGTGCATTTAATTCTCACTTTCTATTTTTTAACTCACCCACTTAAATAAAGACCCACTTAGCCTTTTATTTCCATAGTCACCTTTTCACTTTCTAATTCTTCATTGAGTTTAATAAAGTCACCTTTAAAATAGAATGTAACTTTACCACTTATAAAGTCACTTTTAAATTAGAATGTAACTTTACCACTTATAAAGTCACTTTTAAATTAAATTGACTTTACCACTTATAAAGTCACTTTAGGTGAAAAGTACAAATAAATTTGGACACTTTTCCCTAAGCTAAAGATCAAAGCCTTAGGGAACCACTTGTCCTCTGGTACCCAAATTTTAACATGCTGCATATCCTGCCACAACACCTTGTCTCTGTATCACCTCCTGTCACGCTGTTGATGTCTGGCCAAACTGCCCACCAACAACTGCGCAACATTGATGCCACATCTGTGCTATTGCTGACACTGCCATATTGCTGTCTGTTGCACACTTTTTGTCAAAGTTCCAAGGAAACATATATGCCAATTTTTTTTCAAAGGATCGGATTTTCAGTCATCAGTTCATTGAGTCTTTGTAAACTCATTCTGCAAATTTATAATGTAAATGATGCTAGTAAGACCGTGTATGTACGTAACAACCTAGGTAAGTCTATTATTTTGACAAGAGTTTCATCTTAGGAGATTTTTCGTCTCACTGACTCATTTGTGTTTCTAAACACGGATGGTTGACAAAGTTTTTCCCTTCAACCTCACCCTAAAGATAGGGTGGAATTCTTCGTCAAAGTCTTAGGTGAGTTCTAGTGTTTTAGTCGATTCTTATGTAAAAGTGGTTTGAGAATAATTTAAGCTAATTGGCTAAATTATTTTATTACAAATCACTTGGTCTACTAGATCATATTGTGTTGTAGAATTGGGTATGTAATTTGAGGGTCTATACCGAATGGGTGTTACCCCTTTGAGGGTTGAATTGTAATTATCTTATGTAAAAAATATTATAGTAATCTCATTTTAGGTACTTAACCCTTTTATTATTTATTTAAACATTTTTCATAATTATTTAACAAGTATATTAATGCAAGGCATGCAATGTATGCATATGTAGCTATCATATGCATACATCATATACATGCTAATACCCATTTGCCTATAAATCGAAAATGGGTCATCACAACTGTCACTGAAGAAGCTGCGCTGCTGCTGACTTTGCTATTGAACCACCTGCTCTGTTGCCGACTTTGATATTGAGCCACCTGCTCTGCTGCCAACACTGCACTGCACTCCTCAACATCTGATTGCCATTAGTCTGCAACTGTCACTCTGGTACTGACTGCATTAATTGCCACATATCCATCCTACTACTGAATAATGTGGGCCCTTGTAGCAAGGTAATGATCTATGAGGTGGACTCCTCAAGGATCTTGCCCAATCTCTGTAGCTCTCTGGGGCTACAACTCCAAGTCACCCCACCTCACTCCTAGAGGTATGGCTGCCATCATCACAAAGTCTTTCTTCAACTTGGAGGACAACCTATCTATCTCAGCATGTGTTGCCGCCTAGTCCTGCTTCTCCTGCTTGTCCTTCCTTCTTAGAGGACATTGGATACTATAGTTGCCAAACTCGCCACACCTGAAGCGCTTGACTGGGACACTTCGATGCGAGGGCCACATTCTCCTCTTCCTTTACACCCTTCGATCCACTGCTACTACTGACACTGATGGAGCTCTTTAGAAGAGCTCGCCTCAACTCCTCTTGCTGCAATTCAACCCACATTCTATCCCATTCGGGTAGTGTGTCTCTGCCCAATATACTTTGGACGAAGACTTGCCAATCCTCCGAGACACTATTTAGTGCCAATCGTACTAGCTCTGAAGGTTGAGGTGCTGCCCCAACAACTGCAATTTGGTCCCAGACCTCCTCAATCCTGGTGAGGAAGGGATCTATGCCTTCCCCCTTCTTCATCTTGATGCATCTCTGCTTCTCTTCTAGGAACATCTTCCATTGCTCGGAAGTACCCCGGTATAGCGTGGAGAAAGCATCCCACATCTCTTTGTTCGTTCCCTTGGGCACTATATGTGAGACTATATGATCCCGGACTCCATCTAGGATCAACCGCTTTGCCTTCGCCATTTCCTTCCTGTATTCCTTGAGCTAGTCTGCATCCTGGGGAACTGGCACCACATTATCTATGTAGGCTTTCAGGCCATATTTATCTAGAAGGAAGGATATCCTAGCCTTCCAGATGACATAGTTTGAAGCTCCATCCAACCTATCCTGATCTCTAAGCCCCAATGTGGCCATCTTTGAATCTGTCGAAAACTCCTTCCTTCCCTTTGCTTGGCTGCTGCGCTACTACTCGCACTCCTTTCTGGAATGCACAAATTTGCTAGCTGCTACTGCTAATTTTCCTGGAAAAATTGAACTTCTGAGACTCGAAGTTCCCGAAGAGAAATTTTCCCTCTGCTGTGTGTGCTTTTCTCTTCCACCTGACGTTTATTTTGCTACTTCAAACTGTAGCAAAAACCTCTGCGTCTAATTAGAAATCTGCTCAGTGAAAATTTGAGTTGTAGTTGCTCCCTCAGACTGTTTTAATCACTAACCCGCGCAATTTGACTTTTCTGCAACCTTGAATCTGAAAATCGAATTTCTGCCCCAGCAATTCGGCCTGCCTATTTGGGTACTGTGCTGCCTCTGAGAATTTCGGCCTGCTGCTCCCACTGAACAACAAAATTCTCACCTCCACATCTAAGCTTCAGGGCTGATCACTCACGCTCTGATACCACATGAAAATTCCAAAACTGAAATCCTATTGCAACAATTGGAATTAATATTTCTAATTGTTAATTATTTTAACAATTTATGTGCTACGAAAAATATCAAATAAATCACACTGCAACCTGTAAAAATTTGTTAAGTTTAGGTATGTTCTATGCTAGAGCAATTTATTTAAATTTTCACAGTTAGCAATCACATCAACATTACAATAAACTGCAGATAGAACATAAATATAAAATCGCAGAAGACAAGCCAAGACAAGAGGACACAAGATGTGGCGCGAGCTAGGGACAAACCCCACAATGTGTGGGGAAACCCTTTGATCAAATCTTCTTTTATCTTCAAAGTTCAGCAGAGAAAGAGAGAGAGAGAGAGAGTACAATTACAACAGAAGTCAACACTTTGACTTGTCTAGATCTAAGCATAGATCATTTTCTATAACAATGAGATCAGTTGAAGACATTCTGCTTCAACTGATTCTCTAAGGTGACTCCTTCACCTATCATCGTGCTGCATCTCGTCCGTTTGCTGCACCTTACCGTGTAGCACCATCATGCCGCATCATGCATCATCATGTTGCCCATAATCTTTATGCTTCATGCATCATTATGATGCCCATGACTATATTATTTCTTTATTATGCTGAACATTAGAACTTCTTCTCCTTATAGACTGTAACACTGCTTCATATGCTGAGACATATAGATCTAATTCATACTGCTCACTGTGAAGTAATATCACAATGATCATCACCAAGACTCTGCTACAGGAGTATCCTAAGTTTGTCATCTATCTGAGATAGATATGTCGAGATGCTCAGGGTGCTCTCTCCATACAGGTATGCTGAGAGGGTAACCAACCTTGGTTCTACTTCTCCTTAACCCATCCGAGGAGGCAGCTTGAACTCTTATACACATCTCATCTCAATGCGGATCCGATTGTGTGATTGCGGCTTCCATGTGTTGACTGCGGCTATACCTCAGGAATGAACAACATGTGACTGCAGCTCCATGCATTGACAGTGGCTACACCTGAGGATAGCGTATAAGTGCCTGACTGCATTGATGCGGATATATGTCTCCACGAGCAGTGTATCTCTGCATGAACTGCGTATAAAAACTATGCTACCAGATCCACTGTACACGGAGCTTGTTATGATGACTGTGTTGATTCCACGAGCAACGTATCTCTGCATAACTACATTTCCAGATCCACTATACACAAAGCCTGTTATCATGACTGCGATGAATGTGAACAATATATAACATGAACAACGTATCATCATATCTGGATCTGCGTATGTATATATGACTGCGTATAACATGAACAATATATATAACATGAACAGCGTATCATCATATCTGGATCTGCGTATATATATATATCTGGTTCCATGCGTATAACGTGAACAATATATAACATGAACAGCGTATCATCATATCTGGATCTGCGTATATATATATGACTGCGTATAACGTGAACAATATATATAACATGGACAGCGTATCATCCCAACATATATATGAACTCACGTATCTCTTCATAAACGGCATATAAGTGTTGTCAGTAACCACGCTTCCAGATTCACTATGGATTAGGGCCTGTGAGCATATATCATGACTGAGTTGATGCGTATCTCTTCATGAACTGCGGCTAGGTTTTCGGAGAACAACGTATTACTTTTCTTCTTTGCTGTGCGTATTTCCATACTTGAATGCGTTTCCCATGACTATAATTTAGGACTTGTTTTACTGCGTTTCTTCTCCAAGTCTTGTAGGTCTGCGTATCTTGAATTGGGTCTGTTTGTTGCTCATCCTCGTATGCTTGCAGCGTCCTGCGGTTAGGGCATCACCCTTGAGCCAGCGTATCTTTTGGTTTTCTCCTTCCAAAAACCTAGACGTGGAGAGGAGATCACCTTAAGAATACGTGTGCCAATTGACATCAAAACTCTTCTATTTATACTAAAGCAAGGATGATGAATAGACACGTCGGTTGGGCTTCTAGAATCTAGAGCCTACATAAGAGCTGGTCGGCTTGACTATAATTACATAAACAAAATAAATTCATATCTCCATAAATACTTATCGGAATTGGATGATCTTTGGATCAATCCTACACCTCTCGACGAGAGGGATCCAATAAAAATATCAGCTGCCATAAATAAGCCGACCCACATGGAGTTTGGCCCTAGTTGCCAATTTAACACTCCCTCTCAACTAGGGAGAACTCCATTCATTGATCCATAAGTCCGATTGTACTATCTCTGCCATCAGTGCCCTGCACTGCTCTGCCCAGCTCTGCTCAGCTCAGCTCTGCTAGCTCTGCTCTGCTCTGCTCAGCTTAGCTCTGCTAGCTCTGCTTTGCTGGCTCTACTCTGCTCTGCTCATCTCCGCTGAACCATGAAGAAGAAGAATTGACCGAGAATGTCTCATACCATTCTCCACTGACCCGAAGTCAGACTCAGAGTGCGTACCACTAGTCCCAGACCAGTCTCAACCGACCCAAAGCCAGTGTCATAGTATGTACCACTCCTACTACTGGTCCCAGACCAGTATCACAGTCTCAGAGAGTGTACCACTGGTCCCAGACCAGTCTCAGCGGACCCGAAGTCAGCGTCATAGTATGTACCACTCTCACTGGTCCTAGACCAGTACTGCACTGACACAAAGTCAGTCTCGGAGTATGTACCACTGGTCCCAGACCAGTCTCAGCCGACCCGAAGTCAGCGTCATAGTATGTACAACTCCTACCACTGGTCCCAGACCAGTATCATTGATCCTAGATCAATGGAGGACATCTTAGCGTAGGGAGTACAGTAGATACAACGATGCGTCCATCGGTATTACTATGGTCCCTAACTTCATTTCCCTGCTCATTGATCAGATGAGAGGTACTTCCCATGAGTCCCAGACTGCATGGGTAGGAAGCCTCAACAGGAGAACTTAATCAATCCTGTCCTCACAGGAGAACACATCAGTCCTGCTACAATCGCCATGGAGAACACATCAATCCAGGCTGCCATGGAGAACACATCAATCCAGGCCTCACAGGAGAACACATCAATCCTGCTACAATCGCCATGGAGAACACATCAATCCAGGCCTCACAGGTGAACACATCAATCCTGCTACAATCGCCATGGAGAACACATCAATCCAGGCCTCACAGGAGAACACATCAATCCTGCTACAATCGCCATGGAGAGCACATCAATCCAGGCCTGACAGGAGAACTAATCATCTTGCTACACAAGAGAGTGAATCATCTTGTCCCACAAGAGAGCGAATCATCTTGTTTCAGTGCGCACCACCAGGGGAGGGTGAGTCACCCTGTGGTCGTATGTTGCTCCAATAGAACTGCAAGCCCCCCAAAGCTCCTAGAGCTCAATGTATGCAGCATGCAGGACGCTTTTACAAAGGTCTCTTGACGACTCCAAGTCGTTCGGGAAAATCACAAATTTGATCTTTCCTCAGGGCTCTGTCCTGTACATCATCTCAGTGTGATGGAGTCTCCTTGATCATCGACTTACCATATCCCAGATAAGGCAGTAATTGATGTCTATCTGCTGGAGCAATTGTCAAATACGAGATTCCTCAATAATCGAATCCGATCTCTGGTTGTCACAGAGATTCACAGTGGTATTCATCATGTGTACAAACAGCTCACTGAAGAGCTTCAGCAACCAGACTGCCTCACAGAAGGCCATACTATCAGCAATGTATTCTGCCTTGGTGGTGCTCAGAGTCACCGAGTTCTGCTTCCTGCTCATCCAGGATATCAAGGCAGATTCCAAAGAGAAACAGCACTGAGAAGTGCTCTAGTGATCCTCCATACTGCCTGCCCACTCATCATTCGAATAATCATGTGGTTTCATATTTCCGGCAGTGTATCTCAATTCATGAGAGATTGTGCCCTGAAGATATCTTAGAAGATTCTTGGCACCAATCTAGTGAGGCTCAACCAAATATGAGCTCACCATGCTAACTGCAACACAGATGTCCGGACGGAGGTTCTCCAAGAACATCAATGCGAATGAGTTTATGAAACTCAGAGGCATTTCCCAAATCTGGTCCGACATCATTACCATATAACTTCTGAAAGTTAAGATCCTCGAGGCAGTCACAAGCTTGCAGCTTATCTTCTCGCATTCAGAATCCAACTCCCTCTGTCTCCTATAAATGAGAGGGTCTGCACCTGTCAGACATAGGTGCCGGTACGAGAGGTTCATCATCCACAACCTTCGAGTAATGGTTTGGATCGATTTCACTCCTAGTGAATCTCAGCTGCATTGGACAGCTATCAATCCTCTCATACTATGCCCGAGGTGTTTTTCTTCAAGCCATAGAGGGCTTTCTTCCACCTGTATACATGAGATACCTTGATCATGATTCTCAAACTCCTCGGGTTGTTCCAAACCTGTGAACCAGCTGCATGAGGGGAATGGTCTCCTTATAATATTTTCCTTCGGTACATTTCAGACATGTACCTTCATGCTTCCTTTTGAATTCAGGCATCCTAGTCACCATTTGACTCACAGACCTCTAGAGCTGAGTCAATGGACATGGTCCCCAGTGGACTTCCTGCAACTTGATACAACCCTGAACTCAAAAACATCTTTGAAAGATCTATTTTCAAACACGTACCTTTCCATCGATAAGTGCCACCCTGCAACCTTTGACTTCCATTTCCGAGATGGACGTCAGGTTCGATCAGGTACATAAACGAGATTTTGGGGTTCCTTGCTTTCGTGGAAGAGTCGACCATTTCCTTGATGACCTGCATTATCAGTCATTCATTTGATCATTGAAGATGTCCCATGAATGATTGTTATCTTCATCAAGAGATGTATCTCTGCCATTCGGACACTCCTTCGCATAACGGCCGAACTTATTTCAACAAGGCATCTGCCTTTCCTTCTACCCTTAGATCCGAACTTCCCAATGAAGTGATCTTAAGATGAACCATTAGAATCTTCCGCTGCGCCATTCTGATAACATTCTCTGCTTTGACTTCACCCTAGGTGAATTATGAGGAACCCATTGATCCTTCTGTCTTGTCCCAACTGTCTTCGGTGATTGCTCTTTCACTCTTGCTTGGGCATTGTCTTCACCTTCGCTCTGATACCATGTTAAGTTTAGGTATGTTCTATGCTAGAGCAATTTATTTAAATTTTCACAGTTAGCAATCACATCAACATTACAATAAACTACAGATAGAACATAAATATAAAACCGCAGAAGACAAGCCAAAACAAGAGGACACAAGATGTGGCGCGAGCCAGGGACAAACCCCACAATGTGTGGGGAAACCCTTTGATCAAATCTTCTTTTATCTTCAAAGTTCAACAGAGAGAGAGAGAGAGAGAGTACAATTACAACAGAAGTCAACACTTTGACTTGTCTAGATCTCAGCATAGATCATTTTCCATAACAATGAGATCAGTTGAAGACATTCTGCTTCAACTGATTCTCTAAGGTGACTCCTTCACCTATCATCGTGCTGCATCTCGTCCGTTTGCTGCACCTTACCGTGTAGCACCATCATGCCGCATCATGCATCATCATGTTGCCCATAATCTTTATGCTTCATGCATCATTATGATGCCCATGACTATATTATTTCTTTATTATGCTGAACATTAGAACTTCTTCTCCTTATAGACTGTAACACTGATTCATATGCTGAAACATATAGATCTAATTCATACTGCTCACTGTGAAGTAATATCACAATGATCATCACCAAGACTCTGCTACAGGAGTATCCTAAGTTTGTCATCTATCTGAGATAGATATGTCGAGATGCTCAGGGTGCTCTCTCCATACAGGTATGCTGAGAGGGTAACCAACCTTGGTTCTACTTCTCCTTAACCCATCCGAGGAGGCAGCTTGAACTCTTATACACATCTCATCTCAATGCGGATCCGATTGTGTGATTGCGGCTTCCATGTGTTGACTGCGGCTATACCTCAGGAATGAACAACATGTGACTGCAGCTCCATGCATTGACAGTGGCTACACCTGAGGATAGCGTATAAGTGCCTGACTGCATTGATGCGGATATATGTCTCCACGAGCAGTGTATCTCTGCATGAACTGCGTATAAAAACTATGCTACCAGATCCACTGTACACGGAGCTTGTTATGATGACTGTGTTGATTCCACGAGCAACGTATCTCTGCATAACTACATTTCCAGATCCACTATACACAAAGCCTGTTATCATGACTGCGATGAATGTGAACAATATATAACATGAACAGCGTATCATCATATCTGGATCTGCGTATATATATATATATATATGACTGCGTATAACGTGAACAATATATATAACATGAACAACGTATCATCATATCTGGATCTGCGTATATATATATATATATATATATATATATATATATCTGGTTCCATGCGTATAACGTGAACAATATATAACATGAACAGCGTATCATCATATCTGGATTTGCGTATATATATATATGACTGCGTATAACGTGAACAATATATATAACATGAACAACGTATCATCCCAACATATATATGAACTCACGTATCTCTTCATAAACGGCGTATAAGTGTTGTCAGTAACCACGCTTCCAGATTCACTATGGATTAGGGCCTGTGAGCATATATCATGACTGAGTTGATGCGTATCTCTTCATGAACTGCGGCTAGGTTTTCGGAGAACAACGTATTACTTTTCTTCTTTGCTGTGCGTATTTCCATACCTGAATGCGTTTCCCATGACTGTAATTTAGGACTTGTTTTACTGCGTTTCTTCTCCAAGTCTTGTAGGTCTGCGTATCTTGAATTGGGTCTGTTTGTTGCTCATCCTCGTATGCTTGCAGCTTCCTGCGGTTAGGGCATCACCCTTGAGCCAGCGTATCTTTTGGTTTTCTCCTTCCAAAAACCCAGACGTGGAGAGGAGATCACCTTAAGAATACATGTGCCAATTGACATCAAAACTCTTCTATTTATACTAAAGCAAGGATGATGAATAGACACGTCGGTTGGGCTTCTAGAGCCTACATAAGAGCTGGTCGGCTTGACTATAATTACATAAACAAAATAAATTCATATCTCCATAAATACTTATCGGAATCGGATGATCTTGGGATCAATCCTACACCTCTCGACGAGAGGGATCCAATAAAAATATCAGCTGCCATAAATAAGCCGACCCACATGGAGTTTGGCCCTAGTTGCCAATTTAACAAAATTCCAAACTGGATTCCTATTGTAGCAACTGGTATTATTTCTTCTAATTGTTAATTAATTTAACAATTTATCTGCTATGGGAAATATCAAAATAAACACACTGTAACCTTCACAAATAAAACAATGCAGAAAAATAATGCACTGGAAACTGAAAAATGTTAGCGCACATAAAATTATCACAATTATTTTTGGACAAAAGCCCCTGGAAAAACCCAATATGGGAAAACTGGTGTAACAATTGAGGGTTTTATTATTATGCAGCAGTGAGAAATTCTGAGTACAATTGGATGCCGAAATATGGCAATCCTATAGAGAAAAACACTAGCAAAAATCTAGTGAGGAATTCCCTCATCCCACAGGCAAACCCCAGCACAACTTGCCTTCAGAAACTCGACCCTCTAACTCTCTGCGTCAGCTCTGCGCTGCTTTGCGCAGTCTGCTTGATGTCAAACCTTTGGCTGGTCTTTGATGAAATCGTTTTGCCCTCTGTTGGCTAGAAAGATGCTTCTCCGGCACTCTTGGACTCCTTGTCGGCCTCTAGAACTGAAGATGTCTTTCTGTCTCAGCGAATAGAACTTGCCTCTAGAATCTACTGCACAGCCCCTGCATCAAATTTTCTATGGCTCTTCTGTCTCTCTCCAAATGCACTCATTGGATTTAGAATACTTCCTCCAGCCTCACTGTCTCTGCCCTTCTCACATTGCTTCAATCTCTAGCTCTTTCCGGCAACTGACTGCTGCTACTCTGGAAATTGATCTGCCAAGAAATCAAACTGCTAAATTGTATTCTCCATCACCATATCGACCTCCTCTTATAATTCTCTGTTGGAGCACCAACGACCAAGATTAAAACTTAATCAATGGCTAGGATCATCTCTGGATCGATCTGTGTGAGTTTCTAGATGATTTTCGCCTTGACTTAATTAATACTGATTAATTAACCATATTCCCTAACTTTAGACTTAGGAAATATTTAAAAACTGGTTAATAATCTAATTAGGTCATTTCTAGGCTGAATTTCCAGAAACGATTTCAGGGTTTTGGAGATCTCATGTATTCTAGCCTCTCCACTAAATTTCGTGGTTAGAACACATCTTATGCTATAAAAACTAACACAACCATAAAAAATAATATGTCGAAGAAAATAACTTTGTAAACTGAGAAAATTCTAGCACACACACATAAAAATGATACCGTTATTTTTGGACAAATGTCCCTGGAAAAACCTAACTTAGGAAAACCGGTGCAGCAATTGAGAGTTTTATTATTAAGCAATGATGAAATTCTGAATACAATCTATGGATGCCCAACTAGTAATCCAACTAGCAAGAAAATATGGCCAAAATTATTTAAGGGAATTTACCTTCTTCTGCAAGCAACCCCCACACAACTTCCCTTCAGAAAATTCATCCTCTTGGACCCTTTGTGTTAGCCTTTGCGCAGTGCTTGCGTAGACCCTTGGACGTCTAAGCCCGAAACTGCCTCTGATGAAGTCGTTCTACCTCTCTCTATTGAGGAAACTGATTCTTCGACACTCTGGAAGACTTTCTCGACCTCTGGAAGCTGAATTGACTTTTTCCTCTAGCTAAATCAAATTGCTTTTCTAAAGCAACTATGCAGTCCTCTGCGCTGCCTCACTGGGAATAACTCGGCCTCTTGTTGCTGCCTCTCCGGATTTGGAAACTTCCTCCAAATTAGTGTCCCTGCCCCTTACTGACTCTGCTTCTTCGAAGCTCGAACTCTCCGACAACTAACTGCTGCTACTCTGGAAAAACGAATTCTACAAGTGACTCTGGTGTATTCTTGATCACCATATCGATCCCTTCTAATATCTTCTTGTTGGGACTCCAACGGCCAAGATTAAATTGTAATCGATGACTCATATCATTTCTAAATCGATCCATGTGAGTTTCTAGAGAATTCTCACCTTGACTTAATTAATTTTGATTAATTAACCAATTTTCCTAACTTTAGACGTAGGAAACATTAAAAAATTGGTTAATAATCTAATTGAGTCATCTGTAGGTGGAATTTCCGGAAATGATTTTTGGGTTTTGGAGATCTCATGTATTCTAGCCTCTCCACTAAATTTCGTAGCTAGAACACATCAGATGCTACAAAAGCACATCCCTGAATGTGGCTGAACTGTCAAGGCTTGAGAGGCCGAGATCTCGTGCTGATTGCGAAAGGAAACTGACATGCTGACGCTGCGGCTCTCTAGTCATAACCGACGGTTCAACATGCTCATACTGCCCACTGCGTGCGGACTGTATCCTCCTCTCCTGAGGCCTAGTGGCGAAAAATCTGTGAGAGCCAAGCTCAACCTGTCTAGGCATCTCCATGATGTCGATATCTATGCCTCTACTGCCAACCTTGACCTTGAGCAACAACAAGATAAGTTTGCCTTGCCATGTAATGGAGATCTTAGTGATCCCCCATGTGTCAAGCCCAAGGTGAACTGAATCACCCTTTGCCATGACCTTGCTCATCACCAAGGGGAGTGATCCACCCAACAACTGGATCACTGGATCCCCCAACGATACTGGGATCTTATAACTCCCATTACTCGCAGAGTGTCGCTGCGTAGCACTGCTACCTGCTAGAACCCATCTAGCCCTCATCTCTGATCCCTGTATGTATCCCATGGGTGGACCCCAGGTATCAGGAGTCTGTCCCGTGCAAACCACCCTACTCTGCTCCTGCCAAACCATGCAGTGAAGTCCGCTATCCCAACTCCTGAAGATACACCTGGATACTGCTCGGAGTATGGGTGGCCTCCTGTAGACAAAGTCTACCATCCACCGTCGCTAAGGCTCTTGTGACACCTCAGATTGTCTCGCCCGAAGTTCATCATGTAGTTCCCTTGCAATCCCCTCCCTCTGTGTGAGCCCAGAAGTGGAACCTATGCTACCTCAGCAATAAACCAAGCCGTCCCTAACCCTGCATCTGTCAGCCTGTGCCTCCACCAAACGTCTCAACGGGAGAGTCATGGGTGGGTAGGATCAAGAATCCGTTGGGGTACTGAAGAATAACCCTATGGGTGCTCCTCTCTCAGTCTTGGATCTATTGATAAACCAGGTGAAGACCTATCTTAGTACACCACATGATATCCCCGGCTACCGCTATAACACCCTGCACCCCCCCCCCCCTCTGTGCCCTGTCTATGTCAAGGTTTTAGTCGCTCCTCGCGTGTACTCAATGTGATGTAAGACACTCCTACTCCACAACGCAATCCAACACACTACGATACACCACCATGCACCTCCATGTCGACCGATAGTCCACTGCTCAACGCTAGATGCTCCCACACATCTTGGGATGTGATGGCCTATAGTTGTGTTTCTACATGTCGGGCCACACTTGATCGGTATCATCACCTCCACCATCGCATCACTATACCTGTCGATGAATGGATCTTCTCTCCAAATCCCCCCTAAGGGATTCGAGAAGTGAATCTCCCTATGTGTCAGCTCTGATGCCACCACTTCTCTGCTCCTCTGAGTCCTTTGTGTTGCTGCTAGGTCAACTGTACCATCCAGGTTGTAGTCAACCGACATACTTGGGAAATGATGGATAGTTCCACCCGAATCCCAATGCTAGTTTGGGCTTTCGGTATACCTAGTGCCTGGAAGCTCTTGCTGAGCTACCCCCAGGTCCACCACCATCTCCATAGGCCACTCCACAGGGTACCAACTCAGAATCTCTCACCATCCAACCTCAAGAGAGGGATCGAATGCACAAACTCCTGCACATAGAACAACCCCAACATGCGGATGCTGCACCTTGTGCAACTTCGATCATCTCATCCTGCTACACGGGTCAATGCATGAGATTTGACTAGGTAGCCTTGTCTCTCTTTCTCTCTCTCTAATGGGCAAAGGTGGCCCAATAGTGTTGCTAACCCGGTCATCCCCTCTGGTATGCCTAGACAACTCTGCCTCTCTCATTCCAATGCGTAGGGATGGGCTGATAGCGCGGTAGATCCTGTCAGTGTGCCTCTAAAATGAACTACGCTGAAATCCCAATGTGTGATCTCTACGCTGCCCCTCATTAATGGCTAGCCCAAAGGATGGCTGCACATCCTCCTCCATCACGGGCTCGACATGAGCCTCCAACGGCTCCTCCATAAACAACCCAACATACACGATATGCTCAATTGTCAGCTATAGGTGACTATCGTCCGACAACTCTGTCATAGATCTGGATGCCCCTGTACCTATTGGCTCCTCATCAACAGTGCAGATCTCTCCTGGCACCTCATCAATGGATACCTCAAAAACGGATGGCATTTCATCAATGGGTGTATGCTGAATTGTCTCCTTGCCAACCATGGCTCCTTGAACTACTCTCTCGTCTTCTTCCTTAATCCACTTCGTCATCCCCGCAAAATTCCACTTAATCTCCATTGATTTGTGCATGCCTCTTAGTTCACAGAACTCCCAAAAAGAGAGGGACGCCTGAATACCATGACCTAATGCTTGCAATGCCCTCCAGTTTGCTCCCAATAACTCCACATTAGTTGCAATCATGTCTGGATTCCCAATTATGGAATGAATCAACTTCTCCCTCACATCAATCATCATTTGTTGTATCCTAATCACCTTATTCAAAGTTACCGCCATGTTGTTTGATTCTAATCTTTCTCATAGGCTGAGCCAAGATTATGGCTGTGATACCACTGTAATATTCCTAATGGAAATATACAATGATAAACAAAGCAAACATAACCAAAATCACATAGAAAAATACTCAAGCATCAGAACACCATTTTAAAGCTAGAAACTACGTTGCTGAGCCATTTTATTAATAAATAATTGGCTACAATGAGGTGCTGGAAAGAGTGCACCTAGGCTTGCTCAAGAGAAGATAGCTAAGCCCAAATGAATAATAAGAAGTCCGCCTCAAATATGCTGATGCTCGATCTCCTGGTTCTGTGCTGAACTTCTAGAAATACGCTGCTGGTTGAATGGATTTGCTGTTAGGGCCCTCTCCGGTGCTTAGAAAATTCCAGGAAATTAATCCCAGCCTCTCCACCAAATACCTAGTATTGGCCAATGCTTGACTTCGGAAATTTGGCCCTATTTCCCCTACCTCCTTTAGCTGCTAGTTGGATCGGGACCCCTGTTCGACCCCTCAAATCTGCCCAAAAAACTCTACCAAATTATTTCTGAGGTCTTTTTAAAAAACTCAGAAAAACCCAGAAAGGGTTTGTCCTAATTTTGACGCTCCAAAATTGACCCCGAATGCTTGACCCTCCTCCACTAGCAAAAGATGTAGCCTGTAGTAGATGTTGCGTTTGCTGCTCTGCCAAAATGTTGGAAAAGCCACCACAACACTTCCTCAGACTCCACGTCAAGTTTTAGGCCCAAACTCCCTTCACTCCTCAACTCCCAAGTGAGTCTCCTCCAAGCACTGCGCAGTCCCTGTGCTGCTACAACATTCCCTGTTGCTGTAACTCGGCCTCCCTGCTGTTGTAACTCAACCTCCCTGCTGCTACTTTCCTTGCTGCTGTAACTCGGCCTCCCCATTGCTACTCTCTCTACTGCAGTAACTCGACCTCCCTGCTGCTACTCTCTATGTTGCAGTAACTCGCCCTCCCTGCTGCTGGTACGATTTGGGACTAAGTCAAACTCCCTCCTTGGGCTGGCACACGAAGTCCATCGAAGCAAGGGTTGAGATCTTCGCTCGGAGACACTCGTGTCCTAAACAACACTTGTAGACTTGGCTTCTGCTCAAGCATGCTATGTCAAAGACAAGTTTCAAAATAGATGAATGAATGACCAAAATGAGTGCCTCTTGCTCTATTTATGAAAGAGCCTCCAAGATCCCCATGTGGGCCCAAGTCAACTTTCCCCCTCCAACTTCACTCCAATGAGACCGTATTCCACATGTGGGCCGTAATTCTCCATGGGGTGGCCCCCACGCTCCACTAGAGCCACAATATTACCCTTCCTTCCTAATGTTTGGGCCCCCACTTAATCCCAAAATTCATGTGGGACCTCTAAACGCACATCGTAAGTGCAAACATGAAATAAGACAAAATTGGGCAAGATTGATATTTCCCTTAGCAATATTGCTAAGCAGGAATATCACACATTTCAACCCCTACTTCTATAACTACCTCATCCAAAAGATGGAATAGCAATTGTGCATCCTTCACCTGATCAGATGCATCAATAGATTTGAGAAACATAGTACCTTTTGGACAAGCAATTAAGAAATTTAGTATGGTGCGAGATCTACCATCAATCCATCCATCAGACATAATTGTGCATCCTGTTTTGGTCCATGATTGCTTGAACTCTGTAAGGTACTCTTGTATTCTTTGGAACTCATTTTGTAAAAGTGCCCCTCCGATATCATGAAATCTAGGGGCTATTACATGAAGCTATAACATCAATTATGGGCTGATAATATGCAAAATTAGTAGCATTAAAATGTATGTTTGCATCATACCACCATCTAACAATGCATTCATATGTAGCTTCCTTCTATATCTTTTTCCATTTAGCATTAAGGGTTGGTTGAGAACCAGGGGTGGTGCGGGGTACAAAGGAGTCAATCCCTTTACGGGTAGCTGTTATCTTCAAGTTAAAAGCACTTGAACTACCCTCTCCAACTCCAGCAGGGAAACTAAAGGAATCTTCAAAATTGGGCATATATTCTTCAAAATCAAGGTTATTAAGCATAAATTCTTTTGACTTTTGCCTATATCTTTTTTAATTATTTTGTTTTTCCCCTTTTCATCATTGTAGGCTTCAATTAGACTTTGCATCTCTGCTTTAAGATCATCAGAAACATTTTCAAAAGGTTTTACTTTCCTTCTCCAATGTGCTAAGTGTTCTTTAATTCTATGGATCCCCCCACCCTTAACTTTCTTCCTATAATAGTTGCAGACTTTTATCCCTTTTTAATTTTAATTTAGATCATTCTTGTTTTTGGGGGCCTTGACAACTTCTATAGGAAGAAATGAAAAATCTGCATAGAAAACCCTAGGGTTTTTAGAATTCTATGGCAATTTTTTTTATAGAGAAAAATAAAAGAGGAATAGAGGCAATGAAATACTTAGAGAATATTTGTAAATTTTGAGAAGAGAAGAAGCTCTAACCAATCAGAAAATAAACTCTTCAATCAACTCCAAAATCTCCCTTAGAAATTTGCCAACAAAATCTCTCAGAATAACCCTACAAATTTCAACAATTGTTGAGAAAAAATAGAAGAAAATAACGGACACAATTTTATTTTGGTGTTTTTACGCAAAATCTAGATTTGTAATTTTTGTTTGGAAAAAAAATTACAAATTTGGATTCTGCATAAAAACAATAGGGTTTTAAATTTTTTAGGGAATAAAAGAATAAATTTTTGGAGAAAAATAGAATTATAATGGTTGAAAAAAACACCTTCATTTTCCCTCTTAATTTTCTAAAGAAAATCAGCTCCAAAATCCTCCCAAATCAGCTTTGGAGCAATCTCTACAAATCTGCATAAAAGCATTGGGGTTTTTAAATTTTTTGGGAAAAAAAGAATTGATTTTTGGAGAAAAATGGAACAAAAAGAGATGGTAAAAATTTCTTTGATTTACCTTCTAAAATTTTTGGAGAAAATCAGCTTGAAAATCCTCTGAAAGTAGCTATGTAACAGCTCTAACAAAATTAAAAAAAAACTCTTCAACCAGCTCCAAAAGCCACTGAAGAAAACCCAAAGATGTCTGGGAAAAAAGAATCTGTGAAGTAGCTCGAAAATCTCCCAACCCAACGACGCTCGAAGACTCCAATCAACTCTTCAAATCTGCAAAAATCTCCTTCAGAACAACCCTGCAAAAAACTCTCTGAATTTTCCTCACCGAACTAAGCTCAAGAATTGCAAGAGACTCGAATGAATAGTGTGAATGAAATAGAGGGGGTGGGGTTGTTTAAATAACTTTAGGGGGCTAGACTAAGTTAGAAATTGGGAAAAAAATAAAATAAAAAAAATGATTTTTTAAAGCCTGGGCCGCGCGGTCGCAAGTTTTGCCGACCGGCAAAACCAACCTCCAAACCAGAACAGATTGGTTCGACACTAAACTTGCTGGTTCCGGTACTAAACAGGTCTGTTCCGGTTCGGAGGGCCGGTCCGGACCAGAGTTGGCCCCAAACTAGTCAGACCGGCCGGTTTAGCTAGTTCCGGCCTGTTCCAATAACATTGGTTAGATCTATGCTCAAGAAATAATGTCCAATTCACCAAATGACTAGTAATTTTTTAGCATGAATTTCTTAGTGCATTTAGGCAACTTATGTTTGAATTTTAGAGCACTTAAACCAAATTTAATCACTGTAATGAATGTATTCAGAGTGTTGTCGCAAATAGTGAGAATAAATAGGGTTTAGAGATCAAAACCTTCGCCTTTAGGCCTAGAAAAAATTGGCCCAAATTTTCAAAAAATTTTGCAATGCATATGCCACCGGAAAACACAAGATTTTTGCCAATTTCTCTGCAATAACCCACCAATGAATTAGCGTAAACAAATTTCAGAGATGAATGAGAGCAAATGAGGGCTAGGAAGAGGGTTAGAAGGCCAAGAAAGAGGCAACGACTCATAAGAGAGGCCAAATTGGCCTAGTGACTAAGGGAAAGAGGCCTAATAGGCCTGCTGTGAGGGCTAAAGAGGAGGCCGAGAGGCCTAAAGACAAAGTGAAGGGTTTGAAGGGAAGGCTGAGAGGGGGAGCGAAGGGCTAGGAGGAGGAAGAGGAGGGTTGAGGCAAGGAAAAGGCCTGGAAGGGCCTGCGGCGAGGCCTTAGAAGCCTAAATTGGCCCACGACAAGCCTAAAAGGCTGTTGTCTATGGCCTAGAGGGAATGATGAAGCCTTAGAGGCTTACGACTCGGTCCTAAAAGGGATTAAAAGCCCACGACCAAGAGGAAAAAGGCATGCCGATGCCTCTTTAGGCCCATGGCTAGCCTAAAAGGCAAGAAAAAGGCTGATGTAGAGGGCTTGGAGGCTGGACAATTGGCCTGGAGGAGAATGCCGGGCCTAAGAGCCCTAAAAAAATGAAATCCTTGCTCAAAAATTTATTTTTATTTAGATTTTCAAGCTCTGCAAAATATCTGCAGTTGTTGGCCTTGCAAAAAAATTGTAGAAGCTAGGTCTTACCCTCAAGGGCCTAAATCTAACTCTAGTCCAACAATTTGCCTTTGATCTCACCTGCACAAATGAATTTACAATAGCCCAAAACCCCAATATATACAAAAATTCAAAAAAAATCTCAAAACCCAGAAAACCCCAACTGCAAAACAAGGGTTAGAAAATAAAATAATTTACAAGTATATTATACAAATTATATTTACAAAATATACAAGTGTACAATGCTTAGAGAATTTTCGAAAAATAATTTTTTGCAGATTTTGACAATGGCTAAATGTATTTCGAAAAATAAATGCCAAACTACATCCTTAGTGAAGTTAGAAAATCATATAGAATATTCAGGATCCAAACATAGTCAGCTTGTGCCCACAGTTTGTGAACTTGGAGCCCAAGGGTCGGGGAACCTACAAACACTATACATTTTCCCAAGAATAAACTGTTAGAACAACAATGAATCAGCATACCTAAGATAAGCCCAAAACTTATCAATATAATGTTTCTATTATCTACGATGAAATAACGATTTAATTAATTTTTTTAAAGCACAATATAGGAATGCCTGTACCCAACACGTACCACAAATCAGTAGAACAAATACACCATGCACTGCACCCGGAAGTCTTTTATTATGATTATTCAAAACATTTGCAGCGAGAAGTAGCTTTACATCAACTTTTACAGAGTTATATTAGCCAAACATCCCATGGCTTGAGACACAAATGACCTCTAATTTATAGATAAATCCTCCAAGTGGAAAATAATGGCTAATTGGCTTGATCTCCATCAAAATAATTTCGGCCGTTGATAAATCTTTGATGATCTTTTAATCTTTGCCGTTGAATTAATGATTTTTGAGGAATTTTCGAATTGCTCATTAAACCCATTTTTTATTAGCTCAAAAATAATTATTTTGAGCTAATTTCTTCAAAAAATTGACTTTGACTTGCCCACCAAGGCCCAAGTGTTCAATTTTCTTGAAATTTCCAATATTCCCCTGGTGGGGGCCTCCAAAAATTAATTTCTTTAAGACCCACAAATTTTTCTACTTGGAGAATTTAATTTCTCTAGCATTTTAATTTTGACTCTAATTAATTAATTTTCTGGCTTTGGATTAATTTTTTTTTTGCCAGAAAATTTAATTAATTGACACTTGAGGGGATTAATTATTTTTCTACCTTCAAATATTTTAGCCATGGTGTCTAAGTATAAGAGACCATGCATTAGAATATTTTTTACATAATATTTTACAATAATTCAACTCTTAAAGGGGGAATACCTGTTCGTTATAGACCTTCAAAATACATATCCAATTCTACGACACAATATGATCTGGTAGACCAAGTGGCTTGTAATAAAATAATTTAGCCATTAAGCTTAAATTATTCCCAAATCACTTTTACAAAAGACTCAATTAAAACACTAGGACTTACCTACGACTTTGACGATAACTTCCATCCTAGCTTTGGGGTGAGGTTAAAGGGAAAAACTTTTCCCATCATCCGTGTTTAGAAACAAAGATAAATCAGTGAGACGAAAAACTTTCTAGGATGAAGTTCGTATCCAAAGTAATAGACTTAACTAGGTCGCTACATACATACATAGTCTTACTAGCATCATTTACATCACAAATTTTGCAAAATGGGTTTACAATGACTCAAAATGCTGATGACTGATGATCTTGATCTTTTGAAAAATATGGTAGAATTGCTTCCTTGGAACTTTGACAAAATGTGTGCAACAGGACTCACTGTCTTTGCCCCTCTGTCTCTGCACCCCCTCTTTGGATTGAACTCTTCTGACAAAATGCTACTTTCTGGAAAATCAAACTGCCCAAGGAAACTTGCTCTCTAAGTGTGTTTCTCCATCTACCCATCGACCTCTTCTTATAATCTCCCGTTGGAACTCCAACAACCAAGATTAAAACTTAATCGATGGTTGAGATCATCTCCAAGTTGACCCGTGTGAGTTTCTAGACAATTCTCACCTTTCTCAATTATTTGCTATTAATTAATCGATTTTCCTTAGGCATTTTTTAATTGACGATCAATTAATTTAATTAAGCTATCTTTAAGTGGAATTTCCAGAAACGATTTCTGAGTTTTGGAGAACTCTTGTGTTTTAGTCTTTCCATAAAGTTTCGAGACTAGAACACCATCCGATGCTACAAAAACTAACAAGGACGCTTCTTCAACTACCATTCGATCTTTCTAAATTTGAGTTTGGAGCAAAGGTTAAAACATGTGACCTCACAATTCTCTTCTCGCCGAGTCCCTTGTAAGAACAGAGGCATGCAGGTTGTCCATAAGTTCTAAGGTGTTATTGTTAATGAGGTTCCAACCTCCTCATCCCAACGTTCTTGCAACAACCTCAGTCCTTATTAAGTTGAAGGAATTGAGGGGAAGTAAAAAATTAGATTAGGCATTTAATTAAAATTAACCAAGACCACTAAGTTTCACACAATCACTTACATCTTGGTGTTATTTTGCAATTGGTTATCATATAGCTTTGAGTTGGGAGCATTTCATTTACTTGCAAACAGTTTATTCTATTGCTCTTGTACCTATCAATTTCACGCTCATGGTCGTTTGATGTTATTTTATCATATTTGATTATCTCTCTTCAAAGTGCAAGCTCTATTTGTTTTGCAAGTCTTATTTCCAATTTTCTTTTTTTGCTCCTATCTTAAAACTGTTTCTAATCTCTTGTGATCTTATTTCACAAACTCTTGTTTTGCAGCTTGCTATTCTTGTAACTTAAAAAATCATATCTCATTCGCGAGTAGTGTGATTTCTTTTGAGCATATATTTCTTGCAAGTTATATTTAAAGGCACTGGTCTCTCATAGTTTGTCTTGCAGGGTATCTTGTTAAATTAATTGAATCCATATTGCTAACATTTATATGCTCATAAACATTTATACTTATTAATATCTAATTTCATTTCAAGTTACATTGAATGTTGAATGCCTTACTAACCGTCTCCTAGAACTTCTTGTCATTGACAAGTTTTCCTCTAGAGTTTTCTTTAGTAACCACCCCCCTTAGCTTAACTAGGAGAGAGCTTAAACAAAGAGAGTTGGGAATAGGTGACAACCCCTTCCCTAAGCGTTGCCACAAAGAACACACCTTTTGGGGTTGAGGATCTTTTCCACATTCCTAGGTTTGCAATTTTGCGGACAAGAAGTTCCTATACCTTGCCTTTGAGAGTGAGTTCGTTCAACCAAAGACTCGCTACAGGCTTAATCTTTTTCAAAACATATTATATTTTCTACACACTTCAGGAGAGCATTAGCAATCACAAGGGACTAGAATACACAATGAAGGAGGAAGCTAGAAGTTCAACCAAAGACCTTCTAGTGCTCTTCAATCTAGAGTGGTCCTCTAACCCAAAAATCAATGCAAGGTAACTTACATTAATCAATCCAATAAAGGTAAATGAAGCTTACGAATTTAAAATCAGCAATTATAGAACATTAAGCACAAGATTTGAAACAATATTACCTCACAAGAATGGAAGAACAACACCACATCAACAATGAACCCCCAAAGTATTGACTTCTATTAGCGTATGAAAGAAGTGAGTACAAATTTTGCCAGAGTTTCACCAAGCACAATAGCTCGTCTAAAGATGATACAATGAGGAGCCCAAGGCTCATTTAAATAGAGAAAAGGTAGAAGATCCCAATGTAAATACCAAATGACAAGTGGAGAAGGAGGAAATCTCAAGAAGCCAAGTCGAATTTGATGTGTGAGAGCCAATGCCAAGTGTGGTTCAAACTTGTCATGTCCCTTCACAGGTTATCTCACACAGTTTTGCACATTTTTGGCTAAGGAAAATGACCTAGCAGTTTCGACTTAGGGACTTAGGAGAAATTTCGGCTTAATTTGTTTGCTAGTGGAAGGTGGGGGCCACCCATGTGGGAATTCGAACTAGGCCATTCGAATGGCTTGGAGGGAATTCGAAATGCTGATTGGAGGGGCCCACATGAGGCAAGGAAGGCCCACGAAGACAAAAGGAGGAGGAGGCTCTCATTTGGATCATTCATTCACCTTGCATATCGAATTTACTTGACTGTTTGCTCAGCTGCTTAGCCGAGTCAACTGGTTGTTCAGCCATGAATCTCTCAAGTGGGAGATTCAACCTTACCTTTGGGGGACTTCGAGTGCCTGCCCTAGGAAGGCAGTTCCACCATCATTTTCAGGAGATTCGGGAGTTTCTACAGCACCATCACTCAACTACACTCAAGGAATGCATATTCCACAGTGAGAACACACAGAGGGAGATTGAGCCATATTGGATTAGCCACTTGCCGGAGGAGCCAAGGAATCTGAAGGACAACACTAGGCCAACATTCAGTGAGAGTTTTGGAGCCAAAGAAGCCAACAACGCAATAGTTTGAATTCCAGGCCTGGGAGATAGAGCCAAGGGCTAGTTCTGCAATTTCGTGGGTCTTGAGGGCAAGAGCTATAGCCCAGGAAACTCATCTGGGAAGTCAGGAGATCTGTAGGAGGGATCAGGCCAACATTTTTGGACACTTTCGAGGAGGTTTTACAGTTAGAATCTAGCAGGCCGAGTTTTGCAGTTGCCGCTGAAGTTGGGCTCCGTGGGGGTCGAATTTCAGAAGTCTGAACCAGCCAAATTCCTTCGTGGGTTTTTTTGGGTTTAGGCCAAGGAGTCGGGAGATCGAATCTCATAATTTTCCGAGCATGAGAAGTAGTGATTCCAGCCATTTGAAGTCAGCAGAAAGCGCAGTTTTCTAGGCAGCGCAATGTAGTTTGGTGCAACAGTTGTAGCAATCTTCAGTTTAGCTATTGCTCACCTGGGTTTGGTCATGCTTGTCCATTGAGACAAGCCCAGGCACACCATTATATTTACTATTGTATTTTGCTCTTGAAGAAGTAATAAAATGGCTCAACAGTTCCTTATTTCCAGTGTTTCCATGGGTGCTTAGTGTCTATTTCATTTTTCTATTTGCTGAAGTGATTGTATGCTTGTATATCATTTGTATTCCTACTTAGGAACATTACAGTGGTATCAGAGCCTAGGTCTTGGCTCAACTGTGGGGATTTTCTCCTATGAGAGAAGGGGACAAACAGAACATCACATACAAAAGACAGAGGTAACGGAGTAGAAAAAGGGAGCTCGAGATTACTCCAGACACTGAGGACAGGGAGAAAGCAGTGGTAGAAGAGGAGGACATGGTGGAACCCAAGTGCAGGGAAGAGATAGCTTTCGACAACCTCTTGAGGGCTTTGAATGACTTAGCCAAGGGCCAGAAAGAGATGTTGGAGGAGATAAAGATGCAAAACAGAGAGAGAACCACTCCTAGAGGGTTTCTATTTGGGGAAACTTCTGGAGCCTCCCAGCCATTCGATCACCCCTCACCAGCAGCACAACACCCATCAGCTAGTGGGCCAACTCGAGCCACACTGCCCTCTTTCGTACCTGTGGCACAGATCGAACCAGCAAGGGGTGAAGACCCCACACAGATGGGAGATCATTTCAGAGAGTGGAAATCTATGGATGCAGACTTCAGGGAAGCACTCTCTTTCAGAGATTTATGCAAGCTCAAGCAGAATGAGAAGAGCAAGGGCTATGGAGGACAAGGTACATAGAGTTATGAGCTGTAGAGGACCATAGGGAGGATGTACTTCCCTACATTCGATGGCACTGCCAAGTGCACTGCTAGGGCTTGGGTTGAGAAGATGGACACCTACTTCCAGCTCAACCGGATGACAGAACAGGAAGCCATCAAGATGGCCACGCTGCACATGGAGGGGGAAGCCCATGACTGGTGGTTTCATGGCTTGGCCACCCTGGGGCATGCTAATGTGGCTTCTTATGAGGATTTCACCAGGAGGGTGGTGGAATGTTTTGACCCGAGGGATCCAGATGCCCATTTCAGCGAGCTGACCCAACTGCGTCAGACAGGCAACCCAAAGCAGTGTATTTCAGAGTTTCTGCGAGTGTTAGTGATCGTTTCGGATCTGTCAGAGGCTCGAAGGGTATACACCTTCATTAAGGGTTTACTTGAGCCCCTGCATGACTGGTGAAGTCACGTAGATCCTCCACATTGCAGGAGGCAATTTTGTGCATTAGAGATCTACAGGGAGCCATCCCCAAGACTAGAGTGCCTTTCCCTGCACGGACCCCTTTCCACAGAAGGGGCATGACACTAGACCTCCACCTCAGAGAACCACCCAAGGGCGGGGGTAGCTGGATGATGAGACACAGAAGGGCCTTAGGAGGAGGAAGTTGTGCTTCACTTGCAGGGAGCCTTGGGCACCAGGCAATCGGTGCACTGCTGGGAAAGCACATTATATTGAGGTCTTTCTAGACAATGACCAGGAGGACGAGTTGGAGCAGGAGTGTGGTGTGGGAGATGGTGAGAGTTCGGCAGATAGGGGGCCACCACCACCACCTCCATAGGGAGGGGCATCCTTTGCCCCATCCGGGGGAGTCCTTGCTTCTTTATGCGGGGTCCCCAAATTCTTGACATTGAGGATCAGAAGCACCATACAGGGACAACGGGTGTTAGTCCTAGTTAACAGTGGGGCTACCCACAACTTTATAGATGCCTAGTTGGTTCAAAGGAGGGGATTCACCACGACTGAGTTTGAGGGCTTTTCAGTCCTAGTACCAGGTGACCATACCAGGGAGTGCACTCGGTATGTGCCTTCTTTGATAGTAGTTATGGGGAACTACTCGATGACGGACCACTTCTTTGTGGTCGATGTGCTTGACACCAATGTGGTGATGGGTGTCCAGTGGCTATACTCCCTTGGGCGAGTCACTACTGATTGGAAGAAACTAGAGATAGAGTTTGCCGGGCCGGATGGCAAATCTGTAGTTCTCAGAGGTATGCATTCCTATCCACCCTAGACAGTCTCAACCCACAGGATGGAGGTAGATCTGCAACATGGGGACATCTCATGGGTAGTGGAGCTAAGGAATTCAGAGGTTGGGGGATAGGCCTAGCCACCACCACCAAACATACAGGCCTTGCTAGACAGATATGCAATGGTGTTTGGGGATATTCCACTAGGGCAGCTGCCAGACAGGGGATTTGAGCACACTATTGAGTTGGAGCCAGGTGTGCAGGCGATGATCACTACTACTTATACGCATCCTAAGGCCTATAAGGATGAGATTGAGAGGGCCATTCAGGGGCTTTTGGCATTGGGCCATATCTGGCCAAGTTCCAGACCCTTCGCTTTTTCAGTAGTACTGGTGAAGAAGAAGGATGGGGACCTTACGCATGTGCATTGACTATTGGACCCTCAACCAAAAGACACTGAAGAACAGGTACCCCATCCCCTGCATAGATGAGTTGATGGATGAGCTTAAAGGGGCCAAGTACTTCTCTAAGATCGATCTACATTCAGGGTACCACCGATTAGGGTGAGGGATCAAGACATCCCCAAGACAACTTTCCGGTGCCATTTTGGGCACTTTGAGTTCCTGGTCATGCCATTTGGGCTGACCAACGCTCCAACTACCTTCCAGTCGTGCATGAACCATGTCTTCCGGAGACAGTTGAGGAGGTTTGTGCTAGTTTTCTTCGATGATATTTTGATTTATAGCAGGACGTGGGAGGAGCATCTCCAGCACTTGGAGGAGGTGCTACGTATTCTGGAGGAGCAACAATTTTATGCCAAACTATCCAAGTGCGAGTTTGGCTTGACAAAGATGCTCTACTTAGGGCATATCATCGGTGTTGATGGGGTGAAGGTCCATGAGGAGAAGATACGGGCTATTCATGATTGGCCAGTGCCCCGAGATGTGACAGTGTTGAGGGGTTTCTTGGGTATCTGCACCTACTAAAGGAAGTTTGTCAAGGGGTTTTGATAACTGGCAGCACCTTGTACAAATTTGACCAAGAGAGGGGCTTTCGCATGGACTGATGGAGCACAGGTAGCCTTTGATCGCCTCAAGGAGGTGATGAGCAATTGCCCGGTCTTAGCACTTCCAGATTTTTCCCAGCCCTTCACCGTGGAGTGTGATGCATCAGGGAGGGAGTTGGAGCAGTTTTATCACAGGATGGGCATCCCATTGCTTTCGAGAGTCGGAAGCTCCTACCACATGAGTGGTCATATTCCATATATGACAAAGAGATGCTGGCCATCATGCATGCATTGGCCAAATTTCGACAGTACTTGGTAGGCAATAGGTTTCGGGTGAACACTGATCACAACAGTCTTTGTCACTTCATGGGGTAGCAGGGCCTCAATGACAGGCAACAGAGATGGGTCAGCAAGGTGCAAGCCTATGACTTCGATATAGAGTATGTGCGGGGAAAGCACAATGTGGTGGCCGATGCTCTATCACGGAGACCCGCTAGTCTATCACTCATGAGCATCTGCCATGATTGGAAGGCTCAGTTACTAGTGGAGTACTCTAAGGATAGGAGGGCATCCGAGATCTTGGAGGGTACCCACGCAGATGAGCGCTACCTAGTGATGGATGAGGTCATCTATTATAAGGGGCGTATTTTTCTGGTGCCCAATTTGCAGTTGAGGGAGAGAGTGCTCCAGGAAGCACATGCCTGGCCATTGTTCGAACACCAGGGGTTCCAAAAGACAGATATGGCAGTTAAGGAGAGATTCATGTGGAAGAGCCTCAAGGGGGATGTGTTGAAGCATGTACAGGTGTGTGAGGCATGTCAATGGAACAAGGGGGAGTTGATTCACCCTGCAGGATTGCTACAGCCACTTCCCATCCCTAAGGGGAAATGGGAAAACATATCTATGTTCATCACGGGTCCCCACAATGTAGGGCAAGGACTGCATTTATTTAGTGGTCGACTGGTTGACCAAATATGCCCACTTTTTCGCAATCCCCACCAGGTATTCCACTGCAAAGGTTGCAAAGCTGTTCTTTAGGGAGATCTTCCAGTTACACGGGCTTCCTAAGAACATTGTGAGTGACAGAGAGAGCAGGTTCATGGGAGGTTTTTGGCAGGAGATTTTCAGATTGGTTGGTACCGAGCTCACTCCTAGCATGAGCTACCACCCTTAGACAAATGGCTAGACAGGGCAAGTTAATCAGTGGCTGGAGGGGTATTTGAGGAACTACATGACAGGACAACAGAGGGCTTGGATCTGGTGGTTGCATTTGGGCGAGTACTGCTACAACACCACCCACCACATGTCCATTGGTATGACTCCTTTCTGTGCCTTGTATGGATATGATGCATTATCTTTTGCTGATGTTGTTTTTGGAGATAGTCGGGCCCCAAAGGCCAAAGATTGGATCCAAGAGAGCCAAGACATCCTCAAGGCTCTCAAGGATAACTTGGTGACAACACAAAACCAACAGAAGGTGTACGCAGACCGACATCGGACAAAGAGGCATTTCGAGGAGGGGGACTTGGTGTACCTCCGGCTACAGTCATACAGGCAGTCCACATTGAAGCAGAAGGGGGCCGAGAAGCTACAACCCTGCTTCTATGGGCCATACTGGGTGATCAGACGAGTTGGGGAGGTGGCCTATGAGCTGGAGCTGCCTCTGGGGAGCAGGATTCACAATATATTTCATGTCTCGTGCCTTAAAAAGGTGTTGGGGCAACAGGTGACAACAGCAGTAGAGTTACCCCCACTGGATGATGAGGGCCACTTGGTTTTGGAGCCTGAGACCATCTTGGAGAGGAGGGAGAGGAAGTTGAGGAGTAGGACCATCAGGGAGTTCTTGGTACGTTGGAAGAACTTGCCAGATGAGGATGCCACCTGGGAGGGTGAGCACATTTTGGAGCACCCAACTCTGAGGTTGCTTGAGGGCAAGCAACATTTGGGAGGGGAGGACTGTCATGTCCCTTCTCAAACACATCTGTAATAGGTTATCTCTACACATTTTTGCACATTTTTGGCTAAGGAAAATGACCCAACAGCTAAGTAACCGGATTTGTCCAAATGGCCTGGCGAATCGGAATCCGGCGTGTCGGGGACGATTCGGTCAAAAACGAATCCTAAAATCGGATTCGTCGAATCCTATTAGGATTCTTCGAATCCTATTAGGATTCTTCGAATCCTAAACGAATCCTGATTTTTGCCAGCGTGTCCCGATTTCCAGGATTCGTGTCGCAGAAAAGGGACTCTCGCGGGTTAAAAAAGGCCGCATTTCCTCATTTCAGTCACGCTGTTTATCATTTGGAGAGCATTGTTTGAGCTGTTTGGAAGGAGAGAAGGGTTTGGAGCAAGGAGCTAAGGGAGTAGAGCGTTTGGCAAGGAGATTCAAGCTCCAAGTAAGTGCATTTCAGCTCCATTTTTTTGCATTTCTTATTCTATTACAGCAATTTGGATATGAATTTTTGTTTACAAATTTGTGCATGTTTTGTTCATTTCTTTTACAGTATTCATGGCTCAATCAAAGGCATCAGTTAGGGGGCAAAGGAAGGGCAAGCATGTCTCCATTGGAGATGCCCCTCCTCCCCCAATATCATCAGAGTCTGCTGCAAGCTATGTAATGTAATGACCTTGCTAAATAAAGAGCCATTACTGAGCGATGAAACTGTAAAGATTGCTGAACTGTGAAACTATAAAGATTGCTGAATTGATTGAAATGGTATTATTGATTTGATGAAGTACCTACCTGACCTGCTACTGCTGATGCGGTGAGGGTGCTTCAAAACTGCTCCCGCACTCTCATTACCGAAAAACCAAAACCACCCAGCCAAATCGAATATGCCTAGATACTCGACCCAGTATGCTTATCAACCGATGCATACCGTTCCCCCGTGCCCAGAAACTTCAAAACAAGCAAGGCTCACAAACCAGTATGTAATTTTCCTCTCCTTCCTCCAACAGCACCTTCCTCCTCCTATGGCACCCGCATCAGTTTCCTTTCTACTCACAGCAATTACACTCACAGGGCAAGGAACACCGATCCCCTTCTCTGCCCTCGACCTCTCCTTATGTACCCTTTTATTGACGGTGGTTGCTCCCTCCACCTATGAGCCCACCGCTTCTTTTCTCAATGACACCTCTCAACATGCAGAATCGGATTTTATCTTCAAGATATTTTAACATGTGCCATTTCACTTTGATTATACTTTTTATATGTTTAATTAAAGTCTTAAGTCATATGCTTAATTATTTGTCCTATGCTTTATTTTGACTTAGATTATCCCTTTAATAATTCATTCATATACTTTATTTTAAATTTCTTAAATAGATAATTATATAACCTGATTTTTAAGGCTTTACATAATTCCTTACATTTATTTTCTTTATAACCCTTTTCTTTTACTTTATACTTTTAAACTTAATATCATTGGTGAGCACTCATTAATCATGAGGCATTAAGAAATATGTGCTGATGGTTAAATGCGACTTTTCTATATGAAGGGGTGAGTTAGGATATTTAATATTTTAGGTAACTTAGAATATAGTTAATAGTGCAGTGCATGCGATACATGCATATGTAGCTATCATATGCATGCATCGTATGCATGCTAATATTCTCGTGCTCTCTATTTTAATGATGGGTCATTACATACACCCCTCCTTCAGAAAACTTCGTCCCGAAGTTAGAGTTCAATACTTATAATAGTGATTAGTACATTCTTGCTCGGATTGAGTATTGAGGTTAAATTTTTTTTTTTTTTTTTTTACTTAATGAGAGAACACTATAAAATTGGTGTTTTGAATACTTTTAGGTTTATAACTTAATGATCATGTTTTACTTCATCAGGCCCCCCAGGCTATCACTACATCATCCTATCCTTCCTAATCTCTTCCGCTCCCATCCTATCCGTCCTCTACTGGAGTATGCCATGGCGTCAGTTATACTGACCTTACCATTCATAAACTCCAAGGGTGACAGCGTTGGCTATACCGACCTGATCCCTAGTAGGCATCTGGCAGTCATCATCACACGTCTAGGGGAGCGTGACTCGCACAGTCCTCCCATGACTCCAGGGTTCGGAGGATAAACGGTGGGCAACACCTCCACCCCTCCCAGTAGAATCAGGGTTAATACCCTATCATGGAATCTCTTTGAGCCTTAATTGTTCTGAAGTTTCTGTCATCACGTGGTCATTTCGGTAATGAGATTTTATCTGCAATCATAAACACTTGTCCATGCATTTATAACATGTGCATTAATATTTTCAAAAACACATAGCTTATGTATATTTCATACATGTTATCTAAAGTATAACATACCTTGCCATAATCTATTCATGTCATTAGCTTTCATATTCACAATATAACCATTCTTTCGTGTATTGTTTGTGCATAAAACTCATGACTTTAAATTGCTAACAGACACTTGATATTTGATCTTACGAGCACATATCGCTATGTTCCTAACTTTCACTGATCTGAATGTGTTTGCTCCAGTAACAACTAACTGGGTTATTGTCTTACTTGGTAACAAAATGCATCATATGGATAGTCATTAGTAAAGACAAATCTCAATTCCTTCTTTTTAACAATACTGTTACTTGTTGTGTTCTTTTATATATAAATTGATTGAAATACCTAGCTCAAGTATGGTATGCAACACGTTTGGGGAACATATTTTGAACTGAACATTTCCTTTAACAATAATACACCGAACATTGCTCTATGTTTAAATAGTAGTACTCTTTCAATACCTTGGCCCTATGGGTTGAATTTATGCTCATGGAACCTTTGCTCAGGTTGTATTCATCACTTATCTATTTGCCAAATTAGGTCTGAATGTTACGCAAAAGCTTAGCTAATACAGCTACTAATGCTTTAAATTTAGAAAATATGTTAACCCAAGGACCAACCAGCTGAAACAAGAAGAAAATTTCCACGAAAACAAAACAGATGAGAATAGATGATTTGGAGCAGATTGTAATCAAATTGGGTGCAAATCCAAATGATTCCTCTTCAATACAAGCCTTGATTAGATCAAGAGTTACAGATATTCAAGTGCTCAGGAGAAAACTCAAAATATCAGCTCTAGAACATGTTCAAACACCAGAGACAGTACAGAAAGAGAAACAACAATTGCTATCCCTGATTATCGACCAAAATAAACAGATATGAAAACAGGATCAAAAGTTAAGTAAAAGAGAAGAGTGAGCATATATGTGCAGCAATCATTGCTGAAGCAACGACTACAGAGGGGGATCCATCAGAGAAGTTAGCAGAGACTTTGTCACGTCTGAGCATTAATATCAAGAAATTGATAATCTCAAAAGATGCTTACTATAAAGGATAATAAGATAAGGGATTTCAAGGATGAATCAGTAGGTAAAAAAAATGCGATCATAAATAAGGAGCAAGAAATAAAGGCTAAAATGCAAAAAGAATTTGATTAGTTCAGAAACCAATTAACAGGTACACAGTCACTTGGGGTAATTTTGAGTAAGGAAGATATTATATGTGACTCTTTAGAGGTCTCTTTTGAATGTTATTTGTCCACTGTATATATTTTCTGAAGTAAAAACTATTAAGAAAACACCTACAGAAGTTTTCATACAACTTGAAGAAAGGTCTCATAGAATAATTTATACAAACTCAAATACATCTCCTATGTCGAGAAGTCAAAGAGAAATATCTTCGCTGTTGACAGGTACAGAGGAGTGAGTCCCCTGGTAATTATAAAGGAGGATGACTAAACATTAAAATGAATATCTAGAAGATCGTAAGAATATAAACATCATTACCCATTGTTTGTCATAGGAGCATAATAATAATAAAAACAAATCCATCCAAGCAAAGTATACCAATACAAGAGAATAACATCAAAATATTCAAGAAGGTACTTATCTCTAGAGAATATGTCAACTCCTTTTGTTCAACTCTTCAAGGAGTTAATCTCGTCCATATTATCATCATCAGGAAGTCCATATCCTCAAGGAATTCACAGCATCAAGGAGTCCATATCATATCATCAAGGAATTCACAGCTTTAAGTAGCATCTGCTTTAAATCTATGTCTTTTGAATAATTTCAAGTATATCATACAATGTTGCAAATATCATGTAGGTGCTTACATCACCCAGGGACTGTAAGGACTTAGGAAACTCGTAAAAATATCAGGGAAATGAAAATGTTGACAAACTCAAATCAAATTATAATATTCCCCTAAATAATGAAGTTACTTTCACCTTGAATGTTTTCAACATGATCCAAAAATAAAATAGGTAAGGAACATGTCTAATTTTCAAGGACATTTCCGCTTGATAGAAGATGAATCTAATTTTCAACAGATTCTAGATAAAAGCTAAGTGGCATAACCCTATATTTAAAAGAAAAAGGGTTCCAGGTATAAGCAATTCACAGAGGTAACTGCAGAATTCTGGTAGAAATCAAAACTACAATTATCCCAAGGAACCGGAAGGGGCAGAGTAATAGTCACCTTATCAATTTAGAGATACACACTAAGGTAGCTGATAGACCCAAACATTAAGGTTAGAAGACCAGAGAAAGGCTAGATTAGACTATAAACAACAACAGATAATGGTTCAAAACCATGAGGAGCATACCATCTCACTTAAATAGTTATCCAATGCAATCCAGATCTTATATAATTTATATAAAGATGTCCGTAAGCTTCAAACTAAAATGCTTTCGGAGGAATTTGCTTTTTGACAAAAAAAATAATAAAATAAAATAAAAGAGCTTGCTATGGTACTCTAAAGTCTAAACCATTTAGATAAATGTTTCATGGAAGTCAAATAGTCAGAATATTTGCTGCCTTAAATATACCGATGACACTTTCAAACTGATGTGAAGCAAGTCTAGAATTTATAGGAAGAGGACATTATCTTTTCACACACAACTACGAGTAAGCACATTAAATCTCCGAATGGTAGAAAAGATCTTAAATAGCATTTCCTTATGTTAAAGTTCTAGCCTTGTAGCAGTATCTACAAATCTTGGATTTGCTTCATGGTATTTGTTTTCCATATATCTCTGTTATGTGTTTTAACATTATATATCTCACATTCAAATGTATTGTATCTAAATTTTTTTTTTTTTTTTTTTGTTTGAAGGTTGTTGTATCTGAATATGAAACTATATCAGGCTCCATATCTGTATGATGTATCCCGGTAACTTACCGGTAACAGTTTGACTATAGGAATGCAAACAATAATAATAGTGACAGTAAGATGAGAAATCTTTCTAGACAAACACGAAAGGCACAAAAGTTGAGCCTAGAAGCCCATCAAAGGCTAGATGAGCATTTCTTATCAATGAATTGTGCAATGTAATACAAGATAATTCTATAATAGGTTTGGTTATGGTAGCAAATAATCTTAATATTTTGGTTAAATCATATAGAAAATAAAATGAGCATGCAAAAATTTACGGCTAAAAGTTTTAGTTATGGTTAATTATAGCCTTTTAACCACAGTTCTCTTTTGTCAAATTTTTCACCAGGGACAAATGTGGCAAAACATGGTCAAATTTAACCAGATTCAATCAAGATCGATAAAATTAATTGCATCAATCAGTGATTGTTGTCGATAACAGTTGGAAATAGGCAGTAAGGCTAAGTAGTGAGAAATATAACAAGTATAGTACACCAAAGGTGTGGTGTCAGTGTTTATTAAACTACAAATAGTAATGTTGCTTTAGCAGAAATTATCATTATACAACTGTAACTATTCTTTATGCAATGCAGAATAATAATCTTTGACGATGGAAAACTTTGTTAATGATTTTGTAAATTTAGTGTTTCAAGTCATATGCCAGGATAAATACAACTTCAAATATCAAGAAATTTATCAATCCTCAAAAGCTAAAACAAACTTTTCAATATCTGGTTGAAGTGAGACTCCACTACAACACTGTGACAAGCAAATGGAAATTTTTTTTTTAAAAATAAAAAGGGCCTCTCCTCAAATCTAAAGCAAATTCACTTATTTGCAAAGTTGAAAAGATAGTGACGAAAACCCAATAAGGAACTAAGGGAACACAAATTCGACTTTGTAAAATTCATGAACAAATTTGAAAGATTTAAAGTTAAAGTGCAACTATGACAATGACTGGCATTCTATTCTTAATGATGATGAAGAAAAACAAGTTTGTTAAATTAAGGTCCAAAGACCAACAAACATCTCTCAATAAACCACCAAAAGTAAACCATAACAATTGAAAAATACAAGAGATTGTTCCACAAGGTTCATGTTGGACAAGGAAATAGATATTGTCTCTTCTGTGTGAAATGCGACCCAAATAACGAAAAAGAGAACAATGAGCAATTCTTTCTAGCTCTATCATGTAAATTAACATGCTGCACAAACTAATTCACTAACTCCATTTAATTTATCAAAATGCTCGGAAGGAAAGCAATTTTCTGATCAAACAAACACAGTAAACAACAGCAATATTGTTCTGTCTCTCCAGTAGCATGTACTCTGTATGGAAAGCATATAAATCCCTTGCTCATGTAGCAACAGCATGTGTGAACATACTTGTGCTCATCAGTACATGTCCAGGTTCATTTCATCGAGTCACTAACCATAAACATGAATATCTATCTATAACTTAAGCATACCATGCTTAATCTCTAATCCTTGCAACATTCACTAGCTACTATGAACTTTAATCAAGGTATAGTATGTTAACCAAAAATAACACTCGGCCTCCAATACTGGATACAATCTTTCTGCAAGCACATTCCATAATGTTTCTCAGCACAACAACCTCATAGGCCCTCCGTACCATGTATAAATGCACATCAAGATACACTCTCAGTCACAGCGGTAATGAAGTCATGCATTCATATCAAAGCATTTCACCTGCTCCCACACCCAAAGTTCTACACCTAGCCACTGGAAAAATTTTCACAACATACGATAGCAGGTTGCACGTGTTGTTTACAAGCTACAGATCTTTTGATTACACAAGCAACACTAGTGTTAAGCTCCAATATGCACCAAGGGCTTCATTCACGGACCCAAAGCATGTATCACGCTAAGAGATCGATGTCCTAATGGCATAGCTGACAGATCATACACTCTGGTAATCAAATCGATGCGGACCAACATAACCATGCTTTCTGTCTTCTTTGGATACTGAACAGCAAGTAACTCAGTCCTTAATTGATGCAAATTGTGCCCGCTTTGACAAGTGTCAAGATCTCTGTTGATGTAAAGCATCTCGCAGTTGAAGATCAAATGATTCACTGATTGTCAAGATCTGATGCTTCTGCCCTTGATCCTCACTACTATCCGTGAAACTTCTTGTCAATGAGGTCCCATCCCACAGATACTAATAGTAGTCTGGAATTCAAATCCTATCAACTATTGATGTTGCTAAACCACAAATCTGAGGATAGTTTTAGCTCCTTGGGCACGAATTAGGGCCTTGTCATAAATCCCAGAAGTTTCACCAAAGTTGTATTATAGCACCCATGAACAAACTTGTTGCAAATATAAGTTCTGAAAGAATCTTGAAATTTATACCAACTCAGCCACCAAGTAAACTTCAGTATGATGACCTCAGGAGTACTACCTCAGATTATGTCACTAGACAGTCTTTTGGATCAACTTCAGATTTGTCATGCTTCCACAAAGATTACATTAAATGTGCTCACAGACCACTCTACCACAGGTAACCTCATATCCATCCTTAGAATGTGTATGAGAGTGCCCAGATTTGCCTCAGAAGAGGAGGTCGAATAGCCTCAGGCATACCCTAGTATCTCAGTGAATGACCCTTATCCAAAACAAAAATTAAAACCAATACTATCTTCCAACCTCAACCTATTCTTCTATTGAGCTTGATTGTACAAGTCACAAGAACAATTTCAGATTGGACAATGAATGTGTGTCTGTCTTGTGGAGGATCCGAGCCTCCCTTTCATAGAGGTTGAGGAGGGTTGACCAACCTCCAAATCGAGGGAAAAACAAATTCAAATTATAAATTGTTTGGAGCCAAAAACCCTCATAAAATGAGGCCAACTTAGGCAATTTGGAGGGAACCTTTTTAAATTTAAAATTTCAAACAATTTCCCTTTGTAGGCCGACATTGAATTCAGATTTGATATGGAGCCAAAACCCCACAACCAATGATAATATCTTGACCAATTTAAATTGATTCTTCAATAAAGGCCTGCCACATCATCCCTTTTGGGGTTCCTTGAGCAACAAATGGGGTTTCAACTTTACGAAGCCATATCTCAACTTGAGGACCCACATGACATGCCACCTCAAGATAGACAAAATTTGCTCAATGGACTATTCAGTTTCACCTTAGGTATACTCGGGTTGCAGGGTACAGAGAGTATTCTCGATGCAATAATAAATATAATAAAACTGACAAACGACATTTTTCAGAAAGCTGTAGTAATACGTGTTACAGTCAACCAATAGCGAAAAAGGGAGAAAGAAATGCATCCAGAACTCAGATTGTTATATATGGAACGACTTCCTAAATTTAATCTTATAATCACAACTCAATTGACAGGTTGGAAAATTAACAGAAGAAGAATGTAATATCAGGCAAGTGCTTTCAAACCCAGCCATTTACACGCCCTAAAGATCAGCCGAAACTGGCGCACGTTAAAACTTGAAACGTTATCAGATCCCACATGTGGTCGAGTTTACAAGAGAAAGGAAGGTAAAAAAAAAAATATTTCAAGATGCCGACCGTCGCATCTTTAATATATTTTTATACCCAAATTTGTAAACCCTAATCCGGATATTGCACAAATTAGAAACCTCTAGAGTCTATACTATTGACATCTAATAACCGAAAACAGAACTATGTTAAATAACCCTCGATGAATAGAAATAAACAATATGCTCGCTATGCGCCAAGTGACTCCGGAATGGTTCCCTGATAAAAATATAATTTATATTACCAGTGTCGGCTGTAGGGATCGAATTCCGGACTTTGGTGAATGAAACAAGCCGCATAGCCACTGGAGCAAAGCCAGATGGTAAAAAGTATATATCCTATAAATGGCTTTCCAAGAAAATTACAAATTCGCCTGCGAGATCTAACGAAACCAACCGAAAATACGGAATATCCTGAGTCGCAGAGAACCGTGTTATAAAGATCTCGGGAAATACTCACCGTGTACAAATCAAAATAACGTCAAGGTTTCGCTAGCGCAAGCAAAATTCGACCGATTTCTCCACAACTACCCACACGGCATGATGAATGGAAAATCCATACCTAAGGAGATGAACGAGTGGATACGTTGGTATTTATAACGTCAAAGAAATATATTGATTCAATACAGTAAATAAATGTGAAGACCCAACTGGTGTCGAATAAACGCCAAGCCACGGAAGAAGAGGGCCATACAGCACACGCCCTACGGATATATACAGGGCAGTTGTGCTAATTCTAATTGAGACGTCAGAGAACTTTCAACAAATCTATATATGGTCCTCCTCTTTGATAAAGATTACAGAAAAAAATACAGATAAGGGAATGTAGCCATATGCGTTAAGAAATCCGTGTAGTTTTTCAAGTGAAAATTGTGAAATCACTACATAATTGAATTTCATAAATTAAAAACAAAATAACCGGGGCTGGTTAAAATGCAGAAGCCTGAAAACCAGATTTAATGGGCCTGTAAGGTCTCGCAGGGTTCTAACCTGCTCTGATACCATATGTAATGACCTTGCTAAATAAAGAGCCATTACTGAGCGATGAAACTGTAAAGATTGCTGAACTGTGAAACTGTAAAGATTGTTGAACTGATTGAAATGGTATTATTGATTTGATGAAGTACCTACCTGACCTGCTACTGCTGATGCGGTGAGGGTGCTTCAAAACTGCTCCCGCACTCTCATTACCGAAAAACCAAAACCACCCAGCCAAATCGAGTATGCCTAGATACTCGACCCAGTATGCTTCTCAACCGATGCATACCGTTCCCCGTGCCCAGAAACTTCAAAACAAGCAAGGCTCACAAACCAGTAATGTAATTTTCCTCTCCTTCCTCCAACAGCACCTTCCTCCTCCTATGGCACCCGCATCAGTTTCCTTTCTACTCACACAATCAATTACACTCACAGGGCAAGGAACACCGATCCTCTTCTCTGCCCTCGACCTCTCCTTATGTACCCTTTATTGACGGTGGTTGCTCCCTCCACCTATGAGCCCACCGCTTCTTTTCTCAATGACACCTCTCAACATGCAGAATCGGATTTTATCTTCAAGATATTTTAACATGTGCCATTTCACTTTGATTATACTTTTTATATGTTTAATTAAAGTCTTAAGTCATATGCTTAATTATTTGTCCTATGCTTTATTTTGACTTAGATTATCCCTTTAATAATTCATTCATATACTTTATTTTAAATTTCTTAAATAGATAATTATATAACCTGATTTTTAAGGCTTTACATAATTCCTTACATTTATTTTCTTCATAACCCTTTTCTTTTACTTTATACTTTTAAACTTAATATCATTGGTGAGCACTCATTAATCATGAGGCATTAAGAAATATGTGCTGATGGTTAAATGCGACTTTTCTATATGAAGGGGTGAGTTAGGATATTTAATATTTTAGGTAACTTAGAATATAGTTAATAGTGCAGTGCATGCGATACATGCATATGTAGCTATCATATGCATGCATCGTATGCATGCTAATATTCTCGTGCTCTCTATTTTAATGATGGGTCATTACATGTAACCGGATTCGTTGGAAACCCCTGTCGAATCCGAATCTTGCGAATCGGATACGATTCGACAGGAATTCGAATCCCAAAACAGGATTCGACGTGTCCGTACAGGATTCGTACAAATCCATACGAATCCCGTATGGGCACAACGAATCCCGATTCTGGGATTCGAATCCCAAGAAAATGACTCAGAATGCAATGCTTAATTTTCCAAAAAAATCACTCAGAAATGCAGAGTTTTATTGTTCTTTCAGTTTAAAGTTTATCTGTTAATTATGGAGGAGAATCTCTTGAATATGGAGGTCAAAGATGCTGTTGATTTCAAACATTACCTGAAGATTTGTGTTGGAGGTAACATCAGTCTTGCACACTGCAGAGGAAGTACCAGAGTGATGCATATGGAAAAGAAGACCGGTGGTTTAAAATACCTTTGACAAAGTTTTCTTCATATAAATACTCTGGTATTGACATATCCCTCTTTTGGATGATGGTGAAACACAGAGGTGGAGGGCATTGCACCTTCAAAATTTTGAGATGGTTACATTGCATTAAAATAAATTATGAATTATGAATCATGATTTATGTGACCACTGACATGTATTTGAATTTATAAATTATGAATTATGAATCATGATTTATGTGACCACTGACATGTATTTGAATTTTGTATGTACTATACATGCTATAGCCTATAGATGAAGATCTATATTTGAAATCAATGAATTTGTATCATTAATTAGAATTTGTGTAAGAAATATCTAATTTTTAATGTATATATATATATATATATATATATATATATATATATATATTTTAAATATATATATATATATATATATATATATTTTAAATATATATATATATATATATATATATATTTTTTTTTTAAATAAAAAAAATATAACGAATCCTACATGTCCTGTTCCGGGGGGTCAACATGTCTGAATCTGACACTCGAATTCGAATCCCGAATCCCTGTGTCAGGTGACTTAGGCTGCAAGTAATGTTGATGGAAGAGGATGACCTAAAGACAACAATGATAAATATCCATTGTGGAAATATGTCACAAGAGAGGATGGGACAAGCAGCAAGGGGAAGGGAGGAGGCAATGTGCAATGGAGATGCAAGTTTTGTCACATTTCTTTCAAAAGCACATATTTCCGTGTGAAAGCACATTTGTTGGCTTTACCGGGTTGTGGGATTGGAGCTTGTAAAGCTGTTTCTTTACAAAAGAAAAAAGAATTGGAAAAGGAGTCCACTGTTGGTATGGAAAATGTGGCTTCAAAATCAAGAAAACCCAAGAATGAAGACCCCCTTCCATTTTTGAGGAAAGCCACCACCAAATTTCCATTTGAGAGTTCTACTTCTATTGGGGGACAAGCAACAAAAAGAAGAGCAATTGCACTTGGTCCAATGGACAAGATTTTCCAAAAAGAGAGATGGGAAGAGCTTGATCTCACCATTGCCTTCTTCTTCTTCTATCAAAACTTCATATCATTTAATGTTGCACGCCCACCTCTATTTATTGAGATGTGCCGAGCTCTAACTCAAGGGGCTCTAGCAGGGTATGTGCCTCCTGGGCCAGAGAAGCTGAGAACCACATTGTTGACAAAGGCAAAAAAAGAGGTGCAAAAAATGCTTGAGCCTATTGTAGCATCATGGCCAACATCTGGGGTTAGCATTGTTTCCGATGGATGGACAGATCCAGCGCGACACCCAATCATCAACTTCATGGTGTCTTCCTTGAGTGGTCCAGTTTTCATGAAAGCAGTGGATACAGTTGGAGAATACAAGGAGCATTGTTTCTGATGGATGGACAGATCCAGCGCGACACCCAATCATCAACTTCATGGTGTCTTCCTTGAGTGGTCCAGTTTTCATGAAAGCAGTGGATACACTTGGAGAATACAAGGATGCACAATTTATTGGTGAGTTATTTATTAAAGTTATTGAAGATGTAGGTGTTGATTCTTGTGTGCAAATCATTACAGATAATGCACCTGTTTGCAAGGTTGCTGGCATGATTGTGGAAGCTAAATATCTATAAGTGTTTTGGACACCTTGCATTGTCCATTCATTGAACTTAGCACTGAAATCCATTGCTTCTGATGTGCTTTGGATTGGAAGCATTATTCAGGATGCAAGACATATTCGTAACTTTGTGCAAAATCATACAAATGCCCTCACTATCTACAAGGAGTACACCAATCTATCATTGTTGAAGATTGCTGATACACGGTTTGCCTCTTCATTCATGATGTTGAAGAGTTTGAGGGAGGTCAAGGCCGCACTTAGGTCCATGGTTATTTCTGAGTTTTGGTCTTTTTGGAGAAAGACAGATTAGGTAGCCTCTAAAAGAGTGAAGGACACAGTGCTAGATGATGCTTGGTGGGAGAGGGTAGATCTAATTATTCAGATCATGGACCCTATCATTTCTTTGCTTTGATTTGCAGCTACAGACAAACCCATCCTAGGAGAGGTTTATGAGGGATGGGATTCCATGATTGAGTCTGTGAGCAGCATTATTCTACAAAGTGAGTGCCCTGAGTATGAGACATCACCAGAGGCCTTCTGTGATACTATACAGAATATTCTTGTCAGCAGATGGGACAAGAATTGTACACCTTTACATTGTTTGGCTCACTCATTGAACCCCAAATACTACAGCCATGAGTGGCTGAATGGTGGACCTTCCCGCAAGATTCCCTCCTCACATGGATGGTGAAATCTCACAGGGGAGGAAAGAGGCATTTAGGCGGATTTTTCAGGATAGTGCATTGCTTGATGAGGTGGAGGATGCCTTCGCAGAGTTTTCTAGTGGCAGTGGTCGATTTGGAGGTTATGATGTGATTAGAGACAGGGGGCTAAGAAGCCCTATTCTTGGTGGGCAAATCATGGGGCAACAAGCCCTCCTCTTCAACAGTTAGCCATGAGGCTCCTCTCTCAGGTGACTTCATCCTCTTGTTGCGAGAGGAATTGGAGCACATATGGGAATTTGTATAGTGTGAAGAAGAGCAGGCTTGAGCAGTCAAGGGAAAGACAATGGTGTATGTGCACACCAACCTTCGTCTTATTTACAGGCAGAGGGAAGAGTGGTTGAGGGGAAAGACAAAGATGTGGGATGTCTTTCCTGATGATATGGGTTTGGAGACCAGTGTTGAGTTGGCATTGGCCAACATGGATCTCAATGATCCAGTGCTAGAGCCTGTTAGATTTGATGACTTAGAGGGGTCATCCTCCACAGTAGCAGGTGCAGAGGCGACTATGGATACAGGGGAGGAGGAGGATGTAGAGGAGAGCAGTGGGGACCATGATGATGAGGACATTGATGCTGATGATGTGGATTGATGCCTTGAGGCTTGTATACCTGTAGTTGTTTTATATTTTCTATTTCTATTGGCCATTGGCATTGCACCAGCACTACCTATGTAACACATTTTGATTTGATGACTTAATGAGAAAACTACAGTTGTCAGTGTGTTTATCTTACTATCTTGTAGTTGTAAGTTGTCTTTCAGTTATGAATTATGAATCATGATTTATGTGACCACTGACATGTATTTGAATTTTCAATTTTGTATGTACTATGCATGCTACATTGCTATAGATGAAGATCTATGTTTGAAATCAATAAATTTTTATCATTAATTAAAATTTGTGCAAGAAATATCTAATTTTTAATATATATATATATATATATATATATATTAATAAAATAATATATAACAAATCCTACGTGTCTTGTTCCGGGGTGTCAACGTGTCCGAATCCGATACTACGAATCCCGAATCCTACGAATCTTGAATCCCCGTGTCAGGTGACTTAGCCCAGCAGTTTTGACTTAGGGACTTAGGATAAATTTTGGCTTAATTTGTTTGCTAGTGGATGGTGGGGTCCACCCATGTGAGAATTCGAACTAGGCCATTCGAATGGCTTGGAGGGAATTTGAAATGCTGATTGGAGGGGCCCACATGAGGCAAGGAAGGCCCATGAATACAAAAAGAGGAGGAGGCTCTCATTTGGAGGATTCATTCACCTTGCATATCGAATTTACTTGATTGTTTGCTCAGCTGCTTAGCAGAGTCAATTGGCTGTTCATCCATGAATCTCTCGCTTGCCTTCGGGGGACTTCGAGTGCCTGCTCTAGGAAGGCAATTCCACCAGCGTTTTTAGGAGATCTGGGAGTTTCTACAACACCATCGCTTAGCTACACTCAGGGAATGTGTATTTATGGGCCACAGGGAGAACATGCAGAGGGAGATTGAGCCATATTGGATCAGCCACTTGCTGGAGGAGCCAAGGAATCTGAAGGACAACACTAGGCCAACATTCAGTGAGAGTTTTGGTGCCAAAGAAGCCAACAACTTAGCAGTTCGAATTCCATGCTTGGGAGACAATGTAGAGGGCTAGTTCTGCAATTTCGTGGGTCTTGAGGGCTAGAGCTATAGCCCGGAAACTCATCTGGGAAGTCAGGAGATCTGTAGGAGGGATCAGACCAGCATTTTTGGACACTTTCCATGAGGTTTTACAGTCAGAATCCAACAGGTCAAGTTTTGCAGTTGTAGCTGAAGTTGGGCTCCGTGGGGGTCAAATTTCAGAAGTTTGAACCAACCAAATTCCTTTGTTGGTTTTTTTGGGTTTAGGTCAAGGAGTCAGGAGCTCCAATCTCATAATTTTCTGAGCACGGGAAGTAGTGATTCCAGCTATTCGAAGTCAACAGAAAGAGCAATTTTTTGGGCAGCGTAGTGCAGTTTAGTGCAGCAGTTGTAGCAGCCTTCAGTTCAGCTATTGCTCACCCGGGTTTGGTCATGCTTGTCCATTGAGACAAACCCAGGTGTACCATTCTATTTACTATTCTATTTTTCTCTTGAAGAAGTAATAAAATGGCTCAGCGGTTCCTTATTTCCAGCGTTTCCATGGGTGCTTAGTGTCTATTTCGTTTTTCTGTTTGCTGAACTGATTGTATGCTTGTATATCACTTGTATTCCTACTTAGGAACGTTACAAAACCCCTGGTATGTAACATAAAAAATGGGCAGTGTATCCCTATTTTGCCAGCATACAAGCTCTTCCCATGTGCACATTTTCCATGAGCTGCCAAGTATGCCTTTTGAGTGGGTAAAGGGAGACAAACTCCCACACAAATCTCCAACCAAAACCTGTGTTTTGACACCTTGCCAATCAAGTGTTACGCTGTTGCTTAAGTCTGCGTGTTATCTCTTCTGCTGAACAGAGCAGTGTATAGACATGAAGATGACAGCTGCGTAACAGTGGATGATGGTGTAGGTGAATAGTGGAGACGCAATTCCTTGATTTTCTGCAATCAAATCCCATCAAAACGATTTCAAACATGTGCTGATTTTTCATGCTATATGCTGACTGTATAACTGGCTGATCTGCTGGTGCATAAATATCATTTGATAGGCTTGGATATAACCATTAGCTGATATGTGTGCCAACGTGTTGTTTAAGTGGGGACAAGAGCAGATTAGTGGGGAACAAGGCCTGTCCTATGTGGCAGTGCTGTTGCTCACCAAATTGATCAACTCCATGAGATGCTAATGCGGTAGACTCGAGCCTCAATTTGGAAACACGTTCATATGTCTCCGACTTAACATTTTTTTATTGATTTCCTTTGTCTCATATGCCAAGTCACTTAATTTTGTTCCCCACGAAGTTGGAAACATATTTTCTCGTCCCTTTTTTGACTTTGGGTAATGTTTGATATGTCTCCATTATTTTATTTTTTTAATTTCCTTGTCTTCCTTGCCAATAACTTTGGAGAAAGTGGATTTCCTCGGGGAATATTGATTTTTTGGACCTCGAAAGTGAGTCTTATAATAATGTTGGGGCTCTGAGGATGGATTCGAGTAGTCACTTGTTCCACACATTTCTTAGGACCATTTATTTACATCTTTATATAGAAACTAATTTAAAAAGTATTATTTTATAGGAATTTTTTATTTATTAAAAATTCTTACTTAGACCTAGTCAAATTCTGTGAAATTTCAGAGATGACCTAGCATGGTAATATATATCGACTCTAGACACTAAGATGGACTTGGGGAACAACCTTCAAGCTGCCACCTCGGCTTTGGGGTATGCGATAAGTGGAAAAACTCAATTAATTATCCGTCGTTAAAAAACGATAATCGTTAATTAAGTGAAAAAAACACTCTAAGGTGCACTCGTTTGCTGGTCAAGTCCCAAGTCACTTAGGCCTGTTACATGACTTTATTCATCATGCTAGTATCATGTTTACAATATCCCTGAGTACAAAATGAAGAGAGAGAAGGAAGGGGCTTAAAAGCCCTGATGAAATATGAAACTCTGAATGATCTGAAAGTGCAAGAATGCTCTGAATTGTATTTCAGGCATGGAGTCTTAAAAAATGTTCAAATGCAACTTTAGTGGTCAACTGACCTAAAGGAATCCTTATGAATTGAGTGTGGGCTGAGCATCAATACTAAGCGTGGCAGTAGTGAGAAACCTGGCTCACTCTGATACCAGCTGAAGAAATTATTACACCAGCGTTAATGGAGTGACACAAAATATCAGCAATACAATAAACCAACTCAATTCATTCTCATTAACAAGAAAAATATTTATACTTGTTCGAGAGCTATTGCACGAAACGATCAGCTTCTATAATCACCCAAGAATCTCTCCACAATTCACTCAACTAATATTATATCTGTCTGAAAATATACCTTCAAGATATACTATACTAACAACAATTAGATCTAGCATAATACAAATGAATCATTATTCCCAAGTAAAATTGTATTTTGTCACACCTTCATCAATGAAGCATTCCTGGTAATGAAAAGATACACATCAATGAATCCTTATGGATTGATGCATGGAGGAGAGGATTGGAATACATGTACAATAGGCAGCTATAAAAGTTCAAATATTAGTTAAAGGCAAATTATCTTAAAAATGATTTTGAATGTGAGAGTTGTCTATTTTTAGCAATGACAAATGTTAAACAGGAAAATATGTTCACTGTTTCAGGTAAAATCAAATACAGCATGGAGAGAGAGACATTTGGGGAAGCTTCAAGGTTTGAGTCGAAAAGAGGCAGCCTTGTTGGAACCATTAGCGTATCAGGCTTTTGTTTCACATGACAAGGATCGAGTAATTCCTGTAAGTGTCTTTATCAACATCTCTGCGATTTTGTATTGTGGACATCTGGGGTTGAGTAATTGCAGGAAAAATCTGAAGTAGCGATATGTGAAAAAAAATTGAAAGATTTTATTTGTTGGTTTAGTATTTTCTTGTATTGCCATATACGTCATAGATGCAAGTCCCCTGAATTCTTTGAATTGAGTAGCTTAAAGTTGAGACATTCTTCTTGCCTTTATGCTTTGAGAATTCTCTTGAGATAATATAGATTATTTTCTAGCAGTCCCACTGACTGTTATTGGTCATCTGTGGACAGTAATGTTTTTTTCTTTGTTCTTTCTCACATCAATTTCATATAAAGTATCACGTGTAAATTTTTAATAAAAGTAGAAAATGAACAACTTGTCTTTTTTTTGAAAATGTGACTTATATTAATGCAATTAGGCTGAGGAATTACAACAGATAGACATAAGAGATACATGAAGATTCTCTTTCTATGAAATGTTGGAAGGCTAACATATGGGGCTGTAATCCATGGGGAGAAGATTCTACCTTTTCTCTAAAAGCATATCAGTTCTAGCTTTGACATGAATTACCAGATCTGTTTTGAATGCTCTTTATTCTCCCAGTTGTAGGTGGGAATATCTCCTTGAAAAGTTTTTGTGCAGCTTATTTTCCAAAGGAAGGCAGTAGAAGACAGCCATATCATATACCATAACTCTATGCAACAATCCTTGATTATCCAAGTTGTTTAACAGAGGAGCTTTCTAAGCTAGGGGGTCTGTGATTGTTAAATTATGGTATGTTCTATGCTTAGAGCAGTTTACTTATTTTTCTTCTTATTAGCCATAGATTAGCAATCACATATACATTAAATAAAGTGCAGATAGAACATTAAATGATCAACTGAAAACAAGCCAAGACAAGAGACACAAGATGTGGCGGCTAGCTAGGGACAAACCCCAATGCGAGGAAACCCTTTGGTCAAATCTTCTTTTATCTTCAATACTTCAGCAGAGAGAAATAGTACAAAATCTGAGTTCTGTAATTTTATATCGGCAGCAGCAAACCCTAGATCAGCAGAGTCAAACTTGGTCAAACTAGTTGAAATGGACCTCTAAAATGATTGGTCAATTTCCGGTCAACTTGTCCTTGAACAGCCTGAAGAAACAACCCTTGAACAGCCCCAAAACTACAGTCAATTTGCAGATTTCTAAAGTCAACTTGCAGCCCTAAACTAGGGTAGTCAACACCGGACAAACCAGAGGTCAGATCACCTCGGTTTTCATGCCAAAATTTGTGGCTTGCCTAGGAGAGGCAGCCACACCCAATCCGCACCCCTAGATGGTCAACGCTAGTCAAAGAGATGACCTGTTGCCCTAGCGTCCTTCTTTCTGCGTCTTCCTTGCTCTAGGAGGTCTTCCTTTCAGCCACACGTGAGAGAGAGAGAGAGGCTCCTTTTATGCATAGGAGAGAGAGAGAAGATGAGTGAATGAATTGCCCAAATGAGGAGGAGGCACTTTGTATTTATATGCAAACGTTGAGGATGAATAGACGTGATTGTTGGGCTTCTGAGCCTACATAAGTTTGTTGGCCGACCTTGACAATTTGTCCATAATCAAAATAAATTCATATCTCCATAAATACTTGTCGGAATCAGATGATCTTTAGATCAATCCTACACCTCTCGATGAGAGGAATCTAGGAAAAATATCAATAGCCATAAATAAGGTGACCCACATGGAGTTTGGCCCTAGTTGCCAATTTTAACACTCCCTCTCAACTAGGGAGAACTTCATCTGCAATTCGTCAGACCGTCGCTGCTATCCATCCATCAAATGCACTGTCCTGCATAGTTTGACCCCACTCTGCTATGCTTTGCTCTGCTCAAACTATGAAGAAGAAGAAATGATCGCGGATGTATCATACCATCCTCCATTGACCCGAAGTCAGTGTCAGAGTGTGTACCACTCTCACTAATCCCAGATCAGTATCATTGATCCTAGATCAATGGAGGTCATCCTAGCATAGGGAGTGCGGTAGATACAGAGATGCGTCCATCAATAGTACTACTATGGTCCCTATTCTCATTTCCCTACTCATTGATTAGATGAGAGGTACTTCCCATGAGTCCTAGACTGCATGGGTAGGATGCCTCGACAGGAGAACTAATCATCCTATCCACAGGAGAACGAATCATCCTGTCCAGTGGATGCCACAGAGAACTAATCATCTTGGCCTACAGGAGAACTAATCATCCTGTTCCATAGCTGCCACGGAGAACAAATCATCTTGGCTCACAAGAGAACTAATCATCCTGTTCCATAGTCGCCACGGGGTGTCACAGGCAAAGGTTGAACCTTTTACTCTGTACATAGTGCTCCACCAGGGGATGGTGAGTCGCCCTGTTGTCCTGGGGTCTAGGGACCACATCCCAAACATCGTTTTTCATGATGGACTCATATTCCTTGGTCTTAGCATCCTTCCATACTTGATGCTTGACAGCATCTGTGAATGACGAAGGCTCGTTTTGGATGATCGTGCTCATGATAGTTAGGTATCCTTGATACCTGTTCGGCTTCTTACTTTCACGGAAGGTTCCTCTGGGTGCAATGTGTCCTTCAGCATCATCAAGTGTCCCCCTAAGCCATGAAGGCCTTTTCCTAGAAGAGGAAGGCTCTTGCGGAGGAGGATCAATAAGATCCATAGGTTCTTCCACATCGGGCATTGTCTCATCTTCCTTTTCCTTCTGTTCCTTGGTGTCAGCTTCTTTAGATCCCTTTAAAGTAGGAAGATTGTCTACTTTGCTAAGAGCCATATCTTCGTCAAAGGTGACATCATGACTAATCTCGACTTCCCTTTGACCAACTACATAGATTTTATAGCCCTTAGAATTTTCGCTATAGCCCACGAAGATTCCTTTCTTTCCAGATGCACCCAATTTATTCCTTTTCTCTTTTGGCACATGAAAATATACAGGACTTCCAAAAATTCTAAAATGAGATACGTCCGGTTTCTTATCGGTGAACATTTCTTCGGGAGTCTTGGAACCCAATGCTTGATGAGGGCATAGGTTTTGTACATATACCACGGTATTTGTAGCTTCGGCCCATAGAAACTTCGGAAGTCTTTGATCATGGAGCATAGCATGGACAACTTCCACAATTGTAGGATTCTTACTTTCCGCCACACTATTCTGTTGAGGAGTATATGGTGTAGTAGTCTCCCTCTTAATGCTAGCCTCTTTTCAAAAGTCATGAAACTCATTGGATTCATATTCAGTCCCATTATCATTCCTTAAGGTCTTGATCTTCTTTTCATTTGAATTCTCGATCAAGGCTTTGAAGTGCCGAAACCAGGAGAACACTCCATCCTTCTTTGTTAAGAAGTATATCCAAGTCTTGCGAGAATAATCATCTGTAAAAGTGAGGTAGTATAAATATCATCCCAAGGAGTTCACAGGCATCATACCGGATATGTTTGAGTGAACAAACTGCAATATATCGGAGGTTTTGCTTTGGCTTGAAGGGAATGGTCCCCTTTTGAGCTTTCCTTCCGCACATCCTGGACATACACCTTCTTGCTCTAATCTGAACTCGGGCATCTCGGTCACCATTTTTCTCACGTCGGGTAGAGCTTTATAATGAAGGTGAGCAAACCTCTGATGCCATAATTGGATTGAAGAGATGTGTCACAAGACATGACACCCAATGGACTTACTCCGACCTGATATAATGAATCAACTCGAAACCCAAGAGTAAAAGCATCTTTAAAGTTGTTTTTCCATACACGTACCTTGCCATCGCTGAAGGCCACTTGTAGCCTTTGTCTTCCATTGCCGAAATGGACACCAGGTTCTTTTTTAGATCAGGTACATATAATACATCATGTAAATGGATTTTATTTCCCTGATTCAATTGAAGAGTGACATTTCCTACGCCTTTTGCGGGATATTTTGAATTATCTCGAAGAACAATTTCCAGGTTGATTTCCTTCTCTATCAGATTATAGAGAGCTTCTTTGTAACCAGTGAAGTGCCTTGAGGCACCACTATCAATAAGCCAGTTTCCCAGCAAGTCTGGGGGAGCAGTAGTATAGAGAGCCGCTAGTAGATAATATTCATCTTGCTTATTGTTAACAGTTTTAGATTCATATCTGGAATTTCTTGCCTTCTTGAATTGTTCTCCTCTTCCTTGATTTCCGGAACGTCTCTTACCTCTACCATTTGACTTGCCATTCCTTTGATTGCCTTGAGAGGGATTTTGTTCATCGTCTCGATGTGAGTCCCTTTTATCAAGGCACTCCCTTGCATAGTGATCCATTTTGTTGCAATTGTAACATTGTCCTTTTCTTCCACCCTTTGGTCCAACCTTTCCTTTGAATTTAGCCCCGGAATTGTTTCTTCTTTTAGCATGAGAAGAAAAGGCAGAGGGATGACCTTTAAGTATGGGAATTTCTTGCTCTTCCATCCTTGTTTCTTCTTGAATGCATCTGGCCATTAATTCCTCAAATCCAAGAATTACGTTATTGTTGAGAAGAGTAGTTCTGAATATATACCATTCGGATGGCAGTCCTCCAAGAGTTGTGAGTGTCATTTCCCTGTCAGGAATTACTTCCCCAATAGATAGGAGATCGTTCTTGATCTTGGTGATCCTTAAGTAATATGCTTGCATACTCTCATCTTTGCCCTTCTTAATTTCCTTCAGCTTATTTCTAAGAAACAATACTTGATTTGCATCATTAACTTTAAATAAACTCACCAGTCTATCGTAGATTTCCTTGGAGGTGTTCAGCTCGAAAACATAGGCCACCAAGCGCTTGTCGATAGAGTCCCAAATGGTCTTCTTTGTTTTGACTTCTCCCTTGGTCCATTTGTTCCTAGCAGCAGCGGATGCATTTGATGGAGGCTTAACAATTCCGCCTCTCACATGGTCCAACACTTCCTGCTCTTCTAATATTAGATCGAGAGACATCTTCCATCCATGATAGTCAGACTTCTTACGGAGTTTGTCTTCAGCAGGGTAGTGTGTTGAGGACCCCATGATTTCTTTAAGATAGCCTTGACAACCTTCTCTTCAGTGATTGCTCTTGCTCTTGCTCTTGCTTGGGCTTTCTCTTCACCTCAGCTCTGATCCCATGTTAAATTATGGTATGTTCTATGCTTAGAGAAGTTTACTTATTTTTCTTCTTATTAGCCACATATTAGCAATCACATATACATCAAGTAAAGTGCAGATAGAACATTAAATGATCAACTAAAAACAAACCAAGACAAGAGACATAAGATGTCCCGGCTAGCAAGGGACAAACCCCAATGCGGGGAAACCCTTTGATCAAATCTTCTTTTATCTTCAATAGTTCAGCAGAGAGAAATAGTACAAAATCTGAATTCTGTAATTTTATATCAGCGGCAGCAAACCCTAGATCAGCAAAGTCAAACTTGGTCAAACTAGTTGAAATTGACCTCTAAAATGCTTGGTCAATTTTCGGTCAACTTGTTCTCGAACAACCTAAAGAACAACCCTTGAACAGCCCCAAAAGTACAGTGAATATGCAGATTTCTGCAGTCAACTTGTAGCCCTAAACTAGGGCAGTCAACATCAGACAAACCAGAGGTCAGATCACCTCGGTTTTCGTGCCAAAAATTGTGGCCTACCTAGGAGAGGCAGCCACACCCAATCCGCACCCTTAGATGGTCAATGCTTGGTCAATGCTAGTCAAAGAGATGACCTGCTGCCCTAGCATCCTCCTTTCTGCGTCTTCCTTGCCCTAGGACGTCTTCCTTTCAGCCACACATGTGAGAGAGAGAGAGGCTCCTTTTATGTGTAGGAGAGAGAGAGAAGATGAGTGAATGAATTGGAGGAGGAGGCACCTTGTATTTATATGCAAATGTTGAGGATGAATAAACGTGATTGTTGGGCTTTTGAGCCTACATAAGTTTGCTGGCCGACCTTGACAATTTGTCCATAATCAAAATAAATTCATATCTCTATAAATACTTGTCGGAATCGGATGATCTTTAGATCAATCCTACACCTTTTAATGAGAGGAATCTAGGAAAAATATCAGTAGCCATAAATAAGGTGACCCACATGGAGTTTGGCCCTAGTTGCCAATTTTAACAGTGAATGAATTCTGCTTGTAACCCTGCCTAGAAGGTTCTAGCAATTGGACATCTTGACAAGACAAACCCTATCGATTCATCCTTTTGACATTGAAATCAAAATGGGTCAGAGATATCTAATTCTTATTTTAACCACTAAAACCAGATGAAGCACCAACTAACCCAAAATTTTATATTTAAATGAGTTCTTGGCCTTCTAGAAAGCATAGCATCTGTTGATGTTTGTAGCTTAGGCAGGTACTTATGCACAAGCCCATGTGTTTAGGCGTGCAAAAAATGCCCAAAGTTTGATTAGAGACTTGCTTTAGTGTGAGCAAGTTGCATTTGTAACTTAGCCTATGTTTTGACCTAGGAAAGCACATAATTATTATGTTGGCTAATTGAGCTAAAGAAACATTAGAAAAAAGTAAAATATTTACTTTAATAATTATGTGTTAATTTGAGCCCTTGATATCAAGTGAGGCGAGATCTAATCTCGGTCGTCAATCACTTTGGAAATTAGGGTTATGGATTTAGCTCAATGAAAAGTTATAAAAGCAAAGCTAAGGAGAGGGAGAAGACACTATACAACAACACAAAATTGAGAGAGACATCTTAGTGAGGAGTGCAATACTATAATAGTATAACGTGTTGGCTCTGAGTAAGGGGGGCAGAAAGAAGATCCAGATCAGCCAAGGAGGGTTTGATCAATTGGATCATATTTAGTTTTTGTACATGTAGTTCCTCAGTTGCTAAGTTAACGGAAACACCTAAATAATTTGTCGGAAACGCGGATCCCCATTTCCGAAACAGAAATGGATACGATCCTTGTCCGAAACGTTGTAAAAACATTTTTGTGTCGTTTCAAAAAATCGGAAACTTCGGATTTGGAATTGGATATGTTTCCAAGGTTTTTAATTTTTTTGGATTCGTTTCTAGAAATCCGAAAACAGATCCACAAAAATCGTGATGGGAATGCACCCTTAAAATTTTAAAAAGCGTGAAAATTTGTATAGCCATAAATAAATAATAAAAATGAAGAAATCAGATTTGCAAATAAACTCACTATAAACACAATCTCATAATGTCTCTTCTAAATCTTTAGAAACAACAACACTTCATATATTTATTAAGGATTATTACTACTCAAAAAAAGATAGATGTTCAAAAAATACAAACAGAAGGGTTTGATGAATGTCTTTGTAAAGAGATTTATTTGAGTGATTAGTTTTGATTTTGTTAATTGGCATTGATTTTGCTCTTGATTTCATAAATCCCTCCAATATAACAAATCTTATCTAGCCAATCTTTTGCCTGCATATAGTCGAGAGACCAAGCTAATGTTGAGAAGATTGAATTGTTCAAATAGGTCTTGATAGAATATCCCAATGATCCCATGGGCCTTTTAATAGCCATGCAAGGAAGATAGATACCATCTGCCATGCATGACACGTTATTTGAAGGAGTTGGACCCGAAAGCACAAACGCTGTAGCAATTCTGATTACATTACTAATAATGATGATATACGTTGAATGTTATAATAATCGCTAATGATGATGACAATGTTTACACTGAATTGATGATGATGATTTGTTTATGTTGAATTCTTGATGATGATTATGTATTTTTAGATATTGAATCTAGATTCTAAAAGATGAACGGTAATATGAAATTCTTATTTTGTTATATATATATATATGTCGTTTCCTTGCCGTATCGTATCCAGATTTTTTTTTAAATTTATCGTATCCGTATCTATTCCCGTATCTGTTTTAGTGCAACTTAGCTTAGTTGGGCCATTATTCCAGGAGGAGAGCGCAAGTAGGTTTTGAATATTTTAATGATGAAATGATTTGATTGGGCATAATCTGTTGTGTCATTTTTCTGATATTGGTTATAATTTTGATTCTGCTAATTTAATGTAATAACCCAGCTGTGTGTTCATTTACTATATTTGTAATCTGCTAGGTCAATGGATCATTGGGTGTTAGGTTTGTAGGGGAATTAACATGGTATCAGAGTGATAAACTCTGAGAACCTATCTCAAGGTGCAAGTTTGTATAAGCATCACGAGAGCTAGGTTGGGCCATGATCGTAGGATGCACAAAAGTTCTTTTAAGGCCAAGAGGGTTGTACGGAGGTCGCATGACGTACAACTAGTGTTGCATGAAACGCCCCCCCAGATCAAAACCTGGATTCGTGACCCGTACAAATCTGTGGGTGATTCGGCCCCAAAACTGCATCCCGTAAAGATCCGTGGGTGATTCGGCCCCGAAACTGCACCCCGGAGATTCAGAAACGCAGATCGGGCTGGAAAAAACGATTCTTGGTCTGTGGGAACCGTCCAATCCAATCCGTGTTTCCATACGCCCCAGATGCAGTTTCGTGGCCGAATCATGCGGTGGATCCGCTGTGGATCGGGGCCGACTCCGGGCGGATCCCCACTGCTTCCATGGGCTGCCGGTCGGTTCCACTGTGCAGACCCACAAAAAACAAATTTTATTTTATTTTATTTTTGTGTAATTGTGGTTGGGGGTGGGTTTAACTTGGGTTAGGGAAAAGAATGAAGGGAATAAAAGTCTATTTCTCCTCTCATTTCCTCACTCTTGTTTTTTTGGAGAGCTTGGAGAAGAGAGGAGAAGAAAGCTTGGAGAAGAGAAGAAAAGAGAGCTTGGAGAAGAGAGACTTGAAGAGAGCTTGGAGGAGTGAAGAAGGAGCTAGGAGCAGTGAAGGAGGAGGAGCTTGGAGGAGTAAAGAAGGGCTTCCATCTACAAGAGCTAAAGAGGTAAATGCAAACTCCAAACTCCCTCATTTTTTTGTCATTGTTTTTTGTATTTTTTATCCTCCATCTACTCTTTCCCATTCTTTCTTCTTGCTCATTTAATCACAGGTTGTCCACCACCTATATTCATATTCCAAGACGGTGTTCTTTTGGCTTCGATGTATCATTCCACTTTTGGTTTTCATGATAGCAAGGGGTAGTGGGAATAGAAGGGAAGAAGAACAAGAGGATAGTGGTTCCCATATGAGTGACCCAATGTATGATGAGGAGGAAGGTTTGAAGAGGAAGGGGATGAACTTGAAGAGAACACTAAAACACTAGAGAGAAAAGTTGCATTGACACCCTTGTGGAACTATGTGACCAAACTTGAAGGGGGAAAAGGTGGTGGAATCTACAAGTTTTTGTGTTTTCATGGTTTTCATGGAGGAAAACCATATAATGGTTCATATACCCATGTGAGGAGGCATCTTTGTGGGGTGATGGACAGTGATGAGAAAAAGGGTGCTTGATCTTCTTCTCTTATTATTATTCTTATTATATGTGTGTTTACTTCATCAAACTGCTACCAAAACACAAGAAACAAGAACACAAGATATTGGCTCTCTGCCAGGGCAAAACCTCTCTCTCTTAGAGAGGAAAACCCTTTCGTAAATTTTTCTTATTGAAGCTTCTTATTGATCAATGCGAAACCCTAGACCCTTGACAAGAATATCCTCCAAGCACAAGTTAAGCCCTTCCTTCTTCCGGCACTTTGTTTCTCGACACTTCCTCCTCCTTCCGGCACTTCGTTCCTCGACACTTCCTCCTCCTTCTTCCTTTGGCAATCGGTGATAGACCTTGTTTATGTGAGCTTTAGAAGAGATACTTACCTTTGATACTTAGTGAGATCCTTACCTATGAAGATACCTTCCTTCTCTTGTCCAATCGAGCTTCTTATTGATGTGTAGTTGTAGACTTGATATGATAGCACTGCAGCCCCAGTTTCTCACACGCGTGGGAGGTTTTGGTCATGTCCCTTCTCACAAAGATTAGTCATAGGGTGCAGCTACACATTTTTGGCACAATTTTGACTTAGGAGGAGGACCCCACACTTAGACTTAGGAACTTTGGGGCAAATTCGACTTTATTTAGCAGCTAGTGGGATGTGGGGGCCACCCACATGGGGAATTCGAACTTGGCCATTCGATATGCTTGGAGGGAAATCGAATGGGTGGATGGAGGGGCCCACATGAGGCTAAGGAGGCCCAAGGGAATATAAGGAGGGATCAACTCTCATTTTGGACTATCTTCTACATTTGCAAACAAACACTCACTTGTACGCTTTGCTGCTTAGCAAGTCTACCGGCTGTTTAGCCACGAATCTCTCACGTTGGAGATTCAACCTCTACCTTGGGGGACCATCCGTGCCCACCCTAGTGAGGCTGTTCTATAGGAGTTTTAGGGAGTCAGGGACAACAACACACTTCAGTCATCAGCGCAGAGAGGGAATTGCGTATTCTTGGGCCACCAGAAAACGCGCAGGAGGAGTTGGAGGCCAACAAGGGGATTCATTGCTTGTTGGGAGATCCGAGAATTGAGGAGGCAACATAGGGTAGGCATTTTCGCTGGAGTTTGCAACTAGTTGGACCAGCACATTAGTCAGTCGTATTTCTGAGTCAAGGGACAGTGCAGAGGCCATCCAACAACAATTCCTGTGGACTTGGAGCAGTTGATCTTGGCCAAGAGCCATCCGGGGAGCTAGGAGTTGGATAGCATAGGTAAATCTAGCATTTTGGAGGAGTTTGCAGAGGGATTTGCAGGCAGATTCTTGCAGGTTGAAATTGGCAGCCATCGTTGAGGAGAGGCTCCAAGGGGGTCGAAAATCTAAAGCCAAAACCAGCTAAATATCCTTCTGCGTTTTTCTGGGTTTTGTCCAAGGAGTCCGGGGTTAAAAGCACACAATTTTCTGGGCGGTTTTTGAGCACTTTCCAGTTAGTCGAAGTTCAGTAGTGCAACAGTTTACTGGGGCAGCGTAGTGCAGAGTGGTGCAGCAGCTTGACAATCTTCAACTCAACCATTTTCCCACCTGGGGTTTGTCTTGCTTGTTCATTGGGACAAGCCCAGGTTCACCATTCTAATATATATTGTATCTAGCCTATAGATTTCTAATAATATGGCTCAACAGTCTCTTACAGCATTTCCATGGATGTTTAATGTGTGTTTCATTTTTTATATTCTGCTGCACAATTTATTTGCTTAATATCACCTACTTAGGAACATTATCAGAGCCTAGCTCTTGGCTCAACTATGGGGATTGTCTCATATGAGAGAAGGGGACCAACAAAACATCCCTTACTGTAGGCAGAGGTATAGGAGTAGTGAAAGGGAGTTAGAGATTACTCCAGACATGAAGGACAAGGGGAAAGTAGCAGTTGGAGAGGAGGAAATGACAGAGCCCAAGAGCAGGGAGGAGATGGCTTTCAACAGCCTCCTGTGGGCCTTGAGTGACTTGGCCAAGGGGCAGAAAGACATGCTGGAGGAGATCAAGTCACAGAACAGAGAAAGGACCACACTAGAGCGTTTCTATGTGGGGAAACTTTTGTTGCCTCTCAGCCATTTGATCACCCCTCACCAGTAGCGCAACACCCTTTAGTTAGTGTGTCGACTCGGGCTACACTACCTTCTTTCATGCTAGTGGCACAAATCGAGCCTATAAGGGAGGAAGACCCTTGGATGGGGGATTACTTCAGAGAGTGGCAGTCTATGGATGAAGACTTCAAAGAAGCCCTCTCCTTTAGAGATTACTGCAAGCTCAGGCAGAGTGAGAAGAACAAGGGGTACGGAGGACAAGGACCCATGAGTATGAGTTGTAGAGAACCATAGGGAGGATGTATCTCCCTACTTTTGATGGCACTGCCAAGTGCACGACTAGGGCTTGGGTTGAAAAGATGGACACATACTTTCAACTCAAGCGGATGACAGAGCAGGAAGCCATTAAGATGGCCACGCTACACATGGAGGGGGAAGCCCATGATTGGTGGTTTCATGGCTTGACCACCTTAGGGCATGCCCAAATAGTTTCTTATGAGGACTTCACCTGAAGGGTGGTGGAGCGATTTGATCAGAGGGATCCAGAGGCTTATTTCAGAGAGCTGACACAACTGCGCCAAACAGGCAACCCAGAGCAGTACTTTTCAGATTTTCTGTGTGTGTTAGTGATGGTTCCAGATCTATCCAAGGCAAGGAGGGTGTATACCTTCATCGAGGGCTTGCTTAAGCCCCTGCGTGGACTGCTGAAGTCACACAGACCCTCCACACTGCAGGAATCAGTCTTGTGTGCCAAAGATCTACATGGGGCCATCCCCAAGACTAGAGCACCATTTCTTGCATGGAACCCTTTCCCATAAAAGGGGCATGGGACTAGACTCCCACCGCTGAGGACCACACAGGGAGGGGGCAGTTAGATGAGGAGATGCAAAAGGACCTCCAGAGGAGGAAGCTGTGCTTCACATGCAGAGAGGCCTCAGCACCTGGCCATAGGTGCATTGCAGGTAGAGCACACTACATTGAGGTCTTTCATAACAATGACCGGTAGGATGAGGTGGAGCAGGATTGTGGTGGGACAAATGGAGAGAGTCTAGCAGACAGAGGGCTACCACCACCACCTCCACAGGGAGGGGCATCTCTTGCTTTAGCAGGAGGAGTCCTTGCTTCTTTATGCGAGATTCCTAAGTTTTTGACACAGAGGATCAAAGGCACTGTATATGGACAAAGGGTGTCAGTGCTAGTGGACAGTGGGGCTACCCATAGTTCCATAGATGCCCAGCTGGTCGAGAGGAGGGGCCTCACCACAACAGAGTTTGAGGGCTTCTCTGTCCTAGTGCCAGGGGACCGTACCATCCAGTGCACTAGATATGTGCCATCTTTGACAATAGTTATGGGGAACTACTCGATGACGAATCACTTCTTTGTGGTCGATGTGCCAGACACCAACGTGGTGATGGGTGTCTAGTGGTTGTATTCCCTTGGGCGAGTCACGACGGATTGGAGGAAACTAGAGAGGGAGTTCATTGGGCCAGATGGAAAATTGGTAGTCTTGAGAGGCATGCAGTCTTACCCACGTTTGACAGTTTCGACCCACATGATGGAGGCAGATCTACGACATGGGGACATTGCATTGGCAGTTGAGTTGAGGATCTCAGAGGCTGGGGGACAGGCGCAGCCACCACCAACAGACATACAGGCTTTGTTGGACAGGACTGTAATAGTGTTTGGGGACATTCCACTAGGGCAGCCACTAGATAGAGGATTTGAGTAGACCATTGAGCTGGAGCCGGGTGTACGGGAAGTGTTAACTACTCCTTACAGGCATCCCAAAGCTTATAAGGACGAGATAGAGAAGGCCATCCAAGAGCTGCTTGCATTGGGCCATATCAGGCCAAGTTCCAGTCCTTTCGCTTCTTTAATGGTTTTGGTGAAGAAGAGGGATGGAACCCTTCGGATGTGCAATGACTATCGGGCCCTCAACTGGAAGACTCTAAAGAACCAATACCCTATTCCCCGCATTGACGAGCTGATGGATGAGCTTAGAGGAGCCAAGTACTTCTCTAAGATTGATCTGCGTTCAGGGTACCACTAGATCAGGGTGTGGGAACAGGATATCCCTAAGATAGCTTTTCGGTGCCACTATGGGCACATTGAGTTTCTGGTCATGCCATTTGGGTTGACCAATGCTCTGGCCATATTCCAGTCATGCATGAACCATGTCTTCTGGGGACAGTTGAGGAGGTTCGTGCTAGTGTTCTTCGATGACATTCTGATCTACATCCGGACATGGGAGGAGCACGTCCCACACTTGGAGGAGGTATTGCACATTCTGGAGGAGCAACAGTTTTATGCCAAGCTCTCCAAGTGCGAGTTTGGGTTGACAGAGATGCTCTACCTAGGGCATATCATTGGAGCAGATGGGGTGAAAATTCACGAGGAGAAGATTTGGGCCATCCGAGATTGGCCAGTACCCCGAGACGTGACTACGCTGAGGGGCTTCTTGGATATTTGCACCTATTACAGGAAGTTTGTCAAAGGGTTCTCGCAGCTGGCAGTGCCTTTGACCGACTTGACCAAGAAGGGGGCCTTCGCATGCGTTGATGGAGCACAAGTCACCTTTGATCACCTCAAGGAGGTGATGAGCCTTTACCCTATTTTGGCACTTCCAGACTTTTCCCAGCCATTCACAGTGGAGTGTGATGCATCCGGGGTAGGAGTTGGAGCAGTATTGTCACAGGAGGGGCACCCTCCTACCGCATGAGCTGTCATATTCCATATATGACAAGGAGATGTTGGCCATTATGCATGCATTGGCCAAGTTCCACCAGTACTTGGTGAGCAATCGGTTTCGAGTGAAGATTGATCACAACAATTTTCAACATTTCATGGGGTAGCAAGGCGTCAATGATAGGCAACAGAGATGGGTCAACAAGGTGCATGCCTGTGATTTCGACATAGAGTATGTGCGGGGGAAGAACAATGTGGTGGCCAATGCTCTATGTCCAAGACCAACTGGGTTATCTCTCATGAACATCTGCCAGGATTGGAAGGCTTAGTTGTTGGGAGTACTCCAAGGGCAAGAGGGCATGCAAGGTATTGGAGGGGACACATGCAGATGAGCGTTACCGTGTGATGGATGGGGTCATCTATTACAAGGGGCACATTTACTTAGTGCCCAACTCGTAGTTGACGGAGAGGATTCTCCAGGTAGCTCATGATTCACCACTGTTCGGGCACCAGGGGTTCCGGAAGGCTTATATCGCTGTTCAGGAGAGATTCACGTGGAAGGGCCTCAGGGAGGACGTTTTGCAGCACGTACGAGAGTGTGAGGCCTGTCAGCGGAACAAGGGGGAGCTGACCCACCCTGCAGGATTACTACAACCACTTCTGATCCCGGAGGGGAAATGGGAAAGTATTTCGATGGATTTCATCACTGGGCTCCCCACAATACAGGGGAAGGATTGCATATATATAGTGGTCAACTATTTGACCAAATTTGGCCACTTCTTCGCCATCCCCACTAGGAACACGGCTGCATAGTTTGTTGAGCTGTTCTTCCGGGAGGTTTTCAGACTGCATGGGCTAGCCAAGAACATAGTGAGCGACAGAGACAATAGATTTGTGGGTGGTTTTTGGCAGGAGCTCTTTGGTTGGATGGGACGAAGCTCACTCCTAGCACCAATTATCACCCTCATACAGATGGCCAGACAGAGAGAGTTAATCAGTGGTTGGAGGGGTACCTGAGGAACTATGTGATAGGTCAATAGAGGACGTGGATTCAATGGTTGCATCTGGGCGAGTACTGCTACAACACCACGCACCACATGTCCATCGGTATGACTCCTTTCCGTGCCCTTTATGGATATGATGCACTGACTTTTGCTGATAATCTTTTTGGAGACAGTTGGGCCCCAAAGGCCAAAGACTGGGTCCAAGAGAGCCAAGATATCCTCAAGGCTCTCAAGGATAATTTGGTGATAGCCCAAAATCAGCAAAACCTTTATGTAGACTGGCACAAGGCAGAGAGACACTTTGAGGAGGGGGACTTGGTATACCTTCGGCTGCAGCCTTATAGGCAGTCTACGCTGAAATAGAAGGGGACCGAGAAGCTACAACCACGCTTCTATAGTCCCTACCAAGTGACTAGGCAAGTTGGGGAGGTGGCTTATGAGTTGGAGCTGCCTCCAGGGACTAGGATCCATAATGTGTTTCATGTCTCATGCCTGAAGAAAGTGTTGGGACAACACGTGACGACAACAACTGATCTATCCCCACTAGATGATGAGGGCCACTTAGTGTTGGAACCAGGGGCCATTTTGGAGAGCGGGGAAGGGAGACTAAGGAGCAGGACCATTATGGAGTTCGTGGTACGCTGGAAGAACTTGCCGGAGGAGGATGCCACCTGGGAGGGTGAGCACATACTGGAGCATCCAGCTTTGAGGTTGCTTGAGGGAAAGCAACATTTGGGAGGGGAGGACTGTCATGTCACTTCTCACAAAGATTAGTCACAGGGTGTAGCTACACATTTTTGGGACAATTTTGACTTAGGAGGAGGACCCCACTCTTAGACTTAGGAACTTTGGGGCAAATTCGACTTTATTTTGAAACTAGTGGGACGTGGGGGCCACCCACATGGGGAATTCGAACTTGGCCATTCGATATGCTTGGAGGGAAATCGAATGGGTGGATGGAGGGGCCCACATGAGGCTGAGGAGGCCCAAGGGAATATAAGGATGGATCAACTCTCGTTTTGGACTATCTTCTACATTTGCAAACAAACACTCACTTGTACGCTTTGCTGCTTAGCAAGTCTACTGGCTGTTTAGCCACGAATCTCTCACGTTGGAGATTCAACCTCTACCTCGGGGGACCATCCGTGGCCGCCTTAGTGAGGCTGTTCTACAGGAGTTTTAGGAAGTCAGGGACAACAACACACTTCAGTCATTAGCACAGAGAGGGAACTGTGTATTCTTGGGCCGCCAGAAAACACACAGGAGGAGTTGGAGGCCAGCAAGGGGATTCATTGCTTGTTGGAAGATCCGGGAATTGAGGAGACAACATAGGGTAGGCATTTTCGCTGGAGTTTGTAGCTAGCTGGACCAACACATCAGTCAGTCGTATTTATGAGTTGAGGGACAGTGCAGAGGCCATCCAACAACAATTCGTGGGGACTTGGGGAGCAACTGATCTTGGCCAAGAGCCATCGAGGAGCTAGGAGTTGGATAGCATAGGTAAATCCAGCATTTTGGAGGAGTTTGCAGAGGGATTTGGAGGCAGAGTCCTGCAGGTCAAAATTGGTAGCCATAGCTGGGGAGAGGCTCCAAGGGGGTTGAAAATCTGAAGTCAAAACTTGCTAAATTCCCTTCTGGGTTTTTTCTGGGTTTTGTCCAAGGAGTCCGAGGCTAAAAGCACAGTTTTTTGTGCGGTTTTTGAGCACTTCCAGCTAGTCAAAGTTCAATAGTGCAACATTTTATTGTGGTAGCGCAGTGCAGAGTGGTGAAACAGCTAGGCAACCTTCATCTTAGCCATTTTCCGGCCTGGGGTTGGTCTTGCTTGTTCATTGGGACAAGCCCAGGTGCACCATTCTAATATATATTGTATCTAGCCTGCAAATTTTTAATAATATTGCTCAACAGTCCGTTACTTGCAGCATTTCCATGGATGTTTAATGTGTGTTTCATTTTTTATATTCTGCTGCACAGTTTATTTGCTTAATATCACTTTCATTCCTACTTAGGAACATTACAGTTTCCCTGTATATTTGACTCCTTTTTCCTTCGCTTGGGAGAGCCTCTTCTTTGCTCTAGTGGGAGGCCCAATAGGCCTAAGTTTGTAGCCCAAACAAAGATAAATATGCAACTGTGATATTGTTGCTGTAGTGACTGCAGGTAACCCTCCTTTCCTTGCACATGTGACTGCAATCTACCCTTAGAAAAACCCATTACTCTTCGGTTTTCTCCTTCTTCACTGCACTAGAGGCTCCTTATGCTCTTCTTTCTTCACCCTTTTCTCAGCTTCTTATCTCGTTGATTTAAAAAATGTTATCACCGCTAGCCTATACCTACCTACACGTTATTGAGAAAAGACTTCAACCCCACAGGGTGTGGTTGGTGGAAGGGAACTCAGAGAAGGGGTTGTCAAACTAATCCCGATTCTCTCCATTTGAGCTATCTCCTAGGCTAGCTAAGGGGGTTGGTCCCTAATGAAAAGTTGAGTTAAAAGATGTGAGTTTCTAGGAGAGTGTTATACTGAAAATGGATTACTTTGAAGGATTTATGAACAAATATGATGTGAGCAACTTGAAATAACAATGCCAATCATTTACATGAGAAAAACCATAAAACCAGTGCCTTATAAGGATTCTTCTCAAAAATTTAATGATATATTTGCTCAAAGTAAAATACAATGCTCTCAAAAGAGAAAGCAAAGTAACCCTAAAATGTAAACATGAATTGTTAGCGAAGATATGTAAGATACAAAGTGCTTTTGAGATAATCAATTTTATGAATCAAAACATGTGAAACATTTCTTGCCAAAATCCAAAACTTAGTAATTAACTTGGAAATGTAAAAGAAAGGAAGTGCTAAACCAAGGCATCAATATGCAATGAGACTTGAACCAAGAAAATAAAACACTTTGAAAGGATTACAATACTTGCTTTTGAAAGAAACTTTGCATATAAGAACTCAAACAATCAAGATACAAGTAAAGTAAATGTAATGGAAAGTGTTCTTGGTTAATTTCATCAATTATCTCTACAACAAGATTACAATCTAATTCTTCAATCCTCAGACCTCACCCTCGCCCAAAGATATGCAACTCACAATGAGGAGTCAGTAGAGGGTCCCTAAGATGTCTATTTCAACCAACTTATGTTGGAGGTAAAATTTTAATGAGGCTTGGGACCTTCCTATACTAAAATGCCTAGATGAAGTGCAAATTGTGTTAATTCCCCAAATTAAACTAATATTACATGCAAATGCTTCAAAGAGAAATTAGTTTTCAAAACTTGAGAGACTATAATGCAAATAAGCTCATATGTGTTTGCACCATTGAATAGAAAATAAACAAGTAAAATGGAATAGATTGCTTTAAGCTACAATTGTTTCAAATAAATGATAGTGCACCAATAGTGTCCATGACATATAGCATAATTTGACCAAGTAGTGAAGCATGTACTCGAAAAAATTATGAAACAATTAAAACCTGCCAAAGTATGAAGCGTTTAAACATAAGATGAGATTTTCTCAAGTTTACAATTTGGAAGCTTATGCATGTGGGAATTTAAAAATAAGATTAGTAAAAATTTCCATGTGGAGTGAAATGTGTTGATTTTAAGCATGCACGATATGAAATTAAAAGCTAGAAATCTAAGAAAAACTAGAAGCAATATTATACTACCACAAGAATCCCTTCTCTAAATGAGGAATGAGGATGCCATGGGAATAATCCTAAGATCCCTCCAACATTTTTTTTTAATGTTTTATTAACGCTTAAAGCAGGTAAAAATGCCTCTAAGAGGGCTCCCCATAATATGAGAGAGATCTTTACAAATATAGGAATCTAACAAAGTTAGATGCTCTTCCCAAAAATATAACAACAACAAACTTGAAGATGGAAAAAACTCTTCAAAAGAGATTCACACGGCTCAAAAGGCCCACGGCCTAGATGAGTTTGCAACTCTCTCCCAAGTGCTTATGACCTCCTTAGAAATTAGTCTTTGGATAACGTGAGGGGGTCCTGCATACACACGAGTGAGTAGTTTCCCAAAGCTTCTCCTCAAGCTCCTTTTTGACCAATGCTCAAGCTTATGAGCTGTGAAACACAAAACCAATTATCAATGTGAAATTAGGAAAAAGAAACCAAAACTAAACTACAATTTAATATACAAAATACTAGCTCAAGTAATGAGAGTGAACGCCCATACTTTCCTAACTTTGAAAATTGTTGAAGAATCTAGGGCATGCATAATTAAGTTGATTCTTCGTTACATGATAGCAATTTGTGAAGTGTTTATACAATTTTATCTTAGCTTGATGTTTACTTCATTATTAGCATGTGTATGTTAGCTTCATCAAACTGCTATCAAAACAAAAAGAGACAAGAACACAAATGTTTAGCTTTCTTCCAGGGCCAAAACCTCTTTCTCTTGGAGAGGAAAACCCACGCATAAATTCTTCTTATAGAAATTCCATTGACGAATACCAAGACCATGACCCTTGACACAATTTGCCTCTCCAAGACCAAGACATCAACCCTCTTCCTTGCCATTGCTGAGATCATCATCATCACTGCTGCTTACATTGATGTCATCAAGTTGCACTACTGCTGCACTTTTAACTGAGATCATCCTCGTTGCTTTCATCAAGACCATGTTTGTTATATTTGCATTAAAATCACCATTGCTGCGACATGAATGCCTTCACAACAGTATCACCAAAATCGTTTGCTAATGCATCTCTCACTGTACTGAGATCATTGCTGTACTTCGAGACAATGAGATCATAAAATCATGATCTATAGCTACTATGATTATGGTTATGCTAGGATCAAGTCACTGCTCCTTGTAGTACGTCAAGACTGCATCATACTAAGTCCGAGAGCTGTGGTAACTAATGAGACTGTGTGTCTCCTTTCATAGGTATGCTGAGGATCTCTGTCATCATGTAAACTCATTTTATGATTCTGCCGAGATAGTATAGGTCTTCTTCATATAACCCTAACCACTGCAATTCATCTTGTCGAAGCTGCTACAGGTATATCATCATAAAGACAATAGTATGTGTGAAGGCCCAGATCACATGTTGCCTTATCTGCTCTATCCATCCGAGGGCATCATCTTGAGATCACAGGTATGCTAAGACTGTGTTGATAACTGATATAATATCTATATGCATATGCCGAGAATATGCATAGATGACTGCGCATAATTGTTAAGATAATTCGTAGTGGTTATAACATCGATATACATATTTTCAAAGGCTGCTTAGGAGACTATATACATTTCACTGTAATGTTGTGACTATCATCATGAGGATCCGAGAATATATCTAGCCTAGAATGTCATGTCCAGAATATAATGGGGTGCAGTTACACAATTTTGTTATCATTTTTGGCTTAGGAGGAGGACTCCACATGCAGAACTTAGGAACTATAGGGAATTCGACTTTATTTCTGGCAGCTAATGGAATGTGGGGGCCACCCACATGAATAATTCGAACTTGGCCTTTGCATGAGTTTAGAGGGAATCAAATTAGTGGAAGGAGGGGCCCACATGAGGCTAAGGGGGCCCAAGGTGATAAAAGAGGAAAGAGCTCTCATTTTGTAGCATCTTGATTAGTTTACAAACAAACTCATCTTTGCACGCTCTGCTACTTAGTGAGTCTACTAGTTGTTTAGCCATGAATCTTCCAAGCGGGAGATTAAACCTCCACTTCAGGGGACCATTCGTGCCCGCCCTAGGGAGGTTGTTCCATAGAGATTTCAGAGCTTCCAGCATAGTCATTCACTTCATCCAGCCACGCAGAGGAGGAGACTGCGTATTTTCTGGGTAGTCAGAAAAACGTAGGAGGAGATTGAGTTAGCCAGGAGGTCCATAGCTTGCTGGGAGTTGCGGGAGCTGGAAAGGTTGTTGGTGGAGGACAGATTTGTTGAGTTTTGCAACCAACTCAACAGGTGTGACAATGGTACGATTTTCTGCGCAGAGGGACTGCGCAGAGGCCTCTGGCAACAAACTTGTGGTGCCTGGGAGAACAACCATCTGGGCCAAGAATCATTTGGGGAGCAAGGAGTTAGTTAGCACAGGTGAACCCAACATTCTAGGGGTGTTTTTAGAGGGATTTGCAGGCTGTTTCCTGCAAGTCGAAGTTGGTAGCAACAACTTGGGAGAGGCTCCAAGGAAGTCGAAAATCCAAAGTCAAAATCAGAGAAATTCCCTTCTGGGTTTCTCTGGGTTTTACCCAAGGAGTCCGAGGCTGAAAGGATATAATTTTTTGGGCCGTTTTTGGGTACATTCCAGTAGGTCGAAGTTCAGCAGGGCAATAGTTTCACTGGGACAACGCAGTGCAGAGTGGTGCAACAACTGGGCAGCCTTCAGCTCAGCTATTCCATCACCTAGGTTTTGTCAAGCTTGTCCTTGAGACAAGCCCAGGTGCACCATCTCATTTATATTGTACCTATGCTCTCAGATTTTATAATATATGGCTCAATTGTTCCAGAATTACAGTGTTTTTATGGATGTGTAATGCATGTTTTTAATTTTATGCTGCTGCACTGTTTATTTGTTTAAATATCAGTCATATTCCTATATAGGAACATCACTGTGGTATCAGAGCCTAGTTCTTGGCTCAGCTGTGGGGTTTGTTTCCTATTAGAGGAGAAGATCAACAAAACATCACTTACTGGAGGCAGAGGTACAAGAGCAGAGAAAGGGAGTTAGAAATTACTTCAGATACGGAGGAAAGAGGTAAAGTAGTGGACGGAGAGGAGGAATTGGCAGAGCCAAGAGCAGGGAGGAGATGGCTTTCGATAGCCTCCTGAGGGCCTTGAATGACTTGGCCAAGGGGCAGAAAGACATGTTGGAGGAGATCAAGTCACAAAACAGAGACAGGGCCACACCTAGAGGGTTTTTATGTGGAGAAACTTCTGGGGCCTCTCTACCTTTTGATCACCCCTCACCAGCAGCGCAACGCCCTTCAGTTAGTGTCCCAACTAGGGCTACACTACCCTCTTTCGTGCCAATGGCACAAATCGAACTAGCAAGGGAGGAAGACACTCCCTAGATGGGGGATTACTTCAGAGAGTGGCAGGCGATGGATGAAGACTTCAAAGAAGCCCTCTCCTTCAGAGATTACTGCAAGCTCAATCAGAGTGAGAGGAACGAGTGGTATGGAGGACAAGGGACCTAAAACTATGAGCTGCAGAGAACCATAGGGAGGATGTATTTCCCTACCTTTGATGGCACTGCCAAGTGCACAATTAGGGCTTGGGTTGAAAAGATGGACACATACTTTCAACTCAACCGGATGACGGAGCAGGAAACCATTAAGATGGCAGCGATGCACTTGGAGGGGGAAGCCCATGACTGGTGGTTTCACGGCCTAACCACTTTGGGGCATGCCCAGATAGTTTCTTATGAGGACTTCACCCGGAGGGTGGTGGAGCAATTTGGTAAGAGGGATCCGGAGGCATCTTTCAAGGAGCTGACACAACTGCGCCAAACAAGGAACCCAGAGTAGTACTTCTTAGACTTTTTGTGGGTGTCAGTGATGGTCCCTCGATGTGTCCGAGGCAAGGCGGGTATACACCTTCATTGAGGGCTTGCTTGAGCCCCTGCGTGGACTTGTGAAGTCACGCAGACCCTCCACGCTGCAGGAAGCAGTGGTGTGTGCCAGAGATTTACAGGGGACCATCCCTAAGACCAGAGCGCTATTTCCTGCATGGACCCCTTTTCTACAAAAGGGCCATGAGACTAGACCCCCACCATTGAGGACCACACAAGGGAGGGGGCAGTTAGATGAGGAGACATGAAGGACCTCCGGAGGAGGAAGTTGTGCTTCACATGCAGGGAGCCCTAGGCACCTGGCCATAGGTGCACTGCAGTAGAGCACATTACATTGAGGTTCTTATTGAAAGTGACTAGGAGGATGAGGTGGAGCAGGATTGTGGTGGGACAGATGGAGAGAGTCCGACGGACAGAGGGCCACCACCACCACCTCCACAGGGAGGGGCATCTCTTGCCTCATTGGGAGGAGTCCTTGCTTCTTTATGTGGGATTCCTAAGTTTTTGACGCTAGAGGTACGGTACAGGGACAAAGGGTGTCGGTGCTAGTGGACAGTGGGGCTACCCACAATTTCATAGATGCACAGCTGGTCTAGAGGAGGGGCCTCACCACAACAGAGTTCGAGGGGTTCTCAATCCTAGTACCAGGTGACTGTACCATCCAGTGTACCAGATACGTGCTCTCCTTAACCATAGTTATGGGAAACTACTCGATGACAAACCACTTCTTTGTGGTCAATGTTGCAGACACCAACATGGTGATGGGTGTCCAGTGGCTATATTCCCTTGGGCGAGTCACAACAAATTGGAGGAAACCTAAGATGGAGTTCATGAGGCTAGATGGCAAATTGGTGGTCTTAAGAGGCATGCAGTCTTATCTGCCTTAGACAGTTTCGACCCACAAGATGGAGGCAGATCTTCGGCATGGGGACTTTGTATGGGCAGTCGAGTTGAGGATCTCAGAGGTTGGGGGATAGGCGCAGCCACCACCAGCAGACTACAGGCTTTACTGGATAGGTATGCGGTAGTGTTCGGGGACATTCCACTAGGGCAACCACCAGTTAAAGGGTTTGAGCACACACTGGAGCCAAGTATACAGGCAGTCATCACTACTCTTTACAGGCACCCTAAAGCTAATAAGAACGAGATAGAGAAGGCCATCTAGGAGTTGTTGGCGTTGGGTCATATTAGGCCAAGTTCAATGACAGACCACTTCTTTGTGGTCGATGTGCCAGACACCAACATGGTGATGGGTGTCCAGTGGCTGTATTCCCTTGGGTGAGTCACGACAAATTGGAGGAAACTTGAGATGGAGTTCATGGGGCTAGATGGCAAACTAGTGGTCTTAAGAGGCATGCAGCCTTATCTGCCTTAGACAGTTTTGGCCCACAGGATGGAGGCAGATCTCTGGCATGGGGACATTGCATGGGCAGTCGAGTTGAGGATCTCAGAGGTTGGGGGACAGGCATAGCCACCACCAGCAGACATACAGGCTTTACTGAACAGGTATGCGGTAGTGTTCGGGGACATTCCACCAGGGCAACCACCAAATAGAGGGTTTGAGCACACCATTGAGCTAGAGCCGGGTATACAGGCAATCATCACTACTCCTTATAGGCACCCTAAAGCTAATAAGAACAAGATAGAGAAGGCCATCTAGGAGTTTTTGGCGTTGGGCCATATCAGGCCAAGTTCCAGTCCTTTTGCTTCTTCTGTAGTGCTGGTGAAGAAGAAGGATGGAACCCTCTGGATGTGTGTCGACTACCGAGCTCTTAACCAGAAGACTCTTAAGAACCGGTACCCCATTCCCCGCATTGATGAGCTGATGGATGTGCTTAGAGGAGCCAAGCACTTCTCTAAGATTGATTTGTTTTCATGGTACCACCAGATCAGAGTTTGGGATCAAGACATCTTGAAGACAACCTTCCGGTGCCACTATGGGCACTTTGAGTTTCTGGTCATGCCATTTGGACTGATCAACGCTCCAGCCACATTCCAGTCTTGCATGAACCATATCTTTCGGGGACAACTGAGGAAGTTCGTGTTAGTGTTCTTCGATGACATCCTGATCTATAGCCGGACGTGGGAGGAGCAACTCCAACACTTGGAGGAGGTACTGCACATTCTGGAGGAGCAACAATTTTATGCCAAGCTCTCCAGGTGCGAGTTTGGATTGACGGAGATGCTTTATCTCGGGCATATCATTGGAGCAGATGGGGTGAAGGTTCACGAGGAGAAGATTCAGGCTAAGTTGCAACATTTGGACAAGGTTCTTACGCTACTTAAAGAACACCAATTTTACGCAAAAAAATCCAAATGCACCTTCGGAAAGGAAGAAGTAGAATACCTTGGACACATTATATCCCATGAAGGTGTAAAGGTGGACCCTAACAAAATCAAAGCTATAAAGGAATGGACCAAACCTATTAATATATCCAAGCTAAGAGGGTTCTTAGGTTTGACGGGATATTACCAAAGGTTTATTAAAAACTATGCACATATAACCACACCTCTAACAAATCTTTTAAAGAAGAATTCGTTTCTATGGGATGAGGAAGCAGGAAGGTGTTTTGAAAAATTAAAAGAAATTATGTCTAATGCTCCCGTATTAGCAACACCAGATTTTTCTAAACCATTTATCATTGAGTGTGATGCTTCTGGATTCGGTATAGGTGCAGTAATAATGCAACAAGGACATCCAATAGCTTTTGAAAGTAGGAAGCTCAACAAAAGAGAACGCATCAAATCCACATACAACAAAGAAATGCTCGCTATCATGCACGCACTAGCTAAGTGGAGGCAATATCTTTTGGGAAGTAAGTTTTCTATTCGAACAGACCATAACAGTCTCCAACATCTCCTTCAACAAAAAACACTTTCCGAGGAACAACAAAAATGGATTGAAAAAATTGCCGCTTTTGACTTGGAAATACTACATAAAAGAGGTAAAGACAATGTAGTAGCAGATGCCTTATCCAAGAAAGATGAAGAACCAACACTACTTGCAATTTCGGTTGTTGTTCCGGAGTGGCTTAACGAAATTCGAAGTGGGTATGCCAAGGATCCAGAAGTAACAGCAATAATCAATAACCTTCCCAATAACTCAAAATTTGAGTGGAAGAATGATATCCTATGGTATAAGGGAAGTATATATCTAAATACAAATTCCAAGTTTAAGTTTAAGCTACTCAAGGAATTACATGACTCACCGTTAGCTGGACACGTAGGATTCTTTGAGACTTACTACAATGCACGTCAATCCTTCTTTTGGAAGGGAATGAATCGTGATATTCAGAAGTATGTAGCAGAGTGTGACACATGTCAAAGGAATAAAAGCAAAAATATTACGACACCAGGATTACTTCACCCCTTAAACATTCCAAATCAGAAATGGGAAGAAATCTCAATGGACTTTATCGAAGGATTACCAGTATCTGAAGGCAAGGACAAGATTTTCGTAGTAGTCGACAGACTCACCAAATATGCTCACTTTATGGCAATAAAGAAGTCATACTCAGCAAAAGAAATCGTTGAAATATTTTGCAAAAATATATATAAGTTACACGGTTTTCCGAAGGTCATTGTGAGTGATAGAGATGCCAAGTTCAAAGGTAATTTCTGGAAGGAATTGTTCAACCATATAGGAACTTACCTAAATATGAGTTCCGCTTATCACCCTCAAACAGATGGCCAAACAGAGGTTGTCAATAAATGTTTGGAGGCCTACCTACGTTGCTACGCTACAGAAAAACAAAATAAATGGGCTCAATGGTTACATCTTGTTGAGTGGTGGTATAATTCCACTTATCATACATCAGTGAAAATGATGCCATTTCAAGCTCTATATGGGTATGAACCCCCGAAATGGAAGGATCTAGCTATTTTCCAAACAAATCTACCCGTTGTTAAAGATCAACTAGAAGAAACCCAAAAAATCGTCCAAATATTAAAAGAAAACCTGAATAATGCAAGGAATCGTATGAAGCAACAAGCAAACCGTAACAGAACCGAAAGAGTGTTTGAAGTTGGAGAATGGGTATTTGTTAAGCTCCAAGCATATAAACAATTATCCTTAAAACAGAAAGGAAAAAACAAATTGGCACCAAAGTTTTATGGACCTTATCAGATCAACAAAACGATTAGCCAAGTTGCGTATGGTTTAAGCCTTCCAGAGACAAGTCGTGTTCACAACGTCTTCCACGTATCTTGCCTTAAAAGGGCACTAGGTAACAATCAAACAGCGAAAACAACACTTCCATCCCTAGATGATGAGGGAAGAGTCATTTTAGAAACATAAGGTATTTTTTCTACTAGAGAAAGAAAGCTTCGTTATCGTACTATCAAGGAATATCTGATCGAGTGGAAGGATTTGCCCGAAGAAGAAGCTTCTTGGGAGAATGAAGCATTTTGTCAACAACATCCGTCATTACGTATGCTTTGAGGACAAAGCATTTTTTCGAGAGGAAGGCAATGTTATGTAAAAAATTAGTTAATTTTAGGTTATTATTTAATTTTAATTTTAATTAGACGAAAGGGCACGATCATAAGATCATGCCCTTTCCCAAAGGGTGCCCATGGCGGTATATAAGCCAGGCACCCATTGTAATCAATCATCATCTGTAATTCATCTTATTATTAATAAAATATTCGTATATCTATTTCTGCGTTCATAAGTTCTTCGCTTCAGACACCAGGGGTTCCGGAAGACTTACATGGCTGTTCGGGAGAGGTTCATGTGGAAAGGCCTCAAGGAGGACGTGCTGCAGCATGTACAGGAGTGTGAGGCCTGCTAGTGGAACAAGGGGGTGTTGACTCACCCTGCATGGCTACTACAACCACTTCCCATTCTAGAGGGGAAATGGGAAAGTATTTCGATGGATTTCATCACTAGGCTCCCCACGATACAGGGGAAGGATTGCATATATGTAGTGGCCGACAGGTTGTTAATTTTAGGTATGTTCTATGCTAGAGCAATTTATTTAAATATCTTTTCCAGATTAGCAATCACATGCATAAAGTAAACTATAGATAGAACATAAATATAAATCGCAGAAGACAAGCCAAGACAAGAGGACAGAAGATGTGGCTCTAGCCAGGGACAAACCCCAATGTGGGGAAACCCTTGATCAATTCTTCTTTTATGTTCATCAAAGTTCAGCAGAGAAAGAGAGAGAGAGATAGTACATTTACAATAGAAGTCAACACTTTGACATTTGATATCGGCAGAGATCAGTGGAAGACATATTGCTTCCACTGATTCTCTAAGGTGACTCCTTCACCCATCATAATGCTGCATCTCGTCCATTTGTTGCACCTTACCATGCAGTACCATCATGCTGCATCATGCATCATCATGCTGCTTGTTGACACCTAATCTTCATGATTGGGGAATTTGTAAAATAAATAAATCAGGAATGTGAACAGTCATCGGAAGATGAACTGAACAATCACTCCTAATGTATAAAACAATAACATACCTATGGAATAATCAGACGAATCAGTTTTTTCTGCCTTTGGAGAGTTACTACCTGGCCTGACATGGTATCGGAGCCAGTCCTAAGAATAGTCGTAACTCCCTTCATCTCTGCCACTGCCTCTGTCCTGAAATAGTCTGCCACTGCCTCAGTGTTGAGCACTGCTCTGCCTCTGTCGCTGGCCTGACATGCCCAGAGATGCGTTGGACCCAACGCTCATGGTTGTTAATGTTCTCTCACCTAACGCTCTCACCGTTCTGAGAGATTCCATGCACAGCTGGACTGTTGAACGCTGCCTGATTCAGGGTTTTCATCCATCGTTGAACGCTGCCTGATCCAGGGTTTTCATCCATCGTTGAACACTGCCTGATCCAGGGTTTTCATCCTCTTACCAGTTGGGAAGGTTTTTGAGACGTGGAATCCAGATTTTGGTGCCATTCCGGTGATGCAAATCTCCATCGTGGAGGGCGCAGCTGGACTGTTGAACGCTGCCTGATAAGAGTGTGGTATCATCGTTCTGAATGCGCAGTGCATTAAAGCTGGTAACAGTGTTTTGTTTATGTTTTGAACGCACTGTTTGTGTTTGCCTTGAACGCTGTTTGCCTTGGACGGTGTTTGTATAAGCTCCTATGTGTCTGCCACCCGTCGCCATGAAAAAAATTTGAAGAATATGTAAATAGCAAGATAGTTGCGGTTTATAGTTTCAATAGCAATATGTCCAATGAATGTTACGAAACATAAAATCATTCCCATTGACAAAAATGTGTAAATAAAGCTGGGACGAGCTGGAGCTCCGTGCAGCACCATTTGAATTTGTTCGGTAACATACCACTGCTTAAGCATCCACAGCGAATACCAGATCATTGCGATCCCAACGAGGATAAATATGGAGTTTATGATCTTCAGAACCCATATTATGCAAGTCCTGTACTGATTGCTCCTCATTTCTCCAATATACCGATGGCCTGAGATGCCCGACATTGCATCCGCTCAACACTGGATTTGTTACTCACTGGCCTCTGGGCTCTTAACCCAGAGAGTGAACGTGGCCACCTACTTAATGGAGCTGAATAGCATTTACATTGAAGTTTGAGCCGGGACAGAACCAATCCTAATCACCGTCTTGGTAGTCCACAATATGTGTTGAGTTCATAGTATTGCGCAGTTTATATAAGTAGTTTATATATCATTCAAAGCATTCAAAGTATTGCGTAGTCATTCAAAGCGTTTTATATATCAAAGCATTTGTGGTATTGCGCGCTTTATATATCATTCAAAACATAGTAGTATTGCACAGTTTTTTTATCATTTGAATGGTAATGCTGTGTTGAAAAGTTAAAGCATTAAAGTGATATGTAATATTGAAGTGATATGTACATAATATTTCAATGAAATGCTGATGCTTCTATCAAACATTAGAGGGATTTGAAGAAAATATAGTGCATAAGGCTGTAACGCAAGGAAGTTTTTTTTCAGCAGAAGTATTTTTTTTACAGAATGCATTCAATCATCTCTATGGTAGGAATAGTTCTCACTGGCAAGGAGAACTATCCTGAATGGTCCCGGATGATAAAACACACCCTCATCTTCAATGAGTTGTGGAAGGGAGTGTGTGTCGGAGAAGGAGACAATGACCCAGTACAACCTACATTAGACAAAGAGCTCGTCATTTGGGATAACAAGAACAGCAAAGCATATGCATTAATCGCAGCATCTAAAAATGAAGAAGTAAGTCGCCATATTTCATCATATTCAACTGCCTTTGAAGCTTTACAAAAGCTCAAAGAACTCTATGCCTCACATTCTGCACTTGAAGTTGTTCAGCTCATGATTAAACTCTTCACTCTTGAACTGAAAAATAATGATCCTCTTGCTCTTGCATCTGAAGTAAAATCCATAATGCATGATATCAAATCCACTAAGGTTGAGCTGGATATCCCTTTATTGCTTTTCTCAAGGCACTCTATCCTACTTACTCCAATTATCTTGAGTCTTTACAAGCAAATGGAAATCTTAAAGATATAACCTTTGACTCTCTTGTGAAAAAGTTTGCTGAAAGAGAGAAAGCCTTTGGAAAGAAGACAGTCCCTGAATCTTTTGAAGAGACTGTTTGCCTTGCTCATAAAGAAAAGCATCCTGCTCAAGATTCTACAAGAGGAAGAGGTGGACGAAGAGGAAGAGGAAGATACTTCAGAGGCAGGGGGGGCAGACATTCTCAAGGAGAAAAAGCAGATCTGCATTGCATTCGCTGCAAACGAAATGGATCACATGATGCTTCTACATGCAAGCTACCATGGGACAAAATTGAGCAGAAAAGAAACCAGCAGAAAGGTAAAACTGATGATACAGACAAAGGTAAAGCACCTGAATCCGCTCACTATATTGAGGCACAATGTAACATTGGAGTAAATGAAGATTTGTTTAATGCTTCACTTACTTCTTCGAAAAATGATTGGTTGCTTGATTCAGGAGCAACCTGTCATATGACTCATAGGAAAGATTTTTTTGAAGATTTCACTGACAATGTTGATGGAGCAGTATACTTTGCAGATCAGTCAAAAATCAAGCCATCAGGACTTGGCACAATCAGGCTTAAACTGCCTGGTCTTCCAGACTTTCTTCTGGATCATGTTCTATATCTCCCACAGCTCAAGAGAAACTTGCTGTCCTTGGTCCACATCCGCCAGCAAGGTCAATCCATTCATATGTTTGATGGCAAGCTTGAGGTAAGAAAAACATCTGACCACTCACTTGTCATGAGGGGAATAGAAGAAGAAAGGCTTCTCAAACTGCAAGGAACCTTTGCTCATGCACAACATTTCTCATATATTTCTCATCATGAAGAAGGTACACTTCCATCAAGTTTATTATGGCATGCTAGATTTGGACATTTAAACTATGACAGTCTCCGCTTATTGAAGAAAAATGGTGTTGCTGGTTTGCCTACAATTCCTAGGAAACATAAGCAATGTGATGCTTGCATTCTAGGAAAGCATAGCAAACAGTCTTTTCATGATTCACATTCAAGAGCACATAGGAAGTTTGAACTCATTCATTCAGATTTATGTGGTCCAATGCCTGTTCCTTCTGCAAATGGAAATAAATATATCATGACATTTATTGATGATTACACCAGAATGTGTTGGGTTTATTTATTGAAGAACAAATCTGATGCTTTTCAAACATTCAAGAATTTTCATAAATGGATTGAAAATGATGCACAATCTCATATTGGGTCTATTCGCACTGATAATGGAAAAGAATATACATCAAATGAATTTGAAAACTATCTTCGCCAACATGGGATCAAACATCAAACAACTGTGCCTTATAATCCCCAACAGAATGGTGTAGCTGAAAGAATGAATAGAACAATCTTGAATATGGTACGATCCATGCTTTTCTTCAAAAATGTAAAGATAATGTTTTGGGCTGATGCTGTTCTATGTGCTGCATATATAAAGAATAGATGTCCATCTAATGCTATAAGAAACAAGACTCCTTATGAATTGTGGTATGGACATGTTCCTTTGGTAAAACATCTCAGGATCTTTGCTTCCACCTGTTATGCTTTGATACCAAAGGTACATAGAAACAAACTTGGTGCTAGAAGTCGTAAGTGTATCTTCCTGGGGTATTCAAACACCTCTAAAGCATACCGACTCTATGATGAAGTAAATAAAAAGTTTGTTGTATCTAGAGATGTCATTTTTCTTGAATCTGACAATATTGTTGAGCGGCAACTTGATCGCTTGGATAGATTCGCAAAAATGAAATCATTTCAAGAATTTGATAATCAGATTCCACATCTTGAAGGGGGGATTCCTATACTAGATCAACATGTGGAATCTTCTTCTGAAGAACAATCTCCCCTGCATGAAACTCCAACAACAGATGATGCTTTAAGTGATGTAATTGATAGAATTGGGAGACTCAATCTTGATTCAGTCCCAACTCAATCAACAGAGCAGCCTGGACCATCTCAGAAAGGTCCCCCAAAGTGGCTGACAAAGACACTTGAAAGTGTTCATCCTGATGAAATTGGAAAAACAGGAACCAGAAATTCAAACCGACAAAATGGAGGCGATGTAGATGACTCTAATTCACCTGTTGATATGGATGTTACTTATGATTGTGAATTAAACTTGTCTACAGATTTTGAACCAACTTCCTTCAAAGAAGCTGCTTCTCATGATGAATGGAATAAGGCGATGCAAAAGGATTATGATGCTCTCATAAAGAATGGCACTTGGAAGCTGGTTGATCCTCCATTTGGAACCAAACCAATTGGCTGCAAGTGGGTCTACAAGAACAAGTACAAAGCTGATGGCTCACTTGACAAGCACAAAGCTAGGCTTGTGGCAAAAGGTTTTGCACAGAAGGAAGAGGTCGATTATGAGGAAACTTTTGCCCCCACAACAAAATGGGCCACCATCCGGACACTCTTTGCACTAGCAGCTCAGAACGGTTGGAAAGTCCATCAAATGGATGTAAAAACTACATTCTTGAATGGAGATCTAAAAGGGAATGTTTTTATGTCCCAGCCTGAAGGATTTGCTGTGAAAGGACATGAACATAAAGTATGCAAACTTGTGAAGTCCTTGTATGGTCTCAAACAAGCACCGCGAGCCTGGTATGAAAAACTAACTGAGCATCTTCTGAAACTCAACTTCAATCATTTTGATCTTGATGATGCAACTTTATTTGTCAAGAAAGTTGGCAAAACAGTTGTGTATCTTGTGGTATATGTAGATGATCTTTTAATGACAGGGAACAATGAAAGCTACATTGCATCCATAAAGAAGGAATTAGGGAAAAGTTTTGAAATGACTGATTTGGGCTATGTTCATTACTATCTTGGCAACCCAACATCCAAAATCCATATTTCTTTCTCAAATGAAATACATTGGAGATTTGTTAAATAGATTTGGCATGACAGAGTGCAATCCTCTTTCTACTCCAATGGAACAAAACTTAAAGCTCACATCTATTGAAGGAAAGGAATTTGAGGATGCAACAAAGTATAGACAGCTTGTAGGAAGTCTCATCTACCTCACTACTACCAGACCAGACATTTCATTTACTGTTGGAATCCTCTCCAGGTTCATGCAAAAGCCTTGTGAGGGACATTGGTCTGCTGCAAAAAGAGTTCTAAGGTACTTGAAGGGAACTCAAGACCTTGGAATCAAGTATACACAGGTGGACGACTTCAGCTTGATTGGATACTCTGATTCAGACTTCGATGGAGAGAAAGAAACTGGGGTATCTACTTCAGGATATGCTATGAGTCTTGGATCAGGAGCTGTCTCCTGGAGATCACGCAAACAATCAGTTCCAGCAGATTCCACAACTGAAGCAGAATACGTGGCAGCAGCTGAAGCAACGAAAGAAACTGTGTGGCTCAGGAAAATTCTTGAAGATTTGCAGGTAAAACAAGTACAATCAACTCCACTCATGATTGATAACACCTCTGCAATAAAGTTGGCCAAGAATCCAAAGTTCCATGATCGAACAAAGCATATCAATACAAAATATCATCTGATTCGACATCATGTTGAGGCCAAAACAATCCATCTCCGTCATTGTTCCACAAATGAGCAAATTGCAGACATTTTCACCAAAGCACTTGGAAAGGAAAAGCTTGAACGATTCAGAATGATGCTTGGACTCACCAACATCCCTTCAGATTAAGGGGGGGAATGTTGACACCTAATCTTCATGATTGGGGAATTTGTAAAATAAATAAATCAGGAATGTGAACAGTCATCGGAAGATGAACTGAACACTGCTCATGATCTCATACATCACTGAGTTGCCCACACATCATGCTGCCCATGCATCATGTTGCCCATGATCTCATCTATCATGCTGCCCATGATCTCATATCATCATGTTGCCCATGATCTCATATCATCATGCTGCTCATAATGCTTCCCATACATCATGCTTTAGTTCATATACATATCAGCCTTAGCTGCTTGCTATGGCTTGCAGCCTAGCAAAGCAGCTAGGCTATAGTTCCATGCAATCCCATGTTGAGTCAGGGCTGCGTACTTCACACAGCGTATTGGTATTCCTCTTGGCAGTTACAGGTTTCCTTTGCGGCCAGAACTCTTCGATTGTGGCTAGACACTATTATGATAGCAGCTAGATCCTGTGACCTTTCCATGACTGCGTACATCCATGAATGCGTATAATATGTCTCTTCCACTGCGGCTTCATCCCTTCAAGTACGCTGAGAGCCCAAAACTTATGCTGCGTTCATATATAGTCTAACTGCGTGTAGATCTCTGCCCTGTGTTAGGGCATCACGTTGACTGTATAAATGTCATGTATAACCAGCATATGAACGTAACCATGAACACCATATAAATGTGTCTCCATTATCTATGTATAAGTATCTTCGGGACCTGTGCATCAATGACCAGCGTATAAGGTTTCCTGGACAGCGTATTGAGGCCTCACTTTGACAGCAAATTAGGGCATCCATTGACTGCGTCTAGAGCTACTTGGAACAACGTATTAGGGCTTCCATTTTTGCGTAGAATCCTCATCATGAACTGTGTATAGGTTTCCATGATCATTGTAAGAATGTGTTCCCTTACTGCGACTAGGAGACTCCTTTACGGAACTGCGTTCAGATGTGCTAGGGCTTCTTGAACAGTGTGTAGGCTAGGGCAACATCTAACTAGGCCAGCGTATACTTTTTGTGTCTCTCCTTCTCCAAAAACCCAAGACGTGGAGAGGAGATCACCTCAAGAATGTGTCTCAAATGACTTCAAGTCTTATTTATACTAAATGTAGATGATGAATAGGCATGTCTATTTGGCTTCTAAGCCTACTCAAGTTGCTAGTCGGCTTGATAATAATTCCATAATCAAAATAAATTCATATGTCCATAAATACTTATCGGAATCGGATGATCTTTAGATCAATCCTACACCTCTCGACGAGAGGGATCCAATAAAAATATCAGCTACCATAAATAAGCTGACCCACATGGAGTTTGGCCCTAGTTGCCAATTTTAACACTCCCTCTCAACTAGGGAGAACTCCATCCGCTGATCCATATGTCCGACTGTACTATCTCTGCCATCAGTGCCCTGCACTGCTCTGCTTAGCTCTGCTCAGCTCTGCTCAGCTCTGCTCAGCTTCGCTCAGCTTCGCTCAGCTTCGCTCAGCTTCGCTCAGCTTCGCTCAGCTTCGCTCAGCTCTGCTCAACTCTGCTAGCTCTGCTCAGCTCTGCTGGCTCTGCTCAGCTCCACTAGCTCTGCTGGCTATTCTTTGCTCTGCTCAGCTTGGCTCTACTGAACCATGAAGAAGAAGAATTGATCGAGAATATCTCATACCATTCTCCACTGACCTGAAGTCAGTCTCAGAGTGCGTACCACTAGCCCCAGACCAGTCTCAACTGACCCAAAGTCAGCGTCATAGGGGGTACCACTCCTACCACTGGTCCCAGACCAGTATCATCATTCTCAGAGTGTGTACCACTAGTCCCAAACCAGTCTCAACCAACCCAAAGTCAGCGTCATAGTATGTACCACTCTCACTGGTCCCAGACCAGTCCTACACTGACTCGAAGTCAGTCTTAGAGTATGTACCACTGGTCCCAAACTAGTCTCAACCGACTCGAAGTCAGCATCATAGTATGTACCACTCTCACTGGTCCCATACCAGTCCTACACTGACCCGAAGTCAGTCTCAGAGTATGTACCACTGGTCCTAGACCAGTCTCAACCGACCCAAAGTCAGTGTCATAGTAGGTACAACTTGCACAACTTGTCCCAGACCAGTATCATTGATCCCAGATCAATGAAGGTCATCCTAGCATAGGGAGTACGATAGATACAGCGATGCATCCATCGGTACTACTATGGTCCCTATCCTCATTTCCCTGCTCATTGATCAGATGAGAGGTACTTCCCATGAGTTCCAGATTGCATGGGTAGGATGCCTCGACAGGAGAACTAATCAATCCTGTCCTCACAGGAGAACTTATCATCCTGCTACACAATCGCCATGGAGAGCACATCATCTAGGTGTCACAGGAGAGCTAATCATCCTGCTACATAATCGTCATGGAGAACACATCATCCAGACTTCATAGGAGAACTAATCATCCTGCTACACAGGAGAGCGAATCATCTTGTTCCACAAGAGAGCGAATCATCTTGTCCATAGGAGAGTGAATCATCTAGTCCATTGTGCGCACCACCAGGGAAGGGTGGGTCACCCTGTGGTCGTATGTTGCTCCAGTGAGAACCGCAAGCCCCCAGAGCTCCTAGAGCTCAATGTATGCAACATGCAGGACCCTTTTACAAGGGTCTCTCGACGACTCCAAGTCGTTCGGGAAAATCACAAATTTGATTTTTCCCCGGGGCTTTGTCAAGACTCAAAATGTTTGCGACCTGTACATCAGTCTCAATGTGATGGAACCTCCTTGCTCATCGACTTACCATATCCCAGATAAGGTAGTATCTGATGTCTATCTGCTGGAGCAATCATCGAATACGGGGTTCCTCAATAATCGAATCCCACCTCTGGTTGTCACAGAGAATCACAATGATATTCATCGTGTGTACAGATAGCTCACTAAAGAACTTCCTCAACCAGGCAGCTTCATACGAGATCATACTCGTAGATATGTATCCGGTTTCGGCGGTGCTTGTACCAACCAACTTCTGCTTCCTGCTCATCCATGATATCGAAGCAGAATCCAAAGAGAAACGTCACTAAGAAGTGCTCTAGTGATCCTCCACACTGCCTGCCCAGTCAGCATTCAAATAATCATGCAGTTTCATATTTTCGGCAGCGTATCTCAATCCATGAGAGATTGTGCCCCGAAGACATCTCAGAAGATTCTTGGCACCAATCCAGTGAGGCTCAACCAAATATGAGCTCACCATGCTAACTGCAAAACATATGTTCGGATGAAAGTTCACCAAGAACATCAACGCGGATGAGTTTATGAAACTCAGAGGCATTTCCCAAATCTGGTCTGACATCACTACCATATAACTTCTGAAAGTTAAGATCCTCGAGGTAGTCACAGGCTTGCAGTTTATCTTTCCACATTCGGAATCCAACTCCCTCTGTCTTCTACAAATGAGAGGGTCTGCACCTGTCAGACATAGGTGCCGGTATGAGAGATCTATCATCCACAACCTTCGAGTAATGGTTTGGATCGATTTCACTCCTAGTGAATCTCAGCTTCATCAGACAGCTGTTGATCCTCTCATACTATGCCCGAGGTGATTTGCTTCAAGCCATAGAGGGCTTTCTACCACTTGCATACATGAGATTCCTGATCATGAATCTCAAACTCCTCGGGTTATTCCAAACCTGTGGACCTGTGGCATGAGGGGAATGGTCCCCTTATAAGATTTTCCTTCGGTACATCTCAGACATGTACCTTCATGCTCTTCAAGCATCCCTGTCACCATCTGACTCACAAACATCCGGTGTTGTGTCAATGGACATAGTTCCCAATGGACTTCCTGCAACTTGATACAACCCTGAACTCAAAACCATCTTTCAAAAATCTATTTTCAAGCACATACCTTTCGATTGATGAGTGCCACCCTGTCACCTTTGACTTCCATTGCTGACATGGACACCAGGTTCTTCTTGTGATCAGGTACATAAAAGAGATTCTGTAAATGAATCGAGTTACCCTCATTCAATTGAGGGGTAACATTCCCTGCACCCTTTTCGGGATAGGTGGTATCGGCTCCAAGTATAATCCCACGATTATCTATCCGATGAAGTGCCTGGGGTTCCTTGCTTTCTTTGAAGAGTTGACCATTTCTCCTTGATGAACTGTATTACCTGTCATTCCCTTGACCCTGGAATGATTTGATTATCTTCATCAAGAGAAGTGTCTCTGCCATTCAGACACTCCTTCGCATAATTGCCGAACTTATTGTAACCAAGGCATCTTTTTTCCTTCCACTCTTAGATCCGAACTTCCCAATGAAGTGATCTTTAGGTAGGCCTTCCGCAGCGCCATTATGATAATATTCTCTGCTTCGACTTCTCCCAGGGTGATTTAAAGAGGGATGAGGAACCCATTGATCTTTTATCTTGTGCCAACTGTCTTTGGTGATTGCTCTTTCACTCTTGCTTGGCCATTGTCTTCACCTCAGCTCTGATACCATGTTAATTTTCGGTATGTTCTATGCTAGAGCAATTTATCTAAATTTCTTTTCCAAATTAACATCCACATCAGCATAAAGTAAACTGTAGATAGAACATAAATATAAATCGCAGAAGGCAAGCCAAGGCAAGAGGACACAAGATGTGGCGCTAGCCAGGGACAAACCCCAATGTGGGGAAACCCTTGATCAATTCTTCTTTTATGTTCTTCAAAGTTCAGCAGAGAGAGAGAGAGAGATAGTACATTTACAATAGAAGTCAACACTTTGACTTTTGATATCGGCAGAGATCAGTTGAAGACATATTGCTTCAACTGATTCTCTATGGTGACTCCTTCACCCATCATAGTGCTACATCTCGTCCATTTGCTACACCTTACCGTGTAGTACCATCATGCTGCATCATGCATCATCATGCTACTCATGATCTCATACATCACTGAGCTGCCCATACATCATGCTGCCCATGATCTCATACATCATGCTGCCCATGCATCATGTTGCCCATGATCTCATCTATCATGCTGCCCATGATCTCATATCATCATGCTGGCCATGATCTCATATCATCATGCTGCTCATAATGCTACCCATACATCATGCTTTAGTTCATATACATATCAGCCTTAGCTGCGTGCTATGGCTTGCAACCTAGCAAAGCAACGAGGCTATAGTTCCACGCAATCCCATTATTGAGTCAGGGCTCCGTACTTCACACAGCGTATTGGTATTCCTCTTGGTAGCTACAGGTTTCCTTTGCGGCCAGAACTCTTTGACTGTGGCTAGACACTATTATGACAACAGCTAGATCCTAGGACCTTTCCATGACTGCGTACATCCATGAATGCGTATAATACGTCTCTTCCACTGCGGCTTCATCCCTTCAAGTATGCCGAGAGCCCAAAATTTATGCTATGTTCATATATAGTCTAACTGCGTGTAGATCTCTACCCTGTGTTAGGGCATCATGTTGACTATATAAATGTCATGTGTAACCAGCATATGAACGTAACCATGAACACCATATAAATGTGTCTCCATTATCTGCGTGTGAGTATCTCCAGGACCTGTGCATCAATGACCAGCGTGTAAGGTTTCCTGGACAGCATATTGAGGCCTCACTTTGACAGCAAATTAGGGCATCCATTGACTATGTCTAGAGCTGCTTGGAATAGCGTATTAGGGCCTCCATTTCTGCGTAGAATCCTCATCATGAACTGTGTATAGGTTTCCATGATCATCGTAAGAATGTCTTCCCTTACTACGGCTAGGAGACTCCTTTATAGAACTGCGTTCAGATGTGTTAGGGCTTCTTAAACAGCGTGTAGGCTAGGGCAACATCTAACTAGGCCAACATATTCTTTTTGTGTCTCTCCTCCAAAAACCTAAGACATGGAGAGGAGATCACCTCAAGAATGTGTCTCAAATGACTTCAAGTCCTCACTTATTTATACTAAACGTAGATGATGAATAGGCATGTCTATTGGGCTTTTGAGCCTACTCAAGTCGCTGGTCGGCTTGATAATAATTCCATAATCAAAATAAATTCATATCTCCATAAATATCTATCGGAATCGGATGATCTTTAGATCAATCCTACACCCCTCGACAAGAGGGATCCAATAAAAATATCAGCTACCATAAATAAGCTGACCCCCATGGAGTTTGGCCCTAGTTGCCAATTTTAACATAGGTTTACCAAATTTGCCCACTTCTTCACCATCCCCACTAGATACACAGCTGCACAGGTTGCCGAGTTGTTCTTCTGGGAGGTTTTCAGGCTACATGGGCTCCCCAAGAACATTGTGAGTGACAGAGAATAGATTCATGGGTGGTTTTTGGCAAGAGTTCTTCAGGTTGGTTGGGACGGAGCTCACTCCTAGCACCAGCTATCACCCTTAGACGAACGGTTAGACGGAGAAGGTCAACCAATGGTTGGAGGGGTACCTGAGGAACTATGTGACAGGTCAGTAGAGGGCGTGGATTTAGTTGTTGCACTTGGGCGAGTTCTGCTACAACACCACGCAACACATGTCTATCGATATCGCTCATTTCCATGCCCTCTATGGATATGATGCACCAACTTTTGCTGATATTGGTTTCAGAGATAGCCGGACCCCAAAGGCCAAAGACTGGGTCCAAGAGAGCCAAGATATCCTCAAGGCTTTCAAGGATAATTTAGTGACAACCCAAAATCAACAAAAACTGTATGCAGATCGACACAGGATAGAGAGGCACTTTGAGGAGGGGGACTTAGTATACCTCTAATTGCAGCCTTATTGACAGTTTATGCTGAAATAGAAGGGGGTCGACAAGCTACAACCACGCTTCTATGGGCCCTACTGGGTGACTAGGAGGGTTGGCAATGTGGCTTATGAGCTAGAGTTGCCTCCGGGGAGTAGAATCCATAACGTATTTCATGTCTCATGCTTGAAGAAGGTGCTAGGACAACAAGTGACAACAGTGACTGATCTACCCCCATTGGATGATGGGGGCCATTTGGTGTTGGAACCAGAGGCCATTTTGGAGAGCAGGGAGAGGAAACTGAGGAGCAGGACCATCAGGAAGTTCTTGGTACACTGAAAAAACTTGCCGGATGAGGATGCCATCTGGGAAGGTGAGCACATACTGGAGCACCCAACGTTGAGGTTGCTTGATGGCAATCAACATTTGGGAGGGGAGGACTATCATGTCCCTTCTCAAATGTATTAGTCATGGGGTGCAGCTACACAATTTTGGCATCATTTTTGGCTTAGGAGGAGGACCCCGCATGCAGAACATAGGAACTATAGGGAATTCGACTTTATTTTTGGCAGCTAATGGAATGTGGGGGCCACCCACATGAATAATTCGAACTTGGCCTTTGCATGAGTTTGGAGGGAATCTAATTAGTGGAAGCAGGGGCCCACATGAGGCTAAGGGAAGGTGATAAAAGAGGAAGGAGCTCTCATTTTGCAGCATCATGATCATTTTACAAACAAACTCATCTTTGTATGCTCTGCTGCTTAGCGAGTCTACCGATTGTTTAGCCATGAATCTTCAAAGCGGGAGATTCAACCTCCACTTCGGGGGACCATCCGTGCCCGCCCTAGGGACACTGTTCCACAGAGATTTTAGAGGTTCCAACATAGTCATTTACTTCATCCAGCCACGTAGAGGAGGAGACTACGTTTTTTCTAGGCAGTTGGAAACACGTAGGAGGAGATTGAGCAAGCCAGGAGGTCCATAGCTTGCTGGGAGTTCTAGGAGCTGGAAAGGCTGTTGGTGGAGGACATTTTCACTGAGTTTTGCAGCCAGCTCAACAGGTGTGACAACAATACAATTTTTTGGGCAGAGGAACCGCACAGAGGCCTCTGGCAGCAAACTCGTGGTGCTTGGGAGAGTAGCCATCCAGGCCAAGAATCATCTGGGGAGCAAGGAGTCAGTTAGCATAGGTGAACGCAACATTCTAGGGGTGTCTTCAGAGGGATTTGCAAGCTGTTTCCTGCAAGTCGAAATTGGCAACAACAACTCGGGAGAGGCTCCAAGGAGGCCAAAATTCCAAAGTCAAAATCAGAGAAATTCCCTTTTGGGTTTTGCTCAAGGAGTCCGAGGCTGAAAGGATATAATTTTCTAGGCGGTTTTTGGGCACATTCCAGCAGGTTGAAGTTCAGTAGGGCAAGAGTTTTACTGGGACAGCGCAGTGCAGAGTGGTGCAACAACTGGGTAACATTCAGCTAAACTATTCCATCACCTGGGTTTTGTCAAGCTTGTCCTTGAGACAAGCCCATGTGCACCATCTCATTTATATTGTACCTATGCTCTAAGATTTTATAATATATGGGCCAGTGTTTTTATGGATGTGTAATGCATGTTTTTAATTTTATGCCGCTGCAATGTTTATTTGTATAAATATCACTCATATTCCTACATAGAAACATTACACAAACTGTTGCGTCGTCATAAGTTCTTCCTGCTCCATACACCCGGGATCATCATTGCACCTAAAACCCAAATGAGGTGCAGTCAAACCCTACTGCGGCTCTATTCCTATGCGAAATTTCAAAGGCATTTGCATGTTTTGTGTGTCTCTTTTGCGGATACCTCAACAGGGTATTTATAGTGGTTTGTGCACTATATTTGAGCCGACATGATCCCATGAACTGACGTGACTTTTGCTCAAGCCGACATGACTTTAATTTATGCGTTTAATTTATTTTTGGAGCCGACATGAAGACCTCTTCCTTGTTTTTGCTTCTAGACTTCTTGAAGGATTATACTTGGTCTTTGGAGGGTTTTTTCACAACTTTGTGGACTTGAATACATTTTCATAAACTCATAAAGAGTTTCTATACATATGACATGACTCTTTGACATATAAATAAATCCTAAAGACATCAAGAAGAAGTCTTTCACCTAATGACACATCTTTCTCATGAAACCCATGTAGCAAGATTACAAAAATAATTTATTACATCAATTACAAAGATCATGTCATTATGAAGACCGAACCTAGTTACACTTTCTTCAACACTCCCTCTTAACTAGGGAGTTATTCATAATGTTACTTGGTCATTCTCAATCTGAAGAATTTCTCATAAGAAGAATTAGATTTGCAATCCATCTGTGATAGCATCATTTCAACCAACATTGTTTCCATTTAGCAAGGCCTCGACTAACAACTCCATCTCTTTCTTATATCAGAGCACAATGTTGGTGAGACCAATGACTAATAGACATACATCATCATTGTCTCTCTTAGGGTCATACCCACTCGGGTGTTCTCCGAGTATGCCCTACTAGGACTATTCTCATCTTGGGTTCCCAATCCTCAAGAATATCGGTTCTCTTGCCCACTCTTGTCTTGGATGCCCTACCATATCTTCAAAGAGTGTTGGATGCTAGATAATTACACAATCCTCCATTCTTTCTTCCAAACTGAAAATAAGAATGTCGTGTCTAACTCTCCCTCTTAACTTGGGATGAGTTCCAAGTTTCTCTTTGCTCAGAAACTTGCTTGAGTTCCTTTGCTCATAGGAACTTCCCAGAGCTCCCTCTTACCCAGGGACTCTATCATCAATGCTTTATAGGGTCTTCTAGTTGACTAGCGATTCAAGACTTCGATGTCATCAATTTCTTCACATGTAGGGTTCAACCATCCATCACTTTCCTCCGTCATGTCATTCCTTCTTTCTCGGAAAGTATCCTGCTTGGCTTTACATCTGGGGCTTCCTTCATCAGCTCATCTGTCTTCACTTTCCTTCAACAATGATTGCTCTGGATCACAAGGTACATAAGTGTGACATCCTTCACAACTTTACTTTCCTTGATCCTGCACACATACCCAGACTTTTCCAAGAGGTCAAACACCAAAAACAAATTACATATTACCTTTTGGTGATGGCTTTTTCCAGTGACATCTTCTTTGTGGGTATCAACATCCTGCATACATGTTGATACATCTCCCAACGATATTTGTTGTCAAGGGTCTTCATCTTTTCAATCTTCCATTAGATTCTTCATATTATTCCGGGAGATTTCCTAGTCAAGTCTTTCTGATCTTCTGGATGTTGATTGCCTTCATCAAGGTTGCATACTTCACGATCTCTTTCGTCCTCACATCTCTCATTCCTAGGAGCTTTTAGAGTTCTTCAATTGTAGTCAACTACCTCATACTTCATATGAGGACATATTATGTTGATTTCACCTAGTTAGACTTATGTCTTTCTGCATCCTTTCAGAGGAGGAGATCCTTTCCCTTTTGATCATGATTGATCCATTTTATTTGCAACCATATATCATGACATTACAATATCAAATGCAAATACAAATGCAATCATACATACCCCATTTCTCCTTCAGGTATCTTTCAGCAATTTCCTTGATTGAAAAAGTCTTCAATCCCTTGGTCTGCTTCATTTTTCATGTCATTCAACCATCATCTCATGAGTTCCAAAAGTTGGAATTCCGGACGAGACATTTGCTACCTTCCCAGAGTAGAAGATCCTCCGCTGAGATTTCTATCAGAGATCCTTCAGGATCTAATATATCCCCATCTGGCAAATGTTTCCTCTGACTTGGATGACTTCTTCCTTTTCCTTTAATGTACAATGAGTTTCCCAAGAGCTATGTTCTTCATGATTCCATACGATCTCTTGTTTCCATGATGCCACGATGCATCTTCTTACTATGATCATATATGCAAGTACTTCTGATAGGATCCTTTGGAGAGGGACTCCATCTCATTCATAATGGAGATCTATTATTCCCTCTTTCTATGATCTTTCTTCAGCTTCCTCCACCCTTCCAACGATATGAGTTTCTTTTCCATAGTACTTTCCTTTGCACATATTTGAGTCTTTTGTCTCTCTATTCAACATAGAGACCACAAACTATTGATCGAGGTAACCTTCTTATTCATGGTGATTTGTTACCTTGCTTATCACTATCAATGTCAATGATTATTATCTTCACATCATTTCTCCCAGATCTCGTAACTGAGATCTCATGAAGATATTTCTTCATTCCTTGGCACCTTCTATACTTCCTTTCAGAGAGTATATCCTCTAGCTTTTCATGTAACCTTCTTATGTCTCCTTTCTCATTTCATAGAACCTTAAGAGTTCTCATGACTTCTTGATGCACTGAATTCACTTCTTCATAAGGATTCTGTCAATCCTACTGCAAGACTTTTGATGACCCATCTAACCCATAGATCTTCTTGCAATGATGAAATCGATGAACCAAACTTGATTATCGAATAAAAGATACTTACTTCATACGTGAAGACGAGATCTTCACCTTGATCATGTTGGCTGTTGATGAGGTAGATGCATTGATGCTTCCTCCGGATAGGATCCTTGCTGAAGCTCATCTTCAAGCCTTGAATATCTGATCCTTGTAGCATCAACTTGAGGTTGCTTGCCATGATGTATAGAGATTCATCAGATAGAGTTATTATGGTTGTGTCCATGAACACCTTCATTCTACATCGAATATTGTCCATGCAACTCATGACTGAAGTGTAGTGAGACTTATGATCTGATTCTGTATGCCCTTGAGTATCAAGCTTTTTACAATTCGATTTGTCAAGACTATTCTCTTTATAGAAGTAATTCAATCATTGGTATGTTGAGATCATCCCATTGAGATCACTTTGGTATAGATCAAAACTGTGGGAGTCACCAAAGTCATTGCTATGAATGCTTCATCCTTTCACTGTTGTCCTTCAAACCCTTTGCTGTAGACTGCTTTTTGAATCTAGGTCTTGTTCTTTGACTGTAGATCCTTCAACTAGTTTGATGCCTTGACCTCTGAATGTCTCTTTTCTGCCCCTTTCCTTGACTGCTGAACCAATCCCTCTGATACCATGTTGAAGAATCTAGGGCATGCATAATTATGTTGATTCTTCATTACATGATAACAATTTGTGAAGTGTTTATACAATTTTATCTTAGCTTGATGTTTACTTCATTATTAGCATGTGTATGTTAGCTTCATCAAACTGTTATAAAAAAAAAAGAGACAAGAACACAAATGTTTGGCTTTCTGCGAGGGCCAAAACCTCTCCCTCTTGGAGAGGAAAACCCACGCATAAATTCTTCTTATGGAGATTCCATTGAGAAATACCAAGACCATGACCCTTGACACAATATTCCTCTCCAAGACCAAGACATCAACTCTCTTCCTTGCCATTGCTGAGATCATCATCATCACTGCTGCTTACACTGATGTCATCAAGTTTCACTATTGCTGCACTTTTAACTAAGATCATCCTCGTTGCTTTCATCAAGACCATAGTTGCTATATTTGCATTAAAATCACCATTGCTGCAACATGAATGCCTTCACAACAGGATCACCGAAATCGTTTGCTAATGCATCTCTCATTGTACTGAGATCATTGCTACACTTTGAGACAATGCGATCATAAAATCATGATCTATAGCTACTATGATTATGGTTATGCTAGGATCAAGTTACTGCTCCTTGTAGTACATCAAGACTGCATCACTAAGTCCGAGAGCTGTGGTAACTAATGAGACTGTGTGTCTCCTTTCATAGGTATGCTGAGGATCTCTGTCATCATGTAAACTCATTTTATGTTTCTGCTGAGATAGTATAGGTCTTCTTCATATAACCCTAACCACTGCAATTCATCTTGTTGAAGTTGCTACAGGTATATCATCATAAAGACAGTAGTTTGTGTGAAGGCCTCGATCACATGCTGCCTTATCTACTCTATCCATCCGAGGGCATCATCTTGAGATCACAGGTATGCCGAGACTCTGTTCATAACTGATATAGTATCTATATGCATATGCCGAGACTTATCCATAGGTGACTGCGCATAATTGTCAAGATAATTTGTAGTGGTTATAACATCAATATACATATATTCAGAGGCTGCTTACGAGACTGTATACACTTCACTGTAATGCTGTGACTGTCATCATGAGGATCCGAGAATATATCTAGCCCAGACTGCTGCATCCTCATAAGTTCTTCCTGCTCCATACACCTAGGATCATGGCTGCACCTAAAACCCAAACGAGGTGCAGTCAAACCCTACTACGGCTCTGCTCCTATGCGAAACATCAAAGGCATTTGCGAGTTCTGTGTGTCTCTTTTGCGGATACCTCAACAGGGTATTTATAGTGGTTTTTGCACTATATTTGAGTCGACATGATCCCATGAATCGACGTGACTTTTTCTCAAGCCGACTTGACTTTAATTTATGAGTTTAATTTGTTTTTGGAGCCGACATGAAGACCTCTTCCTTGTTTTCTCTTGCAGACTTTTTGAAGGATTATGCTTGGTCTTTGGAGGGCTTTTTCACAACTTTGTAGACTTGAATACATTTACATAAACTCATAAAGAGTTTTTATACATATGACATGACTCTTTGACATATAAATAAATCCTAAAGACATCAAGAAGAAGTCTTTCACCTAATGACACTTCTTGCTCATGAAACCCATGTAGCAAGATTACAAAAATAATTTATTACATCAATTACAAAGATCATGTCATTCTGAAGACCGAACCTAGTTACACTTTCTTCAACAGAAATGAGTCTTGAATAAGAGATATAACTTTGAAAGACCTAGAATCAAAAAAGTATTTTAAATTTAAATGGATGATCAAGTAGCTATAGAGTAAGAAAACTCCCTTTTTCTCTTCCTTGGATAGAAGACTTGGAGCGAAAAAATGGTTGAGTCTTGGATTGTTGTGACTCTAGGAGTGAGTTGATCTAATTGAGATTTCTCCCACTTCTAGATGAATTCCTACACACAATACAAAAGATTTTTCCTACACACTTGAACAAGTATTAGTTTGCAAAGGATTATAGCAATATAATAAATAAGATAGACCTCCTAAAATGAATTGGGAAGCTTATCCCTAGAATACTACTTTAAATCAATGATACGTGCAAGATAGCTTGCACACATCAATCCAAGCAAGATGGCAAGTATAAATTAATATTAACTCAATATGCAAAAGAAATGAAACACAATAGAGATAAAATGAAAGGACATCACCTCATAACGCCAAGAGAACACTAGTCAGATAGCCCCAAAGTCTTGATTATATTAAGAAAATATGCAAGTACAAAATGACAGAGTTTTCTCAAGCCTAAAGCTCATAACATGATACAATATGAAAGCACATAGCTTCATTATATAGAGAGTTGGGAGCAAATCCCAAAGAAGAATGCATGTGAAAACTGAACTTGGAGCAAATCCCAAGGAAAGAGAAGTCAAGTTCGATGTGGAAAAGATAGAGACACCAGAGGAAAATCGAATTCAATATGTGCACCTCAAGGGAAATCGAATTCCATATATGACATAGTAAATATATCCACGAGTGAACCAAAGCAATAAGATAACTCTAGTCAAACCAAATCAAACTCGAACAAAGTGCTGCCACTTCAGATGATGATCCCAAAGATGCTCTGCGCAAATCCCTAGGAATTGCATGATTTCCTCAAGTGAAACCGTAATCCTCCATGTGAAGTGTTAAGTGTAGAAGCAACTCGAGGTAACAGTGAGAGAAGGCCCCACGAAATCCTCAGTTTAAATATTCCATAGAATATTCCTTCAGTACATGAGTTCTTTTAATAAATTCGATTTTCCACACGTGCAACTGCTGCTTAATCTCTAGGAAATTCGATTTTATGAAATAATGGTATATTTATGATGCAGTGTGCTCAGTCATCTTCCACATGTCCGTTGACTCAACTCTTTGACTTAGGATAATTTCCAAGTCATTTCCATGTCATTCTGTCACATAGAATAATTTATTTCTCTCTATTTTATTTAATTCTAGCCTAATTAAATGCCACAATTTCCACTAAACTTAGGAAATGTGGGTTTTGAGGGTCCAAAACACATTATTAACTCCTCAAAGTGTGTCATAGTAGAAAGTTGAGAGTGAGAAGTGTAATTTTTATTACTGATACCCCATACAACTTCTCTAGACTACACTTGTTACAATTAAAATACAATTTTATTTGCAATTTTTGACCAGCGGGAAATCTAAAAAATTAAAAATGACTACCTAGACCTAACCAAATTACACGATTTTTTTTGTGTGATCTAGTATGGTAATATACATTGACTTAGTATGAGGCATTCATATCCCCCATTGCTGGTACCAGAAGGTGCAATAGTATGATGTGTGCAACATGGTAATGAGGTCCACCATACTGATGATGGGTGCAGCACGATGTAGCACAATGAGGTGCATCATGATGACAAGGTGTAGCACAATGATAGGTGATGGAGTCACCTTGGAGAATCAGTTGAAGCAGCATGTCTTCAACTGAGTTCAGCTACCTCATGTATCATCTTCTTAGAGATGATCTATGTTATTATAAGTCAAAGTGTTGACTTCTGTTGTAAATGTACTATCTCTTTCTCTCTCTCTCTGCTAACTATTGAAGAACATATAAGAAGAATTGGTCAAGGTTTTCCCACATTAGGGTTTGTCCCTAGCTAGCGCCACATCTTGTGTCCTCTTGTCTTGGCTTGTCTTCTACGATTTATGTTTATGTTCTATCTGCAATTTACCATTATGCTCATGTGATTGCTAATCTGGAAAAGATATTGAGCTAACTGTGAAAATTGAATTAAATTGCTCTAAGCATAGAACATACCTAAACTTAACAGGTCATCGTGTCACGTGTTAGATACTCGTGTTTTCATGTCCTTTGTGTCTCGTGTTCTCGTGTCATGTGACTTAAGTCTTAAAGAATGTGTGACCAATTAGAAATGGCCTTTGATTTTACCCCTCGAAGATGCACTTTGCAAATACTCATGAAAGAGCTTGATCTATGGGGCATAGTTTAGGTTACATAGACTACTTCCACCTGTTATATACAATTAACTCAGTACAAGAAGAAGTGTGATAAGGCTAAGAGGATTTTTTTGGACTGTGTGAAGGACCGCTTTATTAAACTCACATATTAGGGAAGCCAATGAAGGAGATGTTCATTTCAATGGCAATTATTTTCTAGGGTGTCAATATTTCTAGGAAGTTACTCTTGAAGAACAAGCTCTCTAAACACACTGAGGAATTTAGACACTGTGATGAGTTAGCTATTAAATATTATTGGGCTCTAGATCAACTCTTTGTAATTGGATAGAGATGAGTTTAAGAATGTGAGAACAACAATTGGAGTTGTGGTGTATGAAGCAACTATTGGGAGGGAGTGTTGTAGTCATTGATAGTCATATAATTCCTTGCTTATGTGATATTCCCACTTAGCACTATTGCTAAGTGAAAATACAATTTTGATAATTTTGGTCTTTTAAGAGAAAGTGGGTTGGAGGGCCCCACTTGCAATTTTGGTTAAGGGAAGCTCCAACATAGGGGGAGAAAGACAAATCGATTTCTTAGTGGATGGTGGGGTCCACCCCTAAAAGGGAAATACACACTCCTAGCCAATTCACACTCTTGGAGGGAGAAAGGCAAAAGGAAATCGAAGCATGGGACCCATAAGGAAGAAAGAAGGCTCAAAGCTAAATAGGGGAAACTTACATCATTTTGGGGCTTTTGAACCTTTGCTAATCGAACCTACCTAGCACGCTTGAGCTAATTCTACAAGTGTTGTTTAGCACACATGATTCTCAGGTGAGAATCTCACCCTACCTTTGGTGGGCTTTGAGTGCTAGCCCAAGGAGGAACATCTACACTATTTGAGAGATGTTCTAGGTGTTGCATTAGGCATTTCGTAGGAATTATTCAGCAGTCTGGGCGTAGGAGAGAAACACGCACTTCCTGGGAGAGCTGGTTGTGGAGCAACAAACTTGTTGGGCTTTACGAGAGAGCATTGGACCATCTTTTGCTGAAGATTTGGAGTGCTAGCTGGGCACATTTCTGTGGAACTTTTGTTGTAGCATTGACATGATTTCAGGGACTACGTGGGCCTACGTAGAGGCAATTTCTGGGCCTCACGTGGGAGCTAGGTGGATAGAATTTGGGGGCTGAATTGAGCTGGGATTTGCAGAGGCATCTGGAGGGAAGTTTTGCTAGCATTTACCTCCAGGTGGGTCGAATTACCCATCGTTTGGAGGAGCACATGGAAATTGGGGGTAATTTTGGAGGTCAGAACCAGGCCAAACCCTTTCTGGGTTTTGGTAGGTTACTTTAGGAGGACCAAGGTTAATTTCTTAGAATTTTCTAAGCACTGGAGGAGGGCCAAACAACAGGTTACAGATCCTTACCAGGCAACAGTGCAACTTTCCACGACAGCACTGAGCATTGAGGGGGATACCTTTCTAGCATCTAGGCACTTGTTTTCTTCACTTGGGACTTGTTTAGCTTGCCTTTCGCAAGCCTAGGTGCATTCACTCGATACTTATATTGTACCCTCCCATTGATTTATAATGAAAATGGCTCAGCTTGGCATAGTTTTTGGAGTATTTCTAGGTGTTTAATTTTATGTGTGAGCTTTGTGTTGCATGTATTGTTGATTCTTTGTTTATCACTGTTAATTTCCCCTTAGGAATATTGCAATGGTATCAAAGCTCCGTTCTTGGCTCAACTATGACTTTAGAGAAAAAGTAGAATGTTACCTATCGGAGGCAGAGGTACAGGAGCTAGGAGAGAGAGTTGGAAATCGCACCTGACGTGGAGACCCCAGAACAGGCAGTAGAGGAGGTAGACATGGGGGAGCCAAAGAGCAAAGAGGAGCTAGCTTTTGAGAACCTCTTATGGGCCTTGAATGACTTGGCTAAGGGACAAAAGGAGATGTTGGGCGAGATCAAGCAACAGAATCGGGACAGGGTCATTCACCAGGACAGTGTTACTTGGGAGCGGGAGCGACATTTTCAAAAGCTCCTGGTTTGGGAGCAAATCTCGGAGCGATTTTTTAAAAATATATATATTTTTATATTTTTTAATTTTTGATGCATATATGTCAACAAAAACATGTAGAATGATGAATTAGATATAAAAAACATAAAAAAACATAGATTGATCATTGAACCATATCACATCAATCATCTAGAAGTTATAATCTTCATCAACCATGTCCACAAGTTAGTAACATACATATTACAATTGCAACATATTGAGTCTCGTGAATCATGATTCATCAAATTCAATCTTAAAGTTTCAACTTCAAGCTTTTAAAATTGAAAATTCAATATATAACATTTATCATCATTGATCACCAAAATTGTACTTGTAAGCTAAGTTTAACCATTACAAGAAATAATATCTTAGATATTTCTAAGTTCTAACTGTTAACATGAAATGAAATGTTATAAAATGAATTATGAATAATGAAATGAAATGAAACAAATTTAGTCTTTCACGAAGCATCATATTCATAATTCACAATCATTACCAATGAGCTATAATTGCCAACTTCAAACTTCAAACTTTCACTGTCACAGTCATATATTGTTTACAAAAAATATCATTATGATATGAAAGAGTCAAGAGTCAAGGACTCAACACTCAACAGTTATGAAAACTAATAGAAACTAGAAAAGACAAGTAAAATGTAAATCTACATGTGGCCCTTGCCACGAGAGTCCCCTGTATGAGCAGGTCATGGTGGTCTTCTAGGAGTCTCCCGCACAGACCAACGACCAGAACTAGAAGGCACATGCCCTCCACGTGAGGTTGTAGATGGAGGTGGTGACAGCAAAGGAACAAGACTTAGAACTCTAGCACTGCTATTGGATGGTGGAGGTGGCATGGCTGTTGCAACTACTTCATCTTCATCCCTTATAAGTTCCTCTTCCAGTTCTTCAAGATGTATAGTGCCATCCTCCAAATTGTCATCCTATGGGTGGTTGTCCCAAATTTTATATGTGGGATCCTCATAAGCCCGATCACAGTAATGACTCAACAACTTCAAGTTGTAGTGCACATAAAACAATCTTTCTGCCCGGTTTTCATTGAGTCTGTTTCTGTTCACATTATGTATGAAGCTGTAGGTGCTCCAACACCTCTCTGCAGAAGAAGTATTTACAACCTATGATAGAATTTTTTTTGCCAATTTTGGCAAAAGTCCCTGGCCGCCATATGTTTCCCACCATGTGAGAGAATCAAATTTGTCTGTGTCTTCCATTGCATGGAAGGTACCAAACAAACCAGTGCCACTGAAGTATCTGCCTATTTCAAGGCGCACAACTACACATTCCTCCTTGTTAGGTATCAACTTTTCTAATGCATCCAAATATCCTCTAGTTACCTTTGCATCTAAATGGGGTTTGGTCCTAATCCCACCCGCTGGTGCAGGTTGGCCCAACCAAGATGTAGAGTAGTATTTTGGCGTAAGGATATACGCCAAGCAATGTAGTGGAAGATTAAGTTTATTCCACTGTACACACACACAATCGTGAATCAGTTTGTACAAGTCAGGATCTTTGTTATGAACAATATCTTTTATTTGCCCCAAAATGGTATCCATCTGCTCATACACCTCGCCAATCACTGGTTTATCTGTATCTGCAAATTGAATCATGTGATAAATGGGCTTGGTGAAATCCAATACTTGCCTCACACTTGACCAAAACATACCATCAAGAGCGGCCTCCTCCACCAGTTCAAAACCTCGCCTGTCAGCTGCATTTGTAGCCCTTTCCTTTCATACCTGCTAGTGTGGACTTGATACCATGCTAGCCAATGACTCTTTTACCTTCAAAAGGCGCCTGAAGGTGAGCTAATAGCTACCAAATCTAGTCTTCGCAATTTTCAACAACTCCAATCTTGAGTGACTGCGGAAAAGGCCATGGGTATTGCTATGATTTGTAATAAATTTTATCATTTGTTTGCCTTTCTTGTACAAATCACCAATCCATTTGTATTGTTCATTTTTGTTCTTAACAACATCATGCATCAAAAGGTTCAATGTGTGAACCAAACACCTAGACCAAAATATGTTGGGGTATTTATCCTCAATAATTGCTCTTGCTGCCTTACAATTAGGAGCATTATCAGTGATGACTTGGATGACATTGTATGGCCCAATACAATCAATTGTTTCAAGTAATGCTTCTGCAATGTTGATGCCAGTCTTGAACTTCTCTGAGTAATCATATGCATTTAGAAAGATGGCACCACTAACAGACACAACAATAACACTTATCAATGGCTTGCCTTTTACATTTGTCCATCCATCAGATACAATGGACACCCCATGCTCAGTCCAAGAACTTGTCATTCTATTCAAAGAATGTGATATTTTTGCTTTTTCATGATCAAGTCCAATAGTTCTTGCCTTGTCATATCCAAGGATCTTGTATCCTTTAGGGGCATCATTTATGGCAGAAACCATTTCGTGCTAATAAGGTGAGCGAAGAACATTGAATGGTATCCCACATGCATAGAGAAACCTGTAAACTTTTGAATCCACATCATTCCTACACCCCTCATCAAGGAAATCTGATATGGTTCTACGCCTTAAAGCTGGTGACCCTATGCCTCCATATCCACTGCCTTGGGAGGATACTGAAGGAGTTCTTTGTGCTTGTGATTGTGAGCTTGGTTCAAAGAAACCCCTTGATATTTTAGATTTGTATTGGGCTTCCTCCTCTTCCCTTATGTATTTGGCTCTATCTGTCGCTGACACAGCTGCACAAGTTTTGATTCCTATTTGTTTATCTCCATCCCATGGCCTTTTCCCGCAGAGGTGTTTTTTGGTACGAGTGTAGGAACCTGTGTAACTATTGTTGCAATGGGGGCAATGAAATTTAGTGGATCCACCCCCTTTCCTTGCTTCAGGCTTGTTAACATATTTCCACAATGGGGTTTGGTCTTGTTTAGTTTTTTGAGAGTCATGTTCACCCTCCTCCAGCTCCTCCTCACCGGGGTTTTCATCAAATCCACTTTCTCCAGCTTCTTCACCCCCCTCTTCATTTTGGCCCCTTCGTTTCCTACTCTCCAGCACCATAATAACCAGAAAAGCGACCAAGAAGAAGAAAATGCCAAGAAATATAACCAGGTCCATGATGTTTGATATTTGTAGGCTTTTGAATCTGCAAAATTTAATGGGAATGGGAATGAGAAAATTAATTTAATTTATTTAGATTCATGATTCATTTACTAAATAAGTTATATATTTACTAAATTACTAATTAAACTAAACTAAATCACTAAATTACTAAGTAACTAAAGTTTAAACTACTAAATTACTAAGTTACTAACCTCCTGGCAGGCTTGCTCCTTGTTCATCGGCACTCGCTCCTCGCTTCTCCTTGCTCCTTATTTTTTTCGCGCTTTTCGCTTCCGGCGGCGCGCGCGTCGCTCTCGAAGCAAAAATTAAAAGCTCGGGAGCGATCGCTCCCTGATTGCTCCCAGGCTTTAATTTTCGCTCTAGGAGCGACGGAAGCGACGCTCCCGAGGTCGCTCCTTGTTTTGGCAGGGAGCGCAATTTTTTTTATCAAGAGCGTGCTCCCGAGCCGCTCCCGCTCGGAGCACAGATTGGGAGCGGGTTCGAGGGGGGGTGCTACCCCGCAACTCTGCACCAAGATTTTCTGTTTGGGGAAACTTCAGGGGATTCTCGCCAGTATGACCATCATTCCCCCCTGAAACACCCACAAGCTTTCAGTGGGCCAACCAAGACTACGTTGCCCACATTCTTTCCCTTAGGAGCTGGTGAGGAGGCTAGTCAAGATGACATGCCTATGGGAGAATACTTTCGGGAGTGGCAATCTATGGGGTAGGATTTTGGAGCTACATTGTCATTCTGGGATTTTTTCCAACTCAAACAGAATGAAAAGGGCAAGGGCGCAAGGTGCTCAGGCACGCAAAATTTAGAGCTGCAACATACCATTGGGAGGATGTACCACCCCACTTTTGATGGGTTATCCAAGTGCACGACTAGGGCATGGGTTGAGAAGCTAGACATATACTTTCAACTTAGTCGAATGACGGAGGTAGAAGCATTATAATGTCTACTCTGCAGTTGGAGGGAGCAGCACACAACTGGTGGTTCCATGGGTTGACCACGCTAGTGCATGCCAGCGTGACTTCCTATGAAGATTTCACATGGAGGGTTGTGGAGCGTTTTGATAGGAGAGATCTAGAGGCGCATTTCAGGGAGATGACGTAGCTCAGATAGATAGGCAACCCAAAGCACTACATATCTGAGTTCTTGAGAGTATTAGTGATAGTGCCAGACTTCTTGGATGCGAGGAGAGTCAACACCTTTGTTGAGGGCTTGGTTGAGCCGTGCGTGGGTTAATGAGGTCCCGCAGGCCCACCACTTTATAGGAGGCAGTATCTTTTGCCAGGGATTTGCAGGATGCAATCTCCAAGGCTAGGGCACTAGGTCCACCTCGAGCTCCTTTCCCACAAAGGGATTGTAACACTAGACCCTCCACCATAGCGACCCTTTCGGGGTTGCGGGCATTTGGATGATGAGACCTGGAGAGACCTCCGCAGGAGGAGGTTGTGCTTCACTTGCCAGGAGCTGTGGGCACCAGGGCATAGATGTACAAAGGGCAAGGCCCACTACATATAGGTGTTTTCTGATAGTGAGCCAGAGGATGAGGTAGAGGAGGAGATAGGTACTGGTGATGATGAGCCACAAGCGACAGGAGGAGGAGAAGGAGGCCCACCACCCCCACCAGGAGGGGCTCCTTTCTTGTCGGCAATAGGGGTTATCGCTTCACATCGGGAAGTGTCGAAGTACCTCGCACTGAGGATCAAGGGCACGGTGCAGGGGCAACGTGTTTCAGTGTTAGTAGACAATGGGGCAATCCACAATTTTGTAGATGCCTAGATGGTGGAGAGGAGGGCATATGCACAGTCATTTGCGGGCTTCTTCGTTTTGGTGCTAAGAGACCGCATGATGTAATGCACCAGATACATTCCCGAGATGATAATGGTGATGGAGAACTATTCGATGACGAAACACTTCTTTGTGGTCGTAATTCTAGACACCAATGTGGTGATTGGTGTTCAATGGCTCTACTCTTTGGGGCGTGTTACCACTAATTGGCAGAAATTGGAGATGGAGTTCATAGGACTAGATGGGAAGCCTGTTTTGTTGAGGGGCATGCATTCATATCCCCCACAGACAGTGTCAACACACAAGATGGAGGCAGGATTGAGACATGGGGATATAGAGTGGGTTGTAGAGCTTAGGATATCTGATGCAAGGGGCGGGCCCAAACCACCTTAGTGAGTGCATTTGTAGAGAGGCCAAAGTTTCTCCACGAGGCTGTGGAGTCCTAGTGCATAGGCCTAAGAAGGCAGTTTGATTTGCTGAAGAGGGTAGACTTTTTTAGTTCCAAAGGTCGGGCAAGGGTCCCAGAGTGCCGGAGAGACGTTTTCCCAGCGAGCAGCAGGCATGGCGACTGGATTAGCAGTCAGTTCGGGCAGCAGTTGTAGTAGGCAACATCAGGTTGACGCAGAGCTTGCGCAGGCCCAGTTGGACGACTTGCTTTTTAGAAGCAGTTCAATGCTGGAATTGCTCGGAGTGAGGGTATTTCCCTCTAGTAATTTTTTCCATTATTTTTCTCTGTAGGATTGCCAGATTTCGACATCTAGATTATTGTACTCAGAATTTCTCACTGCTGCATAATAATAAAACCCTGAGCTATTGCATTGATTTTCCCAGGTTGGGTTTTTTCGGGGACAATTTTCCAAAAATAGTTGTCATTTTTATTATGTGCGCTAGTATTTTCTCATTTTCTAGCTCTATTTTCTTCCACAGTTTTATTTGTGAAAATCACAATGTGAATTATTTGATATTTGTTGAAGCAAATTGCAAATAAATTGACAATTAGGAAAATAATTTCCAGTTGCTATGATAGATGAAATTTTCACATGGTATCAGAGTGAGTGATTAGCTAGGAAGCTCAGAAGCGGAGGAAAGAATTTCACTGCTCAGAAGGAGTAGCAGGCTCAAATTCTTAGAGGCAACACATTGCTCAGACAGGTAGGTCGAATTGCTGGGGCAGAAATTCGATTTTCAGTTGTAGGGATGCAGAAAGTTCGAGTTTCCCGGGATTCCAGTAGTTAGAGGGAGCAACAACAACTTAAATTTTCGCTGAGCAGATTTCTGGTTGGAAGTAGAGGGTTTTGCAGCAACAGAATCAACGTTAGGTGGAAGAGAAATTGCACACACCAAGGGAAAATATCTCTTAGGGGATCTCAAGTCTTAGAGATCTAAATTTTTCCAATTGTAGATTGGCAGTGGCTGTGAGCAAATTTTCTCACTCCAGAAGGGAGTGCGAGTAGTAGATTCAACACCCGAGCATAGGGAAAGAGGGAGATTTTCAAGGTTTATTTATCCAATTTTGAGTTTCTAGATTTTGCAGCTCTTTAGGGATGGTCGTATGAGATTGCCAGAGGAGGCCGTGCGAGTTAGCCCGAATGTAGATCTGGGCAGCAGATCGACTTCTAGTTACCAGAGACAGGTGTTGGAGGAAGTACGAGTTGTCTAGTGGGAATTGCAAAATGAATAAGGGTCCTAGCCAGGGACTAGGCTCAAAAGGAGATAGTTAGGCACCAGATCCAGGAGGAGGAGGTGTATGAAACTCCAACGTGCCGAATGGTTAGGGTCCAACGCAGTTGCAACAAGGAGATCAGTCAGATCAGTTCCAGTTTTTTACAACAAGACCATCACCTTTGCTATAGAAGCCCACGGTATCATAGTAGCAGGTTCACTGTAAGAAGATGCAATTTGTCGTTAGACAGTTGCAAATCTAGTTGTAGTCAGTACCTAGGAGACAGTTGCAGAACTAGTGTGAATTGCCTAGTTGCAGTATGCAGGTGTAGTTCCAGCGAAAAAAGTCCCAGCGTAGAGCTTTGTAGTCTAGTTTCTAGTGCAAGGGGATAGTGTGAGTTGCGAGGAGGGAGCAAAGAGATTTCCTATAGGGAGATCGAGACTCAGAGGGAGTCTAGTTTCAGAGGGAGCATCCCTATGGAAGCTAGTGCTTCAGGATCTAAGAGATCAGACTCATTATTGCAGTAGTTGCAGCAACAATGTAGAGGTAGTAGCCACAATATGATTATAGATTAGAGTCCCAGATATTTGGGCAGGATCCTTGAGCTGTCCTCCTCATGGATCATTACCTGGCTACGGGGCCCCACAATATTCAGTATCAGGATGGACCAGTGGTAGTTGATGCAGTTAGTACCAAAGTGACAGTTGCAGACTAGTAGCAGTCAGGTGCTGGGGAGCGCAGTGCAAAGTTGACAACAGAGCAGGTGGCTCAGTGTAGAGTTGGCAACAGAGTTAATTTTTCAGATTGTTCTATCTTGTATCAATTACTTTAGCCCAATTTACTTCTTCATTTAACAATGCATCCAATTATTAGCAATGTAACCAATCATAAAATGTAACTGAAGATCGAACAATATATGCAATGACAAGGAAGACAACAACACAACCATAAGAGACAGTAGGTTGGTCCAAGACTAGGGGAAAACCCCACATGGGGGCAAACCCTTTCAAATCTTCTTCTTTGTTAGATCGTCATAAAAGGTTTTCAACAAAGAGTACAATGAGCCCAATACATAATCTTGCAATAGAGATTTACAAAACATAAACAGACTGCAGAACCACAGAACAATAGAGAGAAACCCTTGATCCATTAGACCACTGAAGCCAACTGTCAAACCCTAGATCAAAACCTTGGATGCTCCCAACAAGGCAGATTGCGTGCATTTGAAACTTTTTGGATGCTCTCTTAGCCACTGTGTGAGGGTGTTTGTGTCTGACCCGGATGCTCCCAGGAAGATTGTATGCGTGCGTCCGGGGTCAATCTCATGCATATCTGCTCCAAACCCCTAGACGCTCTCTTCCAGTTACTGTGCGGGTGTCTGGGACTGCTCGGATGCTCCCTTGACCACTCTATGTGAGCGTTCGGGGACCAACACCGTCTAATCTGCTTCAGAAGCCCTAGACGCTCCCTTCAGGCTTCTGTGCAAGCATCTGAGACTTCCTGGACGCTCTCTTAGCCATTGTGTGTGTGTGTCCGGGGACGAAAAAGCTCAGTTACGTGCGTGCATCCATGAAACAGAAACCCTAGATCCGTGCGAGCTTCACCCCTATAATTTTGGACCCTTGTGCGAACTTCCTTCACCAGACCTGTGCAAACCAAGACAAAAGAAGAGAGTAGAAGATGGGTTGATCAATGTGTCTAAATGAACTTGAGGTCTCTTCTATTTATAGGCTTCCATGAGGGTCCACTTGGGGCTGAGGCCAACCTGTCCAATTTTACATGTGCTTAGGGCCGACCTATTTCATTATACACGAGTTAATAAAATAATTCAAAAATCAACTTCTGCTTGTCCAAATGGGGTGATATTTAGGTTGATTTTGGTCCTCTCAAAAAGAGGAATTTAATGCAATCATCATCTCAGTCATCTAAGCTGTCCAAGGTGGAATTTGATCATAGTTGCAAAATTTAACACTCCCTCTTAACTAGGAAGAATCCCACTTGCCAATATTTGTCTGTTGATCATCACACCATCCTGTCATGTTGTCATCATGCTTTGGCTGTCTCTTCTCAACTCTATCTGCTGAAACTTTCTCGGATCTAAAAGAAGAGGAATTGGGGAGCAATAGCTTCGACCCATACCGGGCAATAGGATAACTTAATCATACAAGGGAGCACATCTTCAACCCTAGAATCTCATCGGGGAGCTCATTCTCAACCCAAAATTTCAAAAGGGGAACAAGTCTCAACCCAATCCTATCACCCACTAATCTTTCCATCAATGACCCTCAATAGTCATGTGGTAGAACACCTTCATCATAATCGGCTTGGGTTGTACACCCCAAGTACACTCTCAACCCGTTGGCCAAATGGGGAGCAATATTCCCAACAAGCCCTGCTTGAGGGTATGATGCCAATTGGGGTATACTCTGCATAGACGAGATAGGGGAGAAACATCTACAGCCCTATGAAGATAGGGGAGCAACATCTTCAATCCTATGGGTAACAGATACGGGAGTACCCTATTGTCCAGAGATCCCTTAAGCCCAGGAGCCCTCTATCTCAATTCCTCGCCTTGGGAGCTCAAACAAGGTGGGAAGAGTTGGCTTAGTGTCCTCGATCAGCGTTGCCCTTTATTCGGCGGGGCCACATCCATCAGTCCAAGCTGCTCTCTGAAGACCAAGAACTTTCCCTTCGGTAATGCCTTGGTGAGAATATTTGCAATCTGCTCATATGTCGATATGTGATGGAGTCTAACAGCTCCTCTTTGCACCATGTCTCGAATAAAGTGATATCAAATCTCAATGTGCATGGACTTGTCATGAAACACGAGATTCTTTGCCAAACTCCTGAATTATTTTGAGGAGGATGATCTTCTTAACGGTCGCTTGAGGAATCTCTTCTTCTTCTTTCATATCTTCTATCGCGGTTATTCGTTTGATTGTCTTTTCTTCTTTTATTATTGTTGTTGCTTCTAGTGTTGTAACGTGGCCTTTTTCTCTTCTCAAGACAGTCTCGAGCATAATGACCTTTCTTGTGGCAATTATAGCATTCAATATGAGATAAAGATCTGTCATTCCTTCCTTTTGTATTTTGAGAAGGAGGCTTCCTTGATGGACCTCCTTTTCCCTTCTTTTTGTCATGAGTGATATATGTAGCGGACTCTCCCTCTTCATGCTTTTGAATCCTTCCTCTTACTATCATCCTTGATTCTTCTTGAGTAAGCTTCCCAACAATTTCATCAAATGACGGAAGGACATTGTTGTTGCTTATTGTAGTAATGAAGGTTTCCCAAATAGGAGGGAGACCTCTAAGAGTCACAACTACTAGTTCCCTATTAGGCACATTTTCTCCAACTCTTTGCAATTGATCTCTAAGGCGAGATATCCTCATAATGTAGGATTGAACAACTTCTCCTTTGTTCATCTTGGTTTCCTTGAGTTGATATTTCAAGGTGATGATCTCATTCAAATTGTTGATTTCATACATGCTGGCTATCTTGTCATACATGTCTTTAGACTTTCTTAAATTCCCAACATATGCAAGTAAATGATCTTGTAAACCATCAACTATAATTTGCTTTGCTTTGGACTCACCTTTCTTGTACATGTTTTTTGAGGGAAGCAGAAGCATTTTCTGGAGGCTTGAGCATCCTTCCTTGAATGTATTCCAACACATCATTGTTGTCAGCTATGATCTCCAACCTGACTTTCCATGCAACAAAGTTTGATGCGTCACCCAACTTTTCATGCTCCTTGAAGGTAGAGGAAGACATCTTGACCTTGACTAGGCAATCTTCTTTCTAATAATGAGGGCTTCAATGCTTGTCTTCTTTTGGGTTTGTCATTCACCTCAGCTCTGAAGCCAAGTTAATTTTTCAGATTGTTCTATGCGGTATCAATTACTTTAGCCCAATTTACTTCTTCATTTAACAATGCATCCAATTATTAGCAATGTAACCAATCATAAACTGTAACTGAAGATAGAACAATACATGCAATGACAAGGAAGACAACAACACAACCATAAGAGACAGCAGATTCATCCAAGACCAAGGAAAAACCCCACAAGGGGGAAAACCCTTTCAAATCTTCTTCTTTGTTAGATCATCATAAAAAAATTTCAGCAGAGAGTACAATGAGCCCAATACATAATCTTGGAGCAGAGATTTACAGAATAGAAACAGATTTCAGAACTATAGAACAACAGAGAGAAACCCTTGATCCATCAAACCACTGAAGTCAACTCAAGGCAACTGTTAAACCCTAGTTCAAAACCCTAGACGCTCCCAACAAGGCAGACTACGTGCGTCTGAAACTTTCTGGACGCTCCCTTAGACACTGTGTGAGGGCGTCTGTGTCTGACCCTGACACTCCCAAGAAGACTGTATGCACGTGTCCGAGGTCAAACTCACGCAGAATTGCTCCAAACCCCCAAATGCTCTCTTCCAATTACTGTGCGGGCGTCTAGGACTGCCCGGACGCTCCCTTGACCACTCTTTGCGATCGTACAGGGACCAACGCGGTCCGATCTGCTTCAGAAACCCTAGACACTGCCTTCGGGATTTTGTGTGAGCGTCTGAGACTTCCTAAGCACTCTCTTAGCCATTGTGTGTGTGCGTCTAGGGACGAAAAAGCTTAGTTACGTGCGTGCATCCGAGAAAAAAAAACCCTATATTCATGCGAGCTTCACCCATATAATTTCGGACCCTTGTGTGAACTTCCTCCATCAGACTTGTGCGAACCAAGACTAAAGAAGAGAGTAAAAGATGGGTTGATCAATGTGTCTAAATGAGTTTGAGGTCTCTTCTATTTATAGGCTTCCATGAGAGTCCACTTGGGGTTGAGGCCAACTTGTCCAATTTTACATGTGCTTAAGGCCAACCTATTCCATTATACATGAGTAAATAAAATATTTCAAAAATCAACTTCTGCTTATTCGAATGGGGTGATATTTAGGTTGATTTTAGTGCTCACGAAAAGAAGAATTTTGATGCAATCATCATCTCGGTCATATGAGTTGTCCAAGGTGGAATTTGACCCTAGTTGAAAAAATTAATGAGCAATGCAAATTCCTTGGTAGACAATGCAGTAGCTAGTAGCAGTCAAGGCTGAGGAGACAGACGCATCATACTGAACACAATTGATTCAGTATTTTGGATGCTTCTTAGTTGTAGTTGTTGTAGTTGCAACAACAACAGATGAGAGGTAGTTGCAGTGCTGATGCAAGGTTGGCAGCAGTATGGCAGTGTCAACGGCAACACATATGCAACATCAAAGTTGCGCAGTGGTTGGTGGGCAGTATGGCCAGACATCAATAGCGTGACAGAGGGTGATATAGAGACAAAGTGTTGTAGCAGGGTGTGCAACACTAGAACACAGTCCTCACTAAGAGGGAGTATTAGTTTTTGTAACATCAGATGTGTTCTAGTCATGAAACTTGGTGGAGGGGCTAGAATACATGAGACATCCAAAACCCTGAAATCGTTTATGGAAATTCCACCTAGAGATAGCTTAATTAGATTATTAGCCGATTTTTAAATATTCCTAAGTCTAAACTTAGGGAATAAAGTTAATTAATCAGAATAAATTAAGTCAAGGTGAGAATTCTCTAGAAACTCACACGGATCGACTTTGAGATGATCCTAGCCCTTGATTAAGATTTAATCTTTGTCGTTGATGCTCCAATAGAGGATTATAAGAAGAAGTCGATGGGCACTTGGAGAAGACACTTGAGCACTTCGATTTCCAAAGAGCAGTAGCAGTTGCCGGAAAGCCAGAGATCGAAGCAAAGACAATGAGGGGCATAGACAGTGAGGCTGGAGGAAGATTTCCAGATCCAGTGAGTGCATTTGCAGAAAGGCTAAAGTTTGTCCAGGAGGCTGCGCAACCATAGTTTTAAAAACCGGAACCGGTGATTGGACTGATCCACCTAATAAACCTAGTTTCAAACCAGAACTAGTCAAAATGGGACTGGTTAGGTCTAAATGAACCGATTTAAAAAAAATACATTAAATAATTAATTTTTAATGAAAAAACCATTTTATGATTTAAAACCATGATTCCAAGCCAATAGAGACAAAATATGCAAAGTTTGCTCATTTATATACCATGTAAAGGTGAATATATCAAAATGGCACCGAGTGTAATACATATCATCAAAAAAATACATAAGAAATGAAGCTCTAAATGGCTTATAAAGTCCAAAAAATGAAATAAGTGGGTACAATTGGCTAATCTGAGTGGTGGTATTCATTTCTTCCTTGTTAGCAAATTTCAATTATTTGAGTTATCTCACTTGTTCCTTGACATTGTTTCATAGAGTAAAAAAATACTTTAGCCCAAGGTACATGACCTTGTAGTGTTTCAGTGACCTATCCCATGTTGCAAGTACAAGTCATTCAACATTGCTCATTTGCCTATTAGAGTGATCTATTTTGTTCCCAGAATTGTGATTTCATCATCTTGCAGAATTAAACTACTATTGAGTAGAACCTTTGGAGGACAATTGCTGGCCTATTGCATTTTTCTACCAAGAAAATCCCATTGCATTCCAATCACTGGTATAAGGTGATTGTCTAGCTTTAATTGCAGGACTCTTCATCATTGGATTTCAAGCTCCTCTTGCAGGAAAGACCTGGCATTCTTATCGTCTATTACATTTGAAGATCTTGCTCCTTAACCCAAGAAATTTCTTGTTGTCATCATCTTGCTGGAAGGCTATAAGTCATTCATAGTCTGACCCTTGAAGTAGTTTTGGACCATCTTAAGTGGATCTGTTTTTGATAGGTTATCGCCTTGTAGAGAAGTTCCTTGAAAAAGAGCCTTCCTCCTTTGTCTAGAGGGTAATATCATTAATAAAAAAGTGTTTATTTCTCTAATTGCATTGCACTCTAATTGCATGTCTAACTTGCATTGGCCTTGGCAACTAACTGAATGGTTTAGGATGAGATTGGCCGGGCTGACCATAAATCGGTCGGTTTCGTTCTAAATCGGTCGGTTAAGATGGGTTTTTAACTTTTTCTAAATTTTGGGTGAAGGGAGGGGTCCAACTGGGGTTTTTTGCCAGTTTGACCAGGTTGGCTAGTGAACCAACCGGTTTGACCGGTTACCGGTTCAAACCGGCCAGTTTTTAAAACACTGGCGCAATCCTAGCGCAAAAGCCTAAGAAGGCAGTTTAATTTGCTGATGAGGGCAAGCGTTTTTTGTTCCAGAAGCTGGGCAGAGGTCCCAGGGTGTCGGAGAGACGTTTTCCCAGCCAACGACAGGCAGAACGACTAGATTAGCAATCAGTTCAGGCAATAGTTGTAGCAGGCAACATCAGGATGACATAGAGCCTGCATAGGCCCAGTTGGATGACTTTCTTTTTAGATGCAGTTTAGTGCCAGAATTGCCTGGAGTGAGGGTAATTTCCCTCTAGTATTTTTTCCAATATTTTTCTTTGTGGGTTTGCCATATTTCGACATCCAGATTATTGTACTTAGAATTTCTCACTGTTGCATAATAATAAAACCCTTAGCTGTTGCATTGGTTTTCCCAAGTTGGGTTTTTGCGGGGACAATTGTCCAAAAATAATTGTCATTTTTATTGTGTGTGTGCTAGTATTTTCTCAATTTCCAACGCTATTTTCTTTTGCCGTTTTGTTTGTGAAAATCACAGTGTTAATGATTTGATATTTGGCGTAGTAAATTGCAAATAAATTTTTAAATAATTTAACAATTAGGAAAATAATTTCCAGTTAATGTGATAGATGAAATTTTCACACAAGAAGTTCGTAAAGTGCTTCTCACAGTTAGCGACACCCCTCACAGATCTGACTAGGAAGGGGGCATTCGCATGGACAGATAGAGGACAGGAACATTTGAGCACCTCAAGCAGGTGATGTGCAGCGGTCCGATGTCGGTTTTGCCCGATGTTGGCTTTGCAGCCGTTCACCTTGGAGTGTGACGCATTAGGCGAGGGCATTCGTGCAATGTTGTTACAAGGAGGCCACATGATAAATTTTGAGAGTCCGAAGCTCCTTAGTCATGAGAGGCTATATTCTATCTATGAGGAGGAGATGTTGGCCATCATGCATGCATTGGCCAAATTCTAACATTACTTGGTGGGCAACAGGTTCATAGTGAAGACTAATCATAATAGTCTTTGCCATGTTTTGGAGCAGAACGACCTTAATGAGAGGCAACAAAAGTGGGTCAGCAGGATTCTGGCCTATGAATTCGACATAAAGTATGTCAAGGGCAAGCATAACATAGTGGCAGATGCCCTATACAGGAGCCCTTGACATGTTCACTCATGAGCTTCTGCCATGATTGGAATGTGCATCTTTTAGTGGAGTACTCCAAGGATTGACAGGCATGTGAGATCTTGGATGATACTCATGGGGATGAGCGCTACTGGGTGATGGTTGATGTCATTTACTACAAGGGGCGCATATATCTTGTACCTGGGTCACAATTGAGGGGGAAGATTCTCCATGCATCCCACGATTCGCCATTCTCAAGACATTAGGGGTTCCTGAAGACTTATAGGACAGTCAGGGAACGTTTCACTTGGAGGGGCCTCGAGGGGGACGTGTTGAGGCATTACAGGAGTGTAAGGCCTCCAGATGAACAAGGGGGACTTGACTCTTCCCGCGGGGTTACTACAACCGCTTCCCATTCTGGAGGGTAAGTGGGAGAGCATCTCGTTTGATTTCATCATAGAACTCCCTATGGTGTAGGGCCGTGACTATATCTATGTGGTGGTGGACTGGTTGACGAAGTATGCCCATTTCTTTGCTACCCCCACAAGGTACACTGCTTCGCAAGTTGCAGAGCTATTCTTCAGGGATATTTTTTGGTTGCATGGTCTCCCCAAGACCATAGTCAGTGATAGGGACAACTGCTTCAGGGGGCTTTTTGGCAAGATCTCTTCACGCTGGTGGGCACAATGCTCACTCCTAGTACCAGCTACCACCCCTAGACAGATAAGCAAACCGAGATAGTTAGCAAGTGGCTGGAGGGGTCTTTGCAGAACTATGTGACAGGGCAGCAATGAGCTTGGGCGAGATGGCTACACTTGGGGGAGTATTGCTACAATACTACCTATCACATGTCTATTGGTATGTCACCTTTCCGAGCTTTATATGGATATGATGCTTTATTTTTTGCTGACCTTGTTTTTGGAAACAGTCGGTCCCTGAAGGCCAAAGATTAGATACAGGAGAGCCAAAACATCCTTAAGGCTCTCAAAGATAATTTGCAAACAACCCAAAATCAACAGAAGATGTATGCAGACAAGCATCAGGTTGAGAGACATTTTGAGGTGGGAGACCTTGTTTTCTTGTGTCTCCAACCTTACAGGAAGTCCATGCTGAAGCAGAAGGGGGCTGGGAAGCTACAACCATGTTTTTATGGGCCCTACAGAGTGACCAGGAGGATTGGTGAGGTGGCATACGAGTTAGAGCTTTTGCCTAGAAGCAGGGTGCATAACGTTTTCCATGTCTCATGCCTCAAGAAGATACTAGGAGAATTATTGAGCTACCTCTGTTGGATGATGATGGGCATCTGGTTCTTAAGCCTAAGGCTATTCTGGACACCAGGGAGAGGAGATTGAGGAGTATAATCATCAAGGAGTTTCTGATAAGGTGGAAGAACTTACCCGATGAGGATGCCACTTGGGAGAGTGAGCAAATACTTCAGCACCCATCACTATAGATGCTTGAGGGCAAGCAACATTTTGGCGGGCAGACTATGATATTCCTAGTTAACCCTATTGCTAAGTGAAAATACAATTTTGCTCAATTTTGATAATTTTGGTCTTTAACTTGAGACAAAGTGGGTTGGATGGCCCGACTTGCAATTTTGGTTGAGGGAGGCTCCAACATAGGGGGAGAAAGACAAATCGATTTCTTAGTGGATGGTGGGGGCCGCCCCCAAAAGGGAAATACGCACTCCTAGTCAATTCGCACTCTTGGAGGGAGAAGGGGTAAAGGAAATCGAAGCATTGGACTGACAAGGGAGAAAGAAGGCTCAAGGATAAATAGGAGAAGCTTACATCATTTTGGGGCTTTTGAACCTTTGCTAATCGAACCTACCTAGCACGCTTGAACTGTTGAGCCAAGTCTGCAAGTGTTGTTCAACACACAAAACTCTCAGGTGAGAATCACACCTTACCTTCGGTGGACATCGAGTGCCAGCCCAAGGAGGAAGATCTACACTATTGGGGAGTTGTTTCGGGTGTTGCATCAGATATTCAGGGAATTATTCAACAGTTTGGGCATAGGAGAGAAACACACACTTCCTAGGAGAGCTGGTTTTGGAGCAACGAACTTGTTGGGCTTTCTGGGAGAGCACTAGACCATTTTTTGTTGAATATTTGGAGTGCTAGCCAGACACATTTCTGTGGAACTTTTGCTATAGCATTGACATTATTTTAGGGACTGCCTAGGCCTGCGCAAAGGCAATTTCTAGGCCTCACGTGGGAGCTGGGTTGATAGACTTTGGGGGCTGAATTGAGATGGAATTTGTAGAGGCATCCAGAGGGGAGTTTTTCTAGCATTTGCCATCATTTTGGAGGAGCTGAGCGATGTCATTTCTAGGTGGGTTGAATTACCCAACTATTGGAAGAGCACATGGAAATTGGGGGTAAATTCGGAGGTTAGAACTAGGCCAAACACTTTCTGGGTTTTGGTGGGTTACTTGAGGAGAAATCAAGGTTAATTTCTTGGAATTTTTTGAGCAATGGAGGAGGGCCAAACAACAGATCCTTACTAGCCAACAATGTAGTTTTCCAGGGTCAACACAAAGCATTGAGGGGGACACCTTTCCAGCATGCGGGCACTTGTTTTATTCACCTGGCACTTGTCTAGCTTGCCTTTGGAAAGCCCAAGTGCATTCACTCGATACTTATATTGTACACTCCCATTGATTTATAATGAAAATGGCTTAGCCTGGCAAAGTTTTTTGGAGTATTTCTGGGTGTTTAATTTTATGTGTGAACTTTGTGTTGCATGTATTGTTGATCCTTTGTTTATCACTGTTAATTTTCCCTTGGGAATATTAGAGCTTAAAGAGTGAGACCACCTTGCATAATTTTGTTGATTGGGTCAATAGTTTAATGTCCAAGGTTTACAAGTTGACCATTCTGTTGTAATGTGGTATCTTGTGACATATATTTCCTATTTAAATGCACTAATATAGTGATAATCAATTCAATTGTGTGTGCATTTGTGACCACATCATTGGGTTGTGTGGTTATATGTGTACGCGTTTTTCGTTCATGTCACATGATTGCTACAATAACATAATGGTTGGCTTTTATTCAATCTCGCTGATACAACAAAAGCTGAAATGCCAAAGCTAGGAGAATGCACAAGTGTAACTAAAGAGTGGTATAGGAAGGAAAGCCTCTAATTCACAATACATCTAAACCTGAAAATATATAGTTTAGTTGGGATACTTGCAAATCAAATGTGACGCATTGATATGGTAGGGAAGCATGGATGACTACACATGGGAGGGAATAATCAAAAGTACATTTATAAATACTTAAAATAATGTTTCTTTTCATTGTGAATAGAATGACTCAAATTTGGTTGTTTCCTTTATAAATGTATTTTTTGCTATTTCTGTTTTGTGTTTTATGGGATGACCCCCTAAAAGTTTTGGGTTCGCTCTAACCTTCTTGAAATTCATCCCTCTCTTTAGTCCTTGGAAGTTTATCAAACATGGATTTTTTTGGCCTGAAAAGTGTTATAAAAAAAGGCCAATATGAAAGTCCAAAGGTCTGACCTTCAAGGAATGTTATAACACCTAATGTAGAAACATGTCTCTCTATAAGAATTAGCATGTAAACGATCATGAATGAAGGTTATTTGGTATTAATAAAGGCATGTATGACATACATATTTACATTTTGATATTCTTGCCTATGATAAAAATAGAAATGTTTCACCAAATGGGATTTGAGATTCAGCGCAACAATAAACTTTTGCAATTACATCTGAATTCATCCCATTATTGATCTAATTGTGGTTGCCAGTCTTGAAAGCAGTCTTATATGGAGAGTGCCCTTGATCTGTAAGACTGCTATGATGTTATGAAACCAGCTCAAGAAAAGATAGAAAAGATAGATCAACGCCTTAGAATTCAGCCTCTTCGAGGGTGCAATCTCCTTTACATTACATAAATGAACAATTATTCGATGATACAAATGAAAAGACCTCCTTTCTATATATAGGAGTCTAAGGGGTCATAACATAATCAGAGCCGACATAACAATAATAATGGAAGGGCACAATAATAACAATAGTGGGCTTCTATGGGGTACATTAGTAACAATATGGGCACTACATGGGTACATCAATATAATAAGTGGGTTTTACTAATAACAATAAGGGATTACACTAGTAGTATAGGGGCCTAACATGCCCCTCTCCTTCAAAAAGCGTTGTCCTCAATGCTTGAGTAGTTCTTGATGCTTCTGTATAAAATTCTTGTCCTCCCATGTGGAATCTTTAGCAGGTAAGTTCTTCCACTTGATGAGATACTCTGAAATTGATCGATTTCGTAGCTGTCGGGTTCTTGTTTCTGTGACTGCTCCAGGTTCCAATATGGTTTTTCCTTCCTTTTCAATATCTGGCAATATTGTTTGAATTGGGATCTTTTGCAACTTTTGAATAAGTGGCCATACTTCTTTGTCCTTCTTCCATTGATCCCTTGCTTCATTTATCCAATCTGGTTGGATAATAGAAATAGCACAAAACAATGCTTCCACATCCTCATCCTTGAAGAGTCTTCCCATTCGGTAAGGTCGCCATTTTTTAAGTGCATGTAGTATTGCCAACATTTCCTTCTCATAAATAGCTTGCTTTAGATGTAGCAGTAAAAATACCCGGTCACCTACATCAAAACATTTTTCACTATGATGTTGATCTACCTGTTGTTTCATTTGATTTTGCACCAAAGAGGCGTTATCCTTTAAAAGTTGGAGAACTTATTGTTGATGCTCGATGTGATCTTTCACTGCTTGAACCTTTTTCTTCTTGATATGTCCTTCTATCTTTAGAGTTTGAGGAGTGGTAATTTCTTCCAATCCTTTACAAGATATGGTCGGATTCATTTCTTGATGCTCGATGTAATCTTTCACTTCTTGAACATTTTTCTTCTTGATATGTCCTTCTATCTTGATAGTTTGAGGAGTGGTAATTCCAACCACTGAATTACAAGATATGGCTGGATTCATTTCTTCTTTCTTGATGTGATCTTTCACTTCTTGCACCTTTTTCTTCTTGATATGTCCTTCTATCTTGAGAGTTTGAGGAGTGGTCATTCTTGCCAATAGTTTACAAGATATGTTCTGATTCATTTCTTTTTTCTCTGGGGTCGGGTCCTGGCATATATTCTCTTCTTTTGATGTTTCTTGATCCTTTTCTTCCTCCTCTTCATACTCTATGTAAAATAATTTCTTCTCAGCACACTTATGACCTTTAGTGCATTTGCTGTCACAATTGTAACAAAGCCCTTTTTCTCTTTTTTCTTCCAATTGTTGTGGTGTAACCCTTGTAGGTTGTGGAAGGCTAGGAGAAACAACACGTCCATCTTTAAAGTTGTGAGGGGTAGACTTCCTTGTTGCCATAATTTTGCTTTCAAATATGTCACAAAACCCTTTTACTCTTTCCAATTGTTGTGGTGTTGCTCTAAAGAAGGTGTTGCTCTTTGTATCCTCATAATGTGCTATCATTTCCTCCGTGAGAATTGACCATGTAACAAGTTGTTTACGAGATCCGGTTCTAAATATGAAGATGCAATACATACCTTTTGTAACAGTGGTACACCATGTAGATCAAAATATTGCTCCATCTGAAGTATCCAATTTACCGGATCCTTGCCATCAAACTTCCTCATCTTGCTTTTTCTTGATTTTAGGACCTCGATCTTGAAACGACTGTAACTCTGTACTTGCGGATATTTAAGTTCTGAAATTGCTACCTGTAGTAGCCCTCTGTGTTCTCTTTCCAATGCCACCAGTCTGATCCAAATTGGATTCTCCAAAAAAGAGTTATGCACAATCTCCCAAGATGACCTGATTATAGACCTTTCCAGAAGAGCGAACTTGTATGAAGTGCCATGTGTCAATTTTTCGACCTTTGGCTCTAAAAAAGATATACAAGAAACTACAGTCTGTCCTCTTTCTGTACCTTCTTACGAAATTTCAATCCAATGCTCAGAGAGAAAGTTATGACTATTTTCCTCAGGTCACCTGTTTGGAATGTAATTCAGGAGTCTGCAAAAAGACCAACTTCCTCAGATCATATCTCCGCAAATATAGCGCGAAATGATCTGAAATTCGGACCCAAGGTTCAGCGCGCTTTCTTCTCAAATGGGTTTTTTTTGCAACTTCTGAAACGTCGCAGAAAAAAAGTTATAGCGAAAATGACACGATGACCTGTTTGGAGCAGCAAAACCCTAGAATCCAAAGCTCTGAAACCAAATGTTATGAAACCAGCTCAAGAAAAGATAGATCAACGCCTTAGAATTCAGCCTCTTCGAGGGGGCAACCTCCTTTACATTACATAAATGAACAATTATTCAATGATACGAATGAAAAGACCTCCTTTCTATATATAGGAGTCTAAGGGGTCATAACATAATCAGAGCCGACATAACAATAATAATGTAAGGGCACAATAATAACAATAGTGGGCTTCTATGGGGTACATTAGTAACAATATGAGCACTACATGGGTACATCAATATAATAAGTGGGTTTTACTAATAACAATAAGGGGTTACACTAGTAGTATAGGGGCCTAACATATGAGCAAAATCATAAGCGGGTAAACTACGATGATTGCAAACTTTTGAAGGCATGGCAAGACCTTGGATGCCTGATAATCAGGGAGTTATTTTAAACCCTAAGCTTCACCAACTTAAAATCAAAATCCTGTTCTAATGAATTTGCATTGGCCCTTTCCATTACTTCAAGTTTTAATAAATGTTGATAACATCTCACATCCATATAGTAATTTTATCATTCAGGCTAGTTTATGTTCCTAAATTTTCTAGCTTGCATATAATTCATTATTCTTTTATTTTCACCTTAGTAAAATCTATTCTAAGGGCATCTCCTTTTAGAGGAGCATAATCTAGCTTTGATATTGTATGGCTTCTTCTTGACTATGTTGAGTGTTTTCATAATTTTGTGGATTAGAAGGATGCATTATGATTTTAATGTTGTTTTTAAATTGACATATCTATGCGATGTACAAAAGAGATGACTTTTGGGAAGAAGAGTATAAAATATAAATGGACCTTGTGGGGATTCTAAGATCCATATAAACATGTTTATATATTTAAGCATATCTGGGGCATGTAAGTTTTACTTTTAAGCTATTAGTCTTTTCATAGTAGTCTGTTTTGTTGGCTTATCCATTTAATGCTTGTTTCAGGGTGAAGGAGAGAGCATTAACCAACTTTATCTGCGTTCAAAATCTGCTTTAGAGGAAATTACAAATAACCACAGAGGTAAAATACAAGAACAAATTCAATCATTGTGTTAGCTAAAGAATTGTTATTTTCATGGCATTGCTTTATGTATATGAACTCTTGATTTGAAAATGAGTTTAATGCCCCCCATCCACCTTTGGCACGACCTAGTGGTTACTTTTGGAATTAGACATAGGAAATTGGATCACTGATGATAAACAAATGACTATATTATTCATGGGACATGTGACAACAAACAATAGAAATATTGTTGCCATTGTTCATAGTATGCTGTTAAAATTGGCAACTATGGCAAAACTCCATGTGTGTCACCTCATTTATGGCTGCTGATATTTTTCTTGGATTCCTCTCATTGAGAGGTGTAGAATTGATCTAATGATCATCCGATTCCGACATGTATTCATGGAGATATGAATTTATTTGTATTTCTTGACAATTTGTCAAGGTCGGCCAACAAGTAAAATAGTGTTTTACACCCCCAGCTTATCCTCAACGTGGCATATAAGAAGAGGAGATGTTGAGGCATTATTACAATCATCTCACCATCTCATTCCTCTCTCTCCTAGTCTCTTGGGTATGCGTAGGAGGAGGAAGACACTCACATGTGGGAGAAGGAAGGACGCTTGTCTGTTTTAGGGCAGCGTTGACCTAGCGCTGACTGTGGAGCAGCAGGACTGTTTTATGCATGCATTGACCAGCAAAGAGGAGTATTGACTGCGTTCTTGGGTTGGGAAGCCTCTCCTAGGCTATCCGCATTGCTGGGCAGCCAAATGTTGGCCTGTTTGACCACAGATTTGACTACCGTTGACTGGTTAGGGCTGACTGCAGGAGTGCTAACATGTGGACTGCTGTTTGACCATATTTTGTGGACTTTTTTGGGCTGCTTACTATTGTTGTTAGAGGATGAGTTCTCCTAGGTTGACTTAAGGTCATTTGGGAGCTGTTTGACCAGCTTTGACCTTGCTGATTAGGATTGTATTGCTGCTGTTGTAAAATCACAGATTTGTGATATTGTACTATCTCTCTCTCTTTGCTGAATTATTGAAGAATATAGAAGAATTGATCAAAGGGTTTCCCCGCATTGGGGTTTGTCCCTGGCTGGTGCCACATCTTGTGTCTCTTGTCTTGGCTTGTCTTTTGTTGTTTACATTTATGTTCTATCTGCATTTTACTATCATATTGATGTGATTGCAATACTGGAAATTGATATTGGGCTAATAAGAAGATTTGAAGTAAATTTCTCTTAAGCATAGTTCATACTATAATTTAACATATGCACTCTCGAGTCTTGCTTAAATAGAATGGAATCACATTGGAGAGGTGGAAATACAATGTAAGGTTTGTGACTTAATTATATCCCGATACATTGAAGTTCAATACAGTAAATGAAGCTAAATGTAGCTTGGCTACTTTACAACATACAAGGTTGCACTCATATATGATCATTGATTACAAAGGTAGATAGATGAATTGAATGCTGATGTATTTAACCAAAATAATGACATTCAATAGCCTATTACATGTATGTAATAAAGGGGCTATTAATATCATGTAATATACATATGACAATGCAACATATAGAACGAATATCCAAGTCCTTTAAATGGTGTCTGTTACCCAGCATTTTGTGGGTGATATCCTTGGGATAAATTTTTTCTCCATGATTGATCCTCAACCGGTAGCCAATAGCCCCTTGCTGCCACCAACTAGCTCATTGTGCCATTTCTCCGCCACCTAAGCCAACCATGTGGTCCCTCACCCATTTGTCATGATCGTATATTTGAAGGTGGGCCTCCCAAGCCCAAAGGTATGCCTTGTCATTTGGTAATTGAGTATTTTAGTTTACTTATCATGGAAACTCTTGGGCATGGAATAATGGGGGGATTCGGTGGAAAGAGTAGACTAGGTCTGTGCTCTTGTCCCCTAGGTTTCTTTTAGGATGTTAACCTTGGACCCTAGTCCCGTGGGATCTCTTTTACTAGATTTTGGTTTTTTTGGATGGTATTACACGGGAAACCCTAATTTTGGATGTGTGGTCCCGCTCCCCAATTCACATATATCACCCCCCTTCTGGTCATTATAACCCCTTTCATCACTTCTCCCACCTAGGTCCACACAGGGTCAGCCACCCCTCCCCCCCTTGCCCACATCTTGGGTCGGGCCTGGAACAATGCCGTGGACGTTGATGCAGCGAAAAAGAAAAGAAAAAGCATAATCAACGACATTCAATGGGAAATTGTACCACAAATGCAAAACATGGCTAGGACAAACACATTTAGCAAGTGGGCAAAAGCCATTACACGAACTCTACCCCTTCCATGGCCATCACCCTGGTTCCTAAAGGCCCTAGATGAGTCTCCTTTATCATTAAGGAACCCATGATTGTCCCAACCCTCGGTGGGCTATGAACTGCCCCACCTTAAAAGGGGCTATCCACTGTTATACTTTGTACGTCATGCTCTCATTCCTTTGAGCCTCGAGTAGTTAACTAAAGAAAATCATAAAAGGCAGAAGACATTCGAAGAAGGGTGGAAAAATCAAGGTTGGCGTAACTCATGTACCACGATTTCTCCCTCTTACACATCATTTACCCAAGCGTGGGCCTCCATTTTTTATTGGTTACCCTTGTACCATGGCATGTGACCTAGGTTGTTCCCCTTCATCCCCTACTCCATTCCATCATTGTATCACATGCCACCACCATTTGAAGGATGTATCATGGACATACCCCCCGCCCCCCCGCCTCCCCCTTGGAAGCAAAAACCACCTAATAGGATGATTGGTTAACCCCCTATGGAGCTTGGACACATTTGCACATGCTAAAGCTCATTATGGAAGGGCATGGCATTATGAAGTGCCCACTTGTTTTCCATGGTTTGTGAATTCTTTTACTTCATTACTTTAATGACTAGATATACTAGAAGGTACGGGGACACATTAGATCTTATGAGGTATTGCAGATGGTCTCCGTCCTAACACTATTATAGTATCACAAGGATAATAATAATATTGATGGTTAAGTAAAAATTGAGCAATTAAGATTGATTAAGGATAAGTTAAGTGATTTTCCATCATCTATACTTGATTACCAATTGAAGCAGGGTGATTTACAATTTTTGGAAAGTCATGTTTGAAATGATAGACACGACTTTCTATTTTTAGAAAGCCACTCTAGAATAGTCAGAAATGAGTTTTTATTCAAGCAAATTCATCCCTTAGCTGCAAATTTTCAACATCAAAAGCCAGGAGGACATGGTTGGGCCACTTCGTCTAAGACATGATACAAAGAGGAGCAAGAGAGCTCCAATACATATGCACAGATGAGCGGATTGTGTACATACTTCAAAGACAAGCTTAGCATGATGTTGAATGTCTCCTTGATTGGAAGTAAATAATAATGTCTTTGTAGGATTGGGTTGACCATCTCCTAAAGCCATAAAGGACTTTGGCTAGGTCATAAAGGACTTTGACCAGGGGAGATGGATACATTCACCTTTGAAGCCAGAAGGACTTGACTAGGTCATAAAGAACTTTGACCAGCAAGGTGAATGGCCCAAGTCAATTACAGGGGAAATTATAGGATAATTTTACCTTTAAAGCCAGAAGGACTTGGCTAGGTTGTCAAGAGGTGAATGACCCAAGGAAATTATAAGATTGGACAAATATTCTCCTTAGAATCCAGAAGGACTTAGTTGTGTCGACCGAAGGAGATAGATGTAATTAGGGCTGCAGGGGAGCGGCTCCCCCCCTCAAATATGCTCTTGAAGCACGCTCCAAGCGGAAGTGCATCTGGAGTGACCCGAGAGCGTGCTCCCGCAAAAAATAAAATACTCGCTGGCTTTCTTCGCAATTTTTTTGTCACAAATACCTTCCAAACGCAATTTGTTTTCAAAGAAACAAGAATTTTTGAATGGGGCAGCCTAATATTCAAGCCTATGGCCCTAGTATTGATATGCAATTCATGGTAATGTTAAATTCTTAAAGTAAAACTGACTCATTTTCATTTTCATCCTTTTACTTAAATTTTTAACATTACCATGAAATGACTCATGATGTTTGAGAGTGGTTCCGACCTTATTGGATTTCATATGGAGAAAGTAGAATTTTAGATCTCACTCAAAATCCAATAGACTTATCAGTTTTTCAAGATTTCAGGATTGGGGGGTTGCAATGTTTCCATTGGATTTTGTCATATACTAGGGTATGGAACTATTTAATCAAGAGCACCAAGCCCTCTATGTACCTTGATGTTAGTGACATTGGTAGTCAAACTCCTCTATGATGACCCTACTAAAAATGTACTTGTCACTCAAACAAAATCTTGACTTGACATGCTACATTTTTTCTATCTTATGTTAATGCCTAGAGGGTGATATTAATGACAAAGATCCCAAGATAGGCAGATAGTTTGATGATATGTAGGTATTTGTTGTAGCATGAATTTTTGGATGCTAGAGGCCATCTAGAGCCTATTTGTTGATGTATTTTCGGTTTAGAGATGGATTGCACACGATGCTATTTTGGTTATGTGCATCCTTACATGCTATATAAATGAAAACTAATAATTTGTGGACCTATCGCTGATGAAGATTATAACTACTAGATGAATGACCTTATATGGTTTAATCCATGTTTTTATGTTTTTTATCACCAATTCATCATTCTACATGTTTTTGTTGACATATATGCATCAAAATATATAAAAATATATATTATATAAATTTCACTCCCAAAATCGCTCTCGACACAGGAGCTTTTGAAAATGTCGCTCCCCGCTCCCACTTTCACTCCCGCTCCATGGATGTAATTCACCTTTGAAAGCAAAAGCACTTGGCTAGGTCGTAAAGGACTTTGACCAAAAAGGTGAGTGGTCCAAAGGAAAATTTCATCCTAAGAAGCAAGAAGAATTTGGATGCCTAGGCCAGGTCATGACCATAGTTTTTAAACTAGACCAATCTGACTTGGACTTAGCCTGGTTGACTGGTCTGAACCCCTCACCGGTCTGATTCGACCAATAAACAAGTTTGAGGACCGGTTCGTTATTGAATTGACGGAGTTGGTCCCAGACTTAGCTGGTTCGATAACAGATCAGTCGGACCAACCACGCTCGATATTAACTGGTCTGGATTGGCGACGAGGAAAACATGGTGGGTTGCAAACTCCATTTTTCTTCTTACTAAATCCTAGCCCATCTAGCCCTCTCCCATACCTATAAAGGTAACTCAACCCCCTCATATTTCCTCACGGCTATCTCATTGCATTTGTGAGGAGTTTGTGAGCAATTGGAGTTGGTTTTTGGAGCAACATTGAGGTTCTTGGGCGATCTTTGGAGCAACATTGAGGAGTTGGTTTTTGGCAGTGTTGTTAAAATCGCGATAAAATCGCGATTTTATCGGAAAATCGCGATTTTTTCATCTTGCCGATCAAATCGCGATTTTTATACGAAAAAATCGCCTACTTTTTTTTGCCGATTTTTACTGAAAAAATCGCGCTTTTTTCAAAAAATCGCGATTTTTTCGAAAAAAGCGCGATTTTTAACGAAAAAATCGTGGGGGATCAGGACAGCATAGTTTTATAACTTTTTTTGGGTTTTTTCATGCAATGTTTTTTGAAAGAAACAAATAATTTTTGAGTGGGGTAGCTTAATGATCAAGTCTAGGCCCTAGTATGGATATGCTATTCATGGTAATGTTAAATTCTTAAAGTAAAAGTGACATTCTCCTTAATCTTCATTTTCATCCTTTTACTTAAATTTTTAACATTACCATGAAATGACTCAGGATGTTTGAGAGTGGTTCCAGCCTCATTGGATTTCATATGGAGAAAGTAGAATTTTAGATTTCATTTAAAATCCAGCAGACTTATCAGTTTTTCAGGATTTCAGGATTGGGAGATTGTAATGTTTCCAGGTGACACCACCTGCCCGGGCTACCCTGCCACCAGTAGAGGACGTGGTCTACCTCCTATAGCTCCTACTTCTAGTTCTTCAACGTCTAGATCACATCAGACTCCACTGCCATTTCCACCTGCACGGGCACCAGCATCTACATCTAGAGGGAAAGGAAAGCTGTGGCATTTTCTCGCAAGAGGGGCAGAGGAAATCAATAGGATTAGACTTTCATTTTATTGTATATGACATTATGACATGATGAGATACATTATCATATTTTTTGTTGATATTTTGAGGCTGAGTTGGGACTTACTATTCAGGACATGATTCAATGTTATGTGTGATTTTAGCGCTAGAAATGATATTAAACATCTTATATATTAGTTTTTTTATCATATTTATGTGTCAATGTATTTATTTTATGTTGTAGATGGTTTAGATATTAAAAAAATTGAAAAAAAATGAAAAAAAATGAATATTTTTGTGCCAAACGATCCGATTTTTTCCCGATTTTAACGATTTTTTCCGCTTTTTTCCCGGCGCCGATTAAATCCCGATCGCGATGTGTGCAACACTGGTTTTTGGAGCAACATTTGTCATTGGGGAGTTGGTTTTTGTTCTGATCTCCATATATTACATGTATTGGACAATGCACTGGGTGCCCTTTTGATATAATATATATATTCATGAGCATACTTTGATCATATGTTGTCTTCTCTCTATTACTCTAATGCTTTGAGTTTGGAAACATGAATGAAAATCTTTAAAAATATGTTTTTTCATTAAAAAATAAATATTTAATGTACTTTTTACAAAGATTGAGTCATTGGAATCAACTAGTCCAAATCGATTCCAAGTCGGAGTCCGAGTTAGATTTAACCCACGACCGGTTTCGAGTTCGAGTCTAAGTTTTAAAACATTGGTCGTGATTAGAGGAGATTGATACATTTTCCTAAGGAGCCATAAAGGACTCTGGCCAACCCTAGACATATGAGAAGTTATATTGTTCACACCAAGATGGAGTTATCTATAGACATGCATCAATATGGCAAGCTCATAAACTCTTCTTAAGGAAGGAGAAATTTCAGCTAAAAGAGTATTTGTTGCAGCCAAGGAGAATACCTCCCTCACTAAGAGGGAGTGTTGATTTTTTTGTAGCATTGGGAGGTATACCCACATGCCAAGAGGCCTCCTAAGTCGGCCTAGTAACTTTATGGAAATTAAAATAAAATAAAATAAAATTTTGGGTTTCATGCAAGGTTGCACGAAACGGGGAAACGGGTATGAGTTTCCAAAACGGGAACCGATATGAAACACGACCTCCCCAAATTTTGGAAATGGGGAAACACAAATATATATATATATATATATATATTAGGACATTTAAGAAATATGTGCAATCATAAAGCATATATGATACATTCTAATTTATTACATTATGATAAAATTGTCAATTGTCAATGCATAAACTATAAATCTCTAAATTTACATCACATTTACTCATGAATGATCACATAATGAAAATAGAAATATCCAAAATTAGCCACGAGAAATTTCTAATTTCTTGTCTCGTGCTTGATTGGGAGTCTCTTCGTACATAGTCGAACGACCTTAGTGCTCTTGATTAAATACAAGTTTCATACCCTAGTACCTTACATGCTCTTGATTATTGGGAGTCTCCCCTGCATAGAGGGCTTGGTTCTCTTGATTAAATACAAGTTCCATACCCTAGTACATGATAAAATCCAATGGAAACATTGCAATCACCCCAATCCTGAAATCCTGAAAAACAGATACGTCTGCTGGATTTTGAGTGAGATCTAAAATTCAACTTTCTCCATATGAAATCCAATGAGGGCGAAACCACTCTCAAACATCCTGAGTCATTTCATGGTAACGTTAAAAATTTGAGTAAAAGTGATATTCTCCTTTATTTTTCATTTTCATCCTTTTACTTTAAGAATTTAACATTACCATGAACTGCATATGCCTTAAACTTCCTGATGAACTGCATTTCAACACTAGGGCAAAAGTTCACTTTTATAACTTTAGATAGGCATCTAGAAGCAACTAGAAGTCACTAGGATAACCTAAAAATAAATTAGAAAACAAATTAAAGAAAAAATAAAAAAAAACACAAGTAAAATGCTGAAACATGAGTCGTATGGCCCTGAAACGCATTTCAGGCCATACTGGCCACGTTTCAGGGCCGTACCACACACGTTTCAGCGTTTCGTACTCGTTTCTGTATGGAAAAGCCCCCTTGCCCTATGTTTCCTACAACTTAGGTTTCATGTAGTTTCAAAAGGGACAAGTTGGCCCCACCATGAAAGGGTGTCTCCCTCAGGGTAAATGCACCCATTCGACTTGTGTATATATAGATGATGTGACACTTCATTCGTCTCACTCACTCATCATCTCTCCTATATAGAAGGCACTCATGGGAGCAGAAAAAAATGAAATGGCTAAAGTTTGGATTTGGTTTTTGACACAGATTTCTAGTCATTTTATTCTAAACCTTATTGAAGAAGAATTTCTAATAGAAGAAGAGTTGCTAGGTTTTTTCCCAAGTTTGGATTTCCTAGGAAAAATTTTGTTTTCTCTATTGTGCATGGCTGTCTCTTTATGATATCACTGTTTTCATTCCATCACTATTGAAATCTTCTATGTATAATTGCTCAATAATATCAATGGCGTAATGTAAATTGTATGAAGATTATCAGGTAGTAATTTTCAGATCAGAAGGTTAGTTTATACTGTGTTTATTATAGAAAAGTCAACATTTTCAACCCTTTTTTAGATGGATAGTTTAGTACCATGCATCCCCGTGGATGTAAAGTATGGTAGGGATATGTCTTCTTGCCCTCTTCCATTGGATGAATAGGTCAGTGACCATTATTTCTGGTAGATGAGTTGATTAATGGATGCATTCGCCATTCCTATACATGATGTCTCTTTTGACACCTCTTCAAATGGGAAATTTAATAGTACCACTCTTCCATTTGATGTGTAGTATGGCAAGGATATATCTTCCCCAACCCCTTTATTGGATTAGTAGGTCAATGACTACTTTTTGTGTCAGTTGAGTGTAAAAATTTCTGAATCTACACATCAGAAATCCTACTGCAATCACTGATTTATCATCTCCTACATGTTATTACATTCAACAAGTTATTTAATTTATAAACAATGATGAAAAACACCACTGCAGACTACACTGACATACAAATCATAAACTGAAAATATATGAGACAAACACACAAGGGACACCGTTATTTTTGGACAACACGTTCCCAGAAAAAACCAATGTGGGAAAACCAGTGCGGCAGATAGAGGGTTTGTATTATTAAGCAATAAGAATCTTAGTACAACAGGTTGCCTCTCACACTGGCTAACCTTTTAGAGAAATCTTTGCAGCAAGAAATACATACGAGGGTTTACCTCATTCTCCAAGTCACAACTGATCCACTGAGTGGCTTGACTTCGACAAACACTAAGAAATCCCAACGCAATCATTGCTTGGGCCAACGTCTTGCCTCTAGAAGACTGCGTCACCCCTTCTGCTAGATCGATTTGCTAGAGGAACACTGCTGTTCAACCGTCCTGGTTTAGAACCTTTCTTCTCTAGCAAAATCTCGAACTTTTGACGAATATCCTGCGCTGCCACTGCAAGAGACCATATTGGCTTGTGTCAGCACCGCGTGAGCCCCTTCCGGGGCTGCGTAGGCCTCTGCGCTGCCTCTCTACCAGGTACTCTTTGGCTTGGAACTCCTTTCCGATCTAAATCTTTGCTTTTGCCCTTCACTGCAACTCAGATCACTAGTTCGATTTTTTCAGCAAACCACGCCACAGAAAAATCGAACTAATTTGATCACTTGGTGTTTTTCCAACTGACCCTCAAGCCTCCTCTTATACTTTTCCTATTGATGAATCAACGATCGAGATTAAGTCCCTAATCAACGACTAAGATTAAAACAGACTTGATCCTCGCCTCTTAGAAGCTTCTCACCCATATTTTTATTAATACTCATTAATATTTTTATTTTCCTAAGTTTATACTTAGGAACCCATTAAAAATATTAATTATTTTAATAACTCACAATCCGGGTGGAATTTCTCCAAACGATTTATGGGTCTTAGAGATCTCATGTGTTCTAATGCCTCCACAAAATTTCGGAGCTAGAGCACATCCGATGCTACCCCAAAATCAACGCTCCCTCTTAGCGAGGAATGTGCTCTAGCAATACTTCACAACAGAAGTATTGCACTGATCCACGACATTGATCCTCTATGCTGCTGATGCTTGGCCTGCTGCCCTTCATCCACTGCACTGCGGCAACCTGTACTGCTACCCATGACACTGCCACTGTCACTATTGCATCTGTACTGCAACTCCCTCTCAATATGCTGCATCATGTTTCCCATAGCACCGCCATTGCTAATTGCTGCATTGCAACTCAGTTGCTAAGAAGTAAGCAACTGAAAATCACCCAAAAATTGACATGTTAGTCAGTCTGGATACCCCATGATGCTGAAGCTACCTCTGCTGCTATTCTATGCTGACTCTCTGATGCTACTATGCTGCTGTTGTATATGCTCTGTGCCTCCCGCACTGCTGCAACATTCCACTACGATGCTTCAAACTCTAGCACTCTAGCTCTAGCACTATTGCTCCATCATCCCTCGCACCAACTGACTCTCATCATTCTGCCACTGTCATTAAGGGCTCCCGTAGCCATATGTGATCCAAGAATGTGGGCACCTGAAGGATCTTGCCCCTATGTAGTCCTCCCAACTACAACTCAATGTTGCCCCACCTCTTCTCTAGAGGTGCATGAGCACTCATGGCACAATCCTTGTCATCATCCTCCTCGTCAGCGTTCGCTGGAGCAGCCTTCGAGTCAGACTTCTCTTCCTTGCCCTTCTTCCGAGGACATTTTGTGGCGAAATGTCCCAATTCCCCACACTTGAAGCATTTGACTTTGGTTATGTCTTTCTTTTTCCTCTTTTGCTGCCTTGGCTATCCCGCTGATGCGAGAACTGCATCCTTCTCTTCCTCCTTCTTGACTCTAACTCCTTTACCACTACTTCTTGCCTTGGTTAACTGCCTGATCTCTTCCTGTCGAAGAGTTGCCCACATCTCCTCCCAACTGGGGAGAGAAGCCCTGCCCAAGATGCTCTAGTGTAATGATCCTAAACAGGTATGTAAGTGATATACAAAGCATGCAAACAATCCAACAATAAGAAAAGCGAAATATATGTTAAGCACCCATGGAAACACTGGAAATAGAGAACTGCTGAGCCATTTATTACTTCTTCAAGAGCAAAATACAATAGTAAAATAGAATGGTGCACCTGGGCTTGTCTCAATGGACAAGCTTGACAAAACCTAGGCGAGAAAATGCTAAACTGAAGGCTGCTACAACTGCTGCACCAAACTGAACTGTGCTACCCCAAAAAAGTGCTCTATCTGCTGACTTCGAAGGGCTGGAATCACTGCTTCTTGTGCTTAGAAAATTATGAGATTTCAGCTCCTTTGCTCCTTGGCCTAAACCCAGAAAAACCCTTTGTTGCTTTCCCAATCCTTTAACTCTCCTGACAAATGCTTGATCACTGATAGCTCGAAACTCCCCTTGCGTATTCTCCAGCTAGCCAAAAATATGCACTCCATGTTGTGGTTGAATGGTAGTGTTGTACACACTCGAAACTACTGAAATACTTATGGAACTGCCTCTCTAGGGTGGGCACAGATGGTCCCCCAAAGAAGAGGTTGAATCTCACGCTTGAGAGATTCGTGGCTAAACAGGCAGTTGACTCAGCTTAATAGTAGAGCAAATGGTCAAGTAAATTTGATTGCAAGGTGTAAGAATGAATCCAAATGAGAGTTCTCTCCTCCTTTTATCTTTGTGGGCCTTCCTTGCCTCATGTGGGTCTCTCCATACAACACTTCGAATTCCATCCAAACCATTCGAATGGCCTAGTTCGAATTCCCATGTGGGTGGCCCCCACCTTCCACTAGCAACCAAATTAAGTTGAATTTCCTCCTAAGTCCCTAAGTCGAAAATGTTGGGTTCTTTCCCTTAGCCAAAATTGTGCAAAAATGTGTGGAAACACCCTGTTAAAATGTGTTTGAGAAGAGACATGACATTTGGACAAAGGTCTCCCAGTCTTCAGTGACTACATTCAGGGCAGTCTTGACCATGAACTCAGGATCTGGTGTAGTCCCCACAGAAGTCAGCTGGTCCCGAATCCTGTGCAACCTGAGAAGTAAGGGATCGATTTCTTCTCCCTTTTGTATTTGATACTATCTCAGCTGGTTCTCAAGCAACATCTTCCGTTGAACGAAAGTTCCCTCATACAAGGTGGTCAAGGCTTCCCACATTTCCCTTGTTGTTTCCTTTTTAGCAATATGTGGGATCACATGATCCTTGACCCCGTCCAAGATCATGCACTTTGCCTTCGCTTGAGCCTCCTCGTATTTCTTGAGGGGATCAGCATCGACCGGTACAACCACTACTTTCAAGGCATAATCCTTGATGCCGTTCTTGTCCAAGACTGCCATGATCCTGACCTTCTAGATGACAAAGTTGGATGCTCCATCCAATCTGTCCTGATCCCTCAGTACATTGATTGCCATCTCTGCTCAAACAAGTATAGAACAGGTTCTCTTCTCCCTCTCACTGCTACCCCAACAAGACTTGGATCTGGATTTCTTTGGCTCTAGAAATCCTCTAAGGAACAAGTTCCTTCTAGACTCCCTCTGAGTCCTGATTTCCTTCACAGAAATCCTCCCACCAAATAATGTCGAATCACCCCTTTTCCAATCCTCCTTTCCTGCTGCTTGGCAACCCGGACCTAGATTTCTTTGGCAAGAAATCCGTTAAGGCAGTGACTCCCTCTACCTCAGTTTCGTCTCCATAGACACTGTTCTGCAACAACAACAACAACAACAACATCCCACCAACACCACACATTGAATCTGCACTACTCCTACTATCTCGGTAACTGACTGACTTGAGCCCCTCAGGCTCTGCGCTGGCCAAGAGAGCTGACACAGTCACTGTGTGAGCTTCTCTCGGCTACCGTGTCTCCTCCTCCTGGCTCAGAAAGCTGACGCAGGCGTCACTCCTTCAACTGCTCCTCTGGCTCTATGTCACTCGGGACAACTGCCTTTTTGTAGCAGAATTTCTGGATCTTGCAGCTGATGGCTTCAGTGTCCTATGATCTGCAATCGCTCTGATACCATGTGAAAATTTCTGAATCTACACATCATAAATCCTACTGCAATCATTGGTTTATCATCTCCTACTTGTTATTACATTCAACAAGTTATTTAATTTATAAACAGTGATGAAAAACACTACTGCAGACTACACTGACATACAGATCATAAACTGAAAATATATGAGACAAACACACAAGGGACACCGTTATTTTTGGACAACACGTCCCTGGAAAAACCCAATGCGGGAAAACCGGTGCAACAGATAGAGGGTTTGTATTATTAAGCAAGCAAAATCTGAGTACAACAAGTTGCCTCTCACACTGGCTAACCTTTCAGAGAAATCTCGGTAGCAAGAAATACATATGAGGGTTTGCCTTGTTTTCCAAGTCACAACTGATCCACTGAGTGGCTTGAATCCGACAAACGCTGCGAAATCCCAGCGCAATCACTGCTTGGGTCAGTATCTTGCCTCTAGGAGATTGTGTCACCCCTTCTGCTGGATCGATTTGCTGGAGGAAGACTGTTGTTTAGCCCTCCTAGTTCAGAACCTCGCTTCTCCAACAAAATCTCGAACTTCTGACGAATATCCTTCACTGCCACTACAAGAGACCCCCTCGGCCTGTGTCAGCCCCTTCCTGGGCTGCGTAGGCCTCTGCGCTACCTCTCTGATGCTATTACTACCTTTCTGCTCGGTACTCTTTGGCTCAGAACTCCTTTCTGATCCAAGCTTCCACCCCTCACTGCAACTCAGATCACTAGTTTGATTTTCTCAACCAACCACGCCCCAGAAAAATTGCATTGATTTGATCACTTGGTGTTTTTCCAACTAACCCTCAAGCTTCCTCTTATACTTTTCCTATTGATGAATCAACAGTCGAGATCAAGTCCCTAATCAACGGTTAAGATTAAAACAGACTTGATCCTTGCCTCTTAGAAGCTTCTCACCCATATTTTTATTAATACCAATTAATAATTTTTACTTTCCTAAGTTTAGACTTAGGAACCCATTAAAAATATTAATTATTTTAATAACTCACAATCCGGGTGGAATTTCTCCAAACGATTTCTGGGTCTTGGATATCTCATGATCTAGGTGGATATTGGTGGCCACCCGCCAATTCCACTTGGACCCCCACGATTGTTTCTTTCAGTTTTTCAGTTTCTTTAATTGTAGCACAATTTACTATTTTTAGCAGTTTTTCGGGTCCTGAACTTCCAGAGTTGTTTTGAGGCGTTAAACGACGTTTTTTGGGAAAACTGGGAGCAACATGGGACCATTGACTGATGTTGCTTACTCAAAAGTTGTAGTCCTTGGATAGATCTTTCTAACGAGGTATTGTGCACGTCAAACGGAGATCGTATACTAAAGTTATGACCCCAGGAAGTTGATGTACCAATTTACTCAAACGGGGCCCATAGTTTGGCGCTTCATCTCTTAGGGTTAGGTTTTTGGATGTTTATGGTTTTCCATTGTTTCTCAACAATAAATAAGCATTCGAGCCTCATTGTAAGATGGTTCAGAGGCATGTAGCCGCCACATCTCTCCTTAGAGATAAGATACCATCACCCGAGCTAGTTTATTTCCATTTATGTTTGTAAGCATATCTCAGTATTTTACATTAATGAAATGAAGTATTATTTCTGCTGCATCTCTGTATTTATGGTTATCTTTGTAATTTGTTGCGTTCTTGTTTACATCTGGATCAGTGGTATCAGAGCAGTCTGCTCTTTCTCTGTTTTTCTTTGCATGTCCCCAATGAGGTCGGGATATAAGGAGTTAGGGCTTGAACTGGTCGAACCTTTGCAAGACCAGCCTTGCAAATCCCGACGACCTCCCATGGCAGATGAAAAGAAAGACGAGGGGGCAAGAGATCCTATCAAAATCTTGCTCGAAGAGGCCCTCGAGCGACAAAGGAATGCGATGATGGACAACTTTGCCCAGATCCTTCAGCGGCTACCCAGGGGCGACACATCTACTTCCAACAACTACTCTGGAAGCGCCATACCCTTTAAGGTACAAGTTAACTTTGACATTCCCATATTTGAGGGTCAGAATCTCAGATAGATGCAGACGCTTTAGATGAATGGTTAAATCTGCTAGAAGGGTATTTTTATGTTCATGATTTTTCGGGTCTGGAAAAGATTACTTTCACTCTTCTCAAAGCCGCCCCCCACGTCAAGGATTGGTGGGAAACCTACTGTGAGCAGAAGGATGAAAGTACAACCTCACTGTTTTCAGCCGCACCCACTTGGAATTCATTCCGGAATGCCATCAAGGAGCAGTACTACCCTATCAGAAGCTATGAGGATAAATACATAAAGTGGACCATGTTGCGACAGGGAAGGGACCAAGACATGCCGAAGTTTACCAATATTTTTCATACCCTTCGCAAAAACTTGGGTATCAAGGATTCTGAGCTACATTTGGTACTCAAATACCGTGGCTGCCTACACAGGTACATCCAGGATGAGATGGAGTTCTTGGACATCTCCTTGCTCGGCACGACGTACCGATACGCTGTCAAGATCGAGAAGAAGTTTAAACAGAAGAAGCGAGACTTTGGATCTGCAAATCCGAAGCAAGGGAAAGGCGCCCCCAAACCGCTAAACAAAGGACAAAGCCAAGGCGGGGTGGCCCAAGACAACCTGCCAAAGCCGTAAGCAAAGAACAACACCGCGAAGTCGAAGAAGGACATAGGAAAGTGGTGTGAGTTCCATAAGAGCTCCACTCACAACACAAGTGAGTGTCGGGCCAAGCAGTCATTGGTGGTCGAGCTAAAGTCTTCGGAATCAGATGCATGTTCCAACTTTGAGTCAGAACCCGATAAGGGGAATGACAAAGGGAAGCAGATTATTGATGCGGAGCCCAACGCCACCGTTGCCACCACAAAGATCTAGAAGGAGGAACCCGAAGATCCAGAGGAGGAGGAGCGCCTCTTCCACTCCCAGATGTGGGTAAAGGGCTCCCTGCTACAGTTCATTGTCGACAACGGGAGCCAAAAGAACCTCATTTTGGTAGAGGTCGTGAAGCAGCTAGGCTTACCGACCACAACACATCCATAACCGTACACCATCGGGTGGCTTCACCAAGGACGGGATCTTTGCATGAGCCAGCAGTGTCGCCTTCCATACAACATTAAGCCCTTCACGGATGAGGTATTGTGTGACATTGCTCCCCTTGATGTTTGTGATGTATTATTAGGCCAACCATACTTGTGGAAGCGACATGCTGTGTATGAGTCAAGGCCTACCGCCATCTTTTTGGTTACTGCAAAACAATGTAGTAAACTCATTTCCAAAACCGGGAAATTTGTTTTCCTGATGATACGCCCTCAAGGAAAGAAGAAGACGGTGGCCACGACCTCCAGACAGGGCCTCTCCGCACGACAACTACAAATGAACAAGGTCATGGAGGAGTACGAGGACATCTTCACCTCCCCTACAGGGGTTCCTCTTCACTGTCAGGTCAAGCACTCCATCGATCTGACCCCAGGTGCGCTGCTGCCCAATGGACCAATCTATCGGCACTCCGTTTTGGAGAACGATGAAATCAAGAGGCAGATTCAGGAGCTGTTGCAGAAAGGTCACATCTGATTGAGTTCATCGCCCTGTGGGAGCCCGATCCAGCCAAGATCCAAGTCATTCGGGATTGGCCATCTCCAATCACTCTGACAAATCTCCGCAGCTTTCTGGGTCTGCCAACTTCTACCGCAGGTTCGTGTTGGGATTTCTCATATCACTTGGCCCTTGATTCAAGTCACCAAGGGAGGAGCGAAAGCAAAATTCTTTTGGTCTGAATCTCAACAGAAGGCATTCACAGAGTTGAACATCGCCTCTGCTCGACACCAGTGCTCGCATTACCAGACTTGCAACAACCATTTGAGATCGAGACAAATGCCTCTAACTATGCTATTGAGGCAGTCCTTACTCAACATGGGCATCCAGTGGCATATCACAGTGAGACTTTCAGACACAGTCCGGAAGTATCCCACTTATGACAAAGAGATGTATTCCATTGTGCAGGCCTACCGACAATGGAAGCATTACATTTTGGGGAAGGAAATGGTCATCCACATAGACCATCGGACCCTGCTGTTCATACAGATGCAAGGGAAGTTGCAGAATGATTGCCATCAAAAGTGGTCCACATACTTGCAACAGTTCCATTTGAATATCAAGTATAAGATGGGCAACACCAATAATGTTGCAGATTGCCTCAGTCGACCACCGATCATGGCGTTAACCACTGTGCTCAACTCTTGTGGGCACGAGACTTCTGACTTCTCTACAAAAGCGAACTAGAATTCGGCCACACATACCAGACACTCTTGGAGGGTCAGCATGTTCCATATTTTTACCTCCAGGATGCCCTGTTATGCCACTTGGGTCACCTTTGTGTTTCTTCAAGTAAGCGTGCCAAGATGATTTGGGAAGCACACTACAATCGGGCTCCTGGGCATTTTGGGGTCGAAAAAACGGTGGCAGTTGTTATCACTCAGAAGTTTTCCCTAGAAGTTATCAAAAGAAGGAATCATCAAAGGTATCCACGAACCAATCTTTTAGGATTAGGTTCCAGCCAACCTAAGTCCAGAGAGGGCTCTCTCTTTATAATTTAGCTTTGTTTTTATGAGATTTTAGGCTAGTTCTTAGTGTTCATAGGGTTTTGTTTTGAATTGAAGGTTGGGTGGTGGAATTCTTAGAGCAGATGGATAGAGCTAGGTCTTCAATCCATTGGGCTGTGGAATCAATCAATGGATAGCATAATTGGACCAGATCATTAAAGAGAATGTTCACAGGGCAGGCTAGCAAAGCAAAAGGCAAATCTTCAGGTCTAATGGATGAAATGATTCTAACCAGGGTGAAAGGGCAATGAAGAATCCTTGGACTGGGATCAGAATGGAGAACGGAGGGTGATCATAAACAAAGGGAAACTAAGAATCCTTTGCTATAGACCAGGGGAGAAACTACAAAAGCTAAGGAGTAGTTAAGAATTCCCTAACTAAGATAGTTTAGTAGAAAACATTTAGAATGTAAACAGTCAAGACAGAGTGCATTCAAGCAATTTCTGAAATATCATTCCTTGTTATACATTTAGATTTTGGAGAAACAAACAAGATTATGAAGAAGCATAAGAAAAAACAACAATACACGAGAGAATACTTATTTGTATTTCGCTTTACACAAGAATCCTGTAAAATATCTGATCTTTATTCCTTGAACTAGCAAGCCAATCCAGTCATTGATATAATAGAATTTTGATTTGAGAGAAAAAGTCTACAGAAATGTCATTGAATCCACCACACATACTTCGAAATGTGAAGTATTTATACAAAAAATGATTACAAAATATCTCATAAAAGTTTGAGATTTAATTTAGGAAATAAAATATCTTCATGCATGAAGATAGAGACAGATGTGAAACTGCTTCTTGCTGTCCCTTTTATTGTGGTATTGCTGGTTGTTTCTGTTGAGTTTTAAGCCCTTTAAGCTGGCTGATGGTTGTGGTATTTCCACGCTGGAGTCTTCTTTACTTTTGATCTTTCACTGATACTCTTTGACTCTGTTACTTTGACCCTGTTACTCTTTGACCCTGCTTATCTGTCTTTCACCTGTTTCACCTGGATGCCTTCAGATTTACTGTGGTAACTTTCTGATGTAAAACTTTTCAAAGTAAATTTGTCATTTTTTCCCACCATTCTGCTTCAGGCAATCTCATCTTTAACATTCTCCTGTAAATTTCATCTGCCTCTGTGTATTTTGCAAAATTGGGCTTGGTGAGAAACGGATGTTTCACCTCATGTTCTAAGAAAAAGAGGTTCTCTAATGTATCATACAGTACCTTGCCAGTGGGAAAAGCTTTAATGCTTGAAGAGCTGGCTTGTTCCTTGGCCAACCTCCTTAGTCTATCACTATAGTCCAATTGGGTCATGAGTTTATCATTGATGACCATAGGACTGGGAAGGCCTTTGTCCTTCAAAATTTGAAATTTGGCCATAAACCTATCAATGGCCACCTGCATATTGTGGCACTGTTCTTCTAAGTTGAGCATAAGGTTTCTTTTGGAAAGAACCTTTTTAATCTCTAGAATGGCTTCAATCCTATCCTCTACACCAAGCTCATGGAGCTCATACCTGTTCTTACTGTTTAGGAGGTGGATGAGTCGATTTGCATCTTCAGGTTGGTCTCCTAACTCTTCCCTTACTTTCTGGATAGCCTCAGTGGCTACCTTCACCAATTCAGTTTGCTCAAATATAACTTGAATTGATGGCCAAATATCATTGACAGAGTCAATGATATTGGCCCAGAGCATTTCTTTAGTCTGTCCTAGTGGCTTCTGCAGTGTCAAATCTTTCTCTAGGACTTTGATTTTCTCACCCATCCTTGGGGCTTTCCTTTAATCTTTTGGGCTACCTATCAGCATTGTCACAATGGGATGCACAAATAGGTCTATGAAGTCTGTATATGAATATGGGGAGTCATATTTGTGGATCAGTGGAGTCCAGAAAATTACTGATCTAGGGTGACCTTTTGGGTCAAGCTTCGGAAGAGTAAATGGAAACTTATCAGCTTGGTAGTATAGAAAGAGGTGATACAAAACAGAGGAGTAATTGAAGACTCGTTCATTACTCATCCTAAGGAACTGGTCATGCATCCTATCAGCTATAAACTTGGCATAATCATAAATAATAGCAGGACGCTGTCCTATAGTGTATATGGACATAAAAGCCAAGATGATCTCATCTATATACTCACTGGTGGTATAACCTAGGACACTGGATATCATTGCTACAATGTTTTGGCCAATTGGGGAAAATATGGTATACACATATGGAGGAGGTTCTTTGGGGATATACTTCTCTTCTACAATGTAGGTTTGGATTATTTGGGCCAATCTTGCAGGGCTAAGCTTGGGAAATAAGTCCAATAGATCTCCAATGGAGAGGGGAGTCAAGTTTTGGCCAGGTTGAAGTTGCAGCATCTCATTTATTGATTCAAAAGTGATGGTGAAAAGTATAGTCTGGTTAGGGGACATCACTGCTCTTTGGTTGGGGATATAGTTTGCATGGCAGTAATGGACAATTTATGCGAAAATGTGAACCTCAAGGAATTGGTACTTGGGCAAATTAGACTCCCAAAAACCAATTTTATTGGCATGGTTCAGGTATTGGTCTCTGTATCGGCAGTAGAGTTTGAGAGGGGATTCATGGACAAAGGTGTCCTTTATCTAGAAATCCTTGTCTGCCAGGGGGAGATGGTCTAGGTCTAGATGAGGAGTGGAAATAGGTCTCACATCCATGGCAATTGGGGCAGCCATTCTCAGTTCTTGTGGATTTGAGAATGGGGGAGGTGATTTTCAGTTTTTTAGGGCAATGGTGGTTGAGTCAGAGTAAGCTTAAGTCACTTGAGTTTCTTTAATTAATTTTTTACTTTAACTAACAAACTCAGTAATTGGTTCTGAAATTGAGAGGTTTTCCAGTGAATTATGGCTTAAATACCTGGAATTTAGGTGAACTGGCTCTGAATAGGGAAACAAGCAACTGCGAACGGTTGAAAAGGTTCTGAGTAGGCTGGAGAGCAAACTGGGTGCTTTGTGGCGTCTTTAGGGTGCAATTGGACGTAAGTTGACAACTTCAATGTTCGCAGGTGCATGCATGGAGCTTTTCAGTTGAAAAAATGATGAAACAAATGATTTGGGGCTTGTTGGCTTTATGCGCAAAAGTCAATTTTAATGGGTACGGGTGAACTATACCCGCTTGTCGTGTAGCGGGGTGAACAGTGGCTTTTTTGGCGCGTAGTGGGCGGGCGGTAAGTGGTTTCCATCGCACCGCTTTTGGGTGCTTGGTGGTATTGGGGGGAGGCTGCTTGATTCCATTCATTGAGCGACACGTACCCTCAGGGGCCCAGCGGAAAACAACTCTTTTTAGGCGGGTAATGTTCGGACGTCGGGGCTCGTCCGAAATGGATGTGGGCTGTCCAATGTGGAGGGGAGCGATCGTGCGGTGATTGGGCAGTAGAGTTGCACAGAGGGTAGTGGGGGGGGCTTGGCGGGTAATTAAGTGTGGTAGTTTTAAGTTTATGAGGGATTAAGGCGGGGTTAAGGTGTTAGAGTCATTAGGGGAGGGTTTAATTGGGTTTTCAACTAATTTAATCACGGATCGATTAGTTAGTGGGTTTGGGTAGAAAATCATAGTTTATATAATTAAACATAGGGTAGGGTTAATTAATATTGCGGGAGTTAATTATATACGGGAAACAGGTTTTTGTTTGGGATTTAATAAATAAATTAGGAATTAATAAAATGAGCGGAAAGGGGCACAATACCCTAAGTATATGATATTTCATGTTTTAATACTTTTCCGATATTTAACATAAAAACTTAGGATATAGTGTTGTTGTGGGTTTTTGATATGAAAATGAGTTATGTGAGGGAATAAATACTTTTCCTAGGTAAAAGTAATTTAACTTTAGGAAAAGAGTATTATGAGGGAAAATGAATGAATTGAAGGGGGGAATGAATGTTTATGAGGGGGTTTTAGTACTTATTGCCTATAAGTCATTGAGCCGAGGGTCTGGTCCCTCCAAAAGTCAGAGAAATGCTCTGAGCCTCTTTGACTTAGGGTTATATGATACTTATTACAGAAATCAATCATTCTTCTGGATTTGAAAGGTTCTGCATTGTCAGTGATGATTTTGGTTGGGCACCTAAATCTAGATAGGATGTTGACCTCAAGGAAGGTTATTATAACAATGTCAGTGGCTTGCCTTGATGGTATGGCTTCTATCCATTTGGTAAAATAATCTGTAGCAGTGAGGATCCATTTGTGTTGGGCAGAGGAAGGTGGGTGCATTTCACCAATGAAGTCAAGACCCCATTGTTGAAAAGGTGCTTCAGCAGAGATTGGTTTTAGGGGTAGGGGTAAAAGCTTTTTCTTTCCTTCAAAAATCTGACATTTATGACATGAGGTTACAAATTTCTTTACATCAGAAAACAAAGTAGGCCAATAGAAACCGACTCTAAGAATCTTGTCAGCAGTGGTTTTCCAGTAAAGATGTCCTCCACAGTCACCTGCATGAAACTCTTGTAACACCTTGTCAGATTCTTCTTTCAATAAACAGTTAAGAAGGATACCTTCATGATTCCTCCAAAACAAAGCATTGTCAATTATGCAAAATTTTAAAGATTTCATTTTTAAAAATCTGCTTTTGGTCCTGGATAATTCAGGAGGAGCTTGTAGATTTTGTAAAACATATATGATGTCAGCATACCATGGTGATTCAATAAAGGCCTGGCTGATTGGTGGAGTCACCATCTCCTCTCCATTATCCATTTTTGCAATAAAATTTATATCTAAGGCCTGACAGTTCGATTCAGCCATGAGCTTGGCTAAACCTTGGCCTTTGATTAACTTTGTTGGTTTGATTTCTAGGTCGTCTTATAATATAGTAGCAATCCATTTCCCTCTCTTTCCATTTGGACCATCTTGAGTTAGGATATCCTTAATTATTGAATTGGGGACACGGGCTATTATATGAGAATATAAAATGTAAAATGTAAACTCTAAAATCTTTGATAGCTTTGACCAAAGCAAAGGATTGCTTTTCCATTATGTTATATTTTAAAGGGGCATCTATCAGGGCTTTGCTAAAAAAGGCAATAGGTTGTTCATAACCTTGATCATTCTTTTGCAGTAAAACTGCAACGATTCTATGTTCTGAGGCAAAGGAAAATAAAATGAAGTCCCTGTCAAATTTTCCACTGATCAAAATTGGTGTTTTAGTTAAGGCTAGCTTAATGTCTTGAAAGGATTTCTTAGCCTCAACAATCCATTTTATGGTCGAATCTTTTTTCAACATATTGTTTAATGACCTAATTAATTATGCTAAGTGAGAAATAAATCTGCTAAGAAAGTTGATTTTCCCTAAAAAGTCTTGTAATTCCCTGATGCTCCTAGGATGTTGTATTTGTAAGATGGCTTCAATTCTTGCAGGATCTATTCGGATACCATCTTTAGAGATTATATGGCCTAATAACTTTCCCTCTTCTAACCCAAATAAAGAATTTTTAGGATTCAAAGAAATTCCATACTTCCTACATTTGATGAAAACCCGCCTTAGATGATCTAAGTGTTGTTTATCAGATTTTGAGAATACAGTGATGCCATCTAAGTATATTACTAGGAAGTCATGAATTTCCTTAGCAAAAGCTATGTCCATGGCTCTTTGGAAAGTGGCCCCTGCATTCTTTAATTCCAAAGGCATCTTCACATACATGAATGTGCCCCAAGGAGTAGTAAATGTAGTTTTAGCCTGGTCCTCTGGGTGAACCAAAATCTGATTGTAACCAGAAAACACATCCAATAATGAGATTTTGGTTGACCCTACCACCCTTTGTAATATATGATCCATTTTAGGGAGAGGGTAATTGTCTTTGAGCGAAACTTTATTAAGGTTCCTGAGATCAACACAAAGTCTGATCTCACCAGTTTTCTTCCTTGCTGGCAACAAATCTGAAACCCAATTAGAGAATCTAATTGGTGTTATTATCTTGGCCTCATACATTCTTCATATTTTTTTTTCAATAGAAGGCAATAGGATGGGATTGATCCTCCTAAGCTTTTGCTTGAAAGGTTTCTGGTTTTCTTTTATGGGGATAGTGTGTTGTATGATGCTGGTGTCATAGGATTTGAGGTCCTCATAACTCCAAGCAAAGACATCTTGGAATTCCTTTAATAGTTCAATGTATTTCACTTTTTCGGTAAGAGGTAAGGACTTTGAAAGTTTCATCAGTTTGGGATTTTCCTTAGTGCTTATATTACACCCGTCTATATCAGATTTTAAGAGTTCCATCTTTGGTTTTCTAGGGACATCATTTGAATCAAACAAGTCTCCCAAAGGGGTTAATTCTTTGGGCAAAAAGTTGTCTTTGAAATTAATGATTTCAGAATCTTCGTTAATTATCTCATCAATTTCAACTTGCTTTAGGTTTTGTACATCTAATTTTGTAAATTTAGTGGGATGGAATCTATCTATCTCTTCATCTTCTATCTCATTAATTTCTATTTCATCTTTGAAATCAGGATCTAATGTTATGTCAGTATCTATATTGCTATTTACAAATTCCTCCTCTAAGGTTAAAAAATTGTTTATCTGTTGGTCATTAGCAAATACTTGCCAGTTTTTCAAGTTATCTGGGATAGCAGGTCTGTGCCTGACCTCAGCAGTGTACTGATGGTTAGGTTGAAATGGTAACTTACAAGTGCTGGCAAACATTGCTAAACTATGAGCCTGCATATTATGTTTCCTAGGAATTACAACAACCTTGGTTTCTAAGAAAGTGTTTAGTATTTCTATAATGGTTCCTCTGTAACAACTTAATCTAGGGTCTTTGGTCATATATATAGCTTTAATCTGATTTATCACTAATTCAGAGTCTCCCATGATAGAAACTCTTATAGCTCCTAACTTTCTAACTAATTTAAGACCTAAAAGAAGTGCTTCATACTCAGCCATGTTGTTAGTGCATTTGAAATTCAGTCTGTAAGCATGGCCCTCTGAGTGATCATTCTCCAGATTATATATCCACACTCCTGCTCCTGCTCCTAACTTATTCACTGATCCATCAAATTCAAGGTGCCATAATATCTCATGTTCATAATTTTCACTGTCAGGGGGAAGAAAATTTTCCTTGTTTGAGGTGTTTTGATCATCTTGTTTATTGGAAATCTCTTGAGTTTGGACAGTTTCTTTTTTAGTTGTAACTGCAATTTCTTTTGGTTCTGAAATAATATTGTTTGAAGTGGTTTGTTGTGTTTGTTCAGCATTATACAAAATAAAGAATCAATGTTCGAATGCAGGGAGTAGATAGGGAAGTTTTGAGGTCTATCCCGGCTGCTCATCACATATTTCATTAGGGTCTCTCTGTACAGCTTTTTAGGTTGTCCAAAGACTAAGATTGTGGCATATGACATGTCAAGTTGCAAAGATCCTTGGAGTTTAGCCCCCCATGATCTAGACAATAGCATGCCATATTTAGGTGGGATGTCAGCCACTACTATATCCATGAGAATAGTCTTAGCAAGATATTGTACTAAGGAAACACACAGGTCTTTGATTAACCCTAGACATTTCACTTGACTTGAATCGAATGAAAATAAGTCCTTGTAAGGTCTAGTAATGTCCAAGTTTAATTTTTCCATAACTGATTTAGGCATTAAATTGTGTGAAGCTCCTGAATCTAACATTGCATTGTGTAAGATTTTATCATGAATACTAAGGCTAATATAAAAGGGTGGTATCCCTCCTTCTAATGGTTTGCCATTAACATTAGGACCGAATATAAGCTCAGACTGATCATCAAACAAGTTGACAGAATCTTCGTTCTCAACAAAGTTTAAGGTTTTGTTTATTTGAGACTTATAGGTTTTACTTTTAATCAACTCTGTTAAGGGGACTGAAATTTTTAGTTTAGCCACCTCTGCTCCCAAATTAAAAGGCAAAGGGGTTTTCTCTGTTTGAGTGCTTGAAATTTTCATAGCAGAAATTGGAGTAGGTTGGTCTTCTTTTTCTGTGGATTTTCTAATATGGTGTTTGGAGACTTCTCTACTATCTCCTTGGAGGGGATTGAAGTGGATGGTTGATCATTAGGCGGTTGGTCATGCGTTACGTCTACAATGGTGGGACCAGGAGGGCTTTGATTTGGTCTAGGGAGAATTTGAAGAGTTTTAGTAATTGGAGTTGCTTTGATCTTTTTGGGTTGATTTGGCACTGTTTTCTTGGTCTGGTCAGGAGTGTCAGAATTCTTTTTACTCCTCAAGTTGTATTGTTTATGTACTTCAAAAATGGTAGAATCACACCCTTGATTATAATTAAATGGTTATCCAGATTGGGTCTGCAATAGCTGCAACATATCCAGTTCGTGCTCATCTTGGGTCAAGAAGACAGTTTCCTCATCATCCAATCCCATCAAGTTAATGTGTGTATCTTGTTCAGGGTCATCTGGATGGGATGTTTTAGCATAATTTTCTTGAAAGGGAGGCCTAATGTTCTGATCAGGTCCATTTTTTCCAGTATTTTGATTTTGATTCTTTCTAAAATTTGGATTTCTCACTGGAGGTGCTTGTTGATTATCCCATTGAGGCTTTCTCTCAATGTTCTCTATCATATCCATCAATTTTTCCATACCCTTGGTTAGAACATCTATTTTAAGGTCAGAGGGTGAGGCTTCATCTTTCATGGGTCCTCTTCTTTCATTCCTAACCCTGGCTCTTTTTGCTAGCAAGTTAGCTTCTACACTAACTGCTACACTCTGCATATCTTTTAAAGTTGGAGGATTTCTCTCTTTGAGTTGGAAGGCCATATCAGTATCAAACCCATCAGGAAATTTATCAGAGCTAAGCCAGGTGTGGGTCTAAGATTGACTAGTATTGCATTGTATATATTGTTAAATCTGGTACAGTAATCCTGCACTGTTTCATTTGGTCCTCTCCTAATGTTTTCATACTCTGAAAGGATCTGCAAAGGGTTCTTTTTCTTTTCCTATCTATTTAAAAATTGTTGATAAAATATTTCTAAAGTATCTATGCTATTAGCAGGTAAAGCTCTAACCATTTTCTTACATCACCAGCTAGAGTCTGAGCAAAAAGTCTCATCTGAACATCTCCAATATCAATTTCATGTAATTCAAAGTAGTTTGTCATTTTGTTTACATGATGTTGTGCTGTATAAGGTCCTATGCCATCAAATTGGACAATTTTTTTCTGGTAATCTTGTGGCATGGGACCAAGTGGGGCAGGTAACACAAGAGGAGCATATCTATTTGCCATGGCTCTAAGTTGGGCAGGGCTAAGAAGTGGGGTTGGGGTACCAGGAGATGATACAGTAGTTGATGGAGAACTGGGAGTAATAGGTGATTGATGTGTAATGATAGGTTGGTAGGGAAGTGAAGGTATAAATAGAGGTGAGGAATAAACTTCAGAGGTGGAAGGGAATAATGGTGAACTAAGGGTAGATGACACTGCTTCAGAAAGCTCAGGGATCTTAGCAGTAGTGAGGGATGACTGAGGGGAATTTAGAATATACTCATCAATTGATTGATTTTCCTTTTGGACTTCGAGGTCTGCAATAAACTCTGGATCTAGAACTATGTCATCGAGTGCACTTTCAGACCTGGTTCTGAATAGCAAAAGGTCAAATGACTCATCAAAGGGGAGGTCTTCTAAAAGCAACCACTCATCAGGGCATGAATCTACTTTGATGGAAGGTGTTGGACTGATTGAACTCTCTTGTCTTTTGGATCTTCTCGAAATCAGGTTGGGATTATCCACTACTGGGGCAGGGTTTGGATTTGGATTGGCCCTAGTATAGTGAGTTCTCCTTGAAGCCAGAGTTTCGAGCTTTTCTAATTACTTTCTTTTTATGAAATTTTGTAAATAACTTCTAATAAACCCTTCAAGAGGCTTGAAATAAAGATTTGAAATTTTCTCGAAGGTTTATTAAGACTGAGGATTTGAGTCCCCAATATGGTTGCCACTATGTTATGACTCAGAAGTTTTCTCTAGAAGTTATCAAAAGAAGGAATCATCCAAGGTAACCACAAACCAATCTTTTAGGCTTAGGTTCTAGCCAACCTAAGTCCAGAGAGGGCTTTCTCTTTATAATTTAGCTTTGTTTTTATGAGATTTTCGGCTAGTTCTTAGTGTTCATAGGGTTTTGTTTTGAATTGAAGGTTGGGTGGTGGAATTCTTAGAGCAAATGTATAGAACTACGTCTTCAAGCCATTGGGCTATGGAGTCAATCAATGGATAGCATAACTAGACCAGATCATTAAAGTGAATGTTCACAGGGCAAGCTAGCAAAGCAAAAGGCAAATCTTCAGGTTTAATGGATGAAATGATTCTAACCAGGGTGGAAGGGCAATGAAGAATCCTTGGACCGGGATCAAAACGGAGAACAAAGTGTGATCATAAACAAATGGCAACTAAGAATCGTTTGCTATAGACCAGGGGAGAAACTACGGAAGCTAAGGAGCAGTTAAGAATTCCCTAACTAAGATAGTTTAGCAGAAAACATTTAGAATGTAAACAGTCAAGACAGAGTGCATTCAAGCAATTTCTGAAATATCATTCCTTGTTATACATTTAGATTTTGGAAAAACAAACAAGATTATGAAGAAACATAAGAAAAAACAACAATAAACATGAGAGAATACTTATTTGTATTTCGCTTTACACAAGAATCCTGTAAAATATCTGATCTTTATTCCTTGAACCAACAAGCCAAACCAATCATTGATACAATAGAATTTTGATTTGAGAGAAAAAGTCTATAGAAATGTCATTGAATCCACCACGCATACTTCGAAATGTGAAGTATTTATACAAAAAATGATTACAAAATATCTCATAACAGTTTGAGATTTAATCTAGGAAATAAAATATCTTCATGCATGACGATAGAGACAGATGTGAAACTGCGTCTTGCTGTCCCTTTTATTGTGGTGTTACTGGCTGTTTCTGTTGAGTTTTAAGCCCTTTGATGGCATTGGTATTTCCATGCTGGAGTCTTCTTTACTTTTGATCTTTCATTGATACTCTGACTCTGTTACTTTTTGACCCTGTTACTCTTTGACCCTGCTTATCTGTCTTTCACCTGTTTCCCCTGGTTGCCTTCAGATTTACTGTGGTAACTTTCTGATGTAAAACTTTTCAAAGTAAATCTGTCATTTTTTCCCACCATTCTGCTTCAGGCAATTTCATCTTTAACATTCTCCTGTAAATTTCGTCTGCCTCTGTGTATTTTGCGAAGTTGGGCTTGGTGAGAAACAGATGTTTCACCTCATGTTCTAAGAAAAAGAGGTTCTCTAATGTATCATACAGTACCTTGCCAGTGGGCAAAGCTTTAATGCCTGATGAGCTGACTTGTTCCTTGGCCAGCCTCCTTAGTCTATCACTATAGTCCAATTGGGTCATGAGTTTATCATTGATGACCATAGGACTAGGAAGGCCTTTGTCCCTCAAAATTTGAAATTTGGCCATAAACCTGTCAATGGCCACTTGCATGTTGTGGCACTTTTCTTCTAAGTTGAGCATAAGGTTTCTTTTGGAAAGAACCTTTTTAATCTCTAGGATGGCTTTAGTCCTATCCTCTACACCAAGCTCATGGAGCTCATACCTGTTCTTACTGTTTAGGAGGTGGATGAGTCGATTTGCATCCTCAGGTTGGTCTCCTAACTCTTCCCTTACTTTCTGGATAGCCTCAGTGGCTACCTTCACCAATTCAGTTTGCTCAAATATAACTTGAATTGATGGCCAAATATCATTGACAGAGTCAATGATATTGGCCCAGAGCATTTCTTTAGTTTGTCCTAGTGGCTTCTGCATTGTCAAATCATTTTATAAAACTTTGTTTTTCTCACCGATCCTTAGGGCTTTCTGTGTTTCTTTTCTTTGCTGAATTTGGGCAAGTTTACAGTCAGTTTCTAAACTTGCCACTTTTTCTTTTAATCTTTTGAGCTCTGTAGCTTGAATGGACATTTCCTCCATAGCCTTTACCAGTTCTGTTGTTTTTTCAGTTGAAGTGCCTACTGCTGTAGTGGACTCAGTTGAAATTGGCAGTGCTGTGGTAGGTGGAGCTGTAGGTGCCAACGATGCTGCCATTATGGAAGGAACTGCTATTGTCACTGTGGGAATAGCAGTTGTGAAAGTTGTTGCTAGGTCACTTTGCTTGGACTGAATCAAAATGTCCAACTCCTTCTCTATTTCTTTAAGTTGATCATTTAGCTTTAGAGCTAGGTCCATAAGCTCTTCATGTCCTTTTTGTGCTTCTAGGACTTTCATTGTTTGAGGGTGATGTAGCTGAGGAATTTTGAGTTGTTTCTTCAGGGCAACAATGTCATCATTTTCTTTTTGATCAACTGCTTTGTTGCTTTCACATCCTTGGGATCATGTCCCAATCCTATCACTAAGTCTTCTAAGGACTTGATTCTTGTACCTTTGGCCTGTGAAGAGGCCTTCTCCAATTGAAACTAAGTTGACATATTGTCTAAAGAGTTCTGCAACTGGTGGGCTGTTATGGCTTTCCCTGTCAATGTAGAATAAATCATTTCACTAGTTTGCTTATGTAGCTCAATCTGGTCAATGGGATGAATATCCCTTGCCAGTGCTTCAAAATCCACTCTTTTGAAATCTATTGCTGCCCTTGGTTGTTGAGTGGTCGGCTTAATGAAGGTCATTTGCATTTTCCCCTCTTTAACATCATAGGCTGACAAAAGCGTTGTCTGATTGGTAGGGGTCACCTTCAAATACTTTGCATAAGTTTGGTCTTTCAGCCTCTCATTCCTAGCTTTTATTTCTTTGTATCTCTCTTTGATGTCTTGGTCTTTATCTGTTGGCATTCTGAAAGAGGATACCTCAACACTTTGCTACCTTTCCAACATCTGAGTGTGTGATGTGGAAGGTTCTAGGATGCCTCCAGATGGAGTGGCATGCCTGCTCCTATCTCTTTCTGTGTTGGTAACCTCAACTGTCTCTTCTGTATATTCCTGTTCAGAGACAGGATTCATTCTTTGTCTCTTTGCCTGGCTTGTCTCTGCATAGGCTTGAGATGTTGTTCTTCCTGAAGGAGTGGCCCCTTCCCTGTTTCTCTTGAGGTTTTTCTCCTCATTTAGAGGAGTCTGTAAGACTGGGGGGTACTCATGGTGGCCTCTGGTCTGTCTGTTTTCTCTGATTGTTCTGGTATATCTGATTGGTTTGGTGCTTCTGATTCTTCTTGTACCTGTGATTCTCCTGGCACCTGCAGGAAAGAACCTTCATCAAGCTGTTTCTTTGGATCAATTAAAGTGTTTTCCATAGCAACTTCAGTGCTATTCCTGTCTTCTAAAGTGTTTTCCACCCATTCCAGTTGGTTGGCATACTTTTCTATTTCATGGATACGGTGATGAATGTAGGGAGCTATCTTGTTTTTCTGTCTTCTGTTGCAGATGAAATCCAAGGGATCATACCTCCATATGAAGCTCTGTTTTAGATTTAACCTTTGAAGGATTTCGTCTGCCTCCTTTCCAACTTTTCAGATATTACAAATAAAGGGACCTAATTGGTCTTTGATCCTGAGCTGGGCCTTCTTTTTTGCTTTGATAAAGTGTACCTCATCTGAATTGATTATCTGCCTGTAGTACTCCAAAGCAAATAACCTCATTGGGAGGTATTTGGGTAGTTTATATGGGGCCAACTCACAGCCATAAATTCTAATCTCAGTGTGGTTTTGGTACAAGTACCAATCCCCCACTTTGGCTTGTTTTGAGAGTTGCAGTATTCTCTTTATATCTGAACTGATTCTTGGAGGAGGGCTGCCTATCAGCATTGTCACAATGGGATGCACGAATAGGTCTATGAAGTATGTATATGAATATGGGGAGTCATATTTGTGGATCAGTGGAGTCCAGAAAATTACTGATCTAGGGTGACCTTTTGTGTCAAGCTTCTGAAGAGTAAATGGGAACTTATTATGGATTTGAGACTTCTGCGATTTGTATTCTGTGTGATTTTGTTTTCCGGATTCATCGCATCTGTTGATTTTGTACATCGACGTTTCGAACCAACCCCTGTGGATCATCATCAGGATTAGAATTTGTGAAGAAGTGAGAGAAGGGTGAGGATGAATAAATACATGTTGAGATGGGAAGAGTGAAAAGCCGACTGGTTCAGGTTTAAGGATAGGTTTATTTATTTATTTATATTTTGGATTGAGTTAATTTTAATTTAATTTAAAATTTTTATTTAGTCTTTATTTGAATTTGAATTTTATTTAACCTAATCATGCTTTAGTTTTAAATTTGAATTATTAGTTTATTTATTTATATATGTATGTGTATGTATATATTTATTTTGCTTGATTTAATGTCTATGATATAATTTTTAATACAGATTTAATTTAATTTGGTAATGTTATCTGACACAAGGAATTAAGGGGGGGAAGGGGAGGACAGGAGGACTGGGAAGCGGTTGAATTATTAGTTATCACGGGAATCCAGTTATCACTTATCTTCCACCCGTCGTCACGATTTAGGTTATCAGGGTGTTTTCTTATTTCAATTGCTTCTCTGAATTTCCTATGGTGGTAATGTTCAATTCTGGCCATAACATAGGAGTCTTCTATGCAAATGTGGTGATTGGTTTTACTAGAGTGCTCAGCCAGGGCTGAGGTTTTGGAGCGGTTATGGTTAATGTCAGTTGCATGCTCCTGAATCCTGGTCGATATGGATCGGCCTGTTTCCCCAATGTATGTCTTTCCACATGAACAAGGGACCACGTAGACCCCTTTGTGGTGTTTAGGGTCAATAGGATCTTTTACAGATTTAAGGCATCTGTTAATAGTTTTCAAAGGTCTGAATGTGGTTTTTATGTTATTTTTTCTCAAGACGTGAGAGATTTTATCAGTGGTGCCTAGGATGTAAGGAAGGTGTACTGTACCAGCGTAATCATCCCTATGATGTTTGTTCACGGGATTTTCAACCTTCTTGAAGGCCTTAATCCCTTGGTGTCTCTTGTATCCATTCTTTTTGAAAACATCCAATAGGTGGTTTTTCTCTTGTTCAAAACTATCATGATCTGAAATACGAACCGCTCTTGTTGCTAGAGTGTTTAGCACTCCAAGAGCGGTTCGTATTTCAGATCATGATAGTTTTGAACAAGAGAAAAACCACCTATTGGATGTTTTCAAAAAGAATGGATACAAGAGACACCAAAGGATTAAGGCCTTCAGGAAGGTTGAAAATCCCTTGAACAAACATCATAGGGATGATTACGCTGGTACAGTACACCTTCCTTACATCCTAGGCACCACTGATAAAATCTCTCACGTCTTGAGAAAAAATAACATAAAAACCACATTCAGACCTTTGAAAACTATTAACAGATGCCTTAAATCTGTAAAAGATCCTATTGACCCTAAACACCACAAAGGGGTCTACGTGGTCCCTTGTTCATGTGGAAAGACATACATTGGGGAAACAGGCCGATCCATATCGACCAGGATTCAGGAGCATGCAGCTGACATTAACCATAACCGCTCCAAAACCTCAGCCCTGGCTGAGCACTCTAGTAAAACCAATCACCACATTTGCATAGAAGACTCCTATGTTATGGCCAGAATTGAACATTACCACCATAGGAAATTCAGAGAAGCAATTGAAATAAGAAAACACCCCGATAACCTAAATCGTGACGACGGGTGGAAGATAAGTGATAACTGGATTCCCGTGATAACTAATAATTCAACCGCTTCCCAGTCCTCCTGTCCTCCCCTTCCCCCCCCTTAATTCCTTGTGTCAGATAACATTACCAAATTAAATTAAATCTGTATTAAAAATTATATCATAGACATTAAATCAAGCAAAATAAATATATACATACACATACATATATAAATAAATAAACTAATAATTCAAATTTAAAACTAAAGCATGATTAGGTTAAATAAAATTAAAATAAAGACTAAATAAAAATTAAAATAAAGACTAAATAAAAATTAAAATTAAAATTAAAATTAAAATAAAATTAACTCAATCCAAAATATAAATAAATAAATAAACCTATCCTTAAACCTGAACCAGTCGGCTTTTCACTCTTCCCATCTCAACATGTATTTATTCATCCTCACCCTTCTCTCACTTCTTCACAAATTCTAATCCTGATGATGAGCCACAGGGGTTCGTTCGAAACGTCGATGTACAAAATCAACAGATGCGATGAATCCGGAAAACAAAATCACACAAATGGGAACTTATCAGCTTGGTAGTATAGAAAGAGGTGATACAAAACAGAAGAGTACTTGAAGACTCGCTCATTACTCATCCTAAGGAACTGGTCATGCATCCTATCAGCTATAAACTTGGCATAATCATAAATAACAGCAGGAGGCTGTCGTGGAGTGTATATGGACATGAAAGCCAAGATGATCTCATCTATATACTCACTGGTGGTATAACCTAGGACACTGGATATCATTGCTACAATGTCTTGGCCAATTGGGGAAAATATGTTATACACATATGGAGGAGGTTCTTTGGGGGTATACTTTTCTTCTACAATGTAGGTTTGGATTATTTGGGCCAATCTTGTAGGGCTATGCTTGGGAAATAAGTCCAATAGATCTCCAATGGAGAGGGGAGTCAAGTTTTCGCCAGGTTGAAGTTGCAACATCTCATTTATTGCTTCAGAAGTGATGGTGAAAAGTATAGTCTGGTTAGGGGACATCACTGCTCTTTCACTGGGGATATAGTTTGCATCGCTGTAATGGACAATTTATGGGAAAATGTGAACCTCAGGGAATTGGTACTTGGGCAAATTGGACTCCCAAAAACCAATTTTATCAGCATGGTTCAGGTATTGGTCTCTGTATCGGCAGTGGAGTTTGAGAGGGGATTCATGGATAAAGGTGCCATTTATCTGGAAATCCTTGTCTGCCAGGGGGAGATGGTCTAGGTCTAGATGAAGAGTGGAAATAGGTCTCACATCCATGGCAATTGGGGTAGCCATTCTTAGTTCTTGTGGATTTGAGAATGGGAGAAGTGATTTTCAGTTTTTTAGGGCAATGGTGGTTGAGTTAGAGTAAGCTTAAGTCACTTGAGTTTCTTTAATTAATTTTTTACTTTTACTAACAAGCTCAGTAACTGGTTCTGAAATTGAGAGGTTTTCCAGTGAATTATGGCTTAAATACCTGGAATTTAGGTGAACTGGCTCTAAACAGAGAGACTGGCAACTGTGAACGGTTGAAAAGGTTTTGAGTAGGCTGGAGAGCAAACTGGGTGCTCTGTGGCGTCTTTAGGGTGCAATTGGACGTAGGTTGACAACTTCGATGTTCGCAGGTGCGTGCATGGAGCTTTTCAGTTGAAAAAACGATAAAACAAATGATTTGGGGCTTTTTGGCTTTATGCGCAAAAGTCAATTTTGGCAGGTACGGGTGAACAATACCTGCTTGTCGTGTAGCGGAGTGAACAGTGGCTTTTTTGGTGCGTAGCAGGCCGGCGATAAGTGGTTTCCATCGCACTGCTTTTGGGCGCTTGGTGGTATTGGTGGGAAGCCACCCAATTCCATTCATTGAGCGACACGTAGCCTCAGGGGCCCAGCGGAAAACAACTCTTTTCGGGCGGGTAATGTTCGGACATCGAGTCTTGTCTGAAATGGATGTGGGCCGTCCGATGTGGAGGGGAGCGATCGTGCGGTGATCAGGGAATGGAGTTGCACGGAGGGTAGTGGGGGGGCCCACCGGGTAATTAAGTGTGGTAGTTGTAAGTTAATGAGGGATTAAGGCGGGGTTGAGGTGTTGGAGTCATTAGGGGAGGGTTTAATTAACTAACTTAATCATGGATCGATTAGTTAGTGAGTTTGGGTAGATAATCATAGTTTATATAATTAAACATAGGGTAAGGTTAATTAATATTGCGGGAGTTAAATATATACAAGAAATGGGTTTTTATTTGAGATTTAATAAATAAATTAGTAATTAATAAAATGAGCGGAAAGGGGCACAATACCCTAAGTATATGATATTTCATGTTTTAATACTTTTCCGATATATAACATAAAAACTTAGGATATAGTGTTGTTGTGGGTTTTTGATATGAAAATGAGTTATGTGGGGGAATAAATATTTTTCCTAGGTAAAAGTAATTTAACTTTAGGAAAAGGGTATTATTAGGGAAAATGAATGAACTGAAGGGGAGAATGAATGTTTATGATGGGGTTTTAGTACTTATTGCCTATAAGTCATTGAGTCGAGGGTCCGGTCCTTCCAAAAGTCAGAGAAATGCTTTGAGCCTCTTTGACTTAAGGTTTTTAAGTACTTTGATCTTTATTGTGGGAAATTAGTTAAGTGAAAGGTGAAATGAATGAGGGAGGTTAATTAATTGACTTTGATATCCATATGCATGCTTGAGTGCTAAATCACATTTGGAACTTTTATGATGAGAATAATAAATATGCTTTTGTCTAATTGATCCTCATATTTCTGCAACCTTTCTGCTACTTACCCATCTACTCATCCTACTACTTCTCTTTATTAGGGTGCATTTGAGCTAGCAAACTCTTATCAAACATTTTTCTTTCTTTTTACAATAGTAAACTGACTAAATCTAATCTTATTACATCCAAGGACTCAGATTAAACAGTTGAGCTCCTTTTATTTACTCTACCTATCTAATTATCTGCCAAGGTTGCACTGTTTGGCCAGATTTTTATTCTCTTATCTATAGACATGAAATTGAAACATGAAATAGCCAAGTTTAAACATTTTGATTATCATGGATTGTGGCAAAGATTACAAACTGCACAATCATTTATTATGCACAAAAAGTAAATAGTAGTGGCATTGACTTGCTCACTTTCATGGTCTTTTTCTTTTTTTAGGGTTCATAATTTTCATATTTTTTGACTTTTTCATTCTTTTTGTCCTTTGATTATTCTTTTAGGACATACCCTCTTTACATTTTTTAATTTTTTGAATATGGAAAATATTTGCAGAAAGCAAAGATATGTACATATTATAGGTTTAATCTCAGCCATTCAAAAATTATGACTCCTATTGGTATAGGAATCTAACAACAGTATTTAGAAGTATTTCTATTGGCCGAACTTCGACAGGATCAATGTTGGACGAAGCAGGGACGTTTTTTGGAAGCGGGGACGCGGAAGCGTCATTTTCCAAAAATCTAGGAAGCGAAGCGTCTGCTATATATATATATATATTTTGCATTTATACTCAAAACAAACATTCCAAATACCAAATTAGTTGTAGAAGACTATGAAAACACGCATATTTTTGCATAAATCAAGATAGATATAACATCCATTGTACATTAATGATTAATTATTCGAGCATCAACCATTTAGATGCATCAACCATCTAGAATCTAGATTCTTCTCCTCTTGTCTAGCCTTTGCCTCTACCTCGATTGTCTAGGGATATTAGTCAACATTGCCCAATTTTGATCAAACTACCTAATTCAAGACTTAAAATATGGTAGAAAAAGCTTAACATGCTTGATCGATGATTTTGACTTGATTGAAAGGTAATTTTTTGCTAAGGGCATGCCGCGTGACAAAGGAGTTCAACAATTAACACCACCAACACTAGGGTACATATAGGGCTTGGTGCTCTTGATTAAATGCTAATCGCATACCTTCATACTTGATATAATCTAATGAAATACCACAATCCCATTGATTCTGAATTCCTGAAAACTGTTAAGTCTGCTGAATTTTGAATAGGATATGAAACACTATTTTCTCCAGATGAAGTCCAATGAGGTTGAAACCACTCTCAAAAATCCCAAGTCATTTCATTGTAATGTTAAAAATGTAAGTAAAAGGATGAAAATGAAAAATAAAGGAGAATGTCACTTTTACTTTAAGAATTTAACATTACCATGAGGGAGCATCTGCTATATTTATATTTTTTTTGCCTTCATTCCTCACCCTAACCCAAGGTGGACCCACCCCCAACAAGCAAACTCATCTAAAATTTAAAAAAAAAAATTGAAAAAAAAAATGATTTTCTAAACGCTTTTCCGGAATTGTATGGAAGCGTACGCTTCACCCTCTGAAGCGCCACGCTTCGTACTGCTGAAGCATCGTACGAAGCGCGCTTTGGAGATTCGGAAGCGTGCTTCGGAGGAAAGCTTCCAAAATTTCCAGGAAGCGTCCAAAATAGGCAGAAGCGTGCTTTCGCCAAAGCTTCCTAGACGCTTCTGCACGGGACGCGCTTACGGGCTTGGAACCGTTGGGGGGGCGCTTTGTGCAACATTGGACAGGATATCGGGAAGTACATCAGATGCTGCACTGCCTGCGCCATTGCCAAACCGACCATCAAGAAGCAAGGCCTCTATACTCCGCTGCCTACCCCTAGTCAACCTTGGGAATCCATCTCCATGGATTACATGTCGGACCTTCCTTCTACAAAGCATGGAAACGACTATGTTTTTGTGGTCATCGACAGGGTCTCGAAGATGGCCATTAAGGTGGCCTGCAAGAAGAATATCACAGCAGAAGCCACTGCTAAACTCTTCTTTTAACGAATGTGGGTACACTTTGGGATCCCACAGTCTATCATCTCAGATCGGGACAGCAGGTTCCTTCGTACATTTTGGTCCAGTCTTTGGTCGATGCTGGACACCAAACTCACTAAGTCCACAACTTTCCATCTCCAAATTGATGGCCAGACAGAGGTTGTCAACAGGATGATCATACACATTATGTGCATATACAACTCAAAGCATCCACGCACATGGAATGAGAGCCTCCCCTATGTTCATCACAGCTATAACTAGGCTCTCCACAGCGCGACTGGCCACAACCCTTTTTCAGGTGGGCTTGGGATTCCAACCACTATGTCCCATTGATGTGGCCATGCCATTTGCTGCTACTCAGGCAGATTCGGCTCATGTCCAGTCCGAAACAGATAAGGCAAACCAATTTTGCGAAAATCGTTATCGGGATAATATCGGCGAGGGAAAAAATCGGCAAATTCAAAAATATTCATTTTTTTTTTTAATATCTAAAGCTTCTACAACATAAAATAAATACATTGACATATAAATATGATAAACGAACTAATATATAAGATGTGTAATATCATTTCTAGTGCTACATCACACATAACAGTGAATCATGTCCTGAATAGTAAGTCCTGACTCCCAAGTCCCAACTCAGCCTCAAAATATCAACAAAAAATATAATAATGTATCTCATATCATGAGTCATAATGTCATATACAATGAAATGAACCAAATAACTAAAGTCTAATACTACTGATTTCCTCTGCCCTTCTTTCGAGAAAATGCAATAGCTTTCCCTTTCCCTCTAGATGTAGATGTCGGTGGAGTTGGTAGTGGACTTTGCTATGCTCTAGAACCTGAAGAAGTAGGAGCTAGAGGAGGTAGACCCTGTCCTTTACTGGTGGCAGGGGTAGCCTGGGTAGGTGGTGTTACCTCCTCCCCCTCCTCCCCCTTTACGCCTTCCACTACCTCCTGCTCTAACCAATCATCGGCAAACTCCATGAGAGGCCTTTTAGCCTCAACCCTCCATGCAGCAGTGGTGTCAATCCCTTCCAATGAGATGGCCTCAATATCAGGTATCCTCTCAAGTTGCCTCACCCACAATCGAAGATTGTAGTAGATGTAGAAAATGTCATTAAGTCATTGGGACTCCAACCTGTACAAAGATCATAAAATAATAATTATAAAAAAAATATTGTTTAATGAATTCAAAAAATTAATTGGAAATTTGCAATATTTTAAGTTTTAAGTTTAACCTGTTGCGCTTCTTGTTGTGTATTTTTTCAAATACACTCCAGTTTCGCTCGCATCTTGAGGAGCTACATGTTTGGCTGAGGATGCGAATGGCAAGCTTTTGCAGATGGGGTACTCTGGCACCATAGATTCTCCACCATGTATCTACAACAAAATTACAAATAAAATAAACATAAGAAAAAAAATGAAATTTGAAAGTTGAAACAAAGTATGAAGTTATGAATTTGAAGAGAATGAAATTTGAAACAAACTAAAAAATACCTAGCATTTTAGTCATCTTATCAGTCACAACCATCTCAAAGCTAAATGTGCCACTTGCCATCTTGTATATCTCCGTTTCTTTGGAGATTTCTGCACGTTCTGCTGGAGATCGCACCATCCTCTGAACACAGGTTACGAATCCATCCATAATCTCAGTATCAAATACGAACCCACGTGGGTAAGAAAATGCGGGGTTCAGGTAGATCCCTGCAGCATGAATATGATGATGGAGTATGTTGTTCCATCGTTCATCAATCACTTCCCATAGGAGGAATTGTTTATGAAACCCCTCATCGCCCTTATCATCATAGTAGGCCCGAATGGATTCTTTGGCCCTGTCCATGGCCTCATACAAATAGCCCATTGCGGGTTTCTCACCATCAACTAATCGAAGAACCTTTCCCAAAGGTTCAGTAATGGTGCACACCTCTTGCATTCCATCCCAGAAATCTTCCTGGTATAAAACTAATCTGCATATGGCCCCTCTTTGGTTTGCGGCTAATTGTCAAAGCACGCCAGTCCTCTGAAAGAAACATTTTCTTCACATCCCACGTAGAATTCAAGAGGGATTGAAGAGATATGAAACTGGTGGCAAACCGTGTAATGGCAGGGCACACCAACTCCTTGTTCTTGGTGAATTTTCTCATCAAGTTAAGCATAGATGCATGATTATATATAAATTTTGTAATGCTTTTTGATGACTCAACAATATCTTTGACAAAGGGAATTTTCCCTATGTCCTCCAACATCAAATCAATACAATGTGCAGCACAAGGTGTCCAAAATAAAGTAGGATGCCCCTCCATAAGCATCTTGCCAACAACAACATAATTTGCAGCGTTGTCCGTTATGACTTGGACAACATGTATAACACCCACCTCCAAAATAAACACATCCAACAAATCACATAAAGTTTTTGCATCTTTGATATGTGAAAATGCATCAACAGATTTCATAAACATTGTCCCCTTGGGACAATTAACCAAGAAGTTTATAAGGGTTCTCCCCTTTTGATCGGTCCAACCATTTGACATCATAGTGCATCCTATTTGTGCCCATGATGCCTTAAACTCCTCTAATCTTTTGGTGCAGTCAACCTTTTCATCTTGAAGAATCCGGCTTCTAAAGTCATCATAAAAAAGGGATTTTGTACCCTAGGCCAACAGTTGCAATAGCATCAACAACAGGCTAGAAAAATTGATTATTCCTTGCAACGTTGAAAGGGATATCACTCCAAAGGAGAAATTTACCCAACAACTTGTCAGCTTGTTCTTTCTTATTTTTTTTAAGCATTGAAGTGATAGATGGTTGTGAACCAGGCGTGGTTCTAGGAACAAAAAATGATTAGGCAGCTACTAGGTTGGTTGTAGATATTGATACTGAAGTAGAACCAGTGCCACTTCCATGTTCACCTGAGCCTAACACCCTCCCTGCTAGTTGCTTGTTCATTTCTGCTTTGGCCACTCTCTCTTGCTTTAATTCTTCCAATGATCTCATGGCTGTTCGGATGATTTCTGCATTTGTATTTGTGCAAGGCCCTACATCGAATCCACGGATTTGTGCAAGGTGATACTTCAATCTATAAACCCCCCCTGACATATGATACCCACACAACTTGCAAGTCAAGTTCATTTTATCAAACCCCCCATCAGGTTCACCAAATTCCCACAGAGGGTTCAATTTCCTTAGCATGTTTGTAACTTGGTTGAACTCTTGAGTTTTAATGTAAGATGAAGTTTGAACTTATAGCACAATAAGAATTGCAAGTTACAAAAATTAAAAAAAAATTACATACATAACACAATACATTGAATTTTTGACAATTTAACAAACAAAAAAACTTCTACTTAATCCAAAATGAACTCTCTCCACTCTATGCAACAAAAATGAAAAAAAACACCATCAATTCCACTCAAAAATCTTTGATAAACAATGGGTTATAGAAACTCAAGCAAAAGCAAGAAAAAACCAAAACAAAATGGCCAAATTTGGTGCCCATACCTGGAAACCACGGTTTGCCGAAGAAATTTGATTCAAAGACGAAGTTCTTTTGCTTGGGATGCTAAAATCTCCAAGCTTCTTTCTCCTCTGCCCTAGTAGACACCTTCCAGGGTTCCTCTCCTCCTCAGCTCTCAATCCACCAGGGTTTTTCTCCTCCTCAGCTCCCAATCCACCAGGGTTTTTCTCCTCCTCAGCTCCCAATCCACGCTGCTGTCGCTGTTTGTTCAAAATGAAAAAAAAAAAAATCATTTTTTGCCTTATAAAACCTGTTGTCCGCCACCCCCACGATAATATCAGATCGAATTGCGATTATTACGAACTTATTGCGATAATTTGAAGTTAGCACGATAATTTCACAATTTTTTGAGAAAAAAATTTCATAGTAATCGGGCGATAATATCGGCATTTTCAAAAACTCGCGATTTTTTATTGTTATCACGATAATATCGTGATTTTCGCAACACTGAGGCAAACAACTTCATTGAGCACATCCAACATATCCGCCAACAGGTTCAAGACATTCTTGAGAAATCAAATGCCAAGTACAAGCAGCGACATGATCAACATCAGGTGCCACACAAGTTTCAGGTGGGCGACAAAGTCTGGTTGCATTTGCAAAAGGAACGCCTTACTGGAGTCTATCGGAAACTCAGACCACTCCGATATGGTCCTTACACCATTACCAAGGTTGTGGGAGACAACGCATTTGAGTTCAACATTCCCCCATTCCTTGGCCTGCACCCAGTGTTCAATGTGGACCGCCTTTGACCATACTTTCCACCATTACTAGACACATCCGACATTGCAGAACAATGCACACCAACAGAGTTAAATCCAGATTGCGTGGAACAAGCTGCAACTAATCGGATTATGGACACGCAGATCAAACACACTCGCCAACATAAGATCCAATTGTATCGAGTTGTCAAAGCAGGTCAACTCCTTCACCAGGGCAAGTGACTCACCAGGGACCAAGTTCAAAAGAAGTTTTCTCATCTCATGGAGGAACTCAACACAATGGGGACCATTGCTTCATAAGGGGGAAGGAATGATCTAGGTGGATATTGGTGGCCACCCACCAATTCTACTTTGACCCCCACCATTGTTTCTTTCAGTTTTTTAGTTTGCTTAATTGTAGCACAATTTACTATTTTTAGCAGTTTTTTAGGTCCTGAACTTCGGAGCCGTTTTGAGGCCCTAAACGATGTTTTATGGGAAAACTGAGAGGAACATGGATTCATGGACCAATGTTTCTCACTCAAAAGTCGTAGTCCTCGGATAGATATTTCTAACGAGGCATTGTGCGCGTCAAACGAAGATTGTATACCAAAGTTACGACCTCGGGAAGTTGATGTACCAATTTACCCAAATGGGCTCTATAGTTTGGCACTTCATCTCCTAGGGTTAGGTTTTTGGATGTTTAGGGTTTTCATTGTTTCTCAACAATAAATAGGCCTTCGAGCCTCTCATTGTAAGACGGTTCAGAGGCATATAGCCACCACATCTCTCCTCAGAGATAAGCTACCATTGCCTGAGCTAGTTTATTTCCTTTTCTGTTTGTAAGCATATTTCAGTATTTTACATTAATGAAATGAAGTATTATTTCTGCTGCGTCTCTGTATTTATGGTTATCTCTGTAATTTGTTGCGTTCTTGTTTAAATCCGAATCATTTCATGTGTTCTAGCCCCTCCCCAAAATTTCAAAGTTAGAGCACATCCGATGCTACCCCAAAATCAACATTGAGCAGATTCGTGGCTGCATTCTTGCTTCCTATATAAGATGCTTTGTTCAGCACTCCATTAGATGGACAAGTCAACAATACCACTCTTCTAGTGGACATGCAATATCACAAGGATGTATTTTCTCACACTCCATTGGATGAGCAAGTCAGTGACATTTTTTCCCTAACATATGAGCTGTTTGATGGATACCCACTGTCTTTAACTACAACAAACTCTTTATATATCCTCTCCTATGCTTTTGGCTCCTTGCAACACTTTCTTATCAGATGGCAAGATAAGTGCCGTGTGTCTCCAGATGATAAGCAATCTAGCGGTGTCAACTGATGTGCAAACACAAACGAAATGAGAATGATGATGAAATGAGAATTAAAAAGTGTAGGGGTATCACAATTTATTCTAGAGCCAGAAATTCCCTATGCAGCATTCCAAATCAATCGTACTAGCAAACCCCCTTGGGGACACCTCTTTGATGTTGTCTTTGCCAACATCAGCATGCTGTCCCACTTTCGTTACTTTACCCTGCAGTACCTTGTACCTTTCTTTAAAGTAGTTCCTAGTAGATACCAGTTACTCAGGGGATTAGTCAATGTCTAATGTAATCTTTCCTCTTTGGTTACCATCCAAGCACAGAGGATACTTGTACATTTAACATTTTTTAAAACAAAATTTGGGGCAGTACATGAACTTGTCTCTTGTATGAGATCTCTGTAGTATTTCCACCACCTTGGTTTAAAAGAAAAGATGAACAAAATAAAAGACATGTATTTTGTTACCATGGCAATTTTTACTCGTTTTCCCCCGCTGCAACCACTAGAGGAAGCACCATCCATGGGGTCATGAGTTTATAGACTAAAGCAGTAAAATTACTGCAGAGGGGCTGATTAGATCAGTCAAGTCACTGCACGAAGGGAGTCTCTTGTCCCACAGAGAAAGAGGTCTAACATCAATTTGGTGTTTAGCTAAGCATGACCTTAACAATAGATTATTGATATCATAATTTTTAATTAAAAATAGGAAATGCTTTTAAAGCGACCCTGATAACTGTGTGACGAACCATGATAAATCTAGTAAATACTGATTAGACACACCGTACTTTACTTGTTACCATTCAATGTTTTATACCACGTCAAGTAAGTCCTGCTTTTTGTGGTTAGCACCCTTAGTCAATTCAAACTTGTTTCGTGTCCACCATATCAAATATTTATGTATTGCCTTTTGGCATTGAGGTCTGTCTGAAACTAATGGTATAACATCTGAATGGAGCAATACCCATTTTCTTAGAGTAATTCTTAATCTCCTATATATTGTTGAATGAAAATTGGCAATGGCAGGTGAAAGAGTGATAGTTGTCACCCATGGAGGTGTTTTACGAGCATTATGGAAGTTTGTAGGAGAAAGATCTTCTCCTGGGAAGGTTTTGAACACTTCAATTAATGTTATTCGTCGATATGAGAATGGTGGTTGGGCTGCTCCATGCTGGGGCGACACAACCCACTTGAATGGAGTGGGCTTTCTAAGCTCTGGGTTTGGAGGCGATAGCCAGTCTGGATGATTGTCATGTATTTTCCTGTTAACAGTACATTTATTTGTGCACCTGCTGTGTGTATCCTAGTATTACAGAAGGCTACATTCTATAATATTGTCATTGGTGTAGATGGCTCATATCTGTCTACTTCCCATTGTATTTACTATTTTTAACTGTGTATGAGCCGAATCCAAGTATATTGATGATTTAAAGTTATATTGTCATTTTAATGATTAACTAATATTTTTTAAATTAAAATCATGAAATTGGAATAGAAGGGTAATCTTTTAGATATCGTTCAAAAGCGAATTTTGAATATTGAAATAGCACTTAGATTGTGAAGGCTATTAATGAATTTCCATTGCATTGGAAATTGCTTTTGAATATTAAAATAGCACTTAGATTGCGAAGGCAATTAATGAATTTCCTTTGGATTGGAAATTATACGTTGGTGTTTTTAATGATATGTTATAATGCGCTCTTTGCACTACCTCCTCTCTTGCTTCTGCTTCCTAAGGCAGTCTGTTCTTCTGCTCCAAATCCCTCTGCAAATCTGCACCTGATATTATAGTCAGGTTAAGGTGATTTATGCAATTGTGTAATGTGTAAGGATGCATAGCCACTCTAATGGTTAACTAATTATTTTTATATTAAAATTATGAAATTGGAATATAAGAATAATTTGTATTTAGTTACATTCAAAAGCGACTTTTGAATATTAATATGGTATGTAGATTGTAATTGGATTGGAAATTATATGTTGTGTTTTTAAAATTGTTATAGTATTTTTAATTATGTTTTTTCATTTTTTTGATTATTTATTGTGGTTTGTTTTCTATGGAAGTATTATTATTTTTTATTGGTTTGAGGATGGGATTTGAATATTGAATCTTATGGTTTTATATCATACTTTATAACTTAGGATCTTCAATTGAGTTTCTTTTGTGGACTTTGTTTTTAATATAAGTTATTATATAATCAATATAGATTTATTTTAATTTGGGAACTTTCACCTAATTTTAAAGGGATCAAATTAATTTTTCAAGATGCAAACATTTTTTTGAATGTAAAACTTGAGAGAAGGCTTGTACCTTAAGAAATTTGATCTCTTTCAATTCTTGGTAGATCCAAAGTTAAATGGATCTATTCTAATTCTTAATAATATTATTTATATTTATATAAATTTCACATCTTTGTTTATAAAAATATTTATATTTTTAATTTTATTAAAACTTGTGTTTGAGACACATTTTTCTTTGACATGTTTAATAATATTTTTAATTTTAATTTTAATTTTAATTTTTTAATGTGATATGTATAGCATTAATTTTATATATAACTTAGAAAAATAATTTATTGTAAGCATTCAATTTTTATATGTTTATTAACTAAATTTAAATATGAATTTTTGAAATATAATAGTTACAATAATTATTATGTTAATTAGTTTAATTGATATAGCAAAAAGGATATTAATTTATAGTTACTATTTATATTTTTTATATATATATTTCACATTTCTATTCATCAAAATATTGGTATTTCTAATTATATATTTATTAATTAAATTTGTTAATTTTTTATATGTTTATTAATTATATCTTTTGATATATTATGGATATTAATATGAAACATTATTATATAATTTTTATTTGTTTTTGTTAAGTCAACATCTTTCATTAATTCAGAAGTAGATTACACTGTATCAAAAGTTTCTTCAAAAAAGTTGAAGCCTCACTTCGACCAGAATTGTTGGCTAGCAAATACAAACAAAAGGTTTGAGATACCAACAAGAAAAAACTATATGCCCACATATCAATGACCCATAAGGCCCAAAACTATGCAGAAGACAAAATGCAACTAATCCTTTTCATTGTTACTATGCATTGTTACGACCCAGAGTTGCATTATCACCCTCAGCCTAGTGGTGGAAAGCCTCATGCGCATGTGACTCCATATGTGCCAAACACCCTTGAAAGCTATCAAATCTGTCATGAAGCCTCTTCTGGCCTCTACGAAGGGACTCTTGGCGATCCATGATACGCCACTTGTTATGCTGGATGTCATTAAGAAAACTTATTACCTCATTTCGATCATCATGGTGGTCTTGGGCCTGATGTTCAATCCCTGCTTGAATTCCTTGAATTTGAGCTTCCAAGGAGTCAAATGGGGGTGGTAACTCCACATGCCCATGGGAGTCACCCAACTATTGTTCCATATCTCTTGCATCAATGACTTGGTTTGCTATAGGTTGGTTACCATGGCCCTGATGCCCTTCCCCACGATGTGGCCTGCCCCTTTGACGTAGCATGGGAGATTCAGGCCACAGGCAATAGAATTCCAAACAAAATTGTTACACACCACTAACCAGGTCAGTCCCTAGGCATGAAACAATGCCTACCTTACTGGGCTAGGAAAAGTCAGTCGGCCTAACCCATCACCACAGAGAATCTATGGTATGACATCCTGGCACAACTCTAATTGTCCAAACAATATAATTACCAAAGACTCGAACAATACCAACCCAAGAAACTAGAGAGACCACACTACATTCCACAATAAACAAAAGAAATGGAGACCAATAATATTATGAATTATTCCTGGAAAATTTGTTTGTAATTTTATTAATAGAAACAAAGTTACAATATAATAATATGAATTGAATCTATTTATTATTTTTATTATTTTTTAAATTTAGCGAACATAATGTTTTGTCATTATTGTCTTTTTATTGACCCCTCATCTAATACACCACCACATCTCCCCAACACTGGATTGTAGAGTGCATCTCCGCACAATGAAAAGATGTAATAATAAGTTTTGATATAAAAAGTAAGAATTGATTAGAGAAGATGAGTTGTATGGTTTCAATAGGTTCAATGGTTAAGACCATGTATTGCATTTGAAAATTGTAGAATCTTGAATAGGTAGGGTATGTACATTTTCATAAACTTGGTGAGTAATGAAGTTGTTATAGGGAGAATCACCTGTCACACAAAGAAAGAGTCCCACAAGTTACTTTGGTGTCTAGCCAGGTTGCGACCTTAAAATGATATTATTATTATTATATACTTGTTATTGAGCATATTGAGCATATTGTAGTTATAAGTGTGTCTATTTTGGAATAGAGCTTCTATAATTTCAATTTAATTATCAGTAATTATTAGGAGGATGGTAGGGATTGAACCTCCACACAATATCCATAGAATATTTTTAGTAGTAGTTAGAAATAGAATATTGTTACATAATTTTTTAAATGTATATATGTTTAACTCATATATTGATTATTTTATAATTAATAATAATAATCTAAAATAACCCTTGTATACGTTTAACTCATTTTTTAATTATTTTTATAATTAATAATAATCTAAAATGGTCTCTCTTCTTCTGGGGAGCTCACCTAGCAAGCCCATGAACATGTAAAGTAAATGTGAGTAGAAGTTCCCATGTTCAAATCCCCAAGATTGACTAGCCTGCGACCGCATGCTAGGGGTGTCGTGGTTCACCTTATTGATTTTCTAAATGCAATAGACGTTAGTGCAATATTTTTGAAAATTTGATAATTACTTTTGATGTTGATCTTCTTGTAAATTATTCCAATATAGCATTCAACATTATACTTCAAAAATTCAACCATACAATAATAGTAGAATTGTAGAGATCACAATGCACAAAGAGAAGACAAGATTTACCCTGGGAAAAACCATCAACATTTTCAATAGATAAATTGTTATGTTCAACAAGAGGCACACCTAGACCTTCTAGTCATCAACTAGGTCATACCTTGTCGAACCCTCTAAGTCAAGCCTCCCAACCTGATCTAGCACTTTGCTCTTTGCTAAACTGCCCCATAATTTTGGCCCTCTTGCAACTGCAAAAATCCTAGAATTTTGCCCCCCTACAATTGCCTAGAATTTCAACCCCTGCAACAAAAACTGCCCAGAATATGTGAACAACAGAGAGAGAGAGAGAGAGAGAGCCTATCCACATGTGCAATCTTGACAAAGAGAGAGAGATGAAATTCATCCTCCTTGTCCTTCTTGATCTTTGTTAGGATGTCCATAAATTGTCTTCTTGAGAGAGTGTGAATTGGTGCCTTGAGGACGAGGTCGAGTTGCCTTTATAAAGTGCCTAGGTTGAATGGGTGTGACATTGCATAGGCCGACTTGACGTTGAGGGAAGCCGACTTGACAACTTTGGAGCCAAAAATTTTAAATTCAAAAATTCATTTTTTCTTCTTTTAAAAGTTGAAATGAGAATTGACTCAAAATATGAATTTCTTTTGCCTCTAACATTTAAAATATGCTTTACAATAATCAATACAAGTACATCAAGGGACAAATATACATTATGAAGACCGACCATAGTTACAAAATTCAACACTCCCTCTTAACTATGGAGTTATTAATAATGACTGTCATAGATGCTCTCAAGTTGACAAATTTCTCTAAGAAAAAGTTATATCAAATCATCATCAACATCATCACAATTAGCATCATCATCTACCATCAGCATCTGCTAGTAATTATATCTTGGTTGGTAATGTTACCCACCACCAGTGGGTAACCTCATAGGAGAAATTTTCTCCTAGATTTGCCTTCAGCTGGCAACCAACAACCCTTTGCAGCCACATGATAGCTTTGATGTGCTATTTTTCTCTACCACCTGAGCCAGTTGTTGTGTACCCTTACTCATCTATCATGATCGTATGTTTGAAGGTGGGCCATCCAACCCCGAAGGTATGATTTTTCATTATGCAATTGGGTGTCTATGCTTGTTTTTCTTGGGCACACTTGGGCATGGATTATTGAGCTACTTGGAAGAAGAAAGGGTTTTGATTGTACTCTTGTTCCCTTACCTCAACTAAGCGATTAATCCTAAATCTTAGTCCCGTGGGATCTCCTTTATTGGATATTACCTTTAGGAGTGTCACTACATGGGAAAATTTGATTTTGGTTGTGTGGTCCAGCTTCTCGACACCATATATTTCACTCCCATTTGCTCATTATAAGCTCTTTTCACATTTTCCCTATTTGGATTCACATTTGTTCACTGGGTTCATAAGGTGTTAACCTCCCCTTCCCCTTTTCCACACCTTGGGTCAGGCTTGGAACGATGCCCCAAAGATTGATGTAGCTAAAAAAAAAGATAAAAACATAATATGGCCACATACAACAAGAAATTTGCCACAAAATGAAAAAGATGATCGAGACAAAAAAATTTAGCATGTGGGCAAAAGTTAAACATGATCTCTACCCCCTTATCATTTTGGTCATCACCCTAGTTGCTAGTGTCCTTATGAGTTCCCCTTACATCATTAAGGAACCCATGGATGTCCCAACCCCTAGTGGGTGATGAACTGCCCCACTTTAAGGGGGTAACCATTGTTATATGTTACACATCATGCTTGCATCCTCTTGAGGCCTGAGCAGTAAAATGAAGAAAAATCAATAAATGGAAAAAGATATATGAAGAAGGGTGGAAAAACAAAGGTCGGGGTCAGTCATGTACCACGATTTCTCCCTCCCACGTTCACATACCTAAGATGTAGGATTTCCTCATCATAACTACCCTTGTCCCATGACATGTGGCTTAGATCCTTCCCTTTGTCCCCACTTTGTTCCATCATTATTTCACATGAAACCAGCCATTTCAAGGGTGTACCTTAGACCTGCCACTCCCTTAGAGGTTGAAACCACTTAGTAGGGTCCTTCATTAACCACTCTTACACGGGAAGGTAACACTAGTACATGTTCAAAGCCCCAAATTTGGAAGGGAAACCCATTGTGAAGTGTCCACTTCTGCCCTTGATTAGCAAGCTTATTTACTCAATTGCACTAATGAATCATTGTATTGGAGGATGATGAGATGCATTGGATATTATACAAAATTGCAGGTGAATTTTCATCTTGGACTTCGCCTCCCTAAACGGGATCCAAGCCCTCCAGAGGATCGCAATGGAATTTGTAGGGTGAGCGTTGAGAGCCATGGGCCTCCATCCATGTAGAGCATTGATTACCACACTATGGGCTTCTTCAACACCACCATTTGCTTGCTCGCGCCCCAGTTTATTCAAAGATGATGATGCACTTGGACCACGTTGCCCAGCCAGCTACACATTGCACCCGACACTTGACAGTTGTTCTAAGGCCTAAAAGGAGGATTATGCCTTTCCTAGGGAGACATGGGAGAGCGTGTGTCATCTTCTAGCCCTCATTGATGGAGCCTCGACTTGATCTTGAGCCAGTTGGAGACCCATGAGACCCATTTGGAGCCCACATAGTCGAAATAGGTGCTTGGAGTTGTTTTGCAGCATATAGAGGGCATCCCCCTCTTTATCATCATTTTTTAGGCCATCCCTCTCATTCTCAGCACATGGGGCCTCAACGCTGCCCCTCTAGGCCTCCATGCATTGACGACGCCAGCCTTTCATGGGCTTAAGAGGGAAATTTGATTTGATTTATTGAGCTATCATGGTTGTCTTGTAACCATGGGTGGGTTACTTGACATTTTAGGCATTGGAGGGGCTTTGTATTTTAATTTTTGAGCTTATAACTCATGTATAAATAGATGAGACCTAGCCTCATTCTATCCATCACACTTGGGATTCTTGATATCTCTCATTGAGAATTTCAAACCTGCAATTTAAGGATGAGTTTGGATGATTTGGATGAATTTTGATGTTTGGATACTTTTGCTCTCTCTCTTGGAGCTTTTTCTTGGCATTGCGATGGATGGATATGTTCCTCATTGTCTTGTAACATTTATTTGATGTGATATTTTTTATTTTGATTAATGTCTAATGCATGGAATATTGTCTCATGGTTGTTAATGTGCCCTAATTGATGAAATATTGTCTAGACATTGAAATTATTCGGAAATTTTGCATGTGTTACTCATAGATAATGAATGAATGAATGTTCCTACGAGATTCATTACATATGTATCCTTGAAACTGTTAATCAAGGTTGTCATTGATGTCAATATGGCAATGTTTGTGATGGCAAATTCTTGTGATACGTGATGTTTCCCATTGTTGCTCATTGATCATAATGCTCATAGTGATGAAAGTTTGAAAGCCATCAGGGAAGCCATTGGAAGTCAAGAATAGAAGCCATCAAAGAAGAGCTATCAGAAGCCATCAAAGAATAGCCATCAAAAATCCACAGAAAAGCTAAGCCAAGAGTAAGAGTTGAAAGGAAGAAAACAACGGAGGAGCATTGCGGACCCGATGGTTCTATTACAATACGCCTTTATTGAAATATCGCATCCATTGCATCGTGAGTCTTGAAGCCTTGTTACACTGAAATCCCTGATTGCGATATGAGTTGCAAACCCGATGGTCCCATTATAACACGCCCTAACTAATATCACAGCCATTGTATTAGAACCTTCGCAAGTTATGAAGGGTTGTCACATTAAAACTTCGTTTTCAATATAATATGTGGACCCGAATAGTTTATGGTAACAACCCTAATGTAATATCGCCTCCGCCTATCAGAACTTTCATATCGCAAGTCATAAAGGGATGATACATTCAAATCCTCTGATTGCGATAGTATTGCGGACCATTATAACATGACTTAATGTAATATCGAATCCGCAGTATCGCGAGTTTCAAAAGAATGGCGCATAAAACCTCCGAGTGCAATAAGGTTGTGGACCCGATGATTTATCAAAATGGGTTTAATATAATATTGCATCCGCTCCATCGGAAGTAGGGGCATCGACAATGTAATATCGGAAGACACACTTGTAAAACCTCTGATTTTTCATTAAAGGTGTGATTGCGGGATTAAAGGAATGTCGTGGCATGTGGGACCTCCAATATGGGTATAGCCTCTCCTATGTGATTTCTGTAAATAACGAAGTTTATGTTATAATTGATGAATATTAACAAAAGGCCCCTCCGATATATTTTCTTAATATGCGACCTCATAAGTCGGCCTCTCCTCCCAATGAACGTGTCTTTTGGTTATTGGTGAGACTCGTATAAATACAAGTTAAAACGCTTCACTTCAAGTAGGTGAATCGGGCATCTATCACAGAGAAGAAGTGACAGTTCACAACTCGTGAATTTGAAAGAACATAAAAGAAGGAATGTTATGCTAGTGGAAAAACCTGTGAACCATTTATGAAACCAACGTTTCAGACAAGCTAGGTGAGTCCATCATTAGGGCAATGAGATCTGTATTTTGAGAAGATCTCATTGCCCTGATGATGGACTCACCTAGCTAGTCCGAAACATTGGTTTCATAAATGGTTCACAGGTTTTTCCACTAGCATAACACTCTGTCAGCCTGTATGGAATCTCTCTTTAATAAAAGAAGGAAGCTGAAGGTTGAGCGAAAAAGAAGGAAGCCGAAGGTCGAGCAGGAAAATAAATTCTTCTGACTGGGTTAATCTTTGAAAGGCTCGGACCTGTAATGAATTAATCCATAGAAGTGCAGACCATGATAGTCACTCCTCTGAAGCAGTCACTTTTGAAGCAATCACTCCTGAAGCAGTTACTCCTGAAGCAGTCACTCCTGAAGCAATTACCGAGACAGTAAGAACAGAGGCTTGAAACAGAGAATTGTTTTGTGCAGACATTGAGGCTTAGTGCAGTCTATTAAAGATATCTTGTTGAAAAGCTTCAACAGATCTTGGAGACATTATTGAAGATCATGATGCATTGTTGAAATCATCATGAGGTAACTTTGCAGACTCAATTTAGGTAACATGAAGAATAGTGGAGACTCCTTCATGTGAAGACACAATTGTCATTGATAATGTCATGTGGAGACTAAGTGAAGGTGTAGCGTGAAGATTACAGTGAAGCTGAAGATTGACAAGCCTTGGTGAAGAAGACCTAGGGAGCCGTGAAGTACAACCAAACATACCTTGACAAAGTAAAGCTATAGGGTTGGAGACCTTGGGGTTGGTGCCTTAGTATTAACAAGGTTGGTGCTTTGAAGGATAGGGTTGGAGCCCTGGAGGATCGAAGTCCTCAAGAATCCTGGTCGGTGCTTGAAGAAGAAGATATGGTTGGAGCCCTAGAGGATAGGAGCCCTCAATAGACTAGGTTGGTGTCTGTATAAGAGAAGGGTTGGATCCTTAGAGGTTGGTGCCTCAAAGTGACAAGGTTGAAGCCTTGGGAAGTCCAAGTTGGTGCTTGGAAAAATACAGGTTGGAGCTTGGCAATTGAAGATTGGTGTCTTCATTTAGGGTTGTAGCCCTTCACAAATATTGTACTTGATTTATTAATATTAATAAAAGTATTCATTCTTATTGTTCATTTTGTGTTCTAATTATAAGTGATCTAACTAGTAAAAGTAACAATTGAAAAGGAATATTGATTCACCCCCCCTCTCAGTATTTCCAACAATTGGTTTCAAAGCCAGTACATTCACTCAAACCCTAATATCTTGAAGGTTGATCATTAGAACACAAACGGCAAAGCCAAGGAAGAAAGTCTCCAATCCTCCTAAAAATGTGTCTCCCTCAACCACTGAAATTGAAGTCAATCAATTTGTGAAGGCTCCATTGTTCAATGGAAACTTTGATATATGGGACGCAAGAACGAGGAATTTCTTAAAGAGTTAAGGTATTGAAGTCTGGAAATCAGTGATTGTTGATAGCATGATGGATGGAGAATCCAAGGAGTATAATGCAAAAGAAATAAATGCAATCTTGAATGGACTACCAGATTCTATAAAGAACAATTTAGGAAAGTGTTCGTCAGCAAAGGGTATATGGGACAAACTTCACGACCTTCACTCAAAAGGAGCATTGATCATGACCACTAGTCAAGAAGATGAAGAAAATGAAAAAGATTTTGAAGAATATCTCCTCACTAAACTTATGGCACCATGGAAGAGATTATCAGTTTGAAAAAGGAAAACGAGGAACTTAAGAAGAAAGCACTAGCGGGTGACCAAGACCAAACAAGGAAGGAAGTTGGCCTTGTCAAGCTTCAAGTATAAGAAAAGAATGAATCGCTTGCCAAGCTTAAGGAGGAATTTCATCAAAACAAAAGAAAGCATCATGAAGAAGTCATATCCATGACAAATCAATTGGATAAAGCAAAGAAATGGGAAGATACCTTGTCAAGCCACCTTGAACAAAGGCACAAAAGCTTGGACAAACTTGAAGCAGAGATTGGTGAATACAAGGAAGAGGTATCCTCTCTTAAATCACAACTGGAAGAGGCAAAAAAGCTCGTACAAGGTGCTGAGAATACAATGGAACCATTGGCAATCATAGAAGGACAGGTTGATGAAGCAGAAAAGGAAAGAAACACCATGATATGTCATCTAAAAGCAAAAAATGAAGAAATCTTCAAAATGAAGTCAGATATCATCTCCCTTAAAATAGAAGCAAATGAAACAATACGTATCAAGGAAGAGTTTGAGAAACAACTTGCTAAGAAGAATAATGATTGTGAAAGATTGGAAGAAGAGATTGTCTCCCTCAGGAAAAAGGTTGAAGGAATGGACAAAATCTTGAAGAGCTCTCAAGCCTTGGAGGACATGCTAAGCCATCAAAGATCTCCATTTGATAAATCAAGTCTTCGCTATACAGGTGAATCCTCAAGCAAGAATGATAATGTTTCAGACAACAAGAATGTGAGGAAGCTAGAAAGAAATGTCGATGCTCCCAGTTCTAGCAAAGACAAGGAGAAGAGTCAAGACAACTATGGAAGAAATTTTACTCCAAGAAGACTTGTAGATGGTGTCAAGAAAACAAAAGATAATGAATATCCTCAATGAATCTCAAGATAGAAAGACTTCAGAAGTATATCAAGGAAATCTCCATCTCCCAGGTACCAAAGTTTATTTCTTGGTTATTGTTATGCTTGTACAAACTTTGGACACATGGAGAAAGATTGTAGGGTGTATCACAAAAATAGATATTATGGTCCCCGACAATCTCTGAGAAGCAATTTTGCAGGAAGAAATCATGAATTCTTATTCATGAACAATGTAGAATGCTTCAAGTGTCATAACATTGGTCATATGGCACATGATTGTAACTTGACTTGGGCTCCTACACAAGCTAGAACCATGCCAGAGAAGAAAGTCACACAAGTATGGAGAAGAAAGCAAATACAATCCAAAAATCCCCTGAACTCTCCAGCCAACAACACATGTTGTTGACTTGATAAAGATATCCTTGATATTCTGACTGTTTGATAATGGGATTCTACCAAAAAGAGACCATGCATACAGTTAGGGGGAGCTTGTGATTCTTGATCATTATTGCAGAAGCTATTCGTTAAAGGGTCCTTATGTAATTCTTGATGAGCTATATTGACAATCATTCTTTGATGGATCATTTCTCAGGAACACTCCTTTGAAAGAACATGATCTCTTAACTATACAATGGACTGTTGTTGAAGATATATTTTTTTCACTTGATCACTAAGAAGAAATTGGAGCAGCAGCGAAGGCCATCTAATGCTAATAAGGAAAATAACTATGTTGCTGTTATTACAGAAGTTGAATGTCTCAACTCAAGGATATGATGTGAGAACAGGTAAATTGTGGAAAAAAGTAGAGGCAACCTTCAAACAAACAGATACATCTGGGAATGGAGCTTGAATGTTTTTTTCACTACAAAAGCAAGAGCAGTTGGCAACATCTAACATACTTGAAGCATTTCAAAAAGTTTTCAATCAGTAGAAAGAATTTAAAAAGACAGTCACAAATTGGATATCAAGATCTTCTACTGGAGATAACTTGTAGAGACTTTTACAAGAACACAAGGAAAAGATGGCTCATCAAAAGGACTATAGAAAGGAGAATGTCGTGCAGTCGAATATAGCTCAGGTTGATATTGGTCACTTAGAAAAATAGCAATAGTGAGGCACAACCTCTCACCATTTCGTCCAAATGCAATGATGTTGAAATGTTGGATGACAGTGAATTAAGGAGAAGCACAAAGATATAGAGGAACTCCGATTTAAAGAAAGATAGCAAGAAAGACAATTTCAATGGCATCTTCTCTTGATTCGGACTATGAAGACCTCTTAATTCTGACTATGGAGACAACAAAATAAAGATTGTAGAAGCATAAAAACTTGGACTTGAACATTTGGTGTGTGGCTATTTGAAGTCTGTTTGGAAGCATTGAAGTGGAACATCTTTAAGGTTTATACTTGAAGCATCTTGAGAGAGTCCTCTTTTTGGAGTAGCATTCAAAACCATGTTGGAGCATGCATTGTTGCCCACACTTGAGCATTGTTAAAATAAAACTTTAAAGCTATCTTTGGGCCATTCTTGGAGCAACATTGTTGAAGACAGAATGAAGTAGTTTTTGAGACATGAAGAGGGGATAATGTGCTCGATGAAGATAAGGCATCAATCTTTCTATATTGAGCAAAAGGAAGAGCACCATGACAAGGGGAGTAACATACCCATGAAGATATACTATTCATGAAGAAGAGAAGCAGCTTGATAGGGGGAGTTTTTGGGCACCTCGTTTTCCATTGATGTCAAAGGGGTAGAGAATGTTGAAAGGGAATGCATATTGTCATCAATGACAAAGGGGGAGATTGTTAATCAAGGTTGTCATTGATGTTGCCATTGATACCCATTGATCATAATGCTCATAGTGATGAAAGTTTGATATATGATGATATGATAAGATGGAGGACCCAAGTGGATTGAATATGAATAGATATATATATATATATATATATATATATATATATATATAGAAGCAATAGACCCAAGGAAGAAAGCCATCAGGGAAGCCATTGGAAGTCAAGAACAAGAGCCATCAAAGAAGAGCTATCAGAAGTCAAGGAAGAGCCATCAGAAGTCAAAGAAGAGCTATCAGAAGCCATCAAAGAATAGCCATCAGAAATCCACAGGAAAGCTAAGCCAAGAGTAAGAGTCGAAAGGAAGAAAACAACGGAGGAGCATTACAGACCCGATGGTTATGTTACAATACACATTTATTGAAATATCGCATCCACCGCATCACGAGTCTTTAAGCCTTGTTACACTAAAATCCTCGATTGCAATATGAGTTGCGGACTCGATGGTCCCATTATAACACACCCTAATTAATATCGCATCCGCCGTATCAGAACCTTCACAAGTTATGAAGGGTTGTCACGTTAAAATTCTGATTGCGATATAATATGCTATTAATTTTAGGTATGTTCTATGCTTAGAGAAATTTATTTCAATTTTCACAGTTAGCTCAATACCTTTTCCAGATTAGCAATCACAACAACATTAAAGTAAACTGCACATAAACATAAATCGCATAAGACAAGCCAAGACAAGAGAACACAAGATGTGGCGCTAGCCAGGGACAAACCCCAATGTGGGGAACCCTTGATCAATTCTTCTTATATGTTCTTCAATAGTTCAACAGAGAGAGAGAGAGAGAGTACGTTTACAATAGAAGTCAACACTTTGACTTATCTAGATAAGAGCATAGATCATCTCTAAGAAGATGATACATGAGATCAGTTGAAGACCTACTACTTCAACTGATTCTCCAAGGTGACTCCTTCACCTATCATTGTGCTGCATTTCGTCATCATGTTGCACCTCACCGTGCTGCACCCATCATCACTATGCTGCATCTCATCATGCTTCATTAATCATGACTGTACCCATCACTATACTGCATTATGTGCCATTGCTGCACCATGTTGCCATACTGACCTATGTGCTGGCTGCATCTTGCTTTCTTGTTGTCCCTAGCTTGCTTGTTGTCCCTAGCATGCTTGTTGTTGCATGCTAGCTATCCCTTGCATGCTAGTTGTAACATTGCATGCTTGGTGTATTTGCTGCTAAGTACCATACAACTGTCCCAATGTTAGTTAGTTGTCCCTTGCATGTTGCTCTCCTTTGGAGACAGATGCTCAGGCTGTTCCGGAAATTTCGGTTGTTCCCGATAGTTCCGGCAATTTCGGCTATTCCCGGCCAAGGATAATTTTAGGGGCGAATGTTCGCTCTTTGGCGAAATTAAGGGGTTTTAAATTTTTAGTGGGCGAATATTTTGTATCATAGTACATTTTTACAAATCACCTCAAATAGCCCACTTTATTTTAAGGGAGAGGGTAAAAAAGGTAAATTTAGCCCTTGAAATTAGGACTTACAAACTTCCATTCGCCCATTTTCAAGAATAGGTTTTATTTAAGTGAATCCATTCGCCCATTTTCAAGAATAGGTTTTATTTAAGTGAATCCTATGGGCCAAATACCATATTTATAAAAGAGGTATGGTAAATTAATAAAAATATAAATAAATGAGAGGTATGGTAAATAAATAAAACATTTTTTATATTTACTCCATAAGTCACCTTATATACATGTAAGGGTGTAAACAAATAAAAATATAAGTAAAGTGGAGGTATGGTAAATAAATAAAATGTCTTTTTATACTTACTCAAAAGGTATGGTAAATAAATAAAAATATAAATAAACTAGACGTATCGTAAATAAATAAAACCTCTTTTTATATTTAGTCCATAACCCTTGTTCTATTTATGAAGGCTCAAGAAAGAGGTTTTATTTAAGTGAATCCTATGGGCCAAATACCATATTTGTAAAAGAGGTATGGTAAATTAATAAAAATATAAATAAACGAGAGGTATGGTAAACAAATAAAACATTTTTTTATATTTGCTCCATAAGTCACCTTATATTTACGAACACTCAAAAAATGGGTTATATTTAGGTGAAACCTATGGCCAAAATACTATGGGACAAATGCCGTGGACTAGATTGTTATTAATACCATGCAAAAAACCATTATTAACCCTAATATTAGAATTAATAAAAATAAAAATGGCACATGGTATTGACCCATGGTATTCACCAAAATGGCACATGGTATTGACCCATGGTATTCACCTGGAATGTAGCCTATTTAAATGAGAGAATTAAACCAGCATGTAGCCTATGCTAAGATTCACTAGGAATTTACAAAGTTTTATTATTTAGTGAAAGACTCGCCAAGATCTTACAAGATTTTATAATTGAGTAAAATATTCGCCATGCCTGGTGAGAGATTCGCCAAAAAATTATATATACATATTATATTATTGATAAAACCGCCTTCCATTTTTCCTATATACCATGGAGATTCGCCCATTTATTATATTTATAAATTTAGGGGGGGTTCTTAAAATTTTCCCTGTTCCCGGCAGTTCCGAATTTTCTCGACAGTTCTAGCAGTTCCGACTTTTGCCCTTTGCATCATCTTTCCCGACTGTTCTGGCTATTCCCAACAGTTCTGACTTCTACCCTCTGTTTTAGCTTTCCCGGCTATTCCGATAGTTTCGGCAATTCCGGTTATTCTTGGTAGTTCCAATAGTTCTAGCTTTTTCCGGCAGTTCTGACAGTTCCCGACAGTTCTGGAAATTCTGGCTATTCCCAGCAGTTTGGCAGTTCTGGCAATTCCGGCTATTCTCGGCAGTTCGTGCAATTCCGGCAGTTTCGGCTTTTCCCGATAGTTCCGATAGTTCCTGGGAGTTCCGCCTTTTCCCGGTAGTTCCAACAGTTCCGGCTTTTCCCTGCAGTTCCGGGAGTTCCGGAAATTCTAGCTATTCCCAGCAGTTCTAGCAATTCCGGCAGTCCAGGCAGTTCCGACAATTCCGGCAGTTCCGGTTTCTGCCCTTTGGATTAGGGCAACGTTATCCCTTAGGATCTCTCCTCCTACTAAAACCCAAAGACAAGTTGAGAGGAAGAGATCCCAAGTGTGTTGAAATGACTTGAAGGCCACCTTTATTTATACTAAAACATTGAGCACAAGTGGGGTTTATTTGGTTGCTGGCCGAGCTTGACGAATTGTCCCATAACACAAATAAATTCATATCTCCATGAATACTTATCGGAATCGGATGATCTTTAGATCAATTCTACACCTCTCGATGAGAGGGATCCAAGAAAAATATCAACTTCCATTAATAAGATGACCCACATGGAGTTTGGCCCTAGTTGCCAATTTTAACATATGCGGAGTCGAACAGTGTATGGTAACAACCCTAATGTAATATCGCATCTGCCTATCGGAACTTTCATATTGCAAGTCATAAAGGGATGGTACATTCAAATCCTCCGATTGTTATAGTATTGCGGACCCACTGCACCATTGTGACATGATTTAATGTAATATCACATCCACAGTATCACAAGTTTCAAAGGAATGACGCGTAAAATCTCCAATTGCAATAAGGTTGTGGACTCGATGATTTATCAAAATAGGTTTAATATAATATCGCATCCGCTCCATCAAAAGTAGGGGCATCGACAATGTAATATCGGAAGACAGAACATTTGCACACTTGTAAAACCTCCAATTTTTAATGAAAGTTGTGATTGCGGGATTAAAGGAATGACGTGGCATGTGAGACCTCCAATATGGGTATAACCTCTACTATGTGATTTCCGTAAATACCAAAGTTTATGTTATAATTGATGAATATTAAAAAAATGCCCCTCCGATATATTTTCTTAATATGCAACCTCATAAGTCGGTATCTCCTCCCAATAAATGTGTCTTTTGGTTATTGGTGAGAGTTGTATAAATACAAGTTAAAACACTTCACTTCAAGTAGGCGAATGTGGGATCTATCATAGAGAAGAAGTGACAGTTCACAACTCGTGAACTTGAACGAACAGAGAAGAAGGAAACCGAAGGTTGAGCGGAAAAGAAGGAAGCCGAAGGTCGAGCGGGGACAGAAGGAAGTTGAAGGTGGAGCAGGAAAACAAATTCTTCTAACTGGGTTAATCTTTGAAAGGCTCGAACCTATAATGAATTAATCCATAGAAGTGCAGACCGTGACAATCACTCCTCTGAAGCAGTCACTTCTGAAGCAGTCACTCCTGAAGCTGTTACTCCCGAAGCAGTCACTCCCGAAGCTATTACTCCCAAAGCAGTCACTCCTGAAGCAATTACCACGACAGTAAGAACAGAGGCTTGAAACATAGAATTGTTTTGTGGAGACATTGAGGCTTAGCGCAATCTATTAAATATATCTTGTTGAAAAGCTTCAACAAATCTTGGAGACATTATTGAATATCATGATGCATTGTTGAAATCATCATGAGGTAACTTTGTAGACTCAATTTAGGTAACATGAAGAACAATGGAGACTCCTTCATGTGAAGACACAATTGTCATTGATAATGTCACGTGGAGATGTGTAGGATAAATATTACAATGAAGTTGAAGATTGACAAGGCTCGGTGAAGAAGACCTAGGGAGCCGTGAAGTACAGCCAAACATACCTTGACAAAGTAAAGCTATAGGGTTGGAGCCGTTGGGGTTGGTGCCTTAGAATTAACAATGTTGGTGCTTTGAAGGATAGGGTTGGAGCCCTAGAGGATTAGAGTCCTCAAGAATCCAACTTAGTGCTTGTATCAGAGAAGGGTTGGAGCCCTAGAGGCTGGTGCCTCAAAGTGACAAGGTTGGAGCCTTGGGAAGTCGAAGTTGGTGCTTGGAAAAATATAGGTTGGAGCCTCGAAGATTGAATATTGGTGTCTTCATTTAGGGTTGGAGCCCTTCACAAGTATTGTACTTATTTATTAATATTAATAAAAGTATTTATTCTTATTGTTCATTTTGTGTTCTAATTATAAGTGATCTAACTGGTAAAAGTAACAATTGAAAAGGAACACTAATTCACCCCCCTTCTCAGTATTTCCAATAATTGGTTTCAGAGCAAGTACCTTCACTCAAAGCCTAACAGCTTGAAGGTTGATCATTAGAACACAAATGGTGAAGCCAAGGAAGAAAGTCTCCAATCCTCATAAAAATGTGTCTCCCTCAACCACTGAAATTAAAGTCAATCAATTTGTGAAGACTCCATTATTCAATGGAAACTTTGATATATGGGAAGCAAGAATGAGGAATTTCTTAAAGACTCAAGGTATTGAATTCTGGAAATCAGTGATTGCTGATAACATGCTGGATGGAGAATCCAAGGAGTACAATGCAAAAGAAATAAAGGCAATCTTGAATGGACTACAAGATTCTATAAAGAAAAATTTAGGAAAGTGTTTGTCAGCAAAGGGTATATGGGACAAACTTCATGACCTTCACTCAAAAGGAGCATTGACCATGACCACTAGTCAAGGAGATGAAGAAAATGAAAAATATTTTGAAGATATCCTCACTAAAATTATGGCTACCATGGAAGAGATTATCAGTTTAAAAAAGGAAAACGGGGAACTTAATAAGAAAGCACTAGCTGGTGACCAAGACCAAACAAGGAATGGAGTTGACCTTGTCAAGCTTCAAGTACAAGAAAGGAATGAAGAGCTTGCCAAGCTTAAGAAGGAATTTCAACAAAACAAAAGAAAGCATCATGAAGAAGTCATATCCATGACAAATCAAAGGATAAGGTAAAGATACGGGAAAATACCTTGTCAAGCCACCTTGAGCAAAGGCACAAAAGATTGAACAAACTTGAAGCAGAGATTGGTGAATACAAGGAAGAGGTCACCTCTCTTAAATCTCAACTAGAAGAAGCAAGAGAGCTAGTACAAGGAGTTGAGAAGACAATGGAAGCATTTTCAATCATAGAAGGACAGGTCGATGAAGAAAAAAAGTAAAGAAACACCATGATATGTCAACTAAAAGCAAAAAATGAAGAAATCTTCAAAATGAAGTCAGATATCATCTCCCTTAAAACAGAAGAAAATTAAGCAATACGTATCAAGGAAAAGTTTGAGAAACAATTTTCTAAGAAGAATAATGATTGCGAAAGATTGGAAGAAGAGATTGTCTCCCTCGAGAAAAAGGTTGAAGGAATGGACAAAATCTTGAAGAGCTCTCAAGCCTTGGATGACATGCTCAACCATCAAAGATCTCCATTTGATAAATCAAGTCTTGGCTATACAGGTGAATCCTCAAGCAAGAATGATAATGCTTCAAACATCAAGAATGTGAGGAAGCCAAAAAGAAATGTTGATGCTCCCAGTTCCAGCAAAGGCAAGGAGAAGAGTCAAGACAACTATGGAAGAAATATTACTCCAAGAAGACTTGCAGATGGTGTCAAGAATACAAAAGACAATGAATATCATCAAAGAATCTCAAGGCAGAAAGACTTCAGAAGTACATCAAGGAAATCTCCATCTCCTAGGTACCAAAGTTTATTTCTTGGTTATTGTTATGCTTGTACAAACTTTGGACACATGGCAAAAGATTGTAGGGCATATCACAAAGATAGATATTATGGTCCCCGACAATCTCTGAGAAGCAATTTTGCAGGAAGAAATCATGAATTCTTATTCATGAACAACATAGAATGCTTCAAGTGTCATAACATTGGTCATATGGCACGTGATTGTAACTTGAATTGGGATACTACACAAGTTAGAACCATTCCAGAGAAGAAAGTCACACAAGTATGGAGAAGAAAGCAAATACAATCCAAAAATCTCCTGAACTCTCCAGCCAACAACACATGTTGTTGACTTGATAAACATATCCTTGATATTTCAAGTGTTTGATAATGGGATTCTACCAAAAAGAGACCGAGCATACAGTTAGGGGGAGCTTGTGATTCTTGATCATTATTATAGAAGCTATCTGTGAAATGGCCCTTATGTAATCCTTGATGAGCTATATTGACAATCATTCTTTGATGGATCATTTCTCAGGAACACTCCTTTGACAGAACATGATCTCTTAACTATCTAATGGATTGTTGTTGAAGATGTTTTTTTCACTTGATCACTACGCAAAAATTGGAGAAGTAGAGAAAGCTATCTAATGATAATAAGGCAAATAACTATGTTGCTGTTATTAGAGAAGTTGAATGTCTCGACTCAGGGATATGATGTGAGAACAAGTAAATTGTGGACACAAATAGAGGCAACCTTCAAACAAACATATACATTTGGGAATGGAGCTTGAATGTTTTTGTTCACTACAAAAGAAAGAGCGGTTGGAAGCATCTAACATAATTGAAGCATTGCAAAAAGTTGTCAATCAGTAGAAAGAATTTAAAAAGACAGTCACATATTGGATATCAAAATCTTCTAGTGGAGATAATTTACAGAGACTTTTACAAGACCACAAGGAAAAGATGGCTCATCAAAAGGACTATAGAAAGGAGAATGTTGTGCAGTCAAATATAGGTCGGGTTGATACTGGTCACTTAGTCTAAAATTAGCAATAGTGAGGCACAACCTCTCACCATTTCATCCAAATGCAATGATGTTGAAATGTTGGATGGCAGTGACTTAAGGAGAAGCACAGAGATACAAAGGAACTCTAATTTAAAGAAAGATAACAAGAAAGGAAATTTTAGTGGCATCTTCTCTTGATTCGTACTATGAAGACCTCTTAATTTTTGTTGGACACCTAATCCTCAATGGGTTAGTGTGGAAGTCGAATGGACAAAAGCAGTCCAAGAGACCTTGGGATCTGAAACCCAAGAGTCACATATTGTACTATAAATGTATATCTAATGTTAATAAAAAAATGTACTCACATGATTTATCTTTCCTATTCTATGTTTCCCATGTGTGTTTAAAATGGTATCAGAGCAGGCGTATTCCTGCCCTGCATAATTAATGTGAGCCATTTGTCTTATGGCCTTTATGTGCAGTCATTTCTGCCATCAATTCTGCATCTCAGGAATATTTTCTCACGAATATTTCTTCAGCTAAATGTTAGCTACTCCTGGCACTGTCCAACACTGTCCAAGCGGTTCTTCTGACATGTCTGTCTGCCATAATTTTACCTGCGCTCTCTGTCCATAAGCGTTTCATGCTCTCTCACTGATTCATAAAACGTCTCTGACTGTTCAGCTCTCTCACTCATTCATAAACGTTTCTGACATAAATGTCTCTGACCTGGAGCTGTATTGAATGCATCGAAAAAGACTGAGTGCGTTGTATACTCCGTTAGAAAACTGGTTATCAGTGTATGGCGAGTGTATTGGCATCGGTTGATGGTATTTACTTGGTTGATGGTATTTACTTATTATATGTGACTGGTGTCGAACATTGTGCAATAAAAAAAAACCGCTCCAGTGCCTGAAGCATACCACCAAACCCAGTAATCCCACTCCACTGTGTCGCTGTGTTGTTGTATGCGATACTACAAGCCTGACATAAGCCTGAATCCATCATTTCCACCCTGTCTTCTCTGCAGGTTTTTGTTCGAAAATCTTCTGGGCTTAAACAAGCAGCAGATCACGCAGTGCCTTAAAGATCCACTGAGCCTTCGTGGATTTGAAACAAATTTAAATTCGAAAGATAATGTCTCCATAACCGTTACCAAATTTATTCAGGATGCTGAGAAATGCGTGGAGTCGGACCAGGTTGCTTCGCCACGGGTTGAGATGATCCGCCAAGTTACTGGACTAGAATATGAGTTTTTACTGAGGGGGAGGCTACAAAAGTTGGAGATTCCTTTCCAGTCAGAAGAAGCCTTACGTGCTGCGGGGTTTAGTAAGATGCCGGATGTTAAATTGGAGGTTCCTATTGGTGTTTGTGGTCGCATAGTTAACTGGATTGACAGCAAAGCTTCCTTTGGGGATGAATACAACCACCGGGTCCAAGGAATTCAACAATTTCAGAGGTACGTGAACAGATTTGGTTCTGGGCTGGTTATTTATTGGTTTGGATTCGTTGATGAGCTTAATGATCATCCAGATGTTTTATTATTGGATCACTTCCCAAATGATGAAGAAATTTACTGCCTGCCAAGATTGAATGTGTCACCGCGGCCATGACAGGAAATTTGAACAGTAAATTTCCACCTCGAAGAGAATTCCCAGTGAATTGGCCTTACTCGTACATAGAGGAAAAACCGGTCAGATTCGAACCAGCCGGTTCAAACCACACTCAGCTATAGGAGTTGCATAAAATATATGGTGCCATATTGAAAATGAAAGGGGAATGTCTTTCATTGCTTTGTAATACATGTTTGGTTGGCTATTAAGGCTAAGTGAAAGGAATCTCTCTTCAGATAGGAAGTGCATCTACTCCATAAACACGTTGGGCATTTGCTTGAGGATCGAAGATGCGATGCTATAACTCAGAGTTTGAAATCTGAGTTGCGTCCAATAATTTAAAGGGTAGAGTGGTGAACGCTGCCTACTCTGCCTGAAGGGTTGCTGCCTGGAATGCGTGAGGGTGTCGAAGGAGCTCCTCTCCTCTATCTTGTTGTGGCTGGTGCATTGAAGTAGGCATTATGACTGTGACATAGATTACTTCTCCTGCACATATGGACTGTATGTTGGTATTTTAATCATCCCTGCAAAGCACCATACGTCGTTGCACAGTCACTAGACGTTGTGTATATGTTGACTGCGTTGAAAGCCTGCGACTCTGTTGAATGCTGGCGACTCCACTCCACCATGCAGCCCTCCGCCAATGGTACATACCTACTGCTCTGTGATATTTAAACAATTAAATGTGTTGGTTCAACTATTGAAGTCGTTGTTGCATTGAATGGTGTGTTAAAGTCTGGTCCCATTTCCAGGATACCATGAAATTCTTGATTAGTTATATGCATTAGACTATGGTTCTATTGTCGTTGAAGGTTGAGAGAAGCGGAGCATATCACATTCCCCATTCAAAATCGTTGTAACAAATTGGGCAACTCATGCCACTCTTTTGAAACAGACATTGTTAATTGTTGTATTGGGATTTTTCTGCGGTCATTCTATCGGTAGTTCCCTCCGGTGGCAACAGAAAGCCATATTTCATTAGTAAGCATCCAAACATTTTTTAATGGTTGTTTGGAAAAAATAAAGCAAAAATTAAGGTGGATTGAGGTTAAGAGAATTAAGAGGGTCGGAAAACACCATATATTTCTATGCTGGGTGATAATTTAGAAGTATAATTCATGTGGTGTATTGTGCGCTGTATTTGAATGCTGGACTTGTAAAACAGCATAGATTATTCCAGCAGAGAATTATATGTGCCCTATATCGGTTTGGTTTCTACATTACAAGTGATGTTTTTTATATTTGGAATATTCAACACACTGGGATTTGTCTAGTCGTGTTAGACAGCTAAGCCTCCATTTCCATTCATCAATATTGGCGACAGACGAATATACACTGGGCATTCAGATAAATCATTATCAAAAGCATGTGTTGACACCTCTTCTGGATCTGGAATCAAAACTTTGGGTCAACTTTCAGCAGAAACGCAGATAGAGCAGAAAAAGCAGTGCTACCAATTTCTGCCAGTGGTTGATGTGCATCTCTAGCCTCTTGCTCAGGTTCTTCATTGATAGACTCAAATTCCTTCTGCTCTGCAATTATTGACTCCTTATGGTATTCAGCATTCAGTGCTTTTTCTAGAAGTGATACCCTCTTTCTAATAAACTCAAGGAGCCTCTTTTGTATATCTCTTAATTGGGCAAGAAGACTCTCTGAAGATCCAGCTTGAGGCAGCTGGCTTCTCTTCTCAGTTGCCAATGTTGCTGTTGCTGCTGCCCCAGTTGTGAAACCGTATTTAAAACCCATTATAGTTTTTGTTCCTTGATTCATTTGCTGCACATTTACAAAGGATTTTTCTGTGTCTTTGTATTGTGAGTGGGCATCACTTTTACTCATTGGGTCATAGTTGTAATCAGTGTTTTAAAGGGGTGTAATTTTGATAATGAAGAATATGCCTCGAATTACTGAAATATTAGAGTTCTTAAAAACTCTGATATATTCCTCTAATCATGAAACATTCCAAATCAGCAAAGGCTCTCTCTCAGAAATTCAAACATGTCTACAATATGCACAAGAGAAGATCGATTTTTTGCAGCTTGAATCACAGCTACAGCAAGAAGAGCTACATCAAAATAGACATCATTCTGAACCTGTTTCTGTTCAGAACATTGAGACTGCAACCCATCAGAAGCAAGTCAATAAAGAAGATTTAATACCCAATAAAACAACAGTTGCAAATGCAGATGCAGAAACTCAGTCTGCACTTCCCAAGCCCATCATCAGACCTTGGGAACAGCTTGTCCACAACAAGCACAGAACTGGTCTTGGATATGACAAGGACTTGTCCTTTCATATTCCAGACTATGCCAAGCCCATTCAGTTTCAGAGTGCTGGATTCATTCATGACAGTTCAGTTGCTCCTCATGACAGTGCACCTCCAGCTGTTCCAGATTCTACTCCTCTTCCACCGCAACAACAACAACAAAAACAACAGATCGTGAAATGCCAACACTGTGACCGAGTTGGCCATTTGAAAGATCACTGTTTTGATCTTCATCCATGTAAGCACTGTCATAAAACCAGTCATTCTTCACACAGATGCTTCAGAAATAAACGTCCTGCAAGAACAAAGATTCATCTTGGATGGATCGCTTCTTGGCAATGGGCATCAACAACCAAGAAGATATTCCAAACGCATGTTAGAACTTGTTCTAGAGTATTGAACAGTCTTGCAGTTGAGTTTTCTCCATCTTCTCACCTTGTATCTGACAGGAGGGGAAATGATGGTCATCTACAAGCTTCAAAGTCACATCAAGCGAGCCTGAGCCACAACATGCCTTCAGTTGGCAACCTGGGACACTTCCTCTAGCAGAAGACTTCAGCTTCTTGCCAGTTTTGGAAGAATTCCAAGAACAAAATTGAGAACACTTCCTCTAGCAGAAAACACCAGCTTCTTGCCAGCTTTGGAAGAGTTCCAGGGATTGCATTAAGCATTCCAGAGTTGTTGGTTATCCTTAAACCATCACAGGTTAAGACTTCCCTTTTCAGGGTGAAGTTTTACCTTTTATGCGGGGTGAGACCTCCCTTTTATGGTTGAAGGTTTCCCTCTTTAAAACAATAGGATCACTTCCTCTAGCAGAAAACTTCAGTTTCTTGCGAGTTTTGGAAGAGTTCCAAGAACTGCACTAAGCATTCCAGTGTTGGTGGTCATCCTTAAACCACTGCCCTTTATACCAACATTTCATAGAGCACATTCATCCTAGTGCTACCATGCATTTTTTGCACATTTTGTATTACAGCTCTCCTCTTGGACTCATACATAACCCTTCGGATTAAGGGGGGGAATGTTGGACACCTAATCCTCAATGGGTTAGTGTGGAAGTCGAATGGACAAAAGCAGTCCAAGAGACCTTGGGATTTGAAACCCAAGAGTCACATATTGTACTATAAATGTATATCTGATGTTAATAAAAAAATGTACTCACATGATTTATCTTTCCTATTCTATGTTTCCATGTGTGTTTAACAATTTTGACTATGGAGACAACAAAATACTAATTGTAGAACCATACAAACTTGGACTTGAACATTTGGTGTATGGCTATTTGAAGTCTGTTTGGAAGCATTTAAGTGGAGCATCTTTAAGGTTGATACTTGAAGCATCTTGAGAGAGTCTTTTGCTTTGGAGTGGCATTCAAAACCATGTTGGAGCAGGCATCGTTGCCCAGACTTGAGCATTGTTAAAAGAAAACTTTAAAGGTATGTTTGGGACATTGTTGGAGCAACATTGTTGAAGCCAGAATGAAGTAGTTTTTGAGACATGAAGAGGGGATAATGTGCTAGCTGATGATAAGGAAACAATCTTTCTACCTTGAGCAAAAAGAAGAGCACCATGACAGGGGGAGTAACATACCCATGAAGATCTACTATTCATGAAGAAGAGAAGCAGCATGACAGGGGGAGTTTTTGGGCACCCCATTTTCCATTGATGTCAAAGGGGGGGAGAATGTTAAAAGGGCAAGAATATTGACATCAGTGGCAAAGGGGGAGATTGTTAATCAAGGTTGTCATTGATGTCAATATGGAAGTGTTTGTGATGGAAAATTCTTGTGATGCGTGATGTTGCCATTGATGCCCATTGATCATAATGCTCATAGTGATGAAAGTTTGATATATGATGATATGATAAGATGGAGGAACCAAGTGGATTGAATATATATATACTGACATAATAGAAGCAGTAGACCCAAGGAGGAAAGCCATCAAGGAAGCCATTGGAAGTCAAGAACATGAGCCATCAAAGAAGAGCTATCAGAATCCATCAAAGAATACCCATTGGAAATCCACAGGAAAGCCAAGCTAAGAGTAAGAGTCGAAAGGAAGAAAACAACAAAGGAGCATTGCGGACTCGATGGTTCTGTTACAATACGCCTTTATTGAAATATCGCATCCACCACATCATAAGTCTTTAAGCCTTGTTACACTGAAATCCTCAGTTGCAATATGAGTTGCGGACTTGATGGTCCTGTTGACCACTACGTGTCAACGACCCATAGCAGTACACCCCCTTTTTTTGCAAAAGGGATAGCCCTTGATTGACGTGTTCGTGCGGTACAACTATCATCATCAGTTTCACTTCCAAGATGTTATGTAAACCCTTTCTGCATGTGTATAATGTAAATAATCTTAGCAGATTTGTGTCATGTATGTAATTGCCTAGGTAAACCTACTTTTTTGGTGATGATCTACATTCCGGAAGGTTTTTTGTCTCACAGATCCATTCTTGGATGGTCGGCAAAGTTTTCCTTCAGCCTTACCCCAAAGCCGGAATGGATTTTGTCACTGGGATCTTAGGCGAGTCCTAGTGTTCTAGATCGAGTCTATATAAAAGTGATTTGGGAATAACCCTAACTATTTGGTTAAGTTATTTTATTACAAATTGCTTAGTTTGCTAGATTATATTTGTGTCGCAGAAATGGATAGTCTGTGAGGGTCTATATCAAATGGGTTTTCCCCCTTGTGATGTAAAATATTATGAAAACCATGATGTAAAGTGTCTTAAGGGTTTGAAAAATAATTTATCCCCTCATAAGTTAATTAATTAAATTTTCTGCCAAAAATTTAATTAAAGTCAGAAGCCATAAATTTAATTAATTCTAGTCCTAGGTAAATTTAAATTCTCCGAAGGAAAATTCGTCAGTCCTTAAAAATTAAATTTTAAGAGGTCCAGGGATTAAGGTAAATTAATTATGTTGATAAATTTTAAGCCTTTAATCCCTAGGGTTAAGTCAAAGTCAAAATTTTGGAGAAATTAATTCAAAATTTTAATTTTTGAATTAATTAAAATGCATTTAATTGAAAAATTCGAATTTCCCCAAATATTTAAATATTTCGACGGATGAGATTAAAAGAAATTTTAATCTTCATCAACAATCAAGATTGCTTTGACGAGATTCACTCGAACTAGCTGTTGGAGGATTTATCTTTAAATAGGAAGTCATTTGTCAGTCAAATCATCTGACTTTTGAGTCATGTGCTACGCGAAAAGTTCTCCTGTAATTTTTTTCAGATAATAAAGAAGGACTTTGGGGTTAATTTTTTTCGGTGTTATTCTTCATAGAAATACTGTAAGATGTGTTGTTTTTCATGCGTAATTTTTTTTAGCCATTGATAATAGCTTCTGAAGAGAAATTTGAGTACAACGATCTTGCTCAGTCGCTGGGGTTTGAATAATAATCTAAATTCTGAATGTAATAGCAGGTATCTCTATTTGTATGAATTTTATTATTGTTTTCTTGCTCTATTTTGATGGTTAATTGAGTTTTGCAGGAAAGTGTTGATTTTTAGATCATTGGGCTTTTGGGGATGTTTTCAGTTAGACCAGCCAACTCCCGATCCGTGTTTTCTGAAGAGCCCAATTTAATTTGATTTCGGGCTTATCATAAGATTTCTTTATTATTGGTGATGCATGAAGAGTTTTGAACCAAGCACCTCCTTTAAAATTTAAAAATTTATTTTTTTATGTGTGAAATTGATAAATCTAGCTGTTGAGAGCCTTAGATCAAATCTAGAAGTGGAGTTGGACACATACTCCTCAGATCTGATAGATCTTCCATTCCTATGCATAGATTTGAAAAATTATTTTTTGATTTTCTGACTTGGGTTTTTCTAGGTTTTAGTTTTTATCATTGTATATATCATTTGAGTGTTTTATTGTTGTCGTGCAGCTACAGATCTGAGGAAGAAACATCTGTAGAGTCCAAATCTAGGCCACAGAGGGCAAGATCTGGATCTCTGAGGTTTTATTTGCATAATTTCGCAGGAATATTATTCAACGTTTGGGAGTACAAGGGTTTTTGTTGTTTTTTTTTGTTTTTTGGAAAATTTTTATAAGGGTTTCAAATAAATCCGAAGTAGAAGGATTTAACATTTTAATCAGAATTTCTGGGGTTTCATTATGCAATTTCATTTTTTTAAAAGCCCTCGCTTCCATATCTCTCTGCCTGCGTTTTCCTCACTAATCCCTCACATTGTCTGTTCTTTATTCTTTGATACACATTGTCCCCATTCATTCTACCCACAACATCCTTCCAACCTTTCGAAAACCCCTTTCTTCTACAATCCTCTTCTCTTTCCACGTCCATCAAACCTCCAATCGTTGCCTTAACATGCGTCCTTTCTTTCACTGCTAGCCCGCGAGCTTTGCTCCTCGCATCCTTTTGCCCTCATCCACTGTCTTCTCTTCCTCTGCCATCGTCGAGCCTTTCAACCTGCACCTACTAACCCTTCGCGACTCTCCTGACGCTGCCATTCTCTCCGTTCTACCGCTAGACCTGTAGATGCACAGAACAAACACATTTCGCCTTTTTTTATTTGACTTTGCATGAGTTAGGTTAGGTTTGGTTTTTGTTGTTTTAGTATTTTGGTTTGGGTTAGTTTCGATTTCAACTTACTTCGACTTTGTATTTTTTATTTTTTAACTTTGTATTGTTATGATTTAGGTTTGTTTTATTTTTATTTTTTAGATTTGGCTAGTTCTCATTTCTTTTGGTTTTAATTTGATTTTTGTTTTTACTTTCTGTTTCATTTGATTTATTTTTAATTTTGATCTTTATTTTTTACAAAATTAAAAATCATAAAAATTTCTAAAATAATTAAAAAAAAATCTAAAACATTTAAAAAATCTAATTTTTTTTTGTGACTTTGGAATTGAGGATAAAATAAACTAAAAATGGATTTGCGGTTTCACATTTAATATTTTAATGTGGCCTATGGCCCATTAAAATTTTAAATTTTAACCCTTTAATTCATTTTAATTTCGTCACATTAAAAATATTTTGATTTCTTCATTCAAGTAATTGCCTAAGGAATAATTAAAATTCTAATTTAAAGTTCATTGGTTTTATTTGGTGATTAAATGGAATTTTCATGATTTTTCTATGGTCAAGGTGCGATAAATGTTTTAAATCATATTCACTATTGGAGAAAGATAATTTTTCTAGATTATCATGCATGTTAAAGTTTTGAGCATTTTTACATTTAATTGTTCATGATCGTCGATTTGCCACATTATAAATTGCTCTGGATGACGTCATTTATATAGTCTTTGGTTAATTCAACATAAAGGCACTACTCTATAATCATTTCTATCTTGTGGTCGTGTCTTGTTTACATTAGCATTTAATTTAGTCATCTGAGTTAATCAAGACTCATTTACATTTGTCAAGTTGTCCATCTTTAGGTCTCCTAGAGCCTGTCTTCCACATGGTTTTCTCATTCATTCACCTTAGGGACTACCCCTCTTGACTTGTCTAGGAGAGAGTCTAAACGGAGTAAGGATTAGAGTGACAACCCTTACTCTGAGCGTTGTCGTAGTGCCTAGAAACATTGTGTTACAACATGTCCCATTATAAAACGCCCTAATTAATATCGCATCCGCCGTATCAGAACCTTCGTAAGTTATGAAGGGTTGTCACGTTAAAACTCCGATTGCGATATAATGTGCAGACCCGAACATTTTATGGTAACAACCCTAATGTAATATCGCATCCTCCTATTAGAACTTTTATATCGCAAGTCATAAAGGATGTTACATTCAAATCCTCCAATTGTGATAGTATTGCTGACCTGCTGCACCATTATAACATGACTTAATGTAATATCACATCCGCAGTATCGCGAGTTTCAAAGGAATGACGCATAAAACCTCTGATTGCGATAAGGTTGTGGACCCGATGATTTATCAAAATGGTTTTAATATAATATCGCATCCGCTCCGTCAGAAGTAGGGCATCAACAATGTAATATCAGAAGACAACATGTGCACACTTGTAAAACCTCTGATTTTTCATTAAAGTTGCGATTACAGGATTAAAGGAATGACGTGGCATGTGGGACCTCCAATATGGGTATAGCCTCTCCTATGTGATTTCCGTAAATAACAAGGTTTATGTTATAATTGATGAATATTAACAAAAGGCCCCTCCGATATATTTTCTTAATATGCGGCCTCATAAGTTGGCCTCTCCTCCCAATAAACCTATCTTTTGGTTATTGGTGAGACTTGTATAAAGACAAGTTAAAATGCTTCACTTCAAGTAGGAGAATCTGGAATCTATCATAGAGAAGAAGTGACAATTCACAACTCGTGAACTTGAAGGAATAGAGAAGAAGGAAGCTGAAGGTTGAGCAGAAAAGAAGGAAGCTGAAGGTCGAGCGGGAACAGAAGGAAGCCGAAGGTGGAGCGGGAAAAGAAATTATTTTGACTAGGTTAATCTTTGAAAGACTCGGAGAGTCACTCCTCTGAAGCAGTCATTCCCGAAGCAGTCACTCCTGAAGCAGTCACTCCTAAAGCAATTACCACGATAGTAAGAAAAAAGGCTCGAAACAGAGAATTGTTTTGTGGAGACATTGAGGCTTAACGTAGTATATTAAAGATATCTTGTTGAAAAGCTTCAACAGATCTTGGAGACATTATTGAAGATCATGATGCATTGTTGAAATCATCATGAGGTAACTTCGCAGACTCAGTTTATGTAAGATGAAGAACAGTGGAGACTCCTTCATGTGAATACACAGTTGTCATTGAGTAGCGTGAAGATTATAGTGAAGTTGAAAATTGACAAGGCTTGGTGAAGAAGACCTAGGGAGTCGTGAAGTACAAAGAAACATACCTTGACAAAGTAAAGCTATAGGGTTGGAGCCCTTGGGGTTGGTGCCTCAAAATTAACAAGGTTGGTGCTTTGAAGGATAGGGTTGGAGCCCTAGAGGATCAGAGTCCTCAAGAATCCAGGTTGATGCCTGAAGAAGAAGATAGGATTGGAGCCCTAGAGGATAGGAGTCCTCAATATACCAGGTTGGTTCTTGTATCAGAGAAGGGTTGGAGCCCTAGAGGTTGGTGCCTCAAAGTGACAAGGTTGGAGCCTTGGGAAGTCCAAGTTGGTGCTTGGAAAAATACAGGTTGGAGCCTGGGAGACTGAATATTGGTGTTTCATTTAGGGTTGGAGCCCTTCAAAAATATTGTACTTGATTTATTAAGATTAATAAAAGTATTTATTCTTATTGTTCATTTTGTGTTCTAATTATAAGTGATATAGTTTGTAAAAGTAACAATTGAAAAGGAATATTAATTCACCTCCCCTCTCAATATTTTCAAAAGAAACTCTGTTAACAATTGTTATCGAAGTATAAATATCGAGAAGTATTGTTTAGTTGCTTCATTTAGGGTAGTGAAGCTAATTTTGGGTCTCCTTGAAGAATGAGTTTCCATAGTGAGATCGTATTTGACTCCAATTCTGCCAATTGACAGGCACTAGTCTTAAATCCTTGGTGATCACATTTAACTTGAAAAATCATTTCTCCTTTCACCTCTTTTCCTCGAAACCACACTGCTTTTATACATGCCTCATTGGCTGCAATATATTTTTCCTCTACAATGCTAAGTGTGACAAATCTCTGCTTCTTGCTCATCCAACATATCATAGCAGACCCCAAACTAAAGCATAGCCCTGAAGTAATCTTCCTGTCATCAACACTTCTTGCCTAGTCAACATATGTACATCCTTGTTTATGAAAAATCTCAAACCATAGTTCACAGTACCACGTAATATCTCAAAATGTTCTTTGTTGCAATCTAATGCTCATGTCTAGGTTCAACTTGGAACTGACTCAATGTAATTATTACAAATAAAGTGTCTAGCATCATGTTAACCAAATACATCAACGATCCAATCAATCGTTGGTACATAGATGGATCTACCAATTTGGATTTAGATCCTCTTAACTTCTTCAAGTTAGTCACCATGGGAATAGCCATGGATTTACAAACCATCATGTAAAATTTCTGAAGGATCTCAATAACATACTTTCCTTGACCATCACCAAGTTTCTACCATACTTCCAATCCCAAGTAATAATGCATCAAACCAAAATCCTTCATATCAAATTTAGAAGCCAACTACTTCTTACACTGAATAATAAGAGGCTCAACACTTGTCAAAAACAAATCATCAACATATAATAATAGGATCACAGGTGCATTCTTCACAACCTTAAAATAGAGGTTTGGATAAACATCACTCTTAGTAAATCCTAGTCTCATCAGATAGTTATCGATTTGAGCATACCAAGCTCTTGGAGCTTGCTTGATTCCATGCAAGGCCTTCTTTAATCTGCAAACATGAGATTCCTTTCCATGCACCTCAAAACGTTGAGGATGCTCTATGTACACCTCTTCCTCAATCGTGCCATTAAGGAAAGTAGTCTTCACATCCATCGTATGTAAATTCCATCCCAACGAAGCAGTAAGAGAAATAATAGATCTAATGGAGATGGACCTGGAAACTGGAGCATAAGTCTCATCATAATATTCTCCCTCTTTTTGGGAGAACCCTCTAGTCATGAATCTCACCTTATATTTGTCAATACCTCCATCTACAACATGTTTGATCTTGTATATCCACTTGGAAGTCACCACTGACTTCCCTTCTAACCTTGGCACAATTTCCTAGACATCATTCTTCTTGATAGATTGGTGTTCTTCATTAATGGACTCCTTCCATACTTGTTGGCTAGCTTCTTCTTCATAAGTGGAAGGCTTTTAATCAATAAGGTTAGTCATAATAGCTGCATAGCTAGAAAACCTTTTAGGTTTCTTAATTTCTCTGGATGTGCCATTAGGAGTTGCATGTCCTTTTGCTTCTTCCAATGTGGATTTAATCCATGCTAGTTTCTTTCTTATTTTTGGAACAACCACTGATTCTACTAGTTCACAAGGCCCTTTTGGCTCTTCAAGACATTCTATAGAACTCGAATGATATTCCTTCAAAGCCTCATGCTTTACTTCATCATAGGAATCCATGGAAACTTCCTTAGACTTCTAATATGCAACTTTCTCATCAAAAGTGACATCTTGGTTAACCTCAATCTGTCATTGCTCTGGAATGTAGATTCTATAGGCCTTTGATGATTCACTGTAACCAACAAATATGCCTTTCTTTCTTGAAGGTTCTAGCTTGTTCCTTTTATCCTTAGGAACATGAATGTAAATAGGGCAACCAAAGATTCTCATATGTCCAACCTCTGGCTTTCATCTAGAGAACGCTTCTTCAGGAGTCATATCTTCCAGAATTCGATGAGGACTTCTATTTTGAATGTATATCATTGTCAATGATGCTTCTCACCATAAGAAAATCGAAAAATCCTGATCATGCATCATAGCCTTGAAAAATGCTTCAATGGACTTGTTCTTTCGTTCTACCACACTATTGTGTTGTGGATTATAGGGAACAATCAACTCCCTCTTAATCCCAAATCTATTACAAAAAGCAATAAGTTCTTTAGAGGTGTATTTTCCTCCATTGTGAGATCTCAAAATCGTGTTCTACTTATTTGTCAAGTTTTCCACTTAAGCCTTGAATTCTTGAAACTTAGTGAAGACTTCATTCTTGGTATTCATGAGATAGATCCATGTTTTGTGAGAGAAGTCATCAATAAACATAACATAGTATAATGAACCTCCAAGTGGTCATGTGTCATGTTAGTGTCAGTCTTTGTAGCCTTTCTCCAATTATCAAACATGCTCTTACAAAGTGATTTTAAAGTGTCAAGGTCAAATTTTATCATTTCAGTGAGTCTTCAAGCAAAATTTGGTCACTAGGTATTAGGTCTAGGGTTTGTTTTCACTCCTTTCAAATTTGTCCAAATTTCGGTCCATGTCACCATTCAGCTGAGTGTACCATCATTCAGAGGGTTGTCATCATCATGTTAGGTTCCAATGGGTCATTTTACACCTTGTTCATGCTTCAGTTGTGCCTAGGTAAGGTTCATTTCCTTCTCCTAGGGTTTTGAAGGCAATTTCTCTTGGATGGTCAAATCATCAGCAAAAATTGTATCCTGATGTTCATACACCTTCCCCTATCCTTAATGTACCTTATTAAACACTTCCCATCACTAATATCCCTCAAATTCCTCATTTTTGCACAAACCCTAGTTTCTTGTTACAACTTGGCAATTTTCTAGGCTAGACCTGTGTTTTGCCCTTTTGGACCTATTACCCTCACTCAATCTCTAAAATTACACTTTCCCCTACTTCCTAACATCCCTCCCTACTTCCAAAAAGTTTCTCAAAAATTTAGAAGACCCTTATCCCCTTCATTTTGCTTCATTTCGACAAATCCCCTGTTCCACACATTGGGATAGGTTTTACTCCAATGATGTTTATGAGCAAGAAAAGATCAATTTGAGAAAACTAAGAGAGATTTTTGTCTACAATAGGCCAAGGAAAAAAAACCTCCTTCACTTTTTACATAGTTGTCATGGTTTTAGAGAAATATCAAAAAGGCAGTTGCCTTAGGAGAATTGATGCACCTTTGAAGTGACCTTGGGAAAATCATGATTTCTCCTAGCTTGGTTGGCAAAATGACTTGTTTGATGATTCAAATGATAACTAGACACAAGGATCTTTCCAATGAGCCATCATGAGCTCAATTTGAAGTCGAGGAAGACCTTCAAAAGTTGACTGCAACATCACTCTGCCTTGAGGCAGCCTCATTTTGCAAATTTTGACCAGTGTTGGGAGATTTGACTTTTGATAGGGAAAATGAACTTCAAATTGAAAAATTCAAGTTGGGTTGGAAAGTAGATTCAATAATATTTTCAGCGAGCTATCCCGCGCCCAATTTGGACACCAGGAAGGCCTCCAAAAGTCTCCTTCAAAAAGGCGTGGCGCACCTGGGTAGTGGCGCGGCGCACCTAGGTAGTGGCGCGGCGCACTTAGTGGTCCACACCTTTAATACAGAAAAAGTGCGGGCAGGTGTGCTAGAGACATGACCAATGGGTGCGGGACCGCAGGTAATACTAAGAGAAAGTGCGGAACTAGAAATTTTTGAGCAAAAACAGGCTTTTCTGCCCAATGCGCCGCACCACCTGGCGCTCGCTTTTGATGGAAGCCTCCAAATGACAAAAACTTAACATCTTTGGATTTGTCTTGGAAAAATATGCATGCCTACCAATGGCCAAGAAATTTTGACAGGTTTTGAGCCCCCAAAAAGGTCAAAAACACCCAAAAAATGACCTTACTGCCCCTATTTTGACACACATGAAGCAGTGTTGGGAGAACTCAGTTTTGGAGGGGCAAATGGAGGCCAAATTCAAAAATTCCACTTGGGTTGGAAAGTAGACATGAATATCTTTCAAACAAGAACACTTGGAGAAAATTTAGACACCAGGAAGGCCTCCAAAAGTGGCTACAAACAGGAGCTATGCATAGAGAGATCAGCGCGGCGCATTGGGGAAATTTTGCCCAGTTTGACCAAGTATACTCTGTTTTTTGCCTAGTTCCTTGACAGTTTGACTTTTATACTTCTTAATGTCAAACTCATGATGTAATTTAATGTAATTTTATGGATCTTGATGTAATTATGTTGAATTTTTACTGATAGAGGTAGATTCATCCATGAAAAGGTAGTTTGCAATTGAATGAATCAGTTCCCTAGTTTTTAGAGGCATGTTGTTCCACTGCCTACTTTTTAGTTCTTAGTTTAGAATTTGTTGGAACAGATCCTAAACTCATGAGCTCGACCCCTAGAGGCTAGGATGAGTTGTTGTTTTCATATATCTTATGTTTTTTAAGTCATTGGCATGGTTGGACTTTTGAGAAAGCTTGGAGTTTCATTGTATACATTTTCTCAGCAGTTTTGGCTAAGGAAAAGACCAGGGTTTGCAACATTCTATGGGGTTCGTGTGGCATGTTGCTTTGATATTGTGTTTCCTTCTATAAATGTAAGTTTATATGTGTTTTATGTATGCCATTATCTCTCTTGCTTCTTCTTAAATAAAATAAACAAGGATAAAGGTAGAATCCATTGAAATTGCAGTGCTCTACCTAGGGTTTATTTAGTTATTGATGTTTTCAGCTGTTTGAAGAGGATCCTTGAGGTTTTCTTACCCTCTTCAACTCCTCACCTGTCTAAATCTCTCCATTTCATTCAAATTGAAGTATCAAAACACTTGCCTACCTTGCCCCATTGAGACCTCTGCAAAACTGAGCCTCATTCCCAAGACCCAAAAACTGCCTTTCCATTTGAGCCAACAAAACATCATCAAATTCAATCAAGCCCTCTTGCACACATACCTAGCCTAATATTAGTATTCATATTAGTCATCTCAAGCCCTCATTGATCATTTTTGCTGATATTGACAGGAGAGAGCCCTCTCCCGTCCTGGTAGGGCTAGCTACCAGGTTAAGCTTGGTTTGATGTTACCCTATATCCTACCTTTCTAAACCTGAGGTAGATTTAGGCTCTAACATGTCAAACCACATACATCAGAGTGAATTGAATCTAAAACTTCTTTAGATCTATTGTCACCCCTTGCAAATGGTTTCCTAATGTTCTCTCTAAGTTTAAAGCCTTTACAAACACCCTCATGATTTATTTGCAATTCAATAACACCTGAAACTATTTGATTCAATTCAAGTACTGCTCTATAATGAAGGTGACCATATCTTCTTTGCCATAGTTCACTTGGATCGATTTCATCATGTACCAGGGCTTGAGTTGGTTGAATCGCGAGCCTATACGATCTTCCTTCACGAATTTCAATGACTAGAATTATTAATACTAGAGCCTTTGGGACAAAAAAGTACTTTTCCATCGACAAAAGATACTCTATCTCCTTTATCTTATAAACGTGAAATAAGGAATATATTCTTTTTAAAACCTGATACATATAGAACATTGTTAAGATGGACATTGTTCCAAGATTCCAACTCAATGGATGCCTTTCCAACTCCTTTAACTTCATAGTTGTGGTTGTTTCCAAGCTTTACCCTTTGATATAGTCTCTTTTCCATTATGCCAATGATATTCCCACAATCTCCTGTCATGTGTCTTGAAGCACCACTATCTACTAGCTATTGAGAAACCAAGTACTAGAATATAGTGATTGATTTCTCTTAACTTGATAATTACTTGTGAATGTTTGTTGGCTTCTTATTACTTATATTATCTCCTTTAGAAAGTAATTATACAAATGTGAAAAAAATAAATATCACAAAGAAACAAAGAACACCAAAAAGTAGGCTCCAAGCCAAGGCAAAAACCCCACAAGGGGAAAAACCCAACAACCCTTCTCTTATAGAATCAAATTAAAATGAGATATCCAGGACCCAAGGCCAAGACCAAACACTACCATAAATACCAAAGTCTCCTCCAACCAAGTCAAAGTCAATGAAAGTCAACACTAGTCAAACCCTTTGAAATCTGGTCAAATCACAAAATTTTCGAACCTGCAGTGAAGGGCGAATTTTGGACCTATAATTTTCGCAAAGATTCCACATAACCTTCGAACATGTGAGCAGAAACAAGCTGGGAAACCTGAATTTTATCTCTCCTTTGACATTCTTCTCTCTCCTTTGACTTAGACTCTTTTTCTTCTTGTTTTGGCATAGAAGTCAATGTGATGTATTGATGAATGATTGGTCTTCCAAGAGGCCGAGTTGACTTGTATATATAGTTTTCCAAGAGGGTCGAATAGCTACCACATAGGAAAATTTGTCCAAGGAGGGTCGACTTGGTCTTGTGTTGACCATTTGACTCAAAATAAAAATTATTTTTCTTTTCTTACAAAAGATCCAAATGGGACTTGACTCAATTACATTTCTTCTTAACTCATAATAATTTTTTTGTGACTCTATAAGCATGAAATATACGCTTTGACAAAAAAATTAATAGTAATAATGAATATAATAAATATGTCAATGTTAAAAATATATCTTATTACATAATGAATACCAACACTAGTTACATTTTCAACACTCCCTCTTAACTAGGGAGGTATTCATAATGACACAACATGATACTCTCAAGTTGAAATATTCATATAAGAAAGGATCTAGATTGATACATACGAATGATGATTTTCATTATCATAGCCAACATTATCAAAATATCAAGGCCTAGGAAAATATGTTCTATCTCTTCACTAGATCAGAGCACAATGATTGAAGGCATAAATTTGGACACCACTACCTCTCAAGGAACATACCCCACCCGAGTATTCACCAGGTATGTCCTTATAAGACCATTTCCTAATTCATTGTCACAACAATTAACACCAGGAAATCTTAGTCGTTAGGACTATTCTTATCTTAGATCAATGTACTTGACTTACAATGGTTAGTCCTAGTCACAGTACAAATCTTCAAAGAATATCAATCGTAGATGCTTATCAAATCCACCATTCTCCCTACTAGTGTTCATGCACTAGGCTTACAACTATTAGTCCTAGCCATAGTATGTGACACATGGAGAACATGGTGCCCACCCTCACTTCCTCTCAGCCAGGGATGAGATCCTCACTCCCTCTCAACTAGGGAGGAGACATCCACAAGCCTAAGCTTGTCTCAATAATACCCATCCTCTTTCATAGAAAGGAACATCATCAATACATCAAATACATGCTTTGTCAATGGAGATATACTACTGCTTCATGACTTCATCTTGCATCATGTAATGAACCATTAAGCACTTCGACCTTCTTGGTTCTCTGAAGAAGTACAATGGAGATCTGTTGAACATGTTTGGCATGGTTGAGTGAAATCCTTTGACTACTCCAATGGAACATAAACTAAAGCTCACATACACTGAAGGAAAAGAATTTGAGGATGCAACGAAGTATAGACATCTCGTTGGAAGTCTTGACTACCTGACTACTACCAGATCATACATTTCATTTGTTGGTGGAATCCTCTCCAAGTTTATGCAAAATCCTTGTGAGGGTCATTGGTCTACTACAAAAAGGGTTCTAAAGTACTTGAAGGGAACTCAATACTTTGGACTCAAGTATACACAAGTGGGTGACTTCAACTTGATTCGATACTCTGATTCAAATTTGAATAGAGATAAATAAAATGGAGTATCTACTTTAGGTTATGTTATGAGTCTTGGATCAGGAGTTGTCTCCTGGAGTTCATGCAAACAATTAGTTCTAGTAGATTCCACAACTAAGGCAGAATATGTGGCAGCAGCTGAAGCAACGAAGGAAATTGTATGGCTTAGGAAAATTATGGAGGATTTGCAGGAGAAACAAGTGCATTCAACTCCTCTTTTGATTGATAACACTTCTGCAATAAATTTGGCCAAGAACACTAAGTTCCATGATCGAACCAAGCTCATAAATACAAAATATCATCAAATTTGACATCATGCTGAGGCCATGACAATCCACCTATGACATTGTTCCACAAATGATCAGATTGCAGACATCTTCACCAAAGTGCTTGGAAGGGAAAAGTTTCAAAGGTTCAGAATGATGCTTGGACTCACCAACATCCCTATAGATTAAGGGGGGGAATGTTGACACCTAATATGAAAGGATTAGGATTATTGAAAATATTGTAAATAGTTTTAGTTATGTAATTAGAGAAAACCAAGAGACCTTGGAATTGGAATCCCAAGAGTCTCTCCACTCATGTATATATTCATGAACTAGGTAATGCAATAAACAATTTAATTCATCGAGTTACAGTCTTGGCCTGACAATAGGAAATGATTGAGTCGAACATTCATTCATGAGGATATATTAATATTGGATTTCTTAATGGAACTTTTTTGAGCTTATCTATTTTTCCTAAATTCATATTTTTGCTCCATGTTTTGCTAGTGTAATATTCATCATATCTTTGTGGCTTGGGGATCCTTGAGCCATAGTGCATTGAATATGAAAGGTTGCATCCCACAATGATGGAACAAAAGGAATTGAAGTGTTATTGATTGGTGATTAGATGGTTGATTTTTTATTAGATGGGATGATACTATAAGATATAATATTATTGTTCAACAAAAGGTCACTTATGACTAAGAAATTGATCCATCCTTCTAGTTAATGGCCTAGTATTACTATTTTGTTCGTTAAGGTGTATTTTCATTTAACTAGATTGATATTCACTAAATCTCAATGCATCATGAAGTCTTCCATTTTCTCTATAAAATTTTTTTACTATGCTTTCACCTATTTTCCCTTTGGTCTTCAATATCACATTAAAAATGTTGAGAAGTGTAACAAAAAAGGCTCAATTTGACTTAGCCTTAGCCAAATTGAGAAAATTCAAAATTTCCACATCAGTAGACAACTTCAAGGCAGTTAACTGAGGTGGAATGGCTCTTGACATTCAATTAGCTCAGTAAATTCGATTTAGTGGGCTTGGAGTTTAGTTTGCATGTGTTGATTTCTAATTGTAGCAATTCAGTTCAGTTCTTTCTAGTTGTACTTAGTTAAACTAGTTCTAACAGTTAATAGAACTAGTTAGAGGTCAGTTGTGCAGTGGGACAACAATTTAATTGGGAGATAATCCAATTAATTGATCAATCAACCAAAAATAACTCATGCATCCAAGGAATTTGAATTGCTCAACTTGGTGGATATTGCAAGGCAATGTAACATCAATTGTAGACTAGTTTGGAGTGTACAAGTGTTGCATGCAATCAATGATCAATCCTTGGGAATTGTGCAATCATTTTGGAGGAAATTCCTAAAGAATAGAGGCCAATTTCCTCAATATTTGTGCATGGAAATAGGAGCTTAGGTGGTGGAAAAATTTGACTATGTCTGGGTCGGAGTTTCTCATTGAGTAGAGAGAACAATTATTCTTTTGCAGTTTGAGCTCAAAGCTAGAGCTAGCAATTGTAATGGATTCTCTATTCATTTGATTAATGAAACTAGGATTAAGGGGTTTTTACCAGTTGGTTTCCCCTAGATACATCTATGTACTTGTGTATTTGATGGATGCATGTTTTTGAATCTTATTCTAAATTGTGAATTAATTTCTGCAGAGCAATAGAGTAGAATTGTGTCTCTTGATTTAGATTAAATTTCTTAAGAAGTTGCAATTCTATCACCAAATTTATACATGGTATCAGATCAAGATTCACATTAGAACAATAATTTCGAAGTTGTTCCTCAGGAGGTTCGAATTTGCAGCTTCAATGTAGCAGGATTTCCTTAGAGTTGGGAGAATGGCCTTCAATGGACTGAGATTAGAGTATGCCTTGGAAGGCAACTCGAATTTCATTTCCTGGAAGGATCACATGGAGGCAATGCTTGATGAAAATGGATTGCTGGAATATGTCAAGATAGACATTCCAAAACCAGGATCAGTTGATGCCCAAAACCTAGCCCAATGGAAGAAAGATGTAGCCAAGGCAAGGAGAATAATCCTAGAGGTAGTGAGATACCACATTGTCTCAAATATCCATGGAATGGAAACTCCTTTCGCAATGTGGAAGGAACTGACTGAGCTATTCAAGAATAGTAGTGACCTTAGAAAAATGGCCCTCAAAGAAAAACTTCAAAACATTAAGATGCAGAAGAATGACACTATTTAAAATATCTCACCAAATTTACACAAGTCCGGGATGAGCTTGGAGGGGTTGGTGTGAATGTTCCAGAAGATGACCTGGTGAGCCTAGTTCTTCTAGGCCTTCAAAAATACTGGCATAACTACCAAGACTCAGAGAACGGGAGGGACAAATTATTGAATTAGGAATGCTTATGGTTTTATTTGGTATAAGAAGAAATCATGTGAAATTTAAGAGATGGAAGTTCATCCAAGAGAGAGGATGAAGAGAATTTTTCATTGGTTGGGAAGGGAAAGAAGGGAAAAGGGAAGAAATATCAAACCAAACCAGATTCCAGCCAAGGGGGAAAGAAGAAAGACTTGTCCAAAATAAAATGCTTCAATTGTCATGAATTCAGGCACTTGGTACAACGTGTCCGCACAAAAATTCTAGCAAGAAGAACTTAGGAGGAGCAACATGTGAAGCATTGGCTTCACAGTTCAAGTTAGACTTCACCCTGATCGCATGCATGTTTAACACTGTGATGGGGAGTGTGTGGTACTTGGACTCAAGTGCCTCATTCCACATGACAGGGTGTAGAGAGTTTTTCAATGACTTGGAGGAGAAATATCTCCAGATGCATATTGAGCTTGGGGATGACAGAAGGTATAGTGCTACTAGGATTGGTACAATAACCTTTAAGAGATTTTCAGGATCCCCTCTTTGCCTCAAAGATGTCATGTTTGTACCAAGCCTGAAGAAGAACCTCATATCTATAACAGTTTTGGAAGATCATGGCTATGATGTTATTTTCAGTAAAGGGAAAGCCTTTTTGAGACACATAGCTACAGTTGAAGCAGATCACTGTTCATGTGAAGAAACTATATAAACCTGATTTGGAAGATTGCATTGCATTAAGCAGTAAGGTAGAGAAAGTGTAGAGTCGAGATGTTGGTGAACTCTGGCACAAAAGACTTGGTAATTTGCACCATGGCACCCTTAAAAGTATGTAGCAAATAACCACTGGCCTCCCTAAAGGATCACTTGAGTAGCAAGGTGTCTATAAGGGTTGTATCTTGGGGAATTATGTAAAATACACATTTCATGATTGAGATAGCAAAGAAAATGTAGTCTTGGAGAGATTCCACTTTGATGTTTGTGGACCCTTCTCGACAACCTCCACTACCAAAAATAAATACTATGTTATTTTTATTGATGATTTCTCAAGAAAGTGTTGGATCTTATTCATGCAGAAGAAGGATGAGACATTCTCAAAATTTGTAGAATTCAAGGCACTAGTTGAGAAAGAGACCGACAAGAAGGTGAAGACTCTCAGGAGCGAAAATGGAGGTGAGTATGTTTCGAATGAATTCAAGGACTTTTGTGCCAAAGAAGGAATTCGAAGAGAACTGAAAAATCCCCACAACCCACAACAGAATGGGGTAGTTGAGAGAAATAATCGGAGCATTGTGGGAGCCGCGAGAGCTATGCTACATGACCAAGGTCTGCCACTGCATTTGTGGGTAGAGGCATGTAACACAACAATGTACTAGTAAAATCAGAGTCCTCATCGGATTCTTAGTATGATTAAACTGGAGGAGGCTTTCTTGGGGAGAAAGTTGGATGTGTCTCATTTCAGAATTTGTGGAGCCTTTGTTTACTGCCATGTCTCCAAATATTCAAGGAAGAAACTTGAGTTGACAACAAAGTTGGGAGTTTTTGTTGGTGATCCGAATTGGATCCTTGAAAATTATCAGAGTTTCTATGACTGTTTCAAATCATGTCAAGCTTCAAAATCTTGTAAAAAATAAGCTATTAGGAAGGACCTCTAGACAGTGGCAGTTGTAGCCAACACGGAACAATGAGGATCCTCGGTCAAAGCGCGCTGAACGTTGGCCCACGGAGACTGCGCAGTGGCACAAACTAGCAAATAGGGAGTCCATATCAGAAAACAGACAGGCGGGTCTCGCGCTCCAAAACTGACAGAATATCGGAGGCATTTCGGGCGGTAAGTGGGTTTGGCAGAGGACCAAGCGATGCCATACACTGAATGACGCGTGTCCAATGGATGAGAGAGAAAACCACTCTCATCGCGGGCTAACGGTTGAGCAAGTCACCCATGCAATAAAAGCGATGACCGTAGGATCTGGAGGCCCTAGATAAAATGACGGAGATTGCACCCGATGGGAGACCGGATTTGGCGGAAGAATAGGTTGAGGCATATGAAATTTGGGGTCCGACATGACTGCTGAGCTGGCAAATGAATCATTTCACGGAATAACCGAAATAATGACCGTTCGAGGAAAAGCTAGCGCTCAGTTCATAAGGGGACAAGTGGCCACCCCTCTGTGAAACGTTACACAGTGGCGATGACACAGAAGCAGGGAATTCCAGCGGACAGAGGTAGGCGATCCGAAGAGACGAAAGAGGAAGCGAACAATCAAGGGATGGATTGGCTTTAAGCCATGAACAAACAGAGAACAGATAGGGGGACAGAAGAGATAGAATAGAGAGTGAAGCAAGAAGTAGAGAACAGAAGAAGTCGAGTTGACCTGCAAAGCTAAGGCAACATCGAGCAGACAGAACCGAGAAGGCTTGAGAGGTTCGAGCAATCCCTGTGAGGATATTGGTCGGGAACTGAGTACCAGATCAGACTCATCCCATTAAGACCAGTTGAGGTCGAGACTTGGTAAGGGGGAGTTTGTGTACTCTAGTGGCTTGGGGAATCCAAGTACCACCCTACTATGCATCATCTGCTACAGGAGACTCAAATTGAGCTCCTCATTGTAAAAAAAAAACTCTACTTAAAGACACAATAGAAAAGGCCACCATTGAAAGCTGGACCAGGAGACATAGCCCTGGAGGATTGGGTGAACTCCTCATTCATTTGTTGTGTTTTTGCATTTGCTTGCTGTGTTTCTCTTACTGTTTTCCAATACCTGTGTATTTTACAATCTTATCGATCCGTTGCTTAAAATAACATAGGCATATCACCAGCACATGAGTCTGTAATACCTACATTAGTTAACTGAGATCATACTTAAGGGATTTTCAGATCAATTGGTATTAGAGCTATAGGTTGTAAGGTTAGACAAGCTGTGTTGGATTTAGCTGTTGAATGCTAACTAGATCAACGCTCAAATAAGGAGAAGGAGAGTTGGTCGAAACTAATCCTGAGATCGGAAGAGTCTATCCTCATAAGACAATGTCAGAGGAAGGTTCTGTAGGGCCAGAGCCTCAATTTATAGATAGTTTCCTGGCCATAAGGTCTATTAGACAGTAATTTGTCACCGTCCCTGTTACCCCTTTTCTCGCACATTGGAGGACTTATTCCGGGACCTGTGAGAAGTGACATAACCTGAAAACACTTGCATTGTATCCCCTTGAGTATGTACTTCATATGCCCTGAAGACACCTTCTGCAAAATACCCATAAAAATAGCCCTTTTTCCATTAGTGTGGTTCCACTGTGTATCACTCGCGCCAATGAGGGAAATCCTCCAAAGAGGGCGCGCCAGCTAGCGCTCTGTCTCAGAGTCGCACTCGCGCCAGCCCAGTTGGGTAAAGTTTTTAACAAACCAACTTACGAAGGTTCTTCCTAACCCACTCATGAACTGAATCTATATTGAGTTGGGTTTGTTTGGCTTCGAATCTCCATAGAAGGGAAGTATTTCTCCACCTCTCATGGAATCTTCTTAGTGATAAAGCCAATCCCATGAATCTTGTGGATGACCCTAACTCCTTCTCCTCTATCTATACAAGCTTGTCCTTTTTCCTTTGACAAGTTAGAGTCTGCAAGTTCCAAATTCTAAGTCTCAAAGTCTGAGAATTGCCAAGTTCATGCTACAAGGAGCCTTCTTCATTCCCATGAAGCTAAATCTAAAGTGAGGAGATTCTTATCCAAGTAACCAAGGAGAGAGAGGCTTGTTTCCCATTCCCAACAAGCTTTGCAAGGCATGTGCTACTGATCACCCAGCCAAAGGAGGATTTGACGTCAGAACTATGGTTGTATTCTTCTTTGTTGTTTATCAATAATAGACGACTATCATTATGGTTCTACTCTTATTGTCTTTGTAATGATGATTGAGTTATATCCTTTCTGACTGATATATAGTTGCATCTATTGGATTTTATGCTTGTGTTTGTGTCATTCTTTGCATGTGCAGGTGTCTGTTCACAAGGATCATGGGGATTGTGACCAGTCGGAGCAAAAGAATGGGAGCGACGACTCTTCTACAAATATTAGCGTTGGAATCCAGGTAGGCCCTCATCATTGGTCTTTGATTTGCAATTAGGAACCTGCGTGTTAGTGTTGTTTGATTGTTGCTAGACCCCATTTGGGCTAGTAGGGATCGCCTCTGTCCACAGAGGGGATTTGCCTTCACAACAATTTGGCGACTCCACTGGGGAGTTGGCTTTTTTCCTTGTTTCTTGGTTTCTCCTACTTGATTAGCTTTCTGGGTTGAGTCCCTGTGTTGCTTCTTGCCCCTTGGTGTACCTGGGCACTGTTGACTTAGCTTTGGCTCATTTGTTTTTTATTTTTCCATAGCAAACTCGGTTGGCGTTCTTTTATAGTGTTATAGTCGCGCTAGTTGGCGCCAGTTGCTCATTGACAACCCGCGCCAATCCCTGAAAAGCGCTCTTTTTGGCCTGATAGTCGTGCCAGGCCTGGGAAATTTTGAAGTTTGCTTGGTTTTGAGCCTCCTGAGCTTGGTTTTTGTTCTAGGTACCTTTTTTAGACTACTTGAGTGTGTTGGAGTGTGATTTGACTAGCTTTGATCGTTACCCTTTGGCTGTTTGCTTTTTTCCATCGATTTCACATTTCTAGCCCTAGGGCATCTAGTAGCTTTGTGTGTCGAGCCTTCCTCAGGTGTTTTGATCTTCTAGTGATCCAGTCGACTCTTTGATTGCTCCCTTGCACGTGTTTGGTGGTTGTAAATCGTTTCATTGCGTTATTTGGGTGACTTGCTTTGTCTTCACTTGAATTCCACATCGTCTCACTTTGAGCCTAGATTACATGGCTCATTGGTTTCTTTGGGACTTTTCTTGTTCTTTGGGGACTTGCTTGGTGATTTAGGGAACTGAATGTGTTTGCATTGAGTGAAATTTGTGTTTTTACTCTTTTTTTATCATTTCCCAAAGTTGTTTAGGGCGTTTTGCCATCAACAAAAGAAAAAATCTCTTTTGCTTTGTATTAGTTAATGAGAATTAGAACTTTTCATTTTGATTAGTGATTAGTGATCTTAAAGAAAAGTTTGTTAATTTCCATTAGCTACATTAGGGAATTTCTTTGTTGTGTTGTGATCATTTCGTTTGCGTGAAAGCCCTCAAACCCTCTCGTAACTAGCATTTTTCGAATGAAATGACATATCTTGGCATATAGTTTGCATTTAGGGAATTTTGAGAGATTACATACGGTAAGGTCTGAAAACCGAAACCTAATACAAGATCAACTTTAAAATGAACTGAATAAATCTAACAACGCATTGGAACATAACGCACACTTGTTAGAGGTCTAGGCTAGAGACGTGCTCTGGCGTTGTTAAACCTAGTCACTTTTGTTCCACTCAAGGTTGGGTGATTCCTCCTTTTGTGACTCAATTGTGGTCTAGTATGGACCTCTGCTCCCACGTACCGTCGAGTATATGGGGAGACCCCACTAGGTTATCATCCTTTATCCATAGGAAGCCGTGTCTGCCGCCTTACAAGCCGTAACGCACCGAACACAGCATTCGGGAAGATTGACTGTCGTACGGAAAGTCCTTGGTTTTCATATGACTGCCAAGGTGTATATGCAGTTTTACGGATTTGTTTGGTAAACCTTTTGCCTAGTTCTCCAGAGTAGTCACTTTCGTTCCTTTTCGGACTCCCTAAAAGAAAAGGTCCATCTGAGCACTTGTCACTTCAGGCTCATTAAACATTCGAAGGCGACTAGAGTCATCTTTTGTCCTTTTCTCGACTCTTTAAAAATGAAAAAGTCAAGTTATGTCCTTGCGTCTTAAAATTTATTCGGCTACGTTCACATCTACCCTGTTAGATCTTGTTTGCATTAGTTTGAGTAGGGTTCTTTCTCGTTTGTGATGGAAACTTTTCTGGAGTTTACCAACCCAGGCATCCCCTCTGATGGGAATCCTGGTCATTTCCCTCCTTTTGGAAATGTTGGATGTGTCCACGCGCGCTACGCATCAGGGTTTTGGCTCAATGCGTAGCGCGCTACCCTTAAGTTGGGGAGGTCAATTTCACAAAAACTCAGCATTTTTGGATTTTTCATGACAAATTACACTTTCTCAGCCACTGCCAAGAAATTTCATGAAGATTTGAGCCCCCAAAAGGTCAAAAAACAAGCAAAAAATGACCTTCTGCCACTTTTTGGACACACAGGAAGCAGTCTTGGGAGATTGCAATTTTGGAGGGGAAAATGGCCACCAAATTGAGAAATTCCACTTGGGCTAGAGAGTAGACATCCAGACCTTTCCAACAAGCCCACTTGTGCTTCATTTGGATGCCGAGAAGTGCCTCAAAAGTGGCCTGAAAGGCACGCTACGCATTGAGAAATGGCGCGCTACGCGTTGGGAAAATTTGCCAGTTTTGCACCTTCAGCTCAGGAAAACGTAGCATTGACTAGTTTTGACTTTTTGGTGGGATTTTTCATCCTCCTTGATGTAATTGATGTAATTTCATGTTTACATGACACTTTTTACCTATTCTAGAAGATTCATTCATAAAATGGCAAAAAATTAATGAATGAATTGGTTTCCTAGCTTATAGAGGCAAGTTGTTTTGATTGCCTAGATTGTAGTGCTCAGTTTAGAATTGGTTGAAACAACTCCTAGGATGATGAGCTCGACCCCTAGAGGCTAGGGAATGGGTTGGCATGGTCTATATTATGTATTTTCTAAATCATTTTCATGGTTGGAGAGGTTGGACTCTTGAGGTATAAGCTTAGACTATATTACTCTTTGTATCTCTGCAATTTTGGCAAAGGAAAGACCAGGGTTTTGCAGCACTATTTGGGATTCCTGTGGTAATTTGTGTTGATGGTGTGTTTCTCTCATGTACTTGTAAGTGTGTTATGTGTATCATTTTCCTACCTCTCTTTTCTGCACATTAAGTAAATGAAGTGTTAAGGTAGAATTCATAATTTATATGCTCTGCCTTTAAGTTTGCTTAATATCTATGTTTTCCTCTGTTTAAAGAGAATTCTCGAAAGTTTCTTGCTCTCTTTAGCCCCTCACCGGTCATTTCTATCCATTCACTTAATTCAAAGGCATCAAGACAATCTCCTACCTTGCCCCAAAAAGACCTATGCAAAAACTGTGTCTCATCCCCGCACCCAAAATTGCTGTGCTCAGTTTTCCACCAAAACTCTAAAAACTTGAAATCAAACTTCCCCTATCAGTTTACTAGCCTAAAATCCAGTGTTCTATATTGGTCATCTCTGCCCTTTTGAAAACCTTTTGCCGAGATAGACCCGAAGAGAGCCCTCTCCTGCCCCGTATGGCTAGCTACGAGGCTAAGTGGTTTGATGTTGCCTTGGATTTTGTCTTTTTCATCCTGAGGCCAAATTCAAGCGCTAACATATTGGCGACCATACTGGGGAGAAAAAATGGTTTGCTGGTTGATGTCATTTGTTTTATGAGCTACAGCCGGAGCCTGAAGTTACGCCAGGTAGCCTTCGAAACGCTTTTGCTTTGCATTAGCGGAAGTAGATAAACGATGCTTCAGTCAATCTCCGGTCTAGCTTGTAAACGTGACATTTAACTTGTTAATCACCCCAGTACATGTATCAAGTTCAGATCTGATGGTTGATGGTGGACAACGATCAGACACTTGAAAGGCTGAAATCATTCACTTGGCGACTCTAAATTAGTTTTGAGATCAGATCCAAAGACTCCACTGGAGGATGATCCCGACCAGCGAAAACATGAAAGAACAATATGGACAGATAAGGTATTCAAGTTGGAATTTCATCAAAGACATTTTGTTCTTTGTCATAAATTATTTCTTCTCTTTTCCCAAGAATGTCAAGAAGGCTTTGCAAAGTATACTATGCTTGAGAAAAGATCCTCGGCTTGCAGCTGATTCTTTCCCTTTGAAGATTGTGAATACCAAAGATTTGCATGCCTTTGAGCTTGATCAGGATCCTTTTTCCAAATTTTGTGATGACCATCTTCAAATTGATGAACCTCAAGAGACCAAGACTGATTCTATACTTGCTGTACATGCCCCTACACCTTGTAAAATTCCAGATCGGTATAAACCTCTTGTTTTACCTTCTGTTCTTCATGCTTCCCCCAAAAACTATGATCTATACTTGCCGAGGTTTGATGGTGAATGTAAGAATGTCAACGCTGAGCAACATGTGCATAATTTTGAGTCCTTTCTTGACCTTTTTGAAGTTGATGAAGAAGATGTTAGTATAAGGCTTTTTGCTCTTTCTTTGCAAGATGAAGTTAAGAGTTGGTTCAGAGCCCTGCCTAATGCGAGAATCTCATATTTCCAGCAATTCGTCAAAGTTTTTCTCGACAGGTGGATGATCGGACATAACCTTTTCCTTATTGTAGAAGAGTATAACCAGCTAAAAAGACTACCAGGGGAGACAGTACAACAGTTTTCGGCTAGATTTAACCAAGTTTATTATTCAATGCCAGTTGATATAAGGCCTACTCCTAGATCTGCTCTCTTGCACTATCCGGGTGCCTTTGATCCGGAGATGGAGTTTCAGCTGAGAGAAAGGGATATTGCAACGCTTCATGAGATGCAAAACAATGCAGTAAATGTAGAGGCGCATCTGCTGATCCGACGGGCAAGGTTGAAGGAAGAAGAGATGAAAAACATAGATCCGGAGGAATCAACATCTCTAGAGGTAAAGCTTGACATTTTGGTAAATGCAGTGGAAAAGATGATGGACAAGATCACCGCAAGAAATGATTATGATGTTCAAGCTCATGGCTCGTTGATTGAAGAAGAACAAGTTGTTGATCCAAAACATTTTGTTTCTTATCCTAGTTGTCATAGATCTGATAATGATTGTTTTGTAGATCACCTTGGCGAAGAAAGAACTGTTGATATGACCTGCATGCTTGATGATATGTTTTATACTGATGATTTGCCTCAGTTTGATCAGTATGATGATGATTATGTTCTCCAAACAAAAGCTAATCTTACAGACAAATCAACAGCTAGTTTGTGGGAGGAAGTTCACTTACAGCAGCTCAAATACAGTGATCAACCGATGCATATCAGCTATGACAATGATGAGGAAAGTCCAACAAAGTTTGAAGTAAGTGAAGGATCTTTGCCTTTTTGTTTTGATTCGTTTCAGTTTATCAGAGATAACTACCATGCAATCAGAAATCAAATGTCAACAAGTCTTGATTTGAATCATCTTGAGAGCAATGCAAATTTTGTTCAAGACTTCTCATATTCAGATTTGCAACCCCCGAAAGCCATTGATTGTCAAGTTGCAGCTAAAGACTTGGAAGTGGATACACATGATTTAATGATTCAAGGTGACTCCGTACCATTCTGTTTTGAATCATTTCAGTTTTTGAAGGGTAGATTGCATAGTAAATCTTCAAATGAACAGCCTATAACAAATCAGCAATTTCTCAGTGTTAATGTTGAGGATGAGACAGATAACAAAATTCTTGAGCAGCTTGTAGCATCAGATTTGTAGCCACCAAATGAAATTGAAGGGCAGATTACAGATGAAGCTGTGGAAGACAAAACACATGATTTGATGATGCAGGAAGATTCTATACCCTTTTGTTTCGAAGCATTTCAGTTTATAAGGCAGAATCTTCGTAAAATCTCTCAAGAAAAAGATGAACAGCTAGAAGGATGTCATACATTTTCAATGGATACATTACAACAGTCTTTTCAATTTCTTCATGATCCAATAGCTGATGTTTTGGATGAGGTTTGCAGTCAAAGTCTTTCTCCATTGACTACATGTGAGCTTGAAACATGTGCTTGTTGGCATTATGATTCAAGTGTTGTCCTTGATGGCAACTCTCTCAGAGGTTGGTACAGGTGCTCAGAGGTTGGTACAGGTGATGGCAACTTAATCAGAAGACAGATCTTAGTACAACATGCCAAGGAAGTTCATATACGCAGGTTCGTTAAGCCCAAGTCGCGTGTACACGCTAGTTGGATTCAGAAAAAGCGCGTGTATGTGGAAAAGTACCTTTGGTCCATGGTGGTTAGTCCTTGGAAGTTGTGCCTATGGTTTCGGACCATTGTGTCTCGACGGGCGTGTCGATCTCTAGTTTTGAAGTTGATAGTATTGTATTACTATGGTTTTGGCTCTTGGTATTGAGCAAGGCCTAAGGCTATATAAGGAGAAGGAGATCATTAGGCAAAAACATCTTTCGACAAGGCTTGAATATCTAAGAGAGAAAGAGATCTGATATGCAGGTTCTGAGTTGCTTGATCTAAGCCAAGGAGAGATCACATCGGTTGATGGAAGACTAGATCTAAGGATAGATCGGGATCTAATGGTTTGAAATGCACTATCATGATATGGTTGATTATGCGTATTTCTAGATCTGCATATTGTCGCAATGTTATGTTCTGGGTCTAACTAATGTCTGGTACAGCTGCAAATTGAGAAAGTTTATTTTTAGATCTGTACGCAGGTTGGCTTCGGTAAAAGCGCGTGTATACGCGGGTTTTGCTCATTGAAGTAGCGTATATCTTTTGAGCTTGATTTTGGGTTTACAGTGGGGTCTGACTGTTATTGCAGAGTTCTGTAGTCTGCTCTGTGTTCTGGTAACTGGTGATTGACAGGGTTCAGTGGTTCAGTGATTCAAAGTTTGGTTGTTTTATGCTTCAATGATCTGTTGTGGAAATTGAATGAATTGTGGTCTTCAGATTGTAATGTTGTGCTTCAGGAATATCCAAGTCTGAAAATGTATGAAAAGTGATACCTGAAAGAAAGAAGATTGTAGGTCAGCACCTACGTACTAGTATCTTGGCTAGTACAAGAGCAAAGGGGGTTGGAGCTCCCTTCCAAGGAAGTTTGGAGAACGAGAGAAGGTTGTAGCCTTCTGCAGGTTGTAGCCTGCGTACTGGTATAAGGCTGCACCAGTACAAAAGATTGTAAACTGAAGTTTCATATTAAAGAAAGATAGAGACAACTTGCAGCAGGTGGTTTTCACCCACATTGGGTTTCCACCTTATATCTTGGTGTTCATGTGTGTGGCTTTTGATCTGTTCTGTTATACTGCACATGTTTACTGTTAATGTGGTGAATAATGTCCCGATGCACTTAACTGAAGAATAAGCTAACTAAATTGTGAGTTTTCTTCTTATACGCTGTTTTACTTAGTCACAGTAGCGTGTACACGCTGGTTCACTTAACTGAAGTAGCGTATATGTTTCTGAGCATTGAAAAGTTTGATTGATCTGATAATACTGATTCACCCCCCCTCTCAGTATTATTTCCAACAATTGGTATCAGAGCCAGGTTCTTCAGAGAAGCTTGATCGCTTGAAGGTAGATCATTCATCATGAGCAACTACGAGAAAGAAGCATCAATCAGGCCACCGGTTTTTGATGGAACAAATTTCAATTATTGGAAGGTAAGAGTTACTGCATATCTTCAATCTCTTGGTACAGAAGTTTGGGACATTGTAGAAACAGGCTATGCTTTTCCTTCAGCTACTCCTACAGATCCAGCTGAGAAAAAGACATATGAAACAAATGCAAAAGCAGTCAGTACTCTATTAGGAAGTATATCCCAAACAGAATTCATGAAGGTCATGCACTTCAAATCAGCAAAAGAGATATGGGACAAAATGATCACTAGCTATGAAGGAGATGAACAGGTAAAGCAAGCTAAACTTCAAACTCTCAGGATTCAATATGAGACTCTCAAGATGTATAATGATGAAAGTGTGGCTAATTATTTTCTTCGGGTAGATGAGATTGTTAATTGTATGAAAAATTTGGGTGAAGAAATAAAAGAGACTATAGTAGTTCAAAAGATTCTAAGATCATTATCCCCCAAGTTTGAATCTAAAGTATCTGCAATAGAAGAAAAGGAAAATCTCAAAGTTCTCACTATGTCTCAGCTACATGGAATTCTAACTGCTTATGAAATGAGAAAGGGAGGTCCATCAGACAGAAGGGAAGCTGCTTTTAAGGCATCAGGAAAAGAAGATTACTATGAAGCAAGCCATGTTCCAGAAGAAGAGGAAGAAGAATCAAATTTTGTCAGAAATCTTCAAAGGGGTGCTGGAAGGTTCAGAGGTAAGCTACCTTTCAAATGCTTTGCTTGTGGAAGAGTAGGTCATTATGCTGCAAAATGTCCTTATAAGGATAAAGGAAAAGAACCTGCTAGATGGAACAAGAAACAAAGTGCAAATAAGAAAAGCTACTACACCCATGAAGATAGTGATGGCTTATCAAACAGTGATGAAGATGAACAAGGTAATAAATATAAGCTGTTAATGGCATTTGAAGATGATGATTATGAGGATGCTGTAGATGTGGATAATCTCTATAATGAAATTACTAGACTCAAGAGATGCATAGAAGAAAAGAGTGTGATCATTGATACTTTGCAATTTCAAATTGATGAAAAGGAAAAACATCTTGAAAAACTAGAAGGTGAAATTGTTGGTCTCAGAAAAGAAATTGAGAAAACAAAAGCTATTAATCTTAAGTTTGTCAAAGGATCTGAAACTTTGGATGAGATTATCAATGTGCAGCGGTCTCCTCTAAACAAGACAGGTTTGGGCTATAATGGAGAAACCTCTCAAGCATTCACCTCAAAAAGTTATCTTGATGCAGCAAGAAGAAATGAGCAGAAGAACAATGAAGATAATCAGGTAAAGCAGGGACGAATTACAAACAGAAACTATCAGGGACAATCCTTCTTAAGGGTGAACAAAAGCTACAACCAACCACAGGTAAAATCTTCTCAGTTTGGCACAAGAATAGATGAAAATAGAAATTACAATCAGTTGGCTGGTAGATTCAATAACCGCAGAAGCTTCTTCAATGGACAATGCTTTTCTTGCCATAACTTTGGTCACAAAGCAGCTCAATGTGTTGCATATAAAACAATCATGACTAGGGAAGCTCAAAAACAAAGAAGTATGACAGGGATTACAAAGAGGACCTATAACAACTTTTCGGTTCTTGAAAATGAAGTTGAATGTTCTATTTGCAATAATTTTGGTCATAAAGAATCTGAATGCAGGAGCAGGTTTCAGGAGAAAAAGGAACAAGCCACGAGCACCAAAAAATGGAGAATAAAGGAACCTCAGACAGAAAGATGTGGGATAGCTTTTTATGCAGAAGGACAAGAAAATCTATGGTACATTGACAGTGGATGTTCGAAACATATGACAGGTGATAAAGAAAAACTTGAATCTTATTCTACTTTAGAAAAGGGAAAGAAAGTTTCTTTTGGAAATGATACTCCTGCAACTATAAAAGGAAAAGGTATTGCTCCTTTGAAGGAAAAGGTCAAGGCTGGAAATGTTTTGTATGTTGATGGATTGAAGCATAATCTACTAAGTGTCAGCCAGATGTGTGATCAAAAAAAAACCGAGGTTATTTTCAGATCGAATGGATGTCTTGTTCGTGATCTTGATACAGGTAAAACAGTTCTCAAAGGCAAAAGAACTCCAAATAATCTGTACATATTTGAAGAAGGACAACAACAATGCTATCTTAGCAAGGATGAAGAGCACTGGTTATGGCATCGAAGGTTGGGACATCTAAGCTTCTCACAAATAAGGAAAGCATGCAAATATCAGGCAGTTCGCGATCTTCCAGATATCAAAATTCCAGACAACACCATATGCAAATCTTGTCAGTTTGGAAAGCAAACCAGAACTAACTTTCCAGAGAAGGAAGGATCAGCTAGCTTGCCTCTTGAGCTAGTCCATACAGATGTATGTGGTCCATTTAGAAAAAGGACACCTCGAGGAGAAGAATATCTGATATTATTCATTGATGATTTCTCAAGGTTTGTTTGGTTAGGGCTTATGAAGCACAAAGATGAAGCATTCGAAAAATTCAAATCCTTCAAAGCATTGGCTGAAAATGAATCAGGACACAAAATTAAGTGCCTCAGATCTGACAGAGGTGGGGAGTTCACATCAAATGAATTTTTCGATTTCTGTGATGAACATGGGATAAGAAGAGAATTCTCTACAGCTAGAACTCCTCAGCAAAATGGGGTTGTGGAAAGAATGAACAGAACTATCCAACAAATGGCTCGTGCTATGCTCGATGAATCAGGTACTCCTGCAACCTTCTGGGGTGAAGCTGCACATGCTGCTGTTATCATTCTTAACAAAACAAATGTCCGAGTAAATAGCACTCAAACACCTCATGAGCTTTGGAGTGGTAAAACTCCTTCCGTGAAGCATTTCAAAATCTTTGGGAGCAAATGTTATATTAAGAATACTGATGAGCAACTTGGCAAACTTGAACCTAGAGCAGATGAGGGCATTCTTCTTGGTTATTCTCCACATAGCAAAGCATACAAGTGCTACAATAAAAGACTTGGCAGAATTGTTGACAGTATTGATATAGTGGTTGATGAGAAGGGATATATTCCTAGGCAAGTTCATCATGAAGACATTGAAGAAGATGAAGGTTACTCTCAAAGACGAAATGATGAAGAAGAAGAACCTCAAGAAGAAGAAGAATCTCAAGAAGAACCAGAGGAGCAGACAAGAATAGAAGAGAAGACTCCATCCAGATATGTCCAAAAGAATCATCCAGAAACTCAGATTGTGGGGCAGAAAGAAGCAGGAGTACAAACAAGAAGGACACTTGCAGAAGCTTCAAGCTACTTGGCTCTACTCTCCTCCATTGAACCACAAAATGTGAAAGAAGCATGCAAAGATGAATGTTGGGTCAAAGCAATGGATGAAGAACTTGAGCAAATCGAAAAGAACAACACTTGGGAATTAGTTCCTAGACCAAAAGATAAGAATGTAATAGGAACAAAATGGGTCTTCAAGAATAAATTAAATGAAAATGGAGAAGTAATTAGAAACAAGGCCAGACTTGTTTGTAAAGGGTATGCACAGCAAGAAGGAATAGATTTTGAAGAGACCTTTGCTCCTGTGGCAAGACTAGAGGCCATCCGAATGTTCCTTGCTCTCTCAAGCTTTCAAAACTTCAAGGTATTTCAAATGGACGTGAAATCAGCCTTCCTGAATGGAGACTTAGAAGAAGAAGTATATATTGAGCAGCCAGATGGTTTCATTCTTGGGAATGATCCAAACCTTGTATGCAGATTGAAAAAGGCACTCTATGGGCTCAAACAAGCTCCAAGGGCTTGGTACTATCGGTTGGACAAATATCTTCACCAACAAGGCTTTTCAAAAGGATCAGCAGATAGCAATCTCTATATAAAAGTTGAAAATAACAAATTGCTAATTCTTGTTGTTTATGTAGATGATATTATTTTTGGCAGCAATGAAGAGACTATGAGTCAAAACTTTGCCTTGGTTATGCAGAAAGAATTCGAAATGTCACTTCTTGGAGAATTGACATATTTTCTTGGATTGCAAATCCAACAAAATGAAGGAGGTATCTTCTTGTCTCAAACCAAATACCTCAAGCAGATCTTGAAGAAGTATGGCATGGAAGAGTCAAAGCCAGTTTGTACACCCATGGTTACAGGATGCAGCCTCAGTGCTAATGATGAATCAGCAGCAGTTCACCAACCCACTTATAGATCCATGATTGGGAGTTTGCTTTATTTGACAGGTACTCGACCAGATATTACACATGCAGTAGGAATGGTTGGAAGATTTCAAGCCAACCCAAAGGAAACTCATCTTCAGGCAGTCAAAAGAATCTTCAAATATCTTCAAGGGACCCAAAACTATGGCTTATGGTATCCTAGAAATACAGATCTCACTCTTCATGCTTACACAGATGCAGATTGGGCTGGAAGTGTGGATGATAGGAAAAGCACAAGTGGTGGTGCTTTCTTCATGGGTTCCAGATTAGTATCTTGGTTCAGCAAGAAACAGAGTTCGATTGCCTTATCTACAGCTGAAGCAGAATATGTGGCTGCGGCATCTTGTTGCACACAACTTCTTTGGATGATGCAGACCTTGCAGGACTTTCAAATCACTTGCACTCCACCAGTTTCTATCTTATGTGATAATACCAGTGCAATCAGCATTTCAAAGAATCCAGTCATGCACTCAAAGACCAAGCAAATACCAATCAAGTACCATTTTCTCCGGGAACAAGTGCTTGAACAGAAGGTCAAATTGGAGTATGTTCCTTCTAAGGAACAAGTTGCTGATATTCTCACAAAACCACTGCCCAGGGAAACTTTTGAATATCTCAGACAAAAGCTGGGAGTAGTTGATGCTTCATCCTGCTGTTGAAGCTTGTCTGTTCTACAGAAAAGTTGGTATACGCACGTTACGAAAGGTATATACGCGTATACACGCGGATTTATGCTGGGAAAGTCGCGTGTAAGGTGTACGCTTGTTGCAGAGATTATATCCGCGTACATACGCTGTTTTATGCAGGAGAAATCGCGTATATGAAGTTCTGAACAGCAAGGGAAAACTCTGGAGTTCTGAACAGCAATGGGAATGTCAGAATTCTTCAGGCACAGTTTCAGGGGGTGCAACAGGCACAGGTTCAGGGGGAGCAGCTTAAAAGTCTCATAAAGCATTGTTGGCATTCAGATGTTTTGGTTGTTGGTTTCAGGAGAAGGAGCTCAGAAAGAAATCCTGGTTACTGATCTAACAAGATGTTTATCAGATGCTGCTGGTGCCTTTCCTAAGTCTTGGTCTAGATCTGTTGTCTCTATGTCATGTATCTCTCTTGTCATATCTCTTTTATGGTGTCAAGGTCATGTAACGGCCTATGTTGGTTTCCCCTCTATGCCTGGGATGAATGCTGTAATATAATTGGTTGTTTCTGATATGTCCCCTCTTGGTAGGGAGTATGGATGTATGTATTGAGTCTTTTGGTGATAGGAAGGTCTCTTATGGTGTATAAGTCTTGGTTCTTGTTGAAGAACATCTTTTGCAGATCTGGCCTACTGTCAGGGGGAGCACGAGTCAGCACAGCCAAGCAGAGGTATCAGCATGTCCTCAGGGGGAGCACAGCCCTTTGCCCTTGATGTCAAAGGGGGAGAGTGACTTGGTGTGGTGGTTGCCATCAAGTCCAAAGGGGGAGATTGTTGGCATTATGATTCAAGTGTTGTCCTTGATGGCAACTCTCTCAGAGGTTGGTACAGGTGCTCAGAGGTTGGTACAGGTGATGGCAACTTAATCAGAAGACAGATCTTAGTACAGCATGCCAAGGAAGTTCATATACGCAGGTTTGTTAAGCCCAAGTCGCGTGTACACGCTAGTTGGATTCAGAAAAAGCGCGTGTATGTGGAAAAGTACCTTTGGTCCATGGTGGTTAGTCCTTGGAAGTTGTGCCTATGGTTTCGGACCATTGTGTCTCGACGGGCGTGTCGATCTCTAGTTTTGAAGTTGATAGTATTGTATTACTATGGTTTTGGCTCTTGGTATTGAGCAAGGCCTAAGGCTATATAAGGAGAAGGAGATCATTAGGCAAAAACATCTTTCGACAAGGCTTGAATATCTAAGAGAGAAAGAGATCTGATATGCAGGTTCTGAGTTGCTTGATCTAAGCCAAGGAGAGATCACATCGGTTGATGGAAGACTAGATCTAAGGATAGATCGGGATCTAATGGTTTGAAATGCACTATCATGATATGGTTGATTATGCGTATTTCTAGATCTGCATATTGTCGCAATGTTATGTTCTGGGTCTAACTAATGTCTGGTACAGCTGCAAATTGAGAAAGTTTATTTTTAGATCTGTACGCAGGTTGGCTTCGGTAAAAGCGCGTGTATACGCGGGTTTTTCTCATTGAAGTAGCGTATATATTTTGAGCTTGATTTTGGGTTTACAGTGGGGTCTGACTGTTATTGCAGAGTTCTGTAGTCTGCTCTGTGTTCTGGTAACTGGTGATTGACAGGGTTCAGTGGTTCAGTGATTCAAAGTTTGGTTGTTTTATGCTTCAATGATCTGTTGTGGAAATTGAATGAATTGTGGTCTTCAGATTGTAATGTTGTGCTTCAGGAATATCCAAGTCTGAAAATGTATGAAAAGTGATACCTGAAAGAAAGAAGATTGTAGGTCAGCACCTACGTACTAGTATCTTGGCTAGTACAAGAGCAAAGGGGGTTGGAGCTCCCTTCCAAGGAAGTTTGGAGAACGAGAGAAGGTTGTAGCCTTCTGCAGGTTGTAGCCTGCGTACTGGTATAAGGCTGCACCAGTACAAAAGATTGTAAACTGAAGTTTCATATTAAAGAAAGATAGAGACAACTTGCAGCAGGTGGTTTTCACCCACATTGGGTTTCCACCTTATATCTTGGTGTTCATGTGTGTGGCTTTTGATCTGTTCTGTTATACTGCACATGTTTACTGTTAATGTGGTGAATAATGTCCCGATGCACTTAACTGAAGAATAAGCTAACTAAATTGTGAGTTTTCTTCTTATACGCTGTTTTACTTAGTCACAGTAGCGTGTACACGCTGGTTCACTTAACTGAAGTAGCGTATATGTTTCTGAGCATTGAAAAGTTTGATTGATCTGATAATACTGATTCACCCCCCCTCTCAGTGTTATTTCCAACAGTGCTGACATGAACTTGATCCGTCAGCCGGTTTCTTTGTCATTTTCAGCAGAGGTCTCGTCACAAGGTTCAGACCAAAGCGTGCATTCATGGTATGAGGAAAAGAGAAGTAATCCATTGGATGAGCTAAGTTCCAGTGTGCTTGAATTTCATGATCCTTATGCAGTGTTTTTGGAGGCGGATAGAGAATCCATATCATTCAACGCATCTGTTTCCAAGTTGTCATGGGAGTTTCCTTTCAGTAGTTCTCTCTTGTTATTCATAAGCGAGAACTTGTGGAGAATTCAACCAGCAGACGGGATACTTACTTGGTTGCATTGGTTGTTTCATTTCACTTGATCAGGTGATGAATGAAACTGTTAGAGTAGGTTTTGATGAATAAGCTCCACTTTGAGCATCATTTCCAGTTTGTCTTTTGTGTTTCAGTATTGAGTCAGTTTTTAGTTGAGTGAGAGTCAATTTGTGTTGTCAAGTCATCAGTTTTTAGTCATGCATTTTAGTTTGAGTTTTTGACTCCATTGCCCAATGGATGAAGGCACTGTCTAGCTCTTACAGAGATCTGTGGTTCTTGGCACCTCCAAGGAGCTACCATCCCCATTGGAGCCAATGTTAGTGTCAGTCTTTCCAGCCTTCCTCCAGTGATCAAATATGCTCTTACAAAGTGGTCTCAGAGTGTCCAAGTCAAATTTTGTCATTTCAAAGAGTTTTCAAGCAAAATTTGGTCACTAGGAATTAGGTCTAGGGTTTGTTTTCACTCTTTTCAAAGTTGTCTAAATGGCAATCCATGTCATCATTTAGCTGAGTGTATTATCATTCACAGGGTTTTCATCATCATGTCAAGTTCCATAGGGTCATTTTACAGCTTATCCATGCTTCAGTTGTGCCTTGGTAAGGTCCATTTCCCTCTCCTAGGGTTTTGAAGGCAATTTCTCTTGGATGGACAAATCATCAGCAAAACTTATATCCTGATGTTCATACACCTTCCCCTATCCTTAAAGTACCTTACAAAACACTTTCCATCACTGAGATTCCCCAAATTCCTCATTTTTGCACAAACCCTAGTTTCTTGCTACAACCTGGCAATTTTCTAGGTTGGGCCTGTGTTTTTCCCTTTTGGACCCCTTCCCCTCACTCGATCTCCGTGATTCCACTTTCCCCTGCTCCCTAACATCCCTCCCTACTTCCAAAAATTTCCCCAAGAATTTAGAAGCCTCCTATCCCCTTCATTTCGCTTCATTTCCACAAAATTCCTTGTTTCACACATCGGGATAAGTTTCACTCAAAAGATGTTTCAGAGAAATAGAAGATGAATTTGGGAAAACTGAGAGAGGTTTTTGTCCACAAAATTCCAAATAAGAAAAACCTCCCTCACTTTTTACACAGCTGTCATGGTTTTAGAGAAATGTCAAAAATACCGTTGCCTCAGGAGAATTGAATGCACCTCTAAAGTGACCTTGGGAAAATCAAGTTCTCTCCTAGCTTGGTTGGCCAAATGACTTTCTTGATGCATCAAATGATAACTAGATACAAAGAGATTTCCAATGAGCTATCATGAGCTCAATTTGAAGTTGAGGAAGACATTCAAAAGTTGACTACAACAGCACTCTGCCTTGAGGCAGCCTCATTTGGCACATTTTGACCAGTCTTGGGAATTTTGATTTTTTACAAGGCAAATGAACTCCAAATTGAAAAATTATAGTTGTGTTGGAAAGTAGACTCAAATACCTTTTCAACGAGCTATCCTACACCCAATTTGGACACTATGAAGGCCTCCAAAACGCATATGAAAGTTGCACTACGCGTAGGGCTCAGGCGCGCTACGCATCAGGGTTTTGGCTCAACGCGTAGCGCGCCGCGCGCTACCCTTAAGTTGGGGAGGTCCATTTCAAAAAAACTCAGCATTTTTGGATTTTTCATGACAAATTACACTTGCTCAGCCACTGCCAAGAAATTTCATGAAGATTTGAGCCCCCAAAAGGTCAAAAAACAAGCAAAAAATGACCTTCTGCCACTTTTTGGACATACAAGAAGCAGTCTTGGGAGATTGCAATTTTGGAGGGGAAAATGGCCACCAAATTGAGAAATTCCACTTGGGCTAGAGAGTAGACATCCAGACCTTTCCAACAAGCCCACGTGTGCCTCATTTGGATGCCGGGAAGTGCCTCAAAAGTGGCCTGAAAGGCGCGCTATGTGTTGAGAAATGGCGCGCTACGCGTTGGGAAAATTTGCCAGTTTTGCACCTTCAGCTTAGGAAAACGCAGCATTGAATAGTTTTGACTTTTTGGTGGGATTTTTCATCCTCCTTGATGTAATTGATGTAATTTCATGTTGACATGACACTTTTTACCTATTCTAGAAGATTCATTCATAAAATGGCAAAAAAATTAATGAATGAATTGGTTTCCTAGCTTATAGAGGCAAGTTGTTTTGATTGCCTAGATTGTAGTGCTCAATTTAGAATTGGTTGAAACAGCTCCTAGGATGATGAGCTCGACCCCTAGAGGCTAGGGAATGGGTTGGCATGGTCTATATTATGTATTTTCTAAATCATTTTCATGGTTGGAGAGGTTGGACTCTTGAGGGATAAGCTTAGACTGTATTACTCTTTGTATCTCTGCAATTTTGGCAAAGGAAAGACCAGGGTTTTGCAGCACTATTTGGGATTCCTGTGGTTATTTGTGTTGATGGTGTGTTTCTCTCATGTACTTGTAAGTGTGTTATGTGTATCATTTTCCTACCTCTCTTTTCTGCACATTAAGTAAATGAAGTGTTAAGGTAGAATTCATAATTTATATGCTCTGCCTTTAAGTTTTCTTAATATCTATGTTTTCCTCTATCTAAAGAGAATTCTCGAAAGTTTCTTGCTCTCTTTAGCCCCTCACCGGTCATTTCTATCCATTCACTTAATTCAAAGGCATCAAGACAATCTCCTACCTTGCCCCAAAAAGACCTATGCAAAAACTGTGTCTCATCCCCGCACCCAAAATTGCTGTGCTCAGTTTTCCACCAAAACTCTAAAAAATTGAAATCAAACTTCCCCTATCAGTTTACTAGCCTAAAATACAGTGTTCTATATTGGTCATCTCCGCCCTTTTGAAAACCTTTTGCCGAGATAGACCCGAAGAGAGCCCTCTCCTGCCCCGTAGGGCTAGCTACGAGGCTAAGTGGTTTGATGTTGCCTTGGATTTTGTCTTTTTCAGCCTGAGGCCAAATTCAAGCGCTAACACAGAGTATGATATCTTGTTTCAAGAACCTAAAGGTCTACCACCCAAAAAGGAAATAGTGCATGAAATTAATTTACAGCAAGATGCTCCATTGCCTAACATTGGAATGTACAGGTTGTCCGCTTTAGAGAATGTAGAAATCAAGAAGCAGGTGCAGGAGTTGCTCGAGAAGGGGTTCATCAGACCTAGCACATCACCATGTGGATCTCCAATCGTTTTGGTGAGAAAGAAAGATGGATCATGGAGAATGTGCTTTGATTACAGAGCACTGAATAAGATAATAATAAAAAATCGTTATCCCCTTCCTCTCATAGATGATCTATTAGATCAATTGAAAGAAGCTGTTTATTTTTCCAAGTTAGACTTGCATAGTGGATATCGTCAGGTCAGAGTTGCAGAACAAGATGCATGGAACACTGCTTTCAAAACAAAGCAGGGATTGTATGAGTGGCTGGTTATGCCTTTTGGTTTAACTAATGCTCCTGCTACTTTCATGAGAACAATGAATGATGTACTTAGACCTTTTCTTGATGATTTTGTTATTGTGTATCTGGATGACATTCTGATATTTAGCAAAACATGGGAAGAATATTTAAAGCATGTTAAGTAGACACTAGATGTTTTGAAAAGAAAAAGAATTTATGTTAAACTCTCAAAATGTGAATTTGGCAAAACATCTTTGAATTATTTGGGACATATAGTAGGGGGTGGTGAATTGAAGATAGATCCCTCTAAGTTGACAGTGATTGTAAACTGGCCTAAACCCAAATTTGCTACAGAAGTTATGAGCTTTTTAGGAGCAACACAATATTGGAGAAAGTTCATTTCTAAATTTTCCTTAATTGCAGCTCCCTTACATGCTTTAACAGGATTGAACAAGGTGTTTTAGTGGGGAGGCAAATAGCAGAAAGCCTTCGACACCTTGAAAGAAAAGATTAGTACAGCACAAGTACTAGCACTGCCTGATCTTCAAAGACCGTTTGAGATCCAAACGGATGCTAGTGACTATGCCATGGGAGCAGTGTTGATACAACATGATAAACCCATATGTTATCATTCTGAGACATTTAATTCTGCAGTAGTTAACTATCCTACATATGATAAAGAATTATATGCATTAGTACAAAGTGTGAAAAAGTGGAAACATTACTTAATGGGCAAAGAAACAATCATACATACTAATAATCGACCACTTCAATATCTACACTCCCAAACTAAGTTGCAGCAATCAAGACACTATAGATGGATGGGTTTTCTACAACAGTTTCATTTAGTCATCAGATATAAAAAGGGCATACACAATAAAGTTGCAGATATGTTATCTAGACCCATTATAAATGCATCTACTATACTTAAGCATAATTCTGTGTTACATGAGAGCTACATTGAACAATATGCTCAAGATATAGATTTTAAAGACGTATATGCAACTTTAAGTCAAGGCAAACGAGTAGAAGAATTGGATTATCATATTAAGGACCAACTCCTATATCATTGCGGGAAGCTATGCATTCCGCAAACTGAAAGAGTAAAGATAATTCAAGAAGCACACACTTCTCTAATATCAGGTCACTTTGGGGTAAGTAAAACAGTTGCACAACTGCAAAGATTTTGTTATTGGCTGAAAATGAACGAGATATTTTCTAGATATGTAAGAGGGTGTACTATGTGTGCTAAAAGCAAGCCCAATAATAGAAAACTAGGCTTGTACACTTCATTACCAGTTCCTTCTCATCCTTGGGAAAGTGTTTCCATGGACTTTGTTGGAGGACTGCCTAAATCTAGGAAAGGTCATGATTATCTGTATGTTGTTGTGGATAGGTTAAACAAAATGTGTATTTTGATACCTTGTAATAAACAGATTACAGCTGAACAAACTGCAAAAATGTTCTTTCAACATGTATGGGTTCATTTTGGATTACCCACTTCCATTATATCTGATCGAGACACCCGATTTGTGGGAAAGTTTTGGTCAAGTCTGTTGGCACTGATGGACACCAAACTGAAGAAAAGCATAGCTTTCCATCCACAAACCGATGGCCAGACAGAAGTAGTCAACGGGACGGTGATCCAGTTGCTTAGAGGATATTGCAGTAAACATCCTAAGCTTTGGGATGAACATTTGTGTTATGTGTAGCATGCTTACAACTGAGCCAAACATTCTTCCACACAGAGATCTCCTTTTGAGACCTGTTTTGGTTTCACACCAAGGTCTCCCTTGGATTTTGTCTTTGGTAAGGACACAACAGTTGAGGGACACAACGATGTGGATAGGGAAACTAGGTTCATTGAAAAAATCCAAGAGATTCACTAGGCAGTACAGGAACAACTAGAAAAGAGCCAGGCCAAATACAAGGCAAGGCATGAGAAGCATCGGATGGAGCATAGTTTCCAAGTTGGTGATCAAGTCTGGCTGTATATCAGCAAGGACAGAATGCAAGGTGAAGGTAAAAAGCTAAAGCCTATCAGGTATGAACCTTTCAAGATACTTGAGAAAATTGGTGAGAATGCTTTTCGCCTTGATCTACCAGCTTACATGCATATCTACTCAGTCGTAAATGCAGATAGCTTGAGATTGTTTGAACCTTCACTAATTGAGGATCCTAAAGAGCAGAGTCAATTGCCTTCTGTTGATGACCTGTTACCTGAATATCTTAATGAATTGCAGGAAGACACAGTTTTGGATAGGAAGGTGAGAACGATGCACAGGGGAGATGTTGAGTACCTCAAAATTTCGCTCAGGGGTTCAAAGCCAAGCAGTGCAAAATGGATAGAGATTGGACAAGTGAGACAATTGTACCCTCACTTAGTCAATGCTTGAAAACCAACTTTTGGTGGTCCAAAAGCTTTTTCAGGGGGAAGGTCGTGATCTGAATTGGATCCTTGAAAATTATCAGAGTTTCTATGATTGTTTCAAATCATGTCAAACTTCAAAATCTTGTAAACAATGAGCTATCAGGAAGGACCTCTGGACAATGGAATTTGTATCCAGCACAGAACAACGAGGACCCTTGGTCAAAGTGCGCTGACCGTTGGCCCATGGAGACCGCGCAGTGGCACAAACTAGCAAATAGGGAGTCCAGATCAGAAAACAATGGCCATTTTTGATGCGCGATTAACGCAAAGTGCTAATCGCGCATCGCAGGATAAAAACCTTAGAGAAGGAAATTCCCTGACACGCGGTCATGTGAAAAACAGGTAAAACCGTGGGAAAAGCGCTAAAACTGACAGGCGGGTCCCACGCTCCAAAACCGGCAGAATATCAGAGGCATTTCGGGTGGTAAGCAGGTTTGGTAGAGGACCAAGCGATGCCATACACTAAATGACACGTGTCTAGTGGATGAGAGAGAAAACTGCTCTCATCGCGGGCTAACGGTCGAGCAAGTCACCCTTGCGATAAAAGCGATGACCATAGTATCTGGAGGGCCCAGATCAAATGACGGAGATTGCACCTGATGGGAGACCGGATTTGGCAGAAGAATAGGCTAAGGCATACGAAATTTGGGGTCCAACATGACTACTGAGCTGGCGGATGAATCATTTCGAGGAATAACCGAAATAACGACCATTCGAGGAAAAGTTGGCACTCAGTTCGTAAGGGGACAAGTGGCCACCCCTCTATGACATGTTACACAGTGGCGATGACACAGAAGCAGGGAATTTTAGCGGGCAGAGGCAAGCGATCCGAAGAGATGGAAGAGGAAGCGAACAATCAAGGGACGGATTGGCTTTAAGCCATGAATAGACAGAGAATAGAGAGGGGGACAGAAGAGACAGAGTAGAGAGTGAAACAAGAAGTAGAGAACAAAAGATGTCGAGCTGAACTGCAGAGCTAAGGAAGCATCGAGCAGAAGGAACTGAGAAGGCTTGAGAGGTTCGAGCAATCCTTGTGAGGATATCGGTTGGGAACTAAGTACCAGATCAGACTCATCCCATTAAGACCAGTTAAGGTCGAGACTTGGTAAGGGGGAGTCTGTGTACTCTAGTGGCTTGGGGAATCCAAGTACCACCCTAATAAGCATCATCTGCTACAGGAGACTCAAATTGAGCTCCTCATTGTAAAAAAAACTCTGCTTAAAGACACAATAGAAAAGGTCACCACTGAAAGCTGGACTAGGAGACGTAGCCCAGGAGGATTGGGTGAACTCCTTATTAATTTGTTGTGTTTTTGCATTTTCTTGCTGTGTTTCTCTTACTATTTTCCAATGCCTGTGTATTTCACAATCTTATCGATTCGTTGCTTAAAATAACATAGGCATATCACTAGCACATGAGTCTGTAATACCTATATTAGTTAACTGAGATATACTTAAGTGATTTTCAGATCATTTGGTTACACCAAAACTCCACATAATTACTGGGTTTACTTACCTTCCCTGAGAATGACAATTGTGTGAAGGGATGTAAAGTTTGATGGGGAGAAAGAAATGATATGCTCTCTTGAGCAGGAACTGCAAATCCCACAAAAAGAGGAGCTTTTAGCTCCAAAGGAGGAGCCTTAGGAAATTGTGGAGTAGCCAAAAATGGAGGAACATAGAGGATGCAGAGTGGAGACATCCACTCAAGCATAACCATCAAGAGAAGGTATAAAGAGAACTAGGGAGGTTGATAGTTTGGTGCAGGATGTGAGGGAGAATGTGGGAGCTCCTTCAAATTTGTGCAGGTAAAGGAGGTCACTTGAGAGGTACACTGACTACATGGCTCTCATGACTAAGCTTGTAGAGACTGAGCCATCCTATTTTGAGGAAGCAGTTGAGGAACCATTTTGGGTTGATGTAATGGTGGAAGAATATGAATCCATCATGAAGAACAGTGTTTGGGAAGTAGTCCCAAGGCCAACATATAAATCAGTTGTGAGTTCAAAATGGATCTTCAAAGTTAAGCATGTAACAGACGAAGCATAGAGAAGTACAAGGCTAGATTTGTTGCCAAAGGATTCTCTCAAGTTGAGGGAACTGACTATGAGGAAACCTTTGCCCTTATAGCAAGGTATTCATCCATTAGATCAATTCTTGCACTGATTGTGCAGATGGGGTGGAAGATCCACCATATGGATGTAAAAACAACATTTCTCAATGGATTTATTGAGGAGGAAGTGTACATAGAAAACCAAAATATTTTGAGACATTTGTTTTGGAGTCTCATGTGTGCAGACTTAGGCAAGCATTGTACGGTCTCAAATAGGCACCTCGAGCTTGGTACACTCAAATCAATAGTTATCTCACTGGATTGGACTTCATCAAAAGTGAAGCAGATGTGAACCTCTATCATATTTTGGTAGAAGGTAAATTGCTTATCATTGTTTTATATGTTGATGATTCAATATTGACAGGTGATGAGCAGTTGATCATCTCTTACAAGTAGGACCTTGCAAGGGAATTTTAGAGAAAGACATGGGTCTCACGCACTACTTCCTTGGGTTGGTAGTATGGCAAGGTGATGGGGAATTTTTTGTGTCTCAAGGCAAGTATGCCACCTATATACTATAGATATTTGGCATGGAGAGTTGTAATCCCATGGAGACACCTCTAGCAATCAACAGGAGGAAGGAGAATGCCACTTCATTGGATAGGTTGATGCTACCATTTACCATAAGCTAGTGGTTTCATTGATGTATCTTGTGAACACACAATCAGTTATGTGCTATGCAGTCAACCAACTGAGCTAAGCTATGGTTAGGCCGACCAAATTGTATTGGAAGGAAACAAAGCATGTTTTACAGTACCCCAGAGGAACTACCTAGTATGGATTATGGTATAGACGAACAAAGGGAATGAAGTTGTGTGGCTTCACAGATGAATATTGGGTAGGGATTCCATCTTACCAAAAGGGTACATTAGGTGGATTTTCTTTTTTGTTGGATCCGCAACAATTTCTTGGTATAACAGGAAGAAGAGGTCTGTGGCGCTTAGTTCAGCAGAAGCTGAATACATGGCTGCAAGTCAAGAAACATGTGAGGCAATCTGGAGGATAAATATACTTGTGAGACTGTTTGGTCAAGAGAGGGATCCAACTGCGATAATAATAGTTGCATTAAGCTCTCTGAGAATCTAGTACTTCATGATCGATCCAAGGATATAGATATCTTGTATCATCATTTACAAGACTGTGTGAAGAGTAGGATAATGTTGCTACAATACATTCTGAGAGAGGAACAAGATGGTGACATCTTGACAAATGTTTTTTCAAGAGGGAAGTTCAAATTCCACAGGTGTAAGATAGGGGTGGTTGATACTCCCTTTCTTGCTAAGAGGGAGTGTTGATAAGTGTAGCAAGAAAGATTCAATTTGACTTAGCCTTGGTCAAATTGTGAAAATTCGAAATTTCCACATCAACATACAACTTGGAGGTAGTTAACTAAGGTTACATGGCTCTTATCACTCAGTTCACTCAATAAATTTGAGTTAGTGGGCTTGGAGTTCAGTTTGCATGTGTTGATTGTTGATTTGTAGCAATCCAGACTAGTTATTTCTAGTTGTACTAAGTTAAACTAGTTCTAGTAGTTAATAGAACTAGTTGGAGGTCAGTTGTGCAGTGGGATAACAGTCTAACTTAGAGATCATCCAGTTAACTGATCAATCAACCAAAAATAGCTCATGCATCCAAGGAATCAAATTGCTCAGTTGTGGCAAAGGTTCCAAGGCAATGTAACATCAATTGTAGACTAGTTTTGAGTGTACAAGTGTTGCATGCAATCTGTTAGCTCTGCTACATGCTGCTGGTTTTCCAGGAGGAGGAATAAGTTTGGTCATTGGTTGTTGGCTCAGAGATGGTTTATAATGGTTATCATTGCCTCTCCCTTTTTTCCCGCTCACTTTCTTTTACTCTGCTATCTCTATTTTCCTTCCTAAACCTTTCCATTCCTCGCTTCCCTTTCATTCTCATTTCTCTCCCTTAACCCATCATTTCCTCTATGATCCTTATAAATTTCATATTTACCCTATTCCCTTGGGTCCTGGGTGCAAGGTTAACCCATGAAACTATGGTCGTATAATCCCCAGCACTAACGTCTTAACCCATTATAGCCGCGCCCATACAAAGAAATTTAATATTGGCGAGCCCTCACTTGTCACATCACCCCCCGTTAACCCTTTACCTTTTTCTTCCGTCAGATCATCCGTCGCCGCAATCCAACGCCATACACTGCTCCTGCCCCGCGAACTTGCACGTCTGTTAGTCAGCAGGGAAAGTTGTTTCCCCGCCATCCCATCTGCCACGCGGCGCTTTATTACTGGATCGCGTCATCATGTACGAAAACCGCCCAGCTCCCGTGAGTGGTGTGGGGAAACCGCTTACTGCTCATCATGTATGACTCTCGCTCGTTAACCTGCGCTCATCTCCGCCGCCCGATAGCCGTCGGATCTGCCCGACTGTGATCCGACGGCCCTCGTTTGTCCGATCCCATTGTCTTCCGATGGCCTCCGTAATCCAATCTCCATCGTTCATTTACATGATCCAACAGCTGACATTGTCCCGGTGTTGTCTATGCCTCCTGCCATGAGATCGCAGCCGTTCGCCAGTCCCATCCGATGGCTAGCATTTGTTCTTAGCTGCTCATTCATTTTCCACGCAATTTTCATGTTTTGGCTTGCCCCACGCTTCCAAGGGATGAAGGTGATCGTCCTCCAGCACTTTGCAGTTAATACTTCACTCACTGCATTAAAGAGACAACACGGCCGAGGAAGGAAAGTACTGCCTTGAGCAGTTGAATTCATTCACCAGTTATGGAGTTTTTGTCCCATATGGTACTCTGCTTGCTCAAAGAAGGACGACTGAACAACAGAAAGGTCATTTTGTTCATTAAAACACTTAGCTTGCAGCAGAAACCCATATCTAATTGTAAATGTGGTTGGTGGTGAGTTATGATCCCTCAACGCATAGGTTAGCTTAGCAGAGATTTTTGTATTCAACCTCCATATATACCCACAATGAAGATGTAATGAGGTTGATGAATGTTATTTTGATGTAAGCTTCAACTTCTGGAGACTGTAACTACTATGATACCTGCAACGTCTGGTCTTCATTTTTAGCTAATACAAGCTTCTTTTGCTATTAATTGCTCACTTTCCACTTCTTTTTCTTTGTTCCAGGATGTGCCTGTTATGCATTTGTTCATGTGCTTTTGATGTTTAGCATTAGAGGGGCTGTCATCCCACCTCTGTGTTAGAATCTAGATGTATCATTGAATTTGTATGCAGGTTCCTGTTATTTTAATGCCAGAGAGTTGTCATCCTGTCTGTGCATTAGAAAATAGATTTACAGACCTTTTAACTGGTTGCAGATGGCCATCACAAGGTCTTGTGCATCTGTTGGTGTGATCAGTATTCTCAATCACCACATTTTCCTTAAACTGTGAGTAATTGGTGGTCTAAAGCCTTGTAGTCTAGGGTTGTTCACCCATGTCTGGGGTTAAGCATAGTAGAAGTGGTTATCTGGCTTGAATATGCATCATTTCTCTCATTCATCCACCATTTTTCCAACATTTTGTTGAGTTTGTAATGTTACTGAGCATCTCTGATATACAACCTAGGAGAGTTTCTTGGGGTGATAACATTAATTGGCGCCATTGCCGGGGAGAGGAGAATTGAAGCTCAGCTTCCCTAGGAGAACGACACAGTTCCAAATTTTGATGATAGACAAGGTCTGGGCACATAATTTGGTTGTAATCATCTATCTGGCGACTCCACTGGAGGAAGACCATCCTTTGGTGACTCCACATTGAAGTTTTGGCTCAGTTTGTGAGACATACTCAATGAAATCCTCAGAAATCACTAACTGAATTAGTGCCTGACCCTGAGAGGACTGTCAAATCGAAGAAAGCATCACAGAAAGGGGCATCAAGATCAAGTAAGCCTAAAAAATCTCATTCATCTCTGAAAGATAAAGTTGTAGCTGAAGATATACAGTTTGAAGATTTAGAGCCCAGCATTGTTAATCAGGGAATTCTTACAGAGATTAATTCAGCCCCTTGTTCGGTTAGTTCCCCTTTGAATCTCAGTCCAAAGAAACCTTCCCATTCAGTGCAAAACATCCCTTTGTCTCTACCATCCATCACATTACTTCCTACCATTCAATCTGCCAGTATCCTTCCACATATTCCAATCATGGCAGGCCAGCAAGCACCCACGAAGATAGAAAGAATTGTTGCTGCCAGATATGGACCTTTCGTCTTGCTTGTTCCTTTAAATCCTATGCTTGTGGGAGAATATCAGAAATATATGCCTAAATTCACTGGCACAGAGGGAGTAACAGTAGAAGAACATCTTGAGCTTTTTATAGTTATGCTGATAATTTAGATATAAGTGAAAATGATGTGTGGATGAGAGTTTTTGTCTAGAGCCTTGATGGAGAGGCTAGGAAGTGGTTCAGAGAATTACCCCAGAGATCTATAACTGGTATTGAAGCCTTGGATGATGCATTTTTGAAGCACTAGGGAGATAAAAAAGACTTGTTGTATTACCATACTGAGTTTGGCAACCTGAAGAGGAAAAGTGGTGAATCTTTGCCTGATTTTAATAAAAGATTCAATCGAATGTATAGTAAGATACCAGCTGAGGTAAAACCTACTCCTACCTCTGCCAAACTCACTTATGCCAATGCTTTTGACTCAAATTTCTGCCTATTGTTGAGAGAAAGAAGGCGTGCCACTCTAGCTGATATGCAGGATCCAACACTAGAGGTGGAATCCAATATCATGGCTGCAGAAAAGCTCAAAAGTCAAGCCGATAGAAGGAGGCAAAGAGGTCAGGATTCTACTTCTTCTGCTTCATCTTCGGAGCCTAAATTGGACAAAATGACTAAGATGATAGAGTCATTGGCTGCTGAAATTTCTAAGCTAAAGGTTGAGCAGAATTCAGGAAAAATGAGGCAGCAGAACACATTTTCTCCAAGAAATCCAAATCCTTTCAGAAGAGCAAATGAGCAGTTACAAATAATGCAAAGGGGTGAAGAATCAAAAGAAGAACAGAAAGTTAAAGCTCCTTTCCAAAATGTAGTAATGGATGAGGAACAATTTGAAGATGAGGATGAAATTCACTGCATGGAGGATAAAGGCAGCGCTGCATTTTTGACTTTGGCTGCTTATGAAGAATCATTGCTACAAGAGCAAGATAGTCAAGAGTGGGATAGAGAAGCTGTCCTACAAACTGGTGAACAACAAAGATATAACCTGAGGTCAAATTCAAAAAATTTCAAAGAGAATCCTGCCCAAAGAGCTGTTGTCCAAACAGAGTCACAAAATACTAGGCAAAGAAGACCAGTAGCTGATCCAGTCATCCTCAAAGCTCCAGTTCAAGAGGTAAGAGGTTCTGATAAGTTATCTTCTTCTTTCAACTTTGAGTCAGAAGTTTAGAAATTAAAAATATCTGTGCCTCTGGTAGAGTTGGTGAAGAGTGAAGTGTTTAGAAAGCCTATCCTTGAAGCCCTTGAGCTAGAAACCACACAAACCTCCACTGACTCTGTCAATTTGCAAGATGACAAGCCCGCTATTGTGCTCAGCCCTATGATTGAACCTGCTGATAATAATTCTCCATATTTTTATGTCTCCTTGACCATTCATGACAAAATCCTCCACAATTGCCTGCTAGACACAGGGGCCAGCCACAATTTAATGCCTAAAGCTGTCATGGAAGAGTTAGGCCTTGATATCACCAGACCATATCATGATTTATTCTCCTTCGATTCAAGGAAAGTGAAATGTCTTGGATTGATTAAAGATCTGGCCATTACCCTAACTCAACTGCCCATGAAGAGTATGATGATATATATTGTGGTAGCAGATGTCCCTCCTAAGTTTGGCATGCTGTTGTCCAGAGGATGGATTAAGAGACTAGGTGGGACATTATAGAATGATCTATCTTATGCCACTGTCCCAGTGTTTGGAGGAGAAAGCAGGAGATTGTACCGAGAAGCATAGTTGGCATACATCATCAATGATGAGAGGAATCCTACAAATCATCCAATATATGCAGTGGACACTGATTTTGGAGCATGTATTCTCCAAATAGAAGAATCTCAAAAGGCCTCATTGCAGATCATGAAACCAACAAATCAAGCTAAAAAAGAGCAATGAAGTCAGGTTTGGGAAATGTTTTTTGATGGAGCATGTTTTAAAGAGACTACAGGAGAAGGGGTGGTGCTAGTATCCCCAAAACAAGAAAGCATTCAACTGTCTTTTAAGCTGGTTTTTCAAGTCACAAACAATATAGCAGAGTATGAGGCTCTGCTGTTGGGCCTTAATGCAGCAAAAGATAGAGGAATCAAGAACATAAAGGTGTTTGGAGATGTTGATCTGATCATTCAACAAGTCAATAAGTCATTTCAAGCAAAGCACCCAATGCTAAAAGCATACAGAGATGAGGTATGGAGAATCAGAGATTCTTTTGATTATTTTTGTATTTCATATATTCCTAGAACCCAAAATCAGCTTGCTGATTCCCTTGCCGTTTCTGCTAGTCAATTCATCCCTCCAATGCCTCCTAGACTAGTGTATGAAGTCCAAATGAAGTATAGACCATCCTTGCTTGATAATGTCCAGCATTGGACAGTTTTTAATGATGATGATGAGTTAAATAGGTTCCTTCAAGTCATTGATGAGTTTTCTAAAATGCAAATTGACCAAGAAAATGAAGCCTTGCAAGAAAGCCCCCAGTCCCAGCTTAGAAATAAAATTGGTAAAGAAAGCATTGTCCAGCTTCCTAGCAATCATATTCCTAAGGGTTTAATTCCTCTTGAAAGACTGTTTGACCAGAATTATGTGCCATACAAGGCTGCCCAAAAAGAAGACCAATCTGCAGTTTGTAAGCATGATATACGAAGTCCAGGTCAGCCTAGATATGTAAATTTGTCCACTCATTTGTCAGCTGATCAAAGTGCTGAATACTGCAATTTAATGAGGCAATTTGCTGATGTGTTTGCCTGAGAGTATAGTGATCTGAAAATGTATGATACGAACATAATTCAACATAAAATCCCTCTGGAGAAAGACACTATTCCTTTCAAACAGAAGCTGAGATCAATAAATCCTATGCTTCTTCCATTGATTGAAAAAGAAATTAAAAAGTTGTTGGCTGCCAAGATCATAGTTACTCTTAGATATTCTAAATGGGTAGCCAATCTAGTGGTGCTGAGGAAAGAGTGGAGAAATCAGACTATGTGTTGATTTCAGAAATTTGAATAAATGCTCCAAGAAAGACAACTATCCTCTACCAAAGATGGAGCATTTGCTGCAAAAAGTCTCAAGAGCTAAAGTCATGTCTTTCTTGGATGGTTTTTCAGGCTTTAATCAGATTTTTGTGCACCTAGATGATCAAGAAAAGACTGCATTCACCACTCCTTGGGGCACTTTTATGTATGCTAAGATTCCTTTTGGATTAATGAATGCTGGAGCAACCTTTCAGAGAGCTATGGATATAGCATTTGTAGGAGAGAAGGATAAATTTGTCCTTATCTATCTTGATGACATAACAGTATACTCCAGCAGCCATCAAAATCATTTGCAGCATTTGAAAAAAGTGTTTCTGAAGTGCAGGAGGTTTGGAATTTCAGTCAATCCCAAAAAATCACAATTTGCTTTAGAAGAAGGCAAGCTGTTAGGACATGTTGTTTCTGTTGCAGGTGTCCGAATTGATCCAGAAAGAGTAAAAGCAATGCAGGCCTTGTCTGTCCTGAGGTCGAAGAAGGATATTCAGTCCTTTCTGGGTTAAATTAATTTTGTAAGGAGCTTTATACCAAATTTTGCAGAATTGGTTAAGCATGTGACCTCCATGTTGAAGAAAGGATCAGAGGTAAGATGGACTGATGTAGCAAGAAAATCATTTGAGTCTATTAAAAAGGCCATTATGGAGGCTCCCACATTAATAAGTCCAGATTACAGCAAGGAGTTCCATATATTTTCATTTGCCTCTAAAGACACCATTGTAGCTGTTTTATTGCAGGCAGATGAAGAAGGTTCAAAACATCTAGTGGCATTTTTCAGCAACAACTTGAGGGATTCTGAACTGAGGTATGATATTATTGAAAAACAGGCATATGCTCTTATCAAATCCTTGAAAGCTTTCAGAGTTTATATTTTACATTCCAAGATAATTGCATATGTACCCTCTGCTGCAATAAAAGATGTCTTGACACAACCTGATGCTGATGGAAGAAGGGCTAAATTGATTGCAAAGATGATAGAATTTAACATAGAGCTGAAGCCCACTAAACTGGTCAGAGGTCAGGGTCTTGCCAAGTTATTGGCTGAAGAAAATTGCAGGTCTTTAGATATTGATTTCTTGTGCACAATTGCAGAAAATGGTCAGGCAGAAAAAGAGGAAGCAGCTGAACCAGAGAGAAAGCAGTCAGTGGTTGAGAATCTAGCTTCTTGTAATTGGTATTCTGCAATAATTAATTTCTTGTTGAGGCTAGAAATCCATTCATAATTTACTCAAAGTCAAGCCAGAAGCATTAAGCTTAGGGCAGCTAAATATTGCATCAATGAAAATTGCTCTACTAGAGGGATCCATCTGGAGTGTTTTTAATATGTTTGGACAAAGAACAGTCAAAAGCAGTTATGCAACAGTTTCATTCCAGCATGTGTGGAGGGCGCCATTATTGGAGGACTACTGCCCATAATATTCTCAGAGCTGGGTACTATTGGCCCACTTTATTTTCTGATGTATTTTCTTTTGTTAAATCTTGTGACAGGTGCCAAAGATTTGAAGGAAAGCAACAAGTGAAGTCCCTGCCTTTAAAACCAATTCATGCAAAATGACCTTTTCATTAGTGGGGCTTGGATTTTATTGGAGAAATCAATCCACATTCCAGTGGCCAGCACAGATGGATATTAGTAGCCACTGATTATTTCACTAAGTGGATTGAAGCAGTCCCTACTAGGAAGGCTGATCATAATGTGGTCATGAAGTTTTTGACAGAGAATATCTTCAGTAGATTTGGTTGTCCACATAAATTGGTCATAGACAATGCAGCAGCCTTCAAGGCAAAAGAACTGGTGGAAATGTGTGATTCAATGGGTATTAAACTTGTTCATTCCACCTTATATTATCCTCAAGGAAATGGTCTAGCAGAATCTTCAAATAAAAGCCTGATAAGGATAATTAAGAAGCTGCTGGAGGACAATAAGAAGAATTGGGATTCAAAACTCAAATATGCACTGTGGGTTGACAGAGTGACCATTAAAAAATCCATAGGGAATTCTCCTTTCAAGCTGGTGTATGGTGCTAAAGCTGTATTCCCCATTCAGCTAACTCTCCTTGTGGCAAAATTCCTTCAAACAGAATAGAATGAAGAAGAAGACATGGCAAAAAGGATCACTAATTTAGCAGAGGTACATTAGATTAGAGAACAACTAGTTGAAAAGGCTGCAGCACATCAGAGAAAGGTCAAGGAAGCCTTTGACAAAAAGGCAAAAACAGACATTTTTCAGGTTGGTGACTTGGTTTTGAAATGGGATGCACTAAAGGAAAAGAAAGGCAATCATGGGAAATTTGATGCTTTCTAGACAGGGCCTTTCATCATTTCAGAGGTTCAAGGGAACAACACCTTCATACTGAAAAGTATGGGAGGGGAAGCAGTTTTTGATGGCTTAGTTAATGGGTGTTTTCTGAAAAATTATGTAGTTTAAGGTCTTTGGCCTTAAAAGTTGTAAATATTTCGTTTTTATCAGTTTTTTGCAGGAAAAGTAGACTCCATGCCCAATGGAACACTAGGAATTTTGCTAATTTGTTTTCAACTGGAAAGGCATTGATCTGCAGGTTCTTGAGACCTCACGGGGAGGATCTCATCCCCAGAAGGAGCCAGTGTTAGCTCTGCTACATGCTGTTGGTTTTCCAGGAGAAGGAATAAGTTTGGTCCTTGGTTGCTGGCTCAGAGATGGTTTATAATGGTTATCATTGCCTCTCCCTTTTTTCCGCTCACTTCCTTTTACTTTGCTATCTCTATTTTCCTTCCTAAACCTCTCCATTCCTCGCTTCCCTTTCATTCTCATTTCTCTCCCTTAACCCGTCATTTCCTCTATGATCCTTATAAATTTCATATTTACCCTGTTCCCTCGGGTCCTGGGCGCAAGGTTAACCCATGAAACCATGGTCGTATAATCCCCCGGCACTAAAGTCTTAACCCATTATAGCCATGCCCATACAAAGAAATTTAATATCGGCGAGCCCTCACCTGTCACATCACCCCCCGTTAACCCTTTACCTTTTTCTGTCGTGAGATCATCCGTCGCCACAATCCAACACCATACGCTGCTCTCGCCCCGTGAACTTGCACGTCCGTTAGTCAGCGGGGAAAGCTGTTTCCCCGCCGTCCCATCTGCCACGCGACACTTTATTACTAGATCACGCCATCATGTACGAAAACCCCCCAGCTCCCGTGAGCAGTGCAGGGAAACCGCTTACAACTCATTATGTACAACTCTCGCTCGTTAACCTGCGCTCATCTCTGCCACTCGATAGCCGTCGGATCTGCCCGACTGCGATCCGACGACCCTGTTCAATCCCGTTGTCTTCCGATGGCCTCCGTAATCCAATCTCCATCATTCATTTACATGATCCAACGGCTGACGTTGTCGCGGTGTTGTCTATGCCTCCCGCCATGAGATCACAGTCGTTCGCCAGTCCCATCCGACGGATAGCATTTGTTCTTAGTTGCTCATTCGTTTTCCACGCAATTTTCATGTTTTGGCCTGCCCTGCACTTCCAAGGGATGAAGGTGATCGTCCTCCAACACTTTGCAGTTAATACTTCACCCACTGCATTAAAGGGACAACACGGCCGAGGAAGGAAAGTATTGCCTTGAGCAGTTGAATTCATTCACTAGTTATGGAGTTTTTGTCCCATATGGTACTCCGCTTGCTCAGAGAAGGACGACCGAACAACAGAAATGTCATTTTGTTCATTAAAACACTCAGCTTGCAGTAGAAACCCATATCTAATTGTAAATGTGGTTGGTGGTGAGTTATGATCCCTCCACGCATAGGTTAGTAGAGATTTTTGTATTCAACCTCCATATATACCCATAATGAAGATGTAATGAGGTTGATGAATGTTATTTTGATGTAAGCTTCAACTTCTGGAGACTGTAACTGCTGTGATACCCGCAGTGTCTGGTTTTCATTTTCAGCTAATACAAGCTTCTTTTGCTGTTAATTGCTCACTTTCCACTTCTTCTTCTTTGTTCCAGGCTATGCCTGTTATGCATTTGTTCATGTGTTGTTGATGTTTAGCATTAGAGGGGCTGTCATCCCACCTCTGTGTTAGAATCTAGTTGTATCATTGAATTTGTATGCAGGTTTCTGTTATTTTAATGCTAGAGAGCTGTCATCCTGTCTGTGCATTAGAAAATAGATTTACAGACCTTTTAACTGGTTGCAGCTGGCCATCTCAGGGTCCTGTGCATCTGCTGGTGTGATCAGTATTCTCCATCACCACATTTTCCTTAAATTGTGAGTAATTGGTGGTCTAAAGCCTTGTAGTTTGGGGGTGTTCACCCATGTCTGGTGTTAAGCATAGTAGAATTGGTTATCTGGCTTGAATATGCATCATTTCTCTCATTCATCCACCATTTTTCCAACATTTTGTTGAGTTTGTAATGTTCCTGAGCATCTCTGATATACAACCTAGGAGAGTTTCTTGGGGTGATAACACAATCAATGATCAATCCTTGGGAATTGTGCAATCGTTTTGGAGGAAATTCCTAAAGAATAGGGGCCAATTACCTCAAGATTTTCGCACAGAATTATGATTTCAAGTGGGGGAGAAATTGACTAAGTCTAGGTCAAAGCTTCTCATTGAGTAGAGAGAACACTTATTCTTTAGCAGTTTGAGCTCAGAGCTGGAGCTAGCAATTATAATAGATTCTTTATTCATATGATTAATGCAAGGAGGATTAAGGGTATTTTACTAGTTGGACTCCCCTAGATACATATGTGTTCTTGTGTATGTGATGGATGCATGTTTGCGAATGTTGTTCTAAATTGTGAATTAATTTCCGAAGAGTAGTAGAGGAGAATTGTGTCGCTTGATTTAGATTAAATTTCTTGAGCAACTACAATTCTATCACCAAATTTCTACGAAAAAACCCCAAATATGATGTTATTTTTAGAGAGTTCAAAATATTTCCAAGCATATAGAAAAAACCATCAATATTATTTTTCTTTCTAAGCCACAAACATGTAAACATTAAATATATTGAAAAAATTACCTAAATTTTGGTGTATGGTACGTATATGATACATATTAAGATTCAACGTTGGGTTTGGTAAAAAATAATTATTGAGTGAATTTTCCAAATAGAACTATGTGGAGGACTTTTTATCCTATCCAACGTTTCAAGTGGACACTGCACCCATCATCAGGGACCAAACAATTCAATGATTACAAATGAGTGCATCGAAGCCTTAAATAGAGAGGGGTTTGACAACTAGCCCTTAAGAAAGTATTATTAAAAAAAACAAAATTGGCCATTAGAGAAGAATATTAAAGTAAATATATAAATAATATAAATAATATAAATAATTAAATCAAATTAAATAACTATTATGAGAGGGTTAAATTAAAGATTTAATTTAAATAAAAAGAAATTAAGTAATTTGCCACACATATATAATAATAATAATAATAAGGAGAAATACACATAAATAAAATAATTCAACTTAGATATTAAAAAAACAAAAATTAAATAATTCAAGTTAGATTATTAAAATTAATAAGATAAATATAATTAGGAGCAATAGGGTGGAGAGGAAAATTAAATGGGTTAGGGGAGGTGGGGAATTAGATTGAAATTAAGAAATGAATTTTATTTTCCATTGTACTCAAGGTATCTAGAAGAAATATGAAAATCAATAAAGAAGGACAATAGGAAAAGGCAAAGGGGGCACAAATATAGGATTAAATATTATTAATTTAATTTTACAAATAATAAAATATATGGATAGAAATAGGAAATAAGGGGGGGATTATAAAAAGGGAACAAGATCAACGGATAAAAAGGACTAAGCAATCAAACATAGGCATGGAGAATAGGAAACAAAAATAGGGGTGGGAGGGACCAGGAAGGAAAAGGAGAAAATGGGGGGAAAGGGTAGGCCACTGAATGAAGTGGTAGATAACAAGTTTCCAAGAATGACTTTATTTATAACCCTCTTTTATATTAAGGTTGTTGAGGTGATTTTTTATTCCAAGGGATTCCCTAATGATTTTGGAGTTGTAAAATGGGACAAAGGAAAGGATTTTGGTTTGATTAAAGCATATTAGATGCTTAGAATTGAAAGAGTGCTCAACAATGGTAGACTTCAAAAGGCAGAGATCATTTATCCTAAAGGGTGAAAATGCCACTTGAAGCACCTTTAGAACTTGATATTGTTCCTTCACTCCTTTTTAATGCATTCTACTTATTCTCATCGTTTTCAATGTCAATAAATTGGTGTCTCAAAGAAGGATGATAGCTATTAGAACTCTTATGGTTTCTTCTTTTACTTACTACTCAAACGTCTACAATTCTAGGAGACTATATTCATTAGTTAATAGAGGAGGGTTTCTAGCTTCTACCCTATGATGAGAAATTAACTCTCAAATTCTTTAAACTTTGTGTTCTATCCCCCAATGGTTTTTTTTATGGTTGTATACGTACCTAAGATTTTTTCTGTAGCTAGCTTCCTACATAGCCTCTTTGGTTATCTCTCTTATTATTCATCCTCCTCTTTGTCTTCTTCTTCCCATCGTTAATGTGTTTTTCCTCGACTTAAAATACCTAATGGGACTTAAGGTTTGTTTAGTATATGATCAATTTATTCCTTCTTTAAAGAAGGTCCTCTTTAACTGATAATGAATCTCCCAAGTTTTAAAATGAATGGATAATATGGGAGGGAATGATAATTTGTGGTTTGTGACCGCGACTTCAACAATATAAATTAGATGTTCTTGGTAGAGACCTTTGAACTTGTTTATTGATACACTTAAAGTTCTATCCTTAAGATGACTTGGGGATTGAGTTGAGCTTCCTTGAATATGAGTTGATAGGACTAATTTGGACATCATCTCAGTGGCTTATTTTTTAGAATTCGTTTTCTTTGAACTAGTAGGGGCTAAAGGACTTAAGGACAATAGGGTTAATTTCAATACTTTTATGGATATCAATTGTTTGTAGCTCACTTTTTTTAAACCACCTTCCATTATTCATTCTTTTCAAGTGTAGGTTGAGATGGAGGGATATTTTTCTTATAATGTTTTGTAAAGTTCCTTGTAACGACCAAAAGTCGTATATGCAACGTAAATATTAAAATACTTCGTAGACAAATACATCCATTGTAGGATAGTAAATGTAAATTGTATATTATATAAAAAATTAATGTAGGATGAGTACCAATGACAATGAGGGTCTTGTATTTATAGCCAGGTAAGTACCCTTTCACGAACAAGCATGTCTCTAAGACATGCCTTTTCATTATTAACTAACTAACCATTAGATAATTTACTTATTATTTATTACTATATTTATATTATTATGATTATTATTTATTATCTATCTTTATTTATTTTTACATAATTTATGTTCATAACATTCCTATATTCATAGCAAGTTTTGCATTTGAATGGAAACTACTTAGTTCAAATGCTAAATATGCCTATAGTTTTTAAGATGTAGAAGGATTGATTTTGGAAGCCCTTTGTATAGGTCTACCTCTACACAAATCCTAGCACATGTGAACATTCCATTCTTGGGCTCAAATTTTTAAATGTATCACCCTAGAGAGTTTCCAATACTTCACAAAAAAATTTCATTCAAATGGTGTAAGGAAACTGTGGGAGGTGGACCTAAACTGGAATCTCAAATGGAACAAGTTTATGGTTGAAAAAATTGGTCCATCTATTTATATACATTCTTTTAATGTTGAAATGTACAAACCGTTCTTGAATATGAGATCCCTATATTCTTTGGTTTCAAGTAGGAAAGCATGAAACCCCTCCCACAAAAACTATGAGTTAGTTTTCCCTTTATTAATACCTACTATTTCTTTTAAACCCAATAGCCATTGATCTAACTGAGGGCCATATTCCCATAAGTTGGCCTATCAAAAGATGTTCAAATGGAGCAAGAGCCATATGTTGGGAAGTTGAAGCTAGAAGAGGAAGCTACAAAATGTTTTCAAGCAAGAGGGAATTTATTTCAAGACTTTCCCTAAACTAGAAATCATAGCACAAATATGAGTAAATCCTCAACAAGTAGAGGAGTAGGACAACCACCTTCAGGATCAAAATCCATGACTGTAGCAACAAAAGCCTTAGTGGAAACAATGATAACTTCCAATTTTTTATTAAAAATTATTAATTCAATATGATCTTTACCTATAAAGTATCACATATATTTTATTAAAAATCATAACATATTATATCAACTTTTATATATATATATATATTTTTTTTTCTATTATAAATCATAACATGTAATAATACTTTACATTTGCATTTTTATATTTAAACTAGGGAAAGATCCACTATTCATTACCTTCTTGTTCCCTAAAATTTGTGTGCCCTTTTAGCTACACCAAAGCATGTTTCCATATAATTAAGATGTTATTAAATATATTTAAATCGTTAAAATGAGTCTAGTTGGGGTTGGAGAAAAGTGGTCCAAATGCATAAACTAATTCACAAATGGTATAGGATGTTTATAAATAGTTAGAATTATCTTATAATAATCAATCACACAATATTGTTATAACTAGTTATAATTATTCTATAATTATTCGAATAAAATCATGCTTCAAGCAAATATTGAGTGTAAAAATGCAATGGCATTATGTGTTGAGAAATCTGGGGGCAGCGAGTGTAGGTGATTTCTCTAACTTGATAATTGTTTGTGATGTATTTTTACATTAATTCATTAGCTTCTTATTGTATTTTATTATTATTAATGTTCTTCTTTTTCAAACAACTACTAAACCATAAAGAATAATAAGACAAAGGACACCAGATATAGGAGATCAACTAGGGCCAAAATCTCTCCAATCTTGAGAGGAAAACCCACGAGAATTCTTCTTCTTATAGAATCTTCAATTGACAAATTCCAAGACCTAGAACCTTGATAAGAACTCCTCCAAGACCAAGTCAATTTTTCTTCTTTTTCCAAGTCCATTTAGTGGCTTCTTCCTTGTCTTCAATTTCAGCCTTCTAATACTTTAATTGCAAGCTCGGCCTACCTGCAACCACTGTGATTTTCGACCCTTATTTCAAAAACCTTAGCTATACATATGAGGTGATACAATAAAATTTAAATTCTCTTTCTCCTTTGCTTGTATTCATCCCTTCTCCTTGTGATCTCGGCCAATAAAGTGATTCTTCTTGGACTATATCTCAACTCCTTTAAAGGGCTACAATATTGTACTGCAAAAGCCCTATCCACAGTCACACATGTGATATGAGGGACCCAAAACATAGCTAGAAAAAATTTGATCTTCTCTATCTCTTACTCGGTGCTCAAGAGGCTTTCTTTATCTCTTCCTTCACACTTATTTTCTTGGTGATGATATGTCCTTCTTCATGCTTGAATGAGGTCGAGTCCTATTGTATATATAGGCTTCTTTCCTATGCTTGTAGGCCAACTTGACACAGAACCTAGGTTAGCATATCCTTTAGATAGACATATTTGCTTCTTTTGAGAGCCCAATTGTTGTAGCACTTGAGACGATGTCTTGGAGGGTCTTTTGACTCTAGCATTGACTCAACTAATTTATTTTTACAATATGTAACATGCCCAAATGGTCATTCATACATGAAAGTGACTCAATGACTTTATGAAAAACCTAGAAACACTCAATGGGTGTTTAACCTATAAAAATAAATTCTCTTGAGCATGAAACCCATGCTTCATGACTCACAATAATAAACTTATTTTTCTCTATTCATTAAATCCATAAAATCATGATTACGTCTGTCATTATGAAGGTTGAATCAGTACTCCCTCTTAACTATGGAGGTATTCATAATCCATACAAGGTACTTGGAAATTCTCAATCTGAAGAATTCTCATAATAAGAGTTGGATTGGTAACCGATATGTTTATCATCATATCATCGAACATTGTCACATAGCAAGGCCTTGACTAAAAAATCTATCTCTCCACAAGATCAAATCATATTGTTGGAAAGACCAATGATCTATAGACACCTTCATCATTGTCTCTCAAGGAACATACACCACCTTAGTGTTCACAAGGTATGTCCTTCCAAGATTATTCTTATCTTGGATTCCCAGTCCTCAAAGAATATCGGTCCTCTATGGTTACTCTTATCTTGGATTCCCAGTCCTCAAAGAATATCGATCCTATATGGTTACCCTTATCTTGGATTCCCTACCACATCCTCAAATAGTAGCGGATGTCAAATGCTTACCCAATCCTCCATTCTTTTCTTCCCAAGTGAAGACAAGAATCATGTGGCTGTCTCTCCCTTTCAACTAGGGAGGATATACCCATTCCAATGAAGGAATGTACCCAAGTTCCCTCTTAACTAGGGACTTTTCCAAGCTCCCTCCTAGATTAGGGACTTGCTTCCAAGTTTTTACTAAATCAAAAACTTGCTTCCAAGCTCCCTCTTAGCTAGGGACCTATTCCCAGCATCAACTCTCTTATTAATTGTTGGAGATCATGAGACCTTCAGCTGCTTATATAGCTCCTCCATTCGAAGTCATGAATTTCATTTTTAATATTATGGAGCCTTCACCTTTGGGATTTCTATATAGGGCGCCAGTCATCCATTGCTTTCCTCCTTGAATCAAGGAAGTCATGTCATCCTTCCTTTTCCCAGAGAGTGATCCATTGGACCATATCTAGATTTTCCTCATACAACTACCTTTTTCACATTATGTCTTATTTAGTATCTTCAACCCTTCCACATGAGTATCAGTTACGAATGACATCCACACTTATCTTTATCTTTAAGTAGCCTTGTATTTGTCCATCTAGATATTATTCAAAAATCAGAAATGAACTTCAAATCAAAGATTACCTTTTTGTGATGGCCCTTCATCATGACATATGTTTGTTGCAACATTAACATCCTACTTTCATATTGACACATCCCCAGTATATTCATTAGTCAAGGGTCTTATTTCTTTTCATACTTTTTCAAGGTCTTCATATCTTTCCCATGGAGATATCATAGTCAATTCTTCTAGTGATTGGATGTTGATTTCCTTCTCCATAGTTACATCTTTCACTATCTCTTCTTTTCTCTTTATTCACATATTACTTCCCAGGAACTCCTAATCATAGTTCCTTCATTTTGTCAATCACCTCATATTCCATGTGAAGACATATTATGTTGATTTTATCTAGTTAATATGTGACCCATGCCTTCATGCATCCTTTTAATGAAAGAGATCATTTTCCCTTGATCATGCTCATGAGGTAGAGCATGCATCCTTACTATCTGCAACTATATAATGACATGAATTGACTCATTGAACATATGCATACATACCTCTTTTCTTCTTTGGTCATCTAGACTTCCTTCAACAACTTCCTATCCTTGATTGAGAGTGCTTCAATCATCTTTGACATGTTGCATTCCTTTATCATCATACCATCATTCTTCCAAATAGTGAATCCCATCCAAGGTGGTATTCTTAGCAAGACACTTGCTTCTTCCAAGAGATGAACCTTCTAATGAAGATTCCTATGAAGGATCTTGAACATCCTTGTCCTACAAATGCTCCTTTCCAATGATGTATGATGAGATATACACTAGATGAGTTCCTTCTTCCATAAGTGTTACTTATACTTATAATGAGGTTACCAAGGGCTACTATTTCCTATGATGACTACTACAAGTATGTATACTTTTACTTCAGTTATGAGCTCTTGTATGCTTACTATGATGCCTTCTTAAGATGCATCCTATCATTCTTCAACCATGGCAGAGGTCTTTCATCTTCTATTTTTCCTTGCTATCCATCTACATCATGAATAATGTCTAAGGGTCCATATAGTTCCCTTCTTCCATCATGTTTCTCAAAGGATCAACCCATCCATCTTTATTTCTTGTACCTGCAATATAACTTAACAAGTACCCCAAGCAAAGAATATGATACCAAAACATGATGTCAAGTTATCCTTCTAGGGTTTCTATGCAACCAAGAGATCATCCTAAGGTTTCTTAGGTACAACCCTAAATCATATTATGTCACACTAGGGTTTCTCCCATCCTAACAAACCCTAAAAGTCAAGTTATGGGCAACAAGTACCTTAAGATTAGGGTTTCTAAATATTATGGTTTCTTGCAAGCCATATATAGTTCAAGATACAAACCCTAGATCCATAACTTCAACCCTATAAAATTTTATGATGGACCCCTAACAATAATAGAAATATCATACATACCTCATGGATACCTACCTGTGATGCCATGGTTCCTTCACAAAGATATATTTGTTTCCCTTCTTGCAATCTTTGAAAATTTCTTTTATTGTTATGCTCCTTCACGAGTTTCTTTAAGAGATAGATTGATTGTATCTCCTTTCTGCTATCATGATGGTTACAAGAATTCTCTGCAACGTAACTTTATTATGTAGATTCCTTTAGTTGCACTTATTTTCTACCTGTAGTTCCTTAGTTCAATTGTTTACAAGAAATGTATAGATGAGTATCAAGGAAATTCCTTTGGAAGGTCAGCCTTCTTGAATTCCTTATTGAGTTATATATGATCGGTGCTTGTGATTTTAGTGTTACATGGATTCGATTCACCACAAGATGCAATCAATGATGGTCTTATTGACGAGATATATATTTATTATGCTCTATGGTTGTTGCTGATGATTGTGAGATGAAAAACAAACTTCGCTTTTCTTGAATTAAGCCTCTGACCTCTTGAAACAATGATGTAGTATAACTCTAAATTTTGAGGATATACTTACTTGGAGAAGGGCTGATATTGTAGCTAAAATTTTGCTTGACTTTGGAATGAGATTGGGTCTTTTCAATGTCTTGAGAGAGATGTAGATTGTTGTAACTTCTTTTGCTATATTTTGAGATCAGATCTTGAGAATTTTGTGCCCAGGACTTTATCAAACTTTTCTTCTTGAACTCGTCCCTTGAGTATGTTTGGAGATTCATTGTTTTCTTTGACTTTTATTGATGCTCCTTTTGATACCTCTCTTCATGCTGAATTTTCTTATCTTACCTTAGCTCTTGATGATCTTTTATTGCTTTCAATCCTCAACTGTACTTTCTTAGAGCCACCCTTCCTTGACTTGTCACCTTAGCTCTGATTTCGTGTTGAGAAATCTAGGGGCAACAGGTGTAGGTGATTTCTCTAACTTGATAGTTGTTTGTGATGTATTTTTACATTACTTCATTAGATTCTTCTTCTATTTGATTATTATTGATGTTTTTCTTTATCAAACAACTACTAAACCATAAATAACAATAAGATAAAGGACATAATATATAGGTAATCAGCCAGGGCCAAAACCTCTCTAATCTTGAGAGGAAAACCCACAAAAATTCTTCTTCTTGTAGAATCTTCAATTGACGAATTCCAAGACCTAGGCCCTTGACAAGAACTTCTATAAAACCAAGTCAAATTTGCTTCTGTTTCCAAGTGCGCTGCTTCTTCCTTGTCTTCAATTAAAGCCTTCTAATACCTTAACTACAATCTTGGCATGCTTGCAACTTCTGTGATTTTTTACCCTTCTTTCAGAAACCCTAGTTGTACATATGAGGTGATAAAGGAAAATTTAAATGCTCTTTCTTTTTTGCTTGTCTTGATCCCTTCTCCTTGTGATCTTGGCCAACAAAGTGATTCTTCTTGGACTTTATCTCAACTCCTTTTGAGGGTTGCAACACTGTATTGCAGAAACCCTGGCTACAATCACACGTGTGATATGAGGGACCCAAAACAAAGCTATAAAAACTTTGATCTTCTCTTTCTCTTACTCACTTCTCGAGAGGCTTCCTCCATCTCTTCCTTCACACTTATTTTCTTGGTGATGATACTTCCTTCTTCATGCTTGAATGAGGCCGAGTCCTCTTGTATACATAAGCTTCCTTCCTATGCTTGTAGGTTGACTTGACATGGCACGTAGGCTGACATGTCCTTTAGATAGACTGATTTGCTTCTTTTGAGGGTCGACTTTTTGTATCACTTGAGACGTGGTCTTGGAGGGTCTTTTGACTCAACTATTTTTTTAATTATAATATGTAACATGCCCAAATGGGTCATTCATACATGACAATGACTTAATGGCTTTATGCCCAACCTAGAAGCACTCAATGGGTGATTTACTTATAAAAGTAAATTCTCTTGAGCATTAAACCCATGCTTCAAGAATCACGATAATAAATTTATTTTTCTCTTTTCATTAAATACATAAAATCATGATTACATCTATCATTATGAAGACTGAACCTAGTTACATATTTCAACACTATGGAGTTTCAAACTCCATCTACTTCAAATATCTGTGTTTGTTTAAATAATAGTTAATATTAATATTTGAATGAAGATATCTTGAGGTTATTTTTTTCAATTCTAATATTGTCACCAAACAAACTATATTTCTTGGTCTTTTATGGATGGATGGTAGAGTCGAGCCAGATGGATATCTCATTGTCCGTTAAGGAACTGTTCCTAGGCCCTTGACTTTCTCTTTAGAAATAACTGAACTAAGGGATACAGATAGGAGGGATACAGAGGCCATTTCTCTATTTCCTTGGCTACTGATCTTTATCCATTGATCCTCAGGTGCAAGGTCGTTGACACAACAACTCCCTGTACTAGTAGGAGTTTCCAGAGAAATATAATTTTTGACAAAATGGGAAAAGAAAAGAGAGTATGAGAAAGAAAATAGAATGGGGCCTGGGGAAGCTTTCTTGTCATAAAGGCAAGAGAGCAAGGCAGCGGGGATAGAGTTGTGTGAGTAGGTTGCAATGGAGGAAAAGCATGAGGGATTGAAGTATTCAGTATTTAGGTGAGTAACAATTTGGAATTTGTACCTAGGTTGTATATATATATATATATATATATATATATATATATATATATATATATATATATATATATATATATTAACTCAATTGAATCATATCACTAACAAGGAGGCTTACAAATATTTTCCAAAAAAAAATCCTATATTCAAGAGAAATGTACATACATATTACTATACCTAAAATATTTGTTTGACATAATGTTTTCACCCCTGTCATCAATGAAAAATTGTAAATCCACATTATAGTACAACATCTAGAGCTTTTCTATATCCTTAAGAAGATAAATCTTATACCTTCATTTACAAGAAAATCCCTAACTAGATAAAATAATTCTAAGCTAGATTTTTTCTTTTATCTTCTAATTCTCTTTGTGCTTTTCATACATTAACAAAATAGTCATTTACCTTTGATAAAAAAGTATGATTACCACTAGTCCCGTAGAAAAGGAAAGAGAGAAAATTTTAAGAGTGGAACTCCATAGAACTTGCCTCACAACCATCTTTGAACTTATAGATACCAAAGGATATGAAAGGAAGAGATGAAGCTTCCTTTGATAATTCATCAACCTTCACATTGAACTCTCTAAAAATGTGTTTGAAAGACATTCATTTGAATTCATGCATTCTATTCATAATGTCCTGAAGGGCAGGCCTGATACTCAAATTTTCAATAGAAGCTTTCTTATTTTCCCAATCAATAACAAGTTTAGAGATGCCCATAACATGCAACTTGTTTATTCCTTTATTTTCAGCTATATAGAGTACAGTTCATAGGGTTGCAAATTTAGATTTAATGTTCAATCCCTTCCTAGAGCATACCTTATATGAGGAAAATGTTGTTGGTTCAAAAAAAAGCCTACACCTAACCCACATATAGGGGGCTAACCTTGGGTAGCCCCATTAAAATATCCTTGAGGGGTATCACAATTCAATACTGGCATAATCCAAACTTTGGTATTTTTGTGTTTTGGATCCACTTTGCATTCTTTGGTAAGTTTGATGATCAACCCAACTATCACTTCCAGTGGAATTTCCTCATTTTTAAAAATGCTAGAGTTTTTGGCCAACCATAATCCATACAACAAAAAACATGGGAAATCATTGAATTATTTCACTTATCAATCTTGAAGCCACTCATGCAAGCGTACTTCCAAATTCTACTTCTTCCAAGAATTTTTTGATTTTAAGACTATCTTCACTTGCGTCATCACCTAAATTGTATATTGACAGAAAACAAATAAGTGAGAAATGTTCTTCTTCAAAGCTTTGTAGATAATGAATCGATTTGGTCCAACCCAACCCTAATTTACCAATATCCCATGCTAATAATTTATTGTCTAGGGATAGCCATAAGGCAAATTTTCACTTTAGGAGAGCATGGAGTTTCCAAATGATACTCCAGAATCATTTCTTTTTCCTTCTAGAACTATGGCTTTGGAATGGGATGAATAACCTATTTTATTTTTGTATCCTCCTAAAGTTGGTTTTTTAACCATAGTAAGATGTCATCATCTTCCTCATTTATTCTAAGAAAATTGGATAGCAACTTCCCTATATATTTGTGCCATTCTATAACTTCTAGGAATTCCAAAGCCATATCTACCTTAGACTTCCACCTCGACCTCCCCCTTTCTTGGGGAGACTATGCTTTGGTGTCTTCTAATGAAAAAATGCCTACTACATGGAGAGACCTAATTAGGGATTTTGAGGGTTTGTACTCATCATCTTCCCCTAACGAGGGATCCTCGTTGATTTTGATCTTTTGAACATTCCCCACTATCCACATTATCCAAGAACCAACTAAAGGCAAAGCATCCACCAATGCTTTCCAAATGATTGGACCTTTAGTTGATTTCCTTGGTTGTCAATACCATTCATCCACTGAGAGATATTTGAGGTACTTAGATCAAATTACCTTTCCCCATAAGGATAATTTATGAGTGAGCCTCTATATGTTTTGATATAGTAAAGATTCATGAAATAAATATATATATTTGTAGCCTCATCCCCCCACCATTTTGGGATTGGATACACAATTCCATTTCACAAGATGAATGCCTCTAGATTGGAAAGAACTTGTCCATAAGAAATTGAAACTAATCCTCTTCGTTAATTCTTGTTGCACACTCTCAATTCACATATAACACATCGGGTCTTTCCAGTACTGATTTAAGAAAGATCATACGACACCCCACCCCACCTTTGCGCCTTGACAAGAATCTATTAACCAATAGGAAAATACATGTTTCCACTTTTTTTCACCAACTAGATCCAACCTTTGAACATATAAACAATTAGTAATTAGGAAAGACATATGAAAGTAAATTTCATACCTCTATCATTACAGAACAAGTCTCAAAACACTTTCAAGGACTTTATGTCCCTCGTTGACCCTGATCTAAATAGTAACATGTCACCTAGAAAAGGAAAGTGAGTGATATTCTCTTAAGTTAAAATATTAAGACCCTTGAGATGCCCTCTTTCTCTATCATCCACTATCAATCTTCTTAGGGCCTAGGCCACCAAGAGGGAAATAAAAGGAGAGAGGGGGCAGCCCTGCCTTAACCCCCTCAAGGCCTAAAAAAATATAAGGGGCCCCATTGACGAGCACAACAAAAGAGGCTAATTGAATGTAGCATGTAATCTAGTTTACTAAAGAAATATTCATACCCATCTGTAGAAGACCTAGCCAGAAGAAGATTAAACTAAATCTATCATATATTTTTGATAAAATCATTTTAATAATCATTTCCAGTTGATTGGACGTCTTAACAGAGTGCATATCTTCTTATGCAATCGCTACTACATCATGAATTTTTCGATGCTAAAGAAAACCAAAATTTTCCTTTATTATAGCTATAATCTTATCCAACAACTTGTAAAGTAGATTGCAACATGAAATTGACCTGTAATCATCAAATGATTCCCCATCCTATTTCTTTGAAATTAATTTTATGAAAGTAGAATTAAAGGCACCTAGAAATTTCTCGAATATTTGTTGTTCTCTAACAACATTTCATAAATCTTCCTTTATGAGGTCATGGAAGCCTAAACAAAACTCATTATTAGGCAATCCGGACCCAGGCTCTTCTCTTTTTGCATCGATGCGAGAGTAGTTTGGACTTCTTCCTCTTTCACTTCCTTCTCAAGATCTAGGTTCATATCATTCGAAATGACTCATGGTAATTTTGAAAAGACCTCAAGAATTTCTTGAATGAAACATCTTGTTGGTTCTTAAAAAAGAGATTTAAAATTATGTACCCCTTCTTCTACCTTTCTTTGAATGAGCGAGGCAAACTTCCTTTTAAAATTTTAATCTCCCAGACAATATTCATTTTTTTCCTTAAATTTATATAGCGACGATTTTAAAAAAAAAAAGTTATTGTCACCTTCATTTATCCAAATAACCCAACTTTTTAAACACCACTCCACTTCTCACTTTTCTAGAAAATCTGAGTGAGTGGTTTCCAAGTATCCTAAATAAGATACATCTTCCTTAGAAAAGAAGCTAGAGGAATTGTTAGCTCAACTTTCTTAAGCATAGCAACATAGCTTAATATCTCTCCTTGAAAAAAACAAACCCTATTTTTGTGGCGACCTTCACCATAGAAATATTTCCGATAATTTGGAGGATATAAGTGGAGGAAGAAAGGGTCAATAAATGTTTCCACATTTCCTTAACTAGTTTTTTATAATCATCTTTGAACAACCATGAGTGATTTAAATTCAGGGGTGGAGGCGACTTCTCCTTTTCACTCTCCATCTTAAACATAGTCACAAGGTGATCCGACAGACCACCCATTGGTACCCAAATTTTCATTAGGAATGAACTGTCAATGATAATCGATAAGAATCTTTAATTAATTAGAGAGATACCCACTTGTAATGTTTTGTTTCACAATCGTTTCCAAGGTTTGTAACATAGGTGGGCTCGATTCTCCCATTCCTTAATTTGGATAAATTATTCCAAGGCAAGGAGATATCTCCATATAAGGAAGTCGACTTATCTCCTTGGCCTTTGCCTTGAGCTTCCTGATTCTCACTTCTCCACATAAAATATGAGACAACATCTGAAAAATGGTGTTTGAAACATATACCGAAAGGATCGAAATTGACTATTAATTATTGGTTCAAGCACTAGGTCAAAAAGAAGTACACAGATATCAAGCCATGTTTCCCTCAACTTAAGTCAATAATCTGCAATTGACATAAGGATGCCCACCACTTTGAAATGTCACTCTCACCACTTCTAAAATTTCTCCAAGTGAACATAAGCTTAATAGGTTCAATATCCACCAAATGATGTTCTTCAAAGAAACATGAAAAATAGTTGCTTTGATAATTCGGGCCTAGGATTTTTCCTCCACAATTCTCTTAAAGAGAGTGTTAAATTTAGGTTCACACCAATTAAGGTATTGGAATCACTTAGAACACTTGAATCGACCAAATTTTCCCAGGGATTATCTCATAATAGGGCCCATAACCATTGACCACATTTAAAACAATAGCCAACTCCTTTGCTTCCAACTTAACCACCATTACCAAATTTAGGGAGGATGACAAAATGGCATTAATATTTTGAATCCACATGGAAACCAAACCTTTGGACATACCTTTTGCATCAATAGAATAGAACGAGAAAGTATTTAGCCAAAATGCAAAATATTCTCTATCATTATTCCTACCATCGTTATTACCATCATTGTTTCCTAAACAAAATAATATCCAGGCTATGACTTTTTATGAGCATTTTTTGGGTTCCCTCTACCCCTCTTACATTGAAAGAGAGCACAATAATGAGGGGGGATGAGCCAGGGATTTTCCTACTTCAAGGGCTTTGGTTATGGTGGCTTGCCTTCCTTTTTTGATGTCTTGAATTCCTTTCCGTTGAGCCTTCCACAAATGATATTTCTTATAGCATAATGGGGAGGATAAAGGAATAAACCTCCTTTCAAGAAGTAGTCATTTTTTTATTCTTAATTTATATTTTAGCATAACCCATTTTATGGGAAATCAATGATATATTCTCACTACTGGGGATAGGTCTCACAACAAGGTATTTTACGGAGAAATTTGAGGCTTTAGCAAGGATAGCTTTCCCTAGGAGGGGAGGTAAGGAGGGGACTATGATTTCTATACCATCCAAAGACTCAGATAATTGATAGTAACCACATCCTCGAAGACTATCCCAACCTAGAGCTCACACACTTTTTTCTCCCTAGTGTTGAATACTTCTCATACTACAAGTTTTCTATTGGTGAATATTTTTTCAGTTTGGTCTATTAGATAGTGTGCTTGAGGTGTTGTTTGCTCATAAGCTTGATGGTTGCACTCTCTTCTCAATTGCTAGCATGTTACCTTTTATGCAAACTCATTGTAATTAAAGCATCCTTGGGGAAGGAAAGTACCTATTGGGAATTGGTAGGGTGGTCAACTAGTGAACTTTTTGATAATTGACAAGTTAAGAAAAAGAGGAATTCAGGCTTGCAGTCCAAAGTTCAACAAGTCAAGAATAAAATTTATGGTAATACTTGTAGATTTATTTTATAAATAAGTATTATTGTATTTAAGAAGAGGCCTTGCAATTGAAATACATAAATTATTGATAATTATTAATTGAAAAATATTAGTCTTTTAATGATGTACATTAGTTTGGTACATGAGGCTAGATTAAATGTACACATTAGCTAAATTTAATATATACAAGTATCATGTCTCTATTTTGATATATTTATTTGCACTACAACCATTGGTTTATTGTGTTGATTTTAGTTTGACATTAGATTGCTATTTTCACATAGGAGTGAACAATTATTGATTGCCCTCCTTCTTCAACCCCTAGTCACAAAAGTATTATTTGGAAAAAAGGGACTTTGACTCAATTGGAAACATCATACTTGTAATATCCCCAATTTTGGGAGCATGAAAATCACTACCCAAATTTTGGTAATATTAATAAAAAAGGGGAAAAATAATATTTTATTGGGAATGGTAGCAAATGATTACATTAAAAAGATGGAAAAAAGCTATTTAGTGGAAAGTGGCCCCACTAATAAAATAATACTAAAGAAGAGATTCTAGGAGTTGCTAGAGAAATTATAAAGAGGGGAAAGGAGTCATTTGGGGATCATCCTAAACTTACCATTTCTATATTTAGATGAAGAAGAAACCAATAGAGTTCAACCCAAGCATCTTAAGGGAGATCCTCAACCCAACCTCGGTAGATTTAATTGCTTCCCTTGCTAGTTTTCCCAATTTCCATGGATTACTTGCCACCCTAGTTGGTTCTCATTTCCAGAAATTTTGCAAAAATTCTTATAGGGACTTGGGGCAAAAATTTATTTCAGGGAGAAGACTGTACACCAAAGAAGCCGAAATTTCCTAAGAGACTGAATTCCCTTGACTGAGGAGGCCGAATTTGTAGTGAGGTCGTGTTAATTTGCTAAAGCAGTCGAAATTGTTGGAGGGATGAAAGTGGTCAACAAGGGGTCCAATTCTTGTGGACAAAGGAGGCTGCATTACCCTTAAAACTTGTTGTGACAACCACCTTCAATTGGATGGGGAGATATATCCCAGGGCCGAGTGGACTGGTTGTGGAGAGGGCCAAGTTCAATGAATAAGTGGCTATGTTTTCCTTAAAAAGGGAACAAGTATATTGTTGTGCGTGGACATGTTAAGAGGTCAAAGTGCTATCATTAGTAAAGGACCAAGTTCATGTGATATTTCCGCTGAATTGTTTCACAGATAGAGGGGTCAAGTCTGCCATTTAAAAAGGGTTGTTTTTCCTCTTTCATTAGGACGAGTTTGTTGCACAGTGTGGATGAGTTTATGCTAGTTCCATAGAGCCCAAACCAGTGCTACTACAGGTCGATTCAATTGGCATAGTAAGTATGTTCACAAGGGATAGATTTTGCTAGCCTTGGGTGCAGAGTTACAACCAACCCTTTTGGGAATGTGTTGTTGGCTTGAAAAGCTCTACATATAGCCAGTTCATGGAGGAATTTTCCTATGAGACAAGGGCCAAGTTCACAGCCAAATGAGAGCCATTGTACCTGAAATTTACACAGTTGGAATCACACAAAGAAGGGATTGATATATTGAGTTCACATTGTTGTAACAAACCCAGGTTCACTTATTTCCTTGTTTGTAAAATGTTATATCAATTAATATAATGAGGGTTGTCTTGATGTTTTTGGTCTTATTAGGGGTTTTTGTTATATCATTAATGCAATATAAATTATAGTTACTGGTTAGAAGTGTCTTGTGGTCTTGTTTGGGTATTGTATACCTCTATTTGCAATAAAAAACAAGAGAAAAATCATGACAATGCACCTATAGTTATTAGCACACCAATTGTTTGACAAAATGCCTTAAAGGAAAAACTCAACAAAAATCCGAGATTTGGTGGGGAAAATTTGAGGTATCCCAATTGGAACATTACAGTGGTACCAGGGCCATGATTTTTTCCAATTGTGGGTTTAGATCATGGTAATACTCTTATTGAGCTAAAATTCCAAAGGTTGAAAACCTAGTCTAATATTGTTTTTCAAATTGAATTCGTGGGTTTACACAAATATATCTTAGCAAGAGAACTTACTAACAAAGTTTGAAGAATATAATAGGAATTTCGTGAGATTGATGGAACAATTCGAAGAATGGCCATCAGCAATGGCAACATGAAGAAAAAAGAATTGCAGACTTGTAGGTGATGAAAGTGAGATAAATGTGATCGTTGAACAAAGTGTCAGTATCAATACTGTAGGTGTAGGAGAAACAAATATTGAGGGTGTGGAAAATGACAAGTTAGGAGAAGACATGCCCATTGAGGAAGGGCTCACCTAAATACACTCTAGTGGGTTATGTTGAGTAATTTAATTGTTAGTTAAATTACTTCATTAAATTATTGACCAGGGTCGCTGTGCTTGCAAAGTGTATATGCACTATATATTATAGGAGGCTTATTTTTTCTTAAGGATTTCATATTTAAAGGCAAAGTGTAAAGTTCAACTATTCAAGACTAGCTCTTGTCAAGTTACACACATGTTCTTTTTGTAACATCAAATAATTAAAGGCTGAAATGCAAGAAATTGGAGCACATTAATCTAGGAATTGAAATGACTATTTTACCAAACTGAAATTAAAAGTCTATTCTAATTGAGTAGAATTGAAATACTACACTAAAAGGTAGAATTAAAAGTCTATGCTATTTTGCAGAATTGAAAATCTATACTACTTTGCAGAATTGAAAGTCTATGCTACTTTGTAAAATTGAAAGTCTATGCTATTGAACAAGTAAAGGAAATCTATTTTAATGATCTTGAAAGGAAACAAATCTAAGCTAATCAAATTAAAATAACCACTATTCTACCAGCACATAAGAAATTAAAATAGAAACAAGATCAACTTGAAAAGTAGTGAATGGATAATCTTAACAAATTATTGATGTGTGCAGACATAATGAGAGTTAATCCAAGTGTGAAATATAAATATTATACTAAGCTATGAAGGAATTCATACAAGCAAATAATGAAGGAAATATTTTTGTTCTTTTTGACCTTCATTGAGTGCTCAACCTATTTTATTAAATCGACAATGAAATAAACCAAGCATAAACAAAGTATGAAATTTCCAACTAGGAAAAGAAAAAGACATGGTAAAATACTTGCTTAGAAGGAATGAAAATAACAAAATGATACGATCTCAAAACTCTTCATGGGGCCCTCATGTTGAGCGTGAGCGAGATTCAACTCAGATCAACGAATCAATTCACCAACACATTCACAATATTGAAAGAATAGAGTAATTGCATTACTGAAACAGAGTCTCTAGTAACAATAATTCTAAACTAGAACAATTGTTATTGTCTTTTCTATCAAAGTTATTTATAAAATTTCTAAACTAACAACTTCGAAGAATTACAAGTCGAGAAACTAGTCCTTCGATTTACAGATAAATGTTCTAATTGACATAGGAAATGTGCTTCTCATGATTTGCTATGAGAAGAGAAAATCATGAGAAGATTTCAGATAAAGACGTATCAATTTTAAATCCAATTTCTCTCTCTTGATTCCATGCTCGTCTGATGATGAAATTATTTTCTTTAAAACCCTACATGAGAATAAAATAGAATTGACTTTTACTTTGACCAAGCAGATTCTCAAACTCAATGATATTCTAGATAGGCATTATAGGTGGATATCCATGTATTCTACATCTGGCATCCATCCATGTATTTTTTTCACCTTCAAGCTTGTTGCAACCCACTTATCCTTGGACTTAGCTACAAAAACACTTATTAGTTAGGAAATATGTGCTTTTCGGTAGCTATAGTAATGTTTCAATTAATTTTCACAACGGAACTATAGATTACAAGACATGAATGAATGATACCATTTATTATGCTTGAACATGTCCTAAATGACCTTATAGTTTGGAAATGTAGTAAAACTATATATGAAAAAGATGGAGGTGATGGTAAAAGGATGTCAAAAGAGGACAATTTAGGACCTCAACATTTCTCTATGCTGAGGATGTTGCATGTCCTCATGCACCAATTTTTTTTTTTTGAAGAAATGCTCTGTCATTGAACTGTTTCTCAGGCTTGGATTAAGACATCCAAGTTTGTAGATCTTTCCTTATTTTGCACATTGAGCGACCATCTAAGTTTCTTCTTTAAGATTTTTCCTTGTAGCCCCTTGATTTTTTTCTTAAGAAACCTATTGTTTGCTTTAAGCTTCTTTTTCTTTATATACCAATAACACATCCTCAATGACATGGTATCATTCTGAGATTTCAATATTTTGGTTTGTGTCCTTATTGCTTCATTTTCTTCTTTTATATGCATGTTCAATACTTCTAATTCATAGATGTCTTGTTTTAAAGTATTAACAATTTCTTTCTCTGCTTGAGGAGTGTTATTAGTTTCTATATTGGTAATAGGAACATCATCATGCAAAGGAACTTCATAAAATTTAGTTGCTAAAGGAGTATTTACCTTCCTCTGCACCCCTTGCTCTAAGTTTTCCAAGTAATCATAAACTTCTTGTTGAGTTAGTTCTATCTCTAGAGTTTTTCTTGTTGGACTTCGATAAAATGGAGATTTTGTTGCCACTCCTGTATCACCATGGCCTTCTTCATCAGGATTAACAACCTTTGAAGGCTCTTTTCGCCTTTTCTTAGTTGAGTGATTAGAAATTAGTTTGCTCCTTCTTAACTTTTGTTCAGGCTCAACCACTTCTTGTATTTTCCTTTTATTACCTTGTTTCTGTATTTTTCTTTGGTTTTTGCTTGGTTTTCTTGTCTCCTTTATTATCTCAGGTTACTTGGCACTTTGAATGGCTTTATTTCTTCTAGCATTTTGTTTATTGTTTTTCTATTTAACTTTTTCCAAAAATGGGCTGAGTGGAGAGTCATCCTCTGTTTCATCGGGTGGAATTTCTATCTCAACTGGTTCATTGACTGCCAAATCCTTTTCTTCCTCTATGGCAGGTTCAATGTTAGGGTTTTGAAATACCCTTCGTTAACTTTTCTTGGTCTTTTTCATTTCTTCCTCTTTAGATCACTTTATGAAATTATTTCTAACCGGAAAACTTTTCCAATTATCTCCAATGGTTCTCAGGTGAGCTTCTATAAGAATTTTTACTAACCCATGGTGGTATAGAGTCCTGTCAATATCCCTTGAGTCTCTTTATATACTAAAGGCCATTATTCTAAGGCTACACATCATATATATGGAAGATTTAATTATTTTCCTCTAATGAAATGCATCAATAATCTAGCATGGTAAAAGAGCATTGTGCCATATCTTCCCATTTCTTAGGCACTAATAATAAGTTTCTCCATTTATATTTTCATGTTGTAACTGGTATTCCTTTCTTGAAAATGGAGACATCCATACCTATGTCATGCAAGAATGTCTTCTAGTGTTCATCCTTCACCATCTAATTCTTGAGCCAAATCTGGTCATTTCGTGGGAGTTTTGTGGCCTCTGCTACAAATGATTCTGTAATCACCAACCTTATATATCCAATTTTGACCTCCAAACCATCGAACGTCCAGGAAAATGCTCTAGTGACCTTGACTTCATGTCCATCAAATTTTTCAAAAAATTGAAGAAACTTTACCTTCTGTAACTGGTCCCACACTTGTGGATAGGCACTGATAAAACTTGTTCCCTTTGGCTTATTTTGGACTATCAAACCCATTATGCAGAGAATTTTTTGTTCCTGAATTTCCTCTTTCAACTAGGATGAATGGAGGAATGAAAAATGATATGGGATGGTTCGATGGTGGGTTAGCTTGAAATAAATTGTCAGGGTGGAGATTGATTCTCAATGAAAGTCTGCCTCTTTAATTAATGATTTTCCATGATTTAAAAGATCCGGATTTACAGGACTGTTAGAATCTAAGAATTTTGAGTGATTCATATGCGATGGAAATGATTTTGACGTGATGGATTAGGATATGATTATGAGTGATGGAATAGGACCATAAATAAGGTCATAATTTCGCTCATTATTACGAAGGGTGTATCATAAACATTCAATATGCTCATAATTCTATTGCTTCCTTAATGAAAAGTAATTTAACATTCTATTTGCAAACCTTATAGTAGATACCTTTTGATATTGATATCTTTCTATTTTGCAAGTCTGGAGTGTTCACAGGTTCAGAATGCTTGTAGGTTCATCACTAGCTGCAAAATTTGAAATTAGTTATAGAATGTTGCATATTTTCCATCTATTTCTTCAACTTAATTATTTGCTTGAAAACTTGTTGCTGCTAATGTGGATAATCTTTATTGATGTTGATGACTTTTGATAATGCTAAGATTTATTGAAGATTTATCTTTAAAGAGAAAAAAAAGTCTTCAAAAATATTTATTTAAACTTTCAAATTTGTTTCACAGAAAAATCAGGATAAAAGAAAATGGGAAAAATAAAGAAGGAAAATGTGAAAATATAAGTTGGCAAGGACCCCTTTGTTTTCAGCTAAGATTTTCTGCATAGAAATACCAGTGGTGTTGGTTTTCATACTATGTTATCTTTTTTCTTCTTTTTTCTTTATATATATATATCTATATATATATATATATATATAGAGAGAGAGAGAGAGAGAGAGAGAGAGAGAGAGAGAGAGAGAGAGAGAGATTACAATTATTTTAGTGATAAGGAAGAAAAATCTTCCCTTCTCACTAACTACATATCAATGCAAATATTTGATAAAGTGTTCTCTTGTCACTTATGATATGGTTTTAACCTATGCCCATTAACAAAGAAGGAGTCCTAATTCTAACTACTCCATTATCACATTATCTATTTCATAGGGACAAAGCCAACGTGTCCAAAATTTTCCTTAGAAATCCTTAAACTTAGAATAAAAAAGAAGATCCCAATCACCTGGATTGAATTTCTTGACTTTGATGTATTTTCATGCCACTTGGTTCTTTGTTGATGGATTATGTTTTTTTGTTGTATGGAATCTTGTCAGATCTCATCTGGCTCATTCCATTGTGCCAATATATGTTTTGGAACTTCAAATAGATCAAGTCCCAACTTTGCTATTGTTCTAAGGTCTCCACCTGGAATTCCATTGGAGGCAAGACTTGCTTCCCACAGACAAGCTCATAAGGAGTATGTCCAATAGTATTTCTCCATGTGGTGTGGTAGGCTCAAAGTGCCTCTAGAAGCCCTCCTACCTAGTATCTTTTATGCAAGTGTACACTATTAGTCAATATAGCTTCAAGTACCTTGTTGATAGACTCCACTTGCCCATTGGCCCGCAGGTGGTATGGAGTGGATTTCCGATGTTTGATATTGTATTTCTCCATAATTTTCTCCACTAACTTGGATGTGAATTGAGCACCTTGATTAATTACAATTTCTCTTCGGACATCAAAATGAGTGAAAATATCCTCAAAAATAAATGTAACTACAACATTTTCAGTAGAAAAAAGAAGTGGCTTATCTTCTACCCATTTCGTAACATAACCTATACAAACAAGCATATACCTCTTTTGTTTATATAGAGGATTGATTGGACCAACAAAATCTAGAGCCCATTTTGCAAAAGGCTTTACAAGTACCTGAGATTATAGAGGCATCTCATCTGATTGAATGGGATTTCCCATTCTTTGGAAATTGTCACATCTTTTGACATATTCCTTAGCATCTCTAAAAAGAGAAGGCCAGTAATACCCCAAAATTACTTTGTATGCAGTTCTTTTATCAACAAAGTGTCCTCCACGTAGTTCATAATGGCCGGATTTTAATATCTTTGGCACTTCATCCTCTCAAACACATCTTTGGATAATCAAATCAGGTATAGTTCGGTACAATTCCCTCTATCCATGAGTAAGGTGCACTGGTCTTGATAACTTTATGACTTTCTTTGGTTGAAAATTGTGGAGGAAACTTCCATGTAGCCAAATAGTTAGAAATATCTACAAATCGAAGAGTTTTAGTAGACATTGAAAAAATATATTCATCAAGAAAATTATCCTTTATAGGGGTATCAATATTATCATTTTTCATCCTGGAGAGGAAATCAACAACAATGTTTTCCTTTCCTAACTTATCCAAAATGGTAATATTGAATTCCTATAACAATAACAACGATCTAGTAATCCTACCATTAGTAATTGGTTTATTCATTAAATATTTAATAGCATAATGATTTGTATGAATGAAATTTTCATAACCATTAATGTAATGTTGAAACTTATCAATGGCATGAATAACAACAAAAAATGCATTTTCAGTGACTGTATAATTTAACTCTACAAGAGTCAAATTTTTACTCGTATAATAAATAACATAAGGAGTCAAGTATTTTTGTCCCTACACAATTCCTAAAGTTGTATCTTAAGCATCAATTGAGATATGAAATGGGAGAGACCAATTTGGTCCTATTAAGATTGGTGGTTCAGTGATTTTTTGTTTCAATATTTCAAATGCTTTTCGGCAGTCAATATTCTAGATGAAATCAAAATATTTTGTAAGTTTAAAGAGTGGAGAAGTTATTTTTGTGAAGCTTTGTATGAAACTTTTGTAATATCCTGTAAAACGAAGAAAAATTCTAAAATCTCTTTGACAAGTAGTAACTGAAATTTTAGAGATTATTGACCTTATTGCATCCACCTTGATTCCAGCACCTGAAATATGATGCCCCAAAACAATTCCCTTATTAAACAACATAAAACATTTTTCATGACTTAATGAAAGGTTTTCTTCTTTACATCTAATGATAACTTTTTCTAATTTATCCATAGCTTTTTCAAAATTGTTCCCATAGACAATAAAATCATCTATGTAAACTTCTACACAATCATGAATCAAGTCAAAAAAGATACCTAAAAATTCTCTTTGAAATGTCGCAGGTGCATTACATAAAACAAAAATAAGTACCCTATAGGTATACGTACCTCATAGACATGTAAAATTTGTTTTGTATTGATTTTCTAGTGCTAGTTGAATTTGGTTATATCCACTGAAACCCTCAAGAAATGAAAAGTATATACTCCTTGCTAAAGTATTTGATACTTAATCAATGAAAGATGGTGGGAAATGATATTTTTAAAGTAACCTTGTTTAGTTCTCTATAGTCAATGCAAAATCTCCACTTTCCATTCTTCTTAGGAACAATCACTAAAGGTGAAACCTACTGGTTATCTAATATTGGGTAAATGAAATTCACATTAAGCAATTTTTGTAGTTCTTCCTTAACAATTTTTCTCACATTGGGATTCATCCTTCTCTGAGGTTGTCTTACTGGTTTGACATTTTCTTGAATTTAAATTTGATGCATACATGTATTAGGGTCAATTCTCTTCATGTCAGTTTATTTCCATGCATATGCAGAAGAATTTTTTTGTAGCATATTTATCAATTGTTTCCTTTGAAATTCTTCTGAGTTATATTTAATATTTAATGTTTTAGCTGGAAAAATTTCTACTAAAAAATTGCTAAACATTTCCACATAATGTAAATCTACTTTAGATTGTCAATATGATAAATATTCAATGTTACCATTAGAGAAATTTTGAGGTCTAAAGTGGACCTCCCAAGGAATATTAAAAATAAATAGTGGAAATATGTTATGAAACCAGCTCAAGAAAAAGATAGAAAAGATAGATCAACGCCTTAGAATTCAACCTCTTCGAGGGGGAAACCCCCTTTACATTACATAAATGAACAATTCTTGGATGATACAAATGACAAAACCTCCTTTCTATATATAGGAGTCTAAGGAGTCACAATATAACCTAGCCGACCTAACAATAATAATATAAAGCCACAAAAATAACAATAGAGGGATTTTATGGGGCACAGTAATAACAATATGGGGATAATAGGGGCACAACAACATTAATAAGGGGTACAACTACAATAGTAATGGGGTAATCACTAGTATTATAGGGACCCAACATGCCCCTCTCCTTCAAAAAAGTGTTGTCCTCAACGCTTGAGAAGTTCTGGATGCTTCTGTATAAAATTCTCATCCTCCCATGTGGAATCTTCAGCGGATAATTTCTTCCACTTGATAAGATACTCCGAAATTGATTGATTTCGTAGCTGTTGAGTTCTTGTTTCTGTGACTGCTTCTTGTTCCAATATAATTTTTCCTTCCTCGTCAAGTTCTGGCAATATTGTTTGAACTGGGAGCTTGTTGCCTATAACCTTCTTTAAACATGAAACATGGAAAACTGGGTGCAATCGAGAAGCTGCAGGAAGCTCCAATTTGTATGCCATAATACCAATCTTTTGCAACACCTTGTATGGACCATAATACTTTGGTGATAATTTATTATCCTTCTTAGCTTGCTTGAGGGACATTTTCTTATATGGTTGTAGCCGTAGGAATACCCAATCACCTACATCAAAACTTCTTTCGCTACGATGTTGATTTGCCTGTTGTTTCATTCTATTTTGTGCCAACACGAGGTTATCCTTTAAGAGTTGGAGGACTTGTTGTTGATGTTCAATGTGATGTTCCACTGCTTGAACCTTAGAATTTTCTCTTAAATATGATGTGATGGATGGTGGCTAATACCCATAAAGTGCCATAAATGGGGTCATTTTTGTTGCTGTATGGAAGGAAGTGTTATACCACCATTCAGCCAGAGGCAACCATTTGACCCATTGTGTCTGTTTATCAGATACAAAGCAACAAAGATATCCTTCCAAACATTTGTTTACTATCTCAGTTTGCCCATCAGATTGAGGATGATAAGATGAGCTATGAGCTAACTGAGTACCAAGACAAGAAAATAATTCTGTCCAAAAATTTCCAGTGAAAATGGGATCTCTGTCACTTACAATAATCTTTGGGTTTCCATGTAGATTTTGAATTGTTTCCATAAATGCAGTAGAAAATGTACTGGCTTTAAATGGATGTGATAATGCACAAAAGTGTGCATACTTGGTAAGTCTGTCAACTACCACCATGATGACACTCTTTCCCTCAGACTTGGGTAAACCTGTGATAAAATCCATTGAAACCTCCTCCCAATGTTGGCTTGGAATGGATAAAGGTTGTAATAGACCCGGTGTCTTAATTGTTTCAACTTTATTTTGTTGGCAAACCAAACATTCCGCCACAAACTTTTGAATATCTGATTTAAGGCCATCCCAAAAAAATTCCTTCTTAACCCTGTGGTAAGTTTTTAAAAATCCTGAGTGCCCTCCTAAGGGAGAAGTGTGCAATTCCATAAGAATCTTTTGTTTTAGCTGGGAATTCTTACAGAGGTATAAGCGATCTTTGTACCATAATGAATCATTTTGCCAGCTAAATGTATCAGACATACTGGAATCTTGTTGTAACTTTCGAATAAGTGCCTACACTTCTTCGTCATTCTTCCATTCCTCCCTTGCTTCGTTTATCCAATCTGGTTGGATAATAGAAATGGCGCACAACAATGCTTCCACATCTTCATCCTTTCTTAAGAGTGCATCTGCCACCACATTTTGCTTCCCTTTTTGTAGATTTTTTCAAAGTCATAACCCAAAATCTTTGTGACCCACTTTTGTTGCTCTTCAGAGGATAATCAAGGCTATCATGATCCATTTTTACCTTGAAGTGTCTTCCCATTAGGTAGGGTCGCCATTTCTTAAGTGCATGGAGTATTGCCAACATTTCCTTCTCATAAATAGCTTTGTGTAAAAACTTTCCCTTGATTGGACGACTTTCAAAAGAAATGGGTCTTTCATCTTGCATTAAAACAACACTAATTCCATTTCCTGAAGCATCACATTCCACAATAAAGGTTTTTGTGAAGTCTGGTGTAGCTAAGACCAGTGCTTGGCACATTGCCTCTTTAAGATGTTCGAATGCCTTTGTTGCTTCTGGAGTCCATGAAAATGCATCTTTCTTCAATAATGTTGTTAGAGGTGCTGCTATTCTCCCATAATTCTTAACAAACTTGCGATAATACCCTGTCAACCCGAGAAATCCTCGCAGATGCTTTATGGATGTGGGAATTTTCCATTCCTTAATGGCTTTAATTTTTCTAGGGTCTACCTTAACTCCTTCATGAGATACAATATGACCCAGATATTCCACCTCTTGTACTCCAAAGAAACATTTGGATCTTTTTGCATATAATTGTTTCTCCTCCAATAGTTGTAGCACCCTGTCAACATGTTCAACATGATCCTTCCAAGACTTGCTGTAGATTAGTATATCATCAAATACTAACACAAATTTTCTAAGTAATGGTTTGAAAATTGAATTCATCAAACCTTGAAATGTTGAAGGTGCATTGGTAAGGCCAAAAGGCATGACCAAAAATTCATAATGACCCTCATGAGTTCTAAATGCTGTTTTCGGAATGTCTTCAATCTTCATTCTGATTTGATGATATCCTGAATGAAGATCCAACTTGGTGAAGTAAATTGATCCATGCAATTCATCCAGTAATTCATCAATGACAGGAATGGGAAACTTATCTTTAATAGTGAGCTTGTTGAGTTCCCTATAATCCGGACACATGCGCCATGATCCATCCTTCTTGTGCACCAAAATGACTGGAGCAGAGAAAGAACTTTGACTTGGTTGAATTATACCAGCCTCTAGCATTTCTGCAACCATACGTTCAATTTCACTCTTTTGGGCATAGGGATATCTGTATGGCCTGATGTTTGGAGGAACACTTCCTGGAATCAGATGAATAGCATGATCATGATCACGAATAGGTGGGAGACCTTTGGGAGTCTCAAATACCTTGGAATGATTGTCCAAGACTTTTTGGAGATCTGGAGAAATAGATGATTCCACTGTGGACACATCTAGCGAACATAATTGTGCAATTACACCTCTTTGTTCCTTTTTTAGAAGCTTTGTCATAACGTTAGAGCTGATTATCTTCCCGGTTTCCCTGCAATACCCCTTAATTCAACTTCCTTTCCTTCCACAAAAAATTTCATGAAAAGTTCTTGAAAATTAAAAGCTATTGTACCCAAGGATTGTAGCCATTGGACTCCTAGTACAACATCAGCACCTCCCATTGGAATGGAAAGCATTGGGCTAGTCAATACATATTCTCCCATGGATAGCTTGATATTATGGCACTTTCCGAGCAATTTATTGTTCCTCCATTTGCAACCATCACTTGACACTCTGGTGCTGGATATAAGAAGCAATTCAATTCTTTTGCTACCTTACAATGAATAAAATTGTGGGTACTTCCTGAATCAATCAACACTATTACCTTTTTCTTCTTGATTTGTCCTTATATCTTGATGGTTTGAGGAGTGGTAATTCCCGCCAATGCATTACAAGATATGGTCGGATTCATTTCTTCTTTATCTAGGCTTTGTTCCTAGAGTATATCCTCTTCTTTTGACCTTTCTTGCTCCTTTTCTTCTTCCTCTTCACAATCTATGTAGAATAATTTCTTCTCAGCACACTTATGACCTTTAGTGTATTTGCTATCACAACTGTAACAAATACCTTTAGCTTTTTTTTCTTCCAATTGTTGTGGTGTCAACCTTATAGGTTGTGGAAGACTAGCGGCAACAACACTTCCGTCTTTATAGTTGTGAGTGGTATGCTTTCTGGTTGCCATAATTTTGCTTTCCATTTTTCTTGCTAACCTGAATGCCTTCTCTAATGAATCAGGTTCCCAAAGGCGAACATCATGTTGGATATTATCCTTTAAAGACCCTATGAACACATCAATCCTATGCTCCTCTGGAATATCTTTTACCCTTATGTTCAATTTTTGGAACTCCTCAATGTGCTCCATTATTGAACCCTTTTGTTTGAGACTTATCAATTGGCTAAAAAAAGTGTTGCTTTTTGTATCCTCATAATGTGCTATCAATTCTTCCATAAAAATTGCCCAAGTGATAAATTGTTTACGAGAGCAAAGCCATTGATACCATACAAACTGATTTGGTTCCAAATATAAAGTTGTCGTACGTACCTTTTGTGTGTTTTGCACATTATTGAGATCGAAAAATTGCTCCATCTGTAATATCCATGTTGCGGGATCCTTGCCATCAAACTTCCTCATATCGATTTTTGGAATATGGTGGGTCTTTGATCCAACATTAGAGTCTATGGAATCATTATTAACATTTCTTTTGTTCTCATCATGAGTTTCCTTTACTACCCTTTCACCATTAGTGACCCTTTCTTGTAGCAACTTATTCATATTTATCTTCAATTCTTCCATGTCTGTCTTCAAATCTATCTTCAAATCATCCATCTTAGCTCCCACGTCATTCATCTTAGCTTCTACACCTTTCTTTAAACAATCCATCTTAGCTTCTACGCCTTTCTTTAAACCATCCATCTTAGATTCTGTTCCTTTTTGTGCAAGGGACAGTTGTTGCACTTGGTTTTGTAATTTTGATATATCATGTTGCATTTCTTCCTCTTCTTCATGAGTCATCCTAGAGCTTTTAGGTTCCTTACTAGGTGTTTGCATTTTCTTTCCTCGGGGCATCAGTTACCGATAATAATGCTCTACTATGCCCTTTGAATTCCTTCAAAATAAATTTTCAAACCAAGCTTAAGCAAAAATTTAAGAAAATCTACACACCTTTTTTCACTTTGTAGGAGCTCGATATTGCCTTTGGTGTATCTCTGTACTTTCCAATCATCTAGATTTGAATTTGTGACCTGTATTAGCCCTCTGTGTCCTCTTTCCAATGCCACAAGTCTGACCCAAATTGGATTCTCCAAGGAAGAGTTATGCGAAATCTCCCATAGTGACTTGATTATAGACTAGTTCAGTAGAGTGAACTTGTACGACTTGCCACGAGTCACTGTTTCTACCTTTGGATCTGAAAAATACATATAAGAAACTACAGTTCGTCCTCTTTCTGTACCTTTTTATGAAATTTCAATCCGATCCCCAGAGAGAAAGTTATGATGCTTTTCCCCAGGTCACCTGTTTGGAATGTAATTCAGGAGTCTGCAAAAAGACCAACTTCCTTAGATCATATCTCTGCAAATATAGCGCGAACAGCTCTAAAATTCGGACCCGAGGTTCAGCGCGATTTCTTCTCAAATGGGTTTTTTTTGCAACTTTTTAAACGTCGCAGAAAAAAAGTTATAGTGAAAATTCCACGATGACCTGTTTGGAGTAGCGAAACCCTAGAATCCAAAGCTCTGATACCAAATGTTATGAAACCAGCTCAAGAAAAAGATAGAAAAGATAGATCAACGCCTTAGAATTCAGCCTCTTCGAGGGGGCAACCTCTTTTACATTACATAAATGAACAATTCTTGGATGATACAAATGACAAAACCTCCTTTCTATATATAGGAGTCTAAGGAGTCATAATATAACCCATCCGACCTAACAATAATAATATAAAGCCACAAAAATAACAATAGAGGGGTTCTATGGGGCACAGTAATAACAATATGGGGATAATAGGGGCACAACAATATTAATAAGGGGTACAACTATAATAGTAATGGGGTAATCACTAGTATTATAGGGACCCAACAAAATATTAAAATAAGATTAGATTACACCATTAAAGTTTAGAGGGAAAAAAGAAAAAACTACTTTTGCAACTCATATTTTCAATTTATCTCCCTATGGCTTTACTTAAATTTCGAGTAGGAGAAATCATTGGATGCAAATTTTAATTACTCATCCAAGGAGTACCCATGTTGCATACTTTCGTTTGACACTGCTACATGAAAAATGAGAAATACATGAAAAATGTGATTGCAATCACGTTTTTAATGTATTCCTCATTTTTTAATGTAGTAGGGTCCATCGAAAGTATGCAAAATGGGTACTCCTTAGATGAGGAGTTAAATTTTGCATCCAATGAGTGCTCCCACTTGAAATTCGAGTAAAACCGTAGGGAGATAAGTTGAAAGAATAGTTTTTTTGTTTTTGTATTTTTTAATCTTTTTGTTTTTTTACTCCAAAAATGGTGAGTCATCCCCCATGGTTGACATCATCATATTGAATCCTCTTGGTTTTTATAAAGTTTATTTTGGTTTTATATTTTTATTTTGAGGTCCATTTTAGACCTCAAAATTTCTCTAATGATTTCTCTTGAAAACTTTGGTCTTGTTTATAATATGAAGAAGAGTCATTATTATTCATCAAATTTATTAATTGATCATCCTCATCAAGTTGTGAAAGAGTAAATACAGGGTGAATATTTTCAAAGTCTTCATTATCATCATCATCAATCCAAACTTCAATTTCTATTTCAGTTATTATTTTTGCAGGTGGATACAATGTGAATCTCTTAGTGGAGTTGTCATCAGAAATATATAAATCACCATATCTACAACTTACAAATGCATCAATTGTAGCTAGCCAAGATCTACCAAGGATTAATGGATGCCCCCCTAAATTATTCTTGGAAGTCAAAATCATAAAGTCAATAGAATATTCTCATGAATCTAAATATACAGATACATCTTCTAATATACCATTAGGTTTAATAACAAATCTATCTGTTAATTGTAATAAAGTTGGGGTTTACTAAATATTAGGATCCTTCAATTGATCCATAGTTTTTTTTACTCATAATATCAATGGTTGCTCCTAAATTAATCGAAGTGTTTGGAATTTCAATACCATTGATGTGAATTTTTACAATAGGGCTACCTAGATCTAAATATTTTTGAACTATTGGTTTCCCCATCATAATATCTGCAATATTTCCTACCTATTGAATATTTTTAATGTATTTTATTTTTCTTCATGGGTTTTTAATGTACAACTCTTCTATTCTTTTTCCAAATATGAGTATTTCCTTTATAGCCTGAAGTAAAGGAATTTTGATGCAAATGATTTTCAATTCATCTAGCATACTATATTCAGGTAAAATGATTTTCCTTTCTATTCCCTTATCAATTTGAATTTTTACAGGAAAATGAGGACTTTGTAAGGAAACATAAGGTTGTTATACTAGAGGAATTATACGTGTTGATTTTATTTGGTTGCCACCTAATTGTGTAGAAACATCTTCCTTTGGAGGAGTCTTTTATTGATCAAGAGATGCCTCTTTTTCAATAACTTTATCCTCTTTATATTCTTGGATGACAACTGGCAGTGATTCCTTTTGCAAGACTCTACCAGATCTAAGTTGGACATCATTTAGACCTAGAGGAGCTACCATACAAGGCTGAAAATTTTGACCCTTAACATTATAGATGGGTTGTTGAGGGGTTTTATTATTCGTATTTGGGAGTGGTTGAGTAGGTAGTTTATTATATTTTTGAGGAAATGGAGTGGATGGTAAGGGAAGTGGTTGAATCGAAGTCAATTGGGGTTGAAATTGTGGTTGAGTAGGTTGTGAAGGTTGAGGGGAATAATACTAAGGTTGGTATTGAGGATATGTCTGTTAAAATTGAGGATATTGAGGACTCCTACCATATGAATTTTGCCAACCTTATGACCAAGATGGGTTTTGAGATTGAGGTGGCCAAGTTTTCCAAGGCATAGGTGAATTCAAATTTCTTTGTGGTAGTGCATATGATTGATATTTTGCATTGGGATCTTGTGCCATACCTGTTTTTTTAGGCTACCAAGGTCTCTTGGGGGCAACATTTCAAAGTGATGCAGCTTGACTTGTTCCAACTTCTTCTTGGAAAACAACCTTAAGTCTAGGTATTGAAGGACATTCCTTTGTATCATGATCTTATGGAGATATAACAAATATTTCAACATTATCGAGAGGAAATTCTCATAAAACATGATTTTTCCTAGATCTAGGATAGAAAATGGATAACACAATATTCTTATCATTTTTCTTGTTTTGTATCCTTAAAGTATCTAGTTGTTCACTAAGATTTATGAGGATATCAATTTTAAAGTTGTCAAGAAAATTTCCTATTACTGTTCCAGATGCAGATTTGCCTACTCTTGACATGAATGGATCTCTTCGATTCTTACCATATTTTACCTTTCGCCTCGTAATGTGTTTGTATAAGTGACAGATTTCTTTGAATGACAATTGGGAGACATCTCTATTACCTATTAAATTGAGAAGATCAATCCATTCATCTCTTATGGTTTTTAGCAAAAGAATTTTTAATGTCTCTTCATCTAAATTATGCAATTTATCCCTTTTGATATTGTAGGAAAACCTTTCCACCAGATCTTCAAGGTTTTTATCTTCTTTTTGAACTATCTTAAATACTTCATCCTTAAGTTCATAATGCATACATTGATCTTTATATTTTTATAGGAATATTCTTTTCATACCTTCCCATGTTCTGATAGAATGTGTTCCTAGACCCATGAACCATTTAAGAGATCCATCTTTTAAAGTAGATGGAAATAATTTCAATTCTTGAGTATCATGTAGATAATCATATGATATGTGTAATACTTCAAACTCAAAAATAAATGTCTCTCGATCCTCAGTTCTTAACCCATGAAAGTTAGGAAGGATGGATGGTGAGATATTTTTCATGGTAGTAGTGGTGTTTGTATCTAATATGGGGAATCCAAAAGGGCCATCTTCATTAATATATATATCATATCCCCTTCCACCTCAAACTCCTCTATTACCTCCTCTATTACCTCCTCTACCTCTTCCTCCACCATTCCTTGGTATTTCCTCTCCATTGTGTACTTCTCATTCTCCCTCTCCTACCATTGTATATTCCTAAGAGATAATATAAGGTTCAAAAATAGGGTTGTTAACTTCTTCTTCCCCTGGTTCTTCTACTAATGGTATGTCAGAAAAAATCCATCCTCCTCTTCACTAGGTACTTCTAACTCCTGTCCTAAGGGTTGTTCACATGTTGAAGAAAGAAATGTGACTCCTTCAGTAGGGTATGTAGGTTCTTCAACTATAGCCTTTATAGATAAGGTTGGTGAATCCCTAGGCTGAATTTCAGACCTACGCACTTTAGGGAGTTTATGTCTACCTGCTATGGATGGAATGCAAGTTTCAGTGGATGGTGTGGCACTATGTGGTCTAGCGGGTGGTTGGTGATGTTGGTATTGAACTACGTCCTCTACCTCTACTTACAAATCTACCCCTAAAATCTTGTTCTTTATACATGAATTTTAAATTATTTTAATATTATTGTAACTATGCATCTAGAAAATGAATGCATCTAGTATGATATGCAAGTTGAAAAAAAAAGTCTTATATACACTTCCCCGACAATGACACCAAAAATGTTTGGTAATTTAATTGTTAGTTAAATTACATCATTAAATTATCAACCAAGGTTGGGGTACTTATGAAGTGTATGTGCATTATATATGCTAGGAGGTTTTTTTTTTATTAATGATTTCAAATTTCAAGGCAAAGTGTAAAGTTCAACTATTCAAGATTAGCTCTTGTCAGGTTACACACATGTTCTTTTTGTAAGATCAACCAATTAAAGGCTAAAATGCAAGAAATTAAAGCACATTAATCTAGGAATTGAAATGACTATTTCACCAAAATGAAATTAAAAGTCTATTTTAATTAAGTAGAATTGAAATACTACACTAAGGAGTAGAATTAAAAGTCTATGTTATTTTGCAGAATTTAAAATCTATACTACTTTGCATGATTGAAAGTCTACACTACTTCGCATAATTTAAATTCTATGCTATTGAACAAGTAAAAGAACTCTCTTTTAATTATCTTGAAAGGAAACGGGTCTAAGCTAATCAAATTAAAATAAGCACTATTCTACCAGCACATAAGAAATTAAAATAGGAACAAGATCAAATTGAAAGCATTAAATGGATAATCTTAACAAACTATTGATGTCTTCAGCCTTATTGATGTTAAAAATATTCAACTACGGTCAAGTTCCACTTTGGACAGCTCCCCTGATGGAGATAATGCTTACATTGAATTCCTATTTTCGAGAGGACCAAAATCGACCTAAAGATCACTCAAATCGAATAAGGGAAAGTATACTTATGAAGAAAAGACCACATGTGCATATTTGATAAGGTTGTCCCTAAAGCAAAGTGGATCACTTTGAAAGGCTATAAATATAAGTGCCCTCTACTGCATTTAGACACAATGATGAGACACTCTTCTATCTTAGTTTTGGCTCGTACAAGTCTGAGGCTAGTCCATGGAGGATCAAGTTCGCTCTAAGGTGAAATTGTAGGGTTCGAGGCTCACATATTTGATTTAGAGTTTTGGGCCCCAGTCACAGGTACAAAAGAGAGGGATCTCGACCACAGTCGCTCCCACAGAGGCTCATGCATGTGACTAGAGCCTTCTAGTCGCACGAACATCTCATTGTCCATGCCACTGGGAGATTAGGTTTTTCGCAATTTAGTTTTTACCCTAGTCGCTCGCTTGTCAGGCTTAAGGGTGCGACTGGGAAGCCATAGTCACTCGCACAGCTCCTCCTCCATGCAATCGGGATCCAACAGATGAAATCTCAGTCTTCCGAAGATTTCACTCAATGGCCACACAGTTCGGAAGACTACAGACAGTGACGATTTAGTACAGTCTTCATAATTAGATTTCTGAGTATATACATTGTTGGGTGCATTTTATGGATGTTGTAGTTGTTTTTCTGGTTAGTTTCATAGATGAATATGTGTATCATTGTACTCTATTTTTCTTAATTATATTATGACAATCTAAGAAGAAGAATTTGCAAGGGTTTTCCCCATAGTGGGTTTTGTCCTGGTCTCTGACCAATCCTGGTGTCTCTATGTGTGAATGTTCCTTTATGTTACGCTGCATCAATGATGATGATATTGTTCTTTCTACATAGGGGGTGAACTTAATGTGTTAATGAAGAAATGCAATTATCAAATCAAAGAACAATATAGCCCTATGAAAAATTAACATGGTATCAGAGCTAGGTTGAAGAAAAGCCATGGAGATCACCCCCATGGAGATACATTTTATGGACACAAGAAGAGGACGGTGGAGACCTAAAATAATTCTAGGGTTTGAAGAAAACCTCAGGAGATTGTGTATAAGGGTTTGATGAATATTATGAGGTTAGGGTTTGAGAGAAAACCTAGTTTATGGAAAAGATATGGGATATGAAATCTAGCATGGTCAATGTGAAGATGCTCAAGCACTTGTGACAAATTTGATGAAACCCTAGATGGAATATTCTCTAGTAGGCCTGGTTGATAAAGTTGGTTGAAATATTGAAGACAAAATTGTTATATGGACAATGGACAATGATGGCTCTTGAAGGTTGGTTCAAGAGGAGAGGGTCACCTCTCATTGAAGATAAGTATCTCTTGACTTATGATGCTCCTTTATGTCTTTACCTTTGTTTAGACTTACAGATCTGATTATTGCTTTGACTATTACTTATACTTCTTGCATGTATATTTCAATATTTTGATGTTTCTAAGCTCCTTAATGAGATTGATAAGTAGATCCCTCTTGAGGATCATTTGAGATGAAGGAAAGAAAAGCTAGAGTTGGAAAAAGTAAAGAGGAATTTGATGAAAATATGACTAAGTGCTACATGATGCCTATGTCAAATAAAAGGACACACATGTATTTGAATACTACAAGGTATGCATGGTATGTAAGCCCTAAGGTATGATGAGAATATCTCCTTCTCAAATGGCTCATGCGTACATATGAAAGTGATTTGAATCCATGTTTCTTATGGCGAAATGGTGCACTTGGTATTGAACAATTATTTTACTTCTTGATCAAGATGAACTTCTTGATTCTATTAGACTACTTAATGTTGATCTTTGATATATTGGTATATACTATCTTTTGGATATCTTGATCCCATAAAGAAGGTTAGCACCTTGATTCTAGTAGATGGTAACTTGACACTATTTGTCTGTGAAATTAATGGCAATCATGATGATAGAAGTATAACAATGTGATTGACATTCATGATCTTTTGATGATCGTGGTTATGTTTTGATATGTTTAGTAATTATGGCATTTGGTAAAATCGAATGCCCTGACTTGATGGATTGAGTTATGTGACAAAGAAGTAATGCATGTGATCATGATTCTTGAAGTCTACTCCTATTAGCTCTTTGACACTTATGCTTGATGACAAATTGATGTCATGATGAAGTCGCTGAGGATAACACCATGATGAATATGTGATATGTTTGACTTTATGATCTAATAGATCTGCTGATGTCGGTTAATGGCATGAATGGAGATGAATGAAGTGGATTCCCATTTAGAGGGAGAACCGCTCCATAAGATCCCTTATCCTATTATCATTATATACTCTTTACTAATAAAGTATTATTAATGGGCATGAATAAGACAAACATATGACATTGTTGATCTACAACAAAGTTTTGATCTAAGGAGAGAGTTTTTTCCCTTGCTCTAAGCCTTAGTCGCATGGAAGCAGGTTCACAAGTGCAATTGTAGCATCTCAGTCGCACGGAAGTAAGGTAAATAGTGCGACTGTAGTATCCCAACCGCTTGTAGGGAAGGCCTATGGGTGTGACTATGCTTGCAGGAGACAAAAATGAAGTTTTGTGCATGAAATCAAATTTTCACCTGAAGGATGCCAGTCCTACATATGTGGTGCAAATAACAGAAATATCTTTGAGCGGGAAAGTTTGAATGTTTGCTATAATATGAACATGAAGAATGAACTTGTGTTTCCATGTGACCGGGACATGCATATATATGTGTCATTATGTTTGAAGTTTGTGCTACAAGAGTTTGACATGATTTGGTTGATTGATATAGATGAGTTGTATGATTCTTGATAATGAAGTAGAACTTTGACTTGATGTTGAGATATGCTCCGGACTATAGATCTCACTATATTGAGACTTGACATGATGCCTAATGATTTGATTTGACAACTGATGATTTTCCTTGATTAGAATGATATATGAACTTCCAATGACTAATATTTGCATTCGATAATGGTTTTGTATTGACCTCCTCATTCTTATCACATTGGTTGAAGTATTGACATTTGTGATTCAACATGAATTTATCTCCATGAATGGTTGGAACTTGCATGACTTATCCCTAGTATATGCATTTTCATCTAGTGACTTATATTATGATCATGAGGATGACTTGATGAATTTTAGATCGATATTACTTATGACAACTTGTTGGCATGATAATAGATGAAGTCATGACTTGATGAGAGAACTACCTATCATCTGGTCTAAAGAATATGATACTGTGATATTGCGATGATTTTGATATTGGTTATAATCTAACATCTAAACTCTGATAAGATGACTTAGTTGATTTGATTGTAAAATATTGTGAGTATGGGCATATTGGTTTGGAAAAGTGTTATGGTTGCAGAGAGAATTGTATGAAACAAGCTCCTTGATCCAGATATGTCTGCATTGACAACAATCTGGTGAAGCCAAGAAGAAGATGTGTTGATCCAAACCTCTACTTTAGAAGTGTTCCAAGGTACAACTTTGATTTTGAATTTTATTTTATATACTGATGGTCTACTCTTGATGGGAAATGAGCCTTTGATGATCTAAGTAAGAGGGAGATGGCTTCTGAAGCTTGAAATATTGAATCATGGAACATTGAATTGATTTCTAAAGTTGGGAAAAAGAAAATCTGTATTGTGATGCTATTGAAGAAGTATTGGAAAGTAGAAATCCAAATCCTTGGACACTGATTGAATTTCAAGAAGTTGTGAAGAGATATTGTTAAACTTAACTTGGCTATTGATAGTTGATTGAAGCATTAATGTTTTGTTTTGAACATCCATCCATATATATATATATATATATATAATGTGCATAGAACCTGAGTTGATTTATGATTGAGCTACTTCATACACATTGAGTTGCTACCAAGCACCCTTCGAGATACTTGCATGGGACGATCTTCTTGTGATACGTGACTACTTGGGTGTATTAATGATGATTAGATTGTTATTGATGAAATGAGCACATTTGAAGTTTCCTTAGTATGAGATATGCCATGATATTTTGGATGGAAGGTCCATAGCACGACGAAGGTTGAGTACAATGTTGCTAGCATGATTAGCTGTGAGGTGGGATGAAGAAGCTCCTTAGAGATCCGTCTGAGCGGGATCTCGATATGACATGGATACATTATGATGACAAAGAATGGGACTCGATTGGAAGAGAATCCCATATATCGTTGGGACCGTTATACTCTCATATATTGAGACAATGCAGTTGTACGAGACAATATTAGGCTTGTGGTTGGAACCTCCTTGAGAGAGAGGATGAATATGGTATCCCTTTTTGTGATATATATTATTATTTATGTTCTAATATAATATTTGATTTGATGCCCTGTATAAACAAGAGACAACTGCTATTGAGACATGATGATTACCATATATGAGCACGGTGATATGTTTTTGGTCTACTGAGAGCAGGACTCATCAAGAACATTGAGCCAACTCTTCCTCCCTTGTCTGAGCTCCCAAGGTGTGGAATTAAGATAGAGGGCTCATGTGGTTGAGGAAACTCTGGACAATAGGGTAACACCCCTATCTCTTATGCATAGTGTTGGAGTAGTAGCTCATCCTATCTTGGTCTTTGCAGAGTATACTCTAGTTGGCATCATACCCACAAGTAGGGCCAATGGCCAATGGGTTGAGGAGGCTTGGAGGCGTGTGATCCTTACCTTTTGATAAGTTAGGTATCTAATCCAAGCTTAGATTATGATGCAAGTACTCTACCACATGATTATTGAGGGTCATTGTTGGGAAGATCAGTAGGCAATAAGATGGGTTGAGTCGTAGCTCCCCCATGAGATTCTGGGTTAAGTAGTAGCTTTGTGATGTGGTTCCAGGTTTAGACGTGCTCCCTGATGATGATGCTGGTCATAGATCTGAGTCCCCGCCGATATTTCGGGTAGTAGCCCACTGACCGATATGCCGGGTAGTAGTCTGTTGACCAATATTCTGAGTAGTAACCCATTGACAAAGATTCTGGGTAGTAGCCCAATAAATAGAGGGTGGTAGCTTAGGGTCCCCTCCGATGACAAATTCTTCTTCTAGATTTGATAATATTCATCATATGAGCAGGGAAAATCAAGAGATAAGCAGGAATGAGAAAGAGATGAATTGAGACAATCAGTGATGATACAAAATGATGAGATACTTGGGATTGGATATGATTTGATACACATGAAATTATGCAAGTGGAATTCTCCCTAGTTGAGAGGGTGTGTTAAAAATATGCAACTGTGGTCAAATTCCACTTTGGACAACTCCCTTGATGGAGATAATGATTGATTGAATTCCTGTTTTCGACAAGACCAAAATCGACCTAAATATCACTGAAATCGTTTAAGGGAAAGTGTACTTATGAAGAAAATCCCACATGTGCATATTTGATAAGGTCGACCCTAAAGCAAAGTGGATTGCCTTGAAAGACTATAAATACAAGGGCCCTCTACCTCATTTGGACACAATGATGAGACACACTTCTATCTTGTTTTTGGCTCGTGCAGGTTTGAAGCTTGTCCGCAGGGGATCATGTTCGTTGTAAGGTGAAATTGTAGGGCCCAAGGCTCACATCTATGATTTAGGGCTTTGGGCCCTAGTCACCAGGACAAAAAAGAAGTATCTCGACCACAGTCGCTCCCACAAAGGCTCATGCATGCGACTGGAGCCTTCCATTCACACGAACATCTCACTGTGCATGCAACTGGGAGATTAGGGTTTTCATAGTTCAGTTATTACCCCAATCGCTCATTTGCCAGGATTAAAGTGCGACTAGGAAGCCATAGTCACTCACACAACTCCTACTCTGTGTGATCGGGATCCAAAAGATGAAATATTAGTGTTACGAAGATTTCACTCACTGACTACAGGGTTCGGTAGTTGATTAGAGACAGGACAATTTAGTACAATCTTCAGAATCATATTTCTAAGTATATGCATTGTTGGGTGCATTTCATGGATGTTGTAGTTGTTTTGCTCATTAGTTGCATAGATGAAGATATGGATCATTGTATTCTCTTTTGCTGAATTATTTGACGACAATCTAATAAGAAGAATTTGCAAGGGATTTCCCCATAGTGGGTTTTTCATTGGTCTTCGACCAATTCTGGTGTCTCTATGTGTGAATGTTTTTCTTCTAATGTTCCTTTATGTTCTGTTGCATTGATGACGATGACATTGTTCTTTCTACATAGTTGCATATGATGATGAATAATGATGTAAATTTGAATAAGGTTATGATGTTTTGCGGTGAACTTAATGTGTTAATGAAGAAATGTAATTATCAAAGAAAAGAACAATATAGCCCTATGAAATACTAACAAATGAGAGTTAATCCAAGCATGAAATATAAATTTGAGACTAAGCTATGAAGGAATTCAAACAAAAAACTAATTAAGGAAATATTTTTGTGTAGCCCCAAGGGTTAGCTCAACTGGTCAAACAAGTGCCTCGCCATTCGGGAGGTCATTGGGTCAATTCTCCCCAAAGCCCTTGGGGTTAGGCCTAGCTATTGGCCACGGGGCTTGATACCCTTGATCAAGCTTAGATATTTCCATGGACGTAGCGGCCACCCAGTGACTGCGGGTGTCCGTGAACCACCAATATATATATATATATATATATATATATATATATGTTGTTTTTTACCTTAATTGAGCGCTCAACTTATTCTATTAATCGACAATGAAAGAAACCAAGCATAACATACATAGAGTATGAAATTTCTAACTAGGAAAAGAAAAAGATAGAGTAAAATAACTGCTTAGAAAGAATGAAATTAACAAAATGATACAATTTCACAACTCTTCAAGGGGCCCTCATGTTGAGCACAAGCAAGATTCACTAGAGGAATTTTGAGGTCTAAAATGGGCCTCAGAAAAATGTACAACCAAAATAAGATTTATAAGAGCCAATAGGATTCAAGATGATGATGTCAACCATGGGAGATGATTCACCATTTTTAGAGTAAAAAAGTAAAAAGATTAAAAAATAATAAAATAATAAAACTATTTTTTCAACTTATCTCCCTAAGGTTTTACTCAAATTTCGAATGGGCTACTCGTTAGATGCAAAATTTAATTACTCATCCAAGGAGTATTCATCTTGCATACTTTCGATGGACCCTTTTACACAAAAAATGAGAAATACATGAAAAAACTTTATTGCAATCACATTTTTCATGTATTTCTCATTTTTCATGTAGCGGGGTCCATTGAAAGTATGCAACATGGGTACTCCTTGGATGAGGAACCAAATTTTGCATTCAACGAGTGTTGTCACTCAAAATTTGAGTAAACCCATAGGGGGATAAGTTGAAAAAAATAGTTTTTTTCTTTTTTCCCTCTAAAATTTGATGATGTAATGTAATCTTATTTTATTATTTCTACTATTATTTTATAATTTCTTTAGGAGGCCCATTTTAGACCTCAAAACTCCCCTAATGCAATTCAGATCAACAAATCAATTCACCAACACATTCACAATATTGTCAAGAATAGAGTAATTGCATTACTAAAACAAAGTCTTTGATAACAATAATTCCATACTAGAACAATTGGCTATTGTCTTTGCTATCATAGCTATTTATAGCATTTCTAAACAAACAACTTCGAGGAATTACAAGTCGAGAAACTAGTTCTTCGATTGACAGATAAATGTTCTAATTGAAATAGGAAATGTGCTTCTCATGATCTTCTATGATAAGAGGAAATCATGAGAAAATTTCAAATCAACACATCATTGATTTTAAATCCAAGTCTCGCTCGCTTGATTCTACACTCGCCTGATGATGAAATTGTTTTCCTGAAAACCCTCTGTGAGAATAAAAAAGAGTTGACTTTTTCTTTGACCAAACAGATTCTTGAATTCAATGATCTTCCAGATAGGCACAATAGGTGGATATCCATGTACTCAACATTTGGCATCCATCCATGTATTTTGTTCACCTTCAAGCTTGCTAGAACTTGCTTATCCTTGGACTTAGCTGCAGAAACATTGATTAGCTATGAAATACGCACTTTTTGGTAGCCATAGTAATGTTTCAATTGATTTTCACAAAGAAACTATATATTACAAGCTATGAATGAATGATACCTTTATTATCCCTGAGCATGTCCTAGATGACCTTATAGTTTGGAAATGTAGCAAAACTATATGAAAAAGATGGAGGTGATGGTAAAAAGATGTAAAAAATAGTACCATTTAGGACCTCAATAGGTTGATGCAAAAGATTGGAATGATGAAACATCGGATGTTGTCACATTTTACCAATGACTCAGTGAGATTGATGAGTTGGGTGATGAGTACCAGGGGGATTATGGGGCCACACTCACAACAATTGATGCTACCCTAGTTCCCAATCAAGAAACATGCAAAAATGACAGCTTACAGGTAGTTAGCTATGAGAACCTAGATCTAGCAGTTGATTTATTTAATGAATAAGGTTTTTCTCATGAACCTACCTATACCCTTAATTTGGAGAACCAATTGAAGGTAGGCCATGGCAAGATTGTAGCAACCACAAAGCAATATGATGATATGAAAGCATTAGTGGCAAAATATTGTTTGAGGAATGCAGTGACCCCTGATAGTTTGGGAGGAGAGCCTTCACTCACAGACCTTCAAACACTCAAAGAGGCACTAGCAGAGATGAAAATGAATTACATACACCCCCTCTCAGATAGAGATCACCTATTCACACTTGTTGAGATATACCATGATGCGCTAGAAGGGAAGGAAGAGGAAGTTGAAAAACTTACTTATGAGCTTGAGACTACTCAGGAGTCCTCGAAGAACATTTAGATGACCCTTCATGAATCTGAGTTGCTAGTTGATTGTCTAGGGGTGAGTTGTGGCCATTCTTCATTCCCCATGGCATACCGTCAGGATGACAGGGGCAATCATGATTGGATAGAGGAACCTCCTGTAGTATTTGAGAATGAGGAGCAACCTGTTGTACAGGCACTTGCAGAGAGGTATTTTCCAGAGGGTTCTGATTATGCATCCATGGGGCATAAAGAAAGGTACATTTGAGATGAGGGTACATCCATTTGGATCCAGGTTCAGTTGACACAAGTGGAGTGGATGTTAGAAGCCCAAGGTGGCATTGACATCCAGGTGGGGCTTTCCATCATATGTCTAAGGGGCATGTTGATTATAGCATTGATGGGATGATTGACTCAGTGATTGAGAGCACATGATCCTTCACATTTTCATCGGAGATGGGTAAGTTTTGGGAGTTTCCCAAGAACATTGTCCACGCACAGGATTATAGGGTGGTCAATAGGCCCTGGAAGGAGTTATTTGGAGGGAATGACGTCGATGTGTCATTAGGCAGGACATTGTACAAAGACTATTCCCATCCATTGATGTATTGGGCACAGGGGCCACTGAGGATGAGCACAATAGTCAAGTTCACACTAGCTTATGAGGAGCTATGATGCTAGGGTTTACCAAGACAACTTAGAAGATGTGACTCACGTCACAATGGGTTCACTAGCAAGGTGGAAGATACATTGCCACACATGGGATACCATGCTATACAGGATGGTATGGCAGTAGCCAGTGGTGCCTAGTGGCGTATAGTACATCCTCTTATGGAGGAGTTTAGGGATACGTGGCTGCATGCAGTAGTGTCTGGTACTGCATCGTGGGATTTTGGAGCATTTCCTCTAGGGAGACCTCCTGATAGGGACATCGGGCGTGCCATGTGGTGTAGTTTGCCTAGGATCGATGAGGAGACAAATGAGAATCTCTTGATTATATCCACAGGGACTCACACACCTATTTCTCTTCCATATTGCTTATAGTCACAGAGGAGTTGGTTGTTGCCCCTTGATGCTCGCATCATGAGTAGCAGGATGCAAGAGGCTCACCTCAGACAGTTGAATGAGACACACAACATTAGGAGAGGGGCTTTCTAGTTAAGGTGTGTGGTCGAGGAACGAGTTAGCGAGTCCAAGATTAGGGATGGCATGATCTACTACAAAGGAAGCCTATGCACGATCATTTGAGGACTGCATGACATACTTTTGGCATGAAATTATGACGCATGGCATGAGCTTAAGGCACATTGGATGGTAGACCTCTTTTATAGTAGGGTTTGTAGGCTTCAGACAGTGTTTGGGGGCACCATCAGGAGGGGAGATAACATTGTTCACAGTGTGATCTGGCATGAGCTAGATGGTTTATAAGACACCAGATTGATTTAGAGTATATGGAGTCTATATATTGACTACACGTAAGGATTAGAGATGAGAATCACAACAAAGAGTGATATAGCTCCCACATGAGGAGTTGTTGAGCCCTTCACCATGTAGTAAGGTAGTTTTCCCCTGTCGCTGCGCAGGGTGGAGGATAGCCATAGAGTGGTAGGCTCTGGAATTGTTCAATTGCCCTTATAGGGTAGTCATAGGTTCATTTACTACTTGTATTGTGACTGAGAGTTACAAGAGAGGAGGATGCAGTATGAGCATGAGGGGCAATTGATTATGACCGGAGCATCGCAGTGTCAACGTAACAATTTCTTTTTGCGATGGGCATGGGATCCTAGTATCACATGTCTTGGTGGTTCAGTTACCCTTAAGGATGAGCTAGTTTCCACAGGGGGAGATCATTCATATTTTCCATTGGAGTTCAGTGTTTTAGAAGGCATCCCACTCCCTAGTGATTTGCTAGTGACATGGGGCATTTCGCTAGTATGGTCGAGCGGTCAGCAAGAGGCGACCATGGAGGGCTCAAGTAGGAAAATAATCTTCTCTGCAGGGGATGGATTGTATCTTCAAGACTCTGCTCTTGAATTACACACGATTGGTTTCTTAGCAGGAAGCCTCTCAAGTAGTTGATCGAAGTTTCACATTATTAGGGTGCTCTACTTACTGGCATCACGTAGAGTGTTTCTGATGACTATGACTTGTGGGGTCATGAGTGGAATGAAGAGGGCTTCACATTGATCATGATGGTTTGGGACCCTGGTATCATGGGATTTATTCATGTGATGGTGAGGCAACAACGATTAGTGGTTCAGTGGCACATTTGGGACCCTGGCATTCAGCTGGACCAACTTGAGTAGTAGCAGAGTATGGTGAAATTGCTTGAGGACAAACAATTTTTGGTGGGGAAGACTATAATATCCTCAATTTTGTGAGCATGAAAAGCACCAGATAATTTTGCCCAAATTTTGGAACTATTGATAAAAAGAGAGGGAAATAATATTTCACTTAGAATGAAGGCAAATGATCATTTTATTAAAAAATGGCAAAAAGCTATTTAGTGAGAAGTGGCCCCACTAATAAAATAATACTAAAAAAGAGATTCTAGGAGCTATTAGAGAAATTATGAAAAAGGTAAATGAGCCATTTTGGGATCATCCTAAACTCTATATTCAGCTAAAGAAGAGCTCAAGAGAGTTCAATGGGAGCATCTCGAGGTTTTCCGTGGATTACTTGCCACCTTAGTTCGTTCTCATTTGCAGAAATTCTTGCCGGTACTTGGGATAACAATTAATTGCAGGGAGAAGACTATACACCCAAGAAGCCGAAATTTCCAAAGAGGTTGAATTGCCTTGATTGAAGAGGCCAAATTTGTGATGAGGCTGTGTTAATTTGCCGAGGGGGTCGAAATTGTTGGAGGGTCGGAAGTGACCAACCAGGGGCCGAGGCCTTGTGGACAAAGGAGGCGGCATTACCCTTAAAATTTGGTGTGACAACCACCTTCAGCTGGGCAAGGAGATATATCCCAGGGGCGAGTGGACTGGTTGCGGAGAGGGCCAAGTTCTGTGACTACGTGGCTGAGTTTCCCTTAAAAAGGGGACGAGTATATTGTTGCGTGTGGAGTTTTTAAGAGGCCGAAGTCCTATCATTAGTAGAGGGTCGAGTTCATGTGGTATTGCTGGCCGAATTGTGTCACTGATAAAGGGGTCAATTCTGCCATTTAAGAAGGGTCGTGTTACCTCTTTCATTGGGTTGAGTTTGTTCCACAGTGGGTACGAGTTTATACCTGTGCCATAGATCCCAAACCAGTGCTGCTACAGGTCGAGTTAATTGGCATAGGAAGTCTAGGGGATAGAGTTTGCTAGTCTTGGGTGCGGTTCATGTGATATTGCTGGCCGAATTGTGTCACTGATAAAGGGGTCAATTCTGCCATTTAAGAAGGGTCGTGTTACCTCTTTCATTGGGTTGAGTTTGTTCCACAGTGGGTACGAGTTTATGCCTGTGCCATAGATCCCAAACCAGTGCTGCTACAGGTCGAGTTAATTGGCATAGGAAGTCTAGGGGATAGAGTTTGCTAGTCTTGGGTGCGGAGTAATGTTTGGGAATGTGTTGCTGACTAGAAAAACCACACATACAGCCAGTTCGTGGAGGAATTTCCTGAGAGACAAGGCCCAAGTTCACAGCCAATCGAGAGCCATTGTACCTGAAATTTACAGTGTTGGAATCACACAAAGAAGGGACTAATATATTGAATTCACATTGCTGGAACAAGCCCACGTTCACTTATTCCCTTGTTTGTAAAATGTTATATCAGTCAATATAATGCTATTTGTCTTCTTGTTGCAAGTCTCATTAGGGGACTGTTATTTCATTAATGCAAGAAAGAGAGAAAGAAATAAATTATTTTAACGTCCACGAGGTTCCTATGGGACATATTGCTTCTTCATCTAATTGAAAGAAAGAAATTATTTTAATGTCCACTAGGCTAAAGATAGCCTATGAGACAGATTGCTTCTTCATCTGTTTGATGTATTCGGCTCTTTTTCTGTGAAGCTTCAAAATAAATGCTCGAAACTTCTCAACAAATCCCTCAGTAAATAGATTATCCCATGAGCTAGCTGCCAGCATATCTGCATAACTTTCCCTGTTGTCTTTGAAGGCCTCACATTCTAAAATATAAATTATCATGACAATGCACCTACAACTATGAGCACACCAACTGTTTAAAAAAATGCCTTAAAGGAAAAAGTCAATAAAAATCCGAGATTTGGTGCAGAAAAATTAAGGTATCCCCATTGGAAAATTACAATACCTAACCTGTTTATTTTCCTATTATGATATCTTATGATACCTGAACTGCATTGATTTGCATTGATTTGGGTGAAGGAAAGTGGCCACAATATTGCAGGAAATACTAAAATAAAAAATAAAAATGAAGAGTTTTTAATTGGCTAAGAAATAGTATCCATGTGTTGATTCTAATTCGAACCTTCCTTTACTTGTGCTTGGTATAGGGGTTAATATTAACATCTATGAATGAAACAACAACACAAAGTGAATTTGGGTTCATCTTTTACTTCTCACTATGAATTCCAAACAGATATTTGTTATTTTTATGATCTTAACACTAGAAAAACTATGTTCTTGATCCAAAAACAATAATCAAAGTCCAAGAAGATAGAATTGAACCATATGCATGTGACATACTCCTGATCTAATTACTCAAATCAATCGTGTTTATTAATTCAATGGCATGATAGGAAATATGTTTGGTTAAGGGTATCAAGGGGGTACTACTCTCTTTGGTTGTGGCTCCAACTTTCATCATAGTGACAAGCTTCTAGAAAAGAAAAGGTAAAAAAGTTACTTTTACAACCTTACACAATTTGCACAATCTTATGCATTAAGAAAAGTTTGATTAAAAATGTATATAAATATAACTTCAATTGAACTGCACTTTGCACAACTGTATACTTTTATAGGTTAACATTAGGAGGGGTGTTACAAACGGTAAATTTCAGTATATCATTTAAACTTCAAACTAGACACCAAATATGAAAAACAAGACATTAAGCAAACTTATATATAACCATTTACATTTCCTTTGAAGGACTACATGGGTGGAAGAAATATCTAACACCTCCAACTCCTTCAATAAATATTGGCCTTATTTAGAAAACAATTTCAAACACTCACTTAGATCAAAATCTTCTAGGTAGTCACTAGGTCTCCCAAATGTGTCACCTTAGATAATTCTTACTAGCTTTTGAGACTCAATTTAGTTAGTCACATCAATTAAAACCTTGAAATATTCCTCAACTAGAGGCAATCTTTGAGTTTGACTTCTGTCAAGGTGTTGAACAAATCTCACCATAGCTAGTTTTTTACAACTATAGACTTCTAGGTTCTAAGAGTTGAACATATGCTCTAGAATTTTGAGGAAAACCTTGACTTCCATTTTATGTGATATCAACCTTTTAAAATCAAATGCTTTTTGGTATATTAAAATAATAATTATATTTTTCATGAATTCTATAATATGAGGTAATTGATAAGTGTAAGTAGGTTGGCTCACCATAGCTAGTTTTTTACAACTATAGACTTCTAGATTTCCAAGAGTTGAACATATGATCTAGAATTTTGAGGAAAATATTGACTTCCATTTTATGTGATATCAACATTTTAAAATCAAGTGCTTTCTGGTATATTAAAATAATAATTATATTTTTCATGAATTCTATAATATAAGGTAATTTATAAGTCTAAGTAGGTTGGTGGGATTAAAAGAGTACATCCCATGTAAGCACAAAGGGAGAGCTGGTTCGTAACACTAATCATAGAGCTAGAGTCTTAACCCCATATGGATAAGATTAATCGTCTTAATCTACAAATTGAATTGTATTGCACCAAAAACCACTACAAAATATATAGCAAGAAAATTGAATTGTATTATGCAAAATAGAAAATACAAAGAGGAACTACACTTTAAATGAAAAGATAAAAACATGAGAATATAAACCATATGGTGCACAATCTTTTGTTAATTCATTAGGACATCATATAAATAGTAAAATAAGCTAAGAAAATAAGAAATATTTGGGGCCGCTTCAACTCCATTTTCATATCCAATATCCCAAAAATAGACAATAGACCATGCAATTTCATTTACAATATTATATTTAATATTATTGATGGAGACTAAAACTAGCCTTTTAGGGATCATTTCTAGTGCACAATTCTACTTCTTGAATGAAATATCACTTTTTATTGTTGTAAGGAAGGACTGAGAGAGGTTCCAAACAATAAAGAAGAAAATGTTCTCGCTTTTATAACCAAACTAGAATTTCAAAGGCCTATGAGAGGGTTTCTTGGTTATATATAAGGTTGATCATGATTCACATTAGTTTTAATATTTGAATGGTTATTTGAATAAATGAATGCTATAGGACTATCTCTTTTGTTGTTATGATATGGGTTTCTTCTAAAACTCTTCAAACTACTGAATGGATCATATAAGGATGTTCCCTCTCACCTTTATTGTTTTTGTAATTTCCATAAGGAATAATAATTACTCTGAGGAGTCTCAAGAATGAAGGGAAACTTAAGAGAATAAAAATTTTCAAGGACATCTTAATCACCCATCTTATGTTCATTGATTATACATTAGTATTTGAGGACGACATTGCAAGGAATGTTAGGATCTTGTGCAGAGCCCTCAATTTTTTTGTTGATGCATAGACATTCAAATAAAATAACATAAATCTACTATTGCATGCCATAACTTAAGGGAAAATCATTCACATATCATTCATACCATATTTCCATGTCAAATAAAATAGATTGGTGATAACATGAAATATTCAGGTTTTCATTTGAAGAGTATTTATTCATGTATTAAATATTGGACAACAATGTAATAAATAATAGATGAAAAATACATTCATGGTGTAACATATGGTCATCTATATGTGAAGAGTTACATTTTTGAAAAGTGTCATTTATGCAATGTTAATGTAGTAGATAGCAATGGAATTTATCACTAAGAGCATCACAAATAGAAATAAAAATAAGTTCTACATCTATCTATGGTCTAGGAAGAAGGATAAGTCCAAAATACTTTAGTGATATGGTAGAGACTGACACTTACCTAATGGGAAGACACTTCAAGGTAAAAACAAATCATGATGAGACTGGTGACAGGAGCTTGAAACCATAATCATGGCGAGGGTTACGAGGGTTTCTACACGGCCGAGACAGTAATAGGAAGGGGCAGGTACGACCATCACACAGTTGGTGCAGCGAGGAGCAGTTGTCAGGGATGGGAAGTCCGGTGGTGTCAGACATGCACAAGGGTTGAGTCTCAGGAACAATGCCAACGAGGCTCAGGGGAGACTGGAGGATGGCGAACAGAGTAACTGGTAACATTTTGTTTTTTCGCTGTGTTGCCGTCTCCATCCATCTGCACGCGCCCGTGGTTGAATCTTAGGAAATTGGGTTCTGTGGTAATCTGTTAACAACAGATTATAGGGTGGAAGATGGTCAAACAAAGAGAAGCGATTGATCTAGACCTCAAGCCTGAGGACATTTTGTCGGTTTGGGGGCTGGAGGTCATGGATCAAAACATAGATAGGTATATATGTCCAGCTAGATAGCCAGGAAGGAAGAAAGGTGGCTTGGGTGCGGGTCGGAAACAGAGCAAATCTTTAGGAACACTGGAGGAAAGCCTAGGTCTAACTTACCTGGAGAAGTGGGAGGGGAAAGAGCTGCAAGGGAGGTAGAAATATTTACTTTCTGGGCACTGTGCTGCGGGAAACACGGTTTTTCAAGTAAGTAAAAATCTTCATTGCTCGCCTAAAGATATTTACTCCGGGGGTTTAGAAGACATAGTCATTAGCTGTGGTTTCAAGGGTCAAGAAGGCCTGCAATCATTCATTGTGGAATATTCAGAGCCAGAAGAGTGTGGGAATGGGTTTCGGTTGAACAATATCCTTTCATGCAGAAACCCTCTCAATGTGGGAAGAAGAGAAAACCTTCTATATGATCCATTTGCAGGGGCAGGTATAGTAGGTTTGTTAGGCCAAGGGAAGGAACAGACCGGTGTCTAGAACACGGTAGAAATAGGGAAGGAAAGTTTTGGGAAGGTAGGTGGAGGGGAAGATCTAATGCCCATGGAAGGAAGGGAGGGCTAACCGGAGGCGGAAGGGGTAACAGGAGGAAGGGAGCCTTTACTAGGGGTCTAGGAGACAACCCAATAGGAAGGAGGAGTTTTTGACGGACTCAGAATATTTAGGAAGGAGGGGCGTTCTAAAATGCTCCAAGAAGTTGCAGTCAATGTGGAAGAAACTAAATAGGATAAGGGGGAAGGGAGGCGGCATAGGCAGTCTGGGGAAAAGAGGAAAAAACACAAGATAATAAAGAGGACTAAGGTAGTCACAAACCTGGTTCTTGGGATGGATGTACAAATTGACGAGGCCATGGAGGTATCGAAATTAACCCTGGTTGGATGAGAAAAAAGGAAGAAATATTTAACCAACTATATTCAAGAATGGACAGCGAAAAACTAGCAGGAGGCACCAGATAAATCATTTATGGTCTCATCTCTTGCAAAGGGATGGTTTATGATAAAATTTGATAAGATTGAAACTGTGGAATGGGTTCTGGGAAGGAACTAGTGTTTTGGGAGACATTCGATTTTATTTAAGAAATGGAACCCCTTGTTTGATGCACAGTGAGAAAAGGTGGATGAATCTCATGTGTGGGTTCGAATGCCTTGGATCCATCTGTTTTTGTGGTTTGATTCAATTTTCAGGGCAATTGGGAATCACCTGGGCCAGTTCCTGGAAGATGATATGTCATTCCTGCAAACCAGAGATCAAGGGATGGCTAGAATTCTGGTAAGTTTAAACCCTCGGAAGGGCTAGCAGAAGAAATTAATTTGCAATATAAGGATTTCTCCTATACCCAGATGTTAGGCTATGAACATGATCCGAATGGAAAATGGCATCAACCCATGGTACTCATCGACCCATATTATTCATCGACCCATGGAATTTACCCATGGTATTGTAAATGGCATCCGCCCGTGGTATTGTAAAATCCACCCATGGTATTCATTCACCCATGGAATTTACCCATGGTATTGTAAATGGCATCTGCATGTGGTATTGTAAAATCCACCCATGGTATTCATTCACCCATGGAATTGACCCGTGGTATTGTAACTGAAAAATACTATAAGTAACAAGTCACATTTTGTAAAAGGACAGATGGTCCGCCACAATGTAGCCTTTACAGTTATTATCGGTTTTAATAAAAAAAGTTTCTTTGTGGTTTTGTTTATTGGGCATTCTCCTCTTTTTCTTCTAGCATTTCAAGTTTTCAGATCTTGGGGGTCTCTTCCCCAAGATCCATTTCAATCTTTCAGATCTTGGGGGTCTCTTCCCCAAGATCCATTTCAATCTTTCAGATCTTGGGGTTCTCTCCCCCCAAGATCCATTTCAATCTTTTAGATCTTGGGGGCCTCCTCCCAAGATCCGGATCAGTGGTATCAGAGCAGGTTATGATTCCATGGGAACGAGGGTTTGATGCATGTTTCAGTTTCAAATTTTGCAGCAATATTCAACAAACGTCAGGCATGTGCTACAACCTCCACAGAGCACTTTCTTGGGTCACGCAAGAAGAATTTTTCTTTTCTCATTTTTTTGCAGAATTTTTTTTTTGGGCGGCGACTTTGCAGATCAGATCTGTACATTTTGGTGCAAGATCTGCAAAATATAATTGCAGATCTGTATTCCTGGTGAAAAAATAGCCGATTTCAAAAAAAAAATCGGTTGAATCGGAGTCCGGATGAAGAAGATATCGCTGATTTAAAAATCAGTGGGGTTGCAGACAATTTTCAGGGCAGCGATTTTGCGGCGCAGATCTAGATGTCCTGGTACAAGATCTGCAAAATCTAATTGCAGATCTGGATTCTTTGGGAAAAACTACCCAACTTCAAAAAAAAATCAGTCGAATCGGAGTCCGGATGAGGGAGATATCGTTGATTTAAAATCAGCTCTTTTTTGCAGAAATTTTGGTGACGGCGGGAGAGTTGCAGCGCAGATCTGGAATTCTAGTGCCTGGATCAGGATTTCTATCATATGGGCAGATGCAAAATGGTCTTTCTGCTTCCAAAAACAGGTTATAATAAATATTCTGAGTTATATTGGCCGAGTTATGTCCATTTTAATTCTGGAGCAGCATTCGGAGTGGGTTTCCATTGGAGACGTGCCCTCCCACCCCACTTTAGTAGGCACCTGCTTCACATTCATCAGTTTCAACATAGCAGCAATCGGCTTGGGTTATTTGGAGATGTGCCCTCCCACCCCAGGCTATGTAGGCACCTGCTACTTCATCAACAACCAACATCATGGTTGTGGGTCATCCACAAACCCACACTTCATCGAAGTCCATTTGCTAGGCCGTACACTGTTAGTATCACAGTTGGTCACAAGCATTATAGGGTATCTCTATCCTCGGATCTTCGTTCTTCATGGTTATGGGTCATCCACAAACCCACAGTTCATCGAAGTCCATTTGCTAGGCCACACACTGTCAGAATCACAGTTGGTCACAAGCATTACAGGGTATCTCTATCCTCGGATCTTCATTTATCAGGGTTTTGGGTTAACCACGTAAAACCCTTATCTTCAGTGGATCTTCATATTCAACAAAGGCTTTGCAGGAGGGAACTTTACGCAATGGGGACCATTGCTTCTTAAGGAGGGAGGAATGATCCGAATGGAAAATGGCATCAACCCATGGTACTCATCGACCCATATTATTCATCGACCCATGGAATTTACCCATGGTATTGTAAATGGCATCCGCCCGTGGTATTGTAAAATCCACCCATGGTATTCATTCACCCATGGAATTTACCCATGGTATTGTAAATGGCATCTGCATGTGGTATTGTAAAATCCACCCATGGTATTCATTCACCCATGGAATTGACCCGTGGTATTGTAACTGAAAAATACTATAAGTAACAAGTCACATTTTGTAAAAGGACAGATGGTCCGCCACAATGTAGCCTTTACAGTTATTATCGGTTTTAATAAAAAAGTTTCTTTGTGGTTTTGTTTATGGGGCATTCTCCTCTTTTTCTTCTAGCATTTCAAGTTTTCAGATCTTGGGGGTCTCTTCCCCAAGATCCATTTCAATCTTTCAGATCTTGGGGGTCTCTTCCCCAAGATCCATTTCAATCTTTCAGATCTTGGGGTTCTCTCCCCCCAAGATCCATTTCAATCTTTTAGATCTTGGGGGCCTCCTCCCAAGATCCGGATCAGAACACCTGCCCTTTCGTTGTCATTGATGTCATAAATACGGACATCTGGCAAGGGAATGTTGGACGGGGTTTAGGCGAAGAAGGAGGCAGAGAAAGGAAGGGGGAGGGAAAGGATCAGATGGGGAGAAAAAATGGAACAAGGAGACTCTGGGCTTAGGTGAGGATCAGATGGAAGTTGATAGGATGTAGGAGGATCTAGTGGAGAAAATGGAAGTTCAGGAGGATGAACATCCTCTCGGCATGCATCTGCAACAAGAGACGACGAACAAACCAGTGTCAGCAGAAGAATATGGCAGGGGTCCAGCTCATCAACCAGAGGGTACAACTCTGGAACCTAACCCTTCTATCAATTCTCCTGTTCAATATTTGATCAATTCATTGTCCAATCCTGGTCCCTCCAGACTAATGAACTCTGATAATATTCATGTTAATAGTGTATGTGAACAATTGGATAGTATAATTACCTCAATCCCTGAATTACATCTAAATCGAATCCCTAGAATGAGTGAAGAGGCTAATGGATTGGCTGTAACTCTTTATGTAAACCCTCATTACAACCTTAGACCTCGTGAAAAAAAACCCCCTCCTTGGGAGGCTGTGGGAGGGTTGGGCATGCTGTCAATTCCTGAGGGGACCCGAAAAAGTAGAGGGAGGAAATCAAATCTATCCAAGGCTCAACAGACTCAAGCTAAGATAGACATTGAGGATGGTAAGAAACTATTAATTTCAGGGGTGCTTAAAGCAACACAGAACACCCCCCCCCCCCTCGTGGTTTCTTAATGATTATTATGTCTTTTAACTATAGAGGTTTAGCCAATGCTCCTAAAAAACTAGCTCTAAAAGCGTTGATTAATAATTACAACACAAATGTGCTACTTCTGCAAGAGACTTTGGGAGTAGGAGTAGAGGTTACTAAAGCTCTGTTGAAAATTTTGCCTGGATGGCACTTTTAGGTATTGGATGCAAAAGGTAGATTGGGGGGTTGGCAATGGGAGTGAAGGAAGGAAGCCCAAGGTTATTACTTCTTGGGGTCTAGACCAGGCCCTATGGGTAGAAGTTTATTCCTTGGAGCTATGTTTAAATATTTTGATCCTTAACATCTATGGTCCTTGTCAGGATAGGGCATCTTTTTGGAATAATTTGTGCTCAAAGTCTTTTATGGGCAATCCGAACTTGGTGGTTGGGGGAGATTTAAACTTTTCTATGGGAATTTCTGAAACTTGGGGACCATCGGCTCATGCTGACCCTCTTTTTGATTTATTTTCCAATAAAATCAAAGAAAGGAAGCTGATGGATATAAACTTGCTAAAACCTAGACCTACCTGGAGGAACATGAGAACATAGGAAGATAGGGTGGCAAAGAGGTTGGACAGGTTTCTCTTGAGAGAAGAAGTAGTGGTCATGATTCCAGTATTTAGACATTAGGTAGGAGAAGGAGGTGACTCTGATCACTTACCAGTTCTACTTGAAATGAAAGGGCCTAATAGAAAGCCGACTGCTCCATTTAAATTTAATCTAGACTGGCTTATGGAGGAATCTTATAACATACTTTTTATAAAATCATGGAGACCTGTGGACCTAAGCGAGAATGGAGAAAAATCCTTTTGTTTTATGGAGAACCTAAAATGCTTAAAGAAGGCAACTATTGAATGGGCTAGAGAGAAGAAAGTTAAAGAAGAAGAATATCTAAAGCAGATAGGATTGGAACTCGATCAACTTGAATGTTCAGAAGAAGATGGATATGAAACAATAGACAAAGAGATAGGATCAAGATGCTAGAGTCAAAGCGCGGAAAAATTCTATCATTAAGAGAAGAACATTGGCGACTTAAAATCAAGGAAATTTGGCTGAGGGTTGGGGATGAAAATACAATTTTTTTCCAAAATTATGCAAAAGGAAGGAAAAACACAAATACAATTTGGTCCTTAAAATCGGAATATGGAAGGCAACCCAACTCTTTTGAGGAGTTGTCAATAATCGGAAGAAGCCATTTCAAAAATCTCTTCAAAGCTCCCACAAAAGTGTCGATAGCGGAGGTGGTTAGGACAACTCATTTTTCATTAGGTATGTGGAGAAGAGTAAAACAAAGCTCTCATGGGGGAAGTCACTCGAGGGGAGGTTGAAGGAATCTTAAAGTCAATGCAAAAGTATAAGAGCCTTGGTCCGGATGGATGGACTATGGAACTCTTTCAACACTTTTTTGAGATAATTCAGAATGAACTGACTGAGGTGGTTGAAGAATCCAGGATAAAAGGGGAGATTTATGAACCCTTCAACTCCACCTTCATAGCCCTAATCCCAAAAAAGGAGGATCCTTCATCTTTTGAGGATTTTAGGCCAATATCATTTTGTAATTGCATCTACAAAATAATTGCCAAAGTAATAGTTGTCAGATTGAAACCAGTCCTTTCACGGAATATTTCAAAAGAATAATTTGGATTCCTGGATGGCAGGAAGATACATGAAGAAGTAGGAGTGGCTTAGGAAACCATTCACAACATCAAAAAAAGTAAAAGGAAAGGCGCAATAGTGAAAATTGACCTCTCAAAACCCTGTGATTGGATAAGTTGGTTGTATTTTCAAATGTTGTTGACTCACTTGGGATTCGAAGTTGGATTTATAAATTGGATTATGGGCTGCTTCAACAATGTTAGTTTTTCTATTTTGATCAACGGAGTGGCATCCACGTTTTTCCAGAGTCAAAGAGGATTACGACAAGGATGCCCACTATCCCCACTTCTCTTCATGTTAGCAGTAGAAGGACTTATTCAAATGTTACTAGAAGCGAGGAGAAGAGGAGACATACAGGGAATAGAAGTGGTAGTCAACCTATATATAACTCACTTGTTGTTCGTGGATGATATTCTTCTATTCAGTAATGGTAGCAAGAATGAAATATAGCAGAGGATTTTCCTTTTGAAGACAAGAAGATGCCTGACAGTTTCAAATACCTCGGGTTCTTTCTAAATCCACACTCGTACATAAAACAAGATTAGTTTTAGTTGGTGGAAAAAATTGAAACCAGGATAAAACATAGTTACCGATCAAATGAGAAAGTGAACTGGTACTTGTTTTTTTGAGGTAGCAAAAAATCACCCGATTAGGAAAAGTGGTGATGCTGGAATAATTTTATTTTTTTTAGCATATTTTTGGCACTTTAAATTTTCTTATGTATCAAGTATGAACATTTTTTTTTCGATGTTAGTGATTTTCATGCTAATTTTGAAAAGTGTTGATGCAGCATCAACCCCCTTTTTCTAGAGGGTTTATTTTTGACACTTTAAATTTTCTAATGCCTTCTTCTTCCATAAGAATTTTTTAAGTGTATTTTTTGTGTTTTCATTTTTGTTTTCTATTTTGTTTGTAATGAAATCTTTATTTTTTCGAGTTGTTAAAAAAAATGGTCAATATTTTAAAGTTATTATTTTCTATATGTTTATGTAATGTTAATTAATATTTCAATGGACATCAAATAATTGTCACTAAAACATAATAATTTTAAACATTTGACATAAAAAACACATTTTCTATATAAATACAATGAAAAAAATACACATTTTCATAATTTTTGTCAAAAATGACATGTCAAATAAACAATTTTTATGGGAAAATCCTAACAAAAAAACTTAAAAAAATTAGCATTTTTTTATGAATTTTATGTTAAAAAATAATAGTAATCACAGGGTTTTTACAAAAAAAAAAATGATTCACATAAACATTAAAGTGAAAATCAGATAATACAAATATTGAACATATAACAACAACAATCAAATGTTCATTCTTCTCATAAAATCTCAAAGTCAAAACATTACAAGTAAAACTAATGAAGATCTCTCAAAATTGAATTTGATTTGCAATCATAACTTAAATGACATCAACAATATCATATAATCCATGTTCATCGTTTTCTGCAACTTTATTATTTTCTTCTACCACAATATTTCCTGCTCGAGTTTCCTTATTTTCCTTGTCTACTAGATCTTTCATGTCTGCAAATCTCCCAAAGTGTCATTTTCCAATCATTCCATATAATGGTGGTTGAGGTTTCTTTGCCTTTTTTTCCATACGTGATTCATTAAAATTTCATTTCCTCAAACCAAATTCTTGCATTTCATCTAGAAGAAATTGAAGAGCATTAATTCTTTGTTGAATAAAATTGCATTGTGGAGGGTCTCTTTCACTCGGAATGCAATTTTTTCCTTTTTGTAGGCAACATGCTAGTGTTGTACCTAATCATCAAGTACAAAAAAAATAAGTAAGTAAATTAGTATAAACACATAAAAACAAAAAAAAAAATTATTAAAATTCAATTTTATATAATAAAACTTACCTGAACCTGAAAGTAAATCCAAAACCCACTCTCCTTCATTTGAACATAAATCTATAAGATATTTAATCAATAATTGTGGTTTTTGATAAATGTTAACTATCTCTCCTTTTGCATCTTTATCCTTATATGTTAACTTTTTAACGACAACATCATGAACCAGTACTTGGCTATGACTCTTTCCATCTACTTGGTTCAGAAGAATGGACTTATAGTTATCATCTTTTGTCCAACATTCAACATGGATGAACTCACAATCACTTGTAATTGGTTGATCTCTGGAAGAAATAAGATTTGAATTTTGCTTGTAACACGACATAGTAAAAGTTCAATCCACTTGTACATAAAAAAAGAATTACATTAATCAAACATACAATTTCAATGTCTTACCATGTAAGCTGCATCCTTGAGTTTGATATTCCCTTAAAGCTTGTTAATAACATTAAAAATTGTGTGTCTGAATGAAATGTCACAAATCTCCAAAGTGGTGATGTTGTCACTTCTTGAAAGCCCATAACCACTTTATTAAAAGCTTGATAAGTGTAAGGCTGACTATCATATTCAATGTTTGGGAAATGGAAACCATGAGGAATGTCCGCAATAACTAGGGCATATTCCCTTTTAGGTATGTGTTTTTCAATGTCTTCACAGTCACCTTGTATTATTTGATATTGGATAGTCTCCATCCCATTCCAAATGAAATGTGTAAGAGTAGGATCAAGTTCAACATTCCTAAGATGTTGCTTTCTCAGCCTTTCCAACTTAATTTTTTCAATGAAACTTTTGAAAGTATTTGGTACTCCATTCACATCCTTCTTCGACATCTTTAATGAAATAAATAAATATAAGTATAAGTAATATAATAAAATAAAAAATTATATGAATAAAATGAATGTAAAAATCCATATACATTTTTTGAATGCAAGATAAAAATCTTTAAGTGTTGTTGTAGAACTTTATTCTGGGTAGTGTTGGATACCTATACCAATAGGTTTCATATTTCATGATTGGCAAGAGAAAGTCCAAATATGCTCTGCTTTGAGTTCACAAAGATCCCATATTTCCTAGAGAGCAAGAAGGTGTGTAAAGTGTTTCAATGTTGATGACCTTATTTTCAAATTTTGATGGATGATCCAACAGTTTAATCTGGATCATGCCATGTGTTCAATTTTATGCTATAGAATAGAGAAAGAAGTTTGTCCAAACAGCTGAATCTTGGCAGACAACTAGTTTAGGTAGAGAAGAAAAGGCTCCCAACAGCCTAATCTGGGACCTTGGAAGAGATAAGGGTAGAAGTAGATAGAGAAAGCAAAAGAAAAAGCCAAAGAAAAGAAAAGGCAAGTAAGGGTCTGCAAGTCCAAGTGCACCCTCCAAGAAGAAATAAAAATGCTAGGTAAGTAGCTGGGTAGGTAGTTGGGGTTGCAGAAAGGTTATCCCCATCATTGCAAGAACGGTGATGGTGGGCATCAAAGCAAAAGATTACAGCAGGAAGCATGACTAATTTCCCTCATTCCCTCCAATTTCATTTCTAACATTCCCCCATCAGCTTAGATTCATGGAAAAGACTAAGGTTTCATGGTGGTTCTTAACCTTTAAGAAGCCACATTTCTTGTCTAAAGATCTTTTCATTTTGATCTACTCTTAAAACCAAGTTTGTTTCATATAAACTTAATGGTTTCTCCCTCCACTTACCCCCTCCTCCATACTAACACTAACCCTACTATATAAATCCCTTATATCACCTTTTTCCCTAATATTACTAACACCAAGGTGTATAAATCCCAAAATCTTATAAATACCCCCCCCTTGGCATTATAGCCAATAAAGTTTCGAGTCAGGAATCAAATGACACCAGGTCATGTTGATGAACCTATGCCAACTACCCCTTCCCCTTCATGAGCTGATTCCTCTATTTTTACCCCTTTTGCACATAAAAAACCCCTAAAGGGCTTAAATTCCACCTTTACCCGCTTCAAAGGGCAAAAAACATGAAAAAACCCACTTTCAGCCGTATAACCAAGGTTAAGCGCATGCAAATCGTCTTTTCGAAATACATTGAAAACCCGTTCAAAACATGTTTTATTGCCTCCGCCCGCTTCCGTATACACTGCCCATGTCACCTCCCCGATGACCGTTGGATCAGGCCCTCCAGATCCGACGGCCCTGATCGCGTCGGAGTCCTTCCGACGTCCGACAGTTATGCGTACTATCCCCCTGTCATATCAGCCATCCGACCACCGTCCGATCAACCTCCGTAGATCTAACGATCACCATGACGTCGGAGCTCATTCGTTGCCCGAAACTTATCTCCCGACGTCCGTATTTTGAGTACGTCACTCCGCTGCCACGCGCCCTCACCACAATGCGTCGGAGGTACAACTACAAATACCGCCCCCATACAAGAAACGGTGCGATACGAAACCACTGTCGGTTTCCGGGTTCCCCATCCCGCTTGCTCACGTCATTGCCGTGTCATCAACATGTCATCGCTCCGTCACCCAGGTACGCTGTCCCGTCAGTCTCTTGCCCTACCATTGGTCCACCTGTCCTGCCATCTCACTGCCCCTGTGGACCAACCAGACCCCGCCACGTCACCCGATGACGTCAGCATGACGTCACCTGACCTTGACCCCACCAATGACGTCATGCTGACGTCAGCACGGATTCGCGCCAAAAGCACCAAAAGGTCTATTTTAGCCAAAAATTCGTGTTTTTTTACATTTTTGTGCATTCGTCGTTGTTGTGTTCTGCATGCAAAACTACGTTTAAACCTGCACCAGCCGCGGAAAAGAGTTTCCTGACCACCGGAACGTCAATTTCCTCAGCGCCAACAAGCTTTGACCGATCCAAATCTACAGGTATTCCTCATTTGAGCTCTGAAACTCCATTTTCACTGCATTTCGCATGTCAATGAGTAACAGACCTTAAGACTCCAATTTCACCGTTAAATACCATCAAGTTGACATTTAAATTGAACCAGAGCCGTCACTAAGCTACTGTCAAGCCAATTGTAGGCAATTCGAAAGAAAACTGTCACTGGTTCGCGCAATCGTGAACCCGTCACCTGCAGGAGACAAATACACCGCAAAAGAGTATCCTCTGAACATTTCCGCCACCCACCTAATCACACAGAGGCAGTATTTCAACTGCTGCAGCCTTACTTCCACCTTTCACTTACAAAACCATCATTCTCTGCAAGAAACCTTGTTGGTGTTACTCTGCATAGTAACACAGTCCTTGAGCAAGCAAAAATCCTAAAGAAGAGCCATGGACCCCCCTGTAGCCCCTATAGCCCTCAATGTCCCTAATAGAACATTTGACACCAGAGCATTAGCAGACTTGGACTACAAGATATCAGAGGAGATGTTGAGCAGAAGCAGGTTCCATTTGCAAATCCTAAATGAAATAAAGATCAAACATGAGAGGGGGACAAACATCCTGGGAATTTGGGATTCATTCCTCCCAATATTCAAGCTTCCTCAGGTTAATCAATTCCCTGAGCTTGTACACTTAGTTGCTGACCACTATGATGCATCCCAGAGGGCAGTGCTGGACTCTTCAGGCTCAATTCTGTTCCTCATTACCCCTGAAGCCATCAGGGAGATGTTGCAGTTCCAGACAGATCAAAAGTTGGTCCCTCTGTCATTAGCTGATTTAATAGTACAGGGAGCCAGAACCACAGAGGCCCAAATTACTAAGATCAACCAGCTGTTCATCAAGGCTGACACTCTACAAATTCCTCCTATCAACTGGGTTTACCTCAAACAATTGGGCCTAGACCTGGTTGACATGATCAGTCCCATCCTGGGATATGATTCAATAGAACATGTGGATGAAACAGTTATACAAATGATGCTTATGTTTTCCCCAGGAAAGAAGCCAATCCACTATGATTATGCCACATACATATCAGATAAGATGCATGATCAATTGATGAATTTATCAAGAGAAAGGGTATTTAGATACACCTCGTACCTATATCATCTGCTCCTATACTTCCAGCATGATAAGTTCTCCTTCCCAAAGAAGAGAGTAGATGCACAGGGCAATCTGAGATCAGTAGTGTATTGGACATCCGTTTTTCACATAGTAAGCTGTTCTCCATACACCTACTGCGAGTTTATTGATCTTTTCATCCATCCAGCCTTGACTCTACTGTTGGGTTCACCTCCTCCCAGATTGACAGACGAAATGCAAAGACTCCTGCATTTATCAAAAGCATACAGTATTGGGGATTGGTATTTCTACCAACACCACACCGTTATCAGACTATATGGGTGTGAGTTGCCCCCATTTAAACTACCTAGATTTGTGCCTATGAGGTTACTTGCCTTGGAATACTTCAGGCAGTTTGGTTATGTGGATATGCTCCACTTTTCAGGAAAAGGTAAGAAGGCACAGTTAAAAATCAGAAATCAACTTGGCCATTTACTTCTCAATGAGAGGGATGAAGGGTGGAGAGAGGCAGATAGAATACTTGGGTGCCTTGGTCTCAAATACAGCTTCATATGGAAACCCTATGACCCCAATAACTTCATTACAATGAGGAGGCTCAAATACAAATTATCTGCCTATGGTCATTATAGCCTTCCTCACTTAGAAAAATATGCTAACCAAAGCAAGTGGAGGAGAGGAACTTTAGAAGAAAATGTGACCCAAGAAGAGCTTAATCAAAGAGCTCTAAGAAACCTTAAGAAGTTGGCTGACCTTGAGTTTTATTCACAGGTCCCTTCACTGCCAGGCACACAAATTGGAGCAGCAGCGTCTTCTTCAACTGCCCAACATCAAGCTACAAGAACTGGTGAAAACATCTCAGAAAAGGGCAAAGGCAAAGAGATGGAGCAGGAACAGCAACAAAAACAACAACAGCAAGCAGAAGGGCTGCAGCAAGGGCAGCAAGAAGAACCAGAACAGCAAGAGCAACAACATCAAGAAGAACAAAGGCAGGAGCAGTCTGCCCAGCAAAAGGAAACAGTGGAGACTCCTCAGACCACTGAAAAAATGGGGCCTACAAGACAAGACACTACCTTTGATGCCTCGGTCCTCCAAACCCCTCAAAAGGAGGATACATTTGTCTTTAGAAAAAGAGACAGAGAGACTCCCCTGACATCCTCTATAGACCAGGGAGAGAAAAGACAGAGACTCAATGATTTTCCAGAGGAGGATATAGCAATAAGAGAGCATTGGGCATGGGCCCACCCAGCAGAGAAACTTCAGCAAGTTCCTTCCAGCAGGAACAAGACAGGACCATGGGAGGGGAGGTCAGCTCCTCCAGCCAGCAGAAAGAGGGACAAGTAAGCATCAAGCAGCAGTTTATAGACATCAAGAGGAGGAGTGACCCTATCAAGGTACAACTGTACAATCACCTGCTAAACATGGCTCCTTCCAATCAGCAGAGACTTATGTCTGCTTTTGATGTAAGTGAAGGCAAATTGACAATGAGTCACTTTATGCCTACAGCACTCCGGCCACAATCCACTGCTGACTACCTTAGGACCAACCTAGAGGTACTTGCCAAAGACATACACCCTATGGACAAAATTGAGCTGCATAAGCAAACTGGAGAAATGGTGTATGCTTCATTGGCCGACAAGACTTTGGATAATTACAAACTAACCAGCAGTCTGAATGCCACAGCTTCCCAGCTAGAACTGGAGAGGGCCTCTTCTCAGGCCAAAGACAACAGGATAAGAGCCTGGAGGAAATCATTGTAGAAATTGGGCACAATCCCAATGACATCAAAGGGATACAAGAGATCCTGAAACTTAGAGATGCAGACATGGCTGCACTAAGAAAGAAGATCAAAATTCCAGCCACTATCCATCCACAGACTGATGAGGTAGCAAAGCAAAGGTATGAGCAGGATTCTACTGACCTGCTAATTTCCATTTACAAAGAGCTTGTGAAGGCACAAGAAAAATTAGGGCAATATGAAGCTACACAAGCACCTCTACAAGCATCATCAAAACAAGCACAAGAAGGGCAGACATCTCAGCCCCCTCCTCAAGTCATCAATCTTGAGGAGACTGTTCCTACTACTGTGCCTCCACCTCAGCAGGCTGAACAAACAGCCACATCTACTTCAGCAGCACCCATCAGCACAGATCAGAGCCTAGATATGCAGAAGTTAAAGAATGAAATACAAATTTTGGAAGCCCAGATGACAGAGCTGAATGAAACTAAGGAAAAGCTGGCCAAGGTAAATGAAAGGCATGATAAGACAAAGAGAGAAGTGGGAGAAAAGGCCAAGGAAATCAAAGCCCTTAAAGACAAAATCAAGGAGCTTGAGAATGAGCTCAAGCTAGATAAAATCATAGCTGAGATCAGAGCAATGATATGGTCCAATATTGGTAAATCCATCAAAGCCAATGGCCATACATCGAGACAATCCATGAGCAACTAGAGCTCATTCCAAAGGCACAGAGGGAAATCCGAACATCAAGGGCCTTATTGGGAAATATGCCTGAAGTTGCTACAAGAATGATCAATGTGCTCAATCACAAAACAAGTTCTCAGTTGGCCACCATGGGAATTGCAAATAGAACTGAGACTATTCAAATGATCAAGAGGGTTCTTACTCTTAGAAGTCTAGTGCAGACATTGGACAGGAGAACCCAGGATATGCAGACAGAGGTAAATAAGTTCATGGAGAAATTTCAGGTGTTGCAGAGTAGAGGACTCCCTAGCTTACTGAACAGCGGAGGGAAATTATTCACCCATGAACAGTATGCTAAAAGAGTAAATGTTTTTGCCTCAGCACAGGTCAATGAGAAGGCCAGCACTTCAGAAGACACAGGGCCTATTACAGGACAGATTTTCTATAGTAAGATAGAAAATCTGCTTTTTATAATGAATGAAATTAATCACTTGTTTGATGTAGCCCCAACTTTTTTCAAATATACAGAGGCTGAAGAGACAATGGAGGCCATCCTCAAGCATCAGCTCCCTACACAGGAATGGTGGACAGATGCAATCCAGAGAATTTTGTAAACAATAACTCATGCACCAACTTCTGTTTTTTCTACAAATTTTGATGAAAAGAACAGTCAACAAAGTCAGCAGGCATCATAAAATCAAAGCTGAGCCAACTCAGCGGATGTAGCGGCCAACAAAGCAAAAAAGGGAACCACAGCTGGCAAACCCGAGAATGCACTGCGCAGCCAAAAGTAAATGCGTATCTCCAGAATTAATACAGAGTAATGCAACCGACTCAGTGATACTCAAAAGTCAAAACAATGCTCTGACAGACATAAAGGGCATTTACGCTGCATTTAACATTGTAATAACTTCTTGCCTACTTTCTGAACACTACTGAAGATATTTTCTCTCTCTCAGATGACTCAATGCCTGAGATATTTTGTATACACCTTTCTATAAAATCTCCTTCGCATGAGATAGCAAGGGTTGTTGTGAATTTCTCCTGAAGAGTCTCTTATGCTGTAATTGTTTTCTGAAAGTCAATAAAGGAAAGCAATGGAATTTCATGGATGTTTGATGTGCTGAAGATGTTCTGTTCCTGTTCATGACTGCTGGATCCCTGCGTATCTTACCATGCAATAAGTCTCTGTAACTTTCTCCATGTTTAGTTTGTTTTGTTATAAATCCATATACGCTATCTGATTTCCGATATCAAGCAACAGAGAAAAAGAATAGCTCCCAGGATTTGCTCACTGAGCACCCTGAGTTCAGTCTGTGTTGTTTATAAATGTTTTCTTCAGGTGTAATCTATATAAAGTGTGATTCTTAAGCTGCTGCACTTTCAGAATACATCTTTCATATTGGCCACTGACACAGGAATTCATACTTTGCTCCTGTGCTCTGCGTTCATTTTCATTTCACCAACATAACAGAAAATTCTTAACAGATTTCTGCTAGTTGACACATATCATCACTCAAGTTTAAATTTGTCTGTTAAATACACAATAGGCCTTGCAGTTAGAACAGTACTCAACATATAAGATTATCTCACAGCATCTAGACTCCATTGCCCAATGGAAACTCACCATCAAAGTATTACATCATAAGACCTGAAAGAGATCCCTCAACCAAAACACAAAACAAAACCTGAGCATAATAGCTAGCCTAAAACACCTTCATAACAGAGACAAATCATAAAGAGAGAGCCCTCTCTGGTTGCAGTTAGGCTAGGAACTGTAACCCAAAGATTGGTTAGTGGTTACCCCGGCCGTATTCCCTTGGGAGTCATAGGGAACAACCTGGGTGTTAACATAATTGGCGACTCCACTGGGGACTTCTTAGGATTTTTCAATTACTATCTGTTTTCCAAAGTTACCATCAAACCTGAAATCAGCCAAGAGGCCTTAGAACTGTTTTTGCATCACATTAACAGCTTTAGGGAGGAGCTTGTTTGGGAAATCTTCGTCTTAGCTTTGAGAATATATAGCCATTCCAAAATCTTCATCCAGTCCTTGCAGATATAAAAACTTTCTACAAAATCCCAAAAACAGGGTGGAAGCTGGCTCCTAAGAAAAATCCTCGGCATACTAGGGCAAATCCTGACCCTAAACCACCCATCATTGTTGATAATCCAAATACCATCCAAAGAAACATCCGGAGACAGCAAAAACAGGAAGAGCCTGCTGATACAAATATAAGTTCGGATCATCCCAGCCTCATTCCCACTCCTTGCAGAGTTCTTTTCCAGTCCACCCCTGGTTCCCCTAGTTCACCATCAACATCGCAAAGTCCTCCTCTCACATCTGCATCCACTGCACATACTCCTTTGACCAGTCTCCACTAGCTACTCATCCCATTAACCCTGTTATACCACTGATCCCTGCTCTCCCATTTGTTCCTATTAACCCTCTAAACCTCATAAATATGGCTAACAGGTATGCACCTCTGCAGATACAGCTAGCTAATGCTGTGGCCTTACCTCAAGATTATCAAAGTAAAATCTCATATTTTGACTCAAATGGCTCTCTAACAGCTATCCAGCATGCCAAGAAGATGCAAGACCACTTTGAGACCTATGAAATAGATGATGACACTGTCAGAATGAGAATTTTTGTTCAAAGTTTAACTGGGGATGTTAGAACTTGGTTCAGATCCCTCAATGCAAACTCCATTACAACACCTGATCAGCTTTACGAAGCTTTTACTGAGAGATGGGAGAAGAAGAAAGATCCTCTCCACGTACTTGGTGAATATGACACTATTAAGAGAGGTCCCCAGGAGACAGTTTTGGAATATTGTGCTAGGTTTAACAATGTATATAATGCTATTCCGCAGAACTTAAGGCCTCCTCCTGATTTAGCCCTGTATAATTTCCGATGGTTTTGACCCTGATATGGCCTATCAGTTGAAGGAAAGAGATCCTCCAACCCTTGAAGAAGCTCAAAGGGTTGCTGTCACAGTGGAAGCTAACCTAATTGCCAAAAGAAACAGGGCAAAATTGGAGAAAAGGACTGCCTTCAAAGAAGAACCTTCGGGCTTTGATCAAAAGCTGGATGCAATACTAAATAGCATGAAGAGATTGGGTGAAAGAGTGGAATCAGTTGAAAGAAAGTCATCATGGGAAGCACCACAAAACAACCCTCCTAGAAATCCGAATTTTAGGAGAACCCAAAACCAAAACATTGGTAGAACAAGTGCTGACCAAGACATTAGACCCCCTTTCCAAGAAAATTATGCAGAAACTTCAACATCAAATGGACCTAATGAAGACCCTGAGATTAATCTAATGGGTCTAGATGGTAAAAGCCAGGTTTTCTTAACACAAGAGGACCATGAGGATGATGAAATCAAAATATTCCAAACTAAATCAGGAGAATCCTTTGATTTTAAACAAGGATATGATAGTGCTGTCTATGAAGTTCACAAACAATACAAGCTAAGGAGTAGGACTGTAAATGTAAATCAGCCTGAAAAGATAAAAGATAAACAGCAGTCTAAAGGAACCATAGTCACAGAACCTAATGACAAAACAAACTTGCCTACAGAAGAAGTGGTGGTTGAAGAGGTCACCACACTTTTGTCACCACTAAAACGGCCTATGGCAACCTCGTCCTCTCACCCTGACTTAGATATCACCCCTCCAGACATGAGCAAAAGGGGCAGGTCTCAAAGTCAAGATGAAAACCAACAAGAAGATGTAATGAGCAAAGAAAGGGCTGCTATCCATAACTCCAAAACCCAAGCTGATAAACCTTTTGACCTAGGCACAGAGATTAGCAAGCTAAAGATAGCAATTCCCCTCTCAGAGCTAGCCAAGCATGACATCTATAAGCAACAGATCAAGAAATCTCTTCAATTCACTAATAGCAAAGATGATGTAAATGTGCTAGATGAGACTCCGGAATTACTGTTTGGCCCAGAGGTAGATGGAAAAACAATGGTCACAGGGATATTACCTTTTTATGTCAGCTTGCATGTTCATGATAAAATACTGCATAATGCAATGTTCGACTCAGGCGCCTCTCACAACCTTATGCCAAAAGCAGTCATGGAAAGATTGAACTTGGATATAACAAGACCATACAAAGACCTGTTTTCCTTTGATTCTAGCCAAGTCAAATGTTTAGGCCTAATAAAAGATTTATGTGTATCCCTGGTTCAATACCCTAATAAAACCATTCTAATGGATGTTGTAGTCGCTGATATCCCACCTAAATATGGGATGCTGTTATCAAGATCATGGGGAGCCAAACTCCAAGGCTCCCTGCAATTAGATATGTCATATGCCACCATCTCTGTCTTTGGACAACCAAAAAGACTTTACAGGGAGACACTCATGAAGTACATGGTCAGCAGTGAAGAAAAGCCTCAAAATTTTCCAATATATGCTGTTCATTCAGACATAGACTCCTTCATTCTCTTCAATGACAGTGCAAGCCTCTCAAACAATGATATTGGAACTAAGAAACTCTTGCAAGAACAAAACATTAATCAAGCAAGTAGCACCCATAAAACATCAATCAGTCCAACAATAGACATTATCCCTCCTCTAGTTGTCAAAGATTGTCAAACAAGTGATGAAACTGTCCTAGAAAACAAGCGGGAAAAGAAACCCCAACTCCTGCTTACATGGCCATCCCATGAACAGATTTTTAAACCTCCTTTTCAACAAGATATCCTGTGGGTCCTAGAATTTGATGGCTCGGTTAACAAGTTAGGGGCAGGAGCTGGAGTTTGGATACATAACAAAGGGAAAGACCATGCAGAAGGCAGGGCTTATAGATTAAATTTTAGATGCACTAATAACATGGCAGAATATGAGGCTCTATTACTAGGTCTCAAACTAGCAAAGTCATTACAAGCTCCTAGGCTTTCCATCATGGGAGATTCTGATCTAGTAATTCAACAAGTGAAAGGAAGTTTTGTCACCAATGACAAAAGATTGAGGTCCTACAGGTCTGCTGTAATTGAAATATTGGAGACGTTCTCTGAGTTCTTTATCACAAAAATTTCCAGGGGCCACAATCTCCACGCACATAGTTTGGCAACATTTGCCAGCACCTTCAAATTCCCACTAGAACCCAATAACTGTTTTACAGCCGAGGTCAGATACAGACCCTCTATTCCAAACAATGTCAAAGAATGGCAAGTATTTGAGAATGATATGCAAATAAACAATTTTCTAACCTCACAACAAGAGTTTGCAGGATTAAATATTGACACTGAATCAGCAAGTCAATCACAAATACTTGATGAAGCAAGTCAATCACAAATACAGTTCCAACAGATGGTTCATCCAATATCACCTAGAACAGCAAAACAATTACTGAATCCAACCATTTTCAATAATCAAAACATTCAGCAAATTCACCAAATTGACTGTGAGGAGGTGAGCAACGCTGAAGCTGAAATCATACAACTCAAAGACAACTTCCTTCCAGTAGGCCTTACCCCACTAGAGGACATTTTTGATTCAAATGATGTCCCCAGGAAGCCAAAGATGCAGCCATTAGATGCAGCAGTTGAAGAATGCAACATTGGTACTATTGACAAGCCTAAAATAATAAAGCTATCTGCTTCTTTGCCCCCTGATCAAAAACCCAAATACATTGACCTCTTTAAAGAGTTTCAAGATGTTTTTGCATGGGGTTATGAGGATCTAAAGTCCTATGATACTTCTGTCATCCAGCATACCATTCCCCTCAAGCCTAATCAAAAACCATTCAAACAGAAATTGAGAAGGATCAATCCTGTACTCCTTCCTTCCATTGAAAAGGAATTGCAAAAAATGTTCAAAGCTGGCATCATAGCACCAATCAGATTCTCTGAATGGATTTCCAACTTAGTCCCTACAAGGAAAAAGAATGGTGAGATTAGACTTTGTGTAGACTTAAGGAATCTGAATCAAGTATCACTCAAAGATAACTACCCTTTACCCAAAATGGATCACATTCTCCAAAGAGTGGTGGGGGCTTCAAGGATGTCATTGCTTGATGGATTCTCAGGCTTTAATCAAATCCTAGTACACCCTGATGATCAAGACAAAACTGCATTTACAACCCCATGGGGAACTTTCAAGTATGTAAAAATGCCCTTTGGATTGAAAAACGCAGGGGCAACTTTTCAAAGAGCAATGGACATTGCTTTTGCAAAAGAGATTCATGACTTCCTAGTCATTTACTTAGATGATCTTACACCCTTTTCAAAATCCGACCAAGAACATCTGAAACATTTGAGACAGATTTTCCTAACATGCAGGAAATATGGTATTTCTTTAAATCCCAAGAAGTCATTATTTGGCTTGGAAGAAGGGAAACTCTTAGGGCACATTATTTCAAAAGATGGCATAAGAATTGATCCAGACAGGATACAAGCTATCCTACAAATGCCTCACCCAAGGAATGTCAAGGAGTTGCAGGGATTCTTAGGAAAAATTAACTTTTTAAGAAGGTTTATCCCAAATTTAGCAGAACTAATCAGATTATTGAACAACATGTTAAAGAAAGATTCAAAGGTAAAATGGACTGTTGAAGCCAAGCAAGCCTTTGAAGGTATAAAACTAGCCCTTACCCAAAGCCCAGTGTTAACCAATCCTCAGTTTGACAGAGACTTTATCATCTTCTCTTTTGCCTCCCAGCATACTATTGCTGCTGTTTTATTACAGAAAGATGATCAAGGGAATGAGAAGCCTATTGCCTTCTTCAGCAGGGCTCTTAGAGATGCCCCTCTAAAGTATCAAATTATGGAGAAACAAGCCTATGCTTTGATCAAAGCTATTAAAGACTTTAGGATTTACATCCTTTACTCCCATGTTGTGGCTTATGTACCAAGTCCTATTGTCAAAGACATTCTCACCCAAGAAAACTTAGAGGGCAGAAGAGGAAAATGGATTGCAAACATACTAGAATTTGACATTGAAATAAAACCTACAAAGCTAATAAAAGGGCAAGGCTTAGCCAAATTAATGACAGAATCAAATTTCCAGGCCCTAGATATCAATCAGCTGGACAGTGAAACAGAGCTGGCGACTCCAAAGATCAATGTAGCCTTTGAACAATCCCCTTGGTACTCTGATATCTGTTATGTGTTGCAAAACCTGTGTGCTCCCCCAGGACTGTCCAGAACTAAGTGTAGGTTCTTAAAAATGAAAACATCAAGATTTTGTGTGATAGATGGAAATCTGCTTTGGAAAAACCATGAAGGTATATTGCTGCACTGTCTAATGGAGAATGAAACTAACAATATCATGCAAGACTTCCATGCAGGAGACTGTGGTGGACATTTGTACTGGAAGTCCACTGTGGACAAGATACTGAGGGCTGGTTATTACTGGCCCACTATGTTCTCTGATGTGAAGAAATTCACAGCCTCATGCCACAAATGCCAACTCTTTGAGAGCAAAAGACAGTTGCTGCCACTTCCCTTAAGACCCATTGCAACAGAGAGACCTTTCCAACAATGGGGCTTGGATTTCATTGGGGAAATTCATCCCTCATCTTCAGGCCAACACAGATGGATTTTAACAGCAACAGACTACTTCACCAAGTGGATTGAAGCTGCCCCATGCAGACAAGCAAATGACTCAGTAATCATTCAGTTTTTGGAAAACAATATACTGGCTAGATTTGGCTGTCCAGACAAGATAATAACAGACAATGCTGCTGCCTTCAGATCCAAGAAAATGGTGAACTTCTGCCATAAATTTCACATTACTTTGGGCCATTCTACTGCTTACTATCCTCAAGGAAATGGCCTTGCTGAATCATCAAACAAAAGTTTAATCAATATCATAAAGAAGGTGCTGGAAGAGAACAAAAAGAACTGGCATAAGAAACTAGTCAATGCCTTATGGGTAGACAGACTAACAACAAAAAGATCAATTGGGACCAGCCCATATGAGTTAGTCTATGGATTAGAAGCCAAATTTCCTTCATCACTAGGAGTGCCGGTTATGAAGCTTCTGCAAGAAAGTCAAGCAGAGCCCAATGATATGCAAAGGAGGATCAATCAGATAATCTGTTTACAGCAAACTAGAGAACAAGTTTTCAGCAGAGTGCAGATATTACAAGAAAAATTGAAAAAGGCCTTTGATAGAAGAACCAAAGCAGAAGATTTCAATGTGGGGGACAAAGTCTTAAAGTGGGATGCAAGAAGAGAAGAGAAAGGAAAACATGGAAAATTTGATTCTCTATGGAGAGGACCATTTGCTGTCCAAGCAGTACAAGGTAACAACACCTACTTCCTTAAAGGTCTGACTGAAACTGACTTGGATGAAGGTCCTGTCAATGGCAGGATGCTGAAGCACTATTTTGACTATTCCCCATGAGTGGAATCTAAGGATTCCTTGTATATATGCAGATGTACATATTGTTTTCTGTTTTAAATTGTAAAATGCAGTTTTCTAAGTAATTCACCAACCAGCAATAAGGCAAATAGAATCAGAGGTCTTCCAAGAAAGAAGCACACAATTTTGACACATTAATGCAGCAAATTTCAAAGATTGGTATGGGCAGCTAAAGAGCAAGGCAATCTGACCTGCTGTTCTTGGTCTTTCAAAGGAAAAACCATCCCCATGTGGAGCCACTGTTGGATACCTATACCAATAGGTTTCATATTTCATGATTGGCAAGAGAAAGTCCAAATATGCTCTGCTTTGAGTTCACAAAGATCCCATATTTCCTAGAGAGCAAGAAGGTGTGTAAAGTGTTTCAATGTTGATGACCTTATTTTCAAATTTTGATGGATGATCCAACAGTTTAATCTGGATCATGCCATGTGTTCAATTTTATGCTATAGAATAGAGAAAGAAGTCTGTCCAAACAGCTGAATCTTGGCAGACAACTAGTTTAGGTAGAGAAGAAAAGGCTCCCAACAGCCTAATCTGGGACCTTGGAAGAGATAAGGGTAGAAGTAGATAGAGAAAGCAAAAGAAAAAGCCAAAGAAAAGAAAAGGCAAGTAAGGGTCTGCAAGTCCAAGTGCACCCTCCAAGAAGAAATAAAAATGCTAGGTAAGTAGCTGGGTAGGTAGTTGGGGTTGCAGAAAGGTTATCCCCATCATTGCAAGAACGGTGATGGTGGGCATCAAAGCAAAAGATTACAGCAGGAAGCATGACTAATTTCCCTCATTCCCCTCCAATTTCATTTCTAACATTCCCCCATCAGCTTAGATTCATGGAAAAGACTAAGGTTTCATGGTGGTTCTTAACCTTTAAGAAGCCACATTTCTTGTCTAAAGATCTTTTCATTTTGATCTACTCTTAAAACCAAGTTTGTTTCATATAAACTTAATGGTTTCTCCCTCCACTTACCCCCTCCTCCATACTAACACTAACCCTACTATATAAATCCCTTATATCACCTTTTTCCCTAATATTACTAACACCAAGGTGTATAAATCCCAAAATCTTATAAATACCCCCCCCTTGGCATTATAGCCAATAAAGTTTCGAGTCAGGAATCAAATGACACCAGGTCATGTTGATGAACCTATGCCAACTACCCTTCCCCTTCATGAGCTGATTCCTCTATTTTTACCCCTTTTGCACATAAAAAACCCCTAAAGGGCTTAAATTCCACCTTTACCCGCTTCAAAGGGCAAAAAAAAAACATGAAAAAACCCACTTTCAGCCGTATAACCAAGGTTAAGCGCATGCAAATCGTTTTTTCGAAATACATTGAAAACCCGTTCAAAACATGTTTTATTGCCTCCGCCCGCTTCCGTATACACTGCCCATGTCACCTCCCCGATGACCGTTGGATCAGGCCCTCCAGATCCGACGGCCCTGATCGCGTCGGAGTCCTTCCGACGTCCGACAGTTATGCGTACTATCCCCCTGTCATATCAGCCATCCGACCACCGTCCGATCAACCTCCGTAGATCTAACGATCACCATGACGTCGGAGCTCATCCGTTGCCCGAAACTTATCTCCCGACGTCCGTATTTTGAGTACGTCACTCCGCTGCCACGCGCCCTCACCACAATGCGTCGGAGGTACAACTGCAAATACCGCCCCCGTACAAGAAACGGTGCGATACGAAACCACTGTCGGTTTCCGGGTTCCCCATCCCGCTTGCTCACGTCATCGCCGTGTCATCAACATGTCATCGCTCCGTCACCCAGGTACGCTGTCCCGTCAGTCTCTTGCCCTGCCATTGGTCCACCTGTCCTGCCATCTCACTGCCCCTGTGGACCAACCAGACCCCGCCACGTCACCCGATGACGTCAGCATGACGTCACCTGACCTTGACCCCACCAATGACGTCATGCTGACGTCAGCACGGATTCGCGCCAAAAGCACCAAAAGGTCTATTTTAGCCAAAAATTCGTGTTTTTTTACCATTTTTGTGCATTCGTCGTTGTTGTGTTCTGCATGCAAAACTACGTTTAAACCTGCACCAGCCGCGGAAAAGAGTTTCCTGACCACCGGAACGTCAATTTCCTCAGCGCCAACAAGCTCTGACCGATCCAAATCTACAGGTATTCCTCATTTGAGCTCTGAAACTCCATTTTCACTGCATTTCGCATGTCAATGAGTAACAGACCTTAAGACTCCAATTTCACCGTTAAATACCATCAAGTTGACATTTAAATTGAACCAGAGCCATCACTAAGCTACTGTCAAGCCAATTGTAGGCAATTCGAAAGAAAACTGTCACTGGTTCGCGCAATCGTGAACCCGTCACCTGCAGGAGACAAATACACCGCAAAAGAGTATCCTCTGAACATTTCCGCCACCCACCTAATCACACAGAGGCAGTATTTCAACTGCTGCAGCCTTACTTCCACCTTTCACTTACAAAACCATCATTCTCTGCAAGAAACCTTGTTGGTGTTACTCTGCATAGTAACACAGTCCTTGAGCAAGCAGAAATCCTAAAGAAGAGCCATGGACCCCCCTGTAGCCCCTATAGCCCTCAATGTGGCTCCCCTGAATGTCCCTAATAGAACATTTGACACCAGAGCATTAGCAGACTTGGACTACAAGATATCAGAGGAGATGTTGAGCAGAAGCAGGTTCCATTTGCAAATCCTAAATGAAATAAAGATCAAACATGAGAGGGGGACAGACATCCTGGGAATTTGGGATTCATTCCTCCCAATATTCAAGCTTCCTCAGGTTAATCAATTCCCTGAGCTTGTACACTTAGTTGCTGACCACTATGATGCATCCCAGAGGGCAGTGCTGGACTCTTCAGGCTCAATTCTGTTCCTCATTACCCCTGAAGCCATCAGGGAGATGTTGCAGTTCCAGACAGATCAAAAGTTGGTCCCTCTGTCATTAGCTGATTTAATAGTACAGGGAGCCAGAACCACAGAGGCCCAAATTACTAAGATCAACCAGCTGTTCATCAAGGCTGACACTCTACAAATTCCTCCTATCAACTGGGTTTACCTCAACCAATTGGGCCTAGACCTGGTTGACATGATCAGTCCCATCCTGGGATATGATTCAATAGAACATGTGGATGAAACAGTTATACAAATGATGCTTATGTTTTCCCCAGGAAAGAAGCCAATCCACTATGATTATGCCACATACATATCAGATAAGATGCATGATCAATTGATGAATTTATCAAGAGAAAGGGTATTTAGATACACCTCGTACCTATATCATCTGCTCCTATACTTCCAGCATGATAAGTTCTCCTTCCCAAAGAAGAGAGTAGATGCACAGGGCAATCTGAGATCAGTAGTGTATTGGACATCCGTTTTTCACATAGTAAGCTGTTCTCCATACACCTACTGTGAGTTTATTGATCTTTTCATCCATCCAGCCTTGACTCTACTGTTGGGTTCACCTCCTCCCAGATTGACAGACGAAATGCAAAGACTCCTGCATTTATCAAAAGCATACAGTATTGGGGATTGGTATTTCTACCAACACCACACCGTTATCAGACTATATGGGTGTGAGTTGCCCCCATTTAAACTACCTAGATTTGTGCCTATGAGGTTACTTGCCTTGGAATACTTCAGGCAGTTTGGTTATGTGGATATGCTCCACTTTTCAGGAAAAGGTAAGAAGGCACAGTTAAAAATCAGAAATCAACTTGGCCATTTACTTCTCAATGAGAGGGATGAAGGGTGGAGAGAGGCAGATAGAATACTTGGGTGCCTTGGTCTCAAATACAGCTTCATATGGAAACCCTATGACCCAATAACTTCATTACAATGAGGAGGCTCAAATACAAATTATCTGCCTATGGTCATTATAGCCTTCCTCACTTAGAAAAATATGCTAACCAAAGCAAGTGGAGGAGAGGAACTTTAGAAGAAAATGTGACCCAAGAAGAGCTTAATCAAAGAGCTCTAAGAAACCTTAAGAAGTTGGCTGACCTTGAGTTTTATTCACAGGTCCCTTCACTGCCAGGCACACAAATTGGCAGAGCAGCAGCGTCTTCTTCAACTGCCCAACATCAAGCTACAAGAACTGGTGAAAACATCTCAGAAAAGGGCAAAGGCAAAGAGATGGAGCAGGAACAGCAACAAAAACAACAGCAGCAAGCAGAAGGGCTGCAGCAAGGGCAGCAGCAAGAAAAAGAACAGCAAGAGCAACAACATCAAGAAGAACAAAGGCAGGAGCAGTCTGCCCAGCAAAAGGAAACAGTGGAGACTCCTCAGACCACTGAAAAAACGGGGCCTACAAGACAAGACACTACCTTTGATGCCTCGGTCCTCCAAACCCCTCAAAAGGAGGATACATTTGTCTTTAGAAAAAGAGACAGAGAGACTCCCCTGACATCCTCTATAGACCAGGGAGAGAAAAGACAGAGACTCAATGATTTTCCAAAGGAGGATATAGCAATAAGAGAAGCATTGGGCATGGGCCCACCCAGCAGAGAAACTTCAGCAAGTTCCTTCCAGCAGGAACAAGACAGGACCATGGGAGGGGAGGTCAGCTCCTCCAGCCAGCAGAAAGAGGGACAAGTAAGCATCAAGCAGCAGTTTATAGACATCAAGAGGAGGAGTGACCCTATCAAGGTACAACTGTACAATCACCTGCTAAACATGGCTCCTTCCAATCAGCAGAGACTTATGTCTGCTTTTGATGTAAGTGAAGGCAAATTGACAATGAGTCACTTTATGCCTACAGCACTCCGGCCACAATCCACTGCTGACTACCTTAGGACCAACCTAGAGGTACTTGCCAAAGACATACACCCTATGGACAAAATTGAGCTGCATAAGCAAACTGGAGAAATGGTGTATGCTTCATTGGCCGACAAGACTTTGGATAATTACAAACTAACCAGCAGTCTGAATGCCACAGCTTCCCAGCTAGAACTGGAGAGGGCCTCTTCTCAGGCCAAAGACAACAGGATAAGAGCCCTGGAGGAAATCATTGTAGAAATTGGGCACAATCCCAATGACATCAAAGGGATACAAGAGATCCTGAAACTTAGAGATGCAGACATGGCTGCACTAAGAAAGAAGATCAAAATTCCAGCCACTATCCATCCACAGACTGATGAGGTAGCAAAGCAAAGGTATGAGCAGGATTCTACTGACCTGCTAATTTCCATTTACAAAGAGCTTGTGAAGGCACAAGAAAAATTAGGGCAATATGAAGCTACACAAGCACCTCTACAAGCATCATCAAAACAAGCACAAGAAGGGCAGACATCTCAGCCCCCTCCTCAAGTCATCAATCTTGAGGAGACTGTTCCTACTACTGTGCCTCCACCTCAGCAGGCTGAACAAACAGCCACATCTACTTCAGCAGCACCCATCAGCACAGATCAGAGCCTAGATATGCAGAAGTTAAAGAATGAAATACAAATTTTGGAAGCCCAGATGACAGAGCTGAATGAAACTAAGGAAAAGCTGGCCAAGGTAAATGAAAGGCATGATAAGACAAAGAGAGAAGTGGGAGAAAAGGCCAAGGAAATCAAAGCCCTTAAAGACAAAATCAAGGAGCTTGAGAATGAGCTCAAGCTAGATAAAATCATAGCTGAGATCAGAGCAATGATATGGTCCAATATTGGTAAATCCATCAACAGCCAATGGCCATACATCGAGACAATCCATGAGCAACTAGAGCTCATTCCAAAGGCACAGAGGGAAATCCGAACATCAAGGGCCTTATTGGGAAATATGCCTGAAGTTGCTACAAGAATGATCAATGTGCTCAATCACAAAACAAGTTCTCAGTTGGCCACCATGGGAATTGCAAATAGAACTGAGACTATTCAAATGATCAAGAGGGTTCTTACTCTTAGAAGTCTAGTGCAGACATTGGACAGGAGAACCCAAGATATGCAGACAGAGGTAAATAAGTTCATGGAGAAATTTCAGGTGTTGCAGAGTAGAGGACTCCCTAGCTTACTGAACAGCGGAGGGAAATTATTCACCCATGAACAGTATGCTAAAAGAGTAAATGTTTTTGCCTCAGCACAGGTCAATGAGAAGGCCAGCACTTCAGAAGACACAGGGCCTATTACAGGACAGATTTTCTATAGTAAGATAGAAAATCTGCTTTTTATAATGAATGAAATTAATCACTTGTTTGATGTAGCCCCAAATTTTTTCAAATATACAGAGGCTGAAGAGACAATGGAGGCCATCCTCAAGCATCAGCTCCCTACACAGGAATGGTGGACAGATGCAATCCAGAGAATTTTGTAAACAATAACTCATGCACCAACTTCTGTTTTTTCTACAAATTTTGATGAAAAGAACAGTCAACAAAGTCAGCAGGCATCATAAAATCAAAGCTGAGCCAACTCAGCGGATGTAGCGGCCAACAAAGCAAAAAAGGGAACCACAGCTGGCAAACCCGAGAATGCACTGCGCAGCCAAAAGTAAATGCGTATCTCCAGAATTAATACAGAGTAATGCAACCGACTCAGTGATACTCAAAAGTCAAAACAATGCTCTGACAGACATAAAGGGCATTTACGCTGCATTTAACATTGTAATAACTTCTTGCCTACTTTCTGAACACTACTGAAGATATTTTCTCTCTCTCAGATGACTCAATGCCTGAGATATTTTGTATACACCTTTCTATAAAATCCCCTTCGCATGAGATAGCAAGGGTTGTTGTGAATTTCTCCTGAAGAGTCTCTTATGCTGTAATTGTTTTCTGAAAGTCAATAAAGGAAAGCAATGGAATTTCATGGATGCTTGATGTGCTGAAGATGTTCTGTTCCTGTTCATGACTGCTGGATCCCTGCGTATCTTACCATGCAATAAGTCTCTGTAACTTTCTCCATGTTTAGTTTGTTTTGTTATAAATCCATATACGCTATCTGATTTCCGATATTAAGCAACAGAGAAAAAGAATAACTCCCAGGATTTGCTCACTGAGCACCCTGAGTTCAGTCTGTGTTGTTTATAAATGTTTTCTTCAGGTGTAATCTATATAAAGTGTGATTCTTAAGCTGCTGCACTTTCAGAATACATCTTTCATATTGGCCACTGACACAGGAATTCATACTTTGCTCCTGTGCTCTGCGTTCATTTTCATTTCACCAACATAACAGAAAATTCTTAACAGATTTCTGCTAGTTGACACATATCATCACTCAAGTTTAAATTTGTCTGTTAAATACACAATAGGCCTTGCAGTTAGAACAGTACTCAACATATAAGATTATCTCACAGCATCTAGACTCCATTGCCCAATGGAAACTCACCATCAAAGTATTACATCATAAGACCTGAAAGAGATCCCTCAACCAAAACACAAAACAAAACCTGAGCATAATAGCTAGCCTAAAACACCTTCATAACAGAGACAAATCATAAAGAGAGAGCCCTCTCTGGTTGCAGTTAGGCTAGGAACTGTAACCCAAAGATTGGTTAGTGGTTACCCCGGCCGTATTCCCTTGGGAGTCATAGGGAACAACCTGGGTGTTAACAGGTAGTTGAGTACAACATCATTCAAACTCTCTTCATTCAACATTTTAACCATATGTTCTTGTATTTTCATATAAATCTTGTGACTGAATAAATAAAGTAAAAATTGTTAATATAGTGATATGTATAACAAATAATATCAACATCAATATGTTATATTTAAAAGAAAATTATAATCCAATAAAAAGTAAAATTAATTCAACAAAATTACTTTTGAAATTCCGAGCACATTTCCTCGAGTGACAATTCACTTGACTTCACACGACATAATATTGATTTGACTAGTTTTTCATCTTTCACACCTTGCATTGTTCTCCAAGATGTAATAGTCATATCTTCTCGAAGTTGTTTCATTTCAGGACCTGTCTTACTGTTGGTACATATTATGGGTTTAGACCTTTTAACCTTCTGATTTTCTATGCCAATATTCTCCCACAATTTGAAAATGTCATCAATCAATTCTCATATCTCCTCTGTTCTAAATGCCAATTGGAAAATGTTATCTATGCCTCTGAATAGTTCTGAATTTATTTTTCCACCTTTTGATTGGATTCTATTCTCAATTTGATAACCTATTTCCATACAACATTCCTTTTGAAAGCTTAAACTGACATTAAGCTTATCTCCACCACTAGGGAAAATTTTAAGGGTGGAAATTTATCTTAAAGTTTAGAAATCTTGGTGAATCCCACTAGTCCATAATATGAAATATATAAAATGTTTGGAGATATTTTTGTAAAAATATTCAAATTTATAATATTTTTATATAGTCTATATATAATTTTTTGGCAATTTTTAAGGTAAAATAATTTCATTTTATAAAATTTGGGCAAACCATTTTTACAAAAAATGGAAATTAGCTAATATTTTTTTTGGAAAAAGTATATAAAATTAGCCCATGGGCAAATATTAACCCCTAAAAATTTCCCTACCCACCACATTTTTCTAAAAATTCATTATGAATAAATTTGATCATTTCAAGGAAAGTCATAGACATTCTATATTCATTATCTGCATTATGATCCCATGCCAATAACTTTTCCTTTGCTTCTGTTAAACCAGCATAAATGATGCATTTCACTGTTTCAAAAGATAGTTTCTAGGATTCCTCAATCAATTGTGTTTTGGCCTCTGCTGAACGGTTCCCTCCAATTACATAATATCTATAGTCAAAACATCATGTCCTATCAAATGCCTCCTTATTGGGAACTTGATTTGGATCAACAAGAACCACATAAGCGACCACATGTGCATATGGATTATACCTTAACAATGCTTTCAAATTATGGACATGTAAGTGATGTGCCTTTCTAATTTGATATTGAAATTGTCATTCATCTGGCCTATATAAGTGGGTGACATTAAGCTCAATTATTTTTCCACCATTAATTAATTTATTCTTCGTCAAGTGATTTCGAATGGCATTTTGATTTTTTTCATAATGCCATCTTCTAAATGAACACCTAGTGTTATGATTTCTTTGCTGCCTTTATAACTTTCACTTTATTCTTGATTGTTGCTTGTGATTTTAATAGATTTGCGAATTTTTTATTTCTTCTTCTTCCTAGTTAACATTTCTTCTTCTAAAGAAATAATCTCCTCATCGTCAAGTGGAAGAGCGACATCCATGGGCATTTTTCTTTTCGGTGTTTTATTTCTTTTCTCTTTTTCAACAACAGTTCTAACCTCCTCCTCACTAATGGAAACATATTTTTGAGCTTCAACTTGAGCTACACCTGCCACATATTCAAAAGAAACATGTTTACCTTTGTTATATTGACCCACCGTATGGATTCTTTGTTGATCCCCTACATGTACCATTGTAGTGTTATGGATTGTTGATCTTTGCTTCATTCTCTTTTCTTGTTCTGACTCTATATGGAAATTGTTGATGACATGCGTAATATTTGGTTCCATATAATAAATACCCTCGAGCATCATTGAAAGACTCTCAGCAAAATCCTATCAAAGAAAATACAATATGTCAATGATCAATCATTTATAAAAAAATTTAATGATCATTACAATAATACATTACACATAAATATAAATAAGCATACTTACAATGTTATTTGAAATGTTAGATGAGATTTCTTCACACAATGGTGTAGATTTTTGATCTGTGTCATACTTTTTTTTGAGAGACGATATCTAACCTTTTCATCTGGCATGGGCAATTTTGCAAGAACATAAACAGTGTTTGAATTCGACACCAAACATATGTCTTGTACTCTGCATATCACCTCATACGGTTCACCCAAATAAATCATACCACAATATAGATAGATATGTGTACTATCATTAGATTCAACATCTTGAACATGCCATGTAAAATTTGTTTTATTTATTTCTCGTGAATTCATCCATTCAAAAATAATCTTTGGTGCACTTGATGGGCTAGTTGGTCGACTTTTACTTCCGGTATCTTCGACAGTCTTCAAAACATGTCCACCTATAACTTTAGATAATGGAATTGTTGCCTTTGTTCTAGACATATTCACAGAGACCTTCCTTGATGCCATCTTCCTGAAAAACAAACAAATATATATATAGATAAACATGTAAATTAGTTAATAAAAAAACCATATATATTACTTAAAAATTTAAAAAAATAAAATAAAAATTTGACACTATAATTGTTATTTAAATATAAAAATAAGTTAAATTATATGTAATTTTTAAAAAATATTATAAAATTTATATCTACAAATTTATAAAGAAATTATTATATACAAATTTTATTTATATATTTTTGAAATTAATTTAAAAAATATTAAATATAAATTAAAAAAAAAAAAACAATTTTAAATGATTTATATCTACATTTTTACAAAAATATAATTACATATTAAATTTTAAATTATTAAAATCTATGCTGATGATATTGTTCTTCTCGTAAGGTGCCCATCTGATCTTGATAAGCAACTTAGACTTCTTAAGGATTTCTACTCTACCATGGGTATGACTATTAACATTGACAAAACAAAAGTTATGATTATCAAATCCAAGAAGGACACTTATGCTAATTTTATGTATGACAATAGTAACTTGGAGGAAGTATCTTCTTACAAGTACCTAGGAATTGATATTCATCACAAGCTCAACTGAAACTATAACATTGAGAAAAGGATTAATGGGGGGTGGAAAGCTTATTTTGGCCTTGAAAATAATTGTAAATTGGAAAACCTCATAATGTGGGATAGAAAGAAGTTCCTCTTTGAAACTTTAGTCACTCCTGTTATCTTATATGGATGTGAGGTTTGGGGTTGCAGCATCGCTAGAGAATCCTGGAGAAAGATTGAGCAAATCCAGAAGCGTTTTATAATGTATAATCTCAAAATTAAAAGCAATACACCCTATCCTATTCTCCTTATAGAAGTGCGTATTTCCCCTATTGAGAGCCTAGCTATGACTACGCTTCTATTGTACAAGCACAAACTCAATAACATAGGTGACCATAAACTTCCTAAGATAGCTTTAAATTCTAGCCAAAACCACCTAAGGCTCAAACGAGGTTGGTATAAAGAGATGAGGGCCTGGTTAAACCATTGGGAGATCGACAAAAATGTTGCATTGAAAAACATTAATAACATTAAAAATATTGTTACTTCTAAGTTCAAAGAAAAAATGTGGTGTGAGAAAGATTTAGCAGCTAAAAGAAAATTAAGATATTATAAGGAGGTCATCAACCCCACCCTAGAAGATCAAAAATATCTCTCTATTTTAACTAGCTCAAAGAAGAAAAATAATATAGCCAAGATTAGAACGAACTCTCATGAGCTCCATAGTGAAACGGGTCGTTGGACAGTTCCTAAAACACCATGGATGGAATGGATCTGCCATCTCTGTAAGAATATGAACATCGAGGATGAAAATCACTTCCTCTTAGAGTGCCTCGCGTACAATCACATTAGATCTCAGTTTCATAATCTTTGTTGCAATACTGACCTTCCTAGCCTTTTACGATGTCAAAATTATAGTGAGATCGGGAGGCTTCTCTCCAAGCTTTTTGCGCATGGGAATAAAATCTTAAATCAAACTAAATAATTTCTTTAGGTCCGATAGACCAAAGTTTGGTTTCAATGGACTTTAACCATCATTGCCATCATCATCATAAAAAAAAATTAAAAAAACATTATATATTAAATTTTCAATTATTAAATCGACAAATTATATATATATATAAAAATAAAAAATAAAAATATTACATATTAAAATTTAAATTATTAAAATTAACAAATTATATATATATATATATATATATATATATATATATATATATATATATTAATTAGATATTCAATTTAAAAGTAGTGAAATCAATAATAATATATATATAAAATTTATATATAATTTTTTTTTTATTATTTTAAAATTTGTTAATAAAATTATTTTAAACTTTATAAATAATTTTTTATTTTATTTTAAAACTTTATAAAAAAATTTTATTTAAATTTTAAATATAATATTAATTTTAATATTTTATATTAAAATTAAATTAAAATTTTATATATAATTTTTTGTTTTTTAAAACATAATATATTAATTAAAAAAAATCAGAATTTTCAATTTTTTTTTAAACATAATATATTAATTAAAAAAATATATAATTGTTTTTATTTTTATTATTATTTAAAATTAAAAAAAATTTAATTTTTTTTGGGGCTGCCCTTTGGCTGTTGGGCGGGTGGAGGGGGCTGCGTGCAACTCCCCTCCGCCTGCACGAGCCCTCGGCGAGCAGCCAAAAGGCGGCCAACAAAAAGTTAAATTAAAAAAAATGTAATATGAATAAAAATAAATAAATTTATATTTAAATAAAATAACAAATTATAAACTATAATTTAAAATAACAAAAAATTGGAAAAAAACAAAAAACAATTAAAAAAAAAAATTTTGATTTCAAATTAAAAAAAAAAAAAATTATAATTTTTAAATAAATGGAAAATTAAAAAAATAAAATAAAAAATTATATGATTACAATTATATTTTTAAATTAAAAAAATTACAATAAAAAAAAAAAAAAATTATAAGAGTGAAATTAGATTTTAAATAAAAAACAAATTAAAATAAAAACAATTTTTGTTTTATAAAATTAATTATTATTAAAAAAAAAAACATATTAAAATACAAAACAAAGCAAATAATTATAATTATAATTTTAAGTTAAAAAAATTAAAATAACAATAAAACAAATACTTGTAAAATTAAAAATTTTAAATTAAAAAAATGACTATTTTTTTTTAATATTAAATAATAAAACAAAAAAATAATAATTTTGTTTTTAAAAATTATTTTTTAATAATTAAATAGAAACATATAACAAATAAATTTATATAAAATGAAAAAAAAAAAACAAAATTATAAAAATATTTTTTTTTCAATTAATTTTTTTTGAATATTTTCAAACATATATATTTTAATTAAAAAAATAAATAACAAACGAAATAAGAATAAATTAAAAAAAAGCTAAATTTTATTAATAGTGTTTAATAAATATAATTTAAATTAAAAAAAAAAAAAAAAAACACAAATTGAACAATTTTTTTTTTTTTTTTTTTATGATTATTATTATTTTTTTTCTTTCCATACAATAATTTTAATGCTCCCCAAACAAAATTAAAAAAAATAGAAAAGAAAAAATAACACCCATTTTTCATTTGAAAAGCCTAAAAATTAAAAAATTATCTTAATTTTTCTCCTAAAAATCCTAAAAATTTGTGTTTTTCTTTTTCCTTTTCGTCCCTATAAAAATATATAAAAAAAGAGTTTTTATGTGGTTTTTCCAGTAAAAACACAAAATTTCCCCAAATTCATCTATAAATAGTTGAAATAGAAACAAAACTAACCTTTAAAATGCGTAAAAATCCCATTGAATGTGCTATCTATGACAATGCAGCTCCTTCACAAAATCGGTCCAAACTTTTTAACAAGACCTAGAAGACTCGATGTGATGTGATGAATAGAAATGTTGAATTTTATTTTATAGCGATGATTGTGGGAATGATTTATCGTTTCTTGAATGTGGGATTAAACTTAAAATTAAAAAAAAAAAAATATAGTTAATATTATAGCTTTAGGTTAGTTTTCATTCATTATGGGATAAAAAAATATTAATTATAAAACTTAATTTATGTACATAGTCAATGTTAAATAATTTAAATAGAAAATTTATTTTGAGTTTCTATCAATATTTTGAATAGAAACTAGGGTGAAATTTTCCAAAACCAAAAGTTTAGTAATATGATTTCAAGTAAATTATAGATGAAAATTTTGGAGGGAAAATTTTCAGTGAAAGTTTTTGGGGGCAAACTTTGGAGGGAAAATTTTCAGCAAAAATTTTTGGGGGGAAACTTTAGAGGGAAATTCTCAATCTCTAAGTTATATATTGTCATTGGGAAAGAGTGCATTTGTATCATTCGACATCTTCTGGTTGAAGGTCATGGATTCTTCTGATAGTGAAGTTTTTCTTTCTTCAGCATCGACATCTTCGTCATGCAACAACTCTATTCATTTTGATGAATGTAATAGGAATTCTTTCACTATGAATAGAGAGACAAATTTTCCACTTGGTCTTAATCCTAAGGATGATGAGAGAAACATTGATGAAGGGAAGCAAAAAGAATTTCTTGTGAATAGAGAGTCAATTTTTCCACTTCCTCCTAATCCTAAGGATTATGAGAGCAACAGTGATGAAGGGGGGGATGAATAATTTCCTAAATCAAAGTTTCCACATAGTCCTAATCCGAAGGATTATGAAAAAAACAATGATGAAGGAGGTGATGAAGAATTTACCGAGTCAAAGTTTCCACTTCCTCCTATGAGAGCTCCACTAATGAAGGGGGGGGATAAATAATTTGCAGAGTCAAAGTTTCCACTTCCTCCTAATCCTAAGGATTATGAGAGTAGCATTGATGAAGGGGGGGATGAATAATTTGCAAATTCAAAGTTTCCACATAGCCATAATCCTAAGGATTATGAGAGCAGCACTGATGGAGTGGGGGAATGAAGAATTTGTAGAGTCAAAGTTTCCACATAGTATTAATCCTAAGAATTATGAGAGAAACACTGATGAAGGGGGGATGGAGAATTTGCAGAGTCAAAGTTTCCACATATTCCTAATCCTAAGGATTATGAGAGCAACACTGATGAAGGGGGGGATGAAGAATTTGCAGAGTTAAAGTTTCCACATATTCCTAATCCTAAGGATTATGAGAGCACCATTGTTGAAGGTGGGGGGGGCGGTGGGGTGAAGAATTTGCAGAGTCAAAGTTTCCACATATTCCTAATCCTAAGGATTATGAGAGCACCACTGGTGAAGGGGAGGGTGAGGATGAACAATTTCTAGTAAATAGAGATTCAAAGTTTCCACTTAGTCCTAATCCTAAGGATTATGAGAGCACCACTAACGCAGGGGAGGATGAAGAATTTCCATTAAATAAAAATTCAAAGTTTCCACTTGTTCCTAATCCCAAGGATTATGAAATCACTACTGATGAAGGGGCGGATGAAGAATTTCGTGTAAATGATAATTTGACTATGAATAGAGAGTCATATTTTCCACTTAGTCATAATCCTAAGGATTATGCGAGCACCGGTGATGAAGGGGAGGATGAAGAGTTTCTTGCAAATGATAATTTTAGAAGCACGAATGTTAATAATGCATTTTCTCTAAGTGAGTGTTTCAAAGGTAGTCGTGGCGATGATGAATTGAGTCCTCCAAAGGAGGTTTTCAAAAGAAGGGATGAAGATGGTGAAGAATTTCGTCTGAGTTAAGATTTGAAAAACACAGATGTTGGTAGTGAAGAATTTCCTTCATGTGAGGATGGTAATGAATATTTTCCAAGCAATGATGTTGATGAATTTTCTAACTATCTTCGTCAATATAATATTCTTCCTACTGATGATGAAAATTTTTCTGTAGATAATAATGAAATGAGGGAGATGTTGCAAGCAAATATTGTATCTAGGAGTAGGAGTAGGCCTTTTCATATCAATCCAAAATATTCCAGTTATACAAGGGATATGACAAAATATCTCACAAGTAGAAGTTCTATCGGTGATCTAATTTCAAGTGAATGTTGTCGAAAAGATTGCTTGAAACATATGGATTTCAAGTTTGCTTTGGAGCAAAGGAAGAAATATTTGTCAATGAATAAAAGAATGAAAAATTCATTTTTAGTGGGCTGTATGCAATCTACACTGGTAGGTTATGATTATCATATTGGGAATGTATTGATCTGTAGAAAGGCTTTCAAAATGTTGCATTCAGTTGGTAATTTTATTTTGTTAAGAATCCAAGAAAAACTGGAAACAGACCCTACATACTATTCAGAAGTACGTTATAAAAGTGAGGTTGGACCATCAACAATTACTGCAATGTCATGGATGAAAGACTTCTTTTCAAAGCATAGAGAGTGCATGCCAAATAAAGACACAATACATATTCCAGATAATTTCTCAAGACGAGAAATCTACAACTTATACAAAGAATATGCAGAAGGTGTTGAAGGATATGGTAATTTTATCACATATTCATATTTTACAAGGATATGGAGGAACGAATTCAACAATGTTTGTATTCCTAAGAAGACAAGGATGGGGATTTGCAGTACATGTGCTTCTCTTAAATAAAAAAGAGATAAATTTCAAGGGGTAGAAAGAGGTATGCATTCATAACATTATTTTTAAAAATTGGATAGTTATTAACTATGAAAATATATTTATTAATAGATTTCTTTTATTTTATGTCTAGATTCCATTGTCAAATCACTTCAAGAGCATTATAATCAGTGAACAAGTGAAAGACAAAAATTGTATAAACATAGAAAAAAGTGTTATGATAATCCAAATAAATATTTGAGTTTGATAATTGATGGTATGGACCAAAAGAAAACACTTCTACCACATTTTGTCCGCACACCAAAAAATTTACAGGAAGAAAATTTTATTCAGTTTCACTTGGTTGGATGTATGGTATTTAACGGAAAGATGTTTCCAAGGGTTTACTTCACAGTTCCAAATATTAATAATGATCCATGATGTGCTTTCTCATTGATCTGGTATTCTTCCTGAAGTTTTGTATTTTCAATTGGACAACAAAAGCTGTGAAAATAAAAATCACGTTCTTTTTGGATATCTAAACATGCTTTTTCAATTGAGAATTGTTAAAAAGGTAAAGGTTGGTTTCCTTCTTGTTGGGCACACTCATGACCATATTGATCAGAGGTTTAGTAGTTTTTTAGTAATATAGAGGAGGAAGAATGTTGGGATCCTTCCATCATTAATTGAATGTACTAAGAAAGCATATATTCCAGATCCTGTTTTTCATGTGCTGGAGGAAACTATTGACATGCGAAGGTTTATTTTGGGATTGCATGGTGAGGAGAAATGCATTGAACAACTTAATGACAATAGCTTCGAGCATCAATTTCATATCAAAAAAATTGATGGCAAAACACTTATATGGGGCAAGGAGTATTCAACTGTTGCAGAATGGGGGTTGTCGTCAAGTTTAGCATTTTTTAAGTTCATTCCAAGTCATCCAATATTTGCATCAAAGATAATATTATTACAATCAGTTGTTGAACTCAATAATGCATGAAGGCATAAGAGAGAGATAAATTATTCTGAACGCCTGGAAGAGATAAAAAAATGTATTAGAGATACATATGACTACTTTGATGTTGTTGATTCAGTTTGGTGGGAGTCTTTCTTCAATGATAAAAGTGATATCATCTCAATATTAGTAAATGAATATACACTTTTGAAGACTCCATTTATTTGGCCTCAAAATATGCCAAATGAATAGGAGGAAAGACACATTGCTGAACAATAACAATCTCAAGGCATTATTAATTCTCAACAGGAAGAGGAAAGAGAAATATATATTGGTTCTAGAAGATCTCGTGCACAACGTGAAGCCATGGAAGACCTTTACAGGGGTTCTATGCATGATGTTAAGGAGGGTTGCATGATAGTAGTATTAGCAAATGGGATCCACTTGGCTATCCATTTTGGGTTGCGAAGGTTATAACAGTCATTAAAGAAAATGAAGATATTATAGCTGTTGAGGTACATTTGTATGCCACAAATACCCACCCATTCAATGATGTGTACAAGCCAGAGATGGTAGTTGATAAACAAATTTGCAGAAAGAGAAAAAGAAAGGGTACAAATATAAATCGTCACTGCACAAACCTATTAGAATTGGAGGATGTTGACATACTTGTATATGACTTCAATTTAACAAAGAGAGGAACTCTCGCTTCAAGACCATAGATATTTTGAAGAAGTTTCTACCAGAAGGAACAATGTTGAGATGGGAGTCCATTGAACCTAGTCATAGATCTAGAAGACTTTTGAAACTTGAAATGGTGGGCATTCATGTTGACTCAGATGGGGCTCTAGTTGATGAAAGAGAATAATATGGGTCATCTTCATCTGCATCCAGTCATTCATATGGAGATGTAGATTCTGATGGTGTGTTAGATCCTATGGATGATTTTGAATAAATGTCTAAGACATTTATGTAAATGAAGTTTACATGGTAACTTGAAATAAATATTTTGACTTCCATGATATTACATGAATTTATGAGTTATTTCTATGTTTGCTGGATTTAATGTTTTAATTAAAAGAAATTCATGTCTCTAGAGATGTTTGCATGGTAACTTGAAATAAATATTTTTGACTTCCATATGATCTTACATGAAGTTATGGGTCATTTCTATGTTTTTGGATTATATGATTTAATGTATGTGATGTTCAATCTACGAAAGTTGATATTTTGATTAAAAGTAAATAAATATTAGAAATTAATGTTGATTTTTTAAATTATACAGTGATATTGTCATGATATTAGTTATTGTTATCATTTGGTATAAGATAGTTTTAACATTGTTGAAATTTTAATGTCTCATTAAAAAGAACACTTCATTTTCATGGTTGATTTTTAGGTTTTTCTTACAATAGGATAAGTTGTCTTAGGCTAAAATTTGAAAAGATCTATAGTTTTATCCTTTGAAATAAAAATTACTCTTGGAATAATGAATCTTTCATCTACTTGTTCATTTTTAAAAATTGTTTTAGTCATGTAATTTGTCCATAATTTCATGGTTGAAATGTGTTACAAACTGAAGGTTTTTAATTACAAGGTTGAAAATTTGTCAAAATGTTAAGGTGTTTCTGAATTATGATATTTTATCTTTAATGCTATGGTTGAAAACAATTACAATTCAAGGTTTTTTAGAGTCAATATATTTTATCTTTAACTCCATTGCTAAAAATTACTCTTGGAATAATGAATCTTTCATTTACTTGTTCATTTTTAAAAATTGTTTTAGTCATATAATTTGTCCATAATTTTCACGTTTGAAATGTGTTACAAACTGAAAGTTTTTAATTACAAGGTTGGAAATTTGTCAAAATGTTAAGGTGTTTCTGAATTATGATATTTTATCTTTAATGCTATGGTTGAAAACAATTACAATTTCAAGGTCTTTTAGAGTCAAGATATTTTATCTTTGAAAACATGGATGGAAATAGTTGGAATTATCAATATTAGAGACATGATATTTTATCTTTAGCATCATGTCCAAGAATTGTTGGAATTTTACAATGTTTCAAAGTCCAGATATTTTATCTTTAACTCCATTGCTAAAAATTACTCTTGGAATAACGAATCTTTCATTTACTTGTTCATTTTTAAAAATTGTTTGTCATATAATTTATCCATAATTTCATGGTTGAAATGTGTTACAAACTCAAGGTTTTTAATTACAAGGTTGAAAATTTGTCAAAATGTTAAGATGTTTCTGAATTATGATATTTTATCTTTAACGCTATGGTCGAAAACAATTACAATTTCAAGGTTTTTTAGAGTCAATATATTTTATCTTTAACAACATGGATGGAAATAGTTGGAATTATCAGGATTCAAGACATGATATTTTATCTTTAACATTCCAAGAATTGTTGGAATTTTATAGTTTTTCAAAGTCTAGATATTTTCTCTTTAACTCCATTGCTAAAAAATGTCCAAATTGTAACCCTTTTTTTTGTTATTCCAGAATAAACAATTTTTTTAAGGGTATTTTTTCCATCCATTAAAAAAAAAGTAAATTGGTTTTTACTTCCATTTAAAAAAAAATGTTGAAAATTTACCCTAAAAAACATCGTTCTGGAATAAACAATTTTCATTTTTGGGTTGTTTTTTCATGTTTCTTTGGGGTTTTTGGGCTCGAGTACTCGTTTTGAGGTAATAGTTCCCATTTCATCCATAACTATGTTATAAATCATTGGAGCTTCAAGTGGTTATCTAGAGCTGGTAGATTTGTCCTTATAAAATCTGTATTAATAGTAGTTCCTTTATACTGGGTGACACTTACCTAGGTTCCGAAAGGAATTTTGTAAAGGGTGAGGTGAGTGTGCAATAGATTTATGTGGGTTAGTTCTAAAGAGGATTTGGTCCTCCCCTGGGTGGCTTGGGACAAGTTGGCTAGACCCAAGGAATGGGGGGGATGGGGTATAAAAGACCTTATAACATTTGGACCATCTTTAGTATAAAAGTTGGGATGGAGACTACTAATGATGGAAAATTTGTGGAAAATAGTGGTAAAATGAAAATATATTGATCCCACCCCCCTAGATGAGTGGATCAGGAAGCCGAACAAGAAAAATGCTCAATCTTCAGTTGTCTGGAAAGAAACTTTGGATGCTATCAAAATTATTGAGCAAGGACTCTCCTGGCATGTTGGGAATGGAGAACAAGTAAGAATAGGGAAGGATCCATGGGTGGGATGCAATGAATGATTTTCACTATCTTCGGGCATCATTAATTAACTTGAAATAAGAGGTATCCATCATCTAAGCCAGATTGAAAAAGTCGGCCATTCCTCGATATGGGCCCAAGCATGGCTATCTGGAGCAGACCTTAACCTTGATCAGCAATGGATGGAGGAGTGGCAACACTACACCAAGGAACTATCAAGATCCAAATTCAGGCTCAGAGGCCGACCAGATCGGCTAAGGTGGGCATATGCTCCTACTGGTAATTATTCCCCAATACAAATTCCTTATGTCAAAAAAGGGACGGGGGAATCTGGAGTGGTGGGTGAATCATATCTAGAAGCTTAAATGTCCAGCAAAAGCAAGAATGTTCTTCTGGTGCATCCTTTGGAATAAAGTCCCTACTTGGGACAACCTTCAGAAGAGGTTTAAGATGGGCCCAAGCTGGTGTTCATTGTGAAAAAATGATGAAGAATCGATTCAACACCTATTTCTAAAATGCCCCTTCACTAGGGCAGCATGGTTGGAAACTGGGAGGCTACTACAGAATGGTAAGAAATGGGAGGGGGAAGTCCTAAAAGAGGTATGGAAAAATTGGTGGAAGGACTCTCTGGAAGGGAACCTACGTAATTTACCATTAATAATATCCTGGGGTATTTGGTTGGCCCGGAACAAAAGTATGTTTAAGGATTTGACTCCTTCAACAGGGCACATTGCTATTGAATGTGTTTCAATCTATGAAATCATCCCTGAGCCACCTCGAGAATCTTTCACCAGGGTAATAAGGGAAGAAAAAATCAGAGGAAACATCGTTTAGGCTTATTTTTACAGGGCATCCGATCAAAGTAATAGATGTGGGGTAGGCATGGTGATACACATGAATGCACAAAGATGCCTAAAAGCCTCAGTGGGGTTGGGCAAAGGATCCAATAATTATGCAGAACTACAATCCTTAAAACTCCTTCTTTGTTGGCTCACTCATTTGGGCATTTCTTCGGTTCAATTTTTTGTGGATTCAATGAATGTTATCAAATGGTTCTAATGGAGAGAGAAGACGTCATAATTATATTCTATCTCCTTTGTTAGAAGAAGCTAAATATCTTAAGCAATTTTTTAATGATATTACATTATGTCACATTTATAGGGAATGAAAGAGTGTAGCATACCAGATTTCTAAATTGGGTGTACAACAGGATCTGGACTGTTGGCGCATAGAATAATCTGAATTTGAAGAGATCAGCGTGTCAGATCTGCCTCCTTTTTGAGATGGTATACAAAGCCAAAGTTTAATCAGCTTTTGCTCAGTTTTCCTTTTTTGTTAATATGATTTTCTATGTTGGATACGCAGACTTTATGCTATGTATAAAAACATTATACCATGAACAAAGATAAATCAGATTTTGGTTTTGTTTGCTTTGATGGTTGACTGCTGACCCTACTCCTATTTGGGTTTTTTTCCTCTATGAGGAGGCCCAGGAATTGGTTCATCAATCATACCTGCACATTGAGATGGAAGAGTAAGATGTTTTTTTGCTTACCAGCTTAGATCAAACTCTATGTTTTGATGAAAAACATACAATTCACCGAATACTTAAATGCATATACTATGTAACTTTTTATTTCCTTAATAGAATGTTCGATTTTTTCCTTAGAAAAAGAAGATATGGTAGAGACTAGCTAATCCAAAATCACTAAGGAGCTGAGGATTGGAACATAGACATATCTTTTGCCAATCCTTAGCAATGAAAGCAATGTGGAAAATGCCATCATAAAGAGTATTATATCAAGAGAGATGAGAAATCAATACATGGAACTCACAAGTATAAAGACATCAATTAAAATTCTAAAAAAAATCCACGTGGGGTACATTTACTCAAAGGAAAAGATATATTCCTATCACATCATTGGAGGAAAACTTACATGGATAGATGAAAATGGGGAGAAGGCTGCAGTGGGCTTGTTATCACTACAGGAAGCTCTCCTAGGTTGTAGCTCAAAGATGCCTGGTAACATATAAATCTTCAATATTGTTCTCTGAACTATTGGAATGGATTAAGGTTTGGATCAAGTCAGATGACTGTTTCAACTCCGTTTTCACTCCAGACATGCATGAACACCCTCAGCTTGACAAGGATTTAGACCACTAATGCTCAATGGTTTATAGATTCAATGGATAGATGGAGAATATTGACTATACCAGTAGATGCATACACAAACACATATGAATGGCTAGCTATAGGAAGTAAATGAAGCTTGCAAATCTAATTTATTAGCACAGAGATAAGATGATAGTTATCTGGCATTAGATACAGAAGAAAACATGAATAACCTACTTAAGTGCAAGCTTAGAAAAGAAGGGAAAATGGTAATTGAACATGTAACAACAAAAGAAGATTGTATGACTGGAATGAAGATGAGATGCTGCAAGGAACAGAGTATCCACACTCTCCAAAAGTTGAACCTTTGTTTCTTCTAGCTTTTAGCCATTTATAGGCTTCTTACAATGCTCTTGGGCTTTCTGAGGCTCGAGTGGTCTTAATCTATCCTCTCTGTATTTTCAACGGTTTGATGCCATGACTAGACACGCATGAGCTCGAAGGTTTCTTTTTCTAACAACAGAGTAACCGCATTTTGCTAATCTTGCTACACTGTCAGGGAGCTCGCTCGTGTTAGCGATGCTCCATGATCACTTCTGTTGGTTTTGGCTACATCATGCTGTGGCTTTTATCCTTCTGGCCTCTGTCTCTTGGCCTCTGTCTGGATGAGTGCATCGGGCCTTTGAAATCCTTTAAACAACCGCTTTCTATTAACATGGAGAAATGCTGCAACACTGTGAAATTCTGCCAAAACACAGTTCATTTCAGACTTCAAATTCCTCAAATATGGTGTAATTTCCTATTGGGTCCACCTTTGTAGTTATATCATATCTCCACTGTTGATATGGGAGATTTAGATCCAATGGTTGTGATTCATTTCGGGTGGCTCTTTCGTACGGGAGTTAACTGCCCGATGAGGGTGGTTTTCTCTCTCCTCAGCCTGGACATGTGGCAGTCGTTGTATGGGATCAGGAATAGCCCGACCCAAACCACTTATTGCCTTTAGCTCTCCCGAAATCCTGCCTGTTTTGTGATTTTCCCTTTATATTGGAAAATACATTAAAATGTGAAAATCCCACTTTATCGGACTTGAAATGGTGTTCAACAGCATTAATAAACCCTTTTGGGTCTGTAATGTTGCATCGGCACTTCATCCTTTGTATTTCGTTTAATAAACAAAATACGTAAATACAAAGGAAATGGGCGTTTTCCAGACTTCAATATATATATAATATGGTTCATAATGTTATCGGGTCCGGTTGACCGTATTGCGCATATATGTATATGTATAGGCCCCGCTCCATGGTGTTGCCCTGATGCGATATAGCAATGAAATCTGATCGCAATCGCATATCACTCATGCCCCGGGCTGATGTAATCGCTCTTTGTAATCTTCGATAGCAATCTTGCAATGCAACGTGGGCCATTGATCTGCGCACTTGATTGATGGTCCTAGTTGACTTCGTCGGTCGCCATCGCAAGTTTCATATGGTCTGCTCTCAATCCACCGATTGCCACCGCTGATTACCACCTTTGATTGTGATCCGCCGATCAGATCTGGACCATTGATTGGCCAAATCTGACGACTACTGTGCATTTCACTGTTCAGACCTCCAATACTAAATTTTTTCACTGTTTCCTTGGGTTTTTGCCTCCCGATAGTGTTTTTCCGCCATTCTAAGGGCTCTCCTCCTGCAATTGTTTTGATATTTGGCCTGATTTTACTAACTTTTGAAGACTTAGAGAGAATATTTGGATCCATTTTGGGCCACATGCCAACAAGGCTAACACTAGCTCCTTCTGGGGATGAAAGCCTCCCTGCAAGGTTTCAAGAACCACAGACCAATGCCTTCCCTGTAAAACCAAAATCAAATCTATCTCTTAGTGTTCCATTGGGCATGGAGTTTATTTTGCATAGAAAATAAAAACTAAAAAACATATTTACAATATCCAGGCTTTAAAGCCTTAAATGAAATAAAGTTTCAAGAACTGCCCATTGACTGGGCCACCAAAGGCATCTTCTCCTTCCAGACTGTGCAGAATAAAGGTATTGTTCTGCTGAATTTGAGCAATGGAAAATGGACTTGTCTATAAGGAGTCAAACTTACCATGATTACCTTTCTTTTCCTTCGATGCATCCCATTTGAGAACCTAGTCACCAACTTGGAAATTGTCCACTTTTTCCTTCCTGTCAAAGGTTTCTTTGATTTTCTTCTAATGAACTTTCGACTTCTCAACCAGCTGCTCTCTGGTCTACTGTAATTCAACCAGTTTATTCATTCTCCTCATCTTGTTCTTCTTGCAAGAATTTGGCCATAGGGAGAATCAGTTGGACAGGAAAAACATCATCAGCACCATAAACTAGCTTAAATGGAGAATTTCCTATGGACTTCTTATTGGTAACTCTATCAGCCCACAGTGAAAACTTCAACTTGGAATCCCAACTCTTTTTGTTGTCCTCCAACAATTTTTTGATTATCCTTACAAGACTCTTGTTAGATGATTCTTCCAGGCCAGTGCCTTGACGATAATATGTGGTAGAATGCACCAATTGAATGCCCATGGATTCAGTCATGTCCTCCAATTCTTTTGCCTTGAAAGCTACTGCATTATCGGTGACTAGTTTGGTTGGGCAACCAAATCTAGTGAAAATATTCTCATTCAAGAACTTTATGACAACTTGATGATTAGCATTCTTAGTGGGTATAGCCTCAATCCACTTGGTGAAATAATCAGTGGCTACCAAGATCCATTTGTGCTGGCCACTGGAATGTGTATTAATCTCACCTATGAAGTCCAAGCCCCACTACTGGAAGGGACCATTGACGTGTACTGGCTTCAAGGGAAGAGATTTTAGTTGTTGTCTTCCTGTAAACCTCTGACATTTCTCACAAGATTTCACAAAAGAACACATCAGAGAACATAGTAGGCCAATAATACCCAGCTCTCAGGATCTTGTGGGCTGTGGTTTTCCAATATTGATGCCCTGCACAGATGCTAGAATGGAACTGGTGCATGACTTCCACAGATTGTCCTTTATCTAGAAATCTCAAGAGGATTCCTAATGGGTATCTCAAATAAAGAAGATTTTTATTAATGCAGAATTTGGCTGATCTGAGCTTAATGGCCCGGGTTTGACTTGAGCTAAGCCCTAGAGGGACTTCTAGCTTCTGAAAAAAATAAACTATACTAGAATACCATTCACAGGTGGTTAGATTTTCAGCCAAAGATTGATTCTGCTCTTGCTCTTCTGCTGCTTCCTCTGTTTGCTCATCACCTAAATTTGAACCCATGCAATTTATGTCTAGAAAACTGCAATTTTATTTAGCCATAAGCTTAGCCAAGCCCTGGCCTTTGACAAGCTTGGTGGGCTTCACCTCTGTGTTGAAATCTATAAATTTTGCAATCCATTTAGCTCTCTTTCCATCAATATCTGGATGAGTTAGGACATCTTTTATTGAGTTTGAAGGTACATATGCAACCACTTTGGAATGAAAAATATAAATTTTGAATGCCTTTAAAGATTTTATGAGAGCATAAGCTTGTTTTTCAATAAGGTTATACCTTAGTTCAACATCCCTCAGAGTTTTCCTGAAAAAGGCCACGGGGTGCTCTATGCCTTCATCATTTTTCTGCAACAGAACTGCTGCAAGTGTATCATAAGAGGCAAAAGAGAAGATATAAAACTCCTTGGTGTAATCTGGGCTTATTAGAGTGGGAGCTTCCGTGATAGCTTGTTTGATGGCTTCAAAAGAGCTTCTTGCATCATCTTTCCATTTTATTTCTGATCCTTTCTTCAGCATGGAAGTGATGTGCTTCACTAGCTCTGCAATGTTTGGAATGAACCTCCTTACAAAGTTAATCTTACCCAGGTTGGATTGAATGTCCCTTTTTGACCTTGGGATGGACAATGTCTGAATTTCTTGAACTCTTGTTGGATCAATATTCACACCTTCAGTAGAAACAATATGTCCCAGAAGTTTTCCTTCTTCTAGAGCAAACTGTGACTTCTTTGGGTTCACAGAAATTCCAAACTGTCTGCACTTTAGAAACACCTTCTTCAAATGCTACAAATGGTCCTTGTGAGTTCTGGAAAAGACTATTATGTCATCAAGGTAAATAAGGAAAAAAATTTCCTTCTCTCCCACAAAGGCTATGTCCATGTCCCTCTAAAAAGTAGCCCCAGCATTCATCAGTCCAAAAGGCATCTTGGAGTACATGAAAGTTCCCCAAGGAGTAGTGAAGGCGGTCTTTTCCTGATCTTCTGGATGTACAAAAATCTAATTTTAACCTGAAAATCCATATAAGGAAGACATGACTCTAGCCCCAGAAACTTTCTGCAACAAGTGTTCCATTGTAGGCAGGGGGTAGTTGTCTTTTTTAGAGCATTTGTTCAAATTCCTGAAGTCAACACAAAGCTTGACTTATCCATTCTTCTTTCTTACTACCACAAGGTTAGCTATCCATTTTGAATACCCTAGGGGAACTATGATCTTGGCATCCAATAACTTCTTGATTTCTTTTTCAATCACAGGCAATAAGAGAGGGCTGATAGGTCTTAATTTTTGCTTAAAAGGGATGGTGTTCTTCTCTAGTGGAATATTATGCTGAATGATGTTGGTGTCATAGGTATTAAGATCATTGTATTCTCAAGCAAAAATATCAGCAAATTGTTTCATTAGGGTGCAATACTCAGAACTTTGGGCAGAAGACAAGTGAGCGAACAGATTTATTTACTTTGGATGGGCTGGACTCCCTACATTCCTGTTTATGAACAATAGACTCATTTTATTTTTTGGTAGGCTTATAAGGTACATCATTATGATCAAACAGCTTCTCCAGGGGCACTAATACTTTGGGTATATGGTTACTAGGCAGCTGAACAATGCTCTCCTGACCAATCTCGTCCTTTAGCTTGGACTGGTTGCATTCCTTAATGGTTTCGTTTTCTTGGTCGATGTGCATTTCAGAAAATTCATCAACGCCTTGTAAAAACCTATTAATTTCAACATCATCCTCAAAAAATTTCCAGTATTTGACATTGTCAGGTAGAGATTGTCTATATTTCACCTGAACTTCATAAGTCAATCTAGGAGGCAAAGGAGGAATAAATGTGTTAGTAGACATAGCAAGGGAATCAGCAAGCTGGTTCTTCATTCTAGGGACGTAAGGAATGATGAAACTATTAAAAGAATTCTTGCGCTTTCATACCTCATCTCTATATGCTTTCAGCCTTGGATGCTTTGCTTGGAAAGTTTTGTTGACCTGCTGAATGATAAGGTCTACATCTCCAAACACCTTCAGAAATTTGATGCCTATTTCTTTAGCAGCGTTTAAGCCCAACATCAAGGCTTCGTATTCTGCTATATTATTTGTGACCTAAAAAGTTAACTTGAAAGATAAATGAATGCATTCTTGTGTGGGGGACACAAGGACTACACCTGCCCATGCAGCTTCCTTAGAGCAAGATCCATCAAAGAACATGCCCCAAATTTGTGGGCCTTCTTCCTCTGTGATTTGGCGAACCAGTTTCTTAAGCTGTATGGAGGCCAACTGGGATTCTTCAATCTGGAGAATACAGGCTCCAAAATTAGTGTCGACAACATAGATGGGATGATTAGTGGGATTCCTTTCATCACTGATGATATAAGCCAACTGAGCTTCCCTGTATAATCTCCTACTTTCACCTCCAAAAACTGGGACAATAGCATAGGAAAGATCATTTTGCAATGTTCCACCTAATCTCTTGTTCGAACCTCTGGAAAGAAACATGCCAAACTTGGGGGGTACATCTGCTACCACAATATCCATCGTCATGATTTTCATGGGCAGCTGAGACAAGGTGATGGCTAGGTCTTTGATTAATCCCAGACATTTCACTTTTCTAGAGTCAAAAGAAAATAGGTCATGATAAGGTTTGGTAATGTCAAGACCTAATTCATCCATGACAGCCTTGGGCATTAGATTATGGTTGGATCCAGTATCCAGAAGGCAATTGTGAAGGATTTTGTCATGAATAATCAGAGAGACATAAAATGATGGGGAGCTGTCATTATAGTTTTCAATCATTGGGCTAAGAACAACAACTAGTTTGTCATCTTGCAGATTTACATAGTCGGTGGAGGCTTGGATGGCATTAGGCTCAAGGACCTCGAGGATAGATCTCTTGAAGGACTTATTCTTCACTAATTCAATCAGAGGTATAGGTATTCTTAGCTTCTGAATTTCTGATTGAAAACTGAAAGGAGAAGGAGACTTGTCAAGACCTCTTACCTTGTGAGCTGGAGCTTTGAGGATGATGGGATCAACTGCCAGTCGTTTCTGCTTATTAGCTTGTTGTATTGTAGGGACAACAACTATTTGAAAAGGAGTTTCCTTGGCATTATTCATCTTTGACCTCAGATCATATCTGTGCCAATCTTCAGTTTGAAGAACAACTTCACCATCCCATTCTTGGTTGATCTGGTCATTAAATAATGACTTTTCATAGGTAGCTGAGGTCAAAAAGGAGGCACTGCCTTTGTCTTCCAGACAATGGATCTCATCATCTTCTTTAAATTTCTCTTCTTCCATGACTACATTCTGGAAAGGGGTCTTCACACTTTGGTCTTCATTGGCATCTTTGCTTCATTGCAGAATTTGCAACTACTCATTAGATCTTATATATGGATTTGGATTTCTAGGAGCAAAGGTATTAGGAACTCTTCCTTTCCCAGGGTGCTGCTCAACCTTTAATTTGGAGATTTCAGAGGCTAATGACTCTATCATCTTGGTCATTTTATCTATCTTGGGATCTGAAGATGATGAAGACTCGCCTCTCTGTCTCCTTCTATCAACATTCCCCTTGAGCTTCTTTGCAGCCATAATGTTTGATTCTACTTCCAAGGCTGCATCCTGCATATCAGCCAAGGTAGCACATCATCTCTCCCTCAATAGTAGATAGAAATTAGAATCAAAGCACTGGCATAGGTGAGTTTAGCAGAGGTAGTGGTGGGTTTTACTTTAGCTTGTATCTTGTTGTACATGCAATTAAACCTCTTATTAAAATAAAAAAAAAACTCACCATTTTGCCTCTTTAAGTTCTTAAACTCATTGTGGTAGTAGAGTAGATCCTTCTTATCCCCCCAATGCTTTAGGAATGCATCATCTAAAGCCTCAATACCTACTATAGACCTTGGGGTCAATTCTCTGAACCATTTTCTAGCCTCTCCATCTAGGCTTTGGACAAAGACTCTCATCCACACATCATCTTCACTAATGTCTAGGTTATCAGCATAGCTATAGAATGATTCAAGATGTTCTTTTGCTGTAACACCTTCAGTCCCAGTGAACTTAGGCATATACTTCTGATATTCTCCAGTAGGCATGACATTCAAAGGAGTAGGCAGTACTAGAGGTCCATACATAGCAGCTATGATTCTTTCCATTTTGGTAGGTGCTTGTGGACCCGCCATAGCTGTGGTGGCTATAAGGGTACTGGAAGTATGAATGACAGAGGGCTGAGGAGTGACTGATAGGAGTAAAGGAGTACAATGGATAGGAGGAGAGGTTTCCTTTGGGCTCACAACGAAAGGAAAACCTAAAGAATAAGGAGCTTTATGAATTTCTGAGATTTTTTCTTCACTTCTAGTATTAGATGCTATACTCTCAACATGTATTTGTTCTATTATAGGATTTTCTTGAAGAGATATAAAATATTGTTTAGAGCTACCTGAACCTGATGCTCCTTTCTGCAACGCCTTTCTTTCTTTGATGATTTTTTCAGGGTCAGGCAGTGGGTCAGCTTGTGGCTTCTAAGGATTTCTCCAAGTATGCCTCACAAACTGAGCCAGAACTATGAAGTGGAGTTTCCAAGAGGTTCGTCTTCTAGTAGAGTCTCCAGATAGATAATTACAACTGAAAAAGTGCACAGCCTTTGTCTATCATCAAAGCTGGATCTATGTCGTCTCCCAGGGAAGCTGAGCTTTAGTCTCCTCTCCCTGGCAACGATGCCAATTATGTTAGCACTCCAGGAAGCTCTCCTAGGTTGTAACTCGAAGATGCTTGGTAACATATAAATCTTCAATATTGTTCTCTGAACTATTGGAATGGATTAAGGTTTGGATCAAGCCAAATGACTGTTTCAACTTTGTTTTCACTCCAGACATGCATGAACACCCTTATCTTGACAAGGATTTAGACCACTAATTCTCAATAGTTTATAGATTCAATGGATAGACAAAGAATACTAATTGTACCAGTAGATGCATACACAAACACATATGAATGGCTAGCTACAAGAAGTAAATGAAGCTTGCAAATCTAATTTATCAACGTAGAGATAAGATGACAGTTATCTGGCATTAGACACAAGAAAACATGAATAACCTATTCAAGTGCAAGCTTAGAACAGAAGGGAAAATGGGAATTGAACATGTAATAGAAAAAGAAGCTTGTATTACTGGAATGAAGATGAGATGTTGTGAGGAATGGAGTATCCATAGTCCCCAAAAGTTGAACCTTTGTTTCTTTTAGCTTTCAGCCATTTATAGGCTTTTTACAATGCTCTCAGGATTTCTGAGGCTCGAGAGGTCTTAATATATCCTCTCTGTCTTTTCAACGACTTGATGCCATGACTAGACACACATGAGCTCGGAGGTTTATTTTTCTAACAACAGAGTAACCGCATTCTGGTAATCTTGCTATGCTGTCAGGGAGCTTTCTCATGCCAGCGATGCTCCATGATCACTTCTATTGGTTTTGGCTGCATCGTGCTGTGGATTTTATCCTTCTGGCCTTTGTCTCTCGACCTCTGTCTGGATGAGTGCATCAGGCCTTTGAAATCCTTTAAACAGCTGCTTTCTGTTAACATGGAGATACGCTGCAACACTGTGAAATTCCGCCAAAACATAGTTAATTTCAAACTTCAAAAGTCCTCAAATATGGTCTATTTTCCTATTGGGTCCACCTTTGTAGCAATATCACATCTCCACCGTTGATCTAGGAGCTCTAGATCCAACAGTTATGATCCATTTTGGGCGGCTCTTTTGTACGAGAGATAATCACCCAATGAGGGTGGTTTTCTCTCTCCTCAGCCTGGACACGTGGCATCCGTTGTATGGGATTGGGCGGATCACGACCCAAACTACTTATTGCCTTTGGCACTCCCAAAATCCTGCCTGTTTTGTGATTTTCCATTTATATTGGAAAATACATTAAAATGTGAAAATCCCGCTTTGTCGGACTTGAAATGGTGTTCAACAGCATTAATAAACCCTTTCGGGTCCGTAATGTTGCATCGATGCTTCATCCTTTGTATTTCATTTATTAAATTGATGCAGGAGCATCTAACCCCTCCTTAATTAAAGAGGAATCCGAAGCTGAGCGAGGAGGACGTGGACAGCGAAACTGAACAAAGGGAAGATCTGCTCTTAAATTGATTTAAAATGAGAGATTTAAGTAAGTTGTTGAGTGAGTTTAGGGATCTTATGAAGGAATAGCGGATCTGGAATGATCCAATCTATTTTCCTCCATTCTTATAAACTAGTCTTCGTGCATTCGTAGGGTAGCCAGAGGCATGTATATCCAGCGCTGCTAAGGCAACCTGGCTCAATAAAAATGTATTGTAATTTGAATTCAGAAATAATATAAATCATGTGTTTTGTGGTTATGATTTTCTTTCATTATGTATATGAGTATGTCAGTTTTAAATTGATCCTGCGTGCTGTTGTGAGAAGTGTGAATCCAATTTAAAGGCGTAACACTTAATTGAGGAATGTTGATAGAAGAGTAAGATCGATTCACAGTTACAGCGTTATAAACCTGGTTAAAGAGCCAAATTCTGGCTTGGCGTTGAAATCTCAAGAATGTTGAAGGAGCGATATTACAATCGGGTGGAAGAATCTGTTGAATGAAACAGCTTTAGGAATCGATCTGCAGGTGGAAGGGAGGGGTAATAGTATTGATGCTCAGCAGAATGGTGAAACCGATTCTCGTCGTACGTTTGAAGATGAGAATTGTAATTGCAGAACATTGCTCGGACCTAAGAATGAAGTGTTGCAGATTCGACGGATGAAGACAGATCGATTTACATGAATCGATGTTATTATATTTTCTTTGTATAAAGATAAGTACCAGGGTATTGATGGATTTTATTGCTGTATAATGAATTGTTTTGTTTAGATCGTGGGCCATAACCCACAGGTCAAGATTCTGAATTTCTACATGAAAGGGGATTTTGGCAATGACCCAAGATCTCTTTTCATCAAGTGGTATCAGAGCAGGGAAAGGATTTCCTGCGAGAAGGAAGAAGAATGCAAGCAGAAGGGGAAAGAGGTACAGTTGTGTTAAAGCTGGAGAGTTTATGGTCTTACTGTCGTGCAGATGGCGGCAGCAGAAGGTGAGAAGATTTGCAGCAACCTAGAGCAAGGTGTGCTCAATTGGTTCCAGAGAAGAGAACCAGAAGGATGCCAAAAGACCGAGTGCGGAGGGCTTGGTGAGGTATCGTGTAACAGAGGAGACTGTTACTGCAGAGGTTGGTTGCAGCTCACAGAAGATCATGAAAGCAGTTCTACTAAAGGAATACAGTGGATAGAATTGCTAAGGACCAGCAGAAGAATATGACCAGGAGGTCATAAATTTTTTTTACCTCGGGAGTCTGATGCAGGAGCATCTAACCCCTCCTTAATTAAAGAGGAATCCAAAGCTGAGCGAGGAGGACGTGGACAACAAAACTGAACAAAGGGAAGATCTGCTCTTAAATTGATTTAAAATGAGAGATTTAAGTAAGTTGTTGAGTGAGTTTAGGGATCTTATGAAGGAATAGCGGATCTGGAATGATCCAATCTATTTTCCTCCATTCTTATAAACTAGTCTCGTGCATTCGTAGGGTAGCCAGAGGCATGTATATCCAACACTGCCAAGGCAACCTGGCTCAATAAAAATGTATTGTAATCTGAATTCAGAAATAATATAAATCATGTGTTTTGTGGTTACGATTTTCTTTCATTATGTATATGAGTATGTGAGTTTTAAATTGATCCTGCATGTTGTTGTGAGAAGTGTGAATCCAATTTAAAGGCGTAATACTTAATTGAGGAATGTTGATAGAAGAGTAAGATCGATTCATAGTTACAGCGTTATAAACCTGGTTAAAGAGCCAAATTCTGGCTTGGCGTTGAAATCTCAAGAATGTCGAAGGAGCGATATTACAATCGCGTGGAAGAATCTGTTGAATGAAACAGCTTTAGTAATCGATCTGCAGGTGGAAGGGAGGGGTAATAGTATTGACGCTCAACAGAATGGTGAAACCGATTCTCGTCGTACGTTTGATGATGAGAATTGTAATTGCAAAACATTGCTCGGACCTAAGAACGAAGTGTTGCAGATTCGACGGATGAAGACAGATCGATTTACATGAATCGATGTTATTATATTTTCTTTGTATAAAGATAAGTACCAGGGTATTGATGGATTTTATTGCTGTATAATGAATTGTTTTGTTTAGATCGTGGGCCATAACCCACAGGTCAAGATTATGAATTTCTACATGAAAGGGGATTTTGGCAATGATCCGAGATCTCTTTTCATCATAAATGAAATACACAAATACAAAGGAAATAGTCATTTTCCGGACTTCAATATATATATATATATATATATATATATATATATATATATATAATATGTTTCATAATATTATCGAGCTGGTTGACCATATCGCGCATATATATATGTGTATAGGCCTCGCTCCATGGTGTTGCCCCGATGCGATCTGATCGCAATCGCTTATTGCTCATCCCTCAGGCCGATGTAATCGCTCTTTGTAATCTCTGATAGTGATCCTGCGATGCAACATGGGCCGTCGATCTACGTGCTTGATCGACGATCCTAGTTGACTCCACCGGTTGCTATAGCAAGTTTCATATGGTCCACCCTCAATCCGCCAATTGCCACTGCCGATTAGATCTGGACCATTGATCGGCCAGATTTGACAACTACTATGCATTTCACTATTCAGACCTCCAATACTGAGTTTTTTCACTGTTTCCTTAGGTTTTTGCCTCCCAATAGTGTTTTTCCGCCATTCTAAGTGCTCTCCTCCTACAATTGTTTTGATCTTTGGCCTGATTTTACTAACTTTTGAAGACTTAGAGAGCATATTTGGATCCATTTTGGGCCACATGCCAACAAGGCTAACAGGGCTCATATTTATGGAAAAAAGATACCTAATCCATTAGATTATCTAAATATTCGATAAATCACTTTCATGCTTGGAACATATTCTATATATTAGTTTTTATGGAAGGTAAGTAAGACTACGGGAGGAATAGATGATGGAAAACATGAGAATATATTGGATTATAAGGAGAAGGGCATGAATAATGGGACAAATAGGTAACTCATTTGGTAGGAACTATGACCAAGTTAAGGGGTGGACAAGATACTTAATGTGGGATAAGAAAAATAAGGACAAGCATATAAATTCTCCTTGGGTTACAAAGTATCATTAATGTGAAGAACCAAAGTAGCATAAAAATGGAACTACCAATAAGACAAGAGACTTCTTATTATGTGGTAATTTGTTGGACATTAATAAAATATGTTATATCTATTTAAATTATGGATCTTTAATGTACTAACAATTTATATTCAGAGAAAATTACTATTATATAAGGGAGGTAAAACTCGATGTAATACAAAAGAACATTACATAGAATTGAACTCTAACATTATCATAAAATGAACACCATTTTCACATATTTTCATGACTTTTTTTCTCATTTATATTTTTCCATCTCTTCACAACTTCTAGGTAATCTATACGATAACTTTTAGGAGGGAATTATATTCTTATGAGTATAACATTTGGTCTGCACTATTGAACAAAGAAAGGAATGGCCATTATTTTAGACATGGAATTAAGAAACATTTGTTACAAGCCATGGTCCTACATAGAAAGATCACTTTTAAGACATAAGAAATGAGGTAGTACTTATATTAAAGGAGAACTTAATTGAAAGAAAAGGAAAGGAATTTCCACAAGAGAAAATGACCTTTGTATTAAGTGGTGAGGTGGACCCAGAGTATAACAACCATTGTGTTTGTAGTAGAAAAAATCCTCTTTAGAATTGTAGCAATTATTTTCACTACAACAATAGATTGAAATTCTTATAATAATTTAGGCTTCTTGTCCAAATTGCATACCTAAGGCATTATTGTGTTTATCTCTATTCATTTTGAAGCGTAGTTCCTATTTATATCCTACTAATTCCAATTAGGCCACCTATTTTAGCCAATATAATGATTATAATTATACCAACCTCGTTAATAATTTTCCTAATTAATAATCCTTCATGCCATGGGGTGTGACTATGTTTCCATGAGGGGATATATAACTACTGTAAATGAGGATGATTTTTTTACATGATTGGAATATTGTGTAGTTCTTATCTTTATAGGTTAAGCTTATCAAAGTGATCTGCACCTTGGAAACACTCTCACCAACAATGGAGCACGTCTTAAATAGGGAATATTCTACCACTGACGAACTTATGTTTCATATTTCAATATTTACCACTAGGTGTTCCTCATGGATACGATTATGAACTCATGATAAAGCCAAAAGGATAAGGAAATGACATTTATCTCCCTATATTTCCATCATTACAAGTTACTATAGAAAAAAACGGCATTTATTTTGTATCCATTTCATTCAATTAGGTTAGGGATTGTTGAGTTCAAAAAGGGGTTAGATAATGCATTTATTTGTAGTTTTGGATCCCCAAAACCCAAGACTTAAATATGTTATATGCATAACTCCTAATTCATATAAATTTATCTCCTATAATTTCTATGACTTACAACTACAACACCTTCTCCTGTTATCACACTATCAACTCTAACGTTTACTTCCTATCATATGTAACTCCCACATAATTTCTCAACCCTTGAAAATTATCAACTCTTACTTGGAAGAAAAATTCAATTAACTATCATTGTTGATCACCTTGAGTATAGTTCCACATGTGTATGTTATTTACTTACTAGGATGTCCTACTCGCTTAGTCTTTTCTCAAGTGGTCAACTCAATAGCTCAATATAGCATTAATATTATTATATATTCATTATACATACATACATACATACATACATACATACATACATACATACATACATACATACATACATACATACATACATACATACATACATATATATATATATATATATATATATATATATATAGATATGTTGATGGTACTGGACCTGCCAACATTTAGGGGATCACCTCCGTATGAAGTCCGAACTAGACCTCACACTGTTTAGTGTGGGAGTCCCATCCGGTATGATGGCACGATTTCCATTATCTTAGAGATTTGCCTCAACTCTTACTTGTTAGCATAGGAGAGTGGTCTACTTTTTCTTTCGAGAAGTGAGGTTCATGTTCTTGGTGATTGTAAGTGTCACTTGTGTAAATGGTTCTTTCACTGTAGAGGGAGAGGGTGGGCGTGAGTCCCAAGTCAGTTGGGAGAAGTCCCAACTCTGCTAGGAACACACAACTCAACAGGACATGTACAACATCTGATGGAACAGTCCACACAAATGTGGCAGTCACAACACACAAGAGAATATAACAAGTATAAAACTCGACGGATTAGTCCATGCGAGTGCAGCGGTTGTTATAGCAAGTTTTATTTGAAAGGTATGTCTGATGTCCAAGAGAGTAGTATACACAAGCGAGACAATGTTAACAACATACATAACACATTTTCATTAACATATATGTATTAAAACAAGTGAATTAGTTCATATGTTAAACACAAATTAAAGCAACATGCATTACAAGTGTTCAAGAGTAGTCTTACAACAGTTACAATACATGTGTGAAAAAGTGTTGGCATGTTAGTAGGCTTCTGAACTAAGCGAAAGTTCCAAGACACATTGTTACACCATACATCACTAACCTCATATGAGGGACGTTGGAGCCACTACTTACTCCTAAAAGAAAATATTACAGACTCTCAAGGCTATGTGGGAGGAGCTGAGGTGAAAAGTCCTTTGCATGTACAAATGAGGGGGTATTTATAGCCAAGGGTGAAACTAACCCTTGTGGTTGTTCGACTACCCTCATGAATGTTTGACTTCCATGATTTTTCGAATTTACATGACTCTTCATACAACAAGTGGGTCTCTTGGACTTCCACGTTACATTACATGGATTGAAAATATGGCCCACAGTAGAGATGTGGACAACATGACTCATGACAAGACTCATGTCGAGCTGCAGTGTTGCTGGTGATGGATGTCCTCATGGTGTGTCATAGCTTCACCTCTGCATGGAAACATGCGCAAAGTCGTCGATGGTTGTTAGGTTCGCTTGATGTTGCATTCACACGTTTCTCCTTGCTTGAACGTTGGAAGGATTGATAGGTTCGTCTATTCGTGAAAAGTGCATGTTCGTTCATCTGTACATCCGTGAACACATTTGGCATGCTTGCTCATTTGTCTATCCGCGAACACGTCTTTGCATGATCATCCATTCGTGAGCACATATCCTTGCATGCATCGTTTGTTCATCTGTTGGCGAACATTTCCTTCTGCATGTTCTCCCTTCGTTCATCCCATCCGTTGTCGCACCATGTTTGTTTATGTACCTATATTTGCATTCACTCATGACAAGACAACATCAAATCCAAAAACCTCCAAGTCTACCGTGATGCATGATCATTTCGGATGTAGGTGACTGGGAGAGGAGACAAGGTTGTGAGCTGGGATGGAGGTTCCAGGCACTGCTGGTGAAAACTGTGCAGGAGTCACTAGGTGATGAAGATGGGAATTCTGGATTGACAGTGACTGTCTACTGGTTCAACCAGAGGAAAAATCTACGTAGTTTTTGGGAGGAATAGTTTGGGCTGCGGGAAGGTTGGGCAGGCAAAATCTGCACAGTTTTCAGAACGAGCGGGTAGCGAGAGCTTGGAAGCCAAAAATGTATAATTCCTGAGGGGAACTAGAAGTCAGCTGTTGGGTCACTAGGAGCAAAAATTGCACAATTCCTGAGGGGAATTGGCAGTCACCTGCCGAGAGATTGGCAACAAAAACTGCGCAATTCATGAGGGGAATTGTCAGTCAGCTGCCGGGAGCTACTGGTGGGAAAAATTGTGCTGATGCTAGGAGCCTGGCTTGCTCGTCACCTTTGTGCATTTTCTGAATTGAGCGGACTGTTGGGAAGTAGAGGGCTTGCTCATGAAAAATGTGCAGTTTTCTAGGTGAGTAGCCAGTCGACTAACTGGAGCGCTGACTGGAAAACTGCGCAATTTTTTGAGGGAGGCAAGGACAGGCACTTGGTGTCTATCTGACCTATCTACACAATTTTCTCAGTTAGTGGAGCGAGTAAGGTCTACAGCCTCTATGCAACTTTTGAGGGGAGTCGGTCCTGGGGTGGCTGCTCGGTCAAAATCTCTGATTGACCAGCATGAAGGTTGATTAATTCGCTTGTGGGAAACACATCGTGAAATGGCTTGCTTGGTGCTTTTGCACTGTTCTAGGTGACATTCAATCAAGTCAATGGTGGGATGATGGTTCAGCTATCAGAGGGGAATCTGGTCGTCAGAACTTTAGCAAAGTGACTAAGTGTGTGAATGAGTGAAAGATGCATATTCGATCTTGCGAACACACACTCACATGACTAGATGACAAGATGATTCAAACCATCCAAACATACATGCTCAACATGACTGACCAACGGTGTGAGAGACAAGCGTGACACTTGTGATTGATCATTGGTTGACCATGACGATGCTTGCGCGATATTGTATGTGAGTCCGTGTGTGAGTGTGATAGATGTTTACATAGCGAACAACGTCATGAACACACAAAGCAAAGACCTTGAGTATGACTAGAACTTAGTCGCAAGCACGACAGTGACATCAACATGCGAAAGCTTGGGTGGAATGATCAAGCAAGGTGGGTGCAAAGACTCACGCGATATCACGGAGTGTACCCAAGTGCATGTAGTAATTAAGTGAAACTCTCAAAGGAGGCTCCAAAATTTTATGTAGGCCAACATTTTGGAGGGTGGTTGTAGCCGCTACAACACTTGTAGACACATTGGTAGAACTCCAGCTTCTCTGTTTTGGTTCATTGATAACACAAGGCCTTGGTCTTTCGGGGAGTATTGAATCATTGTGCGGGTTAGTTTGGCTTCCCCGCTTACCCCATGGACATACATGGTTCACCTTTTGCCAACTCAGTCAAACACAATCAAAAGTTCAGCTTGATCACAGTGTTTTGAATTCAGGAAGGGTAGTTTAGCTTGCAATTTGAATATTTTCAGAGTATAAGTTTTCATCTCTGGTGTTGCTCCACTGCTAGTAGGCATGGACAGTACCCCGACGGAGTCACGCAGGAACACACACATTGCTCCACTGCCAGTGAGCCTGGTTAGTGCCCTGATGGAGTTGCATGCTTCACCTCTCTACACAGGAAGCCTTTCTCTTCTTTCGCCTTTGTATTTTTTCATGAGGACTGTGCATAGGAACTTATTTATTTTTGGGCCAGAAGAGGGATCTTGACTTATTGAGAGCAGAAGAGGTTGTTCCTTCGGAGAAGCATGTAAGATCTATGAAATAGGTTTGCTCATTTATATTTTCCCCTTCTCCATTTCTACTAGTTGGATGAGATTAAACACACAGAGTAGAAGGCTGAATACAGGAATGGGGCTTCCATGTGTGGACATAGGTTCATGGTTGGAACAAAACTTCCCTTGCAAACAGATTGTATTTTCCATCAAGACTTCATCAGATGAAGGTTATAACCAAGCATAGAGAAGACAGACACAAGACTGGCCAAGTGTTGTCGTGTCACAAGTTTATTCAAATCTCAGCCATATACTTTATTCAAAAGCCAGAACGTAGTAGTTGGCACAACTTATTTCCGGAAACAAAAATAGTAATGTATTAAGCAAACAAAACAAACATAAGCAACAATAGTAAGCATAACAAACCAAATAAGAACAAAGTTAGTAAGCAAGGCAAAAAAAATGAAAACATCAAGTAGCAAGTAGACTATGTACATGCCATGGGGTGCGGCCCTACCTACTGGAAGTGATGCTTGAGATCTTGGCCATTGACAAGAAGGTTGTCAACCCTCCCGTCAAGTGATTGCAGATGGTATGTGTGTGGGCCAAGCTTCTCATGGACCAGTATAAGACTATCAGGTTCTACTATTGGAACTTGGTGGTATTCCAAAAGACCTTTAAGTGAAGACAACACTACTGCTTCAGATACTGCGTGCAACATAGGCTCTGATGATGGCTCGGGGTAGTTATTTTTATTCCGAGAACAGTTCAAGTCTTTTAAATCAATGCACAAGCAGATTTCCCTGGATTTATTACATACAAAAATTAAATTAGAAACCCATGTACGGTGATGACATTTGTAAGTAATCTAAACATCCAAAAACTTAGTCAATTCTTTCTGTATAAGAGGTTCAAGTGACATATGCATTTTACCTAGCTTTTGCTGCAATGGGTTGGCTCCTCCTTTGCTTGGAATCCCTTGTTGTATCATTCGTGTTTCATATGTACTTAGGTCATCATATACCCACACAGACACATCCTGGTACTGTTTGATCAAGCAGTCAAAGGCTTGCTACTGCTGCAGTGTGTAGTTTGTACCGAGACTGACTATCTTCATATCGTGGTTGGTTCCCATGTTGCTCTGTTTTATTAGTGAACCTGTGGGTTCTGCTATTTTTTGGCCCTTGACAACGGTTCTGCAAATCATAGAGCTTGTTGAGAGAAACCACACCCTTGGGGATGGGGTTTCCTTTCTTGCCATCAACTGCAGTTTTCAGGGGCTTCTTGTGTTCATCTTCATCAACTGTTGTGTCCTTGAAAGAATCAACGTTGTTCATGGAGTGTAGTATCTGTTGACCATCACCAAAAACACATAGCTCAGTTATGTTATCAGAGATAGAAGGCTTATACAAAAATTCAATAGTACATCTATCCCTAAGTAGTGACATACTAGCAGTTGTGTTTGCCAAGGAATTGGCAGCTGCAATACGCGTTCTTGGCACAATAGTGATATTAAATGCTTGGAAGTTAGAGATCAGTTGCCATACCTCTAGCTAGTAACTTTTGAGATGAGGTGACAAACAATGAATGGTGTTACGTACTTGTCATACCACTGTTTCCGAATCACCTACCACTTTGAGTGCAACCACGTTGAGGCTAATGGATTTTTGTAAGCCCAACACGAGTGCTTCATACTCAACAATGTTGTTTGTGCACTCGAACTCCAAGCAGCTTGAAATCATATGTTTTCTGTTGTTTGGTTTGATCAAGATACACTTGGCCCCTAAGCTGTCATGTGTCTTTGATCTGTCAAAATACATGGTCCACAAATCATCTGTACATAGACCGTTTGATGCACTTGCACTGCTGCTATTGTTGCTTCTACTGCTACTACTAATAATGTTACAATGTGCTATACATGTTTCATTTCCGTCAGTTGGGAAAAGAAGGAGACCCAACTGTGTGTCTGGTGGGGTTCAAATTGGCTGTGCAAGATAACACACCAACATTGTTTCCATGAGGCAGTTGCCAAACATGAGTTCTACAAAGGCCAACGACTCATTCTCTCCATTGATGAGAGTGACATTATGCTTCATATACCTCTCGGATATCGCCCAGATTTGATTGTTCTTTCCCTTGTATGGAAGCCACACGTGTGACTAGTATGTAGCAAAATATCTGTTCAGCTTGCTGGACCAGTCTCTTTTGAGTAGTAAACAGTATGCTTCCGGTATGTCCAAAACAACAATGTTGATGCATTGGTGGACTCAAACATCATGAGATAGTCGGATGATCACATCTTGGAGCTCACCAATGGCTGGTATAGGTTGTACGATCAAGTTGGATGATTTTTGCATATGTCTTGCTCCATTGTGCATTGATCTTTTTAGGAATGGAGAGCTGCATGACATTGGCTGTCATGCTAGAATCAACTAAGAAGTTGTGAACATTACAGTTGAAAATTTCAAATGAGAGTAGGAATGGAGGGCAACCTGAGTTTGATTCTTCCATCCGGAGTGTGTTTAGCACCATCGAAGGTGACCAGAGAGGTGTGCTTTCTCCCTTGCTGGTAGAGGCTGCATTGTCCATTGTTGTTTGTCCCAATGCGCACAACAGGATGTCTCGCTGATTCTGGATCTTAGCTAGCTCGAAAAAATTGATTTTTGTGCAAGTTTTCTTCATGTCATCCACAATGTTGTAGTCTAGAGGGGATAGACTCATCGAGGTGTCCAGGGTACGACTGATGTTCGTGTTGTTTGGTGGAGTATTTTGTAGTTTGCTTCTTATGGACGCACTCATGGTCGTCGTTGCCTTCTTGGGCTTGCTTTGCATTTTCTACTTTAGACGTCTAGTGGATCAACCTTCCTCATCAGCAGTCTAACCTTTTCTTGCATTTCACCAACTGTGCGGGGAGCCCCTTTACTTCTGAGATTGTAACAGGAATTGTTGTGGTTACTTCTCGGTGTTTGTCATTAATCCTGCCTGCGAGTATTGATACATGTTAACCACATGCCTAGAAATTGATGGATCAACAGGTGCAACATCTTCATCATTATTTGCATCTCCTGGCAGTTCATGCATACTTTTGTCCAGTTCGAGTATGTGACTGTGTACCGAGTTTGCAACTCGCTTCCATTCCGAACAAGAATTCTTTGGGTGACAAACTTTGTGGAATGAACAAAATTCAAGATTTGTGCATCGATCGAGTTGCAACACAGAGCTTTGCACAGTTTGGGTCGAGAGATGGTTTCTACTTGATGACATGCTTCCCTGTCTCTACCTTGGTGGATGGTTGTTTGTAGAAGTGTTTGTCTTTCACTGTTTAAGATCAGACACTTCTGTTATCAAGTTCTTCACAAGGCAAATGATGGTTTCGATATCACTTGTCTCTTTGTCTCTACCCTTGCTCACCGTCGCTTGGGACTTCCTACTCATGTCTTTGGAGTCTTTTTCTGGTTCATCATCTTGGATGATTCCAATCGTGTGCAAGTATTTTTCAACAACAATTGCCTCTTCATAGTTTTCTATTAGTGTTGGCTTCGTAGCTCGCTTGAAGAACTGCACAATGCTGGTTGGTAGCACGGATGTGTAGTAGTCAATAGTGATGGAGTCATGAGGTTTCGTGTCCGCTGAAAACTTGTTCAAGATATGCAAAAACCATTGATTGAAGTCTTTGAACCTTTCTCTCCCCTCCATATTTAAGCTTCCTAACTCTTTAAGCAGCATGGCTGGGGTCTTGTCATCAATGAATTTCTCAACAAACATACATTTGAACGTAACCCATTTCTATATGGAGTTGACCGGAAGGCTGTGATAACATGTTGCAGCATGACCATCCAAGGTACATGGAAATAGTCTACATGCTACATCATCGTTCCATACCTCAAGGGTCTGCATTTGAGAGTAGAAGTCGTCTAGATGGTCTTCTGCCTTCACTGTACTGTCAGGGTTGAACTTGATGTTCATTCTCTCCGATCTCCTTGGCATCTTATGCAAAGCACCCGAGAGAGCTAATGGTCCTTGTGTCATCCATCTAGATTATGGTCAGCCATGTCTTCTTCTTCATCATCCTCCTCCTCTTCTTCTGAATTTGATGATTCCTGCTTTGAGTTTGTTGGTTCGTCTCGACCTGCACCTCCTCCATTACCTTCCTCTCTACCTCCTGGATTGAAGTCTAATTCCAAGATCACAAGAGTGTCTTGTTCCCCTTGTCGGAAGACCGAAGGTTCCTCATCTTCAATAGCTTTTTCTAGACCTTCAAGGGTGGCAAGAACTGCTTCTTCTACTGATGATAGAACAACCCTTGTGGGAGTGGCTTTTGGCTACCTTAATGGGTATGGGAGATGTTGTATGCTTGGGATCAGTTTGACTGATTTCGCGAACTGGTGGGTGATGGGACAGATGGAGCAAAGTTGATGATATGGGATCTCGTGCTCAGTCATAGGAGGTGAGAAGTAACCAACTACAGAGTCATGCGTAAGTGAGAGGGAGTGCGAGTTACTACCTTGACCAGATGGTTGATGAGTGAGTGTGAGAGGACGTTCAACCATATACAACTGGTGGCCCTCCTTCTAGTGCCAAAAATGTTGACAGTGATGGACTTGCCAACATTCAAAGGATCAACCTAGTATGAAGTCCCAACTAGAACTCACACCGTTTAGTGTGGGAGTCCCATCCGGTATGATGGCTCGGTTGTCATTATCTTGAATATTTGCTTCAACTCTTACTTGTCAACACAGGAGAGTGGTCTACTTTTTCTTTCAAGAAGTGAGGTTCATGTGCCTGGTGATTGTAAGTCTCACTTGTGTCAATGGTTCTTTCATTGTAGAGGGAGAGGGTGGGAGTGAGTCCCAAGTCGGTTGGGAGAAGTCCCAACTCTGCTAGGAACACACAACACAACAAGACATGCACAACTTCCACCGGAATAATCCACACGGATGTAGAAGTCACAACACACAAGGGAAGATAACACGTATAGCACTCAACGAATTAGTCCGCGCTAGTGCAATGGTTGTTATATAAAGTTTTATTTGAAAGGTCTGAATGATGTCCGGGAGAGTAGTCTACATGAGTGAGACAACATTAACAACATATACAACATGTTTTCATTAACATATATGTATTACAACAAGTGAATTAGTTCAGGTGTTAAACACAGGTTAAATCAACATGCATTACAAGTTTCAAAAGTAGTCTTACAACAGTTACAATACATGTGTGAAAACATGTTGGCCTGTTAGTAGGCTTCTGAATTAAGTGAAATTTCCAAGACACATCATTACACCATACATCACTAACCCCATATGAGGGGCATTGGAGCCACTACTTACTCCTCAAAGAAAATATTACAGGTTCTTAAGGCTATGTGGGAGGAGCTGAGGTGAAAAGACCTTTACATGTACAAATGAGGGGTATTTATAGCCAACTGTGAAACTGGCCCTTGTGGTTGTTCGACTACCCTCATGACTGTTAGACTTCCATGACTTTTCAACTTTACATGACTCTTCATACAACAAGTGGGTCTCTTGTACTTCCATGTTACATTACATTGATTGACATTATGGTCCATACTAGAGATGTGGACAACATGACTCATGACAAGACTCGACATGACAGTGATGGTACATTCATGTTGTTGCTGGTGTGCATGTGAGCTGTAGTTTTTCTGGTGATGGATGTCCTCATGGTGTGTCACAACTTCACCTCCACATGGCAACATGCACGAAGTCTTCGATGGTCACTGGGTTCGTTTGATGTTGCATTCGCACGTTGCTCCTTTCTTGTATGTTGGAAGTCTTGATAGGTTCATTTGTTTGCGAAAAGTGCATGTTTGTCCATCTGTTCATCCGTGATCACATTTGGCATGTTTGTTCATCTGTCGATCCGCGAACACATCTTTGCATGATCATCTGTTCATGAGCACATCTCCTTGCATGCATCGTTTGTTCGTCTATTGGCAAACATGTCCTTCTACATGTGCTCCCTTCGTTCATCCCATCCATCACTATGCCATGTTTGTTTATGTACCTGTATTTGCAGTCACTCATGATGAGACAATGTCAAATCCAAAAACCTCCTAGTCTACCATGATACATGATTGTTTTGGATGCAGGTGACTGGGAGAGGAGAAAAGGTTGTGATTTGGGATGGAGGCTCTAGGCACTGCTGATGAAAACTGTGCAGGAGTCACTAGGTGATGAAGATGGGAAATCCAGATCGATAGTGACTGTTCGTGGGGTTTAGCTCAGCTGGAGGAAAAAACTGTGCAATTTTTGGGAGGAACAGTTTGGGCTGCGGGAAGGTTGGACAGGAAAAATTTGCGCATTTTCCAGAAAGAGTGGGCAACGGGATCTTGGCAGCCGAAACTGTGCAATTCCTGAGAGGAACTAGAAGTCAAGTGCTGGGTCACTAGCAATAAAAACTGTACAATTCTTGAGGGGAACTAGCAGTCAGCTGGAGGGAGCTCGGGAATAAAAAGTGCGCAATTCCTAAAGGGAACTGTCAGTTGGCTGTTGGGAGTTGCTGGTGGGAAAAACTGCACTGATGCTGGGAGGCTGGCCTGCTGGTCACCTCTACACAGCTTTTGAGCTGAGCGGATTGTTGGGAAGCAGAGGGCTTGCTCATGAAAACTACGCAATTTTCTAGGTGAGCAGCTGGTCGACTGACTGGAGGGCTGACTAGAAAAACTGCGCAATGTTCTGAGGGAGGCATGGACATGCACTTGGTGTTTGTCTGGCCTGTCTGTGCAATTTTCTCAGTCAACGGAGCTTGTAAGGTCTACAGCCTCTGCGCATTTTTTTTTTTGAAAATAGCAACAAGAAATGCTAAATATATAAGTGCTAAAAATAGTACTACCATAAATAGAATTTCGGGATACCTTCCTATTTTAGTTAGTCCCTGAACTAAAATAGAGAAGTAAAATTCGAATTTGTTCTTAGCAGTTGTTTGATTAATAATTAATTAATTCATCTTGAGTTAATTAGTTGGAGAAAATCAAACATGAAGTCTATGTGAGGACATGCAACAGTTATCCCATTGATTGAGGAATTTATCCCTTAGTTAAAGAGATAAGGATGAGTTGTAATTAGTTAGCTCAATTAACTAAGTTAAGTCCAGTTAGATTAGTTCAAATAGTTTGTTGAACTAATTGTGAGTTCAGTTAGTTAATGCATGCATGCATGTAACTGTTGCACTTTAGATAACTAAATATTCTCTCATAAATAACTCATGCATGTTAGTTTAGACAGAGACCTAGTTGAGATCAGATGATGGGACAATGTACTATTAGTTGTAGGAATATTCCATGGAGGATATCTCTTGCATGCAGAAGGAATTCTTTCCTTGGAGATTGCACAATTACTTTTGGGTTTGGTGAGTGTGTGATGAGGCCAATTCACATAGGTGGCAGCATTGGACCCCAAGAAAAACTGCGCAAGGAAATAAGAGGCTTGGAGGGCTGAGGGAAGGCATATCTTATGTCTATTTAGCTTGTGAGCTGTATTGTTTGATTGTACTGAGAGCAGGATAGCTTGTGAGCTGATTCTTTGTGTAATCTAAACATATTTCCACTTGTATGATAATGCAGAGATCAGGGATTTTAGCTGAGGCTTTCCCAAGAGTATTCTTCTGCGTTCATGTGTGATTGCTTTCTCATTCTCAGTTATATGTGTTCTATTTGATCTTGCTCATAATTGATTAAGCTTCCACAAGTTTGTTGTAGAAGTAGATCTTGTATTTTGCTTTAGTCTATTGCATAATCTGTTGATCTACAGTGGGAAATTCTACATGGTATCGAAGCAAAGGTGATCAAAGGAGAGAACAGTATACAAGAAGGGAGAAGGGAGAAGTTTGAGGGTCCTAAATATAAAAATCGAGTTCTTATCACATCTCAATTTCACCAATGGCATTCAACGGTTTAAGACTCGAGTATGCCCTTGGTGGCAGCTCGAATTATATAACCTGGAAGGATCGCATGGAAGAAATATTAGAAGACAATGGTCTAAAGGACTTCATTGATAAATAAGTCCCCAAGCTAGCAGTAGCTAATGCTACAAAATTGGTGGAATGGAAGAAATGTGTGGCTAGAGCAAGGAGAATCCTCTTGGAGGGAGTTCGAGACCACATTGTCTCGAGCCTCCATGGGAAGGAGACACCATTTTCGATGTGGAAAACATTGAAAGATCTATATCATAACAACATCGATCAGAGGAATCTGGCGCTGAAAGATAAGCTTCGGAAAATCAAGTGTGAAAAGGGCGACACGATCTCTACATATCTAAACAAGCTCAACACCTGCAAGGATGAGCTTGGAAGTGTAGGGATCATGACAGCCAATGATGACATGGTGAGTCTTGCACTCCTCAGTCTTCCTAAGAGCTGGCATAGCTACCAAGACTTTGTTAATGGAAGAGAGAAACTACTAGATTGAGAACGACTTTGGTCGGATCTGATGCAGGAGGAGATAAGAATAAGCACTAGAGATGGATCTTCATCAAAACAAGATGATGAAGAAAATCTAGCCTTAGCGAGTAAGGCAAGGAAAGGGAAAGGGAAGGTGTCCCATCACAAATCTAGTTCTTCCCATGGTGGGAAGAAGTTTGAAAAATCGAAAGTGTGATGCTTTCATTGTCATGAAGTGGGCCATTATGCTACGAATTGTCCACAGAAGAAATCCAAGAAAGGATCCTCGAAGGGATTTGATGGTGAGGCACTGGCCACACAGTTTGAGTTGGATTTCTATCTCATCGCATGCATGGTTTCATCCATGGTGGGATGTGTTTGGTACCTGGACAGTGGAGCTTCATTCCACATGTCAGGTGAAAAGAATCTTTTCAGTACCTTGGAGGAGAAGGATCTCCAGATGCAGATCGAGATGGGTGATGATCGAAAGTATCATGTTTCAGGTGAAGGTACAGTTATGTTTCAGAGGAAGCATGGAGCTCCCCTCACCCTGACCGATGTAAAGTATATACCAGGTCTGAAGAAGAATCTTGTGTCCATTGCTATGCTAGAAGATAAAGGCTATGATGTAGTCTTTAGTAAAGGAAAGGTATTCCTGAGGCATATCGGCACCAGACAGACCAAGAGGATAGGGATTCGAGTTAAGAATCTCTACAAGCTAGAGGTAGACGACTGTGTTGTATTGAGTTCCAAAGGTGAGATGGTGCAGAGCCAAGATGTTGGCAAGCTATGGCATAGAAGATTGGGCCACTTGCACCATGGAGCCCTGAAGATCATGCAACAGATTTCTACCCGACTTCCCAAGGGAAAGCTGGAGCAGATGGATACATGCAAAGGTTGTACCTTTGCTAATTATGCAAAATCTTCCTTTCAGGATCGAGATAGTAGAGATGGAACAATCTTGGAGTGAGTTCATATAGATGTTTGTGGACAATTCTCTATAGCCTCCACCGCTAAACAAAGGTACTATGTTATTTTTATTGATGATTTTTCTCGTAGATGTTGAATCTACTTTATGCAAAAGAAGGATCAGACCTTCTTGAGGTTTTGTGAGTTTAAAGCCTTGGCAGAGAAAGAATGTGGAAAGAAAATAAAATCCTTGCATAGTGACAATGGTGGAGAGTATGTCTCCCAACAGTTTAAGGACTTCTGCGCTACAAAAGGAATTAAACAGGAGTTGACGGCACCCCATAACCCACAAAAGAATTGGGTGGCCGAAAGGAAGAACATATCGATTGTGGGAGCAGCTTGAGCGATGTTGCATGACCAAATCCTACCATTGCATTTGTGGGCTGAGGCATGCAATACAACAATATACTTGTAGAACAGAAGCCTGCACCATATACTGGGAATGAAGACACCTATGGAGGCCTTTTCCAGGAAACAACCACATGTGAATCACTTCCAAATATTTGGATCATCGGTTTATTGCCATTTGACCAAAGATGCCTAGAGGAAGCTAGATCCAACAACTGAGTTGGGAATAATTGTGGGGTACACTGATACACCCCACAACTATCGGGTGTACCTACCTACCAGTCAGAGGATAGTGGTATGCAAAGATCTGAATTTCGATGAGCAGAAATCCATGCAAGTATCACTTGAGAGGGAGCTCAAGTTGCATGCAGAGGAGGAAGATTCAGTTCCTAAGGAGGAGGATCCTCAGATTGATGTGGAGTAGCTGCATATAGAGGATCCATGAGTGGAGACATCCACTCATGCTACGTCTTCCAGAGATGGGCAAAAATTCTCAAGGGAAGCTGACAGGTTGATGCTGGATGTGCAAAATAATGTGGGACAACCATCTTCTCAGTGCAGACAGAGGAGGTCACCTGAGCGGTACACTGGTTACATGGCCTTGGTTGGGGAGTGCATAGAGTCCGAACCTTCTTCATTCAAGGAGGCAGTGTAGAAACTAGTGCGGGTTGATGCAATGGTAGAGGAGTACAACTCTATCATTCAGAACAGTGTGTGGGATGTTGTCCCAAGACCTCAGGACAAGTCGGTGGTTAGTTCCAAATGGCTTTACAAGGTAAAGTAGGCAGTTGATGGTAGTGTTGAGAAACATAAGGCAAGTTTTGTTGCCCGTGGTTTCTCACAGGTCGAGGGGATCAACTATGATGAGACCTTTGCTCCTATAGCAAGGTACTCATCTATCATATCGATGTTGGCACTATTAGGTTAGATGGGTTGGAAGATCCATCAGATGGACATGAAGATAGCATTCCTTAATGGGAAGATTGAGGAGGAGGTGTACATTGAGCAAACAGAAGGTTTCGAGACCTTCGATCATGAGTCACATGTGTGCTGACTCAAGAGGGCTTTGTATGGGCTAAAGCAAGCACCCCGTGCTTGGTCCACTAGGATCAACAATTATTTCACTGGGTTGGGCTTCACCAAGAGTGAAGTAGATGTGAACTTTTACCACATCATGGTAGAAGGTAAGCCATTGATCATTGTTCTTTATGTGGATGATCTGATTTTAATAGGTGATGATTAGTTGATCAAGTCTTGTAAGGAGGACCTTGCAAGAGAGTTTGAGATGAAAGACATGGGTCTTATGCACTACTTTCTAGGCATGGAAGTGTGGTAGAAAGATGGGGAAGTATTTGTGTCTCAAGGAAAGTATGCCAGTGAGATACTCAAGCACTTTCACATGGAGAAATGCAAGCCCATGCAGACTCCTCTAGCTGGGAATTGGAGGAAGGAGGATGCTACTTCAGGTGAGGTAGTAGCTGCTATTATTTATCGGTAGCTTGTGGTTTCACTTATGTATCTAGTGAACACAGGACCAAACTTATGATTTGCAGTGAACCAGCTGAGTCAAGCTATGGTTCAGCCTACCAAGCTATTTTGGAAGGCATCGAAGCATGTGCTGAGATATCTCAGAGGCACATCTCAGTTTGGATTGTGGTACAGATGGATAGAGGGAGTGAAGATTCAGGGCTTCACAGATGCAGATTGGGCAGGGAGTCCATTAGACCGGAAGAGCACTTCTGGAGGAATATTCAACCTTAGTTCAGCTGCAGTTTCCTGGTACAACAGGAAACAGAGGTTAGTTGCACTTAGCTCAACAGAGGCTAAATACATGGCTACTAGTTAGGTTGCATGTGAAGCCATTTGGATGCGGAAGATTCTAGCGGGATTGTTTGGTCAGAGGATGCATCCAACTGTGATCTACTGTGATAATTAGAGTTGTATTAAACTCTCTGAGAATCCAATTTTTCATGACAAGTCCAAGCACATTGATATCTAGTATCACCATCTTCGAGACTGTGTGGTCAAGAGCATCATGTTGTTGCTGTTTGTTTTGACCGATGAACAAGATGCAAATATTTTGACTAAGGCATTGTCAAAATGCAAGTTCGAGTTCCATAAAGACAAGATTGGGGTTACTGATAATCCCTTTCTTGTTGAGAGGGAGTTTGAAAATAGCAACAAGAAATGCTGAATATAGAAGTGCTAAAAATAGCATTGCCATAAATAGCATTTCGGGATACCTTACTATTTTAGTTAGTCCTAGAACTAAAATAGAGAAGTAAAATTCGAATTTGTTCTTAGCAGCTGTTTGATTAATAATTAATTAATTCATCTTGAGTTAATTAGTTGGAGAAAATCAAACATGAAGTCTATGTGAGGAGATGCAACAGTTATCCCATTGATTGAGGAATTTATCCCTTAGTTAAAGAGATAAGGATGAGTTGTAATTAGTTAGCTTAGTTAACTGAGTTAAGTCCAGTTAGATTAGTTTAAATAGTTTGTTGAACTAATTGTGAGTTTAGTTAGTTAATGCATGCACACATGTAACAACTGCACTTCAGATAACCGAATATTCTCTCATAAATAACTCATGCATTTCAGTTCAGACAGAGACCCAGTTGAGATCAGATGATGAGACAATGTACTATCAGTTGTAGGAATATTCCATGGAGGATATCTCTTACATGCAGAAGGAATTATATCCTTGGAGATTGTGCAGTTACTTTTGGGTTTGGTGAGTGTGTGATGAGGCCAACTCACATAGGTGGCAGCATTGGACCCCAAGGAAAACTGCGCAAGAAAATAGGAGGCTTGGAGGGTGGTGGGCTCCAGTATTGCAGCAATAATGCTGCAACTCCTGGGAATCCCTTATTTACTCTTATCAACCTGGTAGTTCGTAACAAACTTGGAAGCGACGGTGCTGTATGCACAAGTACTAGCTCTTGCCGCAGTTGTCACTGGTCAGTTGGCACAAGTCCGCTAGGGGCTCAAGCCAACTTCTATGAGCTCTTAGAAGAAGCTTTGTACCTGATGGATGGAAGCTAACTCAAGGAAGCTGATCTACTTGTAGAAAGAAACTGAAAGTCAAAGAGTAACATAAACCCTAACAAGCCCTAATTCTACCAGCTAGTCCTACTGATGCAAAGGAGAGGATGCAAACTATTGAAAAATATGCCATTACTTCTACAAAGGTGAAATGCACATGCCTATGCTATCTCTATCTAAAGAACACATCTTTTTTTGTATTTTTGATTACGTTATCAAAATTATCATACATGTACTTTTAACTGGCTTCTTACTGTGCAGGGGTGGATCAAGGAGGAGAAATTCTTGGAAAAGGTTGGGAAGGTTCAGAGAGGGTCTAAGGAGTCCTTAACACCCTTCCAGAGAGTTTCACCAAGTTTGGCTATCCAGCAACCTCACTTGTGAGCTTCTACAGGAAGTCTGCAGGGGTTCTACAGGATGTTTAAGGGATTTCTACAGGATGTTCAGAAATTTCTACAAGATGTTCTGACATTGGATTTTGGAAGATGGGTGAGTGAAAGAGGATGCATGAATGGATAGGGAGGTAGGGTAGGGGTCTTGAGATGACCCAGTGACTGATGGATGAAGTGATGAGAGGGTGTGGAGAGCTAACTTGTCTTAAGGAAGGCTAAGGCAATGGAAGCGAAATAAGGTAGGGTTACGTGGACAGAAGAGTAGTTGTGAGACAAAGAAGCTAACTAGGAGATGGAGCAGCTGGCCTGGATGAAGCTTAGGTGGATGAGAGAAAGATGGATATGCCCTGCACGGTGTGCACTTAACTGAATCAACCAAACCCTGCATACAATCGAAATCTTAGCTAATCTATCCAAACTGTCAACGAAACAAATGAACAACAGCTTTATTTCCAAAGAGAACCATGTATAGCACTTAATCAAAGGAACATATAAAAAGGTCTGAACGCATGACTAACTTCTACAAATGAAAAACATTACACCAATGATTGCATGGTCAAGCAAACTAGTGTTTTTGTTGAGCAGCACTGGTTCCACAGTTCCAGCCCCTGATCCAATAAGGGAGAGGTGAAACTGAGAGTGCAGGCAACCCTTTTATGGAGCTTTTATCAATCTTTATCTTATCAATCTGTTCTACACATCTAAAGTAATTCTATTCCTCAACAATAACCTACTTAACCAACACAACTAAATCTAGCTCAACAAACTTCGTTTCAGATGCATAAAAGGAAAATCACAGTGCTGAAAGGAAAGATAACAATACAAATAAGGAGGCCCTAGGCTCTCAGGTTGGGCCCAACCCCGAGAGCTATGGCTCCTATAAAAACTCTCAGAGCTGATATCAAATCTGACTGCTTCCCACTATCAAAAAAATAATCATAAGTCAAGAGTTGTGCCAATAATGGCTACAAAAGAACAAAATAGAGCTATTAGCACGTAGTGCAGAATATGCAAGAATTTTTCAAAAGTCCTTTTTGAAGGCTAAAGCCTAAACATTTATACACTACGAGGCCCTAGGTGGCCTCCTAAATCTATGGGACTTGGCTGCCCAAACTGTGAGTGAACAACTCCTTCCAAGAAATCTGCTTGGCTACCTTCTAGATCCGGTTTTGGTGGCCTTTGGAGCTCGGAGTTAGGGGTGAAGATCCCGAGGGAGGCTATTTAATGCCATAGAAAACCCCCTACGAATCCTCAACCCAAGATTGGCTGTCTCCTAGCCCATGTCTGCTCGGTTTTGCTTCAACATGTGTCAAAAAATCCTGAAATGAGCACGTGTTAGCCACCTAGAAATAGTGACTACCCTTATTCATACAAATGACATAAACATACTAAAAAATAATGCATAAGTTATGAAAAATGAAGAATTGAACAAGGGTAGTTAGGCCAAATGAGCCCAAAATGTTACCAAATTTGGGGCTCATCATCACCCCCTGCTAAAATGATTTCTCATCCTTGAGCAACTAATCCAGCTCCTCGTCCTTCATTGCTTTAACCGCCACTCTCACATCCCAGGCTTTTGAAGTAGTATCTTCCTCACTGTCATGGAACCCGGCCTTTCTTTCCACCTCCTCCCACTGCTTATGCTCTTCTTTTTCTGTGCTGCCTTCTATCAATCCCAAAAGTAAAGGTGGGCTTAGCTTGAGGCCTATCCAGCTGGCCTGGAGGTTCTACATGGACTTCTTGTAGAGAGGTACCCGTACTAGGCCCTCCCTCATTCTAGTTGGAGTGTGATACTCCCTGATTTTGAGGTTGTGGGACAATGTGTTCCACCTCCGGGTGCAAGCATGAACACAATTTTCCCCTAGTAGTTGCTCCATATCCTCGAAATGTGCTATAGCCTGAGCCTGCTGATCCATATATTTTAGTAAAGCCTGCGGGTTGTTTGTTAGGTGTTGGTGGGCAGATATCAATGCAGTGGGGTCCCCTGGCTCTGCTCTGATTAACAGTGGTTCATGTAACTCCCTGTTCATAACATATTTGACCTCTATCGCTCTCTTTTCTTCGTGGTTTAACCATGAGGTAAATGCCATTAGCTGCATATCTCCCACAACTGTGTTGGGATCCCATGAAGTTACATTAGGAAGGGCCAAATTATGGAGGTAGAACTCCGATAGCTTGGCCTTATCCTCTGAGGAGCTACTGTTGCATAAATCTGTGAACTGCTGAGGGTTTTGAATCTGGGAGATACCCCTCTGTGCTAATGCATTAATCTGGAATTGCAGCCACTGGTCCCGTAGGTATAGGCCATAAGATTTGGCCGGCTGCCTACATTGTAGAGCATCCATAGCCCAACTGGCCATGCAGGCCAGTTGTGCCTCTTTTTCTTGCAACTGCTGTTTGATAGCTTGTATCTCTATGTTTGCTTGCAATTCCCTTTCCTGTAGATGCTGGTTTAGTTCCTCAGGACTAGCTTGCATTCCTTCTTTGCCTTGAGGTTCTGCTGTAGTGTCCTCTGATGCTGTGCCCCTTTCTTTCCTCTGTTACTGTAGCTGCAGTTTGAGCTTCTCATTCTCTTCCTGTAGAAATACTCACTAGCAGTTTCCCACGTGCTTGGCCATAGCTAATTCCCTTCTTGCCTCCTTGAGTTGTTCCTCCAAGGGGCCTATATCTGCTACTCCTTTAGATTTAGCTATCCTCATCCACGTGTGGGTTCGTACTCTTTCTTCTTCCAATGCAAAGAAGAGCGGTACTGTGAATTTTTGTGGGATAATTTTCCTAGCCTCCAAAAAGTTATAATAAGAGCTCAAGCTGGGCTGGGGGCTAGGCTCCATGATGTGTTCTACCTCTTCTTCCCTTTGTGGTGAGGTGGCTGCCTCCCCCTCCATTCTTTCGGTCTCCTTGAGCCTGGATAAAGTTTCCTGTAGAACTGCTTCAGCATCCTGTAGAGGGGTTTTTGACGCTGACCTTTCCATTCTCTCCCTCTAGGTAGTTGTCTTGGGGCTCCCCCGCTCATAAGTGACTGATACTTTGGAGGGGGACTTCTCCCTTGGCGAGGTAGGGGTGTCTTCGATGGTAATTGGGTCTTTAAATGGAGGTTGGGGCCTGCCAGTTTTAATTCTTACACTTCTCCTCGCTTTGAAATACAGAGGAGTCTCCCTTTTGCGTTTCTCCTTTGGCTTGGGAGAGGTACTTAGGGTGGCCAGCATAGCTGCTGCCTCCCGAGCAAGAATTTCGGCCGTCTTCTCCTTCTATGTTCTTTTCTCAGGACTTCCTGTAGAAAGCCCTGTAGTGGCTGATTTCTGGCTTCCTGTAGAAGCCGTTTTCAATTTTCCTGTAGAAACAGATGGCATCGTTTTAGCCTGCTTGGCTGAGGGTGCTTTTTCTTTCAATTTTGCTGAGGTTGCCTTAGAGGTTCCCTCACTGACATGGACCTTTTCAGTCCTTTCCACCCTGCTCTGTAGTCGTTTCTCCCTGGGGGTTAATGTGGTTTAGTCATCCTCTGTTTTGGCAGCTTGTTTTTCCTCTTATTTTCCCTTGTGCTCTTTCTTTGGTGCTTTGGCCATGGTTTCTTGGCCTTTCTCTTTCTTCTTTGTTTGAATTGGTTCCTTCTCCTCGCTGCTGGAGGAGGTGAGCTCCTCAGCCAGCACTCAGATGTCATCATCCTTAGTCAAATTTCGGAAGGTTTCCCAGGAGAGAGGGACGGTATACGTGTGAAGTGCATATTCCACGAGGAGCTTAATGAGCCCATGATGGGCTATCTGATCTGGCGTCCCCTCTCTCAACTTAGTGGCACACTCGGTCATGGACTACAGGAGGAAGTAAGGGATGCTCAACTTTTTCTCTGAGGGTAGGTCCATTTGGTGCCTAAGTTCTGTGAGCAGCCGAAAATGGTATCCATACACGATGCTGAACCGCCCCTCGCACGTGATATATTTCATAATTTGGAGGCTGACCTCACTCCAGAACGGCTATAGGCTGGTTCTTCACACTCCATTCTTGTCTTTTGAGAATTGCTCCTCCAGCAAAAAGAATTCCTTCTTAGCCTTCTGGCCTAGTTTTCTCTCCTCCTTATCCCAAGATACCCCCATCGGTAGATCAGTGACCCTGCTAATGAACTGTGGGGTGAGTCTGAGGGTCAAACCTCTGAAGTTGACAACAGCCAACGTTTTGGACTTTGGCTACAAGGATCGCAAGAATTCCTCTGCAACCTCGTCATCGTGACCTTGAAGCTTGTCACAGAATGACATCCAACGTGCACGAGAAAACAGATCTACCACCTCAGGGGTTTCCCGTAGCTTCTTGGAGTCTGTAGGCTCTTTCCTGATGAACCCACCCGTCATGGTAAAAGCTCGCTGTGTTGGCTTGAGCTGGCTGGCACGTATAAAAAGATGGATCTTTGGGATTTCCTTAGACAGAGCGCAGAGTTACGCCTCTATCATGCACACAGTTTATAAATTCATGACTGTCTACAGGTGAGCCTTGACAGTGGCTCAATTATGAACCAAACCCTGTAGAAAATCCCGCATACACACTATGACGACAATTCTCATGCAGAAATAAGAAGACACTTGCAAATTCATGCACAGACTGAAATTTACGGTTTTCTACCCCTTTGATACGTCGACTTCACCACCTTTCGAACCAATTGCATGGGAGGACTATGTTCAGGCTTACCTCGTTCCAGACTTGCCACCTTTGACGTGAACAGTTTAATTTCTTCGTAACGTTGAGCTTCCTGTAGCGCAGCTTCCTGTAGAAGTCGTGCACGGGTTCTGGGGAGCGCTTCAGTGGTTCTGGGCCTTCTGTGCAACAACAGGACGTTTGAACAGGCCAAGAACTCGAAGTATCAACCTTCAGGAAATTGCGGATGCGTACTTGGCTGGAAAGCGGTTGGGAATAAATGAGTGTAGTGCGCCATATGCGATCTAGCTGGTAGATTTGAATCTCTGCGGAACTCGTGGTGCGGGGGTGAGCTGTCCCCGTCAGCCCGTTGGCCGACGTCACCTGTGATCATTCCATTGCATGTTTTCCTGACCGACGAATCATTCCCTGCATATCTACCGCCGCCACTCATGTTAGATCACCGCTTCTCTCCGACTGGACTCTTCCCACGTGTCCATTTCCTGCCTCGTCGACACACCCAACGCTTTTCGGATCGGACGAGGCCGTCGGGCTGGTTGTGGTGGCCAGTTGAATGGCTACCCGACTTGCTCAACCCATTCATTTTCATATTTACACACATTTTAAAGCATTATTCATGTAATTTGACGAAACAGGGTGAGGCACTTACCTGTGCGGCCGTGACGTTATTTTTCTCATGCTTCAGGATGAGGGTGACAGATCCGCTTGCTGCTGCTTCGTGCACAGGCACGGGAGCTCCTTTTCGCTGACTACTGCTGGTTACGAGACCAGTTGCTTGGCTGTGGATGGTGCATGCGCCGGCTCACGAGTTTCAGGTATCTTCATGGCGTGCGCTCTAGCCGGATCAACTGCTACAAGATTCCTGTAGGACATCCTGTAGCCGTTTCTCCTCCTTGGGTGCATGCTGAAACGGTGGAGTCACGTTCACGGTTGCAGGGTCTTCGGATTGCCTTGACAGGTAGCACAGCGGCCTCTGCATGCTGTGTTTTTCATTTGAAAATGATTTCTTCTGAGAGTCCAACGTTCTGGTTTGACTGCGCAGGTATTTCAATTGTATGGCAGCAATGGTGGTGGAAGGAGGCGATAGCAGTGGGTGATGGAGAAAAACATTGGTTGCATGCCTCCTTATTGGACTTCGGGCTTCAAATTCTTCTACACAGTCGGTCCTGGCCCGTCCCAAGATTCTACAGGAAGTTTCCTGTAGAAATACAGAACTTCCTGTAGAAAGTCCTGTAGCTTCCTGTAGGAAGCTAAACTATGACCAGACCGTGCCTAAACCTTGGAAGAGATGGGTGTTTCTGGAGGGAGTGCTGGTGAGGTCACCTGGTAGCATGGTAGGGACCCTTATCCTTGAGTTGAGAGGCCTCCTTTTTTGCATGGAATACCTGCAACCTGCATTAATTTCCAAAGCTTGAGCTTGTTTTTCTGTTTCTACCTCTTTTTTCCTTTTCCTTGGTTTTTTTTCTCTCTTTTTTTTTTTTGTGAGGAGACAGCAGGGGCGCCTCAATGAGGTTTTCACCCCTACTATCTGCCTTGGGCGCCTCAGAGAGGTTTTCACCCAAGGGTCTTTTTGTTTTTATTCCAATTTTTCAGAGAGACAGCAAGGGCAGTTCAATGAGGTTTTCACCCCTACCATCTGCCTTGGGAGCCTCAGAAAGCTTTTCACCCAAGGATCTTTTTATTATGATTTTTTTTTTTTTTGGATGCTCAGGGTATGCCCAAAACAGAGGCAGAACCCTTCTCTATGACCAGCACTGATTTTTCCACAGTTTTGATGAACTCTTGCCTCGAAAGAGGTTTCCTGTAGATCTTTAGTTGATGCCCATTGACGAGCATGGGGATGGCTTCCTCATCGATGGTCTGGATAAGAACAGACCCATTATCATTACACTTCTCCACTGCATATGGCCCTAACCATCTTGTCCTCAGCTTCCCCTTGAAATCCTTGTGTCTGGAATCATACAACAGCGCCCAATCTCCCGGTTGGAATTGCTTGTCATTGAGGTGCCGGTCATGCCATATCTTCCTCTGAAGCTGAACCACTTCTGAGTGGAGAAGGGCCTGCATTCTGTGTTCATCTAGCCCATTCAGCTGTAATAACCTTTCTTGTTGGGCATGGCTGAGATCTAGGTCCAACTGAGCTACCATCCTCAATGTGTTGTACTCGAACTCTATTGACAACAAAGCTCTCTTCCCATAGACCAGTTCATAAGGTGTGAAACCGGTTGTGGTCTTCTAAGTGGTGTTGTAAGCCCAGGTGGCCTCAACCAGGCGATCTGCCCAATCCTTTCTGCTGCTGCTCACCACCTTAGTCAAAATCCCTTCTAATGCTCTATTGGTGACTTCCACCTGCCCATTTGCTTGAGGATGATAGGGGGTGGAAGTTCTATGCTTGATCTTGTGATGAGCAAGCAAATCTTCAGTTAAGTTGGAGGTGAACTGGATTCCTTGATCGGTGACTAGCTCTCTTGGGTAACCAAATTTGTAGAAGATGTTTTCTCTTAAAAACTCAGCCACCTTTTCTTCTGTCGCTGTTTTGATTGCCTTGGTTTTTTCCCACTTTGTCAGATAGTCTGTGCACACAATGATGTAAGACCTTTGCCTTGAAGGAGGATTGATAGGACCCACAAAATCCATGCCCCACTTCTCAAATGGTTCAAGAGTCACTTGAGGTTGGAGAGGCATTTCGTCCCTTGGGGTTGGCTTCCCCATCCTTTGGCATCGATCACATTGGCTGATATATCTCTTGACATCTTGATGAAGCGTGGGCCAATAGTAGCCTGCCTGTAGAATTTTGAAGGCAGTCCTCTTGGCTGCAAAATGTCCTCCACAAGGCCCGTCATGACAGGTTAGGAGGATGTCAAAGACTTCCTCCTCCCTTACACAATGCCTTAAGATCTGATCGGGGCCAAGTTTGAATAGGTTGCCCCTGATCCAAGTGAACGAGGCACTCTTCCTTACAATTATGCTTTTCTCTTTGGAAGATAGATGCGGAGGGAACTGTGTTGAGACTAGATAGTTTGCTATATCAGCAAACCATGGGGAGAGTACTGAGATAGCAAACAGATGTTCATCTGGCATCTGGTCATCCACTGTTCCATCTTCACCTGCAGGTAAATCCAATCTAGACAAGAAGTCAGCAACAACATTTTCTTTACTTGGTTTGTCAACGATAGTCAAATCAAACTGCTGCAACAGAAGTAACCATCTAATAATACGAGCATTCACATCTGGTTTATTCATTAAATATCTAATTGTAGCATGATCAGTATGTACAAATTTTTGATAGCCAGTGATGTAGTGTCGGAACTTGTTCAGGGCATGGACCACAGCCAGGAACTCTTTCTCAGTTACAGTATAGTTCAGTTCTGCCTTGGATAAGTTTTTGCTGACAAAGTATATGGCATATGGGAGTTTTTGTTCAACCTGTCCTAAGGCTGCCCCTATGGCTTTGTTTGAGGCATCAGTGTGGATGTGGAAAGGTAGGGCCCAGTTTGGACCTCTTAATATCGGGGCGGACACCAACTTATCCTTTAATTCATTCAGAGCCCTTTGACAGTCGTCCATACATTTGAACTCAACATCTTTTGCTAAGAGGCCAAACAGTGGCGAGGCTAGCTTACTGAAATCTTTAATAAACCTTCTATAATATCCTGCTAAGCCTATGAAACTCTGAACATCTCTTACTTTCTGAGGAGGTGGAACCTTTTTTATGAGAGCAATTTTATTAGGATCCACCTGCAATCCTTGGCGAGAAATGGTATGTCCTAGCACGGTCCCTTCAGTCATAAAGAATTCACATTTTTCCGGACTAAGGGACAGGTTCATCTCAATGCACTTGGTTAGAACTTTTCCCAGATTGGACAATGCTTCTTGGAAGTTGGACCCATAGGGAGTGAATTCATCCATATAGATTTCCACCAAATCATGGACCAGCTCAGAAAAGATGCTCAATACTACTCTTTGGAAAGTGGCAGGAGCGTTGCATAGCCCAAAGGGAAGGACTCGGTAAGCAAAGGTACCCCAAGGACAAGTGAAGGTGGTCTTATCTTGGTCTTTCGGGCTGATTTGGATCTGCTTATACCCGCTGAACCCATCTAGGAAAGAGAAAAACTTTTTCCCCGCTAGTCCATCCAACACTTGATCTATGAAAGGCAGAGGAAAGTGGTATTTCTTGGTGGCTTTGTTCAGTTCTCGGTAGTCCACACAGATTCTCCACTTTCCATTTTTCTTGGGTACCAACACCAGAGGGGACACCCACTCGCTATCCGAGATGGGGTAGATGAATCCTGCATCCAACAGTTTTTGCAGTTCTTCTTTGACAATGTCCTTAAGGGCTGGATTCATTCTCCTCTGAGGTTGCCTGACCGGTTTACAATCTTCTTTGATGTAGATGTGATGGGTACAGACTGAAGGGTGGACTCCTTTCATCTCCTTATAGCTCCAAGCGAAAGCATCTAGATGACTGGCCAACAGACTATACAACTCCTTTTCCTGGGAAGGAGATAGGGAGGAGCTGATCTTTAACGTTCTCTTGGGGCCAAACTCCACATTTTTGACCCTGGGAGAGAGTGGATCGGTCACACAAAGGTTCACTAAGGTGCTGGCTTGAGTATCTTCCACCAATTCCTCTAAGGACAATGCACTGGGAGGCGGATTCTGAATCAAGGTCTCAATCAAATCATCCTTAGTTTGAGGACCTCCCCTAGTGGTCTCTAAGGTGCACAAGGTTGCAGAGTACACCTCATCCTCTTCTCCTTCTTCCAACCAAAGTGGTAAGTCATGCTCTGATAGAGGTTGGGCAGGAGGGTATAGGACTAGCTGCTTGGACATAGGACCATTTTTGATGGTCATGTTTCCTGCTCGGCAGCTTATGTAAGCATCCGTAGTGGCTAGCCAAGGTCTTCCCAAAATAAGGGGGTATCCGGTAAGCTTTGCCTTTGGCTGAAGAACCAAGAAGTCCGCAGGATACTCCCAAGAGTCAACAGAGACCAAGACATCCTCCACAATCCCTTCGGGAGTCACGGTGGAGCGATCTGCCAATTGCAGGACTGTCGAGGTCTTCCTTAAGGAACCCTGAAGGTTGAGTTTGGGCATGGTATCCCTGGTCATCACATTAATGGCAGCCCCTAAATCAATCAAAGTGTGGGGTATGATAGTGCCATTGATGTGGACATCAACTACAGGACTCCCAGGATCCAAATACTTTGGACAGATTACTTGCCCCAACATAAGATCAGACAATTGTCCTATGACATTGATGGTTGAGGCATCTCTTTTTCACCTGCCTGGGTGCCTGAAACACTTTTCCTTAACCAGTTTGTTGTATATCGGTACATCTTTGATGGCTTGGAGAAGTGGTATTCTCACACACAACTATTTGAGTTCCCCCAGAAGCTCATTCTCCTCTGGGTCGGGTTGTGTGGTTACTGTTAGTCTCTCAGGAAAGGGTGGAGTGGTCTTGGGTTCACTTTCCTGTTTATCTTCCTCGTCCTCTAGGGGAGGAGGTTGGCGATCCGAAAGAGTCTTCCCAGATCGTAGGTTGATCTCCTGGATCTCCACAGCATAGGTAGGGCAGGTTGTTTCCCCGGTATATACCTGCTGGGCCTGTCGGTTGTTGGGGTTCGGGTTCGGTTGAGCAGGCATTTGGGGTTGTCTCGGAGGAGCAGGAGGTAATGGTTGTGGTTGAGCTGGTGGTGGAGGCAAAATGGCGGGAGGAGTGTTGTACTGGGGCCTCCACCCTGGTTGAGGTGCATTCCACTGAGGCTGTGGCTGGACATGTGAGTGAAACGAATGAGTAGTGGGCTGAGTATGGTATTGAGGTGGGTAAGACCATGGAGGAGGCACAGACCAGGGAGGATGAGCAGGGGGCCCCCAAGAAGGCATAGGAGCAGATTTGTTGGGGTTATAATAGGCTTGGGATGTCCCTTGCATCCCTTGCTGGTAAGGTCTAGGTCCATGCGGCCTTCTTTGGTTGAGGAAGTAGATAGGTTCAGTGGGTTCCTCAGTTCCTTGGTACATGGCCTTAAACCCAGGTAAGGTTGGGCATTGGTTCGTGGGGTGGTCCTCCTCACAAATGAAACATACCTCCACCGAGTGTAAGGGACACTCGTTCTTAGGGTGCTTCCTTGTACACCTAGGACAGAAGATGGCCAAAGCCCTCTCAGCTTCCTCTTTCTTTTGCTGGATTCAGAATGTATCAAGTTGCATGGCAATGGTCTGTCTCACCTCACTTTTGAGGTCCTCCAGCTGATTAACAAACTCATGCTTGGAGAAAGTAGCACTAGCTAAAAGGGGGTTTCCCCTACCTCTTTTCTGGGCTGCCCTAGAGTGGTTTCTAAACACAGTCTTTATATCCTCGTAAGGTAGTTGGTAGATTTCTCCTCTAGCTAGCATGTGAAGGGTATCTAGGAGGTCTTCAGGGACTCCTCGGAGCAGGACCAACTTGAGAGATTCAGGGTCAAGTGTGCACCTGGCCCGTTTATAGCTAAGTTGAAATCTTTCCTCATAATCTTCTAAAGACTCCTCATTTCCCATGGTCATCCGAAAGATCTCTCCCTTGGCTTCCTTGGACCTACAGTAGTCCCAATATTTGTTATTGAAAGCTTGCTACATTTGAGCCCAAGTGGTGATACTGTTTCCAGGTAATCCCATGAACCAGCGTAATGTTGCATCCTTGAGAGTAGAGGGAAAGAGTTTCAGTTTTTGCTCATCTTCTGTATAGTCATAGGTTCGACAAAGGAAAACAAACTCAAACAAGAAGGTATCAGGGTCTTTAGTAGTCAATCCATGGAAGTGAGGTAAAGTGGAGGGGCTTATGTTTTTCATTTTCATGTCTCCATTGGTCTCTCGGATGGGAAAGGCACCTTCTATTCTCTCATCTTCTCTTCCATCTTCAGCCATGGCTTCAGGTGGGATTGTTTATAACTCTTCTTCTGGTATAGGATCTTCGTATGTCTCAGGAGGCTCGCCTATGGGTTCTTCTGGATCACTGTCACCAAAGAAGAGAGAAGGGTGACTTAGTGAAGTGGTGGGGGTGTTGGGTAAGAATTTGCTGGTTTTATCTCTGTTCCTACGAGGCATGAAATGGAAAGGCTTTTGATTGCTTTTTGCTTTTTCTGCTTGTACCTGCAAAACTAAAATAGATTGAACTGCAACTAGCTATCTTGCTGAAATGAAGATGTGGAATTGAAATGAAAGCAGGAAAGGACTAAGCTACGTTTCTCAAATGAAATTGCAGGAATGAAATGCTAGTCTACGCTTGCAGAATTGAAATTGCTAGTCTACGCTTGCAGAATTGAAATTGCTCGTCTACGCTTGCAGAATTGAAATTGCTAATCTATGAAAGAAGGAAATATTTATTTTACTTTTGTGGAAATGAAATTGCAGAATGGAAATGAAATAAACTATTTAGCAGAAGGCGAGTGTAGAAAAATAGAAGAAAAGCAACAATCACCAATACTCTGACGCTTCCCCGACAACGGCGCCAAAAAGATGGTGGGCTCAAGTATTGCAACAATAATGCTGCAACTCCTGGGACTCCCTTCTTTACTCTTATCAACCCGGTAGTTCGTAACAAACTTGGAAGCGACGATGCTGTATGCACAAGTACTAGCTCTTGCCGCAGCTGTCACTGGTCAGCTGGCACAAGTCCGCTAGGGGCTCAAGCCAACTTCTATGAGCTCTTAGAAGAAGCTTTGTACCTTATGGATGGAAGCTAACTCAAAGGAAGCTGATCTACTTGTAGAAAGAAACTGAAAGTCAAAGAGTAACATAAACCCTAACAAACCCTAATTCTACCAGCTAGTCCTACTGATGCAAAGGAGAGGATGCAAACTATTGAAAAGGATGCCATTACTTCTACAAAGGTGAAATGCACATGCCTATGCTATCTCTATCTAAAGAACACATCTTTTTTTGTATTTTTGATTACGTTATCAAAATTATCATACATGTACTTTTAACTGGCTTCTTACTGTGCAGGGGTGGATCAAGGAGGAGAAATGCTTGGAAAAGGTTGGGAAGGTTTAGAGAGGGTCTAAGGAGTCCCTAACACCCTTCCAGAGAGTTTCACCAAGTTTGTCTATCCAGCAACCTCACTTGTGAGCTTCCACAGGAAGTCTGCAGGGGTTCTACAAGATGTTTCAGGGATTTCTACAGGATGTTCAGAAATTTCTACATGATGTTCTGACATTGGATTTTGGAAGATGGATGAGTGAAAGAGGATGCATGAATGGATAGGGAGGTAGGGTAGGGGTCTTGAGATGACCCAGTCACTGATGGATGAAGTGATGAGAGGGTGTGGATAGCTAACTTGTCTTAAGGAAGGCTAAGGCAATGGAAGAGCAAGAAGGTAGGGTTACGTGGACAGAAGAGTAGTTGTGAGACAATGAAGCTAACTAGGAGATGGAGCAGCTGGGCTGGACGAAGCTTAGGTGGATGAGAGAAAGATGGATATGCCCTGCACGGTGTGCACTTAACTGAATCAACAAAACCCTGCATACAATCGAAATCTTAGCTAATCTATCCAAACTGTCAACGAAACAAATGAACAACAACTTTATTTCCAAAGAGAACCATGTACAGTACTTAATCAAAGGAACATCTAAAAAGGTCTGAACACATGACTAACTTCTACAAATGAAAAACATTACACCAATGATTGCATGGTCAAGCAAACTAGTGTTTTTGTTGAGCAACACTGGTTCCACAGTTCCAGCCCCTGATCCAATAAGGGAGAGGTGAAACTGAGAGTGCAGGCAACCCTTTTATGGAGCTTTTATCAATCTTTATCTTATCAATCTGTTCTACACATCTGAAGTAATTCTATTCCTCAACAATAACCTACTTAACCAACACAACTAAATCTAGCTCAACAAACTTCGTTTCAGATGCATAAAAGGAAAATCACAGTGCTGAAAGGAAAGATAACAATACAAATAAGAAGGCCCTAGGCTCTCAGGTTGGGCCCAACCCCGAGAGCTATGGCTCCTATAAAAACTCTCAGAGCTGATATCAAATCTGACTGCTTCCCATTATCAAAAAAATAATCATAAGTCAAGAGTTATGCCAATAATGGCTACAAAAGAACAAAACAGAGCTAGAAGCACGTAGTGCAGAATATGCAAGAATTTTTCAAAAGTCCTTTTCGAAGGCTGAAGCCTTAACATTTATACACTACGAGGCCCTATCTGGCCTCCTAAATCTATGGGACTTGGCTTCCCAAACTGTGAGTGAACAACTCCTTCCAAGAAATCTGCTTGGTTGCCTTCTAGATCCGGTTTTGTTGGCCTTTGGAGCTCGGAGTTGGGGGTGAAGATCCCGAGGGAGGCTATTTAATTCCATAGACAACCCCCCTACGAATCCTCAACCCAAGCTTGGCTGTCTCCTAGCCCATGTCTGCTCGGTTTTGCTTCAACATGTGTCAAAAAATCCTGAAATGAGCACGTGTTAGCCACCTAGGAATAGTGACTACCCTTATTCGTACAAATGACATAAACATACTAAAAAATAATGCATAAGTTATGAAAAATGAAGGATTGAACAAGGGTAGTTAGGCCAAATGAGCCCAAAATGTTACCAAATTTGGGGCTCATCAGAGGGTTGAGGGAAGGAATATCTTGTGTCTATTCAGCCTGTGAGTTGTATTGTTCAATTGTACTAAGAGCAGGATAGCTTGTGAGCTGATTCTTTGTGTAATATGAACATATTCCCACTTGTATGATAATACAGAGATCAGGGTTTTTAGTTGAGGCTTTCCCCAGAGTATTCTTCTGTGTTCATGTGTGATTACTTTCTCATTCTTAGTTATATGTGTTCTATTTGATCTTTCTCATAATTTATTAAGCTTCCGCAAGTTTTTTGTAGAAGTAGATCTTGTATTTTTCTTTAGTCTATTGCATAATCTGTTGTTCTACAGTGGGAAATTCTACATTTTTGAGAGGATTCAGTACCGGGGTGGTTGCTAGGTCAAACTCTCTGGTTGACTAGCATGAAGGTTTATTGATTTTTTTGTGGGTAGCGTAACTTGAAATGGCTTGCTTGGTGCTTATGTGTTGTTCTGGGTGACAGATGATCGAGTCAATGGTGGGATGATGGTACGGCTGTCAGATGGGAATCTGGTCATCAGAACTTCAGCAAAGCGACTAATTGTGTGAACGAGTGAAAGATGCATACGCGATCTTGCAAACACACACTTACATGACTAGATGACGAGACGACTCAAACCATTCAAACACACATGCTCAACATTACTGACCGATGGTGTGAGAGATAAGCACGTCACTTGTGATTGATCATTGGTTGACCGTGATGACACTTGCACGATAGTGATGTGACTTCGTGTGTGAGTGCGATGGATATTTACATAGTGAACACATCATGAACACACGAAGCGAAGACCTTTAGTATGACCAGAAATCATTCGCAAGCATGACAGTGACATCAACATGCAAAAGCTTGGGTGCAATGATCAAGAAAGGTGGGTGCGAAGATTCACATGATCTCATGGAGTGAACCCGAGTGCGTGCAGTCATCATGTGAAACTCTCAAAGGAGGCTCTGAAATTGGATGCAAGCTAAAATTTTGGAGGGTGGTTGTAGCCGCTACAACAATATGTTATTAAAAAAACATGGTTTTTTGTCTTAGATTTTACAATTTATTTCCAATTTTTTATTTGTCCTTTTCATTTTCTTAGGTTTTTCTTGTTTTTAACCCATCAGAGTTTCTTTCTTGCTCTTGGATTGGATCACTCTTTCAATGGAATGGATGACCTCTTGGACCTATTATTGTATCTTTATCATTTAATATTTATCTTGAACTATTGTAAGTCTATCATTTGATTGTTTGTCCTAAATATGGACTTGGTTATGGCTTCTAAAATTTTGACAAATAACTCTTTAATTGTGGATCTTTCGATTGATAATTCTCATTCCACAAAATTCTTAAAACTCAAGGTTTTTTTTTTTTTTTAATGTTGATATGATAATCATGGATGGATACATGTTATAGTGATATGGAATAATAGTTAGTATTTATTTATAGGGTTGTGAAACATGGAAATGGATGTGTGTGTGCACACATTAACTGCTAGATGTTACTAATGATTTTCCAAGTATGATAGGGACATAAGTGGATATTGACATGGGATTGCGTTAATGTTGTGTTAGACAAGAGAAATGGGAGGCTAGGACTCCATGAATGGGGAAGGAGTTATGGGATAAGTGATGAGAAAATTAAGCCTAGGGGTCTCTGACATTAATAGAATGAGCCTAAATTCAAAAGTGCACATGTTTTTATCCACTTAATAAAAACGATACATGCATATAAAAAATGGGGAGTTTAGTTTAATTCCTATCATTCTTTCCATTATTCTCATTCAGTATGATCACTATAACTATTAGAATTTCTCTAGAAATGTGACCCTATGATATTGTTTCCCCGTGGACCCTAGGTGGATCTAGGTGTACACTTCTCCTTGGGTTGTCTAGGGAAGGCTAGAACCTTGGAGTGAGAAATGTGGGGATAGGTTTCCTTATATAAGGCCTTGAGGGTACCTAGAGATTCTTGATGTAAGTTAGAACTCTTGGAGTAATAGAGATCTAAGACTTCCTAGTTGACCTATGCTAGAGTCCTAGAAGGGAAGTGGCATAACTTGAGGGACTGTGGGTGCAAATGAAGGGGTGCATTACTTTGGGTTGTGCAAGCTAATGGGGGATGATATAGTATATGTTAGAGGTTTCTATATTTTTGTACCTCAACTTGTTACCCTGTTCGTGTGATTTGTGGGCCTTAGTTAGCTTTAGGAATCCTTTTTCCATGGTGGAGTCATAGCTTTGAGGACCCAACCTAGGGTCCTCAACCATAAACAAATTTTGTATAATTTAACAACAAAAATTGGAATATTCACAACAAATTTTTTTTTAAAATAACATATATAAAATAAATAAATAGATTTGATTTAAAACATATTACAAAATGTAAGTAACTTGATTTATAGAAATATACATAAATAAAACAAGAAGAAGAAGAATACGTGATATAGTGGATCAGTTGTGGTGCTCTCGTTGGAACCACTCGATTGAATTTGTCACCTTGCCAACTATGAAAGTCTATATGACTTCCTAGCCTAGGGAACCTCCACAGGTTCCCTATCCATCCAAGTCCAAGTCCAACTAGAGTCATAGTGTGTTTGAAATAGATCTAACACCCTCCTAGAACAAATTGATATGAATGAGTTCTCGGCCTCCCTTTCTTTCCCCACATTATAATAAAAAAAAAATGACTATACTAATCACCATGTTGATGGTGTCGGATGTCGTGAACATACAGGGGCTCTTCTCGATATAAGGTCCCAAGTAGACCTCACACCATTTGGCGTAGGAGCCCCATCCAGATATAAGGTCCAACCACCATCGTGAGTGATATATAAAGAATTCCTTGGCTACAAAACATACAAAAGAGATCATACCCATAATTTTTGGGTAGAAAGTATGCAAGCTTTATGAGGCATAAAGTGTAAGGTGTAAAAGGAGCTTCTACACGAGAGAGGTAAGAGACAAGCCTTTAATAGAAAATTAATAGTATTATCCTAAGAGAGACCTGCAAGAGAAATAAGAGATTCATTGATTAACCTACAAATCATTTCACAAGATAACAATGATCATATAAACACATAACAACTCCATTCAACAAGATTCATAGCTAAAGCAACGAAATATTTCATTATCTTTAGATGTATAACACAACATATACCACAAACATATAAAGAATAGTGTTACAACATTTACGATATATGCATGAAAGAGTGTTGGTTCCAAGAGATTCTGATCATTAATGGAAGATCCAAGTACATTGTTACATTGATGAGACACTAGCTCCAATATTGGCACATGAAGCTACAACTTGCTTCTCCAAAAGAATGATCTTCTCCCTTACGCACAACTAGAGAAGCCAAGGCCAAATATCTAAAGGTCCAAGCCATTTACTTGAGTTATGAGGACCTATTTATAACAAATTATAGTGAATCTTGAGTTTCCTCATGACTCTTTGACTTCCATAACCTATGGGCTTCCATGTGACTCTTCATATTTTTCTTAAATCTCTTTACATTCCACATGTGTATTTTCACATTCCACATGTGTTTCTTGGACTTCTTTTACATCAAATTTATTAATAAAAGATAAAATTACTTCAAAATGTTGGCTATATAGGACAAGACTCTAATAAGACAAAATAGCCTTCATGAAGAAGAAAAAGAAAAAGCAGTGGCTTGCATATGGAGTTCATTTTGTGATATAGGAATGCCATGCTTTGAACTCTATTGTGGTGACTTTGACTCTAACTAGAAGCTCTACAACATATCACATCTTCACCTCCAAATCTTCTGATAATATGGATTTGGAACTCTACTGCATACTATTCCACAACTAAGATAAATTCATGTGAAATTTAGTTGGCTCAATTTCACACTATAGAATAGTATTGTTGGTGATCTCCGAGCCTTCTTGATCTATTGCCTACTTTATTTTTTAATAAACTCTTGTATCTCCCTCATGATTACATCATTACCTCTTATCTCTCCAAGTGAACCCATAGAAGGTACTTTGTGCTTCTGTGCCAGGGACTCTAAGCCACTATGCAGTTGGACATAAGTAGCAACGGTGTTGGTTGCTTATTCACTAAGGTGGACATAGTTTTGAGTGTGAAGTCTTAACTCTACTCGATCCACCTCAATAACTATTATTTCCTTCTTGAGAAATTTTTCAGGCACATCTTGATACTGAACACCCCAATCCGGTATCAAATATACAACCCTTTTTGTCACCTTGAGAAGCTTAAGGATCTCTTGGTATTTCTTCCGAATTTGAACCAAGGATGTTACCATCTAATGCAAGTGGATAATTTCATTATACAACTGCCTCATGGTGTCTTGCATTGCCTTTAATTATTTATATATGGATACCCATATCTTTTTCATGCTCATACAACCATTGATTCTTTGTGGCAAGATGGTCAAACTGTTGTTTTGTAGTAGATGGATCTTTCATCAATCATGCATTCTCACTTAGGTATGCGGTATTGTCTTGTGCTTCTATCGCAAAAGCCAAATTAGTTTCTATCACTGCTCTAGGATTTCTTCGGGTAATTGATACTATCACCTTCTCTATGTACATGGAGATTAGATGAGCAAGATCATTGGGAAAGTACCTTCGCCTTTCTTGCACAATCCACTTCTTCATCTGATCGAACGTAAGGCTAGATACATCCATGACCCTATCATTTGGTGGAGGGACGATTCCCATTTCATTAAATGAGAGATGATCATCTGCGAGAGGAGGCTCTGACTGCATGTCTAGTTCATCTTCCAGTGGCTCAATAACATCCTCCTCCTATAATTTTTCTTCTAATTCATGGACCATTTGTTCTTCCCCCATTATCTGTGTGGCTTCTTCCTCATGTATGCTATTAATTTTTTCTTCCTGGGATTGCTTATGTAGTTCTTCTTATGTTGTTCTTATCCTTTCCTCCTCTTCTTTCAGTAATCATCTTATCTCTTCTTTTCCTCTTATTCTTGTAAGTGCTCCTCCTCTCTTTTGCACTCTTCTTCTAACTTTAGTTTCTCCTCCTCTGGCTATTTCCTCTACTTCTCTACCTTAATCACACATTTTCTCATAGAATTAGCCTTGAACTTCCTACTACTTTTTGCCATTGGATCATGTTTCGACTTCTTCCTGGTTGCTACAATGTCCTCTTGAGCAGTTTCTTCCTATCAAATCTCCTCCATCTGAACATTGGTTACCTATGGAACCTGGGAGGGACCTGCCTCGCCTCCTAGCTGATCCTTTCTCAATGCATTGTACCAGTTTTTAATATTTTCATTATCTCATACAGTCATAGTTCTATATCGACAGGTATACTATATCTTTTCACATTGTTCCCTACACACTTTTCTTGGATCATATCTATGGAAGTTCAGTGTTCCAAAATGAACGCAGTTGAGTTCTTCAATTTTGAAATCAGCTGCCTTAAGTCTCTTTAGCTCATATAGTCCAATCATCAAAGGAAGAGTGGGACAAGGAGCCTTTTTCCTCCTGTGTAATGGTGCAGACAATCAATTATTTAGCTGATAGGCTACCTCCTGCAAGACCACCTTATTGGTCACATACTTCGGCATAATATGAGGGTTTGTCTTACACCTGAAACATCTGATGTATGTGCCTTGTGGTGAAAAAAACCAATCTACAATATCATATAGTGCCTCCTTCACCTGATCTATCATGTAAGGAGGTTGTATCTAAAAGATCATAATGTACAACACTGCAAAGAAGTGTTCTGTCAGTTTGTCATAAACTCCTTGAAAACTACCTTATGACAATGGTATACAATGAAAGTTGATAGGTATTTTTTCCCGTGGAGTATAGTTCCATTCATTGAACTCATAACGGGTATAGATATCATCCAACAGATAAGTAAACATATAGAAATATAGTGATTTATTAGCTTGTAGGGTGGTCTTAGCCTGTTGTATTTGAAGCTTCAACTCATGAGAGTATATATGCCCAATTGAAAACTTTACCTCTTGAGACAACAATGTTGAGTAAGAAAATCCAATTTTCCTCAAATACTCAACATTTTTCCCTCCATACAACCTACAACAAATCGCTATGAGATATTGATAGACCTTTCTCAAGGATTTAGTCGGATAAATTACACTTGGTCCCTGAAAAAATATTGCAAGATCTTGGCACCAGGACTTGATGATTTCCTTAGTATTGATATTTTCCCAAGTTGCATAAAACTATGTGTTTGCATACTCCCTTGGTCTTACCATCTTATAATATGAATGAATATCATGTGGATGGTAAGAGGAAATCTCATTTCAACTTTCACTGTGAAGGACCAAATTTGTGTTAAATATGTTACAACATGATCCATTCAATGGATTTTGCACAAAGAATCACTGGGAATCTACATGCAAATTTGTGCATTCTGGACCACTTGATGTTTATATAAACTCCCTTGTCCTCCAAATTCTCTGGGAATTTCTTTTGCATGAAGGTATCTTTAATTTTCTTCCATGAAACTTTGATGGATTTTCATATAACTGTGTATCTGAAATAATAGGGACTGTTGTCTTGATGATTTCCATTTCCTCCTTAGTACTAGATTTTGAAACTTCTTTTGATGTAGTTCAACAGGTGGTAGGAGGAATTGTCTAGGTAGATGATGAGAGACATATGTAGCTTGTATCTGTAGCACCTACAAGTGGAAATTCACTCATGAAAAACTATCACATGAAAAGTATTCAAAAGACAGTGACAAAGGAATATGTGGGAATATTGGAAGCACAAGCATATCACAAGGTGAGTAAACTAGCCACTGGAATTGAGCATCGTGCCATGGCAAGAAAGAGGGTGCATGTTGAGACAACAGTGGGCATATAGGGCATGATTGAGGCTTGATGATGCACTTTGCACTTAAGGGGAGAGAGAGAATGACTAGAAGGGTGCAGGGCACAATCATAAGGGGAAAGAGTCTCTGACTGTTGCTTGTTGATGTGTTGTGCACTCAAAAGAGACCAGAGAGGGCACAAGATGCATTAACAGTGGGAAAGGAGGCACACTGTTGCTTTCTAGTGTCTTGTGCACTCAAGAGGAGGCAGTAAGAGTGCAGGGCACACAAACAATGAACAAGAGGCCAATTTAAAGATTGTTGTGCTCAAGAGAGGTTAGGCTTCTTGTTGGGTGCAGTTTTCAAGATCAAGGAGTCTTTGTTTCTCAGGAGTGCACTCTGCACAAATATGGGCTTGAAAATAGCTAAGTATATACCAAAAACAAGTTTGTATCATGATAACAGTGAAGGGAATGATCTGCAAGTGTTTATAAGTTTTTTCGCAATCATGACAAGAAGGTGAAAGGTCTTGGAATATGAAGAGTCACAGAAATGCCACTTGAGACATCAAGATGACACTTGTCGAAAGAAGTATGAATGAAAATGCCACTAAATAAGAGAAAGCAAACTAAAACAACACTAAGGAAAACATAAACGCCACTATATCTAACAAAAGAAATCAAGAACAAGATTGTGAAAGACTTACTGAGAATCCACACACTTATGATCAATATTGAAGCAAAACCCCTTGTGATGAGAGAGTGCGCTCAACTGAGAGTGAAGAATAATTATGAGAATGAACGTGTTATCACTCAAGAAAAAATTTTAAAATGTTCACATCAGTTTGATTGTTTGTCAAAGGGTTGGTGTCAATTCTGGGTCTAGTCTTTTCATCTGGTCTTAGAGTCTGAGTCTTAGGAGTCCACTACATCCTTATTCACCACTGGCCTCATAATTCACACAATTTCCATGTGTCAGCTTTGTTCAAAGGTTATTATGTGCTACAAAGCTCCTTAAGTGATTTCGTAGCGCATGAGTCAGTTTTAGGTGTTTTCGCAGCGCAACATGTTTCATGTGACTTCGTAGCACAGAAACCCGGTCTAGCTGGATTTGTCCTAATCCATAGCCAATCTTACACAACTGTCATATCCATCAAAATCCATTATCAGTGATCAGCTTATACCCTTTGCCTGTCAATTCGACCGCTTATCCTTATCATTAGGTCATTAGGTGTCGTCGTAAGCTCAGATTGCAAGTTTCAAAAGGAGATATAGAATCTCCAAGCCTCAAAGTTCATGTAGCTGTGAGTTCATGCTCACACATTGGTGGTCACAAATATGCTGGAAACCTTATAATGGGGGAGGTGAGGTCGTTGGCCATAACACCAACATGGTCAGTAGCCACTGTGCTAACGGTATTGGTGGTCGTTTCCTTGTTGGTCGAGCGATCGATTCACCGGTTAGGCCATTGGCTGCATGCATCAAAGAGGAAGGCTCTGTTTCATGCATTGGAGACTATGTAAGATGAACTGATGTTGTTGGGGTTTCTTTCATTATTGCTGACGACAACCGCGAGTTATATATCTCGTATTTGTATCCCTTCACAGTATTACAAGCCCTTTTTCTATCCTTGTTATGTCCACCAGTTTGACGACGCTGAATCTGGGGATGAGCACGAAAAGCCTACACGGAAACTCCTGGGATTTGTGTTTTCTACAGGAAACACATGGAGGCGGGTTCTAAGTAGTGAAGCCGGTGCCTCCCATTGCAAAGAAGGTGAAGAGCCTTTTGTTTCATTGGAAGGTCTGGAGCAGCTTCATCGATTTATCTTCGTTATGGCAGTCACACATATTTTTTACAGCTGCTTAACAATGGTGTTGGCAATTGTAAAGATTTACACATGGAGGGATTGGGAGAATGAGGCACATGCAAATACTCATGCCAATTTAAAAGAAATTTCATGAGCACTGACCTTGATAAGGCAATAAACTTTTGTTAAATACCACACAACAACAACTTGGAGCAGAAACAGATTCTTTGCTTGGGTGGTATGTTTTCTTCGGCAGTTTTGGTCAAACTGTTACAAAAGCTGATTACATAACTTTGAGAATGGGATTTGTGACAAATCACAATTTGCCATTTAAATATGACTTCCACAGCTATATGATACGTTCTATGGAGGATGAATTCAAGCAGATTGTTGGTCTCAGTGCACCTTTGTGGGGTTTTGTCATTGCTTTTATGCTATTCAATGTGCATGATGCTAATTTATACTTCTGGATCTCTTTTGTCCCTATTGTTCTCATCCTCATTTTTGGGAGCGAAGCTGCAGCATATTATTGCAACTGGTTTGGCATGTTTCATTGGATATGTTGGGGCATTATACACGCTATGGATGTCGGTGTAAGCTTCCTAAATTTTCTTTAAGATGTTCATGGAATATACATTATGTACCATTCAGACATTCTTACAGCTATCTGTCTGAGGTGCCTGGGACCAACTTCAAGAATACCAGAAGTCCATTTTTTGCATGTTTCTTAGGAAAAAGTGAAGTACAATTGCATTAGCAGATATAGAAGAGTAAAAAAGAGGATATTGAATGCTCATGGGCACTCTTTAGACGTTGATGCTTTTGCACATACGTTTTGTCTTCACTCCTCATCTTCTCTTCAAAAGGTGGGAAACCGATCAGAGAGAAGGGAAGAAAGTCCTCTCAGTACCAGTGAATCAGTCTACCTGTTTCAAACAGATGCTAGAGGAGAGGTAAAGGCATTTGTTGGAAGAGCGGATACAGTATACAAAGTAACCATTGAAGTTTTCTTGCCACGAAGATTTGGTGATCTGGACCGTGATCTATGTTTGCATTGGGGTCTATATCTATCAAATTCTTCAAGATTGGTAGTTCTGGATGCTGCTAGTGTACCTAATGGTACGACATCTGTGACTGTAATAAACAAAAATTTATGAAAACTCCATTCCAGCAAGATCCTACAGGTTCCCATACCCTGGACTTAGCATTTGATTCAAGCCAAGCACCTTTATTTCTTACATTTGTATTAAAGAGTTCCAATGATCTTTGGGTCAGGACTCATTTGGGTAAGAATTTTTGTCTGCCTGTTGGTTTTGGTCGAGGAAAACCAGATCCTCTTGGATTTTCAATGGGCAGGGATGGATCTGTCAACTTTGCTTTATATTCAAGGAGTGCAGAGAATGTTGTCTTATGCCTCTACAATGCCACAAGCACTGATACTTCTTTAGAGATGGACTTGGATCCTTATATGAACCGGACTGGAGATAGTTTTCTGTTTCATTTAAGGAGATGGGAGAACATTACCAGGTCCCAGAGTTGCAATTAAGGAAATGCTTCAGCTCTTCAACCTTTTTGACTCTAACGACAGATGTTTTTATTTTTTGAAATTTCAAGTTCAGGGGAATTTAAAGTGGTTACAGAATGGATTCAAGAAGCTGCTGCAACAAACAAATTACAACAATCTGCTTCAATTGAGTTCAAGATATATCAAACGGTTTGCCTGCAAGAAACTTTTTCCTGCACACATGTTCATGGACAAAGCTTACAACGCATCAAGAACGTGGCAGTTTTCCACATTTTGGGTAATTAAAGGCTAAAAGACATGCTTCTGTGCATTCGAATATTTTGGGGAAAACTGAAGCCGAGAAGCAAGGGTAGTCTCCTAATATTTCTGAGCAGTTAAAAGATTCAACACTGAAGGTCAACATGGAGCATTAAACGTCCAGCTCAGCCAAACTGAAAGAGGACTAGGTGTCAAAGAACGAGGAGAAACCATCATGCATGTAATATGGAGTTACAGTCATATTTGATTTAGAACTCTTAAAAACTACAGTCAGCACTTTATTGTATTTATTAGTTAGTTAAATGTTGATAGGTGTCATTAGAAGTAGTTTTCGAATTCCCCTCATGCTTGAGGAGGAATATCGATCAGTTAGAATAAGAACTCTATATATAGCTGAAACAGCAACGTAACCTGGGTTGGAAAACTTTATGACAGAGCATTGTATTTGGCTTATGTAAAGACAGAGTTTCAGTAATATAATTTGGCTTTACTTCTCAGGATTCATGAAGGATTTCTATGTTCAGAATGTGTGATCTTGTCCTTTCCTAAATTTTTTACAGTTGTATAAATGTATAATCACTCAGAATTCACTGATTGTGCTCTGATTTCCTGTATGCATTTATAAACTGTGGTTTCATATGAGTTATGTTCTGAATATTCAAATGCTGAATGCCCTGACTTCTATGTAAAGTCAAGATCCTTGTTTATTGAGGTGTTGTTGACTCCATAGGCCCAATGGAAACTTGTTTAATGTTTTTCCAGCATCTATATTTGTCACCATTATTTCACAAAGAGTTAGCCATCTTATCTTAATCAAAATCATTAACCCATCTAGAGAGAGCCCTCTCAGGTTGAGGAGGCTAAGCCTCAGCCTAAAGTAGGTTTTAAATAGTTACTTGAAGTCTTCCTGGTCTGCAGCCTTCCAGGGCCTGATTTTGAGATAACATTTTTGGTGCGTCTGCCGGGAGTCTGAAGATTATTCATTCCCGAAATCAATGGTTGAACTTCTGAAGGTAGCAGGAGCTCATACATCTTTTTGAGGCTGCAAATCTACCTTGGCGACTCCACACATCAAATAACAAATTAGAAGGTGACTCCACTGCTAGAAGATCAGTAGCTTGATGAAGTTTCAAAATGAGTCCCACTGCAAGAATGAATGCCAGGTATGCTCCTATGAATCGGTCTCATATCCCTGGTTTTCCAAATCCTATGCCAAAGGTTGATTGGTTAGAGGATCTTCCGATATTCAAAGATGAAAAGAAAGACAATGCTGCTCTTCATTTGGTTAGGCTTCATATGCATGTACGCAGTCTTAAGGTTCACTTTCCTGAGGATTGTCTCATGAAGATGTTTATGACCACTTTAGAAGGAAAAGCATGGTCTTGGTATAAAGGTTTGGAAAATGGTTCAATATATTCGCTTGCTAATTTTCATGATGAATTCTATGAGATGTATAAAGAATGTCATCCTTCCTTATTGCTGCTCAAAGATTGTTGTAGACATTCTTTAAGTCTTATTCAATACTTGGAGGATTGTGATGATGATGATGAATTTATGGATGAAGAAATTTTAGAGGCTCTTCATAACAATGCATTTCAGCACCAAGAAGAAAGTATAACATCTCATGAAACGCAGCATGAAGAGCAGCAGGGGTTTACTTGTGAAAACCATGTTTCATCCTTTGATATGAATGAAGAGATGCAACAGTATTCTCAGTCTTCGAATCATAATGAAGATAAAAATGATTGCAAACAGCAAGAAGAAGTACTGGAAGATAGCTTTTACGACCCTCAGGCAGAAGAAAAGGTTGGTTTTTTATGTCAAACTTCTCAGCAGCTTACAACAATAAATGATCATAAGAAAGAGAAAAATTACATTGTTTGTAGGCAGCATTCAGAAAAGCAGTTCGATAGCATATCAAAAGAATCTTGTGTGGTTGAGAATCAGTTGTCTAAAGATGTAGAATGTTATGATGATCATCAACATAACCATGTATTATTTGACCCTATAAGTGAATATATGGACAAGCTTTGCACTCCGGTCTTTCATTTTCATTTGCATTATGAAGATCAAGTATATTATGAGTTGATTTGGTCATCTCACTACCATGGTTATTTTGAGGTTGAATGCAGTCAAGAGCCTCCAATATGAGAGAAGACAATTGATTGGCTTTATTGGAAATATCATGTTGCTTGAGCTACAAGTGGAGCTTGCAGCTGATAGGGTAGGTAGGTAGAAAAGTGCAAATAAGCTCAAGGTTGACTGAGCATTTTTTCAGTAGTGGTAAATTTCTTTTTCCCACAGTGATCATCAAGTTTAAGCCCGAGGTGAAGGCCAAGAAACTTAAAGGAGATGCTTGTCAAGCAAATTTCCGTTTGTAATAAAAAAGATAAAGCACTGGACCTACGAGTTCTTAGTGTACTACAGGAGCACACTATCCCAAGTGGAGCCACTGTTATCACTCAAGAAAAAATTTTAAATTGTTCACATCAGTTCGATTGTTTGTCAAAGGGTTGGTGTCAATTCTGGGTCTAGTCTTCTCATCTGGTCTTAGAGTCTGAGTCTTAGGAGTCCACTACATCCTTATTCACCACTGGCCTCATAATTCACACAATTTCCATGTGTCAGCTTTGTTCAAAGGTTATTATGTGCTACAAAGCTCCTTAAGTGATTTCGTAGCGCATGAGTCAGTTTTAGGTGTTTTCGCAGCGCAACATGTTTCATGTGATTTCGTAGCGCAGAAACCCAGTCTAGCTGGATTTGTCCTAATCCATAGCCAATCTTACACAGCTGTCATATCCATCAAAATCCATTATCAGTGATCAGCTTATACCCTTTGCCTGTCAATTTGACCGCTTATCCTTATCATTAGGTCATTAGGTGTCGTCGTAAGCTCAGATTGCAAGTTTCAAAAGGAGATATAGAATCTCCAAGCCTCAAAGTTCATGTAGCTGTGAGTTCATGCTCACACGTTGGTGGTCACAAATATGCTGGAAACCTTATAATGGGGGAGGTGAGGTCGTTGGCCATAACACCAACATGGTCAGTAGCCACTGTGCTAATGGTATTGGTGGTCGTTTCCTTGTTGTTCGAGCGATCGATTCACCGGTTAGGCCATTGGCTGCATGCATCAAAGAGGAAGGCTCTGTTTCATGCATTGGAGACTATGTAAGATGAACTGATGTTGCTGGGGTTTCTTTCATTATTGCTGACGGCAACCGCGAGTTATATATCTCGTATTTGTATCCCTTCACAGTATTACAAGCCCTTTTTCTATCCTTGTTATGTCCACCAGTTTGACGACGCTGAATCCGGGGATGAGCATGAAAAGCCTGCACGGAAACTCCTGGGATTTGTGTTTTCTACAGGAAACACATGGAAGCGGGTTCTAAGTAGTGAAGCCGGTGCCTCCCATTGCAAAGAAGGTGAAGAGCCTTTTGTTTCATTGGAAGGTCTGGAGCAGCTTCATCGATTTATCTTCGTTATGGCAGTCACACATATTTTTTACAGCTGCTTAACAATGGTGTCGGCAATTGTAAAGATTTACACATGGAGGGATTGGGAGAATGAGGCACATGCAAATACTCATGCCAATTTAAAAGAAATTTCATGAGCGCTGACCTTGATAAGGCAATAAACTTTTGTTAAATACCACACAACAACAACTTGGAGCAGAAACAGATTCTTTGCTTGGGTGGTATGTTTTCTTCGGCAGTTTTGGTCAAACTGTTACAAAAGCTGATTACATAACTTTGAGAATGGGATTTGTGACAAATCACAATTTTCCATTTAAATATGACTTCCATAGCTATATGATACGTTCTATGGAGGATGAATTCAAGCAGATTGTTGGTCTCAGTGCACCTTTGTGGGGTTTTGTCATTGCTTTTATGCTATTCAATGTGCATGATGCTAATTTATACTTTTGGATCTCTTTTGTCCCTATTGTTCTCATCCTCATTTTTGGGAGCGAAGCTGCAGCATATTATTGCAACTGGTTTGGCATGTTTCATTGGATATGTTGGGGCATTATACACGCTATGGATGTCGGTGTAAGCTTCCTAAATTGTCTTTAAGATGTTCATGGAATATACATTATGTAACATTCAGACATTCTTGCAGCTATCTGTCTGAGGTGCCTGGGACCAACTTCAAGAATACCAGAAGTCCATTTTTTGCATGTTTCTTAGGAAAAAGTGAAGTACAATTGCATTAGCAGATATAGAAGAGTAAAACAGAGGATATTGAATGCTCATGGGCACTCTTTAGATGTTGATGCTTTTGCACATACGTTTTGTGTTCACTCCTCATCTTCTCTTCAAAAGGTGGGAAACCGATCAGAGAGAAGGGAAGAAAGTCCTCTAGTACCAGTGAATCAGTCTACCTGTTTCAAACAGATGTTGGAGGAGAGGTAAAGGCATTTGTTGGAAGAGCGGATACAGTATACAAAGTAACCATTGAAGTTTTCTTGCCACGAAGATTTGGTGATCTGAACCGTGATCTATGTTTGCATTGGGGTCTATATCTATCAAATTCTTCAAGATTGGTAGTTCTGGATGCTGCTAGTGTACCTAATGGTACGACATCTGTGACTGTAATAAACATAAATTTATGAAAACTCCATTCCAGCAAGATCCTATAGGTTCCCATACCCTGGACTTAGCATTTGATTCAAGCCAAGTACCTTTATTTCTTACATTTGTATTAAAGAGTTCCAATGATCTTTGGGTCATGACTCATTTGGGTAAGAATTTTTGTCTGCCTGTTGGTTTTGGTCGAGGAAAACCAGATCCTCTTGGATTTTCAATGGGCAGGGATGGATCTGTCAACTTTGCTTTATATTCAAGGAGTGCAGAGAATGTTGTCTTATGCCTCTACAATGCCACAAGCACTGATACTTCTTTAGAGATGGACTTGGATCCTTATATGAACCGGACTGGAGATAGTTTTCTGTTTCATTTAAGGAGATGGGAGAACATTACCAGGTCCCAGAGTTGCAATTAAGGAAATGCTTCAGCTCTTCAACCTTTTTGACTCTAACGACAGACGTTTTTATTTTTTGAAATTTCAAGTTCAGGGGAATTTAAAGTGGTTACAGAATGGATTCAAGAAGCTGCTGCAACAAACAAATTATAGCAATCTGCTTCGATTGAGTTCAAGATATATCAAACGGTTTGCCTGCAAGAAACTTTTTCCTGCACACATGTTCATGGACAAATCTTACAACGCATCAAGAACGTGGCAGTTTTCCACATTTTGGGTAATTAAAGGCTAAAAGACATGCTTCTGTGCATTCGAATATTTTGGGGAAAATTGAAGCCGAGAAGCAAGGGTAGTCTCCTAATATTTCTGAGCAGTTAAAAGATTCAACACTGAAGGTCAACATGGAGCATTAAACGTCCAGCTCAGCCAAACTGAAAGAGGACTAGGTGTCAAAGAACGAGGAGAAACCATCATGCATGTAATATGGAGTTACAGTCATAGTTGATTTAGAACTCTTAAAAACTACAGTCATCACTTTATTGTATTTATTAGTTAGTTAAATGTTGATAGGTGTCATTAGAAGTAGTTTTCGAATTCCCCTCATGCTTGAGGAGGAATATCGATCAGTTAGAATAAGAACTCTATATATAGCTGAAACAGCAACGTAACCTGGGTTGGAAAACTTTATGACAGAGCATTGTATTTGGCTTATGTAAAGACAGAGTTTCAGTAATATAATTTGGCTTTACTTCTCAGGATTCATGAAGGATTTCTATGTTCAGAATGTGTGATCTTGTCCTTTCCTAAATTTTTTACAGTTGTATAAATGTATAATCACTCAGAATTCACTGATTGTGCTCTGATTTCCTGTATGCATTTATAAACTGTGGTTTCATATGAGTTATGTTCTGAATATTCAAATGCTGAATGCCCTGAATTCTATGTAAAGTCAAGATCCTTGTTTATTGAGGTGTTGTTGACTCTATAGGCCCAATGGAAACTTGTTTAATGTTTTTCCGGCATCTATATTTGTCACAATTATTTCACAAAGAGTTAGCCATCTTATCTTAATCAAAATCATTAACCCATCTAGAGAGATCCCTCTTAGGTTGAGGAGGCTAAGCCTCAGCCTAAAGTAGGTTTGAAATAGTTACTTGAAGTCTTCCTGGTCTGCAGCCTTCCAGGGCCTGATTTTGAGATAACAGAACGATTAATTGGGTTGTTTATAAAAGAAACTACATGAAAAGCAAGCTCATGCATGCTCGCTTGTCGATTGATAAGTGAGTTAGTTATTTGAAATGAAGTGGCCTCCTATTTTCTAGGATCTTTCTCACCATGAAAACAAGAAGGGTGCATGTAACAAGAAAAAGAGGGCATAGCCATAAACAACAAGAGTGTGTTGGGTTTTAAGACTACAAGGGCACAGTCACTAAAAAAGGGAGCGCACTCTCCTTGTGAACTATAAATGTGCTCCACTGAGTTGAAAATGTGCACTCCATTATTAGTTAAGAGTGCACTCAAGCCTTGAGAGGGTGCAATTCCAACTAATAGAGATCTTTTGTGATTGTTAACTTAGGAAAGCACACTTTTTATAGAGAAAGCTTGTGCTTTCATGATTTTTGTGTAAGATACATGCTAAGTGAAGAAAAGTTATCACTAATTCAAGAAATCTAGTGTTTTTCCTATCCTTAGTAAAATGACACAAGTGTTTCCAAAGATAAGAGGATGACAGTTAGGAAACTTTCACTTAGGAGGAAAGGTGACACTTAGGATTAGTGCAAGGAAAGTCGACACTTAGAAAACATGAAAAAATAACATGACAACACAAGATAACTTGATATGATAGTTAATGTAGGCTCTAAAATTGATTAGTGAAAAACTTTGAAGGGTAGTGTTGACGGTTCTTGACCCACTGACATTCAGGGGATCTCCCCGATATGAAGTCCCAACTAGACCCCACACCGTTTGGAGTAGGAGTCCCAATAGTGGGTGGTAATGTTATGCCTTGATTTTGGAAATGCACAGAGGGAAGTATGATAACTTTGGGTTAGAGAAAGTGTGTGACCCTACGGAGAGTCAAGTGCGATGCATGAATGTTCCAAAACACAAAGGGAAAAGGAAGTGTGCCCCTTGGAAGCATGTAGTAGTACACAACTTGAAAGGAACACACGAGCAGAATGACATCACAAACTAAGATGTGAAATAGTCCACAAGTTAAATTGACGAGTTAATACAACAACACGCATTCAAAAAGATTCATACAAATGAAAAAAGAATATTTCATAAGCATACATGTAAGTTAAATAATATATATTGAAAATACAACAAGAATAGTCCTACTATATTCAAAACATATGCGTGAAAGCGTGTTGGCTCTGATTTTGTTATTATAAGTGAAATTTCCATTCATACATACACCATTGATGACAAGTAGCCCCAATAGTGAAACATTACATTTAGAGAACTTGCTCCTCCAAATAAGTATACTCACTCTATGTTATGGAGAAGCCAAGACCCTTCACAATATTCCCAATCTCTTCCTAAGCTTAAGCCTAGCCAAAATCTTGGCTCCCAAAATCCTGTTACATGAGTGATGAGGTTTTATTTATAACAAGAGGGGGGTGACTCTTCAAATCCACCTTTTTGACCTTTGGACTACCCTCATGAATCTTCAACTTCTTCACAAAATAACAAATTACATTACATGATGAATTTTCATATTCCAATATTGACACTTGCAATTTCACTTACAACATAATTACGAATAATATTTCACTTTACACTTGTACCCATATAAGACAAAATAGGGTAGAGACAACTTGATAGCCTAACAAGGCACAACACTATGATGCTGGAGCTTGGGAGAAGTCTAGCTCAGTAACCTCCACTCGTTGCTTCTCAGTCACATATAGGTGCCAAGCTTGGTACTACATGATGGTGTCCCCAAAATTCTTAACAGTGTCTTGCTGGAAGCGTAGTCTAGCTTCCATGGCATCTGGGTACACTATCTTGGAACCTATGTCTAACTCATTTTGAAGCATGAGTAACATTGTTCTGACTTTGATAGGACCACCGATGAAATTATGCATGTTCCATGCTTCAACTCCAAGTATTCCTTGGTGGCATTTAGTCTCAGCTGCTCCAAGTACTCTTCGACCTCCTGCCAGACTTGGGTTCTTGGGTTTAGCTTTGGTGAGGGAATTGACTGACGGGATCTGGTTTGTTCTCACCAAGACTTCCAAATTGTTGTACAACTGTACATATGAGGCCTGAATACTGCCAATGATTGAGGCGAGCTACTTGTTGTATAGAATCAAGATTCGAACCTTTGCTTTCTCCAGCTTTTCCTGTGGCTTCATTTTATTCACTAAGTGAAGCAGAGCCCCTTTGTACCGCATTTTCCACTCTTGCACATAGGCAATGGAAGCTTGCATTTTCTTGAGATTTTTAACAAACTCTTTCTTTGCTGTTGTAAGCCATGCAAACATAAAACTGCTTTATGTACGGTGACAAACCCCTCATAGATCTTCCACATGGTTTCTCCAAGTGTTGATACTTCAGAAACTATCGCTTCTCTCATCTCCCGCAATGTGAAAACTGCATTCTGTGCTGTTGCTAAAAGTTGTTTTGCCTCTTTCTTGGAAGTTGAAAGATATGTACCAATTGCTCATTCTCAGTCATCAGATATTGAACATTTGATATTTTTTCCCCTGCATAGGCCAAGTTGGATTCAACAATGGAATTTGGATGCTTCCTGGTGTCTGACACTATCACCCTTTCTCTAATGAATTCAGGTGATGCATGATAATTCGGAAAGTGCTTCCTTCGCGCTTGTGCAATCATCTTTTGGAACTCATCTAATGATAGATTGTACACATCCCTGACCGGATCATGATCTAGGAGAACAACATCTCCTTGATCAGTTGCTCAATCTACTGAGAAAGCTCCCGATCATGTATTTGTTCACCTTCCTCCTCAGCTATTGGTTGATCCTGTTCCTATTCTTCAACATTTATCGACATTGTTTCATCTGTCATCGTGCGTTTCATTTTTTCTTATTCCTGCTTCTGCTTCTCTTCTTGTTCTCTCCTCCTCAAACCTTTTTCTTCCTTAAACTTCTTCTTTGTCTCCTGCAGCTTCAGTTTTGCTTCCTGCAACCTCTGCTCTTTTCTCTTCCTCCACTCTGCTCTCTATATCCTTTGCTTCCTCTTTGCTTCTATTGCCAAAGATACTATTGTGATAAGAGGAATTGCTTTCATTTTGTAACTTTGTTCTCCCTCTGGACTATCAAAAATCTTCCTCTTTCCCTTGTCCTGTACAGGATTGTTTCCTTCTGCGACTATTTATTCCGGAGTTGCTGTTGTTTGTGGATAAACCTGTGAATTCATTGCTAAACTGACTGACCCATTGAGTCTGGAGGCATTGTAGAAATACCTCAAAGGATCCTCCTTTGCCTAATGAAATTCCCTGTCGATCCACAGAAAGTAAACTCTTGTATAGTGGTCATTGAAAATTATGTGGGGATCATACGAATTAAAGTACTTAGTGACGAATTCAAATCTCACTATCTCCTTAGCCTTAACATCTATAGATTTCAATTTCTTTATCTTGTATAATCTAATCTGCAAAGGAAGAGTGGGCCATGGTGCTTTATTCTTCCTGTGCAACGCTACTGAAAACCCTATAGCGAGATGGTATGATACTTCTTGCATGATTAGTTTGTCAGTGGAATACCTTGGTAGTACATGTGAAGGCTTCTCTCTACCAAAACTCTAATGAAGGTGCCATCTAGTGAGGCATACCAATCTAAAATGTATACTATCACCTCCATTGCTTCACGACAAGTTCTACTATCACCTCCATTGCTTCTCGTAACATGCAAGGTGGATCTTCTCCAAAGATAAGCTCGTACAGTGGGATGATGAAGTGGTCAGTTAGTTGTGCCATTACTCCTTGATAACTAAATTTTGAAAGAAACTTGCAATAGATGTGCATGGAAGGTTCTCATGGTGTCCATGTCTAGTTCAGGCCAGGGAAGTATTGTCGTGCATAAATTACATCCAGTAAGTATGCAAACATATAGAACCTTTCTCGGTCACCCTTGGGCGGATTCTGAGCTTTTGCTACATGGGCCTTCAATTATTGAGCCAATAGATCTGACCAGTTGAACGACCTCCCATTATTCACCAATTGGTCCAATAAGAATTCCCACCCTTCAGGAAAGGTTTCAGTGCTCTCTTGACCATCGATTCTGCAAGAAAAGATAATCAAGAGTTGGTAATCCTTCTTGAGGGACTTTGTCTTGTACACATGGGTGGGTGTCTGTTGAAACTTCAATGGCTCTTTCACCTATTGTTTGAAAATGTATCTTTTGTTCACATAGATGTGGGTGGTATAGAAGAGTGATTCCATGCACTTTATTGGTTTGGGAAAGTGATACATTTCCTGGAAGTCTTCTGCCCAGAAGGTGGCAAGCTTCTACCCTTTGTAACTTCTCAATGCCATTGTTTTCTCATCCATGTTTGAGACAATCTAGTTGATGACATTTTCACATGGGAAGGCTGAATACCTGCATGCAACCTTGTATAGCCCTAACCATCAGATGTTGAGATAAACCTGTTGGTCCTCTAAGTCTACCTCAAATTCCTTTGCAAAAGAATCTTTAATCTGTTGCTATGTCAGTGATGATCCCTTCTCTATAAACAATTGAGTATCTGCATACACTGGCAAATCAACTAAAGTCTACTCAATTGCTTCCCTAATACTTCTCTTAGTGTTTTCCTTTGATGTATCTCTCTTAGATGCCATGGTAACAGTGACTGTTGGAGAGGTTCTCAACAACTGTTGTACTTGTGGGATAGAAAGGTCACTCATGGCAAGCAAATGTCAGTTTTAAGCAAAACAAATTACGAGGAAAGTTCAAGCAGCAAACTGGGCACTAGATGGGGAGGATTGCACAATTTTATCTAGAAAGAGGGATTGGTTGCATGTGGGAACTGCGCACTGCGTAGTTCCAACAATTAAGGTGGAAACTTGATTGTTGAAACTACACAATGTGCATTTCAACCTAGGCAAAGGCCTAGGAGAGACTATGCATTTCATAGTCTCAGTGTCCAAGATGACATCTTGGCTCCTGGAAATGTGTAGTGCACCGTTGGAGCTAGCTTGGATTGTGCACTACGCAATTCCAGAGGCCAAGCTTGTGGTTTGAGCCTCAGGATTGCGTAGTGTCAGCTGGGAAAAGTGAAAAACAGCTAAGGGAAACCCATATCTGCCTAAGGGAAGTGTGAAAAAAACAAGATCTAATAGATAGTGCAAAGCTTAGTACAGATATGACTAAGTGTAGATAAATGCATGTGAATCAAGTGCATAAATTAATTAAAGAGAAGGAAAACAAAGCATGTGAGGAGAGTCGCTGCAACAGTGGCCATTAGTGCAAAAATAGGAAAACTAATGTAGAACTTGGGAAAGGAAATATAAAAATTAAAACAACACTTCTACAAGTTAAATCACTAGAAACCATGAAGAGAAACAAGTGAAACAACACTCACACAATCCAAACAACAAAAAGTGACAGAAAAAGCGGCAAAAGATGACAAAAGAAAAGTTCACCCAGAAAAGCGTCGAACGCAAATGAGCTCTAGACTTCTTTATTAAATATATTTAGACAAATTAGGTTTTATGACATGCATGCCTAAAATAAAAGAAAAAGTGACACTTGGTGGAATTTTCTAAAAATAGTGCAAGTGCCTCCTTCGAGATACTAAAATAGATCCCTATTTTTTAGGGATGGCTTTTGCTTCTTTTTTTTGCTTTTCCGAGGAAACTTTCCATGCACACTGTTGGGAAATACTACGCAGTTCTAGGAATGGGGAAAATTTTCGGCTTAGTGTACTGGGCATTTTTTGATCTCAGCGAGGGTTACGCAATTTTTGGGCTCAGTGCTGGGATGCCTCCCATGATTGTGCAGTTTCTGAGCTCAAGGCATACTAGCATTTAGCACTGCACAATTCCCATCATTAATGTTGCTTGCCCTCAAGGATTGCACAATTTTTGGAGGCAAGCCTAGAACTATTGTGAGACCAAGTCGGGAGATCTGATTGCGACTTAGAAGAATAAGTGAAGTTAACAAACACAAGAGAAAATGAAAATATAAGTTTCAATTGAAGCATGAATACCTAGATCAGTGCAAGATGAGTTGTTGTGGATAGTAAGGAAGGCTCCAAAATCGAAGCATAGGAAAATTTTTGGAGGGTCGTTGCAGTGGCTACAAAATTGGTGACACATTAGAAGAACTCCAATTATTTGTATGGACCTTGTCTCATGCAAAGAATGACTAACTCTTCTGGAAGTATTGTTCAGTTCTTTGATTGTCATAGCTTCTTCACTTAGCTTGAGTCAAATATATATCCCCTACCATTCTCGTCATCGACATCGCACATACCAAGCCAAGTCAAACTAGGTTATTTCAATTGAGGATGAGGAGTATATAGATGCATAGGTAAAATATATTGTCAAAGTTTTAGTTTCATATTTGGTGTTTCTCCACTATCAGCAGGCCTGGACAATACCCCGATGGAGTCACCTCACGAACACAATCATTACTCCACTTCCAATGAGCCTGGACAATACCCCAGTAGAGTTACTTGCTTCACCTCTCTATGGAGTAAGTGTTTCTCTTCTTTTGCCCTTTTTTTCATTTTCATTTGTTCAAATAACTATACATAGGCACTTATTTATTTCATGAGGTAGAAGAGGGATCCTGAATTATTGAGAGCATAAGATATTGTCCCTTCAGAGAAGGATATTTATATATATCTATGACATACTTGTTAATTTTTCCCCCCCTCCTTACTCTACTCGACTTAGTTGACAAGGGTTGACCGAAAATCGAAGACCAGTTAGAGTAGGTGGTACTAGTTAAAAGTGCAAGCATTGTGATTTCACCATGACTCTCTCAAAAGGGACGTATTTTCCATCAGAGTATCATCAAATAAAAAAAAATGAAAGATCCACATAAAGAGAGGGAATAGACAGATAACCAAGTGTTGATAGCAATACAACTTCCTCTTATACTTCACCTAGCTGGTGTAGAAGCCAAACACAATTTCATGTGGAAACTAACCTATAGCCAAAAAGAAAACAAACTGAAGGAAAGAAGTGGGGTAAAGGTGAATGAAAACAAATCAAGGAAACAAACAAGAAACTCAAAACTACTCCCACTCCTAACCTAAGTAGAACATAGGCCAACTTATGTAAAGTGATACTTCCGATGCATCCATCGACGCATTAGTTGGCCTATGTAGGTGAGGGTATGCATGTCGAAAAAGGTATATAGGAAAACCAACAAACAATAAAGATAAGCCAATACAAATCAAAATATTTGAAGTTTGAATGCACCTGCATAAAATTAAAAACGAAAAGCGCATGAAAAGCACTTTGAGGATGTACCATGGTTCCCAAACACATTGCGAGTCTAAGACAAGAAGGTACACACTTTCGAATTTGAAAAACACCCAAAGAAAGAAGAAAATTTCTATTTTGTAACAACGCTTGCTACATATGACTCCTCTAATGACTGAGTGATAGGATCATGCGATACAGATGGAGGATGTGAAGATTGTAAGATAGATTGATTTTCAAAGTGAACAACAAAGGTATGAGGAGCATGGAAAGATTCAACACATTTTTAATCAGAAGTGGAATTGACCTCAAGGCTACAAGAACCTGACATAACCATCAACTCTGGCTAAAGTGACTCGACAGCGTGGGGAGGTTCCAATTCATCATAAGATGGATCATCAAAGATTGGTGGCTTAGAAAGATCAACAATGGAGCAATCAGAATCTTGATCAAATGAGTCAATGAAGATATCACGACAACCACAATCAGAAAATTCAAGATCAAGAATAGAGGCATCCTCATGATCTGACAAATCATAAAGAGGGGATGATGGGAAAAGATAAATTTCACCCTCTATGTTCCTAGAAAGGTAAGATGAGACATTGGGAGGATCAGGGAAAACATATTCATTTCATCCGTGTTCAAATGAAAAACTGGGATTCCACGTGTTCTGCGAATGATCGAAAGTAGTAACCTCTGAAACTGTAGTTTCACAAGATTGAACAGAAATGAAAGAATTGTGGAAACATTCAGGATAATACAGAAGAGGTGAGGACAAAAGGAGGAAATCATTCACCGCAGATTCTTGTTCAGACTCCCACACACATAAAAATGATGTCACGGGTTGTCTACTTAACACCAACTCCATCTTGAACTTGATCCTTGTGAACATCAAAAGAGATATCAGAGATAGGTGAACACAACACATCGAAATATGAAGGATCAGGGGGACCAAAGGATGGAGGACGAGGAGATAGCACTTCATCACAACCATCGAAGTCACAGTCCGAATCTGTACTGAAATTCCAAGTAAGTGGGGTAGGAGGAGACGGTGGTAGATCGACAGGTGAATTCTCAACTTCCTCCGCCTCGTCCTATTGAATTATAGTTGTTTGATGAGAGGGGGACAGAGGGTCACTTGGAATAGAAACCTTGCCCATTGCAGATTTGGAAGCTCTAACACTAAGGTATGTTTTCAAAGGTTAAAAACATTCTAATTCATGTGGATTTTCATAAATGTGAATAAGATATAAAAATATATCAAACAAGAAAGACCAATCAAATTCATCTTTAGGAAATTCAAAGCAGTAATGGATAAAATGGCTGTGAAAATCATGAACAGATTCATCAGGGGTTTTTTGCAATTTCAAAATTTTCATATTAAGGGCTTTACAATCATAGAGATTGAAAGCATGACAAGACTCTATGAAAAGTTGTTCTAAAGAGTGAATGGAATCATTAGGCAATGTGTTACACCATTCTCCCACATGCCCTTCGAACGTGAGAATGAAAAACCTACAACCAACATCTTCACAGTGGATGTTGTGCTTCATGAAAAAATAAAGAAATAGTGTGGTATGTTGAAATAAGTTTGGTTCAACCCCGCCATTAAATTTTAGATTGGACAAGTCATCAATAATTCTCGCTGGCACTTTCAAATTTGCGTGTCTAGAAAAGTATTCCAGGGTTATGATTTGGTGAGAAGTCATCAAATGTGTGCAGAAATTGAAAACTAACTTCAAGGGCTCATCTTGTCAACTAAACCTCCTTCTAGGGCTAGAAATTTTGACGTTGTTGGACTCGCCAACATTCAGGGGATCTCCCTGATATGAAGTCCCAATAAGACCTCACACCGTTTGGAGTAGGAGTCCCAACAGTGGGTGGAAATGATATTCCTTGACTACGGAAACATGCAAAGGGAAGTATGATAACTTTGGGTGAGAGAAAGTGTGTGACCATGTGGAGATTCAAGTGCAATGCATGAAGGTTCCAACACATGAAGGGAAAAGGAAGTGCGCCCCTTGGAAGCCTGTAATAGTACTCATCTTGAAAGGAACACATGAGCAGAATGAAATCAAAAGCTAAGATGCAGAATATTATACAAGTTAAAGTGATGAGTTAATACAACAACACACATTCAACACAATTCATACATATGCAAAAAAAAATAGTTCATAAGCATATGTGTAAGTTAAATAACATACATTGAAAATACAACAAGAATAGTCCTACTATATTCAAAACATATGCATGAAAGTGTGCTAGCTTTGATTTTATTATTATAAGTGAAATTTCCAATCATACATACACCATTGACGACCACTAGCCCAATAGTGGAACAGGCAAGAACACTTGCTCCTCTAAAGAAGTATACTCGCTCTATGCTATGGAGAAGCCAAGTCTCTTAACAATACTCCCAAGCTCTTCCTAAGCCTAAGCCTAGCCAAAATCTTGGATCCAAAAGGCGCGTTACATGAGTTATGAGGTTCTATTTATAATAAGAGGGGGGTGACTCTTCAATTCCCCCTTTGTGGCCTTTGGGCTACCCTCATGACTCTTCAACTTCTTCACAAAATAACGCATTGCATTACATGATGACTTTTCATATTCCAATATTGACACTTGGAATTTCACTTACAACATAATTACGAATAATATTGCATTTTACAATTGTACCCATATAAGACAAAATAGGGTAGAGGAAACTAGATAGCCTAACAAGACAACACTATGATGCTGGAGTTTGGGAGAATTCTAGCTCAACAACCTCTACTTGCTGCTGCTTATCAGTCACATATTGGTGCCAAGCTTGGTACTCCGTAATGGTGTCCCCAAATTTCTTAACGGTGTCTTGCTAGAAGCGTACTCTAGCCTCCATGGCACCGAGTACACTATCTTGGAAACTGTGTCTAATCGTTCTCAAGCATGAGCAACATTGTTTTGACTTTGACAGGACCATTAATGAAATTCTGCATGTTTTGTCTGTTTAGATCCAAGTCTTTCCTAGTGGCATTATGTCTCAGCTTCTCCAAGTAATCTTCAACCTCCTGTTGGACTTGGTTATTGGGATTATCTTTGGTGAGGGAACCGATTGACGGGATCTAGTGTGTTCTCACCAAGACATCCAAATTGATGTACAATCATACATATGAGGCCTGAATGTTGCTAATGAATGAGGTGAGCTACTTGTTGATTTTAATCAACATTCAAACCTTCACTTTCTCTAGCTCTATCTGTGGCTTCATTTTCTTCACTAAGTCAAGCAGGGCCCCTTTGTACCGCATTGTCCACTCTTGTACATAGGAAATGGAAGCTTGTATGTTTTTGAGAGTTTTAACAAACTCTTTGCTCTACTGCTGTAAGCCATGCAAATGGAAAACTTCTTTATGTATGGTGACAAACCCATCATAGAGCTTCTACATGGTTTCTCCAAGTGTTGATACTTCAACAAGTATCACTGCTCTCATCTCCCCCAATGCGGAAACTACATTATGCACTGTTGCTTGGAGTTTTTCTGCCTCTTGCTTGGCAGCCTACAAGTTCTGTGCTAGTTTCTCATTCTCGACCTTTAGATACTGAACATTTGATCTTGTTTCTCATGCATAGGCCAATTTGGCTTTGACAATGGAATTTGGATGCTTCCTGGTGTCTGACACTATCACCCTTTCTCTAATGAATGTAGGTGATATGTCATCATATCGAAATTTATTCCTCCATGCTTGTACAATCCTCTTTTGGAACTCATTGAATGATAGATTGTACACATCCATGACTGGATCATCATCCAGGAGAACATATCTCCTTTCTCGCTCGGGACTAGCTCTATTGCTGGAGGTGGTGGAGACTAAGGGGTGACCTGTGGTGCTCTCGGCACCAGGTCAACATCTTCATGCTGCGGCTACTATTCCAACTCCATGTCTATCACTTCGATCAATTTCTCAGTCTGTTGAACAAGCTCCTGATTCTGCATCTGTTCACCTCACACCATTTGGAGTAGGACTCCTGGCAGTGGGTGGCAATGTTATGCCTTGACTGCGGAAACGCGTAGAGGGAAGTTTGATAACTTTGGGTGAGAGTAAGTGTGTGACCCTACAGAGAATCAAGTGCGATGCATGAAGGTTCCAACACATGAAGGGAAAAGGAAGTGCACCCCTTGAAAGCCTGTAATAGTACACATCTTGAAAGGAACACATGAGCAACATGACTTCACAAGCTAAGATGCAGAATAGTCCACAAGTTAAAGTCACGAGCTAATACAACAACACACATTCAACAAGATTCATACAAATGCAAAAGAAATATTTCATAAGTATATGCATCAGTTAAATAACATACATTGCAAATACAACAAGAATACTCCTACTATATTCGCAACATATGCATGAAAGTGTGCTAGATCTGATTTTATTTTTATAAGTGAAAGTTCCATTCATTCATAAAACATTGACGACCACTAGCCCCAATAGTCGAACATTACATTCAACCACACCTGCTCCGCCAAGGAAGTATACTCGCTCTACGCTACAAAGAATCCAAGGCTCTTCACAATATTCCCAATTGCTTCCTAAGCCTAAGCATGGCCAAAATCTTGGATCCCAAATTCTCGTTACATGAGTTATGAGGTTCTATTTATAACAAGAGGGGGTTGACTCTTCAGTTCCCCCTTTTTTAACTTTGAAATATCCTCATGACTCTTCAACTTCTTCACAAAATAACACATTACATTACATGATGACTTTTCGTATTCCAATATTGACACTCGGAATATCACTTACAACATAATTATGAATAATATTGCATTTTACATTTGTACCCATATAAGACAAAATAGGGTAGAGAAAAATTGATAGCCTAACAAGACACAACACTATGATGTTCGAGTTTGACAGAAGTCTAGCTCAACAACCTCCACTTACTGCTTCTCGGTCACATATTGGTGCCGAGCTTGGTATTTCATGATGGTGTCCCCAAACTGCTTAATGGTGTCTTGTTGGAGGCGTACTCTAGCCTACATGGCATCCAGGTACACTATATTGGAACCTATGTCTAACTCATTTTGAAGCATGAGTGCCATTGTTTTGATTTTGACAGGACCACTGATGAAATTATGCATGTTCTATGTGTTCAACTCCAAGTCTTTCCTGGTGGCATTATGTCTCAACTGCTCCAAGTACTCTTCAACCTCCTTCCAGACTTGGTTCTTGGGTTTATCTTTGGTGATGGAATCAACTGATGGGATATGGTGTGTTCTCACCAAGACATCCAAACTATTTTACAACTGTACATATGAGGCCTGAATGTTGACAATGAATGAGGATAGTTTAGTTTTGTTTTGAATCAACATTAAAACCTTCACATTCTCTAGCTCTGCTTGTGGCTTCATTTTCTTCACTAAGTCAAGCAGGGCTACTTTGTATTGCATTGTCCACTCTTGCACATAGGAAATGGTAACTTGTATGTTTTTTAGAGTTTTAAAAAACTCTTTGCTCTATTGTTGTAAGCCATGCAAATGAACAACTTCTTTATGTATGGTGACAAACCCAACATAAATATTATGCATGGTTTCTCCAAGTGTTGATACTTCAGCAAGTATCATTGCTCTCATCTCCCCCAATGCAGAAACTACATTCTGCATTGTTTCTTGGAGTTATTCTGCTTCTTGCCTGGCAACTTGCAAGTTATGTGCTAGTTGCTCATTCTCGGTCATCATATACTGAAAATTTGATCTTTTTGCCCATGCATAGGCCAAGTTTTCTTCAGGAATGGAAATTAGATGCTTCCTGGTGTCTGACACTATCACCCTTTCACTAATGAATGCAGGTGATGTGTGATGATCCAAGAATTTATTCCTCCATGCTTGTACAATCCTCTTTTGGAACTCATTGAATGATAGATTATAAGCATCTATGACTGGATCATCATCTAGGAGAATAAAATCTCCTTTCTCACTCGAGGTTGGATCTGTTGCTGGAGGTGGTGGAGACTGAGGGATGACCTGTGGTTCTCTCAAAATCAGGTCAACATCTTCATGTTGCAACTCTTGTTCCAACTCCATGTCTGTTACTTCGATCAATTTCTCAATTTGTTAAGCAAGCTCTCGATCATGAATTTGTTGACCTTCCTCCTCAGCTACGGGTTGTTCTTGTTCATGTTCTTCAACCTATATCGACATTTTTTCCTCTATCATCACACTTTTCCTTTGTTCTTATTCATGCTTCTACTTCTCTTCTCGTTCTCTTCTTCTCAACTCCTATTCTTCCTTCAACTTCTTCTCTATCTCTTGCAGCTTCAGTTCTTCTTCCTAAAACCTCTGATTTTCTCTCTTCCTCTACTCTACTCTCTATATCCTCTACTTCCTCTTACTTCTGCTACCAAAGTTTCTTTTGCAAGAAGAGGACCTGCTTTCATTTTGCAGCTTTGTTCTCCCTATGGACTGTCAACAATCTTCCTCTTTCCCTTATTTTGCACAGAATTTCTTCCTTCTATTGTTGTTTCTTCTGGAGCCACTGTTGTCTATGTAGTAACCTATGAAGTCCTTGCTAAACTGGTCGACTCATTGAGTCTAGAGGCATTGTAGCAGTACCTTGAAATATCCTCCTCTTGTCAATGAAATTCCCCGCCGATCCACGAAAAGTAAACTCTCGTACAATGGTCCTTGCAAATTCTAGGGGATCGTACACATTAAAGTCCTTATAGCCGAATTAAAATCTCACTATATCCTTAGCCTTGGCATCTGTGACTTTCAAGTTATTTATCTCGTATAATCTAATTTGCAAAGGAAGAGTGGGCCATGGTGCTTTCTTCTTCCTGTGTAGAGTTGTTGACAACCCAATAGTGAGATGGTATGGTACTTCTTGCATGATTAGTTTTTCAGTGGCATACCTTAGTAAGACATGTAGAGGCTTCTCTCCACCAAAAACTCTAATGAAGGTGCCACCCAGTGAGGCATACCAATCTACGATTTCTACTATCACCTCCATTACTTCTCATGACATTCAAGGTGGATCTTCTCCAAGGATAAGCTTGTATAGTGGGATGATGAAGTGGTCAGTTAGCTATTCCATTACTCCTTGATAATTGTATTCTAAAAGAAATTTGCAATAGATGTGGACAACAGGTTCTCATGGTGTCCATATCCAGTTCATGCTAGGGAACTATTTTTGTGTACAAATTACATCCGCTAAGTATGAATACATATAAAACCTTGCTCGATCACCCTTGGGTGGATTCCAAGCTTGTGCTACATGGGCCTTCAATTGTTGAGCCAACAGATCTGACCAGTTGAACGACTTCCCATAATTCACTAATTGGTCCAATAATATTGCACACCCTTCAGGAAAGGTTTTAGTGCTCTCTTGACCATAGATTCTGCAACCAAAGATAATGAAGAGCTGTTAAGCTTTCCTGAGGGACTTTGTCTTATACACATGGGTGTGTGTCTGTCGAAACTTCGATGGATCTTTCACCCAACATTTGAAGATGTATCTTGTGTTCACATAGCAGTGGGTGGCATAGAAGAGTGAGTCCATTTGGTTTACTAGTTCAGGAAAGTGATACATTTGTTGGAATTCTTCTGCATGGAAGGTGGCAAGCTTCTGCCCGCTGGAACTTCTCAATGTCATTGTTTTCTCATCCATGTGTGGAACAATCCAATTGATGACATCTACACATGGGAAGGCTAGATACCTGCATGCAACCTTGTATAGCCTTGACTACCGGATGTTGAGATAAAAATGTTGGTCCTCTAAGTTTTCCTCAAAGTCCTTTGCAAAAGCATCTTTAATCTACTGCCACGTTAGTGATGATCCCTTCTCTATAAACAACTGAGTATCTACATACAATAGAAAATCAATTGTTGTCTGCTCAATTGCTTCCCCACTAATGCTCTTAGTGGTTTCCTTTTATGAATTTCTCCTAGATGCCATGGTAACAATGATTGTTGGGGAGGTTCTCAACAATTGTTATACCTGTGGGAAAAGAACGACACTCATGGAAAGAAAATGTCAGTTTTAAGCAAAAAAACTTACGAGGAAATTTCAAGTAGCAAAATGAGCACTAGATGGGGAGGATTGCACAATTTTCTCTAGGAAGAGGGACTGGATTCCTATGGGAACTATGAACTGCATAGTCCCATAAGCTAAGGTGGAAAATTGATGGTTGAAACTATTCAATGCGCAATTCAGCCTAGGCAGAGGCCTAGGAGAGACTGCACATTGTGTTGTCTCAATGGCCAAGCTAACAAGATGACTCCTAGAATTGTGCAATGCGCAGTTGGAGCCATATTGGAATGTGTACTATGCAATTCTAGAGGCCAAGCGTGTGGTTTGAGCCTCAATATTGAACAGTTCCAACTGGGAAACGTGAAAACCGGCCAAGGGAAACCCATATCTGCCCAAGAGTGTGTGAAAACAAACAGATCTGAGAGACAATGTGAAGCTAAGTGCATATCTAACTAAGTGTAGATAAATGCATATGAATCAAGTGCAACAATTAATTAAACAGAAGGAATACAAAGTATGTGAGGAGAGCCATCACAATGACGACCACTTGTGCAAAAACAAGAAAATTAATGCGAAAATTGGCAAAGGCAATCTAAATATTAAAAAAACAATTTTATAAGTTGAAACAAGTTAAAATTACAACAACCATGAAGAGAAACAAGTGAAACAACACTCACATAAGCCAAACAAAAAAAGCAACAGAAAAACCAATAAAAGACAACAAATGCAAAACTCAACCAGAAAAGCGCCGACAATCACACCAAAGGTTCCTTGATCTCCTTGGGAATGCTAGAGCTCCAAGATCGAGTGTGAAAATGAGCTCTAGAAGCGTTGATGAAATATATTTAGACAAATTAGGGTTTATGGCATGCATGCCTAAAATCAAGGAAAAAGCGACACTTGGCGGAAGTTTCTAAAAATAACACAAGTGCCTCCTTCGAGATACTAAAAATAGATCCCTATTTTTTAGGGATGTTTTTTTTCTTTCTTTTTTTTTGGTTTTTTTTCTTTTTTTTTCAGGGAAACTTTCCATGCACACTGACAGGAAAGACTACGTAGTTTTGGGAACTGGGAGCCTTTTCGACTCAGTGCATTGTGTAGTTTCTGAGCTCAGTGAGGGTTGCACAATTTCTAGGCTCAATGTTGAGCTTCTTCCCATGAGTGCTCATTTTCTGAGATCAAGGCTTGTTGGAAGTCATGATTGCACAATTCCCATCATCAAGGCTGCTTTCCCTCAAGGATTACATAGTTTCTGGAGGCAAGCCTAGAACTGTAATGAGACCAAGTTGGGAGATCATCTTGTGACTTATAACAAACAACTAAATTAACAAATAGAAGTGAAAATGAAAATATAATTCTCAATCAAAGTATGAATACTTGGATCAGTGCGAGATGAGTTGTTATGGATAGTAAGGAAGGCTCCAAAATCGAAGCATAGGAAAAATTTTGGAGAGTGGTTGTAGCCACTATAACAGGTAGTTGTTGCAACCATAACACACCCCTCCCTCCATTCTCCTCCTCTCCTTCTGCCTCCCTTCCTCATTCCTCTCAACCACCTATCATCCATGTCATGAAGGTCCCCCATTCCTTCGAATTCAATTCCTTTGACTTCCCCCCTAACACCCTCCTCAAGCCACAACCCTTCTTATCAATCGACCTACCCCTTTGTCCTTTAATAAACCCCTAGGTGGTTCATTCCCCAACCATCCCTCATTAATTCAATAAAATAATGCAATTTAAATAACATAATACTATCCTTGGGATGTTAGTCAAACATGAAGAATCCTATTAATTTAATTATTAAATGAATCATGTTTAAAAGATAACCATTAATTATAAATTAGGTTTAAAGGTTAATTAATCACTACTTAAGATTAGCCTAATCAAGTTTGACCATTAATCAATCATCTAACAAATTAAGCTTTAGAATACTAGTGTATTCATGCGAGGTGTGGGTATGTAGCTACCATACATATTCTGCGTACATATACTAATAATACTTATTGGAATCAAGCACAAAAGTCAATCTCTCAGCATGTGGGATATTAAAATAATGTAAGATAATAGGATCAGGTAGGGGCATTACATACACCCCTCCTTTAGAAAAAAAAATATGAAGTTAGAGTTGAAAGGATACAACCAATCAAGAAGTAGTATGACAATAAGGCTAAAAAAATAGGGAGAAAGATATGTTGAAATATGTGTAACTAGGTTCAGTCTTCATAAATATGAAATGTACTTTTGATTCTTGTATATTGTAAAATTAATAAAATTATTATTATTATTTTTGGAGCATGGGTTTCATGCTCAAGGTCTTTTATTTTAGAGGTCAATAACCCATGAGTGCTTCTATGGTTTGTCCTAGGTCAAGAAGTCAAAAGAGTCATTATCATAAGTTGAAGACCCCATCAAGCACATTTTAACTTGTAAAGAAAATTACTTTTGTCATTAAAAGTGTCAAAATACCCTTCAAGGCCAAGTCAGCCTAGTAGCTGGGAAGTCGGCCTAATTTGAGGAGCCACATACGCCTTAAGAATCCTATATAAAGGATGAAACTCGAACTCCTTGGAAGACAAACATATCTCACTTATTCAAGTGAAGGAAAAAGAGGAAGAAGGAAACGAAGAAGGAAGAGGACTAAGAAGACTTGTTTCTAGCCTATTTCTCTCTCGCACATGTGAAGGAAGGCTAGGGTTTCTATTGTTGGTCTAGGGTTTTTCTTCTGCAGGGTCGATCTTGAAGAAGGAATAGAAATAAGGTTAGTGAAGGTCACATTAGGCCATCCTCAAGCACTAGAAGAAGCATAAATCCAAGTGAAGTTATGAAGAAGTATTGGCAGTGTTAGGGCCTAAATCTACCTCAGGCTGAGAAAGGTAGGATCTAGGGTAACATCAAACCATGCTTAACCTGGTAGCTAGCCCTACCAGGTCGGGAGAGGACTCTCTTCTTGTCAATATCAGCAAAATATGATCAATAATGGCTTGAGATGACTGATGTAATGACTGATTTTAGGCTAGGTACATGTACAGATGTGTTTGATTGAATTTGATGATGTTTTGTTGGCTCAAATGTGAAAGGCAGATTTGGATCCAGGGAATGAGGCTCAGTTTTGTAGAGATCTCTATGGGGCAAGGTAGGCAAGTGATTTGGTACTTCAAATTGAGTGAGATGGGGAGATTTTAGACAGGTGAGAAGTTGAAAAGGGCATGAAAAACTCAGGGATCCTTTTCAAACAGCTGAAAACATAGATAACTAAACAAACCCTAGGTAGAGCACTGCACTTTCAATGTATTCTACCTTTATCCTTGTTTGATTTAGTTAAGATGAAGCAAAGAGATCTGATTACATACATAAAACACATATAAACTTATAATTACAGAATAAAACACAATACCAAAGCAAGATGCCACATGAATCCCATAAAGTGCTGCAAACCATTGGTCTATTCCTTAGCCAAACTATTGAAATGAATATACAATAAGCTCCAAGCTTTCCCAAAAGTCCAACCATGCTAATGACTGAAAAATTACAATATATAGGCAACCAAAAACTCATCCTAGCCTCTAGGGGTCAAGATCATAAGATTAGGATCTGTTCCAAAGAAATCTAAACTGAGAACTAAAAAGTAGGCAGTGGAACAACTTGCCTCTAAAAACTAGGAAACTGATTCATTCAATTGCAAACTACCTTTTGATGGATGAATCTACCTCTAAGAGTCAAAATGTAGCATAATGACATCAAAATCCATCAAGTCATATTAAATTACATCATAAATTTGAAATTTAGAAGAAGAAAATTCAAACTGTCAAGAAACTAGGCGAAAAACAGAGTATTTTTTGTCAAACTGAGCAAAATTCCTCCAATGCACTACACTGATTTCCTTATGTGTAATGCCTTTTTTCAGCTTATTTTGGAGGCCTTCCTGGTGTCCAAATTTTCTCCAAGTGGGCTTTTTCGAAAGGTCTACCTGTCTACTTTCCAGCACAAGTGGAATTTTTGAATTTGGCCTCCATTTTCCCCTCCAAAATTGAGTTTTCCCAAGACTGCTTCCTATGTGTCAAAAAAGGGGCAGAAAGGTCATTTTTGGGGTGTTTTTGACCTTTTTGGAAGCCCAAAACCTGTCAAAATTTCTTGGCCATTTGTGAGCATGCATATTTTTTCATGAAAAATCCAAATATGTTGATTTTTCCTCAAAATGATGCCTCCATCAAAAGCGAGTGCCAGGTGGCACGGTGCATTGGGCAGAAAAATCTGTTTTTTAAGGCAAAATTTCCAAAATTACAAAAAGTGCTCCAAATTTTTTGAAATTTGGGCTGAGTGTCCTATATTAACTGCTATGCTGGGCCAATGAAGCCTCGGCCAAGATCTGAAGTTTATCTTGCACTTTTTTCCTCCTCGATGTCTTCTTCAAATTGGCTTTCAAGTTCCTGATTCTTGCTTGGCACACCATATTCCTTAAAAAATAGTGATATGCCATGTTTCTCAACATATTTTTCTCATTGATGGCCTTCTCTAGCATCCTATCCAAGTGGATATTTGTTCTCTCCAACCAAGACTCACGATCAACATTGATTTCTTGCTCAAGTGTTGTGAACTTGACTCTCCTCCTTTTGGCAGCTTGTTGGTTTTCTCATATGTTTCTTAGCTCCATTATGGTTTGCTAATCCTCTAGTTGTTTGTTTCTTTGTTCTAGATATTTGAATATCCACTTGGCTCTTTGTAAGTTGAGAGACAAATGCTGAATGTCATCTTGTTGCTCCTGGATGATCTCTCTAAGCTTTGAGCTTTTTGAGCCCAAATCGGTGTCATCATCCTCAATAAGAATAAAATCTGTCTCCTGCCCTCCTGAAGGCCCCTCATCCTGTAATGGCCACTTGCCCTTGTCCTGTACCTACTCTGCTGATGGAGGAAGCGAGACCCCTTCCACCCCGGGTGGAGATAATACTTGCTTTGCTGCTGCAAACAACCTTCTAGTGCCCTTTTGGTAGGTGACATATACTGGCACACTAGCGGTTTGTGTCTCATGAAGCTCCTACTGATGTGAAGGTTCACCTGTCTCATGAAAAGCTATTGGAGGTACTTGAGGAGTGGTGAAGACCTCATGTGAAATGAAATCCTCCCATGAGATGTTCTGTAAACCAAGTTGATGCATGACCACAATCTTGATTAGTGCAAAATGATATATGCTATTATACTGCTCCTGAGGAGTCTTCTTGTGCACTATGGTGGTCATCTTCTTAATGTTTTGGCAAATAAAATATGGGAGGTTCATCATTCTCACCCTAGTGAAGTGCATCAACAATCTGATATGGTAGGCATACAGGTGAGAAAACCGGCCCTCACAGCTAAAATACTTGATTATGAGTTTCATCAAGGGAGCATATGAGTCTTTCAGATACCAGAAAGTAAAAAATCTGTTGAGATGTCTCAAATAGCCAGCCTTAATGTAAAGCTCATAATGTTCCCTGTCAATCTACTGCCTCTTATTCCACTGCTCACCGATGTTGGGAATGCCAGTTGCTAGAGAAATAGACTCTGGTCAAGGTGAATGTTACACCTGCTAGAGTGACTTGGCCATTTTGAAGATGGAGGACAAACAACCTGGCCAACACATGATGGTACTGGACTCTCTCTACCATCTCACAGAACTGATAACAGGATTGGTGCTGAAAGCATGTGACAGCAAGAGGACATGCATGCAACTCAACAAGTGAAGTAGGTTCCTCTCGTATATGTTTGCCACCCTTGTGAGGTCTTCTTGGTGCATGCATTTCTCTAGGAGAGTCACTTTGTGTCTCCTCATCTCGGTCATAGGAAGGATCAGATTCCATGTTTGCCAGATATTTGAGTTTCTCTTAGATGAGTATGAAGAGATTTAAGGTGTCTTAAATTTTGCTGCCAAATGTATGAAAATGTATGAGGGACTGTGAAGGGAGAGGGTAAGAGGGGTTTTAGGAATGTTGCTGACAGGATTTTGGGGAATAGAAGGGTTTTAGGGACAGTAATTAGACTTTGGGATAGCAATTAGGGTTTAGGAATTTGTAGCTAGGGTTTGGGATAATGAGAATTAGGGATATGGGATTAATGAGAATTAGGGATATGGGGATTAGGGAATGGGTTGATGAAACTGGAAAATAAATCAGGGAATCAAAAGGTGAGGGAGTGATGAAGTGGACTTGACAGCAAAAACTCAAACTGCAAACCCTAAGCAATTGTTTTTGAGCAAAAATTGCAAGGAGGTAGGGTTTGAAAAATTTCTCACTAAATCTCCATAAACATCTAGAGACACACATTCATTGGCATTGGAAGAATGTTTGACTTACTTGGAGAGGTGGCAATCAAGCAAATTTAGCAATTGGATGAATTTCGTGGGTGAAATTAGGCTTGCAGCTCTATGCGCCGCGCCACAAACCCAACACGTCGCGCCTGCTCTATGCACCACGCCAGTGTATTTTCTACACTGTGGAGGGCAGCCCAATGCGCCGCGCCAGCTCTATGCACCACGCCCACGACCCAATGCGCCGCGCCCCTGAAACTTGAACTGTTTGCTGCGATTTTCCCTCCACGACCTTGCTCTAAGTTCCTCTTTCTCTTTTGGATGCAAATGAGTTCTTTAAACACAAGAAATGGTTTATATACAAAAGATTTTGATTTTTCACTCATAGAACCTACTTTTGTAATGTTTACGTTTGACATTTGCCTTTCAAACTTTGTTTTTAAGTAGTTTGCTTTATTTTTGCCTTTGGTGAACTGAATGATTTGACTTTTTGTTTGCCTTGCAGGGGATGGAGTTGCTGAAGCTTGGTAAGGTGACCAGGGTTTCCATTGAAGTTGCTTACATATGAAAAAATTGAAATTACATCAGATTTATGCATAAAAACATAAAATACTCTGTTTTTCCTCAAAACAGGGTTTTGAGGAAAAATCAATCATTGAGTGAGTGATCATGAAAATTATTGTTGCTGGAACTTTATTCAACCTCCCATGTGCTTGATGACCATCACTTAGCATTTTGAGACCTTATTGATGAAAACCCTAGACCTAAAAAGACCTAAAACCCTAAAAATGACTTTTACAGATTTAAAGACAAAAATTGACTGCAGCAGTTCTGAATGAATGAAAATAGGCCACCACATGAGGGAAAATGTATAATAAACTACTACCATTAGATGATCCATGATCCTAATGGAATGCAACTGATTGGGTGAGACACCTAACATGCAATGCAACAAGAGCGTTTGATCATTGATGGAGGGATGAATATACCGACACTAACAGGGAGGCTAGAATAAGTTCACATGAGTCGCAGCAGTTGTTGCTGGGAAGGTCGAAAATTTCAGAGCTACATTACAAGCCGAAATTCTGAAGCTGAGGGTTGAAGTTTTGTTGCTGGAAGATATTTAACTAGGTTTGACTTGGACAAGGTAAGCACATCATTCAGAAGGGTTGGAATTGGGCCAGAGGTCTTGGAATTCGCCAATTGAAGAATCTATAAGAAGAGAAGAGATTTGCGAGGTTTCTTCTCAAGAGGAAAGGTTTTGGCTCTGGCTTGCAGCCTACATAATGTGTTCTTTTTCTTCTTGTTTTGGTAGTTGTTTAATGATATACAAGCATAATTATAAGTAAAGAAGATAATAAGTAAGAAAAATTAAAAAGAGATCACAACCAATTATCAAGAAAAGAGGAATCACTCTAATCATTTCCTTATAGATTTCTCAACATTGTATCAGAGCTAAGGTTGGCTAAGGGCATTATGAAGATATATACCACACTAAAGAAGGTTCTAAAGAAGTATTCAATGGTAGAAAGCCATCTCAAGAAAATATTTAAATAAGTATGGAATCTTTTATTCACTCCAAACAAATGATCAATACAAAGGGCAGAGGACTATTCTCGACACTCACTGACAAATTTCAAGATGACAGCATTTGGGTGATCAATAATGGAGCATCAATACATATGACTGGCCATAACAAGCAACTAAAAACATTGTCAAAAGGAAAGTCCTCTTACTCTGTAGATCTTGGTGATAATAATAGCTATCTTGAGAGATGAACTGGATCAACCTCACTAGAGTCGGAGAATGGAGGAAATATTCATCTCAACTACATCCTGTTTTTTCTAGGATGGGATAAGAATTTACTTTCCATTTCAAGTCTAGAAGATAAAGGTGATAGAGTGGATTTCATTGATGGAAACATCGTAGTATGGGGTAAAAATTCAAGCATAGAAAATGCTATAATGATTGGGATTCATGAAGGAAGACTCTATAGATTGACAAATCCCCTCACTCAAGCTTTGGTTCACATTGAAGTTAGCCCATGTCAATTTTGGCATATAATATTTGGTCATCTCCACTAAAAAATATTACCAACACTAAATACCATAGTAAATGGTATCCCCAAACTGAAAGAAGATCATGAACGAGTTTTCAAGGGATATGCATTGGGTGAGAACACCAAGAGACCATTTGGAAGCAGTGCTTCAAGGTTAAAAGAAATCTTGGATCTTATTCATTCTGATGTTTGTGGTCCTATGAATCCAAAGTCACTTGGAGATCATATATACTATGTCACATTCATATATGACCTTTCAAGGAAAACTTGGGTTTACTTAATGAAATCCAAGGATGAAGTCTTTACATAATTTCAAGAATTCAAATTTGAAGTAGAGAACCTTACATGAAAGAGAATCAAGATATTAATATCTGATAATGGGGGAGTGTATACTTCCAAAGATATTATAGCCTTTTGTAAGGAGTCTAGGATTAAGAGGGAGTTGATAGTCCCATATAATCTCGAGCAATATGGAGTTGCAAAACAAAAGAATCGATCCATTGAAGAAAGTGTAAAAGAAATTCTACATGATTGAGATTTGCCGAAATTCCTGTGGAGTGGAGCAACAAATACAACTATATACATACAAAATCGAAGTCCCCACATGTCACTAAATAACTTGACTCCTGAAGAAGTATTCACTGGGAAGAAACCAAGCCTGGATCATCTCCAAATTTTTGGTTTTCCTTTCTATATTCATATACCTAAGGGCAAGAAAAGAAGTTGGATCCATTAGGCATGAAGGGAATATTTTTTGGCTACAATAACTCTTCTAATGCCTATAGGATATACATAAAGAAAGGACACCAAATAGAATTCAGTCTAGATGTGATATTTGACAAAAGCATTACATTCAAGAAATCAAAGGATCTCCCTATAGACTCTGATGATGAAGAAATTTTGGTCTTTGGATAAGTAGTTAGAAGGGAGGAAGAAGAATAAAATCATGAAGATGAAAGTCTGAGTGAGCCTATACAACCTATGAATCCCTAAAACTAGAAAGATACCTAACTGGTTGAAGTCTACACTACTTGATGCAGAAGGTCATGGACTAGTTCAATGCACATTTAAGGAATGAAAGAAGCACGAACGATCATATGGGTATGCATCCTATATGATGAAATTGATAGAAGCAGAGCCATCCAACTTTCAAGAAGTTGTCACACACCAAGAATGGAGGGATGCCATGAATGAAGAGTATCAATCGATAATGAAAAATGGAGTTTGGGAGATCGTACCTAGGCCTGAAGATAAATATGTGGTAACTTCTAAATGCCTCTACAATATTAAACATGCAGTAGATGGAAGTATTGATAAATATAAGGCAAGATTTGTGGCTAGGTGATTCTCTCAACAAAAAGGCATCGATTATGAATAGACATTTTCTCTGACAATAAGGTATACAACTATATGTTCGTTGGTCTCTTTAACAACATCGATGGGATGGAACATCCACCAAATGGATGTCAAGATTGCATTCTTGAATGGAACAATTGATGAGAAATTCTATATAGAGAAAACCTTGGGATTTGAAGTTAAAAATAGAGAAGCATATGTTTGCAGATTGAAGAAGGCATTATATGGCCTCAAGCAAGCACTAGGAGCATGGTATGCCAGAATGGATGCATACCTATAGAGATTAGGCTTCACAAAGAGTTTTGTGATCCAAACCTTTACATTAAGGTTGTGAGGGAGAGTCGATAATCATTCTTATTTATGTGGATGATCTTCTCTTAACATGTGTGGAAGGTCGAATTGAAGAATGTAAGAAGCAACTAAAAGAATAATATGACATGAAGGATCTAGGGTTGATGCACTATTATTTGGGACCAGAAATCTAGAAAGGACATAATGAGATCTATCTAGGTCAAGGGAAGTATGTGATCAAGATTTTGAAGAGGTTTAACATGATGGATTTCAAAACAATGAAAACCTCAATGATCACAAACTTGAAAAGACTAAAGAGTTTTGAATCGATCCTTTTGGATCCTTCCAGGTATAGACAATTGATTGGCTCATTGATGTACTTGGTGAATACACGACCAAACATATGTTTTGTAATAAATATTCTCATTCAATTCCAAGTGGATAAAAAGCATGATCATTTGATAGAAGAAAGACATATACTGAGATATATGCAAGGAACAATCCACTACTGCCTGAAATATGATAGAAGGAATGATGTCCACTTGATTGGATATACAGATTTTGACTAGGGAGGCAGTGAGCAGGATTGAAGGAGCACTAGAGGAGGATGTTTTAGTTTGGGATCCTCCACAATCTCATGGATGAGCATAAAGAAAGACACGGTTGCTTTTAGTAGTGTTGAGGCTAAATATATTGCAGCCTGTGAAGTAAGCAGAGAAGTTGTTTGGTTAAGGAAGTTATTGTCTGACTTGTTTGAAGGACCAATGCAACCTACAATGATACATTGTAATAACACTAGTTTTATAATATTTTATGAAGACCTAGTGTTTCATGGAAAGACAAAGCATATAAATAAAAAGTATCACTACATTTGGAAGCTAGTACAAGATGGTGTATTGTAGATATGGTATATCTCCACTAATGAACATGTAGTTGATATTTTGACAAAATTGCTTCCTAACAAGAACTTGTGTATTTGAGAGAAAAGCTTGGTTTTGTTGATATATCCTCCCTGGTTGAGAGGGAGAGATAGGAACATTATTATTTTCTTCACTTGGGAAGAAAGAATGGATGATTGGGTAAGCATATGGCTTCTGATACTCTTTGAGGATGATGTAGGGAATCCAAGATAAGAGTAGTTGTAGGGGACCAATATTCTTTGAGAACTGGCTATCCAAGATAAGAATAGTCCCGATGGAACATACATTAAGAGAACCTAGGTGGGGTATGTTCTGACAGAGACAATGATGATGGTGTCTATCAATCATTAATCTTTCCAACATTGTGCTCTGATCTTGTGGAGAGATATAGATTTTATTCAAGGCCTTGCTATATGAAAATGTTGTTTGTTATGATACTAAACAAATGGGTTATCAATCAGACTCTTCTTATGAGAATCTCTTCAGATTGAGAATGTCCATGTACCATTTATGAATAGCTCCCTAATTAAGAGGGAGTGTTGAAAAATATGTAACTAGGTTCAGTCCTCATAAATATGAAATGTACTTTTGATTCTTGTACATTGTAAAATGAAAGAAAACTTATTATTATTATTCTTGGAGCATGGTTTTCATGCTCAAGGTATTTTATTTTATAGGTCAAGAACCTGTTAGTCCTTACAATCTCCTATGCTGAAAAGGAAATCAAGAAGGGTAACCTCAAACCACTTTAGCTCAGTAGCTAGCCCTACTGAGCATTAGAGGGATCTCTCTAAGCCTCTTATCAGTGATATGACTTTAAAGCAAATGAATTTTAGGCTAAATATATGTATTTTTTTGTTTGTTTGTGAAAATTTGGTTTTTAGGATTTTCTGAACTTAGGGTTTGGAGCCACAAGTAGGTCTAGGCTGTGGGAGTGCAGGAGCAAACATTAGAAGGAGATAGATATCAGAATCCATGGTGTAATTTGAGTATTTGTCAGTGTAGTATAGAGGATAAATAAATGAGCATAACTAAACATGATTTCATTAGCTTAGGAAGACAGAACACATAACTATGAAAACCAGATAATAGAGCTTGAAAAACAATAATTCTGAGTATTTTATCACAGGGCATTCACAGAAAGAAGAGATATAATGTAGATAAAGATGTTTAGACCATGAGAAAATAAAAAGAATGAAGTACAAGCACCATGAACTCAATGGGCTAGAGTTCCTTGAAAATAGTTGCAACTTGTCTTTGTATTAGCTGAAAAGATGATTACATGCAAACCTCCTTCACAAAAAGTTCAACCTTATTTTCATGAGGAGAAATGATACATATAGACTCTCCTAGACCACTTGCCCACCTTCAGGAGTTGAATTCCTTGGTGGAGGAACTAACTCCAAGATTCTCTCAACCAACAGGTGAGAGTGAGAAGATGAAACTCAAACACTTCATGAAGAGTTTGTTTAGGAGTTTGCTTCCTTTATGAGGCCTAATAAAAATAAAAAACTACCTATGATTTACTTTTATTCATGCCTACATCACCTAGCCTTGTAACTAGTGCCATTACATAGAGAATCTTGACTTTGACTAAGTCAAACTAGAAACTAGAAATTTACACAGTGTAATTTACAATTTGAAACACAGAAAAGTGCAGAAGCGCAACACCGACTTTGATATGATTTTTAGGTGCCTTCTAGGGGTCAAAATGAAAAATTGAGAGAATGGTAAATTATCCCTTCAAGTCTAGGTTCGAGAACAATTTGAATTTCTGAATTTGGAGTATGGGAAGGCCTTCAAAAATCCATTCTCCCAAGGTCACTCTAGAAGCGCAGTGCAGTTCTTCTAAGCGCATCATCGGTCTCCTAAGCACAATGCAGTGCTTCTAAAAGTAGCGCCTGCAAATTTTTGCTAATTTCTCCTAGGAAAACGACTTTTTTTCTTTTTTGGATGAGATAGCTTGATAACAAAGAGTGAATAGGATGTCAATGAAGCAGTTTGGGGTCTTTTGAGTTTATATAGGGAAAGTTTCTTCACTTTTTAAAAAAGAAATGGGACCCACCCTCCTTTAGAAACTAATTTTCACTTTATGAAAACAGAGTTACCTTTACCATTACAAACTTGAGATGTATTTTACTTTCCTGAGTGTTGGGGCTTATTTTTCTGGAGCTTTTGGAACATGAGAGTATGAGGAGTGTGTGAAAAATCAAGATCAACCCCCAGAAGTTGCTTTGTCATGTTTTACTCACTGTTGGTTTTATTCATGAAAATGATGGACCTTGGAAACCCTAGTGACCTAATGGATGACCTGAGACCTAATGGAATAATGATGGTGACTGACCCATTTTATTGTGACACTTTCATAAAGCGTGATAGGTGACCAACATGAGTGAATTTCCAAAGAATGAATTCATCTTTACACTGACCAATCAATCAGAAAATTTGTTGTGTAAAGCTAGTAGCAGAAAAAAATTTGATTTTGAAAGTCTGGAAAAACATAGTAAAAGCATATTTGATCTAGGTGACAGGCTAACAAGACTGACACTAACACTGGCTCCAACTGGGGATGGCGGCTCCTTGGAGGTGTCAAGAACACCATAGACCAAGTAGCTTTATTCATTGGGTAATGGAGTCAACATACATAAAAATTGACTTTTGACTTAAGACTGATTGACTTTTTGATATGACAGAAAAACTGAATAAAAAATGAAAATAGTGCTGACTTAAAGAGACTTAGGGCCTTCACTTCAGGCTTCAAACTCCTATAACAGCTATCTAAAATGCCGAAAGTAAAATACACACCAGTATGTATAATGATGATGACTTTTCAGGACCTTTTAGACATAGTAGTGTTCGAGAAGCCTACCATTGGCCACCCCTCCTGAATAATCTCTTCCATCCATTTCTTCCAACAAGAAAGAATTTTTTCCTCTAAAGGCATCAATTATGTAGGGTCCTTTCCATAAGTTTTCAAACTTACCATGTTTGCCTTTGTATTCATTTCTAGCATCCCACTGAAGAACCACATCTCCTAGATTGAAATTGTCTTCCTTGGTTTTGCGGTCATAAATCTTTTTAATATTTTCCTGGAGTTTGGATGTGTTATGAAAAACCTCTTCTCTTGTCTACTGTAAATGAATCATCTGATTTATCCTCCTTTGTATGTCACTAGTTTCACGATCCAATTCCTATAGAATTTTCATTACTGGAATAGCAAGAGATGAAGGAAATCCTGTATCAACTCCATATACCCATTGAAAAGGAGACATACCTATTGATTTTTTGGTGTTGACCCTGTCCACCCACAAGGAATTGATGAGTTTTTTATGCCAATTCTTCTTGTTTACCTCCAGGACCTTCTTGATGATGTTAACCAAGGATTTATTGGAAGATTCAGCAAGACCATTCCCTTACGGATGATAAGCAGTAGAATGTCATAGCACAATATGATATTTGGCACAAAAGTCCACCATTCTTTTTTATTTGAAAGCAGCAACATTTTCTGTAATTATTTTCTGTGGGCAGCCAAATCTAGACAAAATATTAAACTCCAGGAATTGAATGATGATAGAATCAGTAGTGTGCTTGATTGGGATAACTTCAATCCACTTTGTAAAGTAGTCGGTGGCTGTTAATATCCATTTATGTTGTGTTGAAGATGAAGGATGGATTTTTCCAATGAAATCAAGATCCCATTGCTAGAAAGGAGCTGAAATCAAAATGGGTTGTAGTGGTAATGGCAAAAGTTTCCTCTTTCCTTGAAAAATTTGACATTCATGGCAACTCATGACTGTTTTGTATGCATTGGAAAAGAGGGTGGGCCAATAGAAGCTAGCTCTTAAGATCTTGTTTGCTGTAGTTTTCCAAAAGTGATGACCGCCACAATCCCCTTTATGAAAATCCTTCATTATATCTTTAGCTTCATTTTCTACCAAACAATTCAGCAACACACCTCCATGATCTTTCCAAAATAAAACACCATCTAGAATACAATATTTTGAAGCTTCCAGTTTCAGTGATCTAGCTCTACCTTTGGGGACTTCCGGAGGGGGATTCAAGTGCTGCAAGACATAGACAATGTCAGAATACCAAGGTGATGATATGAACATATCGAACACCTGCAGGAAAGGGTCATCTTTTTCTTGTTCTTCTGACAGTGCAGCAATCAAATTGATATCTAGTGTGTGTAGATTTGATTTAGCCATGAGTTTGGCTAACCCTTTTCCTTTGATGAGATTTGTAGGCTTTATCTCCAAGTCATACTCCAGCATGGCTGCAATCCACTTTCCTCTTCTACCTTCAGGATTTGTTTGCACAAGAATTTCTGTTGCTACTGTAGTAGGGACATATGCAATGGTATGAGAATGTAGAATATAAACTTGGAAATCCTTGAGGGCTTTTACCAACGCCAATGCCTGCTTCTCAATGATATTGTATCTTAGTGCTGCATCTCTTATAGTGCGACTGAAGAATGCTATAGGCTACTCATTTTTCTAATCTTTCTTCTGCATTAGGACTGCTGCTAACGTATGCTCAGAAGCAAAAGAAAAGATGATGAAATATGAAGTATAATCTGGGCTAATCAAAATAGGAGCAGTAGATAATGCAAAATTTACAGCATGAAATGATTTCTTAGCCTCCAAAGACCACTTTACCTCGCTATCCTTCTTCAACATGTTTTTCATTTCTTTCAAGTGCTCAGCTAGATTAGGTATAAATCTTCTCAAAAAATTTATTTTCCCATTGAAAGACTGAATCTCTTTCTCGTTCCTAGGGAATTCTAGTTGCTAAATGGCCTCCACTCTTGTAGGATCAATGCGGATGCCATATTTAGAGATGATGTGTCCTAGTATCTTACCTTCTTCCATGGCAGACAAGAACTTCTTTGGGTTAAGTGAGATGCCAAATTTTTTGCATTTCTGAAAAACAATACTTAAGTGATGCAAGTGATCTTCATCAGATTTTGAAAATACTGTAAGATCATCTAGATAGAAAACCAGAAATATATCTTTTTCATTTTCAAATGCTATGTCCATAGCCCGTTGAAAAGTAGCTCCTGCATTCTTCAACCCAAAGGGCATCTTGGCATACATGAATTTACCCCATGGCATTGTGAAGGTTGTCTTGAGTTGATTGTCCTTGCGCACCAGAATTTGATTGTATCCAGAGTATCCATCTAACAATGACATCCTAGAGGATACAACCACCCTCTATAGTATGTGAGCCATCTTAGGCAAGGGATAGTTGTCTTTCAAGGACACCTTATTGAGATTTCTAAAATCAATACATAGACGAATTTCCCCGGTCTTCTTTCTCACAGGTACTAGATTAGACATCCATTCAGAAAACTGAATGTGGACTATTATTCCAGACTTATAAAGTTTATTTACCTCTTTTTCAGTCGATGGAGGCAACTTGGGATTGATTCTCCTCAATTTCTGGTGAAATGGATTTTGATCGGGCTTAATAGGAATGGTGTGTTGAATGATACTTTTGTCATAAACTTTTAGATATGAGTAGTCCCAAGAAAATGCATCAGAAAATTCCTTCATTAAAGACATATACTTACCCTTTGTTTCAGGAGATAAGGACTTTGATAACTTGAACATTTTAGGATTTTCAGCTATGCCAATGTTTACATCTTCAACTCCCTTTTCTGTAGGAACCATGGTGGGCTTCTTGGCGACATCATATTTGTCAAATAACTCTTCCAAAGGCACCAAGACTCTTGGAATGTTGTTATCCTTGAGTTGTAATACTTCAGTGTCAGTTGAGTGGATGTTTGGATCATCAAAGTTGCATGCATCATCAATATGAGAATTCTGAAATTCTCCCTCCAATTGCAGAAAACTATCTATTTTCTTATCATCACCAAACATTTGTTAAAACGTAATATTATTTGGGACAGTTGGGCGATGTTTGACATGGATGGAGTACTTATGATTAGGATGAATAGGGATCTTCACCATACTTGCTGTAGTGGCGAGTGAGTCAGCTATGAAATTCTAAGTTCTAGGAATAAGAGATAAAGTATATTCTGAAAAAGTCTTGAGAATATCAAGTACAACATTATGATAAGCTCTCATTATTGGGTGCTTGGCCTAGTATTCCCTTTTGACTTGCTTGATCACTAATTCGAAGTTGCCATAAACATAAATCTTTTTTGCTCCCAACTTTTTTAGAACTTTGAGACCAGCAATCAATGCCTCATACTCCACCTCATTGTTTGAACATTCAAAAGCCAACTTGTAAGAGCTCATTCTCACATTTCGAGGGATTTTATTTGACTGATTTAATGGACCATGTATCTAGACACCAATTCCTGCTCCTTCTCTTCCCGATGCACCATCGAACTCCATGGTCCAAAGACCATTTTCTTCATCTGGAAAAAGGATTTCTGAAGACTGAATTTTTTGATTTTTAGGATTTTGAACAACTATCTCAAAACTTTATGTTTTCTGCACTATTCTTTGAATTTCCTCAATAGGATTTGCAGGTTGCCTATATTCTTCACCAACCTCTTTACCTTCTACTATAACAGTTTCATGTATGTTGCCCATTACCTTGGGAACTTCTAAAATTTCCATTAGCTGACTTTCATCATCAACAGAATTCATATCACTAAACAGAATGAAAGAGTCAAGATCAGTGTGAACAACATGTATAGGATGATTGACTGGCTTCTCCTTACTGCTGATCATAAATTTCATCTTGTTTTCTCTATAAAGTTTCTAGAGTTGTCCAAAAACAAGGATAATGGCATATGAAAAGTCAAGCTGCAGAGTGCCCTTTAATTTTGCTCCCCAAGACCTTGAAAGAAACATGCCAAACCTAGGAGGAATAATGGCAAATACGACATCCATGAGTACATTTTTGGCCGAGATTTGGTCCAAGGACACTACCAAGTCTTTAATAAGGCCAAGGCATTTCACTCTTCCAGAATCAAAGGAATGAAGATCATGGTAAGGTCGGGTGATGGTCAGTCCTAGTTTATCCATGATGGCTTTAGGCATCAGATTATGGGAGTCACTAGAATCTAGCATAGCATTATGAAGGATAAAATCATGAAGTTTAAGACTCAGGTAAAAAGGAGGAATTTTACTATCTTTAGGAGCTCCTTTTAAGGTTGGACCAAAAAGGATTGTTGGCTCATCATCAGCCACATTAACTGTATCAGACATCTGATCAACCTTAAGCATCTTTGCAATCTGAAATTTATATTTGTCATTCCTTACCAATTTGGTGAGGGGAATGGTGATTTTCAATTTAGAAATTTCATTCTTCGAACTAAAAAGATTATATTTCTTTTCTACCTCTTTTGAAGCAATGTCCTTCATTTCTGTTTGGCCTTTAGCTTGAGGTTCTTTCCTTTGACTTTCAATTTGCAGTTCTTTATCTTTCCTCACATTGCTGGTGGAGGCTTCATTTGTTCTATCATGATTCATTATGACAATTTCCTTGTCTTTATTCTAGCCAGCATGAGTGGTTTCTTTGCTTGGTACATCCTTTTGTAGATTTTGTCTTTTCTGAGTTAAAGTGATAGGTACATTTCTATTCCTCAAATTGTACTGCTTTTGGAGATGACTGAGGGCATTCTGATATCCTCTTTGGTACTCTTCAGTCTGAACAACCCATGGATATTCGCTTGCAAACACAAATTGTTGATCACTTGGTATGAGAGAGTCTTCAGAAAATTGATCTTCCTCTGTTAGGAAAGTAGGTATTTCATCTTCTTGAAAGAAGTGATTTGCTTCTACAATTTCTTCTTCATCTTCTTCCTGACCTTCAGTGTAATTTTGCTGGAATGGAGCTCTTACTTGACCTTGAGGATCTTGGTTTCACTACTCTTTTTGTTGATTTCTAAATCGTTGTTGTTGCTGTCTGCAAAAGTTAGGATTCCTCACTGAAGGTTTAGCTTGTCGATCAGTTATGGATATTCTATCCATCATCCTCTCCATAGTTTTTATTAGATTTTCAAGCTTTGCATCAGAAGATGATGCAGGCTCTTCTTTGAAGACAACTTTCTTCTCCGCCCTCTCTGGCTTTGATTTTGACTTCTTAATGAGCAAATTGGCTTCGACACTGACTACATTCTACTGCCTCTCTTCAAGAATAGTGGGTTCTCTTTCTCTGAGCTTGTAGGCCATGTCTGAATCGAAAGCATCAGGATAATGAAGAAGAGCCAAACCAAGAGGAGGCTTCATATCATCAGGTATAGAATTGTACATTGTATTAAATCTTTCTGTGAATTCTTGAACTGTTTCATTTGGGTTCCTTTTCATTGAATTATACTCAACCAATATCTGTAATGGATTTTTCTTCTCTTGCCAACAAGCTAAGAATAATTCAATCAATCTTTGAGAACTGTTAACAGAAATAATAGCCATTTCAAAACCATTTCTTAACATCTCCTTAGAAACTCTGGGCTATAATCCTCATCTTAGCACTTTCCTCATCAATTTCTTCTAAATCAATGTAATCTATTAACTTGTCAACATGCTGCTGAGTTGTAATTTTTTCTCTTCCATCAAACAAAGGGAGTCTTTGACCATAATTCTAAGGCAAAGCAGCAAATTGAGCAGGCAGTAAAAGAGGTGAAAATCTCACCATGACTGCTGGAGATAGTGAAGGTGGTACAATGGATTGTGTAAGTAAGGTTGGTGATGTGGATGAGGATGATGGAACTACTAAAATTGGTTGTGGAGGAAAAGATGGAACAAATGGGGGAGGTAGGAAAGATAATGAAACCAAAAATTTGGGAGATGTAGAAGATGTGCTTGGAGGTGAAACAAAAGATGAATTTGTGGCCAGGTATTCAAGCTGATATTGAACAAAAGATTTTTCAGTAGTGATCTGGAGTTGGTCAGCAAGGATTTGAAGCTTATCAAAATTTAACCACAGTTCATGATCAGTCTTAGCAGAAAAATATTCTGAAGAGATAGAGTGAGTTTCAAACTTTAAAGGTTCTAATGTTATCTCAGAGATACAAGAGTCATACTTGGACCTTGTAAGTGGTAATTCTAACTACTCTTCAAAAGGGATTTGTTCAAAGGCAAACATATTTTTAGGCAGAGAAGTTGTTCTTTTAATTTTACGAACTGTACTTTTAGTGATGGGTAATCTAAGTTTTCTGAGTAGTCTTTCTGAATCTTCAATACTAAAGGGTGGACTTGGGTTAGGGTTTGACCTGGTATGCCTTTTGGAAGCCAGAATGTATACACCCTAAACTAATGAGATTTATGAGTTCAGCCTATCTTTGAATACTGGAAACTGAGAGGTACAGAACCAGTTCTTTGAAATCTCCTAGATATTTCCCAGGAATGGTTTAACAGTCGTTCCCTAGTAGCGGTGCCAAAAATTTTAGTCCTTACAATCTCCTAGGCTGAAAAGGGAATCGAGAAGGGTAACCTCAAACCACTTTAGCTCAGTAGCCCTACCGAGCATGAGAGGGATCTCTCTAAGTCTCTTATCAGTGATATGACTTTAAATAAAATGAATTTTAGGCTAGATATATGTATTTGTTTGTTTGTGAAAATTTGGTTTTTAGGATTTTTTGAAATTAGGGTTTAGAGCCACAAGTAGGTCTAGGCTATGGGAGCACAGGAGCAAACATAAGAAGGAGCTAGATATCAGAATCCATGGTGTAATTTGAGTATTTTTCAGTGCAGTATAGAGGATATAGTGTGGAAGAAACTAATGAGCATAAATAAACATGATTTCATTAGCTTAGGAAGAAAAAACACATAACTATGAAAACCAGATAATAGAGCTTGAAAAACAAGAATTTTGAGTATTTTATCACAAGGCATTCATAGAAAGAAGAGATATAATGTAGATAAAGATGTTTAGACCATGGGAAAATAGAAAGAATGAAGTACAAGCAACATGAAATCACTGGGATAGGGTTCCTTGAAAATAGCTTCAACCTGTCTTTGTATTAGCTGAAAAGATGATTACATGCAAGCCTCCTTCACAAAAAGTTCAACCTTCTTCTCCTGAGGAGAAATGATACATATAGACTCTCCTAGACCACTTTCCCACCTTTAGGAGTCAAATTCCTTGGTGGAGGAACTGACTCCAAGATTCTCTCAACCAATAGGTGAGAGTGAGAAGGTGAAACTCAAACACTTCATGAAGAGTTTGTTTAGGAGTTTGCTTCCTTTATGAGGCCTAATAAACATAAAAAACTACCTATGATGTACATGTATTCATGCCTACATCACCTAGCCTTGTAACTAGTGCCATTACATAGAGAATATTAACTTTGACTAAGTCAAACTAGAAACTAGAAATTTACACAGTGTAATTTACAATTTGAAACACAGAAAAGCGCAGAATCTCAGCGCCAAATTTGAACTGATGTTTAGGTGCCTTCTATGGGTCAAAATGCAAAATGAGAGAATGGTCAACTAGCCCTTCAAGTCTAGTTTCTAGAATAGTTTAAATTTCTGAATTTGGAGCATGGGAAGGCCTTCAAAAATCCATTCTCCCAAGGTCGCTCCAGAAGCACAGCGCCAAGGCGCACCGCAGTTCTTATAAGTGCAACGCCGGTCTCCTAAGCACAGCGTAGTGCTTCTAAGCACAACGCCTGCAACTTTTTGCTAATTTCTCCTAGGAAAACGACTTTTTTTCTTTTTTCGACGAGATAGCTTGATAACAAAGGGTGAATAGGATGTGAATGAAGGAGTTTGGGGGATTTTGAGTTTATATAGGGAAATTTTATTCACTTTTTAAAAAAGAAATGGCACCCACCCTCCTTTAGAAACTGATTTTCACTTTATGAAAATAGAGTTACCTTTACCATTGCAAACCTGAGATGTCTTTTACTTTCTTGAGTGCTGGAGCTTCTTTTTCTGGAACTTTTGGAACATGAGAGTATGAGCAGTGTGTGAAAAATCAAGATCAACCCCCAAAAGTTGCTTTGTCATGTTTTACTCACTGTTGGTTTTATTCATGAAAATGATGGACCTTGGAAACCCTAGTGACCTAATGGATGACCTATTACCTAATGGAATGATGATGATCACTAACCCATTTTATTGTGACACTTTCATAAAGTGTGATAGGTGACTAGCATGAGTGAATTTCTAAAGAATGACTTCATCTTTAGATTGACCAATCAATGACCAAATTTGTCATGTAAACCTAGTAGCATAGCAAAATTTGATTTTGAAAGTCTAGAAAAACATAGTAGAAGCATATTTGATCCAGGTGACAGGCTAACAAGACTGACACTAACATAACCCATTGATTTTTTATAGGGTTTGTCCTAGGTCAAGAAGTCAAAAGAGTCATTGTCATAAGTTGAAGACACCATCAGGCACATTGTAACTTGTAAAGAAAATTATTGTTTTCATTAAAAGTGTCAAAATACCCTTCAATACCAAGTCGTCCTAGCAGCTGGGAGGTCGGCCTAATCTAATGAGCAACGTCCACATTAAGAATCCTATATAAAGGAGGAAAATCGACCTCCTTGGAATATAGAAATCACTGACTCATTCAAGTGAAGGAGGAACAGGGAGAAGGCAGTGAAGAAAGAAGCAAATGAAGAAGACCTTTTTTTGGTTTATTTATCTCTCACACATGCGAAGGAAGGCTAGGGTTTATGTTACCGGTCTAGGGTTTTTCTTCTACAAGTTCAATCTTGAAGAAGGAAGAGAAAAAGGGTCAACGAATGTCACATTAGGCCATCCTCAAGCACCAAAATAAGGAGAAATCTAAGCGAAGGTATGAAGAAGTCTTGGCAAGCTAGAATAAGCTGACATGTGGGGCAGCAGTAACTATTGGGAGGGCCGAAAATTTGATTCCTACAGTAGAGGCCGAAATTATGAAACTGGGGGTCCAAGTTGTGTTGTTGGAAGAGATTTTAATGGGTTTGAATTGGACAAGGGAAGCACATCATCTAGAAGGGTTGTACTGGGTCTTAGAGGGTATTGGTCTTGGTCTATAGGTATTGGAATTCTTCACTTGAAGAATTTATAAGAAGAGAAGAGATTTGTGGTTTTTCCTCTCAAGAGGAGAAGTTTTGGCCTTGGCTTGCAGATTACATTTTTTGTTCTTGTTCTTCTTATTTTGGTAGTTGTTTGATGATATATGAACATAATTATAAGTAAAGAAGCTAATAAGTAAGAAAAAGTAAAAATAGATCACAAGAAGTTATCAAGAAAAGAGAAATCACTCTAATCATTTCCCTATAGATTTGTCAACAAGATATAGTAGTAAAATTAAGTAAGTTAAATGAGGATTCCACTTCCCATCTAGAGTCCCCAACTAACCTATAACATCCTATCCTCCCTAACCTACTTCCCCTCCCATCTTATCAATCCTCTGTTGTAATATCCTAAATCATCAACTATACTGATATAACCACTAATATAACCAAGATGGCAGAAGAGTTGACTATATCAACGTAAATTCCCCAACAAGAAATTGAAAATATTCATCACATGTATATGTATGTGTGTTCATCACTAGCCTTCCACGATTCCAAGCTTAGAGGTTACATGGTGAGAAATTCCTCCACCCCTCCTCAAAGAAGTAGGGTCAATACCCTAATATGGACCACACTACAACATTGGTGGGATATTTTTCATGGAATAATACCACTAGGGAATCATGTCACCTACAATATGCACCTTATCCCATGTGTTGAAAATAACAACAAGAAATGCTAAAAATAGAAGTACTAAAAACAACACTGCTATAAATAGTAGTTTGGGTACCAGTGTTGGACATAGCAACAAGGAATGAAAAATGGAAGTGATAAAAATAGCATTGCTATAAATAGCATTTCGGGATGGATTCCAATTTTAGTTAGTCCCTGAACTAAAATTGAGAAGTAAAATTCGAATTTGATCTTAACAGCGGTTTGTAAAATAATTAATTAATTCATCTTGAGTTAATTAGTTGTAGAAAATCAAACATGAAGTCTATGTGGGGACATGCAATAGTTTCTCCATTGATTGAGGAATTTATCCATCAGTTAAAGAGATAAGGATGAGTTGTAATATTGAGTTGTACTTAGTTGGCTCAGTTAACTGAGTCAAGTCCAGTTAGATTAGTTCAAATAGTTTGTTGAATTAATTGTGAGTTCAGTTATTTAATGCATGCATGCATGTAAATGCTGCACCTCAGATAACTGAATATTCTCTCATAAATAACTCATGCATGTCAGTTTAGTCAGAGACCCAATTTAGATTAGAGGAAGGGACAATGTACTATCAGTTGGAGGATTTTTCCTATAAAGGAAACTCATCCATACAGAAGGATTTATCTCCTTCATGTTTGTGCAGTTATTTCTTAGCCAAGTGAGTAGTGTGAGGTGGGAATTCACACAAGTGGAAGCACTGGACCCCAGGAAAAATTGTGCAAGGAAATAGGAGGCTTGGAGTGTAGAGGAGAAGGTTGTGAGAGCCTTTGACTGTCTCTGAGCAATATTGTTTGATTGCAGAGAGAGCAGGATAGCTTGAGAGCTGATTCTTTTTGTAACTTGAATGTATTTCCACTTGTATGATAATACAGAGATTGGGGTTTTAGGATGAGGCTTTCCTTGGGTTATTTCTGCTGTGTTATGTGTGATTTATTTCTCATTCTTAGTTATATGTGTTCTCATTGATCTTTCTCAATTCGATTAAGCATCCGCAAAGTTTGTTGTAGAAGTATATCTTGTGTTTTGCTTTAGTATATTGCATAATCTATTGATCTACAACGGGAATTTCTACACCATGTTATGATAATAATTCATATAAAATAGATACAAATTACAATAGAATAATGTATATCATATTATTCCTCATTGGATGTCTCGACATCCCCCTGTCACTAGCATGGAGCTTGGATATCACATAGTCCCTTCCAATCTACAAGTTAGTTCTCAACCAAGAATATACATAACAACAAAATATATATAGATAGGTTATCATAATAATAATTTTATTCATTTTGGTGTCCACGTACCTATTGATGGAGCTAAATACCGCCAACATATAGGGGGTCTCCTCGATGTGAAGTGTCAATTATACCTCACACCATTTGGAGTAAGAGCCCCATCCCGATTATCTACCTAATCACCATAACTCAAAGGTTTTTCTTAGCTACAATGAATAACATATGTTAGTATACACATAACCTTTGAAATTAGCAACCAAGTTGACATTATGAAACACCAATTGCAATGTGTAAAAGGATGCTTTCACGAGAGAGGAGAAAAGAGCGTCTCTAAAAGGAAAGTAATAGTACTATCCTGTTGAAGGCTCGAAAAATCGGGACTCCAACAAGGGGGATAACCACCCGGTCTAAACCTTAGGACAACTCCTTTTCCGTTTGGAATATTGGCTCCAACTAGGGATGATGGGACCAGTTTCCCAATATATTTATAATGTTCGTGCTAATGGGATGATACTTATTCTAAAACTAATCTATCTTCTAACTATCATATGCAATCTATCATAATCAAAGAAAACATCTAACTTTAAAACTATCCCGGGAGTAATGCTTATATATGTGATTTAAAATGATTTCTTAAAGTAATTGATAATAAAGATCATTGAATTACGATAAGAAGAGAATTCATTTAATATTGATCGTTTCGTATAAAAAGTTAGCCAAAACGATATGAGAGATATATCGCATAAAGAGTCATTCATATATTCAGCATAAAGAATAAATCATCATCATACAAAAGTGCAATAATGATAACTAATAATTTAAAATTTCATACATAAATAACTTCAAATGATTTATTGATTGATACACAAGTAAAAAACATTAAGAGATAGAAGTACCATTTGTAATACGTCCTACTCATGTGCTCCAACAAATATTGATCCACTTTCAAATCATTCAACATCAACTAAGAGTACAGAAGTGAAAGTTCAGTAGAAGAGGCTGAACTCAAGTAGAAAATAAATCATGTTCCAATAACTTTACCGAAACCTCATAAAAGGGGCAAAAGTGCATGTTCTGAAGAATATTTTTGATAAAATTTCTAGACCCCTCTCGAAATGCATGAGAGGGGTTTAAATACTAATCTATGAAACTAAAAATAGAAATTACAAAAATAGATGAGGAGGTTTAAATGACCTGCCTCATTTTAAGCAAAAATAAACAAAAATAAAAGAAAATATGTCTATGACTAATCCTGCATTTGGTCTTTGAGATCACAAATATCCAGCATAGGTTTAAGGAGTGTCAGTTGGCCGACTTTAGCTTTTAGTTGTCCTGTTAATATGGCATTGGTGAGTGCTGGTACCATTTTCTCGATGGAAGTAATCAGGCCCCTCTGGGTCATCCATTAGCTGTGCGGTTTCACTAGGTATTGCCAATACGCTTCCCAGTTTAACCTGGTCACTCATCTGTTGCCTCTGCCCTTTCCTCTGTTACCTATTTCCATCTTGCTTGAAGTTGTTTCGCATTTGTAAGAAAGCTAGGGGTGGTTTCTGCTACCAAATTAGCATTATGTAAATTCTCATTCACACACTCGATGACACTATTTGCTACTGCTACCACATCCTCCATTGCCTGTTCTGCCTCTCTGAGATGAGTATCCCATTTCGCAAATAAAATTTCTTTATGCGATTCATCTAATTTGGGCATATCTGCTCTTTTCCCATTCTCAGATTTCTGCCAAATTAAGAAGTCTGAAACTTTCTTAAGGATTGCATCATATTCAAGTCACAATTCCACAACTTGATTCGTTATGTTATCGCTCATTTTGCAGTGAGAATTCCACTGCGAGATATTTTGGCATAATAAATCTTTTTGGTGTAAAAACTGGGAAATGTGGCCAAGTTCTTCTGTGACAAATTCTTTAATCTTTGGGTCATCTTTATGGAGTTCTGCTATGCTCTGTAACTGTGCTTCTTTACCTACTAAACTGCTCTGATGTGCTATCTGCATTTGCTGAAACTCCTACTGAAGTTTAGCCAACTGCATTTTTGCTTGTTGGTTGATACTAGCCTGTTGTAGTTGTTGTTCTAATAACAAAATTTTGTCTTCTTTTTCTTTGAGTAGCCATTGTACCTCTGCTACCTTGTCAATGGTCGCTAAAGCATATGTGCCTGTGACCTACGAGAGTCTAGTGAGGTTAGCCGATGGATCTGTGGATGGGTCTTTCCAGAGAACATCTAGAGGTTCATCCTCAGGAGTGAGCACAGAATCCAACTTTCTTTTCTTTCTCTATCTTTTAATGATGGCTTTGTGTTGAGGGTTGTAGAATACATCTAGAGGAGGAATTTCCTCTATTCTCAATACAATCTCAGATGTGGGAGCAATGGGAATATGCTCTGTTTCTTGAGTGCTAATAGCCCCTCTTTACAATTTCTGTGGTTGTTTCTTATTGATTTGTTGGTGGCTTTGTGATTTGTTCCCCCGTGTTGAGTATCTTATTGAAATTGTCCCATTCTTCTTCTAAATCAATCACAAGTAGCTTTTCTTGTTGTGTAAGGGGAGTTGAGGTTTCGGCTTGTTTTATGAGCGAAGTCTACTGATCTGACTTTGCTGTGGACTGGGCTGTGTCTTTAATCGATTCCTCACTCTTGTTGTGTTCATTCTTTGATGTTTTCTCAGATTGTTCGTCAGACTTTTCTGCGGACTCATTTCTAGAATTTGTTTTGGATTTTTCCTTTGAGTCCCCATCTATGCTTGCACTAGGAGTAGGATCTCTCATTGGCTCAATGAGTAGTTGGTCCAATGGGACCTTAGATAACCTCGTTTTCCTGTAGTTATCAAATGTTTGGAGACCTTCTTGATCAAAAAGTATTTGTGCCATATGTTGTACTTCTTTGAAGGTGTTTTTTTGCAGGAAAACATCATCAGAGGGGTCTTTTTCATGGGTAAATATTCTTATTTTGACCATTGTGGTAAAATCTTTGACAATACCCGAGGGATCATATTGTCTTCCTAGGAACTTGGGTAATTGCAAAGATAATACATTGTCAACCTCTCCGAAAGCATGTCCTAAGTTATGCAATGAAAATACTCCACATGTTACACGAAATTGAGGCCAAATGTCCTTCTTGGAATCTTTCAATGTCTTACTCATCCCTCCTTCACTGCATGTCTGATAGGCTATCTCTCTAGCCATCAGTTTGTCTGGGACATAGAAAGGTAGAACATGGGACGAGGAAATACTGTTGAACACTCTTATATATGTGAATAATTCTTCCCTGAACCATCTAGATATGGGGAGAATATCTACTTCAGCTTCTTGGGAGAACCTAGGGGCATCTTGGTTGTAAATCCTTTTGTGAATCGGAAGCATAACCCCATGACAAATCTTGAAGAAGTGTGGTGCGAAATTAGACTCCCACATGTCTTTGTGATATATTTGAATAGGAAGTGGATTTTGAGTAGTCCACTTCCATCCCATAAGAGGAAACTTGGAACCAAAACAAATAGCATCCATAACATAGGCGCTCATGAAAAATGGAGGGTAAACCCTCGAAGCAATACTCCTTTTTCTTCTGTACTCTAAAATTGTTGTAGCTAAGTTATCAGACAGGATTTGAGCCCAATTCATTATTGTAGCATTGACGACTGCATCTATTAGGGGTAACCATTCTGACGAGAATTTGGTGTTGTCTGGTTTACCAAACAATCTACATAACATAGCGGCAGCAAAACAGAAAGGGGAACTAAGAGAATCGGTGGTGTACATACCATTCTTATCTTTCTTGAGTCTTTCTTTGTTGTTTGACCAATTCTTCATGCATTCTGCCAGGTCTTCATTTTCCTTGATGAATTTCTCGAAAAATTGCCTGTTGTAGATGGCCTGCGGCTCTGGTAGATGGTACATGAGTCTCAGGTTGTCTAGAGTAAACGACCCTATGAATTCTTGGCTTGCCGTCTTGAATTCTCTGTCTGATATGTCCGCATCGTCTATGATCCACTTAACCATGTCGGTATAGGGAAGTATATTTGGTCTTGCATCAATGCGGTGCAAGAATGAGCACGCAAGTTTAGTCAAAGTAGCATCAGAAGAAACGCATCCATCCACTGTAACTGTTGTTTCCATAACTATCGGTTGTTCTTCCTCTAATAGCTGATACATAGTTTCCCATGTGGACGTCCCTGCTTCTCGATTACAAGTAGTATCTATGAACAAGGGGGTCACCTCTGATTTCTTAGAAGCAGGTGCCTTTCCTTTCTTCACCATTTCTTTAGATGTCCTGCTCTGTGTGTTCTTCTTGAAAGTTACAAGCAGAGAGAAAAATAGGATAAAAATGATAGTGAATGCAGAAATAAATCAATAAAAGGACGAAATAAAGGTGACAGAGGGTCTTAATAAATGGGCCCTTGAGCCTCATTGTAACATAGTTTAGAGGCATGTACCCGCCACATCTCTTCTCAGAGATAAGCTACCATTTCCCGAGCTAGTTTTATTTCCATTATGTTTGTAAGCATATTTCAGTATTTGATATTAATGAAATGAAGTGTTATTTATACTACATGTCTGTATTCATGGTTATATATGTAATTAATTTCATTCCTATTTAAGTTTGGATCAATGGTATTAGAGTGGTCTTCTCTTTCTCTATTTTTCTTTGCATGTCCCCAATGAGGTTGGGATATAAGGAGTTAGGGCTCGAACTAGTCGAACCTTTGCAAGACCAACCTTGCAAATCTCGACGACCTCCCATGGCAGAAGAGAAAAAAGACGAGGGGGTGGGATATCCTTTCAAAATATTTCTAAAACGATCCCTCGAGCGATAGAGGAATGCGATGATTGACAAATTTTCCCAGATCCTTCAATAGCTGCCCAAAGGTGATGCATCTCCTTCCAGTAGCTACTCTAGAAGTGCCATGCCCTTTAAGGTATAATTTAACTTTGACATACCCATACTTGAAGGTTAGATAGATGCAAACATCGTAGATAAATGTTTAAATCTATTAGAAGGATATTTTTCTATTCATGATTTTTCCAGCCGGGAAAATATTACTTTTTCACTTCTTAAAGTTGCCCCCCACATCAAGGACTGGTGGGAAAACTACTGTGAGAAAAAGGATGAAAGTACACCATCACTATTTTAGTCGCACCCACTTGGAATTTGTTCTAGGATGCCATCAAGGAGTAGTAATACCCTGTCAGGAGCTATGAGATTAAATACATAAAGTGGACCATGTTGCGGCAAGGAAGGGACCAAGACATGCTGGAGTTTACCAATGTTTTTCATTCCCATCGCACAAAGTTGGGTATCAAGGATTTTGAGCAACATTTGGTACTCAAGTACCGTGGTTGCCTACACATATACATCCAAGATGAGATGAAGTTCTATACATTTCCTTGCTTGGCATGACATACTAATACACTGTCAAGATTGAGTAAAATTTTAAACAAAAGAAAAGAGACTTTGGAACTGTGAATCTGAAGCAAGGGAAAGGTGCCCCTAAACCGCAGAGCAAAGGAAAAATTCAAGGTGGGGTGACCCAGGACAACCCACCGAAGCCGCAAGCAAAGAACAACACCATGAAGACAAAGAAGGACACAAAAAAATGGTGTGAGTTCCTTAAGAGCTCCACTCACAACACGAGTGAGTTTCGAGCCAAGTAGTCACTGGTGGTCAAGCTAAAGGCTTCTAAATCAGACGCATGTTCTGACTCTAAGTCAAAATGCGAAAATGGGAATGAGAAAGGGAAGCAGATCATTGATTCGGAGCTTAGTGCCACCATGGCCTCCACCAAGATCCAAAAGAATGAGCCTGAATATCTAGAGGAGGGGGAACGCCTCTTCCACTCCTAGATGTGGGTGAAGGGCTCTCCACTATAGTTCATTGTCGACAGAGGAAGCCAAAATAACCTCATTTCAATAGAGATCATGAAGCGGTTGGGCCTACCGACTAAAACACATCCACAACCATACACCATTGAGTGGCTTCACTAATGAAGAGATCTCTGCGTTAGCCAACATTGTTGCCTTCCCTACAACATCAAGCCCTTCATAGATGAGGTAGTGTGTGATGTTTCCCCTCTTGAAGTTTGTGATGTATTGTTAGGAAACCATACTTGTGGAAGCAACATGTTGTATATGAGTCTAGACCTCGCTTTGTGATTATTACTTTGGGCAATAATTTGTATAGGATACCGGAGGTAGCCCCACCTACCACCATCTCTTTGATCACTACAAAGCAATGTAGTAAGATCATTTCGCAGAACAAGAAATTTGTTTTCCTCATTATTCACCCTCAGGGAAAGAACAATATTGTGGCCACGACCTCCAAACAGGGCTTTTCTGCATAGCAGTAGCATATGGACAAGGTCGTGGAGGAGTACAGTGACATATTCTCCTCACCTACGAGGTTCCCTTTGCACTATCAGTTCAAGTACTCCATCAATCTAACCCTGGGCACACCATTATCCAATGGACCGATCTATCGATGCTTTGTTCTGGAGAACGATGAGATCAAGAAGCATATTCAGGAGTTGTTGCAGAAAGGGCACATCAGACCAAGCTCATCACCCTATGGGAGTCTGATTGTATTGGTACAGAGGAAGGATGGGACCTAGAGACTGTATTGACTATCGGGCACTGAAAAAGATCACTATATGGAATAGGTACTCAATCCCATGGATTGATGACCTTCTGGACTAGCTCAAGGGGGTCAAATATTTTAGCAAGATTGATTTGAAGTCTATGTATCACCAGGTGCCTATCGAACCCTATGATGTGTGGAAGACTGCCTTCAAATCCAAGGAGGGCCTTTTAGAATGGTTGGTCATGCCTTTCGGGTTGACGAAGGCCATCGAAACAGTCATGAGATTGATGGGTGACATCTTGCAACCATTTACCAATGCATTCACGGTGGTGTATTTAGATGACATCTTGATCTTTAGCTAGAGTTGGGAAGAGCACCTCCACCATATTCGATAGGTCCTCCAAACCCTGCAACAACACAAGTTGTGTGCCAATTTGGAGAAATGATCTTTTGGTATGACCCAGGTTCAATACCTGGGGTACATCATTGATGAGAAGGGTGTGCATGTGAACCCAGCTAAGATACAAGTCATTCGGGATTGGCCGGCCCCAACCACTCTAACAGAGCTTCACAACTTTCTGGGTCTTGCCAATTTCTACAACAGGTTCATGTTCGGGTTCTCTCATATCACTCAACCTTTAAGTCAAGTCACTAAGGGTGGAGTGAAAGAAAATTTCTTCTGGTCTGAAACCCAAAAAAAATCATTTTCTAAGTTGAAGCATCACCTCTGATCTGAACCAGTGCTCACATTACTAGACCTACAATAGCCATTTTAGATTGAGATAGGTACCTTTGACTATGTTATTGGTGTAGTTCTTACTCAATAGGGGTATCCAGTGGCTTACCATAGTGAGACACTTTCAGACACAGTCTAAAAGTATCCCACCTATGATAAATAAATGTATTCCATTGTGTAGGCCTACCATCAATGGAAGCAATAAATTTTGGGGAAGGAAATGGTCGTCCACATAGACCACCGACCTCTGCAGTTCATACAAACACAAGTGAAGTTGGAGAACGATCACCATCAGAAATGGTCCACATACCTGCAACAGTTCCATTTGATAATTAAGTACAAGAAGGGAAACACCAATAATGTTGCATACTGCCTCAGCCGACCACCAGTCATGGTGCTGATCACTGTGCTCAACTCCTGTGGGCACGAGTATTCGGGGTGACAACATCTTTACAAGAGTGATCTATAATTCGGCAACACATACCAAAGACTCCTGGAAGGTAAGAAAGTTCCAAATTTTCACCTCCAGGATGCACTGTTATGTCACTTGGGACACATATGTGTTCCTTCAAGCAAGCGTGCCAAGATGATTTGGGAGGCACACTACAGTCAGGTCACTGGACATTTTGGAGTAGAAGAAATAGTGGCAGTACTGTAGAAGGATTTTTATTGGTTGAACCTTAGTCAAGATGTTGGGAAGTACATTTGATCTTGCACTGCCTGCACCATTTCCAAACCAACCATCAAGAAGCAAGGCCTATATACTTCTCTTCCTAATCCTAGTCGACCTTGGGAATCCATATCCAAGGATTACATGTCGGGCCTTCCTTATACTAAGCACAACAACGACTGTGTTTTCGTGGTCATTGACAGATTCCCTAAGATGGCCATTATGGCGGCCGGCAAGAAGAGTAACACAACAGAAACCACTTCTAAGCTATTCTTTGAGTGAGTATGGGTACATTATGGGATCCCACAGTCCATTGTCTCAGATTGGGACAACAAATTTCCAAGTGCATTTTGGTCAAGTCTTTGGTCGATGCTAGATACTAGACTTACTAAGTCCACGAATTTCCACCCCCAAACTGATGGCCATACAGATGTCGTCAACAGGATGATCGTACACATTCTGCACATGTAGAACTCAAAGAATCCATGCATATGGGATGAAAGCCTCCCCGATGTCCAACACAGCTACAACAGAGCTCTCAATAGCTCAACAAGCCATAACCCCTTTTAGGTAGGGTTGGGATTTCAACAATTATGTCCCATTGATGTGGCCATACCATTTGTATCAACTTAGGCAGATTCGACTCACATCCAGTCTGAAGCTGATAGAGCTCACATCTTCATTGAGAGCATTCAACACATCCGCCAATAGGTCCATGATATATTGGACAACGCCAATGCTAATTACAAGCAACGCCATGATCAACATCGGGTGTTGCACAAGTTTCAGGTGGGTGACAAAGTTTGGCTACATTTGCAAAAGGAGTGCCTCATTGTACCCCACTGCAAGCTTCAACTGCTTTGATATGGGCCATACCCCATCACCAAGACTGTAGGGGACAATGCCTTTGAGCTCGGCATTCCACCTTTCCCTGGTCTACACCTAGTGTTTAATGTGGACCACCTTTGGCCATACTTGCCACCATTGCTGGACACATCCGACATTGCAGAACAACTCACACCAACAGAGCTAACCAAGACTGCATGGAAATGGCCACAACTGATCAGATCATGGACACGAAGATCAAGAACACTCACCAATAGAGGATCCAAGTATATCAAGTTGTCAAAGAAGGACAAATCCTTCACCAGAGCAAGTGATTCACCAGGGACCAGGTTCATTAGAAATTTCCTCACCTCTTGGAGGCTCTTCACGCAATGGGGACCATTTCTTCCTAAGGAGGGAGGACTATTCCAGGTGGATATTAGTGGTCACCCATATATTCCACCTATACCTCTAGTTAGTTTCTTCAGTTTCCTTGTTTATCGAAGCATTTACTATTTTTTGTAGTTTTTCTGGTCCTGAACTTCTGAAGCAGTTTTGACCCCATAAACGACGTTTCTTTGAGGTTCGCAGCAGGCCCATAAACTTTAGTAGGGGCATGCCACAAATCCTCTAGTAATCAGAGTGATATTTCCAACAAGGTGTCGTACATGCCAAATGGAGATAATATTACCAAGTTACGACCTCTGGAAGTTGGTTGCCCAACTAACCCCAATAGGGCCCACAAACTCTTAGTGTTCCATCTCTTGGGGTTAGGGTTTTATTTGTTTAGGGTTTTCCCTTGTTTTTCAATAATAAATAGACCCTTGAGACTCATTTTAACATAGTTCAGAGGCATGTAGCTGCCACATCTCTTCTCAGAGATAAGCTACCATCGCCCAAGCTAGTTTCGTTTCCATTATGTTTATAAGTATATTTCAGTATTTGATATTAATGAAATGAAGTGTTATTTCTGCTACATCTATGTCTTCATGGTTATATCTATAATTTGGTGTGTTCTTGTTTAGGTTTGGATCACCAACCCAATTGATTCCAAATGTCCAATCCAATCAATCACAACTAAGCACCCCAAGTAACCATCTAACCATCAAATAGTTATTTCATTCTCATTCACATCCCACACAACATAAGGAATGAATCTCCTTTCTCTACTCAACAATGCCTTGGGAGTATTAGTCCTTCTAGTTCTCTTAGTGTGGGCATGAAGAACCCATCCCACTATTTATTTCTAGAATGACCCAGCAACAAATTACCTTATCTCTAGGGAACCTAATGAGAAATAATTAACAAGAGAAAGGGAGGTTTCTTACACAACGAAGCCTATATTCTCCTCTATAGTGCTCCATCACTCTTCCCAAGTCAATCAATTACTCTCCCATATATGGTTTTGTTCATTTTCATGTTTGTATCCTAGTTTAAAACATGTGGTTACAATTTTCAAAACTTCAATGGTGTTTGGACATCAAAATGGTGAGTGTGAGAGATTGGATCGAAATGGAGAGATTGTGCATGGGAATGGAGGATGTTAAAATTCCCATGGGAGTGGGGGAACATATTTCCATGACAATTGGGTCTCTTACACTTCATCATGATGCTTGTACACAATGTCAATGCCTTAATAATATGTGAGATAGACTTCCTCACTAACCACAACATGCATTCAATGATTGGATTCTAAGTCAAATATAGTGGATGATATTTAAATAAATCAAATAATAAAAAGGTAGAAGTAAGGAAATATTAAATAATTCCACCGCACCCACCCCCTCCCCCTCTCTTTGGACCCTCTTCCCTCTTCACTACTTATGGACCCTAGAATAAACAATTATTTTTATCACTCAATTGACAAATGAAGTGCAGTGCATATAAAATATTGAGTGATAAATGATTTATAATAAATTTATGATGTTACAAGGAGCCTCATGATTGTATACTTATATGCAATGATTGGTCACAAGGTGAATGGGAGTGTTCCTTTATCATTGCATTAGACTTTCTAGTATTATTTATTATCATCATCATTATAGTTATTTTTATATTTATTGCTTTTTCACATCCTTAAGGAATGCTTCATCCTCAAAGCATAGTAAATATGATCTTATGTAATTGAGCAGGGTTCTCTACCAACATCTTCTGTCTTTGTATAGTTATATGGGTTTGACTTGTCTCTCAACTTCCATGTTGGCAAGGTACTTTTGTGGCATGTGCATCATATTATTAAATCGTTCAACCTATATGTTAAATGTGAAACCTTGGAGCTCCTTAAAATTGTTTCCATGCTTCCATTGTTTTATGTTTATATATGTTTATTTCCATTTTTTCATATCATTTTTCTTGTGATGGAAAATTCAAACCAAAGTAATTTATAATTTTTTCCCACCAATTAATTTCCAAGAACTATTCTTTTCTTGGATCTTGGGTCTTACCAACCTTCCTGAGATGAGGTGGATAGGTTTTAAATCCAATTCTTTTATTTGGTATTTTTTGATAACACTTTATTTTTAAGGAATTTCTTTGTTTCTATTACATGGTGGGCATGAAATTGATGGTAGGGATACTTTTGGCATTGACTTGTTATTGAATTTGTCAATATCTTGATTTTGATTTCACCTCGATTTCCTTCTTGATTGTGGAGGATGATTTTAGGTTTAATGCCATATTTTAATAAGTTAAGAGTCCTGATGTTAACTCATCTCATTTTTTATATAATAGATATATCACTTCTCTATGACATTATATATATTTTATGATTATTCCTTTTTCAACCTTGAATTATGCCTAATAGTTATTTCATTTGATGGATTTGAATTTCCTACGTTTTTTACCATTATTTTTTGAGATCCATCTTCTATCACATTTGTGGCATTTCTTTCACATATTTATTAATTATAGGCATTGTCTTTCATGACCTTATATTAACTTTCCAATTATTTCTTATACTTTTGATGTGTTTTATATTAATTTTTCAATATACCCTAATTCTTTTTGTGACTTCTTAACCCTATCCATAATTGATATGGTGTTATTGGTTTCATATTCATAATCATGAAATGTTTGTGCTTCATCATGGTTACCCACTTTTGTGGAAGATTCTTTGTGAGGCCCACCTAAGTTTTACTTTATATAGTATTTATATAAAGTTTAATTTATTTTTATAAGGCAAGTGGACTTAATATAAATGTATAGATTGAGAAAAATTATAAATGGTTCAGGGGACCTTATTTATTGTACAAAATATCACATGCTAATGGAATGATGGTTGTATGGAATTAAGGTAATAAAGGAAACATTATGGTCAATTTGTAGGTATGGATTAATCATACATCTTGTATGGAGTGATTTCATATGGCATTGTACGTCAACAATGACAAGAAGTGTGAAAGTTGGAAGTGATATAGAATATCTTTAATTCAAATTAAGTGAAATCGTATGGATTTGATGATGATTGATATTGTATAGACACCATATGGTGGCAACAAATTGATAAATAATTGATAAGAACATGATATGAATTGATGATATTGAAATGAGCCTCGTGATAGTATACTTATATGTAATGGTTGGTCATAGGGTGAATGGGTGTGTTCCCTTTGACCTTTCATTAGCAAAACCATTTTTATTCTTTATTATTATCATTATTCTTATAATTAATATACACTCAAACCCTCTCATGCTCCCCACAACCATCTTGGACATTTATATTAATTCTTAATATTTACGTGTCTTGAGCATGCCATGAAGGTCTACCACATGGTACATAAAAAGCATAGTTATCATAATTAAATTCCCATACATTCATTAGTTTGGCCTTGGACTTGAGCTCTGTGCTAGGAATCCATACAACATATTTACATCACTTACACATGGGATAATTTATTTAAGTTTATATCACATGACTCCCTTAATTATATATACTTATTTACAATGTATACATAATCCAATATAATACATTCAAAGGGTCAAAACCAAGGTATTACATTCCCATTCCACTTGGAATACCATGACTAGCACTAATGCAACTTGAGATAAAGAAAAAAAGTAGTATACCTTTACATATATGATGGATTCATTTCCTATTGATGATATGGAATGGCATTGTTTGGAAATCTCCCTTTGGTTCGACCTAGATCATAGCCCAAATAAATCAATATCATAGTGTACATAAAACTTCTTTAGCAATGCAACATAGAAAGTATTGTGAGTTCTCATGTTAGCAAGGAATGTGAGTCTTTATGCAATTTGGCTTGTCCTATCAAGGATTTTAAATAACCCACAGTATCTAGCAGGCAATTTGAAATAATTTCCAAGCTTTACAGAGCTCTTGCTTAGATTCACTTTATGGAAGAAATGATCCCTAAATTTTAATTATCTATGAACCTTATTTTTATTTGCATAACTTTTCCCTGTCTTGCATTACCTTCAAATTCTTCTTGATCCTAGCAACTTCTTACTCCATTTCCTTGAATTTTTCTAGCCCAAGTACAATTTTGTTCCCTTGATTAACCCAACTTATTGGAGTACTACATAGTTAGAGAAATTTTGAGGTCCAAAATGGGCCTGCTAAGGAATATTATAAAATAATAGTGGAAATAATAAAATAATATTAGATTATATCATCAAATTTTAGAGGGAAAGAAAGGAAAAAAAAAACTACTTTTTCAACTTGTGTTTTCCACTTATCTCCCTACGATTTTACTCAAACTATGAGCGGAGGCACTTGTTGGATGCGGAATTTAATTCCTCATCCAAGGAGTTCCCATGTTTCATACTTTTGATGGACCGCGCTACACGAAAATTAAGATATATATGAGAAGTGTGATTGCAATCACGTTTTTTCATGTATTTCTCATTTTTCATGTAGAAGTGTCCATCAAAAGCCTACATGATGGGTAATCCTTATATTAGGAATTAAATTTTGCATCCAAAAAGTGTTCCCACTCGAAATTTGTGTGAAATTTTGGGGAGATAAGTTGAAAATACAAGTTGAAAAAGTAGTTTTCTTATCTTTTAATCTTTTTACTTTTTTACTCCAAAAATGATGAATCATCCCCCATGGTTGACATCATCATATTGAATCCTATTGGTTCTTATAAAGTTGATTTTGGTTGTATATTTTTGTTTTGAGGCCCATTTTTTACCTCAAAATTTATCTTTTATCATATAAATGTTAAAAACGGTTGTTATTGATGTCAAAGGTTGTCCAAAGGGGAAGGAAATTACATAGCCAAGTTGCATCTTTGGAGACCTTTAAAACAAGATATGGAACTCCCTCTAATTTCACAAGAATGAGGAGATACAAAATATTTTTTCAATATGACCAAAGAAAAGTACGAGGCCCCATTTGGATATCTTGTCTTTGAAGGAACTTTTACTCCAATTACCTAGCTCAAATGTGAGCATAATATATATGGTTGGAAATATTATTATGAGACCCTTAAAATTATATATGTAACACCTTCTAACTTGTAATTTCCTCAGCTCCGATTCAGGCAACACCGCTCAACCAATACTGCTAAATATAATTAAATTAACTGTAGAAGTGTATGAATTAGATTTGTCATAATTTTTATTTATGTGCCTGGAATTTATGATTAATATGAAATTAGTAATACATGTCATATATTAATTTCATATTGTGTAAGAATGTATTTAAATAACACAACATAAGTAATTGTTCATCAACATCATACATCCAAAATACCTGAGGTTAATGTTTTAACATAAAGACAATAATTAAACACAACACATGTATGTGTATCCATACACAACCATATACATCCATACATAAGCATGCACAGTGGAAATAATATGAATCATTACAGCAAACCCTGGATGGGGTTAGAAGTCACATATCCCATAGTACAAGGCGTGGTGCATATATACGACAATTACCCATTTTAGGGTTTACTATCAGAGCATGAAACACGTAAAAATACACACAACATATATCATGGCACATGGATTACTTATATGAATTAAATTCTTTATTGGTTGTGGGATCTCCATGTTCCTCCCAATCATAGACACGTGGCTCATAATCTTAGCCATAGATCACCCATGAGCTGGGGAAACAACATTAGGAAATAGTTGTGACCGAACAACAAAACCATGGCCATGGCACCAACCCTAGAAACCTCAATATCCATCTATAGGCTCACATTGCCCTAACTGACCCCCAAGTGGCATAGATCAAGTCTCTCAGTAGTTCCCACCTTCCAGGGTGACTTACAAATGGCAAGAACAATGTTATCCTGTAGCTCCACGAGCTATGCTATTGTCTGGTGCCTAAGTTCCAAACAGTCAAACCAAAATAACCCCTCAGTCGGTACCAGATCCCAAACCAAGATTCTCCAACTATCTTTGAATCGAGTTCCGCATCAGAACTCCATGGCCACCAAGCCATACTAAATCCAACAAGCTCTTAGAGCCACTAAGCTCCTAGAACCACTAGGGTTCACAAACCATAGCACCAAGCTCTTGAATTCATTCAACTCTTAGAGCCACCTGGGCTCACATAAAATAGGATGCATCCAATTTGGCACGATTAACTAAATAACCACACCTCAACCAATTCCAGATTCCACTTGAGGACTCCCTGACTAATAAGTAACCAAATGAATGATTAAATGATTGAATAATATAAAAAAACAAACTACATTTATTTATGTATGCATGGACCTAACTTGCCATCTGGAACCCTTTAGAGCCTCGTGGGCCCTAGGTGCACTTTTCCCAACAAACACCCAATTTTTGCCTTTTTCTCTAAATTTGTGCCCCCCCATACTCTTTTCATGGAGCGTGCTTCACAAAAAATATATCTTATTAATAATATGAATAACAACATTTTATTTTTCAACTCATCCCTTTGACCACTTAGAAAAATTGGCATAAATATCTGAGTACTAGCCCTAAATTATATCTAATATGACTACATGGGAACACATATCACATAATATAACATTCAACTCACTAGCCTAATAGTTAAGTATGTCTTGCTCACCAACCTAATATCTAATTATATCTAATTATATAAAATTATACAAGCGAGGGTATTACATTCCTCCCCCCTCATTATTTTATGCATTGTCCTCAGTGCATCAGATCTCAACAATCTGAAACTGTTATTGTAGAGTGACTTGAGCTCACAATCTGTAGCTAAAATTACATGTCTTCTTCCATGGCTTCATCCTAGGGCATCCTCCATGCTTATAGTGCCCTTTACACAGGATCTAAAAGTCCTTGCCCCATGCTAACAAGCATGCAAGCTTAGGAACATCTTTAACACACCTAGAAGACCTCAAAATATCGAATTAACATCAATAACAATATATATATATATATATATATATATATATATATATATATATATATATATATATATATATATATATATATATATATATATATATATATATATATATATATATATATATATATTCTAACTCCTAGAAAGAGTAATAACAATCAAATTGATACAATCATGAATGAAACAATGATATGGAAAACACAATTTTCCTATAATTCAAAAGCTATATTTGGTTGTGAAATGGCAACACCACACACAATATTCCTGCATAAAATTATTTCATACAATTCCTATATGGAAATGTATTTCTTCTCACATTTCTGGTTTCCTTCATTTATGCCGCTATAACACCCCACCCCATATTTACTCGCTTTTAGAAGCTCTTCAGGGTAAACATGAGTTGAGAGTTACTATGACATGACCCAACATCCAAGTTACAGTTATGGAAGTGGGGCCTACAAACCAAAAACATACTGCAACCTCCCAAGAGCACCACATCATTTAGATACCAAACAACATTTGTTGATGATATTTCCCTAGGTCAGAACTAACTTTTTTCCTAACCCTACACTCCAGTCGCATGCATGACAAGCTATGCATGTGCTAGGAAATCTCTAGCCGCACGCACATGCCTTCCTCCATGTATTTGCAGCCAAAATATCTCATTTCAGAGGGTGCGACTAGCAACCCAGATCTATATTTTTAGGGCTAGGTACAGGCCAGCTACCCAAAACAACCCAAAACTTTCCAAAATTCAATATAAGATGATAATAAGTCAATAATATGAATACTAAGGTTAGCTCTTACTAAAAAATTTCCAAACACATGCTAAAATTTTCGTTAAACACATGGTAAAAATAGTAGCTATAGTTCATGAATGCATATTTGTTCACTATCTTCTTAACTTCATCAAAGAACCATCAAGAAGGCTCAATGCCATCTCAAACTAGCTGCAACAACACTTGTTAGCCCATGCATTCACATACCATTCAATAACTTATCAAACCATAAGAAAGCTCCATAGTAGGAGCACATTATACGACATGAATGTATCATGCATATAATCAACATTTAACTAGACTAAATCCATGACAAACCAGTGATAAAATCAACACAATATCCCATACAAGTGCTCATTGATCTCAATAAGAAATAACACATAATAACATATTCATAAATCCAACCAAGTCAGCGACTTCCACATACCACCTGAACATAGATTGGTTTGAACCAAATATCTCTTTCATCCAATCACCCCCATTCCATATTCCAAGCATGAATGTGTGATTATATGGATTAAACCAAAATAGAACCAGCAAGGGCTTCCAAAGGCTAAACCACCTCAACCCTCAACCACAGTGATTTCACCTAAACTAGTCTAGAAATAACTAATAAAAAACAAGCTTGGATTACTCTGACTTTCTTCACCATACCCAGAGGAATTTTCCTATCTCCACCCATCTTTGAATCGTTTTAGGATAAATCTCATCTCCATCCTAGACCCTTGGGAATTTTCTTGAGACCACCTCACTAGGATCCAAATTATATTGGCTATCCAAATATTAATCAAAATAGTGATATGGATTTATGAAGGAACGAAATGAAATGCAAATATCAACATAAACATAGAGATACAACAAAACATAACTTCATTTCATCAATAACAAAGTACTTAAAATTGTTTACATGCATAATGAAAATAAACTAGCTTAGGCGATGGTAGCTTATCTCTAAGAAGAGAAGTTGTAGCGACATGCCTTTTGAATTGTGTTACAATGAGGCTCGGTGCCTTTTTATCATTAAGAAACAATGGGAAACCCTAAACATCAAAAAACATAACCCTAAGAGATGAAGCGCCAAAAGCTTGTGGGCCCCATTGGGGTTAGTTGGAATGTCAACTTCTCGGGGTTGTAACTTTGGCATACAATCTCTAGTTGACGATAATTATACCTCATTTCAAGTATCTCCAAGAGGAGACTAAAAATAGATAGGAAAATTAGTCTAGCACTTTTTTGGTCTCTCTGTTTCCCAAAAAATGTCTTTTAGGCCCTTAAAATGGCACCAGAAGTTTAGGACCCAAAAAACTGCTAGAAATAGTAAGTTGTAATACAATTAAGGAAACTGAAAAGAAACAATGGTGGGGGTCCAAGTGGAATAGTTATGTGGCCACCAATATCCACCTAGATAAGCCCTTGCCCCTTAAAAAGCAATGGTCCCCATTGTGTTGAGTCCTTCCATGAGATGGGGAAACTTCTGCTAAACTTGGTCCCTATTGAGCCACTTGCCTTGGTGCAGGAGTTAGCCAACTTTGAAAACCCAATATATTTGGATCTTCTGCTGGCAATTTTTCTTGATCTACATGTCCATGATTCGATTAGTTGTGATCTGTTCCATGCAGTTTGGGTTTAGCTTTATCGGTGTGAGTTGTTTTGCAATGTCTGACATGTTCAATAATGGTGGAAAGTATGGCCAAATGCAGTCCAAATTGAACATTGGGCATAGGCCAAGGAATGGGGGAATGTTGAGCTTGAAAGTATTATCATCCACAACCTTGGTGATGGTGTAAGGCCCATATTAGAGTGGTATGAGCTTCTGATGGGCTCCGATAAGGTGTTCTTTCTGCAAATGCAACCAAACTTTGTCACCCACCTAAAACTTGTGTGTCATCTGATGTTGATCATGTCACTTCTATTACTTGGAATTGGAATTCTCTAAGATTTCTTGACCTGCTTGCAAATGTGTTGGATGTGTTCAATAAACATGGTTGCTTTATCAGCCTCTGACTGTACATGTGTGGATTTTGTCTGTGTAGTTGCATGAGTCATGCCGAAATCAATCAGACATAATGGTTGAAATCCTAGATCCACTTGAAAGACACTGTGAACCAATCGAGCTATGTAGATCTCTGTTATAGTTTTGTTGCACATAGGGAAGGATTTCATCCCAGGTTCATGGATGCTTGGACGTACATGCGGAGTATGTGCACTATCATCTTATTGATGACCTTTGTCTGGCCATCAGTCTGGGGATGGAATGCAGTCAACTGGGTGAGATTGGTGTCCAATAGTGTCCAAAGGCTCGACCAAAATGTGCTCAGGATCTTACTATTCTGATCTGATATAATGGTCCATGAGATCCCAAAGTGTACCCACACTCGTTCAAAAAAAAGTTTTGCAGTGTCCTCTATTGTGATACTCTTCTTGTAGGCTGCCAAAATAGCCATCTTAGAAAATATGTCCGTGACCACAAATACATAATCATTACCATGCTTGGTAGAAGGGAGGCCAGAAAGATAGTCCATGGAGATAGATTCCCAAGCCTGGTTGGGAGTAGGAAGAGGAGTGTATATGCCTTTCTTCTTTATGGTCGACTTGGTGATGGACCAAGCAATGCAGGATCTAATATTTTTTCCAATATCTTGTCAGAGTTTTGGCCAATATAAGTGCTTTTTTAGTATGACCACAATTTTCTCCACGCCAAAGTGTCCTGCATCCCGACTGTAGTGTGCCTCCAAAATTAGCTTGGCATGATCATTTGAATGAACATAAAGGTGGCCCAAGTAGCATAATAACGCATCCTGGAGGTGGAAATCAGGAACTTGCTTGCCATCCACTAGCATCTGGTATGTGGTGGAAAAATTTGGATCATTTTTGTACAGTTGTGGCCACCCAGAGGTCTTGTGGCCATAAGAGTTTAGAATAGTGGTCAATGCTGCAAATGGTGGTCTGCTAAGGAAATCTGTAACATGATTGGTATTTCCCTTTTTGTATTTAATGTTTAAGTGGAATGTTGCATATATGTAGACCACTTATGATGGCAATCATTCTGCAGCTTTCCTTATGTCTGTATAAACTGAAGAGGTTGATAATCGGTGTGGATGGCCATCTCATTCCTTAGAATGTAATGTTTCCATTTATGGCAAGCCTGCATGATAGAATACATCTCTTTATCATAGGTGGGGTACTTCCTAATTGTATCAGAAAATGTCTCACTATGATAGGCCTTTACATGCTCGTGCTGGGTAATTACTTCACCAATAGCATAGTTAGATGCATCTATCTCAATTTCAAATGGTTGTTGCAAGTATGGAAATGTGAGTATAGGTGTAGAGCAGAGGTGATGCTTCATCTTAATGGACACATTATATTGGGATTAAGACTAGGAAAATTTTGCTTTCACTCTAACCTAGGTAATTTGACTCAAAGGCCATGTGATATGGGAGAATCCCAACACAAACCTCTGATAAAAATTTGCGAGGCCCAAAAATATGTTAATCTATATTAGAGTGGTCGGGGTTGGCCAATTCCAAATGACTTGGATCTTATCCATATCCACATGCACGCGTTGCTCATCTATGATGCAACCGAGATATTGGACTTGGCTCATGCCAAAGGTGCATTTCTACAAGTTGGCACACAATTTGTGTTATAACAACGTTTGAAGGACCTGTCAAATGTGTTTCAAGTTCTCTTCCCAACTCTTGCTGAAGATGAGGATGTCATCTATATAAAAAACCATGAATTATTTGGTGAAGGGCCACAAGATGTCATCTATCCGCCTCATAAAAGTAGTAGGGGCATTTGTCAACCCGAAGGGCATGACCAACCATTCAAAAAGGAATTCCTTGGATTTGAAGGTGGTCTTCCATACATCTATGGGCTCTATTGGAACCCGATGATAGCCAAAACTTATATCGATCTTGCTTAAATACTTGACCCCTCTTGAGCTAGTTAGAACATCATCAATCCATGGGATTGGATACCTATTCCTAACGGTGATTTTTTTAATTCTCAATAATAATGTAGAGCCTCCAGGTCCCATCATTCTTCTATACAAATACATTTGGGCTCCTAAAAGGTGAGTAACTTGGTCGAATGTACCCTTGTTGTAGCAACTCCTAGACCTATCGCTTGATCTCTTAATTTTCCATAATGGAGTGGTGGTATATCGACCCATTGGCTAGGGTTTCTCCAGGAATTGGATCGATCGAATGCTTGACCTGACAGTGCAAGGGTACCCCTTTGGGTGAGGAGAAGAGTCCCTATATTTTTCCACAACCTTATCCACCTACTTATGCTGCATGGAGGAACCTTTCCTGGGGGTCATGGATGTGGACATGATCTTCCCCTTATTTTGAGATTGAATCAGAAAGAAAAGAAATTTCTCGGCCTGGGAGATGATATTACTGCATTGCTTAGTATATATCAAAGAGATGGTGGTAGGAAGAGCTACCTCCAATATCCTATATAACTTATTTTCCAAAGTAATAATAACAGTGTGATATCTAGACTCATATACAACATGATGCTTCCACAAGTATGGTTTCCCTAATAATACATCAAATACCGTCAATAGGAGAAACATCACATAGTACCTCATCTATTAAGGGCTTGATGCTATAAGGAAGGCAACATTGTTGGCTGACGTGGAATGAATGTGGTTGTGGTGTGGTCGGTAGGCCCATCCACTTCACGACCTTTGCTGAAATGAGGTTCTTTTGGCTCCCTTTATTGACAATGAACTGCAATGGAGAACCCTTCACCCACGTTTGCGAGTGGGAGAGATGCTTCCCATCCTTTGGATCTTCGGGCTCAATCTTCTCGATCTTTGTTGTGGCAATAGTGGCACTGGGCTTGACATGTATAATCTACCTCCATTTGTCATTCCCCTTGTTAGGTTTAGACTTAGACTTGGAACATGCATTTGACTCTAAAGCCTTCAGTTTAGCCACCAGTGACTTCTTACCTCGACACTCACTTTTTTTGTGAGTGGGACTCTTATGGAACTCACACCACTTTCATGTGTCCTTTTTTGTCTTCAAGGTGTTGTTTTTTGCTTGCAACTTTGGCGGGTTTTCCTCGGTCACTCCACCTTAGCTTTGTCCTTTGTTCTATGGTTTTGTTGCTCTCTTTCCCTACTTCTGATTTGCAGATCCAAAGTCGTGCATCTATTGTTTCTTTTTTTTCAATCTTGGCAGAATAACAATATATTGCACCAAGCGAGGTGATGTCCAGGAATTCCATTTCTTCTTGAATATATTTGTGCAAACAGTCACAGTACTTGAGCACTAGATGTCACTCAGAATATTTGATACCCAACTTTGTGCATAGAGTATGAAAAATATTTGTGAGCTCATGCACATCTTGGTCCCTTTGTTGTTGTAATGTGTTCCACTGTATGTAATTCTCCTCATGGCTCCCCACGGGGTAACATTGTTCCTTAACAATGTCTTGGAAATAGTTCCAAGAGGGGACAACTATAAACAGAGAGGTTTCCTTGACCCTTTTCTCCTAGTAATTTTCCCACCAATCCTTGACATGGGGAGAAACCTTAAGAAGTGAAAAATTAATCTTCTCCCTATCGGAGAAACTATGGACCAAAAATAACCTTCCAACAGATTCAACCATTTATCTACAACATCTACATCTATTTGACCTTATAATATATGGATATTGAAGTTCACTTGTACCTTGAAAGGGGTGATGCCTCTGAAGTGACTGTTGGATGAATATGCATCACCGGTGGGCATGTGTCGAAGGATCTTGGAAAAGTTGTCAATCATATCATTCCTTTGTCGCTCGATGGCTTCTTCGAGCACAGTTTGATAGGATCTCTTGCTCCTTGGTATTTATTTTCTTCCACCATGGTGTGGAGCAGTAAAAAGGGTATTTTTCACCTCTATTTACCCTACATTAATTTTCAATCCAGGTACGATTTGTTATCTCAAAGAGTGTACTCATTTTGAGGCGGTCATTTGTTAGAGTAATGCTAGTAGTATAGTGCTTTTAAATACAAGAGTAAACGGATGCTTGAAATAAAACCTACTCTCAAAAAGAAACTTTAACACTCTGAGATTTAAATCATTCACTTAGAAAACTACAACAACTTATCAGTCAAGGGTGCAGTAATAATAACTCATCCCTTTGTAAACTGATGTAATTGAGAATCAATTTAAGGAAAAGATCATCAACCTGGGAACTAGACAACAACTGTCAATGTTCACTACAGTTTCATATTGTTTTGTGCACATCAAAGCATTGATAATTCAAATGACAGGAAATGGAATAGTGATTGACTTATTTAACTCAATTTAACTGCAAAGCTTTAGCCTATGAAAATGAAGCAGTAATTGCAATCTTAACTCAGAAATGATTTGAACAGCAAACGAAAATGGGACAACAAACTAAAGGAAGCTATGAAATATTAAACAACAACTTAAATCAAATGTAAATGCACAGCAAACCAAACCAAATGTTACACGCAACACTGTTCTATTAAAGGAACAGTAATCTACGTTTCGGCATAAAAATGGTTAATCTCGGTTGTGAAGAAACAACAATTGCAATCACGGTGGAACAACAGTCCCAATGAACAACAATCACACTTGGAAGTAAACCGTAGATAAATAAGCAGTAATACCGATTTATAAATACACAACATTGTTACTCTGTAATCGAACAATAACGGTAATCTGTTAAGGAACAACAATGTTATATAATAATATCAATTTGGAAAAGGAACAACAATACGATATAACTTCAGAATGAGTAGCATAACATTCCTGTGTAGAGAATAACCTTACTATTCAAATGGGAATCGAAATATAATAGAGCTAATACATGAAATAAGGGACAGCAGATTACTGAACAAAGTAGATAAGAGAAATCAAACCACACACGACTTGAAATCGAGAATTAATGGTACAGGAAGCAAGTGATCCACCAAGGCCGAGCCCTTAGCCTCCAGGGACACACTGCTTATAATTACTCCAGAATCAAAGATGGAACGAAAATAGAATCTATATATTAAGCATCAAAACAAAGTTACAGTAAATCGCTCTTTCAGAGAGAGTCGATGATCAAAGTTCCAAGTACAATAGTGAATTTCATAAAAACAACAATAGTCTTCTTTAGCTAACAATGCTGCCCCTTCTTATAGTAGCCAAGTGGAGATGTCAATGATATAGAGAATCGTTAAGGTAGCGATCCCTCAGGATCAAAGGATCTTGAGGGATTTGCCATACTATTAGCTCTCAGTTATCTTCTCGTTCTCTTGCGCTATTTGGTATCTCCTCTTCCTTTTCTTGGTTTGTATGCTCCAATCTGGATCTCCTTGTTTGGATGCAGTTCCCTGCCAAAGGGACAATGGTTGATTGCGTCTTGTCATTTCCTTTAGAGTGGTGATTTTCCATTTTCCTCTTTTTCTGCATAGAAAAGGGTAATTATTAGTCATCTTACGTTGCATACAAATCTTCAAGATTTTATCATAATCTCTCATCATATACCTATTTCATAATGTAAAGAAGTTATGAATTTAAATAAGGGATGACAAAATAAGTGGTAATTACATACCTTCTATAGTGCTCAACACATCCCCATGCTTACCCTTTTTCATGCCCTCATGAAAACATTATAATTGACATGCAAGGCAGTGAGGAAATAGGCTAGAGAAGGAATCTCATGAGGTGGTCTACAGCCATGATGCCTAGATAGGTGTGCAAAAATATGTCCTGCCTGACCTTCAGGCATTTCATATAAGGCTTGGTATCCTGGTGCAGGGTGCCAAATGACCAGACTTCGAAACCTACAGCCTAACTAAGAAGGGCCTTCTCTCAAAATAAGGTCACCATAGATACCCAAGTGGTCAGCATCTAGCTTAAAGTTCTCATAATTAAATGGTTCCCTGTTTTGGATGTTCGGATCAGAAGTTTGATATCAGAATTTGGCTACTGCAATGGCAAGGTCTTTGATGGCAAAGAAGTATTCTACCCCTTGCCGATTGATTGTTGTATGAATAGGTCCCAATGCCTCAATCATGCCCGGAGTTCTCATTAGGTTCCTATGTTTATTCCATAACTGCAGTGGGTCTCTAGGTTTAGCTCTCACCCATAAGTCTAATCCATTCTCTTGTCTTTGAAAGACATTGTAGGCTTTAAGCCACTTTATTTGATTAACACCAAAAGAAATAAATGCCTGCAGTTGGACATCACCCATGAAAGGGCTAGGATTCTGCTCTGTTTCTCCATCTAATACAAGATTGTGCAAATAAAATTCACATAATAATCTCTGAACCTTCACCCCGTAATGCTTACAACAGTTTATGAAGTCATCAATGGTTTTTATTTCTATAGGCACTCCTGCTTTAACAACTTTAATTTTCAATTGTAAATATCTTTCCATTAAAAACAAAGCATAGTTCCTAGCAGGTTCTCTACATGCTAGCATGTCAGTATATAGAGAGCATAAGGTATCCATTTGTTTGATGACTATGTCTAGTCTATGACTTACCTTTGTGACTCTTTCTTCTACTTTTCGCCATCCTTCAAAATCCTGAGTTTCTGATGCATTAATGTCTTTCATTTGCTGTTGCAATTTCTCCTATTTTTCTTGAGGGACAGTCTACTCTATGAGTTTCTCTATTGTTCGCTGGGCTTGTGACAAATCTTTTAGCAGAGTTGTTGTCCTTGGGTCATTTTCCAACATAATAGTTGTAGGCGGGAGAGCTACTTGGGTTTTCTTATCACAGTGTCTCATCTTTATGGTCTGAGTTTCCTTAGAGGACGGTGCCTCTATCTGGATTTCCTTGTCACAGGCCGATACGTTCTCTGTTTGTACTTCGACATGGGCAACAACGGGATGCTATTCCTTTTGGCTTTGAATGGCAGGCTAGACTCGAGTCCTCTTGATCTTTTTCTTAAGGGGTTTCGCCTAGGTGGTCGCTTTTGATTTCTTCCCTATTTTCAAAACCCTTATCTATTGCCGAAGTTGCTTGATTATGTTAAGTAGTCTCTACTGTTCCTTTCGTAATCTTTTAATTTCCTCTGTTTTCTTGGAAGGAACAGTCGTTCGTTTACTCGGGCTTGGGCTTTGTACCTCCAGTATTGTATCTTCGCCTTGACCAATTTCCTAATTTTCTTCTTGGGGTGCTTCTTTAGTGTTCTGCTGATCGGGTTGTTCAGGGGTAGAAACCCTAGCTTGTTCTGTTGTCTCTTGGGTAACTTCCTCTTCTACTCCTTCTTCATCGTGGAATTCCTCTGGTGTATTCTGACTAGGAATAGATTGTTCCTCTACTTCATCTTCGTCACTCTTCTCTCCAGATACACTCTCATCATGGGCAAAGTGATCCTCTTCTTCCTCTTCTTTGTCACACAATTCTTTGGATGCACTTTTATCATGAACAGAGTGCTCCTACAGTTCTTCTTCCTCATCACACAGTTCCTCAGATGCACTTCTATCATGAGCAGAGTGCTCCTATGGTCCTTCTTCGGTGTGGAGGTTAAGTGGGCTGAGAGGTTGAGCATATTCGACCATATTGGCCAGAATCTGGGCCAATTCATCTTCTTGCAGCGGGTTTTGCAATGGACTTCCATCACATTGCTCTGTTTCATCTTCCTCCTGACCAGATTGCTCCGTCTCTTCCTCTGGTTCTCCTTCATCGTTTTCCTCCAATTCTCTTTCATTCTTCCCTCCTTCCAATTATGGGGGTTGCTCGTCTCCTAAATCGTATATTTCCACTGGTTGACTAATGTTCCCCTGGAAATTTCCCAACCTTCCTCTGATCCATGCCAATCTAACAGATTTTCTTCATTTCAGTGGTCTGTTCAATGTACTAGCAACATGTTTTCATTTTGGGGCTGGCAAAGCCAGTCCCTTGTCTATCATGAAAATCAGTTCTTCCCAACTGCTCTACTATTGAGCAAGACTATAGCTAACTATCAGTCGTATTAACCTGTGGTGGCTTACTACTGACTCTACATGGCGAGATTTCTTCATGCTTCGGGCAACATCGTGTAATAAAAAATTTAAAAATGTAAGCAAATTCACAGCGCATTTTTGCTTTAACACAGCTAAAAGTTTAAGGTGGCGTGGTCTTACCACGTCTTTCCTATTGTCCCAAGTGATGTAGCTCTGGATAATTTTTGCCAACTCTGCCCATGGCTCTCCCAAGGCTGTCGGTAAAACTCCCTTTCCTTTTACAGTCAGGTTCTGCCCTTCATCCTGGAAGATTTTCATGGCATCTTGTAGTCTCACCTTTTTTAGAGTCCACACAGGTCTAGTGGCTGGCAGTCCCGAAACCCCTGCAATTATGTCGTCAGTGATTGCTATCTATCTCCTTCTTACCATGGAGTGATGTTGTTGCAGGTTTTGTAAAAACGCAATTGCCACTGTCTCATTGGATTGTTGTATACGGTTGAGATAAACTATCCATCCTACCCTCACTAGGATCTCTCGTGCAGCATCAAAGACCATCAACACCTGTGGCTCTCTGCGAATTGATCTTCCTCCCATGCTTAGAACACTGTAAAAAACACAAAGATGGCAATGGAACAGAAAGCTGTTCAAACTGTTAGCAAACACAGAGAAGATGACAGAACAGCAAGCTGTTTGAATTTTGAATTTACTGCTAATTTTTGTAGAGCAAAACATGGAAATAGCTTCGGAATAGCAAGCCATGCAAATTGGGAAACAAAATACTGTTAAGCTTTGCTATTCTAGAGTCATAATTCTCCGAATGCTAAGCTGACACGAATGCCAACAAATTATGAGGTCACCTGCGCCCCCCCTGCAATGTGATAGGCCATCCTTGGCCGTCAAATGAAGGAGCAGCGTGCGGAACTGCCATAGTACAGAGTCATAAAGGAACAACGTATACAGAAATGACATGTTTACAACAATGAGCGGATTGCTAAAATCGAGGTGTATAATAGAATCGCTTAATAAATAAGAAAATGCCATGATATGGTGCGAGAATTGGAGGATAGGACAACTGACATGCATAAAAGGTCCTATGCGATTATTATCGACTTTTATCGTCATAATTGATTGTAATTGATTTTCATGTATCAAAGGTTTGGGGAGTTATATACATAATCTCATTTGAACCATTTATAAGGATATAAGAAGAAGGGTTTTATAATTTCTATTGGTGTATAAGGAATATGACTTCAATAACATCAACAGAGCTTTGTTGTCCACAAGTGTCCACAACCTTGATAGAGTTGTTTATTTCACCCTTGGAACCATAATCCTTTGTGTATGCCTAGGAAAGTGCCATGCAATGTCAGAATGGGGGCCATTATGCTGGCTTGGTAACCAGATAAATCATAATGCCATTCATTAGGAAGGAGTGAAAGGTGGATAGGTCGGCTCGCGATGAGACCTCCTGTTCGAAGGACCTTTTATTTTTTCTGATGTGCCTCTTGGATCATATCCCTGGTGTGGTGGCCATAGTGGAAATGCCACTTCACTTTCTTCCTTATGATCATGGTAGGCTGGCTCTTGATGAGATCCCCTATCCTTCATTTGACAAACCTTGTTAGCAATCATATAAACATTTTCTTCTTTTTCCTTTTATATAGCACTTTTCCTATTTATATACAGAGGGTGGTTCAACACTCCTTAAGAGTAGGGATGGTGGAAGAAGTCTTAACATCTTAGTAGAAAAATATGGCCTGTCATGCGGAAAGAGTCAATTTTGCGGACAAAACCGACCTCCCTAGAAGCTAAGGCTTTCTAGTCACAAACAAGACAAGTAAACACTACCTTTCTCTAAATATGCATTTAGAATACAAGTAATCAGGTGTTTATAACATACCTTTAGTCCAACGCTTTGTAGTAGTCCAGCCTCGCCGATCCGGATGAGCTCCTCCTTCTCTTCGAAACCTTCATTCACTAACAAGCCAAAATATTACATAGCACCTGAAAAACTTATAAAATAAAACATATTCATCATACAGACCAAGGAGTATATGAAACAAATCATGTATTACAATCTGTTGAGAAAAGTGAGCTTAATTGTATTAAGTGGAAACAAAAGAAACCATTACAACCTGAGCCTTGGTGTTGTGCAGGTCCCTCCTAGGGTCCAGCAAGAGTTTTCCTTTACTTTGATCAGCTCACCCACTTCCAAATAAGGCTAGGAAAGGATGGGAATCTCTCCTCTCAAGCTCTATAAGGGAGTCCTAATTCCAACAACATCTACCCTTAGGAATGTTCAGCTTTCAACCTCCCCTCCTTCTGGCCCAATGCCTGTATTTATAGTGCTCTAGAGGAAGTTAATCAGGTCCACCATCAATGGGATAAGCCCCTCTTTGAATGGGATAGCTCCCCTCTTGATGGGATAAGTTCCTCTTTCATAGGGATACATGAACCATCTGGAGGCGCTCAATACACGTCAAACAAGCTTCTAGAATGCTCTAGAAATGACCACAAGTAACTTTTTTGAAGTGAAACTTGCGCCTTTTGACCTTTACAGGAGTACGCACCCACCCCTTTACAGACAGAGCGTACAAGTACGCAGGTATTGTGAACTTGAGGTGCGTACACGCAGGTAAGGCTAAGAGAAACTGCGTACCCAGAGTTATATAGATTTTTAAAGACTTTCTCTCTTTCTTGGAGTTTGACATGAAGAGCAGATGTATGAGACTTGCCAAGGAGGATAGTATGACAGTTGATGGAGCCATACTAACTGCAAATAGTCATGGTGACAAATTTTAGTGTAACATGGCCTTTATTCTTATTCATTAATAATGATCAAAGAGAATTATGGGGATTTAGGAAGAATCATCATAATAAAAATAATCAATCATATCGGTATTAGTAAAATAATGACAGTAAGGTGATCAATAGTTGTGTCCTTTCCTCTTTTCTCTCTTCAATTAAAAGCAATTTCTTGTCAAGATAACGATTTTTATGTAATTTGCTGATTTCAGTATCCTCTAGTTTTTGTATTCATTGCATAAATGTATAGTATGCTTTAAATGAGCATGACTCAAAAAATGATCTAAATGGTAAAACACACAAAGAAGAAAATGCACTATAAAAATGTTGTTTTGAAGATAGAACAACTACTGTACAAAAAAACTCAAGCAAAAGGAAAAAAATATGCTCGAAATTGCTGTTCATTGAAAGGAACAGTAGCTGTCCCTTAATTGGAACAACAAAGAAAACAAGCGCAAACAAAAAATGTGAAAATTTTGTTCCTTCGGAAAGGAACAGTGAAAAAATGAAAGTGTTGTTCCTTCAGAAAGGAAAAATAGAAAAATGAAAGTGTTGTTCCCTCAGAAAGGAACAACAGAAAAATGAAAGTGTTGTTCCTTTGGAAAGGAACAACAGAAAATGAAAGTGTTGTTCCTTCGGAAAGGAACAACAGAAAATGAAAGTGTTGTTCCTTCGGAAAGGGATATCAGAAAACGCAAGTGTTGTTCCTTCGAAAAGGAACAACGGAAAACAAAAGTGCTATTCCTTCGAAAAGGAATAGCAGAAAACAAAGGTGTTATTCCTTCGGAAAGGAACGACAGAAAATGAAAGTGTTATTCCTTCGGAAAGCAACAACAAAAATGCAAAAGTTTTGTTACTTCAGAAAGGAACAACAAAATGTAAAAGTGTTGCTCCTTTGGAAAGGAACAACAAAAAGGCGGAAGTGTTGTTCCTTCAGAAAGAAACAGCAAGACGTGAAAGTGTTGTTCCTTCGGAAAGGAACAGCAAAATGGCATACTGCTGTTCCTTCGAAAAGGAACAACAGGATGCAGAAAATGTTGTTCCTTCGGAAAGGAACAACAAATGGCGAAAAGGTTGTTCCTTCGGAAAGGGACAACAAATGACGAAAATGTTGTTCCTTCGGAAAGGAACAGCGGAATGCAAAAGTGTTGTTCCTTCAAAAAGGAACAACAAAATAGTGGAACTGTTGTTCCTCCGAAAAGGAACAACAGAATGCAAAAAGCGTTGTTCCTTCAAAAAGGAATAGCAAAATGATGAGAATGTTGTGCCTTTGGAAAGGAACAACAAAATGCAGAAGTGTTGTTCCTTCGAAAAGGAACAACAGAATGGTGAAAATGTTGTTTCATCCGAAAGGAACAACAAAATGCAAAAATTGTAGAAATGCAGAAATCTGTACAGAAAAGAAAAAAGAATTATGTACAAAATTTAAAAGCAATCAAATTACTTAATGAACCAAAGGTGAGAAAGAGTTCACTTCCTCAGCTAGAATTTTCATGTCGGAGTCTTCCTGGGGTTGCTGGTAGAAGGATTCCCGAGTGAGTGGTTTGCGGTACAATCGAACTCGGTGGTCGTTTTCCTTAAAGGTATGTCCAGATCCATCGATGGTGGTTACAGTAATGGTGCCATTATCATATACCTTCTGGATTTCGTATGGTCCCAACCAACGAGTTTGAAGTTTCCCCGGAAAATCCTGAAACCTGGAATCGTATAGGAGCGCCCAATCTTCTTCGCAAAAGATTTTCTTTTTGATGAGTGCGTCATGCCATTTGGCTCTCTGATGTTGGATTAATGCAGTATGTTGAAGAGTAGAGAGCCTAATTTCATCCAGCTCGTTGATCTGTTGTAGTCTATTAATCTGGGCCTCGTTTAAATCTAGACCGACTTCTTGTGCTGTTCTCAAGGTTTGTATTTTGAATTCTATTGGAAAGATGGGTTCCTTTCCAAATACTAGCTGATATGGTGAATAACCAATCGTGCTTCTCCATGTTGTTCTATATGCCCACAAGGCTTCCGGCAATCTTGTAGCCCAATCGCGTCTATGTGATGCAACGATTTTTTTCAGTATTGCTTCTATTACCTTATTCGTGCTTTCTACTTGGCCATTTGCGTGTGGGTGGTATGGAGTAGTAATTTTATGCTGAATATGATAGTTTTTTTGTGTTGCAACAATTTTATTACCAGCAAATTGTGGTCCTCCGTCCGTGATTATGTCTCTTGGGAGGCCATATCGCACAAATATGTGGAACATGAACTGAATGAAGGAATCCTCTGTAGCTCTTGGTAATTCCTCTGCTTCAACCCATTTGGTGACATATTCTATTGCTACCAAAATATATGTTTTTTGGTTTGATGATGGATTGATCAGACCAATAAAATTGAGTGCCCATCGTTAAAATGGTTCAATGACTAGGTGTGGGTTCAGGGGCATTTCGTCAGACTGTCCAGGGCGTCTTGCTCTTTGGCAGTTGTCACAAGCTTGAACAAACTTCTTTGCATCTTTGAAGATTGTGGGCCAATAATACCCTGTTTGCAGGACTTTGTGACCAGTTCTTCGATCTGCGAAATGTCCGCCACATGGTCCATCGTGACAGGCTTTCAAAATGTCAAAAATTTCATCTTCACGGACGCATCTTCTGATGTGCATATCTGCCCCTGTATGGAATAGGTAGCCCCCAATCCAAGAAAATCAGGTACTACGCTGGACAATCTACTTTCGTTCATTGGGAGTCAGATGTTTTGGTAACTTGCCTACTGCTAAATAATTCGCAACATCAACATACCAGGGTGTTTTAACAGTAACAGCGAACAAATGTTCATCTAGAAATTGATCTTCGACTGCTGCTGCGTCCATTGGTTTTGGCATTCGTGAGAGAAAGTCAGCTACAGGATTTTCTTTTCCAGGTCAGTCTTTTATTGTGATGTCAAATTCCTGCAATAAAATTAGCCATTTGGTTACTCTACTGTTTCTGATTGGTTTATTTGCTAAATATTTTATGGCAGAGTGATATGTATATAAAACAACAGGATATCTAGTAATATAATGCCTAAATTTATTTACAGCATGAATCACAACTAAAAATTCTTTTTCAGTAACGGTATAGTTCAACTCAGCAGGAGACAAATTCTTGCTAATATAATAAATTGTGTATGGTTTTTGTCTTCTTCTTGCTTAAGGACTGCTCCAATAGCTGTGTCTAAAGTGTCTGATGAAATTTGGAATTTTAGATCCCAATTTGGACCTCTGAGTACTGGGGCTATTGACACAAGCTTTTTCAAATCCTCAAAAGCAAGGTCACATTTATCTATCCAAACAAAGTCAAAATTTCCTGTCAGTGCGTATAGAGGTGCAACAATGTGAAAAAAATGTTCTATAAATCTCCTATAATAACCAGAAAATCCAAGAAAACTGCGTACCTCTATCTATGTGGCAGGAGTAGGTATTAACAATATTATCTGAATTTTGGCCAGAGCTACCTGTATTCCAACTACTGAGATATAATGACCTAGGATGAGTCCTTTAGTCATCATCATATAACATTTTTCATGGCTCAAGCAGAGCCTGGTGGCAATGCATCGTTGCAGCACCCTTTCCAATGTGTCTAATGCTGGGTCGAAATCATCTCCGTATGGTGTAAAATCATCCATATATACTTCGAGCCCTTCATTTATTAAATATGAAAAGATGCTGAGGATATCCCTTTGAAATGTGGCAGGGGCATTGCATAGGCCAAAGGGTAAAACTCTGTAGGCAAACGTTCCCCAAGGACAGGTAAAAGTAGTTTTGTCTTGGTCTTCAGGGGCAATCTAAATCTGATTGTATCCACTGAAGCCATCCAAGAAAGAAAAGAATTTATTTCCTGCTAATGTATCTAATACCTGGTCAATGAATGGAAGGGGAAAGTGGACGTTTTGTGTTGCTTTATTTAGTTCTCTGTAATCTACACAAATCCTCCACTTTCCATTCTTCTTTTGAACCACTACAAGCGAAGAGACCCATTTCCTATCGGAGATAGGATAAATAAAGTTTACATCTAAAAGTTTTTGTGGTTCAACTTTCACAATGCCTTTTAGATGAGGGTTAAGTCTCCTTTGGGGTTGGCGAACAGGTCTCATATCCTTTTCTGTGTAAATGTGGTGTGTACATAACTGGGGATCGATTCCTTTCATGTCTAGATAATCCCATGCAAATGATTCCTTGTATTTTCTCAGTAGTTGGATTAGCTTCTCTTCTTGTTTGGGAGTCAGGTTGCTATTAATGTTTAAAGTTTTTCTTGGCTCAATCTGTACAGTTTTGCTATTTGACACAGAGGTAGTAGGTATTGTTTGATCATGAGTGTCTTTGAGAGGATCTTCTTCTAATTCATTATCAAATGCTGCCTCTATGATGTGACATTGTATGTGGGATCTGGATTCAGCTTGATTAATAAAGTTTGTTAATAACATCATCCTCTGTTTGATCTTTGAAATCAAGGGCATCTTCTATGGTTAATGGGGCTCTAATGTTTTCAATCAGGTATGATATAGGATGTTTGTTAGTTTTCATTATCGTGACACTTGGCTGGGTGGGAGGGTATAGGGCTAGATTCTTGATGTTACTCCCTCTAGTTATGGTCATGCTGCCTTGCCGGCAGCTAATGTAAGCATCAGCGGTTGCAAGCCAAGGTCTGCCTAAAATCAATGGATGTCCATCAAGTCGGTTTTTGGGGTTTATTATTAGAAAGTCGGTAGGATATTCCCAAGAATCAACGGATACCATGACATCATGTAGTGTCCCTTCTGGCCTAACCACTAATCGATCAGCCAGTGTTAATAAAGTGGAATTTGGTTCTACTGATGTAATGCCCAGTTTTTGACAAGTGGAAGTTGTTAAAATATCGATTGCAACCCCTAAATCAACTAAGGCATTTGAAAAGGTTTGTCCATTGATTTGTACTGTCATTATTGGATTTCTTGGGTCTTCATACTTGACAGGTGTTTCTCTTCTTGATAACAGGTCAGATAAGGTGCCAACTACTTGGACTGTTGGGTTATTTGTTATTCTCCTCCTTGGTTTTTTTATACATAGTTCTTTAATGGTCTTTGCATATATTGGGATGTCTTGGATGGCTTGGAGGAGTGGGATTTTTATGTACAAATTCTTAAGTTCTCCCAGAATATCAAAATCAGGATGTTCTATAGGACATGGTACAATTAATTGTTCTGGGAATGGGGGAGAAGATGTGGTTGTTTAATTATGAGTCTGCTGTCAGATCACATCTTCTTCTTGTGATGGTTGTTCTATAGATAACTAATTTTCAACTTGAACATTTTTATCTCCCTCTGTTTCTATAATGCGCCTAGACCTTAATTGAAGGTCATTGCACTCCCTTAGATCGGTTTCTAGTTCTGGTGTTTCAATTATTTGAATACATTGAACCGATCTGTTATTTGAGTTTGGGTTGGGTTGGGCTGGGAGTTGCGGTATTAAATTGGACTGGGGGTTTTGTTGTAGTGTTGGCAGTGTAGGTTGAGGGAGTGGAATTGTTCCTACTGGCTGATTCATCGGTCTTTGCCAGTTTGTCTGCCAGGTTTGACTCTGTGAAGTAGGAGGGGACCATTGTGTTGGATACGCATTATTTTTCCAATATGGTGGAGCATAGGGAAAATTTGGCCAATTAGATTGGCTTGTTTGATTCGGCCATGGAGAGGATGAAGGAAATGGTTGTTGTGACCAATTTGGGAAGGGGGGTTGATTTTGCCACATTGTATTATATTGCTGAGCATGATATTGTGGAGGCTGAAAAGAAGAAGCTGGATCGGGGAACATACCTGATTGTCACGGCTACCATTGACTGTGCTAATTAAGTAGGTACACTGGTTCTGGTTCTTCTTCTGCTTCTTTGTATACTACTTTCAAACTAGGAAGTGAGGGACAGTTCTCTATAGCATGGTCTTTCGTACAAATGGCACAAACTTGAACTACATCTAATGGGCACTCTTTGTGGCTATGTTTCTTTATGCATCTGGGACAGAAGATTGCCAGATTTTGCTCTGCCTCTGCTTGTTCCTGCTTTGCTTGCATAATATCGAGCTGTGTTTTCAGAGTCCCTAGTATATCAGTCTTGAAATTATCCAATAAATTTCCAATTTCTGTGCAAGTTACTCCTTCTGAAGAGATCTTGTTGTCCCTTGTAAACCTGTCATGTTCTGTTGGTTTTAGTCTTGTGCTGCCTCTCGAACTCCTGATACATAAATCAATAATGTCAGTAAAATTTTCTTGATAAATATCTCCTTTTCTAATAATATTTAGTGTTTCAATCCATTGTTCCTTCATTCCTTTAATTAATGTTGTTTTTAATACATTATCAGGTAAGGGTAATGATGCATAAGGAGATCTTTGAAGATTATACTGAAAACGTTCAACATACTCCTCTAATGTTTCATTAGGTCTAGCTACCATTTGAAATATTTCATCTTTTAACTCTCTAGACCTACAATAATCCTGATATTTTTTTAGAAAAACACCTTTCATTTGATCCCAGTTATTTATAACACCTCCACCCAACCCCATAAACCATCTTAAAGCAGCCCCTTTTAATGTATAGAGAAATAATTTCAGTTTTTGGGGATTGGTGTTATAGTCATATTCTCTGCATAGCACATCAAATTCAAATAAAAATGCATCTGGATCTTCTAATGTAAGGCCATGGAATGTAGGGATGTGCTAGAGTGGAATGGCCTTCATGGGTGCATTAGTTGCAGTAACTACAATGGGATATTGTAGTGTGGAGGTTTGGGTTTTTGGATGGTTTTGGGCCATTTGGTCAAATACATACCAATAACCTTCTGGGATGTCTAGGAGGATGTTCCTAGGCTAACTGGAAGGAGCAGGAATGGCCTTAACAACACTTCCTTGATCTGGAATAATGAGAATTCCTTGCTGAATTAATGTTTGGGGGGATTCTTCATTTTGGATGATCTTTACAGCACTTCCCTTATCTGGGCTACCTAATGGCTGAATTATCCCAAGAGGAGATCTTGGTTCTTCAGTTTCCCCTATTTCTCCTCTTCCTTCACAGAGGTTGCTAAGGTTTCCTTCTTGTAATGATTTTGGGCTAGAATTCTCAATTTCTTAAAAATCTTGCTCCTCAGTTTGGCTATGCACCTCAGCTAAGGCTACAGACGATGATCCTCTGGCCTGAGGGGAACTAGTAGGTTGTCTAGAAGCAACTTTTCTAGGTCCTACTGAAGGTTGAGATTATGCTTTGTTAAGGATTTCATCTATAAAGGTTGATCGGCCAAGGGTCACCGGCCCCTTAGCTTTTTTAGGTTTGGGTAGTGGTTTAAGATTATTTTCAGGTTTTTTCTGCTTAGTCATGCACACAAATCAAATGCTAATTTCTACCCAAAATAGAAACAAATCTGCAGGAAAGCAGGTAGGGGAGCAGAGCTGTTACATGCTCCATACGTAGGTTCTTACCTTCCATTTTTAAAACCCAATTCTCTCCTAGCAGGTACTTACACTACTCTGAAAAGAAACAAATGGCTACACTCTTCCCTGGCAATGGTGCCAAAATTTTGAGTAGTAAAAAGGGTCTTTTTCACCTCTATTTACTCTACATTAATTGTCAATCTAGGTATGATTTGTTACCTCAAAGAGTGTACTCAGTCTGAGGCACTCATTTGTCAAAGTAATGCTAGTAGTATAGTGCGTTTAAATACAAGAGTAAACGGATGCTTGAAATAAAATCTACTCTCAAAAAGAAACTTTAGCACTCTGAGATTTAAATCATTCACTTAGAAAACTACAACAACTTATCAGTCAAGGGTACAGTAATAATAACTCATCCCTTTGTAAACTGATGTAATTGAGAAGAAATTTAAGGAAAAGATCATCAACCTGGGAACTGGACAACAACTGTCAATGTTCACTACAGTTTCAGATCGTTTTGTGCACATCAAAGCATTGATAATTCAAATGATAGGAAATGGAACAGTGACTGACTTATTTAACTCAATTGAACAGCAAAGCTTTAGCCTACGAAAATGAAGCAGTAATTGCAATCTTCACTTAGAAATGATTTGAACAGCAACTGAAAATGGGATAGAAAACTAAAGGAAGCTATGAAAAATTGAACAACAACTTAAACCAAATGTAAATGCACAACAAACCAAACCAAATGTTACATGCAACACTGTTCTGTTAAAGGAACAGTAATCTACGTTTCGGCATAACAATGGTTAATCTCGGTTGTGAATAAATAGCAATTGCGATCATGGTGGAACAGTAGTCCCAATGAATAGCGATCACACTTGGAAGTAAACTGTAGATAAATAGGCAGTGATACCGATTTATAAATACACAACACTATTACTCTGTAATCGAACAGTAACTGTAATCTATTAAGGAACAACAATGTTATATAATAATATCAGTTTGGAAAAGGAACAACAATATGATATAACTTCAGAACAAGTAGCATAACATTCATGTGCAGAGAATAACCTTACTATTCAAATGGGAATCAAAATATCACAGAGCTAATACATGAAATAAGGGTAGTAGATTACTGAACAAAGTAGATAAGAGAAATTGAACCACACACGACTTGAAATCGAGAATTAATGGTACAGGAAGCAAGTGATCCACTAGGGCCGGGCCCTTAGCCTCCAGGGACACACTGCTTATAATTACTCCAAAATCAAAGATGGAACGGCAACAGAATTTATATATTAAGCATCAAAACAGAGTTACAGTAAATCGCTCTTTTAGAGAGAGTCGATGATCAAAGTTCCAAGTACAATAGTGAATTTCATAAAAACAACAATAGTCTTCTTTGGCTAGCAATGCTGCCCCTTCTTATAGTAGCCGAGCAGAGATGTCAATGATACAGAGAATCGTTAAGGTAGTGATCCCTCAGGATCAAAGGATCCTGAGGGATTCGCCATACTGTTAGCTCTCAGTTATCTTCTCGTTCTCTTGCACCGATTTGGTATCTCCTCTTCCTTTTCCTGGTTTGTATGCTCCAATCTAGATTTCCTTGTTTGGATGCAGTTCCCTGTCAAAGGGACAACGGTTGATTACGTCTTGTCGTTTCCTTTAGAGTGGTGATTTTCCATTTTCCTCTTTTTCTACATAGAAAAGGGTAATTATTAGTCATCTTATGTTGCACACAAATCTTCAAGATTTTATCATAATCTCTCATCATATACCTATTTCATAATGTAAATAAGTTATGAATTTAAAGAAAGGATGAAAAAATAAGTGGTAATTACATACCTTCTCTAGTGCTCAACACATGGGAGCTCGTTGGTGTTGGTGGGGATGGTATTGCAAAGGCTCAACCAATTCCAATCCCAAATCCTTATACCCCGACCTCGTTGGGGACATGCACAAAAAAAACAGAGAAACAACAAACTGTTATGATACCACTGATCCAAATGTATGAAGGAACGAAATGAAATACATATATAAACAGAAACATAGAGATACAGTGAAAAAAAACTTCAGTTCATTAATAACAAAGTATTGAAAACTATTTACATTCAGAATGAAAATAAACTAGCTCATATGATGGTAGCTTATCTCTAAGAAGAGATGTGGCAACTCTTCTAAATTGTGTTACAATGAGGCTCGGTGGCATTTTTATCTTTAAGAAACAATGGCAAACCCTAAACATATAAAAACCTAACCATAGGATATGAAAATCCAAAAGCTTGTGGGCCCCGTTGAGATCAGTTGGAATGTCAACTTCCTGGGGTTGTACCTTTGGCACATGATCTCCATTTGACCATAATAATACCTCATTTTGAAGATCTCCAAGAGGAGATCGAAAAAAAAACTAGCAAACTTGTTTAGCACTTTTATGGTCTCTCTGTTTTCCAAAAAAAATGTCTTTTAGGCCCTTAAAATGACTCCATAATTTTAGGACCCAAAAAACTGCTAGAAAATGTGCTATAATTAAGGAAACAAAAAAGAAACAATGGTGGGAGTTCAAGTGGAATAAGCAGGTAGCCACCAATATCCACCTAGATAAAATAGGGAAACCACTACACCATGGCTATCAAGGAAATGGCAAGGCAGGATTGAAACCACTTTCAATCTAGGAAAATCCCATGCCAATGACAAAAAAGCAACCAAATAACCAAATGCATGTACCATGTATTCAAATCTTAGCAATGAAATCACACATGAAACATGTTACCTGCAATGTCATCTTATTGTAGTTACTTTTCCAACCTTCTCTTTCATTGCCCACAAATTCAATTGTTTTCTTTCTTCTGTCCAAGTGCTTTCTCTCTCCAAATATATGTGAGAATGCCTCAATGTCCAAGTGAATGCTAGAATGCTCTAGGAATGCTCTGTTAAAATTGGCAACTATGGCCAAATCAACTTTGGACAACTCAGTTGATGGAGATGATGATGCATTAAATTCATGTTTTCTAAAGGACCAAAATCGGCCTAAAGATCATCAAATTTGGACAAGGGAAAGTGTATTTTTGAATTATGAGCCCACATGTGCATATTTAATCAGGTCATCCCTAAAGCAAATTGGACACCCTAGGAAGGCTATAAATTCAAATGACTTCAACCTAATTTAGACATCATCATGAGACATTCTTATATTCTCTTTCTTGTTTTTGGCTCACACATGTTTGAGGTAGATCCGTGGAGGAATGGGTTCGCACAAAGGTGAAATTGTAGGGTCTGAAGCTCACATATCTGTTTTAGGGTTTTGGTTCTCAATCGCAGGCATGTCATAGATGGATCTTAACTGTGGTTGCTCGCTGGTCGGCTTATCCATGCAACTAAAGCCTTTAAATCTCATGCACAACACATCCTCCATGCAATCAGGAACTAGGGTTTTATTTTTCAGTTTTTTGATGTCTTCACTTATTGACTGTAGTGTTCAGGAGTTGACTACAGATAGTGACAGTTCCTTACAGGCTTCTAAATTAGGGATTTTGAGTATGATCATGGTTGGGGTCATATCATGGATATCATTTAGTTTATTTTTGTTGGATAGTTGTATGAATGAAGATATGGATCATTGTACTCTCTTTTGTTGAATCATTCAATGACAATATAAGAAGAAGAAGAATTTGAAAGGGTCTTCCCCATAGTGGCTTTTTCCCTGGTTTGCAACCAATCCTTGTGTCTCTATGTGTTGATTATATTATTCTTTCTACATAGTTGAATATGTTTTTGAATAATGATTTAAATATGAATAATGTTATGGTGTTATGGGGTAAATTTAATGTGTAAATAAAAAAATTCAATTATCAAAGCAAAGAAAAATATAGCCCTAAGAAAAATCAACATGGTATCAGAGCTGGGCTGAAGAAAAGTCATTGAATATCACCCCTATGAAGACACCTTTGATGGAAGCATAAGAAGATGGAGAAGACCTGAAAGAATTATATGGTTTGAAGGAAACCATAGGCAATTTGTGTATTAGGGTTTGATGGATATTATGAGGTTAGGGTTTGAGAGAAACCCTGGATTATGGTAAATATTTGAGATATGAAATATAGAAACCTTAGCATGGTCAATGTGAAGATGCTCAAGCACTTGTGATAGATTTGATGAAGTCCTAGATGGGATAGTCTCTATTAGGACTAGTTGCTAATAAAGCTGGTAGAAATATTGAAGGATAATGGAAAATGTTGGCTCTTGAAGGCTGGTTCAAGAAGGACATGATCACCTCTCATGGAAGATAAATATTTTTGATTTATGGTGCTCCTTTAGGTATTTACTTTTGTCTAGACTTATTGATCTGATTATTGTTTTGATTATTACTTATACTTCTTACATGTATATGCGAGTATTTGGATACCTCTAACTTCTTGATGAGATGTGATAGGTGGATACTTCTTGAGGATCATCTAAGATTCATGAAAATTTGTCTAGTGCAGGAATAAAAGAGCTACAGTTATCCATAACAAAGAAGTTGGAAAAGTGCCCCTCCTGCTAATGTCAAATAAGAAGGTGCACAGGTATCTAAATACTACAAGGTATGTATGTTGTATTGTTTCAATTTTATGTCTCAACTACAATATTGGATGGAAAGGTAAGCCCTAAGATATGATGAGTATTGTTAGGGCCTAAATCTACATCAGGTTGAGAAAGGCAGGATCTAGGGTAACATCAAGCCACGGTTAACTTGGTAGCTAGCCCTACCAGGTCGGGAGAGGGCTCTCTCCTTGTCAATCTCAGGAAAATATGATCAGTGAGGTTTGAGATGACTGATGTAAAGACTAATTTTAGGCTAGGTATATGCTCAGAGGAGTTTGATTGAATTTAATTTTGGTTTGTTGGCTCAAATGTGAAAGGCAGATTTTGGTCCGGGGAATGGACACAGTATTGCAAGGGTTTCTGTGGGGTGAGGTAGGAAAATGGTTTAGTACTTTGAAATAAGTGAGATGGAGGGACTTAAGACTGGTGAGGAGTTGGAGAGGGCATGAAAGTCTTAGGGATCCTCTTCAAAAAGTTGAAAACATAAATAACTAAACAAACCCTATGTAGAGCACTGCAACATCAATGAATTCTACCTTTTTCCTTGTTTCATTTAGTTAAGCTAAACAGAGAGAGATGATGGCATACATAAACACATGTAAAATTGCATTACAAAAGGAAAAACAATACCAAATCAAGTTTCCATAAGAATCCCACAAAATGCTGCAAACCCTGGTCTATTCCTTTGCAAAACTGCAGAGATGAATGTATAATAATGCTCAAAGCATTCACAAGAGTCCAACCTTTACAAATGACTGAAAAAGTACTAGATATAGGCAAAAAACAACTCATGCTAGGATTTAGAGGTTGAATTCATGAGTTTACGAGCTGTTTCAACAAGACCTAAACTAAGAACTGAAAAGTAGGCAGTGGAATAGCTTGCCTCTAAAACCTAGTGTTAGAGACATTTTTGGGCACTACAACCCCAAGCATGAAATGTCCATAAACCAAGGGCTCCTAAGTCCCTAAAAGTGTTGTTCTAACCCATAAAGGAACAAGGTCAACTGATTACAACTTCTCCCAGAAGTTGTCCATGAAAAACTGCTCAGAACTGGTCAAAACAGGATCATTTCAGCTGCTCCATAGGCAAAGTGGGTTGCATCTCACCTAAATACACTGTGTGGGTGCGTTTCATTTCAAAAAGCCCTTCTATGGGGTGCGATGGGTGAGAAGTGACAAATGGCAGTGTCATTCCGCGAGGTGGAGAGGCATGGAATCTTCCAGAAACTTCTCCTGTGACACTTGCCTCTCTGAATTTGACCAAGGATGAGTAAGAGATCATCAATCTCCAAGTGGAAGCAAGAACTATCAGAGGGAAGACACTAATCAAATCACAAGCTGACTCATCTCCCTTACGAATATCTATATATGGATCCCTCATCCCAGAGATCCGGAGGCTGGAATTTTGCATATTGTAAGGAATTGCTGTTGGTTTCTTGAGACAACATCAGATTGTTGGGTGATCTAAGCTTTGTATGAGGTGAAGAGGGGCTTCCTTGCTGAGAGGATGATGCTGGGTCAAAACAACTGGTTGTAACTCCCTTGGCTCTTTCTTGTTTATCAATAAAATCTATTCAAGTTTTCCTCCATACTCTTGTGTCATTTATGTTTTATGCATTTGTATGGTCAATTTACATCTGATCCTAGATTGTTTATGATTATAGATCCATGTTCTTGTATAGTGCTATGCTACTGTGATCTTACAGGTACTCTGTGAAGCTGGGCGTACAAGGGAGCAAGTAGTGAAAGACTATCAAGAGAGAGATGAATCACACTAGGAGATTAGCGCAAGACAGAGGTTGTTCTTCTTTGTTCTTCTCTCATCTATATTTCATAAAGGAAAAATGAAAGTAGCTTTACTTTGTTTGTTTCTAAGGTAGCTACCACACCTTAGTGGGATAAGAAGTTCTGTGTAGACACTTTTCCCTGTAACAAAATGGCGACCATACTGGGGACGAATTAGTTGGTTTGTTTATCTTCCTTGTTGTCTATTTTATAAACTTATAGACGGAGCCTGAAGTCGAGCCAGGTAGCTTTCGAACTGCATTTGCTATGCAAATGCAAAGTAGATAAATGTCGCTTCAGTCAATCTCCGGGATTTGTTTATAACTTAAACAACTGATTCACAAACTCTCTGATTTCCCCTTGTGGTAGCTCTCAAAACCTCCTTAGATCTACCCCTGATTGTTGCATTACTGATTACCATTTGCTCGGCCAAAACCCATGAACTGAATTGCAAACTGTGACCCGGAATCCAAGCAAAGTCTCGTCTCTGGCCTAACGCAGGTACTGTTCTATGAATCTGAAATTCAGCGCACTTCCTGAGTGTAGTAGGTGCGCTGCATTTCAAATTCCCTGTGTTACAGGTGCGCTGATCAGACTAGGCATTGTTCAGTTTTGGTTTCTGTGATTCATTCTTTCCAGTTCTATTCATGAATTTTACTGCCTGTAATCAGTATATCTCTGTTTGAAACCCCTTTTCCTTGTTGTTATTCTGCCTCTGTTGTACAAAAGAACTGTAAATGTTTTTGTGTATTTGTTGAGTCATTTTCAGTTCTCCTTTGCAAAAAGTAACGTAATCGTACTGTCATCCTTTGATTTGAAAGTGTCTCAAGTGTTGTTTTCAGTCATAGGAAAGAGTTTGGTTGCTGTAGATAGCCGATTATCCTATTACTATTGTATTTGGTCTGAATTTGTAATTTTTCTAGTGTTGAAAGCAAGTATTCATTTCCAAATCGTAAAGTGTTGTGATTGTCTCCATTTCTAATTTCGAAAAGAAACTTGTTAGTAATTGTCGCTTGAAAGTAATTCAGATTTGTGCATTAGCTTTCTTTTTACCATTCACATACTAAGAAAGCCGAAAACAAATACATGCACGTGCATTTGCATTTAGACTGTTTGATTGGTTTGATTTAGGACTATGCATTTAGTGTGTGCTCTTTGCTCTTTGTGAAAGAATATTGTCTCTCTTTCCTTAGTAGCTAAGATTTTCATTGCACAAAGAAGATAAAAGATTGTTTATCATCTTAGATTTCATTTTAGGAATTATACATCTACATCTTGCAGTGAACCTGAAAGGAAAATTTCATAAACAAGATCAACTATAAAATAAATTCAATGAATCTAACAACGCTTTGGAACCTAAGGCACAACATTTAGAAGTCTAGGCTAGAGACGTATTCCAGCGTCGTAAAGCCTGGTAACTGTTTCTCTCACTGATGGTTGGGTGATTCCTCCACTTTGAGACGATAAGTGCCAGTACGGACTTGTGCTCCCACGTACCGTCGAGTATATTTTGAGAGACCCCAATAGGCTTAATCCTTTATCCATAGGAAGCCATGTCTGTCGCCCTATCGATCGCAATGCACTGAACACAGCATTCGGGAAGATTGACTACCGTACCATAAAAAGTATTCTGCAGTTTTGTGATTGGTTTGGTAATCCCTCTACCTAGATTTCCAGAGTAGTCCCTTTCGTTCCTTTTCAGACTCCTTAACGGAAAAGGTCCATCTGAGCACTTGTCACTTCAGGCTCATTAAAAATCGAAGGTGACTAGAGTCATCTTTTGTTTTTTCTCGACTCTTAAAAATTGAAAAAACGAGTTGTGTCAAAGCATCTAAAATTTATTTTAAACGGAATAATCATCACCTTTTCCTACGTTGATCTTAGGTTGAGAAAATGGAACCCACCAACCAAGGAATTCCCCTTGGAGGAAATCCTAGTCCCTTCTCCTCTTGGGGAGATGTTGGTGCACCCCATATGGCCACATTGTCGCTTCCAGGATTGACAATCGGCTTGCCCGTATGGCTCTTCTCAACCTCTGCCGTTCAGAACACCGCAATTCCTGAACAATCGAGTCAGCAACTAGACGAATCCAAAGTTACCCACCAACCTTCTACTTCCTCCAATTCTTCCTCTCCTCTTTCTTCTTCGCTTGATGGGGTTGGTAAAGCCAAAAATCAAGTGCCTGAGAAGAAGAAGGAAAAGAAGAAGAAAGAGAAGAAGAAGAAGGAGCCAAAAGTGAAAGGGGGTAACCAAGCATCGTCTAGTGAAAATCCACACATTGCACCAACCAAGCCTAGATCTCCATGTGTCATTTGCAAAGGAGACCACTATCATAGAGATTGTCCTTGCATCCCTCGGATCTTAAGGGAATGGTCTCCTCGTTTGCACAACCCGGTGTCATCAACCTCTGATGATCATGTTGAAAGCACACCATCGACTAGTGAAAGTGAAGCCCCGGGACAAAAAGGAAAATATAGATTTCCTTGTAAACTGTGCGAAGGCGACCATGCCGTCCACTGTTGTCCCTTCTTAGACGAGGCTAAAAGAGTTTTGGACGATCGTCTGGTCTCACCGTTATGACTTCCTCCTGGATATAAAAAACTCTTGCCGAGTCCGTCACTAGTTGAAAAGCCGGCTGACCTGCTTAGGTGGTCGGCCGAAGCATCTATCATTGAAGACAAACCATCTGAACCCATGCCAGACGAAAGTCAAAAGGTCGAGGCGGCAATTGACCCGATCTTGCCTTCAGCGGTTCCATCTTCAGATGATACAGTCACAAAAGAGAATAAGGATGACACCGTCCAAATTCTTTTCGTAAGCACAGACTCCGATGAACATGGGGGCAATTTACCCATTCCTTTACCGCAGGAAGAAAGTTTGTCAGAGTCATACCCGACCATCTATTTGGTCCCACCTCCAAGCAACCTAGTTGTCTCTTTCAACTGGAATCAACTAGGCAGACCCCATTTACCAGTTAGTATACCATTCCGAATTATTGCTCAAATATATAGAATGGTTATGGCCGGTACCATCATAGATGAAGGGGCTTCTGTGAGTATCCTTTCCTCGATTGCTTGGAAAGCGTTGGTTCGCCATCGCTTTTGCATGAGATCAGAAATCTAACAGGCTTTGACAAAGGAACCAGTCAACCGTTAGGGATCCTTCCCAATGTGCCCATAACATTGAGAGGGAAAACCGTTCACATGAACGTAATGGTAGTTCAAGGACCCCTGGATTATAATCTACTCCTTGGACGAGACTATATTTATTGCATGGGAGCGATTGTCTCCTCACTCTTTAGAGTAATGTGTTTTCCGCACGAAGGAAGAGTGGTCAAGCTCGTAGACCAGCTTTCATTTCCCGGATCACACAGAGAAAATAGTCATATGCCATCCCTGAATGGTCTTTTCACACAAGGAATGTCTCATCAATCTCCAGTCCGTCCACCCGATGAGCCCGAGTGATTCGGGGAACATGACTAAAACCCAGGGGGCATGCACCCTGGTCTGCTTCGTCAGGAAAACTTCGGTTATAGGGTAGGTTTCCACGAGAGATATATGACTGGACTGTACTCTCGTCTGTGATTGGAAGAGGGGGTTAGACTGGAATAAGATTCTCTTGTCAAAGTTATGTGAGTGGATTGTCTCACCTTTGTCTATTTCAGCAGACATCGCCGAGGAAGTGCTTTGTTTACGCTGTGAACAAAACAATCTTTGGTAACTTGAAAGAGGTATACTTTTCCTGATAAAACAAATGTTTTGTCAGTAGAACAAAAGGTGACCTTGAAGCTTTATTTTATACCTGGGGGCATGCAAACCTTTTGGCATGCAAGCGAAGAGCGACTATTTATTTTTTTAAATTTGTAGGTCCTCTAACCCTTTAAACTCATAGGATTGGTCGTTTCCTAACTTGCATAAAGAAAGGATGTGGGGCAAAACTCTAAAAATTTCCGTTTTCATATATGAGACGTTCTTATTATACGACTGGATTAATCGAGCAGTTTTAGAGCATAGTTCAAGCTCGTTAAAAAATAAACATAAGCCATGAGCAAATGTTTCCCCCTGCGTTTAAGCTCATTAAAAAATGAACTATTTCCCGGTAAATAACCGTCGTGAATGTATTACTTCAGCCTTTAAAAGCCTTGGTCGTGTTCTCATCATCACCTCCACTCTGTATTGGCCGATCATTCACCTCCATTTGATTGTTTACCCCTTTTGAGGAATAGCTGCAAAGAGTGATCTCACTAGCCATCCTTGTAACACTACCATGATTGGAAAATTCCAAACCTTACCTGGAATCAGCTACTACCCAATTTTATCACTCGTTCCTCAAAAGACGAGTCTCCTTTAAGCTCTTTTCAACTGACTCATAAAATATGAAAAGATTGCCGAGCCATTGGCCTCTCCAGCTCGTTAAAGGGATCGGAAGTGCTATCCCTCCTCTAAATTTTAATCTTTTTGGACCTGAGGGATTATTACACAAAAAGATCGAGCGCTTGTTTTGTTCGGCTCATTAAAAGTATCGAAAATTCATCCCTTCTGTATTGTTTTATACTTTTTCTGATTTAAGGGGTTAGATGAAGAAAAAGGAATTTTGGAGTTTCCTTTACGTTCCTTTTCAGACTCTCTAAAATTGAAAAGGACCGAGTTATCTTTGTTGTTAAACTCGTTAAAACTTAATAGCGACAAACTTGTCCATAGCAGACAAGAACGAGTTTCACTATCGCTAGACTCGTTAAAACATAGCGATGGGTTTGCCCGAAGGGCAAATTATAGAACAAGCATATGTTATCCTCCTCAAGCTTGACAAAAATAAAGAGGTACTGGTCAGCAATGACTGGGGAAAATTGGGAAGAAAACTTGAAGAAACTTTGTTGGTAGCAAGTCGCTCTTGAACATGGCACTTTCACTCCGCATCCAAGTCGGGTTGGGTTGTTTCATTCACCAGTCACATCACCATGGTCCCATCACACCATCCACATTTGGGGTAATGCTACCAATCCATCATGTCAGTGTCGCCGATATGTTCAAGAGAAGTCATTCAGAGAATTCACCTGTGTCTCACCCGCTACAATACATTTACACTCCATTCTTTCATGACCGCCACCCTGAACCGTATGTCATCAGATCGTTTTCACCTCCATTAAAATCATTTGCTCCGTTTCGTGTCATTGATGTGGGATTCATTAAGGCCCTCCTGTGACGGATCGCTTCTTGTCGACATCAAGTCATTATCCAAGAAGTCGATCTAGGAACACCCCGTTCAGTACTTTGAAGCTTGCATGCCTCAATGGCAAGTTTCTCACTTCCGGCGATAGGTTTACATCAATGGCCTTTGACCGAAAGATTTTGCGTGGTGTTCGACACCAAGTCCTTTATTCACACCACGTGAATTGTACTGCAGTACCTTGAGGTTCATTATCATTATTGGTGATTCCTCTCGCGCCTGTTAACAGCTTACATCATTGGCTGGTAATCAGGCGATGTCTTTCCATGTTCGACTCTAGAACATCTCTCACATGGATAGACTTGTACTTCGAGTGAAGATCGAACGAGATTGAAGACCCTGGATCTAGTTTCATCCATCCGGGCTGCGATATATATTCAGGGAAATAAAGACATCAAATGTACATCATTGTTGCACAGATAATCATCCAATCAAAGGGATGATGACTCTACCCGAATCATCAGTCTACACTCAGACGATTGTCTGTCCTATGTACATGAAAATGAATTTATAAAGCTGAGCATGGGAATGCCCGCCTCAGCTAGATCATGAAAAAATATGAAGATAATGTATTGTATTGTATCTTATTATAGGTCTCCTCCCAGCTTGAAAGAACTTCGGATCCTCATAATAAAGCATTTCACCCGACATCAAAAGATTAACGACCTCATGCTTTAGGGGGCAACTGTTATAGACATTTTTGGGCACTACAACCCCAAGCATGAAATGTCCATAAACCAAGGGCTCCTAAGTCCCTAAAAGTGTTGTTCTAACCCCTAAAGGAACAAGGTCAACTGATTACAGCTTCTCCCAGAAGTTCTCCATGAAAAACTGCTCAGAACTGGTCAAAACAGGATCATTTCAACTCCATAGGCAAAGTGAGTTTCATCTCACCTAAATACACTGTTTGTGTGCGTTGCATTTCAAAAAGCCCTTCTATGGGGTGCGATGGGCGAGAAGTGACAAATGGCAGTGTCATTTTGCAAGGTGGAGAGGCATGGAATCTTCCAGAAACTTCTCCTGTGACACTTGCCTCTCTGAATTCGACCAAGGATGAGTAAGAGATCATAAATCTCCAAGTGGAAGCAAGAACTATCAAAGGGAAGACACTAATCAAATCACAAGTTGACTCATCTCCCTTACAGATATCTATATTGGATCCCTCATCCCAGAGATCCGGAGGCTGGAATTTTGCATATTGTAAGGAATTGCTGTTGGTTTCTTGAGACAACATCAGATTTTTGGGTGATCTAAGCTTTGTATGAGGTGAAGAGGGGCTTCCTTGCTGAGAGGATGATGCTGGGTCAGAACAACTGGTTGTAACTCCCTTGGCTCTTTCTTGTTTATCAATAAAAGCTATTCAAGTTTTCCTCCATACTCTTGTGTCATTTATGTTTTATGCATTTGTATGGTCAATTTACATCTGATCCTAGATTGTTTATGATTATAGATCCATGTTCTTGTATAGTGCTATTCTACTGTGATCTTACAGGTACTCTGTGAAGCTGGGCGTACAAGGGAGCAAGTAGCGAAAGACTATCAAGAGAGAGAGGAATCGCACTAGGAGATTAGAGCAAGACAAGGTTGGTCTTCTTTGTTCTTATCTCATCTATATTTCATAAAGGAAAAACAAAAGTAGCTTTACTTTGTTTGTTTCTAAGGTAGCTACCACACCTTAGTGGGATAAGCAGTTCTGTGTAGACACTTTTCCCTGTAACACCTAGGAAACTGATTCATTCAGTTCAAAACTACCTTTTCATGATGTATCTACCTCCATGAGTGAAATTTTAGCATATTTACATCAAATTCCATCAATTTATATCAAATTACATCATTATTTTGACTATGAGAGAGAGAAAAGTCAAACTAAGAAAAAACTAGGTGAAAAAAACAGAGTTTTTTTTAGCAAAAAAGTCAATTTTCCATCTTGTGCACCGTGCCTCTGTCCTTGTGCATAGCGCCTTTTTGCAGCTGATTTTGGAGGACTTCTAGTGCACCAAATTTGCTCCAAGTGGGCTTGTTGGAAAGGTATATCTATCTAATTTCCTGAATAAGTGGAATTTCTGAATTTGGTGTCAATTTGTGCCTCTAAAAGTGAGTTCTCCCAACACTGCTTCTTGTGTGGCCAAAAGGGGGCAGAAAGGGCATTTTTGAGGTGTTTTTCACCCTTGTGGAAGCTCAAAACTTGACAAAATTTCTTGTCCATTTGTGGGCATTCATATTTTTTCATGAGGAATCTAGAAATTTTGAGTTTTCCTCTAAAGGAAGTCCCTAGTAAAAGCGAGCGCCAGGTGGCACAGTTCACCAAGCAGAAAAATTTGTGTTTTGCTCCAAAAATTCAAAATTGACAAAAAGTATCCCAAATTTCTTGAAATTTGGGCTGAGTGTCCTGCATCAAGTGCTATGTTGGGCTAAGGAATCCTTAGCTAAAATCTTGAGCTTGTCTTTCTCTTTCCTCTTCCTCAAAGCTTTCCTCAACTTGGCCTTCAAAGTCCTAATTCTCGCTTTGCAATCTTTGTTTCTCGCCAAATAGTGATAGGCCATGTGTCTCAACATCTTTTTCTCTTTGTTGGTATTCTCCAGCATCTTTTCCAAGTGCATGTTTTCCCTCTCAAGCCAAGATTCATGATCAGCTTCAATTTCTTGCTCAAGTGATGTCAACTTGACTTTCCTCCTCTTGGCAGCTTGCCGGTTTTCTCTTAAGTTTTGCAAAGTCTGGCAAGCTCATGATGGTATTTGACTCTTTCCACCATCTCGCAAAACTGATACCAAGACTGATGTTTGAAACAAGCTACTGCAAGAGGGCAAGCCAATAGCTCAGTAAGTGTAGTGGGCTCCTCCCGGATATGTTTTCCTCCCTTGTGAGGTCTCCTTGGTGCAAGAATTTCTTTGGAGGAATCACTCACTGTTTCCTCATTTCCATCATAAGATGAATCTAACTCCAAGTTTGCCATTGTTTGATGTTTCTTAGATGAGTATGAAGAGATTTTATAGGAACAATAGGTATTTGCTGCTAAATGACAGGGATTGATGGTGGGGGACAGTGAATGAGGGGTTGGGATGTTTCTTGTAGGGTTTTTGGGAATGGAAGGGTTTGGGGAATGATGTTTAGGGTTTTGAGATATCAATTAGGGTTTGGGAGTAGTGGGATTAGGGATTAGGGTTTTTAGTTTTAGGGATAAGGGGATAGGTGAGTGTGAATGAAAGAGGAGAGGGAAAGTGATATGAGTGAAGTGTAGTGAGAGAAAAATGAAAATGGGGATAAAACAACAAAAACTGCAATTTTGCAAACCCTAGGCAGCATTTTCAATTGACTATGCAAGGAACTAGGGTTTTTTTTTTTTTTACGCATTGAAACACCATAAAAATTGACCAAAATCCTTACAATGGCACTTGGTATTGTTAACTTACTTGTGGCATGAGGAATTTGCAAGTTTGGAGCTTGGAGGAGGCGATTTGGATGAGTTTCGGGCTTAGAAGACCGGTGCATCGCGCCCACTAACAAGTGCGTTGCGCCAGTTATAATTCCAGTGTAAATCCTGTGTTGCGTGTGCCGCACTGGCCAGGTGCGTCGCGCCTTGACCCAGGTGCGCCGCGCTTCAAAATTTTCACAATTTGGTTGCAAATTCGCTCCTTAGGCTCGAAACGACTTGGCTTTTGTTCTCATTCACTCTTTGGACAGAAATGAACTTCTTCAATATGAAAAAGACTTTATATACCCACCAATTTAATTTTTCACTTATAAAAACCCACTTTGTAATGTTTGGCTTTTCACTTGCTTTTAAAACTCTGTTTTGGCAGTTTGATTTGTTCTTTGCCTTTGTTGGACTAAATGCTTTGAATTTTTTACTCTTTTGCAGGAGCTGGAGTGCAGGAGCTTGGCAAGGTGACCAGGGCTACATCTCGAAATTATTACATATAGGAAAAATGAAATTACATGAAATCTTGTACATAAAACATAAAAAAACTTTGTTTTTCCTCAAAACAGGGTTTTGAGGAAAAATCAATCACTGAGCATGTGATTATTGAAATTTTTGTTGCTGAGACTTTATTTGATCTCCTCATGTGCCTACTAACCATTATTGAGCCTTTAGAAGACCTTATTAACAAAACCCTACACCTAATGAGACCTAAAACCCTAAAAATGACTTTTGCAGATGTAAAGACAAAAAATGACTGTAAATGATCTAAATGTATGAAAATGAGCCAGCAGGTAAAGATCATGAGGGAAAATTGATAATATGCCACTACCATCAAATGATCCATGATCCTAGTGGAATGCAGCTGATCGAATGAGACACCTAAAATGCAATGCAACAAGAGAATTTTGATCATTGATGGAGGGATGAAGATATCGACACTAACAAGTATATCACCTTCACAAACAACTCATGGATGCATATAAAAAGTAATTTTGATTCATGGTACTTATGATGAGATGGTGCACTTGGTATTAGACAAGTATCTTATATTCTATGAAGTCATGATAAAGCTACTTAGAAACATTGATTTTTGATATATTGGTATACTTTACATTTGGAAAGGAATCTCACATCTTAGACATGATGGATTTCATAAGAGGATGGTAACCATGATGATAGAAGTGTAACAATGAGATTGATATTCATGATATTCTTGTTGACCGTGGTTAGGTTTTGAGGAGCTTAGTAATGATGACATATGGTAAAATTGAATGGTCTAACTTGATGAAAGAATTATTGTGTCCCTGATCCTTGAAGTATGATGTTACACATGTCTACTGCCCTAATCATAGGACCCTAACTTTCTATGAAATTTTGATGGCATGTTCATATATGATGATAAAGTAGTTGATGCTGACATGTTATGACCATGATGGATATATGTTTTAGAATCTGATATAGTTCAATTCCATGATCTAACAATTATGTTGATGCATAATATTATGATAAACAAATAGATGACAATGGTTGAAGGGGCTACTCATTTATGGGAAAATCTCTCCATAAGATCCCTACACCTATTATCATTTTCATTATATGTATAAAATATTCTTTATTATTGAAGTAAGATTTATGGACATGAATAGACAAATATCTGAGAAGGAAGAGTTTTCCTTACTCTAATCCTCAACTGCATTGAAGGAAGCCTAAGGGTGTGATTGTAGCCTCTCAACGGCACAGAAGAAATCCTATGGGTGTGGTTATGCCTGTAGGACACAAAAGTGAAGCTTTGTGCATGAAATCAGAAGTGAACCTGAAAGATGACAGTCCTAAAGATATGGAGTTGTCAACTGAAAGTTCTATGAGCAGGGAATTTTGAATATTTGACTTACTATAGATAATATAAATGTGTTAACTAAACTTGTGTTTGCAGGGGACCAAAATATGCTTATCAATATGTCATTATTATTTAACCATTGAAGCTTGTGTATGACAATATTTGATAATTGTTGCAAGGGTTTGACTAGATTTGGTTGATTGATATAGATGAGCAGTGTTTGGAGTTTTTGACATGATGCTTGATAATGATTTAGAACTTTAACTTGATTTTGAGATATGTTTTGGGCTATATATCTCACTATGATAGAAAATTTGGGTTTTGACCTGATGACTAATGATTTAATTTGGCTGTTGATGATTTTCCTTGATAAAAATTCTATATGGGCATAGTGACTTTTAGTGACTTATATTGGTATTCAATATATATCCTGTGTTGACATCATTAAATTTGACACATTGGTTGAAGTATAAACATTTATGATTCGGTATGAAACAATCTCACTATGAATGGATAAAAGTTGTATGAATGAAACTTATATGACTTGTCCTTGATGTATACATTCATATTTAGTAACATAAATGATTCATGATATGATCATAAGTATGGCTTGAAAAGTTTGATTGGATAGTGCTTGGTAAATAAAAGGGTGTTGTAACTTGGCATTTGGATATGAGCTCTATTGGTCATCTCGTCCAAAGAATTTGTTAAAGTGATAATTGATGAGTTTGATATTAGATTTTATCTGGTGTCTAAACTTTGAAAAACTGACTTAGTTCATTTGATTGCACAAGGCTAAACATATTTTTTTGTTCAAGTTTTACGTTTGTAGAAAGCATTATATGAAGCAAGCTCCCCGATCTTGATATGTCCACATTTACAATTATCTGGTGAAGCCAAGATGATGTGTCGATCCAAACCTCTACTTCAAAAGAGGTCCAAGGTATGGATTTGATTTTTGTTTTATATACTAATGGTCTATTCTTGACAGGAAATAATCCTCTAATGACCAAAGTAAGAGGGAGATGGCCTATGAAGTTCGAAATTAAGAATCATGGCCTGAAGATTGAAAAGGGAAATCTATATAATGAATCTATTAAAGAAAGTGGAAATGCAAATCCTTGGACACTCCAATCAAATTTCAGAATGAACGAGGTTGAGTATGATGTTGCTAGCATGGTTAGCTATGAGGCAAGATGAAGAAGCTCTTTGGAGAGATGTTTGAGTAGGTTCTAGATATGACATGGATACATTGCGATGACAAAGAGTGGGAACCGATTGGCAAAGAATCTTGTATATAGATGGGACTGAGATGCCTTCAGAAATTGATATAGTGCTACTCTACGAGACAAGCTTAGTTGCTACTTTTGTGAGAGTGACGATGAATATGTTATCCTTTTTGTGATATATATATATATCTATATATATCTATATATATATATATATATATATATATATATATATTTGTTCTAATACGATATTTGACTTTATGTCTTGTATGAACAAGAGACAACTACTATTGATACATGATGATTACTAGACATGAACATGATGATATGTTGTTGATATACAGAGATCATCACTTGTTGAGGACAATGAGCTAGCTCTTCCCCCCTGTTTTCTCTCCTAGGTAGTGGAATTGAGATGGAGGACTCTTGGGGTTAAGGAATCTCTTAACAGTAAGGTTGTAGATGTTTCTCCCCTATATGTTGCCCATAGGGTTGGAGATGTTTCCCCCCTATCTTGGTCTTTACATAGTATACCCCAGTTGGCATCATACCCACAAGCAAGGCTTGTTGGGAATATTTCTCCCCGTCTGGCCAACGGGTTGAGAGTGTACTTGGGGGTGTACAACCTATGTTGATTATGATGCAGGTGTTATACCACATGAATCTTGAGGGTCATTGTTGGGCATATTAGTAGGCAATATGATGGGTTGATATGTGCTACCCTATATCACTTATTGTTCGATATGGGGTTGTATATGTTTAGCTCCCCCGTTAGATTCTGGGTTGCGAGTAAGATCCCCGATGTTGTTTCGGATTGATATAAGCTCTCTGATGTTGATGCAAGTTGTAGATTTGGATCCCCACTAATGTTTCCCAGGTGGTAGCATTGGGATCCCCACCAGCAGAGATTGTGGGTGGTACCAATGGCTCCCCAATCGATAGAGGATGATAGATTGAACTCCCCTCCAATGTCAAATTCTTCTTCTTTTAGATTCGAGAGTGTTGAGAATATGAGAAGGTACAATAAAGAGATAAGCAGGAATAATCAAGAGATGAATATATATGAGTAGTGACGATATGTGATGATGAGATACTTTTATTGGATATGATTTGAAGACAATATACACATGACATGATGCAAGTGGAATTCTACCTAGTTGAGAGGGAGTGTTAAAATTGGAACTAGGGTCAGATTCCACTTTGGATAGCTCATTTAATGGATATGATGATCGCATTAAATGCCTCTTTTTTAGAGGACCAAAATCAACCTAAAGATCATAAAATCTGGACAAGGGAAAGTGTATTTTTGAATTATGAGCCCACATGTGCATATATGATCAAGTCGTCCCTAATAAAAATTGTACACCCTTGGAAGGCTATAAATTCAAGCGACCTCAACCTCATTTGGACATCATCATGAGGCATTATTCTATTCTCTTTCTTGTTTTTTTCTTGCATAATTTTGAGGCAAATCCGTGGGGGAATGGGTTTGCACGAAGGTGAAATTGCAGGGTCTGAAGCTCACATATTTGTTTTAGGGTTTTGGACCTTAGTCACGGGCATGTCACAGAGGGATATCAGTTGCAGTCACTCGCTATCTAGATCATCTGTGTGACTAAATAATTTCAGTAGCACACACAACATGCCCTCCATGTGACTGGGAACTAGGGTTTGGTTTTTCAGTTGTCCAAAGTTTTCGCTCGTTGACTGCAGTGTTCAAGAATTGACCGCAGACAATGATAGTTCATTATAGGCTTTTGAATCAAAGCTTTGGAGTATGAGCATGGTTGGGTTCATCTCATGGATATTGTTTAGTTTATTTTTAATAGATAGTTGTATGAATGAATATATGGATCATTGTACTCTCTTTTGCTAAATCATTCAATGACCATCTAATAAGAAGAATAATTTGAAAGGCTTTTCCTTGTAGTGGGTTTTTCCCTGGTCTCTAACCAATCTTGGTGCCACTATGTGTGAATGATTTTCTTCTATTGTTCCTTTATGTTTCGTTGCACTGATGATGATGATATTGTTCTTTCTACGTAGTTGCATATGTTTTTGAATAATGATGTAAATTTGAATAATGTTATGTTGTTATGGGGTGAATTTAATGTGTAAATGAAGAAATGCAATTGTTAAAGAAAATAACAATATAGCCCTAAGAAAAATTAACATGTTCTAAGTGTGTAATAGTGTAAAAGTGACTAAGAGTATCATGATTAAGTAAGAGAGGCATAGAGTGTTCTCCCTCTCCTTTTGTTTCCTTTTCCTTTTCTTTTTCCTTCACTTTCCCTTGCATGTATATTCTTTTCTCCTCATCTTCCTTTTCTCCTATTTTCCTTTATTTCTCATATTAAATTTCCATTTATTTCCTTTTGCATTTACCTATGCCAATGCCAATTTCCATAACCCATAATAAACCACAAGTGATTGATCTAGATTTAAACAGGAACGCAAAAATTACAGAGATAACCATATACACAAAGATGCAGTGGAAATAATACTTCATTTCATTAATGTAAAATACTGAAATATGCTTACAAACAGAAATGGAAATAAACCAGCTAGGGCAATGGTAGCTTATCTCTGAGAAGCGATGTGGCGGCTAGATGCCTCTGAACTGTGTTACAATGATGCTTGAAGGCCTATTTATTGTTTAGAAACAATGGAAAACCCTTAACATCGTAAAACCTAACCCTAGAAGATGAAACACCAAATTGTGGGCCCCGTTTGGGTAAATTGGTACATCAATTTCCCGGGGTCATAACTTTGGCACCCGATCTCTATTTGACATGTACAATAGCTCGTTAGAAAGATCTATCCGAGAACAATAACTTTGGGAAGAGAAACATCAGTCCATGGACGCATGCTGCTCCCAGATTTCCCAAAAAACGTCGTTTAGTGCCTCAAAACGTCTCCAGAAGTTTAGGACCCAAAAAACTGCTAAAAATAGTAAATTGTGCTACAATTACAGAAATTGAAAAACTGAAAGAGACAGTTGTGGGGGTCCAAATGGGATAGGTGGGTGGCCACCAACATCCACCTGGATTATTCCTCCCCCCTTAGGAAGAAATGGTCCCCATTGCGTTGAGTTCCTCCATCTGCTGAACTTGTTCTGCAATCTCTAATGTGTCCAGTAATGGTGGGAAGCATGGTCAATGATAGTCCACATTGAACACTTGGTGCAGGCGAAGGAATGGAGGAATGTCATGCTCCAAAGCATTGTTCCCCACAGCCTTGGTACTACTGTAAGGACCATGTCAGAGTGGTTTGAGCTTCTGCTGGGCTCTTGTAAGGCATTCTTTCTACAGATGTAACCAAACTTTGTTGCCCACCTGAAACTTGTGTGGCACCCCTGTGGGTGAGGAGATGTTGTTCCTGTGTTTTGTCATGACCCTATCCCTTTGTTGCTACTGCTGCGTGGAGGAACCCTTTGCGAGGGTCATGGATGTAGCAATGATCTTCCCCTTACTTTGGGAGTGAACCAAACAGAAAATAAATTTCCTAGTCTGTGAGATGAGCTTGCTGCCTTTCTTGGCAGTGATCAACGAAGTGGTGGTAGGTGGGGCTACCTTCAGTATCCTGTATAATTAATTACCCAAAGAAATAATAACAGCACGAGGCCTTGACTCATACAGAGCATGTCGCCTCCACAAGTATGGCTGGCCTAATAGTACATCACAAACATCCAGAGGTGTAACATCACACAATACCTTGTCTGTGAAGGGCTTGATGCTATATGGAAGGCGGCACTACTGGTGAACTTTGAGATCTCGTCCTTCATGAAGCCACCTGATACTGTACGGCTGTAGGTGTGGTGTAGTCGGTAGGCCCAACTACTTCATGACCTCTACTGAAATGAGGTTCTTTTGGCTACCATTGTTGACAATGAATTGCAGTGGCGAACCCTTCACCCACATCTGTGAGTGGAAAAGATGCTCCCCTTCCTCTGGATCTTCGGGCTCATTCTTCTAGATCTTGGTGGTGGCAACAGTGACGTTGGGATCCACATCAATGATTTGCTTCCCTTTGCCATTCCCCTTGTTGGGTTCTGACTCAAGGTCAGAACATGCATCTGATTCTGAAGCCTTCAACTTGGCCACCAACGACTACTTGGTCCAACACTCACTTGTGTTATGAGTGGGACTCTTGTGGAACTCATACCACTTTCCTGTGTCCTTCTTCGACTTCATGGTGTTTTTCTCTTCTTGCGGCTTTGACGAGTTGTCTTGGGTCACCTCGCCTTGGCTTTGTCCTTTGGTCTTCGGATTTGCAAATCCAAAGTCTTGCTTCTTCTGTTTGAACTTTTGTTCGATTTTGACAGCATATTGGTATGTCGTTCTGAGCAAGGAGATGTTCAGGAACTCCATCTCGTCCTAGATGTATCTGTGTAGGCAGCCACAGTATTTGAGTACCAAATGCAGCTCAGAATCCTTGATACCCAACAATGTGCGAAGGGTATGAAAATTTTTTGTGAACTCCAGCACAACTTGGTCCCTTCCCTGCCGCAGTGTGGTCCATTTGATGTATTTGTCCTCATAGCTTTTGATAGGGTAGTACTGCTCCTTGACGGCATCCTAGAATGAAACCCAAGTGGGTGCGGCTGAAAATAGTGAGCCCATACTTTAATTCTTCTACTCGCAGTAGGTTTCCCACCGGTCCTTGACGTGGGGGGATACTTTGAGAAGAGTGAAAACAATATTTTACTGACTCGAAAATTCATGAATAGAAAAATACCCATCTAACAGATTTAACCATTTATCTATGAAATCTGCATCTAATTGACCCTCGAAGATGGGGATTTCAAAATTAACTTGTACCTTAAACAGTGTGGCGTTTCCAGAGTAGCTATTGGAAGTTGATGCGTCGCCTCTGGGTAGCCGCTGAAGGATCTATGCAAAGCTATCCATCATCGTGTTCCTTTGCTACTCGAGGGCTTCTTCGAGCAAGATTTTGATAGGATCTCCTACTCCCTCATCTTTCTTCTCATCCACCATGGGAGGCCATCGGGATTTGCGAGGTTGGTCTTGCAAAGGTTCGACCAGTTCAAGCCCTAACTCCTTATATCTCGACCTCGTTGGGGACATGCAAAGAAAAATAGAGAAAAAGAAAACCGCTCTGATACCAATGATACAGATTTAAACAGGAATGTAACAAATTACAGAGATAACCATATACACAGAGATGCAGCGGAAATAATAATTCATTTCATTAATGTAAAATACTGAAATATGCTTACAAACAGTAATGGAAATAAACCAGCTAGGGCGATGGTAGCTTATCTCTGAGAAGAGATGTGGTAGCTACATGCCTTTGAACTGTGTTACAATGAGGCTCGAAGGCCTATTTATTGTTGAGAAATAATAGAAAACCATTAACATCCCAAAACCTAACCCTAGAAGATGAAACGCCAAATTGTGGGCCCTGTATGGGTAAATTGGTACATCCATTTCCCGGGGTTGTAACTTTGGCACCTAATCTCCGTTTGACGTGTACAATAGCTTGTTATAAAGATCTATCCGACAACTATAACTTTGGGAAGAGCAACATCGGTCCATGGTCCCATGTTGCTCCCAAATTTCCTAAAAAACTTCGTTTAGGGCCTCAAAGCAACCCCAGAAGTTCAGGACCCGAAAAACTGCTAAAAATAGTAAATTGTGCTACAATTATAGAAATTGAAAAACTGAAAGAGACAGTCGTGGGGGTCCAAATGGGATAGGTGGGTGGCCACCAACATCCACCTGGATCAGTGATGCCCAATATCATGTTTTCCCCTCCAATCAACTTGGAATATGTGTCTCATTTCCTTGGTTTAATTTATTTGCGTATAAAATCAATCGTGGTTGTTACAAACCCCTCCCCTTGGGGGAACACCATCCTCGGTGTTCTATGACACTTATGACCAACAAAACATGCTATTTATGGAGCTTTATAAATTATCTTGTTGCAACATTTGCAATGAAAACTACTAAAAACATGACAAACATACCAATTATTGGATCTTTGTAAACACAACTTGATGCGGTATTTACAATCACACACACACACACAGATATATATATATATATATATATATATATATATATATATATATATACACCAAAAATTGATTGTGTCAACCAACAAACAAGGAAGGATATAATGCTCGCATCGAATCAGTCATCTCCCATGTAGCTTCATTGGGCCCAAAGTGCTTCCACTACATTTTAACCTTCTCTATTGCTTGGTTCTATAGAATGAGTTGTTTCCGTTGCAATATGCATTATGGATTTGGATGGAACTCTCCCTTTGGTTTTGCCTGTAATACAAACCAATCAATCACTTCATCAACATCTTGTACATATCTCTTAAGCAATGAAACATGGAAAACTTCATGTACATTCATTGATGGAGGCAGTGCAAGTCTATATTCCTCTATTCCAATCCTCCCAAGGATCTCAAAAGGCCCACAATACCGAGGTTCCAACTTGGCACATGACCCAATCCTCAAGGAGATCCTCTTGGGATTGATACACAAGTACACATGCTCCCTAAGATAAAACTCCTTGAATGCTCTATGCTGATCCTCATAACTCTTTTACCTATCTTGTGTTGCCTTCAAATTTCTTTTAATAACCTACATATCTTGCTCCATATCTTCCAACATATCATATCCAATCAACACCATGTTCACTAGTTCACTCAACCTGATAAGAGTATTACAACTCCACCTGTAGAGAGCCGCAAATGGAATCGTCTTCAATTATTCCTGATACCCATTGTTATAAGCAAACTCTACCAATGGAAGATAATCCTTCTACTTCCTCTATTGATGCATGACATGTATCCTTAACATATCCTCAAGGATCCTATTAACCCTCTTTGTCTATCCATTTGTCTGTGGATAATAAGTTGTACTAAAATATAACTTTGTCCCTAAGCCTACAAACAACTCCTTCCAAAACCTGGAATTGAACTTGGCATCTCTATCTCATATAATATTCTTGGGAACTTCATGCAAACTCACTATCTCCCTGATGAATATATGATCTACCTCACTAGCTGAATTAGTAGACATCACAACAATGAACTGAGCTACCTTGCTCAACCTGCCAACCACAACCATGATGGATTCATGTTTCCTTGATGTCCTAGGAAGGCCTATAATGAAATTTATGGAAATTACCTCTATTGGATAATTTAATTGTTCTTAAATTACTTCAATAATTTTCAACCAAGGTTTGTGTACTTGTGAGATGAATGTGCACCATATATGCTAGGATTCTTTCTATGGATTGATTGATTCTAAAGATGAAATTTACCTAAGTATGGACAAATATTTTTAATGATATTTTAGAGAATAAATATGCACATGTTATTTCAATTTAAAGTTATATTACATCCTAATTACTTAATTGACTTAAAATTCATTACTTTGTAGAATTGAAAATCTATCTTAATTGCAGAATTCAAAACATACTTCTACTTGCATAAAGGAAATGCTAAATTGCACGAACAAGGATCTACCGCTACTTGCATAATTGAAAACATTACAATCAGTAGTTTGCAAAAAGGAACTTATACACTAAACTGTAATAAGGAATTACATAAAAGTAAAGTGCATCAAAATGACCTAATTTCTAATTGCAGAAGAAAGATTAGATAGAAAACTTGTAACTCTAAAATGATTACTTGTGTGTGCAGCTAATTCTTAAGAGATATTCTATTATCATCTACGAAATTGACTTGAGCTATGAAATATGGAAAGAGAATGCATATAAAAATAAAATCTTTTTGGTATTTTCCCTTTATGAGTACTCTGAAATCAAAACAACAATTGATCAAAATATCTTTGTGATGAAACTGATTAAGCAAATTCTGAGAGAAACTATTATGCTATAAGAAAACTAGAAATGTAAAAAAAAAAAAAAACCTCACAACTCGACAGGGACCCTCTCCTGAGCACAAGTTTTCTAACAATCAAAGGATATTTTATGCACACATTGAGAACAAAGTAATTGTATTAATCTAGAACAAAGAAATAGCAGTCTTGAAAATAAACCACTATAAACTTAATAATCAAATCATGTTATGGGTTTAGCCTTACGGCCTTTATACAAATTCTATTAAAAAACTTTTAAGAGTTCTATGCTGATACAAAATGAGTTAATTCGACATCTACGAAATGGATTCAGTTTAAAACTCTATCTCCTTATGACTTGCTATAAAAAGATAAATTCATAAGAGATTCTTCTCGAACCATATCTTGATAATTGAACAGGTCTATAACACGCTTGCTTCTGCCATTTCCTTTACTTAACCGCTACATCATCATTCTCAGAGTTTGACTTTGATTTTGACTTTTATATCTCTTAATATTCATAGCCTGCCAAGTCATGCTGATAGGTCGTCATCCATGTGGTAAACATTTTTCATCTCCAAACAATTTTCATCCTTTTACTAGAGCACTACAACCTGTCTAACCATGGATATTGTTGTGGAATTCAACATTAGCTACGGAATGTTTATGATTTTGTTATTGTAAGAATGTTTTTGTCATAATTCATAAAGAAACATAGATTCTAAACATGTATGATAAATACATTTTTATAAGTAGAACTTCTTGATAGTTGTCAAAGTCTTCAAGTAGATCTAGGTGGCTTGAATATGGCTTGACATGAAACTCTCTCAATGTAAGCTTCTTCAACTCATTGTTACCTAGCACATAAATCCTTCTCTTGAATCTGACCAAGCCATTTGTTGTGAGGCGATACTCCTCATTCCTCTAACCTTCACCTTGTTGTTGCAACCTCTGCTTTAGCTGTTGGTACCTCTCATCATGTTGTCCTACATGTAATATCTTCTCCTATAAACATATCCCATAAGAGTTCACAATTGAAATATGATTCACCTGCACTCTTCTACTGAGAGCATCTGTAACTAGGTTCTCCTTTCCCTTAATGTACCTGATCTCAAAATCAAACTCACTAAGAGTAGAAAACCATCTTACTTGCCTTGCATTCAGATTCAAAGTCAAACAAGTACCTCAGTACACTATGATCACTCATCAAAATGAACCTCATGCCAAGAATATAATGTTTCCACATCTTCAATGCATGAATGATGACTTCCAACTCAAGATCATGAGTCACACAGTTTTGCTCATGCTCATTCAACTTCCTTGATTGATAGAAAACCACACACCCTTCCTACATTAGGACTCCACCAATTCCTTCCTTGTAAACATATATACCAACCAAAAACTCCTTATTAGGATCTACAATCTTCAAAACTAGAGCATGTGTAAGAAAATGTTTCAACTGATCAAAGCTAGTTGCACACTCCTCAGTCCATTCAAACTTCTTCCCTTTCATTTTCAAAGATGTAATAAGATAACCAATCCTAGAGAATTTCCTGATGAACCACCTATAATACCCTGCTAGTCCCATGAATGATCTAACCTCATCCACATTCCTCAGAGCTAGCCACTCCATGATAGCCTTAATATTTTCTGGATCCATTGTTATCCCTTCCTTGGAAACAACATGTCCCAAGTAATGAATATGAGTCTAAAAGAAACTACATTTGCTGAGCTTGGCATACAACTGATTCTACCTCAACTATTTCAACACCGTTGCTAGGTGTTGTACATGCTCCTTCTCATTCTTTGAATATACCAATATGTCATAGAAAAAGACTATCACAAACTTATCTAGGTAAGGGCACAACACATTGTTCATCAAACACATGAAGGTGGATCGAGCATAAATAAGACCAAAAGGAACCATCAAAAACTCATAGTGCCCACACCTTGTATGAAAGACAGTCTTGTAGATGTCTTCTTCTTTGATGCACACCTGATGATATCCTGAGCTTAGATCAATATTTGAAAATATTGAGGCTCCCTTCAGTTGATAAATCAAAGCATAAATCCATAGAAATGGATACATGTTCTTGATAGTCACCTTGTTCAATTGCCTTTAATCAAAGCACAATCTGAGAGTATTGTCCTTCTTCCTTACAAACAACAATGGTGATCCATAAGGAGACACACTTGGCCTTATGTATCCCTTATAAAGCATCTCTTTAAGTTGCAACTTCAACTCCACTAACTCGGCATGTTCATCCTATAATGTGCCTTAGATGTTGATGGTGCTCCTGGTACCAGCTCAATAGAGAAATACACCTCCCTATGGGGCAGTAGCTCTGGAATCTTTGCAGGAAAAACATCCTGAAACTGTTGCAAGAAATGATACTTCCTCGAGACCTCATCATCCTCATCTTCCTTCCCTTTTTCTTTGGAAACATGTACTACAAAAAATAACCATCCTTTCCTGCAGCAATGCTTAACTTACATAGTTGTAAGCATTCTCATTGATGTAGGCTTCTTCTTTCCTTGCAAGACACTCTTTTATCCATCATCATATAGGAACTCAATGGCCTTGTCATAGAAATCCACCTTGATCCTGTGAATGAACATCCAATCCATTCCCAAAATCATGCTATATGAACCCAAATGAAGCACATTTACATGTGTTGATGTAGGCATGCCATTAATCTTAAATGCACAAGATCTCACCTAGTGATGAACTCTTCTCTTGGTCCCTATGTCCAAATGCACCACCCAAGATTTTGCATGCACTTATTTATTTAACAAGAACTTCCATAATGATCATAGATGCCTCATGATCTGCCTACCTTTTATCCACTGCTGCATAGATCCGTGGAATGCTTTGACCAACATCCCCAATTGTTTGTGCCTCCCGAGAACTATAGATATGAGGCCTACCACTCTGATGCAATGGACAATCCCTCCTACGATGGTCTCCACTATAGGTCAAACACCTGAAAGTTTTTATGCCATCGACTTTATTCTAGTACTCCTCATGCTGAGACCCATGTCCTCTCTCAACTACATTTAACTTCTTATGAGGTGCCACATTTTCCTTGTCACCTACATCCTAAGATATTCCTCACTTCTTAGGCCATTTTCCTTTAGTATTCTCATTACCTTTCCAATCACGCTTGAAATCAAGCTTATATTTTAGCTTTCTGATCACTTCCTCCAATCACCAAGGCTTATCAAACTCAATCTGGTCTTTGCATGCTACTAGAAACCCGTTGATGAACCTTTGGATCTTCTCTTTCGCATCCCTTAGATAAGGGACATATCTCAAAAAATTTATAAATTTGGTTGTGTACTCTTTATCAGTCATGGAACCCATCTTGAGCTCATAAAAGTCCTTGGCCTTTCTGTTATAATATCTCTCATACAAATGCTTATTTATAAAGAGTCTTTCAAACTCATGCCAAATCAGCTCCTCTCCTTTGATGCATATGACATGCTTAACATATTCCCACTAGATATTTGATTTTCTCTTGAGACAGAAGGTAGCTATCTTGGCTTTCATATTTTCTAAATAAACATGCAATCTAAAGAATTTCTTCATCCTAAGTATCCATGCTTCTACATCTTCTAATTTATTTATTTCTACATCAAAAGTAGGAGGCTTGGATTTCTTGAACTCCTCTAGTAAGTACCCCCTCTCAAGCCTCCTATAAGGATGCTAACGATGATGGTGATGATGTCTCTTGGAACCGGAGCTAGAATAAAATCCATGAATGCTCCTCTCAGGTGTATCCAAGGATCTTCCACCATTTATTGTATCATCTCTATCCATCTTGTACCACTTCCGAGACCTACTTCCATCTACACCATTTGTCCTTTCTTCCTTTCCATGACTGATCCCCAGTTGTCCCTGCTTCTGGAAACATAAAATTCTCTAGAGGAGGACTGCATTAACCCAAGCTTGCCTTTCTTGATCTTTGGAAATCTTTTCTTATGGCTCAATCAACCACTCATGATCTACCTTGCAATTTACGATTCCCGCCTTCAAAATTCTCAATATGTCTTCCAAACCAGGAGAATGTCCCACTCCTTGTTACTCAGCTAAGCTCTCCCATCCTACCAATGTCTCTTCAGGTATGTACGAGGAGTCATATGAACTTTATTCAACTATTATGCTCTTCATCTCTTGGCCTTGTATTTCCTACAATATGCTAATTTTAGCTAGATAAAAACATAATAAAAAGCATACCTCAAGGTATTTCAGGGGAGGCTATTTGCATTTTCATAGGCTAATCTAGATTAGCATGATAAAACATCACAAACATATAAGCTCATACATGGATATCATAACCATAACAATAATTATCTATCATGCATGCATAATAACATTAGACAACTGACATGCATGCATAACAATCTGCATTACCTCGAGGTCCAGTGTCGCAACCTCGCTCTCATACCACCCTATAACACCCCACCCCACATTTACCCACTTTTACAAGATCACCAAGGTAAACATGAGATGAGAGTTACTATGACATGACCGAACATTCAAGTTCCAACTGTGCAAGTGGGAGCTACAAAACAAAAACATACTGCAACCTCCCAAGAGCACCACATCATCCAGATACCAAACAACATATGTTGATGATATTGCCCTAGGTTGGAACTAACTTTTTTCCTAACACTACACCCTAGTCGCACAAATGCCAAGTTGTGCATCTGGTTGGAAAGATCTAGATGCATGCACAAGCCTTTCTTCATATGGTTGCAACCTAAATATCTTAATTCATAGGGTGAGGCTAGTAACCCAGATTCATATTTTTAGGGCTAGCTATAGGACAACTACCTAGAACAATCCAGAACTTTCCAAAATTCAATCTAAGATGATAATAAGTCAATAAGATGAATACTAAGGCTAGGTATTTCTTAGGAATTTCCAAACACATGCTAAACATTTCTTCAAACACATGGTAAACATAGTAGCTACAAGTCATGAATGCATATATGTACATTGTCTTCTTAACTTTATCAGAGAACGATCAAGAAGTTTCGATGCCCTCTCAAACTAGTTGCAACAACACTTGTTATCCCATGCATTCATATACCATTCAATAACTTATCAAGCCATAAGAAAGATTCGTAGCAAGAGAACATTATACAACAAGAATGTATCATGCCTATAACTAACATCTAACTAGACTAAAAAAATGAAAAACTAGCCATAAAATCAACACAATCCCATACAAGTGCTCATTAATCTCAATAAGAAATAACACATAATAACATATGCATAAATCCAACCAAATCAGGGACTTCCACGTACCATCCAACCATAGATTGGGCTGAACCAAATAGGAGTCATAATTTTGAATGACTAAGATTAAGCCTTGTAATATTGTACATATCTTTGTTTTCTGCAAATGTTTTCCATATTAAAAAATTAAAAAATGTAAAGAGGGTATGTCCTAAAAGAATAAACAAAGGACAAAAAGAATAAGAATAAGGTCCAAAAAATGAACATATATGAACCCCAAAAGACAAAAAGAGACCATGAAAGTGAGCAAGTCAAAATGCCACTACTATTTACTTTTATGCATAATAAATTATTGTGTGTAGCTTGTTATTCATGCCACAATCCATGATAGTCAAATTGTTTAATTTTGGCTAGTCATTCTTTCAATTTTATGTTTCTAGTTAGAGAATAAAATCTGACCAAACAATGTAATCTTGGTAGATCATTAGGTAGGTAGAGTAAATAAAAGGTGCTCATTAGTTTAATATGCGCCCTTGGATGATATAAGGTTAGAATTAGATAGTTTATTTTGTAAAGGAAAGAAAAAGATTGATAAGGGTTTGCTAGCCTAAATTCACCCTAATAAAGGAAGAATAAATGGTAGGGTAGGTGAATGGATAAGTAGTGTTGGCATTATGATGCATGTGTTGTACTTGATGGCAACCCACTTGTAGCAGAACAACTTACTTGTATATGGTAACTAGATGAATCTACAGAAGAAATATCAGATGTGACAGAATGCATGACAATAGTGTTTATAGATGTGATGAAATGCAGGATAGTTTCAAGGAATCAGCTTAGAAGGCAACTCACTCAGATGAAAGATCACAGTATAGCATGACAACAACAAAGAATAACAATTCAGATTACAAAGAATTAAGAAAAAGTGGTATATGCAGGTTCACCTTGACCAAGCTGCGTATACATGCAGGTTAAAGAACAAAAGGAGCATATAGCGTACACACGCACTTTCACAGAAAGAAAAGCATGTATACATTAGAAAACTAAGTTTTTGGTCTGAGGTATTTGGTCCATGATATTTTGATCCATGGTATTGGTCAAAGGTATCTGATCCAAGGTATTGACCCTAAGTATTTGGTCCAAGGTATTGGTCCTAAGTGGTTTTGGTCCATGGTATTGAGAAATGCCTAAAACTATATAAGGAGGAGAAGATCATTAGGCCAAGGGGTACAAGCATTTGAATATTTGATGAAGTGTGAGATCCAGTATGTAGGTTATGGGTTTATGATGCTCTGCTTGATCTAAACCAAGGAGGAGCCTTAACGGTTGATGGAGGACAAGATCTAATGATGGATCGGGATCTTAAGGCTTGGAATGAATAATCTTTATATGGTTTGATCATGTTTATTCTAGATCTATATACTAAAGCATGTGTTGATCTGTAAATATTATGATCTGGTTATAATTGAAGTCTGTAATAGCTGAAAAACTATGAATGAATATTTACAGATGTATACGTTGGTTGACCTTGGTAAAAGCACGTATACATGCAGGTTCAACACATCGTAGTAGCGTATACCTTGTGAACTATGATTTTTGAAGTTGCAATTGGTTCTGGTTGTTGATGCAGAGTTCTGGGTTTTACATTGTGTTCTGGTGACTATTTTCTAGTGATAGTATTATGCATATTCAGATTGGTTGATTGTGATTAGCTTTAGTGTTGATGGATGAAATCTAATGATGGATTAGGATCATAATGACCTATAATTATGTGATCTGATAATGGATGGGATAGATCTGATCACTAACACATGTTTTATCCTCTATGTGTGATTATGTCTGAAGTCTGGAAGTGCAGCAAAGTGTTTGCAGATCTACACGCTGGTTTGCTTCAGGGAAGTTGCATATACACGCAGGTTGGCTTCTGCCAAATAGCGTATACACTCTGAAGCATGGTTTTAAGATTACAATTGATTCTGAATGATAATGTAACAGAGATTTGTGTACTAGTTACAGTGATCTATCTGTTGCAATTGATTGGCTAAAGTATGAATGGTTGATTGATTCAGTTGTGTCAGAGGTTTAGAGGCTTTCAGTGATTGATTGAGTTTGGTTGATTCAGATTGAGTTTCAATGATTGGTTGATGCAGATATAGTTGATGGATGTATTACAGTGGTGATTTATTTTGAGCTTCAATTTTGTTGATGGGTCTAGTATGAAAATTAGATGAAAAATGGCCTTCAGATTATGATGTTGTGTTCCAGGAGTATCCAGTCTAAAAATTTATGAAACGAGGTCCCTGGAGGAAGAGAGAAGGTTACAGCCTTCTGTAGGTCAACGCCTACATACTAGTAAACATATCGACTAGTACAAGAGCTAGGGGGTTGTAGCTCCCTTCCAATAGAAGCTGGAGAACGAGAGAAGGTTGTAGCCTTTTGCAAGTAGAAGCCTGCGTACTGGTATGAGTCTGCACCAGTACATTGTTGTAAACATATTTTCTTATTATTAAAAGAAGACAGAGACAACAGCAGCAGGTGGTTTTCACCCACATAGGGTTTCCACCTTAAATCTTGGTGTTCATGTGTGTTGCTTATGTGTGATGGTTTACTCTATTATTAACTGCATATGGTTATTGTTTAATGCTTAATAAAGTACTAATGCATAGATTAAAGATCAAAATATGATGAATTAACTGAATCATTAGTTTGTTGGATATACGCTTGTTTCCTTAAGCACGATTGCATGTACATGCGTGTTACCCACATAGAAGTAGCATATACAAATTTGACTATGAGAAGAAAAATATTATTGAGTTGACTAATATTGATTCCCCCCCCCCCCCCCCCCCCCCCCCCCTTCAATATTATTTCCATCAAGTAGTAGAAAGGTTGCAGAAATATCATGTGATTATACAAAAGCACTTATGTCATTATCTTAAATGCAATTTTCAAATATGCATAAGTAGTAGAAAAAGAAAAAATGATGGTTCACAATATGATTTATTTAACACCCCCTCATTTCAACCCCTATAACACTCACTAATTTCCCTTTCATAATAAAAATATTAATACCTATAGTTCTTTAAGTCAAAGAGGCTCAGAGCATTTCTCTGACTTCTGGTGGAACTGGACCCTTGGCTTGATGACTTAAGAAGGAAAGGTGTTAAATTCCCTTTCAATTCATTCATCCCCCTCACAAAATCCCTTTTCCTAAGGTTAAATTGTTTTTACCTAGGAAAACCCATGATAAACATATTTTATGCAAAAACCCACCAAATACATTTATCCTAAGTACTAAGTGTATGGAAAGCACATAATATTTTGCATACCTAAGTACAATACCCCTTCTGCTCATTTCACCTCATATTAACTTTTTGATTAAATATATAAAACTCCCGAAAAACCCCATTGGCCCGTATATTTTAACTCCTTTATATAAAGTAATCCCACACCTTAGTTTATTTATAAACTATATGACTACCCCATATCCCACAAAATATATTAAAACCCCACCCTTAGTCCTTAATCCTATATTAAAGTGCCCCCGATGAGATTAAGTTTTAATTTAATCCTATACCACCAATGATTAGACCCATGGGCCCCCCAAAAAAGTTTTGTGTAAATTGCTATGCAACTCCATCACTTGACTCCCATTGATCAACCCTTCCCCACATCCTATAGCCCATAATCATATCGGTCCAACTCGATGTCCATCCTTTACCCGCCCAATAAGGCAGTTTTCCCTAACCCCCAAATCGCTACGTGTCACGCGCTCGACTAGATCGGGTGAGCCCCCCTCAAAACCACTTCCCTCTCAAAAGCGGTGTGATGACCCTATTAAACCACCTTCCAGTATAAATGAAAAAAACTGCCCATTGTTCATCAATTAATGAACCCGCCAAAATTAACGTTTTTTCTATATAAGCCCAATTACCCCTCTTTTCACTCTTTTTGCACATTTGCTATTGAGAACTCAGAAAGCCGTTGCAACCCCTGCAAATAGTGAATTTGCTCACAGACCTCTGCCATTGCTCCATAGACGCTACAGACAACCCAACTCATTCATCAGTCTGTACCAGAACCGTACGAACCTTTGCAGCTACCATCAACCACCATTTACAGTCAATTTCGCCCAATTCCAGGTATTTAACCATGGAATACCAACTCCATTGTCAAATTCCAAGTAAATTCACCCTCATAACATTGTTAATTAAGTAAAAAAATATCAAATTTACTTTAATTTTAACACTCTGAGCCATAACCATCTACAAGACCTCTGTTTACCCAAAAACCCTTTAAAAGTCCCAAGAACTATTGCTGAAACCCCAAAGCATAATCCAAATCCACAAGAACTAAATTATGGCTGCCCCCATTGCTATGGACATTAGACCAATTACAACGCCCCATTTTGACCTGAACCACCTTCCCCTGGCTAACAAGGACTTCCAAATAAAAGATACCACTGCCCTAGAGCCCTTGCTCAAAGTGCATTGCCAAAGCAGGGATAGATACCTTAACCATGCTGATGAGATTAGTCTTTTGGAGTCAAATTTTCCCAAATACTACTTCCCCCAAGTTCACATCTTTCCAGAAATTGTCTAGAAATTCCCACTGTAGATCAACAGATTATGCAATATACTAAAACATAATACAAGATCTACTTCTACAAAACTTTGCAGAAGCTTAATCGAATTGAGCAAGATCAATGAGAACACATATAACTGAGAATGAGAAATCAATCACACATAACATAGAAGAAATATCACGGGGAAAGTGTTAGCCTAAAATCTTGTTCAAATTACAAAAAGAATCAGCTCTCAAGCTATCCTACTCTGTCTGCAATCAAAACGATACAGCTCACACACTAAATAGACACTGTATATGTCCTCCTTAATCCCTCCAAGCCTCCTATTTCCTTGTGCAATTTTTCTTGGGGTCCAATGATGTCACATGTGTGAATTGGCCTCATCACACTCACTAAACCTGAAGAAGTAACTGCGCAATCCTCAAGGAAAGAATTCCTTCTCCATGAAAGGAATATTCATAATGGAATATTCTAGCAACTGATAGTACACTGCACTCCATCTGATCTCAACAGGGTATCCGTCTAAACTAACTTGCATGAGTTATTTATGACAGAATACTCAGTTATCTAAAGTGTAGTAGTTACATGCATGCAAGCATTAACTAACTGAACTTACATTAATTCAACAAACTGTTTGAATTAATCTAACTGGACTTGACTCAGTTAACTAAGTCAACTAATTACAACTCAAATTACAACTCACTCTTATCTCTTTAACTGATGGATAAATTCCTCAATTAATGGAGAAATTGTTGCATGTCCCCACATAGACTTCAAGTTTGATTTTCCTTAACTAATTAACTCAAGATGAATTAATTAATTATTTTACAAACTGCTGCTAAGATCAAATTCGAATTTTACTTCACTATTTTAGTTTAGGGACTGACTAAAATAGGAAGGTATCCTGAAATGCTATTTATAGAATGTTATTTTTAGCACTTCCATTTTTCCATCCATTGTTGCTAAGATCAACACTGGCTGAACTGCTATTTATAGCAGTGTTATTTTTAGCAATTCTATTTTTAGCATTTCTTGTTGCTATTTTCAACACTCCCTCTCAACAAGAAAGGGATTATCAGTAACCCCAATCCTGTCTCTGTGGAACTCGAACTTGCATCTTGACAATGTCTTAGTCAAAATATCTGCATCCTGTTCCTCGGTCAAAACATATAGCAACAACATGATCCTCTTGACCACACAGTCTCGAAGATGGTGATACTGGATATCTATGTGCTTGGACCTATCATGAAAAACTGGATTCTCCAAGAGTTCGATGCAACTCTGCTTATCGTAGTAGATCACTATAGGATCCATCATCTGACCAAACAATCCCACTAGAATCTTCTGCATCCAAATGGCCTCACATGCAGCCTGACTAGCAACCATGTATTTAGCCTCTATTGAGCTAAGTGCAACTGATCTTTATTTCCTATTGTACCAGGAAATTGCAGCTGAACCAAGGTTGAAGATTCCTCCAGAAGTGCTCTTCTAGTCTGATGGACTCCCTACCCAATCTGCATCTGTGAAGCCCTGAAGCTTCACTCCCTCTATCCGTCTGTACCACAATCCAAACTGAGATGTGCCTCTGAGGTATCTCAGCACATGCTTCACTGCCTTCCAAAATAGCTTGGTAGGATGAACCATAGATTGACTCAGCTGGTTCACCACAAAGCATAAGTTAGGTCATGTTTTCACCAGATACATAAGTGAACCCACTAGTTGCCGATAAACAGTAACAGCTACTACCTCACCTGAAGCAACATCCTCCTTCCTCTAGTTCCCAACTAGAGGAGTCTGCATCGGCTTGCACTTCTCCATGTGAAAGCACCTGAGTATCTCATTGGCATACTTGCCTTGAGACACAAATACTTCTCCATCTTTGTGCCATACCTCCATGCCTAGAAAGTAGTGCATATGGTCCATGTCCTTCATCTCGAACTCTCTTGCAAGACTGTATCAGCTGATCATCACCTATCAAAATCAGATCATCGACATAAAGAAAAATTATCAATGGTTTACCTTCTACCATGATGTGGTAAAGGTTCGCATCTGCTTCACTCTTGGTGAAGCCCAAACCGGTGAAATAGTTGTCAATCCTGGTGTACCAGGCACGGGGTGCTTGCTTCAGCCGATACAGAGCCCTCTTAAGTCTGCATACATGCGACTCACGGTCGAAGGTTTGAAACCCTCTGGCTGCTCAATGTACACCTCCTCCTCAATATTCCCATTGAGGAATGTTGTCTTCACATCCATCTAGTGGATATTCCACCCCATTTGAGTTGATAGTCCCAACATCGATCTAATTGATGAGTACCTTGCTATGGGAGCAAAAGTCTCATCATAGTCAATCCCCTCAACTTGTGAGAAACCCTGGGCAACAAACCTTGCCTTATGTTTCTCAACACTGTAGTTAGCTGCCTGCTTTACCTTATAAAGCCATCTGAAACTCACCAATGACTTGCCTTGAGGCCTTGGGACAACATCCCACACACTGTTCCGAATGATAGAGTTGTACTCCTCTACCATTGCATCAACCTAGATTAGTTGTTGCACTGCCTCCTCAAATGAAGAAGGTTAAGTATCTACATACTCCCCAACCAGGGCCACGTACCCAGTGTATCGCTCAGGTGACATCCTCTGTCTGCGCTGAGAAGATGGTTGTCCCACATTCTCCCGTGCATCCAGCATCAACTTGTCAGCTTCCCTTGAGCATTTCTGCCCATCTTTGGAAGTATTAGCATGAGTGGATGTCTCCACTCCCAGATCCTCTGCATGTGGCTGCTCCGCATCAATATGAGGCTCCTCATCCTTAGGAACTGAAAGTTCCTCATCTTCATGTAACTCAAGCTCCTCTCAAGTGATAAGCGCATGGCTTTCTACTCATCGAACTTCATATCCCTGCGTACCACAGTCCTCTGAGTGGAAGGAAGGTACACCCGATAGTTGTGGGGTGTATCCGTGTACCCAACAAGTATTCCCAACTTAGCTGTTGGGTCTAGCTTCTTCCTAGCATCTTTGGTCACATGATAGTAAACTGATGATCCAAAGATTTGGAAGTGACTTACATCAGGTCGCTTCTCGGAATAGGCCTCCATAGGTGTCTTCATCCCTAGTATATGGTGTGGGCTTCTATTCTGCAAGTATACTATTGTATTGCATGCCTCAGCCCACAAATGCAGTGGTAGGCTTTGGTCATGCAACGTCGCTTGAGCTACTCCCACAATTGATCTGTTTTTCCTTTTAGCCACCCCATTCTGTTGTGGGTTATGGGGTGCCATCAGTTCCCGTTTAATTCCTTTTGTAGCGCAAAAGTATTTAAACTATTGGGAGACATACTCTCCACCATTATCGCTACACAAGGATTTTATTTTCTTTCCAAATTCTTTCTCTCCCAAGGCTTTAAACTCACAAAACCTCAAGAAGGTTTGATATTTCTTTTGCATAAAGTAGATCTAGCATCTATGAGAAAAACCATCAATAAAAATAACATAGTACCTTTGTTTAGCAGTGGAGGCTGTAGAGAAGGGCCCACAAACATCTGAGTGAAATCACTCTAGGATTGCTCCAGCTCTACTGTCTTGATTCGGAAAGGAAGATTTCACATACTTACCCAAGGTACAACCTTTGCATGTAGTTGTCTGCTCAAGTTTTCCCTTGGGTAATTCAGTAGAAATCTGTTGCATGATCTTCAGGGCTCCATGGTGTAAGTGGCCCAGTGTTCTATGCCATAGCTCACCAACATCTTGGCTCTGCACCATCTCAGCTTTGGAACTCAAAGCAGCACAGTCGTCTACCTCCAGCTTGTAGAGATTCTTGACTCGAATCCTTATTCGCTTTGTCTGTGCAGTACTGATATGCCTCAGGAATACCTTTCCTTGACTAAAGACTACATCATAGCCTTTATCTTCTAGCATAGCGACAGACACAATATTCTTCTTCAGACTTGGTACATACTTTACATCAGTCAGGGTGAGGGGAGCTCCATGCTCCCTCTAAAACACAACCATACCTTCACCTAAAACATGGTACTTTCCATCATCGCCCATCTCGATCCAAATCTGGAGATCCTTCTCCTCCAAGGTACTGAAAAGACTCTTGTCACGTGACATGTGGAATGAAGCTCCACTGTCCAGGTGCCACACACATCCGACCATGGATGAAACCATGCATGTGATAAGAGAGAAATCCAGCTCAAACTGTGAGGCCAGTACCTCACCATCAGATCCCTTTGAGGAACGCTTCTTGGATTTCTTCTGTGGATAATTCGTAGCATAATGTCCTGCTTCATGACAATTAAAGCATCGCACTTTTGATTTGTCAATATTCTTCCCACCATGGGAAGAACCGGATTTGGGATGGGATGCCTTCCTTTTCCCTTTGCTCGCCTTACTCGCTAAGGCTAGATTTTCCTCATCATCTTGCTTCGATGAGGATCCATCTCTGGTGCTTCTTCTGATTTCCTCCTACATCAGTTCCAACCAAAGTCGTTCCCAATCTGGCAGTTTTTCTCTTCCATTAACTGAGTCTTGGTAGCTATGCCAGCTCTTAGGAAGACCGAGGAGTGCAAGACTCACCATGTCATCATCAGCAGTCGTGATCCCTACACTTCCAAGCTCAACCCTGGAGGTGGTGAGCTTGTTCAGATATGTAGAGATCGTGTCGCCCTTTTCACACTTGATCTTATGAAGCTTGTCTTTCAGCGCCAGCTTCCTATAATCATTTTTGTTTTGATATAAATATTTCAATTTTTTCCACATCAAAAATGGTGTCTCCTTCCCATGGAGGCTCAAGACAACATGGTCTTGAACTCCCTCTAGGAGGATTCTCCTTGCTCTAGCCACACATTTCTTCCATTCCGCCAATTGAGTAGCATCAATTGGCTTGGAGACTTCTTGATCAATGAAGTCCTTTAGACCATTATCCTCTAACACTACCTCCAAGCGATCCTTCCAGGCTATATAATTTGAGCTGCCATCAAGGGCATACTCGAGTCTTAAACCATTGAACTCCATAGGTGAAATAGAGATGTGATAAGAACTCGATTTCTACATTCAAGAACCAAACTTCAAACTTCTCCTTCTTGTATATTATTCTTCACCTTGATCACCTTTACTCTGATACCATGTAGAAATTCCCACTGTAGATCAATAGATTATGCAATATACTAAAACATAATACAAGATCTACTTCTACAACACTTTGTGGAAGCTTAATCGAATTGAGCAAGATCAATGAGAACACATATAACTAAGAATGAGAAATTAATCACACATAACACAAAAGAAATATCACGGGGAAATCCTCAGCCTAAAACCCAAACTCTGTATCATCATACAAGTGGAAATCTTGTTCAAGTTACAAAAAGAATCAGCTCTCAAGCTATCCTGCTCTCTCTGCAATCAAAACGATACAACTCACACACTTAATAGACACTGTATATGTCCTCCTTAAGCCCTCCAAGCCTCCTATTTCCTTGCTGTTATAGACATTTTTGGGCCCTACAACCCCAAGCATGAAATGTCCATAAATCAAGGGCTCCTAAGTCCCTAAAAGTGTTGTTCTAGCCCCTAAAGGAACAAGGTCAACATATTACAGCTTCTCCCAGAAGTTCTCCATGAGAAACTGCTCAGAATTGGTCAAAACAGGATCATTTCAGCTGCTCCACTGGCTAGGTGCGTTGCATTGCACCTAAATACACTGTGAGGGTGCGTTTCATTTCAAAAGTCCCTTTGGTGGGGTGCGATGGGCGAGAAATGACAAATGGCAGTGTCATTCCGCGAGGTGGAGAGACAATGGAAGCTTCCAGAATCTTCTCCTGTGACACTTGCCTCACTGAATTCGACCAAGGATGAGTAAGAGGCCTTCAGTCTCCAAGTGGAAGCAAGAACTATCAGAGAGAAGACACTAATCAAATCACAAGCTAACTCATCCCCCTTACAGATATCTATATATGGATCCCTCATCCCAGAGATCTAGAGGCTGGAATTTTGCATATTGTAAGGAATTGCTGTTGGTTTTTTTGAGACAAACATCAGAGTGTTGGGTGATCTATGCTTTGTTTGAGGTGAAGAGGGGCTTCTTTGCTGGGAGGTTGATGCTGGGTCAGGAACCACTGGTTGTAACTCCTCCTGGATCTTTTCTTGTTTATCAATAAAAGCTATTTGAGTTTTCCTCCATGCTTTTGTATCATTGATGCTTGTTTCATTTGTATGGTTAACTTAAATCTGATCCTAAGTTGTTTATGAATATATATCCATGTCTTTGTATAGTGTTCTTCTTCTGTGATCTTACAGGTACTTTGTAAAGCTGGGCAAGTAAGGGAGCAGGTAGCTGGAGACTATCAAAGAAGAGAGGGATTGGATCAAAGGATTAGCGCAAGACACAGGTTGGTTCTTTCTATTCCTCTATATCTATAGTTCATAAAGGAAATACAAAAGTATTTTTTCTCTGTTTGTTTCTAAGGCAGTTGTCACACCTTAGTGGGATAGAGTAGTTCTAAATAGACACTTTTCCCTGTAACAAAATGGCGACTCCACTGGGGACCTAATTAGTTTGTTTGTTTATCATTCTTTGTTTGTTTGTTTCATAAACTTATAAGTGGCATTCGAACTGCATTTGCCATAACAAATGCAAAGTAGACAATTGCTACTTCAATCCATTCACTAGATTGTTTATGATTTAAACAACTGATTCAAAAACTATCTGATTGCCCTTGTGATAGCTCTTAGATCCTCCTTAGATCTACCCCTGATTGTTGAATTACTGATTGCTTTTTACTCGGCCAAAAACCAAGAACTGAACTGCAAACTATGACCCGGAACCCGAATAGAGTCTCGTTTCTAGCCCAGCGCAGGTACTGTTAAGAGATTCTAAATTTTAGCGCACTTCCCGAGTGGACAACCTGTGCTGCATTTCAGATTCTCTGTGTTACAGGTGCGCTGATCAGACTAGCTCTGTGCAGTTGTGGCTTCTGTGGTTCATTCTTTCCAGTTCTATTCTTGAATTTTGCTGCCTGTGATCAGTATATGTCTGTTTGAAACCCCTTTTCCTTGCTGTTATTCTACCTCCTTTGTACAAAAGAACTGTAGATGTTTTTGTGTGTTTGTTGAGTCATTTACAGTTCTCCTTAGCAAAAGTAGCATAATCGTACTGTCGTCCTTTGATTTGAATCTGTCGTAAGTGTCGATTTCAATCGTAGGAAAGAGTTTGATTGCTGTTGATGGTTGATTATCCTGTTACTATTGCTTTTGGTCTGAATTTGTGATTTTCTAGTGTCAAAAACGAGTATTCATTTCAAAATTGTAAGGTGTCATAATCATCTCTATTTTTGATTTCGAAAAGAAGCTTGTTTATGTTTGTCGCTTGAAAAGAAATTCAGATTTGTGCATCAACTTTCTTTTTAGCATCCATATACTAAGAAAGTCGAAAACAAATACATGCATGTGCATTTGCATATAGACAGTCTGTTTGGCTTGATTTAGGAAAGTGCATTTACATTTCTCTCTTTGCTCTTTGTGAAAAGATTCTGTCTTTCTTTTCCCTAGTAGCTAGGATTTTCATTGCATAAAAGAGATAAAAAGTTTGTTTATCATCTTTAGATTGCATTTTAGGAATTACATCTACATCTCGTGGTGAACCCAAAAGGCAAACTTCATAAGCAAGATCAACTTAAAATAAATTCAATGAATCTAACAACGCTTTGGAACTTAACGCGCAACATTTAGAGGTCTAGGCTAGAGACGTATTCCGGCGTCGTAAAGCCTGGTAACTGTTGTTCTCACTGATGGTTGGGTGATTCCTCCACTTTGAGACGATAAGTGCCAGTATGGACTTGTGCTCCCATGTACCGTCGAGTATATTTTGGGAGACCCCTATAGGCTTAAATCCTTTATCCATAGGAAGCCGTGTCTGCCGCCCTATCGATCGCAATGCACTGAAAACAACATTCGGGAAGATTGACTGTCGTACCGTAAAAAGTATTCTGCAGTTTTGCGATTGGTTTGGTACTCCCTCTACCTAGACTTCCAGAGCAGTCCCTTTCGTTCCTTTTCAGACTCCTTAATGGAAAAGGTCCATCTGAGCACTTGTCACTTCAGGCTCATTAAAAATGGAAGGAGACTAGAGTCATCTTTTGTTTTTTCTCGACTCTTAAAAACTGAAAAAACAAGTTGTGTCAAAGCGTCTAAAATTCATTTAATTCGGAAACATACTTCCCCTTTATTTTAGTTGATCGAGTAATCCGCAATTGTGGAAGAAAGTCAATTGAAACCCCGTCGTTCGCGGAGGCTTACGAGTCAACCGTCTTTGTCTCCGGAATCGAAGCCAGTACGGACAAAGCGAACTCGTTTAACCGGTTCCAAATCTCCTATTAAAGTTAGAGCAAGTGTTCCAACGACATCAGAGACTCCGGTTACTCCAAACATTTCTGGAATCCCTGCCTCTATAGAAGAAGTTCAATAGCCACAGAAGGACAGTGATACTGATCCTAGTCTGAGAGTAAACACTTGTGTTACCGAACCAGTTCCATCTACAACCGGTTCGGAGAGTCTTACTCTTCAAACATCTGTCGCTGCCGATTCCATACCTTCTTCGGCACCAGAAATATTCTATGGACCTGACAGTCTTCCCCTTCCACCTGGTCTGATTTCCATAGAAGAAATTGTAGAAGATCCTCCAACAACTACTCCAACGCAATTTGGAGTTGGGATCACTCTATATCCTTCTTCATCAGAAGTTAGTCTACCACCAGCGGAAGCTCCTGTAGAATCGCTAGGTAATCTTTTGGATAGACTACAAATGTCTGAACAACCGTCAACATCTAGGACTGTGTCGTCTGACACAGTGACGGCAAAACTCCCTGCTATCACTCCGACAATGTTCGCCGGTATACCATCTGTCCCGACTAGCTCTCAACCGCTAGAAGGAGCCCACTCAGGGGCTACTTCGACAGTATGGTCTGTTCCTATTTGTTCATCCGGAATAATATCCGGAAACTCTTATGTTGAGTCTCAACAAATTGATCCATTTGGAGGTCAATTTGGGCAGTCCGGCCCCCAAGGGCAAACCATTCCCTTGAGTTCTGGATTACCACCGTATGGGGGCAGTATACCCTTTCATTATCCCCTCCGGGAGGATATCCATACGTGAGTTCACAACAACATTCAGGTTATACTGGAATTACCTCAAGCGGTTGGGTACCAATACTACCTCAACAACCAAGAGTTGTATATTCGATGCAACAATGCTTACCTATGTCAAACATACCGACTACGCCAGCTATTATGATGGTGTCACAAGTTCAAGCACTGCCTGTTGTATGCCAACCTCAGGTTTCTCAGGTTGTAATGCAACAGCCCCTTGACCCTGTGACTCAACCACAGTTGCCGACTGGTGGAATGACACAGGTTCAGACGGGTACAATTACCCCTCATCTTGGTCAAACTGTTGGTATCGGTCAACAGCACATGGCTTCACAACCATGGCTAGTACAATACCAACAACCGCAATTCCAACAAGTATACCAAGGTTCTGAGCAACAAATCTTTGCTAATAGTGGGCAGTCGTACATTCAAAACGGTCAAAATCAACCATTTTACAATGGTCATGTCCACCAACCTTACCAAACATACCAGCATCAGATGCATTATGCCGGTATGCAAAGACCAACTGCTTAGGCAATCCCATCTTATCCTGGGTATGCTTCACCTAACCTGAATCAACAGTTACCCTTTGTGGCAACTTTAGAGTTACCTGATTTAAATCGGTTAACAAACGATCCAATCGCTTACGCCCCTTGGTGGCCAGCGATTCCGCATAAACTTCCATCAGATATTCCTAAATTTAATGGAAATCCGGGTGAAGATCCATCGAATCACGTGATGACCTTTCATCTATGGTGTTCATCAAACACCTTAAATGATGATTCGATAAGACTTCGCCTCTTTCATAGGACGTTAATGGGTCCGGCGGCAAAATGGTACATCGAATTGCCTAGAGCTTCGTTCGACAACTTCAGTACCTTAGCCACAACCTTTTAAACCCATTTTCAGTTACCAATAAGGTACGAAACAGGAACAAAACTTCTTACCAACTTCAAACAGACAACGGCCACTCACATATCTGATCATATACATGAGTGGCGACGTCGTCGTAGGATGGTAAAAACGTACGTCCCCGATCAGCTCTTAGCTGAATGGTTTATCAAGTCATTACTGCCTTCCATCACGGAAGATGTGGCAAAGGGGGGAGTCGTAACAGAAGAGAAAGTTATCGCTCGTGCGCAATATCTGGACTTGATTTACACTCAGTCCGGCACGCTCTACAATAAAATACCTGACGCCCCTAGACCGGAATTCTCAATTCCTCCTCCTCCTAAATCGAACAATGACTCTCATGTCGGCGATGGCATGATTGGCACAACAGACACGAAATCGACGAAGGCTACATCCAAAAAGGCCCGTAAGATTTCAAGTCAAAATGCAAAGGATGAGCTTCTTGCTTCGGAAGTAAATGCCGTATCGACAAATAAAGGCAAAGAAACCAAACAACCAGGGAGCAAGAAGAAAGGCAAAGGGAAGAAGAAGAAACAGGAGGAATCATCACTTGAAAAATCTTCTTCAAACCCTCCTGGAGATAGGAAACCAAAAACTCCATGTCTCATATACGACGAGGATCATTAGACCGCAAGTTGTCCACACAAAGCTGAGGTTAAAAAATTCTTCAAGAATTCGAAAACCTCCGCAGTGTTAACCGATCCGTTTCCAAATCCAGGAACAAATCTGGTTGAAAGTGAAAATGCTTCCCCGTCTCAAGTGCTAATGTTGTCGGTTTCAAAACAGCAAAATGATGCTTTGATATCGACAAGGAACAAAGATTATGGGAATCCATAGCTGTCGAACAACAAGGATAAAGATCAACCTAGTAGTTCGACAACAACTTCGACGGAAGTTGCGCCACCCATCATTCCTGAATTGACAATAAAACCGCCAAAGGGAGTAGTACACAAGTCGACGTTTAATCCCCGCGCTAGAGAGGCACAACATTATAATATAGTGGAAGATTTGGCACAATCGCCATCCGCTATGTCGACTCTTGAAGTACTACAAAATTGCCCATCCCAAAGGCAGGCTTTATTATTAGCCATTGGTGGGATAGACCCAAAGGATTCCAATCTTGTATCCTTCGATCATAAAGGATACGATCCTCAATTACCAGCTCAACTAGCTTTCCTTGTTCAAGTGAAAGCCCTCAACAAAACTGTTCATCGAACAATTATTGATGAGGGAGCATCTACATGCATTATGTCGATGAGTTGCTGGAAAACTTTAGGATCTCCAACCTTGTCGCGATCTTCGACAACATTAAAAGCATTCGACGGAAGGACATATACCCCATATGGTATTCTAAGTAACTTGAAAGTTGAACTAGGAGGGAAAACGGTAGAAATAGATGTTGAAGTAATTGATGGCAATATTGATTACAACATCCTACTAGGAAGGCCATGGATATATGCTATGGCGGCTGTTGTGTTGACCTATTTCAGGAAGATTGCATTTCCCTTTCAAGGAGGGATTACAATCATCGATCAACAAAACTTCCTCCCCAATGGTTCTCAAGTTACAGGAAGCATTCCCATGATCCATGGAAGCCCTCATTCGCTTCAAAATATCAGAGTAGGCCTATTAAAAGATCCTATACTAATGGGAACTTTCACCCTTCCACCTCCAATCAACTTGGCGGAAGTAGCGTCGATAGGAACCTGCAACATGATATCTTCTACAAAGATCTCAGAAAACGATATCGACATGGATCATGCAATGGTTTTGACCCCAAGCCCAACGGAAATATTGTAGCAATCAATGTTCCTAGCATGGGAGACAAACCCAAATCAACGCTCATCAAGCGTTTGGATAGATAGGTCTAGAGAATATGGTACCCCTTCAGATCCTTGGTCGCAAGTGCATGTCACCGACGAAGGAATTGTCCAATCAATGGTAATTGAAGGAGCACCATGGAATGATTCCCACCATCGTTCCCTTCTTCCGGATTGTGGAGAAGATAATCAAGATGACCTTTATCATCCTTCAGTCTTTGATTTCCTATCAAATACTGTAAGCACGGTGGATTCCGAGCGAAACTTGTCCAACATTGAAGAGACTATAGCCATAAATATCTCGACCAAAACAAATGTTGTAGAGAATATTTATGTTGGCAAATGTTGTTCTCCTTCAGAACTGGAAATATATAACGCTCTTTTTTGCGAATTCAGAGATGTCTTTGCTTGGTCATATAGTGAAATGCCGGGCATTGACTCGAGTATCGTTGAACACGAAATTAAGATGTATCCAGATGTCAAACCAGTACGACAACGGCTAAGGCAGGTGCACCCCAAGAAAGTCGCTGCCATTAAGGCAGAAGTTGAAAAACTTCTCCATGCTGGTTTCATCTACCCGGTTCCTCTAACCGATTGGGTATCGAATATCGTCCCTGTTATGAAGAAACAAGGGACAATTAGAGTGTGCGTCGATTATAGGGATGTAAATCAAGCTTGTCCAAAAGACAACTACCCTACACCCTTCATTGACCAGATAATTGATGAATGTGCCGGATGCGAAATCTTTTCATTCGTGGATGGATTCTCCGGGTATAATCAAATAAATATCTGCCCACAGGACCAGTCAAAGAATGCATTTATTTGTCCGTGGGGCACATTCGCATATCGAAAATTACCCTTTGGTTTAAAGAACGCAGGGGCGAAGTTTTAGAGGGCAATGAATTATGCCTTCCATGACATCAAAAACATCGTTCAACCGTACCTCGACAACCTTCCGGCTCATTCGCGAAAGCGGACTGATCATCCGCAGCATTTAAGAGCGATATTTCTACGTTGCCGACACTACAAGATACGACTCAATCCACACAAATGTGTATTTTGCGTCAGTTCTGGTCGTTTACTTGGCTTTGTAGTCTCCAAGGACGGGATTCGTCTCAACCCATGTAAGGTCCAGGCAATCATAAATTTGCCTCCACCTTCGAATTTGCTTCAGATTCAGAAACTCCAAGGGAAAGCAAACTTTCTGAGGAGGTTCATTCCAAATTATGCCGAACTTGCTAAAGGTTATACACGTCTTTTAAAAAAGGAAGTACCCCTTGTCTGGGATCAAGTTGCGCAAGCTTCCTTTGATGCTTTAAAAGAATCCCTAATGAAAGCATCATTAATGTACGCTCCTGATTATCAAAAAGATTTTAACCTGTATCTGGCTGCAGTAGATACGACCATCGCAATGGTTTTAGTTCAAGAAGTCGATGGAATTGAACATCCTATATATTATTTAAGTAAAAACTTAAATGATACAGAAAGTAAATATTCTTACGTTGAAAAGCTAGCACTCGCAGCTGTTCAAGCGATACAGAGATTTTGACACTATGTCCTCTTTCAGAAAACTACCATTCTGTCATATTGCAACCCCATGACTTATATATTTTCGCGACAGTTACTAGGGGGAAAATATTCAAAATGGATAGCAATCCTACAAGAGTTTGATCTGGAATTTGTAAAATCCAAGTCGAAGAAAGCTCTAGTTTTCACAGAATTATTGTGCGATCTCCCATCGTCATCCAACGATGAAACATCCGAAGAAACAATCGTGGACGAAAATTTGTTTTTGATATCTACAAGAAATGAGTGGTATGGGGATATAATCATTTATCTCCAAACCCAAAAATATAGGCCCAACACCTCCCACTCTGAACAAAACGTATTCGATACCAAGCAAAAGATTACATGATCGTCGGTGATACACTTTACCGTCACGGTATCAATACAGTCCTGAGAAGGTGCCTCACCCATGAGGAGGCCAAAAAAATCCTGAATGATTGTCATTCAGGCACTTGTGGGGGGCATCAATCTGGATATGCTACAGCACAAAAAATGTTACGAGCAGGATACTTCTGGCCAACAATGTTCAAAGATTGCATAACCGCAGTCAGAAGTTGCCATGCTTGTCAAATTTTCGATAGCAAAACCAAAAGACCACCCGCACCTTTACAGCCAATAGTTGTTGTTGGGCCATTCGCCAAATGGGGCATCGATTTCATGACATGTAACCCCACCTCGACCGGGGGGCATGGGTATATCATAGTTGCAGTTGACTATTTTACCAAATGGGCCGAGGCGATGCCTACATTAGATAATACTGGTGAAACAGCTGCCCTCTTCTTTTTCAATCATGTAGTCGCCAGATTCGGTAACCAAGACAAAATCGGTCAAATGACCAAAAAACTCAAAATGCTAGGGGGCACCCTAGTCTAATGATGCTCATGATAGCAAGTCACAGCCTATGCGATCATGCGTAAGAGACGAGTCCATCGTCTTGGCACACCAGTAGTATGCCGCTGTAGCCTCAAGGGTAGCTCGTCAGTCCTCACATCTGGAATACCAAGAGTGAGGCCCTCAACCTGCTCCTGTAATGCTGTGAGAGTCTCGGCCACGTCGAGGTCACGAAGGATAGCCCTTCCGACGGCCTCTCCTACTGGGGCAGCAGCTGGTACTCTCAGGCGAACTGCTGGATGGACAGGACCAACATCTGCATGTACACATGATTTGATTAAAGTCTTGATAGAGTAAAGAACAAGGAAATTATAAACAAAAAACGATAAACAGGAATATGGTCGAAAATTTTACCAATGGCCAACAATCAACGCACCTTTCGATACACAGAGGGTGTGCTGAAGGCAGAACGAGTTTTTCAAACCCCAGGGGCTCATAAAAACTAGGAATCAAGCTCAGAATGAAAAATGGAAACCATGAAATGAAATAGCTCAGGTTTAGCTCCTACCTGGTCCAGACGGCGCCGAGAATCGTCCACAGAATCTCCCGAAATCAGCTGATGAAAATCAAGGGGGAAAAGCACCTCCAAAGCTCCAACAAATCAAAGTTCAAATGAAATGGTAAAATGAGAGGTAAAAACACTTTTTCATTACTTTTTATGTAGTTCAAAGTAAAATATTAGTGTTCTAACTCGTTTTCAAGCATATATTTTTCATTTCTGACTAGTTTGATGAAGCAGTTGAAAATACAGTACAATCTTTGAAAGAACTAAGCTATTTATGGTAAAATAAAAAAGGGACCATTCAATCGAGCAGTTTTAGCACATAGTTCAAGCTCGTTAAAAAATAAACATAAGACATGAGCAAATGTTTCCACCCGCATTTAAGCTCGTTAAAAAATGAACTATTCCCCGGTAAATAACCATCGTGAATGTAGTACTTCAGCCATTAAAGCCTTGGTCGTGTTTGCACCGTCACCTCCACTTTTTCATTGGCCGATCATTCACCTCCATTTGATTGTTTACCCATTTTGAGGAACATTTGCGAAGAGTGATCTCACTAGCCATCCTTGTGACACTGCCATGATTGGAAAATTCCAAACCTTACCTGGAATCAGTTGCTACCCATGTTATCACTTGTTCCTCAAAAGACGAGTCTCCTTTAAGCTCTTTTCAATTGACTCGTAAAATATGAAAAGATTGCCGAGTCCTTGGCCTTTCCAGCTCGTTAAAGGGACAGGAAGTGCTATCCCTCCTCTAGATTTTAATCTTTTTGGACCTGAGGGATTATTACACAAAAATATCGAGCGCTTGTTTTGTTTGGCTCGTTAAAAGTATCGAAAATTCATCCCTTTTGTATTGTTTTATACTTTTTCGGACTTAAGGGATTAGATGATGAAAAAGGAATTTTGGAGTTTCCTTTACGTTCCTTTTCAGACTCTCTAAAATTGAAAAGGACCGAGTTATCTTTGTCGTTAAACTCATTAGAAAGATTAATAGCGACAAACTTGTCTATAGACGAGAACGAGTTTCACTATCGCTAGGCTCGTTAAAACATAGCGATGGGTTTGCCCGAAGGGCAAATTATAGAACAAGCATATGTTATCCTCCTCAAGCTTGAAAAAAATAAAGAGGTACTGGTCAGCAATGACTGGGGAAAATTGGGAAGAAAACTTAAAGAAACTTTGTTGGTAGCAAGTCGCTCTTGAACATGACACTTCCACTCCGTGTCCGAGTCGGATTGGGTTGTTTCATTCACCGGTCACATCACCATGGTCACGCCATACCATCCACATTTGGGGTTAGTGATACCAATCCATCACAGTAGTGTCGCCGATATGTTCAAGAGAAGTCATTCAGATAATTCACCTGTGTCTCACCCACTACCATACATTATACTCCATTCTTTCATGACCGCCACCCTGAACCTTATATCACCAGATCGTTTTCACCTCCATTAAAATCATTTGCTCCATTCCGTGTCATTTATGTGGGATTCATTAAGGCCCTCCTGTGACGGATCGCTTCTTGTCGACATCAGCTCATTATCCAAGAAGTTGATCTAGGAACACCCCATTCAGTACTTTGAAGCTTGCATGCCTCAATGGCAAGTTTCTCACTTCTGGCGACAGGTTTACATCAATGGCCTTCGACGTAAAGATTTTGCGTGGTGTTCGACGTCAAGTCCTTTATTCACACCATGTGAATTGTACTGCAGTACCTTGAGGGTCATTATCATTATCGGTGATTCCTCTCGCGCTTGTTAACAGTTTACATCATTGACTGGTAATCAAGCGATGTCTTTCCATGTTCGACTTCAAAACATTTCTCACATGGATCGACTTGTACTTCGAGTGAAGATCGAACGAGATTGAAGACCCCGGATCTAGTTTCATCCATCTGGGCTGCGATATATATTCAGGGAAATAAAGACGTTAAATGTACATCATTGCTGCACAGATAATCATCCACTCAAAAGGATGATGGCTCTACCAGAATCATCAGTCTACACTCAGACGATTGTCTGTCCTATGTACATGAAAATGAATTTATAAAGCTGAGCATGGGAATGCCCGCCTCACCTAGGTCATGAAAATAGTATGAAGATAATGTATTGTATTGTATCTTATTACAGGTCTCCTCCCAGCATTGAAAGAACTTCAGATCCTCATAATAAAGCATTTCACCCGACACCAAAAGGTTAACGGCCTCATACTTTAGGGGGCAACTGTTATAGACATTTTTGGGCCCTGCAACCCCAAGCATGAAATGTCCATAAATCAAGGGCTCCTAAGTCCCTAAAAGTGTCTTTCTAGCCCCTAAAGGAACAAGGTCAATAGATTACAGCTTCTCCCAGAAGTTCTCCATGAGAAACTGCTCAGAATTGGTCAAAACAGGATCATTTCAGCTGCTCCACTGGCTAGGTGCATTGCATTGCACCTAAATACACTATGAGGGTGCATTGCATTTCAAAAGTCCCTTCTGTGGGGTGCGATGGGTGAGAAATGAAAAATGGCAGTGTCATTCCGCGAGGTGGAGAGACAGTGGAAGCTTCCAGAATCTTCTCCTGTGACACTTGCCTCACTGAATTCGACCAAGGATGAGTAAGAGGCCTTCAGTCTCCAAGTGGAAGCAAGAACTATCAGAGAGAAGACACTAATCAAATCACAAGCTGACTCATCCCCCTTACAGATATCTATATATGGATCCCTCATCTCAGAGATCCAGAGGCTGGAATTTTGCATATTGTAAGGAATTGTTGTTGGTTTTTTTGAGACAAACATCAGAGTGTTGGGTGATCTATGCTTTGTTTGAGGTGAAGAGGGGCTTCTTTGCTGGGAGGTTGATGCTGGGTCAGGAACCACTGGTTGTAACTCCTCCTGGATCTTTTCTTGTTTATCAATAAAAGCTATTTGAGTTTTCCTCCATGCTTTTGTATCATTGATGCTTGTTTCATTTGTATGGTTAACTTAAATCTGATCCTAAGTTGTTTATGAATATATATCCATGTCTTTGTATAGTGTTCTTCTTCTGTGATCTTACAGGTACTTTGTGAAGCTGGGCAAGTAAGGGAGTAGGTAGCTAGAGACTATCAAAGAAGAGAGGGATTGGATCAAAGGATTAGCGCGAGACATAGGTTGGTTCTTTCTATTCCTCTCTATCTATAGTTCATAAAGGAAATACAAAAGTAGTTTTTCTCTGTTTGTTTCTAAGGCAGCTGTCACACCTTAGTGGGATAAAGTAGTTCTAAATAGACACTTTTCCCTGTAACACTTGCGCAATTTTTCTTGGGGTCCAATGATGTCACATGTGTGAATTGGCCTCATCACACTCACTAAACCTGAGAAGTAACTATGCAATCCTCAAGGAAAGAATTCCTTCTGCATGCAAGGAATATTCACAATGGAATATTATAGCAACTGATAGTACATTGCACTCCATCTGATCTCAACAGGGTCTCTGTCTGAACTAACATGCATGAGTTATTTATGAGAGAATACTCAGTTATCTGAAGTGTAGTAGTTACATGCATGCAAGCATTAACTAACTAAACTTACTTTAATTAAACAAACTATTTGAATTAATCTAACTGGACTTGACTCAGCTAACTAAGTCAACTAATTACAACTCAAGAACCATAATGTCTCATGCCCAAAAGGTCCTATTCACTATCACAGCTGAGTCCATTAATGAAATGTTGCAGTTCCAACCAGGGCCAAACCTAACCCCACTCTCAATTGGAGACCTGTTGGACCTATATCCCAAGCTTAGCCCTGCAAAATTGGCCCAGTTGTTCCAAGCCTTCATTAGGGAGCATAAACACATCCCTAAGGACTCCCCTCCATATGTATCAGCTATTTTCTCTCCATGGGGCCAGAACATTGTAGCCATGATATCATGTGTTTTGGGTTACATCACAAGTGAGTATATTGATGAAATAATTCTTTCTTTCATGTCCATCTATAACCCAGGACAACCTCCTGCAACCATATATGAATTTTCCACATCCATAGCTGATAGAATGCATGAGCAGTTCATAAGAATGGGAAATGAGAGGGTGTTCAAATACTCCTCTATATTATACCATCTATTTTTGTATTATTAGTTAGAGAAGTTTCCTTTTACCCTCCGAAAGCTTGACACTAGGGGCCAACCCAGATCTGTTATTTTTTGGACCCCACTTTTCCATGACTTTGAATCACCATATACCTACTCAGACTTTATAGATTCTTTTGTGCATCCAGTCATGACCATGCTCACTGGGAATCCTCCACCTAGGATAAGCCTATAAATAAAGAGAGTCCTCTAGCTTTCAAAGCAGACCAAAGTGGGTGATTGGTACCTTTATTAGAACCATACAGAAATCAGAATATATGGTTGCATGCTTGCACCATATAAGTTGGCAAGATACCTCCCCATGAGGTTGTTTGCCTTAGAATATTATAGATAGAACATCAATGTAGATGAATTCAACTTCGCCAATGCTAAGAAGAAGGCCTATTTCAAAATCAAAGATCAATTAGGTCCCTTCATATGCAATTGCAGAGAGGCAGGGAAAGAGGCAGAGCTAATCCTGCAAAGAATGAAGTTCGAAAGGAGTTTTGTGTTGGCATTATGACTCAGGTTTGGCACTATGGCACAGGTGTTGTCCTTGATGGCAACTCACTCAAGTGGCATATCTCTGTTCAGGCTCTCAAAATAATAGAAAATGAGATACCTGCAGGTGAACCTAACAAAAGCTGCGGACCCGCAGGTGCCCCGAACAAGAAGTGCGGGCATACCCGCAGGTTCTCCGAACAAAAGGTGCGGTCGTCAAATTCACTCACTCTAATGCAGAAAAGCGTGCGCACGTGGAAATTTTTATGATTGATCCATGGTATTTAGTCCGATGTGTTTGATCCTATGGTTTTTTTTCATGGTATAGCATCTAAAATATTGAACCCTGGTTTTGGGTCCCTTGTATTGGCTTTCTATGGTTTTGATCCATGGTTTGTGTAAGGGCTTGCCTATAAAAAGGAAAGGAGATCATTTGGCTAGTCACTTGTGAATGTTGAATATCTTAAGATGAACTAGATCTGAAATACTTGTAATCAGTTGATGAAATAGAATTAAACCTGAGCATAAGAAGACTAATCAATTGAGGGGTCGTGATCTCTTTGGCGCATGATCAGATCTGTGGATCTGACAGTCTGGGATACAATTGAGGAGTGATAAAGTGTTTATATCCAGAGGTCCGCAGGCGAGATACGGCGCAGGTGCGGAGGTCCGCAACCAGTAGAAGGAGCAAGTGCAGAGGTCCGCATCCCAGTAGAAGGCACAGTGCGGAGGTTCATAGCTCAGTAGAAGGCGCAGGTACGGAGGTCCATAGCCCAGTAGAAGGCGCAGGTGCGGAGGTCTGCAATCCAGTAGAAGACGATGATGCAGAGGTGCACAGTCCAAGAGGCAGATTAGGTGTGGAGGTACACTGTCGAGTAGACAGATCAGGTGTGGAGCTGCGCAGGCTAGACACAGCAGAAGTGCGGATATTCACAGGTTTATATTGGTGAAGTTGCAGACTTTTCTTGAAATATTTGTTGGCTACCTTTTGTCTATTGCTGCAGAATTCTGGGTTTAGATTACTGGTATTTCTTGTCTGGTTACTGCATTCTGAAAGGCTATTGGTTGATTCATTAGTTGATTGTAAAAGGAGATTGGGTGATTCACATGTACTTTATGATTATTTGATGTTCATGGATCCAGTCTGAAAATTAATGAAACGTGGTCCTTGGAAGAAAAGAAGTAGGTCAACACCTACATACTAGTAGCTCAGCTAGTACAAGAGCTAAGGGGGTGGTAGCTCCCTTCCAGGAGCGACTGGAAAAAGAGAGAGGGTTGTAGCTCTCTGCAGGTTGCAGCCTGCGTACTGGTAAAGGACTGCACTAGTACAGAATCATTGTAAAAGAAGTTTCTAGTCGAAAGAAGATAGAGACACATTGCAGCAGGTGGTTTTCACCCACATTGGGTTTCCACCTTATATCTGGTGTTCTTTGGTGTGACTGTCTGTTTTTCTTGTTCATGTTCATTACTATATGGTACTGACATTCAAATTAATGGTCAACATCTGAAGAATAAATTAAATTATAAATCTGGACGAAATATTGAAAATAATTTGATAATACTGATTCACCCCCCACCCCTCTCAGTATTATTTCCAACAATTGGAATTGGAGCAGGTCCTTCAGAAGAAGCTTGATCGCTTGAAGGAAGATCTATCATCATGAGCAACTACGAGAGAGAAGCATCGTTCAGGCCACCAATTTTTGATGGGAAAAACTTCATGTATTGGAAGGTAAGAGTCACTGCCTATCTTCAATCTCTTGGTACAGAAGTTTGGGATATCATAGATACAGGGTACACTTTTCCGTCAGCAACACCTACAGATTTGGCTAGTAAGAAGCAATATGAAACAAATGAAAAGGGCGTCAATACTCTATTAGGATGTCTATCTCAATCAGAATTCATCAAGGTTATGCAGTATAAATCTGCAAAAGAAATATGGGACAAGATTGTTCTGAGCTATGAAGGAGATGAACAGGTAAAACGAGCAAAACTTCAAACCCTCAGAATTCAGTATGAAAATCTCAAAATGCACAATGATGAAAGTGTGGCTAACTATTTCCTTCGTGTAGATGAGATTGTTAATTGTATGAAAAACTTGGGTGAAGAAGTAAAATAGGCTGTTTTGGTTGAAAAGGTTCTAAGATCCTTGTCCCCTAAATTTGAATCTAAAGTTTCTGCAATAGAAGAAAAAGAGAATCTACGAAACCTCACTATGTCACAGCTGCATGGAATTCTGACCACTTACAAAATGAAGAAAGGAGGACCATCAGACAGAAGAGAAGCTGCATTCAAGGCTTCAGGCAAAGGAGATTACTATGAGTCAGGACATCTATCAGAAGAAGACAAAGAATCAAATTTTGTCAAGAACCTTCAACGGGGTGCTAGAAGATTCAGAAGTAAGTTACCTTTCAAATGCTTTGCTTGTGGAAGAGTCGGTCACTATGCTGCAAAGTGTCCTCATAAAGATAAGCTTGATAAAGGTAAGGAACCTGTCAGATGGAACAAGAAACAGAATGTAAATAAGAAAAGTTATTACACTCATGAAGACAGTGATGGACTTTCAAATAGTGACGAAGATGAACAAGGTAACAATTATAGACTCTTAATGGCTTTTGAAGATGATGATTTCATGGATGCTATAGATGAAGAAGGTCTGTATGAAGAGATTTCTAAACTCAAAATTTGTTTAGAAGAGAAAAATATGATTATTGATACTCTGCAATTCCAACTGGCTGAAAAAGAAAAACTTCATGAAAAGTTAGAATGTGAAATTGTTGGTCTTAGAAAAGAGATTGAGAAAACAAAAGCTCTTAATCTTAAATTTGTTAAAGGATCTGAAACTCTGGATGAGATTATCAATGTGCAGCATTCTCCACTAATCAAGACAGGTCTGGGATATAATGAAGAAGCATCTCAAGCATCCACCTCCAAAAGTTATCTTGATGCAGCAAGGAGGAGCGAGCAAAGGCCTAATAGAAATCATCAGGTAAATCAGGGACAGTTTACCTCAAGAATGAACAAAGACTATCAGGTAAATCGGGGGCAATCTACTTTAAGGACAAACAGAAGCTACAACCAGCCTCAGGTAAAACCTTCTCAATTTGCCTCAAGAATGGATGTCAATAGAAACTACAATCATTTGGCTGGTAGATTTGATAATCACAGGAGTTTATTCAATGACCAATCTTTCTCTTGTCATAACTTTGGCCACAAAGCAGCTCAATGTGTTGCCTATAAGAAAATCATGACTATAGAAGCTCAAAAACAAAGGAGCATGACTGGGATCGTGAAAAGAACCTACAATAAATTTTCTGCTTTTGAAAATGAAATAGATAGCTCTATTTGTAACAACTTCAGTCATGAAGATTCTGAATGCAGGAGCAGGGTTCGGCAGACAACTCAGAAGGAGCAAGCCTCAAGTGTCAAAACATGGAGAATGAATGAACCGCAACCAGAGATATGTGGTATAGCTTTATATGCAGAAGGGAAAGAAAATAAATGGTACATTGACAGTGGCTGTTCGAAAAACATGACGGGTGATAAGGAAAAACTCCAGTCATATAGTGCCTCAGAGAAGGAGAAGAAGGTCTCTTTTGGAAATGACACCCCTGCGCTCATAAAAGGTAAAGGTTCTATTCAGTTGAAAGAAAAGGTTAAAGGTAGAAATGTTATGTATGTTGATGGGTTAAAGCATAATTTGTTGAGTGTCAGTCAGATGTGTGATCAAGGAACGGAGGTAATATTTCGATCAAATGGATGTAGTGTTCGTGATCTTGATATAGGAAAAACAGTGATCAAAGGCATAAGGACTCCAAATAATTTATACATATTCAAAGAAGGACAACATCAATGCTATCTAAGCAAGAACGATGAGCACTGGTTATGGCACAGAAGACTGAGGCATCTTAGCTTCTCACAGATAAGGAAAGCATGTAAATACCAGGCAGTTCGTGGTCTTCCAAACATCAGAATTCCAGACAATACAATTTGAAAATCGTGTCAGTTTGGTAAGCAAACCAGAACTAACTTCCATGAGAAGGAAGGATCAACTAGTAGGCCACTTGAACTTGTCCATACTGATGTATGTGGCCCATCTAGGAAAAGGTCACCTCGAGGAGAAGAATATTTCATATTATTCATTGACAACTTTTCCAGGATGTGTTGGATAGGACTTATGAAGCACAAAGATGAAGCCTTTGAAAAGTTCAAATCATTCAAAGCCTTGGTGGAGAATGAATCAGATCATAAAATCAAATGCCTCATGTCTGATATAGGTGGGGAGTTTACCTCGAATGAATTTTTCAACTTTTGTGAAGAACATGGAATAAGAAGGGAATTCTCTACAACTAGGACTCCTCAGCAAAATGGAGTGGTGGAAAGGATGAACAGAATGGTTCAACAAATGTCTCGTGCTATGCTTGATGAGTCTGGAACTCCCGCAACCTTCTGGGCTGAAGCCGCATTTGCTGCAGTTGTTATTCTCAACAAGACAGATATTCGGGTGAACAACACTCAAACTCCTCATGAGCTCTGGTATGGTGAGACTCCTTTGGTAAAACATTTTAAAATTTTTGGAAGCAAATGCTATATTAAAAATAATGATGAAAATCTTGGCAAGTTTGAACCTAGAGCAGATGAAGGCATTATCCTTGGTTATTCTCCTCACAGCAAAGCATACAAATGTTACAATAAAAGGCTTGGAAGAATTGTCGACAACATTGATGTAGTGGTGGATGAAAAAGAAAACACTCCTAGGAAGGTAAGATCTGAAGACTTCGAAGATGATGAGGACTATTCATCAACATCAAATCAGATTCATGATGAAGAAGAAAGCTATGAGGCACCAGAGGAACAGATAAGGATAGAAGAAAAGACTCCATCCAGGTATGTTCAAAAGAATCATCCAGAATCTCAAATTTTGGGGCAAAAGGAGGCAGGCATACAAACAAGAAGAAAAATTGCAGAAGCTTCAAGCTATTTGGCATTACTTTCCTCCACTGAACCACAAAATGTAAGAGAGGCATGCAAAGATGAATGCTGGGTCAAGGCAATGGATGAAGAACTTGAACAGATTGAAAGGAATAACACTTGGGAATTGGTTCCTAGACCAAAAGTTAAGAATGTCATAGGGACAAAGTGGATTTTCAAAAATAAACTAAATGAAAATGGAGATGTGGTTAGAAACAAGGCAAGACTTGTTTGTAAAGGATATGCGCAATAAGAGGGCATAGACTTTGAAGAAACCTTTGCACCAGTTGCTAGACTTGAGGCTATAAGAATGTTTCTTGCTCTCTCTAGCTTTCAAAAGTTCAAAGTATTTCAGATGGACGTAAAATCTTCTTTTCTGAATGGAGACTTGAATGAAGAAGTGTACATTGAACAACCAGATGGGTTCATCCTTGGAAGTGATCCAAATCTTGTATGCAGGCTCAAAAAGGCTCTCTATGGTCTTAAACAGGCTCCTAGGGCATGGTATTATCGGTTGGATAAATATCTTCATCAACAAGGTTTCATAAAAGGATCAACTGACAGCAATCTATATATAAGGGTTGATAATGAAAAGTTGCTAATACTTGTTGTGTATGTAGATGATATCATCTTTGGTAGCAATGAAGAAGACATGAGTCAAGAGTTTTCCTTGGTGATGCAAAAGGAGTTTGAAATGTCCATGCTTGGTGAGCTCACATATTTCCTTGGTTTGCAAGTCCAACAAAACAAAGACGGTATTTTTCTATCACAAACCAAGTATCTCAAGCAAATCTTGAAGAAATATGGGATGGAGGATTTGAAACCAGTATGTACCCCTATGGTGACAGGATGCAGCCTCAGCGCGAATGATGAGTCGGCAGCAGTACATCAACCAACCTATAGATCCATGATTGGAAGTCTGCTTTATTTGACAGGTACCCGACTAGACATCATTCATGCAGTGGGAATTGTTGGAAGATTTCAGGCAAATCCAAAGGAAACTCATCTTCAGGCAGTTAAGAGAATCTTCAAGTACCTTAAAGGAACTCAAAGCTATGGCTTATGGTATCCTAGAGATACAGATCTCACACTTCATGCTTATACAGATGCATATTGGGCCGGAAGCGTGGATGACAGGAAAAGCACTAGTTATGGTGCATTCTTCATGGATCCTAGATTAGTATCTTGGTTCAGCAAGAAACAAAGCTCTATTGCATTATCTACAGCTCAAGCAAAATATGTAGCTGCTGCATCTTGCTGCACACAACTCCTTTGGATGATGCAAACATTGCAAGACATGCAAATTACTTGTACTCCACCTATCTCCATCTTCTGTGATAATACAAGTGCAATCAGTATTTCAAAGAATCCTGTCATGCATTCAAAGACCAAGCACATACCAATCAAGTATCATTTTCTTCGGGAACAAGTGCTTGAACAAAAGGTCAAGTTGGAGTATGTTCCCTCTAAGGAACAAGTTGCTGATATACTCACCAAACCGCTGCCTAGGGAGACCTTTGAATACCTCAGGCAAAATCTATGGGTAGTTGATGCATCATCTTGATGTTGAATCTTGTCTGTTGGTTGTACGCGAATTTCATATGGGGTATACGCGTACATTCATTGGTTTATGGATTGGTCGAAAATTGAATGGCATAGGTTCAGGGGGAGCATATATTCTTCTAATAATGCATTGTTGGCATTATTGTAGAAGATCTTGGAGGAGCATGTACGGAAAGAGTACATGGATGCTGATCTTAATATTGCTGCTAATGTTTTGTCTCTATGTCTTATATTTCTTTTGTGAAGGTCATGTAACGGCCTATGTCTGGGATGAATGATGTAATGTACTTGGTTTTCATATGTAAATTTCTGAAGTATCCCCACTTGGTTGGGTGATGAATGTATGTATAGAATCTTATGATGATAGGAAGGTCTTTTGGTGTATGGTTCTTCTTGAAGAAAATTTCTTTTGCAGATCTGGCCTACGGTCAGGGGGAGCACGATCAGCACAACAGAACAGACTTTTCAGCATGCTCTCAGTGGGAGCATAACCCTTTGTCCTTGATGACAAAGGGGGAGAATGACTTTGAGGATCTTGGGGTTGCCATCAAGTCCAAAGGGGGAGATTGTTGGCATTATGACTCAGGATGGCGCTATGGCACAGGTGTTTTCCTTGATGGCAACTCACTCATCTGGCAAATCTCTGTTCAGGCTCTCAAAATAATAGAAAATGAGATACCTGTAGGTGAGCCTAACAAAAGCTGCGGACCTGCAGGTGCCCCGAACAAGAAGTGCGGGCATACCTGCAGGTTCTCCAAACAAAAGGTGCAGTCATCAAATTCACTCACTCCAATGCAGAAAAGCGCGCGCACGTGGAAATTTTTATGATTGATCCATGGTATTTAGTCCGACGTGTTTGATCCTATGGTTTTGGTCCGTGGTATAGCATCTAAAATATTGAACCCCGGTTTTGGGTCCCTTATATTGGCTTTCTATGGTTTTGATCCATGGTTTTTGTAAGGGCTTGCCTATAAAAAGGAAAGGAGATCATTTGGCTAGTCACTTGTGAATGTTGAATATCTTAAGATGAACGAGATCTGAAATACTTGTAATCGGTTGATGAAATAGAATTAAACCTGAGCATAAGAAGACTGACCAATTGAGGGGTCGTGATCTCTTTGGCGCATGATCAGATCTGTGGATCTGACAGTCTGGGGTACAATTGAGGAGTGATAAAGTGTTTATATTCGGAGGTCCACAGGTGAGATATGGCGCAAGTGCGGAGGTCCGCAACCAGTAGAAGGAGTAGGTGTGGAGGTCCGCAGCCCAGTAGAAGGCGCAGTATGGAGGTTCGCAGCTCAGTAGAAGGCGCAGGTGCGGAGGTCTGCAGCCCAGTAGAAGGCGCAGGTGCGGAGGTCTGCAGCCCAGTAGAAGGCGTAGGTGCGGAGGTCCGCAGTCCAGTAGAAGACGAACATGCGGAGGTGCGCAGTCCAGGAGGCGGATCAGGTGCGGAGGTATGCTGTCGAGTAGACAAATCAGGTGTGGAGCTGCGCAGGCTGGACACAGCAGAAGTGCAGATATTTGCAGGTTTATATTGGTGAAGTTGCGGAATTTTCTTGAAATATTTGTTGGCCGCCTTTTGTCTATTGCTGCAGAATTCTAGGTTTAGATAACTGGTATTGCTTGTCTGGTTACTGCATTCTGAGAGGCTATTGGTTGATTCATTAGTTGATTGTAAAAGGAGATTGGGTGATTCACATGTACTTGATGATTATTTGATGTTCACGGATCCAGTCTGAAAATTAATGAAACGTGGTCCTTGGAAGAAAAGAAGTAGGTCAGCGCCTACGTACTAGTAGCTCAGCTAGTATAAGAGCTAAGGGGGTGGTAGCTCCCTTCCAGGAGAGACTGGAAAATGAGAGAGGGTTGTAGCTCTCTGCAGGTTGCAGCCTGCGTACTGGTAAAGGACTGCACCAGTACAGAATCATTGTAAAAGAAGTTTCTAATCGAAAGAAGATAGAGACACATTACAGGAGGTGGTTTTCACCCACATTGGGTTTCCACATTATATCTGGTGTTCTTTGGTGTGACTGTCTGTTTTTCTTGTTCCTGTTCATTATTATATGGTACTGACATTCAAATTAATGGTCAACATCTGAAGAATAAATTAAATTATAAATCTAGACGGAATATTGAAAAGAATTTGATAATACTGATTCACCCCCCCCCTCTCAGTATTATTTCCAACATTTTGCATGGATATATGACCCTTTGAAATTCATTACCAAGAAAAGGCAAAAGGTCAAGCTATGACCCTTCATCCACCACCCCATACCAGAAATAGAGGCATATGCCAATTAAATAGAATGGGTGGAAGGTACCCTAATAGACCAAGACAGCACAAGAGTAGATGTGCTCTGATTGATTTGGAAAATCAGCTTGATGACAACTCTTTTCTACAGGTACCAGTAAGCAAGAGAGAACCATGAGTACCCCTCCAGTCATGCAGACTCCTCAGAATGAGGAGAAAATTCCAAAAATAAATAGAGAGGGAGCTTCCACATCAAGGATGGACACCTCAAATTTGCAACAGGAAACAAGCAAGAGGCAAAGACTCAATTTGGCCTCTGAACAGGAATATGTAGAAGATTTGGCACAAGTAACCAATACAGAGGTAAATAGATGTAGGCCTACCACTCCATCTGAAGGCATTCAAGAGCCTTCCACATCACAGACTCAAATGTTGGAAAGGCAGTTTAGTGTGGAAGTGTCTTCATTCAGCAGGCCTACTGACAGAGACCAGGACATAAAGGAAAGATACAAGGAAATCAAAGCGAGAAATGAGAGGCTTAAGGCCCTAACATATGCTCAGTACCTAAAGCGGACTCCCACCAATCAAACAAGGCTAATGTCAACCTTTGACATTAAAGAGGGGAAGCTGCAAATGTCTTTCATCAAACCTACAGCTCATCAGCCAAAGACAACATCTGATTTCAAAAAGGTTGACTTTGAATTGTTGGGCAGGGATATTCATCCCATAGACCAAATTGAACTGCACAAATAGGCTAGAGAGATGATATACTCCACCCTGACAGGTAAATACATAGTTGCTCATCAGCTACAGAACTCTTTGAACAACATTTCTGCACAATTTCAGTTACAGAAGGCCTCCTCACAGACTAAGGATACAAGGATCAAATCCTTAGAGGACTTAGTGATTGAATTGGGACACGATCCCAAGTATATAAAAGCCACAGAGCAGCTTATAAAGAAGAAAAATGATGATATTGTTGCACTTGAGAGGCAACTGAAAATACCACAACTACAACATCCTCAAACTCAAGAAGTCATAGAGAGCCAAACTAGACATGAAAAGTTGATGGACTTGGTCTTAAAGTTGAATGATCAATTAAAGGAGACAAAAAAGGAGTTGGATGCTTTAATTCAATTGAAGCAATAGACTTGGCCACAACCTCTATAGATGTCATCCCTACAGTATCTACAGTGGTCCCTTCTACGTTGGAAGCTTCACTGGCACCAACAGCTCCACCTGCCATAGCATTGCCAGTAATAGAAGAATCTACAACAGCAGCAGGTGCATTAGGAGAGAAAGTAGCAGAATTGGTTAAAGCCATGGAAGAGATGTCTATCTAGGCTACAGAATTCAACAAGTTGAGAGAAAAGGTGGCAAGTTTGGAAACTGGATACAAACTTGCCCAACGTAAGCAAATGGAAGAAGCACAAAAGGCCCAAAGAATGAGTGAAAGAATCAAAGTCTTAGAGAAAGACTTAACACTGGAGAAACCCCTTGGGAAAACCAAGGAAATGTTGTGGGACAATATCATTAACTTTGTCAATGATATTTGGCCATCAATCCAAGTTATTTTTGAACAAATAGAGTTAATAAAGATAGCTACATAAGTTATCCAGAAAATAAAGGAGGAGTTGGGAGACAAGCCTGAGGATGCCAATAGACTCATCCACTTCCTCAACAGCAAGAATAGGTATGAGCTAATGAGCTAAGTATAGAAGATAGGATGAAGACCATTTTGGAAATAAGGAAGGTCCTTTCCAAAAGGAACCTTATGCTTAACTTAGAAGAAAAGTGCCACAATATGCAGGTAGCCATTAATAGGTTCATGGCTAAATTCCAAATTTTGAGGGAGAAAGGTCTGTCGGTCCTTTGGTTATCAATGACAAACTCATGACACAGTTGGACTATGGTAATAGACTCAGACAGCTGGCTAAGGAACAAGCTAGCTCTTCATCCATAAAAGCACTGCGAATAGGCAAAGTTTTGTACAACACATCTGAAAGCTTGTTTTTTCTTGAACATGAGATAAAACACGTATTCCTCACCAAACCCAATTTTGCCAAATATCCTGAAGCTAATGAGATCTACAGGAGGATGATGAAGGTGAAATTACCTGATGCAGAATGGTGGGATACAATGACTGATTCACTGTGATAAATTTACAGTTAAAAGTTACTACACAGTAAAAATGAGAGTAGCCAGGTAAACAGAGGAAAATAGGGCAGCATGGTCAAAGAGTATCAGGGTCAAAGAGTATCAGGTGAAAGATAAAATTTGAATAAGATTCCAACATGAAACATCACAACTACAAGCCAGCACAAAGGGCTACAAATCCAACCATAAAAGCTAGTAACACCAAATAAGAAGGGACAGCATGAAACAGTTCATTAGTTGTCTCTATCTTCTTGCAATAAGATATTTGTATTTCCTAAATTAAATCTCAAGTTAGTTTGAGATATTTTGCAATAATTTTTTGTATAAATACTTCAAAATTTGAATTATGTAATGTGTATTCTTAGACATTTCTATATACTTTCTCTATCAAAGACTGTAAGTTATTGTATCACTGTTTGGACCAGCAAGTTGGATTAATGAATAAAGCCAAGACATTTCACAGGATTCATGTGTAGTGCGGAGTACAGACAAGTATTTTCTCTTGTGTTGTTATCTTTTTTAAAAGTTTTTCCATAATCTTAATGTATCTAAAATCTAAATGCTATAATATGGATTGATATCTCATAATTTTCTTCATTGCACTCTATTTTAACTATTATGCATTTAAATGTTTTCTGCTAATTATCTAAGTTAAGGAAGTCTTGATTTCTCCTTAGTTTAGGTAGTTTCTCTCTAATCTATAGTAAAGGATTCTTAATTGCCCTTTGCTCATGATTATCCTATGTTCTTCATTTTAATCCCAGTCTAAGAATTCTTGAGTGCTCTCTCACCCTGGTTAAAATCATTTCACCCATCCAACCTAAAGACTTGTACTTCACTCTGCTAGCTTGCCCTTTGAACACTCCCTTTAATGAGTTAATCCCATTTCTATTGCCCTTCTTTGACTCCATAGCCCAACGGTCCAAAGACTTCATTCTATCCATCTGTTTTAAGGATTCCACCATCCAACCTTCAATACATATCAAAACCCCCTGAACTCTAAGAACTAGCCTAAAATCTCAGCAAACAAAGCTAAATCATATAGAGAGAGCCCTCTCTGAGTCATAGGTTGTCTAGAGCCTATACTTAAAAGATTGGTTTGTGGTTACCTCAGTATTTTCATTCTTCTGATAACTTCTAGGGAGAAATTTTGAGTGATAACATAGTGGCGACCATACTGGGGACTCAAACCTTCAATCCTAATAAATCTTTAAGGAATTTTTCAATTTGTATTTTGAGCCTCTTAAATTAATTTATTATAAGTTATTTTAAAAAATCTCACAAAAGAAAACAATTAGAAAATTTTTGAAATTCTGGCTTCAAGGAGAACTCATTATACTAGGGCTAACCCAGATCCAAACCCTGCCCCAGTAGTTGATAATCCCAACCTGATTTCGAGGAAATCCAAAAAAGAAGAAAGTTCAACTAGTCGCACACCCTTAGTTAAAGCTAATTCATGTCCTAATGAGTGGTTGTTTTTAGAAGACCTTCCCTTTGATGAGAAATTTGATTTGTCATTATTTAAATCAAAGTCTGAAAGTGAAATATGCAATACTATTCTAGACCCTGAAGTCCAAAAGGCCAATCAGTCGATTGATGAACACATTCTAAATTCTCCATAATCATTCCTTAGTACTTCTAAGATCCCTGAGCTTTCTGAACAATTGTCCACTACTCTTAGTTCACCATTGTTCCCTTCAACTTCTGAATTCCATTCTCCACCATCATTTATACCTTCACTCCCTCACCAACCTAGCATTACTCATTCACCATCTACTAGTACTGGTTCATCCTCCACTACTGTACCATCTTCCAGTACCTCAACCCCACATCTTAGCCACTCCAAACTTATAGTCATGGCTAATAGTATGCTCCTCTTGTCATACCTGCCCCACTCAGTGCTATGCTAGCAGACTATCAAAGCAAAATTGTTTAATTTGATGGCATAGGACCCTACACTGCACAGTACCATGTCAATAAGATGACAGATTACTTTGAATTACATGAAATTGATATAGGTGATGTTCAAATGAGACTATTTGCTCAGACTTTAGCTGGTGATGTTAGGAAATGGTTTAGAGGATTACCTGCTAATAGTATTGACAATTTAGATGTGTTTTATCAACAATTTTTAAATAGATGGGAAAAGAAAAAGAACCCCTTACAGATCCTTTCAGAGTATGAAAATATTAGGAGAGGACCCAATGAAATTGTACAAGATTACTGCACTAGATTCAATAATATATACAATGCAATTCCAGTTAACCTTAGACCCCCACCTGATTTAGAATTAATAAAGTTTCCTGATGGTTTTGACATGGACATGGCATACCAACTCAGGGAATGAAACCCCCCAACCTTAGAGGAAATGCAAAGTGTAGCAGTTAGTGTAGAAGCTAATTTGTTAGCTAAAAGAGCCAGAGTTAGGAATGAAAGGAGAGGAAATTCAAAAGATGAAGCTTCACCATTTGACCTCAAAATAGATGGTTTAGCCAAAAGTATGGAGAAACTAATGGATAGAATAGAAAATATAGAGAGGAAACCTCAATGGGATAACCAACAAGCACCTCCAGTTAGAAACCCAAATTTTAGGAAAAACCAAAACCAAAACACTAGAAAAAAATGGACCTGATCAGAATATTAGACCCCCTTTTCAAGAAAATTATGCAGAAACATCCCAGCCAGATGATCCAGAACATGATACACAAATTAACCTGATGGAATTAGATGGTGAAAACATTGTTTTCCTAGCCCAATATGAGCAGGAACTGCATATGCTGCAGCAATTGCAAATCCAGTCCGAAGAGTCATTTGATCATAAACAATGATATTATTCTGCCATCTTTGAAGTGCATAAACAGTATAACATAAGGAGTAAAAAGAACTATGATATCCTCGATCAAACCAAGAAAATAGTGTCAAATCAACCCAAGAAAATTAAAGAAACCCCAGTTTCTAAAATCCTCCAGATTCTCCCCAGACAAAACCAGAATCCTTTTGGCCCCACAATTGTAGATATAACCCATAATCAACCTTCTGATGATGATCCGAATTGGATCCATGAAGAAAATTTATCAGCAAACCATGACTGTATCAGGTTGGAATAGGCTTTAAAGAATTAAGAGCAGTGATCAAAAACACCTCTAAACACTGGCAATTAGCAACCAATGTGGAACGACGAGGACCTCAGTCAAAGCGCGCTGACCGAGGCCCATGGAGACTGCACAAGAGGAAAAACTAGCCCCTGGGAAGCACGGATCGGGAAAAGGAGGCAGTTTTTGATGCACGATTAGCGCTAATCACGCATCACTGGGTAAAACCCCTTGAGAAGGAGAGGCCCCGAGCGCTCGGTCGCATGGGAGCCAGGAAAACCATGGGGAAAAGTCTAAAGGCTAAGGTGCGACCTGTGCTCCAAAAACCGGTGGTATTTATCAGGGCCACCCTTGGGAAGTAGGCAGTTTTGGCGAAAACAGAGCGATTCCACTCAGCTGCCGACGCATGGCAAGTGAAAGAGAGAGAAAACCACCGCTCATCACGCGCTAACAATCGAGCAAGTGAACCATATGAAATGTCCGAATGGTGTTGGATCTGGAGGCCCCAGATCTAACGGCTGAGATCGTGCCCGATGGGAAAGCCAGAATCAACAGGGTATTAAGCCACAATCTATAATAATTTGACGCCTGATTTGACTGCCAAGGCGAAATATGACTCAATCCACGATGTAACGAAAAAACCGAACCAACGAAGCAAGCTAGCACAGTGCAGGAGGACAACTCCCTGTGAGCCCGATGATGACACCGAAGCAGGGAGCTCCAAGTGAAGCTACAACAGGTGATTTGACGGAAGTGGAAGGGGAATCAAATAGCCATAAGCTAGAATGGATTTAAAGCCATGAATAGATGAAGCAGAAGACACTGAACACCGAGAGGGATACGGAGAAGAAAATATAAAAGGTAAAGAAAACGAAGAAAGACAGTGAAGCAAAAGAAGTAGAAAGAAGACAGAGGGTTGAGCTGACCAAAGGCAGCGTCGAGCACTAGAGAGCTTGAGAGATTCAAGCCATCCCTGAGAGGATCTGTTCGGACTGAGAACCACACTGGGCTCTTTCCATCAAAGACCAGAGAGGTCAAGGAGCTGGTGAGGAAAAGAGTCTGTGCACTCTAGTGGCTTAGGAAAACCAGGAGCCACCCTGCCAGGCAAACTCTGTTTTAGGAGACTCATATTGAGCTCCTTCATTGTAATTCTCTACTTTAAGACACAATAAAAGAAGGCCATCACTGAGAGCTGGACCAGAGATGTAGCCCTGGAGGATAGGGTGAACTCCTTATTAAATTCTTGTGTTCTTATATTTGCTTACTGTATTTCTCTGTTGTTTTCCATTTCAAGTGTCTGTGTATTCGCAATCTGATCGATCTGTTGCCTAAATAACATAGAAACACACCAGCACATGAGTCTATAATACCTTCATGTAATAAATCTTAACTAATATCACTCATAGGGTGATTTCCAGATCAGATGATTAGCCATCCACTTCAATTCCCCCTAAAAAACCAGTGGACACAACTCAAAACAACAAAGTTGACAACCCACATAAAGAGGTCCCCAATAAAGGAAAATAAGACCATCCCACTCAAATCCTTGCTATGAAAACTCAAAACCCTCAAACAGAAAAATACCCTTTTCCATTCAATCACGGAGCAGAGGTGGCTAAGCCAAAGATTTCAGTCCCTTTAACAAAACTAATAAAGAATGAAACTTACAAATCACAGATAAACCAGACTTTAAACATTGTTGAAAATGAGGATTCTGTTAACCTGTTTGATGACCAACCAGAACTTATATTTGGTCCATATGTTAATGGCAAACCACTACAAGGAGGCGTACCACCCTTCTACATTAGCCTTATCGTCCGTGACAAAATTATACACAATGCAATGTTGGATTCCGGAGCCTCCCACAACTTGATGCCCAAATCAATAATGGAGAAATTAAACCTAGACATTACAAGGCCTTACAAGGACTTATTCTCATTTGACTCAAGTCAAGTAAAGTGTCTAGGATTGATTAAAGACCTGTGTGTTACTTTAGTTCAATATCTTGCCAAAAGCATCCTTATGGATATTGTGGTTGCTAACATCCCACCAAAGTATGGCATGTTGTTATCCAGATCATGGGGAGCCAAACTTCAGGGATCTTTACAACTTGATATGTCATATGCAACAATCTCTGTTTTTGGAAAACCTAAGAAGCTATACCAAGAAACTTTAATGAAATACATGGTAAGTAGCCAGGATCGGCCTCAAAAATTTCCTATCTACTCCGTACATTCAGACATTGATTCCTCTATCCTGTATAATGTTGATCAAACAAAAGAAACTCTTTTAGACAATATTGATATAGAACTGAAAGAAATTGCAATTTCTACACAAATTGAAACTAACCAAACTTCAGAATTTTTCAATGAACATAGTGGCCAAATTTCTTTAAATGAGGGAAAGTTTGTTGCACTAGATGATGAAAATTATGAGTATGAGATATTATGGCATCTGGAGTTTGATGGGTCAGTCAATAAGTTTGGAGCAGGAGCAGGAGTATGGATATAAAATATGGAGAATAATCACTCAGAAGGCCATGCATATAGACTGAATTTTAAATGTACTAACAATATGGCCGAGTATGAAGCATTAAATTTAGGTCTTAAATTAGTTAGGAATCTAGTAGCTAAAAGAGTTTCTATCATGGGAGACTCTAAACTAGTTATAAAACAGATTGATGTTGTATATATGACAAAGGACCCTAGATTAAGTTGTTATAGAGGAACCATTGTAGAAATACTTAACACTTTCTTAGAAACCAAGCTTGCAGTAATCCCTAGAAAACACAATATGCAAACTCATAGTTTAGCAATGTTTTTCAGCACTTGCAAGTTACCCTTCCAACCTAACCATCAGTATACTGCTGAAGTTAGGCATAGACCTGCAATCCCAGATAATTTGAAGAACTGGCAAGTATTTTCTAATGATAAATAGATAAATAACTTTTTTAATTTAGAAGAAGAATTTGCAAATCATAACATAGATACTGATACATCCATAGATCTTGACTCTAAGGATGAAATAGAAGTAAATGAGATAGAAGGTGATGAACTAGATAGATTTAACCCAACTAAATTTACTAAGTCAGATGTAGAAAATCTAGAGAAAGTTGAGATTGATGAAATAATTAACGAAGACACTGAAGTAATTAATCCCAAAGATAATTTCTTACCTAAGTGATTAACCCCTTTGGAAGATTTGTTCGATTCAAATGATGTTCCTAGGAAACCTAAAATGGAACCTTTGAAATATGATATAGATGAGTATAATATAGGCACTGATGAAAATCCAAAATTGATCAAACTTTCAAAATCATTACCTCCAATTGAAAAAGTAAAATACATTGAATTGTTGAAAGAATTTCAGGATGTTTTTTCTTGGAGTTATGAGGACCTCAAATCCTATGACACCAACATCATACAACACACCATTCCTATTAAAGAAAATCAAAAGCCTTTCAAACAAAAACTAAGGAGGATTAATCATGTCTTATTACCCTCAATTGAAAAAGAAATTCAGAGGATGTATGATGCCAAAATAATTGCACCAATCAAATTTTCTGATTGGGTCTCAAACTTGGTGCCAACAAGGAAGAAAACTGGTGAGATCAGACTCTGTGTGGATCTCAGAAGCCTCAACAAAGTATCACTGAAAGAAAATTACCCTCTCCCCAAAATGGACCACATTTTACAAAGGGTAGTTGGATCAACCAGAATCTCATTATTGGATGGATTTTCTAGTTACAATCAAATCCTAGTTCATCCAGATGACCAACCCGAAACTACCTTTACTACTCCTTGGGGCACATTCATGTATGTGGAAATGCCTTTTTGACTAATGAATGCAGAAGCCACTTTCCAGAGGCCTATGGATATAGCCTTTGCAAAAGAAATTCATGATTTCCTTGTAATATATCTAGATGACATTACTGTATTTTCAAAATCTGACAACCAACATTTGGATCATCTACGGTAGGTTTTTATTAAATGTAGGAAATATGGAATTTCTTTAAGCCCCAAGAAGTCTTTGTTTGGGTTAGAAGAAGTAAAGTTATTAGGTCATATAATTTCAAAAGATGGTATCCAAATAGACCCTGCAAGAATAGAAACCATCTTACAGATACAACATCCCAGGAACCTTAGAGAATTGCAAGATTTCTTAGGGAAAATTAATTTTCTTAGAAGATTTATTTCTAATTTAGCGAAATTAATTAGATCACTAAATAATATGTTGAAAAAAGGTTCCACCATAAAATGGACTGTTGAAGCTAAGAAATCCTTTGAAGACATTAAACTGGCCTTAACTAAAACACTAGCGTTAATCAGTCCAAAATTTGACAGAGATTTTATTTTATTTTCCTTTGCTTCTGAGCACACAATTGTTGCAGTCTTACTACAGAAAAATGACCAAGGCTATGAACAACCTATTGCTTTCTTTAGCAAAGCCCTGTGAGATGTCCCCTTGAAATATAGCATAATGGAAAAACAAGCCTTTTCTTTGGTCAAAGCCATCAAGGATTTTAGGGTATACATTTTATATTCTCATATAGTGGCCTACATTCCTAATTCAGTAATCAAAGACATCCTAACATAGGAAGGTCCAGATGGAAAGAGAGGAAAGTGGATTGATACTATTTTAGAATACGACATAGAAATTAAACCAACTAAGTTAATCAAGGGCCAAGGTTTAGCCAAGCTCATGGCTGAATCAAACTGTCAGGCCTTGGATATAAACTTCATTGTAGTAATAGATGGTGAGGAGGAGATGGCGACTCCACTAATCAACCAGGCCTTTATTGAATCACCATGGTATGTGTTAGGACCTCATATTGTCCCTTTTCGACCATACATTTTGCCATGATATCATCTTTTTCAACTTACATTTAAAAGCCTTTGTTAGTGTTTTAACCCAACTATCTCAAAGGTATGTAATGATTCTTCTCATCACTATACGTTTAATTATTTAGCATATAATCACAACATCTTCATAGTTAATATTTGAATTATTAAGTGTTGAATAGTTAAAGAATGATGTGCAGTCTGCGTTGCTGAAACAACCTGGAGTTTGCGGGACTATTTTTGTAGTTGCTAAAACAGTAAAAACGACACGCGAATCTTGATGCTGAAACAGTTGAGATTTGCATTCTAAATTTGACAGCAGCAAAGGAACCAGAACTGATCACTGAGGAAGCTGTTACATTGAATGTAACGCTTATAATCTAAAGACAACATTACTGTAACATCATTTTGTTGACGGGAAATTGATTTCCCTATTTTTGTATAATGGGTTAAAACAATGTAAATCTTTTGTAATAGATGTCTCTGCTTTATAAAGAGGAGACATCTACATTAGAAGGGGATGAACGGACTGTGGAAAAAGGCTTAGCTGAAGGAACAGGACTGGAATTATTTTTGTAATATGACATATTGATGGATGAATACAATTTTGTTCTAAACATCTTTTTCTAGTTCTTGTATCCTGGGGAATCTTGTGAGAAGGACAGGGCCCACCTTCATCACAAGATTCACCCATTATATTTTTGCAGTGTGTCAAGTGTGTCTTTTATTCATGCCTTGTTAACAAGTATTGTTTCCTAAATATTGTTTATAATACCTTTTGCTGAAACTTTGTTTCTTTCTCAATTTATTGTTGTGTTATTCAAAGTTAATTCATGAGTGCTTCACCGGTGATTAAGTTACAGAGTGAATTGGCAAGCTAGTTAATCAGAGGCAAGTGCTGGAGATTCCCACTCTGGGGAGAGGGTCCTGACTCTCTGTTACAGCACAGCGATTGTTTTCCTTTGCAGATTGACTTCTTCTCATTATATGATTCTTTGAATAGAATTAAGCATTCTTTAGTTATCTGCAATAGAGTGCAATTGTTGTAATGCAGAGTGGAGCTTCAGTTTGTTAACTTAAGACGTGATTTGTTTGTACTACAACTGTTGTTGCTTTTAAAATTGAGTGCATATAGTACGCAGTTGCCTTTGAAATAACAAGACTTCCCTGGGTTGACAACTAATGTCGCACTTTGTTGTTTAATTCAATAAGCAACTAAAGTGACCAACATTTTGGCGCCGTTTCCAGGGAAGGCAATTATAGATTTTAAAAGTGCTGATGATTTTCTTGTAGATATGCAGGATGCATGAGAGGACGCAAGAAAACTAATCCTACAGGTGGCAAGGGCAAAGGAAGAGGAGGAAGAAAAACTTTCATCGATGATATTATTTCAAAAGCTGAGACATCCCAGAGGTTAAGCTCTCGGAGGCCACAGACTCAGAACTCTCTCCAAATGGACCATCAAATGGAGGAAGTAGTGGAACCTGAAAGGATTATAGAAACATCAGAACATACTGAGGAACCAGTGGAGGAAGTTGAAGGACCAGTAGAAGATATTGAAATTGAAGAACCAATAGAAGATATTGAAATTGAGGAACCAGTTCAGGACATTGAGATTCCAATGGAAAACACTGAAGACCGGGCAAGTGCATCGGGAAAGCAACCAATGGATGGAAACAATGAAGGAATCTTTGGTGGAGGATGTAGAGGTGAAGGAAGAGGTGAGAATTCTCTCTCCACCTTGGAATTCCCTATTGAGGAACTTCCCAGAGGTACAACTCCTATGAAGAATATTCCACTCTCAGCCCTACCTAACTTCCATGGTTTATCTTCTGAAGACCCTGATGAGTTTCTTTTTGAGTTTGATATATTGTGCAGAAGTTATGATTATGTTAATAATTCTCAAAAGTTAAAGTTGTTTCCAGCAACATTAAAAGGAAATGCACTAAGATGGTTTATGAGCTTGGGAGGTCATGTGATCACAACATGGGATCAGATGAAGGAGAAATTTCTAGCTAAATACCAATACTATTGCCGGACGAGAGAAAAAAGGGAGGAATTATTCAAGATGGTTCAGAAGGAGGATGAAAATCTGGAGGACTTTGTGGAAAGACTCCAGTATAATCTGCAGAGATCTGAGCACCTTGATGTAAGTAAAGATATTCTCAAAACAATATTATTGAAAGGGGTAAGGGATGATTGTTTAGATATGTTAAATATGCTTGGTAAAGGGGATATATCTAAAGAATCGTATGATGAAATTGTTAACCTCTGCAAGAGGTGTTCAAGAGGAGCTGCAAATAAATCAAAGAGCAAGGATAGTACTTATTCAAGGGTCCAGAAATCAGCTAGTGGAGGAGCAACAAGAGCTGAAATAGGTAATCTACTTGAGGAATTCAAGAGTGAAATGTTAAGTTTTTTTTCTTCACAGATTGATACCTTGCAGGTTAAAAAGAAGAAGGTAGAGGCAGAAGCTGCTTTGGCCATTTTCTGCCCTAAATGCAGAGAAAAACACCCATTGAGGGAATGCCCACTGGACAAGGTACCGATCTGTACCATTTGTAAAAAGGACCACGAAACTCAACAATGCCCCTCTTTACCAGGGATAAAGGCAGCGTTACAACCAACTGAGGAGGAAGCTGAAGCAGTTTATCTGCTGACACAAAGGAGGCAATGGCAACCACGAAGACAAGGTACAAACTCTAGTATGCCATTTAATCGTTGGAATAATTATCATTCTTTTAATCAAGCAAATTACCCGCCCTTTAACCAAATGCAATACCCACCCTTTAATCAAATGAATTTCCCACCCATGCAGCAAACAAACCCTCCCTTTATAGACCCTGCAATGTGGACTCCCTGGCTTCTACAGCAATCCTATTTTAACCAATGGAACCCAAACTGGAGAGCTCAACAAACTCCATTCACAAACCAATTTCCTCAGTTCCAGAAACAACTTTCTCTCCCGTCAGGTACCCCACCGAATAATCAGACCATGAAGCCTCAGCTACCTGTACAACCGAACCCTAACCCTAATAATAATAAAGCTGTGCAAGTTATCGACATTCAGAACCTGCCTACATCTCCTGTGCAATGTAATGATATTCATTTATGATCTGGGAGAGTACTCGAGCCAATTATAGATGATATTACCTCTTCTGACTATGATAAAGAAGAAACAGAAAAGAGTAAATCATCTAATAAGGATGCTAAAACAGTTAAGCCATCCTCTAATAAAACTGCTGAAACAATCAAGCCATCCTCTAATGGAACTGCTGAAACAATAGAACCACCATTCCTTGAGCGTTTGGCTCTCACTAAGATGCCTGAGCCACCTGCTTTTAACATTTTAGGGGAATTTCAGAATCTGTATGTTAAAATTCCACTTTTACAAGCACTCAGAGATGTGCCAATCTATGCCAGCACTGTTAGAGTCATTTGCATCAAGAAACCTAGTAGAAGGGCTAAAGATCCCCTCACAGTTCATGTGATGGGAGATCTAGCTACTTTAATGTTAGGAAAAGTCCCCCCTGTAAAATATGGTGACCCTGGTCACCCCATGGTCACAGTGCAAGTTGGAAAAACTATTGTTTCGCAAATTCTCGTAGACCTAGGTGCTGCTATAAATATTATGACCCTTGAAACTTCACAGTTGTTACAGTTGAAAAATGTAATTAGAGAGACACCAACTATCCTGGAATTAGTTGATCGTTCCACAATCAAACCAGAGGGGGTTATTGAAGACCTGATCATTTCAGTTGAATCCTAGAATTACCCAGCTGACTTTGTTGTGTTATAGACTAAAGCAAAGTTGGGGGGGCATCCTCTGATCTTGGGGAGACCCTGGCTGGCTACAGCAGATGCTTTTATCAGCTGTAGATCAGGTTCAATGACAATTTCTAATGGATGTGAAACTAAGCAGCTTACGTTGTACCCTCATGCTACGCCTATGATTAACAATGATGATTCTGTATGGTTAGACTATGAGGATAATAACACTCAACCCATTTTAACCATTGGACAAGCCTTAACTCTTGAAGACACCATAGAAGATGAAGTAATTAGTAATTTTATTTCTGAACCTTCCTCAGTTACTTCTGAAGCACATAATCAGTTAACTGCAATTCTAGATCCTGAAACACAACAAAAGCTTAAATCTGAAAATTTACCTCAAACATCAACTGCTATCTCCTCTAAAAGCATAACAGTAGAAATTGAACCTAGCAAAACATTGAACATAAACCCCAATTTATTAGATGCTGAAACACAACAGCGAATGAAGTTGCTCCGTGAGAACAAGGAAGCATTCACATGGGACTACACAGACATGAAGGGGATCTCTCCTAAATTATGTACTCATCGTATCTATATTAAGGCGGGGACCCGACCAGTCTGTCAACCCCAGTGGCAAATGAATCCCAATTTGAGGGAAATTGTTAAGGAAGAACTTCAAAAGTTTCTTGATGTAGGGTTTATATACCCCATATTTGACAGTGAATGGGTTTCTCTGTTGGTAATAGTACTGAAGAAAAATGGGAAGTGGAGAGTGTGTGTAGATTATAGAGCCTTAAATAAAGCTACCCAAAAAGATCATTTCCCCTTGCCATTTATTGATCAGGTGTTGGAAAGCTTGTCAAGAAAGAAATTCTTTCCTTTTTAGATGGTTTTAGTGGATATAACCAAATCAAAATTGCACCTCAAGATCAAGACAAGACCACTTTTACTAGTCCTTGGGGGACTTTTTATTATAGAGTTCTCCCATTTGGACTATGTAATGCTCCAGCAACGTTTCAAAGAGCAGTAATAGGAATCTTTTCTGATATGCTTAATGATTCTTTGGAGATATTTATGGATGATTTCACTCCCTATGGTGTGACTTTTGAAGTTGCGCTATAGAACCTCGAGAAAGTACTTAAACGATGCATACAAGTTAATCTTTCCTTGAGTACCGAAAAATGTCATATGATGATGAACGAAGGAATTGTGCTAGGACACTTCATTTCATTCCTTGGGATTCAAGTGGATCCATCCAAAGTACAGGTAATTCAGACCCTTCCTATTCCTAAAACACAAACTGATGTAAGAATTTTTTTAGGATATGCTGGATATTACAGAAGATTTATCAAATTTTTTTCTAAAATAGCTTCTCCTTTGTTTGTGTTACTTATGAAAAATGTTGAATTTAAGTGGACTGATGCCTGCCAGAAAGCATTTGATGAACTTAAGCATTAGTTGTCTACAACTCCTATTTTGAGGGGACCCGATTGGGCACTTCCCTTTCATATATCTTCTGATGCTTCGGATACTGCAATTGGAGTTGTCTTGGGTCAAGAAGAAAACAATCTTCCTTATGCTATCTACTTCATTAGTAAGATTATGACCCCTGCTGAGCTCAATTACACAGTTACCGAGAAAGAATTTTTAGCAGTTATTTATGCTATTAATAAATTTCGACATTACATTACTAGTTATCCTACTTTTGTTCATACTGACCACTCGGCTATCAAGTATTTAATGAATAAATCTGTTACAAATGCTCGAGTTACCAGGTGGTTATTGTTACTACAAGAATTTGATATTACAATTGTGGATCGAGCAGATAAAGAAAATGTAGTTGTTGATTTCCTTTCTCAGATAAAAACTGAAGATAGTACTCCAGTAGATAATTCCTTTCCTGATGAATATTTGTTTGCAGTATCTGCTCACTCACCATGGTATGCAGACATTGCCAATTATCTAGTTGCGGGGAAGCTACCATCACACCTATCACACCGGGAGAAAAGAAAGATCATTCAACAAAGTGCTAGGTATAGCTGGATAAGTGGGTGTATTTTTCATACAGGACTTGATCAGGAGATCCAAAGATGCATTAGAGAAGATGAGGTTTATGATATATTGAAGGCTTGTCATGATGGCCCTTGTGGTGGGAATTTTGCTGATAAGAGAACAACACATAAAATTCTTAGGATGGGTTATTATTGGCCCTCACTTTTCAAGGATGCAAAGAAATATGTTAGGGCCTGCGACAGTTGTCAAAGAATGGGCCAACCCAATCATAGAGATGAAATGCCACTGAACCCTCAGGTAATACTTGAACCCTTTGAAAGATGGGCTCTAGATTTTGTTGGGCCCATCAATCCTCCATCCAACCAAAGAGTTTACATATTGGTTTGTACAGATTATATGACTAAATGGGTGGAAGCTAAGGCACTTATTAAAGCTAATGAAGAATCTGTTTTAACCTTTTTATTTGAAGAGATCTTCGTTAGATTTGGGGTGCCTAGAGAATTAGTCATAGATGGAGGACCTCCTTTCAATTCACATGGTTTCAAAGATATGCTTCAAAAATATCATATCAATCATAAAATGACTACACCTTACCACCCCCAAGCTAATGGTCAGGTGGAAAGTACAAATAAAGTCATAGAAGCTATTTTAACAAAAACTGTGAAGGAGAATAGGAAAGATTGGTCTCAAAGACTGCCTGAGGCATTATGGGCTTACAGAACTACTTGGAGGAACACTACAGGTTTTTCACCCTATGAATTGGTTTATGGTAAAAGTGTTGTTTTTCCTGTGGAATTTGAAATTAAAACTTTAAGAACTGCTTTAGCTGTTAACCTTGATTTGACTGATGCACAGACAGCTAGGTTGCAGCAGCTGCAGGAATTGGATGAAAAAAGGTTGGATGCCATCCATCAAACAACTATGATTCAGCAGCAAAGAACCAGGTGGCATGAAAAAACTATTAAGCATAAGCAGTTCCAAAATGGTAATTGGGCTTTATTATATGATTCCAGGTTTGAAAACTTTCAAGGGAAACTACAAACACGGTGGCTAGGACCTTATGAGATAGATATTGTTTTTCCCAATGGAACAGTAAGGCTCCTAACAACCAATGGTTCTAGAACCCCATTGTTAGTAAATGGGTATCGGCTTCGTCTGTACCAGCAACCAATTTCTAAGGAGGACTTTAAGACCACTTGTATGGCAGATTCACATTATATCTTTTTGGGGGATCCTCTTTCCCATCATTGCACTTAATATCTGCATTATTCTTGTATTAGTATTAGATTAGATTACTTAACTAATAATCCCTGTCAAGGGCTGCCATATTACAATTTATTTTGCAGGTCTTGGATTCGGAGGCTGGCTGAAGGAACAATTTCATTACAAATAGGATCAGGTTTTAGTTTGGGAAACATTGCCATTCCACTTCAATTCACAATCCACCCCCTCATACTACCTTTCAGAAACATTTTCCTATTCCTCTTTAACAGTAGCATCTCTTTTTCTCGTCGCTGAAACACCAGTTTCGACCGTTGCTGAAACACCAATCTTTGCCCATTTTTCCCCATTGCTGAAACACCAATTTCTCCATTGCCGAAACATCGACTCTTTCCATATTTCTGAAAAAGCATCAATTTTCCCAGTTTTCCATAATTGAGGCATCAACTTCTCTAAAAAACGACTAATATATATCACTTTCCATTGAGAGAATTAGCCATTCATCCTGATAATTGTGTTCCTTCACCATTACTTCCTGTGAATAGAGAAATCCTTTTATATAAATACCCTCATATCTTACAACCCTTTCCCATAACCATTGGTGATCTACTAAACGATGAAAATATACTTTCAGCACAACAATCGAAGGTAAAACGCGAGGTATGCATGTTTTATGTGTAAATATTAAACTATAATTAATGAGAAGATTCTGATATGATTGCCAAAATCGCAGTACATTCAAAACTTATCATTTTAGTCGCAATTGGGGGGAATATCAATTTTTTTCAATCATTACCCGATATGCCAATCACCGTCATTTTTTATCACGACCGAGTCTCGTCACCCCGTCTCTGTCTTATTATGTCATAACCCCATTTGCAATATCTTACTCTGTCTCGGCTGCGGTAACTTGGCTCTGTATTGTGCATTTTACTGAACCAGTAACTATGGGAGGTAATGTTGTTCGAAATGAACCTGGTTCAACGGCTCTATTGGAACTGTTAGAGTCGGTCTAGTAGCCCTCCATCAGCGATCAAAGCTCTTTGCATTTGCATAAGTAGGTGTCTCATCAGTGTCATCTTATTGCATTCCACTAGGCATGCCATAACCATGATGGAGGGGCTTGTGTCATTTATTCCCCTCATGGCATTGCTGGATCAAGTTTGTTTCAGTCAATAAATTCCTTACAGGGTCATTGGTCTTGTCTTGAAATCAAGGTCCTAGGTCTAGGGTTTAGTCCAATTTTGTCTTTTGAGGTCATGTCTTTTGAGGTCAATAAATGCCCAGCAGGCCAGAGGGATGTCCAACAAAGCATCACTTCAAATGATTTCATATTGTACAGCTAATTTTTACCTTGAGTTCAAAAACCCTGTTTTTGAAGGCAAGGTCATTTTCTCATTTTTTGTAAAAATGTGTAAAAAAAAAATTCAAACTCTCCAGAAGTTGGCATGCAGCCTTGGTCTCCTTTGCCAAGACTCTTCAGAAGCTATCCCTGCAAAAATTTGCAATGAAAAGCATCATTTCAACCAATTTCATGTCAAAAAGGAAACCACAAGTCAGCAGCAATTAGTTTCAAAAAGTGTCATTTTATAAACATTATAAAGTGAGTTTGAGGGGAAATAAATTTAAATCAAGCTTATAAAAGCCCCTCTCTCTTCATTTTGTCATTCATTTGCATCCAAGACTCCAAGGTCAAGTGTGAAAGGCAATTTAGTGTGAAACTGGGCGAATTGAGAAACAGAGCCTGCGCGCTACGCATCAGAGCCCGCGCGCTACGCGTTGGGCGCGCGCTACATGTCAGGACACACCCTGCAGTGGAAGAATTGGTCGGGCGCTACGTGTTGGGCGCGCGCTACACGTCAAGGCCCGCGTGCTACGCGTTGGGTTTCACCTACAGCAAATTGCCAACAAGCTTCAAAACGACCTCAAATCTCTTAAGTTTTACAGGTAGGCCTCAAATCATCAATGTTTTTTGCTTGCTAAAGAAAAATGAGCATGGAAAATGTGTCAAATGCCATCAAGTGTGAAGCATGAAATTCATATATATTATGTTTAAAAATTTCAAATTGCAAGTGAAGCTAGGGTTTGAGTTCGCTGCCCAAGGTCATCTTTTTCACTCCCTCATTTCCCCACATTCCCATTATCACTTCCCTTGTCACTTTCACACAATTTCCCTAACAAAAATATCAAAAGCCCTAAAACCCTACCCCTATCCCTAAAATTCAATAAAATCTCCCTAAATCCTACCTCCTATCAAACCCCTACAAATTATGATTATGTGTCATAATTCCTTCCCTAAATTCCCTTTTTTATATATTTTTTCTAAATCCCCTTAAAAGTCCCCCTCCCTAACATCTCCCTTGTGTTTTTTGTCCCCTTGGAGCAGCATACAAACAGTCAAAACAGCAGGTCATTTGTTCAGAAGCAGTAGTACATTTCAACCATTTTGCTCTTGAAACCATGTCAGAAACCGAAACAGACTATGAGCAAAGTGATGACCGTGAGTCAACACCGGAGGTTGAGGTGCCAAGGAGGCCTCACAGGGGTGGTAAGGGTGGTCAGCATGTGAGAGAGGAGCCCACCTCTTTGGCCTATTTACAAGCTTGTCCACTTGCAGTCACATGTTTCCGTCATCAATCATGCTATGGATATTGCGAGAGAATTTCCCAAATTCAGCACCATAGGGAATTGGTCTGCTTGTTTGTTTTGCATTTGCACAACGGGCATGTGAATCTTGCAGGGGTGGATTTTACATTGTCACCTGAGATTGTTGCTCAAGCAACAGGGATACCCAATGTTGGAGAAGAGTGGAACAAGCGCTAGCTGTTGGACAGATTCCAGTATGAGCCCTACATTAAACCTGTATATGTGAGGCACCTAACTGGTGTGTTTCCTTTCAGATTCTTGAGGGATGAGTATGCGCCCTTGATGAGGCTCATCATTCGCTATTTCACCTGTGAGGGCATATTTTCACGTTTGTATTCGTATCATATCCGCTTGTTGATGCATTTCACACGGGTACGGATGATGAACATTCCTTTCTTCATGTGCTGGAATATTGAGAGGATGGTGCCCTTGGTGCAGAGAAAGAGCCCAGCACAGCAACACATGAGCATCTACCATTATGCTTTGATCAAGATTGCGGTCATGCATCAGTTGGCCCAGCAGGGTATTCCATGGGAGGATTTCATCTCTCGAGATTTCTTCACAGCGCCACCACCCCCTGAGGTTGTTCATGAGGAGGGAGGACCTTCACAGCAATATGACATCCCTGAGCCCAAACATGTCAGCTCCCCTCCATTGGTCACATATTAGAGAGGCCACAGGGCCTTATTTGCATCAGCCCGGCGAGTATTTTCTCCACATCAGGTGGAAGGGGTCTCGCCTTCTTCATCAGCACCGCGAGTGTTATCTCCACACCAGGTGGAAGGGGCCTCGTTTCCGACAGCAGCACATGTATCATACAGGGGCAAGCAGCCCATGATTGAGGAGGGATTGTCAGGTGATCCAGATATTGACATCATTGATCTTGACACCCGTTCTCCTAGCTCGGAGCTTAAGGAGATCATTCAGCAACGGGATGTAGGAATTTACAGGGTAAGTTCCTCAGAAAGAATACCAAAAGGACACCGCTCACAACCAGATCTCAAATCAATACACCAGTATTTTTGACGTGGTTAAAACCCTCAGAGTGCAAGGAGGGAAACAGTCCACGGCCTGTCCCAACGTGGGTACAGACAATTTATTAATCAAAGAATGAAAATTTACATAAGCTTCTCTCATGCACGGATTACCCGAACAATGACCCTCCATGCGCTTTAAATAGAACTCATGGACCAATCGGGTGTCAAGCCACGGATCAAGTGTCGGTAATACCGAGGTGAGAGTGAACCGTCGGATCACTACATATCGTGACCGTCGGATTGTAAGTTACAAAATGTACAACGGTAAAGAAACACACTTTACCTAACTCTAACCTAACTCTATGCTAGACCAAGTTGAACTTAACTATATCCTATGTGTCGGAATATCCTAACATCCCCCCTTAAGAACAACTTGGGATAGGATTGAAGGATTTACAAATATGACACAATAGGAGAAGGAAGGAGGCACTAGAGCCTATCCCCCCTTAGTGACAACTTCCTGAACTCCAAGCATATATCGAAGTTTAGTGAACTTCGCCTCTGTGAGAGCCTTTGTGAAGATGTCTGCAACCTGATCATCCGTTGGACAATATTGCACTTCAAGAACATGGTCATGAATGAGCTTTCTGATGAAGTGCATGTGTAGTTCAATGTGTTTGCTGCGCTGATGCTGGACTGGATCTTTGCATAGCTGAATGGCACTTTGATTATCACACCAAAGTGTGGTTGGATGCTGCTGCTCAAAGCCAAATTCGGATAGGATCTGACGAAGCCACAAGGCTTCCTTACTAGCTTCCACGGCACCACGATACTCTGCTTCTGCTGACGAAAGAGAAATGGCAGCCTGTTTCTTACAAGCCCATGTAATAGGTCCTGAACCAAGAGTGAAGACATAACCGGCAGTAGACTTCCGATCATCAAGGTCACCAGCCCAATCAGAATCAGTGAAACCAACTAACAGAGGAGCTGCTTTGGCACTGTAATGAATCCCAAACTGTACTGTACCTCGAACATAACGAAGTATTCTTTTAGCTGCTTTCCAATGACTTTCACGGGGGTTTTGCATAAAACGAGCAACAAGGCCAACAGCAAAGGAAAGATCAGGACGAGTATGGGTTAAATACAAGAGTTTTCCGACAAGTTGACGGTATAAGGTAGCATCAACTTCAGGAGAAGTACAAGAGACTGAAAGTTTGACTCCAGACTGAAAGGGAGAAGGGGCTGGCTTACAGTCTTCCATGTGAAAATGACGAAGAATATCACAAGCATACTTGGACTGGGAAAGGAAAATACCTTCTTGGGATTGCAAGACTTGAAGACCGAGAAAATAGTGTAAGTGTCCTAAGTCTGTCATTTCAAATTTCTTTTTAAGGCTGGACTTCACATGGTTTATAAGGTTGGGATCACTACCAGTAAGAATAAGATCATCAACATAAAGAACAAGGATGATAAGAGAGTTGCCCACTTTCTTGGTGTAGACAGTATTGTCAGAATGACACCTAGAAAAGCCAGATTCTAAAAGAAAGCTATCCATTTTGGCATACCAAGCCCGAGGAGCTTGTTTGAGGCCATAAAGGGATTTCTTAAGTCGACAAACGAGGCTGGAGTCTGTTTGTATGAAGCCAATGGGTTGTTCCATATAGATTTCTTCCTGCAAGTCCCCATGCAAGAAGGCAGATTTAACATCCATTTGATGGACTTCCCATTTTAAAGAGGCAGCAAGGGAAAGAACAAGGCGGATAGAGTTCATTTTGGCAACTGGAGAGAAGGTTTCAGTGTAGTCAATGCCTTCAACCTGTGAAAAGCCCTTAGCAACTAGACGAGCCTTATGTTTATCAACTTTCCCATCTGGTCCATACTTGGTTCTGTAAACCCATTTGCATCTAACAAGTTTGCGTCCCTTTGGTAGAGGAACAAGATCCCATGTATCATTTGTCATCAATGAATGATATTCTTCATTCATAGCTGCTTCCCAATGTGGATGGCCTGAAGCTTCTGCAAAAGTGTCAGGATCATGATTTACTGGAGCTTGAGCCAGTAAAGAAGAGGCTCTTTCAAACTGAGAACGTGTACGTCGCTGATCTGTAGGATCACCGGCAAGATCACCTGCTGCATCCCGAGTAGCACGGACCCATCTTGGAAGTTGAGGATCCTGAGAAGGTGGGGGAGGATTATCATCCTCGCTTTCATCATCAGAAGAAGAAATGTTTTCAAAGATAGAAGAGATAGGAAGAGGTGGCACATCCGCCGGACTAGGCTCGCAGGCCGATTTATTTTCATCAAATTTTACATCTCTTCTAATGATAACATTTTTGGACTTAAATGGAATAAGTCTATAACCTTTTACATCTTCAGAATATCCAACAAAAGTACATTTCTCACTCTTAGGTTCTAAAGCTTTATGCTTTTCATCTGGAATATGGGCCCATGCTTCACTTCCAAACACACGAAAGTGACTTACATCTGGTTTAATGGAACTCCAAGCTTCTTCTGGAGTGATATTCTCTAGAACCTTAGTAGGAGTGCGATTGATTATATAATTTGCACAATTAATTGCTTCGGCCCAAAAACTAAGACTGAGTCCTTTAGATTGCAGCATACAATTAGCCATTTCCTTTAAGGTGCGATTTTTCCTTTCAGCTACACCATTTTGTTGTGGAGTGTATGGAACAGTATGTTGCATTTGAATTCCATTTTCGGTGCAAAAGTTGATGAATGCGTTTTTAACATATTCTCCACCATTATCAGTTCTTAGCTTAAGAATTTGATGTCCAGATTGTTTTTCAACAAATGCTTTGAAGGCCAAAAAAGTGCTAAATACTTCGCTCTTGAGTTTTAAGAAGTATACCCAAGTGCGTCTAGAGAAATCATCAATGAAAGTTAGGAAGTACTTGCAGCCAGAGAATGAAGCAACAGGAAGAGGACCACATAAATCACTGTGCACAAGCTGTAAAGGGGCTGAGGCGTGCCAAGAGGCACGTTTGTCAAAACTGTCCCGATGATGTTTTCCGAGTACACATCCGGAACAAACACCATCTTTGCAAGATACCATAGGAAGACCTGTCACCATATTTTCTTTACATAGATGCTGAAGGGAGCGATAGTTTAAGTGACCAAACCGCTCATGCCAAAGTTTGCTCACTTCATCATTATGAGCAACAAACACTGAGGGAAGATGGGATGACCCAAAGTTGTGAAACTTATACAACCTTTTGGAATCATCAGCAAGACCAGTAGCTAGAATCTGTTTAGGATCTTTTAGATCCTTGATTACAACATCATGAGGTGAAAATTCAACAATTTTACCTTCACCTGAATGAGTTATCTGATAGACAGATAGAAGGTTGCAGGATAAGTTTGGAACACATAATACATCATTGAACTGACCATTGTCTAGATGAACAGTTCCAGTCCCTACAACATTAAGAGATCTATCATCACCAACATATATATTTTTGGTGTTACAATCATTTAAAGAAGAAAACATGGCTTGGTTTTTGGCCATGTGACAAGAGGCTCCAGAATCAATGAGCCACTCATGAGAATGAGAAGAAGAAGAAGATACATTTAATGCATAACCAGACTGAGATGATTGACGATGACATGCAGAAAGTGCCGTTCCGGAAGTTGAAGTTGAAGTAGGCTCCAGATGGATGTTATGTTTCTTCATTGCGGCTTCCAAGGCTTCCATCTTCTTAAAGCATTTAGATTCTAAGTGGCCATCTCGATTACAAAAGTTACAATGTCTGTCAGTCCTCTTCCATTTGTTTTTATTGGTCTTGTCATTTTGCTGAAATGATCTTTCATCTTGAGGCTGAGTTGGTTTAGGACCATTCCTTTGAGGATAAGACTTCTTAGGATTCTTTGAATTTGGTTGCTGCTGGGCGGCTAACGCTTTCGAGGAAGAGTTTCCAAGATTAAGAAGACCAAGGTGTAAGAGTTTTTCTTGTTCTCTTATTAAGGAATCACAAAAGGAGTCAAAGGAAGGGGGTTTGTAGTCTTTGCCTTGACAAATGAAAGCTTCCCTTGTAGAATGGAAAGTGGAAACAAATACAGAGTAGGCTGGTCCCAACTTAGTAAGGATGGAATAAATAAGGTTACCATCTTCTTTCTTAACTTTAACACCTTCCAAGAGATATCTAAGGGTCTTGAATTTGGACAAGAAATCTTCAATGCAAGAAAAATTATTAGGATCCAAAGTAAGCAACTCATTCTCAAGTTGATGGGCTCTAATTTCATTTTTAATCCCAAAAACTTTAGCAAGTTTTTCTAATGCTTCATGAGGAGTTTCAATTTCTGCAATGTGGAATCTAAGATCAGGAGAAACAGACATTCCTATCAAACCACGTGCTTGATCTTGTCTATTTTCCCATTTTTCGGCCTTGTCTTCATCTTTGGGTTTCTTCTCTTGGTCTGTGGCTATTCTGAAGAGACCTTTACTTCTAAGTAAATCTCCCATGTAGGCTACCCATTGGAAGTAGTTAGTGCTGTCAAGAATGACTTGGCATGGACTTTCCATTTTTTGAAAAAAAAATCCTGAAGCTGAAGATGCTGAAAGTAAGTGGTCCAATGGATAGATCTCGAAAAAATAGGCGGTTTTAAAAAAAACGGCTCTGAAAAAGGCTTCCGGATGAAGAAGATATGGCTTTTTGAAAAAAAATTGTTGACGTTGCCGGCAAAGTGCGCGAATGTGCGGGAATGAAAAAATCCGCCCCCACAAAATGGAGACTTGAACCCAAGACCTCTACTCTCTTAAAAAGTCTTTGAACCAATTGATCTATACAAAATATTTGAGAGAGAGAGAGAGAGAGAGAGAGGGGGGGGGGGGGGGGGCCTCGATTTGCGTGCTTGCCTTGGGAAGGCTCTTTTCCCCTACAAAACACAAAACACAAAACCCAACACGAATATGCAAAGAAAAACGAACCTTACGGCTCAAAGTTAGCTTTAGCCAAAAAACTAGAATTTAAAAAAAATCTCAAAGTTAGCTTTTAACCGAAAAACTAAATATTTTTCTCAATGTTTCTGATTTTCCAAGATCACACTAAGGTGCAGGGAAAAGAGCATACGCATGAGAAAAATCCTTTCTTTCTGTTTCTGATTTGCCCAGATCGCACAGAGTTGCAGGGCAAAGAGCATACGCAGAAATGAAAGGTATAGATCCGGGAAAAAAAAAAAGGCTAAATAAACCGAAACCGAAATAAGCAGAGAGAAAATGACAGTAAACTGCAAAAAAAAACACTGTATACCTCCCGATCTGAAAAATGACGCAGCTAGGGCTACCGGAAACCTTTTCGCGTGAAACGAAAGGGGTTCCTCACTGAAACAGATGCTCCGAACGCAACAGAGCAGTCCTCTCGGCCCGAAAGCAGTCAGAAACAGCAGATCTAGGAAACGACAGCCGCATGCAGTTCTACCGGCTTCAGATTTGGATCACCAACGGACGCGGCCCTCAAATAGCTCTGATACCATGTAGGAATTTACAGGGTAAGTTCCTCAGAAAGAATACCAAAAGGACACCGCTCACAACCAGATCTCAAATCAATACACCAGTATTTTTGACGTGGTTAAAACCCTCAGAGTGCAAGGAGGGAAACAGTCCACGGCCTGTCCCAACGTGGGTACAGACAATTTATTAATCAAAGAATGAAAATTTACATAAGCTTCTCTCATGCACGGATTACCCGAACAATGACCCTCCATGCGCTTTAAATAGAACTCATGGACCAATCGGGTGTCAAGCCACGGATCAAGTGTCGGTAATACCGAGGTGAGAGTGAACCGTCGGATCACTACATATCGTGACCGTCGGATTGTAAGTTACAAAATGTACAACGGTAAAGAAACACACTTTACCTAACTCTAACCTAACTCTATGCTAGACCAAGTTGAACTTAACTATATCCTATGTGTCGGAATATCCTAACACGGGAGGCTGAAAATCGCTTGTTGCAAGAAAAATTAGAGAGGGCACAATGGACAATCACATATTTAGAGCAGCGCAACAAGCAATTAGAGGATGAGCACACTCTCGATGAGTTGCGGAGGATCCATGAAGACCGCAACTTGGCTCGTAAGAGACTCGGTGATTTGGTACCCATTGAGCGAGAGGCTATGCTTCTCCGGGTCAATGCTCATTTGGAGAGGTTGCTGGCCAAGGCTAACAAAGATAAGGACATGCTCTGAAACATGAAAAACCATTATTGGGCTCGAATGCACGTATGTAATGCAAAAATGAAGGTGCTCAAAGGACGATTGGCCAAGGCACTAAAACGAAGAAAAATGCCTGATCCCCTCCACATCTTGGCTGAGGCTTCCTTGAAGGAGCATGGTGCTAAATGACTTACCTTCTACACAAATTTCAAAAAAATTTAAGCATTTTTGGTCATTTGGGAATTTTTTGGGCAAAAAACATGTTTTCTTCCCCAACGCGTAGCGCGCCGCGCGCTACCCTGAAGATGGGCAACTCCTTTTCGTGAAAACTCAGCATTTTTGGATTTTTCATGCAAAAACGCATTTTCTCAAAAATTGCCAAGAAATTTCACCAAGTTTTGAGCCTCCAGAAGGTCAAAAAAACATGCAAAAAATGACTTTCTGCCACTTTTTTGACACACAGGAAGCAGTCTTTGGAGATTGCAATTTTGGAGGGGAAAATGGTCACCAAATTCAGAAATTCCACTTGGGTTGGAAAGTAGACATCTAGACCTTTCCAACAAGCCCACTTTTTCCTCATTTGAATTCCGGGAAGTGCCTCAAAAGCAGGCCCAAAGGCGCGCTACGCGTTGAGATTCAGGGCGCTACGCATCAGGCTATTTTCATAGAAATGCACCTACAGCTCAGCAAAACATAGTTTTGACTAGGTTTGACTTTTTGGAGTGGGTTTTGATCCTCCTTGATGTAAATGATGTAATTTTATGATACTTTGACACTTATTTATCTCTTCTAGAATATTCATTCATGAAATAGGCAAAAATTTAATGAATGAATTGGTTTCCTAGCTTATAGAGGCAAGTTGTTTTGACTGCCTAGATTCTAGTGCTCAGTTTGGAATTGGTTGAAACAGCTCTTAGGATAGTGAGCTAGACTCCTAGAGGCAAGGAAAGATGTTAGATTGCCTATATTATGTACTTTCTTGGTCATTTTCATGGTTGGACTCTTGAGGGAGAAAGTTTCTATTGTATTACTCATTGTATCTCTGCAATTTTGGCAAAGGAAGAAAGACCAGGGTTTTGCAGTCCTTTCTGGGATTCCTGTGGTTACATGTATTGATGGTGTGTTTCTCTTTGTACTTGTAAGTTTGTTATGTGAATCATCTTCTTACTTTTCCTTCTGCAAATTAGGCAAATGAAGTGTTAAAGTAGAATTCATGATTGCCATGCTCTGCTTTTAAGTTTGCTTAATATCAATGTTTTCATCTGTTTAAGGGGAATTCAAGGTGATTGCTTGCTCTCCTTAGCTCCTCACCAGTCATTCTCATCTATCCAACTCTTTCAAAGGCATCAATACAGTCTCCTATCTTGCCCCAAAGAGCCCCCTGCAAACACTATGTCCAATCCCCGCACCCAAAATTGCCTTTCCCCGATTTTCCACCAAAATCCTAAAAATCTCAAATCAAACCTTTTATCAGTTTACTAGCCTAAAATCAGTGTTCTTTATTGGTTATCTCTGCCCTTTGAAGATCTTTGCCGAGATATACCGGAGAGAGCCCTCTCCTGCCCCGTAGGGCTAGCTACGAGGCTAAGTGGTTTGATGTTGCCTTGGAGTTTGCCTTTCTCAGCCTGAGGTGAAATTTCAAGCGCTAACAGGAACTACACCCAGAAGCATATCAAATTTTTTCTGCAAGTGGACTGGGTGGATTACTTCCGAAGGCTCCAGGAATTTGATTCTCAGCAAGTCCTGGAATTCGCACGAAATTTAAAGGAAGGTTATTCTACTGTTCGGGGAGTGCGAATTCCGATAACAGAGGAAGATATAGCATAGGTTTCAGGATTACTAGCCAATGGCATTGGTTGGTTCAGTCGTAAACACATAATTCTGAATGCACATCAAGATTTTCTTCTACCTGGGGAGCGGGTTGAACCTAAAGGCAGGGGTGTTGCACTGCATTCATTACCACCTCCATGGCCAAAGGTTGCAGAGTTTGTCAAGCACTACCTCACCTGTGAAGGATGTTACCAGGTAGTGTACCAGCATGACTTTGTGTTGTTGAATCATTTAAGGCATGGTCATTTATTTAATATGTCATACTATCTGCTTGGGTGTCTAAATAATATGTCACATTATTCCAAGGATGCAAAGTACCCACTCCTCTCCCTCACTCACCATCGCCTGGTTCAACTTTTAATCCTAAGGGGCTTTGCCCTGTAGAATCCTCCTCCCCTTAACAACCCACCCCAGGAAGCTGCTGAAGTTACTCAACTAGCAGCCGAAAATCCTCAAGAAACTACCGAAATTTCTCAGGTAGTAGCTGAAACTCCCCAAGAGAATACGGAAAATCCTCAGCCATCCGTGACAGTTAGCCCAATTAACCTTGCCATTGCATCAACCCCATCCCATAATTTACCTGGATCATCCACTCCCACTGTCCATATCCCCAGCGATGATTCAAACAACAACATTCCCCTGGCTAAGCTGAAAAGAAAAAGGAAAAGGCAAGAAACGTCTGTTCCTTCATCAAAAAGACGAACAATGGCCTCAATTAAACAAGCTATTACCTCTTATGTCCCTCCCACCCCAGAGAAGGCCATCCATAAAAGAAAAACCATTGTTTTTCCTGCCTCCTTACCCCAAAGACGAAGGAGGACATCTTCTGAAGTAGCAACAGAGACCCCCACCCCAAATTCCCCACCCATTATCCTAAAACCTCATACCCCACCAAACCCCAAATCCTTACCTTCCTCACCCTCGGGTACCGAAATGAAAAATGTCCAGGATTTTGTGACATCATTCCTTTCAGAAGACGTAGCTACTCCACAAGAACCAGCTGCTAATTTATCAAAAGTAGACACCCAAGACGATGTGCAACATGTAGCTGTTACACAAGAACCAACTACCGACTCAACAACTGTTACAAAAGAACCACCTGCTGAAGAGCTAAAGATAGACGACCTAGAAGTAGCTGTCCCATAAGAACCAGCTACTGACTCAACACCTGCTGAGGAGCAAAAGATAGACGATCTAGACGTAGCTGCCCCACAAGAACTAGCTACTGACTCAACAGGTGTTACACAAGAACCACCTGCCGAGGAACAAAAGATAGATGACCTAGAGGTAGCTGCCCCACAAGAACCAGCTACTGACTCAACAGGTGTTGAGGAGCAAAAGTTAGATGACCTAGAGGTAGCTGTCCAACTTGAACTAGCTACTAGTCGAGTAGGTGCTACACAAGAACCACCTGTTGATGATCATGATCAGGAAACACATCAGGACGTAGCAGCTATAGACTCAGCAGGTGTTACACAAGAACCAACTGCTGATAAACAAGAAATGGATAATCAACATATAGCTGAATCAGCTACTGTCTCAGCAAGTGTCACACAAGAACCACCTGCTGATGACTATGACCAGGAAACAGAGCAAGACTCGCTGCTACTGACTCAACAGTTGATACACAAGAGCCACCTGCCGATGAGCAAAGTGTAGATACCCAGGATACTGCACAAACTATAGCTTCTACAGAAGAACTAGCCACTCAGTTGGTTGATATGCAAAATTCGCATGTTCAGGAGGATATAGTTGTTACAAAACTAGCTAATGGCCCAGTAGTTGTCACACAAGAACCACCTACTGGAGATATAAATAATGAAGCTGCCACCAAACAACCATCCTCCCATCCACTTGAACCAGCTACAAAGACTGCAATTGCTACAGAAGGCCCTGTCACGTTAGCTTCCCTTCAACAAGAGAATGAATTTCTAAAAGCTGAGATTCAGGTTTATAAGCAAGAGTTAATGATGGCAAGGGAAGCTTATGAAAAAGAACTTAATCTGTATACTTTAGCTCAGGTAGCATCTGTAGCTGAGAAAAGTGCAGACAATGATCGATACGATGAATACATGTGCAGCCAATGTGGTGACCTTTATTCTCAAGCTGGTTATAAGGTAATCGAAGTCCCATTGCCTGCACCCACTCCTGCATTTACTCCTATTGTAGTTAAAAAGGAATGCACTGCTGTTACACAAGAACCAGTAGGGCCTTCAAAGATTTCTGAAGAATAAGAGAAACTGCAAGTACCCTGGCCTACCCTAGTTGTTAAAGCTGAGAATCCTGCACCAAAGTCTGCAAAGACGGTATTTACCCAGACTAAACCTCCGTGTGCAAAGACTGTCTTCACTCAGAACTTAAGCATTCAAGAACTCAGGGATATATGGAAAAAGAGTATGCCCTATCGCAAGAAAAGGCATTGCAGGAACATAAATCATTATGGCAGAATCATGTATATAGAAATTGGGAAGTCTTGGAACAGTTCCATGCACAACAAAAGGAAAATAAGAAGTTAAAAACTAGACTGTCTCTTATCTTTGAGTTAGTTCAAAGACTTCTGGCCACCAGGAAACCATCCTTTAACTATTTTGTGTTCCTAGCAGAACGCCTAGCATTCCTTCAAGTAAAAGCAGTCAGAGATGGACAACCTCATGAAGTGTCTACACCCCAGCAGTTTATTGAAACCTTTGCAGTAGCATCAGTCAGTGAACAGAATCTCTTATGTGAACTCTATCTCCATAATGAGGCCATGCCAGAAGATAGAAAGCTTAATTTGATTCCTATGGCTGGTGACATTCAGATTAGAGCCTTGGTCTCTTTTATGGCCAATCAGCTCACGTGGCAAAACGCTTTTCTTTCAGCAAAAAAATAACGAAGAAAATCACCTTCTGTGGATCCGAGCTGAACCATAGAATGCTGTTGTTTTCATTGCTGAACATCATCGGGTTATAAAAGAACCAGGAGTGACTGAGCATATCAAAGAATTACAGGCAGCAGTGTTAGAGGAATGTCAAAATATGTCAAAAAGAAGGGACCTCTTTCCATACAGGCAAACAATTTGTTCTAGGAACATTGCCCTAAGGAGAGAAGGAAATACCATCCCTTTAACCCTCTTAATCTTCATGTAGCAATTTCACGAGTGCCTAATTATGTTAAATGTGTTCAGCAGTGTGGCGAAAAATGGTTGGGTTATCATTTTCATTTCCCACTTCTTTGGTTGCCAGTACAACAATATAAGGCCTACTTCAAGGTGTCCAAAAAGGAGGAGCTTGCAGCATGGCAGAGATTACAGAGTGTCCAGGGCTTCAAAGACTCGACTGATAGCACCTTCTATACTTACTGTATAAGTAATTTGCACTGTACATCCCAGTACTCTGATTTAGACTCAGAGTAGATGTTGCATGGGGACATGAAACTGTTTCAGCTGGGGGGGATGTTAGGACCTCATATTGTCCTTTTTTGACCATACATTTTGCCATGATATCATCCTTTTCAACTTACATTTAAAAGCCTTTGTTAGTGTTTTAACCCAATTATCTCAAAGGTATGTAATGATTCTTCTCATCACTATACGTTCAATTATTTAGCATATAATCATGACATCTTCATAGTTAATCTTTGAATTATTAAGTGCTGAACAGTTAAAGAATGATGTGCAGTCTGCGTTGCTGAAACAGCCTGGAGTTTGCGGGACTATTTTTGTAGTTGCTGAAATAGTAAAAACGGCACGCGAATCTTGATGCTGAAACAGTTGAGATTTGCGTTCTAAATTTGACAGTAGCAAAGGAACTAGAACTGATCACCGAGGAAGCTGTTACACTGAATGTAACGCTTATAATATAAAGACAGCATTACTGTAACAACATTTTGTTGACAGGAAATTGATTTCCCTATTTTTGTATAATGGGTTAAAACAATGTAAATCTTTTGTAATAGATGTCTCCTCTTTATAAAGAGGAGACATCTACATTAGAAGGGGATGAACAGACTGTGGAAAAGGCTTAGCTGAAGGAACATGACTGGAATTCTTTTTGTAATATGACATATTGATGGATGAATAAAATTTTGTTCTAAACATCTTTTTCTAGTTCTTGTTTCCTAGGGAATCTTGTGAGAAAGACAGGGCCCACCTTCATCACAAGATTCACCCATTATATTTCTACAGTGTGTCAAGTGTGTCTTTTATTCATGCCTTATTAACAACTACTATTTCCCAAATATTGTTTATAATACCTTTTGCTGAAACTCTGTTTCTTTCTCAATTGATTGTTGTGTTATTCAAAGTTAATTCATGAGTGCTTCACCGGTGATTAAGTTACAGAGTGAATTGGCGAGCTAGTTAATCAGAGGCAGGTGCTGGAGATTCCCGCTCTGGGGATAGGGTCCTGACTCTCTGTTACAACACAATCATTGTTTTCCTTTGCAGATTGACTTCTTCTCATTATATGATTCTTTGAATAGAATTAAGCATTCTTTAGTTATCTGCAATAGAGTGTAATTGTTGTAATGCATAGTGGAGCTTTAGTTTGTTAATTTAAGGCGTGATTTGTTTGTACTACAACTGTTGTTACTTTTAAAATTGAGTGCATATAGTACGCAGTTGCCTTTGAAATAACAAGACTTCCCTAGGTTGACAACTAATGTCGCACTTTGTTGTTTAATTCAATAAGCAATTAAAGTGACCAACAGTATGCTAATGTTATATATGTTTTACTAAGTATACAAGCTCGTCCTCAATTATCTAGGACTAAAAGAAGGTTTTTAAAGATGAAAACCTTGAAATTTTGTATATTAGACAATGCTTTGTTTTTGGGAGATCATGAAGGCATTCTTCTCAATTGCTTATTAAAAGATGAAGCTGACAAGGTGTTGCAAGAGTTTCATGCAGGTGACTGTGGAGGACACCTTTACTGGAAAACCACTGCAGATAAAATTCTTAGAGTTGGTTTCTATTGGCCTACTTTGTTTTCTGATGTCAAGAAATATGTGACTTCCTATCACAAATGTCAAATTTTTGAGGGAAAGAAAAAGCTCTTACCTTTGCCCCTAAAGCCAATCTCTGCTGAAATTCCTTTTCAACAATGGGGTTTAGAATTCATTGGTGAAATTCATCCACCCTCCTCTGCCCAACACAAATGGATCCTTACTTCCACGGACTACTTCACAAAATGGATAGAGGCCATACCTTCAAGGCAAGCCACTGACACTGTTATCATAGCCTTCCTTGAAACCAATATTCTGTCAAGATTTGGATGTCCAACTAAGCTCATTAATGATAATGTAGTAGCCTTTAAATCTAAAAGAATGATAGATTTCTTCAACAAGTATCATATAATCCTCGGCCATTCCATAGCCTATTATCCTGAAGGAAATGGACTGGTAGAATCCTCAAACAAAAGCCTGGTGAACATCGTCAAAAATTTGTTAGAGGAAAATAAGAAAACTTGGAATAAAAAGCTAGTGAATGCCTTATGGACAAACAGACTAACCACTAAGAAATCAATTATTACTTATCCCTATCAACTAGTTTATGGGATGGAAGTTGTTTTTCCATCTTCCTTGGGAACACCAGTGATGAAGTTGCTTCAAGAAATGCAAGTTGAACCGAATAGTATCCAAAGAAGAATTAACCAAACAATTCATCTTCAAAAAACGAGGGAGGAAGTGTATATCAGGTCTCAAGTTGTGCAGGAAAGGATTAAAAATATTTTTAATAAGAGAACCAAGGCTGAAGATTTCTACCTTGGTGACAAAGTACTCAAGTGGGATTCAAGGAGGGAAGACAAAGGTAAACATGGAAAATTTGATTTCCTATGGAAAGGCCCATATGTCATTTATGCTTTCAGAGGTAATAATGCTTTCTTCCTAAGAGAAATGGATGGTACAGAAGCAGAAGGTGGGCCAGTAAATGGTCGAATGCTCAAACACTATTTTAAACCTTGTTACTAATTTTCACTTTGCATTAGAGCATATTTTATTTTCAAAAGTCTAATTTGGATTGGATGGTGATTTTTGAGGTTGAAGCCCAAAGAGAAGGCCCTAAGCTTTGAAATATTCATTGTCATAAGTATTAATAATGCAGAAACACAGGGGAACATTTTGCAAGGTAACATCGACAACAATTCAAAGGCCACTCATCTACAAATTTCTTGACATTTCACTAGAAAATGCCATCCCCAAGTGGAGCCACTGTTAGGTTCCTATACCAATAGGAATCATAATTTTGAATGACCAAGATTAAGCCTTGTAATATTGTACATACCTTTGCCTTCTACAAATGTTTTCCATATTAAAAATTAAAAAATGTAAAGAGGGTATGTCCTAAAAGAATTAACAAAGGACAAAAAGAATAAGAATAAGGTCCAAAAAATGAAAATATATGAACCCCAAAAGACAAAAAGAGACCATGAAAGTGAGCAAGTCAAAATGCCACTACTATTTACATTTATGCATAATAAATGATTGTGCACAGCTTGCTATTCATGTCACAATCCATGAAAGTCAAATTGTTTAATTTTGGCCAGTCATTCTTTGAATTTTATGTTTATAGTTAGAGAATGAAATTTGACCAAACAGTGTAATCTTGCCAGATAATTAGATAGGTGGAGTAAATAAAAGGTGCTCATTAGTTTAATCTGAACCCTTGGATGATATAAGGTTAGAATTAGATATTTTATTTTGTAAAGAAAAGAAAAAGATTGATAAGGGTTTTCTAGCCTAAATGCACCCTAATAAAGGAAGAAAAAATGGTAGGGTAGGTGAATGGGTAAGTAGTAGAAAGGTTGCAAAAATATCATGTGATTATACAAAAGCACTTATGTCATTATCTTAAATGCAATTTTCAAATATGCATAAGTAGTAGATAAAGCAAAAACAATGGTTCACAATATGATTTATTTAACACCCCCTCATTTTAACCCCTATAACACTCACTAATTTCCCTTTCATAATAAAAATATTAATACTTATAGTTCTTTAAGTCAAAGAGGCTTAGAGCATTTCTTTGACTTCTGGTGGGACCGGACCCTCAGCTTGATGACTTAATAAGGAAAGGTGTTAAATTCCCTTGCAATTCATTCATCCCCCCTCACAAAATCCCTTTCCCCAAGGTTAAATTCTTTTTACCTAGGAAAACCCCATGATAAACATATTTTATGCAAAAACCCACCAAATACATTTATCCTAAGTACTAAGTGTATGGAAAGTGCATAATATTTTGTATACCTAAGTACAATACCCCTTCTGCTCATTTCACCTCATATTAACTTTTTAATTAAATATATAAAATTCCTGAAAATCCCCATTGGCCCGTATATTTTAACTCCTTTATATAAAGTAATCCCACCCCTTAGTTTATTTATAAAATATATGACTACCCCATATCCCACAAAATATATTAAAACCCCACCCTTAGTCCTTAATCCTATATTAAAGTACCCCCGATGAGATTAAGTTTTAATTTAATCCTATACCACCGGTGATTAGACCCATGGGTCCCCCCCGAAAACTTTTTGTGTAAATCATCGTGCAACTCCATCGCCCGACTCCTGTTGATCATCCCTTCCCCACATCCTACAACCCATAATCATATTGGTCCGGCTTGATGTCCATCCTTTACCCACCCGATAAGGCGTTTTTCCCCAACCCCTAGAATGATACCTGTCACGTGCTCGACTAGATCGAGTGAGCCCCCCTCAAAACCACTTCCCTCTCAAATGGTGTGATGACCCCATTAAACCACCTTCCAGTATAACTGAAAAAACTGCCACTGTTCATCAATTAATGAACCTACCAAAATTAAAAAAATTTCTATATAAGCCCAATTACCCCTCTTTTCACTCTTTTCGCGCATTTGCTATTGAGAACTCAAAAAACCGTTGCAACCCCTGCAAACGATGAATTTACTCACAGACCTCCGCCATTGCTCCATAGACATCGTAGACAGCCCAGCTCATTCATTAGTTCATACTAGAACCATACGAACCTTTGCCACTGCCATCAACCACCATTTACAGTTAATTTTACCTAATTCCAGGTATTTAACTGTGGAATACCAACTTCATTGTCAAATTTCAAGTAAATTCACCCTCATAAAACTGTTAACTAAGTAAAAAAAATATCAAATTTACTTTAATTTTAACACTTTGAGCCATAACCATTTGCAAGACCTCTATTTACCCAAAAACCCTCTAAAAGTCCCAAGAAGCATTGTTGAAACCCCTAGAGAGTAATTCAAATCCACAAGAACTGAATTTTGGTTGCCCCCATCGCTATGGATGTTAGACCAATTACAACTCCCCATTTGGACCTGGACCACCTTCCCCTGGCTGACAGGGACTTCCAAATAAAAGATACCACTGCCCTAGAGCCCCTGCTCAAAATGCATTGCCAAAGCAAGGGTAGATACCTTAACCATGCTGATGACGCTGGCCTTTGGGAGTCAAATTTGCCCAAATACTAGTTCTCCCATGTTCACATCTTTCCAGAAATTGTTCATATGTGCTATGCATGCTACGTCCCCAGCCATAGAACCATAATGTCTCATGACCAGAAGGTCCTATTCACTATCATAGCTGAGTCCATTAATGAAATGTTGCAGTTCCAAATAGGGCCAAACCTAACCCCATTCTCAATTGGAGACCTGTTGGACCTATATGTCAAGATTAGCCCTACAAAATTGGCCCAGTTGTTCCAAACCTTCATTAGGGAAGAGAAATACATCCCTAAGGACTCCCTCCATATGTATCAACTATTTTCTCTCCATGGGGCTAGAACATTGTAGCCATGATATCATGTGTTTTGGGCTACACCACAAGTGAGTACATTGATGAAATAATTCTTGCTTTCATGTCCATATATAACCCAGGACAAACTCCTGCAACCATATATGACTTTTCCACATTCATAGCTGATAGAATGCATGAGCAGTTCACAAGAATGGGAAATGAGAGGGTGTTCAAATACTCCTCTGTATTATACCATCTATTTCTGTATTATCAGTCAGAGAAGTTTCCTTTTACCCTCCAAAAGCTTGACACCAGGGGCCAGCCCAGATCTGTTATTTTTTGGACCCCACTTTTCCATGAGTTTGGATCACCATATACCTACTCAGACTTTATAGATTCTTTTGTGCATCCAGTCATGACCATGCTCATTGGGAATCCTCCACCTAGGATAAGCCTAGAAATAAAGAGAGTCCTCCAGCTTTCCAAGCAGACCAAAGTGGGTGATTGGTACCTTTATCAAAACCATATAGAAATCAGAATATATGGTTGCATGCTTGCACCATATAAGTTGCCAAGATACCTCCCCATGAGGTTGTTTGCCTTAGAATATTATAGACAGATCATCAATGCAGATGAAGTCAACTTCGTCAATGCCAAGAAGAAGGCCTATTTCAAAATCAAAGATCAATTAGGTCCCTTCATATGCAATTCCAGAGAGGTAGGGAAAGAGGCAAACCTAATCCTACAAAGAATGAAGTTCCAAAGGAGTTTTGTATGGAGATATGACCCTTTGGAATTCATTACCAAGAAAAGGAAAAAGGTCAAGCTAGGACCCTTCATCCACCACCCCATACCAGAAATAGAGGCATATGCCAATCAAACAGAATGGGTGGAAGGTACCCTAGTAGACCAAGACAACACAAGAGTAGATGTAGAAAATGCTCTGATTGATTTGGAAAAGCAACTTGATGACAACTCTTTTCTGTAGGTACCAGAAGAGCAAGAAAGAACCATGAGTACCCCTCCGTCATGCAAACTACTTAGAATGAGGAGAAAATTCCAAAAAGAAACAGAGAGGGAGCCTACACATCATGGATGGACACCTCAAATTTGCAACTGGAAACAAGCAAGAGGCAAAGACTCAATATGGCCACTGAACAAGAATACACATAAGATTCGACACAGGTAACCAATACACAGGTAAACAGAAGCAGGCCTACCACTCCATCTAAAGGCATGCAAGAGCCTTCCACATCACAGACTCAGATGTTGGAAAGGAAACTTAGTGTGGAAGTGTCTTCATTTAGCAGGCATGATGACAGAGACCAGGACATAAAGGAAAGATACAAGGAAATCAAAGCGAGAAATGAGAGGCTTAAGGCCCAAACATATGCTCAGTACCTAAAGCTGGCTCCCACCAATCAAACAAGGCTAATGTCAACCTTTGACATTAAAGAGGGGAAGCTGCAGATGTCTTTCATCAAACCTACAACTCAGCAGCCCAAGATAGCATTTGATTTCAAAAAGGTTGACTTTGAAGTGTTGGCCAGGGATATTCATCCCATAGACCAGATTGAACTGCACAAACAGGTTGGAGAGATGATATACTCCACCCTGATAGGTAAAGCCATAGCTACTCATCAGCTACAAAACTCTTTGAACAACATTTCTACACAATTTTAGTTAGAGAAGGCTTCCTCATAGGCCAAGGATACAAGGATCAAGTCCTTAGAGGACTTAGTGATTGAATTGGGACACGATCCGAAGAATATAAAAGCCACCGAGCAGCTTATAAAGAAAAAAAACGATGATATTGCTGCACTTAAGAGGCAATTGAAAATACCACAACCGTAACATCCTCAAGATCTAGAAGTCGTAGAGATCCAAACCAGACATGAGGAGTTGATGGACTTGGTCTTAAAGCTGAATGATCAATTAAAGGATATAGAAAAGCAGTTGGACGCTTTAATTCAATTCAAGAAAAGTGAATTGGCCACAACCTCTAAATATGTCATCCATACAGTATCCACAATGGTCCCTTCTACACTGGCAGCTTCACTGGCACCAACAGCTCGACCTGCCACATCATTGTCAGTAACAATAGAATCTACAATAGCAGCAAGTGCATCAGGAGAGAAAGCAGCAAAATTGGTTAAAGCCATGGAAGAGATGTCTATCCAGGCTACAAAAATGAACACGCTGAGAGAAAAGGTGGCAAGTTTGGAAATTGACTACAAACTTGCCCAGCTTAAGCAAAAGGAAGAAGCACAAAATGCTCAAAGAATGAGTGAAAGAATCGAAGTCTTAGAGAGAGCCTTAACACTAGAGAAACCCCTTGGGAAAACCAAGGAAATATTGTGGGCCAATATCATTGACTCTTTCAATGATATTTGGCCATCAATCCAAGTTCTTTTTTAAGAAACAGAGTTAATAAAGATAGCTACAGAATCTATCTAGAAAGTAAAGGAGGAGTTGGGAGACAAGCCTGAGGATGCCAATAGACTCATCCACTTCCTCAACAGCAAGAATAGGTATGAGCTCCATGAGCTAAATATAGAAGATAGGACAGAGACCATTTTGGAAATAAGGAAGGTCCTTTCCAAAAGGAACCTTATGCTTAACTTAAAAGAAAAGTGCCACAACATGCAAGCAGTCATTGATAGGTTCATGGCTAAATTCAAAATTTTGAGGGAGAAAGGTCTGCCCAGTCCTTTGGTTATCAATGACAAACTCATGACGCAGTTGGACTATGGTAATAGACTCAGACAGTTGGCTAAGGAACAAGCTAGCTCTTCATCCATAAAAGCACTACCAATAGGCAAAGTTTTGTACAACACATTTGAAAACTTGTTTTTTCTTGAGCATGAGATAAAACACTTATTCCTCACCAAACCCAATTTTTCCAAATATACTGAAGCTGATGAGATCTATAGGAGGATGATGAAGGTGAAATTACCTAATGAAGAATGGTGGGAGACAATGACTGATTTACTGTGATAAATTTACAGCTAAAAGTTACTACACAATAAAAATGAGAGCAGCCAAGTAAACAGATGAAAACAGGGCAGCATGGTCAAAGAGTATCAGGGTCAAAGAGTATCAGGTGAAAGATAAAATTTGAATAAGATTCCAGCGTGAAACATCACAATTGCAAGCCAGCACAAAGGGCTACAAATCCAACCATAAAAGCCAGCAACACCAAATAAAAATGAACAGCATGAAACAGTTCATTAACTATCTCTATCTTCTTGCAATAAGATATTTGTATTTCCTAAATTAAATCTCAAGTTATTTTGAGATATTTTGTAATAATTTTTTGTATAAATACTTCACAATTCGAAGTATGTAGTGTGGATTCTTAGACATTTCTATAGACTTTCTTGATCGAAGACTGTAAGTTATTGTATCGTTGTTTGGACCAGCAAGCTGGATTAATGAATAAAGCCAAGACATTTCACAGGATTCATGTGTAGTGTGGAGTACAGACAAGTATTTTCTCTTGTGTTGTTATCTCTCTTTAAAAATTTTCCATAATATTTAATGTTTCTAAAATCTAATGCTATAATATGGAATGATATCTCAAAATTTTCTTCATTGCACTTTGTTTTAACTATTATGCATTTAAACGTTTTCTGCTAATTATCTAAGTTAAGGAATTCTTGATTTCTCCTTAGTTTAGGTAGTTTCTCTCTAATCTATAGTAAAGGATCCTTAATTGCCCTTTGCTCATGGTTATCCTCTGTTCTTCATTTTAATCCCGGTCTGAGAATTCTTGAGTGCTCTCTCACCCTGGTTAAGATCATTTCAACCATCTGAACTAAAGACCTGTACTTCACTCTGCTAGCTTTCACTTTGAACACTCCCTTTAATGAGTTAATCCCAGTTCTACTACCCTTCTTTAACTCCATAGCCCAACGGTCCAAAGACTTCATTCTATCCATCTGTTTTAAGGATGTAACAACCCAATATAAACATTATTAACCAAGAAATTTATATTAAACATACAATTATCACTAATTAACTTCAAGTTCAAAACTATGGATAGCACCCTTACCTGAGATTTCGGTTGAAGTCTGCTAACTGCAACAAGGTTTTGGGGACGACTCTCCACCCAACCATAGGCTCAATTGCACAAGGTCTTGCTACAACTGGCCACCCGCGAGCCCTCAATCAACGTACTACTGCCAGTGATTCCTCTGTCTTAGAACACTAATCTCCCAGGAGAATGAAAGATAGAATCTTGGAATGATGGAATGGCTCTCATCTTCCTCACCATCTATTAAATAGAGCCAACACTAGAAGGGGAACCACATGCACACACTCCATGTGTCAATCATGCAACTTACTTCTTTCTTGTTTTATTCTTTTGTTTTTACTTTTTGATAGTTTTACTGATTTTTACTATTTTTCTTGTTTTATTTCTTTTGTTTATATTTATTTAAAGCATGTAATTATTTTATTATTTTATTATTATTTATTTATTTATTATTATTTATTATTTTATTTATTGTTTATTGTTTAATATTTAACATTTATTATTATTTATTATTTATTATTAAGGGGCATTACATTTATTTTGTTATTTATTACGTAATGTAACAGTCCCGGCACCCTCTGCTGAACTAGTATAACCAATAGGCATCAAAAGTTTCACAGCACTCAGGAAATTCCAAGGAATCTCTGTCCTCTTTCCCACTTTCACAATCAGGCATAAGCCTCCCATTTTCAGAATCAGGCATAAGCCTCCTCGGTCTGTATCCTATTCCAAGGCTGGCCCCAAGGCTTGAGCCTGACTCAGACCTCATCTACCCCAAGGCAGGCATCTGGTACAGTGCTCAATGTCACCAACATCTCGCAAGGTTTGCCCACTCCCTCCACAACTCACTAAGTCGCACAACCCCAGGCATCGAAGTCCTTACACCCCCACCAGACTTCGGCACCCCAATACAATACTAGGCACCTAGCCTAGAACATCAGGCACTTGGCCTCTTCAAGATGGTCCCATAGCCCTTCAAGAGCTATCTGTCAAGAGCTATACAAGACAAAGGAACCAGTGGCATATGTAGTGTTGATTGAGTTTGTCCTCAACCCATATGGTGTTACTTATTCTCCCTCACGCGTATGAGCTCGCACAAGATCATCAAATAAACCAGCCCTCTTGGCCTATTTGTGGAGACCTGCAACCAATGCATTAGCTATACCGTCATAGTATCATTGAAAATAATCCACATGCCAAGTCTTGCATGTCATCATGAGAACATTCATCATTGTTAATTAGAACATTATGAATAATAACGAACTACATGCTCCTGCATGTCATAAATTTGTATGCAACTATCACATGCTTCACCTCATGAAATACCACCATAAGTTATAACATCAATATATTTGCATCAAAGACATATCATGACTTCACATAATAATGAACCACATGTCAATAAACCTCATATTATAGCATCATAATTCCTATGCCATGTTATGCATATGGTATGAGTATTCAACATTAAATACTTATCATCACGTAGTAAATGAATATGTCAATATACCTCGACATAATATCTTAATCATAAGGATACATCATCACTATAAGAACCACATTTGCATCATTATATCACGAATCCTCATGTAACATTATAAACTAATTGAAATCATAGTGTACGATCTAGATGTATCATAAAGTTTAAACAATAAGTAAGCACTCCTAATTAGTTCACCACACATTTTAATCAAGTAAATAAGGGAAGTCATTAAGAATAACATCTGCATCTTCCCAAGTAGTTGACCCTTGGCTATATTGGTCCCATTGGACCTTGACTTGCTCAAACTCACGGTTCTTGAGTCGATGAACACGGCGGTCCAGTATACAGAATAGTTCAACTTGAAGGACTCCCTCCTCGGAAACCTGCAATTTTTCAAATTTGAGAACATGGGATGGGTCAGGTACATATTTTCTAAGCGTAGAAACATGAAACGCACTATGCATCCTTCTTAGATGGAATGGCAACTCGAGCTTATAAGCAACTAGTCCAATCCTTTCTAGGATCGTGAATAGCCCAACAATTCTAGGGGACAACTTTGATCCTTTACCCATCCTAAAGGGACTTTTAAAGGGTTTGATTCTAATAAAAACTTGTCTTCCTTCCTCAAAGTTTCTATCAACTCTCTTTGCATCAGCATAACTTTTCTGACGATCCCTGGCTTCTTTTAGTCTCTGCTTAATTATGTCCATTTGTTCTTCCATTTCTTGGAGCATTTCAGGTCCCAACATGACTCGATCCTCTAATCGATCCCAACTTAATGGATTACGACATGGTCTTCCATACAAGATTTCGAAGGGAGATGCCTGAATTGAACTGTGATAACTATTGTTGTATGCAAATTCTACTAAGGGAAGGTATTTCTCCCATTGGTCTTGTTGATCCATGACATACATTCTTAGCATGTCCTCTAATACTTGGTTTATTCTTTCTGTTTTCCCATCCGTCTCTGGGTGATATGTTGTACTGAAGTTCAGTTGTGTTCCCATAGATTGTAATAGGCTTTTCCAAAATCTGGAAGTAAAATGTGCGTCTCTGTCAGATATTATCTTTCTAGGCACACCATGAAGGCGAATTATTTATTTTAGGAAAATTTGAGTGATAGTTGATGCTTCAAAGGTGGTCTTAACTGGAATGAAGTGAGCACTCTTAGTTAATTTATCCACAACAACCATAATGCAGTCATGTCTTTGGGATGTCATAGGTAAGCCTCCAACAAAATCCAGCGAAACAACTTCCCACTTAGTTTCCGGTATATCATGGGGTTGTAAAAGACCTGCCGGGTGATGATGTTCAGCTTTAACCTGATGATATTCTAAACATTGGGCCACAAACTTTGTTATATCCTTTTTCATTCCTATCCAGAAAAATAGTTGCTTTAAATCCGCATACATTTTCTAGACTCCTGGATGTGCAGCATATGGGGCTTGGTGGCTTCATTCATTAGTAATTTCCGAAGTTCATCATCACCTGGGATGTACATCCTACCCTTATATCATAGCAATCCATCATTTTCTAAGGTGTATCCTTCCCATCGGGTCGCCACAGTGTTACACTAAAAAATGTCACCATGACTATTTACAGTTTGTATGGCTCTATCAATAGTCATGCTATCCGCTTAGGCAAGTCTTATGCCTCTGCTCTCCATGTCAAACTCCAAAAAGAGAGAAAGTATTTATAAATGTATTTATCTCTGGGTACGCAGGTTCTCTCAACCTTACCTGCGGGTACGCACCCAATGTTCATAAAAGCTGCGTCTTTGGACGCTCTGTATGTAAAGGGGCAGGTGCATCCCCCTGTAAAGGTCAAAATGCGCAAGTTTCATCTTTAAAAAGTTACTTGTGGTCATTTCTAGAGCATTCTAGAAGGTTGTTCGACGTGTATTGAGCGCCTCCAGATGGTTCATGTACCCCTACCAAAGAGGAACTTATCCCATCAATAAGGGAGCTATCCCATCCAAAGAGGGGATTATCCCATTGATGGTGGACCTGATTAACTTCCTCTTGAGCACTATAAATACAGGCATTGGGCCAGAAGGAGGGGAGGTTGGAAGCTATACATTTCTAAGGGTAAATGCTGCTGGAATTAGGACTCCCATTTAGAAGCTTGTGAGGAGAGATTGCCATCTTTGCTTGTTCTATTTGGAAGTGGGTGAGCTTTGTCAAAGTAAAGGAGAACTCTTGATGGACCCTGGGAGGGACTTGCACAACACCAAGGCTCAGGTTGTATTTGTTCCTTTTGTTACCTATTAATGCAAATGAGTCCATTCTTCTCAATAACTTGTTATTTATGAGTTGTTTCATGTACTCCTTGGTCTATGTGTTAAATATGTTTTATTCTATGAGATTATCAAGTGCTATTTAATCGTTTGATTGTTAGTGGATGCAGGTTTCAAAGTGAAGGAGGAGCTCATCCGGACCAGCGGAGCTGGACTGCTACAACAGCGTTGGACTACAGGTAGGATCTAAACACTTGATTTCCCATATAGTAAATGCATGTTTAGAGAAGGATTGCTCTTGTTTGTCTTGTTTGTCACTAGAGTCTTAGGCTCCTAGGGAGGTTAGTTGTGTCCGCACAATCGACTCTTTCCGCCTGACAAATTGGCGACTCCACTGGGGATCGAACCCAGAATCTCTGGTTTGATGCCCTAGATTCTTTAGGCGTGTGATTCAAATTTGTTTGGTTCTTTAGAGACTTTAGGTGGTTTGATTTGAGATTTTACTTTGTTTTCGTGTGTAGTAGTTCAAAGTTTTTAGCTGTGGCGGAATTACCGAGACAGTCCCGTAGACTTCGGGGCCAGTCTCCTGAAGTTGTTTCTGTGGCCGAATTGTTGAGAAGATCCCGTAGACTTAGGGGATCACCTCCTCGAGACGACCCCGGTAATCTAGAAGGTTTAAAGGTCCTTGTAACTCCTCCTAGTGGCAGTAGAGTAGGTTCACCTGAAGAAGGAGAATCTTCCTTGGTAGTCCATTCAGATTACCAAGGCTTAGAGACAGGTTATAATCCCGAAGCTGTTACAGTTTCCGAGCTTGTTGGTAGTTTTTCGTCTGCTAGTGATACAGGCAAAGAACCTGAAATATCTGAACCTGTTACTCCGACTTCTAGTGTTCCAGATTCACCGAGAGTAGAACGAGTTATCACCGAAAATCTTCCTACTGGTCTGATTGCTATTGAAGAACTTGCTCCAGAGGAAGAAATAGGCGTCTCTAACCTTGAAGATCAACTTACTATTGATCTAAGGGAGCGTGAATCTATTTTTTACAGTCCTCCTAGAAGTACTACTTGGTACCTTTCGTTAACCAATTATTTAGACAACTCAGGGGTAGGTTTTTCTACACCTCGTACTCCTTTTCCACCTGGAGGTATTTATACTCCTATAAATATGTCTGGTCAGTCGTCCGTGTTTACTCAAAGTCCTGAATCTTTCTTACACGGCGGTCCTTCTGTTCCCACTGGGTATCAATCACTTTCTGGTACTTTTGCGGGGGCATCTCCTCAACCCATTGATCATGGGTTATTAGCTGGAAACAATGGTAATGTACCATTGGGTGTAGGAGACATTTATATGATGTCAGGTTCAGTTCCTGTTTCCCAACCTCAAGGTGGCCAATTGCCGCCTGGGGGGCAACCTCAGTTAACGCATGGGGGGCAACCTCAAGGTACACAAATAGTGTCTGGGGGGCAACCTCAAGGTCAGTATGTACCTATGGTGCAATACATGCCTCAAGGTCAACCCCAGCCTCAATATGTACCCCAGGGTCAACCTCAGTATCAATATCAACCTCAAGGATGGCAACCTCAAGGATGGCAACCTCAAGGGTATCAACCCCAAGGGTATCAACCTCAAGGCTATCAACCTCAAGGTCAAGGTCAACCCCAGTATCCATATTTACCTCAAGGTTATCAACCTCAAGGTCAATACTCAAGTCAAGGTTATCAACCACCTCAAGGTCAGTCATATGTTCCAGGTATGGGAACTGCACCTTTCAATTATCAATCCTATCCTCAATCCGGTTATGGATCTCAGTATCCTCAACCTGTTACGGGTCAATACCCCGGAATGTTAGTGTGGGATCCATCACAAGGTCAATAGGTGTTGCAGCCAAGTTTACAGATGGTACCTCAAGCTGGACAACCCGTAGTTTCTGGTCCACCCCAGCAACCGCAACCTGCCCAGTCAAATGTTCAAACTTCTGTAACTTCGGTAGTTACTCAGCTGCCAATTGCACCTAGTACTCCATCTCAAACAGCTGCTGCAACTACCGCTACATCTGCCGCACTTACTTCTGGAGTATCGACAGCTCTGGTTTCTACTGTCTTTGTAACCACTCCTCAGACATCTTTACCGTTGTCCGGATCTACGATTCAAACCACGGTCCAGATGCCTACAGGTCAGCCTGGTATAAGTACGGTTGTCACTACTCAACCTCAATTTGTTCAACAACCGTACCAGGGACAGTACCAACCTGGGCAAGCTGTCCAACAGCCAGTTTACCAGTATCAACCGTATCCTGGGTACACTTATCAACAACCTCAACAACCCCAGTACGGTCCGGTTAATCCTGGTTTTCCAGGAGGATATAATATCCCAAATGCGACTCCTGTTCCTAGTTATCCTGGATTGTAGAAATTTTTGAATAATTTAACACATATTCAATGGAGATTATCCTGATCATGTACTAATGCGGAAAACATACACAATACATAAGCTCCTCTACGTTGATCAAGAATATAGCAGCATCAATAACAATAAAACATCAAGAGCATTCACACATTAACACAGTATGTATCATGGGGAAAGCATCTCGCTAAAAACCCCACACTATCTATATATTAATGATTGAGTCATGTAACATTACACAGCATAATACTTCTCACAAGTATCTCCACCTCTGTTACACACAATACAGCTCAGATCTGATCTCCAAATCTCTTCCACTGCTTGCCTGCCTCCACTGCTCAATACCTGCTCAAGAACTGATGAGAATTGCTTCCCAAACTCGATTTTCACCTGCAAAATAGTCACTCACTCTTTGTGGACGTGAGCAAAGGCTAAAATGTGGGCCAAATACGTGAGCAAACTCATTGGCATACTCAATCCTTTGATTGTGCAAGATCTGGTGCACAACTATAGTCACAACTGATAGCAATCTGATTCTCTACCACCTGTCCCTGTTGAACTGAACATGCACTGACATGCAACTGAGTTAACTGATGTATTCTTTAGTTGTATTATGAGTTAATAATTAGTTTAACAACTCATCATTAGTCTATCTGCAGTTAGACTAACTACAACCAGTTTAACTAAGTTAAACTGAACACAACTCCATCAACTGTACCTCCAGTCCACTAAACTCAATTCACTTGAGTTCTAACTGAAGTCATGCATGCAACAACTCAACTGACTCATAAGAAAAACGAATTTCTTTCTGATAGCTGCATGTGCCACTTCCGTAGCTCAAACTGAAGTGCTCCAAGAGAATAAGATTAAGTTTATAGTCCAAATATTATTGTGAGATAATAATATTTGACTTTTCTATTTTTGACAGCCAGTCTAAAAATAGACTTGATCACTCACACTGTGATCACTCACACTTTCATCAAAAATAGAAGTCCATCTATTTTCCCAACTTGATCAATCATCCATAAACATAGACATGATCCATATGTCTAAAAATAGACATAGTCTAAAAATAGACTTGCGCCAAAAATAGCCTGCGGGCCCACTTAGTGAAGGCGACTCTTTTCACTAAGCTCCATCATCTTGTTGCAATCTCAACACTCCCTCTCGACAAGATATGGATTATCAGCAACCCCTATCCTGCCTCGGTGGTACTCGAATTTGCTCCTGGTGAGAGCCTTCGTCAGAATATCAGCATCCTGATCCTCCGTTGGAATGTACGAAAGTAACATGATCCTCCGCTGCACACAATCTCTGATATGATGGTACTTGATGTCAATATGTTTAGATCTATCATGAAATACAGGATTAGCCGAGAGTTTAATGCAACTCTGGTTATCACAGTAAATCACAGTAGGATCCAAATGAGAACCGAACAAACCAACCAGGATCTTCCTCATCCATATAGCCTCGCATGCAGCCAAACTTGCTGCCATATACTCGGCCTCCGCTGAACTGAGTGCCACAGATCTCTGCTTCCTGCTGTACCAAGAAACTGTTGTCGATCTGATACTGAAGACCCCTCCTGATGTGCTCTTTCTGTCTGTTGGGCTCCCTGCCCAATCTGCATCCGTGAAGCCACATAGCTTCACCTCATCCTCCTGTCTGTACCACAAACCATATCCCGATGTGCCTCTCAAGTAGCGCAATACATGCTTGCCCGCCTTCCAGAAGAGCTTGGTAGGCTTAACCATAGCTTGTGAAAGCTGGTTAACTGCATAGCATATATCAGGTCGTGTATTGACCAAATACATCAGCGACCCCACCAACTGTCGATAAACAGTGGCATCCACTTCTTCTCCCGAAGTGGCATCCTCCTTCCTCCAACCTCCAGGAAGAGGAGTATCAACAGGCTTGCAGCCATGCATGTTGAACTTCTCCAATATCTCCCGAGCATACTTGCCCTGAGAAACAAACAGTCCACCACTGCGCTGCCATATTTCCAATCCTAGGAAATAGTGAAGGAGGCCCAAATCCTTCATCTCAAACTCTGTAGCAAGATCCTTCTTGCATGACAGTATCAACAGCTCATCACCCGTTAGAATCAAATCATCAACATACAGTACAATGATAAGCAACTTACCCTCCACCACAATCTGGTATAGGTTCGGATCCGCCTCGCTCTTGGAGAATCCAAGTCCTGTGAAATAGCTGTCTATCCGTGTGTACCAAGCACGTGGTGCTTGCTTCAACCCATACAGCGCTCTCTTGAGCCTGCACACATGCGACTCGCTGCTGAAGACTTCAAAGCCTTCGGGTTGCTCAATGTACACCTCCTCCTCAATGACTCCGTTGAGGAACGCAGTCTTCACATCCATCTGATGAATGTGCCATCCCATCTGCGCTGAGAGAGCAAGAATCGTCCGTATGGAAGAATACCTTGCAACAGGTGCAAAGGTCTCCTCATAATCGATCCCCTCAATCTGTGAAAAGCCTCGGGCAACAAATCTTGCCTTGTACTTCTCCACACTCCCGTCAGCTGCCTGCTTAACTTTGTAGATCCATCTCGAACCTACCACTGATTTCCCTTCCGGTCTAGGAACAATCTCCCATGCACTGTTTCTGACAATAGAATCATACTCTTCCACCATGGCGTCTACCCATGCGGGATCCTCCACAGCTTCCTCGAAAGAGGATGGCTCAGTCACAACACACTTGCTCATAAGAGCCATGTATCCAGTGTACCGATCAGGTGACTGTCTCTGCCTGCATTGGGCTGTAGGTGGTCCTACAACTTTCTCTGCATCTTGAGCCAGTCGCTCAGCTTCTGTCAAGCGCTTTCGCCCTCTGATGGTTGGCGCTGCATGAGTGGTCTCTTCCACTCCATGAACCTCGTCTTGTGGCTGATCCACGTCCTGAAGCTCATCCTTAGGAACTAATAGCTCCTCATCTGCATGCAAGTGTAGCTCCCTCTCAAGCGAACACTTCATGGCTTTCTCCTCCTGAAATTTTATATCCCGTCGCACAACAGTTTTACCACTGTCTGGCAAATACACACGATAGTTGTGGGGCGTATCAGTGTACCCCACAAATATCCCAACCTCTGCAGTCGGCTCCAACTTCTTTCTGGCATCCTTCGTCACATGCATGTAAACGTTAGCACCAAAAATCCTCAAATGAGAAAGATCAGGCTTCTTACCAGAATAAGCCTCCTCGGGTGTACTCATGCCAAGTATCCTATGAGGACAACGGTTCTGCACATAAACTGCTGTATTGCATGCTTCCGCCCACAAGTGAAGGGGTAGGCCCTGATCATGCAACATTGCCCGTGCAGCACCCACAATCGTTCTGTTCTTCCGCTCAGCTACCCCGTTCTGCTGTGGGTTATGGGGAGCTATGAGCTCTCTACGAATCCCTTCTGCCTTGCAGAAATCCTTGAACTCGTCCGAGATGTATTCACCACCATTATCGCTCCTAAGAGCCTTCACCTTCTTCCCCGACTCCTTCTCGACCAGTGCTTTGAATTCACAGAACTTTGAATATGTCTCGCTCTTCTTCTGCATGAAGAAGATCCAGCACTTACGAGAGAAATCATCAACAAAAATCACATAATACCTGTGTTTTGCTGTCGAAGCAACTGAGAAAGGTCCACACACGTCTGTGTGAATTCTCTCAAGGATCGTCGTGGCGCGACTATCCTTCTCGTGAAAGGTGGCTTTCACAAACTTCCCCAAAGTACACCCCTTGCATTGATCTGACTGCGCAAGTGTGCCTTTAGGAAGCCCTGTAGTGATCTGCTGCAGTATCTTCAAGGCTCCATGGTGAAGGTGACCCAATCTCCTGTGCCACAACTCGCCATCATCCCGGCTCACCAATCCTTCTGCCTTGCCTGCCATTGCTGCGCATCCATCTACATGCAACTGATAAAGGTTCCTCACTCGAACCCCTATCTTCCGGGTCTCACCAGTTGTCTTGCTGCGCAGGAAGGCCTTTCCCTCGCTGAAAACAACATCATACCCCTTGTCTTCTAACATCGCCACTGAGATGAGATTCTTCTTCAATCCTGGAACATGCATGACTTCCTTCAATACAAAGGGTTTACCAGACTCCCTCTCAAAGGAAATGGTACCGATACCGGTCGCACTGTATCTACCATCATCGCCCATCTCGATGTGCACTCCAAGATCTTTGTCCTCCAGATCAGAGAACAAATCTCTATCTCCCGTCATGTGAAAAGACGCACCACTGTCCAGGAACCACACTGATCCCATCACACTTGAAACCAAGCATGCGATCAATGAAAAATCAAGCTCAAACTGAGAAGCTAAAGCCTCTCCCCCTGCAGATCCAGCAGCTTGCTTGTTCTTCTTCTTCTGCGGACAATTTGTGGCATAGTGTCCATGCTGGTGACAGTGAAAACACTTCACCTTGGACATATCCTGCTTCTTGCCTTTCGCACCAGACTGAGAAGCTTTCTTGCTCTTCCCTTTCTTTGCTTTGGCAGCCAAAGCACAATTCTCTTCATCAGCTCCCTTTGACGAAGATCCGTCCCTGGTACTCCGCCTGATCTCCTCCTGCACAAGATCTGACCATAGTCTTTCCCATCCTGGCAACTTCTCCCGACCATTGACAGAGTCCTGATAGGAATGCCAACTCTTCGGAAGACCAAGGAGAGCCAAGCTCACCAAGTCCTCATCATCAACAGTAACCCCCACACTTCCCAGCTCATCTCGACACTGAGTGAACTTCGTGAGATACTTGGGAATATTGTCTCCCTTCTCGCATTTGATGTTTCTGAGTTTATCTTTGAGCGCCAGCTTCCTCTGATCGCTCTTGCTTTGGAATAATTCTGTTAATGATTTCCACATCAAATATGGAGTAGCCTTTCCATGGAGGCTAGACACAATGTGATCCTTCACGCCCTCCAACAGAATTCTTCGACATTTTGCAATCTTCTTTTGCCAAGCATCAGCTTGAGTAGCATCAGTAGGCTTTGGGATATCCGTATCTATGAATTCCTTCAGCCCGTTATCATCCAATACTGCCTCCATCCTGTCCTTCCATGCAATATAGTTTGAGTTGCCCTCAAGAGCATACTCCAATCGCAATCCGTTGAAAGACATTGTTGCGTTGTCACCAAGAAAACACTGCTGCAAATTCGAATTCCACCAGCAACCAACTCAACTGCTTCCGATCAACCCTCGCTTGATATCCTGTAAAAATCTCTTCTACAAATCAAGCTGCTCTGATACCATGTAGAAATTTTTTCTACAAATCATCTAGCTCCGATACCATGTAGAAATATTTGAATAATTTAACACATATTCAATGGAGATTATCCTGATCATGTACTAATGCGGAAAACATACACAATACATAAGCTCCTCTACGTTGATCAAGAATATAGCAGCATCAATAACAATAAAACATCAAGAGCATTCACACATTAACACAGTATGTATCACGGGGAAAGCATCTCGCTAAAAACCCCACACTATCTGTATATTAATGATTGAGTCATGTAACATTACACAGCATAATACTTCTCACAAGTATCTCCACCTCTGTTACACACAATACAGCTCAGATCTGATCTCCAAATCTCTTCCACTGCTTGCCTGCCTCCACTGCTTAATACCTGCTCAAGAGCTGATGAGAATTGCTTCCCAAACTCGATTTTCACCTGCAAAATAGTCACTCACTCTTTGTGGACGTGAGCAAAGGCTAAAATGCGGGCCAAATACGAGAGCAAACTCATTGGAATACTCAATCCTTTGATTGTGCAAGATCTGGTGCACAACTATAGTCACAACTGATAGCAATCTGATTCTCTACCACCTGTCCCTGTTGAACTGAACATGCACTGACATGCAACTGAGTTAACTGATGTATTCTTTAGTTGTATTATGAGTTAATAATTAGTTTAACAACTCATCATTAGTCTATCTGCAGTTAGACTAACTACAACCAGTTTAACTAAGTTAAACTGAACACAACTCCATCAACTGTACCTCCAGTCCACTAAACTCAACTCACTTGAGTTCTAACTGAAGTCATGCATGCAACAACTCAACTGACTCATAAGAAAAATGAATTTCCTTCTGACAGCTGCATGTGCCACTTCCGTAGCTCAAACTGAAGTGCTCCAAGAGAATAAGATTAAGTTTATAGTCCAAATATTATTGTGAGATAATAATATTTGACTTTTCTATTTTTGACAGCCAGTCTAAAAATAGACTTGGTCACTCACACTGTGATCACTCACACTTTCATCAAAAATAGAAGTCCATCTATTTTCCCAACTTGATCAATCATCCATAAACATAGACATGATCCATATGTCTAAAAGTAGACATAGTCTAAAAATAGACTTGCGCCAAAAATAGCCTGCGGGCCCACTTAGTGAAGGCGACTCTTTTCACTAAGCTCCATCATCTTGTTGCAATCTCAACATGGATATCCTCCTCCTGGGACTGGTCTTGTGACCCAGAGTTTTAGAGATCCTAACCGGCAGTTACCGTTTATCGCAACTTTGGATTTACCAGACTTGACGCGCCTAACGAATGATCCAATTCAATATCTTCCGTTCTAGCCGCCAATGCCAAATAAGTTGCCCAGTGATATACCCAAGTTCGAAGGTAAGTCTGGAGAGGATCCGTCCAATCATGTGATGACTTACCACCTCTGGTGTGCTTCAAATTCTATCTCAGATGATTCGATCCGCTTACGTCTTTTCCAGCGTACACTCATTGGTCTCGCGGCCAAGTGGTACATTGAGTTACCACGGGCCTCTTTTTACAATTTTAGCCAGTTAGCTACCTCGTTCTTAACTCACTTTCAGTTGCCGGTCAGATACGATAACGGCACGGAGTTATTAACTTCACTAAAACAATCAACGTCCACGTATATTTCTGATCACATTCATGAGTGGAGACGTCGAAGAAGGCTAGTGAAAGTTTTTATCCCTGACCAAATTTTAGCTGAATGGTTTGTTAAATCATTATTACCAAAGATTACTGAAGATGTAGCTAAGGCCGGAGTAGTTACTGAGGAGCAAGTCATTGCTCAGGCGCAATACCTTGACTTAGTTTATACTCAGTCGGGTACGTTACACGAGAAGATTCCAGATCTTCCAAAGTTGAATCAAATCGTTGCTGCTCCTTCGGGATCTCATGCCGCTGATGGTATGATTGGTATCGTGAATACAAAGAGCAAGAAGAAGTCTTCCAAGGCTTCAACTACTCCTATAATCACTTTGCCTGATTCCCCGACAGGAGAGTCTTCTCCCGAACTTTCCGCCGATATTCATGCTGTAGAGTCATCTACGGCCAAATCAAAAAACGGTGGAAAGAAGAAAGGAAAAAAGAAGGCTAAAGCAGACAAGGCTCCGAAGGAGAAAACGGAAAAGTCGGGAACCAATGACGAAAAGCGCAAACCTCGATATCCTTGTCTTATTTGTGAAGAGGATCATTTTACGAGAGATTGCCCTCATCGGGCCGAGGTTGTGAAAATAGTCAAAGGTTCTCCCACTCCTGCTGTGTTAAAAGATCCATTTCCAAAGCAGGAAAGTAAGATGATAGGTTCTTCCTCGACTGCTAGTGAAGAACCCATTTTGATGATGTCTCATGTGAGGATTGCGACTCGATCGCAAGATTATGGTAGTAAGGCTCCTGTTGATGGTAAGGAAGCAGAATCTTCTCACTCTAACCCATCAACCTCAGCTCCCGGTCCCGATCCACTACAGATCGAGAAACCTAACCCGGACCTAGTAATTAAACCGCCCGCCAAGGGTGTACTTCGAAGGTCTGCTTTCAATCCACATGCGAGAGCGGCCCAGAATTACAACATCGTTGAGGACTTAGCTGTTTCACCCTCAGCAATGTCGGCTTTAGAAGTGCTGCAATCATGCCCAGCACAACGAAAATTACTTTTGTCGGCTATCGGAGCTATTGATGTTCAGGACCCGAACCTGATAATCTTCGATCTAGAAAATAGTACACCGCGTCTACCCCATCAAATGGCTTTCCAAATTCCAGTGATAGTCAAAAACAGGCCTATTCATCGGACTGTGATTGATGAGGGAGCTTCTACGTGTATTATGTCGATTCAATGTTGGAGATCGCTTGGTTCTCCTTCGTTGAACCAGTCCCCGACCATCCTTAAGGCCTTTGATGGCCGTGGGTTCCGTCCATTTGGTATTCTACAGGAATTACCTATAGGGGTAGAAGGAAAAACCGTTAGTCTGGATGTGGAGGTGGTTGATGCCCCTCTAGACTACAACCTTCTTTTGGGTCGAAGTTGGTCATATGCTATGACAGCAGTCGTTTCATCGGTCTTCAGAGTAATAAAGTTTCCATATAACGGTAAGATCGTGACCATTGATCAGCTGACATACTTTTCATCCGACCCAGCCTCTTCAGAGAGTATCCAGCATGTCGGTAAGACGACAATCCCCTATAGGGACGTTGGCGTAGGTTTAGTTAAAGATTCCGGTTTACTGGGAACTTTTCCTTTCCCTCCAATCAACGCAGACCCTTCATTTGCATCAATTCATATGATTACATTAGAAAACATTATTTATGATGATCCTTGGATCGTCCCATCTGAATCTGAAATAGACTCATTCGGTGATGCTATGCCTTTGAGTCCATATGAAATTGCTTATGAAGCTGTCATGTCTTTTACCGACTCGCGTTCAATCGAGCTCGACCAAATGAATGTGGTCAGTGAAGAATCACTTTTCACATCAACCTTAGAACGGATAGCGTTTCCCGAAGTCGTGTCATCTGACGAGCAACTTCGTGAAATCCTAAGTGTAGACGATCTACCATGGGAAGATCTCCATCACAGATCTTCGTTTTTACCTAAGGATGATGCTTTTGAAAATGATTTTTCATCTATATTTACCGCTGAATATGTCAAAGACGCTCAGAATCCAACGAAACATTCTGATTCAGAGTTGAATTTAGGGAATATTTCTCGTACTATTCCCATTGATATTTCAGTGAAGCCCGGAATTGAGGAGAACATTCATATAGGTGCCTCATGTACAGAAGATGAAATCCAAACTTACAAGGCCCTATTCCAAGAATTCCGCGATGTGTTTGCCTGGTCTTACGAGGAAATGTCGGGAATCGATCCTGCCATTGTTGTTCATGAAATAAAGACCTACCCGGATGCTAAACCCGTCCGGCAACGGTTGCGTCAGATTCACCCTCGGAAAGCGGCTGCGATTAAAGCAGAAGTCGAAAAGCTGTTGAAAGCAGGTTTCATTTATCCGATCCCGTTGACAGATTGGGTATCGAATATTGTTCCGGTCAACAAGAAACAAGGAACAATAAGAATCTGTATCGACTATAGGGATATCAATCGAGCTTGTCCAAAAGACAACTATCCTACGCCTTATATCGATCAAATTATTGATGATTGTGCCGGAAGTGAAATGTTTTCCTTTATGGATGGTTTTTCGGGCTATAATCAAATCAATATTCTACCTGCCGACCAACCAAAAACGACATTCATTTGTCCATGGGGGACATTTTCTTATTGCAAATTACCTTTTGGGCTTAAGAATGTCGGGGCCACTTTTCAAAGGGCGATGTCTTATGCATTTCATGACATCATCCTCGCGGTTGATTATTTTACTAAATGGGCCGAGGCGATGCCTACATTCGACGCAAGCGGCAAAACAACTGCAGTTTTCGTATTCAATCACATTATAACTAGGTTTGGTGTCCCACAAGCAATCATTACTGACCATGGGAGCCATTTTTGAAACATCATGATGACTGAGCTTACAAGCCAGCTTGGTTTGCGCCACGATAGCTCTACTCCTTATTATCCGCAAGCCAACGGTTTGGTTGAGTCTATCAACAAAGTTCTGGTTATCATGATCCGACGAACCATTGGTATTCATCGGTCGAATTGGCACAACATGTTATTTTCAGCGCTATGGGCATACCGAACCTTAGTAAAAACTTCAACAGGGTTCACTCCTTTCCAGCTAGTTTATGGCTTGGAAGCTGTGTTACCCATTGAATGCGAAATCCCATCACTTCAAATGGCTGTCAAATTACTTCCAGCTACTTCCGAAGAGGAGAAACGTTTATTATACTTAGCTAAATTAGATGAGACTCGATGTGACGCTGCATTGGCAATCGAGACTCACGCGAAGCGAATGAAAGCTCAGTATGATAGAAATGTGACCCCTCGAAGTTTTTCGGAGGGAGACCTAGTGCTATTATATGATCAAGCTAACGATAAGCTAGGTGTTGGAAAATTCGTTCCTATGTGGCATGGACCCTACATTGTAAAGCGAAAGCTAGCAAAAGGGGCTTATGAGCTGGTAGATTTTGATGGGGACTCTTTGGGTAAACCCAGAAATGGACTTTACCTAAAGAGGTATTATGCTTAAATGGTGGGTATAGAGAATTTTTAATTAGGTTAGGTTTTCTTTCTAGCTAGTATGTTTGTTAGTGTAGTCAGTGTGCTTAGCTTAGAGAGTGTGTTTTTCGTTGTTATTCTGGCTTATCTTGGTTTTACTCTTGATATTGCAGATGTCGACGCCTCTCCAAACATACATCGGATTTGCTGATGGTGCTTGTCGTAGTACACGGAATATCTCTTCCGCAGCTTGGGTTATCTATTCGCCCTCTGACGAGTTAGTTTCTATGCATGGGGTAAGCCTCGGTCAAACAACGAACAACATTGCAGAATACAGTGCAGTGGTTGAATTATTATCCGAATCTATTTCATTTGGAATTCGGCGTTTGATAGTGAGGTTAGATTCTGAACTTGTTGTATTACAGCTTAATAGAGTATATGCCATTAGAAATCTTGTGTTATTAAGGTTGTTTTTGAGAGTGCGTCTTTTGGAACGTGAATTTGATTACATTGAATATCAGCATATTCTGAGGTCTTTAAATACATTAGCAGATGCAATTGCTTCTCGAATGTTGGACAGACATTTACGATAATCATGCAAGTAAATTTAAAAACTTTTCATCACATATGTTAAACAAGATAAGCCGGTAATAGTGATATATATATAGATAGGGGTGTGTCAAAAAATATACATCGTCTTCAATCATAGGTTGAAAAAACACCTTATGATGGCAAAAATGATAAGTACAAAAAACCAAAAATGTCATATGTGTCTACAAAAGTGGCTAGCCAATCATTGGTGGTGCTCCCTATACGACACCACTGCACGGGCTACCTTACACAAAAATCTCCTAAACGGCCCAGGGACTGCGACTACATAGCGCTGAAGTCTGATAGGAATATCATCTATGGTAGTCTCAGGTATATCCGCCGTCAGACGCTCTAGATCCTGCTCCAACTCAGCTAGTGACTCTGCAGCCGCATCCTGTGGGGCCGGTACCGGTGCAACTGGATGTCTCCTCTCAAAAGGCCGGAGGTTGGCTGGGCGCTGTGGACCAACATCTGAAAAACAAAAAAATATATAATTTGAAAACTTGTGAAAAATAAAGTACCTCTATCGTCCCATTGTTCTCCCTGTGGAAGAACCATGTCCGGATCACCTCGAAAATCTACTCCGGCATACGGAAAGTCCTGGATCGAAAAAACCTGGTCCTCTAACCAGTGAAAATAACTATCAGGGAATCGAACAACCGCCGCGCCCTCGTCAGGATGCCGAGCCATCACCGTAACCCATCGTATCAGCTTTGGCTCCCGAGGACCCAAGATTTCAACAGTGAGTTGCTGAGGGATCAGCATCAGAACTCTCTCTAAGGCAAAGCTCACAACTAGAGGCCCATATCCAAAGGTCTTCAGTTGTCCGTTCTTTGCCCTAGTCAGTTGGCCCTTCATATTGGCCGACACAACATCACACCAGTTGAAAATGGTGCCTTGGAAACAGTCAATCGCCATCCGCATTTGGGACCTGGTGGCAATATGTAAAGCGGCTGCACCGCAAATTCTGGTAACCGTGAAAGCTATAACCTTGAGTTCACGCAGAGAGATGTGTTTGATTTCTACGCCTTTCACATGGTGTGCATTGGGTGTGCACCAATCTGCCCGGAGACTAGCAAGGGATTGGCCACCCGGCCTAGTCCCGGCAAGATTGAGTTGCTCGCCCCTATTTGGCAAGCTAGTGAGAAAGTATATGTCAGAGGGCTCTATCTCGAGCTGGTGTCCTCCGATGTAAAAGCATTGCTCATGAATGTTCCATCTCTCAACCAGCCACTCCAAGAATCTCACCTGAGCCCTCATGCCAGGTATGGCCCAGTATTTATATAGTCTGCATGCTTTTAGGGCATAAATGGAAGGTTGATGATTAATTGCGGCTAAATCAACGTCCTCGTTCTCTCTTTCTCTCCAATCCAACATGGTGAGTGCCCTACACACCAAGAAATGAAGATTAGAATTGATTTGGGAAAATTCAAATGGTTGTTTGTGGAGTTTGGGGTTTCAAATTCCACCTTTCGCGGGGGACGCACCCCGCGTTTAGGACACAGAGCGTTGGGACGCAGCTGGCCTAAAGGTGGGCTGCGTCCCCCGACCTTTTTCCTGTGTGGGAAAAAGTCGGGGGACGCAGGTCACCCTAAGGGCACCTGCGTACCCCGCAGAGCGATTTTTGAAACCCAAAAACCCCCAAAAATCAAAACTAAAACCTAAAACAAACTTTTAATCGGATGAAATTGAAGAGGAGGATGTTGTGAAATACCTGGAAGAGACGGCGTTCGATTCTGACGGTCGGATTCTCCGCAACGACCACGGGAAGTTTCATGCCAAAAGCCCTTTTTTTCAACCTCAACAGTAAAATGGTAAAAATGACATGGTAAAAAGTCTTTTTATAGGTTTTTTGGATGAATGAATGCTAGGTTTGTTCATTTTTCACCATGGAAGGATATTTTTCAATGTATTTTTGCCTATCTTAAACAGGTATGAGTAATGTGTCGTTTTTGTGCAGGACAAAGGGATTTAGAGGGAAAATTGTCATTTTCACGAACCAAAATATCAGAGTCATCTTTTAAGCCCTTTTCTGACTCCTAAAATATGAAAAGATTGCCGAGCGTTTCTTTTACACTCGTTAAAACGGAATTAAAAGATGGCCCCCTTATAGCTCTTTTCTGACCGTAAAATCAGGAAAAGATTGCCGGGTTTTTGTCGTTTCAAACTCGATACGGAAATAAAACGACGTGTCCTTGATCGCTTTTTACTTTTCAGGTCAGTGACACTAATTATGAAAGTACTCCTTGGTCGCAAGATCAAGCGGTTCCCCCAGGTATTATTTTATACTTTTTCGGGCTTGAGGGACACAAATCTACGAAAAAGTTCAACTTGGAGTCTTCTTAAGTTTTTCAGACTCTCTAAAAATGAAAAACGCCGAGTTTCTCCTATACTGGGCTCGTTAAACATTTCACAGTGAAGGACCTGTTCAATTACAAACAGGAACGAACCACTCCTTCCTAGGGTTCAAATCAAAACTAGGTTGGACTCATCCGAAGGATGAGCTTATAATCAAGCATATGTTATCCTCCTCAAGCTTGTTAAAAGTAAAGAGGTACTTGCCAGAAATGGTGGGGGAAAAAAGAGAAGAATGAGCCTATTTGTTATCCTTTGTCTCAGAAGAAACTTTATTACCACTCTTGAACACGACACTTTTTCATTCACCTGGGTTGGGAAATCTTTTACCTCACAGTTGATCAAACCACTTTGAAAGTCTTCAACCGGGTTCCGGGGATTAACTTTGAGTTATTCATCACCAAGCCATCTATCGTGTCGTTATGTGTTCAAGAGGTCTGCAAGTAAAACTTTCATCTGCAAAATACTTGTCATCCATTTGACCACCCCTGAGTCAGTCCTTACAGCAACATTTCTTCAACTTGAAAAATGATTTCGTGTTGTGGACTTGCCTGCAACGGGTCACTTTCTATCGACATCAGCACATTATCTAGAGAGATGACTTAGAAATCGTCAGTACCTTGAAGTCTGCATGCATCAATGGCAGGTTTCTCGCCTTTGACGTCAGTTTACATCATTGACTTTCGATCGAAGGATTCCGTGAAATGTTCGACATCAACTCATTCATTCACATCTCATGGATTGTACTGGGTACTTTGAGAACCATTGACATTACTGGTGGTCTCTCTCACACTTGTTAACAGTTTGCATCATCAACTGGTAATCGAGTGGTTTCTACCATGTTCGACATCAACTCATTTATTCGCATGGCTAGAATCGTACCAATTCGGGAAGTAGAAATGAAGACCCTGGATCTAGTTTCCACCATCCAGGCTGCGAGGAGTTTTGTATTCATTATCTAAGTAGACTAATCATAAACAGATGGCTGCGCCCATACTGTGTCTACAAAAGTCTATGATTATGATGTACTGCAAGATCATTCCTGTATCAGAGTAGTTAGTCTGTTAGTTAAAGTTTTGACCTGAGTATGGGAATGCCTACCTCAGTGATGATATAATCTTATACATGTATTTTGTGTTGAAAATTGCAAGTTCTGACCAGGCTCTCCACGAGATAATCCTTGAAATGATAAAGCGCTTCACCCCTCCTAGATAATACGAAACCCTAATCTATTACAGGCTTCGCACTTTAGGGGGCAATTTGTTACACTAAAAAATGTCACCATGACTATTTACAGTTTGTATGGCTCTATCAACAGTCATGCTATCCTCTTAGGCAAGTCTTATGCCTCTGCTCTCCATGTCAAACTCCAAAAAGAGAGAAAGTCTTTATAAATGTATTTATCTCTAGGTACGCAGGTTCTCTCAACCTTACCTGCGGGTACGCACCCAATGTTCATAAAAGCTGCGTCTTTGGACGCTCTGTATGTAAAGGGGCAGGTGCGTCCCCCTGTAAAGGTCAAAATGCGCAAGTTTCATCTTTAAAAAGTTACTTGTGGTCATTTCTAGAGCATTCTAGAAGGTTGTTCGACGTGTATTGAGCGCCTCCAGATGGTTCATGTACCCCTACCAAAGAGGAACTTATCCCATCAATAAGGGAGCTATCCCATCCAAAGAGGGGATTATCCCATTGATGGTGGACCTGATTAACTTCCTCTTGAGCACTATAAATACAGGCATTGGGCCAGAAGGAGGGGAGGTTGGAAGCTATACACTTCTAAGGGTAAATGCTGCTGGAATTAGGACTCCCATTTAGAAGCTTGTGAGGAGAGATTGCCATCTTTGCTTGTTCTATTTGGAAGTGGGTGAGCTTTGTCAAAGTAAAGGAGAACTCTTGATGGACCCTGGGAGGGACTTGCACAACACCAAGGCTCAGGTTGTATTTGTTCCTTTTGTTACCTATTAATGCAAATGAGTCCATTCTTCTCAATAACTTGTTATTTATGAGTTGTTTCATGTACTCCTTGGTCTATGTGTTAAATATGTTTTATTCTATGAGATTATCAAGTGCTATTTAATCGTTTGATTGTTAGTGGATGCAGGTTTCAAAGTGAAGGAGGAGCTCATCCGGACCAGCGGAGCTGGACTGCTACAACAGCGTTGGACTATAGGTAGGATCTAAACACTTGATTTCCCATATAGTAAATGCATGTTTAGAGAAGGATTGCTCTTGTTTGTCTTGTTTGTCACTAGAGAGTCTTAGGCTCCTAGGGAGGTTGGTTGTGTCCGCACAATCGACTCTTTCCGCCTGACAAATTATAGTCATGGTGACATTTTAGGCAAGTCTTATGCCTCTGCTCTCCATGTCAAACTCCAAAAAGAGAGAAAGTCTTTATAAATGTATTTATCTCTGGGTACGCAGGTTCTCTCAACCTTACCTGCGGGTACACACCCAATGTTCATAAAAGCTGCGTCTTTGGACGCTCTATATGTAAAGGGGCAGGTGCGTCCCCCTGTAAAGGTCAAAATGCGCAAGTTTCATCTTTAAAAAGTTACTTGTGGTCATTTCTAGAGCATTCTAGAAGGTTGTTCGACGTGTATTGAGCGCCTCCAGATGGTTCATGTACCCCTACCAAAGAGGAACTTATCCCATCAATAAGGGAGCTATCCCATCCAAAGAGGGGATTATCCCATTGATGGTGGACCTGATTAACTTCCTCTTGAGCACTATAAATACAGGCATTGGGCCAGAAGGAGGGGAGGTTGGAAGCTATACATTTCTAAGGGTAAATGCTGCTGGAATTAGGACTCCCATTTAGAAGCTTGTGAGGAGAGATTGCCATCTTTGCTTGTTCTATTTGGAAGTGGGTGAGCTTTGTCAAAGTAAAGGAGAACTCTTGATGGACCCTGGGAGGGACTTGCACAACACCAAGGCTCAGGTTGTATTTGTTCCTTTTGTTACCTATTAATGCAAATGAGTCCATTCTTCTCAATAACTTGTTATTTATGAGTTGTTTCATGTACTCCTTGGTCTATGTGTTAAATATGTTTTATTCTATGAGATTATCAAGTGCTATTTAATCGTTTGATTGTTAGTGGATGCAGGTTTCAAAGTGAAGGAGGAGCTCATCTGGACCAGCGGAGCTGGACTGCTACAACAGCGTTGGACTACAGGTAGGATCTAAACACTTGATTTCCCATATAGTAAATGCATGTTTAGAGAAGGATTGCTCTTGTTTGTCTTGTTTGTCACTAGAGAGTCTTAGGCTCCTAGGGAGGTTGGTTGTGTCCGCACAATCGACTCTTTCCGCCTGACACACAGGTACCTCTTCTTGTAAGGAAATTTTTATTTGTTGGTATTGCGGGTCCCCTACTAGGAGGTTGAGAATCCAACTTCTCAGGTCTATCTTTAATGACGATATTGAATGAAGTCTAGGTCTCCTGCTTAAAGCATCTGCAACTTTATTTTCTTTCCCCTTGATGTAGGATATCTTGAAGTCATAATCACTAAATAGCTCACTCCAGCATCGTTGTCGAGCATTAAGGTCCTTTTGGGTGAATATATACTCAAGACTTTTATGATCTATTCTTAATTCAAATTGATGCCCCATCAAATAATGTCTCTGTGGTCTCAAGGCCATTACAATTGCCACTAACTCCAGATCATGAGTAGCATAATTGATTTCATGGGTCTTGAGTTTATGAGAAGCATAAGCGATAACCCCTTCATCTTACATCAAAACTACACCTAATCCTTCTCTTGATGCATCCGTGCATATACGAAAGTCCTTGCCATGTTGGGTACCTTTAATATTGGCGCAGTTGTTAGTCAATTTTTTAGCTCATTAAATGATTTCTCACACTCACTTGTCCATTCAAACTTAACCCCTTTCCTTTGGAGGTGGGTGATGGGATTAGATATCTGTGAGAACCCTTCTACAAATCTTCTATAATAGCCTACCAACACCATAAATCTGCATACTTCCTTGACATTCTGAGGAGTAGGCCAATTCATTATAGTTTCAATCTTACTGTAATCCATTGCAATGCCTTCTCCACTAATGGTATGACCTAGATATTGAATTTCTTTCTCAAAGAAGGAACACTTAGTAAGTTTCCCATATAACTTATGTTCTCTAAGGCATTGAAGTACCAATCTCAAGTGTTCTAGATGCTCCTTCTCATTGCGGGAATAAATGAGGATGTCATCCAAGAACACTTGGACAAAGTGGTCCAGATATTTTCAGAAGACATTATTCATCAAGCTCATGAAGGCTGTCGGGGCATTAGTCAAACCAAATGGCATAACAATATACTCATAGTGTTGATAACGCATTATGAATGTTGTCTTAGGTATGTCTTCCTCCTTGATTCTTAGTTGATGATAACCTGATTGTAAGTCTATCTTGGAAAATATTGAAGCTCCCTTTAGTTGGTCAAAGAGGTCATCTATTCGAGGCATGGGGTACTTGTTCCGAATGGTGGCCTTGTTTAGATCTCGGTAATCAATACATAACCTAAGAGTTCCATCCTTCTTCTTTACAAAGATCACTAGTGCACCCCAAGGTGACACACTGGGTCGGATAAATCCTTGATCAAGAAGTTCTTTAAGCTGTATACTCAACTCATTAAGCTTTGGGACAGTCATTCGATAAGGTTTTTTGGATATGGGTTCGATTCCAGGTTTCAAAGAAATGGAGAAATCGATTTCTCGCACTGGAGGCAAACCTAGTAGCTCTGGAGGGAATACATCTACAAATTCGGAAAGTAGTGGGTGCAACTTATCCGAGGACTTCTCGTTGGCACGAACCATCTCTACCGCATAAATATTGCACCCTTTCCTCATACACTTATTAACCTTCTTGACTAATATTAGGCGCAGTGTAACATTACGTCTAATGCCTTTTATTACTATGGTTTCTTCCTGGTCATTTTTTAAGAGAACTATCTTATTATAGCAATCCAGTATAGCTTGATGAGATTCAAGCCAATCCATTCCTACAATTAAGTCATAAGTCCCTAGATTTGTGCTATACAGGTTCATCTTGGTATCACACCCCCCAATGTTAACACTGCAATTTCTTACCATTGACTCTACTGATTGCTGAGAGCCCGATGCCATCTCTACCACTCTAAAGTTACTTTTCTCATGAGTTATCAATCCACATCTAAGTATTGTTGAAGGAGAAATAAAACTATTAGTGGCACCTGGATCTATTAACACAGATAGAGGGATGTTATTGATCATACCTGTTGATTCCACCACTGTGGCTTGGTGCTCAGCTTGGCGATGGTTTGTGGCTGCATGAATGTGGTGTGGCTTTTGTGGTCTTCCTCCTTCTGCTTTGTGTCCCTGATGTTTAATCCTGGTTTGATACCTTAGACAATCCCTTCTATAATGTGGACCTCCACATTGCCAACATTCTACTTTTTCTTGATTCTTACATTATACATGTCCTTGGCCACCAAATCCTCTAACCCCACTATTAGTGTTTCTCAAGTAGGACTAACCCTACGTCCTCCTGGAGGTAGCTGAGAAGTTACACTAGCAATCCGAGAAACATTATTTTGCCTTCCCTGGAATCTATATGATTGCCCCATGGTCTGTTTACCCTCATTGTGGAGTGCTCCTTCCCTGTATTTTCATCAACCACCATTCGCTTTTTCATATTTATCGTCTTGAGGACTTGTTTGGATAAACTAGTGGTCGTTGCCATAGTGGTGGGTTTCCACATGGCAACTTCTGCTCGGACCAAGGGATTGAGTCCATGCAAGAATATTTCAGCTTGACGTTGATCATCAGCCATATAATCCACGTGATGGACCAACGCATAGAATTCAGCTTCATAGTCCTCGATAGATCTACCATTTTGTCGTACTTTATGGAAATCCCCTACTTGTTGGTGTTTGTACTCCTCTGATAGGTACCTAGTTTGGAAGGCTTCTTCAAATATTTCCCAAGTGACTTGTAATGGGGTGACTTGCATCCTTGATTCTTCATTTACCCACCATAATAGAGCGTCTCCTTTTAGTAGACTCATTGATATTTGGGCCTTTTCCCTTGAAGTGTATGCCTTAAAGCTAAGTGCTCTTTTGACACCAATTACCGACGCTTCTGCTTTTGAACCCCCCTCTTGCCCTGTAAAGTTCGGTAATTTGGATTTTTGGACTTCTTTCATAATATCGAGGGTTGTTTGTCCATCTCTGGCATTGAATTGAGAATTTAGGTCTTGCCTCTATTTTTGTTCCAACTCTCTTCCTTTACTTTGATCATTTCCTTGATTATTGCCTTGATCTTGTCATTGGCTTGCAACCCAATCCTTAAAGATATTTGTCATTTCCCCAAGGGAATGTAATATGGCTTACTCAATTGGGGTTCCAACCTCTGTAGTGGCAGGAGGTGGGGTTTCCACCTCAGGGTCGCGTTGGGTTTGCCTTCATCATTTAGGAGCCATGATCTACCTTGAGAATAATCAAGTTGAATTTTTCGTTACTTCCTTACTCATGTGCCAAAAGCTGAAATAAATCTAGAATATACCCTGATTTTAGAATAAACAATTAACATATTTGACACACAATTTATTTTCTAATAATTTATGTTTGTAGCCCGGTAAATTTTAACCATTATAAATTGAGATTAGATTATTAACCATGAGAGCTGTAAATTTATCGCTCTTATTTATATCTATGAGATACAATTTTAAAGTGGCACTTTGAAGCCTACTTTAATGTTTGTCGAGGAGCTATGACTTCATAGCTTCTAGCAGCTAAGTCGGCTAGCGACCCTTCGGTTATACCTACAGGTTTAGTATAGTAACACACTCTCTATCATTTACTCCCGTCTCTCTCATATAACCTTCCAAAATTTCACATGGTTAAGTAGAATGCTTTCATTTCATCATCATCATCATATATATATATATATATATACACACACACACCTAATCTCATTATGTATATATTATGTTGATATACAGTTAAACAGAATGGTTATTTCAGTTATGGCGTGTGTACTCTTTTATCTCATGGGCAAAGCTCATAATATTATATCTACTAGATGTAATGTCTCTACTTTTATACATTTCTGTAATGAATACTAATTCACATATCCTATAATCTGATTGTAAGATCATTTTCTTATAATTACACACAGGGGTAACAAAATCTAGCATTATTATACTAAAAAGCATAGCTTAAATAAATGTTGGTATAAGATGTATTTCATCCAACTATATACAACTCGCGCAACATATAACATTGTTAATGTAAATAATCAGGAATTTAATCATAATTACAGTATGGAAAACCACTAATTTTATAGTATTATTCCATGGAAAACATGAGTTGGAAGGTAAAACTTAGAGAGTTGTCTCAACATAAGAATAAATAAAGCTTAAGAATATTGGTGGCATTATAGGACTTGAATCCTGAAAATAAAATTGTCTTTTGAAATTACATGTCTCACCATTTGATGGACCATCACAATATTAAGTCTACAGATTCATGATCTTTATGTGCTAGGATAGATTGAAATTTTGTGCTGTAGAATGAAATATTTTGAGTAGCTGGTTAAGCAATCGTAACTTTATGTTAGGAGAAAGATGTTTATTGAATGATTACTCTAAGGGCTTTTAATAAATCAAACAACCAAAGAGATATTCCAACAGAAACACACCATAAACAAGAAGAGACACCGCCACCCGACCCAAAACCGGATTGGATGACTGGGAAGGTTATCCCTCCCCAAAACACCAAATAAAAATCATTTTATTAATAAGATGGCCCTCCTGCAAGCGCACCCGTGAAGGCAACACCATATCAAACCCTTAGCAAATCTTTAATAGCTACCAGGTTTTACATTCATTAATTACAACATAAAGATCAAAACAAAACAACAAGTAGGCGTGAATATGCCTGAAAAAATTACACAACATATGAACTTTCGTATTAAATAACTCAGTATGCTCTTTTGCATAATCAATGGCCATTCTTGCTTCAAGGAACTGTATCTATATTTCATGCCACCTGTTTCTGTCATCGTGGTTTATGATCATTTTATCTTGGCGCCTGGTATGCAGGATCTCCTGGTATTGTCTTTCAAATTTCATGTGAGATTGTTTACAGTGTGGAGTTGCACCATTGAAAATGAGAGTTGAGAAATTCACTTCAGATCTGAGAATTTATTAAATCGCAAATTTTTACTGACAAAAATGTGTTTTTTTTTTCAATATCGGATTCTGTCAAGCTACTCAACGGACAAGACTGTTTGCTACACGATTTGATGACTCGGAATCTAACCAGTATAAAAGTGCACAAATGACAAAATATGAAATTTAACTGTAAAAACTCATAGAACCTTGAATGTCTGGTTTAATTTATAACAAACTAGCAAAGTTCGAGTTAGTATTGAAGTTTACTATATGATCTGGAATTTCCCTAGGATCTTTAAACCCAAAGAACTGACATGCATCTAGAAATCTACCTTATTAACGAAGATAATGGTGACACCAGCAAAATGAAGACAAACCTCTATCGTAGGAATTAAACCTTTAGAAATAAGATAATTTTTAGCTTTATATATAGATATTTTCACATGGAGGCAGCAAACAATGGCCAAAATGATTTAAAAGTAAAGAAGGACTCTGGCAAAAAAGCGCTGAGGATGTATGCTCAAATGCAATGCATAGGCTTATTGCTTATGCTGGGTTTCAGCTTCTAACCTTCAACAAAGGCTCAGAATTCCACACACATTATTTTCCATGCTCCAAAACTCCAATACTGTATGATTCAATGGTTGTATGCAGTCGGACTTATCTAATTGAATTTTGGGAGTAAGCTTTCTAATCCCTTATAAAAATAATTTACTTATACATTTTTTTTTTAAAGATTTAAATATAAAGATTTGAAAAGTAAAATAAACCATTGAGATTTAGAAAATCAAAACAGAACTAAAATTTCAGTTTAAGCTAACTCAACGACTTTATCTTCGATAAAAAAATAATATACCTGTACTAAAAAAATTATATATATATATATATATATATATATATATATATATATATATATAACAATTTAATTAAAAAAAAAATAATAAACTAAAATTTAAATAATTCTGTAAAATACATATACCTGAAAATTTTGACACTGAAATTTGTCCTTTTTATTTCACTCATAATATTTCAGATTCAATAATTTACAGAAGAAATAACTTCCAAAATTGTAATGCTCAATCGTTCACGGCAAGAATGACCTAATATAATCGTCCACAAATTAAATGTACACCGTAAATAGAACGATCCTAATCTATGGAAATTGATTATATGGAAATCAATTTTATTTTATTTGGGAACAAGGATAACCGGATTTGTAATTAGTTTGATTGATTTTTTATAAGAAATTTAGAAAGCGGTGGTTTTCTATTCATCTGCTTGCAGCTGTCAGTAAACATCTCCTAGTAAGATTAGAGAGTCGTGCTAATAACGCGAAGGTCGCAGGTTCCAGACCTACATAGGCCATAACTAGAAATGAAATTGGGTTTAATTTACATAACTTCTTTGAAGCATGGAGGAAACACTGGCCTGCGCCAGAATTCAATGATGTTGAAGCTTAGGATGACATAATACAATTAGGCTGAAAATAGAACAAGTGTTACCTTCTTAAAAAAAAATTGAGATACTCTGATAATTATGAAACATCCATCTCAACAAAACCATAGCTCAGCAAAAAGGTTAAAATACCCAGAAAAGAGGAATGGAATAACCATAAAAGAAGAATGAATTAACCATAAAAGACATGCGGCCTCCCGGAAGTAACGATCCTGTAACTTTCAAAACAAGTCGAGTTAAATAAATCCCAACACAAAACAATTTTTTTTTTTTTTTTAAGATGCCCATAGGTCCTAAGGGTTGAACCTCCTCTGATACCATATGTAACAGCCCAATATAAACATGTAATTAACTAAGAAATTTATATTAAACATACAATTATCACTAATTAACTTCAAGTTCAAAACTATGGATAGCACCCTTACCTGAGATTTCGGTTGAAGTCTGCTAACTGCAACAAGGTTTTGGGGACAACTCTCCACCCAACCGTAGGCCCAATTGCGCAAGGTCTTGCTACAACAGGCCACCCCCGAGCCCTCAATCAACGTACTACTGCCAGTGAATCCTCTGTCTTAGAACACTAATCTCCCAAGAGAATGAAAGATAGAACCTTGGAATGATGAAATGACTCTCATCTTCCTCACCATCTATTAAATAGAGCCAACATTAGAAGGGGACCACATGAACACACTCCATGTGTCAATCATGCAATTTACTACTTTCTTGTTTTATTCTTTTGTTTTTACTTTTTGATAGTTTTACTGATTTTTACTATTTTTCTTGTTTTATTTCTCTTCTTCTTTTACCTTTTGATAATTTCACTGATTTTTACTATTTTTCTTGTTTTATTTCTTTTATTTATATTTATTTAAAGCATGTAATTAATTTATTATTTTATTATTACTACTATTTTTATTGTTTATTTCTTTTGTTTATATTTATTTAAAGCATGTAATTAATTTATTGTTTTATTATTATTTATTTATTATTAGTTATTATTTTATTTATTGTTTATTATTTAATATTTAATATTATTTATTATTATTTATTATTAAGGGACATTACAAAGGATTCCACCATCCAAACTTCAATACAAATCAAATCCCCTTGAACTTTAAGAACTAGCCTAAAATCTCACCAAACAAAGCTAAATCATATAGAGAGAGCCCTCTCTGAGTCATAAGTTGGCTAGAGCCTATACTCAAAAGATTGGTTTGTGGTTACCTCGGTCTTTTCCTTCTTTTGATAACTTCTACGGAAAAATTCTGAGTGATAACAGGTTAGACAAGGTCAATGACCACTTGGAGAAGCTTCTTGACAAGGCCAATAGAGATAACCAGCTACTAAGGCACATGGCACATCACTACCAGACCAGAAATATGATTTGTAACATCAAGGTCAAACAACTAGAAAACAAGCTCAAAGAAACTCTAAAGGACCAAAATGAGAAGGGTAACTTAGAGATGCTTGCTGAAGCATCCATGAGGGCTTAATATACCTCATTTTGTAGCTCTTGACCAATTTTGGAGAAATTCTGAGCATTTTTGGTTTTTTGGCTATTTTGGTGCCTAATTCAGAAATTTGGCCAGGGCACTGCGCTTTTTCCTCAGGCATCCAAATGACAAATGATTTGTATTTTTGGAAAGCTCATGGCATCTTTTCAAAACCCATTTCATCATATTTTCGACAGAGGGCCCAAATTTTGAGAAAAAGAGGAAAAAGTTGTCAAAATCAGCATTCCACCTCTCTTTTTGATAGGCATTGCACTTCTGGAGTCACCTTGGGAGAATGGATTTTGGAAGGCCTTCCCATGGGAAATTTTAAAAAATTCAAGGTGTTCTGGAAACTATACTTGAAAATAGAGTTGACCGTTATTTCATATCTCCATTTGGACCTCATGAAAGCACCTTAAAGTGGGCTCAAAGGCGGTGTTGCACTTCCTCAAATTTATGTGTTTTCCATTTAAATTTCATTGTGCAAATTTCCTAGTTTTCAATTTGACTTGGTCAAAGTCAAAACTCTTGATGTAATTGAAGTTAGTTTCGAGGTTAGATGATGTAAGCATGAATAAATGGACATGATAGACTGTTTTTGTTGTTTAATAGGTCTCATTAAGGAAGTAAAATCCAAAACAAAGTCTACAAGAAGTGTTTGTATTTGACCTTCTCACTCTCACTTGTTGGTTGAGAGAATCTTGGAATCAGTTCCACCACCTAGGAATTCAACTCCTGAAGGTGGGGAAGTGGTTAAATTGAGTCTATATGTATCATTTCTCATTCAGAGATAAGGGTTGGATTTTTGTGGAGCAGGATTGTATGTTTATGTTCTCTTCAGCGAATACATGAGCAGTTGCAGCTATATTTCAGGAACACTAGTTCAGTGAGTCTATGGTGTTTGTTTTCTCTTTATATCATTTTCTAATGGACTAATCATCTCTCTTTACATGCTTTATCTTCTTCTTATGAATTTCCTTGCAGTTATCTAGACAATAATCTTGAATTTAAGCTTTGTTTATGTGGAATTCATAGTTGTGTTTACTTTCTTCTAAAGCTAATGAATTCATGCTTTCACATGCTCATTAGTTTCTTTTAAGTTCACAAATCTATACTACCTTGACAAACATCCCAATTGCACCATATATAGCTCCTATTTATACTTGTTTTAGCATACTTGAAGCCTAGACCTAATTACTTGTTCTAAACCCTAGTCCAACAAACTTAAAACCCTAAATTCACAAATACTCAAGACAAACTTGCATATCTAGCCTAAAACCTTGTTCTTTATAGCTTTGCATTGATAAATCCTTTGAGAGATCCCTCTTTGGCTCAGTAGGGCTAGCTACTGAGCTGAAAGTGGTTCGAGGTTACCTCTTTCGATCTCCTCCTTAGCCTAGGAAATTGTAGGGGATAACATTTTTGGCGTCGTTTCTAGGGAAACGACTGATAAATCATTCCTGGGAAATATTTTAGAGCTTTCAAGAGAACTGGTTCTGTAGTTGATAGTTTCCAGTATCCAAAGATAGGCTGATTTTATAAATTTCATCAATCTTAAGGTGAGAAGATATTTTGGCTCCTAAAAGATATACCAGGTCAAATCTTGACTCAAATCCACCTTTTATTGTTGAATATCCTAAAAACTTGCTCAAAAAACTTAAGTTACCTATCACTAAAAGTGCAGTTCGAAAAATTAAAAGAACAACTTCTTTACCTAGAAATCTATTTGCTTTTGAGAAGCTTCCTTTTGATACTCAGTTAGAATTGTCTCTTTCAAGGTCAAAATCTGAGTCTTGCATTTCTGAAGTGATATCTGAACCTCTTCAATTTGAATCTCATTCTCATTCTTCAGAATCTCTATCTGCTAGAGTTGATCATGAGTTGTGGTTGAATTTTGACAAACTTCAAAGTCTTGCTGACCAGCTCCAAATCACTACTAAAAAGGCCTACATTCAGTATCAACTTGAATACTTAACTGTTGTCTCATCCTCTACTACACCTCCAAATACATCTACTACATCTCCAAGTACCTCAGCCACCTCATCCTTTCTTCCACCACCTCCATTAGTGTCATCATCTTTACCTACACAACCCATTGTAGTACCTCCACCACCTCCAGCAATCATGGCACGATTTGCGCCTCTCATGCTACCTGCTCAACTTGCTGCTTTACCTCAAAACTATGGTCAAAGACTCCCTCTATTTGATGGAAGCTCAAAAATCACAGCCCAACATCATGTTGATAAATTGATAGATTTTATCGATCTAGAAGAAATTGATGAAGATGATGCTAAGATGAGAATAATAGCTCAAAGTTTCTCCGGAGATGTGAAGAAATGGTTTCACAATTTGGCTGCTAATTCTATCAATAATTCTCAGAGACTGATAGAATTGTTCTTAGCACATTGGCAAGAAAATAAAAATCCACTACAGATTTTGGCTGAGTACAATTCTATGAAAATAAATCAGAATGAGATAGTCCAAGAGTTCACAACAAGATTCAATTTGGTATACAATTCTATTCCTGATGATATGAAGCCTCCACCTGGTCTAGCACTTCTCCATTATCCTGATGCTTTTGACCCAGACATGGCATATCAACTCAGAGAGAGAGACCCTGCAACTCTTGAAGAAATGCAGTGAAATGCAGTAAGTGTTGAAGCTAATCTGCTCATCAAGAAATCCAAATCAAAGCCTGAAAGGACTGAGAAGAAAGTTGTTTTTAAAGAAGAACCCTCATCATCTTCAGATGTAAAGCTTGACACTCTGATCAAAACCATGGAAAGAATGATGGATAGAATATCCATAACTAATTGACAAGTGGAGCCTTTAGTGAGGAATTCGAATTTTCATAGCCAGCAACAACAATAGTTCAGAAATAGACAGAAAGACCAGCGAAATCAAGATCCTCGAGGACAAGTAAGAGCACCATTTCAGCAAAATTATACCGAAGGCCAAGAAGAAGATGAGGAAGAGATTGTAGAAGAAAATCATTTCTTTGAAGAAGATGAGCTACCTACCTTTTTGACAGAAGAAGATTAGTTTTCTGAAGAATCCTTCATACGAAGTGATCAACCACTTGTACTTGCAAGTGATGATCTATGGGCTATGAAAACTAAAGAATACCAAAGAGGATATCAGAATTCTCTTAGTCATTTGCAAAATCAGTGCAACTTGAGGAACATAAATGTACCAGTTACATTGAACCAAAAGAGGCAAAATCCACAGAAAGACACACCAAGCAACGAAACAGCTCCTGCAAATCAGAATAAAGAAAAAGAAGTTGTCATACTAAGCCAGGATAAAACCAATGAGTCATCTACTAGTAACGTGAGGAAAGGAATCTCAAGCTAAAGGACAGATTGAAAGGAAGGACATTGTTGCAAAGGAGGTAGAAAATCAATCTAATCTTTTTAGTTTACAAAATGAAATTTCTAAGTTGAAAGTTTCAATTGTTGCTTAAGGTTGACCAGATGTCAGATACAGGGAATGTGGTTGATGATGAGCCAACAATCCTTTTTGGTCCAGCCTTAGAAGGAAGTCCTGAAGATAGTGAAATTCCACCTTTCTATCTTAGTGTCAAACTTCATGACTTTATCCTCCATAACGCCATGATAGATTCTGGTGCCTCACATAATCTTATGCCCAAATTCATCATGGACAAACTAGGACTGAGTATCACCCGACCTTATCATGACCTCTACTCTTTTGATTCGGGTAGAGTGAAATGTATTGGCCTCATTAAATATTTAGTAGTGTCCTTGGACCAAAGTCCTGCCAAGAATGTGCTGATGGATGTAGTGGTCGCTAATATTCCTCCTCGGTTTGGTATGTTGCTTTCAAGGTCTTAGGGAGCAAAACTAAAGGGTACTCTACAGCTTGACTTTTCATATGCTACTATCCCAGTATTTGGGAAGCTCAAAAAACTCTATCGAGAAAAGAAGATGAAATTCATGATCAGTAGTAAGGAAAAACCAATAAATCACCCTATACATGTTGTGCACATTGATCTTGATTCTTTCATTTTGTTTAGTGATATGAATTCAATCGATGATGAAAGTCAGCTTGTAGAAATTTCATAAGTTCCAGATGTTATAACCAGTGTGCAGAAAGTTATGATTGCTGACGGAAAAGAGATGAATGAAGAGTGTTTGCAACCAGTAAACCCTATTGAAAGGACTGTTGAGATAGTGTAGAAAACAGAGCATCTTGAGACAACCAACCATCGTCCAAAAGATCAGACAGTTCAGCCTTCAGAAATCCTTTTTCCGGATGAAGAAAATGGTCTTTGGACCATCGAGTTTGATGGTGCATTTGGAAAAGAAGGAGCTGGGATTACTGTTTGGATTCATGGTCCCTTACATCAGTCATGTAAAATTCCTCTCAAAGTAAGAATGAGTTCATACAAGTTAGCTTTTGACTGCTCAAACAATGAGGCAAAGTATGAGGCATTGATAGCTGGCCTCAAGATTCTGAAGAAGTTGGGAGAAAAGAAAATTTATGTTTATGGCAACTCTGAGTTGATAATAAAACAAGTAAAAGGGGAATACCAAGCCAAGCATCCAATAATGAGAGCTTATCGCAATGTTGTACTTGACATCCTCAAAACTTTTACAGAATATACTTTGTCTCTTATTCCTAGAACTCAGAATGTTATAGCTAACTCTCTTGTTACTGTAGCCAGTATGGTGAAGATTCCTATTCACTCTAATCAGAAGTATTCTATCCATGTCAAACATCACCCAGCTATTCCTAACAATATGAAATTTTAGCAAGTGTTTTGGGATGACAAACAAATCAACAATTTTCTGCAATTGGAAGGAGAATTTTAGAATTCCCGCATTGATGATACATCCAATATGATTGATCCGGAGATTCAATCAGCTGAGATTGAAATATTTTAGTTGAAGGACAACAACACTCCAAGAGGCCTTATACCTTTGGAAGAGTTGTTTGATCGTGATGACGTTGCCAAAAAGCCCACCTTGGTCCCCATAGAAAAAAGTGTTGAAGATGTAAACATTGGTACAGCTGACAAGCCTAAGATGGTCAAACTGTCCAAATCCTTATCTCCTGAAATGAAAAGTAAGTACATAGCTTTAATGACAAAAATTTTTGATGTATTTGCTTGGGACTATTTAGATCTGAAGGTTTATGACAAGAATATCATTCAGCACATAATTCTGGTCAAGCCTGATCAAAAGCCATTTCTCCATAACTGAGAAGGATTAATCCTAAGCTATTGCCATCAATTGAAAAAGAGGTAAATAGGCTTTATAAGTCTGGTATCATAGTTCCTATTCAATTTTCTGAATGGATGTCTAATCTAGTGCCAGTAAGAAAGAAGACCGAGGAGATTCGTCTTTGCATTGATTTCAGAAATTTAAACAAAGTGTCCCTGAAAGATAATTATCCCCTGCCAAAGATGGATCATATACTTTAGAGGGTAGTTGGATCTTCCAGGATGTCATTGCTAGATGGATATTATGGGTACAATCAGATTTTGGTGCATAAAGATGATCAGTTGAAAACAACCTTCACAACACCATGGGGTACATTCATGTATGCCAAGATGTCATTTAGATTAAAGAATGCAGGAGCGACTTTTCAGCGGGCTATGGACATAGCTTTTGCCAATGAAAAAGATGTATTTTTGGTTATGTATTTAGATGATCTCATAGTATTTTCCAAGTCTGATGAAGATCATTTACATCATTTGATAATTGTTTTTCAGAAATGTGGAAAAGTTGGCATCTCGTTCAATCCAAAGAAGAGCATATTTTCCATGGAAGAAGGTAAGATGTTAGGCCACATCATCTCTAAGGACGGCATTCACATTGATCCTGCACGAGTTCAAGCCGTTCAACAATTAGGTTTCCTAAGGAACAAGAAATAAATTTAGTCTTTTAATGGGAAAATCAATTTTTTGAGAAGATTCATCCCCAATCTAGCTGAACATTTGAAATAAATGACAGACATGCTGAAGAAGGACAGCGAGGTGAAATGGGCGTTAGAGGCTATGAAATCTTTCCATGCAATCAAATTTGCATTATCTACTGCTCCTATTTTGATTAGTCTAGATTATACATCAGATTTCATTATTTTTTCATTTTCCTCTGAGGATACATTAGCAGGACTCCTAATGCAAAAGAGAGATCAGAAAAATGAGTAGCCTATAGCATTCTTTAGTCACACCATAAGAGATGCAACATTAAGATATAACATCATTGAGAAGCAAGCCTTAGCATTGGTGAAAGCTCTCAAATATTTTTTAGTTTATATTTTGCATTCTCACACCATTGCTTATGTTCCCACAACAGTGATGAAAGAAATTCTTGTGCAAACAGATCCTGAAGGCAAAAGGGGAAAATGGATTGCAGCCATGCTGGAGTATGATTTGGAGATAAAGCCCACAAAGCTCATCAAGGGACAAGGTTTGGCTAAGCTTATGGCTGAATCTAATCTACATGCACTAGACATCAATTTGATTGCAACACTTTCTAAAGAAGAAGAATAAGAAGACTCATACTTACAGGTGTCTGACATGTTCATCTCATCTCCATGGTATTCCAACATTGTTTATGTCTTGCAGCATTTAAATCCTCCACCGGAATTTCCCAAAGGTAAAGCTAGATCCTTAAATTTGAAAGCTTCAAAGTATTGTATTCTTGATGGTGTTTTATACTGGAAAAACCTTGGTGGTGTGTTATTGAATTATTTGGTTGAAAATGAAGCAAAGGATGTGATGAAAGATTTTCACAAAGGAGACTGTGGTGGCCATCACTTCTAGAAGACTACAACAAATAAGATCTTAAGGTCTGGTTTCTATTAGCCTACTCTTTTTTCTGATGTATATAAAGCAGTGATGAGTTATCATGAATGTCAGATTTTCCAAGGAAAAAGAAAACGTTTGCCATTACCCTTGTAGCCCATATAATTTCATCTCCTTTTCAGTAGTGGGGTCTTGAATTCATTAGCGAGATCCATCCTTCATCATCCGCACAACACAAATGGATCTTGACATCCACATACTACTTTACAAAACAAATTGAGGCAATCCCAACCAGGCAAGCTACTGATTCTGTTATCATTCAATTTATGGAATCTAATATCTTGTCTAGATTTGGCTACCCATAGAAAATAATCACTGATAATGTTGTTGCCTTCAAGTCAAAAAGAATGGTGGAGTTTTGTGCTAAGTACCATATTGTATTAGTACATTCCACTGCTTATCATCCACAATGGAATGGTTTGGCCAAATCTTCCAACGAATATTTGATCAACATTATCAAGAAATTTTTAGAAGTGAACAAGAAGAACTGGCACAAAAAGCTCAATAATGCTTTATCGGTGGGTAGAGTTAGTACAAAGAAATCAATAGGTATGTCTCCTTTTCAGTTGGTGTACGGGATTGACACAGTTTTTCCTTCATATCTTGTTGTCCCGATCATGAAAATTCTACAGGAATTGGAAAGCGAAACCAACGATATGCAAAGAAGGATAAATCAAATGATCGATCTACAACAAACTAGAGAGGAAGCTTTTCAGAACACCTCTAAATTTCAGGAAAGAATAAAAAAGATCTGTGATCGCAAGACCAAGGAAGACAATTTCAATTTGGGAGATGTGGTTCTCCATTGGGATGTTAGAAATGAAGAAAAAGGCAAACATGGAAAATTTGAGAATTTGTGGAAGAGACCCTATAGAATATCATCTTTTAGAGGGAAGAATTCTTTCCTACTAGAGGAAATGAATGGAGAATATTACTCAAGAGGAGCGATCAATGGTAGGCTTCTCAAGCACTACCATGTTTGAAAACAAGTTCTGAAAAATGCTCATCACCATTGTACATACCGGTGTGTTTTTTATGTTCCAATATATAAGTGGATATCGTAGGAGTTTGAAGCCCAAGGAGAAGGCCATAAGGCTTCTTTGATGTTGTGTTTATTTTACTTTTACAGTTCTGTCATGTCAAATAGTCAATTAATTTTCAATTTCAGTTTAGTTTTTTTTCATTTTGACTCCATTGCCCAATGAATAAGGCTACTTGGTCTACGGTGTTCTTGAAACCTCGAAGGAGCTGCCATCCCCAGCTAGAGCCAATGTTAGTGTCAGTCTTATCTGCCTTCCACCAGTGATCAAATATGCTTTTACCAAGTATGTGAGGAGTTTCAAGGTCAAATTTTATCATGTCACTAGGTTTATAGAGTAAAATTTGGTCACTGGCTAGTTTGTCTAGGAATGTTTTCATTATTTTATAAAAATCACACTTGATGGTTGCCTAATGAAGGTGTCATAATAAAAATAATGTTTTCATTATATCAGTCATCATCATCACCATTCCACTCAGTCTCATGTCTACATTTAGTCATTAGGGTTTCAAGGTCCATCATCATCATATGTAAATCTAGCATTAAATGAATCAGCAAACTCTTTAACATTAGCTTGATGAATCTTCACAAGTTATTCATGATTTCAGTCTCAAAGGTTCCAGGAGAAGAAGTTTTAGTGTTCAAAAGGTAAAAATGCAGCTCAGGTTTCAACTCTCCAAAGAGACTCAGTCTTAAAGGTGAAAAATCAGTTTTTTAAAAGGTATGTGGGGCCCATTTCTTTTCAAAAGGGAAACATACTTGCCTATATAAACCCAAAAAGCCCCAAACTCACTTCATTTGCCTTCTATTTCCCTTTTTTCATCGAGATCTTTCCTCCATTGGCAAGAAAAAAATGGGTTTTTAGGTAAATTTGGCAAAAAATTGAAGGCATTGTGCTTCCAGAGACCGTGTTGCACTTCTGAGGCCAGTGCTGCACTTATGGACACTGCGCTGCGCTTTGGCACTGTGGTTCTAGAAACTGCATTGCGCTTGTGCCAGAGCAGCCCGAAACCTTCCAGAAATCACCCAAACTCAAAATTGAAGCTTGCAATTTACTTTCTTGCTAATCTAGACTTGTCTACAAGTAAGTACATCACTTCACTTACCTTTTTTCTTTAGCAAGATGGATTCAAATACAAGATTTCTTCATCTAGGGTTTTAGGTGAGATTATCATGTTATAAGCTAGGGTTAATGATGTTTAATCTAGTTATAATATGCTAAACCTGTAAATATTTCATCCTACACCTCTACACATGTTTAAAATACATTTTGACCCACTGAACCAACTACAAATCATCAAATTACTTCACCAATAACTAAACCCTAGCTTATTCCTAGCAATTTGGGCAGTTTTCCTTGAAACTCTGTTTTTCATTTCTCACAAGTACTCCTTTCCTTCATTTCACCTCATTTAAGTTTTGATAAGTTTCTTACAGTCCCTATCCATCTCCTAGAATTTCCCTTACCATTATTTCCACTCCACCTATCCATCATTTCATTTTTTCACTCATCCCTCACTGTTTTTCTCATTTTCCTACTGCTAGGGTTTTTTTCATCATGAAAGGAGATTCTTCACCAGAGAGGGAAAAACACCATAAAGGAGGAAAAATTCTCAAATATGAACCTACCAACTATAATGAAATCAATACATCACCCTTCATCAAGCAGTGTTTTGAAGATGTGAATTGTCTAGATTTTTGCAAAAGGGCGTGTGAAGTAGGTTTTCATGAACAATTGACAGATTGGATTGCCACTCATTTGAAAGGGGAAAGTGCTATCATTGCTGGGGTTGAGTTCACATTTTCAGTGGTTGTTATTTCACTTGCTACAGGAATAATAGATTATGGAGAATATGGGTTTAAGGGCATGAACTTAGATCTTGAACATTACAGGTCCTTCTTGAAAACACCATACAGGGAAACCCATACACATATCATACCTTTTAGGTACTTGTTGGAGAATTATGCTCCATTAATGAAGGTTGTCATGAAATTTTTCACATGTGAGGGAAGGCTTTCTAGATTGTATGCCTATCACATTTGGCTTCTAATGCACTTTACAACTTAGAAACCTCTCAACATGTGCAACTATCTGTGTAGAAGCCTTGTCAAGATGTCCGAGAAGGTATAGGTGAAAAACAAAGAACACTATCCTAGTCTCTTTCATCATAGTTTGATCAAGACTATTGTTCTCCATCAACTTGCAGAGAAAAACATGACATGGGATTCTTTCTTGGAGACAACTTTGAAATGGCATGAGTCTAATGTTTCAGTTCAGCATCCAAACTTTCCAACACAACAGATGGAGGTTGGATCATCAATCCAATCAGTGGAGGTTCCTAAAGCACCTAGACCTGAGGTGACTAGGATGTACCAAAGAGGAAAAAGGCTTGTGTTTGCTTCTCATGGTGAGAAAGGGGCCAAGCCTTCTACATCAGCAAAACAGGGATCACCAGTACAGGATAAAGATTTGATTGAGCATGAGTTTGAGTTGGTAGACCTGGAAACAGAAAATGAGCCTTCAATCATGCATCAGACTATCAAATAAAAAGACTCTTGGATCATAGAACTCATGGACAACATGGCAAGGGCAAGGTTTGTCATCTCATTCCTAGAACAAGAAAGCAGTCAACTGAAGGCTAAACAACTTATCATGGAGAAAGAGCAAGCTAAATTGTTGCAACAAGCAGGTAAAGGCAAAGTAGTATTGGAGACCAATGAACCTAAATAAATTGAAAGACAAGGCAAGAAAAAGAGGCCAAGAACCAAAGGACTCAAGAAGGCATTGAAAGAAGAGAAAAAACATAGTTTGCTAGATGAAGAACTAGATATGGAGGATATAATTTCCTTAGAGATAAATGAGGACAAGGAGTATTGTTTAGACAAGGTCAATGTCCACTTGGAGAAGCTTATTGACTAGGCCAATAGAGATAACCAGCTACTAAGGCACATGGCACATCACTACCAGACCAGAAATATGATTTGTAACATCAAGGTCAAATAGCTGGAAAACAAGCTCAAAGAAACCCTAAAAGACCAAAATGAGAAGGGTAACTTAGAGATGCTTGTTGAGGCATCACAAGGGCTTAAACATACCTAATTTTTCAGCTCTTAACCAATTTTGGAGAAATTCTGAGCATTTTTGGTGTTTTGGCTATTTTGGTGCCTAATTCAAAAATTTGGCTAGTCACAGAAGCGCAGCACCTTGGCGCTGTGCTTTTTCCTCAGTCATCCAAATGACAAATGGTTTGAAGTTTTGGAAAGCCCGTGCAATATTTTCAAAATCCATTTCATCATATTTTCCAGAGAGGGCCCAAATTTTGAGAAAAAGAGGAAAAAGTGATCAAGAATCAGCGTTCTGCCTCTCTTTTTGATAGGCGCTGCACTTCTGGAGTCATCTTGGGAGAATGGATTTTGGAAGGCCTTCCCATGGGTAATTTTCAAAAATTCAAGGTGTTATAGAAACTATACTTGAAAATCGAGTTATCCGTTATTTCAAATCTCCATTTGGACCTCAGGAAATCACCTTAAAGTGGGCTAAAAGGTGGTGCTGCGCTTTTGCAAATTTCTATGTTTTTCATTTAAATTTCATTGTGCAAATTTCCTAGTTTTCAGTTTGACTTGGTCAAAGCCAAAACTCTTGATGTAATTGAAGTTAGTTCGAGGTTAGATGATGTAAGAATGAATAAATGGACATGATAAGTTGGTTTTGTGGTTTAATAGGTCTCATTAAGGAAGTAAAATCCAAAACAAAGTCTAGAAGAAGTGTTTTATATTTGACCTTCTCACTCTCACCTGTTGGTTGAGAGAATCTTGGAATCAGTTCCACCACCTAGGAATTCGACTCCTGAAGGTGGGGAAGTGGTTCAATTGAGTCTATATGTATCATTTCTCATTCAGAGAGAAGGGTTGGACTTTTGTGGAGCAGGCTTGTATGTTTATGTTCTCTTCAGCTAATACAGGAGCAGTTGCAGCTATATTTCAGGAACTCTAGTTCAATGAGTCTATGGTGTTTGTTTCCTCTTTCTATCAGTTTCTAATGGATAAATCATCTCTCTTTACATGCTTTATCTTCTTCCTATGAATTTCCTTGCAGTTATATAGACAAGAATCTTGAATTTAAGCTCTGTTTATGTGGAATTCATAGTTGTGTTTACTTTCTTCTAAAGCTAATGAATTCATGCTTTCACATGCTCATTAGTTTATTTTAAGCTCACAAATCTATACTACCTTGACAAACACTCCAATTTCACCATAACACACTGATATCTAGCTCCTATTTATACTTGTTTCTGCATACTTGAAGCCTAGACCTAATTACTTGTTCTAAACCCTAGTCCAACAAACTTAAAACCCTAAATTCACAAATACTCAAAATAAACTTGCATATCTAGCCTAAAACCTTGTTATTTACATCTTTTCATTGACAAATCCTTTGAGAGATACCTCTCTAGATCAATAGGGCTAACTACTGAGTTGAAAGTGGTTCGAGGTTACCTCTTTCAATCTCCTCCTCATCCTAGGAAATTGTAGGGGATAACAGAATCGAAACTTATATATCAAGTAGATATAGTGTTGAGTTCATGGGAAGCTACTTTTCCATCACCAAGTACATTCTTAGTACCCTTCCACTGGCTAGGGTTCCAAACTCCAGAAACCTCCAAGCTTCTACTTTTCCTGGCCTGCAAGTACCCCTCAAGCCCTTGATTAATTCACTCTACTCTCCCACACATAAGATATTCAATGAGATCATCTCTCTCTTCTCTTCGCTTCTTATTTTCTTCCCTTCTCTTCTCTTCTTATTTCCATACTTGCATTTCCATGCTCATGCATTCCCTTCACTGATTAATAGTCCCTTGGGCGATCCATCATTCCAGAGCCTTCATGTGAAAGACGAATACAACCCTGAAATTGCATCATTAGCAACATCACAACCATGATTAGCTTCTATATGAGCTATTGCATAAATACTTCAGCATATTGTTGAAAGACAACATGCAATCATCACATACATGTGTGCATATACAACACATAAACCTATATATCATATTTAATATCTTAAAATAAAACACAATGGGAAAGGTTTAGAAAGATCCTCCTGCTCAATGGTTGTTCTATTCACTTTTACCGAACACCTATAGCTCATATAGTTTTTGCTCTTACATTTGTACCTATATCTATTTCCCTATTATACTGGCATCCATTTATCCAATCCTTTCAAATACCATCCTCTGTCATTATTAAAATTCATCCTAAACCTATAATTTTTTGGGTCGTTTTCTTCAACATTTCTTGCCTAGATTCCAATTTTGGTCTCTACAACATGTTCTTCCAATCAATAGCTTTCTATTGAGTTCTCTATTACCATTTTTTATTCCTAGCGTAAAATATATTCTGTGCAAAAGTTTTAACTAAACTGCTTATTTTTCAATACCTACATCTTCCTATGAGATTTTTCTTCACGAGTTTCACTCTATTTAAAATTCCAGGCTTTCAAGAATGTTTTGTTCATCAACAGCCCTCTATTGATTATTTTTTTGAGTCATTTCAATCTCTAGACTAAAAGTTATGCCCTATAGAATGCTATAGCCTGTTAGGCCATTTGCCCCCTTTTAACAATGTTATAGCTTTCCCTTAAATTTACACATAATTCTTGTCCCCCAATTAACATTTTGGGTATATGGTTGTAATTTTCTTGGAATCTGAGCTGAAAGTTAGGGTCCTATTAAGTCCAAACTATTTTTCCCAATTCTTTCTATATCTAAAATTCAATTTTCTGTTTGCTCCCAACATGCCTGTAACTTCCTTTTTCTTGTTGATCACTAATAACTCTTGGCATCTAGACCCCTTCCATCTCTGTTGGTAAGTCCTACTTGTTCTACTCATATTTCCTCGAGTTCTCATTGGAGGAAAATTGGCTTACAAGATTCCTTTTTCTTCCATGTGGCTAGTAGGCAAGTCATATATGAGTACGTTTTTTCCATAGACATTTTATAATATATCTATATCTATATATCTATCTATATATATATATATATATATATATATATATATATATATATATACACACACACACACACACACATCACAAAGAGGTATGTGCAGCCTAGCTCCTTGTTCCACCCCTCATGACCCTTCCATGTCCGCTGCCACGCTTGCATGGACCTTTGACGCCAACCATATAACATAGGTTATAGTTTTAAAATAAAATAATAAAAAGAAGGGGCACATAACCCAACCCTCAAGGGGCTCGCGGTTCTGGCCATACCTCATGTGACCCCCAAATACACAGGCCTACCACCTTTACCTCCATGCCTGAATAAATCCCCTAACACCATATATTACAACAAAATACATATATTAAAGTGCAGCGGGCCCCACATTATCCCCAATCAATTGACAGTGTAAAATTGAACAATCCCAATTCAAACGTGGACCCCACAAATCATGCGTGTGACTGATCAATAGTTGGAAATTAGCAAACTAAACAATCAAGATGTTGTTAGATCTAAGACTTGTGTGGAAATTAACAAAAAGTTTCATTCTGATTGATCCAATCCCTTAGATTAGCTCCATCTAATGATTTAGTTCCCTATTGGACCACAATGTGATCACCCTTTAATAGACCTCCCACCATCTAATGGGATCTCGGTTCCATTTCTCCTTCAGGGTTTTGCCTTCTTCCTCAACGCATCCATTCCTTGGTGCTCTCATAGGTCATCATTGCGACCCCTGCTCCAACTCTTGGCCCTTCGTGGCCCAACTCCTTGGCTCCATGCATATGTTGCACACTGCAACATGCAGATTGAGCTATGGCATATCTACAATTTATAGTCTTTGGCGTGTGGCTGCCCTATAAAATCTTCACACGACGTCCCAAACATCTCGACCTTACAATGTTCCTGCCTTATAACATTACCCATTAACTATACCTGATGAAATTGGAAAGTGTTCCATTCCCGAACCCTACCCCAAATTAATTCATACAAAAATATATATATATATATATATATACATTTCAATACGACCTTGTTATTGGACATGGCCCCTTTGTTGTTTTAATGTAATGTGTCTTTATATACATATATATATAAATATATACCACAATAAAATAATTAGCATTAACACTATAAATAAAATCCCTGAGACCCTCATCTCGACACAAAGACGCGCACGCACACACATATTTTGAAACCACCTGGTTAACCCACATTCATAACTTAGTCGCACAGACTCATGCAACACATTGGATGAATTAGATGAACGATAGGATTCGTCCTCCACATCTATTAAACAAAAACCCTTAATACTATGTCGATATGCCTGGTATCGTTCCTCCTTCAAAACATATAAATGGTTTTACATCCTATGAAACAATATATTACATATAAGCATTACATTATATTACTTTTGTAAAACATAAACTTTACATTACATTACTTCCATATATCACTTTTGATACACACACATTTATCAGGGAATAAATCATATGCAACCTATTATGTGGGCATAAAACATCATATAACATTATATATATCCAACATTAGATATATAAATTTCATATGCAACCTATTATGTGGGCATAAAACATCATATAACATTATATATATCCAACATTAGATATATAAATTTTGAATACGCCCTATAATTCAAATTCCTCCATTATATAATCATGCCTTGTACCATCGCATACCATTTCCACATATCATTTCGATGTAATGTATGCATGCATTTGCTAAGGCGGGGGGTTGTATAGTTATAAACCTTTTACAACATATGTAATATATTAAAATCCATATATAAAACAAAACCAAAAATCATTTATAAAACGATATACAAATAATTTATATATGAACGCTTTAATATAAGAAAACTCCAACCCCTATTCGAGCTCGAAATTGCGGGACCCTAGAAAATAAATAGCCTCCCACGTCCATTTGATGGGATGAAAATAAATGCTTAGTATTACGAATTCATTCATACAGTAAAACTTCGACACCAAACAATTCCTTATATGCGCACAATACAACATATGCATATTTTATTTTAATACCATTTTGACCCATTCGACCTTTACTTCACCAGCCTTAAACAAGATTTTATGTAATGAGTTTCTTATTATATATATATACATATGAAAATTTAAAACAAAATAAAATTCTCTTTATATGGAAACAATGTCTTACACACAAAATTCATCCCTTTGAGGTAGAAATTGATCAATTTCCTTTAATTCATTTTGTAATTGAATCTAATTAACCATTATTGTGCTTTTCTTGGCACCAATAATATTATTCTAGGGTGAATTTTTACCATTCTTAATATCAAGAATTTTGTCAAATGGTTGGCACGAAACTTGTAATTCTTTAATTATGCCACAAATTTGGCTCCATCCAGCCCAAAACTATCAAATTTTAACCTAGAATTTCGTTAAATTTTATTAAGTACCCTTTAATGGTACCTGCTATGGAAAATAGTGAAATTTCAATTATTTCCACCATATATCTTTCCACCAAACACATGTTGGCCGACCTAAAATTTTGGCCTAGTTCAGACCCAATGTTGAAAGTGGGATTTGATACCACTTTGTAATTTTCTCGGCTCCCAGTCAAGCAACACCAGTCAACCAGTATTGCTAAATATAGTTAAATTAACTGCAAAAGTGTATGACTCAGATTTTACATAATTTTTAATTATGTGTTTGGCATTTATGACTAATATGAAAGCAATAATACACGCCATGCGTTGCACATCATGTATGAATGTATTTAAATGACCCAACAAAAGTAATTGTTCATCAATAGCATATAACAAAAATCCTTGAAGCTAGGGCATTAACATAAAGTCAATGATCAAACACGACACATGTAGGTGTATCCTTACATAGACATATACAACCATACATAAGCACACACAATAGAAACAATACATATTTATCATTACACCAAACCCCGATTGGGGTTAATAGTCACATAGACCACAATATAAGGCATGACACATATATACCACAATTACCCATTTTAAGGTTTACTGCACATGGAGTACTTATCTAAATAAAATTATCAACTAGTTGTGGACTCTCCATGTTCCTGTCAGTCGTAGACCATGTGGCTCATAATCTCAGCCAAAAATCACCCCTAAGTTGGGGCAGCAACTTGAGGAATAGTTGTAACCCAACAAAAAAATCTTGGCCAGGGCACCAACCCTAGTAGCCTGACCCTCCAGCTACATGCTCACATTCCCAAAACCGGAACCCAAGTGGCACAACCCAAGTCTCTCGGTGGTGCCCACCTTCTGTGGTGACTTACAATTGGCTAGAATGGTCTTAGCTTGCATCTGCAGGAGTTATACTATTGTCTGGTGTCCAAGTGCCAAACAAATTAACCAAAATAATCCCTCAGTCAATTCCAAACCCCAAACCAGGACTCTTTAACTATCTTTGAACTGATTTCCCCACTAAAACTCCATGGCCGCCAAGGCATACCAGATCTAACAAGCTCTTGGAGCCATCTGAGTCTTGTAGCCACCTAAGCTCATTTAGAATAGGATGCATCCAATTTGGCATGGTTAACTGAATAACTACACCTAAGCTAGCTCCAGAGTCCACCCTAAGACTCCCTGACTAATCAATAACAAACTGAATGCTTAATTGATTGAATAATATTAGAAACAAACAACACTTATTTATTTATTCATGGTCCTAACTTGTCATGCGACACCCTTTAGAGCCATGTGGGCCCTAGGTGCACTTTTCCCAACAAACACCAAACTATTGACTTTTTCTCTAAAGTTGTGACCCCCATACTCTTTTTGTGGAGTGAGCTCCACAACCAACCTATTTTTTTAATAATATGAATAATTGCATTTTATTTACCAACTTGGCCCTTTGGCCACTTAGCCAACCAAACATAAATATCAAGTCACTAGCGCCAAGCTATATCTAATATGACAACATGGGTACACAAGACATATAATATAACATTTATCTCACGAACCTAATAGATAAGTGTGTCTAGCTCACCAGCCTAATATTAAAGTACATATAATTACATTGAATTATACAATTAGGGGTATTACATAACTCCTCAAGGTTGAGGGGCTATGAATTTTTCAATATTCACTATACATTCTTCCAATTTCACCAGTCAGCCTAGCTAGTGGACTGAGGTTGAGTACGATGTTGCTAGCATGGCTAGTTGTGAGGCAAGATGAAGAATCTCTTTGGAGACATGTTTGAGTAGGTTCTGTATATGACAGGGATACAATGTGATGAAATAGAGTGGGAATCGATTGGCAAAGAATCTCGTATATAGATGGGACTGAGATGCCTTCATATATTGATACAGTGCTACTCTATAAGACAAGCTTAGGATTGTGGTTGCTTCCTCCATGAGATGGACGATGAATATGTTATCCTTTTTGTGATATATATATATATATATATATATATATTTGTTCTAATATGATATTTGATTTGATTTCCTATATGAACAAGAGACAACTGCTATTGATACATGATAATTACTAGATATGAGCATGATGATATGTTGTTGATATACAAAGAGCATCATTGGTCGAGGACATTGAGCTAATGCTTCCCCCCTGTTTGAGCTCCCATGTAGTGGAATTGAGATGAAGGAATCCTAGGGTTGAGTAATCTCTGGACAGTAGGGTCGTAGATGGTTCTCCCCTATCTATTGCCCATAGGGTTGGAGATGTTTCCCCCTATCTTGATCTTTGCAGAGTATACCCCATTCGACATCATACCCACAAGCATGGCTTGTTGGGAATACCTCTCCCCATCTGGATAACAGGTTGAGAGTGTACTTGGGGGTGTACAAACTAAGATGATTATGATGTAGGTGTAGAAATTCCCATTGTAGATCACCTGGTAATGCAATGTACTAAAGCAAAACACTTGATCTACTTCTACAAACAATTTAGCGGAAGCTTAATCGAACATGAGCAACATCAATAAGAACACATATAACTGATATGGAGAAATCAATCACACATAACACAGAAGAATTTACCCGGGGAAAGCACTTACCTAAAACCCTGTCTCTGTATTATCATACAAGTGGAAATATAACCAGTATTACAAAAAGAATCAGCTCAAAAGCTATCCTACTCTCTCTACAATACCTCTGCTACTCATAAATAGTCAAAGGCCTCTATCTAACCTCTAGTCTACCCTCCAAGCCTCCTATTTCTTTGCGCAATTCTGAGTGGGGTCCAGTGCAACCACTTGTGTGAATTGGCCTCTTCACACACTCACTAACCTCTGATCTAACTACGCAGTCCTGAAGGAGATAAATCCTCATCATGAATGAGCTTCCTTTATAGGAAAAATATTCATCCAACTGACAGTACACTGTCCCTTCTCTAATCTCAACTGGGTCTTTGTCTGAACTGACATGCATGAGTTATCCATGAGTGAATACAGTGAATACTCAGTTATCTGAAATACAGTAGTTACATGCATGCAAGCATTAACTAAGTGAACTCTCATTAATTTAAAAAACTGTTAAATTAATCTAACTAGACTTGACTCAGTTAACTGAGCCAACTAATTACAACTCAATATTACAACTCATCCTTATCTCTTTAACTGATGGATAAATTCCTCAATTAATAGATAAACTGTTGCATGTCCTCACATAGACTTCAAGTTTGTTTTTCCTTAACTAATTAACTCAAGATGAATTAATTAATTAATTAATTTACAAATTGCTATTAATATCAAATTCAAATTTTACTTCCTATTTTAGTCCAGGGACTGACTAAAATTAGGAATCCATCCTGAACTACTAAAAATAGAATGTTATTTTTAGCACTTCCATTTTTCATTCCCTGTTGCCCGCACTGGTACCCAAATTTCTATTTTTAGCAGTGCTATTTTGAGCACTTCTATTTTTAGCATTTCTTGTTGCCATTTTCAACACTTCCTCTTAGCAAGAAAGGCTTTCTCTCGAACCTGATCTTGTACCTTTGGAATGTTTTGCATGCAGCCCTTCTACCAAGTGTGGTTGCTCCAGCAACTCTCGGAACAAAAAAAACTCCCAACTGACCTCTTTTTTGGGCTAGAAACATACTCCGATGCTGAAGCTCTAACTGTCGCTGAAAAGTGCTCCCTCTCTGACCTCTGCACTACTGCAACATCTCCATGCATCTCGCACCATTGCACACCTCTCTGTGCCATCCTGTACTTGTTCAACACACTTGTGCCTCTCGCATTGCTGCAACCTGCTAGATCTATGCTGTCTTGGGATTCCTGCACTATAGCTCTCTCTGTCGCTCCATCTACATCTATCTCTACCCAATCAGGTAGTCCTGCTACTCCTCATCGCGGCTCATGTAGCAACTTCGAATCAAAGAGGTTGGGTACCTCAAGGATCCTGCCCCTCCTCCTTAGGACGATCACTCCACATCGCCCCACCTCCTACTTGGAGGTATGGCTGCATGTGATCCCTCTGCCCACCTAGCTCAAAGTTTCCCCCTACTAGAGGTCTCTGCATGAGTAGATGTCTCTACTCGATCTCCTCTCAACTTCCCCTGTTGTGGCTGCTCCACAACCTCCTAAAGATGTTGCACCAATCATGGCTCCTCCCCAATCATCTAAGACTTATTTTGGCACTGCATATTGAGAGGTAATATACTCTCCCTCTCAACCACCAAGTCTCCATCAATTACCTTGCTGCTCAAGGCTTTGCATGCATCTTGAACCTTAAGAGCATACAAGTTCTTGACCCGTGAACTGATCTTCTTCGCCTATCTAGTGATGATGTGTCTAAGGAAAACCTTTCCCTTACTGAAGACTACATCATAGCCTCTGTCTTCCAGCATCGCGATCAACACCAAGTTTCTCTTCAGTCCTGGTACATAATTGACATCGGTCAAGGTAAGGTGAGCTCCATGCTCCCTTTGAAAAATAACCGTGCCTACACCTGAGACACTGTATTTTTCATCATTACCCATCGCTATGAGTATCTGGAGATATTTCTCCTCCAAAGTACTGAACAAACTCTTGTCGTTGGTCATGTGGAAAGAAGCTCCACTGTCAAGAAACCAACCACTTCCCACCATGCATGTGAAGAGTGTGAAATCCAAATTGAACTGTGAAGCAAGTGCCTCACCTTCAGATCCTTCCCCGGATCCCTTCTTGGATTTCCTCTGTGGACAATTTGTAGCAAAATGTCCCACCTCATGACAACGAAAGCATCGCACTTTCGATTTGTCAAACTTCTTTCCACCATGGGAATAATTGGATTCAGAAAGAGAAATCTTCTCCTTCCCCTTCTTCGCCTTACTCGCTAAGGCACAGTTTTCTTCATCCTCCATGGATGAAGAACCATCTCTGGTGCTTCTTCTTATCTCCTCCTGCATCAAATCCGACCAAAGTTGTTCCCAATCTGGCAATTTCTCTCTTCCATTAACCGAGTCCTGGTAGCTATGCTAGCTCTTAGGAAGACTGAGGAGTACAAGACTCACCATGTCATCATCAGCTGTCATGATCCCTACACTTCCAAGTTCATCCTTGCATGTGGTGAGCTTGTTCAGATACATAGAGATTGTGTCACCCTTTTCACACCTGATCTTTCGAAGCTTGTCCTTCAGTGCCATCTTCCTCTGATCACTGCTATTTTGATATAGATCTTTCAATGTTTTCCACATTGAAAATGGTGTCTCCTTCCCATGGAGACTTGAGACTATGTGATCTTGAACTCCCTCCAGAAAGATTCTCCTTGCTCTTCCATTCAGCCAATTCAGCAGCACCAGTCGGCTTGAGGACTTCTTGATCAATGAAGTCCTTTAGACCGTTATCCTCTAGTACCGCTTCCATGCAATCCTTCCAGGCTATATAATTCAAATTGCCATAAAGGGAATATTCGAGTCTCAAACCATAGAACGCCATAGGTGAAATAGAGATGTGATAAGAACTTGATTTCTATACTCAGGAATCACAAACTTCAACTTCTCCCTTCTTGTATATTGTTCTTCCTTGATCACCTGTGCTCCGATACCATGTAGAATGTTTCTACGAATCAGCTAGCTCTTATACCATGTAGAAATTCCCGCTGTAGATCACCTGGTAATGCAATGTACTAAAGAAAAACACTTGACCTACTTCTACAAACAATTTAGTGGAAGCTTAATCGAACATGAACAATATCAATAAGAACACATATAACTGATATGGAGAAATCAATCACACATAACACATAAGAATTTACCCAGGGAAAGCACCAGCCTAAAACCCCATCTCTGTATGTCATACAAGTGGAAATATAACCAGTATTACAAAAAGAATCAGCTCAAAAGCTATCCTGCTCTCTCTGCAATACCTCTACTGCTCATAGACAGTCAAAGGCCTCTATCTAACCTTTGGTCTGCCCTCCAAGCCTCCTATTTCTTTGTGTAATTCTGATTGGGGTCCAATGTAGCCACTTGTGTGAATTGGCCTCTTCACACACTCACTAACCTCTGATCTAACTACGCAGTCCTGAAGGAGATAAATCCTCATCATGGATGAGCTTCCTTTATAGGAAAAATATTCATCCAACTGATAGTACACTATCCCTTCTCTAATCTCAACTGGGTCTTTGTCTGAACTGACATGCATGAGTTATCCATGAGTGAATACTGAGTTATCTAAAATACAGTAGTTACCTGCATGCAAACATTAACTAATTGTACTCTCATTAATTTAACAAATTGTTAAATTAATCTAACTAGACTTGACTCAGTTAACTGAGCCAACTAATTACAACTCAATATTACAACTCATCCTTATCTCTTTAACTGATGGATAAATTCCTCAATTAATAGATAAACTGTTGCATGTCCTCACATAGACTTCAAGTTTGTTTTTCCTTAACTAATTAACTCAAGATGAATGAATTAATTAATTTACAAACTGTTGTTAATATCAAATTCGAATTTTACTTTCTATTTTAGTCCAGGGATTGACTAAAATTAGGAATCCATCCCGAACTACTAAAAATAGAATGCTATTTTTAGCACTTCCATTTTTCATTCCCTGTTGCCCAATCCAGCACTGGTACCCAAACTGCTATTTTAGCAGTTCTATTTTTAGCATTTCTTGTTGCCATTTTCAACAACAGGTGTTCTACCACATGAATCTTGAGGGTCATTGTTGGGAATATCATACGGAAATAGAATGGGTTGAGATGTACTCCCCTATATCACTTATTGTTCGATATGGGGTTGTAGATGTTTAGCTCCCCCATGAGATTTCGAGTTGAGATTAAGATTCCTGTTGTTGTTCCAGATTGAGCTAAGCTCTCTGATGTTGATGCAGATTGTAGATTTGGTTCCCTGCTGATGTTTCTTATGTGGTAGCATTGGGCCCGCCACCGGTAGAGATTCCGGGTGGTAAAAGTGGCTCCCTGATGGATAGAGGATGATAGATTGAGCTCCCCTCCTATGGAAAATTCTTCCTTTTATATTCGATAATGTCAAGCATATGAGTAGGGAAAATAAAGAGATAAGTAGGAATAATCAAGAGATGAATCAATATGAACAAGGATGATACATGATGATGAGATACTTGATATTGGATATGATTTGATGACAGGATACACATGACATGATGTAGGTGGAATTCTACCTAGTTGAGAGGGAGTGTTAAAATTGGAAACTAGGGCCAAATTCCACTTTGGATAACTCATTTAATGTATATTATGATTGCATTAAGTTCCTCTTTTTGAGAGGACCAAAATCAACCTAAAGATCATTAAATTTAGACAAGGGAAAGTGTGTTTTTGAATTATGAGCCCACCTGTGCATATTTGATCAAGTTGGCCCTAAAGCAAATTGGACACCTTTGGAAGGCTATAAATTCAAGGGATCTCAACCTCATTTGAATGTCATCATGAGACATTCTTCTATTCTCTTTCTTGTTTTTTTCTTGCACAGGTCTTAGGTAGATTTGCGGAGGAATGGGTTCGCACAAAGGTGAAATTGAAACGGTCCAAAGATCACATCTTTGTTTTAGGGTTTTGGGCCTCAGTCACAGGCATGTCACAAAGGGATATCGGTTGCAGTTGCTCCCTGTTCGGATCATCTGTGTGACTGAATACTTTTAGTCGCATGCACAACACGTCCTCCATGTGACCGATAACTACGGTTTGTTTTTTCAGTTGTTTGAAGTTTTTGCTCGTTGACCATAGTGTTTGGAAGTTGACCGCAGACAATGACAGTTCATTACAAGATTCTGAATCAAGGCTTTTGAGTATGAGGATGGTTGGGTTCATCTCATGGATATTGTTTAGTTTATTTTTGCTGGATAGTTGTATGAATGAGTATATGGATCATTGTACTCTCTTTTGCTAAATCATTCAATGACAATATAATACGAAGAAGAATTTGAAATGGTTCCTCGTAGTGAGTTTTTCCCTTGTCTCCGACTAATCATGGTGTCTCTATGTGTGAATGCTTTTCTTCTATTTTTCCTTTATGTTTCATTACATTGATGATGATAATATTGTTCTTTGTACATAGTTTCATATGTTGCTAAATAATGATGTAAAGCTGAATAATGTTATGTTGTTATGGGGTGAATTTAATGTGTAAATGAAGAAATGCAATTATTAAAGAGAAGAACAATATAGCCCTAAGAAAAATTAACATGCTCTAAGTGTGTAAGAGTGTAAGAGTGACTAAGGGTATCAAGAGTAAGTAAGAGAGGCATGGAATGTTCTCCTTCTCCTTTTGTTTCCATTTCCTTTTCCTTTTCCTTCATTTTTCCTTGCATGTATTTTCTTGCCTCTTCATCTTCCTTTTCTCATATTTTCCTTTATTTCTCATATTCAATTTCAATTTATTTCATTTTTCCTTTCCCTATGCCTATGCCAATTTCCATAACCCATAATAAAGCACAAGTGATGCCCAATATAATGTTTTCCCGTCCATTCAACTTGGAATATGTATCACATGTCCTTGGTTTAATTTATTTGCATAGAAAATCAACCTGAGGTTGTTACAAACCCCTCCCCCTTGGGGGAACACCACCCTTGGTGTTCTATGCCACTTATGACCTACAAAACATACCGCATATGGAGCTTTATAACTTATATTGATGTAGTATTTACAATGAAAACTACTGAACATGACAAACACATCACTTATTGGAGCTTTATAAACACAACTTGATGCATTATTTACAATGACATATATATATATATATATATATATATATATATATATCTATGTATGTATGTATGTATGTATGTATGTATGTATGTATATATGTATATATATATGTATATATATATATATATATATATATATATATATATGTATATATATATGTATATATATATATATGTATATATATATGTATATATATATATATATATATATGTATATATATATGTATATATATATATGTATATATATATGTATATATATATATATGTATATATATATGTATATATATATATATATATATATATATATATATATATATATATATATATGTATATATATATATACATACATACATATATATATACATACGTATATATAAATATATCTATATATATGTGTGTGTGTGTGTGTGTGTGTGTGTGTGTATATATATATAGATATATATACACCAAAAACTTATTTGTGTCAACCAACAAACAAGGAAGGATATATTGCTCGCATTTGATCAGCCATCTCCCATGTAGCTTCATCAGGCCCAAAGTGCTTCCACTATGTTTTAACATGCTCTATTGCTTGGTTCTGGAGCATGAGTTGTTTTTGTTATAATATGCACTAGGGGTCTGGGTAGAACTCTCCCTTCGGTTCCACCTGTAATACAAACCAATCAATCACTAGATCAACATTCTGTACATATCCCTTAAGCAATGAAACATGGAAAACATCATGTACTTTCACTAATGGAGGTAGTGCAAGTCTGTATGCCACTAGTCCAATCCTCTCAAGGATCTCAAAAGGCCCACAATACTGAGGTTCCAACTTGGCACATTCACTGATGGAGGCAGTGCAAGTATTTATGCCACTGGTCCAATCCTCTCAAGGATCTCAAAAGGCCCACAATATCGAGGTTCCAACATGGCACATGACCCAATCCTCAAGGAGGTCCTCTTGGGATTGATGTGCAAGTACACATGCTCCCCAAGCTAAGGCTCCTTAAATGTTCTATGCTTATCTGCGTAACACTTTTACTTGTCCTGTTTTTCCTTCAAATTTATTTTAATAACCTGCATATCCTGCTCCATATCCTCCAACATATCATATCCAATCAACTCCATGTTCACTTGATCACTCAAACTGATAGGAGTATTACAACCCCAACCATAGAGAGCCTCAAATGGACTCATCTTCAATGATTCATGATACCCATTGTTATAATCAAACTCTACCAGTGAAAGATACTCCTTCCACTTCCTTTGCTGATGCATGACATACATCCTTAACATATCCTCAAGGATCCTATTAACTGTCTCTGTCTTTCCATCTGTCTGTAGATGATAAGTTGTACTAAAAGCTAACTTTGTCCCCATGTTTGCAAACAACTCCTTCCAAAACCTAGAAGTGAACTTGGCATCTCTATCTCATATAATATTCTTGGGAAATCCATGCAACCTCATTTTCTCCCTGATGAATATATGAGCTACCTCACTAGCTGAATTAATAAACTTCACGGCCATGAACTAAGCTACCTTGCTCAACCTGCCAACCACAACCATGATGGAGTCATGTTTCCTTGATGTCCTAGGAATACTTGTAATGAAAATTAAGGGAATGACCTTTGTTGGGTAATTTAATTGTTCTTAAAATACTTCAATAATTTTCAACCAAGGTTCGTGTACTTTTGAGATTAATGTGCACCATATATGCTAGGATTATTTCTATGGATTGATTGATTGTAAAGATGAAATTTACCTAAGTATGGACAAATGTTTTTAATGAGATTTTAGAGAATAAGTATCCACATGTTCTTTCAATTTAAAGTTACATTAAATCCTAATTACTTAACTGACTTGAAATTCATTACTTTTCATAATCAAAAATCTATCTTAATTGCAAAATTCAAAATCTACTTCTACTTGCATAAAGGAAATGCTAAATTGCAAGAAAAATAATTTAGTGCTACTTGCATAATTGAAAACATTACAATCACTATTTTGTAGAAAGGAACTTCTACACTAAATTGCAATAAGGAATTACGTGAAAGTAAATTGCATCAAAAGGACCTAATTTCTAATTACAGAAGAAAGATTAGATAGAAAAATTGTAACTCTAAAATGATTACTTGTGTGCGCAGTTAACTCCAAAGAACTCTTTTGTTATCATCTAAGAAATTGACTTGAGCTATGAAATCTGGAAAGAGAATGCATATAAAAATAAACATTTTTGGTATTTTCCCTTTATGAGTACTCTGAAATCAAAACAACAATTGATCAAAATATCTCTGTGATAAAAATGATTAAGCAAATTCTGAGAGAAACTACTACGCTATAAGAAAAATGGAAATGTAAAACAAAACAAAATAACCTCACAACTTGATAGGGGGCCCTCTCGTGAGCGCGAGTCTGCTAACAATCAAAGGATATTTTATGCATACATTGAGAACAAAGCAATTGTATTAATTTGGAACATAGTATCACCAGTATTGAAAATAAACCATTGTAAACTTAATAATCAAACTGTGTTTTGGGTCTAGCCTTATGACCTTTATACAAATTTCATTAAACAACTTTTAAGAGTTCTATGCCGATACGAAATGAGCTAATTTGACATCTATGAAATGGATTCAGTTTAAAACTCTATCTCCTTATGACTTGCTACTGAAAGAGAAATTCATAAGAGATTCTTCTCGAACCATATCCTAACGATTGAATAGGTCTTCAACACACTCACTTGATGTCATTCTATTCTCCTGTTGCCTTTACTTAACCGCTGCACCGTCATTCTCAAAGTTTGACTTTTAGATATCTTAATATTCATAGCTTACAAGTCATACCGATAGGTGGTCATCCATGTGGTAAACATTTTTCATCTCCAAACACTCTTCATCCTTTTGCTGAAGCACTGCAACCTGTCTAACCATGGATATTGCTGCAGAATTCAACATTAGTTGCAGAATGTTTATGATTTTGTTATTGTAAGAATGTTTTCGTTATAATTCATAAAGAAACATAGATTTTAAACATGGATGATAAATACCTTTTTATAAGTTGAATTTGACCTTGAGCATGCTGAGACTACTACAAAAATGGTGACAAAAAGGTGAAAGGAGATGGAAAAGGGTAGTCAAAGAGGAAACAATTTCAGAGTTCAACAACCTTCCATTTCCATTATAAAATCAGAATAGGATGTAATATACTAGCTGGATGCTTGCATTCATCTTTCACCTCCTGATAGTCTAAGCACCTTGCAACAAACTCAGTGACCTCTTTCTTCAAATTTGGCCAATAGTAGAACTTCTTGATAGTTGTCAAAGTCTTATGGTATATATAGGTGTCATGAATATGGATTGATATGAAACTCTCTCAATATAAGCTTCTTCAACTCGTTGTTATCTGGCACATAAATCCTTCTTTTCAATCTAACCAAGCCATTTGTTGTGAGGTGATACTCCTCATACCATCACCTTCACCTTGTTGTTGCAACCTCTGCTTTAACTGATGGTACCTCTCATCATGTTGTCCTGCATGTAATATATTCTCCTATAAATATGTCCCATAAGAGTTGACAACTGAAATATGATTCACTTGCACTCTTCTATTGAGAGCATCTGCAAGCTAGTTCTCCTTGCCCTTAATGTTCTTGATCTCAAAATCAAACTCACTAAGATTAGCCAACCATCTTACGTGCCTTGCATTCAGATTGGATTAGTCAAACAAGTACCTCAGTCCACTATAGTCACTCAACAAAATGAAACTCATGCCAAGAAGATAATGTTTCCACATATTCAATGCATGAATGATGGTTGCCAACTCAAGATCATGAGTCACATAGTTGTGCTCATGCTCATTCAAATTCCTTGATTCATAGAAAACCAAATTCCCTTCCCATATAAGGACTCCACCAAGTCCTTCCTTGCAAGAATATGTACAAACCAAAAAATCCTTATCAGGATCTACAATATTTAAAACTAGAGAATTTGTAAGCAAATGCTGCAACTAATCAAAGCTAGTTGCACACTCCTTAGTCCATTCAAACTTCTTCCCTTTCCTTTCCAAATATGTAATAAGATAACCAATCCTAGATAATTTCCTAATGAACCACCTATAATAACCTGCTAGTCCCATGAATGATTTGACCTCATCCACATTCCTGGGAGCTAGCCCCTCCATGATAGCCTTAATATTTTCCCGATCCACTGTTATCTCTTCCTTGGAAACAACATGTCCCAAGTAATGAATCTGAGTCTAAAAGAAACTGCATTTGCTGAGCTTGGCGTACAACTGATGCTACCTCAACTATTTCAACACCGCTGTTGGGTGCTCTACATGCTCCTCCTAATTCTTTGAATATACCAATATGTCATAAACAACTACTATAAAAAAACTTATCTAGGTAAGGGTGCGAGATATTTTTCATCAAACACATAAAGGTGGATCAAGCATTAGTAAGACCAAAGGAACCACCACAAACTCATAGTGCCCATACCTTGTACGAAATGCATTCTTATAGATGTCTTATTCTTTGATGTGCACCTAATGATATCCTGACCTCAAATCAATCTTCAAAAATAATACAACTCCATTTAGTTGATTAAACAAAACACCAATCCATAGCAATGGATACTTGTTCTTGATAGTCACCTTGTTCAGCTACTTGTAATCAATGCAAAATATGAGAGTATTGTCCTTCTTCCTTACAAACAGAATTGTTGCTCCCCAAGGAGACACACTTGGCCTTATGTATCTGTTATCAAGCATCACATTAAGTTGCAACTTCAAATCCACTAACTCAGGCATGCTTATCCTGTAAGGTGCCTTAGATGTTGGTGGTGATCTTGGTACCAACTCAATAGAGAAATACACCTCCCTATGGGGCAACAGCTCTAGAATATCTGCAGGAAAAACATCCTGAAACTATTGCAAGACATGATACTTCCCCAGGACCTTATCATCCTCATATTCCTTCCATTTTTATTGGAAACATGTACTACAAACAATAAATATCATTTCCCGCAGCAATTCTTGCCTTGCATAGTTGTAATAATTCTCACTGATGTAGGCTTATTCTTTCCTTGAAAGACTCTCTTTTCTCCATCATCATCCAGGAACTCTATGGCCTTGTCATAGCAATTCACCTTGTTCCTTTGAATGAACATGTGCTGCTATAGGCATGTCATTCAGCTCAAATGCACAAGATCTCACCCAATGATGAACTCTTCTCTTGGTCCTTGTATCCAACTTCCCCAACCAATATTTTTCATGTACTTATTAGTTCAACTAGCACTTCCATATTGATAATAGATTCCTAATTATCTGCCTACATTTTATCCACTTCTGCATAGATCCTAGGAAAGCTATGACCAACATCCCCAACTTTTTGCGCCTTCTGAGCACTGTAGATCTGAGGCTTACCACCTTGATGCGATGCACAATCCATCCTGCGATCATCTCCACCATAGGTCCAACACCTCAAAGGTTTTCCGTCATCTCCTTTATTTTGGTACTCCTCAGGCTGAGACCCATGTCCTCTCTAAGCTGCATTGAACTTCTTATGAGGTGCCACATTTTCCTTGTCACATGCATCCTAAGACCTTCATCGTTTCTTGGGTCATTTTCCTTTAGTATTATCATTACCTTCCTAGTCACACTTGAACTCATGCTTGTGCTTTGACTGCTCATAGGAAAGATTTAGCTTTTGATGGCTTTGTGATAAAGGAAAGTGTTCCCTTTGCGGACAGAGGCAACCCCTTTAGCCCTAGAGTGGGTCTAGTCATAGCAAAGACAAAACAACAATCGATTCCCTTAAATAGTCATCGTTGGAGGCCTAACCCAAATCGGTGGCTGATGAAGTTTCTGTTGCACTGCTCCAGCTTCCATTTCTTTCTCCTCAACGATCCATCAACCTGAAACACCATAGGAAAAAAATAGAGCATGTAACCGAGAACAAAAATCATCTATTTACTTATAAAGTCAAGAAATCATAAGCTATTGTTATAGACATTTTTGTGCCTTACAGTATTGAGCATGAAATGTACATAATCTAAGGGATCCAAAGTCCCTAAAACATGTTGTTCCTACCCCTAGAGGAACAAGGCTAACTAACCACAACAATTCACAGAAGTTCTCCACTTGAAACCACTCAAAAACAAGTCAATTCAGGATCATGTCAACTGCTCCACTGAGCATCTGCACTGAATGTCAATTGCTCCACTGTCTACCTACGTTGAATGTCAACTCCAACAAAGGCTACCTGCGCTAAGCGAGATTGGACAAGTGGCAGGCTCATTCCTCAATGTGTCAATGCTCAGGAAGCTTCCAAAATGACACTTGCCTCAGGGAATTCGACTGGTGATGAGTAAGAGGTTCCAAATCTCCAAGTGGAAGCAAGAACCTCCAAGTGGACTCAAGAACTGAGAGAGGGAGAGGACACTAGTCAGATCTCAAGCTGACTCATCCTCTCTCCAAACATCTATATATGGATCTCACCTCCATGAGATCTAGAGGCTGGAATTTTGTTATTGCAAAGAATTGCTGTTGGTTTGAGACTGGAAACATTGGGTGCTTAATGCTTTGAAGGGAGATGAAGAAGGAATTCCATTCTGCTGGGAAGGAGATGCTGGATTGGAGCCCTCTGGGTTGTATCTCTTCCTGAACCTTGTTATCAATCAATAAAGTTATCTTGGTTTTCTCCTATATACTGGTGTATTTGTATGATTGCATTAGTGTATTTGATTTACTTCTAATCCTGGATCATTTATGAATATATATATTTGCCTTTGTGTTGTGTTCTTCTCTTGTCGCAAGTAGCTGTTCTCTTGTCACAGGTAGTTGTTCTCTTGTGATCTCGTGGGAATCAAGTAGCTGTTCTCTTGAGCAAGCGAGAGGCAAGTAGCTGTGAACACCCAAAGAGAAGAGGATCTAGATCGAGGGACAAACGAAAGACAATAAGTCTATCGATCTCCCCTCTTTCACATTTCATAAAGGAAGAAACCAGAATAGTTGTATCTGTTTGTTGCTAAGGCACTGTCACACCTTAGGTGGATAGGATCGTCCTGCATAGGCATTTTTCCCCACAAAAAATTGGTGACTCCACTGGGGAGGTTGCTTTAGTCATTTTGTTTATGTTTACATCATTGTTTGCTTCATAGACTCAACAACAACAATCGAACTGCTTCTGCAAAGTAGAAAGTTGCTGCCTTGATCCTTCACTGGGTTTTTGTCTATGATCTGAACAATGGACTCACAAATGACTTGATGATCCTTTGTGATAGTCTTTAGTACCCTCTCAAAGCATCCCTCTGATTATACCTTGCTTGTGTTTCTGATTTGGCCTGAAACAGTTGATTTTTGAGCATTTTGTGACCCAGAACCCAGGAGAAACGAGAGTTTCTCCTTCAGCGCAATTGCTGTGAAGGCAATCTGCATTTCAACGCAGGTCCCGTGAGGGCTACCTGCGCTGAATGTCAAGTCCTCAGTGTTGAGGTTGCGCTGAACCAGTTTGACCTTTTGCAGCTGGGGTTCTCTGCCCTCTGTTGCCCTGTTTTGATCTCTGTTTTTTGCAGCCTTTAACCAGCATAGGTACCAGTCTGATAACTCCTTTTCTTTGCTTAGATTCCGCCTCCTTTTGTACAAAAAGACTGTGAGTGTTTTTATGTGTTTTTACGTCATTTACAGTTTTCCTTTGCATGAGTGAAATAATCATCCTGTAGCCCTTGATTCAGATCTGATTGATTGTGATCTTAGGAGAGAGTTCATTGGCTGTTTACAGTTGATTATCATTTGCTTTTGCTTATTGGTTTGAGTTTGTTTTTTTTAAGTGTCGAAACAAGTATTCATTTCAAAAGTCGCAAAGTGATTGTAATCTCTTCTACCCTTGTTGTTTTCGAAAAAGTAAACTTGTTTGTATCTGTCATTTAAAAGCAAATTCAAAGTTGTACAAAAAGCTTTCTTTATAGGCATCTATACTAAGAAAGTGGAAAACAAACACCTGCATTGTACATTTGCATTTGATAGTTTGCATGTTGGATTTAGGAAAAGTGCATTAGAGTGTGCTGATTGCTCTTTGAGAAAAGATGGTGTCTTTCTTTTCCCTAAGTAGCTAGGATTTTCAAAGTTGAAAAGATATAAAGCTTGCTTATCATCTTTAGACTGCATTTAGGAATTTGTATCATACATCTCGTGGTGAACCTTGAAAGGCAAACTTTAAAAAGATCAACCTAAAATAAATTGAATGAACTTAACAACGCTTTGTAACATAACGCACAACATAGAGGTCTAGGCTAGAGACGTGTTCCAGCGTCGTTAAGCCTGGTGACTGTCGATCTCGTGGAAGGTGGGTGATTCTCCTGAGGGACGATAGCACCAGTATGGATTGTGCTCCCACGTACCGTCGCGTATATATTGGGAGACCCCTATAGGCATATATCCTTTATCCTTAGGAAGCCGTGTCAGCCGCCCTACTGATCGCAATGCACTGAACACAGCATTTAGGAAGATCGACCGCCCGTACCTTAAAAAGTATTCTGCGGTTTTGCGAAAATTTTGGCACACCCTCTGCCTAGAACTCCAGAGCAGTTTCTTTTGGCCTTTTTCAGACTCTATAACAGAAAAAATCCATCCGAGCATTTGTCACTTCGGGCTCGTTAAAACATCGAAGGAGACTAGAGTCATCTTTTGCTTTTTCTCGACTCTTTAAAATTGAAAAAGCAGGTTGTGTCTAAGCGTCGTTAAAATTTATTTTAAACGGAATAATCATCACCATTCCCTCGTTGATCTTCAAAGTTAGTCTCTTTTCACCGTAAGTTCTTGTAGAATCACTAGAAAATCTTTTGGATAGACTAAATATGTCTGAACAACCGTCGACATCCAGGACTGTGTCATCCGACACAGCAGCGGCAGAGCCTCCTGCCGCTACTCCAACGATGTTCGCTGGTATACCATCTGTCCCGGCAAATTGTCAACAACAAGCTGGAGTTCAATCAGAGACTGTTTCGACGACATGGTTAGTTCCTATTTCTTCATCCGGATTATCATCTAGTATTTCTTATGTTGAAACTCAACAAATTGATCCAATGTGTCTTCAAAGGCCAATCTACCCTTTAAGTACTGGATTGCCACCATATGGAGGGCAGTATGCCTTTTCATTGTTCCCCCTCGGAGAACAACCATATGGGAGTTTACAACAAAGTTCAGGTCAAACTGGAATTACATCCAGCGGATGGGTACCGATACTGCCTCAGCAACCAAGGGTTGCATATTCAATGCAACCAGTCCACCCTGTGTCGAATGTTGCCACTATACCTGGTATGGTGATTGCGTCGCAAGTACAAGCACTACCTGTTGTATGTCAACCCCAAGTTTCTCAGGTTGCAATACAACAACCTCTTGTCTCGACAACTCAATCACAACCTCAGGTTAGTGCCTCCTTATCTGGAGCGACTCAGGCTCAAGCAAGTACTATGACTACTCATCTTGGTCAATCATCCAGTATTGGACAACAGCAAATGGTCCAACAACCAGAGCTGGTTCAAACTCAACAACCCCCATTCTAGCAATCATATCAAGGACCTGAGCAACAAGTCTTTGTAAGTAATGGGCAATCGCATTTCCAAAGCGGTTATCAACAACCATATTATAATGGTTATGCCCATCAATCTTGTCAAAGTTGCCAGCATCAAATACATTATGCTGGTATGCAAAGACCCACTGCTCAGGCGATTCCATCTTATCCTAGGTATGCTTCGTCTAACTTGAATCGACAGTTTCCCTTTGTAGCAACTCTAGAATTACCAGATCTAAACCAGCTGACGAATGATCCAATTGCTTATGCCCCATGGTGGCCAGCGATTCCGCATAAACTTCCGTCAGATATTCCTAAATTTAATGGAAATCCGGGTGAAGATCCGTCGAATCATGTGATGACATTTCATCTGTGGTGTTCATCAAACACCCTGAATGATGATTCGATAAGACTTCGCCTTTTTCAGAGGACGTTAATGGGTCCAGCGGCAAAATGGTATATCGAATTGCCTAGAGCTTCATTCGACAACTTCAGTACCCTAGCCACGACTTTCTTAACCCATTTTCAATTACCCATAAGGTATGAAACGGGAACGGAACTCCTAACCAACTTCAAACAGACAACGGCCACTCACATATCTGATCATATACATGAGTGGCGACGTCGTCGTAGGATGGTAAAAACGTACGTTCCCGATCAGCTATTAGTTGAATGGTTTATCAAGTCATTACTTCCTGCCATCACGGAAGATGTGGCAAAGGGGGGAGTCGTAACGGAAGAGCAAGTCATCGCTCATGCACAATATCTGGACTTAGTTTACACTCAGTCCGGCACGCTCTACGACAAAATACCTGATGCCCCTAGACCGGAATTCTCAATTCCTCCTCCTCCTAAATCAAATAATGACTCTCATGCCGGCGATGGCGTGATTGACGCAACAGACATGAAATCGACAAAGGCTATACCTAAAAAGGCCCGTAAGATTTCCGGTCAAAATGAAAATGAGGAACTTCTTACCTTAGAAGTAAGTGCCATGTCAGACGACAAGGGCAAACAACTGAAGCAACCAGGGGGCAAGAAGAAGAAGAAAGGGAGAAAAAGGAAACCCCCTGCGGGGTGTCATATATGCGATGAGGATCATTGGACAGCAGATTGTCCATACAAAGCTGAGCTTAAAAGATTCTTTAAGAGTTCGAAAACCTCAGCTGTGTTGACTGATCCGTTTCCAAGCCCGGGAATCGAATTGGTTGCTAATCAAAATGCTTCTCGATCCCAAGTGCTTATGTTGTCTGTATCAAAGCAGCAAAATGATGCTTTGACGAGGAATAAAGATTACAGGAATCCAAAGCTGTCGAACAACAAGGCTAATGAACAACCTAGTAATTCGACAACAACTTTGACCGAAGTTGTGCCACCCATCGTTCCTGAGCCAACGATAAAGTCACAAAAGGGAGCAGTACACAAATCGACATTTAATCCTTGTGCGAAAATAGCACAGATAGAGGACCTGGCCCAAACGCCGTCCGCTATGTCGACACTTGAGGTACCGCAAAATTGCTTCTCCCAAGAGCAAGCTTTATTATCAACAATAGGTGGGATTGACCCAATGGATTCCAATCTTGTGGCCTTTGATCATAATGGATATGACCCTCAGTTACCAACTCAACTAGCTTTCCTTATTCAAGTGAAAGTCCTCAACAAAACTGTTCATCGAACAATTATTGATGAGGGGGCATCTACATGCATTATGTCGATGAATTGCTGGAAGACTTTAGGATCTCCAACCTTGTCAAGGTCTACGACGACGTTAAAAGCATTCGACGGAAGGACATATACCCCATATGGTATCCTAAATAACTTGAAAGTTGAACTAGAGGGAAAAACGGTAGAAATAGATGTTGAAGTCATCGATGGAAATCTTGATTACAACATCCTACTAGGAAGACCATGGATATATGCCATGGCAGCTGTTGTGTCGACCTATTTTAGGAAGATTGCATTTCCCTTCCAAGGAGGAATTACAATCGTCGACCAACAAACATTTCTCCCCAACAGTTCACAAGTTACGGGAAGCATTCCAATGATCCATGGAAGGAATCATTCGCTCCAAAATATCGGAGTAGGTCTCCTAAAAGACCCTACCTTAATGGGTACTTTTTCCCTACCGCCTCCGAGTAATCTGGCGGAAGTGGCCACAGTGGAATATGAAACCTTCTACATCTAATGGATTTGGATTCCGAGGACGGTTCTTATCTCGTGTCAACCTCGTTAAAAAATGAAACAAGGAGTCATGAGGATAGTTCTTTTACTGTGTCAACCTCATTAAAAAATGAAACAAATCCCCTTTTCAAATCTCAAAGGTAAACCTTCATTCCAACCACCGAGTTGAATGAAATGAAGCTTGGGGGGCATGCACCTCGATTTGCGTTATTATGCTGGGGGCATGCAAACTTATCAACGAGCAGTTTTAGCATAAAGTTCATGCTCGTTAAAAAATAAACACAAGATCCGAGCAGTTTTAACGCGGAATTCATGCTCGTTAAAAAATAAAACATAAGCTTGAGCAGTGTTTTGGCGCATTCAAGCTCTTTAAAAAATGAACCCATTACCGGTAAAATAACCATTGTGTACGTAACCTTATCAGCCATAAAAGCCTTGGTCGTGTTTGCACTGTCACCTCCACTTTTCATTTGGCCGATCGTTCACCTCCATATGATTGTTTACCCATTTTGAGGAACAGCTGCGAAGAGTGATTTCACCTAGCCATCCTTGTGACACTGCCGTGATTGGAAAATTCCAACCTATACTTGGAATTAGCAGCTATCCCTGTTTATCACTCGTTCCTCAAAAGACGAGTCTTCTTTAAGCTCTTTTCAACTGACTCGTAAAATATGAAAAGATTGCCGAGTTTTGGCCTTCCAGCTCGTTAAAGCGACCGGAAGAGCTATCCCTCCTCTAGATTTTAATCTTTTTGGACCTGAGGGATTATTGCACAAAAAGATCGAGTGCTTGTTTGGTTCGGCTCGTTAAAACTATCGAAAACTCATCCCTTCTGTATTGTTTTATACTTTTTCGGACTTAAGGGATTAGATGACGAAAAAGGAATTTTGGAGTTGAATTTATGTATCTTTTCATACTCTCTAAAAATGAAAAGAACCGAGTTATCCTTGTCGTTAGACTCGTTAAAATCATTAAATAGCGACAAACTTGTCTTTAGACGAGAACGAGTTTCCCTATCGCTAGGCTTGTTAAAACATAGCGATGGGCTTGCCCGAAGGGCAGGTTATAGAACAAGCATATGTTATCCTCCTCAAGCTTGACAAAAATAAAGAGGTACTGGTCAGCAATGACTGGGGAAAAATTGGGAGGAACTAAAGAAAACTTTGATGGTAGCAAGTCGCTCTTGAACATGACACTTTTCCTCCGTACCACATTCGGGTTGGGTTGTTTCATTCACCGGTAACATCACCATGGTCTCGCCATACCATCCATATTTGGGGTAATGCTACCGATCCATCGCATCAGTGTTGCCATATGTTCAAGAGAAGTCGTTCAGAAAGAGTCAACCGGGTCCCATCCACTGCCATACATTATCCTTCATCCATTCATGACCGCCACCCTAAATCATATGTCACAGATTGTTTTCACCTCCATTAAAATCATTAGCTCCGTTCCATGTCACTGATGTGGGATTCATCAAGGCCCTCCTTTGACGGATCGCTTCTTGTCGACATCAGCTCATTATCCAAGAAGTTGATCTAGGAACAACCCCTTCAGTACTTTGAAGCTTGCATGCCTCAATGGCAAGTTTCTCACTTCCGGCGACAGGTATACATCAATGACCTTCGACCAGAAGATTTTGCGTGGTGTTCGACGCCAAGTCCTTTATTCACACCACGTGAATTGTACTGCAGTACCTTGAGGGTCATTATCATTATCGGTGATTCCTCTCGCGCTTGTTAACGGTTTACATCATTGACCGGTAATCAAGCGATGTCTTTCCATGTTCGACTTCAACGCAATTCTCACATGGATCGACTTGTACTTAGAGAGAAGATCGAACGAGTTAGAAGACCCCGGATCTAGTTTCATCCATTCGAGCTGCGATATATATTCAGGAGAAATAAAAACATTTGACATGTACATCATTGCAGCAGATGATCATCCTACTCAAAGGATGATAATTTCGCCAAAATTATCAGTCTACCATCAGACGATCGTCTGTTCTATGTACAAAAATGAATTTATAAAGCTGAGCATGGGAATGCCCGCCTCAGCTGGATCATGAAAGCAGTATGAATCATAATGTATTGTATTGTATCTTATTACAGGTCTCCTCCCAGCAAATGGATGAACTTCGGACCCTCCTGGATAAAGCATTTCACCCGATAAACGGCCTCATACTTTAGGGGGCAACTGTTATAGAAATTTTTGTGCCTTACAGTATTGAGCATGAAATGTCCATAATCTAAGGGATCCAAAGTCCCTAAAACATGTTGTTCCTACCCCTAGAGGAACAAGGCTAACTAACCACAACAATTCACAGAAGTTCTCCACCTGAAACCACTCAAAAACAAGTCAATTCAGGATCATGTCAACTGCTCCACTGAGCATCTGCGCTGAATGTCAACTGCTCCACTGTCTACCTGCGTTGAATGTCAACTCCAACAAAGGCTACCTGCGCTGAGTGAGATTGGACAAGTGGCAGGCTCATTCCTCAATGTGTCAATGCTCAGGAAGCTTCCAAAATGACACTTGCCTCAGGGAATTCGACTGGTGATGAGTAAGAGGTTCCAAATCTCCAAGTGGAAGCAAGAACCTCCAAGTGGACTCAAGAACTGAGAGAGGGAGAGGAAACTAGTCAGATCTCAAGCTGACTCATCCTCTCTCCAAACATCTATATATGGATCTCACCTCCATGAGATCTAGAGGCTGGAATTTTGTTATTGCAAAGAATTGCTGTTGGTTTGAGACTGGAAACATTGGGTGCTTAATGCTTTGAAGGGAGCTGAAGAAGGAATTCCATTCTGCTGGGAAGGAGATGCTGGATTGGAGCCCTCTGGGTTGTATCTCTTCCTGAACCTTGTTATCAATCAATAAAGTTATCTTGGTTTTCTCCTATATACTGGTGTATTTGTATGATTGCATTAGTGTATTTGATTTACTTCTAATCCTAGATCATTTATGAATATATATATTTGCCTTTTTGTTGTGTTCTTCTCTTGTCGCAAGTAGCTGTTCTCTTGTCACAGGTAGCTGTTCTCTTGTGATCTCGTGGGAATCAAGTAGTTGTTCTCTTGAGCAAGCGAGGAGGCAAGTAGCTGTGAACACCCAAAGAGAAGAGGATCTAGATTGAGGGACAAATGGAAGACAACGGTAAGTCTATCGATCTCCCCTCTTTCACATTTCATAAAGGAAGAAACTAGAATTGCTGTATCTGTTTGTTGCTAAGGCACTGTCACACCTTAGGTGGATAGGATCGTCCTGCATAGGCATTTTTCCCCACAACAGCTATCAAGTAAATTGTACACAAGATATAGGAAATCATAATTGATTGTATTAAAATGAATCAAAAGCAAAGCTTACAACCAAGTCTTGACGTCGCAAGCCTTCTCGGAGGGTCCAACCAGTATGTTTCTTCAAGCATTCACTCTTAAGAATGGGTCTCCCAAATAAACAACATATCTCTCTCACTCACAAGCTCTAATACAAGGTTAAGGCACTCCATAACCTCTTACCAAACTATTAGCAATCCCACACTTGTCACACTCACACCAAAGCTATCTACTTAGTTTCAAAGCAAACTCAAAAGAACTAACCAACACTGCAGAACTAAAGAACTAGTAGATCATAGCAATGGTGAGTGATTTTATAGGAGAAGGAGTCTCCATGAAATGAGGGAGAGGGAGCTTATCCTTAATGGAGGTTGCACAAGAGGCAGAACCACCATCACAGAGGAGGAAAATCGACCCAAACTGACCCAACAACTAGCTCTAGAAACACCCAGAAGGCCGAATGTTTGAACAAATTCGCTAAATTTGGGTCGTCACAAGTCGTGAACTAAGGATCAACGATGCAATCGCAAGGAGGCAATGCGTTCAGATGAATCATCACTATAAACAGCTGGGAGCTTCGTACCGAGCCCTAAAATCGCACCGTTGCGGGAAACACATGTACTCCGGTGACGATGTCGTGATGAGACAGTTCATGACAAGGGATTGTCACACCTTTTAATGTCTTATTAGCAACGATGCAGAAGCTTAGGAAAAAAGGTCAGTTCTTAAGCATTAGAGAGTACTGTTAATCTTCTTGCATAAGTGGGAAGATATGGACATGTGTATTTGATACATGACACAGTAGAGTGACTAAGATGAGGACAATGACAAATTACTGTGTAACAGATGCCCCCTAAAGCATGAAGCCCGAGAGAGTGGGAGGGGTGAAATGCTTTACGAAACCATGACCGAACTGGAACACCACCACCCGCACTACTCATCTCAAGAGTCTATGCATCCTCGGTGTCACCAACTGGGATGGTGGTTCCGCCTCTTGTGCAACCTCCCTTAAGGTTTATGGACCATAGGAAAACAACAGAGCACATAACCGAGAACAACGATGATCTATTTACTTATAAAGTCAAGAAATCATAAGCTATCAAGTAAATTGTACACAAGATATAGGAAATCATCATTGATTGTATTAAAATGAATCAAAAGCAAAGCTTACAACCAAGTCTTGATGTTGCAAGGCTTCTCGGAGGGTCCAACGAGTATGTTTCTTCAAGCATTCACTCTCAAGAATGGGTCTCCCAAATAGACAACATATCTCTCTCACTCACAAGCTCTAATACAAGGTTAAGGCACTCCACAACCTCTTACCAAACTATTAGCAATCCTACACTTGTCACACTCACACCAAAGCTATCTACTTAGTTTCAAAGAAAACTCAAAAGAACTAACCAGCACTATAGAACTAAAGAACTAGTAGATCATAGCAATGGTGAGTGATTTTATAAGAGAAGGAATCTCCATGAAATGAGGGAGAGGGAGCTTATCCTTAAGGGAGGTTGCACAAGAGGTGGAACCACCATCCTAGAGGAGGAAAAGCAACCCAAACTGACCCAACAACTAGCTCTAGAAACACCCAGAAGGCCGACTGTTTGAACAAATTCGCCAAATCTGGGTCGTTGCAAGTCATGAACTAAGGATCAGCGATGCAATCGCAAAGAGGCAATGTGTTCAGATGAATCGTCACTGTAAATAGTTTGGACCTTCACGCCGAGCCCTAAAATCACACTGTCATAGGAAACACGTGTACTCCGGTGACGGTGTCATGATGAGATAGTTCATGACAAGGGATCGTCGCACCTTTTAATGTCTTATTAGCAACGATGCAGAAACTTAGGAAAAGGGTTAGTTCTTCAGCATCAGAGAGCACTATTTAATCTTCTTGCATAAGTGGGAAGATATGGATATGTGTATTTGATACATGACATAGTAGAGGGACTGAGATGAGGACAGTGACAAATTACTGTGTATTCAACTTCCCCAACTAATATTTTTCATGCACTTATTAGTTCAACTAGCACTTCCATATTGACAATAGATTCTTAATTATCTGCTTGCCTTTTATCCACTTCTGCATTGATCCTAGGAAAGCTCTGACCAACATCCCCAACTTTTTGCACCTCCTGAGCACTGTAGATCTAAGGCTTACCACCATGATGCGATGGAAAATCCATCCTGCGATCATCTCCACCATAGGTCCAACACCTCAAAGGTTTTCTGCCATCTCCTTTATTTTGGTACTCCTTAGGCTAAGACCCATGTCCTCTCTGAGCTACATTGAACTTCTTATGAGGTGCCACATTTTCCTTGTCACATGCATCCTAAGACCTTCATCGTTTCTTGGGTCATTTTTCTTTAGTATTATCATTACCTTCCTAGTCACGCTCGAACTCATGCTTGTGCTTTGACTTCTCATAGGAAAGATTTAGCTTCTAATGGCTTCCTCCAATGATTGAGGTTCATCAAACTCAATCTGATCTTTGAATGCTATTGGACACCCGTTGATGAACCTTTGGATCTTCACTTTCTCATCCTTGAGATAAGGCACATATCTCAACAAATTTAGAATTTTGGTTATGTTTTCTTTATCTATCATGGAACCCATCCTAAGCTCATAAAAGTTCTTGGCTTTTCCATCATAATACCTCTCAAACAGATTCTTCTTCCTGAAGAGTCTTTCAAACTCATCCTGAATCAACTCCTCTTCTTTGATGCATAAGACATGCTTAAAATATTCCCCCTAGATATTTGATTTTCCCTCAAGACTAAAGGTAGTTATCTTGGCTTTCATGTTTTCTAAATAAACATGCAATTAGAAGAAATTCTTCATCCTAAGTAGCCATGCTTATGAATCTTATGATTTCTTTATTTCTCCATCAAAAGTAGGAGGCTTGGATTTCTTGAATTCCTCTAGTAAGTATCCCCTCTCACGCCTCCTATAAGGATGCTAGCAGTAATGGTGATGATGTCTCTTAGAACCAAAGCTAAAATAAAATCAATGAATGATCCTCTCAGGTATACCAAACACCATTAGTCTTTTCTTCTTGTCCATGACTGATCCCTAGCTATCCCTGCTTCTGGAAATCTGAAAGGCTCTAACAGATGATTGCATTAACCTGACATTGCTTTTCTTGAGCTCTAGAAAATATTTCTTGTGCCTCAATCAAGAAATCATGTTCTACCTTGCAACTTATGATTCCTATCTTCAAACTTCTCAATATGTCTGCCAAACCAAGAGAATGTCCCTCTCCTTGATACTCAACTGATCTCTCCCATACTACCGATGTCTCTTCAGGTCTGTATGGGGATTCATATGAATTGTATTCAACTATTCTGATCTTCATATCTTGGCCTTGTATTTCCTGCAACATTTCATTGTTAGCTAGACAAAAACATAATCAAAATCATACCTCAAGGTACTTAAGGGGAGGCTATTGCATTTGCATAGGCCAATCTAGATTAGCACGATAAAAAATCAAAAGCATATCAGCTCATACATGGATATCATAACCATAACAATAATTAGCTAACATGCATGCATAATCTCATATAGACAACTGACATGGATGCATAACAATCTGCATTACCTCGAGGTCCAGTGTTGCAACCTTGCTCTCATACCACCCTATAACACCCCACCCCACATTTAACCACTTTTACAAGCTCTCCAAGGTAAACATGAGATGAGAGTTACTATGACATGACCCAACATTCACATTTCAGCTATGGAACTAGGGCCTACAAACCAGAAACATACTGCAACCTACCGAGAGCACCACACCATCTAGATACCAAACAACATATGTTGATGATATTGTCGTAGGCTGGAACTAACCTTTTTCTTAACACTAAACCCTAGTCACACTCATGCCAAGTTGTGCATGTGGTTGGAAAGATCCAGATGCACGCAAAAGCCTTCCTTCGTGTGGTTGCAGCTAAAAACTCTCAGTTCATAGGGTGAGGCTAGTAACCCAGATCCATATTATCAAGGATAGCTATAGGCCAACTACCCAGAAAAACCCAGAACTTTTCATAATTCAATCTAAGATGATAATAAGTCAGTAAGATGAATGCTAAGGCTAGGTATTGATTAGAAATTTCCAAACACATGCTAAACATTTCATCAAACATATGGTAAACAAAGTAGCTACAGGTCATGAATACCTATATGTTCATTGTATTCTTAACTTCATCAAGGAACCATAAAGAAATCCCAATGCCCTCTCAAACTAGTTGCAACAACACTTGTTATCCCTTTCATTCATATCCAAACACATGCTAAACATTTTGTCAAACATATGGTAAACAAAGTAGCTACAGGTCATGAATGCCTATATGTTCATTGTATTCTTAACTTCATCAAGGAACCATAAAGAAATCCCAATGCCCTCTCAGACTAGTTGCAACAACATTTGTTATCCCTTGCATTCATATACCATTCAATAACTTATCAAGCCATAAGAAAGATCCCTAGCACGATAACATTATACAAAATTATTGTATCATGCCTATAACCAACATTTAACCAGAATAAATCCATGACAAACTAGCCATAAAATCAACACATTATCCCATACAAGTGCTCATTGATCTCAATAAGAAATAACACAAAATAACGTATGCATAAAGGAAACCAAATCAAGGACTTCCACGTGCCACCCAACCATAGATTGGGCTGAACCAAATCTCTCTTTCAGCAAATCACTTCTGTTGTGGCATATTCCAGGCATGAATGTGGGATCATATGGGTTAAACCAAAATAAAACCAAAGAAAGCTTCTAGAGGCTAAACCACCTCAACCCTCAACCATAGTGATTTCACTTAAACCAGTCCAAAAATCAGTAACACCAACACAATATTGGATGCCTCTGAATTTCTTCACCATACCTAGAGAAATTTTCCTGTATCCACCCATCCATGAAGAGTTCCAAGAGAAAGCCCATCTCCACCCTCGACCCTTGGAAATTTTCTTGAGACCACCTCATGGGGATCGAAATTCTACTGACCATCCAAAGCTTAATCACAATAGGTAACCCACTACACCATGGCTATCCAGGAAATGGAAAGGAAAGGCAAGGCTGAAACCACTATCAATCCTAGAAAATCCCATGCTAATGACAAAAAAGCAACCAAGTAACCAAATGCATGTGTCATGCATTCAAATCTCAGCAATGAAATCACACATGCAACTTGTTACCCGCAATCTCCTATTGTAGCTACTTTTTGAACATTCTCTTTCACTTCCCACAAATTCCTTTTCTTTCTTTCTCTTGTTCAAGTTCTTTCTCTCTCCAATTCCAGGTGAGAATGCCTCAATGTCCAAGTGAACGCTAGAATGCTCCAAGAATGATCTAAGTGTGTAAGAGTGTAAGAGTGATTAAGAGTAATAATAGTAACTAAGAGAGGCATAAAATTTTCTCCCTCTCCTTTTGTTTCCCTTTCCTTTTCTTTTTCCTTCATTTTCCTTTGGTTTCCCTTGAATGCATATTCTTGTCTCTTCATCTTCTTTTTCTCTTATTTTCATTTATTTCTCATATTAAATTACCATTTATTGTATTTTATCTTTGTTAATGCTAATGTCAGTTTCCATAGCCCATAATAAACCACAAGTGATTCTCACATAATGTTTTCCCCTCCATTCAGCTTGGAATATGTGTCCCATGCCCTTGGTTTAATTTATTTACATAGAAAGTCAACCTGAGGTTGTTACAACCACCCTTTATAAATTTATATACTAGCCCATCCTAAAAACCTATATTAAACCTGTTACAAATTGTTATAGTTTTTTTATAACACATGTTATCCTTAGTGTTCATGCCTATTATGACATGTCTTGAAACTTGCCATAACATGTTATTGGTCCCACCATAACACCTAGCATGGCCTTGTGACAACCATGTTGTTCACCTATCAAGACCTGTCGGATGGCCTATCATATCCTATACAGAAGAGCTGACTAAAATGTGTCACAACTTGTATACAAAGCATGTAAGAAAACATGTTACAACTTGCCAGAAACCTGTCATAGGATTTCCATGACACATAGTATGGCCCTGTGACCTGTTAAGACCTATTAGAAGACCTATCACAACTTGCATACCAAACTTATTAAAAGACAAGGTGTAGACCTACTACAACTTGCTATCATCTTGTAATAAATCAATCATAGACCTCCTAGAATCCATTATAAACATGTTATAACCTATTATGACCTTGTCATCCACCTGCAACAAATTTTGCAATAAACTTTCCTTAATCTATCACTAACTTGTGATAAACCTATAACAACCTGCATATAAATGATTTATAGAACATATCACCACCCATGACCCATATACCTGTAGTAATATGTTATACCCATTATAACCTTGTCACATCATTTAGACCCCGTTACATCCTAATGGTATGATCATATCATGTTATAATTGTATTATGCCTATTAGATACCTATGTTAACCTGGTATAACCTATTATAAATATGTCACCAACTGTAAGCAATTAACTATAATAGGCATGTCACCTAGTTGTGACCAGTTCACTTGCTGCAATTCTATAATGATTTCATCACCTACCTGTGACAACTTGATATAATATGCTACCAACCTATATATTAGTTATGCTCCTCTATACCTGGTTACACTAGTCATATCCCTGTAACAAAAGCTATATAATATTATGTTACAAACATGTCCTAGCCCGTCACCATGTCTGTAGAAACTTGTTATGAACTGATTATAACCTGTCATATCCCATTGTAACATGTTCACTAATGGGTGAAAATTCAACTATTTTAACATCTCATAAATCCATTATGAATCCATTATAATCCTACACTTATAGGCCTATTATATAACCTATCTTACAACCATATCTTCTATTTTTCCAATGTTTGTCGTAGGTTATTGTACAACTACATTAATTTACACGGTCCTTAACATACAACTTGGAACCCTAAACAACAATTTTACTACTGTATTTACCAAAATTAAATCTTGTATTTGCAACAACTAGTAACAATTCTCTGCCCACAAAACCAATAGTCGATTCACAGGTATTTTATCCTTAAGAACTTCTACTTATAATTTACATATTTATAACATAAATTAATGAAATACGCTAACTCAATCAACACTTATCTATCAAGTAGATATAATGTTGGCTTCATGGGAAGCTACTTTCTTATCACCAAATACATTCTCAATTCCCTTCCACTGGCTAGGGTACCAAACCCCAGCAGATTCCAAGATTCTACTTTTCCTGGCCTCCAAGTACCCCTCAAGCCTTTGAATAATTCACTCTACTCTCCCACATATAAGATATTCAATGAGATCATCTCTCTCTTCTCTCCGCTTCTTATTTTCTTCCCTTCTCTTCTCTTCTTCTTTCCATACTTGCATTTCCTGGCTCAAGCATCCCCTTCACTGATTAATAGTCCCTCGGGTGATCCATCTTTCCAAAGCCTTCATGTGAAAGAATAATATATTCAATGAGATCATCTCTCTCTTCTCTCCGCGTCTTATTTTCTTCCCTTCTCTTCTCTTCTTCTTTCCATACTTGCATTTCCTGGCTCAGGCATCCCCTTCACTGATTAATAGTCCCTCGGGTGATCCATCTTTCCAAAGCCTTCATGTGAAAGAATAATACAACCCTGACAACTACTTCATTAGCAACATAACAACCATGATTAGCTTCTATATGAGCTATTGCATAATTACTTCAACATATTGTTGAAAGACAACATGCAATCATCACAAACTTTCTCATGCATCACATACATGTGTGCATATACAACACATAAACCTATGTATCATATTAAATATCTTAAAATAAAACAAAATGGGAAAGGTTTAGAAAGATCGTCCTACTCAATGGTTGTCCTATTCAATTTTTCGAACCACCTATAACTCATATAGTTGTCGCTATTACATTTGTACCTATATCTATTGCCCTGTTATACTGACATCCATTTATTTAATCCTTTCAAATACCATCCTCTGTCATTATTAAGATTCATCCTAAACCTATAATTTTTTGGGACATTTTCTTCAACATTTCCTGCCTATATTCAAATTTTGGTGGCTCCAACATGTCTTCCAATAAGTAGCTTTCTATTGACTTCTCTCTTACCAATTTTTTATTCCTAGCTTAAAATATATGCCCTGCAAAAGTTTTAAGTCAACTGCTTATTTTTCAATACCTACATATTCCTATGAGATTTTTCTTCATGAGTCTCACTCTATTTAATATTCTAGGCTTTCAAGGATGTTTTTTTCATTAATAGCTCTCTATTGACTATTTGTTTGAGTCATTTCAATCTACGAGCTAAAAGTTATGCCCTATATAATGCTAAGCCTATTAGGCCATTCCCCCCCCTTTAATACTGTTATAGATTTCTCTTAAATTTTCACAAAATTATTGTCCCCCAATTAAAATTTTGGGTCGATGGTTGTAATTTTATTGGAATTATCTCTATTTATACTAGTCACACATCAAATTTTGACTTTTGAGTCAAAAGTTAGGGTCCTATTAAGCCCAAACTATTTTTCTCAATTCCTTCTATATCTAAAATTCAATTTTTTGCCTGCTCCCAACATGCCTGTAACTGCTTTTTTCTTGTTGATCACTATTAACTCTTGGCATCTAGGCCCCTTCCATCTTTGTTGGTAAGTCCTACTCATTCTACTCATATTTCCTCTAGTTCCCATTGAAGGAAAATTGGCTTACGGGTTTCCTTTTTCTTCCATGTGGCTAGTAGGCTAGTCACATATGAGTAAGTTTTGGGCTTAGACAATTTTATAATATATATATATATATATATATATATATATATATATATATATATATATATATATATATATATATATATATATATATATATATATATATATATATATATATATATATATATATAGATAGATATCTATATCTATATCTATATCTATATATATATATATATATATATATATATATATATATATATATATATATATATATATATATATATATATATATATATATATATATATATATATAAACATCACAAAGAGGTATGAGAAACCTAGCTCCTGATTCCACCCCTCATGACCCTTCCATGTTCGATGCCACGCCTACATGGACCTCTGATGCCAACCATATAACATAGGTTATAGTTTTAAAATAAAATAATAAAAAGAATGGGCACGTTACCCGACCCTCAAGGGGCTCGTGGTTCTCGCCATACCTCATGTGACCCCCAAATACACAGGCCTACCACCTTTACCTCCATGCTCGAATAAATCCCCTGACACCATATATTACAAAAAATACATATATTAAAGTGCAGTGAACCCCACATTATCCCCAGTAAATCAACAATGTAAAATTAAATGGTCCCAATTCAAACATGGACCCCACCAATCATGCGCGTCATTGATCAACAATTGGAAATTAGCATACTATATGGTCAAGATGTTATTAGATGTAAGACTTGTGTGGAAATTAACACAACGTTACATTTTGATGGATCCAATGGCTTAGATCAGCTCCATACAACAACTGAGTTCCCTATATGATCACAATGTGATAACCCTTTAATAGGCCTCCCACCATTTAACAGGATCTCAGTTCCATTTCTCCTTCAGGGTTATGCCTTTGTCCTCAGCACCTCCATTCCTTGGTGCTCTCGTAGGTCATCATTGCGACCCTAGCTCCAACTCTCGGCCCTTCATGGCCCATCTCGCTAGCTCCATGGATAGGCTACACCCTGCAACATTCAGATTGAGCTATGACATGTCTGCAATTTATATTCTTTGGTGTGTGGCCCACTTATATAATCTTCACATGATGTCCCAAACATCTCGACCTTACAATGTTTCCACCTTGTAAACTGCCCATTAACTATACCTAATGGGGTTGGCAAGGGTTCCATTCCCGAACCCTACCCAAATTAATTCGTATATATATATATATATATATATATATATATATATATATATATATATATATGCATTTAAATACCACCTTATTTTTAGACATTCCCCTCATTTTTTTAATGTAATGGATCTTTATATATACATATATAAATATATACGACAATATATTAATTAACATTAACACTAAATAAACTCCCTAAGACCTTCATCTCCACACACACATTTATTTTGAAACCACACGGTTAACCCACATTCATAACACAGTCGCAGAGACTTATGCACACACACATTTAGCATGGTATAAATCATATGCAACCTATTATGTGCGCATAAAACATCATATGACGTTATATATCCAACATTAGATATATAATTTTTGAATACGCCTATAATTCAAATTCCTCCATTATATAATCATGTGTTGTACCATCGAGTGCCATTTCCAAATATCACTTTTACAATAGTTATAGTAAAAGTGATATAGTTATAAACCTTTTACAACACATGTAATACGTTAAAATCCAGATCTCGGTTCCATTTCTCCTTCAGGGTGATGCCTTTGTCCTCAGCACCTCCATTCCTTGGTGCTCTCGTAGGTCATCATTACGACCCTGGCTCCAACTCTTGGCCCTTCATGGCCCATCTCGCTGGCTCCATGGATAGGCTGCACCTTGCAACATTCAGATTGAGCTATGACATGTCTGCAATTTATATTCTTTGGTGTGTGGCCCACTTATATAATCTTCACATGATGTCCCAAACATATCAACCTTACAATGTTTCCACCTTGTAACACCACCCATTAATATACCTAACGGGGTTGGCAAGGGTTCCATTCCCGAACCCTACCCCAAATCAATTCGTATAAAATTATAAATATATATATATGCATTTAAATACCACCTTATTTTTAGACATTCCCCTCATTTTTTTAATGTAATGGGTCTTTATATATACATATATAAATATATACGACAATATATTAATTAACATTAACACTAAATAAACTCCCTAAGACCCTCATCTCCACACACACATTTATTTTGAAACCACACAGTTAACCCACATTCATAACATAGTCGCAGAGACTTACGCACACACACATTTAGCATGGTATAAATCATATGCAACCTATTATGTGCGCATAAAACATCATATGACGTTATATATCCAACATTAGATATATAAATTTTGAATACGCCCTATAATTCAAATTCCTCCATTATATAATCATGCCTTGTACCATCGGGTGCCATTTCCAAATATCACTTTTACAATAGTTATAGTAAAAGTGATATAGTTATAAACCTGTTACAACACATGTAATACGTTAAAATCCATATATATATATATAACCATTGACTTTTTCTCTAGATTTGTGATTCCTGTACTCTTTTTTGTGGAGTCGGCTCCACAACCATCATATTTGTTTAATAATATGAATAATTACATTTTATTTACCAACTTGTCCCTTCGGCCACTTAGCCAAACAGACATAAATATCAAGGCACTAGTGCCAAATTATATCTAATATGACAACATGGGTACACATACCATATAATATAAGATTTAGCTCACCAACCTAATATATAAGTATGTCTAGCTCACTTGCCTAATATCCGAGTACATATAATTACATTGAATTATACAATTAGAGGTATTACATAACTCCTCACTGTTGAGGAGTTATGAATTTTTTAATATTCACTATACATTCTTCCAATTGCACCAGTCGGCCTAGCTAGTGGACAAGCCAGTCATAACCCATTGTCCAAATGCACTATAAATAGATATGAGAAGGAGCATTTCTAAACACTTGAATCAAGAATTCGGTTATGTATTTAGGAAAGTGAAGGAGCAGGTCTGAAGTTCATACCTCATGAACTAAGAAGAAGTGAAGTGAATCCAAGTTGAAGCAACTTTTTGTGGATGAGTTTTGGCACATATTTTGAAAGGTTTTCGACATTGTTCTTGGGAAAATTTTTTGGTTTGTTTGAGGTCTTTTTTTTAGGGTTGTGCATTTTTGTTTGAAGGCCTATTTTTGGGGGATGAGTTATGTTTCTTGAAGTTCAAGTTTTAAGGTTGAGTTCTTCTATTTGAATATTTAGTTCATGCTTGGTTTTAAGGCTAGGTTATGGTCTTGAAGGCCAAGTTCAAGCATGTTTTGAAGTCCAATTTCTGGTGTATTGAAGGCTAATTTTAGGTTGGAGCTTGAAATTATTGTAATTTGGTGCTTACTGAGGATATATGTCCCCATATTCTTGATAGGTTGGAACCTGGAATTTTTGTAAGTTGGTGCTTACAGAGGATTAGTTTCCTCACAAGAGATTGTAATAAATTAAAGATTTTTTTCAAGTATTTCTTCTTCAAATTTTGATTTTCATTGTAATCTCCATGTTCATACATTTTGGATTGTTGATTATGTAATTTGAATTCAGTTTCAATATTAACTTAGTGATTTTTTTTCAAAAGTAATGAAATACTAATTCACCCCCCTCTTAGTATTTCCAACGATTTGTATCAGAGCAGGCTTCTTCAAGAATATTCGAATAGTTGGAAGAAGATCTTATATGGGGCATGGATAGTAGAGAAGCATCAATAAAAAATCCTTCCTTTGATGGAACAATTTTTTTCTTTTGGAAGATAAGAATGAGAACACACTTGATGTCTCTTGGTGTTAAAGCTTGAAAATATGTTACAAATGGATATAAGGTACCATCCTCTCCTCCAACTGATTAATATGGGAAAACTCCTTATGTCTCTAATGCAAAATTTATGAACCCCATTTTAAGTGGTTTGTTAGATTCAAAATTTGTTAAATTGATGGAGTGTGAATTAGTTAAAGAGATGTGGGACAAGACTGTAAGCAACTATGTAGGAGATGAAAAATGGACAAGCTTGTAATCAACTATGAAGGAGATGGAAAATTAAAGAAGGAAAAGCTTCAGACTTTTCATAGGAAATTTGAAAGCCTAAAAATGAATGATGAAGAATATGTTGATGCTTATTTTCTTCAAGCATATGAAGTGGATAATTCTCACAAAGGATTTGTTGAAGAGGTTAAAGAAACAACAATTGCTCAAAAAACTTTGATATCTCTTCCTATGCATTTTGATGTCAAGGTATTTTCCATAGAAGAATTAATATATTTGGAGAGTTTGAAAATGGATGTGCTTCACGGAATTCCCACTCCATATGAAATGAGGACGAGAAACTCATCACATAAGGAAGCAACATTTAAAGCATCTAAGAAGTCAAGAAAATTCAAGTCTAGTGATAGTTCTAGTGATGAATTTGGTACAAAAATGGCTTAGCTAGTAAGAAAAATAAAGAGAAAATCTAAATTCAAAGGTAATTTCCTCTTATTTGTTTTAACTATGGTAACATAGGAAATTTTGCTACTAAGTGTCCTTACAAGGAAGATAGTGATGATGAAGAACCCATAAAAAAGGGTCTTCAAAGGAAAAATTTGAAAAGAAAAATCTATATTCCAAAGAGGATAATGATTTTGCTGAAGAAGAATACGATTTTGATGATGATTGAAGAAATATCCTATTCTTAGCCACAATGAGGAATCCAGAAAAATTTGAGGATAAAAAATAAAAAGTAGAAGGAGAAAGCGTTGAAGGCATAGTGGATCTTGAATCAGAACTTATCAATGCATTATAAGAAATTGATAACCTCAAGAAGAAGAATAAGAGATTGTCCAAGGAAATACTTTTAATCAAGACTGAAAGAGAGGAATAAAAAAGAGTGGAAGAAGTGTTGAATATTCAGATAAAATAGAAGGAAGAAAACTATTAAAAGGTTGAAGAATAAATTGTCTCATTAGGGAAAGAGCTAGATACGCTCAACAAAAACATGAAAATATCTCAAACCCTAGTTGTTATTCTTAATATTCAAAGATCACCATATGACAAGACTAATCTTGGTTATATGGGTGAGACCTCATATAAATAAGATGCAAACACCAAGTCACCAAATAAGGAAGTTGAAGAAAAAACTAAAATGTCCATTCTCAACAAGAGCAAGGACATGATATGGTAGGAGTATGGAAACACTTCTACACCAGAAAACTATGTTCATGCTCTTAAGGGGTCCATTCAAAATGTGTGAAACAATATGATAAGGGAAAATAAAAGAAAATATTTGGATAGTCTTCAAAGAAGACCAAGTTTATAAGAACTATTTCATCAAGGAAACCATACTTAGCCATGTATCAAACTATTTTTTTTGGGTCACTCTTTTTCATGCAAAAATTATGTTCATCAAGCAAGAGATTGTAAATCTTATGTGAAAAATGATTATGAAATAGGTTCTCATCAAAACTTTAAATATAAGCTCATGGACATCGAAATCAAAGATACTAATGATAACATAAATCATAATTTGTTTTCACCCTTATCCAAGTATACTATACAGTGTTATAGATGCAAAAATTTTGGACATGTGGCATGAGATTTTCCTACAAGATCAAGAGAATGGTTTTAGAAGAGAAAACATGAAGAATCGCTAACATAAAAATGTGGACTAGTTATGTATGCTTGAAACAATCAAATTCAGTGGTTCATTAATAGTGGGTGCTCTAGACACATGATTAGATACCAAAATAGATTTATTACTCTAAAAGAAGAAAATTGAGGAAATGTGTCTTTTTGAGACAATGGATATGCAAGAATCGTTGGAAGAGGTACCATAAGTCTTGACAATATTAGGACTAAAGAAAAAAATGTTTTGTATGTTGAAGGACTCAAACATAATCTTTCAAGTGTTAGCCAATGTGTGATCAAGGTTATGATCTCACTTTTTATGCTATAGATTATGAAATAAGGAAGCCTAATTTGAGAAGATTAATGGGAAGATCGAGAAGGACTCCATGAAATGTATATATTCTTAATGAAATTAAAGGAGAAAAATGTTACATTTAATATACATAGAGGGTTGGTTATGACATAAAAGGCTAGGACACTTGAGCTTTGACAGTCTAGTAAAAATCAATAGAACGCAAGTAGTGAGAGATATGCCCAAAATCATGAAAACAATAAGTTCCAGTTGTGAATCTTTCCAACATGGGAAACAGAAAAGGGTGAGCTTCAAGTCAAAGGAGTGATCGACATCAACACCACTAGATCTTGTTCACACAAATCTATGCATACCAAAAAGAACACAAACCCTGCAAGGTGAAAGTTACTTTATGTTATTTGTTGATGATTATAATAGAATGGTTTGGGTTTCATTTCTTAAATAAAAATAAAAAACACAAGATACTTTCAAATCATTCAAAGCCTTAATTGAAAATTAAAGTGATCTAAGGATCAAATTCCTAATATTAGATATAGGAGGTGAATTGACCTCAAATAAGGGATTTTGTGAGAACTATGGAATCAAGAGACAAATTTTAGTTGTAAGAACTCTACAATAGAATGGAGTCGTATAAAGAAAGAATAGATAAATACAAGAAACAATGATAATAATTTTGCTAGAAGCCAAACTACTAGATAAGTTTTGGAAAGAAGCACTTGTTGTAGAAATTTACATCATGAATAGAGCACAACTCTCAGCTAACAATGGAAAGACACCATATGAGCTATGGAGAGACAAGAAAACTTCAATTGAGTATTTAAGTAAAATTGGAAGAAAATTTTACATGAAGATAAATTATGATAAATTGGGAAAACTCAATTATAAAGTAAATGAGGGAATATTCCTTGGATACTCAATAAGAAGTAAAACTTCAAATGATACAATAAAAGAGTACACAAAGTTGTGGACAGTATTGATGTAAGAATGGAAAAAGCATGGCTAGAGAAAGAGGCAAAACAAACAAGTGAGAATTGAAAAGATACCATCTACATGGACGAAGAAGAGATTACTATAAATAAAGAAAAACAAGAAGAAGCACAATCTCCATCCAAAACAATGTTTAAATTTTTGCTAAAACATCACCTAGAGAACCAAATCATTGGAGATGTTGATGCCTGGATAAAAACCTAAAGAAGAATTACCATTACACTAGGAAAAGGCAATTTTTCTTTGCTATCCAAAATAGAGCTAGTAAGAACCAAAATTGGGTGAATGTTATAGAAGAAGAATTGAATGATATTGAGAAAAATGGAACCTGGGAACTTTTTCCATGACCAAAAGATAGAAATGTGATTGGGACTAAGTGGCTATTCAAGAATAAGATGAATGAAGAAGGACAAATTATCAGAAATAAAGCAAGACTTGTTTGTAAGGGCTATGCACAAATTGAAGGAATTGACTTCAGAGAAACTTTTTCTATAGTTGACATATTAGAAGCAATAAGAATGTGCCTTGAATTTTAATGTTTGAAAGGCTTCAAAGTTATAATATGGATGTTAAATCAATCTTTCTAAATGGAGACTTAAAGGAGGAAGTATACATTGAACAACCAAAAGGTTTTGACTTGTTTGAAAATAAACATTGTGTGAAATGGGAGCATAAGATACATTGTTAGAAAAATTATTCCAAGGCCTTTCCAATATTATAACTCCTAAAATTGAGGAGATATGAATTTTTTAATATTCATTATAATTCTGTGAGTTGCACCAGTCAGCCTAGCCAATGGACAAATCAACCCTGACCCAGTATCCAAATGCACTATAAATAGGTGCGAGAAGGAGAATTTATAACCACTTGACTCAAGAATTTGGCTTAGTATTTAGGAGAGTGAAGAAGTGGGTTTGAATTTCTTACCTCATGAAATAAGAAGTGAAGTGAAACCAAGTTGAAGCATATTTTTGTGGATGGGTTTTGGCACATATTTTGAAGGGTTTTTGGTTTGTTTGAGGTATATTTTTTCATGGTTGATTTCTATTGTTTGAAGGCCGAGTTTCAAGGAATAAGTTCCTTTTTTTGAAGGCCAAGTTTTAGGCTTGAGTTCAACTATTTAAAGATCTAGTTTAGGCTTGGTTTGAAGGCCAGGGCATGGTGTCTTGAAGGCCAATTCTAGGCATGATTTGAAGTCCACGTTATAGTTTATTGAAGGCGGATTTTAGGCTAGACCCTGTAATTGTTGAAAGTTGGTACTTATTGAGGATATGTGTTCTCATCTTCTTAACAGGTTGGAGCCTAGAATTTTTGTAAGTTGGTGATTACAAAGGATTGGCGTCCTCATAAGAGATCGTAATAAATTAAATATTGTTTTCAAGTATTTATTCTTCACAATTTTATTTGCAATTAAATATCCATGTTCATACATTGTGGGTGATTTATGATGTGAAGTTAATTTAGTTTCAATATTAACTAAGTGAAAAATTGTCAAAAGTAACGAAATATAGATTCAGGAACCCCCCCCCCCCCCCCAACTCTATTTTCATAAATAAATCCTCAAATAGATCATTTTAAAGAAACATGATTCCGATTGATATATGAAAACTCCACCAAGAGTAAATAATCTTCCAACTTGGATGGTTTATCCATCACATACATGTGAAGCATGTTTTGAATCACTTCATTCATTGTTCTACTTTGCCAAGATATTTGTGGATGGTAATGTTGGAAATACACAATGATAGTTAGAGGGGGGCTTAAATCTCATCACATAATCAATCATCAACATAATGCATAAACATAGAGATTAAAGTGAAATTCCAAACTTGAAGAAGAAACACTTGAATCCTTTTCAAACAGTGTTCTTCCTAATATTATCAATTTCTTTTAATGCATTAATGAGTTCTAACTCAAGATCCACTATGCCTTCAACATCTTCTCCTTCTACTTTTTCCTTTTGCTCCTCTAGTTGGACTATGATGGATTCTTCTTTTGTGGATAGACACAGGATCTCTATTCTATCATCATCATAATCACATTCATCTTCTTCAAGAAAATCATTCTCCTATTTCGAGTATATATTTTTATTTTTCGAAAACTTTCTTTTGAACACTGTTTTTATGGATCCTTCTTCATCATCACTATCTTCCATGAAAGGAAACTTAGCAGCAAAATTTAATATCTTACCACAATTAAAATAGATGAGAGGTAACCTACCTTTGAATATATATCCTTTCTTTAGCTTTTTGACTAGTTGTGCTATTTCTATATCAAATTCATCACTCGAGAAGTCACCAAACTTTTATTTTCTTGAATTATTTGATACTTTGAATGTTGCTTCCTTATGTGATGATTTTCTCGTCCTCATTTCATATTCAATGGGAACTCTATGAATCTCATCCATGGTTAGTTTCTCCAATTCCTTTAATTATTCTATGGCTGAGGCTTTGGCATCAAAATGTAGAGGAAGATACCCCATGCTTTCAAATTTTCATCGATAGGTATGAAGATTTATTATATTTAATTTTTCATCTTCTTCATAGTTGCTTAGAAGATTTTCCCACATATCTTTAGTTGATTCACATTGCATAACTTTGACAAATTATGAATCTTCCAAGCCACTTAAAAATCAAATTCATGGCTTTTGTGATGGTGACATAAGCCTTTTTCCCATCTTGATTAATTAGGGGCGAATATAGAACCTTATATCCATCTACAATAGACAACCAAATTTCATCTCCAAGAGATATGAAGGGACTCTTCATTCTTATCTTCAAAAAGGCATAATTACTTCCATTGAACAAAGGAATTTTGATTGAATCTTCTCGACTAGCCATGGTCCCTATAATATATTCTTCCAGTTATTAAATTGTTTTTTGAAGAATCCCACTCTGGTACCATATGATGGAAATGCACAATGACAATGAGAGGGGGTTGAATCATTATCACCTTTTTTTTTATTAATATTAAAAATAAAATCTCATCACATAATCAATAATCAACACAATGCATAAGCATAGAGATTAAAGTGAAATTGCAAACTTGAAGAAGAAACACTTGAATGATCTTCAAGCAATATTCAATTTATTACAACCACTTGTGAGGAAACCAATCCTCTATAAACACCAACTTACAAAAAAATCGGGTTCCAACTTTTCAAGAAGATGAGGACACCAATCCTTAATAAGCACCAATTTCTAGTTTTTTACTATTTAAGAGTCAATATTTAGGCCTATTAAAGAAGGTCTACCCTCTTGGAAGATAGTACCAAACAATTCTCCTCTATCTAGGGCTCAGCCTCGAACATAATTTAGCTTCCTTAATAGGACACAACCTCCAATAGGCTTCAACCTCTAACCTCAAACAAAACAGACCAAAACTCGACTTCTCTTTGCTTCTTAATGGTTAATGAGCTATGAACCTCATACCTGCTTCTTGCTCACTAAAACAAAACCTAATTGTATTGAGAAATGGCAAAAAAATCTCCTTTTCATGTCTATTTATAATGCTTTTGGGGTCTAGGGTAGGGCCGACTTGTCCACTAGCTATGCCAACTTGTTCAAAATTGGTGCAACTGATGGTATATATATATATATATATATATATATATATATATATATATATATATATATATATATATATATATATATATATATATATATATATATATATATATATATATATATATATATATATATATATTGGGTTTTAAGGTTCATTAATCACTAATCAAGATTATCCATTAATCTAGCTTAACCATTAATTAATCATCTAACATATTAAGATTTAGAATACTGGCGTATTCATGCGAGGTGTGGGTATGTAGATAGCATACATGTACCTCATATGTATACTAACAATACTTATTGGAATCAAGCACAAAATTCAATCATTGAGCAAGTAGGCTAATAAAATAATATAAGATAACAAGATCAAGTAGGGGCTTCACAATAGCCATAACTTTGCAGCAACCCATGAATGAGAGATATTGAGCAGTGTGGTCTATGGTTATGAGGAACATTTGAGGTTTGAAGCTAGTTGGTTCTTAATTTATGTGTTATATACTTCTATTATGTTATTTCATATGTTTAAATGTTGTTTGTAATTCATATGTGTGTGTGTATTTAATTATGTCATTATGGTTGCATGTTGCATTGCATGATAAAATGAATCATGCATGTATAATATATATTTAATAAAATACCTTGGTTACTTGTACACTAGAATTAGGATTAATATGGTAACTATGTTATATTACAGATAAATTATATGAAACTGCATTTGATGTTTGGCCCTGGTGGGCATAATATATAATGGTATTAGATATTTTGTGAGTTGGAGCAAAGCAAAAAAAATGGAAGATGACTTGCAAGGATAGTAATGCACCCTAGTTGGGTGGTTGGGTATGTTACAAAGTGGTGGCAGAATGAAGGTTACAACACTTGGGGTATATGGACTAAAGATTCTCTTGCTGAAGAAGAATTATAGCTTTTCTACTATCTATTTGACAAAATTCCTCAAGGAGAGGAAATGGGAAAATTTCATAAATTTGACCATATGTGAGGGATGATCAAATTAGAATAGAAAATGAGATGAAAAAGTGTAAATTTTAATTTCCTAGCCTTATAATTGGTGTATGAAACCAGTCTCTAGAATTACAAAGTTGATTATTGAAGAATAATTATGAAATTAGAAGTCCCTTACTTCTAGGTGAAAATTGGAGCCTAAAAAGTTGAAAAATGTTAATTGGTAGGTACATACAACAAATTCATGGTTGTGCGATAAAAAATGGTAAGATATTGATGTAATGAAAGAATTAGGCCTACAAAATTCTTGATGACAATATTTTTTTGGGAAATCAACTTTATTAACAAAGTTAAAAAATATTTAAAAAATGTGAAATTTTGGAACCTTTTTAAATTCCTTATTGATGAAATTAGGGTGATGTGGCAATGCCAAGTGGCAATTGAGATGATAGGTTGTGGATATATGTTGGCACTAGGTACATTTTGAATGGAAAGAGTTGGTTGTCAGGTGATAATCTCCAAGGGTAAAATCAATTTGGGGCATTGGATCAAATTGTCCTACATGTTAGTTTTTTTTCATGTCAGATCATTAGAGAATTTTTGAGGTAAACATTGGGCCTCAAAACAAAAATGTACAACCAAAATAAAAATTTATAAAAACCAGTAGGATTCAATATGATGATGCCAACCATGGGGGACGATTCAACATTTTTAGATTAAAAAAGTAAAAATATTAAAAAAAGAAAAAAGAAAAAAAAAAACTTTTTCAACTTATTTCCCTACGGTTTTACTCAAATTTTGAGCGGGAGCACTCGTTGGATGAAAAATTTAATTCCTCATCCAAGTATTACCCATGTTGCATACTTTCGATGGACCCTGCTACATGAAAAAGGAGATATACATGAAAAAACATGATTGGTTCATGTATTTCTCATTTTTCGTGTAGCAAGGTCCATCTAAAGTATGCAACATGGGTACTCCTTGCATGAGGAATTAATTTCCACATCCAATGATTCCTCTTACTTGAAATTTGAGTAAAACTATAGGGAGATAAGTTGAAAATATGATTTTAAAAAAGTAGTTTTTTTGTTTCTTTTCCTTCTAAAATTTGATGATGTAATATAATCTTATTTTATTATTTCCACTATTATTTTATAATATTCCTTAGGAAGCTCATTTTAGACCTCAAAATTTCTCTAATGAGTGCATTATCATTTATTCCTAAATTCAATCGGGACCATTAGATCATGATCACCCTCTACCGTTGTATTTTTTGAGGTTAAGTTACATGGTTAACCTTTATTCATATTTAATTCTCAAATTGATTTATACTATTGGATCAAAGTTGATCTCAACCATTAGATCTATAGGGTTCAAATGACATCATTAACCTCTAAACACCTTTATGCTCCAATTTAATATATTCCATTAGATTAAACAAACCTTTATTGTTGGATCTATTGAGGATCAATGACCCCATTAACTAGTGTGCATACCTAATCCCAAATTAAATTTCTTCCATCATATATGGAATAATCATGGTTGTTTCATATTTCAGGGTTGAGTGGCCTCATTAAGGAGTGAACATCTCTAAACCCCAATTTGATCTTAACAATTAGATTGGTTGGATCCCAACTTTGGTCATATTTAATCCTCACCATCAGATTGGTCTCACTCATTAGATCTTGAGGGCATGCAAGTTGGGTGCCCAAGGATAAAAAATGGTGAATGAACCCTGCCTATCAACATATTTGGTAAGAGAGTGTCATATGGACTAGTTGCAAATGAAGTGGAACCTTCTTGTCTTAATAAGGGCTAGCAATATTCCAAGTCAACCATGGGGCCCAAGTGGGGCCAAGGAGAGAGAAAGTGAGCACTAAAGTGGTTTCATGGGTGCTAAGTGTCTAGAGAAATGCATGCAATTGAGTTCACGTCTATTATAAATTAATGGATTATATACTTGTATTGGGATTATTGATAGGACCCTTCACAGAAATAAATTTTCATATACATATAAATTATTACAAAACAAAATTTCATAGAGGATTAGCCTAGTGTAGGGTACCATGATGGATGAAAAGTCAGTGAATTTTCATGATTTTTAGTTCATAAAATTGTAAGGCATGTTTGAGGGCCAACATAATGTTTTTATACACATAATCCAACAAGAACAGTGTGTACCAATGGTACACATAATTTCTATAACTTAAATTAAATATATCAGAGAGATATTTCCAATGATATATTACAAATTTCAAACAGAGTTAGTATGAGAAATTTAAGTAAAAAATAGTGAAGGGGATAAATCAAGCACTAATTTAATATCAAGAGGCATAACTTGTAGCTTGTGGCTCAAAATGGGAAATGGAAGTAATCAACATAAAGTTTTTGGATGGAAAAATACATCCATAGAGGTAGATTTGATATCTTGGCATAAAATTTCTTAGGAAATGAGCATAAATGTGGTGTAGCATTACATGAGAAAATTGGGAAAATGGGCCAAACTTCAATAGGCCATAAATTTCAACTTAGGAATTAGATTTGAGAAAATGAATAGTCAATAGAGAGTTTGAGAGAAAAAAGTTTTCCATTCATACACCTAGAAATTGAATTTGACCAATACAATATTTCAAGAAATTCAAAGAAGACCTCGATGGCCTACACGAGCATAAAACACACATAATTTCTAAAAATTGTAAAGTAGTATTTAAATGTGGTTTTAGTGTTTGACTAGTAGGTTCTTACATGAAAAATTTTGACACAAGCATAACCAAATAGATCAATGATAAGAATCAAGAGCTCCAAGTATGTTAGAATGGTACCTATGCAAGGGTATATATATTTTTTTGAAGAAGAAAATCATGGAAATGAAAAGGGATGGGTAATTACTAAAAAGATAATACTAAATTATCATTAAGGGCTCCAATGTCATGGATCGAATGATCAAATTAGTTGTGGACCAGATTCCCTATTAAATGCAAGAAGAGTTTCATGAAGAAATGACAAGGTGAAATATGATTGCATAAAGCAAGGAGTTGGGAGGTTATCGTCATTGTAAGTGATTACGATGTTTAACCAAGTAATCATGTCAAAGGAAAAAAAATATTGGAGAAAACCAACAGGTGACTAAAATCCATTAGTAAGCATGGAAAGATAAGGTAATCCATTGATATTGGATTCCAAAAGAAATAAATTTTACAATGGAAATTGTAATGATTGATTTCCACAAATGTAGGGATGTAATGCTCATGGAGGGGTGCATCATCTCTAAGGGAAAGTAGATGATAAATTAAAGGAGTTGCAATTCATGGACTGACAAGCTATTATTTAAATAGTGTAGAGCTAGATATCCACTTATGTATTAGAGTGCATAGTTGAAGCATGGTGCTAGTATAAGGAATTAATGGGTGGAATGTAGAGGTTCATTCAATCTAAAGCATACCAATTGAAGATATCAAGTAGTGGATTATGTGTAAATTTATTCAATGAGGATGCAAACATCCTTCAAGGAGAGGTACTTCATAAGTTGACATGGAATTGAGGACTAATTAAAGTCTAAGGATAGTTGGAAATATTGGGAAAATTGTACTACAAATAGGTACCGAGTTAATTGGAGCATATTCTAGCATTCAAGAAGGATGACAACAATGCATAGGATGCATAATATATGCCAAGGATGTTAGATATATTCCAAGTATTTTGAGTTCATATCCAATAAGGAAAGGAATGACAAATAAATAAGGATACAAGTAAGGTGGTGATTTGTAAAAGGAACATTAAGATGAAAATGTCATATGCTAATTATTGGCTACAAAAGAGATGTAATTAGAAAAAAAATGATCTAAATGGATAGGGAATCAATTGAGATTCCTTAGGATGTTGAAAGTACCAATGAGGGTACATGAGGATGTGAAAAGAACCAAATCCTCTAACATAGTATCTGGGAGGCCAAGAAAACAAGACATACATGTAACTTTACAAATGTTGACATCTTGACTAAGGAAGCCAATATTGAGACTCAATTAGTCAAGAAAGATGTTGAAGAATATATAATAACATTATATGTGCACTAGGAATATGTGAAAATCAAGAGGAACTTGGATAATAAATTCTCAAAAGGGGAATAATTATAAACAATTAGCATAGTGCAAGCATGAAAGGCTCAACTATAAAAAAATTGGGATAAGGTTGTCTACATGAAGGAAATAGTTGTAAGGTGGAAACATTAGTGAGACATATTGGCTGAAATCAAAATATCCAAGTGGGACTTGGTTGAAGCCGTGTCAGCTAAAGTAAATTACAATGGCACATAGGATCAAAATGATAGTGCAATGGCTAAATGATTCAAGGAAATATTTAGATAGCCATACAAAGAACATATGATGAATTGTACATACATATTGTAACCACCCTTCCCATTTTAACCCACTTTTAAAATCCCTCCATGGTAAACATTAGATGAGTGTCACTATGATATGATCCGACCTCCAAGTTCCAGTTATGGAAGTGGGGCCGACTACCGACAATAAACTGACATCCCACAGGGACTACATACCACTTAGGAGCCTGCAAAACACCTCAAGTGATCAATCCCTGAGTTGGAATTTATTTTCACTAGCATTACAGCCCAACCACACCCTTGACACTATGTGAGTGTGGTTATGAGGCTCCAACCGCACCCATAATCCTGTCTTCATGATGTCATGATCCAAATTTCTCAGTTAGGTGCATGCGGTCATGAGATGTATGCCACTTTTTTAGGCAAGCCTCTAGACCATTGCCCAAAACTATCTGTAACTTTCCAGAATCATGATTAAGATGACAACAATGCCAAACATTAAAACTTGAACAATATGTTTATCAGGACATACTTAGAGCACATCAAAGATTTTGTCAAACATATGGTAAACATGAAAGCTACAAGTCATGAATGCATATTTGATCATAAACTTCTAAATTTCATCTGAGAATCACCAAGAAGGCTCCAAGCCCTCTCTAACTAGCTACAACAACACTTGTTAGTCCATGCATTCATCAACCATCCAGTAACTTAACAAATCATGAACAAGAGCCATAGCTAGAGCACATCATATAACTAGGTATATAACCAGTGTATAACTAGAATATAGACCATAAAAAATCAACCATAATATCGACGTGATAACCAGTACAAGTGATCATAGATCAAATAGAAAAATAGCTCATATTAACATATGAAAATGCCAACCAAGTTAGGTACTTCCATGTACCACTCGACCATAGATTGGGCTGAACCAAATCCCTCTTTCAACCAATCACCCCTGCACCATATTCCAAGCATGAGTGTGGGATCATAATGGTTGAAGCAAAAGAAAACCAACCATGGTTTCCAGAGGCCAAATCACCTTAACCATCAACCATAGTGATCTCACCTATATAGTCCAAAAATCACTAACATCGACCCAATTGGTCTCTACCTAAGCTATCAAGGGCTCCATGAATAGTAACTCAACCCATAGCTAAATTAGGGCTCCAAAGAATTTGTTCCAACCACAACACTAGGGACTAGTAACTAAACACACAAGGCTCCAGAGAATTTGTCCCAACCTACAAGATCCAAGAACTAGTAATTCAACCTAAGTTGTTCCAAGGCTCCAGAGCATTTTTTCCAGCCCACAACCATATGGAACCTGAGAACGAATCGGAAAAATAAGTGGGAAACCCACAACACCATGGCTATCAAAGAAATGACAATGAAAGCCTAAAACCACTGTCAATCTAGGAAAATCTCCATGCTAATGACAACACATAACTAAGGAACCACATGCATATACCATGCATCCAAAAATCAGCAAGGAAATCACACATGCAACTTGTCACCTACAAAGTAAGCTCGTTGTAATTTTTGATCCAACTATCTCCTTATGATTTTGTGCTTTCCTTGCTTGATTTCTCCAAATCCAAGTGAATGCTAGAATGCTCAAAGCATGCTCCAAGAATTCTCTCAGTGTGAAAGAGTGTAGAGAGAGACAATGAAAGGAGAGCTCTACTCAAAATTGTCAAAAGGATAGCAACTGATTCTCTGATGTTCTTTTATCATTGATCTCTTTTTTGTCTTCATTTTCCTTCAATTTTACTTTAGTTTCCTTTGCATGCAAATTTGTGTCTCTTCACCTTCCTTTTCTCCCTTTTTCCTTTATTTTCATAATCAAATGTCCATTATTGCCTCTTTTCCTTTGCCAATGCCTTTTCCAATTTCCATATCCATTATTAATCCACAAGAGATGTCCACTATAATGTTTTCCCACCATTCAACTTGGAATATGTGTCCCATACCTTGGTTTTATTTGATTTACATTGAAAATCAACCAGGGGTTGTTGCACACACACACACACACACACACACACACACACACACACACACACACACACACACACACACACACACACACACACACATATTAGGGCATGGGGATATGTTGAGCATGCACAAAATACATTGTAGACTATAAATAATCTACTATTATGCATGAAATAAAGTTGTTATATATGCATTAGGGCATGGGGATATGTTGAGCATGTACAAAATATATTTTATACTATCAATACTATACTATCATGCATGAAATAAAGTTTTTGATATGATAGCAATTTGATAATAATGGAATTCGTGCTCACGAAAAGGGAGTACTTGCATGGATGAAAGTGAGATGCCACTACTACATAAGAAAACCATTTATATGAAGAAAATATGGGCATGGGAAAACACTGAGTAAAAATATGATAAAGGAAGCGTGTGAGCTTCTATAAATACTAGCAAATCATGTAGTAACAAAATAATTAATATCAACTAGGCAAGTGTGCTTTTGGTATGCTTAAGATACATGAATGTTGATGGGATTTTAGGTAATAATTCCCTAAAATTGGTTCTAATTATAAAGTGATATCATATGCATGGAATTCATTTATAGAAACAATATACCATTTAGTGTGGTAAAGGCATAGGGCCTTGCATATACATACAATATGTTAATTCTTGAATGCATTTATGTGAAATGAATGGCATATAATGTTATATTGGTTATGCGTAATAACAAAGGCATGTTAGGAGAAACACTCCTAATATAGAAATAAATTCCAATAAGACTAGACATGTGTGAAGCCATATGTGGATAGAGATGGAAATGATATAGCACTACACAAGTATTCAAAAATGTCCCTACTTTTAATCAATTTTTTTGACTACAACATTTTTAGTTAACACTAAAGAGCACCAAAGATTTTCAATTTTGGGATGAAAAGGAAGGCATCTAATTGATTAAGAAATTAGTATGGAAATGTGTGGATGATGTGTCAAAGTGCTGGATAGACCTTCCAAAATTCACCATAGTGGGATGCATAGGCTAGAATTTGGTATTCTAAAAGTAGTGCAAGGATGAAATGCATAGGTATGTGTGAGTAATTATAAGGTGTGCAAAGGGTAAACATGCACAAATGCATCCTAATGTATTAGTGTGTATGCTTGAAGGAATTGCTAAATGCATTAGGTGAATGCATGCATCTATGATTGAAGAAATTGTTGAATACATTGATTAAGGAAATCATTTAAAGCATTAGATGAATGTATGTATATGTCATATTTTCATGAAAATAATTATAGTAATGGTTGAACTGATGAAATTATTGCTAATACTGAATATGAATATATTCTAGGAGCTATTAGATAATTGCAATAAAGTATTTTCATGCTAAAGTAATATGTGTGAATGGAATACATGGAATTTGTATTAGGAGAACAACAATATAAAACAAAAGGTGGTTGGAAGAAATAAAATCTTAGGAAGAAGGCCACAATGATGACATTGAATCCCATGGTTATCATGAAATGTTGAATAATGATTATGGGCGAGTGTCTAGTAGTGATTCGATACTCTCCTTTCATTGAAACACCTTGGAAAATGATGGATTTCCTGAGGGATTATGATGTAGAGAAGGGGACACCTAAGCCTCAAGAATGAGTGTGGAAAGGGATACACAACTTAGGAATGCACATGGTTGAAGCCATAAGGATGTGCTAAGCGTTGAATTCTTTCCTAATACATCTTTGTAAAGCATTAAACAACCATAAAAGATAAGTATAGATTTTGAAGGCAGACTTATTTTTTATAATGATCACATTTTTTAGTTGAAACCCTTGTGGATAAATGTTATATGATACTTTCTATAACATGTCTATTTTCTTGGTGGTTAGTATAGGAAAAAATAAAGAATAAAGGCATGAAGTGAGCATCTAGAAAGTAGGTAGAGCTCAAGAATGAAGAGAAGAGAATATTGAATTCTAGGGGACTTGTTGCAACTCAAGAGAGAAAAGTGGAAGTTGAGGACTCCATCATTGCAACTAGGTTTCTTGAAGTGAAAAATCTGAGACTTCTTGTCCAATTAGTACTAGAACCCTATAAGGGAAGTGGTACATCCCAAGGGACTGTGGAGCAAAGAAGGAGGTACACTTGCTTTGGTTATAGAAGCTAAGGGAAATAGAGATTGCTGGTTAAAAATGTTGCAATATTTTTTCTATGTAAATATTATATATGTGTATATAATTCACTGAGAAAAATGCATAAATATGGGAGAGGGAAATGTAATATCCCCCAGATGACTTCCTTTTATATTTGTACATGTTTTTATTAGGTTTGTGAGCCAGGATGGTTGGGCTTACATGAACCTGTGTATATAAGTATTTTGGGGCTTGCATGCCTATGTTTATATTTTTTGAGGACATAGTACATATGCGATTTTAGGCTAGTGGGCCTATGTGGTAAAAGGTTCATAACCATAGCTATAAAAATATATAATTACATTGATATTAACAAAAAAAACGTTTGTTGTAGATTGAGTCAAACAAGAGAGACAAGGGGTTAGGACTCCACAAGTGGAAAATGGGACTAAGGGATAAGTGATGAAAGGCTTAACCCTAAGGGCCTATGCCATTACTAAAACGAGCCTAAAGTCAAAAGCACACATGTTTTTATCCTAAAGTGGAAAAGGGATCTTCTTTGGGTGCCACTTGTTAAAAAGGGCACATGCATATAAAAAGTGTGGAGTTTATTATAATTCTTATCATTTTTTCCATTATTCCCATTCAATATGACCACTATGAATACTAAACTAGCTTTGGGAGAGTGTCACCCTATGATACTGTTATCCTATGGATCCTAGGTGGATATTGGTGTGCACTTCTCCTTGGATTTCCTTAAGGAAGGCCAAAAACCTAGAGGGATAAGTGTGGAGATAAGTGCCCTAGTGTGACGCTTGGAAGTTACCTAGAGAGTCTTAATGGAATTTGGAACTCTTGGATCCATAGAGCTATGAGACTCCCTAGTTAAGATATGCTAGAGCCTTAGAAGGGTAGGGGCATCCTTATGTTGAATGCAGAATCCAGGAATATCCTGGAATCTAATGGTCAGGAGAGGGGTCAATTTTAATTGACTCCTCTCTTGATTGTCAGATTCTAGGATATTCCTAGAATTTGCAATCAATATAAGTTTAGGATAATGGTAGTGGCATAACTTGAGGGACAACAAGTGTAGAGAAGGGGGTGCACTACCTTGGGTTGTGTAGGATGATGGTGGATGAAAAACTAAAGGATAGGTTGTTGGAGTTTGATACCTTATCTTGTTAATCTATTGGTGTGATTTGTTGTAATTGGATTTAGGAAGCTTTTTTACCTAGTGGATTCATAGCCCCAGTTATGGGGAGACCCACTGCTAAGAGATTATGTGGAGTGTGGTCTATGGATAGGAGGGACATCTAAGGTTTGTAGACAATTAGTGCTTCATTTAAAATATAAGTTTTTCTTATTGTGCGTTATATGCTTATGTTGTGTTATTTCATATGTTATATGTTGTTTGTAATTTATATGTGTGTTTTTAGATTTAATTATGGCATTATGGTTGAGCCTATGTTGCAATGCATGATAGAATGTGTTAGGAATATATAAAAAAGATTAAATAAGGTACCATGGGTACCTATATGATAAAGTCATAATAAATATGGCAACCTGGTTATATTAGAGAGCATTTATATAATATTTTGGTCAATGTTGGGTCCTTGTGGGTATAATACATTATGGTATCAATGATTCTATGAGCTAGAATAAAGAAATTTTTTTTAATGATGAACTACAAAGATATTAATGCACCCTAACTAGGTGGATAGGTACATTAAATTTATCCTATAAAGGAACCTATAGAATGTTATATCTCGTTAATTTCTTGCAAATCTATAATTTCAAATTTTTATTTCGAAATTAAAACTTATTTTGAAATTGAAATATTAAAAATTTCAAAATATTTGTTTGAAACTTATATCATTCAATTGGGTTTTTCAGCACTTCAAGGCTTGCTCAAACCATATTAGATAGATTTTACACATACACCAAAATGTTTTTTATGCCAACTTATACCATTTGGTTGACCCTTGGAATCTCAATGCTCAACCTCAAAATAAAAGAAACTCACACTCAATTCTTCAGTTCTTTGATCTATGTCATCACCCTATAATTATAAATTTTGCTATCAAGAATTTGAAATAAAATAGTTCCAGCAAGTCTTACTAAGATCCATCAGTAGGATAAGTTTTAGAATCATGCATATCTATATTTAAGATTTATTATGTCATCTAAGTGATTGGAGATGTGTAATATTTTCCCCTTTTCTCTTAGATGTAGTGCTCTTCCACTAAAACATGGCCTATAATTATCTAAGAGAAAACTTCTTATTAGTGTTTGGCTTGTATGGAAAACATGATCAAACTTTGAGACCTTATTATGTGTCCCTAAGATACTAGAATAAAGCCTTGTATGTGAAAGGACCTTTTTGTTCATGTTCAATCATCATTTTTGTGTAACTTATGAATGTAGACTTGTTGTGATTGTTGTTATCTGGTGTAATTGCAAAAATAACATGGGGAGAATATATCCTTTGAAGTTATTATGATATCAATGAGTATATTAGAATGAGTCTCCTTCATATAGGATTGGAAAAAGTATGCACAAATGATTTAATTAACCTCTCTTGAAACAATAATGTTATTCCATCATTGACATCTCCTCTCGGGAGACTTACTCTAGTTTGTTATACTTTTTAAGCATCTGATGTATTCTTGGAATTTTTATTGCAGATGGATTTTCAATAATGTGATAGGATATAAATTTAATATATTGTGTATGTATGAGGCCTTAGGTAGCTATTAGAGAAAAAATCATATATTGTGAATGATTCTATTTGCAATAGTCCTATTGGTAAAAACATATATATGTAATATTTAAATACAAATCCACCATACAAATGGGATATATGTATCTCTTTTGGCTTTTCTAATGTCGAAATTTGTGACTTTGATGGTTTTCCATTGTATCAAGACATACACCCTTAAATTGCAACAAATTTATTGACTCTTTCAATTATCCATACCTAGCATAAGTTGCATTTATGGCATTCCATGAAACATGGTCTACATTTAATTGAACTAGTAATTGTTAGAATTGTATGTGATATACACCCAATTCTTCTTATTGAACTATTACACTTGGCTCTTTAATTACCAAACCAGTTTCATCATTACAATTTTTTGTTGTAGATGAACTAGAATTTAAAGCATGCACATACATACATACATATATATGCAATTTTTTAATCAACTAACTTCCAATGCCTTTGAAAAATTGTTCTAACATGTTGGAAAATTTATTACAATGTCTAGCATTTGTTCAACATGTTTGCAACATGATTATGACATTTGTTTGACTAAGAAACCAACATTAAAAAAATATGTATAAATAGTTAAAATAAGTGGGCCTTACTTTATGATATTCTTTCCACATCCTTTCAAAGTATTACCAACATAATTTTGACAAAGGGACATTGAAATTCTGAGGATAACCACACAAAAAAGCCCCTCAAAATTCAATAATGTACCACTACTGTCATCAAGATTCCAACCAAAAAAATAGTTATATATTTTGATGTATCAAAGAAGAAATAGGTATAACATTGCAATATTCCTTGTTTCGATATGATTATGACAAAAATAGTATGGGTCCTACATTGGAAATTGTACCAAGATGTACTAATGGTTCATAAATCGTGTTATGTTTTTTCACCTGAATAATTATTTGAAATGTGGAAATATGGAAAGATGATGAAGAACATTGTAGGACAACTTATTGTTACTTAATCAATTAAATATATATGCATTTCAAATTTATTGCATGTTGTCCATTATTTGTGTGTGTGTGATGGTGATACCAAAATACTACCTAATGATCTACAAGAAAGATAAGTTATTCTATTAAATAGTGGATTTTCATCCTAACTATCGTGATAACAAAAAGTAGAGAAAATTGTGTACTTATATAAAAAATTATTTTGGATAATTTAGGATCTTTGTCACGCACATGTTTTAAATGTTTTTTAATGCCTTCAAGTTCACTAACAAAAAAAATTATAGAGAAAAAAATTTCCTTTGAATCATTTTCTGTGGCCTTTTCTGACTTATCATTAAAAGTACATCATGAATATTATCTCATCCACGATTGCATCCTTATTCATTATAAAAAGGGTATCATGAATTAAAATATTTATCCTTTCATTCTTAATAATACCAGTATCATTTTTTTCCAAAGGATCAACTTCAACTCCATCACCCTCGCCACTGATACTACTAATTTCAGCATTCAAATTTTCAACTTGGGTGCTTTTGTTTATAAATACAATCAAATAAATATAATTTTCATAAGTATATTAAATGATTTTTAACTCATGAACCATTAAATATTTTGTTTATCCCCTCCCCCCGCGCCCCACACCACACCCTCCATGGGTAACTAATTTTAGAAACACCTTCACAAGGGGTGTTGTGTTGTTCATTGCATGGGCCCTCTTTCTCATATCCTCCAAACTCATATATATCTCTCAATTTATCCTTTATATATGTGATTGTGCTAGCTTATACATGATATATGAGACCTCCCCCCCTCACATGTTATATGACATGCTAAACTTATGGTTGATACTTTATCCTTCACTTGATATTCCATGCATTAGTTTGATACTTAGATGTGATATTATAACTTTTGAGTTAGCCATGAAAGAGATAAATGTTGAAATGTGATCTAATAACATGTAATCACATTTATAATTTTAATATTTTCCTTTTGGTGCCATGGGGGACATAATTATCCTTTAAAAATGTCATTATTTCTAGCATCAAATTGTAACTAGATGGAAACTAGTTCAGGTAGTGTTTTCCACATCGTAACCATAGTTAACACTTTAAGTTCTCCCTATTCACTCCATTCCATCCACAAAATGGTTATTCCCATTCATATATGACTTATAAATTGTCATAAAAAATTCTATTGATAAATACTAATTCAAAGAAGACAAAAAATGCTAGAGGTGGAGAGGTAACAAAAGTCAAAAGCCAAAAATATAAAAGTTTGATCTATGTCACCTCACTATAAGCCCAGTGTGCCTAATTCCATGCTTGTATATGAATATATAAATAAAAATGGATTTTTTCATTGAAATTAAACAAATAAATAAAAAGCCAAAAAGGTGTAGTAAGAAATAGTGTCAAGGAAAGGCAAATCAATTCTAAAGCTCTATCTTAAAGTCTACCATATAAAATCCTAGCTCTTGAAATATAGTTGAACAAAGTTTTAAGACTTATGCATCATATTATATAGATTTTAGGGTCATCACGTCAAGTTTCCCCTTCTCCCTTCCAAATGTATTCATCAATGTTCTTATATTTTACTTTAGGACTTAGGAAAGACTCCCTATCTTAGGATTTGTCACATGTATAAGGGTTAAGGTTGTTACCCAATGATAAAACTTTTTTAAAATTTTAAACATTAACTAATATTATGTTGTTCCAAAGGAAATCATTAAGCACACATCACTTGATGGCTTGCAAAAGAGTTGGACCTACCACTATAATTGGTATTCTTATATTGGGATCTATGTACCATGCCTCGAAATTTGTAACATTGTATTGGATCCATGACGCTATCTTGGAATATATGTGCTTGTATTTGGACATATCTATCAACCTTGGAATCTATACCATTTTTCTTGGGATCCATGTGCTTCATTCAGATATTTGTCACTCCATTTGGAATTATGATAATGCATTGGGTTGTGATAGGTATGCCACATCATCACAAATACCACGTGTATCACTCCAGGAGAGTGTACTTTCCCAATTGAACTCCTTCACTCACATGTATGACTTGATTACTCCCTCATGGACCACATGTGGGAAGTTTGTTTAAATTATCAAGGACTTATGGAATATGGTTACTTTTGATCATAGAAGGTTATAGTGGTTACAAATGGTTATGATGTTGACCACATTATTGTAGAATTCCTAGATTTATGGATCCACACATTCCATTCTTCATTAGATCCTTGCCTTAAAAATCCCACATGTGAAACATGAAATCACCCTTATTTGGAGGCCACTTCACTTAGAGATCCCTCTTCCTTACTTCATGGATTGGTTATGGAAGAACCCTTGATCTTTGACACTTGTTTGACCTCTTCATCACACCTTTGAGGGGTCATTGGCACATTTTATAAATGATGCAATTACCTTCATGTTCTTTCGTACCACATGCATGGAATATTATTACATTTTCTCACCATTTTGAGGGAACCTTTTTTTTTAATATTTTGACTATAGTTTTGTGGCCATTCATTATTTATCATGGATATGACTTGAGCCCATGGTTTTAGCTCACGGTTTAGCTATCCTATTGTATTGATTTTTTGTATTGAGAAGCTCTTTATCTATATAAATAGGGAGCCTCCTCATTTTCATTCATTGGAGAATATTAAGATATTTTCCTCTTGTGTTCTTTGTGATTTTATATTTGCTCTATTTTTTTTTATATGATATTTCAAGGATTGATTTTCTTTTTTAGGTGTGTTATAGTAAGGAGATTATATAAGGTCAAATGAGGGCACCTTGCTCCACTTGAGAACACAATTCAGGTGTTGATTTCTTTCCCAAGTCCTTGTGATCATCTTTATATTGTTTCATTTGGATAGAGTGAGGAAATCTTAGGGCTCTTCCCCCTTGATTTTGCCAAACATTGAGTTCATTTTGTAGCACTTTGTAGCACCATCACCCCCACCCATGTTTCATAGCTTCACCTTTCCTAGTTAATGCTTGAGAAATAATCCTTCTTGGTGCATTGAACATTGATTCTTCATAAAAGGAGATTGCAATTAGGGTGAAATTAAGTACCCCATAGCCCATATTATCCATTGTTCTTATTAATTAATCTCTTCAACCAATTATAAAAAAAAAATCACCCTTTCCTTTTTGGTTTTTTATTTGTGATCTAGGGTTCTAATGTTAGATTTATAGAACTACGTTGCTATATCCAAGTCTCGAAATTGATTTAAATTCCTATATATTGTTGAATTTGGATTATAATTGTGCTAATCACTTTCTTTGTGTTATATCCATTAATTATTGCACAAGCTTGATCAACTAGATTTAAAAGGGATTTTTATTTTGCTTAAAACGTGTTATATTCATAGATCTAACCCAACTTCATACACAGAATCTAATGTGACTAATCTTCACCTTTATTGGATTTTGTCTCTTTTAGTGTTAGAAACACATGACATAATATCATTTAAGCTTTCTTCATTTATCTTGCTGACAAGGGTTTCATGATTTGACATAATTCTTGCAACATTTATAACTCGTGTGGTTATAACACTTAAAATAAATGAATGAATGCCTCGTAGGTGGAATTTTTTGGTTACTAATGGAAATTATATATGTTTCTTTTATTCCCTTTCATGGATTAGGATTTGTGACATAAATTCTTTATGTGCTTCCATGATCAATGCTTGGTATAACTCAACAAATATTTTCAACATTTGGGCATATATGCGATTACAAATAATATATGTTGCAAATCAATGATATCACATGAGGAATGACCTAGTCTTAAAGGTAAATGGATCATTTTGTTATTTGGAGGCTATTGCTGAGGTTTTTAATTCTTGGTATAATTTACTTTGATGCAAGGTTTGATGTGTATAACAAGGATCTAACATTGATGTAAATATGTTGAAGTAAAACAATTTAAACAAACCTTAATATACACATTAAAGCATGTCCAAGGGCTTGATATTTCACTACTGATGCATCATATTCAACATTAGAGTTGTCTACACAATCCACTTGATTAAGTATCTCTCAAATGCTTAATGTATTCATTAATTCTTATTGGTACATGGTACTATTCGCTATTTGTTCAACATGACATCTTAAGTTCTGACTTTCATCTTGGTATGCTTTGAAATATATTTTTGGATAATTGATCCTTTGTGGTTGTAATATGTCCATAACAAAAAAATAATATAGTGATTAACATGCTCTAATTTTCTTGGTATCATGTCAGATTTAATGTCTATAATGTTGTTGGTTCTATGATAACTCGATGGTTCATGATATATAACTTTGTTTTCCTAATATTCCTCTATAATATTAGTGAGCTAGAGGAACTTAATTTTCCATATGAACTTACTTTAATTTCATGGTATCTTGTGATTGAATGGTCCTAACATTGCATATACAAATTACAATATTTTGAGTGAACTTTGATCCTAATTTAACTATCCTAAAGTGTGAATCACAATAGCTTTGGATTGAGAAGTGTTTCAAATAATGTTTTGGCAGTTGATCTTATTCAATGGGATACTGTAACTGGATGGTAATTAAGTCTCCTAATTCAAGAATTTTCAATCCTTGATGATAATCTAACATGGTAGAATGAATGACTTAATATTTTAAGTCTCATGGTTAAATCTCATGCTCATAATGTAAGTCTTGTGTTTACATTCTATCTTAGTGTCATTGGATTTATGTTTCATGTGATAATGATAACATTTCTATCATTTACATGTTTCCATGGTTGTTGTTACTTTGATATATTTAATTTGATCAAGTTCCATTTTCTCTATATTAATTCCCAACATAATCACACTTCGTAACAATCAAACTTTTTTAAATAATGCATCATTTAAATATTGTTTAATCTAGAAAAAAACTTACATGCTTCACTTTTTCCTCAATGTTTAAAGTGAGATGGCAAGATTACAAGTTTTCTTGTTCAACCCCATGTTAAGAGATCTCCCCTTCCTATATAATGACCTAGTTTGATTTGACTTGTAGGGTTTTCCCCTTTGACTAGGATACATTCCTTAGTCGAAATGGTGGTTCAAAGCCATCAAGGTGATAATGGGTGGCTTCCCTATGAGTTTCTTCTAGGCTCTCCTGATGGGGTTAGGAATTTTCCCTCCAGGAGAGAGTTAGAATAGTAAAAATTCACTTATCTAATTAATTTATAAAATAATCTCCTCTCCTGGCATTTCCCCCTTTGTGATGGAGGTTATCTAGTCCAATGCCATTATCATTTGGATTGCATATTTTCTCATGATCCTCCTTCAAACATCATAACTGAAAACACATTATTGGTGTCAAACATGATTTCCATTTAAGTATTAAGCATTATTAAATCTATTTCATGTGATCTCCTAACACCCTTTATCAATTTCATACTCAAGCCTCTACTGAGGAATAAAGGTGAGAATCCCCATGTGTGTGAGAACAAGGAGATAGCTATCACTCTCCATCCAAGGATTTATACCTTGCAAGAGACCCTATCTTACCTCCTTCTAGGGACACCCCTATCAAAGGGAATACTTTATTTCCTTAAATATCTCAATTATATTTTTTACCTGCTAGCCAAGATCCAAACAAGTATTGGATATATCCTTTAGGTGTTTCCTCATTTTTGAACCTCTTGAGAATTAACACTTATGCAATAATTTTTCAAGCCTTATTATAAACATTGATTCAAATAAATCCAAGTATACATACAACTACATTATCATAAATCCAAAAAATATTCATATTTTGGCCAACACAATAGTAATTTCCTTCCCTAAGTTTCAGTAGTGGTCCCTCCTTATACAAGTGTTCATACAACAATACCCTCAAATTTAAGCCAATTTTTAATGAAAACTACAACACACCCTATTTTCAAAGTACAGTTTCTAACACACCCTACAAGATAAACACACCTCCCAATACTTTTATAATGATAAGCATACATTACAGTGTTCTCACAACCACAAGGAAAAACATGCATTCCAACATTATCGTAGCCACAAATACAAGCTACATTCGAATAATTACTTAACCTCCTAGACAAGTATTGTTCCAAAAAATTGTATCTTATCAACCTTATTAACCCCAACCATTTGGAAAAGCATGAATTCCAACAATTATAAAAACTCCTATGAAACTATCATTTCTAACATTGACACCTTTTCAAACCTATTACCCAAAATCATTCGAACAAGCATTTACACCAACAATATCACACCACTAGATGATCACTATTTAGGAAGGGTGGAACCAAATCATGGATTGAGATAAAACCTTCCTATATTTATCAAATTAATCCTTTCCCTCAAGAAACTATAAGGAGTGGTAAAGAGGCACCACAATGAAGAGATACTATGTCCCCATTTGGAGGGTAACCTAGTCAAATCGAAAACCTAGTGGTAGAAGAAGGAAGATGGTAACAAAGCCTTATTTTGACCAAACATTCAAACAACATTTTCCCTTAAAATTTCATAGACATGGATTTCTCTAAACCTATTAGAATTACCTAAGTTATGTGATTCCATTAGGGATGACACTCAACATCTCCTAGATGCTTTCACTATGGCATATTATAAGTTCATTATGAACAACAATATTTCAAAAATTTTCTTTCCTTGATCCTTAATAGAAGACAGCATTCACCAGTTCCATTATGCTGGGTTGGTATTTGACCTCCACTTATTAACATACTAATTCGTACAACACTTTTACATGCCTATATTGGAATTCTAAGTTTGTTCACCAAGATTATTTAACCTTGATATGTTGATGGAATAAGGATATACATGGTTTCACATTATAAATCCTCAAGTATTCTCTCTAAAAAATATTTATGAGGGCTCTCAACCAATAAAGTAGATTCAAAGTGTTTCAAGATTACCAAAATCAGCTAAAGGGACCATCAACCACCTCCTTTTTATCGAAAATTTCCACATCAATGTTTCCATGGGAGAAAGAAAACCTAATAAATATAAGATCAAAGTGTCCAATAAAAATTCAATAGGTGGTGGGGTGATATAGTGACCCCACCTAAAACCAAGGCTTGATATATCTTTCAAAAAAGAAAAGGAAGAACCTAGATCTCTACCTCAAAGATAGACATGAGGTGCAAATATAACCACATGAGAAATATCCATAGCACTAAACATGTCCACAAACTGGATTAAATACATGAATAAAAAGGACAATCTACCCCATAACCCTAAAAAAATCATTGTAATAGAAAACACCAAGCTTGGAAATATAACGAAATTGATGGCCCTTAGTATTCCAGGAACAATGTTGTAGTCTTGGAGGTTTCAACTTTAAAATGTCAACCTAGGTTCATACAAACTTAAGCATGTAACAACCCTGGTTAAAATTTCATGTAATAAAAGTTAATAAAGGAAAAATAAGACCACAGTTAAGGGACACATATTCCAAGCTAAATGTTGGGCAAAGATATCCTAGTGGGAATCACTGGATGTGTTTATAGCTAAGGAAATTGGCAAAGGCTAAGGCAAAGGCTAAGGCAAAGGCATTAAAAGGAAAAAAGACATTTTTGACACATTTATTTATGAAAATAAAGAAAATTGGGAGAAAAGTAAGGTGAAAGGTCATAGGTTGAATGTGAGGAGGAAAATGAAGGAAAATAATGGAAAATGAATAAAATAGAGGCATCATTAATAAAAAGGCTTCTGAGAATCAGTGGTAAGCTTTTGTTAGTTCAAGTTTTGGAGCTCTCTCATTATTCTCTATCTCTCTCACTCTTGGTCACTTAGATTTTTCTGGGAACACTCTAGCTTTGGATCAAGGAAGGAAAAGCAAGCAAAGGGAAAGGAAGAAAATCAAGGATCAAGGAAGGAAGAACAAGATCAACAACTTTAGCAGAAATACTTGCAGGTAACATATTGCATGTGTAATTTACTAGCTAGTTTTGACATGCATGGATTTGAATGTTGGTGTATGGTTCTCTTGTTATCGGTGGCATTGTTTTTTCGGGTTATGAAAGTGGTTTTCAACCTAGCCTTGCCTTTTTCTAGATGCCATGGTATGTTGGGATGCTTATTTCGATTTTGAGCTTTGGTTTTCCGAATGGATTTCAGAATCCAGGGTGAAGGTGGTCTCAAGTTTCATTCCCAAAGGCCTAGGAATCCCATGACAGGTTTTGGCAGGATACACGGTAAATTCTGAGGGAGAAGTCTCGGTTTAGGGACTAGTGAACTGGGTTTGGATTGTGGTAAAGCCTGAGAGACTGGTATCAGTTTAAGGCCTAGCAATCTGGGATTAGATTGCGATAAAGCCTGAGAGACAAGGAGATAAAAACTTCTTAAGGATAGTGATGGATTTGGGATGGCATTCCAAGTTCGGTTCGATTGTGATCAGCACACTGGTTTTGGTGTGATCACAGTTTGGTGAGGGTGGAGGTGGTTTAAAATCTGGATTCCCTTGGTTGTTTTTGGATTGGTTTATGCATGAGATCCCGCATTCATGCCTGGAATATGGGACGGGGGTGACTGGCTGAAAGAAATATATGGTTCAACCATGTCTATAGTTGGGTGGTATGTGGAAGTCCCAAACATGGTCGAATGTGCCTATGATTAATGAAATCTAATTTCTCTTTCTTTTTCACTTCCTTATATGTGGGTTTAATGATTGTTATATCTCTATTATTTACATGGTTTTATGTGGGCTATAAGCATGGTTATTTGATTGGTTCATTTCATGGTCATTTCATGTATTTACTTGTAATTGTTAAAATGATGGATGCAAGACCAAATTGATGTCATAATAGTTCAAGGGATAAGGTGGTGATCCTTCTTGTTATGTTTCATAAGAATTTTCAGTCATTCATGCTCTGTCTTGTATCCTAGACCTGTAGATTGCATTAATGCCAAGTGTTTGACAAAATGTCAATCTTGGTTGGGGATGGTCAGGTCTAGTCCTAAGGTTTATTTTTAGTTTAGTAGTCTTGTCATAATGTATTTGATGGATTTTGAAATTTATAACAAGTTTTGGGTAGTGGCCAAAATTCTAGGCTAGAAAAGTGCCTTGAATTTCACGGATGCTGGCATAGGTATATTGGAAAAAGTCCCTGGACGCTGACTTTCAGGCCTGTGAGAGCGTCCAAAGGTACTTGGATGCTAGAATTCCTATAACATGAGAGTGTCTAGAGGTCAATAGGTCTAAAAGATTAGTGGGACCCAGGGGTAGGATGTCTGAGTGGTTGAGATGTCTTCTGTGGGTGTGCTTCATGATGTGGAAGGTATGGTTAATGTGTTTCATCAATTCCATTTCCTTAAGGTCACCAAGGAGGTTGAATCCCTTCACACTAGCCTCTCTTGTCACATGTTTACCCTGAATGGCTGATTGCTTGGGTAGACATGGGAGGAGGGTGGTTACATATCATGCATTGCATATGCAAGTCATATTTTTTATTACTTCTCAATGCACACTAGCCTATGAAAGAAATTATTCCTTTTTATCAAGTGAAAGGGGTGGTTATGCAGATCTACATCCATTCAAATTGGATTACTCTTGCATCATATGAGAATAAATAAAATAAAGTTGCAAGAAACAAAATACAGGAAATAACATTCCAATAAACGAAGTATAGGAAAGTAAAGTTTGTAGGAAATAAAGTATAGAAAAGTAAAGTTTGCAGGAAATAAAGACTATGCTACTTTGTAATGAAAATAACTATACTACACTCACAAGGAGATGAAACATACCTTAATTTTGCAAAAAAATAAATCAAACCACAAAAAACATAATAAATAAAGTTATGGTCCTATAAGTTAATCTTGTAGATGAGAAAATTTTCTTCTCAAACTCCCCCCATTCACTAGATCATGACTAATATGATTATTCAAGATATCCTTCAGATGAAAAACATAAAACTAGAAGAAATAATGCAAAACTAAATCTATCAAAACTATTCTATAGAAAGCTCTGTAATTTTATAGGAAAAACTATAGTTCTATAGGAAACTCCTAAAATTGAACTACGTACAACAAATTTGATGAAAATAAGATAAAAATGGATAATGTAAGCTACTTTTAGCGCATGAAACTCATGATAACAACTCAAGAACTACAAAGCATCAGATTCCTGAGTTTCTACAAGAAATATAAAAGTGCATTATTCACTAAACTTGACTATAACATTAAAAGAAATCATGACGGTCTAGGAAAAAAGCATGGAAATGAAATTAAAAAAAAGAAGTACATGAGGGTCTCCAAAGTTCCTGTGGGTGGGCCCTCACTAAGGTGTTCACATTGTTGAGAAATCTAGAGGGAACAATTAGGATGATTTCTCTTAAACTTGATAATTACTTGTGATGTAATTTTAATTTTCTTGATTATTAGCTTCTTTCATTATTATTATGTTGTTATTATCATCAAACAACTACCAAAAATATGAAGATCAACAATGCACAAGAACAAAGGATGTAGGTTGCAATCTAGGGCCAAAACCTCTCCACTTGAGAGGAAAACCCACAAATCTCTTCTCTCCTTATATATTATTCAAATGATGAATTCTGAGACCTATAGACCAAGACAAACCCATACCTTCTAGATGATTTTCTTCTTCTTACTAAGTCAAACCTAGCCAAATATCTTCTAGCTGCACAATTTCAACCCCCAGCTACAAAATTTTGGCCTCCACTCCAAGTTTGAAATTTTCAGCCCCTGCAACAGTTTATGCTTCCACACATGTGAGAAAATTGAGGGCTTCCAAGGCTTCCTTTGACCTTCCCTTGGGTTTCTCCTCCTTCTAGGGCTTGTAGGTGACCTAAGAGTCCTTCCTTCAACCTTCTTTCTGCAACTTTCACAACTTTGATCTTGCAGTTGCAAAACCCTAGCCTTATTTTCATACATGAGAGAGACAGAGAGAGATAACCTATTTTCAATGCGACAAACACCCTAAAGAATTTGGTATACACTTGAATTTTGGAGCCTACTGTGGATCTTATGATCGTTCATTCCATAGACACTTTATGGTGGATCGATAAGTGTCAAAGTCACCTGCTCACACATGCTTAGTCTACAACAAGTTCATGAGGGCACTCTTTTATGAAAGCTTGAATAGGCATAGAAAAATTCCACCATGACAATGCCTATGTAATGTTCAACCTGTGTCGAAAGTGAGTGTGTACTTTCATCGACAGTTTCTCACTTTTTGTTGCGATTGTTATTCTTTCTTGTTGAGTTTTCCCAATTGTTTCTTTTTCCCACTTTCTCTTTCGCAAGTGTCAATTTCATGTTTACGACTATCACGTTTGCTTTTTTTTCATTGTAATAAGTGTCATTTTCATGATATCTTCATTTTGGCATGTGTCTCTTTCAATGTCGGTCACATTTTGCAAGTGTTGTTTGCCCTCTCCTCTTGTCGTCGCAAGTGTCGTATTTTAGCATGACAAGCATCACACATCACAAAAATGTAGTTTTTGTTTGTTTCAATTGGTAATATTGGTGGTAATGAGTCATTATTATCATCTAGACATGTATCACAGTCATTGCCAAAGTTTCGAGCACTATCACACAAGTTTCGTCACTATCGTTGCAAAGTGTACCTTAGTGTTGCACTTGGGAAAAGTTGTCGCAATGTCATCACATTGAGGTTATTATGTTGTTCACATTTTCTAAGTGATAAACATTGTGTCATCAACTATTCTAAGTGTGTGATAATACTTATTTTTCTCATTGTTCACTTTGGTCTCACTGATCCCACACTTAGCCAAATCTGGAAAAGCACCTTCCCGAGCAACTAGACCTCACTCAACCCTCCTCAACTATGCACTACACAGTCTCAGTCCTCGAGCTTCAACCTTTCCTCTTGGCACTATGCAATGAATAGTACTTTCCTTCCAAAACTATGCACTGCACAGTCTCAGTGCTCATCCTTGACCCATGAGCTCTAGAACTGTGCAACCCTTACCTCCAGTCATCATCTTCTACACACTACACAATCTCACGCAACAAGCCTCATCCTTGACCTCTTGAACTACACAATTACATAAGACCTAGGCCTTTTCCCTCCATAATTGTGCAGTGGCCATCCTCAGGGCTCAATCCTCAAGCCTAACCCCTTAAGCCCCTCAACTACGCAGTTATATTTCCTTAGCCTACCTTAACTATTGATTGTGCAGTTGCAAGGCTCAGTCCTGTCCTTTGACCCCTTGAGCTCCTCAACTGCGCAGATGACTAGCCCTGGCCTTACTAAACTACACGCTACACAATCTCAAGTCCTAGGCTTGGCCCCTGACCTCCTGAACTACTCAACTACGCAATTCCTAAGCCTTTCTACCATCCTATCACCCAGTTCCATCTCAGTTAGTGGTTGTCATGAAGCATGTTAGACTAGAGGCTTATCAGATTTATGTTGTCTTGTCATGAGGGGATTTGAGTTGTAGGTATTCTATTATGTTATTATAGGATGATAATGAAGGATATGAAGAAGAAGACCTTTCTAAAATGCACCTTTGTAGATACAAAGACAAGTGGATCAATAAAGAAAGACAAAGAGACACTAGATTGCGACAATAGCAAGAAATCAAGATCACATTGAAGAGTCCCTATCTTCAAGCCTTATGGAGGAATAAGAAGAAGAACATGTTCCATATTTTAGGAGACACAAAGAAATCAACAACAAAGAATGTATTGTCATTTCCATGTCATCAGTTTCATGTCATGTCATGTCATGAGTCACCATTTTCCACATCATTTGTGGATTATGTAAATTCAATATTGGAGAAATGTAATGTAAAGTGGAAGTCCAAGATTCATCCATAGAATGTGAAAAGTCATGAATGAGTCAAAGAGTCATAGAGAAATAAAAAAGCCATGAGGGTGGTTCAAGAGTCACAAGAACGAGGAATGGTTACCCACTTTGTTATATATACACCCTCATAGCTCATGCAAAGGAATTTTCACCTTGGCTCCTCCTACCATGCATTAGAGAAGAAAATAGCTCTTTTGGAGGAGCAATTGGTTGCTCTAATGCTCCACTATCGGGGCTTGTGGTATTCACTGTCTTGATGTATCTTGGAACTTTTGCTTAATTTCGAAGCTTGTTGAGCCAACACACTTTCATGCGTATGTCGTAAATATTGTAATATTGTTCTTTGAATGTTTGTGATGTATGTTGTTTTCATTTGTACTAAGGAAATTGAACTATTTTGTTGGCTTTGGTACTTCTCTTGTTGAAGGTGTGTTGTATGTGTTTTAGAAAGTGTTTCTTCTATGTGAAATACTTTTCTAGTTGTCCAAAGATTCATTCATATGTACATGCTCATGTGTCTTCTCTATATTAGTATTATTACTTGTCTTTAGAAGACTCACTTTTCTCTCTCGTTTTGGTAGAAGGACCTTGATACATTCTGCAGCTAAACAGTTCAAAATTCATACTCACTTTCTAATCCAAAAGCACCTATGCATTAATATCTTGTGCTGAACATTTTAGCCAAGGCATATCTCTAAGAACATATGACAGTCATGCCTTATTTTTGGAAGGGGCTCCTACATGAAATGGTGTGAGTTTTTATTGGGACTTTTCATCAAGGAGACCCCCTTGGTTGATGAATTTCCAACACTACCAACATGGTGCTAGAAGGAGGGCCAGATGAAAAGTTGTGCCTGTTTATTTTGTTTTGAATCTCTTATCTTAAATGGCTCATCCCCAAACCACAATCCCATTTTTTTCTTTAACCTATCTCCTGGTAAAATTTTCATCTCCTCGAAACAACTTGATGACTTGTCTCAATTTAAGTTTTATAGTGAGGGTGATAAATCTATTACCAAGAAGACATCTCTTTTTATTAAGTTATGTGAACACTATGAAATTGACTATGAATATGTGGCTTGTATTCTTTTCATCCTTGCACTTGAAGTTTGAGTTAAATGATGGTTTCATACACTACCCCCTGCGTCCATTCATTCTTTTGAAAACCTCATCAAGGAGTTTCATTCAACATTTGATAGGTACTATTATTGAGATGTTCTTAAAATATTTGATCGACTAAGAATTAATCCTAATGAATCAATTGAGGATTTTTTTGATTGATTCCTTCACCTTTGTTATGGATTTATTGAATAAGACACGGATTTAGATTTCTTTAAGCAAAAGTTTGAGCATTTGGTTCATATCGCTTTGTACAGTGAATCTGAACCGCCTGATGTTTCTACTTCCCCAACTCTTGTAAATCATGTGACACCTCTAATTTCAGAGGAGGAACCTACTATTCGTTTTGTTCCTTGTCCCCCTCCTTTTTCAGTTCCGATGTGGGCACCTCCTTGCGATGATGCCAAAGTTGGGAAATATGAAAACAAAATAGTTGATCCATCTCTTCAACCTTCATCCACCTCTCATGATTTAGATCCAATGGAGGAAACCTTGGAATGGTTCATGGGGCCTAGGGTGAAGACTATCCCTTTCATTCCTCAAGATGATGTTAGCGCTCTTAACCTCAATCTTCAATCCAATTCCACCGAAAGTGTTACTTCTTCAAGGGAAATTTGTTATCCTATATCACCTACATGCCATGAATGTTTATACCATGATCTGCTTGATCAATCTGCTCCGTCAACTAGTTCTTCACACTCTCTTGATTTTCAAGTTGTTAGTTCAAATTACGATCAAGTACAAGATGTCCATGTTACATAGGTAGAGGAGAAGAAAAGTGAGAATTCTTTTGATATTTCTTCTCTTTTTAAAATTCCCCCATGTCAAGATGATGCCCTTCCATTCTTGAGTGATTTTGAATCTACTAATCTCGGTAGTCAATCGAATGAAGTTGATTTTCTTAATCTATCTATAGCCTTGGGAAACAATCGTTTTAATATTCATGACTTCATTAACATATGAAATGAAGAATTCCAAAGTGCATCAGTTGATCTTTCGGTTTCTCGAGAAGATTTTAATTTGAAAGAATTTTATCTAGAATTTGATCTAGCCAAAATTGATGTTCTTATATAAACTTCCTCTTCATCACACTATTCCTTGTGCTCTATTGTTTGTGATGCATATACTTGTGATGAAGATACTCCATGCTCTTCACGTTCCTCATATGATGATGTCACTTCTCAATTGACAGAAGGTAGTGAGGTTGATCCAGGTGGCTCTAGACACATGCAGAAGTCCCAGAGGACTCAGAAAGGGGAAAAATTCAAAGTAGTCAGATTTCTCCCAAACTAGCACCAGATCGAAGTGCTTGTCGCCCTCATTCCAACAGTGTGAACGACACTCAAATCCGAGCTCGTATGAGAGAGAAAGAGCCAATCAAATTTTTGGCCAAAGATGGATTGTGGACCAGGTTTAAGTGTCCTACAATTTGACTGACCCCGAGGCATGAAACCTAGCTCCCGAGAGCAGGAGAAATTGTTGCCTCTTTAATTTGTCTAATATCCCTTATATTAGACAAATTCAAAAATATGACTATCGTTATAAAAAAAACCAAAAAAATATTAATATAGGTGGCGGGCCATGACCCCGCTGGCCCCCAACCAACCACATTAATATAACACATATATTTGGGTTGGTCGGGCGGGTTCGATTCCCTCCAGCCCATATTTATATGCGAAAAAGGGCAGCCTAACCAACCCTCACATAAATACCACAATTTATAACCATTTAAACAAAAAAAAAATCTATGCCCATAATGGTTACAACTGATCCATATTAAAATGCGCCAACATAGCAATTTTCCAAATGCGGGGTCAGTGGGGTTGGAGCCCCCCACCTCCCGCCTCGTCGCCTCCGTGCTTAACCAATACACCAACGACCTTTTCATTGATATTTCCACCTAGGAAGAGTATATAAAGCCTCATTTGCTCAATGCATGGAGGCCAAAGAGAGCGCAAAAATCGAGGCATATATATTTTTAATTAATTTTGCAGGTGGAACCATGATCATGGAAAAGAGTAGGCGAAACCATGATTGAGCCCAATTTTCAGGAGGGGCGAATTTTTTCCAGTGTCCAAATTGGACAAATTTTATGTCTATCCTACACCTCTCAGTGACATGAACCTAATGGCGTAGAAATAATTTTGATCTGAGCAGCAGCTTTAGATGACACAAAGGAGGGAATCTTTGAGGAATCTAAAAGATTCCTGTAGCCCCAGATTTTCACTTTGTCAGAATTTAGAAATTTGACAGTTGATTTTACACTATTCGACACCATGAATTTGATGGTGCAATCAGATTTTCCATTTGATCATTCCATTTTTTGGACACTTTTCAAAGTGGAGTGCAGGTGTCAGCATTCAATGTGCGCGCAATCATTTCCATGAGATTCGATGCCATGATATTGATGGTGCAGCCAGATCCAGAAGTTTATCATCCTCTTCTTCAGCTAACTCCTTGATGTGAGGTATATGCAGTGTGACCATGTACTTCTTTGTCTCTTTGCTTGAGATGCATTGTGCTGTATAGATCCCTGTTTGATGTTTGATGTGGGATCTTGTTTTGTTCTTCATGTGAGTGTTGGTATCCTAAATTTCCCTATTTTTACCCCACTTCCATCAATATCAACCTCTGTTTTATTAACACTATGTTCCATGATTACTTCTAGGAAATCAATATGAGTTGAAATAAATATGTAAGTAACACGAGATCTATATAAAAAGATTAATAAAGTGTTGTAACAAATCTTAATATAAACTATGAGCATGTGCAGGAAAAGGGTAACCATCGTGTACTAGTGCAAGAAGATTCTTGCACTGCCACTGTCCGAGATTTCCGACAGCTATCTTCCACGAGGATGGATCTCGATCTTTGACTCCGAGTCTAACTGTTGATGAACTGAAGCAGGTGGCGTGCATCCAAGGATTTTTCTCCAAAGATAGATTACGGCCCAGTGAAGCTTGTGTGTGTTATAACCATTGGCCAAGTTTGTAATTCGATTTTCTAAGTCTGTTCGGCCGAGAGGCCTGAACAAGAATTATCTGTAATTAGTGTAAACAGCCTAGATCCGAAGGATATATATGATGTAGATCATAGATAGGAAGCTAGCGAACCATCAATTATTATTTTGGTTTATGTAATCTGGTTATCACCTCGCTCTGGGGCTGGACTGCTCTATAATGTAATTTGTCGAATCAAGTAAATACAAGAGAATCGCTATGGTTTGCACACACAGTGTTTAATTTTGTCTTTGATGTATTATTTGAAGTGCTGATCACTTTCGTTCCTTAGAAGGGGAACGAGCTAGTTGGCCAGGGCCCGACCAACCTAGCTCATTGACCCCTCTCACTTTCGTTATTTGGAAAGATGGTGTGGTTATTTCTTTGCAGCTATGTGATGTAATAGTTTAATCGCTAATCTTTAAGTTTTAGATTAAATTATCTTCTGTAGCCTATGTGTGGAACAGATCCGTGGTTTGCAGAGTAGTTGTGTTTACTTTTGTTTATAAGATATCTTTCACGCATTTACTTTACTCTTGTTTTATGTCTTAATTCATTTTCGAAGCGGATCGTGCAAGGAACTCTTTCCTGCACCAGTGCATGCTGTTGCTTGCACCTTGGCTTAGTCATTCGTTGCAGCAAATAGTGAATCACTTACCTGCATCTTATTTCCCATTATTTCGCAAGTGAATGGATCGATTAATCAAGTAACTGTTTTTGGTATTAAAAGTTCATCTCTAAAAGATCTGGAAGCAGTTATATTAAACTACCATATTATACTTGCAAAGAATGTCATTATTATGGGTGAAGTACCAAAACCAGTTGACACATGCAAAGTACTTAGGCTATTGATTGATTCTTTTGTAAGTGTTTTCATCTCATGAATTTTATTTCCCTTACAAAGTTTAATGAGTTGAAGCATTTTCTTTTTCACAACTAGTTTACTTCAAAATTTCATTTACAGTTGCAATTCCTTTTCAACATGTCTTTCAAATTTCGAAAGTAATTTGGAAACCAAGTAAAGGGGACTCTACTTCAGTGCAAGAGCAAGTCTCTTGACATAGGAACAGAGTGCTCCAAGCCCTGAGGCTTAGAGAACTTTTGCTCAGGCATAAGTCTTTAGTAAGGAAGATTGAATATACTCTTACACAGAAATATTGTACCTGCACTAGTGCAAGTAGATTGCAACCGTGCAAGGATGGGTTGTTTGTGTGGGAGAAAGATCAGAAGGAAGGAAGAATTCTGCAATGGCCCACTTGTCAAACATCTTACCATCCATCTGAAGATGAACATAACATTTCATTCCAACATTTAAGATTGTTTCTGTTGTGTGGAATTTCTTTACTTGATTTACTTGCAAATTATCTTTTACATTCTAGCACTAGAGTTGCCTTGGTGTTAATTGCCTTTTCAATTGTTTTCTATCTGATTCTGCAAAGCATTTCCTTTAAGAAGTAGGATTAGAAATAGGAAAAGTTCATACCATTTCTGGCATTTCCTGTGCTTCGTCTCTAAGTTTACAAAACCCTCAGGTTGATAATTAAGTGTTGAGGAGTTTGCTCAAGCGCAATTCCTGCATCCAACATTTTGGAGCCGTTGCCGGGGAGGCGATTTTAATTGGTAAGAATTTTTCATTTTTTTCAATAGGGGTAAGTGTGCTTGCTTATATTGTTTGAAGAAGTTTATAGGTGCCGATTTATTTCTAAAACTTGCAGTTTTTATTTCGAATTTCGTTTGTCATTTTTTTCTGAAATGAATGCCTAAAAGAGGTAGGGGTCCAAAGCCCACTAGGGGCCAAAGAAACACTAACAAATCTAACACCAAAACTCATATTGGGCCTTCTTTTGTAGGGAGAAATTCCAAACAAACTCAGACTCATTACACAGGAACAGTCCACCTAGGCTCTGGTAGTAGTAGTTCAGGTGTGACACAACCCATAAAGGGGAAGAAAGGGACTGTTGGAATCCATAGTCAGCCTTCTCATCCTATTAAGAGCGGTTCGTGTGGAGGAACAACAATGGTAGATATGGAAGGCCACACAGAAGGAAGTGGTGAAAATCAGGTAAATGAGGAATAGTATACTTTCGGATTCCCTATTGTGAATCCTAATATACAAGCACAAATGAAAAATATTTCACCATTAGTTCTTCCTCATTTCTATGGTAAGGTACATGAAGATCCAGAATCTTTCTTATTTGAGTTTGATATTTTGTGTAGAAGTTATGATTACTTATCTGATGCCCAAAAGTTAAAGTTGTTTCCCGCAACTCTCAAGGACGCAACACTTCGCTAGTTCATGGACTAGGGGGAAACACTAGAAATTCTTGGGAGCAAATGAAGAAAGTGTTTTTATCAAAATATCAGGAATATTGTAAACTAGAGATATCCAATATGAAATATTTACTATTGTGAAAAATGATGATGAAATGCTAGAGGACTATTCAGAGAGATTCATGTACATCCTCCAAAGGTCAAAGCACAAATTTGATCTAAGTACTATTAGAAACTTGTTCTTATGTGGGCTTACTGATGATTCTAGGAATAATCTAAATCTGTTAGGACAAGGGGATATTGCTCAAAAACCTTTTGATCAGATCTGTGATTTGTGCAGGAATTCGGAAAAAAATAGGAAAACCGAATCTACTGATGCTATGATTATTGGATTAGAAAACAAAATGGACAATATGAAAATTCAAATAATGAATACTGTTTGTAAACAAATAGACTCTTTGAAGTTTCAACAAAAACTTGTAGAAGAGCAATAAACATTGTATATTTTCTGTTGAAGATGTAGAAGAAAGCATCCTCTAAGAGAATGTCCTCTAGATATTAAAGAAACTAATAAATGTGCAATTTGTGCAGATAACCATGCTATAGAAAAATGTCCCTCCCTACCTGGGTTGAAAGCTGTATTTGAAGGGGGACAACCTGAAGCTGAATCATTGCATGCAATGGGAGCATGAAGAAATTGGCCTCAGGTAAGTGCAGGTATGGTTCCTGAACCTCCACCACATTTTTTTGGTTATAATGCACACTCATATTCCTATCCTAACACTGGTCACTCTCAACATTGGCAACATGGGAATCAATATCAATATGGACAACCCTCCCAATCTTGGCAACAAGGATGGAGAGGGCCAAACCATTCACATCATTCACATAATTCCTATCATGCACCGATGCAATCATATCCTCCTACATATGCACCTTACCTAATACCTCAACCATCATTACCTCAGCTGAGTCAACCTATGCCACCATTACCTTTACCTCCACCATTTCGACCTTCTAGCTTCCTTCTCAACCTTTACCCAATCCCAATAATAAAGTGGTATAAATGATCCATTATATGACCCCCCTTTCTTCATCCAAATTTCAGACCATGCTAGTTGGAGTTAATGATCTTCAATTGAGATTAGGGAAAGTAGTAACCTCAGAAAATCAAAAGCAACCCATGGTGATTATCGATGAGAAAGGAGAGGAGGAAACTGTTGACCATTCTGGGAAAGATGACACCATTCATCCTATCCTTGTACAATCTGAGCCCTCATCATCTTCCTCCAACCAACCTCCCTATCCAGAGAGGTTAGTTGTGGAGAAGAAAGGCCCCATTCCTGAGTCTAGCCTGGCTTCTGAGCTTAAGAACCTTTTCATAAAGGTACCCTTGCTCCAAGCTATCAATGATATCCCCATCTGTACAAAAATCATTAGGGAAATCTGCCTCAAGAAGCCAGGAAAGAGAAGATTGGAACCCCAAACCATTCAATTTTTCGGTAGAGCAGCAGAGTTGATGACGAGATGTATGAACATGGAAAAATATACCGACCCTAGAAACCCTGTTGTCTCTATTCAAATAGGTGATGTCCTTGTCTCCAATGTACTTATAGACCTAGGGGCAGCCATTAATGTTATGACCAAGAAAACCATGGATCAACTTGGATTGGTCCATATTCATCCTACTCACACTGTGCTTGAACTGGCAAATAGATCTAAAATCAAGCTAGAAGGAGTATTGGATGATGTGGTTGCTTCCTTAGATTCTTGGGAATATCCCAAATATTTCATTATGCTTCAACCAAAGAATCCTGTGGGAGGGCATCCCTTGATCTTGGGATGACCATGGCTTGCTACAGCTGATGCTTATATTGGAAGTCGTTATGGTGATATGTACATTTCCCATGGAGATTCTAGAAAGAAAGTCACCTTATATCCGCCTGTTAGATCTATTTAGGAGCTCCGAGACACTTTATGGTTAGACTACATTAGTGATGAGGAGACCCAACCTATTTCCTTGATACATCAGAATGCTGAGTCCTCACAGGAGGGTGAGATTCAAGACTTCCTAAACAATCTAGACACCATGCCTAATTTTGAGTCATTGAGTCAGATTTTTAGTCTAGATTTTCAGGAAGGATATGACTCTCTACCTCCATCATCACCATATCTAGTGACACCTTTGTGTACTCTTGAGCTTGACACTACTCTTGTTGAGATTAGTCCAGGTAAATCCTTGTATATCAGTTCAGACTTGGACCCTTCTCAACGAGAGCAGCTTGTGAATTTGTTGCGAAACCATCTCGATGCCTTTGCATGGGGTTATGAAGATATGAAAGGCATCCCTCCTGAAACTTGTACACACCATATCTATATTCAAGATGGAGCCTGACCTGTCTGACAACCCCAAAGGCGAATGAACCTAGCTCTAAGAGATGTTGTAAAGGAAGAACTGCAAAAACTCTTAGATGTTTATTTTATCTATCCCATTTCTGCTAGCTAGTGGGTTTCTCCATTAGTGTTAGTCCTGAAGAAAGATGGGAGATGGTGCATTTTCATTGATTACAGAGAATTAAATAAAGACACTCTCAAATATTACTTCCCCCTTCCTTTCATCGATCAGGTACGCAATACCCTTACTGGTAAGAAGTACTTTTCTTTTCTAGATGGCTTCAGTGGATATAACCAGATACAGATAACACTCAAGGATCAAGACAAAACCACTTTTACATGTCCATCGGGTACATTTTCTTACTGAGTGCTTCCCTTTGGGCTATGTAATGCCTCAACTACCTTTCAAAGGGCAGTCTTGGCTAAATTTTTTGACCTTGAATGTGTAGAAATCTATATGGATGATTTCTCTGTGTTTGCTGATTCATTTCAGGAAGCCCTCAAGAATCTAGAAAAAGTGCTTCTTCACTGCCAAGAAGCTCATCTCACCTTGAGTGACAAGAAATGCAAATTAATGTGCAAGGCGGGAGTAGTTCTTGGCCATATTATTTTTGACAGAGGTATCCAGGTTGACCCTGCAAAGATAGAAGTTATTTCAAGTCTTCTTATACCCAAAACTCAAAGGGAAGTGAGAGGTTTTCTAGGACATGCAAGCTACTATAGCAGATTCATTGAGAATTTCTCAAGGATAGCTACCCCCCTTTCCGACGTTTGGCTAAAGATAGTGAGTTTTCTTGGTCTACAACTTGCCAACAGTCCTTTGAGACATTGAAGGAAAAATTAGTTCAGGCACCATTTTTGAGAGGACCAAACTGGTCCCTGCAATTCCATATTTCCTCTGATGCCTCAGATACTGCTATTGGCACAACTTTAGGATAGGAAGAAGGCAAACAATCTTATGCTATTTATTTCATTAGTAAAAACTTGTCACTTGCTGAACTCAATTATATTGTTATTGAGAAAGAGTTTTTAGTTGTTATTATTTCTATTAATAAATTCAGACATTATATTACAGGATATGAAGTCTTTGTACATATTGATCATTCCGCTATAAGATATTTGATGAATAAACCATTAACTAGCGGTAGGGTAACTAGGTGGTTGCTATTATTATATGAATTTAATATTACTATTGTTGATAGACTAGGGAAATTGAATGTAGTAGCAGATTATCTTTCAAGATTAAATAATCCTAGTGAAGCAATTCCTGTTAATGATGATTTTCCTTATGAACATCCTTTTGCAATGTCAACAAAATCTCCATGGTTTGCTGACATAGATAACGATTTAGTCACTAGAAAATTACCACCTCACTTATCCGCTCGTGAAAAGCGGAATATCATTCAAAAAAGTGCTGCATATTCTTGGATCCAAGGAGACCTCTTTTACACTGGAGCATATCTCATTATCCGTAGATGTGTAAGAGAGGAAGAGGTGTTTTATATCTTAAAATCTACCCACGATGAACTGTGTGGAGGTCACTTCACTGATAAGTGAACTACATACAAATTGTTACAAGCTGGCTATTTTTTGCCTTCCTTGTTCAAGGATGCCAAACACTATGTCAAGTGGTGTGATAGCTGTTAGTGAATTGGCCAGCCTAACCAAACCAATGAGATGCCTTTATGTCCTCAAGTTATGATTGAGCCTTTTGAAAAATGGGCTATTGATTTCGTAGGACCAATAAATCCCTCATCATCAAATAAAAAACATATCTTGGTTTGTACATATTTTGTTACAAAATGGGTAGAAGCTAAAGTTGTTTCTTTTGCTACTGAAAGAGTTGTTGTTAATTTTATTTTTACTGAAATCTTTACTGGATTTGGTGTATCTAGAGAATTTTTTTTTGAAAATGGATCACAATATATTTCTAATCTGGTACATGGTGTAATGGAGCAGTACAAAATCCAGCACAGGAAATCCACACCATATCACTTGCAAGCAAATGGTTAGGTAGAATCCACAAATAAGGTGATTGAGTCTATCCTCACAAAGATGGTAAATATGAATAGAAAGGATTGGGCTGACAAATTACCGGAAGCATTGTGGGCCTATCAGACCACTTGGAGAAACAACATGGGACACACACCATATGAGCTGGTGTATGGGAAACAAGTCCTCTTGCTGATAGAATTCCAGATCAAGACTTTCAGGACTGCAGTCCAATTGGGGCTAGATCTCTCTAAGGCACAACAATAACACCTTCTATAATTGAACGAGTTAGATGAAATCCGAAGGGATGATGTTCAAAAAAATATCTTGGTTCAACAACAACGCAAGAAGTGGCATGACAAGTCTATTCAGAAAAAGAAATTCCAACCAGGTGATTGGGTGCTCCTTTACGATTCAAGATTCAAAAATTTTAAAGGAAAATTCCATACACGCTAGATGGGACCCTATGAGGTGGTCAAAGTGTTCGAAAATGGAGTGGTAGAAATCAAAACTATCAATGGATGAAATTCTAAGTTCTTGGTAAAAGGGCATAGATTGAAGGTATATTTTCAGCCCCTTACTAAAGGAGATTTTATGCAGCAAGTCCAACAACCATTTGAAAAGGAGTTGGTAGGTGATAGCACTATCCTGTTGAATAATTGATTCCTTCTTGTTCTTATTTAAAAAAATAAAAATAATATATATATATAATAATAATAATAATAATCAAAGAAAAAAAATGACAAAAAATAAAAAGTATAAAAAGTTTTTTTTCTCCTGTAATTGTGAAATTCAGTTGACTGACATAATTGCAGAAGTATCAACCTGAAAACCAACATTCTGGCAGGAAGATCAAGATTTTCATAAAAAGGGAATGTTACTTGATTCTTAGATATGTTGGCCACCACCAAGAAGAAGCAGGTTCACAAAACGGAGCACTTACCCAAGTTTGGGTTAAATAGCATGGACATTTTTATCCAAGTAAATGCTTACTTCCCGTTGCAATTATTTTTCCTGCACCAATGCAGGCAGATTTCAAGGTAAAAATGTTCTTCTATTTCCCATTTCGAAATTTCCCACTAGTTCTTTTCTAAATTCCCCAATGAATTACCTTCCTCTTTCTTCTAAGAAACTACCCTTGATTCGTAAAATCCCTCTTTTCCCTTGAATTTTTTTCCCACATCCCATTTTGTTTATCCCCCTTGGTGATATTGTTCTGAAATCCCTACTGTAATATTCCTTCCCATTTTGATTTTTTTTTACCCCTTTCCCACTTCTTTATTCCCTCATAAGTTGATTGCAGAATTTAAATCAGTCATTCAGAAGGCATGTCAAGAAGCACCAAAGGATGGCGAATAAATTTTTCTTGTATAATGAGGCAAATTTTTTAAAGTCCAGCTATAGAAGTATGTCCTATTAGAATTTCTATTTGGTAAAAATCTCTAGTGCAAGCACAACGTAGTGCAAGCAGGTCTGGTACAGAAATACAATTGACTGTGGAAGCAATTTACACAGTCCTGAAATGGTTTATCAAAGATTTATGGGCCTGTATTTTTTGTACATGTGTTGATATGATAACTCATTCCATGTTTTAATTGATGCTTTGTTTCATTAATTACTAATTTAGGGACAAATCTTTAAAGTGCAAGATGTGTAAGGCTAAAATCTAATTTTTCTTAATAAATGTTGAAAATAAGTCTAATTGAATTATGATGCTAACTGCGGAAGGGTATTCCATCCGATAACCTGCACTCACCCTCTTTGCAATCATTCTGCACTACTTGACCATCATTAACCTACCTATGATCCGATCATTCTAGCCATTGCATCACCATCACCTATACTACTACTACATCCAATCATCACGATTCACCTATAATGAACTGACATGAATCTAAACCCGAAGTGGAAGGGACTGTTCCATCATATTCGAGTAAGCACATCTACAAAGGCAGAAGGCGAGAAACCTCCGGCATAGAATTCTCGGTGAATGTTGGAGTTAACTTGAAATTCTTTGGAGGGTGTGATCAGTGAAGTGGAAGAGATTCGAAATGGCACTTATGAGGAGTGAACCACTATCGCTACAGGATATTAAACAAACTGCTAAATATAGGAATAGTCTTGCACTTTTACAAGACTCTGGGTTCTTGCCATTTCTCCAAAAATTTGACAGATTTGACATGGGCATAGTGCTAGAGTTTGCAAGAACATTCAAGGAAGGTCGAGTTAGGGTCGGGTCCTTAAAATTTAAAATCACTGATGAGTTCATTTCGCAAGCCACGGGCCTGCCACTTACAGGTGAGTGCTAGTTTAAGAAAGAGTGGTTGACAAAGAAGCATTGGTAGTGGTTTGTGGTCGATAGGAATATTGAGGTCGATTGGAAAAAGGGATTACCGTAGACCACCATGGTCCGGAATGGTGAGATTTATTGTTTGTATTACAGAAGTTTGTCACAGGTGAAGGACGATATACCTTGGCATTCGTATACCACCTTCAATTGCTGTCACATTTCGAGGCAGGGAAACTAATTAATTTCCCTCACTTCTTGCTTAGGAGCCTTGAAAAGATGGCGAAAAATGTGTAGAGTGGAAGTGCAAGCCAGGTTGCAACCAAACTCTGCCAACATGGACTCATTATGATGCTGGTCAAGAAGAAGTTAGAGAAAAAGGGAATAACATGGGAGGCATTTCTGAAAGAATTCCAAGCAAGGGGTTTAGAAGAACCTGCTAGCACAAGTGCAAGTAAAAAGAGAAAGGCAGAGACATTGTCTCCTGCCAAGTGGCGAAGTAAAGGCTCACCAGTGCAAGCAAAGAAGAGGGTCGTTGAAAACACTCCACCTACAGCAAAGAAAAGGAAAATTAGGACCTCAGCGAGGAGGAAAGTTGTCGGCCAAGGGAAAAACTAGTCAGGTTCTCCAATTGTAATTGACGACTCGCCCCAAGTCTCCCCCACAGTTCATAATCTCTCGGTGCTCGCAGACGCAGTGGCACACACTGTGGAGGATGAGGAGAATGCAGAAGATGACGTGTTGTTGTTAACATTTGTCAGCAGGCTAAGGAGTAGGAAAACAATGTCGACACTAAACATCAGTGAAGTCCAAGCAAAGGAGGACGAAGAGGAACAACATGAAGAGCCTCCTGAAAATTTTAGTGAACCGGATGTGGAGACCTTTAATGATTTTGAGGACCAGGGCATTGAAAACCCTACGATTTTTTAAGGCCAGGGCATTGAAGACTCTGCGGGTTGTGAAGATCAGGGTACTGAAGACCCTGCGATTTTTGAAGATGAGGGCATTGAAGACCCTGTGGTGTTCGAAGGACAAGGTACTGAAGTCCCTGTGGTGGTAGAAGAATGGGGAATTGAAACCCCTACTGATTTGGAAGGACAAGGTGTGGAATTCCTTGAGAAACTAGGAGAGAAAGTTGTTAAGAGCCCGAAGGAATTAGGCACACAGGGTACTGAAACCCCTGGCACAGAGATTGGTGAGGGTATCCAAACCCTTAGTGACAGCAAAACCCCGAGCATAGAAACCCTCGGCGATGTCTTAAGGCAGACTTTTGACAGTCTTGACCTTGATGTTGAGTCCATGGCAGAAAAGGCGTTCACACCCGAAGATCTCAGTACAACACCATCCACTCTCTTCCTTAATAGCAGAATAGTGGACTTGGAGCAACAAGTCCATGACCTGGAAGTTTTAAACTAGGTCATGAAAGAGTAGAGTTGGTAGAAACAGAGTGAGGTGGAATTACTAGCAGAAGTAAAAAAGCAGAAGCAATAGGTAAAGGTGTGGAAATACTAGGCTTCCAGATGCTATAGACGCCTGAAGAAGGTAACTAAGTAGCTGCGAAAAGCCCGAGACAAGAAGCCAAAGATAGTAAAGACAGGAATAAAGTTTAAACATAGAAAGGCATAACTAAGGAGTGACCACTCATTTTTTTGAAGATTTTTGCATAGGTAAAACGTTTTGTGAGGACACACAATACTTAGGGATGGGAGGATGTTGGTATCCTAAATTGCCCTATTTTTTACCCCATTCCATCAATATCAACCTTTGTTTTACCTTAATATAAGACCCTTCTTTCCTGCACTAGTATAAGATGGTTACCCTTTTCGTGCACATGCTCATATTTTATATTAAGATTTGTTACAACACTTCATTAATATTTTTATATATATTTCGCATTATTTACATATTTCTTGCAACTCATATTGATTTCCTAGAAGTAATCATGGAACATAGTGTTAATAATGTATGAGTTGACTAGTGCAGGAAGATTCCTGCACCACCACTGTCCAAGATTTCCTAGAGCTATCTTCCACGAGGGCAGATCTCGATCTTCGACTCTGAGTCTAATTGCTGATGAACTGAAGCAGGTAGTGCAAATCTAGGGATTTTTCTCCAAAGATAGATTATGGTCGAGCGAAGCTCGTGTGTGTTATAACCATTGGCCAAGTTTGTAATTTGTTTTTCTAAGTCTGTTCGGCCGAGAGGCCTGAACAAGAATTATCTATAATTAGTGTAAACAACCTAGAGCTAAAGGATATATATATGATGTAGATTGTAGATAGGAATCTAGTGAACCAGTGGTTATTATTTTGATTTATGTAATCTGGTTATTGCCTCGCTCTAGAGCAGGACTTCTCTGTAATGTAATTTGCCGAATCAAGTAAATACAAGAGAACCACTATGGTTTGCACACACAGTGTTTAATTTTGTCTTTGATGTATTATTTGAAGCGCTGATTGCTTTCATTCCTTAGAAGGGGAACGAGCTGGTTGGCTAGGGTCCGACCAACCCAGCTCATTGACCTCTCTTGCTTTCGTTATTTGGAAAGACGGTGTGGTTATTTCTTTGCAGCTATGTGATGTAATAGTTTAATCGCTAATCTTTAAGTTCTGGATTAAATTATCATTTGTAGCCTATGCGTGGAATGGATTCATGGTTTGCAGAGTAGTTGTGTTTACTTTTGTTTATAAGATATCTTTCATGCATTTACTTTACTCTTTTTTTTTTTCTTAATTCATTTTCAAAGTAGATCATGCAAGGAACTCTTTCTTGCACCAGTGCATGCTGTTGCTTGCACCTTGGCTTAGTCATTTGTTGCAGAAAATAGTGAATCACTTACCTGCATCTTATTTCCCATTATTTCACAAGTGAATGGATTGATTAATCAAGTAACTATTTTTGGTATTAAAAGTTCATCTCTAAAAGATCTGAAAGCAGTTATATTAAACTACCATATTATACTTGCAAAGAGTGTCATTATTGTGGATGAAGTACCAAAACTGGTTGACACATGAAAAGTACTTAGGCTATGATTGATTCTTTTTTAAGTATTTTGATCTCATTAAGTTTATTTCCCTTACAAAGTTTAATGAGTTGAAGCATTTTTTTTTCGTAGCTAGTTTACTTCAGAATTTCATTTATAGTTGCAATTCCTTTTCAGCACGTCTTTTAGCTTTCAAAAGTAATTTGGAAACTGAGTAAAGGGGACTCTGCTTCGGTGCAAGAGAAAGTCTCTTGACATAGGAAGAGAGTGCTCCAAGCCTTGAGGCTTAGATCACCTTCACTCAAACATAAGCCTTCAGTAAGGAAGATTGAATATACTCTTACACAAAAATATTGTACCTGCACTAGTGCAAGCAGATTGCAACCGTGCAAGGATAGGTTGTTTGTGTGGGAGAAATATCAGAAGGAAGGCAAAATTCTACAAGGGCCCACTTGTCAGACTACTTACCATCCATCTGAAGATGAACATAGCATTTCATTCCAACTTTTAAGATTTTTTCTGTTGTGTGGAATTTCTTTACTTGATTTATTTGCAAATTATCTTTTACATTCTAGCACTAGAGTTGCCTTGGTGTTAATTTCCTTTCCAATTGTTTTCTATCTAATTCTGCAAAGCATTTCCTTTAAGTAGGATTAGAAATAGGAAAAGTTCATACCATTTCTGGCATTTCCTATGCTTTGTCTCTAAGTTTACGAAACCCTCAGGTTGACAATTAAGTGTTGAGTTTTCTCAAGCGCAATTCCTGCACCCAACAGTGAGATGTACTTATTGTCATGTTTTGATTGAGATCCCTTTGTCTTTGTAGTGGCCAACCTAGGGTGCTAGATTAGGCTAAATTTATTATCGACCAGGGTAAGTAAACTTTGAGGCATGCGTCTAAAATCTATAGACATAAAGGATTCCTAACTAAGTGTTCATTGTGGTAGGTTACAGTACTTCTTTACGGAAGGTTAAGCTATGTTTCCTATCACCTTGACACTCAGGTCACTCAAATCATCTAACTATCCTAAAGACACTGCGTATTGCTAGACTGAGATTTTAATCCCCTTACAAGGATGATGTGCACAAAAGCTCTGTCTAGTTAACACTCAGCATTCATGGAAGATCAAAAGCATACTACAAATTTAAATACATGTAAACAGAGTCTATGAAGATGCTTTAAAAACATAACGATGGATCAAATCTCTTACAAGATATGGTTCAATGATCTAACGATAAATCCTTTAAGCTATCACCATAAACACCATTCGTAAGGATTGCTAATTAAATCAACAAAATCATAAGCATAGCTCTAATTACTATGCATGCTATTCAATATTCAAAAGCTGCTAATGAAATGAAAAGAGCAGTATACTAATCCACGCAGGGCCCATCCGCATTTCAATGGTACACTGCAATACGCTCAAGCAACGAAGGTATTAACGCATGAACAATGTTCTAATAAAACCGTGACTATAATCGAGTTCTGGTATTAAGTTTTGAAGATCATACAAAAAGCTCTGTTCTCAAAACGATACATAGATAACACCATTCGTAACTGTAACTATAACTGTCTTTTTAAAAACAATTAATACACGGTCTTCATTTGAATTGAATGTACATTCACTATGCAACTGTTTCCGCTTTTACTATGGAATGATTTTTTGGTCATTTCCATTCTAAACCGATTTCCAAAAAGAAACAAAACGAAACTGGTTTGGGAAACCTATGGCTGTTGCTGCCTTTATCACCAAAAGGCTGGGGCTTTGACCAGCGTTGACTGCATAACCAGGAGTGTTTGATTTGTTGTAGGATCGATGTTTCTCCATGCTTGTACGTTCCAGTTTTCGTTCCTATCCATTGCTTTGGCTTGCCTGTCATGCCACATGTCAGATGATAAACCATTTACAGGATGTTAAGACTTCCTGTAACCTTTTTATTAAAAATCCCTAATTTCTAACATAAAAACTCATAAATTAACTTTAATGCAAACTAACAACTATAATGCTATTAATTAATCAATTTCAAGGAATATAAGGGATCTATGGAGGAAAAAGGTAGACAAATGATGTGTTTCAAGAAGAAAAAGATGGTAATGGAATGGTACCAACATCTCCCCCAAGCTTAATGGCTTAGCATGTCCTCATGCTAACCTTGATGTACTGCCTCTGTACTCTGTTCCTGCCTATACCTCTACTGCCTTTAATAATGCATCTACATTCTTCTTAGCTTGGGTGTCTTTCTGAATGTGGAGCTCATGTTTCAAACATTTGTATTTCTCCTTGAGGGCTTTCTTTTGGGTATACCATTTGGTTGCCCATTTGCAAAGGTCAGTTTGTTCAACCTTGAGCTCTTGGATTTGCTCCTTAAGCTTTTCATTCTTCTGTTGGGTTTCCTTACTCTGAGTCCTAAGCATTTCGTTTTCCCTCTTAATGACTTTCTCCAGCATGTTGGCCTCCATCGGTTCTTCCTTTAACTTTTCAATTTGCTTCTCTAGCCTCCTTGGTTTCTTGATTGCAGGTGGTGATTCTTTTTCTTGCTTATTGTTTCTCTCAACCTCCATTTCGGCTTCTGGTCCAGGATGTGAGTGAGCACTGCTCTCGATGTCCATTGGTACATGTGCATTTGATTCTGGTTGGTCTTCTTGTGGCAGAGTCTTTTGTGCTCTCCTAGATCTCCTTGTATATGTAGTAAAAATTTTATCCTGCTCCATCTTCTGGGCAGCCTCTTGTCTCATCTTTCTCGTCCTCACACTGCTACCGGGTGGAGGGACATTGCTTGATTTGTGCACAGGGATCTCTTCATCAATGTCAAGCATGAATTCTGAGTGCTCTTGCTGCTCTTGCTCATCCTCTCCATCTTTGATCTGATTGGCAATCAGGAATTCCTTCCATGTCTTTCCCCTTTTCTGCACTTCATACTCAATAAGAATTTTAATTAGCCCGAAATGATATAAGCTTTTGTCCTCATTACCTTTTTGCTTTTGGATGGTTTTTGACATTTTGGTTAAGCTTTGCAAGAGGAAATATGGTAAGCTAATAGTGCACTGCCCTTTCAAATGTAACAGTAGTTTGATGTGGTATAAATAAAATATGTTGTAGCGGCCCTCACAAGTAACAAATTTTTGGATGATATACACCATTTCGTCCCATGGATGCATCAGCCAGCTCCTAGGGACACCTTTCTTCCAGTTAACAGATGAAACCATCGATATGGACATGAATTGGGTCCATGATTTTTCTTTGAATTGTTTTGTCTTGAAGTATTTATCCCCTTCTGGGCTGATCCCTAAGGACTGTGCTATGGTGTCTTCTGAGACCCTGAATGAAAAATTACCTATCAAGGCTTTCTCCCCATTGAATGTAAAGGAAAACTGTTTAGTTACTTCCTCATTTCTTCCATTAAACTTCTCCAAGAAGGGTAGCCATTATTTTTCTTTTAAAATTGAAATGCAGTCATCGGGTACTGAGAACTGTCAAATGTGCTTGGCTCTACTCTATTAGTCATTTTGACAGAGAAATTTTTGCTCTAACCCTCTTCGTTTATGCTTATGAATTTAACAAAGGTATTTTGGTTTGTTACCTTTGCCTTTCGCTCCACACTGCTGACCTGGTGGCGCCCTCTGTTCTTTGAGATTAGCTCCTTCAGTGGCTTAAGTGATGGCCAAATGACTGTCTTGTAATTATGGCGGAGGTCGAAACTTGTAAACCCAATGACTGTGTTTTCCTTTCGTAGCACTTGTTGTTCTCAGTCTTTGCTTTTGAAATCACAGAACTCGAATTGCTAATATAGAACAACTGAGAATGAAATGAAATTTTTAACAACCGACTCGACCCAATTCATAGCATATTCATATTTTATGACAGAGGAGTAGCTGTACTGGGTCGTATGAATACCATCATGAGAACGCTGGAAGCATGTATGGAGTACTGGAGTATGATAACAGATAGTTGATTGCATCAGTCGACTTCGTCGGGTGATCATGTTATAACTTGGCCGATTCAAACATAATGAACAAAACCGTATAACATTTGGCTTTCAAACAGTTCACCACCTGTCCCTCGTTCATTGGTACTTGGCCGAATAGGGAGATGTTGGACCGGTAGTAGGGTTTGATTGGCCGATAAAGAGTTAATAACAAAGGCTGGGAGGGTGATATAATAGGGGATTGAGAAATCGTATGAAGAGTATGGGAATTTAAAAATCGTATAAATATGGGATAGGCTAGAGTGTTGGGAGATGATAGGGATTAAGAATATGATAAGGGGCGATAGGTATGTCGGTGTTTTTGAAATTGATCGTAGTATTCATAGTCATCACATTTAACATTAAAAATAATCTAAGAATTTAAATGTTAAAAATAAAGGATACATTACACTTTTATTGGTTGATCAAGCGTTGAATTGGCATGCTAGGTAGGACTAGTCTTTGTTGACTAATCTTTGCTGTTCATGATAGGTCCCTCTGAGATGAATTTGAATGCAACAGGTCCCTCTGAGATCTGGAAAATGTTTGTGTAGCTTCTTTGAAATATGGAAAAGAACTATATGTGTGCATATTCCTTGATCTTTGGTGTTTGATGAAGCCTCGGTGACAAGCAACCTTTGAATCTCTATTGAAACTTTGTTGAAGCTTTGTTGAAGTAACTTGAGATAGCAATCTCTAACAGGTCCCTTTTGTGTATGTTGAACAGGTCCCTCTACTGTTGGTGCTGGTAACATGGTCTTCTGAACAGAACAGGTCCCACTGCATAGTGCTTTTAAACAGGTCCCTCTGATTAGAACAAAGACAAAAACAACTTCTTTATTGAAATCTGAAGTGCTGAAACAAACTCTTTGGAAATTTACAGTGAGGAGATGAGATAAGAAATCTTTGAGAATTTACAATGAGGAGATGAGATAAGAAAAACAAAAATGCTGATGCTTCTCCCCCACTAAAGTTTTGACTTGTCCTCAAGTCATTATTCAATTGATGAATCAAACAGGAAACAAAAAGAAAAGGAATTCTTACCAGCCAACGAATTGGTTTTCAAGTAAGAATTCTGGGTTAGAGTGTGCCAGAGTCTGGTTTTCACATTTAAACCATTAATTTTTATTTTTTTTTTAAATTAATTTTTTTTATTTTTATTTATTTATTTATTTATTTTTAATTTCTGAATTGAAATGAAATGAACTAAGGCAGAGATACTACAGCTGAAGGCTACAATATCTCAACCTCCCTTGGTTGAGATACCATTTGAAGAAAATTTTGCTTGCTGATGGGCCTATTGTAAAGTTTCAAGCGATGGCTATTGACAGTAAAGGGGTGGCCTTCTCCATCAATGGTAATGAGCTTGACTGATCTATTGTCATAAACTTGAACGATTTCATATGGGCCCATCCAATGTGTGGTGAATTTGGCTTTATGATCTCTAAATTTAGAGTCAAAAAGTAAAGCCCAGTCTCCTTCTTTGAACTGCTTCTTCTTGATATGTGCATCATGCCACTGCTTCCTTTGTTTTTGCATGAGGATTGTTGTTTCCTTTGCTTGCTACCTCATTTCATCCAGCTGGTTCAACTACTGAATTCTTTCTTGTTGTGCTTCGTTCAGATCAATTTCCAAATCTGCAGCCATATTAAAAGTATGTATTTGAAACTCAATAGGAAGCATTACCTCTTTGCCATACACCAACTGATATGGTGTAAATCCTGTAGTATTCTTCCACGTGATTCTATAAGCCCAAAGTGCATATTTGAGCTTCTCTTCCCAATTCTTTCTGTTCATTGCCACAGTCTTAGTGATAATTCCTTCCAAAGTTTTATTTGTGGATTCCACCTGGCCATTGGCCTGTGGATGGTAAGGTGTACTTCTTCTGTGCTTGATTTGATATTTTTCTGTGATGTCCTTAACTAACTTTGAAGTAAACTGAGTACCTTGATCAGTCACTATCTCCCTTGGTACTCCATACCTTACAAAAATCTCTTCAAAAAGGAAGTTTACCACTATTTATTCAGTTTCCTGGACTAGTGCTTTAGCTTCAGCCCACTTTGTTACATAATCAGTACATACTAGGATGTACCTCTTACCATTGGAAGTTGGATTAACGGGTCCTATGAAATCTAGAGCCCATTTTTCAAATGGCTCTAGATGTACTTGAGGCTGAAGTGGCATCTCATCTGTAGCTATTGGCCTACCCATTCTTTGGCAGCTATCACAACTCTTCACGTACTTCTTGGAATCCTTAAAAATGGATGGCCAATAGTATCCAAGACTAAGAATCTTGAATGCTATTCGCTTAGCTGCAAAATGCCCACCACACGGTTCATCATGGCAAGATTTTAAAACATCAATTATTTCATCATTTCTTACACATCGTTTAATAATCATATCATAACCAGTGTAAAATAAATCGCCATTAACCCATGAGTATTGAGCACTTTGTTTGACAAGCCTCTTCTTTTCCTTTGAAGTAAAGTATGGGGGTGTTTTTCCTGTAGACAAATAATTGGCTAAGTCAGCATACCAAGGATTCACTATTGAAATTGCAAATAAATTCTCATCTGGAAAAGAATCTTCAACTGGAACAACCTCACCTTGATTTTGCAGTCTAGAAAGAAAATCTGCCACCTGATTCTCCTTACCTGGTCTATCTAACACTGTGATGTTAAATTCCTGTAACAATAACAACCATCTGGTAACTCTGCCACTAGTTACTAGTTTATTCATTAAATGCTTAATGGCAGAATGGTCAGTATGTACAAAAACCTCATAACCAGTTATATAATGTCGGAATTTATTCACAGCATGTATGATGGCAAGCATTTCTTTTTCTGTGACTGTGTAGTTTAATTCTGCAGGTGTTAGATTTTTGCTAATGAAATAGATGGCATAATGACAAGACTCCTCTTTTTGGCCTAATGAGGCACCTACTGCAGTATCAGATGCATCTGTAAAGATGTGAAATGGTAGGTTCCAGTTAGGTCCTTTTAAGACTGGTGTGGTTGACAACTTTTCTTTGAGTGTTTCAAATGCTTGCTGACAATGCTCATTCCAGTTGAAAAGTGTGTCTTTGGCTAGAAGTTTAAACAGAGGTGAAGCTATTTTACTAAAATGTTCAATAAACCTTCTGTAATAGCTTGCATACCCAAGGAAACTTCTTACCTCTCTTTGATTCTTCGGAATTGGTAAATTGACAATGATCTGGATTTTTGATGGATCAACTTTAATGCCTTGAAAAGAAATATAGTGGCCTAATACTATCCCCTCATTTAACATCATAAAGCACTTTTCATTGCTCAGGGACAGATTAGCTTCAATACATCTCTTCAAAACTTTTTCAAGATTCTCTAATGCATGCTCAAATGAATCGCCATACACTGAAAAATCATCCATGTAAACTTCAACACAATCATGAACTAAATCAGCAAAAATAGCTAATACAGCTCTCTGAAATGTAGCTGGAGCATTGCAAAGTCCAAATGGCAAAACATTATAAGCATAAGTGCCCCAGGGACAAGTAAAAGTGGTTTTGTCCTGGTCCTCTAAGGCTATCCTGATCTGGTTGTAGCCACTGAAACCATCAAGAAAAGAGAATGATGATTTCCCAGCTAATGTGTCTAGCACTTGGTCAATAAATGGTAGTGGGAAATAATCTTTGAGCGTTGCTTTGTTCAATTGTCTGTAATCGACACAAATCTGCCACTTACAAATTTTCTTGGGCACTACTACCAATGGGGATACCCACTGACTGTCAGAGATAGGATAGATAAAATTAACTTTCAATAGTTTTTGTAATTCCTCTCTAACAATATCCTGGAGCATGGGGTTCATTTGTCTCTGCGGTTGCCTCACTGGTTCGATAGCACTATCGGTATAAATATGGTGAGTGCATGTTTCAGGATGAATTCCTGGCATATCGGTGTAGTCCCAAGCAAATGCTTTCTGGTATTTTCTCAATAATTGAATCAATTTCTCTTGCTGAGATGAGTCTAGGTGAGTGCCAATATTCAAAGTTTTTCCTGAACTAATCTCTATGGTCTTACTCTGTGTGTTTGTGATGGATTGAATGGGAAAAATGTCATGAAATGTTGTTTGCAAAGATTGAATGGTGCATGTTTCCTGAAAATTTTGTGCTAAAAGTTCATCTGCAGCATGATATTGGTCATTTCTAAAATCTTTGGAAATATCAGGTTGAGAAAGGAACAATTCTACCAAATCATCATTATTATGTTCTTGAAAATCATAGATTTGGTTGATGCTAAAAACAGATTGTACTTCTTCTTTGTCATTGTATTTATCGTCAAGCCATAAATTGTGTGCTACTACTGGTGATTGTGCTGAAGGGTAAAGAGTGAGTTGTTTTCTTTCAGTTCCTCGTGAAATAATCATATTACCCGATCGACATCCTATGAATGCATCAGCAGTTGCTAACCATGGTCTACCAAGGATGATAGGGTGTCCTCCTAAATTGGATTTTGGCTGAAGAACTAAAAAGTCCACTGGATACTCCCAAGAGTCCAGTGAAGCAATTATGTCCTCCAAAACCCCTTCAGGAATCACTTTAGACCTATCAGCGAGTTCTAGAACAATTGTTGTGTGCTGCAAGTTTGTGAGCTGGAGTGTTTTCATGGTTTCAAGAGTCATCACATTTATTGCGGCCCCAAGATCAATTAAGGTGTTTGGAATATGTATGTTGTTAATGATTGTGGTGACTCTAGGAATACCAGGATCAACATACTTTTCCATTGAAATGGTGTTTGTCATAAGGCCAGCTAAATGTCCAATAACATGAATGGTTTGTGGATCAACTCTTTTCCTAGCAGGCTTCTTAAGGCATAGTTCTTTGATTGCTTTAGTGTATATGGGAATGTCTTTTATGGCTTGTAATAGTGGAATTTTTATATAGACATTCTTTAGCTCATCTAAAACATCAAACTGTGGTACAGACATGGGAAGTTTTGTTTGGACCAATCGGTCTGGAAAAGGTGGTGGATGCAATGGTTGCATTTGTTTATTTTTCATGTCATCATTTTGTTTCTTTTGAATTACAGTTTCATTTTCATTTTCTTCATTTTCTTCTTGTTTATCAGCTGTTGGAGATTCTTTGTGAAGTACCTTACCAGACCTCAAATTGATATTTTGCAAAGGTAACGTGGATATGAGGTTCCCTAATCTATATTATAAGGTAGTCTCTCTGCTCTGTTATTTGGATTTGGTACAGGCTGAGCAGGAATCTGAGTGGGTCTAGGAGGTTGTTGGTTAGATGGAAGTTGTAATTGTGGTGGATTTATTGGTGGAGGAGCAGGCAATGCTTGTTGAGTGGGTTGAGGTTGATGTGGGTAAACAACTTGCTGCTGAGGATATTGCTGATATGGTTGAGGATATGGCGAATATGGCTGCTGATATTGTTGATATGGCTGTGAATATGGTTGGTATGGTTGAGGATATGAGTGAGATTGTTGAGAGTATTGCTGAGATGGTCTCCATTGTTGTTGTGGGTAATTTTGGTGCTACCATTTCATGGGTACATTCCATGAATTTTGAGCATACATCTGATCATGTACATGAAATTGCAAATTCTGGTTTGGGAACATACCTTGAGGTGCTGGTCTTGGCTACCATGGTCTCTTTGCGCCCATGTAATACACATTTTCCATATCTGTGTTTGCTGCCACATTACAATTCTACAAAACCTTGACTTTAGAGCAATGCAATATATCATGATTTTTAGTACAAAAGGCACAAACTTGAACGTTTTCTAATGGGCAGTCTTTTAAGGGATGTTTCTTCTGGCATTTTGGACAAAAGATAACATCATCTGATCTTCCTCTTCTTGTCTCTTCTTAGCTTTTAGAGTGTCAATTTGGGTTCCTAAGGTACTTAATAGATCTGTTTTGAATTCCTCTAACAGGTTTCCTATTTCAGCCCTTGTGACACTTACTGAAGCAGATTTTGTGGCTTTGGATGATATGGTTCTTTTTCCAATTTTGGCTTTGCTCCTAGAATACTTTTCACATAACTCAGCAATTTCTTCAAAAGGTAAAGTGGAAATATCACCTTTTCCCATCAAATTAAGATCATCTAAGTATTCTTCTCGAATGCCTTTCAAAAATATTGTTCGAATCAGATCAAGAGGCATGGTTCGGTGTTTTGATTTTTGTAAATTGTAAATAAACTGCTCTAAGTACTCCTCTAAATTTTCATCCTCTTGTTGGTTCATCCTAAAGATATCATCCTTAGAATCTTTCGATCTACAATAAGGTTGGTATTTCTTTAGGAATATTCTTCTCATGCCATCCCAATCAGTTATTGCATGTCCACCAAGCCCCATGAACCATCTTAATGCTGATGCTTTTAATGTTGCTGGGAAGAGTCTAAGCCTATGGGCATCATCTGTGTAACCATATGTTCGACATACAATGTCAAACTCAAACAAGAATGAATCTGGGTCTTCTGAAGCCATGCCATAAAAGTTTGGTAGCATGGATGGGGGTATGTTTTTCATTTTTATTTCGTCATCCTCTTCTGGTTCTTGGATAGGAAATTTAAAGGTTGACTATTCCTCTTGTCCTTGATTGTTGGCATTATGATACAGGTGTTGTCCTTGATGGCAACTCACTCAGAGGCATGATACAGGTGATGGCAACTTAATCAGATGGCAGATCTAGTGCAGTAGGTCAAGAAAGATATATACGCAGGCTCATTGTAACAAATCAGCGTATACACGCGGGTTGGACGTGCCGAAGTCGCGTATGCGTACACACACAGTTTTATGCATGGAAAAGCATTTACATGTCGGAAAGCTTACCTTTGGTCCGTGGTAGTTAGTCCTCGGTATTTGAACCTATGGTTTTGGACCATGGTATCTCGACAAGTGTGTTGATCCCAAGTATTGGGCTCTTGGTATTGATTTATTATGGTTTTGGACCGTGGTATTGAGCAAAGCATAAACCTATATAAGGAGAAGATCATTAGGCCAAGGGGAAGGTGTGCAAGTAATGAATATCTGATGAAGGGTGAGATCCAGATGCTGATTATGGGTTGGTGATGCCTTGCTTGATCTGAACCAAGGTTGCACTCATATGGAGGATGATGAACGATGGAATGGGATCTCAAGGCTTGGAATGATTATATGGTTTGTGTATGGATAGACTAGATCTATTGACGCATGTTTATGAATGTTATGTTCTGGGTATGCTTTGATGTCTGAAATAGCTGCAAAGTTATAAGTTAGAATTTACAGATCTGTACGCGGGTTGTATTTGGTAAAAGCGCGTATACATGTAGGTTGGGTTCGTCAGAGTAGCGTATACAGTATGAAGTATGATATTTGAATGTGGAGTTGGATCTAGTGGTTGTTGCAGAGTTCTGGGCTCTGGTTTGTGTTCTGTGTTTTGATGACAGGGTTTCAGTGATTCAGTATTGGGTGATTCAGAAATTGATGATTCAGGTTGTATTGCAATGATGATTGTTTTATGGATCCAGTATGAAAATGTATGAAACGTGGTCCCGGGAATATCGTAGAGTTCAGTAGGTCGACGCCTAGGTACTGGTAAACATATCAGCCAGTACAAGAGCCAGGGGGTTGTAGCTCCCTTCTAGGAGCAGCTGGAAAACGAGCGAAGGTTGGAGCCTTCTGTAGGCTGGCGCCTACGTACTAGTAAATGGATCGGCTAGTACAAGAGCTAAGAGGGTTGTAGCCCTCTGCAGGTTGCAGGCTGCGTGCTGGTAAAGGACTGCACCAGTACATTGTAAAAGAAGTTTCTTATTAAAGGAAGATAGAAACAAATTGCAGCAGGTGGTTTTCACCCACATTGGGTTTCCACCTTATATCATGGTGTTCATTTGTGTGGCTTATGTGTGATGATCTGTTCTGTTATACTGCTCATGTTTACTGTTAATATGGTTAATAATGTTCTGATGCATTCACTGAGGATAAACCAACTGAATCATAAGATTACTGAATATACGCTAGTTGCAATTAACACAGTCGCGTATATACGCTGATATACTGAACTGAAGTCGCGTATATGAATCTGAGTATGAAATTGAAATTTTTTATTGATATGATAATACTAATTCACCCCCCCCTCAGTATTATTTCCAACAATTGGTATCAGAGCAGGTCCTTCAGTAGAAGCTTGATCGCTTGAAGGAGATCCGTAGAACAATGGGAAAGAAAGCGCGTCAAAAGAAGACAGCTCAAAGGAACAATGACAGCCTGCTATTGAGTGGAAGCAAGCATTCAGATCCTGAATCACCTCAGATTGAAGATGGACAAGCAAATGAAGCATCAGATAAAATCATAGATCAACAAGATCTACCTAGCAAACGAGAGAGTGCCCTCAAAGAAGAAATTATCAGCTTAAAGGCTCAGTTGGAATATGCCTCCAGAATACGACAAATGCTGCAGGTGCTGAATGAAGAGCAAGAAAATGAGATTCTCAAACTAAGGCAACAAGTGGAAGAAGGAAGAAAGTCTGAAGAGACTTTGACAAAGCAATGTCTGGAAAAGGAAGAACAACATCAAGTTGAGGTAAATATCTTGAAAGGTAAATTAGAAGAAAAGGATAAACTATTGCGATTTCAAGATAGTACTAAGATTTTGGATGATATTCTTAGTAGTCAACGATCTCCTGCTATCAAGACTGGTCTTGGTTTTCATGAATCCTTTGAAGGTGAATCTAGTGCACAAGGTGAGGCAAGGAACTCTAAAGAAAAATCTAAAATGATCAACAAGGAGATGAAAGGTCAACCCCATCAACGATCAAAGAAAGAGACTCCTCAAAGAAAATCTTTTACTCCTCCTATAAATAATGTTGAATGTTATGTATGTCATAATCTTGGACATGTTGCAGCTAGATGTGGAAGAAGAAGGGTTCAAGACCATCATGTAGAAAGATCATCACATTCAAGGTACTTTAAGGGATATTGTTTTGCTTGCAATATGTTTGGTCACAAAGCTGCTGATTGCTACAGAAGGAATATAAAACATGTAAGATGTTATGTATGCAACAAACCGGGACACATAGCAAAAGAATGCAGGAGAAGATTGTGGACACCAAACCAAAAGAAGAAAACATCATCACAGTTGAAAATATGGAAGAAAAAGGAAGTACAGCCATAAAGATGTGGCATAGCAGAGTATATAGACATGACCGATTCAGAGGAAGCTGGAAGTGTGGAACATCAGTGTTCCAAATCTCATACGCGGGTTTCATGAAGACAAGTCGCGTATATACGCGAGTTATATGCTGCACAGTCGCGTATATGATGTTCTGAAGAAAAGCAGCAGTACAGAAGTCTGATTTGGTTCAGTCACTATGTTGATGATGGCATGGCACAGGTTCAGGGGGAGCATATACTTCAAATAATGCATTGTTGGCATTATGGTTAGAAGTCCTTGGTGATAATGCTTATTGACATATCTTGCTTGACCAAAAGAATGGATTGTAGGTTACAGGTCTGGATGTTAGATGCTTATCATATGGTGTATCATGGTCTTGTTTAAGTCCTTGGTCTTTGTGAGTCATATGATGTATTTTATTACCCCACTATGCATGGGATGTATAAACATTTGGTATATCCCCACTTGGTTGGGTGGATGAGTCAAAAATGGTGTATTCCCACTTGATTGGGAGATTGATGTATGTATAGAGTCATGTTATGCTCTTGCAGACCTTGCATGTGCTCAGGGGGAGCATGGTTGGATTGGTACATCTTGGCATGTACAAAGGGGGAGCTCAATCAGAGATTCCAACAGGTACTTAGGGGGAGTATGGATAGCAGATGGAGATCAAGAAGAGAATATCTTGGTCCGCCCTTTGCCCTTGATGTCAAAGGGGGAGAGTGACTTGGTATGGTGGTTGCCATCAAGTCCAAAGGGGGAGATTGTTGGCATTATGATACAGGTGTTGTACTTGATGGCAACTCACTCAGAGGCATGATACAGGTGATGGAAAATTAATCAGATGGCAATCTAGTGCAGCAGGTCAAGAAAGATATATACGCAGGCTCATTGTAACAAATCAGCGTATACATGCGGGTTGGACGTGCCGAAGTCGCGTATGCGTATACACGCAGTTTTATGCATGGAAAAGCGCGTACATGTCGGAAAGCTTACCTTTGGTCCGTGGTAGTTAGTCCTTGGTATTTGAACCTATGGTTTTGGACCATGGTATCTCGACAAGTGTGTTGATCCCAAGTATTGGGCTCTTGGTATTGATTTATTATGGTTTTGGACCATGGTATTGAGCAAAGCATAAACCTATATAAGGAGAAGATCATTAGGCCAAGGAGAAGGTGTGCAAGTAATGAATATCTGATGAAGGGTGAGATCCAGATGCTGATTATGGGTTGGTGATGCCTTGCTTGATCTGAACCAAGGTTGCACTCATATGGAGGATGATGAACGATGGAACGGGATCTCAAGGCTTGGAATGATTATATGGTTTGTGTATGGATAGACTAGATCTATTGACGCATGTTTATGAATGTTATGTTCTGGGTATGCTTTGATGTCTGAAATAGCTGCAAAGTTATAAGTTAGAATTTACAGATCTGTACGCGGGTTGTATTTGGTAAAAGCGCGTATACACGCAGGTTGGGTTCGTCAGAGTAGCGTATACAGTATGAAGTATGATATTTGAATGTGGAGTTGGATCTAGTGGTTGTTGCAGAGTTCTGGGCTCTGGTTTGTGTTTTGTGTTTTGATGACAGGGTTTCAGTGATTCAGTATTGGGTGATTCAGAAATTGATGATTCAGGTTGTATTGCAATGATGATTGTTTTATGGATCCAGTATGAAAATGTATGAAACGTGGTCCCGGGAAGATCGTAGAGTTCAGTAGGTCGGCGCCTACGTACTGGTAAACATATCAGCCAGTACAAGAGCCAGGGGGTTGTAGCTCCCTTCCAGGAGCAGCTGGAAAACGAGTGAAGGTTGGAGCCTTCTGTAGGCTGGCGCCTACGTACTAGTAAATGGATCGGCTAGTACAAGAGCTAAGAGGGTTGTAGCCCTCTGCAGGTTGCAGCCTGCGTGCTGGTAAAGGACTGCACCAGTACATTGTAAAAGAAGTTTCTTATTAAAGGAAGATAGAAACAAATTGCAGCAGGTGGTTTTCACCCACATTGGGTTTCCACCTTATATCATGGTGTTCATGTGTGTGGCTTATGTGTGATGATTTGTTCTGTTATACTGCTCATGTTTACTATTAATATGGTTAATAATGTTCTGATTCATTCACTGAGGATAAACTAACTGAATCATAAGATTACTGAATATACACTAGTTGCAATTAACACAGTCGTGTATATACACTGATATACTGAACTGAAGTTGCGTATATGAATCTGAGTATGAAATTGAAAAAGTTTTATTGATATGATAATACTAATTCACCCCCCCCTCTCAGTATTATTTCCAACATTGATTTGGTGGTCCTCTTTCTGATCCATGTCCTTCTTCAGCCATTTTGATAGGTTCCTCTGTTGATTTAATTTCTTGTTCAGTGTCACTTGTTTCAAAGAGAAGATTAAGGAAAGATCGTTGAGTTACTGTGCTACTTTCTCCTTTTATAGAGGATTCAGGGAAATGTTTCTTCTGTGATTTGTGTGCTAATAGAATTTGCCTCTCGATGAGTGTGAGTCTTTGCCCTGATTTCTGTTTATCCTCTAATGTTTGTATGGTGACTTCCACAACTGATTTTGTGTGTGCAATTTTTCTTAAAGGGTCTGCTCCTGATGGTAGGTTAGTTTTTGGATGGGGGGTTTTTATGAATCTACCTTTATTATCTCTAGATTTAGGCATAAGTAAACATGACTTCTAAATTTATGTTTTTGCTTGTTTTTGTTTATTTAATTTAATTTTATTTTATTTTATTTTTTCGAAATCCTCTAACTACGCCTCCCCGGCAACGGCGTCAAAATGTAGTGGCCAACCTAGGGTGCTAGATTAGGCTAAATTTATTATCGACCAGGGTAAGTAAAATTCGAGGCATGTGTCTAAAATCTATAGACATAAAGGATTCCTAACTAAGTGTTCATTGTGGTAGGTTACAGTACTTCTTTACGAAAGGTTAAGATATGTTTCCTATCACCTTGACACTCAGGTCACTCAACTCATCTAACTGTCCTAAAGACACTGCGTATTGCTAGACTGAGATTTTAATCCCCTTACAAGGATGCTGTGCACAAAAGCTCTGTCTAGTTAACACTCAGCATTCATGGAAGATCAAAAGCATACTACAAATTTAAATAAATGTAAACAGAGTCTATGAGGATGCTTTAAAAATATAGCGATGGATCAGATCTCTTACAAGATATGGTTCGATGATCTTAACAATAAATCCTTTAAGCTATCACCATAAACACCATTCGTAAGGATTGCTAATTAAATCAACAAAATCATAAGCATAACTCTAATTACTATGCATGCTATTCAATATTCAAAAGTTGCTAATGAAATGAAAATGACAGTATACCAGTCCACGCAGGGCCCGTCCGCGTTTCAATGGTACACTGGAATACGCTCAAGAAACTAAGGTATTAACGCATGAACAATGTTATAATAAAACCGTGACTATAATCGAGTTCTGGTATTAAGTTCTGAAGATCATACAAAAAGCTCTGTTCTCAAAATGATACACAGAGATCACCAACCACGTAACTGTCACTATATCTGTGTTTTTAAAAACAATTAATACACGATTTTCATTTGGATTGAATGTACATTCACTATGCGGTTTTTTCCGCTTTTACTATGGAATGATTTTTGGGTCATTTCCATTCTAAACCGATTTCCAAAAAGAAACAAAACGAAACCGGTTTGGGAAACCTATGGCTGTTGTTGCCTTTGTCACCAAAAGGCTGGGGCTTTGACCAGTGTTGACAGCATAGCCAGGAGTGTTTGATTTGCTGTAGGATCGATGTTTCTCCATGCTTGTACATTCCAGTTTTCGTTCCTATCCATTGCTTTGGCTTTCCTGTCATGCCGCGTGTCAAATGATAAACCATTTACAAGATGTTAAGACTTCCTGTAACCTTTTTATTAAAAATCCCTAATTTCTAACATAAAACCTCATAAATTAACTTTAATGCAAACTAACAACTATAATTCTATTAATTAATCAATTTCAAAGAATATAAGGGATCTATGGAGGAAAAACGTAGAAAAATGATGTGTTTCAAGAAGAAAAAGATGGTAATGGAATGGTACCAATAGTTTTCATGTTGATGGGATACTCATGTGTCACCATGTATGTTTGAATTTGATCGCTTTGATTCCATGTTGGCGAGATGCTCATTATTAACATACGTGAAATTATGTCATGCTGATAGGAGTCCTTTTGTGAATGAGAGTTTCTGTAGCGGAACATCTCTTGGAGCCACTCCCGTGTGAGGGCATATTCCTTGTATGATAGAGAAAACACATACATGTACATCATCACTCTTTCCGGCACTTAATGTAGTGGCCTACACCATCTTCACTCTGGGGCCCGGAGACATAGTCCCTCCTGGACGAACTTCATTATCAACATCTTGTGTTTTATGTTTCTGATTATTGTCATGTTCCCTCTTCTTTAGAACATGCATATATGTTCCTTTATGATCTTTTATATGCAATTCTAATCATATAATGAAAGCAAAAGATCTTGGTTAAATCCAGGAGTTGAGTCAACTCGGATCACAGGTTAGCCACAATGAAAAAGGAAACAATCAAATCATTGAGTATCCACTCCACTCCTTGTCATTTTCAATTATGCATGAGGACAAATCTTCAAATCATCTTTCTCATGAAATTTATCTTATTCATACATCTCTAGATTTGTGATCAGAAGAATCTTAAAATTGAGTAATCTGGTTGTTGAAGTTATAAAATCTGGTCAAATCAGTGATAGAGTTATCATCTGATTAGTATTGGTTCTATAAAAATTATTAGTAGCAGATATCTGAACACCATGCATGATATGATTCAATCTTCGAAATGTGATTTTATGATCCTTGAAAGTTTCAAGACTTGTTAGGAAGTCGAGGTGCTTCAACTTCCATTGATGGTTATGTCAGGATCTCACGACTCTGTTAAGATCCCCCACACTAAGTTAGATATGGTTTTTCTCGCATATTTCTTTTCTTTGCATGGTTTCACTCTATGCAAATTCCTTCTTAAAATATGTTTCGTATTTTGGATATAGTCCTTCAAACTTTCATTATTTGATTTATAATCGAGTTAGAGATTCTATTTCACTTGATTCATCTCCGTGCAAGGCTCTTGTACTTAACTCAGGTTTGGAGTGTGTATCTCTCATAGAAGCATGGAACTGCGAAGTTTGTCATTTCAAAGACTATCTTTAGCTGAAGGAATAATGCCTATCAAATGCATTTCAAAACACTATGCTCCTCATTTTTCTTGTGAATGTTATAGTGATGTTATATTGGTAATCGTTTTATTCATAGCACCTTAAATCCTCTTGAGTGATAATGAATGCTAGAGTTATTTGGTGAATCAATTCTTCTTCACTCATTGTATCCTGACTAGTTTCATGCCTTTGATATAATGCCATTCCTTTTCACTTCCTTTGATGATTATGATGCCAGTGCAATGTGTTACCAGTTACAAGGAAATGGTTTGTTATATTTATCATGTGAGGAAGATGATTCATTTCTTCAAGGAATTCATAAATATGTTCAAACTGATATATCTTTGTTATCTTCTAATTGAGAATCTCATGCCAAAAATGGTATATTTGATGATAATATTAACTATTGTTCATTTTATAATTTTCCCTCTAGTATATCCAATGATAGTTGTTTCACATTGACTAATATTTATGGTTTACCTCACTATTTGGATACTTGTCAAGTAGCTGAGGCACTTCATCCTTTGTTGATGGTTATGTCAGGCCCTCATTATCTTAACAAGCCCTTTGAATATGACCAAATTCATTTTCCCTTACAAAATTCTCATCTTCATTCTATGCTTTTAATTGAAAATTCATTAATATTTTAGGGTTCTTAATAGGAATGTTTTAGATTTCACGATCCAATCACTGAATGGTTAGAGAAATCTTACTTGGCAAGATCCATCAAAAATAACAAGTTTTGATCTTTTGCCATGCTTGCTAAGGAGGACAGTACAGATGAACCTGCATTCACAAGAAGCTTATGAGTTATGAGTTTCATTGAAAATGTAAGAGTGTGAGCTGGTTAGAAGTGGTGCTTATGATATATCCTTCTACTGATAGCAAAGACCTTCAATCTATTATGCAAGTTATTCAAGCACTTATCTTTTCTATTGCACATTGTTTTATATCTATTTTAATCGCTTGTATCTTTGTGTATGCAAGCCGGGAGCAGTTAAAATGGCTACATTTGAAATTTCATTACACTTGACCCTGAACTTCTAGATGGTTAGGTTAGGAGTAGGTCTAGATGTATACCAGTCTCCCTTGCACACTCATGTTGCACTCACTCTCTGAACTCTTTCTTGTTTTTTCTTACTCTTGTCTTGCATCCTATTTTCGGTTACCCTCCATTTGATTTGTCCTTTTTTTATTTTGTCTTCTTGTTGCATCTTGTATCTTAATTTGTTTTTGTTTAATAATACTTCGTATGAAGGATGTTCCCTTCGTCTTGAAAGGAAAAAAAATAAAAAAGGTCATTGTGACACTGCAACATTTGGATAACCTTAAGTCCTTCTTCTTCATCTTGGTTGCACCTTTTGGTCAATGATGTTTTGACGGAAGATACGATCCTTGCGTAAGGAAAGATTTGTGTCAAACCATGATATCTGTATATATTATAGAGACCTCATGCTTATACTCGGTTCTTTATGTTTCTATGTTTCCATGCTCATATGATCAAGTAGAGAAGGACAAGGGGAAAATATAAATGAGAAAACCAATACCAGAGGTTTTATATATGCTTCTCTAAAGGAACAAACTCTTCTTCTCTCAATAAGTCAGGATCCCTCTTCCACCCCATGAAATAAATAAGTGACGATGCACAATCCTATATAAAAGAAACAAATAAAGGGTGAAAGAAGAGAAAGGATTCCTATGTACGGAGGTGAAGCGGGTAACTTTATCGGGGTACTGTCCAGGCTCGTTGGCAGCGAAATAATGCTTTTGTTTCTGAAGTGACTCCACGGGGGTACTATCTAGGCTTATTGGCAGTAGAGCAATGCCAAAAATGAAAAACTATACTCTGAATATCTTAAGCTCACGAATAACATTACCCTTCTCCTTATTTGAAACATTACAATATGGTTGGCTTTATGATTGTGTTAAATTGAGAAAGGATGAAGGGAAATATGTTTATACATGGGGTAAGTGGGGAAACAAAAGTAATATGGAAGATGAATCGATAGTCCTTGAAGAACTAGACCCTGCACAAAATATTTTACCAAGGTAGAGAAGATAGAGTTCTACCAGTGTGTTTCCAAGTGTTGTCACTGTGAAAAACACCCTCCAAAAATTGGTCTACACTTGAATTTTGGAGCCTACTTTGGATCTTATGATTTTTCATTCCATAGACACTTTATCGTTGATTGATAAGTGTTAAAGTAAATTCTCACACATTCTAAGTCTACAACAAGTTCATAAGTGAACTCTTTTATGAAAGCTTGAACGCGCATAGCACAAGTTCACCAAGACAGTGCCTATGAAATGTTCCACCTGTGTCAATAGTAGTGTGCAATTTCAATGACAGTCTCCCACTTTTGGTTGCAATTGTTCTTCTATCTCGGTGATATTTCCCAATTGTTAATTTTTTCACACCTTTTCTTTCGTAAGTGTCACTTTCATGTTTACGACTGTCACTTTTGCCTTTTTTCACTGTAATAAGTTTTGTTTTCATGTTATCTATGTTCTGGCATGCATCACTTTCAATGTCCTCACATTTTGCAAGTGTCATCTGCACTTTCCTCTCGTCATCACAAGTGTCGCATTAGAGGAATTTTGAGGTACAAAATGGGCCTCCGAAATATTATAAAATAATAGTGGAAATAATAATATAAGATTAGATTATCTCATCAAGTTTTGGAGGGAAAAAAGAAAAAACTACTTTTTCAACTCATATTTTCAACTTATCTCCCTATTATTTTACTCAAATTTCAAGCAGGAGCACTCGTTAGATGTGGAATTTAATTTTGCATCCAAGGAGGACCCTATTGCACGAAAAATGTGAAATACATGAAAAAAACGTGATTGCAATCATGGTTTTCATGTATTTCACATTTTTCGTGTAGTAGGGTCCATCAAAATCCTACAACATCTATACTTCTTGGATGAAAAATTAAATTTCACATCCAACTAGTTATCCTACTTGAAATTTGAGTAAAATTTTAAGGAGATAAGTTAAAAATACGAGATGAAAAAGTTGTTTTTGTCTATTTTTTTTTATTTTTTTAACTCTTTACCTTTTTACTCCAAAAATGGTGAATCATCCCCCATGGTTGACATCATCATATTGAATCCTATCGGTTCTTATAAAGTTTATTTTTGTTGTACATTTTTATTTTGAGGCTCATTTTTTACCTCAAAATTTCTCTAATGTATTTTAGCATGATAAGCGTCGTACATCACACAAATGTAGTTTTGGTTATTTCAAGGGGTAATGTTGATGGTAATGAGTCATTATTATCATCTAGACATGTATCACACTTATTCCCAAAGTTTCAAGTATTGCTGCATGTTGGTCACTTTAATTGCTTATTAATTTGAACAACCAAGTGCTACATAAATTGTCAACCCAGGGAAGTCTGTTATTTCAAAGGCAACTACAAACTATATGTACTCAATCTTAAAAGAAATAAAAGTTGTAGTAAAAACTAGTCACACCTTGCTTAAGCAAACTGAAGCTACACTCTGAGTTACAGCAAAAACAATCTATTGCAGACAACTACCAAAGAATGCTTAATTTCATTAAAGGAGTAATCTAATAAAAAAGAATCAATTTGCAAAGGAAAGCACTAGCTATGTTGTAACAGAGAACAAGACCCTATTCCCAGAGCGAGAATCTTCAGCACCTGTTTATGATTACAACACTGCCAACTCACTCTGTAAACTCAATTGCCAATGAAACACTCATGAATGAACTGTGGATAAACTAAATAATGCAGCAATCAATTGGAAAGAAAACAAATTTTCAGCAATAATGCGAAAACAATATTCAGCAAATAGTACTATTAACAAGACATGGATAAAAGACACACTTAACACACTGTAGAAATATAATGGGTGAATCTTGTGATGAAGGTGGGCCCTGTCCTTCTCACAAGATTCCCCAGGAGACAAGAACTAGAAAGAAATGTTCAGAACAAGATTTTATTCATCCATCAATATGTCATGTTACAAAAAAAAAAGGATTCTAGTTCTGTTCCTTCAACTAGACCTTTCCTGCAGTCTGTTCACCCCCCTCTAATGTAGATGTCTCCTCTTTTTAAAGAGGAGACATCTATTACAACAGATTACATTGTAAGTCCTATTTTAACCCTTTATACAAAAATAGGGAAGTCAATTTTCCCATCAATAAAATGTTGTTATAGTAATGTTGTCTTTAGATCATGGTTGTTACATCCAGTGTAGCAGCTCCTTCGGTGATCTTCTTCTGTTGCTGTCAAATCTAGACTACAAATCACAACTGTTCAACCACGAGATTTGCACGTCATTCCTACTATTTCAGCAACTGTAGAAGTAATCTTGCAATCTCCAAGCAGTTTCAGCAACGTGGACTGCACATCATTCTTTAACCGTTCAACAACTATCAATTCAATGATTAACAATGAAGATAGTGTAATTATATGTAAAATAATTAAACGTATAGTGATGAGAAGAAATATTGTGTACCTTTGGATTAATTGGGTCAAAACAATAACAAGGACTTTAAATATAAGTTGAAAAAGGATGACATCATAGCAAAATGTATGGTCAAAAAGAGACAATATGAGGTCCTAACATCCCCCCCGACTGAAAGGGTTGCATATCCTCATGCAACTTTTACTCTGAGTCTGAGTCCGAGTATTGTGCTGTACAGTGCAAATTACTTAGTAAGTATAGAAGGTGCTATCAACCAAATCTCTGAAACCCTGGACATTCTATAATCTCTACCATGCTGCGAGCTCCTCCTTTTTGGACAACCTGAAATAAGCCTTATATTGCTGTGTTGGCAACCATAGAAGAGGGAAGTGAAAATGATATCCTAACCATTTTTTGGCAAACTATTGAATGCATTTGACATAGTTAGGTAGCCGTGAAATTGCTGTTTGAATATTAAGAGGGTTAAAGGGATGATACTCCTTTCTCTCCTTAAGGCAGTGTTCCCAAAATAGATTGTTTGCCTGTAAGGCAAGAGCTCCCTTGGCTTTGACATAATGTTGGCAATATTTTAAGACTATTGCCTGTAATTCTCTAATATGCTCGGTCATTCCTGGTTCCCTTAAAAACTGATGATATTCAGCGACAAAGACAACAGCATTCTGTGGTTCGGATAGAATCCACAAAAGGCGATTATCTTCATTGTGTTTTGCTGAAACGAAGGCATTTTGCCACGTGAGCTGATTGGCCAGGAAAGAGACAAAGGCTCTAATCTGAATGTCCCCAACCAAAGGGATCAGATTAAGCTTCCTATCCTTAGGCATGGATTCATTATGGAGGTATAGTTCACAGAGTAAATTCTTTTCACTGACTGATGCCTCTGTGAATGTTTTGACAAACTGTTGAAGTGTAGATACCACATGAGGTCATCCATCTCTGATTGCCTTTACTTGGAAGAACGCTAAGCGTTCTGCAAGAAACACAGAATAATTAAAGGATGATTTCCTGGTGTCCAGTAGTCTTTGAACTAGATCAAACATGAAAGACAATCTAGTTTTTAACTGTTTATTTTCCTTGTTCTGCACACAAGACTGTTCCAAACCTTCCCAATTTGCATATATATGATTTTGCCATGATAATTTGTGTTCTTGCAAGATCCTTCCTTGTGACATAACATATTCCTTCTTCCATATATCCATTTGTGCTTGAGTGCTTTTGGTCTGAGTGAATATAGTCTTTGAACGCCGACGTTCAGTCTGAGTGAACGCAGTCTTTGTAGGCCTTGGTGCAGGACTTTCGGTTTTAACAACTAGAGTAGGCCGAGATATTTGTGGTTTAATTTCTTTTTCAAAAATCTTTGAAGGCCCTGCTGGTTCTTGTGTAACAGCAGGGCGTTCCTTTTTAATTGTAACAGAAGTAGGTGCAGGAGTGGCTCCAGGCAATGGAACTTCAACTATCTTATAACCAGCTTGATGATAAATATTACCACATTGGCTACACATGTATTCATTATATCGATCTTTGTCTACACTTTTCTCAGCTATGGATGCTGCATGAGCTAAAGTATACAAATTAAGCTCTCTCTCATAGGCTTCCCTTGCCATTATTAATTCCTGCTTATAAACCTCGAGCTCTGATTTAAGAAACTCGTTTTCCTATAGAAGGGAAGCCAAGGTGAGTGGGCTTTGTGTAGTAGTCACAGTCTCAGTAGTTGATTCTAGTGGATGGAAGGGCTATTGTTCCATAGCAGCTTCATTATTTGCAGCCTCAGTAGGTGGTTTTTGTGTGACATCTACTGAATCATCAGCTGGTTCTATAACAGCTATATCATCCTGAGCATCCAAATTTTGCATATTAGCAGATGGTTCTTGTGTGACAGCTACTGACTACATAGCTAATTCTCGATTATCTATATTTTGCTCATCAGTAGGTGGTTCTTGTGTACCAACTGTTGAATCAGTAGTTGGTTCTTGTGGGGCAACTACATCTTGGTCATCAGTTTTATGGACATCAGCAGGTGGTTCTTGTGTGGCAACTACTAAGTCAGTAGCTGGTTCTTGTGGAGCAGCTACGTCCTGGTCATATGTTTTATGGACATCAATAGGTGGTTCTTGTGTGGCAACTACTGAGTTAGTAGATGGTTCTTGTGGAGCAGCTACATCCTGGTCATCTGTTTTATGGTCATCAGCAGGTGGTTCTTGTGTGGCAACTACTGAGTCAGTAGTTGGTTCTTGTGGGGCAGCTACGTCCTGGTCATCTATTTTATGGACATCAGCAGGTGGTTCTTGTGGAGCAGCTACGTCCTGGTCATCTGTTTTATGGTCATCAGCAGGTGGTTCTTGTGTGGCAACTGCTGATTCAGTAGCTGGTTCTTGTGGGGCAGCTATGTCCTGGTCATCTATTTTATGGACATCAGTAGGTGGTTCTTGTGTGGTAATTGTTGAGTCAGTAGCTGGTTCTTGTGGGGCAGCTACATGCCATTCATCATCTTGGGTATTTAAATTTGATGGATTAGCAACTGGTTCTTATGTGGCAGCTGTTAGATTGGTAGCTGGTTCTTGTGTGACAGCTACGTTTTCCGAAAGGAATGATGTCACAAAATCCTGGGCATTTTGCATTTTAGTACCCGAGGGTGAGGTAGGTAAAGATTCAGGGCCTTGGGACTGTGGTGGGGTATGGGGTTTTAGGATAATAGGTGGGGAATTTAGGGTGGTGGTTTCAGTTGCTGCTTCAGAAGACGTCCTCGTTCATCTTCGAGGTAAAAAGGTAGGAAGAACAATGGTTTTTCTTTTATGAGTAGCTTTCTCTGGGTAGGAGGGTCATCAGGAGTGATATCTTCTTTGGTTGAGGCCCTTATTCGTCTTTTTGGTAGGGGCACAACCTTTTCTTGCCTTTTTCTTTTTAGCTTAGCAATGGGAATGTTGTCATCAAAATCATCACTAGGGATATGGACAGTGGGAATGGATGATTCAGCTAAATTATGGGGTCGGGTCAATGCAATGGAGGGGTCAATTGGATTAACTGCTGCGGGTGGTGGGGAATCAAAGATGCTCCTTGGTTGTTGTGCAGAAGGATTTTCAATTTGCTGAGGGATTCTAGGGGTCTGTTGAGGATTTTTAGCATTTAATTGGGTAGTTTCGGCTGCTGTTTGAGGAATTTCAGCAGTTTCCTGAGGATTTTCGGCTGCTGCTTGAGGAATTTCAGCAGTTTCTTGGGGATTTTTGGCTGCTGCTTGAGGAATTTCAGCAGCTTCATGGGGTTCTGGGGGTGGGTTGTTAAGGGGAGGGGGATTTTGTTGGGCAAAACCCCTCTGAATTAAAAGCTGGACAAGACGATGATGGGTAAGGGAAAGGTGTGGGTACTTTGCATTCAAACAATAATGTGACATATTCTTTAGACACCCAAGTAGATAATACGACATATTTAACAGTCGACCATGTCTCAAATGATTCAATAGGACAAAATCATGCTGATAAACTACCTGGTAACATCCTTCGCAGGTGAGATAGTGCTTGAAAAATTCGGCAACCGTCGGCCATGGAAGTGGTAATGAATGAAGTGCCACACCCCTGCCTTTAGGCTCAACCCGCTCTCCTGGTAGAAGGAAGTCCTGCTATGCATTCAAAATGATGTTTTTACGACTGAACCATCGAATGCCAACGGCTGGTAGGCCTAAATCATGTGCTATATCATCTTCTAAAACTAGAATTCGGACTCCTTGAACAGTAGAGTAGCCTTCTCGTAAATTACGTTCAAATTCAAGGACTTATTGAGGATCGAATCCCTGGAGCCTCCGAAAATAATCTACCCAACCTGCTTGTTGAAAAATCTGATATACTTATGGGTGTAATTCCAATAGAGCTGTTGAGCCGAGTTCATTTCGGATAGTAGATCCTCCCATAGTTACTAGCTTTAGTAAAATGCACAGTGCAAAGCCGAGTTACCGCACTTGAAACAGAGTAAATTTTGCAAATAAAGTTGTGACATAATAGGACAGAGATGGGGTGAAAATATATGATCGTGGTAAAAAAAACGACGGTGATTCGCGTATCGTGAAATGATTGCATAATTTTGGTATTCCCCCCCAACTGCAGCTAAAATGATGAGTTTGAACGTAGAGAGATTGTGGTAATCATGTCACGATCTTCTCATTAACTATAGTTTAATAATATTTACACATAAAAAATGCATACCTCATGTTTACCTTTGATTGATATTCTGAAAATATAATATCATTACTAATAGATCACCAATGGTTATGGAAAAGGGTTTTGAAATATGAGGGTATTTATATGAAAGGCTTTTATAAACATAGGAGGAGGTAGTGAAAGAACAAAGTTATAAGGATCAATAGATAGTTCTCACAATGGAAAGTAATATGTATTCATCCTTTTGAGAAGAATTGATGTTTCAATTACAGGAAAAATGGGAAAATTTGGTGTTTCAGCAACGGGGAAAATGGGAGAAGTTGGTGTTTCAGCAATGAGGATATGGGAAAAATTGGTGTTTCAGCAACGGAAAATAAATAGAAATGTTGCTATAAAGAAAAATAGGAAAATGTTGCTGAGCGGTAATGTGGGGGAATGAGCTATGAATTGAGGTGAGATGACAATGTTTCCCAAAATGAAGCTTAATCCTGCTTGCAATACAATTGTTCTTTTCAACCAGCCTCCCAATCTGAGACCTGCAAAATAATAAATTGTAACATGGCAACCCTTGATAGGGATTATTAGTTAAGAAATCTAATCTAATAGAAAAAAAATTATAATGCAGAAATTAAATGCAATGAGGGGTAGCAAGCTCCTCCAATTGCAGTGTCTAAAGCATCAGAGGATATATGAAAGGGAAGTGCCCAATCAGGTCCCCTTAGAATAGGAGTTGTAGACAACTGATGCTTAAGTTCATCAAATGCTTTTTGACAGGCACCAGTCCACTTAAATTAAGCATTTTTGGTAAGTAACACAAACAAAAGAGAAGCTATTTTAGAAAAATCTTTGATAAATCTCCTGTAATATCCAACATGTCCTAAAAAACTTCTTACATCAGTTTGTGTTTTAGGGATAGGAAGGGTCTGAATTACCTATACTTTGGATGGATCTACCTGAATCCCTAGGAATGAAATGAAGTTCCCTAGTACAATTCCTTCGTTCATCATCATATGACATTTTTTAGTACTCAAGGAAAGATGAGCTTGTATACATCGTTTAAGTACTTTCTCAAGGTTTTGTAATACATCTTCAAAAGTCACACCATAAGGAGTAAAGTCATCCATAAATATCTCCATAGAGTCATTAAGCATATCAGAAAAGATTCCTATCGCTGATCTTTGAAACATTGTTGGAGCATTACATAGTCCAAATGGGAGAACTCTATAGGCAAAAGTTCCCCAAGGACTAGTAAAAGTGGTCTTGTCTTGGTCTTGGGGTGTAATTTTGATTTGGTTATATCTGCTAAAACCATCTAAAAAGGAAAAGAATCTCTTTCCTGACAAGCTGTCTAGCACCTGATCAATGAATGGCAAGGGGAAATGATCTTTTTGAGTGGCTTTATTTAAGGCTCTATAATCTACACACACTCTCCATTTCCCGTTTTTCTTAGGTACTATCACCAATGAAGATACCCATTCACTGTCAGATATGGGGTATATAAACCCTGCATTAAGCAATTTTTGAAGTTCTTCCTTAACAATTTCCCTCAAATTAGGATTCATTCGCCGCTGGGGTTGACAGACTAGTTGGCACCCCTCCTTAATATAAATACGATGAGTACATAATTCAGGAGATATCCCCTTCATGTCTGAGTAGTCCGATGTGAATGCTTCCTTGTTTTCACGAAGTAACTTCATTCGCTGTTGTTTTTCAGCATCTGATAAATTGGGGTCTATGTTTAATGTTTTGCCAGGTTCAATTTCTACTATTATGTTTTTAGAGGAGATAACAGTTGATGTTTGAGGTAAATTTTCAGATTTAAGCTTTTCCTGGGTTTCAGGTTCCAAAATTGTAGTTAACTGATTATATGTTTCAGAAGTGACCGAGGAAGGTTCAGAAATAAAATTACTAATTACTTCATCTTTCGTGGTGTCTTTAAGAGTTAAGGCTTGTCCAATGGTCAAAATGGATTGAGGGTCATTATCCTCATAGTCTAACCATACAGAATCATCATTGTTAATCATAGGTGTAACATGAGGGTAAAGAGTAAGCTGCTTGGTTTCACATCCATTAGAAATTTTCATTGAACCTGATCTACAGCTGATAAAGGCATCTGCTGTAGCCAGCCAGGGTCTCCCCAAAATCAGAGGATGTCCCCCCAACTTTGTTTTAGTCTGTAATACAACAAAGTCAGCTGGGTAATTCCAGGATTCAACTGAAATGATCAGGTCTTCAATAACCCCTTCTGGTTTGATTGTGGAACGGTCAGCTAATTCTAGGATGGTTGGTGTCTCTCTGATTACATTTTTCAGCTGTAATAGTTGTGCAGTTTCAAGGGTCATAATATTTATAGCAGCACCTAAGTCTACCAGAACTCGTGAAACAATAGTTTTTCCAACCTGTACTGTGACCGTAGGATGGCCTGGATCACCATATTTTACAGGAGGAGTTTTTCCCGACATTAAAGCAGCTAGATCACCCATCACATGAACTGTAAGGGGGTCTTTAGCTTTCCTGCCAGGTTTCTTGATGCAAATGTCTCTGACAGTTCTAGCATAAATCAGTACATCCCTGAGTGCTTGTAAAAGTGGAATTTTAACATAAAGATTCTTCAATTCCCCTAGAAGATTAAAAGCAAGCAGCTCAGGTGTCTTAGTAAGAGCTAGACGCTCAGGGAATGGTGGCTCTACTATTTCAACAATTTTATTAGAGGGTGGTTCAACTATTTCAGCACCCTTATTCGGTAAATTATTCTTTTCTGTCTCTTCTTTGTCAGATTCAGAAGAGATAATATCATCAATAATTGGCTCAACTACTCTCCCGGATCGTAAATGAATATCATTACACTGCACAGGAGATGTAGGCAAGTTCTGAATATCGATGACTTGCACAACTTTATTATTATTAGGGTTAAGGTTCGGCTGTATAGGCAGCTAGGGTCTCATTGTTTCATTGTTCAGTGGAGCACCTGACGGGAGAGAGACAGGTTGCTGAAACTGAGGAAATTGGTTTGGGAACGAAATTTGCTGGGCTCTCCAGTTTGGGTCCATTGATTAAAATAAGATTGTTGTGGGGCCAAGGAGTCCACATTGCATGGTCTACAAAGGGAGGGTTTGTTTGTTGCAGGGGTGGGAAATTCATTTGATTAAAGGGTGGGTATTGCATTTGGTTGAAGGGTGGGTAGTTTGCTTGATTAAAAGAAGGATAATTATTCCAACAATTAAATGGCATACTAGAGTTCGTACCTTATCCTCGTGGTTGCCATTGCCTCCTTTGTGTCAGCAGATAAACTGCTTCAGCTTCCTCCTCAGTTGGTTGCAACGCTGCTTTTATCCCTGGTAAAGAAGGGCATTGTTGAGTTTCATGGTCCTTCTCACAAATGGTGCAAATTTGTACCTTGTCCAATGGGCATTCCCTTAGTGGATGTTTTTCTCTACATTTAGGATAGAAGACAGCCAAAGCAGCTTCTGCCTCTGCTTGTTTCCTCTTAACCTGCAAGGTATCAATCTGTGAAGAAAAAGAGCTTAACATTTCATTTTTAAATTCTTCAAGTAGATTACCTATTTTAGCTCTTGTTGCTCCCCCACTGGCTGATTTTTGGACTCTTGAATAAGTATTATCCCTGCTTTTTGATCTATTTGCAGCTCCTCTTGAACATCTCTTGCAGAGGTTGACGATTTCATCATACAATTCTTTAGATATATCCCCTTTACCAAGCATATTTAGCATGTCTAAATAGTCATCCCTTACCCCTTTCAATAATATTGTCTTAAGAATATCTTTACTTACATTGGGGTGATTGGATCTCTGCAGTTATAATAGAGTATTTCCACAAAGTCCTCCAAAATATCGTCCTCCTTCTGAACCATCTTGAATAGTTCCTTCCTTTTCTCTCTTGTTCGGTAATAGTCTTGATATTTGGCCAGAAACTTCTCCTTTATCTGTTCCCATGTTGTGATCACATGACCTCCCAGGCTCATAAACCATATTAGTGCATTTCCTTTTAATGTTGCTGGAAATAACTTCAACTTTTGAGCATTAGTAACATAATTGTAACTTCTACACAATATATCAAACTTGAAAAGAAACTCATCAAGGTCTTCAGAGGATAAACCATGGAAGTTAGGTAAGGCTGAAAGTGGGATGTTCTTCATGGGAGTTTCTCCTCTGGGAAGTTCCCCAATAGGGAATTCCAAGGTGCAGAGAGAGTTCTCGCCTCTTCCTTCTCCTCCTTCATGTCCCCCAACAAAGAGTCCTTCATTGTTTCCATCCATTGGTTGTTCCCCTGTTGCACTTGCCCGGTCTTCAGATCTTTCCATTGGAATCTCAATGTCCTGAACTGGCTCCTCAACTTCTATTGGTACCTCAATATCTTCTATTGGTTCTTCAATGTCCTCTACTGGTTCCTCAGTATGTTCTACCACCTCTTCAACCCTTTGAGGTCCCACTACTTCCTCTGGTTTGTAGTCCGTTTGGAGAGAGTGCTAAGTCTGTGGCCTCCGAGAGCTTAGCCTCTAAGACGTTTCAGCTTTTGAAATAATCTCATCAATAAAAGTTTTTCTTCCTCCTCTTCCTTTGCCCTTTCCACCTGTAGGATTAGTTTTCTTGTGTCCTCTCATGCATCCTGCATATCTAAAAGAAAATCATTAATGCTTTTAAAATCTATGATTGCCTTCCCCAGCAACGGCGCCAAAATGTTGGTCACTTTAATTGCTTATTAATTCGAACAACCAAGTGCTACATAAATTTTCAACCCAGGGAAGTCTGTTATTTCAAAGGCAACTACGTACTATATGTACTCAATCTTAAAAGCAATAAAAGTTGTAGTAAAAACTAGTCACACCTTGCTTAAGCAAACTGAAGCTCCACTCTGAGTTACAGCAAAAACAATCTATTGCAGACAGCTACCAAAGAATGCTTAATTTCATTAAAGGATTAATCTAATGAAAAAGAATCAATCTACAAAGGAAAGCACTAGCTATGCTGTAACAGAGAACAGGACCCTATTCCCAGAGCGGGAATCTTCAGCACCTGTTTCTGATTACCATGCTGCCAACTCACTCTGTAAACTCAATTGCCAATGAAACACTCATGAATGAACTGTGGATAAACTAAATAATGCAGCAATTGATTGGAAAGAAAACAAAGTTTCAACAATAATGCGAAAACAATATTTAGTAAACAGTACTATTAATAAGGCATGGATAAAAGACACACTTAACACACTGCAGAAATATAATGGGTGAATCTTGTGATGAAGGTGGGCCCTGTCCTTCTCACAAGATTCCCTAGGAGACAAGAACTAGAAAGAAATGTTTAGAACAAGATTTTATTCATCCATCAATATGTCATGTTACAAAAAAAAAGGATTCCAGTTCTGTTCCTTCAACTAGACCTTTCCTGTAGTTTGTTCATCCGCCTCTAATGTAGATGTCTCCTCTTTTTAAAGAGGAGACATCTATTACAACAGATTACATTGTAAGTCCTATTTTAACCCTTTATACAAAAATAGGGAAGTCAGTTTTCCCATCAACAAAATGCTGTTACAGTAATGTTGTCTTTAGATCATGGTCGTTACATCCAGTGTAGCAGCTCCTTTGGTGATCTTCTTCTGTTGCTGTCAAATCTAGACTGCAAATCACAACTATTCAGCCACGAGATTTGCACGTCATTCCTACTGTTTCAGCAACTGTAGAAGTAATCTTGCAATCTCCAGGCAGTTTCAGCAACGTGGAATGCACATCTTTATTTAACCGTTCAACAACTATCAATTCAATGATTAACAACGAAGATAGTGTAATTATATGTAAAATAATTAAATGTATAGTGATGAGAAGAAATATTGTGTACCTTTGGAATAATTGGGTTAAAACAATAACAAGGACTTTAAATATAAGTTGAAAAAGGATGACATCATAGCAAAATGTATGGTCAAAAAGAGACAATATGAGGTCCTAACATTGCACAAGTGTTTTCGTTGTCATTGTGAAGTGTACCTTTATTATCGCACTTGGGGAAAGTTGTCGCAATGTCATCGCATTGAGGGTATTATGTTTTTCATGTGTTTTAATTGATTAATGTTTTATCATCAAATGTTTTAAGTGTGTGATCATACTTAAGTTTTGTCATTGTTCAATTTGGTCTCATTGATCCCACACTTAGCCAAATCCAAGGGATTGATTTCCTAAGCAACTTGACCTCACTCAACCCTCCTGAACTATGCAATGCATAGTCTCAATCCTCAAGCTTCAACCTTGCCTCTTGGCACTATGCAATGTGCATTACCTTCCTTCTAGAACTGCATGTTGTGTAGTCTCAATGCCCAACCTTGACCCTTGAGCTCTAAAACTGCATAGCCTTTGCCTCCAGTCATCCTCTTCTATGCACTGCATAGTCTCAAGCAACAAGCCTTAGACTTGACCTCTTAAACTATGCAATTTCATAAGCCATAGGTCTTTGTCCCTCCATAATTTCCTAGTGGGAAACCTCAAGGCTCAATCTTGGCCCTTGACCCCTTAAGCCCCTCAACTGCACAGATGACTAGCCCTGGTCTACCTAAAATGCACATTCTATAGTCTCAAGGCTTAGTCCTGGCCCCTGACCTCTTAAGCTACTAAATTGTGCAATTCCTAAGCCTGTCTCCCACCCTATCACCCGAATCCAGCTCAATTAGTGGCTATCATGAAGCATGTCATACTAGGGGCTTACTAGACTGATTTCATCTTGTCATGAGGGGATTTTTGTTGCAGGTATTCTATCGTGTTATGACAGGATGATGATGAAGGAGATGAAGAAAGAAACCCTACTAAAAGACACCTTTGTAGCTACAAAGACAAGTGGATCAATCAAGAAAGACAAAGGGACACTAGATTGCAACAACAACTAGAAATCAAGATCACATTAAAGACTACCTACCTTCAAGCCTTATGGAGGAGGAAGAAGAATAACATGTTCCATCTTTTAGGAGACACAAAGAAAACAATAGAAAATAATGGTTTGGCAATGCCATGCCATCCTGCAGTCCAATTCATCAGTGTCATGTCATGTCATGGGTCATCATTTACCACATCATTTGTGGATTATGTAAATTCAGTATTGGAGAAATGTAATGTAAAGTGGAAGACAAAGAGTCATCCATAGAATGTGAAAATTCATGAAGGAGTAAAAGAGTCAAAGTCAAACATCCATGAGGGTAGTCTGAGAATCACAAGGAACGGGAATGGTCACCCCATTTGTTATATATACACCCTCATAGATCATGCAAAGGAATTTTCACCTTGGCTCCTCCTACCATGCATTAGAGAAGAAAATATTTCTTGTGGAGGAGAAACTGGTTGGTTTAATGCTCCACTATTGGGGCTAGCATTGTTCACTATCTTGATGTATCTCAGAACTTTTGCTTAATTTTGAAGCTTGTTGAGCCAACTCACTTTCATGCATATGTCATAAATATTGTAAGTCTATTCTTTGAATGTTTGTGATGTATGTTATTTTCATCTGTACTGAGTAAATTGAACTATTTTGGTGGATTTGGTACTTATCTTGTTGAAGGTGTGTTGTATGTGTTTTAAAAATCGTTACTTCTATGTGAACTACTTTGCTATTTGTCTAAGAATTAATTCATATGTACATGCTCGTGTTTATTGTATAGATTAGTACTATTACTTGTCTTTAAAATACTCACTTTTCTCTCCCCTTTTAGAAGAAGAATCTTACTACATTCTGCAACTGAACAATCCACAAGGCATACTCACTTGCTAATCTAAAAGCACATGTGCATTACTCTCTTGTGTTGAACATTGTAGCCAAGGAATATCTCTAAGAACACATGGAAAATGGGCCTTATTTTGAGAAGGGGATCCCACACAAAACAATGTGAAGTCTGATTGGGACTTTTCATTTGGGAGACCCCCTTAGTTGACGAATTTCTAGCACTGTAACATAATCCAAAAATGTTCATCCCCTATCCTTCTTCACTTTCCTTTCTTCTGTTTCTCCTTTTCTTGAAAGATGAGAAGTGACTGATTTTCCATAGGAGGTCGGTTTCCCTCCTATATATAGGCTTCCAAGGAGGACAACATGCCCTAATGAGGCTGACATTTTAGCTACCAAGTCGACTTGGTCTTGAAGGAGTATTTTGACACTTTAAATAAAAAAATAATTCTTTTGACATGTTACAATATGCCCAATGGGGTCTTCTTCATATGATAATGACTCTATGACAAACACTAGAAGCACTCAATGGGTGCTTGAGCTTTAAATAAAATAACCTTGAGCATGAAACCCATGCTACAAAAATAGCAATAATAATTTTTCTTCCTTCTTACAATATACAAGAATCAAGAGTACATTTCATATTTATGAAGATTGAACCTAGTTACATATTTCAACACTCCCTATTAACTAGGGAGGTATTCATAATGGTACATGGACATTCTCAAACTGAAGAGATCTCATAAGAAGAGTTGGATTTGTAAGACATCTCATAAACTATTATTTTAGCTTATCTCATTGCATCTAATCATACCAACTAGCATTGAAACATAGCAAGGCCTTGACTAACAACTCTACCTTTCCATAAGATCATAACACAATGTTGGCAAGACACATGACTGATAGACACTGTCATCATTGTCTCTCAAGGCTCATACCCCACCTGGATGTTCAAAGGGTATGTCTTTTTAGGACAATTCCTATCTTGGAATAACACATCCTCAAGGAATTTCCTCTTTGACTACTCTTACCTATTGGATTCCCTACCTCATCCTCAAAGAGTATCAGAAACCAAATGTTTACCCGATCCTCCATTATTTCTTCAAAAAGTGAAGACAATAATGATTTGTATATCTCTCCCTATTAGCTAGGGAGGAGATATCAAACAATCCAAGCTTTTCTCTCAAATATACAAGCTTCTTTATCAAGAATATATTTTGTGAGAATCTCAGCTAAATTTTCATTAGTGGAGGTATGCTATAGCCGCAACACTCCATATTGCACCAACTTTTGTATGTAATGATACTTTTTATTTATGTTCTTTGTCTTTCCATGGAACATTGGGTCTTCAGAAAACATTATGAAACTAGTGTTATGACAATGTATAACTGTAGGGTCCGTCTTAGCACTACTCAATGAAACTGATTTTTACTTTCTACTCATCAATGGTATCATATAGGATCCCAATTTGAAACATCCTCCGGTAGTGCTTCTTCCATCTATCTCACTGCCTCCCAATCAGAATCTCTATATCCAATCAATTGGACATCATTATTTCTATCATACTTTAGGAAGTAAAGGATTGTTCCTCGTAGACATCTCAGTATATGCTTTGTTGTTATCCAATGGTCATACTTGGGCTCTATCTGAAACTAATTGAGAGTATTCACTCAAAACAAATGCTTGGTCGAGTGTTTACTAGATACATTAGAGAGCCAACCAATTGTCTATACCTAGTAGGATCCATGGGGCTTGAATAGGAACTTCTTAACCTCTTCAAATTTGTGATCATGGGGGTTGTCATAGGTTTTAAATCAATCATGTCAAACCTCTGCAGCATATTAATCACATATTTTCCTTGACCTAGGTATATCTCAATGGGTCCTTGCCAAACTTCCAACCCCAAGCAATAGTGCATTAGCCCAAGATTCTTCATATCGAATTATGTTGCCAATTTCTTCTTGCACTCTTGAATACAACCTTCTACACATGTCATGAGAAGATCATCCACATATATAATAATGATTATAGGTTCATTATTCACTACCTTGATATAGATATTCAGATCAACATAACTCTTTGAGAAGCCTAATATTTGTAGGTACATGTCCATCCTTGCATACGAAGCCCTTGGATCTTGCTGAGGGACATAAAGTGCCTTCTTCAACTTGCAGGTGTGAGTCTCTCTATCATTTACTTCGAATCCCAAGGGTTTTTCTATATAGACTTCTTCATTGATAGTACCATTCAGGAATGTTGTCTTGACATCCATTTGATGGATGTTCCATCTCATTGATGCTACCAAAGAGACCAATGATTGTGTATTTATGTATCTAGTTGTAGGTGCAAATGTCTCTTCATAATCGATGCCTTCTTGTTGGGAAAAATCCTAACCACAAACCTTTCTATATTTATCAATAGTTCCATCGTCTTCAACCTAGGAACGATTTCCAAAACTCCATTCTTCATTATTGATTGATATTCTTCATTCATAGAAACTTTCCATTCTTGGTGATTGATAGCATCTTCAAAGGTGGATGGTTCTGCATGTTGAAAATGTAGCAACAAAATATCAGTTTGACTTTGCCTTGGTCAAACTAGAGAAAATTTGAATTTCTATTTCAGCAGAATACTTGAAGCTAGTTAACTGAGGTGACATGGCACTTGTCACTCAGTTAACTCAGTTAATTAAATTTTGGGAAGATTTATTTCAATTCAGTATGTTTGATTGCTAATTTTTAGCAATATATTTCAATTAATTTGAGTTATTGTGAGTTTAACTAGTTCTAATAGTCAAAATAACTGGTGGAGTTCAAGTTGTGGAAGCGAAACTTCAACCACATTCAGTGATCAACCAGTTAAATGATCAATCAACCCAAAATAATTGTTTCATGTAGTGAATTTGAGTTATCTAGTTGAGATGGAGATTCCAAGGCAATGTACTATCAGTTGTAGCATATTCCAATGTGTACAGGTGGTGCATGCAGTCATAGGAATGACCTAAGGTAATTGCGCAATTCTGTGGTGTGAAATTCCTAAAAAGTTGGGGAAATTTCTCAAGGGAACAATGCAAGGAAATAGGAGCTTGGAGGGCTTAAAAATTGGCTAAGTGTTGGCCAAAGTTAGTCAGTTAGGCATAGGGATAGACTATACACTTGCAAGTTATATTCAAGCTTGAGCAAGCATATGCATTTCTTATCTAGTCTCTTATTAATGCAATATAGATGGTAAGGAGTTTTGAGTAGTTTCTTTCCATAGATAAATATATGTTCATGTATAATGTTTTCTTTTACATGTGTATGATTCTTGTCCTATATGGTGAATTAACTTCCGCAGATTAGTAGCGTAGCTTCAAGTCTTGTGATTTAGTAAATTTCATGAGAAGTATTAAATCTACACACTAATTTTTACATTGTATCAGAGCTAGAATCACAAGACAATGTTGTCCCAAATATCCACTGGAAGGAGACTTTGTATGAAATGTGGAAAGCGCTGACAAATTTGTTTCAGAATAGTAGTGACCACAGGAGGCTAGCACTCAAGGAAAAACTTTGAAATATCAAGATGCATAGGGATGAGACCATTCCATAGTACTTGAGCAGGTTGACACAATGTCATGATGAACTTGGTCAAGTTGGGGTTACTGCAGCAGGGAATGATTTGGTGATCCTAGCCCTTCTAGGCCTTCCCAAGAGTTGGCACAACTACCAAGATTCAGTGAATGGGATGAAGAAACTACTGAATCAGGAACGCCTATGGTCCAATTTGGTAAAAGAGGAAATAAGGTGGAATACCATAGACGAGGCTTCATCCAAGGGCAAGGATGAGGAAAATTATGCTTTGGATGGAAAGGAAAAGAATTGGAAAGGGAAAAAATCCCAATCCAAAGCAGAATCTAATCAAGGGGACAAGAAGAAATACTTTTCCATAATCAAGTGCTTTTGTTGTCATGAATTCGAGAATTATGCCATGAAGTGTCCACACAAGAAGACAAGCAAGAATACCTCGGGAGGAGTAGCGGGTGAAGCTTTGGCTTCATAGTTTGAGCTTGATTTTACTCCCATTATATGCATAGACATCATAGTGATCAAAACTGTGTGGTATCTCAAAAGCAATGCCTTGTTCCATTTGATGATGAATAGATATTTTTTCAATGATTTGGAGGAGAAGGATCTCCAGATGCACATCACAATGGGAGATGATGGATGGTACAATGTGACTGATATTGGTACAATCACCTTTTAGAGGGAGTTGGACTCCCCTCTCAGGCTCAAGGATGTGATGTTTGTTCCGAGTCTAAAGATGAAGCTTGTCTCCATTGCAGTTTTGGAAGACAGAGGTTATGATGTGATCTTCAGTAAAGGAAATGAATTCTTGAGACACATAGCCACGGGATAGGTGAAGAAGATTGGGGTTTGTGTGAAGAACCTCTACAATCTAGATGTGGAGGATTGTGTTTCATTGAGCACAAAGGCAGAGAAGGTGCATAGCTGTGATGTCGGTGAACTTTAGCATAGAAGACTTGGCCATTTGCATCATGGCACTTTGAAGATCATGCAACATACTATCATAGGCTTCCCCAAAGGATCACTAGAACAGTAGGACACATGTAAAGGGTGTACCTTTGGGAAGTACACAAAAGCCACTTTCCATGATCGGGACAATAGAGCACATGCAGTCCTTGAAAGGATCCACTCTGATGTTTGTGGACCTTTCTCGACAACCTCCACCGCTAGGCACAAGTATTTTTTCATCTTTATTTATGACTATTCACGGAAGTGTTGGATCTTCTTCATGTAGAAGAAGGATGAGACTTTCTCTAATTTCTTAGATTTCAAGGCACTGGTGGAGAAAGAAACGGGCAAGAAGGTGAAATCTCTCAAGAGCGATAATGGGCATTAGTACATGTTAAATGAGTTTAAAAATTATGCAAAAAATAAGGCATTCGACAAGAGTTGACAACACCCCACAACCCACAATAGAATGGGGTGGTTTATAAGAAGAACTGAAGAATTATGGGAGCAGCATGGGAAATGTTGCATGACCAAAGCCTACCTCTACACTTTTGGGCTGAAGCATGCAACACAATGGTCTATTTGTGGAATAGGAGTCCTCATCAGATTCTTGGCATGATCACAACAGAGGAGGCTTTCTTGGGGAGGAAGCCATATGTGTCGCACTCCAAGATTTTTGGAGCCAATGTATATTTCCATGTCTCCAAAGAATAAAGGAAGAAGCTAGAGCTGACAACAGAGTTGGGGGTATTTGTGGGTTACACTGAAACTCCCTCCAACTACCATGTGTATTTTCCATCCCTCATAATGACAGTTATGCAACGGGATGTCAAATTTGATGAAGATAAAGACATGCGGTGATCTCTAGAGAGGGAGATTCAGATCCCACCGGAGGAGGATCTTTTAGATACAAAGGAGGAGCCTCAGGATGTTGTGGAGCAGCCACACTTTTAGGAGAATAGAGTGGAGAAAACTACTCAAGAAAAACCATCTAGAGAAGGTAGGAAGAGAACCTGAGAAGATGAGAGACTTGTACAGGATGCGAGGGGGAATGTGGGTGCTCCTTCAAATTACCGTAGGTAGAGAAGGTCAAATCGGTACTCTGGCAACATGGCTCTGTAGAAATTTGAATAATATAACACTTATTCATAGAGATTATCCTGATTATATACTATTTGCGGAATGCATGCATAATACATAACCTCCTCTACCATTGATCATCAATTTGCGGAATTAAGAAACAATCGCATGTGCACATTGAAACATCAATCACACATATCAACACAGTATGTAATGGGGAAAGCATACAACTGAAAACCCCCAACTATATGTATATTATAATGATAGAGAACATGTAACAATACATAGTACAATACTCCTCACAAGTACTCAGTACTATCTCCACATGCTACACACAAAACCAGCTCAGATCTAAACAAGTCACGGGTTCAAATCTCCTCCACTGTTTGCCTGCCTCTACTGCGCAATCCAAGTTGAGAATAGATCTGATCCAAGTTTGAATTCCTTTGGCTTGTATTGCACAATACTCATTGGCAATCTCAATCAATGATTGTGCAAATCTCATGCACAGCTATAGTCACAACTGATAGTAGTCTCACCCTTTCACCCACCTCTAACACTTGTCTCCACTGAACTGTCCATGCACTGAGTTAACTGATGTATCCTTTAGTTGATTTATGAGTTAATAATTAGTGAGTTAATTATTAATTAATTCACATCACTCATCACTAGTGTATTTGGCAGTTAGACTAAATACAACTAGTTCAACTAAGTCAAACTGAACACAACTCCATCAACTCCTCAATCAACTCCACCAAACTCAATCACTTGAGTTCTAACTGAAGTCCATCATGCAATAGCTCAACTAACCAATAGGAAAAGCGTATTTCCTTCTGGCAGTTGCATGTGCCACATCCGTAGCTCGAACTGAAGTGTTGCAAGAGGATAAGATAATGTTTACAGTCCAAATATTATTAAGAGCTAATAATATTCGACTGTTCTATTTTTGACTGGCAGTCTAAAAATAGACTCCGCCCATATGTCTAAAAATAGAGGTCCATCTATTTTTACCAACATGACCAATCATCCATAAATAGCATCCTGCAACTCATAGACCATGATCCATATGTCTAAAAATAGACTTTGCGCCAAAAATAGCCTACAGGCCCACTTAGTGAAGGCGACTTATTTTCACTAAGCTCCATCATCTTGTTGCATTTTCAACACTCCCTCTCAAAAAGATATGGATTATCTGCAACCCCTATCCTGCCTCTGTGGTATTCGAATTTTCTCCTTGTGAGCGCCTTCGTTAAGATATCAGCATCCTGATCCTCTGTGGTAATGTATGAAAGTAACATGATTCTCCGCTGCACACAATCTCTGATATGATGGTACCTGATGTTGATGTGCTTGGATCTATCATGAAATACTGGATTATCTGAGAGTTTAATGCAACTCTGGTTATCACAATAAATCACAGTAGGCTCCAAGTGTGACCCAAACAACCCGACCAGGATCTTCCTCATCCATATAGCCTCGCATGCAGCCAAACTTGCTGCCATATACTCGGCCTCTGTTGAACTGAGTGCCACGGATCTCTGCTTCCTGCTGTACCAAGAAACTACTGTCAAACCGATACTGAAGATCCCTCCAGATGTGCTCTTTCTGTCCGTTGGGCTCCCTATCCAATCTGCATCCGTGAAGCCACATAGCTTCACCTCATCCTCCTGTCTGTACCACAATCCATATCCTGATGTGCCTCTGAGTTAATGCAATACATGCTTGCCTGCCTTCCAGAAGAACTTGGTTGGCTTAACCATAGCTTGTGAAAGCTGGTTAAAAACATAGCATATATCGGGTCATGCATTAACCAAATACATAAGCGACCCCACCAACTGTCGATAAATAGTGGCATCCACTACCTCCGTTGAAGTAGCATCCTCCTTCCTCCAACCTCGAGGAAGAGGAGTATCAACAGGCTTGCAGCCATGCATGTTGAACTTCTCCAGTATCTCCCGGGCATACTTACCCTAAGAAATAAATAGTCCATCACTACGCTGCCAAATTTCCAATCCCAGGAAATAATGGAGGCCCAAGTCCTTCATCTCAAACTCTCTAGCAAGATCCTCCTTGCATGAAAGTATCAACAGCTCATCTCCCATCAAAATCAAATCATCTACATAAAGTACAATGATCAGCAACTTACGCTCCACCACAATTTGGTATAGGTTAGGATCTGCCTCACTCTTGGAGAATCCAAGTCCAGTAAAATAACTGTCTATCCGTGTGTACCAAGCACGAGGTGCTTGTTTCAACCCATACAACGCTCTCTTGAGCCTGCACACATGCGACTCGCTGCTGAAGATCTCGAAACCTTCGGGCTGCTCTATGTACACCTCCTCCTCAATGACTCCGTTGAGGAACGTAGTCTTCACATCCATTTAATGGATGTGCCACCCCATCTATGCTGAGAGAGCAAGAATCATCCGTATGGAAGAATACCTTGTGACAGGTGCAAAGTTCTCCTCATAATCGATCCCCTCTATCTATGAGAAGCCTCGGGCAACAAATCTTGCCTGTACTTCTCCACACTCCCGTCAGCTGCCTGCTTCACTTTGTAGATCCATCTCGAACCCACCACTGATTTCCCCTCAGGTCTTGGGACAATCTCCCATGCACTGTTTCTGACAATTGAATCATACTCTTCCACCATGGCATCTACCCATGCGGGATCCTCCATAGCTTCCTCGAAAGAGGATGGCTCAGTCACGACACATTTTCTCACAAGATCCATGTATCCAGTGTACCGATCAGGTGACTGTCTCTGTCTACGCTATGCTATAGGTGGTCCTACAACCTTCTCTGCATCTTGAGCCAGTCGCTTAGCTTCTGTAGTGCGCTTTCGCCCTCCGATGGTTGGCGCTGCATGAGTGGTCTCAACCACTCCATGAACTTCATCTTGTGGCTGATCCACATCCTGAAGCTCATCCTTAGGAACTAATAGCTCCTCATCTGCATGCAAGTGTGGCTCCCTCTCAAGTGAACACTTCATGGCTTTCTCCTCCTGAAATTTGATATCCCGTCGCACAACAGTCTTGTGACTGTCTGGAAAATACACACGATAGTTGTGGGGCGTATCAGTGTACCCCACAAATATCCCAACCTCTGCGGTCGGCTCCAGCTTCTTCCTGGCATCCTTCGTCACATGCATGTAAACAGGAGAACCAAAAATCCTCAAATGGGAAATATCAGGCCTCTTACCAGAATAAGCCTCCTCAGGTGTACTCATGCCAAGTATCTTGTGAGGACAACGGTTCTACACATATACTGCAATATTGCATGCCTCCGCCCACAAGTGAAGGGGTAGGCCCTAATCATGCAACATCGCCTATGCAGCACCCACGATCGTTCTGTTCTTCAACTCAGCAACCCCGTTCTGTTGTGGGTTATGGGGAGCTATGAGCTCTCTTTGAATCCCTTCTGCGCTACAGAAGTCCTTGTGTTGTTGGGAAAAGTATCCAATACGGAATGACCCTATCCCACTCTAAGGGTGATAGTACCTCAGCAACAATCAAAGCAAAGCTATTCGAGATTACTTCTTTATGAGATGTAAGAGAGGGGAGAAAGAGATCCACTAACCGTTGTCTTCCGCTAATGATTGATCCAATCTTCTCTCTTTGCTGCTTGCTCCCAGCTCCTTGCTCTTTCACTGGCCCAGCTACACCAAGATCCTGCAAAATGGCAAGAGAGGGAAACTACAAGAAGCATACATTCATAATTGATTCAAGGATTAGAATAAATCAAATACACAAGTATAACAATACACCATTGAGACACATGCATATAGAAGAACCTCAAATGCTTTATTAATGGAAGAAGTAAAGTTCAGGAAGTAATACAACCATAAAAGGCCCAATCCAGCATCACCTCCCAGCAAAAAGAAATCTCCTCTTCACCTCCTTCAAGCAAATCACCCAATAGTTCTATACTCAAACCAACAGCACTTCCTTACATTCACAAGATTCCAGCCTCCCTAGACCTCATGAGAGAGCTCTATATATAGGAGTTTTGGAGAAAGGATGAGTCAGCTTGAGCTTGGCATGGAGCTGACTAGTGTCCTCTCCCACTTCAGTTATTCTTCAGTTCTTGAGTCCACTTGGAGGTTCTTGCTTCCACTTGGAGATCTATACCCTCTTACTCATCACAAGTCGAATTCCCTGATCCAAGTGTCATTTTGGAAGCTTCCTGGGCATTGACACCCTGAGGAATGACTGTGCCACTTGGCCAAACTCGCCCAGCGCAAGTAGCCTTCTTTGCAGTTGACATTCAGCGCAGGTACACAGTGGAGCAGGTGACATTCAGCGCAGATGCTTAGTGGAGCAGTTGACATGATCCAGAATTAGCTTGTTTTTGAGTGTTTTCAGGTGGAGAACTGATATTCAGTGCTGTGGTTTGCTGACCTTGTTCCTCTAGGGGTAGGAACAACATGTTTAGGGACTTTGGATCCCTTAGATTATGGACATTTCATGCTTCATGCTGTAAGGCACAAAAATGTCTATAACAATTGCCCCTAAAGTATGAGGTCGTTTATCGGGTGAAATGCTTTATCAGGAGGATCCGAAGTTCATTCAATCGCTGAGAGGTGACCTGTAATACAATACAATATAATACATTATTTTTCATTCTGCTTTCATGATCTAGCTGAGGCGGGCATTCCCATGCTCAGCTTTATAAATTAATTTTGGTACATAGAACAGACCAGGGAAAATTTTAAGAACCCCCTCCAAATTTATAAATATAATAAATGGGCGAATCTCCATGGTATATAGGAAAAATGGAAGGCGATTTTATCAATAATATAATATGTATATATAATTTTTTGGCGAATCTCTCACCAGGCATGGCGAATATTTTACTTAACTATAAAATCTTGTAAGATCTTGGCGAGTCTTTCACTAAATAATAAAACTTTGTAAAGTCCTAGTGAATCTTAGCATAGGCTACATGCTGGTTTAATTCCCCCATTTAAATAGGCTACATTCCAGGTGAATACCATGGGTCAATACCATGTGCCATTTTGGTGAATACCATGGGTCAATACCATGTGCCATTTTTATTTTTATTAATTCTAATATTAGGGTTAATAATGGTTTTTTGCATGGTATTAATAACAATCTAGTCCATGGTATTTGTCCCATAGTATTTTGGCCATAGGTTTCACCTAAATATAACCCATTTTTTGAGTGTTCGTAAATATAAGGTGACTTATGGAGTAAATATAAAAAAATGTTTTATTTGTTTACCATACCTCTTGTTTATTTATATTTTTATTAATTTACCATACCTCTTTTACAAATATGGTATTTGGCCCATAGAATTCACTTAAATAAAACCTCTTTCTTGAGCCTTCATAAATAGAACGAGGGTTATGGACTAAATATAAAAAGAGGTTTTATTTATTTACGATACGTCTAGTTTATTTATATTTTTATTTATTTACCATACCTTTTGAGTAAGTATAAAAAGACGTTTTATTTATTTACCATACCTCCACTTTACTTATATTTTTATTTGTTTACACCCTTACATGTATATAAGGTGACTTATGGAGTAAATATAAAAAATGTTTTATTTATTTACCATACCTCTCATTTATTTATATTTTTATTAATTTACCATACCTCTTTTATAAATATGGTATTTGGCCCATAGGATTCACTTAAATAAAACCTATTCTTGAAAATGGGCGAATGGATTCACTTAAATAAAACCTATTCTTGAAAATGGGCGAATGGAAGGTTGTAAGTCCTAATTTCAAGGGATAAATTTACCTTTTTTACCGTCTCCCTTAAAATAAGGTGGGCTATTTGAGGTGATTTGTAAAAATGTACTATGATACAAAATATTCGCCCACTAAAAATTTTAAACCCCTTAATTTCGCCAAAGGGCGAACATTCGCCCCTAAAATTATCCTTGGAACAGACGATCGTCTGATGGTAGACTGATAATTCTCTGCTGAAATTATCATCCTTTGAGTAGGATGATCATCTGCTGTAATGATGTACATGTCAAATGTCTTTATATTTCCTGAATATATATCACAGCCTGGATGGATGAAACTAGATCCGGTGTCTTCAAACTCGTTCGATCTTCACTCTAAGTACAAGTCGATCCATGTGAGAATTGCGCTGAAGTCGAACATGGAAAGACATCGGTTGATTACCGGTCAATGATGAAAACCGTTAACAAGCGCGAGAGGAATCACCGATAATGATAATGACCTTCAAGGTACTGCAGTACAATTCACGTGGTGTGAATAAAGGACTTGGCGTCGAACACCACGCAAAATCTTCTGGTCGAAGGTCATTGATGTATACCTGTCGCCGGAAGTGAGAAACTTGCCATTGAGGCATGCAAGTTTCAAAGTACTGAGGGGGGTGTTCCTAGATCAACTTCTTGGATAATGAGCTGAATTCGACAAGAAGCGATCCGTCAAAGGAGGGCCTTAATGAATCCCACATCAGTGACACGGAACGGAGCTAATGATTTTAGTGGAGGTGAAAACAATCTGTGAAATATGATTCAGGGTGGCGATCATGGGTGGATGAAGGATAATGTATGGCAGTGGATGGGACACGGTTGACTCTTTCTGAACAACATCTCTTGAACATATAACGACACTGATGCGATGGATCGGTAGCATTACCCCAAGTGTGGATGGTTTGGTGAAGACCATGGTGATAAGACCGGTGAATGAAACAACCCAACCCGATGTTATACGGAGGAAAAAGTGTCATGTTCAAGAGCGACCTGCTACCATTAAAGCTTTGAGGTTCTCCCAATTTTTCCCCAGTCATTTCTGACCAGTACCTCTTTATTTTTGTCAAGCTTGAGGAGGATAACATATGCTTGTTCTATAACCTGCACTTCGGGCAAGCCCATCGTTATGTTTTAACGAGCCTAGCGATAGGGAAACTCGTTCTCGTCTAAAGACAAGTTTGTCGCTATTTAATCATTTTAACGAGTCTAACGACAAGGAAAACTCGGTCCTTTTCATTTTTAGAGAGTCTGAAAAGGTACGGAAAGTTAACTCCAAAATTCCTTTTTCGTCATCTAATCCCTTAAGTCCGAAAAAGTATAAAACAATACAGAAGGGATGAGTTTTCGATAATTTTAACGAGCCGAATAAAACAAGCGCTCGACCTTTTTGTGCAATAATCCCTCAGGTCCAAAAAGATTAAAATCTACGGGAGGGATAGCTCTTCCAGTCCTTTTAACGAGCTGGAAGGCCAAAACTCGGCAAACTTTTCATATTTTACGAGTCAGATGAAAAGAGCTCAAAGAAGACTCATCTTTTGAGGAACGAGTGATAAACAGGGATAGCAGCAGATTCCAGGTACAGGTTGGAATTCTCCAATCACGGTAGTGTCACAAGGATGGCTAGGTGAAATCAATCTTCGCAGCTGTTCCTCAAAATGGGTAAACAATCATATGGAGGTGAACGATCGGCCAAATGAAATGGAGGTGGCAGGTGCAAAACACGACCAAGGTTTTTTATGGCTAATAATTTTATGATCACAAATGGTTATTTACCGAGATGGGTTCATTTTTTAATGAGCTTGAATGCGCCAAAACACTGCTCAATGCTTATGTTTATTTTTTAACGAGCATGAACTATGTGCTAAAACTGCTCGGATCTCGCTTTTCTATTTTTTAACGAGCATAAATTCCGCGGTAAAACTGCTCGATATACCAGTCATAAGATAAGAATGTCTCCTGTGAGATAGCTATTTTTTATGGAGCTTTATCTCACGAAGCTATGCTCCCTCTCATCCTTTCTTTATGCAAGTTCGGAAATGGCTAATCCCAAAAACAGATAAATAACCGCTCTTGGCTTGCACTCCAAAAGGTTTGCATGCCCCCAGGTATAAAATACAATTTCAAGGCTGCCCCTCCTCTCCTCCACCTCTGCTTTTCTTTGGGTGTTCACAGCTACTTGTCGTCTTGCTAGTCTAATGTTAACGATACTTGTCTTCTCGTTATTTTTAAAAGGTCTTATGCGGTACTTCTCTTCCCGTCAGCCTGACTTTTGACAGCTCTTTTGCAAGATCGCAAGAGAACAGCTACTTGCGACAAGAGAAGAACACTACTCAAAGACAAAACATTAATGTTATTGAGGGAGGCTTGCCTCTTTCTGGTTACCCAAAGATTGTCTTGTTAACTTCTTCAAACGAAGACATTTCCTCAGCACTGTCTACCGAAGTAGACAATGGTGAATGACCTTTGTCAAACAAGTAACCTTGACAAAAGAATCCTATTCTAGAACAACCCCTCTTCCATCCACGGACGGGGTACGGACTAGTCATATTCTCTCACGGAAATTTTACCTTATACCCGGAGTTTCCTCTGCCCGAAGCAGACCAGGATGCATGCCCCCTGGGTTCTAGTCCCATCTTTCCGAATCACTCGCACTCATCGGGAAAAAGGACTGGGGGTGGAGACATTTCTTGATTGAATAGACCATTCAGGGTTGGTATTTGACTATTTGCGATGCGTGATCCCGGAAATGAAAGTTGGTCTACGAGCTTGACCATTCTTCCTTCGTGTGGAAAACACATTACTCTAAAGAGTGAGGAGACTATAGCTCCCATGCAATATATATAGTCTCGTCCAAGGAGTAGGTTATAATCCAAGGGTCCTTGAACGACCATCACGTTCATTTGAACGGTCTTCCCTTTCAATGTAACAGGCACATTGGGGAGGATCCCTAATGGTCGACTGGTTCCTTTATCAAAACCTGAGAGATTTCTTATCTCAGGCAAAAGCGCCGGGGACCCCAGTGCTTTCCAAGCAATAGAGGAAAGGATACTCACAGATGCCCCTTCATCAATGATAGTTCCAGCCATTACCATTCTGTAAATTTGGACTATGATTCTGAATGGTATACTGGCTGGCAACCGGGGTCTGCCTAGTTGGTTCCAATCAAAGGACACAACCAGGTTGCTTGGTGGTGGGACCGAATACACGGCCGGATATGACCCTGACGATGTTCCTTCCTGCGATAAAGGAATGGGCGCATTGCCCTGATGCTCATCAGAGTTGGTGTTGATGAAAAGAATCTGGATGGTGTCATCCTTATTCTCTTCAGTGAGGGTGTCATTTGAAGATGAATATTCAGTGACGGTGTCCTTTGAAGATGAAACCTCTGAAGGCGGAACCAGGTCAACTGCCGTTTCGACCTTTAGACTTTCGTCTGGTCTGGATTTAGTAGGTTCATTTTCAATGACTGACGCTTCAGCTGACCACTTGAGCGGGCCAGCTGTATTTTCAACCAACGAAGGACTTGGCACAAGTTTTTTGTATCCAAGAGGAAGTCTCAACGGTGAAACCGGACGATCTTCCAAAACTCTCTTCGCTTCGTCTAAGAAGGGACAACGGTGGATGGCGTGATCGCCTTCACACAGTCTGCAGGGGGATCTTGTTCCCCCTCTTTGTCTTGAACCTTCACTTTCGCTGGTTGACGGTAAGCATTCAACATGGCTATCAGAGGTTGATGCTCCCGAATTGTGCAAACGAGGGGACCAGTCCCTTAGTATCCGGGGAATACAGGGACAATCTCTATGGAAGTGGTCTCCTTTACATATGACACATGGCGATTTAGGCCCGGTCTGTGCCGTGTGTGGATTTTTGTCAGATGTCTTTTGCTTGCCCCCAGTCGCCTTAGGCTCCTTCTTCTTCTTCTCCTTCTTCTCCATGGGAGCTTGGCTTTTGTCGGCTCTACCTTGCGAAGATGAAGGATTAGAGGAAGAGTTATAGGAAGTAGAAGGCTGGTGGGCAGCTCTAGACTGATCTAACTGTTGACTCAACTATTCAGGAACCATGGTGTTCTGAACTACATTGGTTGAGAATAGCCAAATTGGCAGGCCAATTGTCAGTCCTGGAAGCGACAATGTGGCCATGTGGGGCGCACCAACTTCTCCCCAAGAGGAGAAAGGACTAGGATTTCCATCATGTGGAATTCCTTGGTTGGGGCGTTCCATGTTCTCAACCTACAGATCAACGCAGGAATAGGAGGTGATTATGTTCCGTTTAAAATAAATTTTATAACGACGCTTTAGACACAACTTGCTTTTTCACTTTTTAAGAGTCGAGAAAAAGCTAAAGATGACTCTAGTCTCCTTCGATGTTTTAACGAGCCCGAAGTGACAAATGCTCGGATGGACTTTTTCAGTTATAGAGTTTGAAAAAGGCCAAAAGAAATTTCTCTGGAGATCTAGGCAGAGGGTGTGCCAAACTTTTCGCAAAACCACAGAATACGTTTTACGGTACGGGTGGTCGATCTTCGTGAATGTTGTGTTCACTGCATTGCGATTAGTAGGGCGGCCGACACGACTTCCTATGGATAAAGGCTTTGTTCCTATAGGGGTCTCCCAATATATACGCGACGGTACGTGGGAGCACAAGTCCGTATTGATACTTATCGCTTCACCGTGGAGGAATCACCCAACCACTCAACGCTAAGATATCACGTTTAACGACGCCGGAACACGTCTCTAGCTTAGACCTCTATGTGTTTGCGTTATGTTTCAATGCGTTGTTATGTAAATTCAATTTATTTTAAGGTTGATCTTGTTTAGCAGTTTGCCTTTATGGATCACCACGAGATGTATAGTAACACTCCTAAATGCAGTCTAAGATGATAAGCAAGCTTTTCAATCTTTCAACTTTGAAAATTTTAACTACTGAGGGAAAAGAAAGACATCATCTTTTCACACAGATCATAGAGCACACACTAATGCACTTTTCCCTAAATCAACATGCAAGCTGTCAAAATGCACATGCACAATGCAGGTATTTCTTTTCTCTTTCTTAATGTTGGTGCAATACAAAAAGAAAGCTGTTGTATAATTTCGAATTCAATTTCAAGTGAAAGCAAACAAGCTTGTCCAAAATCAAAAGACACCTTAAGATTTACTTGTTTCGACACTAGAAATATATAAATTCAAACCATATGACGAAAGCAAAAGCTCAATCAGCTATGAACAGTAAACAAACTAACTCTTAAGATCAAAACGACACTTAACACAGGTCTAGATCTAAGAGGCCACAGCAAGACTAGTTCACTTTCGTTACGGGAAACTGTAAATGATATAAGAAATACACAAAGAACAAATACAATTTCTTTATACAACCGAGGCGGAATAGTGGCAAGGAAAGTTGGTTTCAGATAGGTACATTGACTGGTAACAGGCTGCAAAAACAAGGGTGAAAACAGGGCAATAAACAGGACGGAACCCCAGTAGCTCTAGGCAAAACTGGTTCAGCGCAGGTAGTACACTGGCAGTTTGACCTTCAGCGCAGGTAGCCCCTTCGGGAACTGCGCTGAAATGCAGACTGCCTTCATAGTGTCTGCACTGAAGAGATAAACTTTCGTTTTTCTCAGTTTCCGGGTCACAGATTGCTCAAAAATTCACAGTTTTTGGCCAAATCAGAAGCTATCAGTCAAGTACACACTAAGGGATGAAAAGGAGGATGAAAAGCTATCACTAAGAGCTATTTAGAGTCCTTGTGGATTAGCTCTTCAAATCATAAACTTGCCCAGAAACTGAGCTAGAGTAGCTGCCCTCTACTTTGCATTTGAAAGATCCAAATGCAGTTCGATTCGGTACTCCCTGTGTTTATGAAATGAATAGCAAAAACACAAACAACCAACAAGATACGATCCCCAGCGGAGTCGCCAATTTGTTGTTGGGAAAAGTATCCAGTACGGAATGACCCTATCCCACTCTAAGGGTGATAGTACCTCAGCAACAATCAAAGTAAAGCTATTCGAGATTACTTCTTTATGAGATGTAAGAGAGGGGAGAAAGAGATCCACTAACCGTTGTCTTCCGCTAATGATTGATCCAATCTTCTCTCTTTGCTGCTTGCTCCCAACTCCTTGCTCTTTCACTGGCCCAGCTACACCAAGATCCTACAAAATGGCAAGAGAGGGAAACTACAAGAAGCATACATTCATAATTGATTCAAGGATTAGAATAAATCAAATACACAAGTATAACAATACACCATTGAGACACATGCATATAGAAGAACCTCAAATGCTTTATTAATGGAAGAAGTAAAGTTCAGGAAGTAATACAACCATAAAAGGCCCAATCCAGCATCACCTCCCAGCAAAAAGAAATCTCCTCTTCACCTCCTTCAAGCAAATCACCCAATAGTTCTATACTCAAACCAACAGCACTTCCTTACATTCAAAAGATTCCAGCCTCCCTAGACCTCATGAGAGAGCTCTATATATAGGAGTTTTGGAGAAAGGATGAGTCAGCTTGAGCTTGGCATGGAGCTGACTAGTGTCCTCTCCCACTTCAGTTATTCTTCAGTTCTTGAGTCCACTTGGAGGTTCTTGCTTCCACTTGGAGATCTAGACCCTCTTACTCATCACAAGTCGAATTCCCTGATCCAAGTGTCATTTTGGAAGCTTCCTGGGAATTGACACCTTGAGGAATGACTGTGCCACTTGGCCAAACTCGCCCAGCGCAGGTAGCCTTCTTTGCAGTTGACATTCAGCGTAGGTACATAGTGGAGCAGTTGACATTCAGCGCAGATGCTCAGTGGAGCAGTTGACATGATCCAGAATTAGCTTGTTTTTGAGTGTTTTCAGGTGGAGAACTGATATTCAGTGCTGTGGTTTGCTGACCTTGTTCCTCTAGGGGTAGGAACAACATGTTTAGGGACTTTGGATCCCTTAGATTATGGACATTTCATGCTTCATGCTGTAAGGCACAAAAATGTCTATAACACCTTGAACTCGCCAGAGATGAATTCACCACCATTGTCGCTCCTAAGAGCCTTCACTTTCTTCCCCGATTCCTTCTTGACCAGTGCTTTGAACTCACAGAACTTTGAGTATGTCTCGCTCTTCTTCTGCATGAAGAAGATACAGCACTTTCGAGAGAAATCATCAACAAAGATCACATAGTACTTGTGCTTTGCTGTCGAAGCTACTGAGAAAGGTACACACATGTCTGTGTGAATTCTCTCAAGGATCGTTGTGGCGCAACTATCCTTCTCGTGAAAGGTGGCTTTCACAAATTTTCCCAAAGTACACCCCTTGCACTGATCTAACTCCGCAAGAGTGCCTTTAGGATGCCCAGTAGAAATCTGTTGCAGTATCTTCAAGGCTCCATGGTGAAGGTGGCCCAATCTTCGGTGCCACAGCTCGCCGTCATCCCAGCTCACCAATCCTTTTACCTTGCATGCCATTGCTGTGCAGCCATCTACTTGCAATTGATAAAGGTTCTTGACTCGAACCCCTATCTTCCAGGTTTCTCCAGTTGTCTTACTCCGCAGGAAAGCCTTTCCCTCGCTGAAGACAACATCATATCCCTTTTCTTCTAACATTGCCACAGAGATAAGATTCTTCTTCAATCCTGGAACATGCATCACTTCCTTCAATACAAAGGGTTTACGAGACTCCCTCTCAAAGGAAATGGTACCGATACCAGTCGCACTGTATCTACCATCATCGCCCATCTCGATGTGCACTCCAAGATCTTTCTCATCCAGATCAGAAAACAAATCTCGATCTCCTATCATGTGAAAAGACGCACCACTGTCCAAGAACCATACCGATCCTATCACACTTGATACCAATCATGCGATCAATGAAAAATCCAACTCAAACTGCGAGGCTAAGGCCTCTCCCACTGTAGATCCAGCAGCTTGCTTATTTTTCTTCTTCTGCGGACAATTTGTGGCATAATGTCCGTGTTGGTGACAGTGAAAGCACTTCACCTTGGACATGTCCTGCTTCTTGCCTTTCGCACCAGAATGAGAAGTTTTTTTGTTCTTCCCCTTCTTTGCTTTGGCAGCCAAAGTGCAATTTTCTTCATCAGATGCCTTTGATGAAGATCCATCCCTGGTATTCTGCCTGATCTCCTCTTGCACAAGATCAGACCAAAGTCTCTCCCATCCTGGCAATTTCTCTCGACCATTGACAGAGTCCTGATAGGAATGCCAACTCTCCGGAAGACCAAGGAGATCCAAGCTCACCAATTCCTCATCATCAACAGTCACCCCCACACTTCCCAACTCATCCAGGCATTGAGTGAACTTCGTGAGATACTTGGGTATGTTGTCTCCTTTCTCACACTTAATGTTTCTGAGTTTATCCTTGAGTGCCAACTTCCTCTGGTCGCTCTTGCTTTGGAATAAATCTATCAACGCTTTCCACATCAAGTATGGAGAAGCCTTTCCACGCAGGCTAGATACAATGTGATCCTTCACGCCCTCCAACAGAATCCTTCGACACTTTGCTGTCTTCTTTTGCCAAGCCTCAACTTGAGCAGCATCAGTAGGCTTTGGGACTTCAGCCTCTATGAACTTCTTCAATCCATTGTCATCTAACACCGCCTCCATCCTATCTTTCCATGCAATATAATTCGAGCTGCCTTCAAGGGCATACTCCAATCACAATACATTGAAAGACATTTCAACTTCGACACCAAGAAAACACTGCTACAAATTCGAATTCCACCAGCTCAAAACTCAACCGCTTCTGATCTAAAATTTGTGAGAAAAAATTATTTCTCGTACAGAGATTGACTGTATGGGAATTTACAGGATATCTCACCTTCCAAAAGAAGGATGAATCCAGAGGCTACCTGGCCCGATTACAGACTCTACTTGAAGAAGTAAAATGTAATCACTTTCTGAATAATAGATCTGATGATCAACTTTGCTCTGATACCATGTAGAAATTTGAATAATATAACACTTATTCACAAAGATTATCCTGATTATACAATATTTGCGGAATGCATGCATAATACATAATCCCCTCTACCATTGATCATCAATTTGCATAATTAAGAAACAATCGCATGCGCACATTGAAACATCAATCACACATATCAACACAGTATGTAATGGAGAAAGCATACAACTGAAAAACCCCCAACTATCTGTATATTATAATGATAGAGAACATGTAACAATACATAGTACAATACTCATCACAAGTACTCAGTACTATCTCCACATGCTACACACAAGACCAGCTCAGATCTGAACAAGTCACGGGTTCAAATCTCCTCCATGGTTTGCCTACCTCTACTGCGCAATCCAAGTTGAGAATAGATCTGATCCAAGTTTGAATTCCCTTGGCTTGTATTGCACAATCCTCATTGGCAATCTCAATCAATGATTCTGCAAATCTCATGCACAACTATAGTCACAACTGATAGTAGTCTCACCCTTTCACCCACCTCTAACACTTGTCTCCACTGAACTGTCCATGCACTGAGTTAACTGATGTATTCTTTAGTTGATTTATGAGTTAATAATTAGTGAATTAATTACTAATTAATTCACATCACTCATCACTAGTGTATTTGGCAGTTAGACTAAATTCAACTAGTTCAACTAAGTCAAACTGAACACAACTCCATCAACTCCTCAATCAACTCCACCAAACTCAATCACTTGAGTTCTAACTGAAGTCCATCATGCAATAGATCAACTAACCCATAGGAAAAGCGTATTTCCTTCTGGCAGTTGCATGTGCCACATCCGTAGCTCGAACTGAAGTGCTGCAAGAGGAAAAGATAATGTTTATAGTCCAAATATTATTAAGAGCTATATTCAACTGTTCTATTTTTGACTGGCAGTCTAAAAATAGACTCCGCCCATATGTCTAAAAATAGAGGTCCATCTATTTTTACCAACATGACCAATCATCCATAAATAGCATCCTACAACTCATAGACCATGATCCATATGTCTAAAAATAGACTTTGCGCCAAAAATAACCTGCAGGCACACTTAGTGAAGGCGACTTCTTTTCACTAAGCTCCATCATCTCATTGCATTTTCAACAGGCTCTTATGACTGAGCTAGTGGAGACTGAACCATCGTCTTTCAAGGAAGCAATAGAGCAACTAGTATGGGTTGATGAAATGGTGCAGAAGTATGAATCCATTGTGAAGAAAAATGTTTGGGAAGTGTTCCCAAGCCCAGAAGACAAATCATTTGAGGGTTCGAGATGGATCTTCAAGGTGAAGAAAGCAGCAAATGGAAGCATAGAAAAGTACAAGGACATATTTATGGCCAAGGGGTACTCTCAAGTGGAAGGGATTGACTATGAGGAGACCTTTTCTCCTGTAGCAAGCTACTCATCCATCAGATGGATGTGAAAACATCATTCCTTAATGGAGTTATTAAGGAGGAGGTGTATATCTAGAAACCAGAAGGCTTCGAGACTTTTGATCGAGAGTGTCATGTGTGAAGACTCAAGCGAGCATTGTATGGTCTCAAGAAATCACATTGTTCTTGCTACACCAAGATCGATAGCTATCTCAATGGTTTGGGCTTCACCAAAAGTGAAGAGAATACAAACCTCTATCATATATTGGTAGAAGGTAAATTGTGGATTATTTTTTATATGTTGATGACTTGATCTTAACTTGCAATGAGAAGCTAATCAGATCTTGCAAAGAGGACCTTGCAAGAGAGTTCAAGATGAAGAACATGGGTCTCATGCACTACTGGCTTGGACTGGAAGTATACTAAGGTGATGGGGAACTGTTTGTCTCTCAGGAAAATTATGCAAACACGATACTTCATAGGTTCCACATGGACAGGTGCAAACCCATGGAGACTCCTCTAGCAACCAACTAGAGGAAAGAGGATGCCACTTCAAGTGAGGAAGTGGATGCGACTACTTACCAAAAGTTTTTGGGTTCACTCATGTATCTTGTGAACACATGACCATACATGTGCTATGCAATCAACGAGCTGAGTCAAGTTATGGTTAATTCAACCAAACTTTTTTGGAGGGAAGTTAAGCATGCTCTATGGTACCTAAGAGGCACTACCCAATTTGGACTTTGGTACATGCAGACAGAGGGAGTGAAGTTGTGTGGCTTCACCGATGTAGATTAGGCAAGAAGCCCATAATACTAGAAGAGTACATCAGGTGGAATTTTCAGTTTTGGGCACACAACACTTTCTTGGTACAGTAGGAAGCATAGATCAGTGGCACTCATCTCAGCAGAAGAAAAATACACGGTTGCGAGCCAAGCAGCATGTGAGGCGATCTTGATGAGGAAGATACTTGTTGGCTTTTTTGGTAAGATGATGGATCCTACTATGATTTATTGTGATAATCAGAGTTATATCAAACTCTATGAAAATCTTATTTTTCATGATCGATCCAATCATATTGATATCTAGTATCACCATCTCCGAGATTGTGTGTAGAGGCAGATTATGTTGTGGCAGTACATTCCAATAGAGGAACAATATGTTGATACTTTGATAAAGGCCTTGTCAAGAGGGAATTTTGAGTTCTACAGGTGCAGGATAGGAGTGTTTGATAATCCCTTTATTACTGAAGGGGAGTGTTGAAAATGTAGCAAGAAAATATTAGTTTGACTTTGCCTTGATCAAACTAGAGAAACTTAGAATTTATATTTTAGAAAAATACTTGGATGTAGTTAAATGAGGTGGGATGGAATTTGTCACTGAATTAACTTAGTTAATTCAAGTTTGGGAAGCTTGATTTTAGTTCAGTATGTTTGATTGCTAATTTGTAGCAATCTATTTTAGTTAATTTGAGTTATTTTCAGTTTACCTAGTTCTAACAGTCAGAAGAACTAGTGGAGGTCAAGTTTTGGAAGTGGAACTTCAACCACACTTAGTGACCAACCAGTTAACTTATCAATTGGCCCAAAATAATTGTTTCATGCAGAGAATTCAAGTTATCCAGTTGAGATGGATATTCCAAGGTAGTGTACCATCAGTTGTATCATATTCTAGTGTGTACAGGTGGTGCATGCAGTCAGAGGAATGACCTAAGTTAATTGTGAAATTCCATGGTGTGAAATTCCTAAACAATAGGGGCAATTTCCCAAGGGAACAATGCAAGAAAATAGGATCTTGGAGGGATTGAAAATTGGCTAAGTGTTGGCCAGAGTCAATTATTTAGGAAGAGGGATAGACTATACACTTTCAGGGTGTGCTCAAGCTTGAGCAAGCATATGTATTTCTTCTCTATTCTCTAATTGCTGCAATATAGATAGTAAGGGGCTTTGAGAAGTTTATTTCCCCTATACAAATCTTTGTGCATGTGTGATGTTTCCTTTTGCATGTCTATGATTATTGTTTTAGATGGTGAATTAACTTCCGTAGATCAGTAGAGTAGCTTCAATTCTTTTGATTTAGTAAATTTCACAAACAATATTGAATATACACATTAATTTCTACACTACTTCAATCAAAATTTTCATATAGGCTGCATAACCTAGATATATTTTAGGCTTCTTACTTTCCCTAAATGTACCCTTGGTTGCTTCATGTCCTTCTGCATCTTGAAGAGAAGACTTCAACCAATTAGGTCTCTTTATATTTTTCAGGAATGATGACTTGTTGCACTTGTTCATTGGAACCTTCTTCTTCATGATTGGAATCTTCTTCCTCCCTAGAGCATTCTTCAAATATATGTAGTTCTTCATCATTAGATTCAATGAGTAGATCTAGATTTCTTATATGTAACACTTTTATCAAAGATCACATCTTGGCTTACTTAAATTTGGTGCCCTTCCTTTATGTAGATCCTATATGCCTTTGAAGTGTTACTATAGCCAACAAATGTGCCTTTCATGCTTGTAGGATCCAAATTCTTTCTTTTATCTTTTGGAATGTGAATGTAGATAGGGAAACCAAATATCTGAAGATGGTCTACACATGGTTTCTTCCCATTGAATGCTTCTTCAAGAGTCATGTTGTCCAGTGATCTATGAGGACTTTGATTTTGAATGTCGATAGTTGTTTTAGATGCTTCACCCCACATAAATTGAGGTAAGTCTTGATCTTGTAAGATAGCTCTAACACTTTATTTAATTGAGTGATTCTTTCATTTTGCTACTTCATTTTTCTCTGGATTGTATGGAACTATCAACTCCCTCTTAGTTCCAGCCTCCTTATAGAAATATATGAGCTCCTTTGATATGTATTCTCCTCCATTGTCAGATCTTTGTATTTAATCCTTATTTCTGTAATATTTTTTAATTTCTCTTTGAATTCTTGAATTTTTTCTAATACTTCATCCATGGAATTTAGCAAATAGATCCCATCTTTCCTTTAGTGGTCATCAATGAAAGTTACATAGTATAGATGACGTCCTAGAGACTTTGTAGACATAGGACCACAGACATCATAGTGAATGAGATCCAGGATTTCTTTTGATCTTGAAGCACTACTTCCAAATGGTTTCTTAACATTTTAACCTAATGCACATCCCTTGCATTATCCTTCATGATCCTCCTTAAGATTAGGGATTCCATTCACCATTGTGTTTAGAGTTGGTAAGATTTTGTAGTGAAGGTATCCAAACCTTCTATGCCATATCTCACATGGGTTGGATTCAATGTGAACCAAGGCTTGAGAGAGAGGTAACCTGTGGAGTTTTCCTTCATGAATCCCAATTAATTTTTCATTGTTGATGTTAGATCCTTTATACCATACCATAAATTTCCATCTATAAAAGTGACTATATCTCCCTTATCTTCTGGACATGAAATAGAAAGTAAGTTCTTTTGAAAACCTAGTACGAACAAAATGTTTTTGAGATGTACGTTTCCTCCATTTTCAAGCTCCAGTGAGGTTGATCCAATTCCTCTTACAGGGTAGCTCTTCTTGTCACCAAGTTTAATAGAGTAGGAATATTTTCCTCTTAATAGAGTCTCTAGTTGTTTGTGCTCACCTTTCATATGTATGGATGCTCCACTATCAATTACCAAGATATTTTCATCTTCAAACGTACATGTAAGTGTTGAGAATAACCATATGCCCTTTGTAGTAGATGTCTTGGTCATATGATTCTTCATAGATAATAGGATATCCCAAAATGATTTGATGCCTTGCTTGAGATTAAGTTCCATCATAGAAAATTGCTTCAATCTCTTCCTCAAGGATGTAGTGATATTAATCATTCCCTTTGTCAACCTTAGCTATGATAATTGATAAATATAAACGACAACAATTATGATGATTTCTCTTAAACTTGATAATTTCTTGTGATGTATTTTCATTTTTTCTTGATTATTAGCTTCTTCTTTTATTATTATTTTTTTCTTATCATCAAACAACTACCAAAAACATGAAGATCAATAGTACACAAGAACATAATATGTATGTTGTAATCCAGGGCCAAAACCTCTCCACTTGAGAGGAAAACCCACAAATCTCTTCTCTTCTTATAGATTCTTCAAATGACAAAATCCAAGACCTCTAGACCAAGACCAATACCATTCCAAGATGAAGCTAGACATTCTATATGGTTTTATTCTTCTTACCAAGTCAAACCTAATCTAATATCTTCTAGTTGCGCAATTTTAATCCCCAACTAAAAAATTTTGGCCTCCACTGCAAGTCTGAAATTTTTGGCCCCTACAACAATTGTTGCTTCCACACGTGTGAAAAAATTTAGGGCTTCCAAGGCTCCCTTTGAACTTTTCTTGGGTTTATTCTCCTTCTAGGGCTTGTAGGTGAACTAAAAGTAATTTCTTTTGCCTTCTTTTTGCATCTTTCACAAATTCAATCTTGTAGTTGTAAAAACCTAGCCTTAGCTTCGCACGTGAGAGAGACATGGATATGACTAAAAATTCTTCATCCTTCTTCCATCTTAACTTTCCTTTATTCTGCTTCTCCTTCACTTAAATGATGAGAAGTGAGTGAGTGTCCATAGGAGGTTGAGTTCCCTCCTATATATAGGCTTCCAAGGAGGAGGACATGCCCTAATGAGGCAGACTTCTTAGTTGGCATGTCGACTTGGTCTTGGAGAGGTATTTTGACACTTTAAATAATAAAAAAATTCCTTTGACATGCTACAATATGCCCAATGGGGTCTTCTTCATATGGCTGGCTCTATTGACTTCTTGATTCTATGACAAACCCTAAAAGCACTCAATGGGTTCTTGACCTTTAAAGACAATAACCTTGAACATGAAGCCCATGATAAAAAGATAACAATAATAAGTTTTCTTCATTTCTACAATATACAATAATCAAGAGTACATTTCATATTTATGAAGATCGAACCTAGTTACATATTTCAACACAAGTACCTAAGAAAAATCAACACTATATTATTACCAAAGAAAATTGCTTCTCCATTGATTCAAAGTCAACATTTCATAAGTCTGAAAATAAAAATTTGCAGAGCTTCAAATAACAAAATAGTTTTCTTTCCTCTTAAAAGTTATCTCTCAACTAGCTCTACTCCTCATTTTATACAAAATGTTGAGGGAGAAGCATCCTTAATAGGAGGGAAACTTTCCCTCCAAAAATCCCTACAATTATGATAGTTTGTCTCATTGGTATTGTGTTGTATCCACCTCTCATATTAACTCTTGATAAATTCAGGTTTCTGGTAATCCTGTAAGTTCATACAGGTAGCAGAGAGGACAAGGCCACTATATTTATGCTAGGGTACTAGAGGAACTCATTTCTTCTATGAAAAATGTCCAAACCAATATGCTAAGGATTCCAAAGGTCATACAAATAAATGTTACAATTCAATAACTCAAGCATACACTCAATATAAGGAACAACATGTAAATTATCAAAATGCATAGTAATAAAGGCCATAAATGCATGATTTTCAAGGTGATAGAGGTTGTATATGGGCATATAATTATAGAATTCAAGGGCCCATCATACCCCCCTACTTAGATGTTTGTTAATTCCTAGGAAAATGTACCTTTCTTAGTCTTCTTTATCCTTTAGTTGTTTTCATTTCATCTCCTTGGAAATTTTCCTAGCATCCCATGTTATGTACCTAGGTGCCTCCTCTAGTTGATAAAACCCTACTACAATTTCCATCCTCTTCCACACTTCAAATTTCTATTGTTGGTTGATGTGCTCTATTAGTCTTACCAACAATGGAGGATTGAATTTTAGTCCAATTCATTGTGTACCTAAATTTGTAGGATTCTTTTGTAGAGAGGTGTTCTAGACAAGGCATTATGTTTCCTTGTGGGTGAGTGAACTTCTCTCAGTTACAAGATATAAGGTAAATCCAACCATCTTCTTTGGCATGCTTGTATAGTTTCCTCTCCAAGTAATCTTGACATATCCTTAAAGTGGGGGACAACCTCTTCTTCTATTCGCCTCCAAATTTGAGCCACTTGTTGGTCTTCCATGAGGATTTTATGGGTTTTGATGATGATATGAGGGTTAGGTACCTCAATCCTTATACATAATAGTGTATTAATTTCTTCTTCAAATGTATTTTTCACCTCCTTGGCCCCCATCTCTTCATGCCTAAACCAAGAGGCTAGGGTTAAAAGTTGAACATCCCTATATAGGGGTTTGGTTCCTAGGATGATGATTCAGAAAACACCATGTTGTGTATATAGAACTCATATGGGCTAATCTTCTCTTCAATAGTACATCTATAGCATAGTTTAATGAAATTCTTAGGAGTTTAGATGTGATGTTATCCCTTCCATGTAAGACAAGATATTTAGAACCTACATCATTTCTAATTTTGAAATAATTTTTATGTCCTCGTTGGCTACCTACAACTATCCATTCCCAAGTATAGGATGGCCATGACTGCCAAATTGATTTCAATGTTTGCTAGCTAATCATTGCTTGATTTTCTTTTTGAGTCAATCTACTTTAGCTGCTACCTAAGTTGTTTGTTTTCCCTCTCTATATGTTATCTTTTGTTAGTCTCTTAAAGTCTAAGGATCATCATCTCCTCTCTAATTTCATGTAATTCATCTTCTATCTTAGATACATCCCCAACTCCCTTCTCTGTTGCTATTATTTTCCATCGATGTGCTTCAATTTTTTCTTTCTCTATCTCCAACACTGCATGCGGTAGGTGATAGTCAAGTAATAATTATCCCTTAGGAGGTATCCCCATTAGTCTTAAAAAATTGGGTTGTAGCCATCTTCTTGTAGAAGGCCCATCTATACCTGCAAGTTTTGCCCCTTATTTCTCTATAAAATATCATGATTCTTTAACCTTCTTAGGATATGCATGAAAATTTACCTTTTGTACGTATTGTTGTGTATGAAGTGATTTTATCTCTTCTTGTAGTGCTACTTGTGGTAGATTTTTTCTGCAATTATTCTTATATTATTTATTCATGTAGTGCCACTTATAATGTTTCTTCTTAAGATGTTTCTTCCTCCTACCCTTGTATCTCTTCTTGAGATGATTCCTCCTCTTCATGCAGCTTTGTTTTCTCTAAAGGAAATGTCCCATGCTGCTCCTTAGGGTTAGGTCTATCTTCCACTTGTATTACTATTTGAGATACCTCTTTCTTTTGAGGGGGTGTCTCTATCCTTGGCCTATGGCTCCTAAAAATTCAATGTTCCCACTTGATATGTAAGCTCTTCTACTTAGATAATACCTTTAGTTTAGGTGGTATTCCTTACTTAGGAGGGTTCACCAATTTCACCAAATTAGATGCATTCTCTTTCTACATAGTTTCAAATTTAGGCTTCTTGTTCTCAGAAGGCCCAGGGCTAGAAGTATCCTTCTATTTACCTTTAACCACTATGGGGGACAATTTTTCTATCAAGACCCTTTGGGCCTCTAAGAATAATTGTCTATCCATATCCTCAAACTTTTCCCTTGCACAAGGTGTTCTAGTCTCTTTAGTGCATCAAAGACTATTAACTTGATCAACCCATGGTGGACTAAATATTCTTATTTCCTTGACTTCACCTTACAACATATAATTTAAATATTATAACAATAAATAAAGGATACCATTAGAGATAATGGGATATGTGATTGATATCTCAACCACTAAAGCAACATAAAGTAATAGGCATAAACTACATTGAGCCTCCCCTCACAAGAAATACATTTCAAGATGTGATCAGAAACTTCATTACAAGGAGGAGGCAGAGTCTCTCTTTTGATTCCATTTTTATCATCCACAAATTGTTCATTGTCAAGAAATTTATTTGGATAAAGTTTCCAACACTTTCTTATCAATTAAGAGTTTGTAAACTTGTGAAATGCAAAAAAATATATGCAAAATTAGATTGTTTGTAATACGATCTATCTAGAATACTTAATTCTTAACCTACTTTATGAACTCAATTGCATAAAATGAAACACACCACACTTTATAAATCAAAATAAATTTCAATACAAAAGGGAACTAATCTTCTTATATGTACTCTAAAAAAAATTATACTGGCAGAAAATCACGGTGTGGGAATATATGCTTTGAGAAAGGCCCACACAACAATGCTCCTTTCACTTATGTATATTTTTTACGCAAGAAGAAATTATGAGTACACAACAAGAAATGAACTAATCTTCTTTGGCATAGACTATAAAAGCTTACACTAGCAAAAAATCAGGGTGTGAGAATCTATGCCTTAAGAAAGGCCCAAACAAAATGCTCATTTCACTTATGTTGGTTATTGACTGAAAAGGAAATTCTAATGTTATGAATATAATAATAATGAATAATTGTAATAAAATAAATAATAATGATAAGTTAATTAGTTAATTAAAATATGTGTTTTATTAGAATGACACGTCCATTAGTAAAAATGCACCCCACATAAATATTTATAACAAGGGTTCTCATTGTAATATTCAATAATTCATATTCATTTTATCAATTATTTATATATCGATACATTTAGACAATTACAAATATATTGTATACACACATACAAACAAGAATTGTTTGTTACATTGGTACCAAAACCAAGTTTTGACTACCATTATAATTTTAGATCTTGAAAGTAGGGAAACCGAGGTGTTTTTCAATGAATTAAGGGAAATCAATGAATCACAAAAAGAATTGTTATGGGAAATCAAAGAACTAGTTACAAAATGGTTGAAGGATATTAAAATGTTGGATATAATACCTAAAAACAAAATTTTCATCGAAGAAAAGGAGTACTCAAAAAATATTCAAGGCAAAAATATTGTAGGTGCGGGTTTTGTTGGAAAATTCAAAGTGGTAGCTATTAATTACAATTTTCATTAACCTTAATATTATCTTGTAAACTTTTTTAATCTTATTTAGTTATTTAGTTATATATTTTCATCAAACAAATATCAAGAACGAAACAGTAACAATAGAGGACACAGAAATTAGGATATTAGCTAGGTAAAAACCTCTCCAAGGGGAAAACTAAGAAAAATATTTTCTTCTTATAGAATTTGCTTCAAATGGGATACAAAGACCAAAGTCTTAGATCAAGTCCTCCTCCAAGTACCAATTCATCCCTTCCAACAAGTCCTTCCTTTGGTCTTGCTCCAAACAACTTTGAAACTGCAACTTCGGCCTGTCAGCTTCAATATTGCAACTCTTGTACAACTTCGATCTTGCTGTAGCTACACAAAAACCCTAATACAACTCTTCCTATAGTCCTTCCTTGAGGAAAATGAGTCTTTCGAATGTCAGCAAGATCCAAAAAAAATACTTTCTCTTCCTGCACCCTGATGATGCACCTGCAAATTGAATCTGCAATTTTGGCACTTCTAGGAAGTTGCAGAAATCCTTTATTTCACATGTGTGAGAGAGATGGAGCCAATAAACAAAAAAATTGTCTTCCTCCTTGGATTCCTCTTTCCTTCTAGACCTTTTCTTTTCCTTTTTTAAAATTCACAACTATAGATAGAATTATTCCTTGAGAGATCAAACTTCTTGGTGTGTATGTCTCAAATAAGGTCGAACTACTCCTTTATACATCCTTTCAATGGGTAAAATTTCGTCCTTAAGGCTAACTTGAAGCTGTCAGGGTCGACTTGTACTTTTGGAGCTTCTAGGACATTCTAGACTAAAAAATAATTATTTTTCCAATTCTATTTTTCCTGGAAGGGTCTTATAAACATGATGTTAACTCCTTTGATTCATGATAATAAATCCTATGACCTAAAAACCCATAGAAGCATGAAGACCATTCTTTTACCTAGAATATTATCAATAATGAGCATGAAACCCATACTTTATAAAAATAAATTTTTATTTTCTTCCCTTGTTTTTTACATAAGATACATATTGAAATGAGTATAATAACAATTATGAAGACTGAAACTAATTACATTTTCAACAGGTTCAAATCCTACAAGTAAGGGCCAAGTATACCACTTCACTAAAGAGTGGGCTGCAATAATGAATACAATGGAAAGTATCTCAGAGAAGAAGAACCTCAAATAGAAAGCTAAGGAATTTAGTAATAAATTGGAAGCAGAGACAAAGGAGGATAATGAGATAGTGAGTACAAAAAATCATAACAACATCCTTAACCCTTGCGATGACATCATGTTGGATGAAGTGATCACTTGATTTCCATGGTACAACCAGCCAGTTATGACTTTTAGTCGAGGGTGGGTTCATTACTAACACAATCATTCCCATACTATGGTCACCTCCAAAATCCCAGTATTCTTGATAAGTCCTTTGTTTTATTCCACACTCCAAACATATATTATCCTAAGTATAATGACCTCTATATATGAGTTAACAAAAACAATGACAACCTTCTTTCGAATCTTTTGATGTTGTCCAACCGTAATGAAATGAGGATTAATGTAAAAAAAATCCATGATGACAATCACGAGTGTATATATTCTATCACTCCAGTCGATGACGGCCATATCATGTACAACATGAGCATGGTTGATCTAAGAGGTGGAAACATTGAGTGGAAGAAACTCTCATCATTTCCTATCTTGGATGGGAATTTTGTGTTGGGTTGTTCTTCCTTTGAAAATGGTGGATTTTGTACTACTTTCCATGTTGTAAGGGTCCCAAACCACATTGACAAACTTCAGGAAGAGGTATTTCCTCTGTGTATGCTCCATGGAAAAAACAACATAGCTAATTGACAATCTCAATTCCAATGAAAACCTTAATTGGGTGCCACTGCATATTTAATTGATACATTAATTGGATACTATTCAAAGAATTAGGGAATTAGAATGGGTGTGAAGTTTGTATGCAATGCCCACATGAAATTAGAAAACAAAGTGGTGAAGTCATTATGCATGCTATCTAATTAATTCGGTTTTGGGGTTTGATTTGTTAGTTTATATCTCTATGGCCATTTAGATAGTGATCAATAACCACAATGAAGCAATCACATCTTCAATGCAAGAGGACCTTACCAAAGAAGTGGCACAAGCACCCAACTCAATCTCTTATGAAGTTTTTTTTTATCATTATTACTCATTATTATTATACCAATATGTGTTGCCTTAGTGCGTAATTAGGACTAGTACATAAAGCAGGGAAAAGACCATGTTAATGACCATTATTAAATCCAAAGAGTGGAGGCGTATCCAAACATTGTGATTTTTGGTATTCAATTTTTACCCATAAATATCAATGTTAGAGAATTATAATTAGGCCAAGAATTATATTAATAATAATTAGATTACTATAATTCATAAGGGGAAAATATTATTAAATGAATTGGAGCATTATTATTGGAGTTACAATTTATTCTTAGAAAAGGTAAAGTGAAGTTAAAGTTAGTCGTGACCTAAAGTTTTATAAAGTCAATCAAGTTAATTTTGTTTTCTAGGAAATGAATTGACACATAATTCTAAAAGACTTGTCATGGGAAATTAAAAAAATAAAAAATCTCTTACGATATCCCCCATTATTTTTTTTTTGTAAGCTTGGCAGGACCTTTCTATTACTATTACAAAATAGAGCAGTTGTTATAGAATCAACAATGTGAACCAAATAATCTCAACCTACCTAGGGGGAAACCAAGTTTGTTGACCATTTGGTAGCATTATAATCCATCCAAAATATGTATTATTTGAGATAGTCTTGCATAGAATTATAAAATTGACTATCTTTATGACTCCTATTTACCATAAGCCTATACCATATATTAAAAAATTATTTTAACACCCAAATTTTCTACATTTTATCCCTTACTAACCAAATCACTTTTTTTTTAACATCCTAATTCCACCTCAAAACTATAATTTTCCCCCTCTTCCATCAATAATGCTAATGTAACTCAAGTTCACACTTCACGTAAATGTTTACATTCAGTGAGCTATCGCCTAGCACCCATTGGCAATGAGTTCTTAAAAACTCAACTCTCCCGAAGTCTCGATGGTCCAATAAATGAAGACGCTATATAATGGTTTCAGTTGTGTCAAATGATAGAATGTATGTCTTCCCACCACCCATTAGATTTAACACGTTGATCCTCACTCACCACCAAGCCTAGTGATCTGATAATGGATTTGGAATGAGACATATTTGTTTATGATATCTGATGGGAAAAGGTCTCGTTTATTTCCCACCGCTCACCAGATGAAATGAATTACATAGTTTATAATCCCCAATGGGTCGATGGCCTAGTGAATCCAACTGACATCCACATCATCAATTCCATTGTACACATGGCTTACACATGTTTCCTACCTAGATCCTCCACTTCATGTCAAATCAGTTAGTCGAGTTTTCAAACCAAAATAACTTACTTGCTCCTCATCGACTTGATGGCTAATTTTAATTAGGTTTAATGTGGCTAAAAAATCCTGATAATTACATATTATATGATTTTCAAATTTGAATGTCATTCAATGAATTTCATTAATGACCTCCCTCCTTTCAATTAATAAGGCCAATTTCTAAACGTTACAGGAAGTATTCATTTATGAGTCTTTATGGTTCGAGTTTTTCACAAAAATTGTTTAGAACGCTAAGGATTTTCTCTCAATCCTTCACGAATATTTCTAATACTCTAGTGGTATTCCCTACAGGCTTTTATTTCTAATACTTACAACAATCATTGGTTCAAAACAGGGAAGAAATCATAGAGATGGAAGCAGGTCCAGCTAAGTAAGGACTTGGATGCTAAGAACCCTAACTCAAATCTACTTTTAGACACCATGTCAAAGATTGATAATATGAGCAAATCATGGCACACATTTTATCAATTGTTTACAGAAGAAATAGTTAAGGAATTTGAACCAGAAGAAGATGAATACATCCTTGACAAAACATTTATATTGTAAAATTTCAGTTACACAAGATAGTTGCTCAGCGCAATATGGCACCTTACACATACATGGTTCCTTGGGCTCTAGACCATGTACACTTGAATAATATATTCATATTAAACAACCAAAAATTCATCATTGGCTCTTTCATGCCAGAATACCTCTAGAGTATGTATAAACACCATGCATCAAAAATTGTTTATAATGCTAAATTTCGTCAGAAATTTCATCAAGAAGAGTGTGCACAATATGACCAAACTATGCCAAAACATATTAAAGAATGGTGGTATGATGAAAATAAATTCAGAGAAAAAATCTCCAAAATGTATGCTACTACTTGATGTAATCATGGTCTTAGTATGTGGCCATCATGTTGTGCAAGTTGTTTGGGTAAAATAACCCCAATCATTTCTTGTAAGACTAGACCCTGTTATTCGTCAAGCTCTCAATGGTTATGTATTCAATTTGGAAATTATTCCCTCATACAACCACTACAAACAAATTAACTCTTACCTTACATAGAGAATGGATAAAACCACCCTTCCATTTTTAATGTCTACCTACACTATGGATGTCATATGCTTCCATACCATTTTTCCTCAAATGGGTTGAAAATGGCTATTAAATCTCCTCAGATTATACATATTCATCATTTCAAGTTAGGGGATGTAAACAAAAATGATTGTTGTTATGAAATTTGTCATTACGTAATGATTCCTCTCTATGATAAATTCTTTGGTTGTTCACCCCCCAAAATAATTGATGAATCTATACAGGGTTTCAAGGGAATTAGTGACTGGTACATAGAGGAGGATTTCTCATATGTCCATCTATATGGTTATTTGTCTCCCCTCATATGTTTTCCTAAGATCATCCCCAACATGCTTATATGCAAGGAAATCACAAACCTAATCATCTCAACGGATGTAGCTATATAGCTACACCTTTCTTCTAAAAATATATGGCCTTATTTTCCTATATATATCAATGTATATGGATTGGTAAATATCCATCAAGCTAGGCTAGAAGTTGAAGCTGTCGAAAAAAATAATTTGTCTTATATTGAGCTCAAAAAACATGATACCAACAACATTTTGTTTGAATATTGCTCACATTCATGAGATAGAAAGTATAGTGATGAGGAATCACTTTATGATGACTTATTCAAAGGTGTCTAATCATTTTAGTAGGGTTTTGAAAAAGTCCATCAACTTCCTTCCCATCAACAATTTTAATTCCATAGTTTTAGAAACACAAGAAAGAGGTGCTTACTGCATAGTTTACAAGGCGATACTAAAATATAGGTTACAAAGACACCAATACAACATAATTTTCTCTCTCTACCAATGTCAGCAAGAGTAAAGATATAACAGGTGGAAACAAATCTTCCTCATCATGGATATCATGAAAGCACTAACATGGAAAAAAAACCTACTATCTTAGAAGAATAAGAAAACAAGATGTAGGAGGAACAAAGATTGTTCGAAGAGGTTCATAAGGAACTGGAAAAAAAGAAAAGGAAAAAATCCTATAAAGACTTTTTGATGGCCAAAAATAACGGACAACCAACAATGGGGAGATCACCCGGTTAGGGCACCAAACTAAGCCCCTATCTAATTGGAATGGTGATTATGACTAGTTCTAATGGGTATAGTTAACCTCACTCTCCCTGTTGACTTGTGATATTTCTAATTTACTATCAACAAGAAGAGGCAACCAAACCTACCCTCCTACAGTGCACTTGTAAGAATTAGTCCTTAAGTTGACATAAGGGCTTAGCCAAACCACCATTGAGGTTTCTCTTGCAAAATGATACTTTTAAAAATGAATTAATTAATCTAAATGTAAATATACTCTAAAATGTAGACAATAGAAAATAAATCCTAAATCTATCTCAATTGGGAAAGATATAGATCTTGTCCCAATCAAGAGTAAGATAATGAGATTTGGACCAGATTTGAATTCAGAATAAAAATGAAGTTGGCAAATCAAGGAAAGAGTTTCAAGATCTATCACTTATTCAAACAAATATGTACACTCAATTATCTCATAAAAAGTTATTATACCTTTGTTGTACACATATCTAAATTCAAAGAAAAATGAATTCAAAATCAACAGAATGATTGCATCACATAAATAGTTCTCATATTGCAATCATGATTTAAACAAATATAAATGTGTCACTAATTAAGTAAATAGTTATCAGTAATAACATGTATATCTATCTGAATTCATTGTTCAAATTTAACATGAATCAAATCCATCATGAAAAGATAGCTTTTCAATGTTTAAATAAGAATACAATTAAATGAAATTAAGAAAAGTGAAAAACTCAATAATCAAATACTTATTTAGATCAATAATTCAATCAAAATTGAATTAAAATGAAGAGTATCAATCAACCTTTAACCTTGACATTAGCGTACAAAAGTTGTAAATCTGATCATAGCTTTTGAGTACATAATTCCTCAAACAAATTCATGAAATCCTAAATTTTTTTGGAGTTGAAACACATCTCTCCAAATCTGGGCCAAAGATAACCAAATTTTTAGGTTTAAAATGGGTCTCCTAAGGGATATTACAAAAATAATAGTAGAGATAATAAAATAATATTGGATTATCTCGTCATATTTTGGAGGGGGGAAATAAAAACTACTTTTTCAACTCGTATTTTCAACTTATCTCCCACCAATTGTACTCTACTTTTGAGTGCCTAAGTTCTAGACAGTCAAACCAAAATAGCCCCTTAGTCGATGCTAGATCCCAAACCAGGATTCTCCAACTATCTTTGAAACGAGTTCCCCATTATAACTCCATGGCCACCAAGCCATATTAAATCCAACAAGATCTTGGAGCCAGTAAGCTCCTAGAACCACCACGGTTCACAAACCATAACACCAAGCTCTTGAATTCATTCGACACCTCAACCAGTTCTAGAAGCCACCCCAAGACTCCCTGACTAATCCGTAACCAAATGAATGATTAAATGATTGATATATATATATATATATATATATATATATATATATATATATATATATATATATATATATATATATATAACTAAATTTATTTATGTATGCATGGACTTAACTTTCCATGTCACACCCTTTAGAGCCTCGTGGGTCTTGAGTGCACTTTTCCCAAGAAACACCCAATTGTTTCCTTTTTCTCTATATTTGTGCCTCCCATACTTTTTAATGGATTGTGCTTTGCAAAAAGCATATTTTATTAATAATATGAATAATTACATTTTATTTTCCAACTCATCCCTTCGATCACTTAGCGAAATTGGGATAAATATCTAAGCACTAACCGTAAATTATATCTAATATGACTACATGGGCATACATATCACATAATATAAAATTCAACTCACTAGCCTAATAGTTAATTATGCCTGGCTCACCAAGCTAATATCTAATTACATATAATTATATCAAATTATACAAGTGAAGGTATTACATTCCTCTCTCCTCCTCATTTTATGCATTATCCTCAATGCATCAGATCTCAACAGTCTGAAACTGTTATTGTAGAGTGACTTGAGCTCACGATCTGTAGATAGAAGTCCATGTCTTCTTTCGTGGCTTCATCCTGCGGCATCCTCCATGCTTCTAGTGCCCTCTACATGTGATATACAAGTCCTTGCCCCATGCTAACAAGCATGCATGCTTAGGAACATCTTTAACACACCTAGTGTTAGTGTCAGTCTTTTCAGCCTTCCTCCAGTGATCAAATATGCTCTTACAAAGTGATTTTGAAGTGTCAAGGTCAAATTTTGTCATTTCAGTGAGTCTTCAAGCAAAATTTGGTCACTAGGCATTAGGTCTAGGGTTTGCCCAAATGTCAGTCCATGTCACCATTCAGCTGAGTTTATCATCATTTGTAGGGTTGTCATTATCATTTCAGTGTCTAATGAGTCATTTTACACCTTGTTCATGCTTCATGTTGCCCCCAGGCAAGGTCATTTCCCTCTCCTAGGGTTTTGAAGGCAATTCCTCTTGGACGGTTAAATCATCGGCAAAACTTGTATCCTGATGTTCATACACCTTCCCCTATCCTTAAAGTACCTTATCAAACACTTCCCATCCCTTAGATCCGCCAAATTCCTCATTTTTGCACAAACCCTAGTTTCTAGCTACAACCTGGCAATTTTCTAGGTTTGGCCTGTGTTTTGTCCTTTTCGACCCCTTCCCCTCACTAAATCTCTGAGATTACACTTTCCCCTGCTTCCTAACATCCCTCCCCACTCCCAAAAATTTCCCCAAGAATTTAGAAGCCCTCTATCCCCTTCATTTCGCTCCATTTCGACAAAATCCCTTGTTTCACACATCGGGACAAGTTTCACTCAAAAGCTGTTTCCGAGCAATCAAAGATGAATTTTGCAAAACTGAGAGAGGTTTTTGTCCATAACATTCCAAGGAAGAAAAACCTCTTTCACTTTTTACACAGGTGTCATGGTTTGAGAGAAATGTCAAAAATACCGGAGAGAACGAAGGTGCTCCAAGGACGGTTGGCCAAAGCACAAAAACGAAGGAAAACGCCCGATCCACTCCAAATTTTGGCCAAAGCCTCTTTGACTGAGCATGGTACTTGGTTGGGGACTCCCAGCCCAAATTTCAAGAAATTTGGAGAAAATTTTGTCATTTGTGAATTTTTTGTGCAATTTTACAGGTTTTGGTCGTTGGAGTGGTCTCACCCCGCGCGCGACCACTCGGGGGGACAGCTCAGAATAAGAAAAACTTTGCATTTTTGGAATTTTCATGCAAAAATACACTTGCTTATGCATGGGGTCAAATTTTTATGGAGATTTGGGCCTCCAAAAGCTCAAAATACATGCAAATTTTGACTTTCTGCCCACTTTTTGAGTTGCAGAAAGCTGTCTTGGGAGAAATAACTTTTGAGGGGTCAAATCAACTCCAAATTCAGAAATTCTAGTTGGGTTGGAAAGTAGACTCATAGACCTTTCCAATGAGCTATCTTGCACCTGATTTGGACACCAGGAAGGCCCTCAAACACAGCTGCCAATGCGCGCGACCACTCCAAGGCAGGGGCGCGACCACTCAGGGAAATTTTTGCCAGTTTGACCATTTCGGCCTGCAAAACTCAGTTTTTACTATGGTTGACTCTTAATGCTTGTAAATGATGGATTTTTGGATAATTTTCATGGCACATGGATACATTTACTCTCCTTTAACCCTTCTAGAAGTTTCCTTGATGTAAATAGTGAATATTAAATGCATGGATGGGTTACCTAAGTTTTAGAGGCAAGTTGTTTTGACTGCCTATTATCTAGTGCTTAGTTTAGAATTAGTTCAAACTACTCCTAGGAAGCTGAGCTCGACCCCTAGAGGTGGGGAAAGGAGTTAGATGATCTATATTATGCCTTCTCTTGCTCATTTTCATCGTTGGACTCTTGAGGGAGAAGCTCTATTGTATATTTTACTTGTATCTCTGCAATTTGAGGAAAAGGAAGGCCAGGGTTTTGCAGACATCATTGTGGATTCTTGTGGATTATTGTGTTAATGGTGTGTTTCCTACTTGTCATTGTAAGTGTGTTTATGTGTTCCATCTCTTATTCTATTGTTGCTAATTAAACAAAAGAAGTGATAAAGTTTGAATTCATGCATGCCATGCTCAGCTTTCAATTTTGTTTAATATTTATGTTTTCCACTGTCTAAAGAGGATTCAAAGTCATTGTTTGCCCTCTTTAGCTCCCTCTCTTTCTTTCTTGATCATCCATCTCAGCTTAAGGCATCAGCACAAACTCCTTCCTTGCCCCAAAGACCCACCTGCAAAAACTGAGCTCAATCCCCACACCCTGAATTGCACTCCCTCCAATTGCCACCAAAAACCCCAAAAACTTTAAATCAACCCTCCTTATCAGTTTACTAGCCTAATATCTTTGATCCTAATTGGTCAGCTCACCTCATTGAGAAAATACCTTGAATCTGACCGGAGAGAGCCTTCTCCTGCCTCGTAGGGCTAGCTACGAGGCTGAATGGTTTGATGTTGCCTTGAAGGTTTACCTTCCTCAGCCTAGGGTGAAATCTCAAGCGCTAACATATTGGCGACCATACTGGGGAGAACAAACTTGTTTGTGGGTTGATGTGTTTGTTTCGTAAGTCTTAGACGGAGCCTGAAGTTACGCCAGGTAGCCTTCGAAAACGCTCTTGTTTTACATCAGCGTTAGTAGATAAACGCTGCTTCAGTCAATCTTCGTGAGCTTGTGAATACAACACTTCATTTGCATTTCACCCCAGTACATGTATCAAGTTCAGATCTGATTGTTGATATTGGACAACGATCAGACACTTGCAAGGCTGAAATCATTCACTGACGACTCCTTCACTGAAAACTCCAGAGATCAATGCTTCATGGTGACTTCACTGCAGAAAGACCAGTAGCTTTGAGATTTTCAAGATGGATCGGATTGCAAGAAGATATGCTCCCCTGAGCCGAGATCACATCCCAGGTTTTCCAAATAAAATTCCAAAGGTAGATTGGTCAAGGAATCTACCTATATTTAATGATGATGGTAAGAAGGATGTTGCTTTACATCTAGTCAGATTTCATATGCATATTCACAAATTCAAGGTCAATTTTCCTGAAGATTGCTTGATGAAGATATTCTTGGCGACTCTGGAAGGTACAACTCAATCATGGTATGAAGGTTTTCCGCCTGCTTGTATTTATTGTTTAAAGGATTTTCATGCTATGTTCATTGAACGATATAAGGACTCTTATCCATCATTGAATTTAGTTCAAGACTGTTGCAAGCATGCCTATAGTTTTATTGAAAGCCTTGAGAAGTTTTATGAAGATGATAATTTCATGGATGAAGAGATCATGGAGGCTCTGTATGAAAATCCATTTCAGCAGCACATAGAAATCTTAGAGGATACTTGTCAAGATCAGCAGGTTGAAGATGGCCATATGGTTGAAAATGATAAAAGAGAAGAGCTTGTTTCAGATCTGCCCACAGAAGACAATAGCATGCAACCCATCAAAGAGAGCTCTATTGTTGAGATCATAAACAAAGTTCTTGATCCAAATGTCCTTATGCCATCAGAACAGAGCCTGCATGAGGAGGTAATTCAGCCAGCTCATGAACAACAAGATGAGATCTTTGTTCAAGTAAGTGAAAACTCTTCTTTCAATCATAATTTGGATAGTTTGATTGCCATGTCATATGAAGATGATCAGCAATGTTTCCAAGTTCCAGAAGATCAGGACTGTCATTCAGATTTTTCATGTTTTGAAATGTTATTTCAAGAAGACAAGACTTGTTTGAGCAAAGGGAAACAGAAAGTCTTATCTCCTTTGTCTGAAGAGGAGATAGATCAGCTTTTGAAAGGTCTTGTTACAACCCAAGCTAAAGCAAATCAGCAGTGTGCACATGGTCGCGAAAGTGTTGGTGAAACTTCTTCCTCTTTTGAAAATGATGACAGTCTTGTAATTAGTTTTATAGATCAGCAAACAGATAATATTTTCTTTCATGAAGATGACGAGGCTGTCATGTTTGATGATCTTGACGATTGTTTTCTGTTTAAGAATGACCTAGACCATGAAATTGAGGAATATAATCTTGAGAGAGACAATATGTCAAAATTTCTCACGGTCAAGGAATTTACAGCCAACACTCATATGGCAAAAGCTCATACCTCTATGTGCCTTCCTATCAATCAGCGACCCACTGTTTTTTCAGATCAGAATGAAGGGAGTACTTATATTTTTGCAGCCGGATCTCCAAACAAGATAGTGCTTCAGGATTATCAAGATCCCTTTGGCATTCTTCTGCAAGCATTAGAAAAGATAAATGTTGCCTGGTTCATTATCATAAGCTTTGGTTTCAGTGGTTATTTTGAGTTGCCTACAGGTTCATCGTTCCGTCTGCTCGAGATAAGCGAGAGCAGAAATTTGGTATGTAGCCATCTGCTGGATTGGTTACATTGGAAAGCTCATTATACATGATTGTACATATTTCATTAGTATGCAGGTGGTTTTCATCATGATTCCAAATCTTGATGGACTGCTGCCTTTCAAAAAGCTTTGTAAGTTTTTGTTTTAGTTAAGTCAGTCATGAGTCATTTGTGTTTGGTCTGTTGAGTGAGTTTTTCAAGTTATTTCAGTTTGCCATCGAGGCGGTTTGAGTCAAGTTCCAGTTAAGTTTCAGTCAAGTTTTCATTCAATAAATGAGTCAAGGTCTTGTATTGTTTGTCAAATAATGACTCCATTGCCCAATGGTTGCAAGCACTGGTCTGCTCTCCCAGAGGTCTGCGGTTCTTGGCACCTCCAAGGAGCTACCATCCCCATTGGAGCCAATGTTAGTGTCAGTCTTTTCAGCCTTCCTCCAGTGATCAAATATGCTCTTACAAAGTGATTTTGAAGTGTCAAGGTCAAATTTTGTCATTTCAGTGAGTCTTCAAGCAAAATTTGGTCACTAGGCATTAGGTCTAGGGTTTGCCCAAATGTCAGTCCATGTCACCATTCAGCTGAGTTTATCATCATTCGTAGGGTTTTCATTATCATTTCAATGTCTAATGAGTCATTTTACACCTTGTTCATGCTTCATGTTGCGCCCAGGCAAGGTCATTTCCCTCTCCTAGGGTTTTGAAGGCAATTCCTCTTGGACGGTTAAATCATCGGCAAAACTTGTATCCTGATGTTCATACACCTTACCCTATCCTTAAAGTACCTTATCAAACACTTCCCATCCCTTAGATCCGCCAAATTTCTCATTTTTGCACAAACCCTAGTTTCTAGCTACAACCTGGCAATTTTCTAGGTTTGGCCTGTGTTTTGTCCTTTTCGACCCCTTCCCCTCACTCAATCTCTAAGATTCCACTTTCCCCTGCTTCCTAACATCCCTCCCCACTCCCAAAAATTTCCCCAAGAATTTAGAAGCCCTCTATCCCCTTCATTTCGCTCCATTTCGACAAAATCCCTTGTTTCACACATCGGGACAAGTTTCACTCAAAAGCTGTTTCTGAGCAATCAAAGATGAATTTTGCAAAATTGAGAGAGGTTTTTGTCCACAACATGCCAAGGAAGAAAAACCTCTTTCACTTTTTACACAGGTGTCATGGTTTGAGAGAAATTTCAAAAATACCGACGAGAACGAAGGTGCTCCAAGGACGGTTGGCCAAAGCACAAAAACGAAGGAAAACGCCCGATCCACTCCAAATTTTGGCCAAAGCCTCTTTGAATGAGCATGGTACTTGGTTGGGGACTCCCAGCTCAAATTTCAAGAAATTTGGAGAAAATTTTGTCATTTGTGAATTTTTTGTGCAATTTTACAGGTTTTGGCCGTTGGAGTGGTCTCACCCCGCGCGCGACCACTCGGGGGGACAGCTCAGAATAAGAAAAACTTTGAATTTTTGGAATTTTCATGCAAAAATACACTTGCTTATGCATGGGGTCAAATTTTTATGGAGATTTGGGCCTCCAAAAGCTCAAAATACATGCAAATTTTGACTTTCTGCCCACTTTTTGAGTTGCAGAAAGCTGTCTTGGGAGAAATAACGTTTTAGGGGTCAAATTAACTCCAAATTCAGAACTTCCAGTTGGGTTGGAAAGTAGACTCATAGACCTTTCCAATGAGCTATCGTGCACCTGATTTGGACACCATGAAGGCCCTCAAACACAGCTGCCAATGCGCGCGACCACTCCAAGGCAGGGGCGCGACCACTCAGGGAAATTTTTGCCAGTTTGACCATTTCGGTCTGCAAAACTCAGTTTTTACTATGGTTGACTCTTAATGCTTGTAAATGATGGATTTTTGGATAATTTTCATGGCACATGGATACATTTACTCTCCTTTAACCCTTCTAGAAGTTTCCTTGATGTAAATAGTGAATATTAAATGCATGGATGGGTTACCTAAGTTTTAGAGGCAAGTTGTTTTGACTGCCTATTATCTAGTGCTTAGTTTAGAATTAGTTCAAACTACTCCTAGGAAGCTGAGCTCGACCCCTAGAGGTGGGGAAAGGAGTTAGATGATCTATATTATGCCTTCTCTTTCTCATTTTCATGGTTGGACTCTTGAGGGAGAAGCTCTATTGTATATTTTACTTGTATCTCTGCAATTTGAGGAAAAGGAAGGCCAGGGTTTTGTAGACATCATTGTGGATTCTTGTGGATTATTGTGTTAATGGTGTGTTTCCTACTTGTCATTGTAAGTGTGTTTATGTGTTCCATCTCTTATTCTATTGCTACTAATTAAACAAAAGAAGTGATAAAGTTTGAATTCATGCATGCCATGCTCAGCTTTCAATTTTGTTTAATATTTATGTTTTCCACTGTCTAAAGAGGATTCAAAGTCATTGTTTGCCCTCTTTAGCTCCCTCTCTTTCTTTCTTGATCATCCATCTCAGCTTAAGGCATCAGCACAAACTCCTTCCTTGCCCCAAAGACCCACCTGCAAAAACTGAGCTCAATCCCCACACCCTGAATTGCACTCCCCCCAATTGCCACCAAAAACCCCAAAAACTTTAAATCAACCCTCCTTATCAGTTTACTAGCCTAATATCTTTGATCCTAATTGGTCAGCTCACCTCATTGAGAAAATACCTTGAATCTGACCGGAGAGAGCCTTCTCCTGCCTCGTAGGGCTAGCTACGAGGCTGAATGGTTTGATGTTGCCTTGAAGGTTTACCTTCCTCAGCCTAGGGTGAAATCTCAAGCGCTAACACCTAGAAGACCTCAAAATATGGAATTAACATCAACAACAATTAATCTCTCTCTCTCTCTCTCTCTCTCTCTCTCTCTCTCTCTCTCTCTCTCTATATATATATATATATATATATATATATATATATATTCTAACTTCTAGAAAGAGAAATAATAATCAAATGGATACAATCATGAATAAAACAATGATATGGAAAACACAATTTTCCTATAATGCAAAAGCTATAGCTGGATGTGAAATGGCAACACCACACACAATATTCCTGCATACAATTCTATCATACAATCCCTGTATGCAAATGTATTTCTTATCACATTTTTGGTTTCCTTCATTCATGCCACTGTAACACCCCACCCCATATTTACTCGATTTTACAAGCTCTTCAGGGAAAACATGAGTTAAGAGTTACTATGACATGAACAAGCATCCAAGTTCCAATTATGGAAGTTGGGCCTACAAACTGGAAACATACTGCAACCTCCCAGGAGCACCACATCATCTAGATACTAGACAAGATCTGTTGATGATCTTTCCCTAGGTCGAAAATAACTTTTTTCCTAACCCTACACCCTAGTCGCATGCATGCCAAGCTATGCATGTGGTAGGAAAGCTCCAGCCGCACGCACATACCTTCCTCCATGCATTTGTAGCCAAAATTTCTCATTTTAGAGGGTGCAACTAGCAACCTAGATCCAGATTTTCAGGGCTAGCTACAGGCCAGCTACCCAGAACAACCCAAAACTTTCCAAAATTCAATCTAAGATGAAATAAGTCAGTAATATGAATACTAAGGTTAGTTCTTACTCAAAAAAATTCCAAACACATGCTAAACATTTCTTCAAACACATGGTAGACATAGTAGCTATAGGTCATGAATGCATATTTGTTCATTGTCTTCTTAACTTCATCAAAGAACCATTAAGAAGGCTCAATGCCCTCTCAAACTAGCTGCAACAACACTTGTTAGTCCATGCATTAAAATACCAATCAATAAATTATCAGACCATAAGAAATATCCATAACAAGAGCACATTATAAAACAAGAATGTATGATTCCTATAACCAAAATTTAACCATACCAAATCCATGAAAAAACAGTCATAAAATCAAAACAATATCCCATACAAGTGCTCATTGATCTCAATAAGAAATAACACATAATAACATATGCATAAATCCAACCAAGTCAGGGACTTCCACATACCATCCGACCATAGATTGGTTTGAACCAACTCTCTCTTTCAGCCAATCATCCCCATGCCATATTCCAAGCACAAATGTGCGATTATATGGGTTAAACCAAAATAGAACCAACCAGGGCTTCCAAAGGTTAAACCACCTCAACCCTCAACCACAATGATTTCACCTAAACTGGTCCAGAAATCACTAACACCAAACAAGCTTGGATGCCTCCAAATTTATTCACCATACCCAGAGGAATTTTCTTATCTCCACCCATCTGTGAAAAGTTCCAGGAGAAAGCCCATCTCCATCCTCGACCGTTGGGAATTTTCTTGAGACCACCTCACCAGGATGCAAAGTCTATTGGCCATCCAAAGATTAATCACAATAGTGATCTAGATTTATGAATGAATGAAATGAAATACAAATATAAATAGAAACACATAGATACAACAAAACATAACGTCATTTCATTAATAACAAAGTACTAAAAGTTGTTTACATGTAGAATGAAAATAAACTAGCTCATGCGATGGCAACTTATCTCTAAGAAGAGATGTGGTTTCTACATGCCTTCTAAATTGTGTTACAATGAGGATTGGTGGTGTTTTCATCATTAAGAAACAATGGGAAACCCTAAACATCCAAAAAAATAACCCTAGGATATGAAGCACCAAAACCTTGTGGGCCCCAATGGGGTTAGTTGGAACTTCAACTTCTCGAGGTAGTAACTTTGCCATACAATATCCGTTTGACGATCATTATAACTCATTTCAAATATCTCCAAGAGGAGGCCAGAAATATATAAGAAAATTGGTATAACACTTTTTTAGACTCTTTATTTTGCCAAAAAACATCTTTTATGCCCTCAAAACGACACGAGAAGTTTAGGACCCAAAAAACTTCCATAAATAGTTAGTTGTGCTACAATTAAGGAAACTAAAAAGAAACAATGGTTGGGGTCCAAGTGGAATAGGTGGGTAGCCACCAATATCCACCTAGATAAGCCCTCCCCCCTTGGGAAGCAATGGTCTCTATTACATTGAGTCCTTCGACGAGATGGGGAAACTTTTGTTGAACATGGTCCCTGGTGAGGCACTTGCCTTGGTGCAGGAGTTGGCCAACTTTGACAACCCGATATAGTTAGATCTTCTGCTAACAAGTTTTCTTGATCTACATGTCCATGATCCAATCATTTGTGGCATGTTCCATGTAGTCTGGGTTTAGCTTTGTTGGGGTGAGTTTTTTTGCAATGTCTGATATGTCCAGTAATGGTGGAAAGTATGGTTGAAGGCAATCCACATTGAACATTGGGTATAGGCCAAGGAATGGGGGAATGTTGAGCTTGAAATAAATATCACCCATAGTCTTGGTGAAGGTGTAAGGCCTATATCAGATTGTTATGAGCTTATGATGGGGTATGATAAGGTGTTCTTTTTGAAAATGCAACCAAACTTTTTCACCCACCTAAAACTTGTGTGGCATCTGATCTTGAACATGTCGTTCTTTGTACTTGGAATTGGACTTCTCTAAGATGTCGTGAACTTGTTGGCAAATGTGCAGGATGCATTCAATAAACATGGTTTCTTTATCAGCCTCTGACTAGATATGTGTGGATTATGTTTATGTAGTCGCATGAGCCATGATGACATCAATTAGACACAATGGTTGAAATCACAGATCCACTTGAAAGGGACTGCGAACCAATTGAGCTATGTAGAGCTCTGTTATAGTTGTGTTGCACATAGGGAAGGATTTCATCCCAGGTTCATCGATGCTTGGAGTTGTACATGCAGAGTATTTGTACTATCATCTTATTAACGACCTCTGTATGGCCATCAGTATGGGGATGGAATGCAGTTAACCTGGTAAGCTTGGTATCCAATAGTGTCCAGAGGCTCAAAAAAAAAATGTGCTCATGAGCCTTCTAACCTGATATGATATAATGGTCTGTGGGATCCCAATGTGTACCCACACTCATTCAAAGAAGAGTTTTGTAGTGTCCTCTATTGTGATACTCTTCTTACAGGCTGCCAATATAGCCATTTAAGAAAATATGTTTGTGACCAAAAATACATAATCATTACTATGCTTGGTAAAAGGGATGCCAGATAGATAGTCCATGGAGATGGATTCCCAATGCTCACAGGGAGTAGGCAAAGGAGCGTGTAGGCCTTTCTTCTTGATGGTCGATTTATGATGGCACAAGCAATGCAAGATATAATATATTTTACAATATCCTGCTAGAGTTTGGCCAATATAGGTACTTTTGAGTATGACCATAGTTTTCTCCACACCAAAGTGTCTTAGGACCTGACTGTAGTGCACCTCCAAAATTAGCTTGGCATGCTCGTTTGAATGAAGACAAAGGTAACCCAGGTAGCATAATAATGTGTCTTGGAGGTGGAAATCAAGAACTTGCTTTCCATCCACTAGCATTTTGTATGTTGTGGCAAACTCTAGATCATTTTTATACAGTTGTGGCCATCCAGAGGTCTCATGGCCATAAGATTTTAGAATAGTGGTCAGTGCTGCAATTGGTGGTCTGCTGAGGCAATTTGAAACATGATTGGTGTTGTCCTTTTTGTATTTAATGTTTATGATGGTGATCATTCTTTAAATTCCCTTGTGTATATATAACCTGAAGAGGTTGGTAATCGGTGTGGATGACCATCTCCTTCCCCAAAATGTAATGTTTCCATTTATGGCAAGCATGCATGATAAAATACATCTCTTTATCATAGGTGGGGTAATTCTTAATTGTATCAGAAAGTGTCTCACTATGATATGCCATTAGATTCCCATGTTAGGTGAGGGCTGCACCAATAGCATAGTCGGAGGCATTTTTCTCAATTTCAAATGGCTGTTGCAAGTTTTGAAATGTGAGTATAGGTGCAGAGCAGAGGCACTACTTCATCTAAATGAACACATTCCATTGGAACTCAGACTATGAAAATTTTTCTTTTACTCTACCCTAGGTAATCTGTCTCAAAGTCCAAGTGATATGGGAGAATTCCAACATGAACCTCTGATAAAAATTTGTGAGGCCCAAAAAGTTATCCATCTGCCTCATAAAAGTAGTAGGGGAATTTTTCAACCTAAAGGGCATGACCAACCATTCGAAAATGCATTCCTTGAATTTGAAGGTGGTCTTCCATACATCTTTGGGATCTATTAGAACCCAGTGATAGCTAGAATTTAGATTGATCCTGTTGAAATAGTTAGCCCCTTTGAGTTGGTCCAAATGATCATCAATCCATGGGATTAGATACTTGTTCCTAGTGGTGATTTTGTTTAATGCTCAATAATCAATGCAGAGCCTCCCGATCCCATCCTTCTTCTGTACAAGTACATTTGTGCTCCTACAAGGTGAGGAACTTGGTCGAATGTTCCCTTTTTGGAGAAACTCCTAGACCTATAGCTTGATCTCTTAATTTTCCAAAATAGAGTGGTGGAATATCGACCCATTGGCTAAGAGTGATAGGGATTCAGATCGATCGAATGCTTGACATGATAGTGCAAGGGTACCCCTATGGGTGAGGAGAATAGTCCCTATATTCTTCCATGACCTTATCCACCTTCTTCTGTTGCGTGGAGGACCCTTTTCTGGGGGCCATGGATGTGGACATGATATTCCCCTTATTTTGAGATTGAATCATAATGAAAAAAAAATTCTCAGTCTCAGAGATGATCTTACTGCATTGCTTAGTATAGATCAAAGAGATGGTGGTAGGCAGAGTTGCCTCTGATATACTGTATAACTCATTGCCCAAATTAATAGTAACAATATGAGGCCTAGACTCATATACAAAATGATGCTTCCACAAGTATGGTTGGCCTAATAATACATAAACCTCACATAATACCTCATATGTTAAAGGATTGATGTTGTAGGGAAGGCGACATTGCTGACTAGCATGGAGATCTCGTCCTTGACGAAGCCACCCAACGGTGTACAGATGTGGGTGTGGTATGGTCGATAAGCCCATCCACTTCATGACCTTTTCTAAAATGAGGTTCTTTTGGCTCTTGTTATTGATAATGAACTACAACGGAGATCCCTTCACCCATATCTGTGAGTGGGAGAGATGCTCCCCATCCTTTTGATATCCGGGCTCAATCTTCTAGATCTTGGTTGTGGCAATAGTGGCATTAGGCTTCACATTAATAATCTATTTCCCTTTGTCATTCCCCTTGTTGGGTTTAGAATTAGAGTTGTAACATGTATCTGAATCTGAAGCCTTCAGTTCAGCCACGAGTGACTGCTTAGCTCGACACTCACTTGTTTTGTGAGTGGGGCTCTTATGGAACTCATACAACTTTCCTATGTCCTTTTTTGTCTTTGAGGTGTTATTCATTGCTTGTGGCTTTGGAAAATATTCCTGGGTCATTCCACCTTGGATTTGTCCTTTGTTCTATGGTTTGGGGGCACTCTTGCCCTTCTTCTAATTCGTAGATCCATAGTCACACTTCTTTGTTTAATTTTTTATTCAATCTTGGAAACATATCAGTATGTTGCACCAAGAGAGGAGATGTCTAGGAACTCCATTTCTTCTGAATAAATTTGTGAAAAAATCGCAGTACTTGAGCACTAGATGTCACTCAAAATATTTGATTTCCAACTTTGTGCATAGAGTATGAAAAATATTTGTGAGCTCATGCACATCTTGGTCCCTTTGTTGTTCTAGTGTGGTCCACTCTATGTACTTCTCCTTATAGCTCCCCACGGGGTAACATTGTTCCTAGATAGTGTCTTAGAAAGAGTTCTAAGAGGGGAAAGTTGTAAATAGAGATGGTTCCTCGGCCCTTTTCTCATAGTAATTTTCCCAGCATTCCTTGACATGGGGGGCAGCCTTAAGAAGTGAAAAAGTAATCTTCTCCCTATCTAAGAAACTATGGACCAAAAATAACCTTCCAGCAGATTAAATCATTTAACTACAACATATACATCTATTTGACCTTAGAATATAGGGATATTGAAGTTAACTTGTATCTTGAAATGGATGATGCCTTTGAAGTTATTGTTGGATGAAGATGCGTCATCGATGGGCATCTGTCGAAGGATCTGGGCAAAGTTGTCAATCATCTCATTCCTTCATCGCTAGATGGCTTCTTTGAGCAACAGTTTGATAGGATCTCCTAATCCATCGTCTCTCTTTTCTTCTACCAAGGGAGTTCATTGGTGTCGGTGGGGATGGTCTTGAAAAGGCTCAACAAGTTCCAGTCCCAAATCCTTATACCCCGACCTCGTTGGGGACATGCAGAGAAAAACAGAGAAAGAGAAGACTGCTCTGATACCACTGATCCAAATTTATGAAGGAATGAAATGAAATGTAGATATAAACAGAACACAAAGATATATTGAAACAAAACTTCAATTCATTAATAAAAAAGTACTGAAAACTATTTACATGCAGAATGAAAATAAACTAGCTTAGGTGATGGTAGCTTATCTCTGAGAAGAAATGTGGCGGCTACATGCCTTATGAATTGTGTTACAATGAGGCTCGATGGCCTTTTTATCATTAAGAAAAAATGGGAAACCCTAAACATATAAAACCTAACCCTAAGAGATGAAGCACCAAAAGATTGTGAGATCCATTAGGGTTAGTTGGAACGTCAACTTCTCGGGGTCGTAACTTTGGAATATGATCTCCATTTTATGATCATTATACCTCGTTTCGAAGATCTCCAAGAGGAGACCAAAAACAATTTAGAAAACTTGGCTATCACTCTTCCAGAATCTCTATTTTACCAATAAAACGTCTTTTAGGCCCTTAAAATGACTCTAGAAGTTTAGGACCTAAAAAACAACTAGAAATTGTACTACAATTAAGGAAACTGAAAAGAAACAATGGTGGGGGTCCATATGGAATAGGCAGGTGGCCACCAATATCTACCTGGATCAAATAGGGAAACCACTACACCATGGCTATCCAGGAAATGGCAAGGGAAGGTTGAAACCATTGTTAATCTAGGAAAATCCCATGCCAACGACTACAAAGCAACCAAATAACCAAAGTCATATACCATGTATTCAAATATCAGCAATGAAATCACACATGAAAAACGTTACCTGCGATGTCATCCTATTGTAGTTACTTTTCCAACCTTCTCTTTTGTTGCCCATGAATTCATTTGTTTTCTTTCTTCTGTCCAAGAGATTTCTCTCTCCAAATCTAAGTGGAAATGCCTCAATGTCCAAGTGAATGCTAGAATGCTCCAAGATTGCTCTGTTAAAATTAGAAACTAGGGAAAATTTCCAATTTAGACAACTAATTTGATTGATATGATGATTGCATTAAATTCCTCTTTTCGAGAGGAACAAAATCAACCTTAAGATCATCAAATTTAGACAAGGGAAAGTGTGTTTTTGAATTATGAGCCCCCATGTGCATATTTGATCAAGTTAACCCTAAAGCAAATTGGACACCCTTGGAAGGCTATAAATTCAAGTGACCTCAACCTCATTTGGACATCATCATGAGACACTCTTCTATTATCTTTCTTGTTTTTGGCTCGCACAGGTCTAAGGCATTAGGGGAATTTAGAGGTCTAAAATGGGCCTCCTAAGCAAATTAAAAAATAATAGTGGAAATAGTAAAATAAGATTAGATTACATCATCAAATTTTAGACGGAGAAAAGGAAAACTATTTTTTCAACTAATATTTTCAACTTATCTCCCTATGTGTTTACTCAAATTTCAAGTGGCACCACTCGTTGGATGCAAAATTTAGTTCCTCATCCAAAGATTACCCATATTGCATACTTTCGATCGACCCTAGTACACGAAAAAATGATAAATACATGAAAAACGTGATTGCAATCACGTTTTTTCATGTATTTCTCATTTTTCGTGTAACAGGGTCCATCAAAAGTATGCAACATGGGTACTCTTTGGGTGAGGAATTAAATTTTGCATCCAATGAGTATTCCAACTTGAAATTTGAGTAAAACCTTAGGGAGATAAGTTGAAAATACGAGTTGAAAAAGTGGTTTTATTATTTTATTATTTTTTAATATTTTTACTTTTTTACTTCAAAAATGGTGAATCATCCCCCATGGTTGACATCATCATCTTAAATCCTATTGGTTCTTATAAAGTTTATTTTTGTTGTACATTTTTCTTAGGAGGCCCATTTTAGACCTTAAAATTCCCCTAATGGTGGATCCGTGGAGGAATGGGTTCGCACAAAGGTGAAATTGCAAGGTCAAAAGCTCACATATTTGTTTTAGGGTTTTGGGCCTCAGTTGCAGGCATGTCATAGGGGGATATCGACTGTAGATGCTCACTATTCATCTCATCCATGCGATTGAAGCCTCTCAGTCACACGCACAACACTTCCTCCATGTGATTAGGAACTAGGGTTTGGCTTTTCAGTTGTCTGAAGTTTTCGCTCATTGACTGCAGTGTTCAGGAGTTGACCACAGATAGTGATAGTTCCTTACAGGCTCCTGAATCAGGGATTTTGAGTATGAGCATGGTTGGGTTCATCTCATGGATATTGTTTAGTTGATTTTTGCTGGATAGTTATATGAATGAAGATATGGATAATTTTACTCTCTTTTTCTGAATCATTCAATGACAATCTAATAAGAAGAAGAATTTGAAAGCGTTTTCCCCATAGTGGGTTTTTCCTTGGTCTCCAACCAATCTTGGTTTCTCTATGTGAGAATTATTTTCTTCTATTGTTCCTTTATGTTCCACTGCATTGATGATGATGATATTTTTGTTTCTACATAGGTGCATATGTTGTTTAATAATGATGTAAATATCAATAATGTTGTGATGTTATGGGATAAATTTAATGTGTAAATAAATAAATTCAATTATCAAAGAAAGGAACATTATAGCCCTAAGAAAAATTAACATGGTATTAGATTTGGGTTGAATAAAATTCATTGAATATCACCCCTATGAAGACACCTTTGATGGAAGCATGAGAAGATGGAGGAGACCTAAAAGAATTCTAGGGTTTGAAGGAAACCCTAGGAAATTTTTGTATTAGGGTTTGATGGATATTATGAGGTTAGGGTTTGAGAGAAACTCTGAATGATGGAAAATATCTGAGATATGAAATCTAGAAACCTTAGCATGGTCAATGTGAAGATGCTCAGGTACTTGTGACAGATTTGATGAAGCCCTAGATGTGATAGTCTCTATTAGGCCTGGTTGCTGATAATTTTGGTAGAAATATTGAAGGATAATGAATAATGATGGCTCTTGAAGGCTGGTTCAAGAAGGAGATGATCACCTCTCATGGAAGATAAATATTTTTCAATTTATGGTGCTCCTTTATGTATTTACTTTTGTTTAGACCTATTGATTGGATTATTGTTTTGATTATTACTTATACTTCTTACATGTATATGTGAGTATTTGGATACCTATAACTTCTTGATGAGATGTGATAGGTGGATCCTTCTTGAGGATCATCTGAGATGCAGAAAAATATGTCTAGTCAGGAAGAAAAGAGCTATAGTTGTCCATAAAAAATAAGTTGGCAAAGTGCTCCTGGAAACATCAAATAAGAAGGTGCACAAGTATCTGAATACTACAAGGTATGTATGGTGTATTGTTTTAATGTTATGTATTGGATGACAAGGTAAGCCCTAATATATGATGAGTATATCACCTTCACAAATGACTCATGTATGAATACGAAAATACGTTTTATTCATGGTACTTATGATGAGATGCTGCACTTGGTATTGGACAAGTATCTTATATTCTATGAAGTCATGATAAAGCTACATAGAAAAGTTAATTTTTGATATATTGGTATACTTGAGATTTGGAAAAGCATCTCACATCTTAGACATGATGGATTTCATAAGATGGCTAGCTCACTATTTTTGTCACATGGTAATTTGATTTGATTATTAATGTATGTGATAAGCATGGTAACCATGATGATAGAAGTGTAACAATGAGATTGATATTCACGATCTTCTTGTTTACTATGGTTAGGTTTTGATGAGCCAGTAATTATGACATATGGTAAAATTGAATGACTTGATTTGGTGAAAGTACTGTTGTGTCCATGATCCTTGAAGTATGATGTTACAACTGTCATTAGGGGAATTTTGAGGTCTAAAATGGGCATCCTAAGAAAAATGTACAACCAAAATAAACTTTATAAGAACCAATAGGATTCAAGATGATGATGTCAACCATGGGGGATGATTCACCATTTTTGAGTAAAAAAGTAAAAAGATTAAAAAATAATAAAATAATAAAACTACTTTTTCAACTTGTAATTTAAACTTATCTCCATAAGGTATTATTCAAATTTCGAGTGGGAGTACTTGTTGGATGTAAAATTTAATTCCTCATCCAAGGAGTACCCATGTTACATACTTTCGATGGACCCTGCTACACGAAAAATGAGAAATACATGAAAAAAGTTATTGCAATCACGTTGTTCATGTATTTCTCATTTTTCATGTAACATGATCCATCGAAAGTATGCAACATGGGTACTCCTTGGATGGGGGATCAAATTATGCATCCAATGAGTGTTTCCGCTCGAAATTTGAGTAAACCCATAGGAAGATAAGTTGAAAAAACGAGTTGAAAAAGTAGTTTTTTCATTTTTCCCTCTAAAATTTGATGATGTAATCAAATATTATTTTCTTATTTCCACTATTATTTTATAATTTCTTTAGGAGGCCTATTTTAGACCTCAAAACTCCCCTAATATTGCTGCCCTAATCATAAGACTCTAACTTGAGATGAAAATTTGATGTTCATAAATGATGATGAAGTAGTTGACGCTGGCATGTTATGACTATGATGGATATATGTTTTAGAACCTAATATAGTTCAATTCCATGATCTAACAATTCTGTTGATGCATGATAGTATTATGATAGATAGATTGATGATAATGGTTGAGGAGCTCCTCATTCAGAGGGATAATATCTCCATAAGATCCCTACACCTATTATCATTTTCATTATATGTATAGGAGATTATTTATTGTTGAAGTAAGATTTGTGGAAACGAATAGAGAAATATCTAATATTATTGGTATGCAACAAAGTTATGATCTAAGAAAGAAGATTTTCCCTTAATGTAAGCCTCAAGCACACTTAAGGAAGCCTAAGGGTGTGATTTTAGCCTCTCAACCGCATGAAAGAAGGACTATGGGTGTGGTTATGCCTGTAGGACACAAAAGTGAAGCTTTGTGCATGAAATCAGAAGTGCACTTGAAAGATGAAAGTCCTACAGACATGAAGTTGTCAACTGAAAGTTCTATGAGCAGGGAAGTTTGAATATTTGAATTACTATAGAGAATATGGATGTGTTGACTAAAATTGTGTTTGTAGGGGACCAAAATATGCTTATCAATATGTCATTATTATTTAACCATTAAGGCTTGTGTATGGAAATATTTGATAATTGTTGCAATGGTTTGACTAGATTTGGCTGATTGATATAGATGAGTAGTGTTTTGAGTTCTTGACATGATACCTGATAATTATTTAGAACTTTGACTAGATGTTGAGATATTTTTTGGGCTATAGATCTCACTATGATAGAAAATTTGGGTTTTGACCTGATGACTAATTATTTGATTTCACTGCTAAAGATTTTCCTTGGGAACAATTCTATATCGGCATAGTGACTTTTAGTGACTTATATTGGTATTCAATATATATCTTGTGTTGACATCATTAACTTTGACACATTGGTTGAAGTATAAACATTTGTGATTCAGTGTGCAACAATGTCACTATGAATGTATGAAACTTGTATGAATAAAACTTATATGACTTGTCCTTAATGTATACATTCATACTTAGTAGTAGAAATGATTCATGCTATGATCATAAGTATGACTTGATAAAGTTTGTTTGGATAGTGTTTGGTAAATAAAAGGATGTTGTATTTGGATATGTGATTTACTGGTCGCCTGGTCCAAAGAATTTGTTAAATTGATAATTGATGAGTTTGATATTAGTTTTTATCTGGAATATAAACTTTGATAAGCCGACTTAGTTGATTTGATTGCACAAAGCTAAACATATTGCTTTCGTCAAGTGTTACATTTGCAGAAAGCATTGTATGAAGCAAGCTCCCAAATCTTGACATGTCCACATTGACAATTATCTGGTGAAGCTAGGATGATGTACTGGTCCAAACCTCTACTTCAAAATAGGTTTAGGGTATGGATTTGATTTTAGTTTTATATACCGATGGTCTATTCTCAACAGGAAATGAGCCTTTGATGATCAAAGTAAGAGGGAAATGGCCTCTGAAGTTTGAAATGAAGAATCATCACCTAAAGGTTGAAAAAGAAAATCTATATAATGAATCTATTAAGGAAAGTGGAAATGAAATTCTTGGACACTCTGATCAAATTTCAAGAAGTTATGAAAATATATATTTGAACCTAACTTGGCTACTAATATTTGATTGAAGCATTGATGTTCCATGTGAACACCCATTTATATATTCTGAGTCAATGCATGTGTAACACACTCCTCCCAAATCTACCCAAGTAACAGGCCAACGAGGGTAAACATGTGACGAGAGGCTACTATGGTTAGATTTTACCACCTATGTGACCTTAAGGAAATGGAATCGATGGAAACACAATACACAGAGCTTCCACATCAGCTACATGACCCTTGAGAACCATTCAAACACTTCAGGTAGCTTGCCCCTATGCCCCACTAAGACTTATGATCACTTGACCTCTAGAAGCTCTCATGCTATGGGCATGTCACTGTTTAGGGACCTCTAGACACTCTCACAGGCCTACATGCCAATGTCCAGGGACCATTTTTTCCAGTTCTATGCCAGCATCCAGGGACTAGTTTTTCCAGTTTTGTGCTAGCGTCCCCGAAATTTGAGCCACATTTTCTGGCCCAAAGCCTAGGTCACTAGCCAAAATGATATCTTAAGAGTAGTAAAATAACAGGGAAACAATGATGTATAAGGAATTATTTAAGCAATCCCTTAACCAAACCCCTACTAGCCATGGCAGGCATTTCATCAAACATATCACAAACATGTAATCTAGAGGTGTAAAAAACAGAGTTAAACATAGGGGTCTCATACTTATCTGATGATCACTAAGAACCATTGTTCCCTCATGTCATTTTCTGCATTATCATCTATTAGGTCATAGATACATTGTCCATTCATTTACAAGGAAAAAAATACTGAGATCCATACATAGTTTTGTCATAAAACATACATATAACCAGTATAGTAACAACAGAAATACCATAAATATATCAGCCATAAAATCCACATATAAACCAACACATTTACACATGAAAACCAAGGGAATGAATTTCTCATTAATGAATGCAAAAACCAACTAGAGATGGGACTACCATGTTCCACCCGACCATAGAATGGCTGAGCCAAATCTCTCTTCAGCCATTCACCCTCATGTCATATTCCAATCATGATTGTGGTACTCAAACCAAAAGAACCAACTAGGGAATCCCGAGGCTAAACCACCTCATCCTCATCAATAGAAACCAAGCTTTATCATAATCCATCTTGGATCACTATGCCAATGCAATAAACATATCATAATAGGATTTACCATGATCTCCACCTGATCACTAGGACAAACAAGCATGGATGCCACTGAATTTCTCCGCTTACACTATGAGGAATTTTCCTATCTTGTAGCCTCTCAAGCTTTACCACAATCCAAAACCAGATCACTAGGCCCTAAATTGAGACCCACTCTCTAGCCTTTACCACATATCCCAAACTTAGGATTACTATGCCCAACAAAGAGAAAACCACCTCTTGTATTTACTATATATCCTGCCATTCACTGACAAGGATTCCTAGGCCCATCGAGGGCACATAATCCTAGCTTTACCACAACCCATAATGTGTCTTAGTGGTCATTAGGAAAGTGGCTTTACCATGATCCACAGTCCAGTTGAGGGACCACTGGTCCATGTGCTCTATCATTTGTAGATCCAACTCACTTAGATTTGAATCCATTCGGTAATCCAGCTCAAGAAAAACATGAGAACCCCATCACAACATGGCTATCCGGAAATGGTAAGGCTAGGCTGAAAACATTGTTACACTTGGAAAAACCCATGCCATAATAGAAAAGGAACCACATGCAAGACCATGCATGCCAAATCTAGAAAGGAAAATACACATGAAAATTGATATCTGCAAAGAATATTGTTGTAGCTCCTTGATCCTTCCTTTCCCTACTTGATATTTTCTTCCTCATGCCTTCTTTGCATTTCTTGATCCAATGCTACAATGCTCCAATAAAAGTCTAAGTGTCCAAGAGTGAGAGAGAGAGAGAGAGACAATAATGAGAGAGCTCTAAAACTAAACTAACAAAAGGTTACCGACTGATCCTCAAAATCCTTTTTATTAACGAGGCCTCTATTTTCTCCATTTTCCATTATTATCTTTCATTTTCCTCCTCACATGCAACCTATGACCTTTCGCCTCTGTTTTCTCCTAATTTCCATTATTTTCATAAATAAATGTGCCAAAAATGTCATTTTTCCTTTCCAAAGCCTTTTCCATTGCCTTTGCAAATTTCCTTAGCCATAATAACTGAAATGAACACCACTAGGTTGTTTTGCCCATCATTTAGCTTGGAATATGTGTCTCATCAACAATGGTCTTATATTTTTTTAATTGGACTTTTCACCAAAGTTGTTATAAAACCCTCCCCCTTGGGGGAACACCGTCCTCGGTGTTTAATGACACCTATAACCAACAATACTGCTAAAAACAAAACATAGTCCCCATGGATGTTTATAACATAGCTCGTTGCAATATTTACAATGACCATCTGCTAAAACATGACAAACATATTGTTTGCTAGAGCTTTATAACATATCTCATTATGGTATTTACAATGATAACCACATATACACACATACACATTTGCTTCACCCAAAAAATATTCATATTTTCTATGGAGCCTTATAAATTCATCTCGATATAGTATTTACAATAATACACACATATACACATATGCACATTTTCTCAACCAACAAATAAAAGGATATGATGCCCGCATCTACAACAAGGGAATCTAGAGGCTCACACCTACATCCTCAAAGTAATACCAGGATTCACCTCCTTCCCAAGAAGTCCAGAATCCACTACGAAGACAAATCTGCATCTAATGTCTAGTTTTATAATCCTGCGCTACTTGTCCTCTCAATGAACAGTTACAGGCTCATTGTTCTAGGGCACATGCCTAATGTGCATCTGATTCCATATGGAAATGCTAATGACCAAAAAAAAATCCATCCCCGACCTTCCCTTCTCTGCTACACAATACCTTGAGAAATCTGGTCACCCCCTTCCGTGCAATCACACACCTTCCAAGTTCCGATCCCCATCCCGGGCATTCCATCCATTCACAAGGCTTCCTCGTATCGAAAGATATAAAAACCAAGGCATATCCTTGCCTCAAAACCATCATATTGGTCAGAGCATTCTCATGGAAATCAATGGACATTATTGGGTACCAGTGTCCCAAAATGGCCCTGAATCTGAAGTGCTTTACCAAAATACTGCTACATGTTCCAATTCCTTCTGTCATTGCTGCTAATCTTGCAATCGGTTTCAACCACCAAATTGAGAATTTTCGTGCTTCCTGTATCGAGCACATAACTTCCATTATATTTAAAATAAATTGAAATAAATGCACGTCATACCTCATTGGTAGCTCATCAATAAGGTACACTTGAAATCCTCTTTACTTCCTGTCACAATAAGTCAAACTAGCATCTTTTTATCACATCATCATGTATAAACATATCACATTAGGTTAGCTCAAAACATAACCATCATAGATCAAAATCATAAGTCACATGTAACCACCATAAACCAGAATCATAGATCACATGTAATCATCATAAACCACATGCATAATAAAAATAAATAAAAGAATTATTGATACTTATCCTTTAATTAATCCTTAGCTTCTACCTTTTTCCTTATTTCGTATGCACTCTAGACTGGTTGTCACACCTGAAAAACACCCAATGCGTTCTCCTCAACCATGTGCATCACACACATACAACACCATGCAATACATGCACCTGCACCTAGGGTACAACACAACACATACATACAGCTACACCCAGGGTACAACACAACACATACATACATCTACACCCAAGGTACAACACAACACATACATACACCTATACCCAATGTACAACACAATACATTCATATATACCCAATTTACAATGCCACACAATACATGTACCTACACATAGTGTACAACACAACACAATACATCTATACCTGATGCACAACACCAAAAAACACATATACGTACATAGAGTACAACATAATGAATGCACATGTCACGATACCATGAATACACAATGCACATGCATAGTGCTGCACGCTCGCAACATAGCATGTACGACATGCACACAATACCACATGTACACTAATACCATATGTACAACATGTACAGAGTACCACATTTACAAAGAACCACCTACACAATGGGTACACAACATCACATGTACACGACACCACTTGCACAATGTGTACACAATGGCACATGTACATCGTACCACCTGTACAACATGTACACAATGCCATAGGTACACAACACCACATGCATGAAATGTACACGACACCACATGTACACAACACCATATGCACGACATATACACAACACCACCTACACACAATACCATATGTTCAACATGTACATGGAACCACATGCTCACAACACCACTTGTACAATCATGCACACAACAACATATATACATAACGCCATATGTACAACATGCACACAATAGCATATGTGCATAGTAATGCATATACATGTACATAGCACCATGTTTACACAACACTACAAATATAACATGTGCACATCACGATATGCACACAACACTACATATCCATCATGTGCACATTACGATATGTACAAAGCACCTCATATCCAACATGTACATATCACCATCTATACCCAGAACTACATATGCAATACTCGCACAACACTATATGTACCACCCTGTATATAACATTGCATAAACAACATGTACACACACTATATATACACAACACTACATGCGCACAACATCACAGATGCAACATGTAAAACATATGCACAACAGTAGTACCACACATCCAAAACCACACTGTCTCTACCAAGCAACCTTGCTTCCAGTGTCTCTCTAACATCCGTGTGTATCCTAGCATGTCATGCATCACATTGTTTCCATTTCGCTGATGTATCTCTCGACATAGAATTTCCATCACATAAACATAGACATAGTATAGACACATAATATAAAATCATATCCACATGATACTGATGTCATAAATATTTCAAGGCTACTCTTCCAATTGACTCCTCGTAAGACTGGGAATCCTTCATGTCATTCACCTACATAACCAATCATTCCTCCACAAGAATGATTCCTAATGAAACTATCAGAAAACTACATACATACATACATACATACCTACATACATACATACATACATATATATATATATATATATATCAGAAAACTATATGCATACACACACACACACACACACACACACACACATATATATATATATACATATAGATATTAACATTAAACAATCGTGATCTTGTCAGACAACAACATACATACAAACATACATGTATACATATATTAACATTAGCATAATCATGATCACAACATAATTACCAGACAACATAAGGTCAAGGTTAAGAGAACTCCCTTTATTCATGCACATCATGCACAACATTGAGAACAATCATTCCCAACATAGCCAAGGAATCGTACGCCTCACATCTATTAACTTTAACTTTCATGTTGCCTTTCTCATGACTGTATTGCCATTGTCCATTTACACCAATGGATTGAACCACTCCAATTGAATGTCATATTCTTACCTTCAAGTACCCTTACACATGTACCAAGCTTCATCCAAGACTTACATTACCTGCTAGGTTTCATTTAGCTCTCCTCGAGCTCCATTAAATTTCCTCTTTCCCAACCAATTCTCAAGACTCTCAAAACAATAAAGGCAAGACTGAGAAGCAAGAAAGAAGAAAACCATGGACAACAAAAAACAATACGGCACCACAAACAAAATGGTATGGCGATACACCAAACGTAAACAAGGTTGCAAATAAAGCTCAACAAATCACAAAAGACCAAAAGCAAAAGACTAACAATGGACACCATGACTCAATCCCCATGGATCCCAGTGATTCCAAGGAAAATATCAACTTGAGCCTTCTTTGGAATCTCATGGCAGTCTCCTTTTCCATGCAATCCATTGCATCGTACTTCCATAAAAACATAACTATCAGTGCTTAAATAGACATAACAATACACCAGTTACCTTACCTTGTTGTGCCAAGCATGCTACCTCATGTCCAAACAAATTTCTACCATGTCTCAAGGGACTCCAATTCCCTTGACAGATCTAGCTATAACTAGACACTAGTTGTTACACCTGTCAAATACATGTCCATGAACATAGCACATATCCACATAGTGTCAAACACAATCAAGGTTAAGAAATACTCATGTATGAAAAGAACTCATTCATTTTGAATTAGGGTTTCCAAACATAGCCAAAGGAATTCTTACCCAATTCCTTTCTTTTACCATTTACCTTGTTTAAATTGAGTCTTATTATGTGCTATCACATAATCCAACTATTATTTATATAAACAAATCAATTAGTACCTTGTCATGCTAATACCAAGAATGTTTCCTGCCACTGCTCACACATGTCAACCACATGTTCCAAATATCAAGACAATCATATCTAAAAATTTGAAATCAACCTTTTATCAAGACTAACAATAATGTCATAATCCATAGTCAACTCATAGGCATCAAACATAATGCTGCAACTGTCACCTACTACACTCAAGTGCATATCAAATGTCTCAACACATATGTGTTAGTACAATCATCTTAAAACAAGACCATTGGAAAACATACTCATATTATGAAATTCATCAAACATTCAACTAACTTGCAAACATACCATGTTAAATAAATTAACTAGATGACATAATAGACACCAAACACTCAAACACCAAATAGACATAATAATCAAATAGTCAAGCACAAAGTAAACGACATAAGAGAATTCATACCTTAATGTATCTCAAGGGAGGTGATCTTGTTTGCACAATCAATCCAGATTATCACGATATAACTTCACAACATATCAACTCAACCCCAAATAAGGTCACGATATCCATAATATTCACTTGCTAACATGTCCCCATCATCAGCTCATAAACATTTATCATTCATACATAATAATCACATCTACACAGTCGATCTAGATTAGCACAACACAATGCCATGAATAAGTCGACTCATACTTGAATTTCATAACCCTAACCATCTGCATAGGCCAATCCAATTTAGCATGATACATATAACATTAAGATCTTAATGCAATAACCCTAATCATCAAGCTATTATCATATAACAACAAAAGGTTATATATCATGTTCATTAACAACATATAACCTAATCATCAATCTAACTATCACATAACAATAACAAGTTAACCTATAACATACTCATCAACAACATATAACATAATCATCAAGTTATCTAACATAAAACAACAATAGAAATGCATACCACAACAAGTTATTATCATTCATGACTATCTGTCACATGTGTATATGACTACACTAATAAACTGGAATTTCTCATACACGTAACCATAATAATAATAGAATCACAAACATATACATAACCCTAATGCATATAACAATCCATTAACGAACATACTTGCATGCCAAACATACAATAACTATATGACGATCTTTTCTTACCTTGAGGTCCAATGTTGCAACTTCACTTTCATGATCTGTATCTCCTGCTCTATCTTAGCCAACACATCAACATCATAGAAACCAACACCATCATGATGACCTAATTGCATAGAATGACCTCTTGTACAACAACCTTCACCATGACAATGTATAACAATAGACATTGAGATGTGTAAAAAATGCATATACAACCGTACACTCATGACGACACATTCCACAAAAACACCATCAACCTTCACATGGCGACCTCACTACAACCATGATTAACACCATGCAAATGAAACAAGCACGTGGAATAAATACATATGCAAATGGTATGAATGCATGACCAACACACCACCCATCTAGTCTGAGGGATGAACCATGCTCCGATACCACTCTGTAACATCCTCCTCCCACATCTACCCAAGTAACCAACCAACCGAGGTAAACATGAGATGAGAGGCTACTATGGTTAGATTCGAACTCCTATGTGACCTTAAGGAAATGGAATTGATTGAAACACAATACATAGACCTTTCACATCATCTACATGACCCATGAGAACCATGCCAACACTTCAGGCATCTTGCCCTTGGGTCCCACTGGGACTTTTGATCACTTGCGCTCTGAGCACTCTCATGCTATGGGCATGCCATCATCTAGGAACCTCTGGACACTCTCACAAGCCTACATGCCAGCTTCCAGGGACTAGTTTTTCGAGTTCTATGTCAGCATCCCCGGGATTTGAGCCACTTTTTCCGGCCCATAGGCCAGGTCACTTCCTAGAATGGAATGATATCTTAAGAGTAGTAAAATAACAGGGAGACAATGAAGTAGAATAAATTAGTTAAACAAGCCCTTAACCAGATCCCTACTAGCCATGAAAGGCATTTCGTCAAACATATCGCAAGCATGTAATCTACAGGTGTAAACAATAGAGTTAAGCATAAGAGTCTCATACTTATCTGAGGATCACTAAGAACCATTGTTCCCCTCATTTCATTTGTTGCATTATCATGTATTAGGTCATAGATACATTGTCCATTCATTTACAAGTAAAAACATACTGAGATCCATACATAGTTGTTGTCATAAGACATACATATAACCAGCATAGTAACAACAGAAATACCATAAATATATCTGCCATAAAATCCACATATAAACCAGTACATTTACACATTAAAACCAAGGGAATGAATTTCTCATTAATGAATGAAAAGACCAACTGGAGATGGGAGTACGACATTCCACCCGACCATAGAATGGTTGAGCCAAATCGGTCTTCATCCATTCACCCCTGTGCCATATTCCAATCATGAATGTGGGACTCAAACCAAAAGAACCAACTAGGGCATCTTGAGGCTAAACCACCTCCCTCTCATCAATAGAAACAATGATTTACTATAATCAATCCCGGATCATTATGCCAACATAATAAGCATATCATAATAGGATTTACCATAATCTCCACCCGATCACTAGGCCAAACAAGCATGGATACCACCGGATTTCTCCGCCTACACCGTGAGGAATTTTCCTGTCTCCTAGTCTCTTAGGCTTTACCACAAATCAAACCTAGATCACTGGGCCCTACACCGAGACCCACTCTCTAAGATTTACCTCATATCTAAAACCTATTATTAATAGGCCCAACAAAGAGCAAACCACCTCTTGGCTTTACCGTATATCTTGCCATTCACCGACAAGGATTCCTACGCCTAGTGAGGTGACACAATCTTGGCTTTACCGCAATCTACAGTCTGGCTCAAGGGTCACTACGTCAGTGGCTTTACTGTGATCTGTAGTTTGGTTCATGGACCACTAGGCCATGTGCTCTATCATTTGGAGATCCACCTCGCTTAGCTTTGAATCCATTCGAAAATATAGCTCAACCAAAACATTAGAACCCCATCACACCATGGCTATCCGGAAATGGCAAGGCTAGGCTTAAAAAACTGATACACCTGGGAAAAACCATGCCATAACAATAAAAGAGCCACATGCAATACCATGCATGCCAAATCTAGCAGGGAAAATACACATGCAAATCGATACCTTCAAAGAATATTGTTGTAGATGTTTGATCCTACCTTTCCCTACTTGATCTTTACTTCCTCTTACCTTCTTTGCCTTTCTTGATCCAATGACACAATGCTCCAAGAAAAATCTAGGTGTCCAAGAGTGAGAGGGAGAGAGAGAGAATAATGGGAGAGCTACAAAACTAAACTAACAAAAGGTTACCAAGTGATCCTCAGAAGCCTTTTTATTAATGAGGCCTCTATTTTCTCCATTTTCCATTATCCTTCATTTTCCTCCTCACATGCAACCTGTGAACTTTCACCTCCATTTTCTCCTAATTTCCATTATTTTCATAAATAAATGTGCCAAAAATTCCATTTTTCCTTTCCAAGGCCTTTGCCATTTCCTTAGCCATAATAAGCGAAATGAGCACCCACTAGAATGTTTTGCCCATCCTTCAACTTGGAATACATGTCCCATCAATCATGGTCTTGTATTTTCTTACATGGAATTTTCACCAGGGATGTTACAACATGATTGATCCACTTTATACACATTGAGTTACTATCAATCTCACTTTGAGATATTTGCATGAGATTATTTGTTTTTGGTCTGAGACATTCTTCCTGTGATATGTGACTATATGGACATACTGATATTGTTTGGGATCTTTGTTGATGAGATAATCACATTTGGGTGATACCTTAGTATGAGATCAACCATTATGTTTTGTATGAGAAGTTTGTAGCTTTAAGAATGATCAAGGTTGAGTACGATGTTTCTAGCATAGCTAGCTGTGAGGCAAGATGAAGAAGCTCTTTGGAGAGATTTTTGAGTAGGTTTTGGATATGACAAGGATACACTGTGATGAAAAAGAGTGGGAACTGATTGGAAAAGAATCATGTATATAGATGGGATTGATATGCCTTCATATATTGATACATTTCTACTCTATGAGACAAGCTTAGGCTTGTGGTTTCTACCTCTGTGAGAGGGAGGATGAATATGGTATCCTTATATATATATATATATATATATATATATATATATATATATATATATATATATATATATATATATATATATATATATATATATATATATATATATATATATATTTGTTCAAATATGATATCTAATTTGATGTCATGTATGAACAAGATACAACTACTATTGATACATGATGATTACTAGATATGAGTGTGATGATATGTTGTTGATATACAGAGAGCATCGTTGGTCGAGGACATTGAGCCAACTCTTCCCCCCTGTTTGAGCTCCCAGGTAGTGGAATTGAGATGGAGGACTCCTAGGGTTGAGGAATCTCTGGATAATAGGATCGTAGATGTTTCTCCCCTATCTGTTGCCCATAGGGTTGGTTATGTTCCCCCACTATGTTTTTCTTTGCAGAGTATACCCAAGTTGGCATCATACCCACAAGCAGGGCTTATTGGGAATACCGCTTCCCGTCTGGAAAATAGGTTGAGAGTGTACTTGGGGTTTACAACCTAAGATGAATATGATGCAGGTGTTCTACCACATGACTCTTAAGGGTCATTGTTGGGAAGATCGGTAGGCAATAGGATGGGTTGAGATGTGCTTCCCTATATCACTTATTATTTGATATGGGGTTGTAGATGTTTAGCTCCCCCATGAGATTATGGGTTGTGATTAAGCTTCCCGATGTTGTTTTGGATTGAGCTAACCTCTCCATTGTTGATGCGGGTAGTTTATTTGGCTCCCCATTGATGTTTCTTAGGTGCTAGCATTGGGCTCCCTATTAGTAGAGATTATGTGTGGTTGTAGTGGCTCCCCGATGAATAGAGGATGATAGATTGAGCTCCCATCCGATGTGAAATTCTTCTTCTTTTAGATTTGAGAATGTTAAGCATATGAGCAAGGACAATAAAGAGATAAGCATGAACAATCAAGAGATGAATCAATATGAACAATAATGATATGTGATGATGAGATACTTGATATTGAATATGATTTGATGACAGAATACACATGACATGATGTAGGTGGAATTATACCTAATTGAGAGGGAGTGTTAAAGTTGGAAACTAGGGCCAAATTCCACTTTGGATAGCTCATTTATTGGATATGATGATTGCATTAAATTCCTCTTTTTGAGAGGACAAAAATCAACCTAATGATCATAAAATTTGGACAAGGGAAAGTGTATTTTTGAATTATGAGCCCACATGAGCATATTTGATCAAGTTGGCCCTAAAGAAAATTGGACACCCTTGGAAGGCTATAAATTCAAGTGAACTCAACTTGATTTGGACATCATCATGATACATTATTCTATTCTCTTTCTTGTTTTTGACTTGCCTAGGTTTGAGGCAGATCCGTGGAGGAATGGGTTCACTCAAAGGTGAAATTGCAGGGTGCGAAGCTCACATCTTTGTTTTAGGGTTTTGGCCCTTAGTCACAGTCATATCACAAAGGGATATCAGTTACAGCGCTCACTATCCAGATCATCCGCATGAATAAATACTTTCAGTCGTATGCACAACATGTCCTTCTTGCGACTAGGAACTAGGGTTTGGTTTTTCAGTTGTCCGAATTTTTTTTTCGTTGACCGTAGTGTTCAGTAGTTGACCGCAGATAGTGACAATTAATTACAGACTTCTGAATCGAGGATTTTGAGTATGGTCATGGTTGGGCTCATCACATGGATATTGTTTAGTTTATTTTTGTTGGATAGTTGTATGAATGAAGATATGGATCATTGTACTCTCTTTTTCTAAATCATTTAATGACAATCTAATAAGAAGAAGAATTTCAAAGGGTTTTCCCCATAGCGGGTTTTTCCCTGGTCTCCAACCAATCTTGGTGTCTCTATGTGTGAATTATTTTCTTTTATTGTTCCTTTATGTTTTTTTTATTGATAATGATGATATTGTTCTTTCTACATAGTTGCATATGTTGTTAAATAATGTTATGTTGTTATGGGGGGAATTTAATGTGTAAATGAAGAAATGCAATTATTAAAGAAAAGAACAATATATCCCTAAGAAAAATTAACATGCTATAAATGTGTAAGAGTGACTAAGAGTATCAAGAGTAAGTAAGAAAGGCATAGAATGTTCTCCCTCTCCTTTTGTTTCATTTTCCTTTTCTTTTTCCTTCATTTTCCCTTGCATGTATATTCTTGTCTCTTCATCTTCCTTTTCTCCTATTTTCCTTTATTTCTCATATTAAAGTTCCATTTATTTCCTTTTTCCTTTCCCTATAACAATGCCAATTTCCATAACCCATAATAAACCACAAGTGATGCCTAATATAATGTTTTCCCCTCCATTCAACTTGGAATACGTGTCCCATGTCCTTGGTTTAATTTATTTGCATAGAAAATCAACCCAAGGTTGTTACAAACCCCTCCCCCTTGGGGGAACACCAACCTACTTATGACCAGCATCACATACTACTTATGGAGCTTTATAACTTAGCTAGATGCAATATTTACAATGAAAAATACTGAAAACATGACAAAAATACCACTTATTGGAGCTTTATAAACACATCTTGATGCGGTGTTTACAATGACACACACACACATGTGTGTGTGTACCAAAAAATTATTTGCATCAACTAAAAAACAAGTAAGGATATAATGGCTGCATCTGATCAGTCATCTCCCATGTAGCTTGATCAGGCCCAAAGTGCTTCCACTACATTTTAACTTGCTCTATTGCTTGGTTCTAGAGCATGAGTTGTTTTCGTTACAATATGCATTATGGCTCTGGATGGAGCTCTCCCTCTAGTTCCACCTATAATACAAACCAATCAATCAATTGATCAACATCCTGTACATATCTCTTAAGAAATGAAGCATGGAAAGCATCATGTACTTTCACTGATGGAGGAAGTGAAAGTATATATGATACTTGTCCAATCCTCTCAAGGATCTCAAAAGGCCTACCATACCGAGGTGCCAACTTGGTAGATGACCCAATCCTCAAGGGGCTCCTCTTGGGTTTGATGCACAAGTACACATGCTCCCCAAGATGAAACTCCTTGAATGATATATGTTGATCCACGTAACTCTTTTACTTGTCATGTGTTGCCTTCAAATTTCTTTTAATAACCTGCATATACAACTCCATATCTTCCAACATATCATATCCAATCAACTCCATGTTCATTGGATCACTCCAACTGATAGGAGTATTAAAACTCCACCCATAGAGAGCCTCACAAGGACTCATCTTCAATGATTCCTGATACTCATTGTTATAAAAGAAACTGTATCGATGGAAAATAATTCTTCCACTTCCTCTGTTGATGCATGCCATACATCCTTAACATATCCTCAAAGATCCTATTAACCCTCTATATCTGTCCATCTCTTTGTGGATCATAAGTTGTAGTAAAAGCTAACTCTTTCCCCAAGCCTGCAAACAACTCCTTCCAAAACCTGGAAATGAACTTGGCATCTCTATCTCATATAATATTCTTTGGAACTCCATGCAACCTCACTATCTCCCTGATGAATATATGAGCTACCTCACTAACTGAATTAGTAGAATTCAGAAAAATGAACTAAGCTACCTTGCTCAACTTGCCAACCACAACCATGATGGAGTCATGTTGCCTTGATGTCCTAGGCGGAACTGTAATTAAATTTATGGAAATGACCTCTGTTGGGTAATTTAATTGTTCTTAAATTACTTCAATAATTTTCAACCAAGGTTCGTGTACTTGTGAGATGAATGTGCACCATATATGCTAGGATTCTTTCTATGGATTGATTGATTCTAAAGATGAAATTTACCTAAGTATAGACAAAATTTTTTTAATGATATTTTAGAGAATAATTATGTGCATGTTCTTTCAATTTAAAGTTATATTAAATCCTAATTAGTTAACTGACTTGAGATTCATTACTTTGCATAATTGAAAATCTATCTTAATTGCAAAATTCAAAACCTACTTCTACTTTTAATAAATGGGTATTGTAAATTACCGCCTTGAACTTGAGTATCTCCACCATGTGGCTAATCAAAATCACGACATGCTTTCAGGGAGTTATGTTAACAATCATCTTGCTAGTGAGGATAAACCTACTTCTACTTGCATAAAGGAAATTCTAAATTGCAAGAAAAATAATCTACTCCTACTTGCTTAATTGAAAACATTACAATCACCATTTTGCAGAAAGGAACTTCTACACTAAATTGCAATAAGGAATTACATAATAGTAAATTGCATCAAAAGGACAATTGTAGAAGAAAGATTAGATAGAAAACTTGTAACTCTAAAATGATTAATTGCTCATAAAACTCTAAAACTCTAATGCTATAACTCTAAAATGATTAACTTGTAACTATAAAATGATTAATTGCTCATATGGTGTCTTGTCAATGTTAGATCATAGTTGTGCAATTTTCATGATGTAAAATGTTGCACCAACTGCTTCTCTGCAAAAATTATATGGTAATTTGGCCTTTAGAAACATTGTTCTTGTTGTTTCTTGCACTAACCGATTATTTCTTTCTACAACTCCATTCCTTTGAGGATTTCTAGTAACTTAAAGTTGTATCTTGATTCCATATTTCTCATAGAATTCATTAAATTCAATTGAGGTAAATTCACCTCCTCTTCCCAATCTTAAACATTTGATTCTTGGACTACTTTCAATTTTAACTAGGGCCTTGAATGATTTAAAAGTATCTAGTGCTTTTATTGTCTTTAATAAATCAACCGATATCATTCTAGTATAATTGTCAATAAACAACATAAAGTACCTTTCTCCTTGCAGGGCTGGTATTCATGTTGGTCAACATAGATCTGTGTGAACAAGATCTAATGGTATTAATGTTGAACACTCCCTTGAATTGAAGCTTACTCTTGTATGTTTCCCATGTTGGAAATATTTGTGCATGATGCTTGTTGGTTTTGATATTTTGGGCATATCTCTTACTAATTATGTTCTGTTGATTTTTACCAAATTTTCAAAGCTAAAGTGTCCTAACCTTTTATGCCAAAACCAACTCTCATTTGTATGTCCAATGTACTATTTTTCACATTGAATTTCATCCAAGAATATTTTCATTGCCTAAAGTCATTATCACTTTTCTTACTAATATTTCTGAATCAATCATCCTCATATCACATTCTTTAGCACAAAAACTGAGATCATAACCTTGATCACACATTTAGATGACACTCAAAACATTATGTTTGAGTCCTTCAACATATAAAACATTTTTTTCTTTATCCCTACCATTGTCAAGGCTCATAAAACCTCTTCCAGTGATTCTTGCAGATCAATTGCACCCAAAATAACATTTCCTCCCTTTTATTCTTTTAGAGTAATAAATTTTCAATTCCAATGAACCATTGACTTTCATTGTTTTCGATCATACATAACTAGTCCACGTTTTTCTGTTGGTGGTTCTTCTTATCTTTTCTTCCAAAATCATTCTCTTAATTTCGTAGGTCCATTGTCTTCTGCCATATGACCAAATTTTTTGCATTTGTAACACTCTATATTGTACTTGGATAATGGTGCAAATGAATTATGATTTATATATTGAAGACATCAGTACCTACGATTTTATTGTCTACAATTTTATTTCTAGATATTTGATGCAACCTCCTTCATGATCATTTTTTGCATAAGTTGTATGATCATTTTCTTGATGCCCAAAAATTATTCATGAAAAAAAAGACCAATAAAAATAGTTTGATACCTAGTTGTGTATGTTTCCTTAATGGAGCAGTTCTTTTGAAATTGTTCTACTTTGGAGAAGATTCAATTATGTTTTGGTCCTTGTTCCTTATAGTATTTTTGCTTGCATTGTGAGTGGACTCCTTGAGAGAATTAACATAGCTTTTTGGTGTAGTAGCATTTGCAAACTCTTTTTGACTTCTTTCCTTGCTTCTACTGGAATTGGAATTTTTAGGATTTTCTCCAACTTTATTTTCTAGTGACTTATGGTTTGCATCTTCTTTGTATGAAATCACACCCATATAACCAAGACCGGTCTTGTCATATGTTGATCTTTGACTATTGAGAATAATGTCTAGGGTTTGAGAGATTTTCATGTTTCCATTGACCTTATCTATCTATTTCCTTAATGAGATAGTTTCTGCTTCATTCTTCTCATAGTTCTCTTCCTTTTCTTTTAGCTAAATGTTCAAAATTTCTTCTACTCTTTTTGCTTCCTTTTTTGGTCTTGAGGGGGATGATTTCCTTGGATAGTATTTTTTTCTTCTTCCTAATATTATCAATCTCTTTTAACACATTAATGAGTTCTAACTTATGATCCACTATGCCTTCAACATCTTCTTCTTATACTTTTTCCTTTTGCTCCTCTAGTTGGTATATGATGGTCCATGGAGTCTTCTTTTGTGTATAGAAATAGGATATCTATTATATCATCATCATAATCACATTCATATTCTTCAAGAAAATAATTCTCCTATTTGGAGTATATATTTTTCTTTTTCAACAAAATTCTTTTGAATATTTATTTTTTTTCTAGATTCTTCTTCATCATGACTATCTTCCCTAAAGAAAATTAGAAAAATAATTTCATATATTACCACAATTAAAATAGATGAGAGGTAACATACCTTTGAATCTAGATCCTTTCTTTAGCTTTCTGACTAGTTGTGTTATTTCTATATTAGATTCATCACTGGAGAAGTCACCGAACTTTTATTTTCTTGACTTGTTTGATACCTTGAATCTTTCTTCCTTATGTGATGAGTTTCTCGTCTTCATTTCATATTCAATGAGAATTCTGTGAAGCTCATCCATGGTTAGTTTCTCCAATTCCTTTAATGCTTTTATGGTTGAGGCTTTGGCATCAAAATGTAGAGGAAGAGACCTCATGCTTTCAAATTTTCATCAATAGGTATGAAGCTTTGTCGTATTTAATTTGTCATCTCCTTAATAGTTTCTTAGAAGCTTCTCCCACATATATTTATTTGATTCACATTGCATAAATTTGACAAATTATGAATCTTCCAAGCCACTTAAAATGAAATTCATGGATTTTGCAATGGTGACATAAGCCTTTTTTCCATATTGATCAATTGGGGGAGAATATAAAACCTTATATCCATCTAAAATAGATAACCAAACTTCATCTTCAAGAGATATCAAGGGAGTCTTCATTCTTATCTTCCAAAAGGCATAATTTGTTCCATTAAACAAAGGAATTTTGATTAAACCTTATTGACTAGCCATGGTCCCTATAAGATATTTTTCCAATTGTTTCTCATGGTTTCTCATGTGATTTTCGCCGAAAAATCTATCATAAATCTTTTTCCAATTGTTAATTTTTTTTCGAAGAAGACCACTCTGGTACAATATGATGGAAATACACAGAGATATTGAGAGGGGTTTGAATCATTATCACTTATTTTTAAATTCTTTTTTCTTTATTAATCTTAAAAATAAAATCTCATCACATAATCAATCATCAACACAATGCATAAACATAGAGATTAAAGTGAAATTGCAAACTCGAAGAAGAAACCCCTAAATTATTTTCAAACAATATTCACTTCATTACAACCACTTCTAAGGAAACCAATCCTCTATTAGCACCAACTTACAAAAAATTCAAGTTCCAACTTTTAAAGAAGATGAGGACACCAATCCTTAGTAAGCTCCAATTTCTAGTTTTTCACTCTTTAAGAGTCAATATTTAGGCTTATTAAAGAAGGTCTACCCTCTTGGAAGCTTGTACCAAAAAATGCTCATCTATATAGGCTCGACCTCCAACATAATTTAGAGTCCTTAATAGGACACAACCTCCAATAGGGTTTGGCCTCTAACCTCCAACAAAACAGACCAAAACTTGACTTCTCTTCACTTCTTAATGGTTCATGAGCTATGAACCTCAGACCTGCTTCTTTCTCACTAAAACAAAACCAAATTTTCTTGAGAAATGGCCAAAAACTCTCATTTTCATGTCTATTTATAGTGCTTTTTTGGGTCTAGGGTAGGATTGACTTGTCCACTGGCTATGCCAACTTGTTCAAAAATGGTGCAAATGATGGTATATATATATATATATATATATATATATATATATATCTATAAGGTTTCAAGGTTAATTAATCACTAATCAATATTATCCATTAATCAAGCTTAACCATTAATTAATCATCTAACATAGTAAGATTTAGAATACTAGCATAATCATGCGAGCTGTGGGTATGTAGATAGCATACATATACTTCATATGTATACTAACAATACTTATTGGAATCAAGTACAAAAATGAATCACTTAGTAGGTAGGCTAATAAAATAATGTAAGATAATAGGGGCATCACAATAGCCACAACTTTGGGACAACCCATGAATGAGAAATTATGAGTAGTGTGATCTATGACTATGAGGCTTCTATTATGTTATTTCATATGTTTAAATGTTGTTTGTAATTCATATGTGTGTGTATTTAATTATGTCATTATCGTTGCATGTTGCATTGCATGATAGAAAGCATCATGCATGTATGATATAGATTAAATAAAGTACCTTGGGTACTTGTACAATAGAATCAAGATTAATATGGTAACTAGGTTATATTACAAAGAAATTGTATGATATTGTGTTTGATGTTTGGCCCTGGTCGGCGTAATATATAATGGTATTAGAGATTTTGTGAGTTGGAGCAAAGGGAAAAAAAATGGAAAATGAATTGCAAGGATAGTAATGCACCCCATTTGGGTGGTTGGGTATATTACAAAGTGGTATTAGAATGAAGGTTACAACACTTTGGGTATATGGACTAAATATTCTCTTGGTGAAGAAGAATTATAGCATTTATATTATCTATTTGACAAAATTCCTCAAGGAGAGGAAATGGGGAAATTTCATAAATTTGACCATATGTGAGGAATGGTAAAATTAGAATAGAAAATGAAATGAAAAGGTGAAAAATTTAATTTGCTAGCCTTATAATTGGTGAATGGAACCAGTCTCTATAATTACAAAGTTGATTATGGAAGAAGAATTGTGAAATTGGGAGAAGTCCCTGACTTCTAGGTGAATATTGGAGCCTAAAAAGCTCAGAAATGTTAATTGGCAGGTACATACAACAATTTTATGGTTGTGTGATAAAATTTGGTAAGATAAGGATGTATTGAAAGAATTGGGCCTGAAAAATTCTTGATGACAATATTTTTTTGGGAAATCAACTTTATTAACAAAGTTAAAAAATATTAAAAAATGCGAAATTTTGGAATTTTTTTAAAATTCCTTACTGATGAAATTAGGGTAACGTGGCAATGCCAAGTGGAAATTTAGATGATAAGTGGTGGGAAGATGTTGGCACTATGTATATTTTGAATGGAAAGATTTGGTTTCCATGTGATAATAACCAAGCCTAAAATCAATTTGGGACATTGGATCAAATTGTCCTACATGTTAGATTTTTTGAATGTCATGTCATTAGAGAAATTTTGAGTTAAAAAATGGGTCTCAAAACAAAAATGTACAACCAAAATAAACTTTATAACAACCAATAGGATTCAAGATGATGATGTCAACCATGGGGGATGATTCACCATTTTTGGAGTAAAAATATTAAAAAATAAAAAAATTACTTTTTCAACTCGTATTTTCAACTTATCTCCATATAGTTTTACTCAAATTTCAAGCGGGAACACTCGTTGGATGAAAAATTTAATTCCTCATCCAAGGATTACCCATGTTTCATACTTTCAATGGACCTTGCTACATGAAAAATGAGATATACATAAAAAAATGTGATGGGTTCATGTATTTATCATTTTTCATGTAGCAGGGTCCATCGAAAGTATGCAACATGGGTACTCCTTGGATGAGGAATTAAATTCTGCTTGAAATTTGAGTAAAACTATAGGGAGATATGTTGAAAATATGGTTTGGAAAAAGTAGTTTTTTTTCTTTTCCTTCTAAAATTTGATGATGTAATCTAATCTTATTTTACTATTTCCACTATTATTTTATAATATTCCTTAGGAGTTCCATTTTAGACCTCAAATTACCTCTAATGAGTGCATTATCGGGTGTGAATATTTATGCCTAAACCCAAAATGGACCATTAGATCATCATCACCCTCTATCGTTGGAATTTTTTTGAGGTTAAGTTTCATGGTTAACCTTTATTCATCTTTAAGTCTTAAATTGATTTAGACTATTGGATTGGATTTGATCTCAACCATTAGATTGATTAGGTTCAGATGACATCATTAACCTGTAAACACCTTTATGCTCCAATTTAATCTGTTCCATTGGACTAAACAAACATTTATTGTTGGATCTATTGAGAATCAATGACCCCATTAACTAGTGTGCATACCTAATCCCAAATTAAATTTCTGCCATCATATATGGATTAATCATGGTTGTTGCATCTTTCAGGGTTGAGTGGCCTCATTAAGGAGTGAACATCTCTAAGCCCCAATTTGATCTTGACAATTAGATTGGGTTGGATCCCAACTTTGGTCATATTTAATCCTTACCATTAGATTAGTCTCACTCATTAGATCTTGAGGACATGCAAGTTGGGTGCCCAATGATAAAAATGGTGAATGAACCCTACCTATCATCATATCTCATAAGAGAATTCCATATGGACTAGTTGCAAATGAAGTGGAACCTTCTTATCTTATTAAGGTCCAGTAATATTCCAATTCAACCATGGGGCCCAAGAGGGGCCAAGGAGAGAGAAAGTGGGCACTAAATTGGTTGCATGGGTGTTAAATATCTAGGGAAATGCATGCAATTGAGTTCACGTCTATTATAAACTGATGGATTATATACTTGTATTGGGATTATTGATAGGGTCCTTCACAGAAAGACATTTTCACATACCTATAAATTTTTGTTGGGTCATGGAATTAGTATGCTTCTTCCCTTTGTTTATTTAGTTAACGATTCATTTTTCAAGTTATTTAAGTTCAATTTATAATAATTTGAGAGATAGAAACTCTAGAAAGTAGTTAATAACATCTTACTATTTTACGTTGTTAATGAGTTAATTTGGATACTTAAGATATCATAGATTCACAATTTGGGTTAAATTATGTACAAGAGATATTTGATGGATGATTGTTGTTCCCTCAAAACGTTGAAGAGGAACCAAGTTATGGAAGAACCATTGGGCTAATCATGGCATGTTGATTAAGGATTCGCACCTATGTGCATGGGACAATCAAAGAGAGGTAACAATATGTTATCTCAGAGATTTTATAGTTTAAATAAGCAATCCTAAGGATCTTCTGATTCTTAGACTATTCCCACATTAGAAATACATTGTAATATATAAATGCAATTAAACTTCAATAAACTAGCGATGATTTTGATTATTCTCACCGACTGTAAAAGGTGATTGAACAATAGAATTGCCTTAAATTTTTACAGGGCTTTTTGTACTTCATTTTGATATCAATGAAAGTTTAGATGGTTAATCTTTAATATAGTATATTGAATTTTCTCCAAGACAATTACTTTGGAATACCGTGGGCCCAATCATTGGAATGATTGTTGTCTTCCTTGTATTATTACCTTTTATTACTTTTCACTTGAATGACTTGTCGTTCCATATGTGAATCCTTATATTTTCTATTCAACTATGTGAATCTTTAGACTTACGATTCAGTTGCATGAATGATCAAATTTACTATTCCGTTGGATGAGTTCTCAGATTTTATTATTCAGTTGAGTGCATCTTCAGATTTACTTTGTAACTGAGTGAATTTCCATTACCATGCTTTACTGTTAGAATTTACAAGTGATTATAGTAATTAGTGATTAAGAGTGAATTTCCTTTGAAGAGCGTTATACATTATTCTGAAATTTTGCATTGTAATGAGGATTGTTGATTTGGTGGAATTGAATATATTTTTCCAAAGAAATAGGTAAACAGTTCTATGATTTCTGCATATTGTTGGTTTGGTGGAATTTAATATTTTTTCCGAAGAAATAGCTAAATAGTTCTATGATTTCTACATAGTGATTAACTCCTGTTTATAGCTTGATAAGACCTAGTATTTTCTGAAAGTATTCCTTCATAGCCTTTTCTTTATATTAGTATTACATATTCCCCATTAATTTAAAGCACAATCTCTGCACAGACTGTGTCGACAACCTCATAACAAAAAGACGAATCCCAGGTTTATAAATTAATGGACAAAGGATTAAGCTGATTCTTTAGGAGCAACTTAGTACCCAACATTTAGGCGTCATTGTCGGGGAGGTTTTCAAAAGAGTCATAGATTGTATCTCTAAAGGGTCAGGTATTGAAGAAGGAAGGTAAGAACCTACACATGCACTAAGTAGAGAGCTTGTGCCAGCACCCACCTTTGGTTGATACATTTAAAGTATTTAGGTGTGTATGACTAGGAAGAAGGATAGAAACTAGGTAGCCATAGAACAAAAATCTCTACCAAAAGCCACAAAAAACCAAGGTCAGGTTGGCCTTGGAAGATCAACATTCATAGATGAAATCATTCAGAGATCTGAATCTCAAGCATCAACAGGTTCCCAAACAATATTTGGGAAGGGATCTACCATTTCCCCTCAAGTAGCAGAGTCATCAACTACAACTCACACTGAGATTCATAGCAAAACTAAAGGATTTGAGTGAAGATTTCAAGATATTCCTATCAAACACTTTAGTCCTTCTAATATATATGAGGGGAATTCTTGTAACTTGAAAGAAATGGAAGGAGAAATGGGTGGACTAGAACCATGATTTGTTGAGACAAATCCACAAACTCCTGGACTTGGACCTATTTTGATACATGTTTAGAGAAAAGAATCTAAAATTCCTAATCTAAGAAGTGATGTGAAGCCCCCTTGAGGGTTGAACATCAACCAAAATCCCCCTGCTCAAATAATACCTCTTGATCATGAATCCCTGAAAACTATTGGAAAATTTTCGACCAAATGGCAAACCAAGTTTCAGAAGCTCATACCTCAACCATAGAATATCCTATAGTCTATCCATTGGCTAATGCTCCAAGGAAAGCAATCCCATTACAAAATATCCCGAATTTCCATGGAATTATTTCAAAATATCCTAATGCATTCTTGTTCGAGTTCGATGTTCTATGTAGAGGGTATGATTACACTATTGAGCCGCAGAAGTTGAAATTGTTTCTTTCTATTTAGAAGTGAGCAATGTTACAGTGGTTTATGAGATTAGGAGGAGGTACTATAGATTCCTAAGATGGAATGAAAAATGTTTTTCTTACCAAATATCAAGATTGTTGCCGATCTAGGGACTTAAAAGATGAAATATTTAAAATGACAACAAAGGATGGTGAAATCTTAGATGAATATGTTGAGATATTTCAATGCAACCTTACACCACTCTACCAAAGGAAGTATTGAAGACTGCTTTAATTAAAGGCATGAAAGATGAATGGATATGAACACTTAATTTGATGGGGCAAGGTGATATTTCCCAAGAGGAATGTGATGATATTGTTAAACTATGTATTAGGTGCTCACAAGGAAGTACGTAGACCAGATCTAGAATTCGGGATTCTCTTACTAGAACCAAAAAAACCCCAGGTGGATGCCTAACTTGAGTAGAAATTGGTAAACCTTTAGAATAATTTAAAACTGATATTTTGGGCACATTAACTACATAGCTGGATTTCTTACAGGCCAAGCAAAAACAAGCCAAGGAAGAATGAGCTCTGGCCATATTTTGTCTTCGCTATAGAAAGAAACACAACCAAAGGGAATTTCCACTAGATATGGTCGAAACATGTTCTATCTGCACTAAATATCATTTGACATATCGATTTCCATCACTCTAAGATTAAAGATGGTGTTCAAAGAAGCTAAGGAAGATACAGAACCATCATATCTTATGACATAACAATGACAATAGCAGGCCCGTCCTTCAGGTATGATGCATGATCCATCTCTATTTTATTCTAGAAAGTATGTTCAACAACACGTTCCTGGGTCTACATGGTAGGGACAACCATATTTTAATTCCACTTGGAAATCCCAGCCTTATGTCGCACTAACTTGGCTAAATCAAACATTTACCGGGCTTGTATGGCCAAATCAACAATATTCTACTCCTTCATGGCAAAATTCAACCAATAACCCCTATCCTTCACAATGGACCAATTCATCTGTACAAAACTTAATGTGGCGTCAAAAATGGTAGAGCCCTGCACAACCAATTAATCTTCCTGTTAGAACTCTTCCTCAATCTCAACCATCATTGCAAGCCCCATTTCAATTACCCTCGAACCCCCAACCCCGGATATGCCCACAATTTCCCACTCAACCGAATCATAATTCGAACAATAAACCTATTCAATATTTACAAATTATTGAATGTTCAGATTATGAGGTAAATCCCCTTGAATGTAATGAACTACAGTTGAAATTGTGACGCTCTATCTTCCCCGAAGGTGAAAAATCTAATCAAGGATAGGAAGATAATGAAACTCATATTGACGAGCAGCTTGTAGCAAAACATATTCCTTCAAAAGTAATCATTTCTGAAATAGAGCTAGCCAATGGGGCGACCAAGCAACAAGGCTCTCATAAAATTATAGCTGCTTCTCCCCCATTCCCTAAAAGACTCACAATAATTACACAAGCCATTCATTCTGATTTTGATCTTGTAGGGGAATTAAAGAATTTATGTATAAAAATTCCGCTCCTCCAGGCTATACGAGACATTCCAATTTATGCTAAAACAATTAAAAATCTGTGCGGTAAAAAGTATGGGAGGAAACATAAAGACCCACCAACAGTCCACATTGTAGGGACATTATCCAACCTCATTTTAGGAAAACAGATACCTGTTAAGTATGATGACCCCAAAAATCTAGTAGTAACTATCCAAATTCAATTTCGCAACTTTCCAAATACCCTGATGCGCTTAGGGCCAACTATAAATATTTTTACCCACGAAACCTATGGTATTTTGGGTATCACAGATTTGAAACCAAATTTGACCTTATTAGAGTTAGCTGATGGATCAATAATTAGGAAATAAGGTACTTTGGAAGACATTAATGTCTCTGTGGACTCATGGGAATGCCCGATAGACTTTTTGGTTATTAGCCCAAGGAATAGACTGGATGAGCACCCTATGATATTAGAAAGGCCATGGTTGGAAAAAATAGATGCATATATAGGATGCCAGACAGGAAACATGAAAATTACCAAAGGAAATTCCATCAAAAACCTTATCTTATATCTGCCTGCTAAACCTAGCCCTCCTATTGAAAATTATTAGTCATGCCCGCAAAGATATCAGTAGGAAAATTTGCGCTCTCCTCTCACATTAGTGAAGCCGTTGAATTTAAAAATCATAAAGAATATAATATAACTAATGGCTTCATTAACAAACCATCTACCATAGGGAATCCAATGTGTCAAATGCTAAAATCTATACTTGATAATGAAGCCCAAGAGGATCCGTTAGAAATTCCAAATAACAATCATATACCCACGACTGTTGTCCATAATAGCATCCCAAATGAAATTGAACTTGCTAAGACCCTCAATATTAATGCCAATATGGACGACCAACAATAAGAAAAAATAATCCAGATTCTTGGCAAATATAAATAGGATTTTTCCTGGGAATATTCGGATATGAAGGGCATTGACCCGCAATTATGTACTCATCATATTTATATGGAGAAAGATTCATGTGCTATTTTCCATTTTATATATCCCATTTTGGACAGCGAGTGGGTCTCCCCATTAGTTGTCATCCCTAAGAAAAACATGAAGTGGAGAATTTGTGTAGATTATAAAGAACTCAACCACTTTCCCCTTCCATTTGTAGACCAATTCCTTGACACTCTCACTGGGAAGAAATTATTATCCTTCCTGGATGGTTTCAATGGTTATAACCAAATCCAGATTGCTCCCAAAGATCAAGACAAGACCACATTTACCTTCCCATGGGGAATGTTTGCATATAAAGTTTTACCATTTGGGCTGTGTAATGCTCCAGCCACTTTTCAAATGCAAATGTTGAGTATTTTTTCTAATTTGATTAATGAAGGACTTGAGTTGTATATGGATTACCTTAATCCATATGGTGATGAATTTGGTTAAGCCTTAAATAATTTGGAAAAAGTTCTTGAATGATGTATTACTACCAGATTATGCCTTAGCCATGAAAAATGGCATATGATGATGACTTAAGGTGTAGTTTTAGGACATTACATTTTTGTTGCAGGTATTCAAGTAGATCCGACAAAGATTGAGGTAATTCTTATGTTACACACACCATGTACACCAACCGAGGTATGTAGTTTCCTTGGCTACGCTGGATATTATCGTAGATTTATAGCACATTTTTCAAAAATAGTTGCACCATTGTATTTTTTAACATGTAACGTTGAATTTTAGTGGATTGACAAATGTGATGTTGCTTTTGTAGACCTTAAAAATCTTGTTTCAACAGCCCCTGTATTATAGGACCAAATTGTAATTTTCCTTTCCATATTTCATCAGATGCATCAAAAACAACAATATGAGTTGTCCTTAGGCAGGAAGAAGACAAGAAACCTTATGCTATATTATATCAACAAAAATCTTACACCGGCCAAATTATATTATATAGTGATAGAGAAAGAACTTTTAGCTATTGTATATGCTATTAATAAATTTCATCATTACATAACAAGATATCCATTTTTTTTGTACACTGATCATTTTTCTATTAGATATTTAGATAACAAACCTATTAGTAATGACCGAGTGACTCGATGGTTGTTGTTATTACAGGAGTTTGATATTACTATCAAATATCTTCCACGAAAAGAAAATATAGTTGCAAATTTCTTGTCCAGAGTACCTAAAATAATTGATCTATCACTAGTGGATGATCAATTCCCAGATGAATGCTTGTTTGTCATGATAGTAAAAATGCCCTAGTACAGTGGCGACTACCTAGCAGTAGGGAAATTTCCAACACATTTGTCACCCTGGGAGAGAAAATTGATTGTTCAACACAACTCACGATTTTCCAGCATAAATGGATATCTCTTCCACGCGGGCTCTGATTTTCAAATTCACAGATGAATTAGGGAGGATGAGATTTATGATATTCTAAAGGCCTATCATGACGAACCTTGTGATGGCCATTTTATCGATCGTAGACCTAGACACAAAGTACTCGAGATGGGTTATTATTGGCCCACAATATTTAAAGAAGCCAAAAAGTATGTCAAGTGTTGTGATAGTTATCAAAGAATGGGTTGTCCTATTCAAGTCGATGAAATGCATCTGCAGCTGTAATTGGTAATAGAACCCTTTTAATCCACTGTCGAATCAAAAGGCATACATCCTAGTTTGTACATATTATGTGACTAAGTGGGTGGAAGCAGTAGCCCTTACAAAAGCCACAAAAGAAGTAGTTATTATCTTCTTATCTAAACTTTTCATATGATATGGATTGCTGAGAGAAGTGAGAACAGATGGGGGGTCACAATTTATTGCTCATAAGATTTTGACCAACCTACAAAATTATCATATTAAGCACATAATTACTTCTCCTTACCATCCCCAAGAAAATGGATAAGTGGAAAGTACTAATAAAGTCTTGTAGGCAATCCCAAGGTATCTTTTTTCTCTTCTCCATATAGATTGGTGATCTCATTCAAACATAAAGTTGTGGGAAGCAAATGACAACTTAAAATGGAAATTTTTTACAATTCTTTTTATTCCATCCCTAACTTTTAAGGAGATGATGATCCACCCCATTCATTGATCTTTCATTAAAAAAAAACTTATGAAAATAAGAAACTAAGAAAATATTTTTCTCACAAGAATAGGAGGTCTCATCACGAGCTGAACTAACATGATCATAGGACTTAACAAACTGACATTACTATTATGGTCACCAATCTAGGGTAATGACCTTTTACATTTTAATCAAAGGACAAGAGGTCTCATTGCTAGTCAGCTTGTTCTCTTTGTTAAGATTTGGTGAATGGAATTGCTAGAAACTACTTACCACGCCAAAAAAATGGTATTTGGAGAAAACCTATCGAGGATATGGATACCTACTAGAAGTAGAGACTTTGCCTATGGTATTGAAGTATAATTGGAATCACTATCTCAATACTTTGTTATTTTGACTTCCCTTTTAAATAAATAAAGGAGGAATCACCAAACTATTATGAATTTTTTTTTACAACACTAAGGTGGTAATTGAAGCCTATATGAAAAATTCTCTATCCTTAAATATCGTGAATGCATATTTCTTTTTATAAAGGGACTTTTCTAAATCTATCTTATTTTCTCTTTAAAGGGTAATCCTATGGTGCACATCACTTTTACCCATGATTTAAATCTTTTTCATGCTTCGAAATTTGCATACATATTCATGCCTCAACATATCTCGGAATTTAATATGTGTCATCACTATGTCGAGTGACCTCATCTGATTTGAGCATTTCCCATTATGGTAATTAATGTATTAATATGCCGTCAATTTACCATATCACTAAAGGTCGTGGTCGACCTTTATTTTTATTGGGGGGAGTGAAAAATCACATGCATGATACGATACTTGCACATTTAACAAGAATTCCTAATCAGTGCAGTAATTCCATTTGCATATGTTATATTGAGATAATAATTTAATATTGCTATTTTTTTGAAATTGATTTCTAAAACTCTATATGCAGCTTCAAAATATATTTTTTAGAAACAAAAAGTATGGGTGGCCGATCAATCCGAAGTGAACCATATCAACTATGGATATCTGAATAAGCACAAAGAATTATAGAACAAGTAGGTTAGATTGAGTATTTCTCTCGGTTACAAGGATTTTACAATTCGGTTGCCTTGGAATTTCTACAAAACCTGAACAATGGAGTAACAATAGTGAAAGGCAGGTAGATACCGGTTAATGAAGTAGTCTTGGTAGAAGCTACAAGCCTCCCCATGGAAGGTGAGAAGTGGATAGATAAACATACTAGGTTGCAAAGTGCAATGTTGTTATTCATGGATCCTGGTGAAGTGTTGGTTCGAAAAGGAAAAGGTTATCATCCTGCTTCCTTTCTGGAACCATGGAAAGAGTTAGCAGAGGTAGTACAAAGATACATTACCTGTGACAGTCGATATGATGTAGTGAGACCATGACATCTGAAGCTGTTGGCAGTATTAAAGCAGAAGGTAACTATAAATTTACCCTTCTTTTTAAATTCTCTCCTACACGAGATTGTTGTTAGAGTTGGTAAAGCTAAAGACCAGAATTCGGTAGTTAGTCATCATTGCCTCATAAAGTTGATAGTCATCAGGGAATTAAACCAAGCCCAATTGACCTAGAATGATTTTGTGGGAAATAATGAGCCTCCATCCCAAATTGAAACACTCATTATAGAATCTGAGAAACCAGAAGCTAAGAGGGTCATGTAAGAACAAGACCAAACTTCAGTCTCACAAAAGCTGACCAGGGCTGAGAAGAGAATAACATCTCTTCTAGTCTCCATACCTACCAAATGTAGAAGGTCAGCTAGATTGATTAAAATAATAAATCCCACAGATTCTTGTGAATAGCCACTAGAGGAAAATGTATCCTAGAAGTCCCATGATGTTCAGGGAACACATCAAGACAATTCACCTCAAATTTATGAGGAGGAAATAGCCCAAGTACTGGAAAACATGAGAACCTTTTTCAATCTTGATGAAGACACGAGTTGCTCCAAATTTCCGCATGAACGAACTCTAACACCCGATTTTCTAGTTTCCCCCTCCAATTCAAGTGCTACTATTGTGTTTCAATCCTAAGAAGATCCTAGGAACCCTTATTCCCAAGAATAGTCAAGAGAATCTATTGCAACTGTTATGGAACTTGGCTCCCCTTTTGAAGAAACAGTTCCGCCATCTTCTGAGCATCAAAAGATGAGTGACAACCTTATTGACATGATTCAGTCTGATAAGGGCCCTATAAGCCTTGTAATTATTTCTACAGTCGAAAAAGCCACAATTGAGGAGTGTAAAACTATTGTTGTCATCCCTTCCACTTTAATTGTACAAATTAAAAAACTTGCTGGAAGTACAAGAAGGAGAAGCAACCATGAGATAAGGCTGTTGAGGAAAGAAAATGAGAAACTACAAAGGAAAGTGAAGCATCTTAGAAGCTAACTAAGGAAAAACAAAATAAATTACAAGAGAAGGCATGAAACTCGGATGGCTAAAGTCCAAACCAAGAATTTTCTTACTTCTACAAAACCCCAAAGAGAGGTGTTCCTCACTGTTACTACAAAAACCCAAACATAAGATACCCTCATAGTTACTACAGAGGCACATACTGATTTGGGTTCTAATGTGATGATAGCCAAGGTAGCCAGTCAAACATTATCATTGGTTTCCATTAATAGGACCACTCAGACATAAACTATACCTCCTTACACCCCATTGATTATGGATGCCACCATCTAGGTGTTGAATAAAATATTTGAGGAACAACAAAAGACTCTGAGATGATACCGAAGAGAAGTGGTGCCCCAAAAGGAGCACTGGGATTTATTCCAAAATTTTAAAGCATTGTCCATCACTGAGGATGAGACCTATGCTAAACTTAGGGCAGCAAAGAAAAAGACAAAAATGGTGCAGGGCCAACTTGAGAAAGCCTTGGAACAAACCAAGGAGGTTTTCTCCATTTACTCTGATGCTTTGTCCTACAAGTCTCCATCCAATAATTATGCTTTGTTCTTACTTGAGCGATATTTACTACTTAAAGTTAAAGTTGTTCGGTTTGGACAACCCTCCGAATTTAATACTATCTCTGATTTTATTAAATATTTTCAACAACAATATGATCATGTAAAATACTTTTTATGCGAATTGTACATGCATAATTTCTTCTTAGAGGACTAGAGGGATGAAAACCCTAGCCCCTTTATTGGCAATGTGCAATTCCAGGCCTTTATCTCTTTTGCTAGGAATCAAATTAGATGGTCAAAAGCTCATGACACATTCCAAAGAAGGGAGAATGGTCTTGACCTATAGGTTAGGGGTGAACCAAAAATCCCTTTGTGCACACTCATTAAGCATAAAAACTTTATGGAACAATCTGGTGTTGTCCCTGTTCTTGCACTTGTTCATAATGATGTTCTCCAGGTTGGATTGGAATATTTTGAGGAAATCAAAGTAGAATCCCTCTGAGCCACTAAATAGAGGTGGAAGATGTCCACCAACAAGGTAAAAAATAAGGTACCATTTAACTACAGAAATTTTCAAGCGGCAACAAGTAGAATGCTAGATTATGCTCATTTGGTCCTTCCCGAAGGATCTAAATGGATCGGATGCAGGTATAAATTCCCCATCATCTGGTACCCTCCAGATGACTACAAACCTGAATATGAACTCTTTGAGGAAGATAATACTAGATCCTTCAGGGAAATCCAAAAGAGAAATGGGTTTCGGCACTATGGTGAACAACCCTACCTAGCCTACTCATTAACACTCCTACATGTTAATAATCTCTTTGCATGAGGACATGCAAAAATGTAAGCTAGGCAGTGATGTTGGGTCGTGGAATTGGTACACTTCTTCCCTTTGTTTCTTCAATTAATGATTCATTTTTCAAGTTCTTTAAGTTCAGTTTATAATAATTTGAGAGATAGAAGCTCTAGAAAGTAGTTAATAACATCTTAGTATTCTACCTTGTTAATGAGTTAATTTGAATACTTAAGATATCATAAATTCACAATTTGGGTTAATTTATGTACAAGAGATATTTGATGGATGATTGTTGTTCCCTCGAATCGCTAAAGAGGAACCAAGTTATGGAAGAACCATTGGGCTAATCATGGCATGTTGATTAAGGATTCACGCCTATGTGCATGGGACAATCAAGGAGAGGATACAATTTGTTATCTCGGAGATTTTATAGTTTAAATAAGAAATCCTGAGAATCTTCTAATTCTCAAGATAGATTTACTATTCCAGCATTAGAAATACATTGTAATATATAAATGTAATTAAAATTTAGTAAATTAGAGATGATTTTGATTATTCTCACCGACTATAAAAGTTGATTGAACATCAGAACTACCTTAAAGCTTTACATACCCTTTTGTAATTCATTTTGATATCAATGAAAGTTCAGATGGTTCAATTTAATCTAGTATATTTAATTTTCTCTAAGAAAGTTACTTCTGGAGACCATGGACTCCTTCACTAGAACAATTTTTGTTTTCCTTGTATTATTACCTTTTATTACTTTTCACTTGAATGACTTGTTGTTCACTGTGTGAATTCTTAGATTTACTATTAAACTGTGTGAATCTTTATACTTATGATTCAGTTTCTTGAATGCTTAGATTTAATATTTTGGTTGGATTAGTTCTCATATTTTATTACTCAATTGTGTGCATCTTCATATTTACTTTGTAATTGAGTGAATTTCCATTACCATGCTTTAATTTATCATTTATGAGTGATTATAGTAATTAGTGATTAAGAGCGAATTCCTTTTAAGAGCATTATACATTATTCTGAAATTTTGCATTGTAATGAGGATTGTTGGTTTGGTGGAATTTAATATCTTTTTTCTGAATAAATAGCTAAACAGTTCTATGATTTCTGCATAGCAATTTATTCATGTTTATAGCTTGATAATACCTAGTATTTTCTAAAAATATTCCTTCATACCCTTTTCTTTATATTATTCTTACATATTTCTCCAGTAATTTAAAGCATTATCCATGCATAGACTGTGCCAACAACCTTGTAACAAAAAGACGAATCCTAGGTTGATAAATTAATGGACAAAGGATTAAGCTAATTCTTTAGGAGAAATTTAGTACCCAACATTTAGGCATCATTTCTGGGTAGGTTGTCAAAAGAGTGATAGATTATATCTCTAAAGGGTCGGGTATTGAAGACGGAAGGTAAGAATCTATGCATGCACTAAGTAAAGAGCTTGTTCCAGCGCCCACCTTTGCTTGATACATTTAAATTATGTAGGTTTGTATGACTAGGAATAAGGATAGAAACCAGGTAGCTATAGAACAAAAAATCTATCAAAAGCCACAAAAACCCAAGGTTAGGTTGGCCTTGGAAGATCGAGCTTCATAGATGAAATCATTTGGAGATCTGAATCTCAAGCATCAGTAGGTCCCCAAACAATATCTAGGAAGGGCTCTACCATTGCCCCTCGAGTATCAGAGTCATCAACTACAACTCACACTAAGATTCACAGCAAAACTAAAGGATTTGAATGAAGCTTTCAAGCTATGCCTATCAAACACTTCCGTCCTTCTAATAGATATGAGTGGAATTCTTGTAACTTGAAAGAAGCGAAGGGAGAAATGAGTGGAGTAGAACCACGATTTGTTGAGATAGATATGCAAAATCCTAGACTTGGACCCCTTGACTAGTAGGTTCTCACATGAAAAATTCTGACACAAGCATAACCAAATAGAATGATGATAAGAATCAAGAGCTTCAAGTATGTTAGAATGGTACCTATGCAAGGGTATAGATATTTTTTTGAAGAAAGAAAATCAAGGAAATGAAAAGGGATGGGTACTTACTAAAAATATAGTACTAAATTATCATTAAGGGCTCCAATATCATGGATAGAATGATCAAGTTAGTTGTGGACCAGATTCCCTATTAAATGCAAGAAGAGTTTCATGAATAAATGGCAAGGTGAAATATGATTGCATAAAGCAAGGATTTGGGAGGTTATGGTCATTGCAAGTGATTACTATGTGTTGGCTTAAGGGGGCTGGACCAGGTTCAGAGTTGTTCGCGCCAACCAACAAAACCCTCAATTTCTGGCCCTTTCGGCAACAACCTGTGTAGCACAGGCTGTAGTCTCACCCGAAGTAGTATTGGGGAATGCTAGAACCAAGTTTTTACATCCAGGGATATGTGATAAGTGGTTTCTAATTCTCTAACAATTCAAATCTTCCTCCATGCAGATCAGTATCCTTCTAGGGCTCGTCACTATATCTAAGTTAAAATGGCTTCTAGACCTTCACGAATGTCTACAATCAGCCTTTATGGACCTTAAGTAGATGGTTTATCTATTTTTTCACATCAATAAACAACCCTAGACCTGAGTTCGTGCAGATCCATTCAATTCATTAGAAAATATAGCAGAAATAGATTTTAACTTCGTGGACATAGATAACTACTCTATCATGCATCATTAAGATAGGTTTAGTGATTTTGTGCAACATTCATTCATTATTTCATAAAATTATATCATTATGTGCAGAATATAACATAAACATATTCACAAAAATGCACAGTAATTCTTCAAAATCATCCTTTATTGATCTTCCACGTTTAGATTACAAACTCTTCTACCCTGCGCACTTAGCTGCAGGGGTCTGCACACTCAGTTGTGGACTCTACTCAGGCCTCTTGCACACTCAGTTGCAGGAGCCTTCCATTCTTCACCTAAGTACAGGAATCAGAGCCTCCCTACCTTAGCACTTGCCCAAGACAACAAAAACCATTCAGTGTACCCAATTCTCTATCAAAAGTTATTTCTAAGTCTCGCTATGACTCAACTATTTATAGCTTTCCTTCATACAGTACCATGGTCCGCGGACCATGGGAGAATCTTTAAATTGACCAAAAAAAAGGGCTAGGACCCTTTTGACTCCTATCTATCTGCACACTCCACATCCACACATTGCGGAGACCTTACATTATTTTTACAAAAAAAGTTAAAAAATTGGGTTAAATTAACCCCAAAACTAACCCTAGGGACCCTAACCCAATAGGCCCCCAACATAAATATCATGACTCACCCTTGAGTCACTCAGTTGGCATCACTATCTTGTTGGGAAGACCACCCAACTCAACCTGCATCACTGCAACTTCAACAATGCTCTGTGCCACTGCTTGTTATACCTCTTCGACCAATTTCTCTATTGTTGTCCCTTCCACTGCTGGGCGCATTGTCCTCCGTGTCTACTATAGTCCCTTGATCTTCTCTTGAAGTGGCAGAGTAAGCTGGAAAGCTTCCTCTAGCCACGGATGCAATTTGGCCATCAACAAGGCCTCTTTTATCTGCAATTCCTCCACCTGTGTTAGCAACTGCTTTCCCTCCTGTAGCTTCGTGAGGCATTGCACTGGCATCGAAGTGCGCACAGTCACTCGGACCTCGTCATACTATCATTGCATCTCCCAAACATCTGTGTTCAGCTTCTGTAGGTTCGGTTCCTCCCGCAAATTCATCCATAATTCGATTGTTGCATCAAACACTAAGGAGAAGTCATTGACTGTGGTATCCAATGTGCTCATTCCATCCTTGATGGCTGCTCCGTGTTTCTCCTGAACCTTTGGTGGAGTCGTAGGTTGCAACTTCAATTGCACCTCTAATATATTCATCTGGAACTTGAAGGTAACCCTGTGAACTTCATCCTTCGATGTGCATATTGCAGCAGCCAACTTTCTTATTTCTATGGAGGGTTCAACATCCTTTGATATCTGTAATTCGGGCATTGACTTGTACGACTACTCAATCACCATCTCTAAGCTCTCACTTTTTTTCTACATCTCCTCCTTAGCCTTCAGCACCTGAGTTTTCTCCTTGAACATTTGTTCATCGTTCACTTTGAACTCGCTAATAACTGTGAGGGCGTGCTTCTCTTGAATCCTCAATTCATTTGAAACCCCCTAATGCAATGCATGGAGGGTCTGTAGTGACAGTGCAACCAAGTTCAGGCCTATATCCTTCATTGTGCTCATCACAACACGATCCTCATCTGATTCTATGTGGACTGACACCTCTAGCAATGCAAAGAGTTTGATTGTGCTCCGCTCGCTTGTTTGACACCTGCCTGGATCCTATTAGCCTGGATCTATAGCTTGCGTAGATCCTATTGGATGCTTCCTAGCATCTGCATGTACTTTTGCTCAAACTACTGAAACACTTCATTGTTGTGTCACGAACTTTATCCTCGATCTCATCAAGATTGCCTTCGGTTAGCACTATTCGGTCGGTGTGAGCCTGCTTGTCCAACTTGTGCTTTTTACGCTGGCCAACAATCTGCTCCTGACAGCGTTGCTTCAAGGTGAACAGAGTGCTCTGCTTCTCACCCCCACCTCCTCCCTACGTGGATAACTCTTGTTCATCTGTATAGTGTCACGCAAACTTTCCACCTTCCTCTGTATCCTGTCATTCCTTGTCTACTTGCTCTTTAGTAGCATGCTCTTTCTCCATTCGTTCCTTCTTCTTAGTAGCCCTAATGTCTTCCTTCTTCTTCTGCTCAGCCAAGGCATGCGCGGCCTTCTCAGCTGCATCATTTTGCTTTTGCGCAGAAAATTTCTCCGCGCCTTTGCTTGTTCCTACATCAAGCGTCGTGGGTTTACGCCACTCTGCTGGCCAATACCCCACAACTTCTTGCACATCCATCTCAGATACCAAATAAGGAAACATATGCCATGTGTGCTCTGGGTCCTTTCGCACTCTGATTGGCACATTGTGGAGATAGGCCTTAAACTCCACGTAGGCCGTCAATTATTCGAATAAGGTGGGGAAAACCTTGACCTCTGATTAATCACCATTCGAAGTTCCATCTCCAGCAGGATCCAGAAAATCTTCGTCTCCTTGACACGTGTTGAATCCTTTGTAGACCACAGTGAGGTAAACCATGCTGCCTTGGGTAAATCTTCCTTGTGTAGGGGAAACTGGCTATCCTCCAGTAATCTCCAATCTACTAGAACAATAGACAGTAATAGCCATGCATAGTGGAATGGATTTCTTTCTTCTTGGGCTTCTCGGCAGTTCGTGAGGAACTCCTGGCATAGATACTTGGCCCAATTATACTCAATGCCCTTTGCACACTGTGTTGCAAGGGACACTACGGGTGCCGAAACTTCATCCGCGTGGCACTTTCTTATGATCTTGCCTGCGAGAATCTAGACAGTGCACTGTACTACCTGGTCTTGAATTGAAAGGATAGAGTATTCACACGACTTTTTAACAAGACCATACTCTTTCTTCATTTTTTCAGCTAATTCTTTCTCCCTGGTTTTCCCTCCAAACTCCTTGGCAGGGTCCGCTCCTTTGTGAGGCAACTTCATTATCCTATGGATCAACATGTCGGTTATTGGGAAGGGTTGCCCAAGCCGTAGACATCCAGTGTGCACCAAATCAAGGAGCTAGCACACACACACACTGTGTTGATAATTGAATGATGATAGTGCAACACTAAGAGCATGTTTAGTAGCCCCTCCTGCATAACATCATGGACCCACTTCATGGGCTCCAACATCGTAACCCCCGTTTCTTCATAATATATCTTTGTCATATATTTGTGGGTTGCTAAATGCAAGAAATTCTCATGGTTTGCAAGGTCCCAGTCCTCCATTTTCAGTACTGGAATGCACGCTAACCTAGGACCTTCAAATTTGACCTTCTCAGGCAGCAGGGGTGTCGACATTGTGAATTTCTTGGATTCAAGATCCTTGGTTACTTTGGTTCTTCCCTTTGGCGAAGGGATATATTGAGGAAGCCTTGAAATAGGCTTGATCTATTCAACATCGACTTCTTCGACACCTTGGTATTCCTCCTCTTCTAAATCCACCACTTTTTCTGGTTGTTTTTCTTTTTTCTCCTTTTGTCGCACCTCTGGATTCTTCCTCGACAATATTCTCACCGGCACCAACTTCTTCTTCTTCTCCTTTGTGGCTTGTTGTTTCTCTTTCGTGGATGGCTATTTCTCTTTTGTGGTGGATTGTTGTGGCCTTGGTGATCTCGGCGTAGTAGGCACAGGGGTTGAAGCTTCCATACTCAAAATCTCAAGGCTCGATGCATCAGACACAATAGCTTTAGAACTCATGTATTGGGCGGGGGGGGGGCGGGGGGCGCTGTTGGTGGCAGTCATTTGCTAAAGAATAACCTTCTGATTCCACACAGGTAACGCAACAAATGTTGGGCTTGCCACGAAATCCTCTCAGAATTGATGACTCATAAACTTCAGACAGTAAATTATCCGGACAAGTCTCAGAATGCAAAGTGTTCTTTGATGGTCCAACATGTGAGACTTATAGGGATTTTTGCATTCAAATCTGACCATTCCCCCAAAATTTGATAATAAATGCCTCTTTGGTAGCAGATCTCCAAATATTTTTCCCATAAATAGCACCTACCTGCTCCTCTTAACTGATTTTTGGCCATCAAATCATGAATAGTAACCTCAACAGCTACATTTGGACCCATCTGCGCGACACCATCTTCCATGGCACAACTCATTCATGTCATTCGTTGCGCAACCCTCCTACCATGTTCTTCACCTCATCGGGCAACATAGTTTATGGTCCCATAATCCCTTACAACTGCTTGGATTACTGAGACTTTCATGTTTCCATATAGTCATTGTATCGGGGTAAGGTCCCCTATGTACAGATTTAGCCTACTTCCATTTACTCTCCCAGGGAATGGTTCCCCATTCAGCTTTGTGAGCTGAACTGCGCCATCATCTATGATCTCCTTGATAACATAGAACCCCAACCAATGCATTTGAAACTTTCTTAGAAATTTGGTAAGCTTGCTATCATATAGCAACACTAAGTCACCCACCTTAAATGTGCACAACTTAATATGCCTATCATGTCATGCTTTCCCGCACTCCTTTTGCACTTGCTGATGAAATTTGGCAAGAAAGTGGTCTTCTTCTAACTCCATCAACTACACGAGTTGTTCCTCCAAGGTCTTGCGGTTTTCCATCTCGGTCAAGGCTGCAATCTGTAAACTTGGAACAATATACTCCATCGACATTACCGCTTCAATCCCATAGACCAACCTGAATGGAGTTTGGCTGGTTAATAACACAGTAGGTACACACATGTCCCAATTAGTCCTCTACACATTCTAGACATTCGTCAATGCATTCTCCAAAATCTTGTTAAAAGCCTCCACTATTCCATTCTCCTGTGGGTGATAGGGCGTACTCTTCTGATGATATACATGGAATTCCTCAAGCATTGCGCTAATAGTCTCATTCAAGAAATGGGTACCCCTATCACTCATCAATATCTTAGGATAGGCAAACCTAGTCAAAACATATTCAAATAAAAACTTCACAGTAGTGGCTGTTGTACAATCTTTCACCAGCTACGCTTCTGCCCATTTGGTCAAATACTCTAATGCAGTAATGACCATGCACCCATCGTCTTTCCTGGTGGTTGTATGGGACCTATAAAATCAATGGCCTATTTCTCAAATACCTACAATGAGACTCAGAGATTTAAAGGAAATTCATCCCTGCGCGAAGGCTTCCCCACCCTCTGGCAAGCATCGCATGCCTTGCAGTATGCCTTAGAATCCTTATGTAATGTAGGCCACCATAATCCAGCACGTAAATATTCTGCGCGGTTGGTTTCCCTGCATAGTGGCCTCCTACCACTCCTCCATGAGATTCAGCTAGGATATTAGTGTGTTCAAATTCTGAAACATACCTATGTAGTAGCTCATACGTTCCCATTTTATATAAATGACCCAAAATTACTGAAAAATCTACAACACGAACTACTAACTCTTTCTTTTGTTGAGTGGAATATCCTTCCGGAGTTGTTTCATCGTTAAGAACTGAATAATATCGACAAAATGATTGCCCACGACATGCACTGCAAAGAGTTTTGCGTCAAACAGTCCTTCCTCCAAGCTACTGGGTTCTTCGCCTGTTTCAATCCTTGATAGATGGTTTGGAGTTATTTTCAGCCTTCCAGGCTTCACAATCACCTCGAATTCATACTCTTGGAACAATAGCAACCATCAACATATCTTCCCCCCCAACACAGGCTTATTGACCAGGTATTTCAGCGTGGAGTGATCTGTATAGATTTTGAAGTGTCCACCCAACAAGTAATGTCTAGATTTCTACAACGCGTAGACCATCACCAACCCCTCACACTCTGTAGTGGAGTAATTCTTCTCAGCTTTGGATAGTTTTTTCTCGTAAAAGCTATCAGATGATCAATCTCTCCCTCTCCTGCCTATATTAATATTTCTCCTAGAGCATTTTAGGAAGCATCAACATGCACATGAAACTCCTTTTTCCAGTTGGTAAACACCAAGATAGGCGTTGTCACCATCTTCTCCCTCAAGACATCCAAGTTGCACTGATAATATTCATCCCAACAGAACATCGCATCCTTCTTTAACAAATTTTACATTGGCATGGTGATCTGGGCATACACTTTAATAAAATTCCTACAGTACCAAGTGTGTCCCAATGTCACGCGCAGTTGTTTCACATTCCTATGAGGTTCCAAATTCACAATTACTATGATATTCGTAGGGTCCACCATCAATCCCTTCTTACATATAACACACCCAAAAAAATCCCAAAAGGCACAAAAAATATACATTTATTTAAGTTCAGCTCAATCTGATACCTTCGACATGTATCCAACATGAGGCGCAGACTCGCAACATGTCGCTTTACTAACCCAAACATGGTCCAGTCATTGAAATATACTTCCAGGAACTTATGAATAAATTCCTTGAATTTCTCAATCACTACCCGGGAAAAGATTGTAGGTGCATTCTTCAATTTGAATGGCATAACTGTATATTGGAAGCACCCCCATTCAATCGTGAAGGTTGTTTTGCTTCGATCCTCCAGTGTGATCTTTATTTGGTGATAACCCGAAAAACCATCAGTGAATGAATATGCCTCCTGTCCGCCAATATTCTCTAATACTTCATCAACAAATGGTGTCAGAAACGGGTCATGCACACAAGCATCATTCAAATTCCTTAGATCTACACATATGAAAATTTCACCCTTCTATTTCTTTTCTTAGACTACCATTGGGCTTACCCAATTTGATTCTTCGATAGGTTCAATAATACTAGCTTCCAACATCTTATTGAGTTTGAGGTGCACCTTCTCCTTATACTTTGGATTCAGTCGATATGTTTGTTTCTTAATAGGCTTCACTTCTGGTTTCAATGTAATATTCATAACGCTTAAGTCTCCTACAATCCCTTTCAAATCTGAAAACTTCATGGGAAATAAGTCTTGGTACTCACATAGCAGCTCAACTACCTGATCGACTATATCGTCATCCCAATAGTCTCCTACCTTAGCGAACTTAGGTTCTTCTTCAGATCCGATGTTTACCTATCGAGTTTTCAAAGGTTATGATATATCTGAGTTCTCCACCTTCGGGCCTTCAACTTTGCATTGTCATTCGGTCTTAGGGATGGTAATATTCTGTGGGTCATCCTCTTCTTTAACAGTCACATTATAGCATTCCAGCGCATGGCACAACTATGTACTCCAATCTTGCTGAGTCCATTCTACCAGTTCCTTCGGCGTTTTGAATATAGCTTCTTTTATTTCTTGTAGCACTTCATCAATACTCTCAAAGCCATCCTCAAAGTTGAAATTTAATATGAAACTTTCTCTTAGAACATCCCATTTAGTCATTCTGTGGTGAAGCTCCTTCTCCAAATACCAGCCCATTGGGATTGTACCTAGCGTATGGCAGAATATATGCACCCACTTTGGTTGTGATTCTGTTCCCCAGGTCTTAGTCCATTATGCTAAATGATCGCGCAAGTCATCCTTCCCTTTGTATTTTTCTGTAATCCTGGTGTTAGCATAGCCAAACCTTAACTTCATCATTCTTCGGTATTCTTTCCATCTACTAAAGTTCTCCTTGTGCGTACCCCAACAACGAGTAGGCGTAGCATGCAGTGCTAATTCCAATGCTTGGAATCGATGTTCTTCCAGTACTTCCTTTTCAAATTCATCCAGAACCAGTTCCACATCATTCAAACCATCATAATGTGGAATATTCCTTACCTTAGTTGAGACACACCTCAACGACTTGGTCATCATGTTGCAACGGAGCATAGATACTTCATGCAACCTATTCTACCAATTCTCAAGCTCTTCATCGGAATCTGAGGTGCAGGAGTTGTCCCTATCCCACGCAATTTTTCCATCAGCTGTAGGATTGATCCAATCCTCATCTCACGTTGTTATCTTGTATATCTGATCTAGGTCATCATCACTTTCTACATAGTCATAGACAGGTTCAGTATACCGCGCTCCCTCTACAGGGTCTAGTGGCACTATAACCCTGAGCGACTTCCTTTCAAATGACATCGTCTACTTCTTCAAGTTGATTACCCCATTCATATCAATAGCCCAGTTAATCCCTAGCAGTGCAGGGTAGGGATTACTGTCATCCACTATTTCGATGACCTCGAAGTCAGCCAACATGCTCACTCCTTCAATGTCCATCGTTACACCATATAAGTGTCCCATCAGAATAATTTTCTACTGGTTTACCATACGCAACTAAATAGGAGACCATTGCAGCACAGGTTGCCCCATTATTTCTCACTTCTGATTAGGCAAGACATTCGCATATGATCCCAGATCCAAGATTACTTGATCCATCTCATATTCACCTATCTATACGATTAGCCTCATCTCATGCCCCGTTCATCATTTATGCTTAGCAATATTTCTGACTGTGCGTTGTTCAACGGGAGTCTTTTCCTTATGTGCACACTTGTCGATTAAATCTTACAACCCTTCTACTACTTTCTGATCACGTAATAGCTTCATGCAAGTCTCCAGAAATGTATCTAGCACTGAAGGATAGACTTATTGCTTCGCGCTAGTCTTGGGTGCCTTTTCCTGGCTTCCTGAGGTAGATGCCTCAGTGAAGTTCTTCTTAGCCTGTCTCCTTAGCCTGATTGAGATCAAAAGTTACTTCCTTCTCAACAGCCTTACACACCAATCCATCTTCTTCTGGATGCTTTCCTTTATCCTCACCAGTCGTTATGCCACTTCTTAGCACGATTTCATGTTTAGGTCCTCTTTGCGAGGTTCAACCCTGATCATCTGAATGTTCTACATAGTTTGTTGCAACTGTGCCTTTTTCTCTTGCATTTTTTCCAACAGGACCAGAAATTCCTCTATGAAATGGTCAAATAGTCGACAATACTTACATGATGGATGCATGGGATTTGTACAATCTTGCACGAAGTGCCTTGCTTCACCAAAATTATAGCAGATGACCTGCCTGTGCCCTCAACCTGGTCCAATGCCTCTTCCTCGTCCTTGGAATCCTCCGCGTGCTGCTCCTGTGCATTGATCTAGAGGCCGATTTTCTGCCCGCATCTTGTAGGTAGGGGTCTTATCCATCATCAACTCATAACTTCTAAAATGGCGTTCAACGTGCCCTACTAACTTACAACAATTACAAAATAAATGTTGAGGGGTTTGTAAATTTTTTTGCAACAAATGGCAGTTATCAGTAGCATGTTATCCTGTAACCTGACAAATAACACACCACATCGCAGCTCCCGCACTTGTCCCAATATTAGTCTTCGGTTTTAGTGGTACAGGCACTCCCCCTATAATATAATTCTTAAATATTAGGAAACGATCCTTATAATGTCCATGGATTTTACATTTTAGACACCAGATCTTAGTGCGCACCTCCCGCTAAGCTTCCATTCCTTTCTTCAGGCTCTGCAACTCCAAGTGCAAGCTCTCCAATTGTGAATGAATCTGTTGCACCCCAAGGTTTGTATCTGAAATAGGTGATGCGTGCAACCTCATCGCGATCTCCAATGCTTCTTCTTGCGTTGCTATCTTCTGTTGTGGCAGAGGTATTCTTAAATGTGGCAACAACGATGCTATAAACTAGTTGCGATGCTAGATATCTAAGATTTTCATATTAGCCTACTTGATCTGGCACTTCAACCTTTGATCAAAGTCCCAAGGCATCTCATCGTCTTTCATTCGGATCTCCTTAAATTTAATTACTGATTTCTCCTCTGACTTAGGCATACTAAAATCCTTGTTCAAAGCTAGCTGGGTATATGCCAACGATGCGTTGGGGTTATCAGTGCAATACTTGATATACCATGTTAATGCGCGGTCCTATAAGGTTGTAACCAACTGCGATTTCTTAATATTGTCATTCATAATCTATTGAACAGTCCAAACAACATCTGCGAAAAACCAAAATTATTCTAGATCTTCAGTCCATGTTCCTTTAAAAATCAGCATCTTCATTGTGTTCACCATATTGAATGGTGGAGGTGGAGGTGGAAGTGGAGTGGATGGATTAGGGATCCTCAGAATACACTGGGTAATTAAATGAACAACACTTCGCGATGTAGTCAGCACCATCCCTTCCTCATCACTTGAAGGGGGTTCAATGAATAGACTATATTTTAGGCTAGATCCTTTGTTTCTTCTAAAGAATCTCCTACTTTTCATAGCCCCAAACATCAAAGTAAACTCATAACCCTCTTTTCACACAACAACATTTTAATTCAAGTCTTTAGTGAGTTCAAATACTTACCTCGTAATCCTTTAAAGATCCTTCGCTCGGCTTCGCTATAACTAATGTTCCTCTCAATTGCGAAATAAGTCACAAAGCTTCCCAATGTGCGATCAATCCAGTGATCCACAGCTCACACGATATTTCTTCCTGATTCCTCGAGACATCACACAAATTCAGGAGTCTACACTATGGGACCTTCGAGCCTCCACGTCCCTTGTCTATCAACGAATTTAGACAACCACTAGTGTAGTTCCTCAAGGAAGAAACATAAGAACACATCGGTCCTATCTATATACAAAAATATCTGCAACCACTGCTCGTTGGACAATTTATGGCTCTTGTTCTACTAAGCTACAAATTCATGCTATTTTTGGTTAATCCACTTATCAATTTCCTTCTTCGTCAAAATCCACTTTCCACACATCTCTTAGAAATATCGTAGTCCCAGAAACAGAACCATTTATTGGCTTAAGGGGGCCTGACCCAAGTTCAGATTTGTTCACGCCAACCAAAAATACCGTCAACTGCTGGCCCTTTCAGCAACAATCTGAGTAGTGCAAGCTGCAGTCTCACCTGAAGCAGTATTGTGGGATGCTAGAACCAAGTTTCTGCATCTAGGGATATGTGATAAGTGGTTTCTAAGTCTTTGACAGTTCATATCTGCCTCCCCGCAGATCGGTATCCTTCTAGGGCTCGTCACTATATCTAAGTTAAAATGGCTTCTAGATCTTCACGAATGTCTACGATCAGTCTTTGTAGACCTTAAGCAGACGTTTATCTATTTTTGTGCATCAATAAATAACCTTAGATCTCAGTTCGCGCAGATCCATTCAATTCATCAGAAAATATAGCATAAATAGATTTTAACTTTGTGGAAGTAGATAACTACTCTATCATGCATCATTAAGATAGGTTCAGTGATTTTACGCAACATTCATTCATTATTTCACAAAATTATATCATTACGTGAGAGAATATAACATAAACAGATTCACAGAAATTCACTATAATTCTTCAAAATCAGCCTTTATTGATCTTCCACATTCAACTTACAAAATCTTCTACCTTGCACACTCAACTACAGGGGTCCGCGTATTTAGTTGTTGAATCTATCCAGGCCTCCCATACACTCAGCTGTAGGAGCCTTCCCTTATTCACCTAAGTACAGGAAGCATAGCATTCATGCCTTAGTACTTGCCTAAGACAACAAAAACCATTTAGCGTACCCAATTTTCTATCAAATGTTATTTCTAAGACTCGTTATGACTCAACTATTTATAGCTTTCCTTCATATAATACCATAGTCCGTGGACCATGGGAGAATCTTAAAACCGACCAAAAATAAGGGCTAAGACCCTTTTGACTCTTATCTATCTGCGTGCTCCACATCCACACATTGCGGAGACTTTACATTCTTTTTACAATTTTTTTTACAAAATTGGGTTAAATTAACCCCAAAACTAACCCTAGGGACCCTAACCCAACACTATGTGTAACCAAGTAATCATGTCAAAGTAAAAAACTCTTGGAGAAAGACAACATGTGACTAAACTATATTTGTAAGCACAAAAAGATAAAGTAATCCATTGATATTGAATTCTAGAAGAAGTAAATTTAACAATGGAAATTGTAATGATTGATTTCCATAAACATAGGGATGTAATGCTCATGGAGGGGTGCATCATATCTAAGGGAAAGTAAAAGATAAATTAAAGGAGTTGAAATTTAGGGACTGACAAGATATTATTAAAAGAGGAGCTAGAGATCCACTTATGTATTAGAGTGCATAGTTGAAGCATAGTGCAAGTATAAGGAATCAATGGGTGGAAACTACAGGTTTATTCACTCTAAAGAATACCAATAGAAGACATAAAGTAGTGGATTATGTGTAAATTGATTCAATGAGGATGCAAGCTTCCTTCAAGGAGAGGTACTTCATAAGTTGACATGGAATTGAGGACTAATTAAAGTCTAAGGACAGTTGGAAATATTGGGAAAATGGTACTACAAATGGGTACCGAGTTAATTGGAGCATATTCTAGCACTGAGGAAGGATGAAAACAATGCATAGGATGCATAATATATGCCAAGGATGTTAGATATATTCTTATTATTTTGAATGCATATCCAATGAGGAAAGGAATGGTCAATAAGGAAGGATACAAGTAAGGTAGTGATTTGTAAAAGGAACAATAAGAGAAAAATTTCATATGCCAATTATTGGCTACAAAAGAGATGGAATTAGAACAAAATTGATCTAAATGGATAGGGAATCAATTGAGATTCCTTATGATGTTGAAAGTACCAATGAGGGTACATGAGGATGTGAAAAGAACCAAATCCTCTAACATAGTATCTAGGAGGCCAAGAAAAGAACACATACATGTAACATTACAAATGTTGACATCTTGAATAAGGAAGTCAAGCTTGAGACTCAATTAGTTAAGGAAGAGTATGTTGAAGAATATATAATAAAATGATATATGCACTAGGCATATATAAAAACCAACGGGAACTTGGATAAGACATTCTAAAAAGTGGAATAATTATACACAATTAGCAGAGTGCAAGCACGAAAGGATTGACTATAAAAAATTGGGATAAGGTTGTCTACATGAAGGAAATTGTTGTAAGGCAGAAAAATTAGTGAGATATATTGGCTGAAATGGAAATATCCAAGTGGGACTTGGTTGAAGGGGGGTCATCCAAAGTAAATTACAAAGGCACATAGGATCAAAATGATAATGCAATGGCTCAAGGATTCAAGGAAATATTTAGATAGCCATACAAAGAACATCAGATGGATTATACATACGTACATACATATTGTAACCACCCTTCCCATATTTACCCACTTTTACAAGCTCTCCATGGTAAACATGAGATGAGTGTCATTATGATATGACCCGACCTCCAAGTTCCAGTTATAGAAGTGGGGCCAACTACGAACAACAAATTGACACCCCACAGGGACTACATATCACTTAGGAGCCTACAAACCACCCTACATGATCAATATCTAAGTTGGAATTCATTTTCACTAGGGTTACACCCAAACTACACCCTTGACACTCTGTGAGTGGGATTATGAGGCTCCAACCACACCCATAATCTTGTCTACATGCAGTTATGACCCAAATTTCTCAGTTAGGTGCATGCAGTCATGAGATCTATGCCACTTTTTTAGGCAAGCCTCTAGACGATTTCCCAAAACTGCCTATAACTTTCCATAATCATGATTAATATGACAACAATGCCAAATATTTAAACTTGAACAAGGTCTTTACTAGGACTTTATTAGTACACAACAAACATTTCATCAAACATATGGTAAACATGAAATCTACAAGTCATGAATGCATATTTTATCATAAGGTTATAAATTTCATCCATGAATCGCTCAGAAGGCTCCAAGCCCTGTCTAACTAGCTGCAACAACACTTGTTAGTTGGTGTATTCATCAACCATCCAGTAACTTAACAAATCATGAACAATATCCATAGCTAGAGCACATCATATAACTAGGTATATAACTAGCATATAACTAGAATAGAGAACATAGCAAATCAACCATAATGTCCACATGATAACCAATACAAGTTCTCATAGATTAAATAGAAAAATCTATCATATTAACATATGAAAATTCCAACCAAGTCAAGGACTTCCACCTACCACCCGACCATAGATTGGGCCGAACCAAATTTCTCTTTCAACCAATCACCCCCGTACCATACTCCAAGCATGAATGTGGGATCATAAGGGTTAAAGAAAAACAAAACCAACCATGGTTTCCAAAGGCCAAACCACCTCAACCCTCAACCATAGTGATCTCACCTATACAGTCCAAATATCACTAACATCAACCAGATAGGTATATACCCAAGCTAACCAGGGCTCCAAGAACTAGCAACTCAACCAACATCTAAATTAGGACTCACAAGAATTTGTTCCAACCCGCAACTCTAAGGACTAGTAACTCAACCCACAAAGCTCCAAATAATTTGTCCCAACCTACAAGCTCTAGGAACTACTAATTCAACCCAAGTTTTTCCAGTGCTCTAGAGAGTTTGTTCCAACCCACAATGATAGGAAAAATGAGTACCAATCAGAAAAATAAGTGGGGAACCCACAACACCATGGATATCCAATAAATAGCAAGGAAATCCTGAAACCACTGTCAATCTAGGAAAATATCCATGCCAGTGACAGCACATAACCAAGGAACCACATGCATATACCATGCATCCAAAAATCAGCAAGGAGATCACACATGCAACCTGTCACCACAAAGCAAGCCTATTGTAGTTATTGATCCAACTATCTCCTTTGAATTCCTTTCTTTCCTTGCTTTCTTTCTCCAAATCCAAGTGAATGGTAGAATGCTCCAAGATTTCTCTAAGTGTGCAAGAGTGTAGGGAGAGAATGAAAGGAGAGCTCTACTCAAAATTGTCAAAAGGATAACAACTGATTCTCTGATGTCCTTTTATCAACGATCTCTTTTTCTTCATTTTCCTTCATTTTTCCTCTAATTTCCCTTGCATGCAAATTTGTGTCTTTTCACCTTCCTTTTCGCCTTTTTTTTTGTTTATTTTCATAATTAAATGTCAATTATTGCCTCTTTTCCTTTGCCATTGCCTTTTCCAATATCCATAGCCATTATTAATCCACAAGAGATGTCCACTCTAATTTTTTCCCACCATTCAACTTGGAATATGTTCCCAATGACCTTGGTTTTATTTTATTTACATGGAAAATAGGGGTTGTTGCACACACACACACACAAATATATCTACATTAGGGCATGGGGGTATGTTGACCATGCACAAAATATGTTGTAGACTATAAAAAAACTACTATTATGGATGAAATAAAGTTGTTGATATGATAGAAATTCGATAATAATGAAATTTGTGCTAAGGAAAAGGGAGCACTTGCATGGATGAAAGTGAGATGCCACTAGTACATAAGAAATGATTCATATGAAGAAAATATGGGCATGGGAAAACACTGAGTAAAAATATGGTAACGGAAGTGTGTGAGCTTTTGTAAATACTAGCAAAAATCAACCAAGGGTTATTGCGCGCACACAAACATATATAGAGAGAGATGCATTAGTGCATGGGGGTATGTTGACCATGCACAAAATATGTTTTAAACTATCAAAACTCTACTATTATGCATGAAATAAAGTTGTTGATATGATAGAAATTCACTAATAATGGAATTTGTGCTCAGGAAAAGGGAGCACTTGCATGGATGAAAATGAGATGAAATATTCAGATAGCCATACAAAGAACATTAGATGGATTGTACATAAATACATACATATTGTAACCACCCGTCCCATATTCACCCACTTTTACAAGCTCTCCATGGTAAACATGAGATGAGTGTCACTATGATATGACCCGACCTCCAAGTTCCAGTTATGGAAGTGGGGCCAACAAAAAACAAAAAATTGACACCCCACAAGGACTACATACCACTTAGGATCCTACAAACCACCCCAAGTGATCAATACCTAATTTGGAATTCATTTTCACTAGGTTACACCCAACTACACCCTTGACACTCTGTGAGTGCGGTTATGAGGCTCCAACCACACCCACAATCATGTCTGCATGCGGTTATGACCCAAACTTCTTATTTAGGTGCATGCGGTCATGAGATCTATGCCACTTTTTTAGGTAAGACTCTAGACCATTTTCCAAAACTTCCTGTAATTTCCAAAATCATGATTAAGATGACAATAATGCCAAATATTTAAACTTGAACAAGATCTTTACTAGGAATTGCTCAGTATACGACAGAAATTTCGTCAAACATATGGTAAACATGAAAGCTACAAGTCATGAATATGTATTTGATCATAATCTTATAAATTTCATCTGAGAATCACCAAGAAGTCTCCAAGCCCTCTCTAACTAGCTACAACAACACTTGTTAATCTGTGCATTCATCAACCATCCAGTAAATTAACAAATCATGAACAATAACCATAGCTAGAGCACATCATATAACCTGGTATATAACTAGCATATAACCAGAATAGAGAACATAGGAAATAAACCATAATGTCCACGCGATAACCAGTACAAGTTCTCATAGATCAAATAGAAAAATTTCTCATATTAACGTATGAAAATTCCAACCGAGTCAAGGAATTCCACATACCACCTGACTATAAATTGGGCTGAACCAAATCTATCTTTCAACCAATCACCCCCGCACCATACTCCAAGAATGAATGTGGGATCATAAGGGTTAAAGAAAAACAAAACCAACCATGGTTTCCAAAGGCCAAACCACCTTAACCCTCAACTATAGTGATCTCACCTATACAGTCCAGAAATCACTAACATCAACCAGATCGGTCTCTACCCAAGCTAACCAGGGCTCCAAGAACTAGTAAATCAACACATAACTAAACCAGGACTCCAAAGAATTTGTTCCAACCCGCAACTCTAGGGACTAGTAACTCAACCCACAAGGCTCCAAAGAATTTGTCCCAACCTACACTCTCCAGGAACTACTAACTCAACCCAAGTTGTTCTAGGGCTCCAGAGAGTGTTTTACAACCCACAACCATACAAAAGATGAGTACCAATCAGAAAAATAAGTGGGAAACCCACACCACCATGGATATCCAATAAATGGCAAGGAAAATCCTGAAACCTCTGTCAATATAGGAAAATATGCATGCCAGTGACAACACATAACCAAGGAACCACATGCATATACCATGCATCCAAAAATTCAGCAAGGAGATCACACATGCAACCTATCACCACAAAGTAAGACTGTTGCAGTTATTGATCCAACTATCTCCTTTCGATTCCTTGCTTTCCTTGCTTTCTTTCTCTAAATCCAAGTGAATGCTAGAATGCTCCAAGAATGCTCTAAGTGTGCAAGAGTGTAGGGAGAGAATGAAATGAGAGCTCCACTCAAAATTGTCAAAAGGATAACAACTGATTCTTTGATGTCCTTTTATCAACGATCTCTTTTTTCTTCATTTTCCTTCATTTTTCCTCTAATTTCCTTTGCATGCAAATTTGTGTCTCTTCACCTTCCTTTTCTCCTTTCCCCCTTTATTTTCATAATTAAATGTCAATTATTGCCTCTTTTCCTTTGCTATTGCTTTTTCCAATATCCATAGCCATTATTAATCCACAAGAGATGTCCACTCTAATGTTTTCCCACCATTCAACTTGGAATATGTGTCCCATGACCTTGGTTTTATTTTATTCACATGGAAAGTCAACCAAGGGTTGTTGCACAAACACACACACACACACACATATATATATATATATAGAGAGATATGCATTAGGGCATGGGGGTATGTTTACCATGCACAAAATATGTTGTAGACTATAAAAACTCTACTATTATGCATGAAGTAAAGTTGTTGATATGATAGAAATTAACTAATAATGGAATTTGTGCTCAGGAAAAGGGAGCACTTCATGGATAAAAATGAGATGAAATATTTAGATAGCCATACAAAGAACATTAGATGGATTGTACATACATACATACATATTGTAAGCACCCCTCCCATATTTACCCACTTTTACAAGCTCTACATTGTAAACATGAGATGAGTGTCAGTATGATATGATCCGACCTTCAAGTTCTAGTTATGGAAATGGGGCCAACTACAAACAACAAATTGACACCCACATGGACTACATACCACTTAGGAGCCTACAAACCACCCCAAGTGATCAATAGCTAATTTGGAATTCATTTTCACTAGGTTTACATCCCAACTGCACCCTTGACACTCTATGAGTGCAGTTATGATGCTCCAACCGCACCCATAATCTAATATGCATGAAGTTATGACCCAAATTTCTTAGTTAGGTGCATGCAGTCATGAGATCTATGCCACGTTTTTAGGCAAGCCTCTAGACCATTTTCCAGAACTGCTTGTGACTTTCCAAAATCATGATTAAGATGACAACAATGCCAAATATTTAAACTTGAACAAGATCTTTACCAGGACTTGCTCAGTACACAAAAGAAATTTCGTCAAACATATGGTAAACATGAAAGCTACAAGTCATGAATGCATATTTGATCATAAGCTTATAAATTTCATCTAAGAATCACCAAGAACACTCCAAGCCCTCTCTAACTAGCTACAACAACACTTGTTAGTCCGTGCATTCATCAACCATACAATAACTTAACAAATAATGAACAATATCCATAGCTAGATCACATCATATAACCAAAATAGAGACCGTAACAAATCAACCATAATGTCCATGTGATAACTAGTACAAGTTCTCATAGATAAAATAGAAAAGTTTCTCATACTAACATATGAAAATGCCAACAAAGCTAGGGACTTCCATGTACCACCCGACCATAGATTAGGCTGAACCAAATCTCTCTTTCAACCAATCACCACTGCACCATATTCCAAGCATGAATGTGGGATCATAAGGTTTAAAGAAAAACAAAACCAACCATGGTTTCCGGAGGCCAAACCACCTCAACCCTCAAGCATAGTGATCTCACCTATACAGTCTAGAAATCACTAACATCAACCAGATCAGTCTCTACCCAATCTAACCAGGGCTCCAGGAATTAGTAACTCAAACCATAACTAAATCAGCGCTCCAAAGAATTTTTTCCAACCCACAACTCTAGGGACTAGTAACTCAAACCACGAGGCTCCAAAGAATTTGTCCCAACCTACAGGCCCCAGGAACTAGTAACTCAAACCAATTTATTTCAGGGCTCCAAAGAGTTTGTTCCAAACCAAAACCATAGGAAACCTGAGAACCAATTGGAAAAATAAGTGGGAAACCCACAACACCATGGTTATCCAAGAAATGGAAAGGAAATCCTGAAACCACTGTCAATCTAGGAAATATCCATGCCAATGACAAGACATAGCCAAGGAACCACATACATATACCATGCATCAAAAAACCAATAAGGAGATCACACATGCAACCTATCACCTGCAAAGTAATACCGTTGTAGTTATTGATCCAACTATCTCCTTTCGATTCCTTGATTTCCTTGCTTTCTTTCTCCAAATCCAAGTGAACGCTAGAGTTCTCCAGGCATGCTCCAAGAAAGCTCTAAGTGTGTTAGAGTGTAGAGAGAGAGAATGAAAGGAGAGCTCTACTTAAAATTTTCAAAAGGATAACAACTAATTCTCTGATGACATTTTATCATCGACCTCTTTTTTTCTTCATTTTCCTTCATTTTTCCTCTAATTTCCCTTGCATGCAAATTTGTGTCTCTTCACCTTCCTTTTCTCCTCTTTTCCTTTATTTTCATAATTAAAGGTCAATTATTTCCTCTTTCCCTTTACCAATGCCTTTGCCAATATCCATATCCGTTATTAATCCACAAGATATGTCCCCTAGCTGTTGCATATATATATATATATATATATATATATATATATATATATATATATATATATATATATATATATATATATATATATGTATATATACATATATATATGTATATATATATATATATATATATATATATATATATATATATATATATATATATATATATATATACATATATATATATATATATATATATATATATATATATATATATATATATATATATATATATATATATATATATATATATATATATATATATATATATATATATATATATATATATATATATATATATACATTAGGGCATGAGGGTATGTTGAACATGCACAAAATATGTTCTAGACTATCAAAACTCTACTATTATGCATGAAATAAAGTTGTTGATATGATATCAATTCGCTAATAATGGAATTTTTTCTCAGGAAAAGGGAGCACTTGCATGGATGAAAGTGAGATGCCACTACTACATAAGAAAATGATTTATATGAAGAAAATATGGGCATGGGAAAACACCGAGTAAAAATATGATAACAAAAGTGTGTGAGCTTCTGTAAATACTAGCAAATCATGTAGTAACAAAATAATTAATATCAACTAGGAACGTGTGATTTTGGTATGCTTAAGATACATGAATATTGAGGGGAATTTAGGTAAGAATTACCTAAAATTGGTTCTAATTATAAAGTGATATCATATGCATGGAATTCATTTATGGAAACAATATACCACTTAGTGTGGTAAAGGCATAGGGCCTTGCATATACATCCAATATGTTAATGCTTGAATGCATTTATGTGAAATAAATGGCATATAGTGTTATATTGGTTATGGGTAATAACAAAGGCATTTCAGAAGACACTCTCCTAATATAGAAATAAATGCCAATAATAATAGACATGTGTGAGGCCATATGTGGATAGATATGGAAACGATATAGAACTACACAAGTATTCAAAAATGTCCCTAGTCTTAATCAATCTTTTGGACTACAACATTTTTAGTTAACACTAAAGAGCACCAAATATTTTCAATTTTGGGATTAAAAGGAAGGCATCTAATTGATTAAGATAGTATGGAAGTGTGTGGATGTCGTGTCAAAGTGTTGGCTAGATCTTCCAAAATTTACCATAGTGGGATGCATAGGCTAAAAGTTGGTATTCTAAAAGCAGTGCAAGGATGAAAAACATAGGTATGTGTGAGTAACTATAAGGTGTGCAAAGGGTAAACATGCACACATTCATGCTGATATACTAGTGTGTACGCTTGAAGGAATTGCTAAATGCATTAGGTGAATGCATGCATCTACGCTTGAAGAAATTGTTGAATACATTAATTAAGGAAATAATTGAAAGCATTAGATGAATGCATGTATATGTCATATTTTCATGAAAATAATTATATTAATCACTGAAATGATGAAATTATTGCTAATAATGAATATGAATATATTCTAGGAGCTATTAGATAATTGCAACAAAGGATTTTCATGCTAAAGTAATATGTGTGGAGGGAATACATGGAAGTTGTATTAGGAGGACAACAATATAAAACAAAGGGTGGTTGGAAGAAATAAAATCTTAGGAAGAAGGCCACAATGATGACATTGAATCCTATGGTTATCATGAAATGTTGAATAATGATTATGGGTGAGTGTCTAGTAGTGATTTGGTGCTCTCCTTGCATGGGAACACCTTGGAAAATGATGGATTTATTGAGGGATTATGATGTAGAGAAGGGGATGCCTAAGCCTCAAGAATGAGTATGGAAAGGGATACACAACTTATGAATGTGCATGTTTGAAACCATAATGATGTGATAAGGATTGAATTCTTTCCTAACGTATCTTTGTAAAGCATTGAACAACCATAAAACATATGTATAGGTTTTGAATGCAAACTTATTTTTTATAATGATCACATTTTTTAGTTGAAACCCTTGTGGATAAATGTTATATGCTAATCGCTATAACATGTCTATTTTCCTGGTGGTTAGTATAGGAAAAACTAAAGAATAAAGGCATGAAGTGAGAATCTAGAAAGCAGGTAGAGCTCAAGAATGAAGAGAAGAGAATATGGAATTCTAGGGGACTTTTTGCAACTCAAGAGAGAAAAGTGGAAGCTGAGGACTCCATCAATGCAGCTAGGATTCTTGAAGTGACAGATCTGAGACTTCTTTTTGAATTAATACTAGAACCCTAGAATGGAAGTGGTACATCCCAAGGGTCTATGGAGCAAAGAAGGAGGTACACTTGCTTTGGTTATACAAGCTAAGGGGAATAGATTGTTGGTTGGAAATGTTGCAATATCTTTTCTATGTAAATATTATATATGTGTATATAATGAACTGAGGAAAATGCATAAATATGGGGGAGGGGAATGTAATATCCTCAGGATGGCTTCCATGTATATTTGTACATGTTTATATTAGGTTGGTGAGCCATGATGGTTGGGCTTACATGACCCTATGTATATAAGTATTTTGGGGCTTGCATGCCTATGTTTATATTTTTTAGTACATCGTACATATGTGATTTTAGGCTAGTGGGCCTATGTGGTAAAAAGTTGGTAACCCTAGATATACAAATATATAATTACATTGATATTAATAAAAAGAACCATTGTTGAAGCCTGAGTCAAACAAGAGAGATAGGGGGCTAGGACTCCACAAGTGGAAAAGGGAACTAAGGGCTAAGTGATGAGACCCCTAAGGGCCTATGCCATTATTAAAATGATCCTAAATTCAAAAGCACACATGGTGTTATCCTAAAGTGGAAAAGGGAGCTTCTTGAGGTGTCCCTTGTTAAAAAGGGCACATGCATATAAAAAGTGTGGAGTTTATTGTAATTCTTATCGTTCTTTCCATTATTCCCATTCAATATGACCATTATGACTACTAAACTAGCTTTGGGAGAGTGTAACCATATGATATTGTTACCCTATGGATCCTAGGTGGAACTTGGTGTGCACTTCACCTTGGATTTCCTTAAGGAAGGCTAGAAACCTAGAGGGAGAAGTGTGGATATAAGTTCCCTAGTGTGAGGCTTGGAAGTTACCTAGAGAGTCTTAAGGGAAGTTGGAACTCTTGGAGCCATAGAGCTATGAGACTCCCTGGTTAAAATATGCTAGAGCCTTAGAAGGGTAGGGGAATCCTTATGTCGATTGCAAAATCCAGGAATATCCTGGAATCTGATGGTGAGGAGAGGGGTCAAACAATTGACCCCTTTCTTGATTTTTCATATTCTAGGATATTCCTAGAATTTTCAATCAATATAAGTTTAGTATATTGGTAGTGGAATAACGTGAGGGAAAACAAGTGTAGAGAAGGGGGTGCACTACTGTGGGTTGTGTAGGATGATGGTGGTCGACAAACTAAAGGATAGGTTGTTGGAGTTTGATATTGTTACTCTATTGGTGTGATTTGTGGTAATTTCATTTAGGAAGCTTTCTTCCTTAGTGGATTCATAGCCCCAGTTATTGGGATACCCACTGCTAAGGTATTATGAGGAGTGTGGTCTATGGGTAGGAGGAACATCTAAGGTTTGTAGACAATTAGTTCTTCATTTAAAGATACGTTTTTCTTATTGTGTGTTATATGCTTATGTTGTGTTATTTCATATGTTTATAAGTTGTTTGTAATTTATATATGTGTGTGCATAGTTAATTATGCCATTATGGTTGAGCCTATGTTGCAATGCATGGTAGAATGTGTTGGGAATGTATAAAAAAGATTAAATAAGGTATCGTGGGTACCTATATGATAGAATAATAATAAATATGGTAACCTGGTTATATTAGAGAGTGGTTATATAATATTTTGGTCGATGTCATGTCCTTGTGGGCATAATCGATTATGGTATCAAAGATTCTATGAGCTAGAATAACGAAAAAAATTCTAATGATGAACTACAAAGATATTAATGCACCTTAGCTAGGTGGATAGGTACATTAAATGTATCCTATAAAGGAAGCTATAGAATGTTATATCTCGTTAATTTCTTGCAAATCTCTAATTTCAATTTTTATTTCAAAATTGAAACTTGTTTTGAAATTGAAATATCAAAATTTCAAAATATTTTATTGAAACTTATATCATTCAATTGGGTTTTTCAGCACTTCAAGGCTTGCTCAAACCATATTAGATAGATGCTACACATACACCAAAATGTTTTTGATGCCAACTTATACCGTGTGGTTGACCCCTAGAATCTCAATGCTCTCCCTAAAAATAAAAGGAACTCACACTCAATTCTTCTGTTCTTTGCTCTATGTCATCACCCTATAATTAGAAATTTTGTTGTCAAGAATTTGAAATAAAATAGTCCCAACAAGTCTTACTAAGAATACATCACTAGGATAAGTTTTATAATCCTACATATCATATAATTAAGATTTATTATGTCATCTAAGTGATTGGGGAGTTGTAAGATTTATCCCCTTTTCTCTTAAACCTAGTGCTCTTCCACTAAAACATGGCCTATAATTATCTATGAGAAAAATTCTTGTTAGTGTTTGGCTTGTAGTGGAAAATTATCAAACTTTGAAACCTTAGTATGTGTCCCTAAGATACTATAAGAAACCCGTCTATGTGAAAGGACCTTGTTTTTCATGTTCAATCATCATTTTTTGTGTAACTTATGAATGTAGACTTGTTTTGATTGTTGGTATCTAGTGTAATTTAAAAAACAACATGAGGATAATATATCCTTTGAACTTCTTATGATCTCAATGAGTATATTAAAATGAGTCTCCTCCATATAGGATTGTAAAATGTATGCACAAATGCTTTAATTAACCTCTCTTAAAACAATAATGTTATTCTATCGTTGGCATCTCCTCTTGGGAGACTTATTCTAGTTTTTTATACTTTAAGCATCTGATGTATTCTTGGAATTTTTATTGTAGATGGATTTTCAATAATGTGATAGGATATAAATTAATATATTGTGTATATTTGAGGCCTTAGGTTTCTATTAGAACAACGATCATATTTTGTGAATGGTTCTATTTGTAATAGTCCTATTGGAAAAAACATATATATGTAATATTTAGATACATTTTTTGACAAATCCACCATACAAATGGGATATATGTATCTCTTTGGATTTTCTAATGTTAAAATTTGTGAATTTGATGGTTTTCCAATGTATCAAGACATACACCCTTAAATTGCAACAACTCTATTGGATCTTTCAATTCTCCATACCTAGCATAAGTTGCATTTATGGCATTCCATGAAACATGGTCTACATTTAATTGCACTAGTAATTGTTAGAATTGTATGTGGTATACACACAATTCTTCTTATTCAACTATTACACTTGGTTCTTTAATTATAAAACCCTTTTCATCATTACAATTTTTTGTTGTAGGCAAACTATAATTTAAAGCGTGCACATACATACATAGATATATATGCAATGCTTTAATCAACTAACTTCCCATGCCTTTGCAACATTGTTCTAACATGTTGGAAAAATTATTACAATGTCTAGCATTTGTTCAACATTTTTGAAACATGATTATGGCATTTGTTTGACTAAGAAACCAACATTACAACAATATGTAGAAATAGTTCAAATGAGTGGGCCTTATTTTCTAATATTCTTGCCACGTCCTTTCAAAGTATTACCAACCTAATTTTGACAAAGGGACATTGAAATTATGAGGATAACCAAACAAAAAACCCCTCGAAAATCAATAGTGCACCACTATTGTCATCAAGATTCCAAAAAAAACAATAATTATAGATTTTGATGTATTTAAGAAGAAATAGGTCTAACAATGGAATATTCCTTGTTTCGATATGATTATGACAAAAATAATATGGGTCCTATATTGGAAATTGTACCAAGATGTAGTGGTTCATAAACTGTGTTATGTTTTTGCACCTAAATAATTATTCGAAATGTGGAAATATGGGAAGATGATGAACAACAATGTAGTACAACTTATTGTTAGTTAATCAATTCAATATATATGGATTTCAAATTTATTGCATGTTGTCCATTATGTGTGTGTATTCATTAAGACATGCATCATTTGTTTGAGACACCACTTCTATAGCTTTCAGAATGGCACACAATTCTCAATATGTATGAAATAAATTATTTTATGGTGATATCGAAATACTAACTAATGATCTACAAGAAAAATAATTTATTCTACTAAATAGTGGATATTTCATCCTAGTTATTGTGATAACAAAAAGTAGAGAAAAGTGTGTACTTATATAAAAAATTATTTTGGATAATTTAGGATCTTTGCCACACACATGTTTTAAATGGTGTTTAATGCCTTCAAGTTCACTAACAAAAAAATTATAGAGAAAAAACTTTCCTTTGAATAATTTTCTGTGGCATTTTCTGACTTATCAATAACAAGTACATCATTAATATTATCTCATCCACGATTGCATCCTCATTCATGATAACAAAGGTATCATGAATCAACATATTTATCCTTTCATTATCAATAATACCTGTATCATTTTTTTCCAAAAGATCAACTTCAACTCCATCACCCTCGCCACTGATACTACTATTTTCAACTTGGGTGCTTTTGTTTATAAATGCAATCAAATATATATAATTTGCATCAGTATATTAACGCATTTTGAACTCAAAAAAAAATAAAAATAATAACATGTTTCTAAATCTTACCAAAGGTTAGTACTTAGTTCCCCCTTCCAAATTCCCATTTTTTAAGAAATGGTTTCTAGTCATTGACCTTAAAATTGTTCATATTTGCAAACACTTGCATTTATTGCTAGGGAAATAACACTTTCCATCAACAATATCAAAATTTTTGAGATTATTACTAGATGGTTTTTCAACATTTCTTATATGCGCATGGTTATTGAATTCATCAATATCATTATCTATGGTGAATTTGAAGGCTTCTTTAATTTATTAATCTATATAAGACACCCAATTGGATGCACCAATAACTGAGTTAGATTTATTTGATATTATTTCCTATTTCAAAAAAACATTCAGATTGCTTGGCATTAGTACAAGAAGCATACATTAATAAAATCATATATGTGCCAATTAAATGGTATTCACATATTTTAATTTAATTAAATTTCAATTATGGGGTGAACATTAATGAGTTCAACAATGAAATAAAATTTAGCACTCCTAAATTGTCACTTGGTCCCAACTCTTAGTTACATAAAAAATTCCTTTTTCATGACTGATTTTTAAAATGAAAAAAATATATCCATATAAATTGTTGAAAGTATAAAATACTAATTTATTTTTACCATAGATAAATTTTCAACCAGTCTCATTAGTTATTATACATGTGATCTCTATAATGAAATTTGTCTTTGGAAAATTTAATCATGCTCCAAGACACATTGAATAACCATCATTAGAAGCATTTAATAAAGAACATCACAATTTTAATGTAGAAAAGAGACATTTATAGAATATAAAAGATAAAAAATAAAGAGGAAAAAAAAAAAAATGGATTGTTTTTCATCATTAAAAATATTTGTTTCTTCAAATGTGGATTCAAATATTTGATTTCAACACCAAGTATAGTAGTGGTAGGGTATGTGTGATATACTAGTCTTCCATCCCTAGCTCAAAATTCAATGTGGTAGCATGAATCCATTCACTTTCTACATTTCAGTGACTCCATTGGGGAGCTCCCATCAACTCTTCCCTATATTGAGCCGCTCCCTCATTCCTTTCTCTTCCAAATATTTCCTTGTGCCTTCACCATGTGTGGCGTTCCATCCTCACTTCACAATGGAAGGAAATTCCCCTTATTTATCTTTGGTCACGTTCAAAACACCCCTAAACCCCTCTCCTCCCCCCCGCTCCCCACACCACACCCTCCATGGTAACTACTTTTAGAGACACCTTCACAAGGGGTGTTGTGTTGTTCATTACCTGAGCCCTCTTTCTCATATTCTCCAAACTCATATATATCTCTCAGTTTCTCCTTCATTTATGTGATTGTGCTAGCTTATCCATGGTATATGATACCTACCCCCTCACACATTATATGACATATTAAACTTATGGATGATACTTTATCCTTCACTTGATATTCCATGCATTAGTTTGATACTTAGATGTGATATTGTAACTTTTGAGTTAGTCATGAAAGAGGTAAATGTTGAAATGTGATCTAATATCATGTCATCACATTTATAATTTTAACATTCTCCTTTTGGTACCATGGGGTACCTAACTATCCTTTAAAAATGTCATCATTTCTAGCATCAAAATGTAACTAGGAAACTAGTTGAGGTAGCGTTTTCCACATCATAACCATAGTTAACACTTTCATTCTCCATATTCACTCCATTCCATCCACAAAAGGGTTATTCCCATATATTACATATCAATTGTCATAAAAAATGTCTATTGAGAAATACTAAGTCAAATAAGCCAAAAAATGCTAGAGGTGGAGAGGTAACAAAAGTCAAAAGCCAAAAATATAAAAGCTTGATATATGTCACCTCACTATGAGCCCAGTGTGCCTAATTCCATTATTGTCTATGAATATATAAAGAAAAATGGATTTTTTCATTGAAATTAAACAAATAAAGAAAAAAGAAAAAAGTGTGTAGTAAGAAATAGTGTCGAGGAAAGGCAAATTAATGCTAAAACTCTATCTTAAAGTCTTCCATATAAAATACTAGCTCTTGAAATCTAGTTGAACAAATTTTTAAGACTTACGCATCATCTTATATAGCTTTGAGGGTCATCACATGAAGTTTCCCCTTCCCCTTTCCAGATGTGTTCATCATTATTCTTAACTTTTACTTTATGACTTAGGAAATACTCTCTATCTTAGGATTTGTCACATGCATAAGGGTTAAGGTTGCTCCCCAATGATAAAACTTGGTAAGATTTTAAACATTAACTCAGATTTTGTCGTGCCAAAGGAAATCATTAAGCACCCATCACCTGTTGGCTTGCAAAATAGTTGGACCTACCACCATAAGTGGTATCCTTGTATTGGGATCTATGTAATATGCCTTGAAATTTATGACATTGCATTGGATGGATGATGTTATCATGGAATCTATGTACTTGTATTTGGACATATCTATCAACCTTGGGATCTATTCCATTTTTCTTGAGATCCATGTACTTCATTGAGATATGTGTCACTCCATTTGGATTTATGGAAATGCATTGGGTGATGATAGGGATGCCACATCATCACAAATACCACGTGGATCACTCCAGGAGAGTACACTTGCTCAGTTGGAATCCTTCACTCACACGTATGACTTGATTACTCCCTCATGGCTACATGTGGGAAGTTTGTTTAAATGATTGAGGACTTATGGTAGATGGTTACTTTTGATCACAGAAGGTTATAGTGGTTACAAGTGGTTATGATGTTGACCACATTATTATGGAATTCCTATATTTATGCAGCCACACATTCCATTCTTCATTAGATCCTCGCCTTAAACATCCCACATGTGAAACATGACATCACCCTTATTTTGAGGTCTCTTCACTTAGATATCCCTCTTCCTTACTTCATAGATTGGTTAGGGAAGCACCCTTGATCTTTGGCACTTGTTTTACCTTTTCATCACACCTTTGAGGGGTAATTGGCACATTTTATGGAGGGTGCACTTATCTTCATGCTCTTTTGTACCACATACATGGAATATTATTAAATTTTCTCACCATTTTGAGGGAACCATTCTTTTTGAAGATTTTGAATATAATTTTGTGGCCATTCATTATTTATCATGGATATGACTTGAGCCCATGGTTTTAGCTCACAGTTTTAGCTATCATATTGTATTGATTTATTTTATTGAGAATCTATTTATCTATACAAAGAGGGAGCCTCCTCATTTAACATAGTTATCGATCAAACAAGAAAATTACATATTACCCATTTTTTAAGGTAGAAAAAAAGTACCCGATTTTGAAAAGTGGTTATTCAGAATAACCTTTTTTTTAGTATATTTTTAGCACTTGCAATTTTCTTACGAACATTTTTTTCTTAGATGTGAGTGATTTTCATGTTGATTTTGAAAAGTGTTGATGCAACATCAACCCCATTATTTTTAGAGGATTTTGTTTTTGACACTTTACATTTTCTAATGTCTTCTACTTCCTTGAGATATCTATTTTTAAGTGTGTTTATGTATTTTTGTTTTTTAATTTTTCTTTTCAATTTTTTTGTAATGAAATATTCATTTTTTCAAATAGTTAAAGAAATTAAAAAAGGGTGATTATTTTAAAGTTAGGATTTTCTATATGTTTATACAAAGTTAATTAATATTTCAATGCACATCAAATAATTGTTGCTAAAAAACAAATATTTTTAGACATGTGACATAAAAAAAACACATTTTCAATATAAATACAATGAAACAAATACACATTTTGATACTTTTTTGCTAAAAATTACATGTTAAATAAAAGATTTTTATGAGAAAATCTTAACATTTTTTTTAAATAGCATTTTTTATGAATTTTATGTCAAAAAATAATAGTAATCATTGTTTTTTTGCAAAAAATAATGATTCACATAAAAATTAAAGTGAAAAATAGATAATACAAATATTAAACATATAAAAACAATAATGAAATACTCATTTTTCTCATAAAATCTCAAAGTCTAAACATTACAAGTAAAACTGAAGAATAGTTCTCAAAATTGAGCTTTATTTGCAAGCATAACTTAAACTTAATCAATAATATCAACTAATCCATGTTCAACATCTTCTAGCCCTTCATTAATGTCTTCTTCCACAATATTTTCTACTTCAATTTGGTCATTGTCCTCTTCTAATGGATCTTTCATGTTTGCAAATCTTCCAAAGTGTCATTTTCCAATCATTCCATATAACGATGGTTGAGGTTCCTTTTCCTTTTTTGCCACACATGATTCATTAAAATCCCCTTTCCTCAAACCAACTTCTTGCATTGCATCTAGAAGAAATTGAAGAGGATTAATTCTTTGTTGAATAAAATTGCATTTTAGTGAGTCTTTCTCAATGGTAATGTAGTTTATTCTTTTTAGTAGGCAACATGTTAGTTTTGTACCTAATCATCAAGAACAAAATAAATAATTAAGTAAATTAGTATAAACACATAAAAACTAAAAAAATATATATATTAAAATTGAATTTTATATAATAAAACTTACATGAACCTGAGAATAAATCCAAAACCCAATCTCCTTCATTTGAACATAAATCTATAAGATAGTTAATCAATGCTTGTGGTTTTTGATAAATGTTAACTATCTCTCATTTTGCATCTTTATCCTCATATGTTAGTTTTCTTACGACAACATCATGAACCAGTACTTGACTATGACTCTTTCCATCTACTCGATTAAGAAGAATAGGATTATAGTTATCATATTTTGTCCAACATCCAACATGGATGAACTCATAATCATTTACAATACCCTGATCTTCAGAAGAAACAAGATTTTACATTTTCCTATAACATGACATACTAAAAGTTTAATTAACTTGTACATAAATAAAAAAAGAAAAATTAACATTAATAAAACATAAAATTTGTTTCTTACCATGTAAGCTGCATCCTTCAGTTTGTTCTTCTTGGAGTTTGTTAATAACATTCCAAATTGTGTGTCTGAACGAAATGTCACAAATCTCCAAAGTGGTGATGTTGTGACTTCTTGAAAGTCTATAACCACTCTACTAAAAGCTTGATAAGTATAAGGTTCACTACCATATACAATGTCTGGGAAATTGAAACCATGAGGAAATTGAAACTAGGGCATATTCCCTTTTAGGTATGAGTTTTGCAATGTCTTCACAATCACCTTATATTATTTGATATTGGATAGTGTTGAGCCCATTCCAAATGAAATGAGTAAGAGTAGGATCAAGTTCAACATTCCTAAGATGCTACTTTCTCAATGTTTCCATCTTAATTTTTTCAATAACTCTTTTGAAAGTACTTGGTACTCCATCTACATCATTCTTTGACATCTTTAATGAAATAAAAAAAAAATATGTATAAGTAATAAAATAAAAATAATTTACATATGAATAAAAGGAATGTATAAATCAACATACCTTATTGAATGCAAGACAAAAATATTTAAATGTTGTTGTAGAACTTGATTATGGGTAGTTGCACACAAAATCATCCCAACTCTCTTCATTCAACATTTTAACCATATGTTTTTGTATTTTCATATAAATCTTCTGACTGAATAAATAAAGTAAAAATTATTAATAGTGATATGTTTAAAAAATACTGCCAACAACAATATGATATATTTAAAAGAAAAATATAATCTAAGAAAAAGTAAAAATAATTCAATAAACTTACTTTCGAAATTCTGTGCACATTTCATCCATTGATAAATCACCTGACTTCGCACAACATAATATTGATTTGATTAGTTTCTCATCCTTCACTCCTTGCATTGTTCTTCAAGGTGTGACAGTCATATCATCTAGAAGTTGCTTCATTTTAGGACATGTCTTATTGTTGGTACATATTATGGGTTTACACTTTTTAACCTTCTGATTTTTTTACTGAAATATTCTCCCACTGCTTGAAAATCTCATCAATCAATTCCCATATCTCCCCAGTTCTAAATTCCAACTGAAAAATGTTATCCATGCCTCTGAATAAATGTGAATTTACTTTGCCACCTTTTGAATTGATTGTATTCTCAATTTGATGACCTGTTTCCATTAAACATTCCTTCTAAAAGCTTAGACTGATTTTTTTCTTATCCCCACCACATTTTTCTATAAATTCATTATGAATAATCTGGTCATTTGCATGAAATTCACAGACATTCTATACTCATTATCTGCATTATGATCTCATTTATTTTTTTTTATTTTTTTTTGTTAAACCAGTGTAAATGATGCATCTCACTATTTCAAAAAGAGAGTTATTGGGATATTCCTCCATCAATTGTCTTTTTGCCTCTGTTTATTGGTTCCCTCTAATTACATAATATTTATATTCAAAACATCATGTCCTATCAAATGCATGTTTGTTGAGAACTTCATTTGGATCAACAAGAACCACATAATCCACCACATGCGCATATGGATTGAACCTAAAAAATGTTTTCAGATTATGCACATGTAGGTGATGTGTCTTTCTAACTTGATATTGAGATTTTCCTTCATTTGGCCTATAGAACTGGCTGACATTAAGCTGAAACATTTGGCCACCATTAATTAATTTATTCTTCCTCAAGTGATCTTGAATACAATTTTGTTTTCTTTTAATAATGCCATCCTTTAACTTAGCACCTAGTGTTATGATTTCTCTGCTTCTTTTGGAGCTTTCACTTTGTTCTTCACTGTTTCCCATGATTTTTACAGATTGACCAACATTTGATTTATTATTCTTACCAGTTAACATATCTTCTTCTTGATAAACAAGCTCTTCATCATCAGCTGGAAGAGAGATATCCGTGGCCATTTTCTTTTTGGTGTCTTATTTATTTTCTCCTTTGCAACAACAGCTCTAACCTTCTCCTCACTAATGGTAACATATTTTTCAGATTCAACTTCCACGTATTCCAAAGAAACACGTTTACCCTTACCAGATTGACCCGCCTTAATGATTCTTTGTTGATCCCATGTATGTACTATTGCAGTGTCATGATTTATTGCTCTTTGCTTCCTTCTCCTTTCTTCTTCTGTCTCTGTGTGGAAACTGTTGATCATAGTCATAATATTTGGCTCCATATAATAAATACCCTCCAACATGGTTGAAAGACTCTCAACAAAATCCTGTGAAACAAAATACAATATGTCAATGATCAATAATTTATAAAAAAATTAATGATCCTTACAATAATGCATAACACATAAATATAAATAAGCATACTTAGAATGTTATTTGCAATGTTGCTTTTGATTTCTTCACACAACTGTGTAGATTCTTCATATGTGTCATACTAGACCTTTGAGAGATGATATCTAACCTTTTCATGTGTATTGGACAATCTTGCAAGAACATAAACAGTGTCTATATTCGGCACCAAACATATGTCTTGTACTCTACCTATCATCCTCATATAATTCATCAAAGTTAATCATACCACAAAACAGATAGATATGTACACCATCATCGGTTTCACTATCTTTAAGATGCCATGAAATAGTCATTTTATTTATTTCCTGTGCATTCTTCCATTCTGAAATAAGCTTGATTGTACCCGCTTGATTTTTATTACGTTTCTCAGCTCGGGTATGTTCAACAGTATCCATAGTGCGTCCAACTACAACTTTAGTTGATAAAATTGTTGCCCTTGGTCCAGAAACATTCACTGTGATCTTCTTTGATGTCATCTTCCCGATATATGTGTGTGTGTGTGTGTGTGTGTTAATTAAAAAACACATCTTAATTAAACTATTTTTTTTAATTAACAATATAATTAAAAAATAATAATAATTTAAATTACGATTTTAAAAAAATAATGTTTTTTAAAATATATCTATATATATAATACACCCTATCCTATTCTCCTTATAGAAGCAGGTCTTTCTCCTATTAAGAGCCTTGCTATGCTCAGGTTTCTGTTGTACAAGCACAAGCTCAATAACATAGACAATCATAGACTTCCTAAGCTAGCTTTAAATTCCAGCCAAAACCACCTAAGGCTTAACCGAGGATGGCATAAGGACACAAGGGCCTGGTTAAACTATTGGGAGATCAATGAGAATGATGCTTTGCAAAACATAAATAACATTAAAGATATTGTTACTTCTAAGTTCAAAGAAAAATTGTGGTGTGAGAAAGATTTAGCGTCTAAAAGAAAATTAAGTTATTATAAGAAGGTCATCAACCCCACCCTTGAAGATCAAAAGTATCTCTCTATTTTAACTAGCTCAAAGAAGAAAATTAATATAGAAAAGATTAGAACGAATTCTCATGAGCTCCATAGTGAAACTGGCCGTTGGGCAGTTCCTAAAACGCCATGGATGGAAAGGATCTGCCATATTTGTGAGAATAGGAGCATCGAGGATGAAAACCACTTCCTCTTAGAGTGCCCTGCATACAACCACATTAGATCTCAATTTCACAACCTTTGTTACAATACTGACCTTCCTAGCCTTTTACAATGCCAAAATTATAGTGAACTCGGGAGGCTTCTCTCCAAGCTTTTTGAGCATAGGAATAAAATCTTAAATCAAAATAAATAATTTGTCTTTTTAGGTCCGATAGATCATTATTTGGTCTCAGCGGACGTTAATCATCATCATATATATATATATATATATATATATATATATATATATATATATATATATATATATATATATATATATATATATATATATATATATATATATATATATATATATATAAATCCAAATTAAAACTATATAGATTAAAATTTGAAAAAAATATAAATGTTTTTTTTTTTTAACTTTATAACTTAAAATTAAAAAAAAAAAAACTAACTATATAATTGTTTTAAAAATAAATATATAATTAAAAAAAAAAAAACAATTTTAATATTTTTAAATTTAAAAACAATTTTTTTTTTTAAATTATACATAAATAAAAAAATTATATATATATATATATATATATATATATATATATATATATATATATATATTAAAACTATTTATAATTTTTTTTTTGCTGAAGCAAGAGTCGTACCTTGTATTTCATTAAATCTAAAAACAACTTACATAAAATACAACAGTCCCCAAGGAACTGAGGGCCCGGAGATAAAGGCTTAAACATTGAACCTCGGTCCCTCAAATAATCAAACAAGTAAATTTAGAGTCAGACCCAAAGAGGAATAAGGGACCCAACTAAAAGGATTTCGGTTCCAAGTGGGCGATAACCCTTGAGCATGAAGAGTACGTGAAAGCCATCGATTTCCACCAAGATGTAAAACCTACTCAGAAGAAATTCTTCCCCATATTAGCACCATTTTCCTTGACCGTCGATCATCCAGGCTAAATCCAACGGCAGAGGATAATATCGCTATACCTAGTAGCCCGGCTATTAACCACGCGATAGCCATCCTGGACCCACCAACCTGCTCGCTTGTTCCTGACCATAGATCCTCCACGCCAGATCCAACGACAGAGGATAATATCGCTATACCTAGTAGCCTGGCGATTAACCATGTGATAGCCATCCTGGACCCACCAACATGCTCGCTTGTTCCTGACCGTAGATCTGTCCTGCAAGATCCGACGACTAAGGAGCATATCGCACGAGCCTAACATACCAAACATTACCGCGTGATGAGGGCGGTATTCCTTCCCTGTACTATGCCACGTGGAGCAAGGTGAATGGAATCACTCCCAACTCTGCAAAACCGCTTCCCGTGTGAAGGGCGTGTGATGGACATTAAACCACCTCGCGAGTGGTATTGCAGCTACAAAAAAAGCACGGGGGGTTTAAGGCTGCTGGAAAAGCCGGAATTCCGGCCCCACTCATCATCCCATCTCCGCAGGCTCATGAACCAGTGCACGATGAAAATCCATCTATTCGGCTGACCATCCGCAGATCTGAGCCTGCCCAACAACTTCCAACTAAAACTTCTGTGTTCGTATTGTCGAGGGTTGGGGAGGTTGACAATAACCATAATGTTCTTACTTTGGAAAAAACTTCGCATAAAGAATCCACATCAGCTAGACCCCGCCTCTATATCTTTGTTTTAGAACACCATTATGTCCTCATCCACCTGGTCATGACATTGTGCCTTTAATCTATTCAGAGGCATCTTAGGCCAACTCAGCGTAACCCTGCTTTTGGTACAAAGCACTCCTTGATTGGCCAAGATGTCTGCCAATTTATTTGTTGTCCTTTGCACATGGTTAAAACTCATGGTGCATAAGCCTCAGAGATGAAGCTGAATCCTTTGAAAGACCTGGAGCAGCCTCCATTATTTTGAGACTTTTTCAAGCTCTGTGCCATAGTTGATTCTTTTGACCGAATTTATGATTAACTCTGAATCAGCTTCGACAATAACATTCTGGAGATTATCCTGCTTCAAGAATTCTAAAAATTGTTCAAGAGCCATTAATTCCGCCATATTGTTAGCGGATCTTCCCAAATGGAAATGGAAAATGAGAAGGAGACTGTCATTTTCATCCCTTAACACCCCTCCAAAGCCAGCAATACCTAGGTTATCTTTGGAAGCCCCATCAATGTTGTGTTTCAAAAAACCCTGAGGGGGAGAATGCCAATAATCCTTGTTAGTATCAAGTTTCAAACCCTTCCTGACCAGGCCCTGTGGTATAAGCCCTTGCATACCCAACTTAAGAATAATCTGCGTTTCAACTTTAGACGATGGCATCTTAGGGTAAGTTCGCACTATGGTACTTACCGTCTCCTTAAGTTGTCTTAAGATTTGCTCAAAAAGGCAATGGGAGGAACATTTTACATTCTTAAAGATTTTGTTGTTCCTTTCTTTCTAGAGAGTCCATATTATGAAGCTTGGTGTTAAAGCCCAGGAAAAGCCTATAAGTTCAAAATCAGAGAAGTTGTGTCTCCAATTGTTTAGGGTATTGATGATGCTTCCTTTGTCCCTGTCTGTCTACGGAAGATAGTGGCAAAAGTATCCCACAACCAAGAGGTGAAAATGCAGTTATTGAGAAGGTGCTCCATTATTTCCTCTTGGGCTTCACAAAGCTGGCATCTGGCAGGGCCTAGAACACCCTTCTTCTGAATTTTATCCCAAGTCAGAATTTTCCTATGATGAACCAACCACATGAAGAGTTTAATCTTCATCCATCCTTGATGTCTCCATATGTTCTGCCAAACCCTGTCTGGTTCATTGGAATCCAGCTCAAGGAGAATGCGTTTTGCTTCCTTAAGATTGAAGGTACCTGCATTATTGTTGCCCCATCTAAGTTGATCATGCCCCCCTGTCACTAATATTTTCCTTTGTTCCAACATTGTAAGGAGTGCCTCTGCTTTGGCTTTCAGTGGGTTGTCTTCCCTATTAACCAAATTCTTCCAGGTTCTCCATTTTCCTTCACTATTGGTTTGATCCCAAAAATCTTTTACCTTAAATAACCTTTGGGTATCTGTATCTTTCTTGAGGTCCAATAGGTCCTCTCTTAACAGTGTAGGTTCTTGTTGCCATTTATCCTCCCAAAACAAAGCAAGATCACCATCTCTGATCTCCCAAAAGTTGTTTTTTGTACTAATCCTCTATTCCCCCAGGCCTTATTCCAGATGTGTGAGCCCTTTATGGTGCCAGACATCCTTATGAGATCATTATCTTGCCAAGTGCTGGCATATTTTTCTTTCTGAATGCTAGCCCACTGCGCCTTAGGGTCTTTTACCCAGCACCACCATAATTTCACCCCTAAAACTTGACTTAGTGGTTCCAGATCATCCAGTCCAAGACCCCCATATTTTTTAGGTTTGCAAATCTTCTCCCAGGCTACCAAGGCCCATTTCTTTCTTTCCTTCCCCTTCCCATAAAGAAAGTTTCTTTGAATGGTTCTAAAATGTTGCAAAATTCCTTTTGGAGTTGGAAGGGCTAATAGCATGAAAACGGGGATTGATTGGAGAACAGCTTTCGTGAGTACCAACTGACTAGCCAAGTTTAAAGATCTAAAGGTCCATTTCTTGATTTCATCCTGCATATTATTAATCACCGGCTCCAAAATGCCCTTGTGAAAAGGTTTATCAGTAAGAGGAACTCCCAAATGTTTGGAGGGAAGAACATCCCTTTGAAAGCCTAGAATCCTGGAGATATTTTTCTAAATAGCAATATTGGTATTAAAGAAAAAAATCTTAGATTTGGAGAGATTAAATTCCATACCTGTAGCCATGGCAAAGTCAGATAGGATATGTTTATATGTTAGAGCTTCTTTGATTGCGGGGATTCCCTGCAGCATAGTATCATCAACAAATTGTTGATGGGTCAAAGCCTGACCATTCTCTAAACTTTGGAGGCCTTTGATATCACCAACTTCTTTCACATGCTTGATAGACTGACCCAGTCCTTCCATAATGAGGATGAAGAGAAAGGGAGAGAGCGGATCACCCTACCTGAGGCCTCTGGAAGGAGTAAAAGTCCTGGAAGGAGAACCATTGACCAGAATTGAAAAGCTAGAAGAAGTTACTAGGGCCATTACCCATCTTACCCAATTATGATCAAACCCAAAAGCAATAAGGACCCTCATTATATAGATCCAATTCAACTTATCATAAGCTTTGGCTAGGTCCAACTACATAATCATACCAGCCTTCCTATTTCTTGTCAAAGAGTGCACCACCTCATGCGCTTGAATGATGTTATTAAGCATTTGTCTACCCTCCACATAACCAAATTGCTCCATAGAAACTAGAGTAGGAAGAAGTGGTTTGAGTCTATTAGCAACAACCTTGGATATTATCTTATATACCACATTGCACAAGGCTATGGGTCTAAACCTGTCTGGAGTCTGAGCATTGTCCTGTTTGGGGATCAGGGAGATGAAGGAAGTGTTGAGCACCTTCAAAATAGTTCTATTCAACCTGGAATCTTCCACTACGTTCAGAATGTCCTGTTTAACAATATTCCAACAAGCTTTAAAGAAATCCACATTGAAACCATCAGGGCCTGGTGCTTTACCATTCTGCATTTCTTTGATAACCTCACTAACCTCCTCTTCTGTCACTGGCCTATTGAGATTGAAATTATCCTCTCTAGTAACCAGTCTAGGAATATGTCCTATTAAATCCCTGATAAAATGCTCTCTGTCGGAAAAGGTTTCCTGTGCTATTCCATGAAAGTGCTGAACTAACACATCTTCTATATCCTCATGGGAATTATGAAGATGACTGCCCTCGTCCTTGATCGAAGAGATCCTATTATGAGATTTGTTTGCTATGGTAGATCTGTGGAAAAATCTAGTGTTACGCTCCCCTTCTTTCAGCCATTGAACTCTGGATTTTTGTCTCCAAAATGTTTCCTCTTGTTTACATAAATTCTCCCAGTCTTGATGGTGTTTGTTGACTAGGTCATTTCTATCTTTATCAAATCCATTCATGATAAGGGTTTGATTGAGTTCCCTCATTTTATCTTCAACAGATTTTTTCGCTGCAAAAATATTGCCAAATTCATTCTTGTTCCAATCTTTAAGTCTGAGCTTGATGTGCTTTAGTCTTTTGTGTAATTGGAACATTCATGTACCCTGAATATGCAGATCTTCTGTCCACTATTTTGTAATGTTGCTGATGAAGTCTGGGTGGGTGAGCCAGATATTCTCAAATATGAATGGTTTGTTCTTGGGGGTACCAATGCCCTGAACCTCCAGTTGAATAGGCCAGTGGTCCGAGCCTCCAAAGTGGAGAATTCTCGCTATCATTTCCTTGTTGGTAAGCAAAAGGTCCTATGAGATTATGAATATGTCTAACTTTGAGGCTACTTGCGACTCTCCTCCTCTCTTGTTGTCCCAAGTAAAGAGACCATTACTCATTTCAGTATCAACAAGCTTCACATTGTCTATAAAAGTTTAAAATGCTGAAGAGTCTCTGCTTAAAGTTCTGGTTCCCCTTTTTTTCTCTGAAAGTGATTTGATCATGTTGAAGTCCCCATACAAGATCCATGGTACATCTACATGTCTGTCTCTAAGCTCCATAAGAGAATCTAAAAACCTGAGTTTATCATCCATTCTTTGAGGGCCATGAACATTCATGACCAGATAGGTCTCCCTATCTCCCACCAGTTGTATAACCATTGATAAATAATTTCTAGATGCCTCAGCATCTATTATGCCAATCTTTTGGGGGTTCCAAAGAGTAAGTATGCCCCCTGCTGTATTATCTACTTTGACTTCTAGAAACTCAAATATATTGAGCCATTTGTTATGAATTTATCCTATTTTTTGAATGGAACATTTATTTTCCTGGATAAAGATCATATCCGAAGCTTCCTGTTTCATTCTATTACTAAGAATTCTTTGCTTTATTTTACTACCTAGACCTCTGATATTCCAAGATGTAAAATTCATTATTAAAGATTCGTAAAGGACTAGCTGGTTAGATCTTTGATCTTACCTGAATCTATCATTAGCTTTCCACATTCCATCAATAACTCGTTCTGCTTTTCCTGCCTCTTTTCTTTCCTGGGTTTCTGGGTGCTAATCCAGGTGTGATTTTCATAGTTTTTACACCTTCATTGCCCTGCCTTTCATTTTTTCTTTGTCTGTCCAGCCCTTTATCTTGAGTTTTCCATAGGAACAACTGTTGTACTCTATTGAACTCTTCTTGCGGTAATGAGTCTACCCCACTCATGGTCCCCTATTTCAAGAACCCTTCCAGATCTAGGTGTTCCCTGTCAAGAATCTCTGGCAGTTCATGATCCTCCATTTCCATCTCACTCTGGGTCATTTCTAGGTCCATCTCCAGTTCTGCTTCACTTAGCATAATCTCTTTCTGTTTGTAACAATCCTGTGTGTGTGCTCTGTCTTCTTCTTTCTCCTTCTCCACTGGGCTCCCTTCCATAACCTGATCTACTTTTGTTATCTCTTCTTCTTCTTCGAGTACTTGGAACTTGTTCAGGTTAGCCTGTTGCCCTTCTGTTTGATGTTGCTTTGGCCCCCTCTTGCCCCCTTTTCCTCTATGTACCACTTTGTGAAAGCCTTCAGTATCTTTCATTATGTTTGATTTACTTCTATTCTCTATTTTACTGAGAGGGAAGTCTTTGAATAAGTGCCCATGCTCATGGCACCTCCGACATTTGAAAGGAATATGTTCATAGTCTACTGTTTTCACCCATTCTTCATCAAAAACTTCCAAGATGACCTCATTTGGTAGAGCCCCAGAGAGATCCATCTCCACACATATTCGTGCGAAGGAAGTGTACTTTCCCCTTTTGGTGGCCTCAGAAGCTTTGACAAAGCGGCCTAATTTGTTTGCTATGGTAGATAACGATTCCGTTTGCCAGTAATCAAGAGGTAGAGAGTAGAGTCTTACCCAGACTAGGACCGAAGTGAAGGTTTCGCGCTCAGGGACAAAATTCATCATCCACGGTCACATGTAGAGACCTGTTGCTGCATAGAAGTATGGCCCTCCTTCAAACACCCTGTCTTTATCCTCAATATTTGTGAAGACCACAGTGAAGAAACCCTTTGACCCAAGATGTAGGTCAATGCTTCCTTTTGGTTTCTAGTTGTATTTAATCCATGTCTGTAAAGCCTTTTCAGTGGGCCATAATCCCATGAATTTACAAATGATAGCATATGTCTACATGTGACCCTGTGCGCTTGCAGAGCAGGATCATTTAAAACTACTTCGGGTGTTACCTCAGCTTTGGGTTCACATGGCCCCTTTTGTGCTTTGTTTTTCGCTGACCGTTCCTTGTCTTCTTCTTCATTTTCTTTATTTCTCTTATTCTCCCTTGACTTGTTTAAATCTTGCTCCTATTCCGTATTCCTTATCCCTTCACCTGAAGGACCTCTGACACTCTCTATTGGTTTCTTTCCTCAGATAGCCACTACTTGCCTGTAGGAGGGAGTGGAGCTCCCTCCTTTGCGCGCATCCATGTAGTTCTACACTTGCAAACGCCTGAAAACCCTAGCACTTCCAGGAAGCTCCCTCGGGGCAAAACTATTTATAATTTTAAAAATTATAATTATTTAAGAAAAACAACTATATAATTCTAAAAAAAACAATTATAATATTTTTAAATTTAAAAACAAATAATTTTTAAATTATATATATATATATATATATATATATATATATATATATAGATATATAGATAGAGATCTGGAGGCCAGATCTCTATTGTGTTTGTAATAGAGATCTCCCGATCTCCTGATCTATCTCCCGTAGATCTCGTCTGCGGTGCATTCTTCCGATCTCTCTGCGCATTCTTCCGATCTTTATCACTCATTACTATTATAGTGAGCTTGACTAGAGAGTAATGAAATTATAGTGCGCATAGAGGTTCTGCGGCACTCTTCCGATCTGCGGCACTCGAAAATATCTTCGCATTCTTTCGATCTGCGGCACTCGAAAACTTCATTGGGTCACAGCTCTTCAGATCTGCGGCTTGACTCTTCAGATCTGCGGTTCGATCTGGTGCAGATCTGCATAAAATATGGCTCCGAGCTTCGCAAAAATAACTAGTGGCTCATCCGCCTCTGGAGGGCAATCTCCTGCCCATATCGTGAGTGAAGCCCCAGCTCCCACTATCCAAGTGGTCCAGGACTCACTCGATGAAGCTTTGAAGTTCTCCGAAAGTGCCCTAATTTGCCGGTTCAATGGTTTTTGGCCGCAGCTGATAGCACTCCACAATTGGATCTCGGAGGTATGGAAGCCTATCATTTCTGATGAAATTAATATCTACCCCTGTGCTAGAGGTTTATTTATAGTAGATTTTGAAAATCCTGAAAGCAGACAATGTATTCTAGATTCCGGCCCTTGGTTTTGGGAAAAATCAGGCCTATTCTTGAAGCCATGGAACCCATCATTCGATCCCTCTACAGCAGTGATAACCTCAGCACCAGTTTGGGTGAGATTGCCAAGCCTACCCTTGCATCTCTGGAATCTCTGCTCGCTAAAAGCCATCGGAAATGCAATTGGGAAATTTTACTGCAGGTGCCCAGAAACAGAGGAATATGCCAGAACCACCTATGCACGCATCTGTGTGGAAATGGATTTCAGCGCCGGATTCCCAGCTGAAATAAACCTAACAAGTAAAGACTATGTGTGGAACCAGAAGCTTGATTATGAAAGTGTCCTCTTCAGATGTCGATCATGCTTTGAGACGGGGCATCTAGCGAAAAATTGCCCAAAAGCCTCTGAGAAAAATTTTGTTAGAAAAAACCACCACAGATCTACATGGTGGGAAGGAGCACAAAAAGAACACTACACTGTCATCAAAGAAGAATATTCTAGAGAAAACTCTGAGTCACAAGAAATCAAGGAAGAAGGAAACAACTCTGAAAGCAAGCAAGGAGAAAGCCCGCCCCAACAAATCAACATTTATGAGGATTTGAATAGCGCAGAAAATAAATCTTCATTTAACAGCAAAGCAGATCTCCTAAACCAAACTTCTCCGACTATAGATCGCGAAGCTAAGACACCAATGTCCCAAGAACCAGAAGAGATGAAGGAGATGCAAGACAAAGGAAGTTGGAAGACCGTAGAGAAAAGAAAGAAAGCTACAACACCAATCTCGCCAAGAAAGACGAGGAGCCAGACAAGTAAAAATTAAGAAAATTGTAGGTCCGATAGACCAATTTGGTCTCAGTGGACGTTAACCATCATCATCATCATCATCATATATATATATATATATATATATATATCTATATATATATATATATATAGATATATTTATATATATCTTAAAATTTTATATAATTTTACAAAATATAATTATTTAAAAAAAAGTTAAAATAAATTGCTTTTAATAAAAAATTAAATACAATTAATTATATAAAATAAAATAAAATAAAAATTTAAACAAAAAAAACAATTTGTTTTTTAAAATTTAATTTTAAAAAATAATAATAATTGATTTTTTTTAACGTTGTTTTTGCATGATCTGATGAATAGAAACAATGATTGTTATTATATAGTGAAGATTGTGGGATTGCTTTAGCGTTTCTCGAATGTGGGATTAAAATTAAAATTAAGAAAATTAATATGTAGTTAATATTATAGGTTTAAATTAAATTTTATTCAATGTCGGCTAAAAATAAAATATAAATTATAAAATTTAATTTAGTTACACAATCACTGTTAAACAATTTGAATAAAAAAAATTAATTTTGTTTCGAAGGAATGCATTAAAGGAATATTTTTGTGGATATTTTGAATAGAAAGTAGGGTGAAATTTTTTGATCCCAAAAGTTTAGTAAAATGTTTTCAAATACATTTTAGATGAAAATTTTGGAGGGAAATATTTCAAACAAAATTTTTGAAGGGAAAATTTGCAGCGAAAATTTTTGGGGGGGAAACTTTGGAGGGAAAAGTTTTAGTGATTTTTTTTTTTGGGGGGGGGGGATTTTCGAGGGAAATTTTCAATATTTAAGCTATATATTGTCATTGGGAGAGAGTGCATTTATATCATTCAACATCTTCTATTCGAAATTCATGGATTCATCTAATAGTGAAGTTTTTCTTTCTGCAGCATCAACATCTTCGTCATGCAACAACTCTATTCATATTCATGAACATAACAGGAATTCGTTCACTATGAATAGAAAGTCAAATTTTCCACTTGGTCCTAATCCTAAGGATGATGAGAGAAGCATTGATGAAGGGAAGCAAAAAGAAATTTCTGTAAATTGAGAGTCAATTATTCCGCTTATTCCTAATCCTAAGGATTATGAGAGCACCAGTGATGAAGGGCACGATGAAGAATTTCCAAAATCAAAATTTCCACTTAGTCCTGATATTAAGGATTATGAGAGTACCACTGATGAAGGGGCGCATGAAGAATTTCCAGAGTCAAATTTTCCACTTTGTCTTAATCGTAAGGATTATGAGAGCACCACTGATGAAGGGAGGGTGAAGAATTTCTAGAGTCAAATTTTCCACTTCGTCCTAATCCTAAGGATTATAAGAGCACCAGGGATGAAGGGGGGATGAAAAATTTCCAATAAATAGAGATTCAAAACTTCCACTTAGTCCTAATCCTAAGGATTGTGAGAGCACTAGTGAGGAAGGGGAGGGGGAGGATGAATAATTTCTAGTGAATAGAGATTCAAAGCTTCCAATTAGTCCTAATTCTAATGATTATGAGAGTAGCACCGACGAAGGGGAGGATGAATCATTTCCATTAAATAGAGATTCAATGTTTCCTCTTAGTCCTAATCCTAAGGATTATGAGAGCACCACTGATGAAGAATTTTCTGCAAATGGTAATTTAACTAAAAATAGAGAGTCATATTGTCCAATTATTCCTAATCCTAAGGATTATGAGAGCACTCGTTATGAAGGGGAGGATGAAGAATTGAATCCTCCAAAGGAATATTTTAAAAGTATGGATGGAGACGTGAATATTTTTGTCTGAGTCACGATTTGAAAAGCACAGATGATGGTAGTGCATAATTTTCTTCAAGTGAGGATGGTAATGAATATTTTCCAAGCAATGATGGTGATGAATTTCCTAACTATGTCCAGAATGATCATAGTGAGGATAATATTCCTCCTAATGGTGATGAAAATGTTTCTACAAAGGATAATGAAATGATGAAGATGTTGCAAGAAAATATTGTATCTAAGAGTAGGAGTAGACCTTTTCATATCAATCCAAAACAGTCTAGTTATATAAGGCTTAGGACAACATATCTCACAAGCAGAAGTTCTATTGGTATCTGATTTCAAGTGAATTTTGTCGAAAGGATTGCTTGAAACGTATGGATTTCAAGTTTTCTATGGAGAAAAGGAAAATATATTTGTGAATGCATAAAAGCATGCAAGATTCATATTTAGTGGGTTGCATGCAATGTACACTAGCAGGTTATGATTATCATATTGGGAATGTATTGCTCTGCAAAAAGGATTTCAAAATGTTGCATTCAATTGGTAATTTTCATTTGTTAAGAATACAAAAAAGATTGGAACAGGATCCCACATATTATTCAGAAGTATGTTATAAACAAGAGGTGGGCCATTAGCAAATATTGCAATGTCATGTCTCAAAGACTTCTTTTCAAAGCATGGTGTATGCCAAATAAAGACACAATACATATTCTAGATAATTTCTCGAGACGAGAAATCTATAGCTTATACAAAGAATATGAAAAAGGTACTGAAGGAGTTGGTAATTTTGTTACATATTCATATATTACAAGGATATGGAAGAATGAATTCAACAATGTTCATATTCCTAAGAAGACAAGGATGGGGGTTTGTAATACATGTGCTTCTCTTAAAGCAAAAAGGGATAAATGTCAAGGGGAAGAAAGAGGTATGTATTCATAACATTATTTTTAAAAATTGGATAGTTATCAATTATAAAAATATATTTATTAATAGGTTTCTTTTATTTTATGTGCAGATTTCATTGTCAAAGCACTTCAATAACATCGCAATCAGCAAACAAGTGAAAGGAAAATATTGTATAAACATCAAAAGAAGTGTTATGATAATCCAAATAAATATTTGGTCTTGATAATTGATGGTATGGACCAAAATAAAACACTTCTGCCACATTTTTCCGCACACCGAAAAATTTACAAGAGGAAAATTTTATTCAGTTTCACTTGGTTGGTTGTATGGTCTTTAATGGGAAGATGTTGACAAAAGTTTACTTCACAACTCAAAATATTCATAATTATGAAAATATGACCATAACTATAGTCCATGATGTGGTTTCTCATCGGTCTGGTATTCTTCCTGAAGTTTTGTATATGCAATTAGATAACACAAGCCGTGAAAACAAAAATCAAGTTCTTTTTGGGTACCTAAACATGCTCATTGAATTAGGAATTTTAAAAAAGGTAAAGGTTGGTTTCCTTCTTTTTGGTCATAATCATGACCATATTGATCAGATGTTTAGTCGTTTTTCAGTAACATTAAGAAGGAAAGATGTTGGGATCATGCCATCATTATTTGAATGTATTAAGAAATCATACATTCCAAAGCCTGTTTTTCATGTGTTGGAAGAAACTATTAACATGCGAAGGTTTATTCTAGGATCACATGGTGAGGAGAAACGCATTGAACAACTTAATGACATTAGCTTCCAACATCAATTTCGTATCCAGAAAATTGATGGAAAAACACTTATATGGGGCAAGAATTATTCAACTGTTGCAGAATGGGGGTCCTCATCAGGGTTACCAATTTTGAAGTTCATTCTAGAGCATCCAATATTTGTATCAAAGAAATTGTTATTACAATTAGTTGTTGAACTCCATAGTGCACAAAGGCATAAGAGAGATATCAATTATTCTGAATGCCTGGAAGAAATAAAAAGATGTATTAGAGATACATATGAGTACTTTGATGTTGCTGATTCAGTTTGGTGGGAGTCTTTTTTCAATAATCAAAGTGATATGATTTCAAGATCAATAAATGAAGATACACTTTTGAAGACTCCATTTATTTGGCCACAAAATATGTCAAATGAACATGAGGAAAGACACATTGTTGAACAACAACAATATCAAGGTATTATTAATTCTCCATAGGTAGAGGAAAGAGAAATATATATTGGTTCTAGAAGATCGTGTGCACAACGTGAAGCCATGGAAGACCTTTACAAGGGTTATGTGCAAGATGTTAAGGAGGGTTTCATGATAGCAGTGTTAGCAGATGAAGATCCACTTGGCTATCCATTCTGGGTTGCCAAGGTTATAAAGGTCATTAAATAAAATGAAGATATTACAATTGTTGAAGTACATTGGTATGCCACAAATACCCACCCATTCAATGGTGTGTACAAGCCAGAGATGGTAATTGATAAACAAATTGGTAGAAAGAGAAAAAGAAAGGGTAAAAATATAAGTTGTTGCCACACATACCTCTTAAAATTGGAGGATGGTGACATACTTATGTTTGAATTCAATTTAACAAAGAGAGGAACTCTTCACTTGAAGACCATAAAGATTTTGAAAAAAAATCTACCAAAAGAAATGATGTTGAGATGGGAGTCTGCTAAACCTAGTCGTAGATCTAGAAGACTTTTGAAACCTAAAATGGTGGGCATGCATGTTGACTCAGATGGGGCACTAGTTGAAGAAAGAGAAGAATATGGATCATATTCATCTGCATCCAGTGATTCATCTGAATATGTAGATTGTAATGGTGTGCCAGAACCTATGGGTGATTTTGAATAAATGTCTAAGGCATTTAATGTAAATGATGTTTGCATGGTAACTTGAAATAAATATTTTGACTTCCATATTACATGAATCTATGAGTCATTTCTATGTTTGTTGGATTATTTGTTTTAATTATGAAGAATTCATCTATTTAGAATATCCACAATGCAACAATGAATTACAAAAATAATTTATGTTAATTCAATCTACCAAAGTTGATATTTTGATTAAAATTAAAAAAATATTAGATATTAATGTTGAATTTTAATTTATGCAGTGATATTGCCATGATATTATTTATTGTTATCATTTGTTCATATTTTGATTAAAAGTAAAAAAATATAAGAAATTCATGTTCAATTTTTAAATTATACAGTGATATTGCCATGATATTATTTATTGTTATCATTTGTTCATATTTTAATTAAAAGTAAAAAAATATTAGAAATTTATGTTTGATTTTTAAATTATACAGTGATATTGTTTATTGTTATCATTTGTTCATATTTTGATTAAAAGTAAAAAAATACTAGAAATTAATGTTCAAATTTTAAAGTATACAGTGATATTACTATGATATTATTTATTGTTGGCATTTGGTGTAAGATATTTTTTAAAATGTTGAAAATTTAATGCCTCATTGAAAGTGGGCACTTCATTTTGATGGTTGTTTTTTAGGTTTTTGTTGCAATAAGATAAGTTGTCTTAGGCTAATATTTGAAGAGAGCTAAACTTTTTGCCTTTAAAATAAAAATTACTCTTGGAATAATGAATCTTTCATTTACTTGTTCATTTTTAAAAATTGTTTTAGTCATATAATTTGTCCATAATTTCATGGTTCAAATATATTAAAAACTTAATCTTTTCAATTTCATGGTTGAAAACTTGTCAAAATATTAAGGTTTTTCTGAGTTATGATATTTTATCTTTAATGCTACGGTTGAAAACAATTACAATTTTAGGTTTTTTTAGAGTCGAAATATTTTATCTTTAACAAGATGGATGAAAACTGTTGGAATTATAAGCCTTTGAGACATGATATTTTATCTTTAACAGCATGTCTGAAAATTGTTGGAATTTTACAATTTTTCAAAGTCTTAATATTTTATCTTTAATTACATTGCTAGAAAGTGTCAAAATTGTAACCCTTTTTTTTGTTATTCTAGCATCAACACCTTTTGTTTCGAGGGTGTTTTTTCAATCCTTTTTGCACAAAAAAAATGGTTTTAATAAAATGTTGAAAAATTACCCTAAAAACAAATCATTCTAGAATACACACTTTTCGTTTTTGGGTTGTTTTTTCATGATTTTTTTGGCATTTTTGGGCTAGAGTTCTCGTTTTGAGTTAATAGTTCTCATTTGATCGCTAAGTTTGTTATTTTCATTCATTAGAGAATATTAAGATATTTTCCTCTTTTGTTCTATTGTGATTCTATATTTGCTCTAATTTTTGTTCTATAATATTTCAAGGATTGTTTTTCTTTTTTAAGTGTGTTAGAGGAAGGAGCTTCTATAAGGTCAAACCAGGGCACATTGCTCCACTTGAGAACACAATTCAGGTATTGATTTCTTTTCCATGTCCTTGTGATCATCTTTGTATTGTTTCATTTGGATAGAGTTATGACATCCTAGGGCTCCTCCCTCTTGCCTTGGCCAAACATTGAGTTCATTTTGTAGCACTTTGTAGTACCATCACCCCCACTCATGTTTTGAATCTTCACCTTTCCTAGTTAATGCTTGAGAAATAATCCTTCTTGGTGCACTCAACATTGATTCTTCATAAAAGGAGATCACAATTAGGGTGAAATTAGGGATCCCATAGCCCATCTTAGCCATTGGTCTTATTAATTAATCTCTTCAACCAATTAAAAATAAAATCACACTTTCCTTTTTCCTTTTTGGTTTGTTATTTGTGATCTAGGGTTCTAATGTTAGATTTGTAGAACTAGGTTGCTATATCCAAGTCCTGGATTTTATTTAAATTCCTATATCTTGTTGAATTTGGATTATACTTGTGTTAATCACTTTCTTAGCGTTATATCCATTATTTATTGCACAAGATTGCTCAACTAACTTTAAAATGGATTTATATTTTTCTTAAAACTTGTTATATTCATAGATCTAACCCATCTTCATACATAGAATCTAATGTGACTAGTCTCTACCTTTATTTGATTTTGTCTCTTTTAGTGTTAAAAACAATGACATAATATCATTTAAGCTTGCTTCATTTATCTTATTGACAAGGGTTTCATGATTTGACATAATTCTTGCAACATTTAGAACTCATGTGCTATAAAACTTAAAATAAATGAATCAATGCCTCGTAGGTGGAATGTTTTGGTTATTAATGGAAATGATATATGTTTATTTTGTGCCCTTTCATGGCTTAGGATTTGTGACATAAATTCTTTATGTGCTTCCATGATCAATGTTTGGGTATAACTCAACAAATATTTTCAACATTTGGGCATATATGTGATTACAAATAATATGTGTTGCAAATCAATTCTATCACATGAGGAATGACCTAGTCTTAAAGGTAAATGGATCATTTCATTAATTGGAGGCTATTGCTAAGGTTTTTAATACTTGGTATAATTACTTTGATGCAAGGTTTGATGTGTATGACAAGGATCTAACATTGATGTAAATATGTTGACCACTTTAAACAAACCTTAGTATACACATTAAAGCATGTCCAAGGGCTTGAGATTTCACTACCGATGCATCATCTTCAACATTAGAATTCTTTACACAATCCACTTGATTAAGTATCTATAAAATGCTTAATGTCTTGATTAACTCTTATTGGTACATGGGACTATTCACTATTTATTCAACATGACATCCTAAGTTCTGATTTTCATCTTGGTATCCTTTGAAATATATTTTCGGATAATTGATCCTTTGTGGTTGTAATATGTCCATAACAAAAAAATAATATAGTGATTAACATGCTCTAATTTTCTTGGTATCATGTTAGATTTAATGTCTATAATGTTGGTGGTTCTATGATAACTCGATGGTTCATGATATATAACTTTGTTTTCCTAATATTCCTCTAGTGAACTAGAGGCACTTAATTTTCCATATGAGCATGTTTTAATTTCATGGTAGCTTGTGATTGAATGGTCCTAACATTTCCTAAAAAAATTACAAGATTTTGACTGAACTTTGATCCTAATTTAACTATCCTAAAGTGTGAATCACAATAGTTTTGGATTGAGAAGTGTTTCACATAATTTTTTGGCACATGATCTCATTCAATGGCATACTGTATTTGGATGGTGTTAGTGTCAGTCTTGTTAGCTTGTCACTTGGATCACATATGCTTTCACTATGTTTTTCCAGGCTTTCAAAATCAAATTTTTCTGTTACTAGGTTTACACAACAAATTTGGTCATTGTTTGGTCAGTCTAAAGATGAAGCCATTGATTGGAAATTCACTCATGCTAGTGGCCTATCACACTTAATGAAGGTGTCACAATAAAAATGGGTCAATCATCATCATCATTCCATTAGGTCTCAGGTCATCCATTAGGTCGCTAGGGTTTCCAAGGTCCATCATTTTCATGAATAAAACCAACAGTGAGTAAAACATGACAAAGCAAATTTTGGAGAGTTGATCTTGATTTTTCACACACTCCTCATACTCTCATGTTGTCAAAGTTCCAGGAAAATAAGATTTAGCACTCAGGAAAGTAAAGGACATCTCAGGTTTGCAATGGAAAAGGTAACTTTTTTTTCATAAAGTGAAAATCAGTTTCTAAAGGAGGGTGGGTCCCATTTCTTTTTGAAAAAGTGAGGAAACTTTCGCTATATAAACTCAAAATCTTCCAAACTCCTTCATTCACACCCTATTCACTCTTTGTTATCAAGCTATCTTGTCCAAAAAAGCAAAAAAATTTTTTTCCTAGGAGAAATTAGCAAAAAATTGCAGGTGTTGCGCATAGAAGCACTGCGTTGCGCTTAGGATATTGGTGCTGCACTTAGAAGAACTGCGCTGCACTCATGAACACTGCGTTGCGCGCAGAATAGAGTGCCCAAAAGTCCTTCAAAGCTCTCCCAAACCTCATTTTTTCACTTGCAAGCTTGATTTTACTAACTTCTAAGCTAAGGAACAAGTAAGTGCACTATCTTCCTCCATCTTTTGCTTTCCCAATTTCATCTCATGTCAATGATTCTTCAAGTTAGGGTTTGTAGCAAAATTTTCATGGGAAATGTTAGGGTGCAAATGGCTATCATTATTTTTAATTTCTAAAACATGTAAAATGATATCCTACACCTGCATACATGGTTAATGAGCCATTTTAACCATTTTACCCACCTCGAAACAAAGTTTAAACACTCAAAAAGCAAAACCCTAGCTCATTCCTAGAGGTTTTTGGGCAAGTTTCATCATAAACCTTGTTGTTCCCACCTGCAAGAAAATCATCTTTCCACTGTTTCTCCACTCATTTTCATCACCTTTCAAAGTCCTCTCACCTTTCCCAAGACCCCTCCCATCATTTTGTCAAAAGATCACCTTCATATCACTTCATTTCCATTCACATCTCACATCTTAGTTTCACTTCTTGCTGCTAGGGCTTTGTGCCATAATGGAGGCAAATTATTTGCCAAAAAGAAAGGGACAACATAAAGGAGGGAATATCCTCAGATATGAACCATCAGAATACAACACAATCAACTCCTATCCTTTCATCAAACAATGCTTTGAGGATGTCCACTGCTTGGAATTTTGCAAAAGGGTGAGCGAGGTGGGATTTCATGAGCAACTAATAGATTGGGTAGCAACACAACTGAAAGGAGAAACTATTGTCATTGCTGGTGTTGAGTTCAGTTTCTCAGTGGCCTCTATCTCAATTGCAACTTGGTTACCGGATAATGGAAAATATTGGTTCAAAGGAATGAGCCTAGATCTTGAATACTACAAGCCTTTCTTGAAGATGCCATACAAAGATACACATACTCACCTCATGCCTTTCAGATATTTATTAGAGAAATACACCCCTTTGATGAAAACTATCATGAGGTTCTTCACTTGTGAAGGTAGATTCTCCAGGTTGTATGCCTATCATATTCGCCTCCTGATGCATTTCACCTCTCAAAAGCCACTCAACATGTGTAATTATCTATTCAGGAGCATTTCCAAAATGTCTGAAAAAATACAATTAAAGGACAAAGAGCACTCCCCCAGCTTGTTCAATCATAGTCTCATCAAAACCATCGTCCTTCACCAGCTGGCAAAGAAAAGTATGGCTTGGGAAGCCTTTTTGGAAGCAGCCTTGAAATGGCATGAGAAGAATGCAACATCTTAGTATCCTAGTGCACCAAAACAACAAACAGAGGTGGGGTCATCTAGAAAAATAGTGGAGAGGACTAAGCAATCCAAACTTGAGGTGACTAAAGTTTATAAGAAGGGGAAGAGGCTTGTGTTTTCTTCTCACAGAGAGAAAGGGGCCAAGCCTTCTTCATCAACAAAGCAGGAATCGACAGCAAAGGATAAAGACACAGTTGGGCATGAGTTTGAATTAATTGATCCAAAGATTGAGGACCAGACCACCACCAATGCCAAGGCTGTCAATACGTTATTGGGAATTCTGTCACAATCAGAGTTTGTCAAAGTTATGCAGCTCAAATTAGCCAAAGAAATATGGGAAAAAATCATTCCAAGCTATGAAGGAGACTCTCAAGTAAAACGTGCTAAACTGCAAACTCTCTGAATTCAATATGAAACTCTCAAGATGCACAATGATGAAAGTGTAGCTAGTTACTTCTTATGTATAGATGAGATTGTTAATTGCATGAAGAATCTGGGTGAAGAGATAAACGAAGTTACCTTAGTTGAAAAAGTTTTAAGATCCTTATCTGCTAAATTTGAATCAAAAGTATATGCCATGGAAGAAAAGTAGGATCTACAGACTATTACTATGACACAGCTTCACGGAATCTTAACTGCCTTTGAGATGAGAAAAGGAGGTCCTTCAAATATGAGAGAAGCCGCATTTAAAGCTTCATCAAAAGGAAAAGAAGAACTCAATGAATCAGGACATATTTCAGAAGAAGAAGAGGAAGCGAACTTTGCGAAGAATCTTCAACAAGGGTCCGGTAGATTCAGAGGTAAACGAACTTTCAAATGTTTTTCCTGTGGTAGAGTCAGTCATTATGCTACCAAATGTCCTGATAAAGATAAATATGATAAAGGGAAGGAAACTGCAAAATGGAATAGAAAACAAAGTGTATGTAAAAAGAGATACTATAATCATGAAGATAACGATGGTTTATCAAATAGTGATGAAGATGAAAATAGTAATGACTATAGACTTCAGATGGCTTATGAAGATGATGATTTTTTGGATGCTTTAGATGAAGATGACCTTTATGAAGAAATATCTAAACTCAAAATCTGTTTAGAAGAAAAGAATATGATTATAGATACTTTGACAGACCAACTTATTGAAAGAGAAAAACATAATGAAAAGCTAGAATATGAAATTGTGGGTCTAAGAAAGGATCTTGAGAAAACAAAAGATCTCAATATTAGATTTGCTAAAGGATTAGAAACTTTAAGTGTAATTATCAAAGTGCAGTGCTCTCCTCTGATAAAGACAGGTCTTGGATATACTGAAGAAACATCTCAATCGCAGAAGTCGTCAACCTCCACTAAAAGCTATCGTGATGCAGCAAAGAGCAGTGAATAGTTCGACAATCATCAGAAAAGGCATAAAGAAGATCACTAGGTGAATCAGGCTCAATTTACTTCAAGGATGAACAAAAGCCACAATCAACCTCAAGTAATCGTACTCAATTTTCTTCAAAGAATATCAATCAACAGGTCAGTAGGAGGAACTTCAACTACAATCAACAGGTCAGTAGATTTGATAATCATAGGAACTTCTTTAATGGTCAATGTTTCTCATGTCATAATTTTGGACACAAAGCTGCTCAATGTGTTGCTTACAAAACTATCATGACTAGAGAAGCACAAAATCAAAGGAATGTGACAGGGATCAAGAAAAGTTCCTATAATAACTTTTCTCTTCTTGAAAATGAAATAGAATGCTCAATCTGTAACAATTTTGGCCATGAATAATCTGAATGCAGGAGTAATTTTCGACAAATAGCTCAAAAATAGAAAACTCCATTAAATCCCAAAATATGGAGAAAGAAAGTATAGCAAACAGAAATATGTGGTATAGCCTTGTATACAGAAGGACAAGAAAACCAGTGGTACATCGACAGTGGATGCTCAAAACACATGACAGGTGATAGAGAAAAACTACACTCATGTAATGGCTTAGAAAAGGAAAAGAGTGTCTCATTTGGAAATGACACTCCTACTGTCATAAAAGGTAAAGGCTATGTTTTCTTGAAAGAAAAAGTTAAAGCCGGGAAGTTATTTATGTTGATGGTTTAAAGCATAATCTGTTGAGTGTGAGTCAAATGTGTGATCAAGGAAATGAAGTAGTGTTTTGATCAAATGGATGTGTTGTTCATGAGCTTGATACAGGAGAAACCATGATTAAAGGGACAAGAACTCCAAACAACCTATACATACTCAAGGGAGGACAACAACAATGCTATCTAAGAAAAAATAATGAAAACTGGCTATGGCACAGAAGATTGGGACATCTAAGTTTTTCTCAAATAAGAAAAGCATGCAGATTCCAGGTTGTTCTTGATCTTCCAAATATCAACATTCCTGAAAATACTATATGCAAATCATGTCAATTCGGTAAGAAAACCAAATCCCAGTTCATCGAAAAGGAAGGGTTAGCTAGTAAGCCTCTTGAACTTGTTCATATTGATTTATGTGGTCCATCAAGGAAAAAGTCACCTCGTGGAGAGGAATACTTTATATTGTTCATTGATGATTTTTCCAGAATGTGTTGGATAGGTCTTCTAAAGCATAAAAATGAAGCATTTGAAAAGTTCAAGGCCTTCAAAGCTTTCGTTGAAAATGAATCAGATCGCAAAATAAAATGCCTTAGATCTAAATGAGGGGAATTTACCTTAGACAAATTCTTTGACTTCTATGAACAACATGGAATAAAAAGGTAGTTTCCACCACAAGGACTCCTTAGCAAAATGGAGTGGTAGAAAGGATGAACAGAACTGTTCAACAAATGGCTCGTGCTATGCTAGATGAATCTGGAACTCCTGCAACCTTCTGGGGTGAAGTTGCATTCGCCACTATCACTATTCTCAACCAAGCAAATGTTCGGGTAAACAACACTCAAACTCCACATGAACTTTGGTATGGTAAGACTCCTACTGTAAAATACTTCAAAGTTTTTGGAAGCAAATGTTACATTGAAAGGACTCATGAAAAACTTGGTAAGTTTGAACCCAGAGCAAATGAAGGTATTCTACTTGGCTACTCTTCCCGAAGTAAAGGACATAAATGTTAAAATAAAAGACTTTGGAAAATTATTGAAAGTATTGATGTTGTGGTTGATGAAGCATGCAAAAATCCAAAACAGATAAAAACCGAAGATTATGAAGAAGATGAGGATCATTTTCCCACATAAAATCACACTGATTCTAAAGAAGAAACCAATGAAGCACCAAAAGAAGAGATAATGATAGAAGAAAAGACTCCATCCAGGTATGTTCAGAAAAATCATCCAGAAGCTCAAATTTTAGGAGAAAAAGGAGCAGGTGTGCAGACTAGAAGAACCATTGCCAAAGCTTCAAGCTATCTAGCATTACTATCTTCCACTGAACCTCAAAATGTAAATGAAGCATGTAGAGATGAATGTTGGGTCAAGGCCATGAATGAAGAACTTGAGCAAATTGAAAAGAATAATACATGGGAATTAGTTCCTAGACCTCATGATAAGAATATCATAGGAACTAAATCGATATTCAAAAACAAGCTGAACGAAAATGGAGAAGTTATTAGAAACAAGGCCATACTTGTTTGTAAAGGATATTCTCAACAAGAAGGTATAGATTTTCAAGAAACTTTTGCACCTGTTGCTAGACTTGAAGCCATCAAAATGTTTCTTGCTCTTTCTAGTTTTCAGAAATTCAAAGTATACCAAATGGATGTAAAATCTACCTTTCTTAATGGAGATTTAGAAGAAGAAGTCTATATTTAACGACCAGAAGGATTAATTCTTGGAAATGATGCAAAACTTGTATGCAAACACAAAAAATCTCTCTATGGTCTAAAACAGGCCCCAAGGGCATGGTATTACCGTCTTGACAAATATCTCCATCAACAAGGTTTTTCAAAGGGGTCAACAGATAGCAATCTATATACAAAGATGGACACTGATAAATTGCTAATAATTGTTGTGTATGTTGATGATATCATTTTTGGTAGCAATGAAGAATCCATGAGTCAGAATTTTGCTTCAGTAATGCCGCAAGAATTTGAAATTTCCTTGCTTGGTGAGCTTAGCTACTTTCTTGGTCTACAAGTGCAGCAAAATAAAGATGGTGTTTTTATCTCACAAACCAAATATCTCAAATGGATCATGAAAAAGTATGGCATGGAAGATTCTAAACCAGTATGTACTCCAATGGTAACAGGATGCAGTCCCAGCTCCAATGATGAATTAGCAGTGATACATCAACCAACTTACAGATCCATGATTGGCAGTCTGCTTTATCTAATAGGTACCCGACTAGACATCATGCATCCAGTAGAAATAGTTGGAAGATTTCAAGCAAATCCAAAGGAATCACATCTTCAGGCAGACAAAAGAATTTTCAAATATCTTCAAGGAACACAAAACTTTGGCTTATGGTATCATAGAGATACAGATCTTACACTTCATGCATATACATATGCAGATTGGGCAAGAAGTGTTGATGACAGGAAAAGCACTAGTTGTGGTGCATTCTCTATGGGTTCCAAGTTAGTGTCTTGGTTTAGCAAGAAACAAATCTCAATTGCATTATCTACAGCTGAAGCAAAATACGTGGTTGTTGCATCTTGCTGCAAACAATTACTTTGGATGATGCAAACCTTGCAAGATATTCAGTTCACATGTACTTCACCAATCTCCATTCTATGTGATAATACAAGTGCCATCAGTGTTTCAAAGAATCCAGTCATGCAATCCAAGACCAAGCACATACTCATCAAATATCGTTTCCTGTGTGAACAAGTGCTTGAACAAAAAGTCAAATTTGAGTATGTTCCATCCAAAGAATAGGAAGCTGATATATTCACTAAACCAGTGCCCAGAGAGAAATTTGAATATCTCAGACAAAAGTTGGGAGTAGTTTCTGTATCATCCTGCTGCTAAATTATCTTTTTAAGAAAAAGGTGGTTATATGCAAGTTTCATGAAGTGTAGTCGCGTACATAAGCGAGTTTCTATGGACATAGTCGCGTATATGGTGGTTTAAAGAAAAACAGTGAGCCAGACTCAGGAAAAGGGGACTGATATGGTTCATTATTTGCTTTGTTTGATGATGGTTACAATCTGCTGATGATGTGTGGAAATGTGTTTGGTACTCATAAGATGTTATTTAGAAGTACTTTTGATACTCACAAATTAACTTGATGTATATTTGATTGATGATGATGCCTTGATACTTCTTACTGATATATGCATGATCAGATCTGACAGTGAACAGATGGAATAGGTTCAGGGGGAGCATATGATTTGAATAATGCATTATTGTTGGCATTTCCTTGGTGATGATGCTTATGTGGCTAAATGATACATCTTGCTACTGATTGTTGGTTGGTCAAGAGAATGGTATTGCAGGTTACAGGTCTGGATGCTGTGGACAGTTGCTTATGGTGCAAATCATATATGGTGTATGATAGTTACTGATGACTATCATGGTATTATTTAGATTGTTGGTCCTTGTTATAAAATCCATGTATATCATTTGATGTAAAGGTCATGAAAAGACCTAATTTGTACCCCCACTATGCATGGGAAGATGATGTAATAATGTCTATTTTAGTCATGTATAAACATTTGGTATATCCCCACTTGGTTTGGTGGATGAGTCAAAAATGGTGTATCCCCACTTGGTTGGGAGATTGATGTATGTATGAGTCATTGGTGATAGGAAGGCCATACTCACTTAGTTGAGTTGTAGAGTCATGTTGCAGAATTCAACATGTGCTCAAGGGGAGCATGGATGATATAGTGCATCTCAGCATGTACAAAGGGGGAGTTCAATCAGAGATTTCAGCATGTATTCAGGGGGAGTATGGACAGAATAATGTATATCAAAGGGACAAAATATCCTGGTTCGCCCTTTGCCCTTGATGTCAAAGGGGGAGAGTGACTTGGTTTTGTTGTTGCCATCAAGTCCAAAGGGGGAGATTGTTGGCATTATGATATAGGTGTTGTCCTTGATGGCAACTCACTCAGATGATAGATCACAGTGTAGCAGGTCAATAGCAAAGAATTAATGATCAGAGAGAGGTATACGCAGGTTCACCTTGAAAAAGGAGTGTATACACGTGGGTTAATAGACCAAAAGGAGCATATAACGTACACACGCACTTTCACAGAAGGAAAGGCACATATATCTTAGAAAACTAAGTTTTGGTCCAAGGTATTTGGTCCATGGTATTTTGATCCATGGTATTGGTCCAAGGTATCTGGTCCGAGGTATTGACCCCAGGTATTTGGTCCAAGGTATTGGTCGTAAGTGGTTTTGGACCATGGTATTGAGAAAGGCCTCAACTATAAAAGGAGGAGAAGATCATTAGGCCATGTGTGCAAGTATCGAATATCTGATATAGTGTGAAATCTAATATGCAGGCTATTGGCTTATGGTGTCGTGCTTGATCTGAATCGAGGAAGAACCTTATCGCTTGATGAAGGATAAGATCTAATGATGTATCAAGATCTTAAGGCTTGAAGTGAATTATCTTCATGTGGTTTGATCATATTTGTACACAGGTTCACTTCAGAAAAGAAGCGTATACACACTGGTTCTGCATATCAAAACAGTTTATACATCATAAATTTGATTTGCAGATCTGTAGGCTGGTTCGCCTTGAGGAAAGCATGTATACACACAGGTTCGACACATGGAAGTAGTGTATACCTTATAAAATATGTTTTAGTTACTTCTGTTTGCTGGTGCAGTGTTATGGCTTATTGCTTGGATTTTGTATTCTGGTGACAGCATTCTGAATGATCAGATTGATGGAGTGATTGATTGATTCAGTTGTGAATGGTTCAAAAGGAGATTGGTTGATGCAAATATATTTGATGATTGAATGATGTTGTTGATGGATCCAGTCTGAAAATTTATGGAACGTGGTCCGTGGAAGAAAAGAGAAGGTTGTAGCCTTCTGTAGGCCGGCACCTATGTACTAGTAAACATATCAGCTAGTACAAAAGCTAGGGGGTTGTAGCTCCCTTCCAGTAGAAGCTGGAGAACGAGAGAAGGTTGTAGCCTTTTACAGGTAGAAGCCTGCGTACTGGTATAAGACTGCACCAGTACAAAAATTGTAAACATAATTCTCTTATTATTCAAAGAAGATAGAGACAATTGCAGCAGGTGGTTTTCACCCACATTGGATTTCCACCTTATATCTTGGTGTTCATTTGTGTTTTATGTGTGATTATCTATTCTATTTTTAATGCACCTAGTTATTGTTTATATATGGTTCTGTTGCACTGAATAGATATCAATATATGATGAATTAACTGAATCATAAGTTTGATGGATATATTTTAGTTGCACTAAACACAGTTGCGTGTACACGCGAGTTCCCTTAACTAAAGTAGCATATATGAATCTGATTGTGGAAATGAAAAATTATTAGTGTGTTAATATTGATTAACCCCCCATCTCAGTATTATTTCCAACAATAATCAATCTAGAAAGGGCAAAGTATGTTATATCATTCCTTAAACAGGAAAACAATCAACTCAAAGAAAAGGAGTTGATCCTAGAAAAGGAAAAAGGCAAGTTAATGCAGAAAGTTGGCAAAGGTAAGGAAATCATGAAATAAAGTGAGCCTGAGGCATTAGAGGTGAGAGGAAAAAGGAAAAGACTAAGAACAAGAAGCCTCAAGAAAGGTTTGCAAAAGGAGCAAGAACAAATTCTGCTGAATGAGGACCTTGACCTAGAAGATAGGATTGCCCTAGAGGTTCATCAAGATAAGGAATATTGGCCCAATAGATTGAATGAAAATTTGAAGAAGCTCCTTGAGAAGGAAAATAGAGACAATTAGTTGCTCAGACACATGGTGCACCACTACCAAGATCAAAACATGATCGCCAATGTCAAGGTAAAGTAACTTGAAAACAAGCTCAAGGAGGCCAAAAAAGACCAAAAGGATGAGGGAAACTTGGAGATGCTTGTTGAAGCATCCATGAAGCTATAAAAAATATATTCTTACACCTTCCCTCCAATTTTGAGCTAATTCTGAGCATTTTGTATTTTTTGAGTATTTTTGGTCTAAGTTCATAAATTCAGTTGCTCCAGAAGCGTAACGCCTTGGTGCTACGCTTTTTCCTTAGGCCTCCATTTGAGGAAACGCCTACATTTTTGGAAATCCCTTGCCATCCTCTAAAAGCCCATTTGCTCATATTTTGGAGGTGGCTTAATTTTGGAGAAAAAGGAAAAAAAAAGTGGCAAAAACTAGCATTTTGGACCATTTTTTGACAAGCGTTGCTCTTCTAAAGTGACCTTGGGAGAAAGGATTTTTGAAGGTCTTCCCATGCACCAAATTCATAAATTCAACCTGTTACAGAAACGAGACTTGAAGGGATAGTTGACCATTCTCTCATATTTGCATTTTGAGCCCTAGAAGGCACCTAAATATCATCTGAAAGTTGGCGTTGTGCTTCTACACATTTCTGTGTATCAAATTGTAAATTTCACTGTGTAAATTTCTAGTTTCTAGTTTAACTTAGTCAAAGTCAAGGTTCTCTATGTAATGGCATTATTTATGAGGCTAGGTGATGTAGGCATAAATAAATGTACATCATAGGTAGTTTTTTATGTTTATTAGGCCTCATAAAAGAAGCAAACTCCTAAACAAACTCTTCATGAAGTGTTTGAGTTTCACCTTCTCATTCTCACCTGTTGGTTGAGAGAATCTTGGAGTCAGTTCCTCCACCAAGGAATTCGACTCCTGAAGGTGGGAAAGTGGTCTAGGAGAGTCTATATGTATCAATTCACTTTAGGAGAAGAGGGTTTAAATTTTTGTGAAGGAAGCTTGCATGTAATCATCTCTTCAGCTAATATAGAGACAGGTTGTAACTATTTTCAAGGAAATCTAGCCTAGTGAGTTCATGGTGTTTGTACTTCATTCTATTTTTTTTTCTAATGGTATAAACATCTTTATCTACATTATATATCTTCTTTATATGGATGCCTTACAGTGAAATACACAGAATTCTTGTTTTGCAAGCTCTGTTATCTAGTTTTTAGAGTCATGTTTATGTCCTCCTAAGCTAATGAAATCATGTTTACTTATGCTCATTAGTTTCTTCTACACTTTATCCTCTATACTACACTGAAAATTATTCAAAATGCACCATAGATTTTTATATCTAGCTCCTTCTCATATTTTCTCCTGCACTCCTACAACCTAGACCTATTTGTGGTTCCAAACCCTAAGTTCAGCAAACCCTAAAACTCAAATTTTCACAAACAAACAAACAAATACACATATCTATACCAAAATTCATTTTCTTTAAAGTCATATAACTGATAAAAGACAGAGATATCCCTCTCATGCTTAGTAGGGCTAGCTACTAAGCTGAAGTGGTTTGAGATTATCCTTCTCGATTTCCTTTTCAACCTAGGAGATTGAAAGGACTAACATTTTTGGTGCTGTTGTCGGGGAACGACTATTAAATTATTCCTAGGAAATATCTAAGAGCTTTCAAAGAATTGATTCCGTACTTCTCAGTTTCTAGTATTCAAAGATGGGTTGAATTCATAAATCTCATCAGTTTAGGGTGTATACATTCTGGCTTCCAAAGGGAATACCAGGTCAAACCCTGACCCAAATCCACCCTTTATTGTTGAAGATCCGTAAAGAATACTCAGAAAACTTAGATTACCCATCACTAAAATTGCAGTTCGTAAAATTAAAAAAACAACTTCTCTGCCTAAAAATTTGTTCGCCTTTGAGCAAATTCCTTTTGAAGAGTAGATAGAATTATCATTTACAAGGTCCAAGTCTGACTCCTGTATCTCTGATATAACATTATAACCTTTAAAGTTTGAAACTCACTCTATCTCTTCAGAATCTTTGTTTGCTAAGATTGATCATGAACTGTGGTTAGATTTTTATAAGCTTCAAGGACTTGTTGACCAACTCCAGATCACTACTAAAAGAGCTTTTGTTTAATATCAACTTGAATACTTGGCCATAGCTTCATCCTCTGTTTCACCTCTAAGCACATCTTCTACATCTCCCAAAGTTTCAGTTTCATCATCTTTCCTACCTCCCCCATTCTTTCCATCTTTGCCTCCACAACCCATTTTAGTAGTTCCATCATCCTCATCAGTATCACCACCCTTATTTACGTAATCCATTGTAGCACCTTCACTATCTCCAGTGGTCAGGGCAAGATTTGCACCTATTTTACTGCCTACTCAACTTGCTGCTTTGCCTCAGAATTATGGTCAAAGACTCCCTTTGTTTGATGGAAGTGTGGAAATTACAGCTCAACAGCATGTTGACAAGTTAATAGATTTCATTGATTTAGAAGAAATTTATGAGGAGAATGCCAAGATGAGGATTATAGCTTAGAGTTTCTCAAGAGATGTTAAGAAATGGTTTCGAAGTATGGCTGCTAATTCTATTAACAGTTCTCAAAGATTGATTGAATTATTCTTAGCTCATTGGCAAGAGAAGAAAAATCCATTATAGATATTGGCTGAGTATAATTCAATGAAAAGGAACCCAAATGAAACAGTTCAAGAATTCATAACAAGATTTAATATAGTGTACAATTCTATACCTGATGATATGAAGCCTCCTCCTGGTTTGGCTCTTCTTCATTATCCTGATGCTTTCGATCCAGACATGGCCTACCAGCTCAGAGAAATATACCCCACTACTCTTGAAGAGATGCAGCAGAATGCAATCAGTTTCGAAGCCAATTTTCTCATTAAGTCAAAATCAAAGCCAGAGAGGGCAAAGAAGAAAGTTGTCTTCAAAGAAGAGCCTGCATCATCGTCTGATGCAAAGCTTGACAATTTGTAAAAACTATGGAGAGGATGATGGATAGAATATCCATAAGTAATCGACAAGCTGAACCTTCAGTGAGGAATCCTAACTTTCATGGACAACAACAACAGAAGTTCAGAAATCGACAGAAAGAGTAGCGAAACCAAGATCCTCAAGGTCAAGTAAGAGCTCCATTCTAGCCAAATTACATTGAAGGTTAGGAAGAAGTTGAAGAAGAAATTGTAGAAGAAAATCACTTCTTTCAAGAAGATGAATTGCCTACTTTCCTAACAGAGGAAGATCAGTTTTCCAAAGACTCTCTCATACCAAGTGATCAACAATTTGTGTTCACAAGCAAAGATCTGTGGGTTGTTCAAACTAAAGAGTACCAAAGAGGATATCAAAATGCCCTTAGTCATCTCCAAAAGAAGTACAATTTGAGGAATAGAAATGTACATGTCACTCTAACTCAGAAAAGACAAAATCTACAAAAGGATGCACCAAGAAAAGAAACCACTCCTGCAGGCCAAAATAAAGACAAGGACATTGTCATACTGAATCGGGATAGAACAAATGAAGCCTCCACTCGAAATGTGAGGAAAGATAAAGAACTGCAAAACAAAAGTCAAAGGAAGGAACCTCAAGATAAAGGCCAAATAGAAAGGAAGGACACCACTTCAAAAGAGGTAGAAAAGAAATATAATATTTTTAGTTTGGAGAATGAAATTTCTAAATTGAAAATCGCCATTCCCCTCACCGAATTCGTAAGGAATGACAAATATAAATTTCAGATTGCAAAGATGCTTAAGGTTAATCAGATGTCTGATATAGTTAATGTGGCTGATGATGAGCCAGCAATCCTTTTTGGTCAAGCCTTAGAAGGAGCCCCTGAAGATAGTGAAATTCCTCCTTTTTATCTGAGTCTTAAACTTCTTGATTTTATTCTTCATAATGCTATGCTAGATTTTGGCGCCTCCCATAATCTGATGCCTAAAGCCATCATGGATAAACTAGGACTGAGCATCACCCAACCTTACCATGATATTTATTCCCTTGATTTTGGAAGAGTGAAATTCCTTGGCTTTATTAAAGACTTGGTAGTGTCCTTGGATCAAATCCTGGCCAAAAATGTACTCATGGATGTCGTAGTTGCCGATATTCCTCCTAGGTTTGGCATGTTACTTTCAAGGTCTTGGGGAGAAAAATTAAAGGGCACTCTACAGCTTGACTTTTCATATGCCGCTATCCATTTTTTTGGACAAATCCAAAAACTTTATAGAGAAAAGAAGATGAAATTTATGATCAATAGTAAGGAGAAGCCAATCAATCATCCTATACATGTTGTTCATACTGATCTTGACTCTTTCATTCTATTTAGCGATATGAATTATGTTGATGTTGAAAGTCAGTTAGTGGAAATTTCAGAAGTTCCCAACATAATGGCCAACATACATGAAACTATTATAGCAGAAGGTAAAGAGGTTGGTGAAGAATATAGGAAGCCTGCAAATCCTATTGATGAAATTCAAAGAATAGTGCAGAAAACAGAAATTTTTGAGATAGTTGTTCAAAATCCTAAAAATTAAAAAATTTAGTCTTCAAAAATCCTTTTTCTAGATGAATAAAATGGTCTTTGGACCATGGAGTTCGATGGTGCATCGGGAAGAGAAGGAGTAGGAATTGGTGTCTGGATACATGGTCCATTACATCAATCAAATAAAATCCCTCAAAATGTGATAATGAGCTCTTACAAGTTGGCTTTTGAATGTTCAAACAATGAGGAGGAGTATGAGGCATTGATTGTTGGCCTCAAATTTTTGAAAAAGTTGGGAGCAAAAAGGATTTCTTTTTATGGCGACTTCAAATTAGTAATCAAGCAAGTCAAAGGGGAATACCAGGCCAAGAACCCAAGAATGAGAGCTTATCACAATGTTGTACTTGATATTCTCAAGACTTTTTTAGAATATACTTTATCTCTTATTCCTAGAACTCAGAATGTCATAGCTGATTCACTCGCCACTGCAGCAAGTATGGTGAAGATCCCTATTCATCCTAATCATAAGTACTCTATCCATGTCAAACATCACCCAGCTGTCCTAGATAATATGAGGTTTTGGCAAGTTTTTGGTGATGATAAGCAAATAGACAGTCTTCTGCAATTGGAGGGAGAATTTCAGAATTCTCACATTGATGATGCATACAACTTTGATGATCCAAACATCCACTCCACTGACACTAATGTATTACAGCTCAAGGAAAAAAACATTCCAAGAGGCTTGGTGCCTTTGGAAGAGTTATTTGATAGAGATGATGTCGCCAAGAAGCCCACCATGGTTCCTACAGAAAAGGGAGTTGAAGATGTAAACATTGGCACAACTGAAAATCCTAAAATGGTCAAGTTATAAAAGTCTTTATCTCCTGAAACAAAGGATAAGTATATGTCTTTAATGAAGGAATTTGTTGATGCATTTGCTTGGGACTACTCAGATCTGAAAGTTTATGACAAAAGTATCATTCAACACACCATTCCTATTAAGCCCGATCAAAAGCCATTTTGCTAGAAATTGAGGAGAATTAATCCCAAGTTTCTACCATAAATTGAAAAAGAGGTAAATAGACTTTATAAGTCTAGAATAATAGTCCCCATTCGGTTTTCTGAATGGATGTATAATCTAGTACCTATGAGAAAAAAGACCAGGGAAATTTGTCTATGTATTGATTTCAGAAATATCAATAAGGTGTCCTTGAAAGACAACTATCCCCTTCCTAAGATGGATCACATACTACTGAGGTAGGTTGGATTCTCTAGGATGTCACTGCTAGATTGATACTCTGGATACAATCAAATTCTAGTACACAAGGACGATCAGCTCAAGACAACCTTCACAACACCATGGGGAACATTCATGTATGCCAAGATGCATTTTGGGTTGAAGAATGCAGGAGCTACTTTTCAACGGGATATGGACATAGCATTTTCAAATGAAAAAGATGTATTTCTGGTTATCTATCTAGATGATCTTACAGTATTTTCAAAATATGATGAAGATCACTTCCATCACTTAAGGATTGTTTTTCAGAAATGGAGAAAATTTGGTATCTCACTTAACCAAAAGAAGAGCTTTCTTGCCATGGAAGAAGGTAAGCTACTAGGACACATCATCTCTAAAGATGACATCCGCATTGATCCTGCAAGAGTGGAGGCCATTGAGCAACTAGACTTCCCTAGGAACAAGAAAGAAATTCAGTCGTTCAATGGGAAAATTAATTTTTTGAGGAGATTTATTCTTGATCTAGCTGAGAACTTGAAAGAAATGAAAAATATGTTGAAGAAGGATAGCGAGGTAAAGTGGTCTTTGGAGGCTAAGAAATCATTTCATGCGGTAAAGTTTGCATTATCTACTGCTCCTATTTTGATTAGCCCAGATTATACTTCAGATTTCATCATCTTTTCTTTTGCTTCTGAGCATACGTTAGCAGTAGTCCTAATGCAGAAAAGATATCAGAAAAATGAGCAGCCTATAGCATTCTTCAGTCGCACTATAAGAGATGCAACATTGAGATACAATATCATTGAGAAGTAGGCATTGGCATTGGTAAAAGCCTTCAAGGATTTCCGATTTTATATTCTACATTCTCATACCATTGCTTATCTCCCTACTGTAGCAGTAAAAGAAATTCTTGTGCAAATAGATCCTGAAGGCCGAAGAGGAAAGTGGATTGCAGCCATGCTAGAGTATGACTTGGAGATAAAGTCTACAAAGCTCATCAAAGGACAAGGGTTAGCCAGACTCATGGCCGAATAAAATCTACATGCACTAGATATCAATTTGATTGTTGCACTATCAGAAGAACAAGAAGAAGATGACCCTTTCCTATAGATGACCAATATGTTCATGTCCTCACCTTGGTATTCCAACATTGTCTATGTCTTGCAACACTTGAATCCCCCTCCGGAAGTCCCCAAAGGTAAAGCTAGATCATTGAAACTAAAAGCTTCAAAATATTGTATTATGGATGGTGTTTTATTTTGGAAAGATCCTGGAGGTGTGCTGCTGAATTGTTTGGTAGAAAATGAAGCTAAAGATATAATGAAGGATTTTCATAAAGGAGATTGTGGTAGTCATCACTTTTGGAAAACTACGGCAAACAAGATCTTAAGAGCTGGCTTCTATTGGCCCACCCTCTCTTCCGATGCATACAAAATAGTCATGAGCTGCCATGAATGTTAAATTTTTCAAGGAAAGAGGAAACTTCTGTCATTACCACTACAACCAATTTTGATTTCAGCGCCTTTCCAACAATGGGGTCTTGATTTCATTGGCGAAATCCATCCTTCATCTTCAGCACAACATAAATTGATATTAACAGCCACCGACAATTTTACAAAGTGGATTGAAGCTATCCCAACCAGGAAAGCTACTGATTTTTTCATCATTCAATTCCTGGAGTCTAATATTTTGTTTAGATTTGGCTGCCCACAGAAAATGATTACAGATAATGCTACTGCTTTTAAATAAAAAAGAATGGTGGAATTTTGTGCCAAATATCATATTGTGCTAGGACATTCTACTGCTTATCATACGCAAGGGAATGGTATTGCCAAATCTCCAATAAATCTTTGTTTAACATCATCAAAAAGGTCCTGGAGGTAAACAAGAAGAATTGGCATAAAAAAATCATCAATTCCTTGTGGGCAGATAGGGTCAGCACCAAAAAAGCAATAGGTATGTCTTCTTTTTAGCTGGTATATGGAGTTGATACAGTATTTCCTTCATCTCTTGCTGTCCCAGTAATGAAAATTCTATATGAATTGGATAGTGAAACTAATGACATACAAAGGAGAATAAATCAGATGATTCATTGACAACAAACAAGAGAAGAAGTTTTTCAAAACACATCCAAACTCTAGGAAAAGATTAAAAAGATTTATAACCACAAAACCAAGGAAGACAATTTCAATCTGGGAGATGTGGTTCTTCAATGGGATGCTAGAAATGAGGACAAAGGCAAACATGCTAAGTTTGAAAACTTATGGAATGGGCCCTATGAAATTTTTTCCTTCAAAAGAAACAATGCTTTCTTGTTTAAAGAAATGGATGGAAGAGATTATTCAGGGGGGCGACCAATGGTAGGCTTCTCAAGCACTACTATGTCTAAAAAGTCTTGAAAACTCATCATCATTGTACATACCGGTGTGTATTTTACTTCTAGCATTTTAGATAGCTCTCATAAGAGTTTGAAGCCTGAAGTGAAGGCCCTAAGGCTCTTTAAGTCTGCAGATCTGAGCTTGCCCAACAACTTGCAACTGAAACTTCTGTGTTCGTATTGTCAAGGATTGGGGAGGCTGATAGTAACCATAATGTTCTTACTTTGGAAAAAACTCTGCATAAAGAATCCACATCAGCTAGACCCTGCCTCTATATCTTTGTTTCAGAACACCATTATGTCCTCATCCACCTGGTCATGACATTGCGCCTTTAATCTATTCAGAGGCATCTCAGGCCAACTCAGCGCAACCCTACTTTTGGTACAGAGCACTCCTTGATTGGCCAAGATGTCTGCCAATTTATTTGTTGTCCTTTGCACATGGTTAAAACTCACGGTGCATAAGCCTCGGAGATGAAGCTGAATCCTTTGAAAGACCTGGAGCAACCTCCATTATTTTGAGACTTTTTCCAGCTCTGTGCCACAGCTGATTCTTTTGACCGAATTTATGATTAACTCTGAATCAGCTTCGACAATAACATTCCAGAGATTATCTTGCTTGAAGAATTCTAAATATTTTTCAAGAGCCATTAATTCCGCCATATTGTTAGTGTCTCTTCCCAAACGGTAATGGAAAATGAGAAGGAGACTGTCGTTTTCATCCCTTAACACCCCTCCAAAGCCAGCAATACCTAGGTTATCTTTGGAAGCCCCATCAATGTTGTATTTCAAAAAACCCTGAGGGGGAGGATGCCGATAATCCTGCTTAGTATCAAGTTTCAAACCCTTCCTGACCAGGCCATGTGGTATAAGCCCCTGCATACCCAACTTAAGAAGAATCTGCATTTCAACTTTAGACGGTGGATTCTTAGGGTAAGTTCGCACTATGGTACTTACCGTCTCCTTAAGTTGTCTTAAGATTTGCTCAAAAAGGCGATGGGAGGAACATTTTACATTCTTAAAGATTCTGTTGTTCCTTTCTTTCCAGACAGTCCATATTATGAAGCTTGGTGTTAAAGCCCAGGCAGAGCCTAGAAGTTCAAAATCAGAGAAGTTGCGTCTCCAATTGTTTAGGGTATTGATGATGCTTCCTTTGTCCCTATCTGTCTACTAGAAGATAGTGGAAAAAGTATCCCACAACCAAGAGGTGAAAATGCAGTTGTTGAGAAGGTGCTCCATTGTTTCCTCTTGGGCTTCACAGAGCTGGCATCTGGTAGGGCCTAGAACACCCTTCTTTCGAATGTTATCCCAAGTCAGAATTTTCCTATGATGAACCAACCACATGAAGAGTTTAATCTTCATCCATCCTTGATGTCTCCATATGTTCTGTCAAACCCTGTTTGGTTCATTGGAATCTAGCTCAAGGAGAATGCGATTTTCTTCCTTAAGATTGAAGGAACCTGCATTATTGTTGCCCCATCTAAGTTGATCATGCCCCATTGTCACTAATATTTTCCTTTGTTCCAACATTGTAAGGAGTGCCTCTACTTTGGCTTTCAGTGGGTTGTCTTCCCTGTTAACCAAAGTCTTCCAAGTTCTCCATTTTCCTTCACTATTGGTTTGATCCCAAAAATCTTTTACCTTAAATAACCTTTGAGTATCTATATCTTTCTTGAGGTCCAACAGATCCTCTCTTAACAGTGTAGGTTCTTGTTGCCATTTATCCTCCCAAAACAAAACAAGATCACCATCTTTGATCTCCCAGAAGTTGTTTTTTTGTACTAATCCTCTATTCCCCTAGGCCTTATTCCAAATGTGTGAGCCCTTTATGGTTCCAGACATCCTTATGAGATCATTATCTTGCCTAGTGCTGGCATATTTTTCTTTCCGAATGCTAGCCCACTGCGCCTTAGGGTCTTTTACCCAGCGCCACCATAATTTCACCCCTAAAACTTGACTTAGTGCTTCCGGATCATCCAGTCCAAGACCCCCATATCTTTTAGGTTTGCAAATCTTCTCCCAGGCTACCAAGGCCCATTTCTTTCTTTCCCCCCCCTTCCCCCAAAGAAAGTCTCTTTGAATGGTTCTAAAATGTTGCAAAATTCCTTTTGGAGTTGGAAGGGCTAATAGCATGAAAACGGGCATTGATTGAAGAACAACATTTGTGGGCACCAACTAACCAGCCAAGTTTAAAGATATAAAGGTCCATTTCTTGATTTTATCCTGCATATTATTAATCATTGGCTCCCAAATTCCCTTGTGCAAAGGTTTATTAGTAAGAGGAACTCCCAAATATTTGGAGGGAAGAACATCCCTTTGAAAGCCTAGAATCCTGGAGATATTTTTCTGAATAGCAATATTGGTATTAAAGAAAAAAATCTTAGATTTGGAGAGATTAACTTCCATACTTATAGCCATGGCAAAGTCAGATAGGATATTTTTATATGCTAGAGCTTCTTTGACCGTGGGGATTCCCTACAGCATAGTATCATCAAAAAATTGTTGATGGGTCAAAGCCTGACCATTCTCTAAAAGTTGGAGGCCTTTGATATCACCAACTTCTTTCACATGCTTGATAGACCGACCCAGTCCTTCCATCATGAGGATGAAGAGAAAGGGAGAGAGCAGATCACCCTACCTGAGGCCTCTGGAAGGAGTAAAAGTCCTGGAAGGAGAACCATTAACCAGAATTGAAAAGCTGGAAGAAGTTACTAGGGCCATTACCCATCTTACCCAGTTATGATCAAACCCAAAAGCAATAAGGACCCTCCTTATATAGATCCAATTCAACTTATCATAAGATTTGGCTAGGTCCAATTGCATAATCATACCAGCCTTCCTATTTCTTGTCAAAGAGTGCACCACCTCATGCACTTGAATGATGTTATTAAGAATTTGTCTGCCCTCCACATAACCAGATTTCTCCATAGAAACTAGAGTAGGAAGAAGTGGTTTGAGTCTGTTAGCAACAACCTTGGATATTATCTTATATACCACATTGCACAAGGCTATGGGTCTAAACCTGTCTGGAGTCTGAGCATTGTCCTGTTTGGGGATTAGGGAGATGAAGGAAGTGTTGAGCACCTTCAAAATAGTTCTATTCAACCTAGAATCTTCCACTACGTTCAGAATGTCCTGTTTAACAATATTCCAACAAGCTTTAAAGAAATCCACATTGAAACCATCAGGGCCTGGTGCTTTACCATTCTACATTTCTTTGATAACCTCACTAACCTCCTCTTCTGCCACTGGCCTATTGAGATTGAAATTATCCTCTCTAGTAACCAATCTAGGAATATGTCCTATTAAATCCCTAATAAAATGCTTTCTGTCGGAAAAGGTTTCCTGTGTTATTCCATGAAAGTGTTGAACTAACACATCTTCTATATCCTCATGGGAATTATGACGCTAACTGCCCTTGTCCTTGATCAAAGAGATCCTATTATGAGATTTGTTTGCTATGGTAGATCTATGGAAAAATCTAGTGTTACGCTCCCCTTCTTTCAGCCATTGAACTCTGGATTTTTGTCTCCAAAAAGTTTCCTCTTGTTTACATAAATTCTCCCAGTCTTGATGGTGTTTGTTGACTAGGTCATTTCTATATTTATCAAAGCCATTCATGATAAGGGTTTGATTGATTTCCCTCATTTTATCTTCAACATCTTTTTTCGCTGCAAAAATATTGCCAAATTCATTCTTGTTCCCATCTTTAAGCCTGAGCTTGATGTGCTTTAGTCTTTTGTGTAATTGGAACATTCTGGTACCCTGAATATGTAGATCTTCTGTCCACCATTTTGTAATGTTGCTAATGAAGTCTGGGTGGGTGAGCCAAATATTCTCAAATCTGAATGGTCTGTTCTTGGGGGTACCAATGCCCTGAACCTCAAGTTGAACAGGCCAGTGGTCCGAGCCTCCAAAGTGGAGAATTCTCGCTATCATTTCCTTGTTGGTAAGCAAAAGGTCCTATGAGATTATGAATCTGTCTAACTTTGAGGCTACTTGCGACTCTCCTCCTCTTTTGTTGTTCCTAGTAAAGAGACCATTACTCATTTCAGTATCAACAAGCTTCATATTGTCTATAAAAGTTTGAAATGCTGAAGAGTATCTGCTTAAAGCTCTGGTTCCCCCTTTTTTCTCTGAAAGTGATTTGATCATGTTGAAGTCCCCATACAAGATCCATGGTACATCTACATGTCTGTCTCTAAGCTCCATAAGAGAATCTAAAAACCTGAGTTTATCATCCATTCTTTGAGGGCCATGAACATTCATGACCAGATAGGTCTCCCTATCTCCCACAGGTTGTATAACCACTGATAAATAATTTCTAGATGCCTCAGCATCTATTATGCCAATCTTTTAGGGGTTCCAAAGAGTAAGTATGCCCCCTGCTATATTATCTACTTTGACTTCTAGAAACTCAAATATATTGAGCCATTTGTTATGAATTTCTCTTATTTTTTGAATGGAACATTTATTTTCCTGGATAAAGATCATATCCAGAGCTTCTTGTTTCATTCTATCTCTAAGAATTCTTTGCTTTATTTTACTACCTAGACCTCTGATATTCCAAGATGTAAAATTCATTATTAAAGATTTGTAAAGGAGTAGCTGGTTAGATCTTTCATCTTACCTGAATCTATCATTAGCTTTCCACATTTTTCCATCAATAACTCGTTATGCTTTTTCCTACCTCTTTTCTTTCCTAGGTTTCTGGGTGCTAATCCAGGTGTGATTTTCATAGTTTTTACACCTTAATTGCCCTGCCTTTCATTTTTTCTTTGTCTGTCCACCCCTTTATCTTGAGTTTTCCATAGGAACAACTGCTGTACTCTATTGAACTCTTCTTGCGGTAATGAGTCTACCCTAATCATGGTCCCCTATTTCAAGAACCCTTCCAGATCTAGGTGTTCCCTGTCAAGAATCTCTGGCAGTTCATGATCCTCCATTTCCATCTCACTCTAGGTCATTTCTAGGTCCATCTCCAGTTCTGCTTCACTTAGCATAGTCTCTTTCTGTTTGTAACAATCCTGTGTGTGTGCTCTGTCTTCTTCTTTCTCCTTCTCCACTGGGATCCCTTCCATAACCTGATCTACTTTTGTTATCTCTTCTTCTTCTTCTTCGAGTACTTGGAGCTTGTTTAGGTTAGCCTGTTGCCCTTCTGTTTGATGTTGCTTTGGCCCCCTCTTGCCCCCTTTTCCTCTATGTACCACTTTGTGAAAGCCTTCAGTATCTTTCATTATGTTCGCTTTACTTCTGTTCTCTATTTTACTGAGAGGGAAGTCTTTGAATAGGTGCCCATGCTCATGGCACCTCCGACAACTTAAAGGAATATGTTCATAGTCTACTGTTTGCACCCATTCTTCATCAAAAACTTCCAAGATGACCTCATTTGATAGAGCCCCAGAGAGATCCATCTCCACACATATTTGTGCGAAGAAAGTGTACTTTCCCCTTTTGGTGGCCTCAGAAGCTTTGACAAAGCGGCCTAATTTGTTTGCTATGGTAGATAACGATTCCGTTTGCCAGTAATCATGAGGTAGAGAGTAGAGTCTTACCCAGACCAGGACCGAAGTGAAGGTTTCATGCTCAGGGACAAAATTCATCATCCATGGTCACATGTAGAGGCCTGTTGCTGCATAGAAGTATGGCCCTCCTTCAAACACCTTATCTTTATCCTCAATATTTGTGAAGACCACAGTGAAGAAACCCTTTGACCCAAGATGTAGGTCAATGCTTCCTTTTGGTTTCCAGTTTTATTTAATCCATGTCTGTAAAGTCTTTTCAGTGGGCCATAATCCCATGAATTTACAAATGATAGCATATGTCTGCATGTGATCCCTGTGCGCTTGCAGAGCAGGATCATTTAAAACTACTCTGGGTGTTACCTCAGCTTTGGGTTTACATGGCCCCTTTTGTGCTTTGTTTTTCGCTGCCTATTCCTTGTCTTCTTCCTCATTTTCTTTATTGCTCTTATTCTCCCTTGACTTGTTTAAATCTTGCTCCTCTTTTGTATTCCTTATCCCTTCACCTGAAGGACCTCTGACGCTCTCTATTGGTTTCTTTCCTCGGCTAGCCACTGCCTGCCTGTAGGAGGGAGTGGAGCTCCCTCCTTTGCGCGCATCCATGGAGTTCTACACCTGCGAATGCCTGAAAACCCTAGCACTTCCAGGAAGCTCCCTCAGGGCAAAACTATTTATATTTTTAAAAATTATGATCATTTAAGAAAAATAACTATATAATTCTAAAAAAACAATTATAATATTTTTAAATTTAAAAACAATTTTTTTTTTTAAATTATATATATATATATATATATATATATATATATATATATATATATTAAAATTTTATATAATTTTACAAAATATAATTATTTTAAATTATAATTATTTAAAAAAAGGGTTAAAATAAATTGTTTTTAATAAAAAATTAAATACAATTAATTATATAAAATAAAATAAAATAAAAATTTAAACAAAAAAAACAATTTGTTTTTTAAAATTTAATTTTAAAAAATAATAATATATATCTTTTGTTTTAAATAAAACATTTTATAAAATAAATTTTAGAAAAATGAAATCACAAATATATATATATATATATATATATATATATATATATATATATATATATATATATATATATAATTGATTTTTTTTAACGTTGTTTTTGCATGTTCGAGAAAAAAATAATAAATAAATTTAACTTTTTTTTACGAGAATGTTTTTTTTTTGTTTCTTTGTTTCGTGGAGGAGCCCAACAGTGCTAAAAAAAGAAAATCTATTTTTTTCACCCAAAAATCATACAAGTTTGAGTTTTTCTTTCATCTTCTTTGCTATGAAAATATAAAAAGATAAGTTTTTATGTGGGTTTTCACGTAAAATATAATATTGCAAAAATAAAAATAAAAAATAGTAAAAAAAATTAGATATGGAGCATGAAAACCTAACAACAACAAATTTTCCCCAAATTCATCTTTAAAAGGTCAAAATAGAAGGAAACCTAACCTTTCAAATGCGAAAACTTTCGTTCAATGTGTTATCGATGCCAATGCAACACCTCTGCAAAATCGCTCCAAACATTTTAACAAAACCGGAAGACTTGATGTGATTTGATGAATAGAAACAATGATTGTTATTATATAGTGAAGATTGTGGGATTGCTTTAGCGTTTCTCGAATGTGGGATTAAAATTAAAATTAAGAAAATTAATATGTAGTTAATATTATAGGTTTAAATTAAATTTTATTCAATGTCGGCTAAAAAATAAAATATTAATTATAAAATTTAATTTAGTTACGCAATCAATGTTGAACAATTTGAATAAAAAAAATTAATTTTGTTTCGAAGGAATGCATTAAAGGAATATTTTTGTGGATATTTTGAATAGGGAAATTTTTTTATCCCAAAAGTTTAGTAAAATGTTTTCAAATACATTTTAGACGAAATTTTTGGAGGGAAATATTTCAAACAAAATTTTTGAAGGGAAAATTTTCAGCGAAAATTTTGGGGGGAAACTTTGGAGGGAAAAGTTTTAGTGAATTTTTTTTTTTTTGGGGGGGGGGGATTTTCGAGGGAAATTTTCAATCTTTAAGCTATATATTGTCATTAGGAGAGAGTTCATTTATATCATTCAACATCTTCTATTCGAAATTCATGGATTCATCTAATAATGAAGTTTTTCTTTCTGTAGCATCAACATCTTCGTCATGCAACAACTCTATTCATATTGATGAACATAACAGGAATTCGTTCACTATGAATAGAGAGTCAAATTTTCCACTTGGTCCTAATCCTAAGGATGATGAGAGAAGCATTGATGAAGGGAAGCAAAAAGAAATTTTTGTAAATTGAGAGTCAATTATTCCACTTATTCCTAATCCTAAGGATTATGAGAGCACTAGTGATGAAGGGCACGATGAAGAATTTCCAAAGTCAAAATTTCCACTTAGTCCTAATCTTAAGGGTTATGAGAGCACCACTGATGAAGGGGGGCATGAAGAATTTCCAGAGTCAAATTTTCCACTTTGTCTTAATCGTAAGGATTATGAGAGCACCACTGATGAAGGGAGGGTGAAGAATTTCTAGAGTCAAATTTTCCACTTCGTCCTAATCCTAAGGATTATAAGAGCACCATGGATGAAGGGGGGATGAAAAATTTCCAATAAATAGAGATTCAAAACTTCCACTTAGTCCTAATCCTAAGGATTGTGAGAGCACTAGTGAGGAAGGGGAGGGGGAGGATGAAGAATTTCTAGTGAATAGAGATTCAAAGCTTCCAATTAGTCCTAATTCTAATGATTATGAGAGTAGCACCGATGAAGGGGAGGATGAATAATTTCCATTAAATAGAGATTCAATGTTTCCACTTAGTCCTAATCCTAAGGATTATGAGAGCACCACTGATGAAGAATTTTCTGCAAATGGTAATTAACTAAAAATAGAGAGTCATATTGTCCAATTATTCCTAATCCTAAGGATTATGAGAGCACTCGTTATGAAGGGGAGGATGAAGAATTGAATCCTCCAAAGGAAGATTGCAAAAGTATGGATGGAGATGGTGAATATTTTTGTCTGAGTCACGATTTGAAAAGAACAGATGATGGTAGTGCATAATTTTCTTCAAGTGAGGATGGTAATGAATATTTTCCAAGCAATGATGGTGATGAATTTCCTAACTATGTTCAGAATGATCATAGTGAGGATAATATTCCTCCTAATGGTGATGAAAATGCTTCTACAAAGGATAATGAAATGATGAAGATGTTGTAAGAAAATATTGTATCTAGGAGTAGGAGTAGACCTTTTCATATCAATCCAAAAAATTCTAGTTATACAAGGCTTAGGACAACATATCTCACAAGTAGAAGTTCTATTGGTGATCTGATTTCAAGTGAATGTTGTCAAAAGGATTGCTTGAAACGTATGGATTTCAAGTTTTCTATGGAGAAAAGGAAAATATATTTGTGAATGCATAAAAGCATGCAAGATTCATATTTAGTGGGTTGCATGCAATGTACGCTAACAGGTTATGATTATCATATTGGGAATGTATTGCTCTGCAAAAAGGATTTTAAAATGTTGCATTCAATTGGTAATTTTCATTTGTTAAGAATCTAAAAAAGATTGGAAAAGGATCCCACATATTATTCAAAAGTATGTTATAAACAAGAGGTGGGCCATTAGCAAATACTGCAATGTCATGTCTGAAAGACTTATTTTCAAAGCATGGAGAGTGTATGCCAAATAAAGACACAATACATATTCTAGATAATTTCTCGAGACGAGAAATCTATAGCTTATACAAAGAATATGAAAAAGGTACTGAAGGAGTTGGTAATTTTGTTACATATTCATATTTTACAAGGATATGGAAGAACGAATTCAGCAATGTTCATATTCCTAAGAAGACAAGGATGGGGATTTGTAATACATGTGCTTCTCTTAAAGCAAAAAGGGATAAATGTCAAGGGGAAGAAAGAGGTATGTATTCATAACATTATTTTTAAGAATTGGATAGTTATCAATTATGAAAATATATTTATTAATAGGTTTCTTTTATTTTATGTGCAGATTTAATTGTCAAAGCACTTCAATAACATCGCAATCAGCAAACAAGTGAAAGGAAAAGATTGTATAAACATAAAAAGAAGTGTTATGATAATCCAAATAAATATTTGGTTTTGATAATTGATGGTCCGGACCAAAATAAAACACTTCTGCCACATTTTTCCGCACACCGAAAAATTTACGGGAGGAAAATTTTATTCAGTTTCACTTGGTTGGTTGTATGGTCTTTAATGGGAAGATGTTGCAAAGGTTTACTTCACAACTCCAAATATTCATAATTATGAAAATCTGACCATAACTATAGTCCATGATGTGGTTTCTCATTAGTCTGGTATTCTTCCTGAAGTTTTGTATATGCAATTAGATAACACAAGCCGTGAAAACAAAAATCAAGTTCTTTTTGGGTACCTAAACATGCTCATTGAATTGGGAATTTTAATAAAGGTAAAGGTTGGTTTCCTTCTTTTTGGTCAAAATCATGACCATATTGATAAGATGTTTAGTCGTTTTTCAGTAACATTAAGAAGGAAAGATGTTGGGATCGTGCCATCATTAATTGAATGTATTAAGAAATCATACATTCCAGAGCCTGTTTTTCATGTGTTGGAAGAAACTATTGACATGCGAAGGTTTATTCTGGGATCACATGGTGAGGAGAAACACATTGAACAACTTAATGACATTAGCTTCCAGCATCAATTTCGTATCCAAAAAATTGATGGAAAAACACTTATATGGGGCAAGAATTATTCAACTGTTGCAGAATGGGGGTCCTCATCAGGTTTACCAATTTTGAAGTTCATTCCAGAGCATCCAATATTTGTATCAAAGAAATTGTTATTACAATTAGTTGTTGAACTCCATAATGCACAAAGGCATAAGAGAGATATCAATTATTATGAATGCCTGGAAGAAATAAAAATATGTATTAGAGATACATATGAGTACTTTGATGTTGCTGATTCAGTTTGGTGGGAGTCTTTTTTCAATAATCAAAGTGATATGATTTCAAGATCAATAAATAAAGATACACTTTTGAAGACTCCATTTATTTGGCCACAAAATATGCCAAATGAACATGAGGAAAGATGCATTGTTGAACAACAACAATATCAAGGTATTATTAATTCTCCATAGGTAGAGGAAAGAGAAATCTATATTGGTTCTAGAAGATCGTGTGCACAACGTGAAGCCATGGAAGACCTTTACAAGGGTTCTGTGCAAGATGTTAAGGAGGGTTTCATGATAGCAGTGTTAGCAGATGAAGATCCACTTGGCTATCCATTCTGGGTTGCCAAGGTTATAAAGGTCATTAAATAAAATGAAGATATTACAATTGTTGAAGTACAATGGTATGCCACAAATACCCACCCATTCAATGGTGTGTACAAGCCAAAGATGATAATTGATAAACAAATTGGCAGAAAGAGGAAAAGAAAGGGTAAAAATATAAGTCGTTGCCACACATACCTCTTAAAATTGGAGGATGGTGACATACTTATGTTTGAATTCAATTTAACAAAGAGAGGAACTCTTCACTTGAAGACCATAAAGATTTTGAAAAGAATTCTACCAAAAGAAATGATGTTGAGATGGGAGTCTACTAAACCTAGTCGTAGATCTAGAAGACTTTTGAAACCTAAAATGGTGGGCATGCATGTTGACTCAGATGGGGCAATAGTTGAAGAAAGAGAAGAATATGGATCATATTCATCTGCATCTAGTGATTCATCTGAATATGTAGATTGTAATGGTGTGCCAGAACCTATGGGTGATTTTGAATAAATGTCTAAGGCATTTAATGTAAATGATGTTTGCATGGTAACTTGAAATAAATATTTTGACTTCGATATTACATGAATTTATGAGTCATTTCTATGTTTGTTGGATTATTTGTTTTAATTATGAAGAGTTCATCTATTTAGAATATCCACAATGCAACAATGAATTACAAAAATAATTTATGTTAATTCAATCTACCAAAGTTGATATTTTGATTAAAATTAAAAAAATATTAGATATTAATGTTGAATTTTTAATTTATGCAGTGATATTGCCATGATATTATTTATTGTTATCATTTGTTCATATATTGATTAAAAGTAAAAAAATATAAGAAATTAATGTTCAATTTTTAAATTATACAGTGATATTGCCATGATATTATTTATAGTTATCATTTGTTCATATTTTAATTAAAAGTAAAAAAATATTAGAAATTTATGTTTGATTTTTAAATTATACAGTGATATTGTTTATTGTTATCATTTGTTCATATTTTGATTAAAAGTAAAAAAATACTAGAAATTAATGTTCAAATTTTAAAGTATACAGTGATATTGCTATGATATTATTTATTGTTAGCATTTGGTGTAAGATACTTTTTAAAATGTTGAAAATTTAATGCCTCATTGAAAGTGGGCACTTCATTTTGATGGTTGTTTTTTAGGTTTTTGTTGCAATAAGATAAGTTGTCTTAGGCTAATATTTGAAGAGAGCTAAACATTTTGCCTTTAAAATAAAAATTACTCTTGGAATAATGAATCTTTCATTTACTTGTTCATTTTTAAAAATTGTTTTAGTCATATAATTTGTCCATAATTTCATGGTTCAAATATATTAAAAACTTAATCTTTTCAATTTCATGGTTGAAAACTTGTCAAAATATTAAGGTTTTTCTGAGTTATGATATTTTATCTTTAATGCTACGGTTGAAAACAATTACAATTTTAGGTTTTTTTAGAGTCGAAATATTTTATCTTTAACAAGATGGATGAAAACGGTTGGAATTATAAGCCTTTGAGACATAAATTCTTTATGTGCTTCCATGATCAATGTTTGGGTATAACTCAACAAATATTTTCAACATTTGGGCATATATGTGATTACAAATAATATGTGTTGCAAATCAATTCTATCACATGAGGAATGACCTAGTCTTAAAGGTAAATGGATCATTTCATTAATTGGAGGCTACTGCTAAGGTTTTTAATACTTGGTATAATTTACTTTGATGCAAGGTTTGATGTGTATGACAAGGATCTAACATTGATGTAAATATGTTGACCACTTTAAACAAACCTTAGTATACACATTAAAGCATGTCCAAGGGCTTGATATTTCACTACTGATGCATCATCTTCAACATTAGAATTCTTTACACAATCCACTTGATTAAGTATCTATAAAATGCTCAATGTCTTGATTAACTCTTATTGGTACATGGGACTATTCACTATTTATTCAACATGACATCTTAAGTTCTGATTTTCATCTTGGTATCCTTTGAAATATATTTTCGGATAATTGATCCTTTGTGGTTGTAATATGTCCATAACAATAAAATAATATAGTGATTAATATGATCTAATTTTCTTGGTATGATGTTAGATTTAATGTCTATAATGTTGGTGGTTCTATGATAACTCGATGGTTCATGATATATAACTTTGTTTTCCTAATATTCCTCTAGTGAACTAGAGGCACTTAATTTTCCATATGAGCATGTTTTAATTTCATGGTAGCTTGTGATTGAATGGTCCTAACATTTCCTATAAAAATTACAAGATTTTGACTGAACTTTGATCCTAATTTAACTATCCTAAAGTGTGAATCACAATAGTTTTGGATTGAGAAGTGTTTCACATAATTTTTTGGCACATGATCTCATTCAATGGCATACTGTATTTGGATGGTGTTAGTGTCAGTCTTGTTATCCTATCACTTGGATCAAATATGCTTTTACTATGTTTTTCCAGGCTTTCAAAATCAAATTTTTCTGTTACTAGGTTTACACAACAAATTTGGTCATTGTTTGGTCAGCCTAAAGATGAATCCATTGATTGGAAATTCACTCATGCTAGTGGCCTATCACACTTAATGAAGGTGTCACAATAAAAATGGGTCAATCATCATCATCATTCCATTAGGTCTCATGTCATCCATTAGGTCGCTAGGGTTTCCAAGGTCCATCATTTTCATGAATAAAACCAACAGTGAGTAAAACATGACAAAGCAACTTTTGGAGAGTTGATCTTGATTTTTCACACACTCCTCATACTCTCATGTTATCAAAGTTCCAGGAAAATAAGATTCAGCACTCAGGAAAGTAAAGGACATCTCAAGTTTGCAATGGAAAAGGTAACTCTATTTTCATAAAGTGAAAATCAGTTTCTAAAGGAGGGTGGGTCCCATTTCTTTTTGAAAAAGTGAGGAAAATTTTGCTATATAAACTCAAAATCTCCCAAACTCCTTCATTCACACCCTATTCACTCTTTGTTATCAAGCTATCTTGTCCAAAAAAGAAAAAAAGTTGTTTTCCTAGTAGAAATTAACAAAAAATCACAGGTGTTGTGCATAGAAGCACTACGCTGCACTTAGGATAATGGTGCTGCACTTAGAAGAATTACGCCGCGCTTTGGTGTTGCGCTCATGAACACTGCTTTGCGCGCAGAATAGAGTGCCCAAAAATCCTTCAAAGCTCTCCCAAACATCATTTTTTCACTTGCAAGCTTGATTTTACTAACTTCTAAGCTAAGGAACAAGTAATTACACCATCGTCCTCCATCTTTTTCTTTCCCAATTTCATCTCATGTCAATGATTCTTCAAGTTAGGGTTTGTAGAAGAATTTGCATGGGAAATGTTAGGGTGAAAATTGCCATCATTATTTTTAATTTCTAAAACATGTAAAATGATATCCTACACCTGCATACATGTTTAATGAGCCATTTTAACCATTTTACCCACCTCAAAACAAAGTTTAAACACTCAAAAAGCAAAACCCTAGCTCATTCCTAGAGGTTTTTGGGCAAGTTTCATCATAAACCCTGTTGTTCCCACCTACAAGAAAATCATCTTTCCACTGTTTCTCCACTCATTTTCATGATCTTTCAAATTCCTCTCACCTTTCCCAAGACCCCTCCCATCATTTTGTCAAAAGATCACCTTCATATCACTTCATTTCCATTCACATCTCACATCTTAGTTTCACTTCCTGCTGCTAGGGCTTTGTGTCATAATGGAGGCAAATTCTTTGCCAAAAAGAAAGAGACAACATAAAGGAGGGAAGATCCTCAGATATGAACCATCAGACTACAACACAATCAACTCCTATCCTTTCATCAAACAATGCTTTGAGGATGTCCACTGCTTGGAATTTTGCAAAAGGGTGAGCGAGGTGGGATTTCATGAGCAACTAATAGATTGGGTAGCAACACAACTGAAAGGAGAAACTGTTGTCATCGTTGGTGTTGAGTTCAGTTTCTCAATGGCCTCTATCTCAATTGCAACTTGGTTACCGGATAATGGCAAATATTGGTTCAAAGGAATGAGCCTAGATCTTGAATACTACAAGCCTTTCTTGAAGATGCCATACAAAGATACACATACTCACCTCATGCCTTTCAGATATTTATTAGAGAAATACACCCCTTTGATGAAAACTGTCATGAGGTTCTTCACTTGTGAAGGTAGATTCTCCAGGTTGTATGCCTATCATATTTGCCTCCTGATTCATTTCACCACTCAAAAGCCACTCAACATGTGTAATTATATATTCAGGAGCATTTCCAAAATGTCTGAAAAATACAATTAAAGGACAAAGAGCACTCCCCCAGCTTGTTCCATCACAGTATCATCAAAACCATCATCCTTCACCAGCTGGAAGAGAAAAGTATGGCTTGGGAAGCCTTTTTGGAAGTAGCCTTGAAATGGCATGAGAAGAATGCAACATCTCAGTATCCTAGTGCACCAAAACAACAAAGAGAGGTGGGGTCATCTAGAAAAATAGTGGAGAAGACTAAGCAATCTAAACTTGAGGTGACTAAAGTTTATAAGAAGGGGAAGAGGCTTGTTTTTTCTTCTCACAGAGAGAAAGGGGCCAAGCCTTCTTCATCAACAAAGCAGGAATCGACAGCAAAGGATAAAGACACAATTGAGGGTGAGTTTGAATTAATTGATCCAAAGATTGAGGATCAGACCACCAATGCCAAGGCTATCAATACATTATTGGGAATTCTTTCACAATCATAGTTTGTCAAAGTTATGCAGCTCAAATTAGCCAAAGAAATATGGGACAAAATCGTTCCAAACTATGAAGGAGACTCTCAAGTAAAACGTGCTAAACTGCAAACTCTCAGAATTCAATATGAAACTCTCAAGATGCACAATGATGAAAGTGTAGCTAGTTACTTCTTACGTATAGATGATATTTTTAATTGCATGAAGAATCTGGGTGAAGAGATAAAGGAAGTTACCTTAGTTGAAAAAGTTTTAAGATTCTTATCTGCTAAATTTGAATCAAAAGTATATGCCATAGAAGAAAAGTAGGATCTACAGACTATTACTACGACACAGCTTCACGGAATCTTAACTGCCTTTGAAATGAGAAAAGGAGGTCCTTCAAATATGAGAGAAGCCGCATTTAAAGCTTCAGCAAAAGGAAAAGAAGAACTCAATGAATCGGGACATATTTCAGAAGAAGAAGAGGAAGCGAACTTTGCGAAGAATCTTCAACAAGGGTCCGGTAGATTCAGAGGTAAATGAACTTTCAAATGTTTTGCCTGTGGTAGAGTCGGTCATTATGCTGCGAAATGTCCTCGTAAAGATAAATATGATAAAGGGAAGGAAACTGCAAAATGGAATAGAAAACAAAGTGTAAGTAAAAAGAGATACTATACTCATGAAGATAGTGATGGTTTATCAAATAGTGATGAAGATGAAAATAGTAATGACTATAGACTTCAGATGGCTTATGAAGATGATGATTTTTTGGATGCTTTAGATGAAGATGACCTTTATGAATAAATATCTAAACTCAAAATCTGTTTAGAAGAAAAGAATATGATTATAGGTACCTTGACATACCAACTTATTGAAAGAGAAAAACACAATGAAAAGCTAGGATGTGAAATTGTGGGTCTAAGAAAGGATCTTGAGAAAACAAAAGCTCTCAATCTTAGATTTGCTAAAGGATCATAAACTTTAAATGTAATTATCAAATTGGAGTGCTCTCCTCTGATAAATACAGGTCTTGGATATACTGAAGAAACATCTCAATCACAGAAGCCGTCAACCTTCACTAAAAGCTATCGTGATGCAGCAAAGAGCAGTGAATAGTTCGACAATCATCATAAAAGGCATAAAGAAGATCACCAGGTGAATCAGGCTCAATTTACTTCAAGGATGAACAAAAGCCACAATCAACCTCAGGTAAATCGTACTCAATTTTCTTCAAAGAATATCAATCAACAGGTTAGTAGGAGGAACTTCAACTACAATCAACAGGTCAGTAGATTTGATAATCACAGGAACTTCTTTAATGGTCAATGTTTCTCATGTCATAATTTTGGACACAAAGCTGCTCAATGTGTTGCTTACAAAACTATCATGACTAGAGAAGCACAAAATCAAAGGAATGTGACAGGGATCAAGAAAAGTTCCTATAATAACTTTTCTCTTCTTGAAAATGAAATAGAATGCTCAATCTGTAACAACTTTGGCCATGAAGAATCTGAATGCAGGAGTAATTTTCGACAAATAGCTCAAAAAGAGAAAACTCCATTAAATCCCAAAATATGGAGAAAGAAAGTATCGCAAACAGAAATATGTGGTATAGCCTTGTATACAGAAGGACAATAAAACCAGTGGTACATCGACAGTGGATGCTCAAAACACATGACAGGTGATAGAGAAAAACTACACTCATATAATGGCTTAGAAAAGGAAAAGAGTGTCTCATTTGGAAATGACACTCCTACTGTCATAAAAGGTAAAGGCTATGTTTTCTTGAAAGAAAAAGTTAAAGCCGGGAAGTTATGTATGTTGATGGTTTAAAGCATAATCTGTTGAGTGTGAGTCAAATGTGTGATCAAGGAAATGAAGTAGTGTTTTGATCAAATGGATGTGTTATTCATGAGCTTGATACAAGAGAAACCATGATTAAAGGGACAAGAACTCCAAACAACCTATACATACTCAAGGGAGGACAACAACAGTGATATCTAAGAAAAAATGATGAAAACTGGCTATGGCACAGAAGATTGGGACATATAAGTTTTTCTCAAATAAGAAAAGCATGCAGATTCCAGGTTGTTCATGATATTCCAAATATGAACATTCCTAAAAATACTATATGCAAATCATGTCAATTCGGTAAGCAAACCAAATCCCAGTTCATCAAAAAGGAAGGGTTAGCTAGTAAGCCTCTTGAACTTGTTCATATTGATTTATGTGGTCCATCAAGGAAAAAGTCACCTCGTGGAGAGGAATACTTTATATTGTTCATTGATGATTTTTCCAGAATGTGTTGGATAGGTCTTCTAAAGCATAAAAATGAAGCATTTGAAAAGTTCAAGGCCTTCAAAGCTTTGGTTGAAAATGAATCAGATCGCAAAATAAAATGCCTTAGATCTAAACGAGGGGAATTTACCTTAGACAAATTCTTTGACTTCTATGAACAACATGGAATAAAAAGGTAGTTTCCACCACAAGGACTCCTTAGCAAAATGGAGTGGTAGAAAGGATGAACAGAACTGTTCAACAAATGGCTCGTGCTATGCTAGATGAATCTGGAACTCCTGCAACCTTCTGGGGTGAAGTTGCATTCGCCACTATCACTATTCTCAACCAAGCAAATGTTCGGGTAAACAACACTCAAACTCCACATGAACTTTGGTATGGTAAGACTCCTACTGTAAAATACTTCAAAGTTTTTGGAAGCAAATGTTACATTGAAAGGACTCATGAAAAACTTGGTAAGTTTGAACCCAGAGCAAATGAAGGTATTCTACTTGGCTACTCTTCCCGAAGTAAAGGATATAAATGTTAAAATAAAAGACTTTGGAAAATTATTGAAAGTATTGATGTTGTGGTTGATGAAGCATGCAAAAATCCAAAACAGATAAAAACCGAAGATTATGAAGAAGATGAGGATCATTTTCCCACATAAAATCACACTGATTCTAAAGAAGAAACCAATGAAGCACCAAAAGAAGAGATAATGATAGAAGAAAAGACTCCATCCAGGTATGTTCAGAAAAATCATCCAGAAGCTCAAATTTTAGGAGAAAAAGGAGCAGGTGTGCAGACTAGAAGAACCATTGCCAAAGCTTCAAGCTATCTAGCATTACTATCTTACACTGAACCTCAAAATGTAAATGAAGCATGTAGAGATGAATGTTGGGTCAAGGCCATGAATGAAGAACTTGAGCAAATTGAAAAGAATAATACTTGGGAATTAGTTCCTAGACCTCATGATAATAATATCATAGGAACTAAATGGATATTCAAAAACAAGCTGAACAAAAATGGAGAAGTTATTAGAAACAAGGCTAGACTTGTTTGTAAAGGATATGCTCAACAGGAAGGTATATATTTTGAAGAAATTTTTGCACCTATTGCTAGACTTGAAGCCATCAGAATGTTTCTTGCTCTTTCTAGTTTTCAGAAATTCAAAGTATACCAAATGGATGTAAGATCTACCTTTCTTAATGGAGATTTAGAAGAAGAAGTCTATATTTAACAACCAGAAGGATTAATTCTTGGAAATGATGCAAAACTTGTATGCAAACACAAAAAAGCTCTCTATGGTCTAAAACAAGCCCCAAGGGCATGGTATTACCGTCTTGACAAATATCTCCATCAACAAGGTTTTTCAAAGGGGTCAACAGATAGCAGTCTATATACAAAGATGGACACTGATAAATTGCTAATAATTGTTGTGTATGTTGATGATATCATTTTTGGTAGCAATGAAGAATCCATGAGTCAGAATTTTGCTTCAGTAATGCCGCAAGAATTTGAAATGTCCTTGCTTGGTGAGCTTACCTACTTTCTTGGTCTACAAGTGTAGCAAAATAAAGATGGTGGTTTTCTCTCACAAACCAAATATCTCAAATAGATCCTGAAAAAGTATGGCATGGAAGATTCTAAGCTAGTATGTACTCCAATGGTAACAGGATGTAGTCCCAGCTCCAATGATGAATTAGCAGTGATACATCAACCAACCTACAGATCCATGATTGGCAGTCTTCTTTATCTAATAGGTACCCGACCGGACATCATGCATGCAGTAGAAATAGTTGGAAGATTTCAAACAAATCCAAAGGAATCACATCTTCAGGTAGTCAAAAGAATTTTCAAATATCTTCAAGGAACAAAAAACTTTGGCTTATGGTATCATAGAGATATAGATCTTACACTTCATGCATATACAGATGCAGATTGGGCAAGAAGTGTTGATGACAGGAAAAGCACTAGTGGTGGTGCATTCTCTATGGGTTCCAAGTTAGTGTCTTGGTTCAGCAAGAAACAAATGTCAATTGCATTATCTACAGCTGAAGCAAAATACGTGGTTGTTGCATCTTGCTGCACACAATTACTTTGGATGATGCAAACCTTGCAAGATATTCAGTTCACATGTACTTCACTAATCTCCATTCTATGTGATAATACAAGTGCCATCAGTATTTCAAAGAATCCAGTCATGCACTCCAAGACCAAGCACATACCCATCAAATATCATTTCTTGCGTGAACAAGTGCTTGAACAAAAAGTCAAATTGGAGTATGTTCCCTCCAAAGAATAGGTTGCTGATATATTCACTAAACCAGTGCCCAGAGAGAAATTTGAATATCTCAGACAAAAATTGGGAGTAGTTTTTGCATCATCCTGCTATTAAATTCTATTTTTAAGAAAAAGGTGGTTATATGTGAGTTTCATGAAGTGTAGTCGCGTACATATGCGAGTTTCTGTGGACACAGTCGCGTCTATGTTGGTTTAAAGAAAAACAGTGAGCCAGACTCAGGAAAAGGGGACTGATATGGTTCATTATTTGCTTTGTTTGATGACGGTTACAATCTGCTGATGATGTGTGAAAATGTGTTTGGTACTCATAATATGTTATTTAGAAGTACTTTTTATCCTCACAAATTAACTTGATGTATATCTGATTGATGATGACGCCTTGATACTTCTTACTGATATATGCATGATCAGATCTGACAGTGAACAGATGGAACAGGTTCAAGGGGAGCATATGCTTTGAATAATGCATTATTCTTGGCATTTCCTTGGTGATGATGCTTATGTGGCTAAATGATACATCTTGCTACTGATTGTTGGTTGGTCAAGAGAATGGTATTGAAGGTTACAGGTTTGGATGTTGTGGATAGTTGCTTATGGTGCAGATCATATATGGTGTATGATAGTTACTGAGATTATCATGGTCTTATTTAGATTGTCGGTCCTTGTTATAAAAGCCATGTATATCATTTGATTTAAAGGTCATGAAAAGACCTAATTTGTACCCCCACTATGCATGGGAAGATGATGTAATAATGTCTATTTCAGTCATGTATAAACATCTGGTATATCCCCACTTGGTTGGGAGATTGATGTATGTATGATTCATTGGTGATAGGAAGGCCATACTCACTTAGTTGAGTTGTAGATTCATGTTGCAAAATTCAACATGTGCTCAAGGGGAGCATGGATGATATAGTGCATCTCAGCATGTACAAAGGGGGGGTTCAATCAGAGATTTCAGCATGTACTTAGGGGGAGTATGGACAGAATAATGTATATCAAAGCGAGAGAATATCCTGGTTCTCCCTTTTCCCTTGATGTCAAAGGGGGAGAATGACTTGGTGTTGTTGTTGCCATCAAGTCCAAAGGGGGAGATTGTTGGCATTATGATATAGGTGTTGTCCTTGATGGCAACTCACTCAGATGACAGATCACGGTGCAGTAGGTCAATAGAAAAGAATTAATGATCAGAGAGAGGTATACACAGGTTCACCTTGAAAAAGGAGTGTATACACACAGGTTAATAGACCAAAAGGAGCGTATAACATACACATGCACTTTCACAGAAGGAAAGGCGCGTATATCTTGGAAAACTAAGTTTTGGTCCAAGGTATTTGGTCCATGGTATTTTGATCCATGGTATTGGTCCAAGGTATCTGGTCTGAGGTATTGACCCCAGGTATTTGGTCCAAGGTATTGGTCATAAGTGGTTTTGGACCATGGTATTGAGAAAGGCCTCAACTATAAAAGGAGGAGAAGATCATTAGGCCATGTGTGCAAGTATCGAATATCTAATATAGTGTGAAATCTAATATGCAGGCTATTGGCTTATGGTGTCGTGCTTGATCTGAACCAAGGAAGAACCTTATCACTTGATGAAGGATAAGATCTAATGATGTATCAAGATATTAAGGCTTGAAGTGAATTATCTTCATGTGGTTTGATCATATTTGTACACAGGTTCACTTCAGAAAAGAAGCGTATACACGTTGGTTCTGCATATCAAAATAGTTTATACATCATAAATTTGATTTGCAGATCTGTAGGTTGGTTCACCTTGAGGAAAGCATGTATGCACACAGGTTCGACACATGGAAGTAGCGTATACCTTATAAAATATGTCTTAGTTACTTCTGTTTGCTGGTGCAGTGTTATGGGTTATTGCTTGGGTTCTGTATTCTGGTCATAACATTCTGAATGATTAGATTGATGGAGTGATTGATTGATTCGGTTGTGATTGGTTCAAAAGGAGATTGGTTGATGCAGATATATTTGATGATTGAATGATGTTGTTGATGGATCCAGTCTGAAAATTTATGAAACGTGGTCCGTGGAAGAAAAGAGAAGGTTGTAGCCTTTGTAGGCTGGGACCTACGTACTAGTAAACATATCAGCTGGTACAAGAGGTAGGGGGTTGTAGCTCCCTTCTAGTAGAAGCTGGAGAACGAGAGAAGGTTGTAGCCTTTTACAGGTAGAAGCCTGCGTACTGGTATAATACTGCACCAGTACAAAAATTGTAAACATAATTCTCTTATTATTAAAAGAAGATAGAGACAATTGAAGCAGGTGGTTTTCACCCACATTGGATTTCCACCTTATATCTTGGTGTTCATGTGTGTTTTATGTGTGATTATCTATTCTGTTTTCACTGCACCTAGTTATTGCCATCCTCTAAAAACCCATTTTCTCAGATTTTGGAGGTGGCTTAATTTTGGAGAAAAAGGAAAAAAAGTGGAAAAAACTAGCATATTGGACCATTTTTTGACAAGCGTTGCTCTTTTAAAGTGACCTTGGGAGAAGGGATTTTGAAGATCTTCCCATGCACCAAATTCATAAATTCAAAATGTTACAGAAACTAGACTTGAAGGGCTAGTTGACCATTCTCTCATATTTGCATTTTGAGCCCTAGAAGGCACCTAAATATCATCTAAATGTCGGCGTTGCGCTTCTACACATTTCTATGTTTCAAATTGTAAATTTCACTGTGTAAATTTCTAGTTTCTAGTTTAACTTAGTCAAAGTCAAGTTTCTCTATGTAATGGCACTATTTACGAGGTTAGGTGATGTAGGCATAAATAAATGTACATCATAGGTAGTTTTCTATGTTTATTAGGCCTCATAAAAGAAGCAAACTCCTAAACAAACTCTTCATGAAGTGTTTGAGTTTCACCTTCTCACTCTCACCTGTTGGTTGAGAGAATCTTGGAGTTAGTTCCTCCACCAAGGAATTCGACTCCTGAAGGTGGGAAAGTGGTCTAGGAGAGTCTATATGTATCATTTGACTTTAGGAGAAGAGGTTTGAACTTTTTGTGAAGGAAGCTTGCATGTAATCATCTCTTCAGCTAATATAGGGACAGGTTGCAGCTATTTTCAAGGAAATCTAGCCTAGTGAGTTCATGGTGTTTGTACTTCATTCTATTTTTTTCTAATGGTATAGACATATTTATCTACATTATATATCTTATTTATATGGATGCCTTACAGTGAAATACACAGAATTCTTTTTTTGCAAGCTTTGTTATCTAGTTTTTAGAGTCATGTTTATGTCCTCCTAAGCTAATGAAATCATGTGTACTTATGCTCATTAGTTTCTTCTACAATTCATCCTCTATACTACACTAAAAATTATTCAAAATACACCATAGCTTTTGATATCTAGCTCCTTCTCATATTTGCTCCTGCACTCCTACAACCTAGACCTATTTGTGGCTCCAAACCCTAAGTTCAGCAAACCCTAAAACTCAAATTTTCACAAACAAACAAACAAATACACATATCTATCCTAAAATTCATTTTCTTTAAAGTCATATAATTGATAAAAGACTTAGAGATATCCCTCTCATGCTTAGTAGGGCTAGCTACTAAGCTGAAGTGGTTTGAGGTTATCCTTCTTGATTTCCTTTTCAACCTAGGAGATTGAAAGGACTAACATTTTTGGTGCTGTTGTCGGGGAACAACTGTTAAATTATTCCTAGGAAATATCTAAGAGCTTTCAAAGAACTGGTTCCATACTTCTTAGTTTCTAGTATTCAAAGATAGGCTGAATTCATAAATCTCATCAGTTTAGGGTGTATACATTCTTGCTTCCAAAGGGAATACCAGGTCAAACCTTGACCCAAATCCTCCCTTTATTGTTGAAGATCCATAAATAACGCTCAGAAAACTTAGATTACCCATCACTAAAAGTGCAGTTTGTAAAATTAAAAAAACAACTTCTCTGCCTAAAAATTTGTTCGCCTTTGAGCAAGTTCCTTTTGAAGAGTAGATAGAATTATCATTTACAAGGTCCAAGTCTGACTCTTGTATCTCTGATATAACATTATAACCTTTAAAGTTTGAAACTCACTCTATCTCTTTAGAATCTTTGTTTCCTAAGACTGGTCATGAATTGTGGTTAAATTTTTATAAGCTTCAAGGCCTTGTTGACCAACTCCAGATCATTAGTAAAAAAGCTTTTGTTCAATATCAACTTGAATACCTAGCCACAGCTTCATCCTCTATTTCACCTCTAAGCACATCTTCTACATCTCCCAAAGTTTCAATTTCATCATCTTTCCTACCTCCCCCATTCTTTCCATCTTTGCCTCCACAACCCATTTTAGTAGTTCCATCATCCTCATCAGTATCACCACCCTTACTTACATAGTCCATTGTAGCACCTTCACTATCTCCAGTAGTCATGGCAAGATTTTCACCTATTTTACTGCCTACTCAACTTGTTGCTTTGCCTCGGAATTATGGTCAAAGACTCCCTTTGTTTGATGGAAGTGCAGAAATTACAGCTTAGCAGCATGTTGACAAGTTAATAGATTTCATTGATTTAGAAGAAATTTATGAGTAGAATGCCAAGATGAGGATTATAGCTTAGAGTTTCTCAAGAGATGTTAAGAAACGGTTTCGAAGTATGGCTGCTAATTCTATTAACATTTCTCAAAGATTGATTGAATTATTCTTAGCTCATTGGTAAGAGAAGAAAAATCCATTATAGATATTAGCTGAGTATAATTCAATGAAAAGGAACCCAAATGAAACAGTTCAAGAATTCATAGCAAGATTTAATATAGTGTACAATTCTATAATTGATGATATGAAGCCTCCTCCTGGTTTGGCTCTTCTTCATTATCCTGATGCTTTCGATCCAGACATAGCCTAAAACTCAGAGAAATATACTCCACTACTCTTGAAGAGATGCAACAGAATTCAATTAGTTTCGAAGCCAATTTTCTCATTAAGTCAAAATCAAAGCCAGAGAGGGCAGAGAAGAAAGTTGTCTTCAAAGAAGAGCCTGCATCATCTTCTGATGCAAAGCTTGACAATTTGTAAAATCTATGGAGAGGATGATGGATAGAATATCCATAACTAATCGAAAAGCTGAACCTTCAGTGAGGAATCCTAACTTTCACGGACAACAACAACAGAAGTTCAGAAATCGATAGAAAGAGCAGCGAAACCAAGATCCTCGAGGTCAAGTAAGAGCTCCATTCTAGCAAAATTACATTGAAGGTCAGGAAGAAGTTGAAGAAGAAATTGTAGAAGCAAATCACTTCTTTCAAGAAGATGAACTGCCTACTTTCCTAACATAGGAAGATCAGTTTTCCAAAGACTCTCTCATACCAAGTGATCAGCAATTTGTGTTCACAAGCAAAGATCTATGGGTTATTCAAACTAAAGAGTACCAAAGAGGATATCAAAATGCCCTCAATCATCTCCAAAAGCAGTACAATTTGAGGAATAGAAATGTACATGTCACTCTAACTCAGAAAAGACAAAATCAACAAAAGGAAGCACCAAGCAAAGAAACCACCCCTGCAGGCCAGAATAAAGGCAAGGACATTGTCATACTGAATTGAGATAGAACAAATGAAGCCTCCACTAGAAATGTGAGGAAAGATAAAGAACTGCAAAACAAAAGTCAAAGGAAGGAACCTCAAGATAAAGGCCAAATAGAAAGGATGGACAGTGCTTCAAAAGAGGTAGAAAAGAAATATAATATTTTTAGTTTGGAGATTGAAATTTCTAAATTGAAAATCGCCATTCCCCTCACCGAATTGGTAAGGAATGACAAATATAAATTTCAGATTACAAAGATGCTTAAGGTTGATCAGATGTCTGATATAGTTAATGTGGCTAATGATGATCTAGTAATCCTTTTTGGTCAAGCCTTAGAAGGAGCTCCTAAAGATAGTGAAATTCCTCCTTTTTATCTGAGTCTTAAACTTCTTGATTTTATTCTTCATAATGCTATGCTAGATTTTGGCGCCTCCCATAATCTGATGCCTAAAGCCATCATGGATAAACTAGGACTGAGCATCACCCAACCTTACCATGATCTTTATTCCCTTGATTTTGGACGAGTGAAATGCCTTGGCCTTATTAAAGACTTGGTAGTGTCCTTGGACCAAATCCTGGCCAAAAATGTACTCATGGATGTCGTAGTTGTTGATATTCCTCCTAGGTTTGGCATGTTGCTTTCAAGGTCTTGGGGAGAAAAATTAAAGGGCACTCTACAGCTTGACTTTTCATACGCTGCTATCCCTTTTTTTGGACAGCTCCAAAAACTTTATAGAGAAAAGAAGATGAAATTTATGATCAATAGTAAGGAGAAGCCAGTCAATCATCCTATACATGCTGTTCATACTGATCTTGACTCTTTCATTCTATTTAGTGATATGAATTTTGTTGATGTTGAAAGTCAGTTAGTGGAAATTTCAAAAGTTCCCAACGTAGTGGGCAGCATACATGAAACTATTACAGTAGAAGGTAAAGAGGTTGGTGAAGAATATAGGAAGCCTGCAAATCCTATTGAGGAAATTCAAAGAACAGTGCAGAAAACAAAAAAATTTGAGATCGTTGTTCAAAATCCTAAAAATTAAAAAATTCAGTCTTCAAAAATCCTTTTTCCAGATGAATAAAATGGTCTTTGGACCATGGAGTTCGATGGTGCATCAGGAAGAGAATGAGCAGGAATTGGTGTCTGGATACATGGTCCATTACATTAGTCAAATAAAATCCCTCGAAATGTGATAATGATCTCATACAAGTTGGCTTTTGAATGTTCAAACAATGAGGAGGAGTATGAGGCATTGATTGCTGGCCTCAAATTTTTGAAAAAGTTTGGAGCAAAAAGGATTTCTTTTTATGGCGACTTCAAATTAGTGATCAAGCAAGTCAAAGGGGAATACCAGGCCAAGCACCCAAGAATGAGAGCTTATCACAATGTTGTACTTGATATTCTCAAGACTTTTTTAGAATATACTTTATCTCTTATTCCTAGAACTCAGAATGTCATAGCTGATTCACTCGCCATTACAGCAAGTATGGTGAAGATCCCTATTCATCCTAATCATAAGTACTCCGTCCATGTCAAACATTGCCCAACTATCCTAGATAATATGAGGTTTTGGCAAGTGTTTGGTGATGATAAGCAAATAGACAGTCTTTTGCAATTGGAGGGAGAATTTCAGAATTCTCACATTGATGATGCATACAACTTTGATGATCCAAACATCAACTCCACTGACACTGAAGTATTAAAACTCAAGGAAAAAAACATTCCAAAAGGCTTGGTGCCTTTGGAAGAGTTATTTGATAGAGACGATGTCGCCAAGAAGCCCACCATGGTTCCTACAGAATAGGGAGTTGAAGATGTAAACATTGGCACAACTGAAAATCCTAAAATGGTCAAGTTATAAAAGTCTTTATCTCCTGAAACAAAGGATAAGTATATGTCTTTTGAAGGAATTTTTTGATGCATTTGCTTGGGACTACTCAGATCTGAAAGTTTATGACAAAAGTATCATTCAACACACCATTCCTATTAAGCCCGATCAAAAGCCATTTTGCTAGAAATTGAGGAGAATCAATCCTAAGTTTCTACCATCAATTGAAAAAGAGGTAAATAGACTTTATAAGTCCAGAATAATAGTCCCCATTCGGTTTTCTTAATGGATGTCTAATCTAGTACCTATGAGAAAAAAGACCAGGGAAATTCATCTATGTATTGATTTCAGAAATATCAATAAGGTGTCCTTGAAAGACAACTATCCCCTGCCTAAGATGGATCACATACTACAGAGGGTGGTTGGATCCTCTAGGATGTCACTGTTAGATGGATACTCTGGATACAATCAAATTCTAGTACACAAGGACGATCAGCTCAAGACAACCTTCACAATGCCATGGGGTACATTCATGTATGCCAAGATGCCTTTTGGGTTGAAGAATGCAGGAGCTACTTTTCAACAGGCTATGGAAATAGCATTTGCAAATGAAAAATATGTATTTCTGGTTATCTATCTAGATGATCTTACAATATTTTCAAAATCTGATGAAGATCACTTGCATCACTTAAGGATTGTTTTTCAGAAATGCAGAAAATTTGGCATCTCACTTAACCCAAAGAAGAGCTTGTTCATCATGGAAGAAGGTAAGCTACTAGGACACATCATCTCTAAAGATGACATCTGCATTTATCCTACAAGAGTGGAGGTCATTGAGCAACTAGACTTCCCTACGAACAAGAAAGAGATTCAACCGTTCAATGGGAAAATTAATTTTTTGAGGAGATTTATTCTTGATCTAGTTGAGCACTTGAAAGAAATGACAAATATGTTGAATAAGGATAGCGAGGTAAAGTGGTCTTTGGAGGCTAAGAAATCATTTCATGCGGTAAATTTTGCATTATCTACTGCTCCTATTTTGATTAGCCCAGATTATACTTCAGATTTCATCATCTTTTCTTTTGCTTCTAAGCATACGCTAGCAGTAGTCCTAATGCAAAAAAAATATCAGAAAAATGAGTAGCTTATAGCATTCTTCAGTCGCACTATAAGAGATGCAACATTGAGATACAATATCATTGAGAAGTAGGCATTGGCGTTGGTAAAAGCCCTCAAGGATTTCTGATTTTATATTCTACATTCTCATACCATTGCTTATGTCCCTACTGCAACAATAAAAGAAATTCTTGTGCAAACAGATCCTGAAGGTAGAAGAGGAAAGTGGATTGCAGCCATGCTAGAGTATGACTTGGAGATAAATTCTACAAAGCTCATCAAAGGACAAGGGTTAGCCAAACTCATGGCCAAATAAAATCTACATGCACTAGATATCAATTTGATTGCTGCACTATCAGAAGAACAAGAAGAAGACGACCCTTTCCTATAGATGTCCAATATGTTCATGTCCTCACCTTGGTATTCCAACATTGTCTATGTCTTGCAGCACTTGAATCCCCCTCCGGAAGTCCCCAAAGGTAAAGCTAGATCACTGAAACTAAAAGCTTCAAAATATTGTATTATGGATGGTGTTTTATTTTGGAAAGATCCTGGAGGTGTGCTGCTAAATTGTTTGGTAGAAAATGAAGCTAAAGATATAATGAAGGATTTTCATAAAGGAGATTGTGGTAGTCATCACTTTTGGAAAACTACGGCAAACAAGATCTTAAGAGTTGGCTTCTATTGGCCCACCCTTTTTTCCGATGCATAAAAAATAGTCATGAGATGCCATGAATGTTAAATTTTTCAAGGAAGGAGGAAACTTTTGTCATTACCACTACAACCAATTTTGATTTCAGCTCCTTTCCAACAATGGGTTCTTGATTTCATTGGCGAAATCCATCCTTCATCTTCAGCACAACATAAATGGATATTAACAACCACCAACAATTTTACAAAGTGGATTGAAGCTATCCCAACCAGGAAAGCTACTGATTTTTTCATCATTCAATTCCTGGAGTCTAATATTTTGTTTAGATTTGGCTGCCCACAGAAAATGATTACAGACAATGCTACTGCTTTCAAATGAAAAATAATGGTGGACTTTTGTGCCAAATATCATATTGTGCTAGGACATTCTACTGCTTATCATACGCAAGGGAATGGTATTGCCAAATCTTCCAATAAATCTTTGTTTAACATCATCAAAAAGGTATTGGAGGTAAACAAGAAGAATTGGCATAAAAAACTCATCAATGCCTTGTGGGCAGATAGGGTCAACACCAAAAAATCAATAGGTATGCCTCCTTTTTCGCTGGTATATGGAGTTGATACAGTAGTTCCTTCATCTCTTGTTGTCCCAGTAATGAAAATTCTATAGGAATTGGATAGTGAAACTAATGACATACAAAGGAGAATAAATCAGATGATTCATTTACAGCAAACAAGAGAAGAAGTTTTTCAAAACACATCCAAACTCCAGGAAAAGATTAAAAAGATTTATAACCACAAAACCAAGGAAGACAATTTCAATCTGGGAGATGTGGTTCTTCAGTGGGATGTTAGAAACGAGGACAAAGGCAAACATGGTAAGTTTTAAAACTTATGGAATGGGTCCTATGAAATTTTTGCCTTTAGAGGAAACAATGCTTTCTTGTTTAAAGAAATGGATGGAAGAGATTATTCAGGAGCGCCGACCAATGGTAGGCTTCTCAAGCACTACTATGTCTAAAAAGTCTTGAAAAGTCATCATCATTGTACATATCGGTGTGTATTTTACTTCTAGAATTTTAGATAGCTCTCATAAGAGTTTGAAGCCTGAAGTGAAGGCCCTAAGGCTCTTTAAGTCAGCATTGTTTTCATTTTTTATTCAATTTTTTTGTCATGTCAAAAGGTCAGTCAGTCTTAAGTCAAAAGTCAGTTTTTATGCATGTTGACTCCATTGCCCAATGAATAAGGCTACTTGGTCTATGGTGTTCTTGACACCTCCAAGGAGCTTCCATCCCCAGTTGGAGCCAATGTTAGTGTCAGTCTTGTTAGCCTGTCACCTGGATCAAATATGCTTTTACTATGTTTTTCCAGGCTTTCAAAATCAATTTTTTCTATTACTAGGTTTACACAACAAATTTGGTCATTGTTTGGTCAGTCTAAAGATGAAGTCATTGTTTGGAAATTCACTCATGATAGTGGCCTATCACATTTTATGAAGGTGTCACAATAAAAATGGGTCAATCATCATCATCATTTCATTAGATCTCAGGTTGTCCATTAGGTCGCTAGGGTTTCCAAGGTCCATCATTTTCATGAATAAAACCAACATTGAGTAAAACATGACAAAGCAAATTTTGGAGAGTTGATTTTGATTTTTCACACACTCCTCATACTCTCATGTTATCAAATTTCCAGGAAAAGAAGCTCCAGCACTCAGGAAAGTAAAGGACATCTCAGGTTTGCAATGGTAAAGGTAACTCTGTTTTCATTAAGTGAAAATCAGTTTCTAAAGGAGGGTGGGTCCCATTTCTTTTTGAAAAAGTGAGGAAAATTTCCCTATATAAACTCAAAATCCCCCAAACTCCTTCATTCACATTCTATTCACTCTTTGTTATCAAGTTATGTCGTCCAAAAAATAAAAAAAGTTGTTTTCCTAGGAGAAATTAGCAAAAAATTGCAGGTGTTGCGCGTAGAAGCATTGCGCTGTGCTAAAGAGACAAGCACTGAGCTTAGAAGAACTACACTACGCTTTGGTGTTGTGTGTAGAAGCACTATGATGCACTTAGGATACCAACGCTGCACTTAGAAGAACTGCATTGCGCTCAGGAACATTGCGCTACGCGCAGGACGAAGTGCCACAAAATCCTTCAAAACTCTCCCAAACTTCATTTTTTCACTTGCAAGATCGATTTTACTAACTTCAAAGATAAGGAACAAGTAATTACACCATCATTCTCTATATTTTTCATTCCCAATTTCATCTCATGTCAATGATTCTTCAAGTTAGGGTTTGTAGCAAAATTTGCATGGGAAATGTTAGGGTGAAAATGGCCATCATTATTTTTGATTTATAAAACATGTAAAATGATATCCTACACTTGCATACATGTTTAATGAGCCATTTTAACCATTTTACCCAACTCAAAACAAAATTTAAACACTCAAAAAGAAAAACCCTAGCTCATTCCTAGAGGGTTTTGGGCAAGTTTCATCATAAACCCTGTTGTTCCCACCTGCAAGAAAATCATCTTTCCACTATTTCTCCACTCATTTTCATCAACTTTCAAAGTCCTCTCACCTTTCCCAAGACCTCTCCCATCATTTTTTCAAAAAATAACCTTCATATCACTTCATTTCCATTCACACCTCACATCTTATTTTCGCTTCCTGTTGCTAGGGCTTTGTGTCATCATGGAGTTAGAATCTTCGCCAGAAAGAAAGAGACAATATAAAGGAGGTAAGATCCTCATATATGAACCATCAGACTGCAACACAATCAACTCATATCCTTTCATCAAACAACGCTTTGAGGATGTCCACTGCTTGGAATTTTGCAAAAGGGTAAGCGAGGTGGGATTTCATGAGAAACTAACAAATTGGGTAGCAACACAACTAAAAGGAGAAACTGTTGTCATTGCTAGTGTTGAGTTCAGTTTCTCAGTGGCCTCTATCTCAATTGCAACCGGGTTACTGGACAATGGCGAATATTGGTTCAAAGGAATGATCCTAGATCTTGAATACTACAAGCCTTTCTTGAAGACACCATACAAAGATACACATACTCACCTCATGCCTTTCACATGTTTATTGGAGAAATACGCTCCTTTGATGAAAAATTTCATGAGGTTCTTCACTTGTGAAGGTAGATTCTCCAAGTTGTATGCCTATCATATTCACCTCCTGATGCATTTCACCTCTCAAAAGCCACTCAACATGTGTAATTATCTATTCAGGAGCATTTCCAAAATGTCTGAAAAAATACAATTAAAGGACAAAGAGCACTCCCCAAGCTTGTTCCATCACAGTCTCATCAAAACCATCGTCCTTCACTAGTTGGCAGAGAAACGTATGGCTTGGGAAGCCTTTTTGGAAGCAGCCTTGAAATGGCATGAGAAGAATGTAACATCTCAATATCCTAGTGCACCAAAACAACAAAGAGAGGTGGGGTCATCTAGAAAAATAGTGGAGAAGCCTAAGCTATCCAAACCTGAGGCGACTAAAGTGTATAAGAAGGGAAGAGGCTTGTTTTTTCTTCTCACAGAGAGAAAGGGGCCAAGCCTTCTTCATTAACAAAGGAGGAATCGATAGCAAAGGATGAAGACACGATTGAGCATGAGTTTGAATTAATTGATCCAGAGACTGAGGATCAGACCACCAACATGAGACAGACTATCAGGGATAAGGACTACCAAATCAAGGAGCTAGCAATCAATTTGGAAAGGGCAAAGTATGTTATATAATTCCTTGAACAGGAAAACACTCAACTCAAAGAAAAGGAGTTGATCCTAGAAAAAGAAAAAGCCAAGTTAATGAAGTAGGTTGGAAAAGGTAAGGAGATCATGAAATCAAGTGAGCCTGAAGCATCAGAGGTGAGAGGAAAAAGGAAAATACCAAGAATAAGAGGCCTCAAGAAATCTTTGCAAAAGGAGAAAGAACAAATTCTGCTGAATGGGGACCTTGACCTAGAAGATAGGATTTCCCTAGAGGTTCATCAAGATAAGGAATATTAGCTCAATAGAGTGAATGAACATTTGGAGAAGCTCCTTGAGAAGTCAAACAGAGACAATCCGTTGCTCAGACACATGGCACACCACTACCAAGCTCAAAACATGATCGCCAATGTCAAGGTAAAGCAACTTGAAAACAAGCTCAAGGAGGCCAGAAAAGACCAAAAGGATGAGGGAAACTTGGAGATTCTTGCTGAAGCATCCATTAAGCTATAAAAAACATATTTTTACACCTTCCCTCCAATTTTGAGCTAATTCTAAGCATTTTGAGTTTTTTTGAGAAATTTTGGTCTAAGTTCAAAAATTTAGTTGCTCCAGAAGGCACTGCGTTTTTTCCTCAGGCATCCATTTGAGAAAAGGTCTACATTTTTGGAAAGTTCTTACCATCCTCTAAAAACCCATTTGCTCAGATTTTGCAGAGGTGGCTTAGTTTTGGAGAAAAAGGCAAAAAAGTGGCCAAAAACTAGCATTCTGGACCATTTTTTGACAGGCGTTGTGCTTCTCGAGTGACATTGGGAGAATGGCTTTTTGAAGGTCTTCCCATGCTCCAAATTCAAAAATTCAAACTATGCGGGAAATGAGACTTGAAGGCTAGTTGACCATTCTCTCAGATTTGTTTTTTGACCCCTGGAAGTCACTAAAAATCAGCTCAAAGTAGGCGCTGCATTTCACTGTGTAAATTTCTAGTTTCTAGTCCGACGTAGTCAAATTCAATATTCTCTATGTAATGGCACTAGTTACGAGGCTAGGTGATGTATACATGAATAAATGTACATCATAGGTAGTTTTTTTTTATGTTTATTAGGCCTCATAAAATAAGAAAACTCCTAAACAAACTCTTAATGAAGTGTTTGAGTTTCACCTTCTCACTATCACCTGTTGGTTGAGAGAATCTTGGAGTCAGTTCCTCCACCAAGGAATTCGACTCTTGAAGGTGGGAAAGTGGTCTAAGAGAGTCTATATGTATCATTTCACTTCAGGAGAAGAGGGTTGAACGTTTTTTGAAGGAAGCTTGCATGTAATCATCTTTTTAGCTAATACAAAGACAAGTTGCAGCTATTTTCAAGGAACTCTAGCCCAGTGAGTTCATGGTGCTTGTACTTCATTATATTTGTTTTCTAATGGTCTAAACATCTTTATCTACATTATATCTCTTCTTTCTATGGATGCCTTACAGTGAAATATACAAAATTCTTGTTTTTCAAGCTCTGTTATCTAGTTTTCATAGTCATGTTTATGTCCTCCTAAGCTAATGAAATCATGTTTACTTATCCTCATTAGTTTCTTCTACACTTTCTCCTCTATAATACACTAAAAATTATTCAAAATACACCATGGCTTTGATATCTACCTCCTTCTCATATTTTCTCCTGCACTCCTACAGCCTAGACCTATTTGTGGCTCCAAACCCTAAGTTCAACAAACCCTAAAACTCAACTTTTCACAAACAAACAAACAAATACACGTATCTAGCCTAAAATTCATTTTCTTTAAAGTCATATCACTAATAAAAGACTTAGGGAGATACCTCTCATGCTCAGTAGGGCTAGCTATTGAGCTGAAATGGTTTGAGGTTACCCTTCTTGATTTCCTTTTCAGCCTAGGAGATTGTAAGGACTAACAGATGGTAATTAAGTCTCCTAATTCAAGAATTTTCAATACTTGATGAGAATCTAACATGGTAGAATTAATGACTTAGTATTTTAAGTCTCATGGTTAAATCTCATGCTCTTGATTTAATTCTTGTGTTTACATTCTATCTTATTGTCATTGGATATAAGTTTCATGTGAGAATGTGAGAATGAGAACATTTCTAGAATTTACATGTTTCCATGGTCGTTGTTACTTTGAGATATAGAATTTGATCAAGTTCCATTTTATCTCTATTAATTCCCAACATAATCACACTTCGTAACAACCACACTTTTTTAAATAATGCACCATTTAAATATTGTTTAATATAGCAAACAACTTACATGCTTCACTTTTTCCTCACTCTTTAAAGTGAGTTGGCAAGATTTCAATTTGTCTTATTCAACCCAAATTTAGGAGATCTCCCCTTCATATACAATTACCTAGCTTGATTTGACCTGTAGGGTTTTCCACTTTGACTAGGATACCATTTCCTTAGTCTAAATGGTGGGTCAAATCCATCAAGGTGATAGTGGGTGGCTTGCCTATGAGTTTCCTCTAGGCTCTCCTAAAGGGGTTAGGAATTTTCCCTATAGGAAAGTGTTAGAGTAGTAAAAATTCATTTATCTAATTACTCTATAAAATAATATCCTCTCCTATCATTTCCCCCTTTGTGATGGAGGTTATCTAGGCCAACATCATTATCATTTGGATTGCATATTTTCTCATGATCCTCCTTCAAACCTCATAACTCAACGCACCTTCTTGGTATCAAACTTGATTTCCCTTTAAGTATCAAACATTATTAAAGATATTACATGTGATCTCCCAACACCCTTTATCAATTTCATACTCAACCCTTTACTGAGGAAGAAAGGTGAGAATCCCCATGTGCATGAGAACAAGGAGAGAGATATCACTCTCCACCCAAGGATTATACCTTGCAAGAGACCCTATCCTACCTCCATCTAGGCAACCCCTAATCAAAGGGAATACTTTCTTTCCTTCAATAGCTCAGTTATATTTTTCACCTACTAGCCAAGATCCAAACAAGTATTGGATATCTCCTTTAAGTGTTTCCTCATTTTTGAACCTCTTGAGAATTAGTGCTTATGCAATAGTTTTTCAAGAGTTATTATAAACAGGTATTCAAACAAAGAAAAGTATACTTACAACTACATTATCCTAAATCCAAAAACTCCTCAAATTTTGGCCAATACAATAGTATTTTCCTTCCCCAAGTTTGAGTAGTGTTCCCTCCTTATACATGTGTTCATACAAAAACACCCTCAAATTTAAGCCAAATTTTCATGAAAACGACAACACACCCTATTTGCTAAGTACAATTTCTAACACACCCTCCAAGATAAACACACCTCTCAATAATTTTATAATGATAAGCATACATTACAATGTTCTCACAACCACAATAAAAAACATGCATTCCAACATTATCCCAACAACAAAGACAAGCTACATTCTAACAATTACATAACCTCCTAGACAAGTGTTGTTCCCAACAATTGAATCTTATCAACCCTATGAACCCCAACCATTTGGAAGAGCATGCATTCCAACAGTTATACAACCTCCTAGGAAAGTATCATTTTTAACAATGACACCTTCTCAAACCTATTACCCAAAATCATTCGAACAAGCATTTATGCCAACAATATCACACCCCTAGATGATCACTATTTAGGAAGGGTGGAACCCAATCATGTATTGAGATAAAACCCTCCCTTTATCAAATCAATCCATTCCCTCAAGCAACTATAAGGAGTGGTAAAGAGGAACCACAATGAAGAGATAATATGTCCCCATTTTGAGGGTAACCTAGTCAAATCCAAAACCTAGTGGTAGAAGAAGGAAGATGGTAACAAGGCCTTATTTTTACCAAATGTTTAAAAAATATTTTCCCCTAAAATTTCATAGACATGGATTTCTATAAACCTATTACAATTACCTAAGTTATGTGATTCCATTAGGGATGACACTCAGCATCTCCTAGATGATTTCACCATGGCATATTATAAGTTCATTAGCAACAACAATCATTTCAAAAAAAAAAATTCCTTGATCCTTAATAGAAGACACCATTCACCAATTCCATTATGAAGGGTTGGTCTGTGACATCCACCTATTAACAGACTAATTCGTACAACACTTTTACATGCCTATATTGGAAGATTCTAAGTTTGTTCACCAAGCTTGTTTAACCTTCATATGTTGATGGAATAAGGATATACATGGTTTTACATTATAAGTCCTAAAGTATTCTCTATAAAAGATATTTATGAGGGCTCTAAACCAATAAAGTGAATTCAAAGTGTTTCAATAATACCAAAATCAACTAAAGGGACCATCAACCACCTCCTTTTTATTGAAAATTTCCACATCAATGTTTCCATGGGAGAAAGAAAACCTAATAAATATAAGATCCAAGTGTCCAGTAAAAATTCAATAGATCATGGGGTGTTATAGTGACCCCACCTAAAACCAAGACTTGATATATATCTCAAAAAAAGAAAAGTAACAACCTAAATCTCTACCTCAAAGATAGACACGAGGTGCAAATATAACCACATCAGAAATATCCATACCACTAAACATGTTCATAGACTGGATTAAACACATGAAGAAAAATTTTAATCAACCCCATAACCCTAAAACAATCATTGTAGTATAAAATGCCAAGCTTGGAAATATAAGGATATTGATAGCCCTTAGTATTCCAACAACAATGTTGTAGTCATGGAGGTTTCAACTTTAATATGTCAACCTAGGTTCATACAAACTTAAGAGGTATCATGCACTGCATATACAAGTCATATCTTTTATTACTTCTCAATGCACACTGGCCTATGAAATAAATTATTCCTTTTTATCAAGTGCAAGGGCTGGTTATGCAAATCTACATCCATTCAACTTGGCTTACTCTTTCAAGTGATGAGAATAAAAGAAATAAAGTTGCAAGAAACAAAATACATGAAATAACATTGCAAGAAACAAAGTATAGGAAATTAAAGTTTGTAGGAAATGAAGTATAGCAAAGTAAAGTTCACAAGAAATGAATACTATGCTACTTTGCAATGAAAATAACTACACTACACTCACAAGGAGATGAAACCTACCTTAATTTTGCAAAAAAGTAAATCAAACCACACAAAAAAAAAGTAATAAAGAAATTTATGGCCCTATACGTTAATCCTGTAGATGAGACAATTTTCTTCTCAAATGCCCCCATTCACTAGATCATGACTAAGATCATTATACAAGGTATCCTTCATATGAAAAACATAAAAATTGAGAAATAATGTAAAACTAAAGCTATCGGAACTATTCTATAGAAAGCTCTATAATTTTATAGGAAAACCTATAGTTCTATAGGAAACTCCTAAAATTGAACTACGTACAACAAATTTGATGAAAATAAGTTAAAAATGGATAATGTAAGTTACTTGTAGCACATGCAATTCATGATAACAACTCAACAACTACAAAGCATCAGATTCCTGAGTTTCTACAAGAAATATCAAAGTGCATTATTCATTGAACTTGACTATAATAGCAAAAGAAATCATGGCGTTCTAGGAAACAAGCATGGAAATGAAATGAAAAAAAGTAAATGAGGGTCTCCAAAGTGCCTGTGGGTGGGCCCCCACCAAGGTGTTCAAGTTGTTGAGAAATCTAGAGGGAACAATTAGGATGATTTCTCTTAAAATTTATAATTACTTGTGATGTATTTTTACTTGTTCTTGATTATTATCTTCTTATATTATTATTAGGTTGTTATTATCATCAAAGAACTACCAAAAACATGAACATCAATAGTACACAAGAACATAGGATGTAGGTTGCAAGCCAGGGCTAAAACCTCTCCAATTGAGAGGAAAACCCACAAATCTCTTCTCTTGTTATAGATTCTTCAAATCATGAATTCCAAGACCTATAGACCAAGACAAAGCCATACCTTCTAGATTATTTTCTTTTTCTTATCAAGTCAAACCCAGATAATCTCTTCCAACTGCACAATTTTGACCCCCAACTACAAATTTTTGGCCTCCATTGCAGGTATGAAATTTTCAGCCCTTGCAACAATTGTTGCTTCCACATATTTGATCAAATTGAGGGCTTATAAGGCTTCCTTGGACCTTCAATTAGGATTTCCCTCCTTCTAGGGCTTGTCGGTGACCTAAAAGTCCTTTCTTTGACCTTCTTTATGCAACTTTCACAACTTTGATCTTGCAACTGCAAAACCTTAGCCTTATTTTCACACATGAGATAGAGAGAGAGAGATAACCTATTTTCGATGCGTCAAACACCCTCCAAAAGTTGGCCTACACTTGAATTTTGGAGCCTACTATGGATCTTACGATTTTTCATTCCATAGTCACTTTATGGTCGATCGATAAGTGTCAAAGTCACCTACTCACACATGCTCAGTCTGCAACAAGTTCATGAGTGCACTCTTTTATGAAATATTGAATAGGCATAGAAAACTTCCACTAAGACAATTCCTATGTAATTTTCAACTTGTGTCGGTAGTTAATGTGTACTTTCATCAACAGTCTCTCACTTTTGGTTGTGATTGTTCTTCTTTCTCGGTGAGTTTTCCCAACTTTTTCTTTTTACCACTTTCTCTTTCACAAGTGTCACTTTCATGTTTACAACTATCACTTTTTATTTTTTTCACTTTAAAAGTGTAATATGCATGCTATCTTCATATGTTTCGCTTTCAATGTCGGTCACATTTTGCAAGTGTCATTTGCACTTTCCTCTTATCATCGCAAGTGTTGTCTTTTAGCATGGAAAGTGTCGCACATCGCAAAAATGTATTTTTGGTTTGTTTCAATCGGTAATATTGGTGGTAATGTGTCATTCTTATCATCTAGACATGTAGCACAATCATTCCAAAAGTTTCAAGCACTATCGCACAAGTGTCGTCACTATCGTCACAAAGTGTACCTTTAGTGTCACACTTGGGAAAAGTTGTCACAATGTCATCATGTTAAGGGTATTATGTTTTTCACGTGTTCTGAGTGATCAACATTGTGTCGTAAACTATTCTAAGTGTGTGATCATACTTAAGTTTTTTCATTTTTCACTTTGGTATCACTGATCCCACACTTAGCCAAATTCAGAAAAGTTCCTTCCCGAGCAACTAGACCTCACTCAACCCTCCTCAACTACGCACTGCACAGTATTAGTCCTCAAGCTTCAACCTTTCCTCTTGACATTGCACAATGCATATTCCTTTCCTTCTAAAACTATGAACTGCATAGTCTCAGTGCTCAACCTTGACCCTTGATCTCTAGAATTCTGCAACCCTTGCCTCAAGTCAACCTCTTTTGTGTACTGCGTAGTCTCAAGCAAGAAGCCTCATCCTTGACCTCTTGAACTATACAGTTATGCAAGCCCTAGGAATTTTTCCCTCCATAACCATGCAGTGGTCAACCTCAAGGCTCAATCCTCAAGCCTGACCCCTTGAGCCCCTTAACTATGTAGTTATATTTACCTGGCTTGCCTAAACTACACATTTTGTAGTCTCAAGGCTTAGTCTTTTCCCTTGACCCCTTGAGCCCCTCAATTGCGCAGATGACTAGCTTTGTCTTGACTAAACTGCACACTACACAGTCTCAAGGCCCAGTCCTGGCCCCTGACTTCCTAAGCTACTCAACTACGCAATTCCTAAGCATGTCTCCCTACCTATCATCCAATTCCATCTCATTTAGTGGCTATCATGAATCATGTTAGGCTAGCATCTTATCGAACTGATGTCCTATCATGAGGGGATTTTAGTTGCAAGTATTCTATCATGCTATGATAGGATGATGATGAAGGAGATGAAGAAGAATACCCTGCTAAAATACACCTTTGTGTATACAAAGACAAGTGGATCAGTCAAGAAAGAAAAAGGGACACCAAATTGTGACAATAGTTTGAAATCAAGATCACCTTGAAGACTCCCTATCTTCAAGCCTTATGGAGGAAGAAGGAGAAGAAAATGTTCCGTATTTCAGGAGACACAAAGAAATCAACATCAAAGAATGGCTTGACATTTCCATGTCATCATGTAAACCATGTCATCAGTATGTCATACCAGGAGTCATCATTTGCCACATAATTTGTGGATTATGTAAATTAAATATTGGAGAAATGCAATGTAAAGTGGAATTCCAAGAGTCATCCATAGAATGTGAAAATTCATGAAGGAGTCAAAGAGTCATAGAGAAATAAAAATTTCATGAGGGTAGTCCAAGAGTCACAAGGAAGGGGAATGGTCACCCCATTTTTTATATATACACCCTCATAGCTCATGCAAAGGAATTTTCACCTTCGACCTCCTACCATGCATTGGAGAAGAAAATAGTTCTTTTGGAGGAGTAAGTGGTTGCTCTAACGCTCCATTGTTGGGAATAGTGGTGTTCATTGTCTTGATGTATGTTGGAACTTTTTCTTAATTTAGAAGATCATTGAGCCAACATACCTTCATGCATGTGTTGTAAATATTGTAATATTGTTCTTTGAATGTTTGTGATGTATGTTGTTTTCGTTTGCACTAAGGAAATTGGACTATTTCAATGGCTTAGGTACTTATCTTGTTGAAGGTGTGTTGTATGTGTTTTAACAATTGTTGCTTATATGTGAACTACTTTGCTATTTGTCCAATGATTCATTAATATGTACATTCTCATGTGTCTTCTATATATTAGTACCATTACTTGTCTTTAAAATACTCACTTTTCTCTCTTGCTTTAGTAGAAGAACCTTGATACATTCCGCAACTGAACATTTCACAAGGCATGCTCACTTGCTAATCCAAAATCTCTTGTGAATGAATATCTTGTGCTGAACATTTTAGCCAAGGCATATTTCTAAGAACATACGACAGTCAGGCATTATTTCTGGAAGGGGATCCCACACCAAATGGTGTGAATTCTGATTGGGATGTTTCATCGGGTAGACCCCCTTGGTTGAAAAATTTCCAACACTGTCAACAAATGGTGCTATAAGGAGGGCCAGATGACAAGTTGTGCCTTTTGAGTTTGTTTTGAATCTCTTATCTTAAATGGCTCATCCCCAAACCATAGTCTCAAAATTTTTCTTTAACCTATCTCCTGGTAAACTTTTCATCTCTGCAAAACAACTTGATGACTTGTCTCAACTTATGTTTGATAATAAGGGTGATACATCCATTACCAAGAACACATATCTTTTTATTAAGTTCTTTGAACACTATGAATTGACTATGAATATGTGGTTTGTATTCTTTTATGCCTCGCACTTGAAGTTTGAGTTAATCAATGGTGTCATACCCTACCACCCACTTCCGTTCATTATTTTGAATGCCTCATCAAGGAGATTCATTCATCATTTGATAGGTATCATTACTGAGATGTTCTTAGAATATTTAATCAGCTAAGAATGAATCCTAATTATTCAATTGATGACTTTTTTTATCATTTCCTTCACCTTTGTTATGAATTTCCTGAAGAAGATGCAGATTTGGATTTCTTTAAGCAAAAGTTTGACCATTTGGTTCATATCTCTTTGCACATGAATTTGAACCTCCTAATGTTTTTGCTTCACAAACTCTTGTAAATCATGTGACACCTCTAATTTTAGAGGAAGAACCTACTATTCCTTTTGTTCCTTGTACCCCTCCTTTTTCAATTCTGATGTGGGTGCCTCCTTGAAATGATGCCAAATTTGGGAAATTTGAAAATCAAATTGTCGATCCATCTCTTCAACCTTCATCCACCTCTCATGATTTAGACCCAATGGGGGAAACTTGGAATGGTTCATGGAGCTTAGGGTGAATACTGATTGTTTCATTCCTCAAGATGATGTTAGCACACATAACCTCAATCTTGAATCCAGTTCCACCGAAACTATTACTTCTTCAAGGGACATATGTCATCCTCTATCACCTACATGTCATAACTCTTTGTACCATGATATGCTTGATCAATCTGCTCCATGAACTAGCTCTTCACACTCTATTGATTTTCAAGTTATTGGTTCAAAGTACAAGATGGTCATGTTACATAGGTAGAGGATCATAAACGTGGGGATTCTTTTGATATTTCTTCTCTTTTTCAAAGTCCCCCATGTCAATATGATGCCCTTCCATTCTTGATTGGTTCTGAATCTACTAGTCTTGGTAGTCAATTGAATGAAGATGATTTTGTTAATCAATCTATAGTCTTGGGAAATGATTTTTCTAATATTTATTACTTCATTGGCATATGCAATGATGAATTCCCAAGTGCATTAGTTGATCTTTCGGTTTCTCAAGAATATTTTGATTTGAAAGAACTAGATCTAGAATCTGATCTAGCCAAATATTGTGTTCTTATAGAAACTTCCTCTTCATCTCACTATTCCTTGTGCTCTATTGTTTGAGATGCATCTACTTGTGATGAAGATACTCCATGTTCTTCAATTTCTTCATCTGATGAGTTCAATTCTCAATTGACACAAGGTAGTGAGGTTAGCCATGATGAAAAAGGAAACAATCAAATCATTGAGTATCCACTCTACTCCTTGTCATGTTCAGTTTTTCATGAGGACAAATTTTCAGAACAACTTGCTCATGAAATTTCTCTTATTCATACATCTCTAGATTTGTGATCAGAAGAATCTTTCAATTTGAGTAATCTAGTTGTTGAAGTTGTAAAATCTAGTCAAATCAATGATAGAGATGGTTCCCATTTGATTAGTAGTGGTTCTATTGAAATTATTGGTAGAATTTATCCGAAAACCATGCATGATCTGATTTAATCTTCAAAATGTGATTTTACGATCATTGAAAGTTCCAAGACTTGTCAGGAAGTTGAGGCATTTCAACTTCCATTGATGGCTATGTTAGGATCTCGCAACTCTGGTAAGATCCCCCATACTAACTCAGATATGGTTTTTCTTGAAAATTTATTTTCTTTGCATGGTTTCACAGGAAGTATATTCTTTCTTAAAAGATGCTTGTTATTTTTTATATAGTCCTTTGAACTTTCAATATTCAATTTCTTATCAGATTTGAGATTCTATTTCACTTGATTCATCTCCATGCAAGGACATTGTACTTAACTAAGGTTTGGAGTGTGTATATCTCGTAGAAGCATGGAACTGTGAAGTTGATCATTTCAAAGACTATCTTTGGTTGAAGGAATCATCTCTATCAAATGCATTTCAGAACATTCATCTCTTGGTTTTTCTTGTGAGTGCTATATTGGTAATCATTTTCTTCATAGCACTTGAAATCCTCTTGAGTGATAATGAATGCATGAGTTATTTGGTGAATCAATTTCTTCCACTCATTGTATCTGTTATCGGGAAAAATAGTGTCTATGCAGAGCTGCTAGTCCCACTAAGGCTGGTAGCTACCTTAGAAACAAACAAACTAAAAACTACTTTCGTTTTCCTTTATGAGAAATAGATAAGAGAAGAATAAGGAGACCAACCTCTGTCTTGCGCTTGGTTCCTTGCTCGATTCCTCTCTCTTCTAGTAGGTCTTTGCCACTCGCTTCCTTGTCTACCCAGCTTCAAAGAGTACCTGTAGAATCAAAGCAGCATAACACTATCCAAGAACATAGATCTATTATCATAAACAATATAGGACCAGATGTATATTGACCACACAAATGCATAAATCATCAATCATACAGGAATGTGGACGAAAACTTGAATAGCTTTATTGATAATCAAGAAAGAGCAAAGAGGATTACAACCAATTGTTCTGACCCAGCATCATCCTCTCAGCAAGAAAGCCCTTCTTCACCTCATGAAAATCTTAGATCACCCAACACTATGATATTGCACCAAGAAACCAACAACACTTCCTTGCAAGATACAAAATTCCAGCCTCTGGATCTCTGGGATGAGGGATCCATATATAGATGTTTGCAAGGGGAATGAGTCAGCTTTTGAGATTTGATTAGTGTCCTCTCTCTGATAGTTCTTGATTCCACTTGGAGATTGATGATCTCTTACTCATCCCTGGTCGAATGTAGAGAGGCAAGTGTCACAGGAGAAGTTTCTGGAAGATTCCATGCTTCTCCACCTTGCGGATTGACCCTGCCATTTGTCCACTCTCGCCCATCGCACCCCATAGAAGGGTTTTTCAACATGCATTGCACCTACTGTGTGTATTCAGGTGGGATGCAATGCACTTTGACCATGGGGCAGGTGAAATGGTCCAGTTTTGACCAGTTCTGAGTAGTTTTTCATGGAGAACTTCTGGGAGATGCTGTAATCAGTTGACCTTGTTCTTTTAGGGGTTGGAACAACACCTTTACGGACATAGGAGCCTTTAGTTTATGGACATTTATGATTGGGTTTGCAGTGCCCAAAAATGTCTATAACAGTTGCCCCCTAAAGCATGAGGTCGTTAATCTTTTGATGTCGGGTGAAATGCTTTATCATGAGGATCCGAAGTTTTTTCAAGCTAGAAGGAGACCTGTAATATATACAATACAATACATTATCTTCATAATATTTTCATGATCTAGCTGAGGCGGGCATTCCCATGCTCAGCTTTATAAATTCATTTTCATGTACATAGGACAGACAATCGTCTGAGTGTAGACTGATGATTCTGGTAGAGCCATCATCCCTTAGATTGGATGATTATCTATGCAGCAATGATGTACATTTGATGTCTTTATTTTCCTGAATATATATCACAGCCCAGATGGATGAAACTAGATCCGAGGTCTTCAATCTCATTCGATCTTCACTCAAAGTACAAGTCAATCCATGTGAGAGATGTTCTAGAGTCGAACATGGAAAGACATCGCCTGATTACCAGCCAATGATGTAAGCCGTTAACAGGCGCGAGAGGAATCACCAATAATGATGATGATCCTCAAGGTACTACAGTACAATTCACGTGGTGTGAATAAGGGACTTGGCGTTGAGCACCACGCAAAATCTTTCGGTCGAAGGCCATTGATGTAAACCTGTCACCGAAAGTGAGAAACTTGCCATTGAGGCATGCAAGCTTCAAAGTACTGAAAGGGTTGTTCCTAGACCAACTTCTTGGATAATGAGCTGACGTCGACAAGAAGCGATTCGTCATAGGAGGGCCTTAGTGAATCCCACATCAATGACATGGAACGGAGCAAATGATTTTAATGGAGGTGAAAATGATCTGGTGATATAAGGTTTAGGGTGGCGGTCATGAAAGAATGGAGTGTAAATGTATTGCAGTGGGTGAGACACAGGTGAATTTTCTGAGCGACTTCTCTTGAACATATCAACAACACTGACATGATGGATTGGTAGCATTAACCCCAAATGTGGATGGTGTGATGGAACCATGGTGATGTGACCCGTGAATGGAACAACCCAACCCGACTCGGATGCGGAGTGAAAGTGTCATGTTCAAGAGCGACTTGCTACCAACAAAGTTTCTTCAAGTTTTCTTCCCAATTTTTCCCCAGTCATTGCTGACCAGTACCTCTTTATTTTTATCAAGATTGAGGAGGATAACATATGCTTGTTCTATAATTTTCCCTTCGGGAAAACCTATCGCTACGTTTTAACGAGCCTAGCGATAGTGAAACACGTTCTTGTCTGTTATGGACAAGTTTGTCGCTATTTGGTTTTAACGAGTTTAACGACAAAGATAACTCGGTCCTTTTCAATTTTAGAGAGTCTGAAAAGGGACGTAAAGGAAACTCCAAAAATCCTTTTTCGGCATCTAATCCCTTAAGTCCGAAAAAGTATAAAATAATACAAAAGGGATGAATTTTCGGTAATTTTAATGAGCCGAACAAAACAAGCGCTCGATATTTTTTGTGTAATAATCCCTCAGGTCCAAAAAGATTAAAATCTAGAGGGATATTACTTCCGGTCACTTTAACGAGCTGGAGAGGCCAATGGCTTGGCAATCTTTTCATATTTCACGAGTCAGTTGAAAAGAGCTTAAAGGAGACTCGTTTTTTGAGGAACAAGTGATAGATTCGGGTAGTAGTTGATTCCAGGTAAGGTTTGGAATTTTCCAATCACGGCAGTGTCACAAGGATGGCTAACAGGATCACTCTTCGCAACTGTTCCTCAAAAGGGTATACAATCAAGTGGAGGTGAATGATCAGCCAATTCAGAGTGGAGGTGATGATGAGAACACGACCAAGGCTTCGAAGGCTGAAGTAATACATTCACGATGGTTATTTACTGGAAATTGGTTCATTTTTAATGAGCTTACAACGCTGGGGGAAACACTTGCTCATTGCTTATGTTTATTTTTTAACGAGCTTGAATTCCACGTTAAAACTGCTCGATCCAGTCGTATAATAAGGATGTCTCATCTAAGATGCCATTTTTAAGAAGCTTGCACCTTACAAAGCTTTGCTCCGCATCCTTTCTTTATGCAAGTTAGGAAACGACCAATCCTATGAGTTTAAAGGGTTAGAGGACCTACAAATTTAAAAAATAAATGTTCGCTCTTCGCTTGCATGCCAAAAGGTTTGCATGCCCCCAGGTATAGCGAAAAATTTCCAGGTTACCAAAGATTGTCCTATCCGTGTCACAGACAAAACACTTCCTCGGCGATGTCTACCGAAATAGACAAAGGTGAGTGGCGCAGACGCCTCCAATCACATAACTTTGACGAGGGAATCTTATTCTAGCCTAATCCCATTTTCCTAAATGGACAGGTTTGTCAGACTAGTCATATATCCTCCGCGGAAACCTACACTATACCTAAGGTTTTCCTGCCGAAGCAGACCAGGGTGCATGCCCCCTGGGTTTCAGTCATGTCCTCCGAATCACTCGCGCTCATCAGGAGGACGGACTGGGGATTGATGAGACATTCCTTGCGTGAAAAAACCATTCAGGGTTGGTATATGACTATTTGCTATGTGTGAACTGGGAAATGAAAGCTGGTATACGAGCTTGACCACTCTTCCTTCGTGCGGAAAACACATTACTCTAAAGAGTGAGGAGACGAAGGCTCCCATGCAATAAATATAGTCTCGTCCAAGGAGTAGATTATAATCTAGGGGTCCTTGGACTACCATTACGTTCATGTGAACTGTTTTCCTTCTCAATGTTATCAGCACATCGGGAAGGATCCCTAACAGTCGACTGGTTCCTTTGTCAAAGCCTGTTAGATTTCTCATCTTAGGCAAAAGTGATGGTGAACTAAGCGCTTTCCAAGCAGTTGAGGAAAGGATACTCACAGAAGCCCCTTCATCTATGATGGTACTGGCCATGACCATTCTATATATTTGAGCAATGATTCGAAATGGTACACTAGCCGGTAAACCGGGGTCTGCCTAGTAGATTGCAGTCAAAGGAAACAACCAGGTTGCTTGGAGGTGGGACCGAATAGACAGCCGGATACGACTCTGACGAACTTCCTTCCTGCGGTAAAGGAATGGGTAGACTACCCCCATGTTCATCGGAGTCTGTGCTTACAAAGAGAATTTGAACAGTGTCGTTCTTGTTCTCTTCGGTGACTGTATCATCTGAAGATTGATCCTCTGAAGGCACGACCGGGTCAACTACCGCCTCAACCTTTTGACTTTCGTCTGGTATGGATTCAGATGGTTTATCTTCAATGATAGACGCTTCGGCTGACCACAAGGGCTTGTCAACCAGATTTTCAACTAGTGACGGACTCAACAAGAGTTTCTTATATCCAGGAGGAAGTCGTAACGGTGAAATCGGACGGTCATCCAAAACTCTTTTAGCTTCGTCTAAGAAGGGACAACGGTGGACGGCGTGATCGCCTTCACACAATTTACAAGGAAATTTATATTTTCCTTTTTGTCCAGGGGCTTCACTTTCACTATTTGACGGTGTATGCTCAACATGATCGTCAGAGGTTGATGACACCAGATTGTGCAAACAAGGAGACCAGTCCCTTAAGATCCGAGGGATGCAAGGACAATCTCGATGATAGTGGTCTCCTTTGCAAATTACACATGGTGATTTAGGCCTGGTCGGTGCAGTGTGTGGATTTTCGCTAGACGATGCTTAGTTTCCCCTTTTCGCCTTTGGCTCCTTCTTCTTCTTCTCCTTCTTCTTCTCAGTTACTTGATTTTGGGCTTTACCAGCTTCATCAAGCGAAGAGGAAGGAGGAGAGGAACAATTGGACGAAGTGGAGGGTTGAGGGGTAACTCTGGTATCGTTTAGTTGCTAACTTGATTGTTCAAGAATCGCGGTTTTCTGAACGATAGAAGTTAAGAAGAGCCATACGGGCAAGCTGATTGTCAATCCTGGGAGAGACAATGTGGCCATATGGGGTGCACCAACATCTCCCCAAGAGGAGAAGGGACTAGGATTTCCTCCAAGAGGAACTCCTTGGTTGGTGGATTCCATTTTTCTCAACCCAAGACCAACATAGGAAAGGTGATGTTTATTCCGTTTAAAATAAATTTTAGACGCTTTGACACAACTTGTTTTTTCAATTTTAAGGAGTCAAGAAAAAACAAAAGATGACTCTAGTCGCCTTCGATTTTTAATGAGCTTGAAGTGACAAGTGCACAGATGGACCTTTTCTGTTAAGGAGTCTGAAAAGGAACGAAAGGGACTGCTTTGGTAATCTAGATAGAGGGATTACCAAACCAATCGCAAAATTGCAGAATACTTTTTACGGTACGGCAATCAATCTTCCCAAATGTTGTGTTCAGTGCATTGTGATCGATATGGCGACAGACACGACTTCCTATGGATAAAGGATAAAGCCTATTGTGGTCTCCCAAAATATACTCAACGGTACGTGGGAGCACAAGTCCGTACTAGCACTTGTCATCTCAAAGTGGAGGAATCACCCAACCAACAGTGAAAACAATAGTTACCAAGCTTTACGACGCCGAAATACGTCTCTAGCCTAGACTTCTAGATGTTGTGCGTTAGGTTCCAAAGCGTTTTTAGATTCATTAAATTTATTTTATAGTTGATCTTGCTTAAGAAATTTTCTTTTCAGGTTCACCCTGTGATGTAGATGTACAATTCCTAAAATGCAATCTAAGATGATAAACAGTCGTTTAATCTTCTTTTTGCAATGAAAATCCTAGCTACTAAGGAAAGAGAGATGATTTTATTTCAACAAAGAGCAGAGAGCACACACTATATGCACTATCCTAAATCAAACCAACAAATAGTCTAAATGCAAATGCACATGCATGTATTTGTTTTTAGCTTTCTTAATGTGTGAATGATAAAAAGAAAGCTAAGCGCAAATCTGAATTATTTACCAAAGCGACAATTACTAACAAGTTTCTTTTCAAAACAAAATGAGGACAATGACAACACTTTGTTATTTGGAATTGAAAACTTGCTTTCGACACTTGAAAAACTACTAATTCAAATCAAATACAAGAGTAACAATGTAATCGACTATCAAGAACAATCAGATTCTCTTCTATGACTGAAAATGACACTTGCGACACTTTCAAATCAAGAAACGACAGTACAATTACGCTACTTCTTTGTAAAGGAGAACTGAAAATGACTCAAAAATACATAAAAACATTTATAGTTCCTTGCACAATGGAGGCGAAATAACAACAAGGAAACGGGTTTCAAACAGAGGTGTACTGACTACAGGCAGCAAAACTCCTGAATAGAGCAGAAAAGCATGAACACAGAAACCAAAATTTAGGAACAAGGCCTTGTCTGATCAGCGCACCTTTAACACAGTGAAACTGAAATGCAACGCACCTACTACACTCGGGAAGTGCGATGCATTTGGATTTCATAGAACAAACAGTGTGCTGGACCAGGGACGAGACTTTGACTGGGTTCCGGGTCATAGTTTGCAGTTCAGTTCAGGGATTTAGGCCGAGTAAGTGGTAATCAGTAAATCAATCACAGGGGTAGATCTAAAGAGGTTACTAGAGCCACCACGAGGGCAATTAGAGAGCTTGTAAATCAATCGTTTAATTCATAAACAAAACCCGGAGATAGACTGAAGCAGCATTGATCTACTTTGCACTTGCATAGCAAATGCAGTTCGAAGGCTAGCTGGCTTGACTTCAGGCTCCGTCTATAAGTTTATAAAGTAAACAAATGTAGATAAACAAACAATCTATTCACTCCCCAGTGGAGTCGCCATTTTGTTATCGGGAAAACTAGTGTCTATGCAGAGCTGCTAGTCCCACTAAGGCTGGTAGCTACCTTAGAAACAAACAAACTAAAAACTACTTTCGTTTTCCTTTATGAGAAATAGATAAGAGAAGAATAAGGAGACCAACCTCTGTCTTGCGCTTGGTTCCTTGCTCGATTCCTCTCTCTTCTGGTAGGTCTTTGCCACTCGCTTCCTTGTCTACCCAGCTTGAAAGAGTACCTGTAGAATCAAAGCAGCATAACCTATCCAAGAACATAGATCTATTATCATAAACAATATAGGACCAGATGTATATTGACCACACAAATGCATAAATCATCAATCATACAGGAATGTGGACGAAAACTTGAATAGCTTTATTGATAATCAAGAAAGAGCAAAGAGGATTACAACCAATTGTTCTGACCCAGCATCATCCTCTCAGCAAGAAAGCCCTTCTTCACCTCATGAAAAGCTTAGATCACCCAACACTATGATATTGCACCAAGAAACCAACAACACTTCCTTACAAGATACAAAATTCCAGCCTCTGGATCTCTGGGATGAGGGATCCATATATAGATGTTTGCAAGGGGAATGAGTCATCTTTTGAGATTTGATTAGTGTCCTCTCTCTGATAGTTCTTGATTCCACTTGGAGATTGATGATCTCTTACTCATCCCTGGTCGAATGTAGAGAGGCAAGTGTCACAGGAGAAGTTTCTGGAAGATTCCATGCTTCTCCACCTTGCGGATTGACCCTGCCATTTGTCCACTCTTGCCCATCGCACCCCATACAAGGGTTTTTCAACATGCATCACACCTACTGTGTGTATAGGTGGGACGCAACGCACTTTGACCATGGGGCAGGTGAAATGGTCCAGTTTTGACTAGTTCTGAGTAGTTTTTCATGGAGAACTTCTGGGAGATGCTGTAATCAGTTGACCTTGTTCTTTTAGGGGTTGGAACAACACCTTTAGGGACTTAGGAGCCTTTAGTTTATGGACATTTATGATTGGGGTTGTAGTGCCCAAAAATGTCTATAACAGTATCCTAACTGGTTTCATGTGTTTTCTATACTAGCATGCCTTTTCACTTCTTTTGATGATTACGATGCTAGTGTAGTGTGTTACTAGTTACAAGGAAATGGTTTTTTATATTTATCATGTGAGGAAGATGATTCATTTGTTCAAGGAATTCGTAAATATGTTCAAACTGGTCTATCTTTGTTATCCTCTAACTGTGAATCTCATGCCACAAATGGTCCATCTGATCATAATATTAACTATCATTCATTTTATCATTTTCCCTCTAGTATATCCAATGATAGTTGTTTCACATTAACTAATATTTATGGTTTACCTCACTATTCGAATACTTGTCAAGAATTTGAGGCACTTCAGCTTTTGCTGATGGTTATGTCAGGCCCTCCCTATCTTAACAAGTGCTATGAATATGATCAGATTCATTTTCCCTTACAAAATTCTCATCCTCATCCTGCGCTTTTAATTGCAAATTCATCTTTTCAAATATTTTAGGGTTCTCAATAGGAATGTTTCAAATTTCATGATCTAATCATTGAATGGTTGGAGCAATCTTACCTGGAAAGCTCCGTTGCAAATAACAAGTTTTGATCTTTTCCCATGCTTTCTTACGAGGACACTACAGATGAACATACATTCACAAGAAGCTTATGAGGTTTTTTTAATTAAGATTTTCATTAAAAGGGTAAGAGTGTGATCTAGTTAGAAGTAGTGGTTATGACATATCCTTCTACTAGGAGGCAATACCTTCAATCTATTATGCAAGTTATCCAAGTACTTATCCTTTCTATTTCACATTGTTTTATATCTATTTTAATCACTTGTATCTTTGTGTGTGTAGGACAAGAGCAGTTACAATGGCTACATTGGAAAATTCATTACACTTGACCCTGACCTTCTACATGGTTAGGTTTGGAGTAGGTTTAGTTGCATACCAATCTCCCTTGCACACTCATTTTTCACTCACTCTCTATACTCTTTCTTGGGTTTTCTTACTCTTGTCTTGCATCCTGTTTTAAGTTAGCCTCCATTTGCTTTGTCCTGTTTATTTTGTTTCCTTTGCATCTTCATTAGTTTTTGTTTAATAAGACTTCATATGAAGGATGTTCCCTTCGGCTTGAGAAAAAAAAAAAAAAAAACCTTGTCACACTACAACATTTGGTTAACCTGCAGTCCTTCTTCTTCATCTTGGTTACACCTTTCGGTCGATGATGTTTTGATGGAAGATACAATCCTTGTGTAAGGAAATATTTGTGTTGAACCATGATGCTTGTGTCTATTCTAGAAACCTCATGCTTACACTCGATTCTTTATGTTTCTATATTTTCCACGCTCATATGATTAAGTAGAGAAGGGAAAGGGTAAAATCTAAATGAGTAAACCAATATTAGAGGTTTTATGTATGCTTATCTAAAGGAACAACCTCTTATTATCTCAATAAGTTAGGATCCATCTTACTCCACATGAAATAAATATGTGTCGATGCACAGTCCTATATAAAATAAATAAATAAAGGGTGAAAGAAGAGAAAGGCTTCCTACGCAGGGAGGTGAAGAAAGTAACTTTATCGGGGTACTGTCTAGGCTCACTGGCAATGAAGCAATGATTTTTTTAATGAAGTGAATCCATTGGGGCACTATCTAGGCCTATTGGCACCAAAGATATCTTAAGTTCATGAATAAGATTACCCTTCTCCTGATTCAAAACATTGCAATATGGTTGGCTTTATGGTTGTGTTAAACAAAGAAAGTATGAAGGGGACTATGTTTATACATGGGGTAAGTGGGCAAGCCAAAGTAATCTGCACGATGAATCAATATTCCTTGAAGAACTAGACCCTGCACAAAATATTTAACCAAGGCAGAGAATTTTGAGTTCTACCAACGTGTTTCCAAGTGTTGTCACTATAAAAAACACCCTCCAAAAATTGATCTACACTTGAATTTTGGAACCTACTTTGGATCTTGTGATTGTACATTCCATAGACACTTTATGGTCGATCGATAAGTGTCAAGGTCACCTGCTCACACATGCTCATTCCTCAACAAGTTCATAAGTGCACTCTTTTATGAAATCTTTAACAAGCATAGCACAAGTCCACCAAGACAGTACCTATGCAATCTTCTACCTATGGTAATAGTAGCCTACACTTTCATCGACAATATCTCACTTTTGGTTCAGTTTTTCTTCTATCTCGGTGATATTTTCCAATTGTCACTTTTTGTACACCTTTTCTTTCGCAAGTGTTTCTTTCATGTTTATGACTATCACTTTTTCTTTTTTTCACTTTAATAGGTTTCGTTTTCATTTTATCTGCATTCTGACATGTGTCACTTTCAAGTGTTATTTGCGCTTTCCTCTCACCATCACAAGTGTTGCATTAGAGGAATTTTGAGGTCTAAAATGGGCCTCCTAAGAAATATTATAAAATAATAGTGGAAATAATAATATAAGATTAGATTATCTCATTAAGTTTTGGAGGGAAAAAAGAAAAAAACTACTTTTTCAACTTATCTCCTTATGATTTTACTCAAATTTCGAGTAGGAACACTCGTTGGATGTGGAATTTATTTTTTCATCCAAGGAGTACCCATGTTGCATACTTTCGATGGACCCTACTGCATGAAAAATGTGAAATACATGAAAAAAGCATGATTGCAATCATGTTTTTTCATGTATTTCATAGTTTTTGTGTATTAGGCTCCATCGAAACCATGCAACATCTATACTCCTTGGATGAAAAATTAAATTTCACATCCAACTAGTGCTCCCGCTCGAAATTTTAGTAAAACTGGAAGGAGATAAGTTTAAAATATGAGTTGAAAAAGTAGTTTTTTAATATTTTTAATTTTTTATGTCTTTACCTTTTTACTCCAAAAAGGGTGAATCATCCCCCATGGTTGAGATCATCATATTGAATCTTATTGGTTCTTACAAATTTGATTTTTTTTTGTACATTTTTATTTTGAGGCCCATTTTTTACCTCAAAATTTCTCTAATGTCTTTTGGCATGGCAAGTGTTGTACATCACACAAATGTAGTTTTGGTTCATTTCATGGGATTATCTTAGTGGTAATGATTCATTCTTATCATCTAGACATGTATCACACTCATTCCCAAAGTTTCAAGCATTGTCATACAAGTGTTCTCGTTGTCGTCGCGAAGTGTACCTTTATTGTCACACTTGGGAAAAGTTGTCGCAATGTCGTCACATTGAGGGTATTATGTTGTTCATGTGTTATAAGTGATCAATGTTTTGTCATAAACTATTCTAAGTGTGTGATCATACTTAATTTTTGTCATTTTTCACTTTGGTCTCACTGATTCCACACTTTTCCAAATCTAGAAAAGTGATTTCCCGGGCAACTTGACCTCACTCAACCCTCATGAATTGTGCATTGTGTAGTCTCAGTCCTTAAGCTTCAAAATTGCCTCTTGGATCTATGAAATGTGCATTCCCTTCCTTCTAGAACTATGCAATGTGTAGTCTCAATGCTCATCCATGATACTTAAGCTCTAGAACTACATATTCCTTGCCTCTGGTCATCCTCTTCTATGCATTGCGTAGTCTCAAGTAACAAGCCTCAGCCTTGACCTCTTAAACTATGAAATTTCACAAAACTTAGGCCTCTGTCCCTCCATAATTGCGGAGTGGGAAACATCAAGCCTTAATCAACCCTGACCACTTTAGCCTCTCAACTACATAGTTATCTTGCCTTGTCTTGTTGAATTACACATTGTTCAGTCTCAAGGCTCAATCTTGGCCCTTGACCCCTTGAGCCCTTCAAATGCATAGATGACTAGCCTTGGCCTACCTAAAATTCACACTGCACAGTCTTAAGGCTCATCCTAGCCCCTGACCTCCTAAGCTACTCAATTACACAATTCCTAATCCTGTCTCCCAGTGTATCACTCGAATCCAGCTCAGTCAGTGATCGTCATGAAGCATGTTATACTAGGGGTTTATCAGACTGATTTCATATTTTCATGAGGGGATTTTAGTTGCAGGTATTCTATCATGTTATGATAGGATGATGATGAAGGAGATGAAGAAGGAAACCTTGATAAAAGACACATTTGTAGCTACAAAGACAAGTGGATCAATTAAGAAAGAAAAAGGGACACCAGAATGCGACAACAACTAAAAATCAATATCATATTGAAGACTACCTACCTTCAAGCCTTATGGAGGAGGAAGAAGAAGAACATGTTCCATATTTCAAGAGACACAAAGAAAGAAACAACAAAGAATGGCTTGACATTGCCATGTCATCATGCAGTCAATGTCACCAGTGTCATGTCATGTCATGTCATGAGTCATCATTTACCACATCATTTGTGGATTATGTAAATTAAATATTGGAGAAATGTAATGTAAAGTGGAAGTCTAAGAGTCATCCATAGAATGTGAAAATTCATGAAGGAGTAAAAGAGTCATCTAGAAGTCAAAAATCCATGAGGGTAGTCCATTAGTCACAAGGAAGGGGAATGGTCGCCCTATTTGTTATATATACACCCTCATAGCTTCTGCAAAGGAATTTTCACCTTGGCTCCTCCTACCATGCATTAGAGAAGAAAATATTTCTTTTGGAGGATAAATTGGTTTCTCTAACACTCCATTGTTGGGGCTAGCAGTGTTCACTATCTTGATGTAACTTAGAACTTTTGTTTAATTTGCTCGTTGAGCCAACACACTTTCATGTGTATGTCATAAATATTGTAAGACTATTCTTTGAATATTTTCAATGTATGTTATTTTCATATGTACTAAGGAAATTGAACTATTTTGGTGGCTTTAGTACTTATCCTATTGAAGGTGTGTTGTATGTGTTTTAACAATCATTGCTTCTATGTGAACTACTTCGCTCGTTGTCCAATGATTCATTCATATGTCCATGCTTGTGTTTATTTTCTAGATTAGTACTATTACTTGTCTTTAAAAGACTCATTTTTCTCTCCCCTTTTAGTCGAATAACCTTAACATTCTGCAACTGAACATTCCATAAGGCATACTCACTTGCTAATCTAAAAGCACCTATCCATTACTCTCTTGTGCTGAAAATTGTAGCCAAGGTATATCTCTAAGAACACACAGAAGTCGGACCTTATTTCCAGAAGGGGCTCCCACACAAAATGGTGTGAATTCTAATTGGGATGTTTCTTCTGGGAGACCCCCTTGGTTGATGAATTTCCAACATCATAACATAACCCAAAAAACTTCGTCCTTCATCCTTCTTCCTTCTTCAATTTCCTTTATTTTGCTTCTCCTTTGCTTGAAAGATGAGAAGTGAGTGAGTGTCCATAGGAGGTCAATTTCCCTCCTATATATGTGCTTCCAAGGAGGAAAACATGCCCTAATGAGGCCGAATTTTTAGTTGCCAAGTCAACTTGGTCTTGAAGGAGTAGTTTGACACTTTAAAAACAAAAATAATTATTTTGACACATTACAATATGCCCAATGTGGTCTTCTTCATATGATAATTAATCTATGACAAACCCTAGAAGCACTCAATGGGTGCTTGAGCTTTAAATAAAAAACCTTGTGCATGAAACCCATGCTACAAAATAACAATAATAATTTTTCTTCCTTTTTACAATATACAATAATCAAGAGTACATTTCATATTTATGAAGACCGAACCTAGTTACATATTTCAACTCTCCCTCTTAACTGGGGAGGTATTCATAATTGTACATGGACATTCTTAAACTAAAGAGGTCTCATAAGAAGAGTCGGATTGGTAATCCATCTCATAAGCTATTGTTTCACCTTATCTCATTGCATCTCATCATACCACCAACATTGAAACACAGCAAGACCTTGACTAACAACTCCATCTCTCCACAAGATCAGAGCACAATGTTGGCAAGACACATGACTGATAGACAACATCATCATTGTCTCTCAAGGCACACACCCCACCTGGGTGTTCAAAGTGTATGTCCTTTTAGGAGAATTCTTGTCTTGGAATAACACATCCTTGAGGAATTTCCTCTTCAACTACTCTTACCTATTTGATTCCCTACCTCATCCTCAAAGAGTATCGGAAACCAAATGCTTACCCAATCCTCCATTATTCCTTCACAAAGTGAATACAAGAATGTTGTGTCTATCTCTCCCTATCAACTAGGGAGGAGATATCAACCAATCCAAGCTTGTCCCTAAAATATACTGTTGGCATTATGACACAGGTGTTGTCCTTGATGGCAACTCTCTTAGATGACAGATCACAATACAGCAGGTTAACAGCTCAAAGTTATAGATCAGACTTCACAGAATGAAGAAAGGTATATGCAGGTTCACCATTGGCCAAGCCGCGTATACACGCGGATTCACTGTATACAAGTCGCATATACATACACACGCACTTTCACAAAAGGAAAAGCGCGTATACCTTGGAAAACTAAGTTTTTGTTCTGAAGTATTTGGTCCATGGTATTTTGATCCATGGTATTGGTCCAAGGTATCGGGTTCGAGGTATTTACCCCAGGTATTTGATCCAAGGTATTGGTCCTAAGTGGTTTTGGTCCATGATATTGAGAAAGGCCTAAAACTATAAAAGGAGGAGAAGATCATTATGCCAAGGCACTCAAGTATTGAATATCTGATGAAGAGTGAGATCTAGTATGCAGGTTATTGGGTTATGATGCTTTGTTGGATCTGACCCAAGGAAGAACCTTAGTGGTTGATGGAGGATAAGATCTAATGATGGATCGGGATCTTAAGGTGTAAAATGAACTATCATTATGTGTTTTTTTCTCATGAATATTCTAGATCTGAATACTGACGCATATATTATTATATAAATGATATGATTCAGGTATAACTGAAGTCTGGTATAGCTGCAGAAATATGAATTAATATTTGCAGATGTATACGCTGGTTGGATTTGAGGAAAGCATGTATACACACAGGTTCGGCACAAGAAAGTAGTGCATACCTTATAATCTATGTTTTAGTTGCTGTTGTTTATTGTTGCAATGTTCTGGGTTCTGGCTTGGGTTCTAGTTACTGTATTCCGGTGACAACATTCAGAATGATTAGATTGATGGAGTGATTGATTGAGTCGGTTATGGTTGGCTCAAAATGATATTGGTTGATGCAGATATATTTGATGATTGAATGATGTTGTTGATGGATCCAGTCTGAAAATTTATGAAATGTGGTCCCTGGAAGAAAAGAGAAGGTTGTAGCCTTCTACAAGTAGAAGCCTGCGTATTGGTATAAGACTACATCAGTACAAAATGTAAACAAAATTCTCTTATTATTAAAAGAAGACGGAGATGATTGTAGCAGGTGGTTTTCACCCACATTGGGTTTCCACCTTATATCTTGGTGTTCACGTGTGTTTCTTATGCGTGATGATCTGTTCTATTTTTACTGCACCTAGTTACTGTTTATATGCTTTTGATGCACTAATTAAAGATCAATATATGATGAATTAAGTGAATCATTAGTTTGTTGGATATATGCTAGTTGCACTAAACACAGTTGCGTGTACACGCGAGTTCCCTTAACTGAAGTAGCGTATATGAATCTGATTATGGAAATGAAAAATTATTAGTTTGATAACACTGATTCACCCCCCCTCTCAATAGTATTTCCAACAATTGGTATCAGAGCAGGTCCTTCAAAAGGACCTTAATCGCTTGAAGGAAAATCTATCATCATGAGTAATCAAGAAAGAGGGGGATCCATCAGACTCTTAATCTTTGATGGAGAAACTTTGTTTATTGAAAGGTAAGAACCATTGCTTATCTTCGATCTCTTGGAACAGATGTCTGGGAAATTGTGGAAGGAGGATATACATTTCCATCAGCAATCCCTACAAATGCAACAGGTAAAAAGCAATATGAAACCAATGCCAAGGCTGTCAATACATTATTGGGAAGTCTGTCGCAATCAAAGTTTGTCAAAGTTATGTAGCTCAAATCAGCCAAAGAAATATGGGACAAAATCATTCTAAGCTATGAAGGAGACTCTCGGGTAAAACGTGCTAAACTGCGAACTCTTAGAATTCAATATGAAACTCTCAAGATGCACAATGATGAAAGTGTAGCTAGTTGCTTCTTACGTATAGATGAGAGTGTTAATTGCATGAAGAATTTGGGTGAAGAGATAAAGGAAGTTACCTTAGTTTAAAAAGTTTTAATATCCTTATCTGCTAAATTTGAATCAAAAGTATCTGCCATAGAAGAAAAGCAGGATCTACAGACTATTATTATGACACAGCTTCACGGAATCTTAATTGGCTTTGAGATGAGAAAAGGAGGTCCATAAGATATGAGAGAAGCCACATTTAAAGCTTCAGTAAAAGGAAAAGAAGAACTCAATGAATCAGGACATATTTCAGAAGAAGAAGAGGAAGCGAACTTTGTCAAGAATCTTCAACGGGGTTCTGGTAGATTCAGAGGTAAACTACCTTTCAAATGTTTTTCTTGTGGTAGAGTCGGCCATTATGCTGCCAAATGTCCTCATAAAGATAAATATGATAAAGGGAAGGAAACTACAAAATGGAATAGAAAACAAAGTAAAAAGAGCTACTATACTCATGAAGATAGCGATGGTTTATCAAATAATGATGAAGATGAAAATAGTAATGACTATAGACTTCTGATGGCTTATGAAGATGACCTTTATGAAGAAATATCTAAACTTAAAATCTATTTAGAATAAAAGAATATGATTATAGATACCTTGACATACCAACTCGTTGAAAGAGAAAAACCCAATGAAAAGCTAGAATGTGAAATTGTGGGTCTAAGAAAAGATCTTGAGAAAACAAAAGACCTTAATCTCAGATTTGCTAAAGGATCAGAAACCTTAAATGAAATTATCAAAGTGAAAAAATCTCCTCTGATAAAGACAGGTCTTATATATACTGAAGAAACATATCAATCGCAGAAGCCATCAACCTCCACTAAAAGCTATCTTGATGCAATAAAGAGCAGTGAATAGTTCGACAATCGTTAGCAAAGGCATAAAGCAGACCACTAGGTGAATCAGGTTCAATTTACTTCAAGGATGAATAGAAGCCACAATCAACCTCAGGTAAATCGTACTCAATCTGCTTCAAAGAATATCAATAGAAACTACAATCAATAGGTCAGTGGGAGGAACTTCAACTACAATCAATAGGTCAGTAGATTCGATAATCGTAGGAACTTCTTTAATGGTCAATGTTTCTCATGTCATAATTTTGGACACAAAGCTACTCAATGTGTTGCTTACAAAACTATCATGACTAGAGAAGCATGAAATCAAAGGAATGTGACAGGGATCAAGAAAAGTTCCTATAATAACTTTTCTCTTCTTGAAAATGAAATAGAATGCTCAATCTGTAACAACTTTTGGCATGAAGAATCTAAATGCAGGAGTAAATTTCGGCAAATAACTCAAAAGTAGAAAACTCCATTGAATCCCAAAATATGGAGAAAGAAAGAACCGAAAACAGAAAGATGTGGTATAGCCTTGTATGCAGAAGGACAAGAAAACCAGTGGTACATCAACAGTGGATGCTCAAAACACATGACAGGTGACAGAGAAAAACTACACTCATATAATGCCTTAGAAAAGGAAAAGAGTCTCTCATTTGGAAATGACACTCCTACTATCATAAAGGGTAAAGGATTTTTTTTCTTGAAAGAAAAATTTAAAGTTAGGAATGTTATGTATGTTGATGGCTTAAAGCATAATCTGTTGAGTGTGAGTCAAATGTGTGATCAAGGAAATGAAGTAGTGTTTCGATCAAATGGATGTGTTGTTCGTGAGATTGATACAGGAGAAACTATGATCAAAGGGACAAGAACTCAAAACAACCTATACATACTCAAGGGAGGAAAACAACAGTGCTATCTAAGTAAAAATGATGAAAACTGGCTATGGCATAGAAGATTGGGACATCTAAGCTTTTCTCAAATAAGAAAAGCATGTAGATTCTAGGTTGTTCGTGATCTTCCAAATATCAACATTCCTAAAAATACTATATGCAAATCATGTCAATTTGGTAAGCAAACCAGATCTCAATTCATCAAAAAGGAAGGGTCAGCTAGTAAGCCTCTTGCACTTGTTCATACCGATTTATGTGGTCCATCAAGAAAAAAGCCACCTCATGGAGAAGAACACTTTATATTGTTCATTGATGATCTTTCCAGAATGTGTTGGATAGGTCTTCTAAAGCATAAAGATGAAGCATTTGAAAAGTTCAAAGCCTTCAAAGCTTTGGTTGAAAATGAATCAGATCACAAAATCAAATGCCTCAGATCTGATCGAGGAGGGGAATTTACCTCTGACGAATTCTTTGACTTCTGTGAACAACATGGAATAAAAAGGTAGTTCTCCACCGCAAGGACTCCTCAACCAAATGGAGTGGTAGAAAGGATGAATATAACCGTTCAACAAATGGCTCGTTCTATGCTAGATGAATTTGGAACTCCTGCAACCTTCTGGGGTGAAGTTGCATTCGCCACCGTCACTATTCTCAACCAAGAAAATGTTCGGGTAAACAACACTCAAACTCCACATGAATTTTGGTATGGTAAGACTCCTATTGTAACATACTTGAAAGTTTTTGGAAGCAAATGTTACATCAAAATGACTGATGAAAAACTTGGTAAGTTTGAACCCAGAGCAGATGAAGGTATTCTACTTGGCTATTCTTCCCGAAGTAAAGGATATAAATGTTACAATAAAATACTTGTGAAAATTATTGAAAGTGTTGCTGTTGTGGTTGATGAAGCATGCAAAAATCCAAAACAGATAAAAACCAAAGATTATGAAGAAGATGAGGATCATTTTCCCACATCAAATAACATTGATTCTAAAGAAGAAACCAATGAAGCACCCGAAGAAGAGATAACGATAGCAGAAAAGACTTTGTCCAAGTATGTTCAGAAAAATCATCTAGAAGCTCAAATTTTAGGAGAAAAAGGAGTAGGTGTGCAGACTAGAAGAACCATTGTCGAAGCTTCAAGCTATCTAGCATTAATATGTTCCACCGAACCTCAAAATGTAAATGAAGCATGTAGAGATGAATCTTGGGTCAAGGCCATGAATGAAGAACTTGAGCAAATTGAAAATAATAACACTTGGGAATTAGTTCCTAGAACTCATGATAAGAATATCATAGGAACTAAATGGATATTCAAAAACAAGCTGAACAGAAATGGAGAAGTTATTAGAAATAAGGCCAGAATTGTTTGTAAAGGATATGATCAACAAGAAGGTATAGATTTTGAATAAACTTTTGCACCTATTGCTAGAATTGAAGCCATCAGAATGCTTCTTGCTCTTTCTAGTTTTCAGAAATTAAAAGTATACCAAATGGGTGTAAAATCTTCCTTTCTTAATGGAGACTTAGAATAAGAAGTCTATATTGAAAAACAAGAAGGATTCATTCTTGGAAATGAAGCAAAACTTGTATGCAAACTCAGAAAATCTCTCTATGGTATAAAACAAGCTCCAAGGGCATGGTATTACCATCTTGACAAATATCTCCATCAACAAGGTTTTTCAAAGGGGTCAGCAGATAGCAATCTATATACAAAGATGGAGACTGATAAATTGCTAATAATTGTTGTGTATGTTGATGATATCATTTTTGGTAGCAATGAAGAATCCATGAGTCAGAATTTTGCTTCAATAATGCAGCAAGAATTTGAAATGTCCTTGCTTGGTGAGCTTACCTACTTTCTTGGTCTACAAGTGCAGCAAAATAAAGATGTTATTTTTCTCTCACAAACCAAATATCTCAAACAGATCCTGAAAAAGTATGACATGGAAGATTCTAAACCAGTATGTACTCCAATGGCAACAGGATGTAATCTCAGGTCAAATGATGAATCAACAGTGATACAACAACGAACTTACAGATCCATGATTGGCAGTCTACTCTATCTAACAGGTACCTGACTGGACATTGTGCATGCAGTGGGAATAGTTGGAAGATTCAAAGCAAATCCAAAGGAATCACATCTTCAGGCAGTCAAAAGAATTTTCAAATATCTTCAAGGAACATGGAACTTTGGTTTATGGTATCCCAGAGGTATAGATCTCACACTTCATGCATATATAGATGCAAATTGGGCAGGAAGTGTTGATGACAGAAAAAGCACTAGTGGTGGTGCATTCTATATGGGTTCCAGGTTAGTGTCTTGGTTCAGCAAGAAACAAAGTTCAATTGCATTATCTACAGCTGAGACAGAATACGTGGCTGTTACATCTTGTTGCACACAACTACTTTGAATGATGCAAAACTTACAAGACATTCAGATCACATGTACTCCACACATCTCCATTCTATGTGATAATACAAGTGCCATCAGTATTTCAAAGAATCCAGTCATGCACTCCAAGACCAAGCACATACTCATCAAACATCATTTTCTACGTGAACAAGTGCTTGAACAAAAGGTAAAATTGGAGTATGTTCCCTCCAAAGAACAAGTTGCTGATATATTCACTAAACCACTGCCCAAAGAGACATTTGAATATCTCAGACAAAAGCTAGGAGTAGTTGCTGCATCATCCTGCTGTTAAATCCTATCTTCTTCAGAGAAAGGTGGTTATATGCAAGTTTCATGAAGCATAGTCACGTATATATGCTGGTTTTTGTGGGTACAGTCACGTATATGTTGGTTTGAGGAAAAGCAGTGGGCCAGACTCAGGAGAAAGGGGTCTGATATGGTTCAGTGAATTATCTGCTCGGCTTGATGATGGTTACAGTCTGTTGATGACATGTGGAAATATGTTGGCTCTCATAAGTTGTTGATAACTTGATATATATCTGATTGATGATGATGCCTTGATAACTCTTCTGATATATGAAATCATTAGATCTGACAGTGAACATCTGACAGAAGTTCAGGGGGAGTATATGCTTCTAATAATGCATTGTTGGCATTATCTTAGAAGATCTCGGTGCAGATTTTGTTTCAGGTGGAACAGGTTTAGGGGGAGAACATGGTTGCTAGTCTGGATGTTGATTGAAAGATGCTGCTGATGATAGTTGATGATGACTATCATGGTCTTGTTTAAAATATTTGGTCTCTATTATATATGTCATGTATATCTTTTAATGTAACGGTCATGAAAAATACCTAATTTGTAACCCCACTATGCATGGGATGGATGATGTAATGTTTCTTGTTTTTGACATGTATAAAAAATTGATATATCCCCACTTGGTTGGGAGATGGATGTATGTATGAGTCATTATTGATAGGAAGGTCATTTGTGATGCATGTATAGAGTCATGTTCTTCTTTTAGAACATCTTTTTGCAGACCTTGCTTGTGCTCAGGGGGAGCATGTACTCGATCATGGGAGCTCAATCATCACACTTCAGCATATCAGAGACTTTAGCATACACTCAGGGGAAGAATTACCCTTTTCCCTTGATGTCAAAGGGGGAGAGTGACTTGGTGTGGTGTTTGCCATCAAGTCCAAAGGGGGATATTGTTGGCATTATGACACAGGTGTTGTCCTTGATGGCAACTCTCTCAAATGACAGATCACAATATAGCAGGTTAACATCTCAGAGTTACAGATCAGACTTCACATAATGAAGAAGGTATACGTAGGTTCACCATTGTCCAAGCTGCGTATACACGCAGGTTCACTGTATACAAGTCACATATATGTACACACGCACTTTCACAAAAGGAAAAGTGTGTATACCTTGGAAAACTAAGTTTTTGGTCCGAGGTATTTGGTCCATGGTATTTTGATCCATGGTATTGGTCCAAGGTATCGGGTCTGAGGTATTGACCCCAGGTATTTGATCAAAGGTATTGGTCCTAAGTGGTTTTGGTCCATGATATTGAGAAAGGCCTAAAACTATCAAAGGAGGAGAAGATCATTAAGCCAAGGCACTCAAGTATTGAATATCTGATGAAGAGTGAGATCTAGTATACAGGTTATTGGTTTATGGTGCTTTGTTGGATCTGAACCAAGGAGGAACCTTAGCGGTTGATGGAGGATAAGATCTAATGATGGATTGGGATCTTAAGGCATAAAGTGAACTATCATTATGTTTTTTTGCTCATGAATATTCTAGATCTGAATACTGACACATATATTATTATGTAAATGATATTATCTGGGTATAACTGAAGTCTGGTATAGCTGTAGAATTATGAATTAATATTTTTAGATGTATACGTTGGTTGGCTTTGAGGAAAGTGCATATACACACAGGTTCAGACAAGAAAGTAGTGTATACTTTATAATCTGTGTTTTAGTTGTCGTTGTTTGTTGTTGTAGTGTTCTGGGTTCTGGCTTGGGTTCTGGTTACTGTATTCTGGTGACAACATTCAGAATGATCAGATTGATGGAGTGATTGATTGAGTCGGTTATCGTTGGCTCAAAAGGAGATTGGTTGATGTAGATATATTTGATGATTGAATGATGTTGTTGATGGATCTAGTCTGAAAATTTATGAAATGTGGTCCCTAGAAGAAAAAAGAAGGTTGTAGCCTTCTGTAGGATGGCACCTATGTACCAGTAAACATATCAGCTAGTACAAGAGCTAGGGGGATGTAGCTCCCTTCCAGTAGAAGCTGGAGAACAAGAGAAGGTTGTAGCCTTCTACAGGTAGAAGCCTGCATACTGGTATAAGACTGCACCAGTACAAAATGTAAACAGAATTCTCTTATTATTAAAAGAAGACAGAGACGATTACAGCGGGTGGTTTTCACCCACATTGGGTTTCCACCTTATATCTTGGTGTTCATGTGTGTTTCTTATGTGTGATGATCTGTTCTATTTTTACTGCACCTAGTCACTATTTATATGCTTCTGATGCACTGATTAAAGATCAATATATAATGAATTGAGTGAATCATTAGTTTGTTGGATATACGCTAGTTGCACTAAACACAGTTGCATGTACACGCGAGTTCCCTTAACTGAAGTAGCGTATATGAATCTGATTATGGAAATGAAAAATTATTAGTTTGATAATACTGATTCACCCCCCCTCTCAGTATTATTTCCAACATGTACAAGCTTCTTATTAGGAAGATATTTTGTGAGAATTTCAGCTACGTGCTCATTAGTGGAGGTATACTATAGTTGCAACACTCCATATTGCACCATATTTTGTATGTAATGATACTTTTTATTTATGTCCTTTGTCTTTCCATGGAACCTTGGGTCTTCGAACAACATTATGAAACCGATTTTATCACAATGTATAACCGTAAGGTCCATCGGTCCATCAAATAGGTCAAACATCATCTTCCTCAACTAGACATGTTCTCTACTTACTTCACTTGTCGCTATGTATTCAGACTCAAAACTACTCAGAGAAATTGATTATTACTGTATACTCATCCATGGTATCATAGAGGATCCTAATTTGAAACATCCTCCAATAGTGCTTCTTCCATTTATCTCATTGCCTACCCAATAAGAATCTGTATATCCAATCAATTGGACATCATTATCTCTATCATACTTCAAAAAGTAATGGATTTTTCCTAGCAGATATCTTAGTATATGCTTGGTTGCTATCTAATGATCATACTTGGGCACTATAAGAAACTAATTGAGAATATTAACAAAAAAAACAAATGTTTGGTCGAGTGTTTACTAGATACATCAGAGAGCTAACCAATTGTCTATACCTAGTAGGATCCATGGGGCTTGAATAGGAACTTCTTAGCCTCTTCAAATTTGTGATCACGGGAATTATCATATGTTTGCAATCCATCATGCCTAACCTCTGCAGCATATTAATCGCATATTTTTCTTGACCTAGGTATATCTCAATGGGTCCTTTCCAAACTTCCAACCACAAGTAACAGTGCATCAACCCAAGATCCTTCATATCAAATTATGTTTCCAATTTCGTCTTAGATTATTGAATATGACCTTCTACACATGTCATGAGAAGATTGTCCACATATAGAAGAATGATTATGGGTTCATTATTCACTACCTTGATATAGATATTTAGATCAGCAGAACTCTTTGAGGAGCCCAATCTTTGTAGGTACGTGTCCATCCTTGCACACCAAGCCCTTGAAGATTGCTTAAGGCCATTAAGTGCCTTCTTTAGCTTGCAGATGTGAGTCTCTCTATCATTCACTTTAAATCCCAAGGGTTGTTCTATATAGAATTCTTCATCGATAGTACCATTCAGGAATGTTGTCTTGACATCCATTTGATGGACATTCCATCCCATCGATGTTTCCAAAGAGACCAATGATTGTATAAGTGTGTATCTAATTGTAAGTGCAAATGTCTCATCATAATCAACACCTTCTTGTTGGGAAAAATCCTCACCATAAACCTTTCTTTATATTAAACAATAATTCGATATGCTACATGCTTAATCTTGTAGAGCAACTTGGAAGTTACCACAGATTTTTCTTTCAACCTAGGAACGATTTCCCAAATGCCATTCTTCATTATTGATTGATATTCTTAATTCATAGCATCTTTCCATTCTTGATGATTGATAGCATCTTCAAATGTGGATGGTTATGCTTGTTGAAAATGCAGCAAGAAAATATCAGTTTGACTTTTCCTTTGTCAAACTAAAGAAAATTTGAATTTCTATTTTAGAAAAATACTTGGAGGTAGTTAATTGAGGTGACATGGCACTTGTCACTCAGTTAACTCAGTTACTTCAAGTTTGGGAGGATTTAGTTTAGTTCAGTATTTTTTTATTGCTAATTTTTAGCAATATATTTTAGTTAATTTGAGTAATTGTCAGTTTAACTAGTTCTAATAGTTAGAAGAACTAGTGGACGTCAAGTTGTGGAAGTGGAACTTCAACCACACAAAGTGATCAACTAGTTAACTAATCAATTAGCTCAAAATAATTGTTGCATGCAGAGAATTTGAGTTACCCAGTTGAGATGGAGATTCCAAGGCAGTGTACTATTAGTTGTAGCATATTCCAATGTCTAGAGGTGGTGCACGTAGTCATAAGAATGACCTAAGGTAATTGTGCAATTCCATGGTGTGAAATTCCTAAAAAATAGGGGAAATTTCCCAAGGTAACAACGCAAGGAAATAGGAGCTTGGAGGGTTTGAAAACTGGCTCATTGTTGGCCAGAGTCAGTCAGTCAGGAAGAGGGATATACTATACACTTGCAGGGTGTGCTCAAGATTGAGAAAGCATATGTATTTCTTCTCTATTCTCTAATTAATGCAATATAAATAGTAAGGGGTTTTGAGCATTTGATTTACCCTAGATAAATATTTGTGCATGTGTGATGTTTCCTTTTGCATATCTATGATTTGTGTTCTAGATGGTGAATTAACTTCCACATATCAGTAGAGTATCTTCAAGTCTTGTGATTTAGTAAATTTCATGAGAAATATTGAATATACACATTAATTTATACTTGGTATCGGAGCCAGAATCACTATAGAGTAGATACTTTGAAGTTGTCATTATAAGAGATTTGAATTTGCATATTAGTGTTGCAGGTTTTCTTCAGGGTTGAGAAGATGGATTTCAATTAACTAAGGCTCAAGTATTCCCTTGAGGGAAGCTCGAATTATGTTGCATGGAAGGACCGCATGGAGGAAGTACTAGAAGATCATGGGTTAAAGGAATTCATTGATAATGATATTCTTAAACCAGCAACATCTGATGCTAAGGATATAGCAGAATGGAGGAAGTGTGTAGCCAAGGTGAGGAGGATCATATTAGAGGGAGTAAGAGACCATATTTTCTGAAATCTAATAGAAAGAGACTTTGTATGTAATATGGAAAGCGCTGACAAATTTGTTCTAGACTAGTAGTGACCATAGGAAGCTGGAACTCAAGGAAAAACTTAGAAATATCAAGATGCACAGGAACGAGACAATTCTACAGTACCTAAGTAGGTTCACACAATGCTGTGATGAACTTGGTAAAGTTAGGGTTACTGTAGTAGAGGATGATTTGGTGATCCTAGCCCTTTTAGGCCTTCCCAAGAGTTGGCATAGCTACCAAGATTTTGTGAATGGGAGGGAGAAACTATCGAATTCGGAACACCTATGGTCTGATTTGGTACAGGAGGAAAAAAGGTGGAATACCAGAGACAAGGCTTCATCCAAGGGGGAGGATGAGGAAAATTGTGCTTTGGATGGATAGGAAAAGAAAGGGAAAGGGAAGAAATCCCAATCCAAAGAAGAATCTAGTCAAGGGGGACAAGAAGAAAGGCTTGTCCAGAATCAAGTGCTTTCACTGTCATGAATTGGGGCACTATGCCACGAAGTGTCCACATAATAAGAAAAGCAAGAAGACCTAAGGAGGAGGATTGTGTGAAGCTTTGGCTTCATAGTTCAAGCTTTATTTTACTCTCATTGCATGCATGAGCATCACAGTGATGGGAAGTGAGTGGTATCTTGATAGTAATGCCTTGTTCCATATGATGACGAATAGAGATGTTTTCAATGATTTGGAGGAGAAGGATTTCCAAATGCACATTGAGATGGGAGATGATGGAAGGTACATCGCGACCGAGATTGGTATAGTCACCCCTTAGAGGGATACAGGCTCCTCTCTCAAGCTTAAGGATGTGATGTTTGTTCCAGGTCTAAAGAAGAATCTTGTCTCCATTGTAGTTTTGGAAGATCGGGGTTGTGATGTGATATTTAGTAAAGGAAAGGCATTCCTAAGACACATAGCCATGGGACAGGTGAAGCAAGTCAAGGTTTTTGTGAAGAACATCTACAAGCTATATGTGGAGGATTGTATTGCATTGAGAACAAAGGTGGAGAAGGTGCAGAGTCGCGATGTCAGTGAAATTTGGCATAGAATACTTGGAAATTTGCATCATGTCTTTTGAATATCATGTAGCAGATTACCACAAGCCTCCCCAAAGGAGCACTAGAGTAGTAGGACACAAGCAAAGGGTGTACCTTGGGGAAGTACACAAAAGCCACTTTCCATGATTGGGATAGAAAAGCACATGCAACCCTTGAAAGGATCCACTATGATTCTTGTGGACCTTTCTCGACAACCTCCACTGCCAAGCACAAGTATTTTTTCATCTTTATTCATGAATATTTGTGAATTTTTAGATATTCTTTGTGCAGAAGAAGGATGAGACTTTCTCTAATTTCTTAGATTTCAAGGCACTAGTGTAAAAAGAAATGGCCGAGAAGGTGAAGGATCTCAGGTGCGATAATGGAGGTTAGTACATGTTGAATGATTTTAAAAACAATTGTGCAAAAGAAGGAATTAGACAAGAGTTGGTAGCACCCCACAACCCACAGGAGAATGGGGTGGTTGAGAGGAAGAACCAAATCATTGTGGGAGTAACATGGGCAATGTTGCATGACCAAAGCCTACCTATACACTTGTGAGTTGAAGCATGCAACACATTGGTCTATTTGCAGAACATGAGTCCTCATTGGATTCTTAGCATGATCACACCAGAGGAGGTTTTCTTAGGGAGGAAATCGTATATGTCTCACTTCAGGATTTTTGGAGCCTCTGTCTATTTCCATATCTCCAAAGAATCAAGGAAGAATCTAGAGCCGACAGCAGAGTTGTGGGGTATTTCTGGGTTACACGGAAACTCCCTACAACTACCATGTGTATTTGGAATCCCTCGTAATGAAATTTGTGCGATGGGATGTCAAATTTGATGAATACAAATCCATGTGGTGCTCTCTTGAGAGGGAGCTTCAAATCCCACCAAAAGAGGAGATTTTAGCTCCAAAGGAGGAGCCTTAGGATGTTGTGGAGCAACCACAATTTGAGGAAGAGAGAGTGGAGATAGAAACTCAAGCAAAACCATATAGAGAAGAAAGGAAGCGAACCAGAGAAGTTGAGAGACTTGTATATTATGTGAGGGAGAATGTGGGTGCTCCTTAAAATCAATGTAGGTAGATAAGATTACCAGATCATTACACTGGCTACATGGCTCTTATGAATGAGCTAGTAGAGGCTAAGCCATCTTCTTTTGAGGAAGCAGTAGAGAAACCAGTATGGGTTGATGAAATGGTGGAGGAGTATGAATCAATTGTGAAGAATAATGTTTGGGAAGTGGTCCCAAGACCATCAGACAAATCAGTTGTGGGTTCGAAATGGATATTCAAGGTGAAGCAAGAAACAAATGGAAGCATAGAAAATTACAAGGCCATATCTGTGGCCAAGGGGTACTCTCAGGTGGAGGGAAATGAATATGAGGAGACCTTTTCTCATGTAGAAAGGTACTCATCTATTAGATCAATCCTTGATTTGGATGCACAGATGAGGTGGAAGATCCACCAAATGGATGTAAAAACATCATTCCCCAATGGATTTACTGAGGAGGAGGTGTATATTAAGCAACTAGAAGGCTTCGATACTTTTTTATCGAGAGTCTCATGTGTGCAGACTCAAGTGAGAATTGTATGGTCTCAAGCAAGCACCATGTGCTTGGTACACAAAGATCGATAGTTATCTCATCAGTTTGGGCTTCACCAAAAGTGAAGCAGATGCAAACTTATATCATATTTTAGTAGAAGGTAAATTGTTGGTTATTGTTTTATATGTTGTTGACTTGATCCTAACTTAGCAGTTGATCAGATCTTGCAAGGAGTACCTTGCAAGAGATTTTGAGATGAAGGACATGGGTCTCATGCACTACTTCCTTGGATTGGAACTATAGCAAGGTGATGGGAACTATTTGTCTCTTAGGGAAAGTATGCCAATGAGATACTTCATAGGTTCCGCATGGATAGGTGCAAACCCATGGAGAATCCTCTAGTGACAAACTAAAGGGAAGAGGATGCCACTTCGAGTGAGGAAGTGGATGTGACTGTTTACCGAAAGTTGGTGGGTTCACTCATGTATCTTGTGAACACATGACCAGACATGTGTTATGCATTCAACCAGCTAAATCAAGCTATGGTTCAGTCAACCAAATTGTTTTGGAGGTAATTTAAGAATTTTATATAGTACCTAAGAGGCACTACCCAGTTTGGACTTTGGTACATACGGACAGAGGGAGTGAAGATGTGTGGCTTCACCGATGCAGATTGGGCAGGAATTCCATCAGATCGGAAGAGTACATCAGGTGGAATTTTCAGTGTTGGGTTTGTAGCGGTTTATTGGTACAGTAGGAGGCAAATATCAGTGGCACTCATGGTTGCAAGTCAAGCATCATGTGAGGCTATCTAGATGAGGAAGATACTTGTTGGCTTGTTTGGTAAGATGATGGATCCTACTCTGATTTACTATGATAATGAAAGCTCTAAGAAACTCTCTAAAATTCCTATTTTTCATGATTGATCCAAGCATATTGATATCTGGTATCACCATCTCAAAGATAATCTATTTCTTGCTGAGAGGGATTATTGAAAATGCAGCAAGAAAATATCAGTTTGACTTTGCCTTGGTCAAACTAGAGAAAATTTGAATTTCTATTTCAGCATAATACTTGGAGATAATTAACTGAGGTGACCTAGCATTTGTCACTAAGTTAACTTAGTTAATTTGAGTTTGGGAAGCTTGAGTTCAAATCAGTATGTTTTATTTCTAATTTTTAGCAATCTATTTCAGTTATTTTGGGTTATTGTTAGTTTAACTAGTTCTAACAATGAGAATAACTAGTGGAAGTCAAGTTGTGGAAGTGGAACTTCAACCACACTTTGTGACCAACCAATTAATTGATCAATCAGTACAAAATAATTATTGCATGCATAGAATTCAATTTATCTAGTTGATATGGGATTCCAAGATAGTGTACTATACGTTGTAGCATATTCTAGTGTGTATAGGTGGTGCATGCACTCATAGGAATGACCTAAGTTAATTGTGCAATTTCATGGCATGAAATTCCTAAATATAGGGGCAATTTCCCGAGGGAACAATGCAAGGAAATAGTATCTTAGAGGGATTGAACATTGGCTAAGTGTTTTCCAGAGTCATTTAGTCAAGCAGATGGATAGACTATACACTTTCAAGGTGTGCTCAAGCTTGAGAAAGCATATGTATTTCTTCTCTATTCTCTAATTAATGCAATATAGATAGTAAAGGGTTTTGAGCAGTTGATTTCCCCTAGATAAATATTTGTTCATGTGTGATGTTTCATTTTTCATGTGTATTATTCTTGTTCTAGATGATGAATTAACTACCGCAGATTAGTAGAGTAGCTTCAAGTCTTATGATTTAGTAAATTTCATGAACAATATTGAATCTACACATTAACTTCTACACTACTTCAATCAAATTTGCCATATAGGCTGCATACCCTAAATATATTTTAGGCTTCTTACTTTCCCTGAATGTACCCTTGGTTGTTCCACGTCCTTCTACATATTGAAGAGTAGACTTCAACCAATTAGGTCTCTTTATATTTTCAGGAATGTTGACTTGTTGCACTTGTTCACTGGGACCTTCTTCTTCATTATTGGAATCTTCTTCCTCCGTAGAACATTCTTCAAATATAAGAAGTTATTCACCATCAAAGTCAATTGGTAGATCTAGATTTCTTATATGCAACACTTTCATCAAAGATCACATATTTTCTTACTTAAATTTAGTGCCTTTCCTTTATGTAGATCATATATGCCTTTGAAGTGTTACTATATCCAACAAATATGCCTTTCATGCTTGTAGGTTCCAACTTCTTTCTTTTGTCTTTTGGAATGTGAATGTAGACAGGGAAACTAAATATTTGAAGATGGTCTACACATGGTTTCTTCCCATTGAATGCTTCTTCAAGAGTCATGTTGTATAGTGATTTGTGAGGACATTGATTGTCAATGTATACAGTTGTTCTAGATGCTTCACCCCACATAAATTAAGGTAGGCCTTGATCGTGTAACATAGATCTAACACGTTATTTAATTCAGCAATTCTTTCATTTTTCTACTTCATTTTTCTTTGGATTGTATTGTAATACCCTCCTCCCACATCCACCCAAGTAACCATGCCAACTGGGGTAAACATGAGACGAGAGGATACTATGATTAGATTCAACCTCCTATGTGACCTTAAGGAGGTGGAATCAACAGAACATCAGTCATCCAACCTCATAAATAGAACCCTTAGGAGACAAGTTAGCCACTCAGACAACCTGTCCCTGGATCACACTATTATTCTGGACCTCTTAGGCCATAGTCCCTCTCATGCTATTGGCAAGGGAGTGATCAAAAACCTAAATTATCTCTCACACACCTGCCTACCACCGACTGTGGACTAAATTTGGCAGTTTTGTGCCAGTGACCCCAAGATTTAAGCCACTTTTTCAAGCCTGGAGCCCAGGCCACTGCCCAGAATGGAATGAAATCTGAGAATCTATTAAAGTACAAGGAAACAATGATGCAAAAGCAAGAAATTGATCAATACCTTAACCAGGCCCCTACCGGCCATGACAAGCATTTCATCAAAAATTTTGTCAACATGTAGCCTACAAGTGTAAACAACAAAATTAAGTGTAGGAATATCATACTTATCTGAGAATTGCTATGAATTTTTTTTCCCTCATGCCATTTGTTTCTTTATCATTTATTAGGTCATAGATACCATATCCATTCAAATACAAATAAAAGCATGTTGAGATCCATACATAGTTGTTGTCACAAAATGTAGAAATAAGCAGCATAGTAGGAACAAAAATAGCATAAACATATCATCCATAAAAATCAATATAAAAATCAGTACATTTGCCCATAGAAATCAAGGGAATTAAGTTCTCATTAACCAATGGAATCAACCAACTGGAGATGGGACTACCATGTTCCACTTGGCCATAGAATGGCTGAGCCAAATCTCTCATCATCCACTCACCCCCATTTCATATTCCAAGCATGAATGTGGGACTCAAACCAAAAGAACTCAACCAAGGCATACCGAGGCTAGACCACCTCACCCTCATCAATAGAAACCAGGCTTTACTGTAATCTATCCTAGATCACTAGGCCAGCACAATGAACACATCATAACAATCTTTACCATGATCATCACCCGATCACTAGGACAAACAAGCATGGATTCCACCAGATATATCCACCTACACCATGAGGAATTTTCTTGTCTCCTAGTCTCACAGGCTTTACTGCAATCCAAACTCGAAACACTAGGCCCTACACTGAGACCCACTCTCCTTGCTTTAATGCATATCCAAAACTTGAGATTACTAGGCCCAATAGAGATAAAACCAGCTGTTGGCTTTACCGTGTATCCTGCCATTCACCAGCAAGGATTAATAGGCCCAACGAGGCAACACAATTTTGGCTTTACCACAACCCACAGTCTGGCTCATGGGTCACTAGGCCAGTGGCTTTACCATGATCCACAGTCTAATTCAAGTACCACTAGACCATGTTCTCTATCATTCGTAGGTCCACCCCACTCAGGTTCAAATACATACGATAATCCAGATCAACCGAAACATGAGAACCCCATCACACCATGGCTATCCGGAAATGGCAAGGCTATGCTGAAAAACATTTTTACACCTAGAAAAACCCATGCCATGATAGAAAAGAACCACATGAAATTCCATGCATGCCAAATCTAGCAAGGAAAATACACATGCAAGTTTATACCTGCAATGAAGCCTATTGTAGCTACTTGATCCTGCCTTCCCTCCTTGATCTTTGTTTCCTCTTGCCTTCGTTTCCTTTCTTTCTCCAATGGCAAAATTATCCAAGAAAAAATCTAAGTTTCCAAGAGTATGAGAGAGAAAATAATGAGAGTGCTCCAAAACTGAACTGACAAAAGGTTACAAACTGATCTTTAGAAGCCCTTTTATGAATGAGGCCTCTATTTTCTTCATTTTCAATTATTTTCCTTCATTTTCCTCCTCACATGCAACCTGTGACCTTTCACCTCCCTTTTCTCCTAATTTCCATTATTTTAATAAATAATTGTGCCAAAAATGCCATTTTTCCTTTCCAAAGCCTTAGCCATTTCCTTTGCCGATTTCCTTAGCCATAAACAACCAAATGAACACCCCCTAGGATGTCTTTCCCAACATTCATCTTGCAATAAGTGTCCCATTCATCCATGCCTATTGTTTTTTAACTTTTATTACATGAAATTTTTGCCAGGATTGTTATAGAACCCTCCCCCTTAGGGGACACCATCCTCGATGTTCAATCACATATATACCTCAACAACCTACTAAAATAAAACATACTAGGTATGGAGATTTATAACACAACTCGATGCATTATTTCCAATGAAATATCTTCTCAAGAGAAGAACATCATGACAACATGACAACATACCACATAGTGGAGCTTTATATCAAATCTCATTATGGTATTTACAATGATCACCATGTTGAGTGCCAATCCACATGACATCATAACATCTGATAGCATAACCACATGATAGCATAATAACATGATAACATAACCAAAATGGCATGACACCCATACCACATAGTGGATATTTATAACACAGCTCGTTACAATATTTGCATCCATACACATGGGTACATATAGCAACATCACCATAAATATAGATACCAAAACATATGCCAAATCATATACCAAAGCATATATCAAACATATACTAGTCATCATAACTAAGCACATATCAAAACATCATATATCATATATCAAACCATCATAAAGCATATATCAACCACTATAAAGAAAATACCAAACCATCGTAAAGCATATAGCAAACCACCATAAAGAAAATACTAAACCACCATATCAAGCTTCTTTGCCTCAACCAGAAAACAAGGACGGATACATGGCCCACATTTGATCCACCATCTCCCATTTACCTTCATCGGGCCCAAAGTGCTTCCATTGCACTTTAACTTTCTCGATTGCTCAGTTCCAGAGCATGAGATCCTTTTTTCTACAATATACACAGAGGCTCCAGCTAGAATTCTCCATCTGGTTCCACCTGCAATACAAACCAGTCAATTACATGATCAAGATCCTTAACATAATTCTTAAGCAAAGATACCTGGAAAACATCGTGTACTTTCATTGTTAGAGGTAGTGTAAGTCAATATGCTAATAGCCAAATCCTCTCAACGATACTGAAGGGTCCACAAAACCGTGGTGCCAGCTTGGCACATGAGCCAATCCGCAAGGATATCTTCTTTGGTTTGATGCACAAGTACACCTATTCCCCAACCTAGAACTCCTTGAACAACCTATTCATATTTTCATAAATCTTCTGCCTATCTTGTGCTACCTTTAGGTTCTTCTTGATCACCTGCATCTCCTATTCCATGTCTACCAACATATCTAGTCCAATCAATACCCTTCTAACCAAATCACTCCAACTAATGGAAGTGTTATAACTCCGCCTATACAATGCCTTAAAAGGACTCATCCTCAGTGACTCTTGATAACTGTTGTTGTATGTGAACTCTACCAAAGGGAGATACTCTTCCCACTTCTGCTACTAATGCATCACATACATCCTCAACATATCCTCCAATATCTTGTTGACCCCCTCTCTCTGTCCATCTGTATACATATGATAAGTTGTGCTGAAGGCCAACTTTGTGCCCAAACGTACAAATAAATCCTTCCAAAACTTGGAAGTGAACTTTGCATCCCTATCTGACACAATCCTCTTCGGAACACCGTGTAGTCTAGCCACATCTCTGATGATAACCCATGCCACATCACTAGTTGAGTACGTAGACTTCATCAAAATGAAGTGTGAAACCTTTGTTAACCTGTCCATAATGACCATGATGGAATCATGTTGCTTTACTGTCTTCGGAAACCCTGTGATGTAGTCCATGGAAATGACCTCCCATTTCCATTCTAGAATCATAATTGGTTGTACCAGTCCACCTAGATGTTTACAGTCTACTTTCACTCACTAACAGTCAAAACATCTAGCCGCAAACTCTACTACATCCCTCTTCAAGTTTGGCCAATAGTATGATCACTTCACTACTGTCAGTGTCTTCTGGTAGCCCAGGTGACCTTAATATGGTTTTTCATGAAACTCCCTCAAGATCACCTTCTTGAGATCACTGTTATCCGGTACATATATCTTGTCTCGGAACCTGACAAATCCATATGCTATAAGAAAATAATCCATGCCCTGTGCACCTACACCTGTACCCGTACCTATGCATGTACTTGTACCTGTACTGCCACATGTACCTCTACCTGCACCTGTACTTGTACCTACACTTGTACCTGTACCTGTATTATCACCTTGCTACAACCTGTGCACAATCTCCATATACCTGGCATCTTGTTGTCCTGCGTGCAAGATCCTATCGTGTAAGTCTATCCCATAGGAGCTCACATCTGCCAAGTGATGTACCTGTACCCATCTGCTGAGAGAATCTGCCACCCTATTCTTACCTTTGATGTACCTAATATCGAAATCAAACTCGCTTATCATGGCCAACCATCTAGCCTGCCTGGTGTTTAGATTCGGCTGGTCAAAAAAATACCTCAATCCGATGTGATTACTCATAAGCACAAACCGCCTACCAAGAAGATAGTGCCTCCACATCTTCAGTGCATGTATAATTGTTGCTAGCTCAAGATCATGTGTTAGGTAGTTCTCCTCATTCTCATTTAGTTTCTGGGACACGTACCATACCACATGTCCATCCTGCATAAGGACTCCACCAAGCCCTCTCTTGTAAGCATTTGCGCATATCACAAATTCTTTGCCTGGATCCGTAATCTATAGTACTGGTACATGTGTCAACAACTGCTTAAGTTGATCAAAGCTAGTTTCACATTCATTTGTCCATTGTAATGATGTAATGGGATAAGAAATATGTGAGAAGTTCCAAATGAACCTCCTATAATAGCTTGTCTGTTGGGATGGGGTCCCTGAGGTTAAGTTTTGGTCAAATTTTGGATTAATTTTTGTATAAAATGTAAATTCTCCATGAAATGTGGAAGTGGAGTGCGAAGATAGTATGAGTCAAAGGGGATTTAGTCCCTTAAGTGGGTAAGTGATAGGAAGGTTTTGAGACCCGCCCATGGTCTGCGGACCGTGGTATTGTAGGTAAATTGCTATATATAGATGATTCATAGTGATTCTAGAGAGATAACTAAAAGGAAGATTTTTTGTAAAGGAAAGTAAGCTAAGACAAGAAAGGTCTATTTTCTGTACTTAGGCGAAAGGAGAAGGCTCTTGCAACTGAGTGCGTGAAGACCTTGGTAAGTCTGCAGGCTGAGTGTGCAAGGCTCTGTGGCTGAGTGCACAGGGAAAAGAAGTCTTTGATTGATTATACTTAGTAAACAAGTTTTGAGAAAATTTTGATGCAACTAACTCTTATTTATTACTTCTGAAAGTTTTGTATCTTTGCTATGTGTTATGATTTATATGAGTTAATACTTAATTGCTGTGTGAAAATAATAGATCTGTAATATTTATGCATGTTAAGAATAATTAAGAACCTTCGCGAAGACCTAGAAGTTGTTTAAGTGAATTTACAATAATTGTTTGTTCGGAAGGGTTAAGGGTGCACGAAAGTAACTATAGGGACCTATCACACAGGCCTCTGAATGCAAAAACTTGGTTTTGTCATCCCCTAATACTGCTATGGGTGAGACTGAAGCCTACACTATAGAATTTGTTGCTGAGAGGGCCAACAATTAGGGTTTTGTTGGTTGGTGTGGATAACGTTGAACTTGGGTCAGGCTTTATCAAGCCAACAAATCGTTTCGATGTTGGGACCGAGATCTGTCTGAGGAATGTGTGATGTCGAATAAGTTGTTCCCTACTAAGAAAGAAATTGAAAAGTGGATCAATTGGAAGTTGCATGAATTTGTAGCTCAAGAGAACAGAAACCCATGATTATCTAAGGAACAGTGGCTAAATAAATACCTGTACACAGATGAGACTGAAGCCTTCTTCTATTTCTTTCCTTGCGAACTACATGAGTGGTTGTCCAGATTAGCAAATATTCAAGGTATGTGGAGGCTTGATGGCCCTATTTTGTGGACCCCATAACAGGTAAAGCACTTGGAAGCTTCAGAAAATAATATCACGCAGGTCGTTGATCATTGGATTGATCGTATCTTAGGAGGATTCATCACTGAGCGCGCAATCGATACGACCATCAACTATATTGAAGCAAAGTGTAGGTTCTTCAAGGGACCAAGAGGTAAGTGCTTAAAATATCTAAAGACCTGGATTAAGATGTTGTTGTGTGAAAAACCGGTTATGGCATTACATTGATGTTTGGGACTATGCGAAGTGGAAAACCCTTCAAAAGAAATGGAGTATCAGGTTTTGAATACAGTCCATTATTAGGATCTTCTTCTAGCGACGATGAAGGAACTATTTTGAATACAATGCAAAGAACACTACAGTTGGTAAGTCAGGGTATCCTAGGGATACCCCATCCATTCACTCCATCGCCACCTCCAACTTCGCCACATACACCTACAACGCCTCCACCTCCACCTCCACCCCCACCCCCACCTCCGCATCAACCATTCAACATGGTGAACACGATGAAGATGTTGATCTTTAAAGGGGTGGGAAGTGAGGACCCCAAACAATTCTGGTTTGTCACGGATGCTGTGTGGAAGGCACAGCAGATTACTAATGATAATATGAAGAAAGCACAGCTGGTCACAGTGCTGTAGGATAGGGCATTGACTTGGTATATCAAGTTCTGTACGGATCAACCTGATGTGACAATGGTAGAGACTCAGTAGGCACTGAACAATGAGTTTAAGAAGCCTAAGTCTCAGGCGTAGTCTATAACAAAGTTAAGGAAATACAAAAGCGAGTAAATGAGTTTGCATGGGACTTTGATCAGAGGCTAAAATTTCTAATCTAGCAAACTAATATGAAGATCATGGATGATCGACACAGAGACCGGTACATTGCTTTTCTATTTCCTCATTTGAGATTTCCATTATCACAGCAGAAAATAGGAATGCAAGTAGAAGTTGTGGAGATTGTTGTGTTGTTGGAAGCCTCACTAGTGTAGGACACAAATGTTGGAGTACAACAGATTCAGTTGTAGCTGGAAAGCCTGCACATGGATTTGCAGAGCTCGAAGACAGGGAAGGAAGCTCAGCCTAAGACGTGCGCAAAAGTTTGGTGCATAAAATGTAAATATAAGGGACATGATAAGGATCATTGTCCTGTTTATCAAAATTACTGGATTGGAGGAGGTTATGTTCCTTTGAAGACTGAGAACATTGCGGGACCAAGCTTAGGAGTACCCTTATGGTGCATTATCTGCTAGATAGTTTGGTAGCACACAACTGACCATTGTCACCTCTTGCAAAAGTTTATACATACTACTCAACAATTTTTTTGTATCTTCTGTAAATTGGTGGGGCATGATGAGAAAAATTTCCGAAGCTATGAATTAATGATGGAGCAAACCCCTATGTATCAAATGCAGGTATAAAATAAGCCTTAGGATCATGGCGCAGGTGCAGTGCAAGGAGGATTCCAGGGCCACAGAAGAGGACGTGGAGGAGGGACTGGCAGAGGTCATGGACAAATCATTTTCTATAGTTTTGGATAAGCAGGACATTTTGTGGGTGATTGTCAGAACCCAACACATCCATCCTGTCAGTAATGCAGATAGGTTGACCATGTGATAGAGGATTTCCCGGTGTTAATAGCCAAAATGCAGGAGAAAAATACTCAACAACCCATGAAAAATATAAAGATAATGAGGGCGGAGCCTCACAAAGAGGACCATAGCATCAATAAGGTGACACAAAGTGGTATTTCCACAGGAGAATATAAAGGAAAGAAGCTAGAAACTGAGGGCTGGGTGCGCAAAGCTGTAGAAAAAGATGTTGGATTTGATCTCAACAAGGCTAAAGAAAATTTTATGGAGGCCAAGAAGAACTTCGTTGAGGCTTCTACATCAGGAAGTTAGGAGAAACCAGCTGGAAACAATGAAGCATAGGACACAGATCCCTCGCTATTAGCTACTTTTTTGAAAACCTGTATGAAGTTGTAGCGGGATAGGAAGGGAATGGAAGGCCTCCAAGTGCTAATTGACAAATGTACGGGTAAAATAAAGACGCCTCTTGAACAACGCGCTATGAGGAAATTGGGTAAACATAAGAAGCGGATAGGGTACGAAATAAGGCTGACCGCACATATTGGAGAGTACGAAATGGATCAATTCATCCTAGATTTGGGATCTGATGCGAATGTGCTACCAAAGCAGACATGGGAAAGGATGGGGAGACTTGCGCTACAATCGTCTCTTACATAGCTACGCATGGCCAATCAATACAAGATCATCCCTATGGGGCGCCTGTACGGGGTAACAGTAGACATTGAGGGAGCAAGTGCTCTGGCTGAATTTGAAGTAATTGAAATAGTGGATGATAGTAATCCTTACCCTGGCTATTAGGAATTGATTGGGACTTCTACATGGATGCATTAATTAACTTGAAAAAGTGAAGAATGACATTTTAAAGGAAGGCGCTCTAGGTTATTGTCCCGCTGGATCCCAATGAAGGAGTGCGCTACAACGAACGGTCCGTGACTATGAAGAGGAAGATGATCTAGATCAAATATACAAGATCACTGCATGCGATGAAGATTGGATCAATCTCGTTGCAAATGGGAAAATTAAATGGGATAAAGATAGCTCGTGTACCTCGGATTCAGATGAAGAACTCGAGCATTGGAAGAATATGTTGCATGGATTTTCAATGCTACGTTGCAATATGATGACAAAATCATTTCAGTGTGTATCCACGAAGGTAAGAAATCTTCCTCATTATGATGGCTTAGATGATGTTAGTTTGTTTCTAGAGAATTTTGAAAGGGAGGTGCCAGAAGAGCATCGGTTCCAAGCTCTTGATCTGGTGCTGCGCGCTACGCCTTCCCGTTGGTGGGGTACACATAAGGGTAGATTTGTTGACTGGAAAGAATACAAGCGAATGATGAAGCTAAGATTCGAGTATGCGAATACCCGCTTGACAGAGAAATATTCAGGCAAGGATGATGAAGAGCATTTGGCACGATGGACTAAAGCTTGGGGGGAGGAGCCTCAACCTGAATGGGTCCATATCATTTTTCATACCCTAGATACTATTCTGATGAATTGGTACTTGGAAATGGAGATACCCATGTGACGACTGAGTGGGATATCCTGAGAGAAATTTTTTTGTTAACTTTCAACTTTGAGGATGGTTTTGTGTGTATTGATGAAGCGCTCCAGGAAATTAATGCCACAATATTCAAGACGCCTGAGGATTCGGTAGAATGGGTTCAACCAGATTGGAATACACAATTGTGCCATGCATTGGAATGCTACAACATGACTACAGAAGAAGAAGAGGATCCACGAAATATAAACATTCCAGAGTTTGAAGGACAACGCGAGGTTGAAGGGCCCAAAACAGTGAACCCTGATATAACAAAACCTCTTAAGACTAGGCAAGTGAACACTAGATCCGACGTGCAAACTAAATTTTCAAAGATATGTGATTATTGGGATGAAGATACAATCGATAAAGTTGTAGAGCTACTACGCAAACACCAGGGCTTTTTTCCTACCAAGTTCTCAGATCTGAAGGGAATAGTAGGGGATATGGGTGTAATGAAGATCACTCTAAAGCCCGATGTGAAGCCTATGAAATAGAGACCCTACCAGCTAAATCCAAAATATAAGGAGAAGGTGTGCAAAGAGCTGGACAAAATGTTGGAGGCTGGAATCATTGAGCCAGTGGAAGAGTTTGATTGGGTAAGCCCTATGGTTGTTCAGGAAAAGAAGCAACAAGATGAAATCAGGATATGCGTAGATCTGAGAAATCTTAATGATGTCTATGTTCATGACCCATTTCCAACACCATTTATAGATGAAGTCTTAGAGAACGTTGGCGGGTAGGAAGCCTATTCATTCACTGATGGATTCTTGAGATACCATCAGATTAATATCACGCTGGAGGATCGTAGGAAGACCACCTTCATGATGGATTGGGTATGCTTCCAGACACAATGATGCCATTCGGATTGAAGAATGCACCCGTGATCTTCTCAAGGGTTGTAATTGCATCTTTTAAAGAGTTCATCCATAAATTCTTAGAAGTGTATTTTGATGACTAGACTGTGATTGGGTTGGTAAAGTTCCACGTTGAAAGTCTACTCCTTATGTTGGATACTTATCATAGATACTAGATTGCCCTGAATTTGAAGAAATGTATATTTTGTGTGCCATATGGGATATTGCTAAGTCATGTGGTCTTCAAGAAGGGATTAATGGTAGACCCTGTGGATATAGTTTCTATTGTCAATTTAGAGGCTCCAACGAATGTAAAGAAAGTGCACAAAACACTGGGCCACATTGGATACTACAGGAAGTTTATCAAAGCTTATGCGAAGATAACTACGCCAATGGAGAAATTATGGAAGAAGGACATGACTTTCTACTGGGATGAGGAGTGTCAGCACAGTTTGGATGTTTTAAAGGAAAGGATGGTGACTACACCCATTTTAGTGTTCCCAAACTAGAAGAAAGAATTTCATGTTCATGTGGATGCCTCCTGTATTGCATTAGGTGTGGTATTGACCTAGCCAGGAGAAGGTGATATTGATCACCCTATAGCATTCGTGAGCACGGAATTATCAAAGGTTGAGAAGAACTACTCAGCTATAGAGTGCAAAGGGTTGGCGATGGTATACACGCTACAAAAAAATCAACATTACATGTTAGGCACGCATTTCAAATGTACACAGGTCACTCCACTCTCAAGTACTTGATCAACAAGCCTGTGTTGGGGGGGAAGATCTGTCGATGGTTGTTTCTCTTTCAAGAATACCATTTTGAGGTGATTGAAGCTAGGAATATTGAATGTGGGACTGGATCACTTATCCAGAATTGAGACAGGCGAAGAGCCAACTAGTTTAGAAGAAGGGTTGCCAGATGCACAAATATTTGTTGTCTGTGTCACAAATGATCATTTTGTTGACATCGTCTAGCTTTTAACGACTGGCACAACCCTAAAGGGATATTCTACACAGCAGAATAAGGAATTTGTGGTCCAAGTGATTGATTTTTTTGTAATCGCAGGACACTTGTATAAGATGGGCTCCGATGAAATACTGCGCCAATATGTCATGGAGTTTGAACAATATAGCATCCTCATCAAAGCACATGCAGGAGTGGCGGGAGGACACTATGCAGGCAAAGAAATTGCGCAAAAGATTGTGTGCGTAGAATTATGGTGGCCAATGGTGCATAAGGACTCTGAGGTGTACTGCAGGGCATGCGATGCTTTTCAAAGGATGAGGAATTCATCGCAGAGGGAGGAACTGCCCTTAAACCCATATATTCTTTGCAGGTATTTGAAAAATGGGCCATTGATTTTGTAGGTTGATGAGCCTCAATATTGCAACAAGAATGTTGCAACTCCCAAGGCTATTGACTTTAATTATCAACCCGGGGTTCATACAAAATTAAGAGGTATCGGCACTATATGTGCAACATGCAATCTGTCCTTCCTTTGTTGTCATGAGAGAAACGAAATGCTACCTATTTGCAAGAATGAAAAACTGAATTTAAAAATTCTTGTAAAGTAACATGAAATCCTCTATCTACTTATTAACACACTTTTCTTGCAAAAGAACCCTATTTGTCACATATAATGTTTTAACTAATCTAAGAATGAAATATCATCTAGAGAGTACTAACTGCTGTGTGCATGTGTAAATATAAAAGAACTCATTTTTTAACTCTTTTTGCTTTATAAATGCAAATGCTAATCTTTCCTTGATCTTTGGTAGGGGAGAAAAGTGTGGAGCAAGAGGGTTAAAATGGTCTTGATGGCATGAAGGTCAAGTAGAGGCCTAATCCTAGCTTCAATGATAATTCCTCTCAATTCAGACTCAAAACAGGCTTTCCTATAGGATGCTACAGGATCCCTTGATTTACCACAAGGATGTTACGGATTTACTATACGAAATTGTAATTTATCAAATGACCAAGCAAATAAAATCCAAATTGGATGGGACAAACTTTTTTATTGAAAAGGATGTCTTAGGTCCCCATTCCAAGTGGAATCACTAAAAAATACCTATGTTAGCCCATGTTAAAAAATAACACAATATTACTAGTCGAAAATCTAGAAATTCGAGAATTAGTGAGCTAGTAAATCTATAAAATGCCTAACCTAATCAAGTGCAAATGCAGTGGGGTAATTTTTGTTATGAACTAGAATTTTTTTTGATCTAATGAAAGTGGAACCAACTCGATTGAAGCTCGTTATCATGCCCTAAAAAATAGTATAAATGTAATGTTCTTTGCCACGAAGGAATTCCATAAATCTAGATTTGGGAATAAGAAGGCTAATCTAAGTAGCTCAATGATTACTATGACCTTCCAAATATTTTCAAATGATGAAATGATGCTTGTGATCCTACAAAACAACTTACATTAACCATTTAACTCAATCCTACAACAAGAAATCATTAATACTAAATGCAGAAATAGAAAGAAATAAAAACAAGAGATGCATGTGAATAAGAAGTGAAAAGAAGGAAATAAAATGATACAAAAGGGTTCTGATGCTCCTGGGATGGCCAAGCCCAAGGAAAATCATATATCTATGGAAGAGAACAAGATTTGAGGCTGAACATGACACCAATCTTCATTATTTTCATCAATAAAATTACATCCTTGTAAGAAAATACAAAGGAGCTGCAGATATACGAGTTCTCTCCACAAGAACACTAATGAAAATCTCCTCCTAGAGGAAAATTCGACTTCGTACTTGTACAAAATGATTAGGAAACATTCCCCATGAATGGAGGAATCTTTCCCCACCAAAATCCCTTGATTAGTGGATCTAGGCCCCAATACTAGGAATCTGCATTAAATGGCAGGGAACACATTCCTAGATTTTCTCAATCATTGGAGTTCCACAATTTGTGCCATAATTCCATAATATCTTGTTGATTTATTATTCGTTATTGATCCTCCAGCAGTAGGGAGCAAGTACCTAAATTTTCTCCTCCAAATCTTCATAATCTGCCCAATATTCTCATAATATTCCACAAAAATAAATAATATTAGGCACAAATATGCAATTATTCATAATCCTTCCTAATAAATATATTAATGTTAAACATACATTATCTAATGCAAAAAGAGAGGTTTAATGTGCTGAAACATGGTCATATGCCTTCATTTATGTTTAATTTAGAGGCATGGGCCTTAATTTATGTCTAATTTAGAGGCCCATCATACCCCTTGCTGAAAGTGTTGCTCATCCTCTGAGCAACTTAGTGACCTCATTGTGCCTCATTCATGGCCCTGGTGGCCTCTCTCTTGTGCATTAAGAATCTTGGTTGTAAGTTCTGCAAGGACAAGCCCAAAAACATATTTTTGCAAAGAAAAATCCTTATTTCTTGAGACCATTAGTTTTCCTTCTTCCCCTTATTCAAGATGGTTCTTGAATATTTTTCAGTTTGACAACGTCTTCCACATCCTTATCAACCTTCTGCTACCTTGTTCCACCATTTGGAAACCTCTGAAACCTTCAAAATGTTCTTAGATGAGAACTAGAACATCTTGTAGTAATTCCTGTCAAAACTACAGGAAACCCTGTTAAAACTACAGGAAACCCTTTTTGAGCATAAATGATATTTTGAGCCTAGGACATACCCTCAACTTGACTCCCATGCCCTTTTCATATTTTTAGGCCTTGGACAAAAGCTAGAAATATATTGGAGGCCTCTTGGAAAACATTTTTTCATCACTGCAGTTTGAGTTATGTTTTGATGGTGAATGCCTGATTTCCTTTTGTTGCCTTCTTCTTCTCCCTTGTGGCCTAAATGACTGCCTAATGGCCTTGGAGTTCTTTGTTTTGATTAGGTCTCTCTTAAGCTCTGTCATCTTGGGGTTTAGCATAATTTGTTCATTTCTTCCTTCTTGTAGAAACATTCTGCCTTCTTATAGTAGTCATTCCTCCTCTTTCAGGGTCTTCTAACTGTATGGGAGTGATGAGAAATGATGAAGAGGGATTGGATGATGATGCTAGGGCTCAGAGGGAGTAGTGTAGGTTTGTGAAAATGGAGAGGATTCTCTATTTGTTTATTTTTCCAAGAATGAAATGGGATGGATAAATGATGAATAGATAGTGAATATGAAGTGGATGGAGGGCTTGGAGTGTTGTGGTGACTTGTCCTTTGCAAAAATTTATTCTTTTAACTGTTGTCCTCATTCCTTGAAATCATCACCCTTCATAATTTGACTTTTAAACATTGCATGAGTTAAGGAGTGAGCTAAAATTAACTAGTTGAAGGCGGCTGAGACTACTGACCCATCCTTAGCTTATAAAGCCTCATCTCTCATGCATTGACAACAAATTTCTAACTATAATATGCTCGAGAGAAGAGGTCAAGAATATTGCATACTTGTACCTACCTGATGGTTGTTGGAGAGACATGCATGCTACTGCTGAGTTGATGTTGATGTGTAGGTGTTAGGGGACCTATATCAACCTTCCTAAAGAATATTTGACCCATTTCTCCGTCATATTTCCTCTTGTAGCTTCTTCTCGGCCTTCCTATAGATGTTGTTTGTTGGAGAGTGAAGTCCTTGCTTGTATTTGCTGCATGTGTTTTTCCTTGATGTGCAGGTACTGGATGGTGATGTTGATGATCCTGATATTGCTGCTAAGCTTTGTAGGAGATTCTTTGACCTCTGTATTTCCATGCTGAAGCTGACTGCAACCTGTGATTTTTTGTTTTATGGGACAGGCTGCTATCGGATTTCCTACAGGATGTCCTGTAGCTGCCTCTTCCTCAATTTTTTTTTTTAATCATTTCTTCTCTTCTGGAGCATGAGGATGGTTTGCATGGGTAGAGAAGGGCCATCGAGATTGGTGAATGAGAGGTATATATTTTAGGTGTTGTCCCCTTGTTCTTTGTCTTCATCCTCTTCTGTCTGTTTTTTTTTTTGTTTTGAAAACTGTAAGTTTTTTTAAACTGACTTTATTGGATGAATGCAGGGGTGATCATGGTGGAGAGAGGCATGGTGATGAGTTGGTGAGGTAGACATTTATTTTTTTGACATAAGTAGGTCATCCCCTTGCTCTAGGGTTACCATTTTCTGGATTCCCAAGCGACTGTAATTCCTATAGGATCATCTAGTAGGTTTTCAGGGAATCTTGTAGGTTTACAGGGAATCTTGTAGAAAACACAAAACCCTTGCAAACTGAGCTAAATGAGTAGAAAAATGGAGGGAATGATGAACAATGTGGAATGTAGAAATGAAAAAATGAACTATATAGGTCCCCTTAGATCCTCTCTTGTTGCTCTGATCCTCCTCCTACTGACCTGCAAACAATATTTTCAAAATTTAGGACAACCTCTTGTAGCAGACTTATTTTGTCCATATCTCTGAGACGGTAGAATGGATTGAATTGAAACTTTTTTATCATGTTTCCATCATCACTATGCACCTCCCCATAAAAAATATTTTGTCAATGGATGCACAGATCTCAAGAAAAACTAAAAATGGTTGAAGGTGATGGAGGCCGATTGAAACCGTGCACTGAAATTTGTTGAAATTGCTTGGGCATGTTACCAACATCCATATGCATCTCCCCATGAAACAACTTGGAAAATGGATGCATGGTTTTCAAGTTATGACAAAAACAAATTTATTCTCTATGTATTTTTGTTTCCTGTAGTAAAACAAAGTCTTCCTGTAGTTTTTTTGCACAACAATAAAATTGAGTAAGAAAAGCTTGAGAATGATGGGTGGATGGTGGAAATAGATGAGGGTGATGGATTGGCATGGCTTTGGTCCTGTTGGAGCATTTGAGCAAAGGAGGAGAAAGTCAAAAATTGACTTCTTTTGACTAGGTTTGACCTATTTTTTCTTTTCTTTGGTGCCATCTTGTTTTTTTCCTTGTAGATGTTGGAGAGCACCTACATTCATCAAAGAGATACATGGAGCAACGATTTTTTATTTTTTTCCTTTTTTTTCTTCTTCTAGGCCTACTAGCTGCCTCAAGGAGGTTTTCAACTAGTAGGCCTGCTTAGGCGCCTCAAAGGAGGTTTTCACCTAAGATCTTTTCGTTTTCTCTCTTTTTTTCTTTTTTCCAACCCATTGACTGCCTCATGGAGGTTTTCAATCAATGAGCCAATTTGAGGCACCTCCAAGGAGGTTTTCACCTAAGATTTATATTTTTTTCTCCTATTTTTCAAAAAAAAATTCTTACCCTACCCTACTTGAAAAAAAAAATCACTTTCAAGTATAAGAATAATTCCAATGGAGCCATGTGCACATCAAGATGATAGATAAAATGATGTGGAGGTTTGAAATGTATGTTTTGACATGTACCTAGATTTAAGTGATCAAATTATTTGAATTTGATGATATCAAGCGCAATTGAAGAAGAGAGTGTTGATGAAACTTAGTGATTGTCTAGAACCAAACCTCAATATAAATTTCATGCCCTTGGTTTGATTTCTTATCTGGATCATTCTTCATGTCTTCTTCTACCATGACCTTCAAATCTTCCTCTTTTTGTTGATTGTTCTCTTGAATACATGGAGGATTTGATGGTAACCATGAGGCAGCTTTCTCAATATTTGATTTCAATGTTTGCTCTTCATCAAGTGCAACCCATGATTCTATGGTCTTCTCATTTGAATCTTCTTCTTCAGGATGTGGTCCTTCAATGGTATCAAGATAATCTCTTTTTTGCAATACTCTTCTTGAGCTATGGTGAATACCATTGATCTCAAGAGGAGATGTTTGGAAGTGTTGTACCTTAGCATTGTAAGTTGGTTGAGCTACTTCAATGTGTGGGTTTGGAAATGGTGGTATAAGTAGTTGAGTGGGAGTGTATATTTGAGATGGATGTGGTTGGGGTTGTGGTTGTGGTGGAGATGAATGGTAGGGATAACATGGAGTTGGGTATGGAGGATATTGAGGAAAATACTGAGGATATTGTGGATGGATCTCATAAGTTCCTTGCCAAATTTGTTGCCAAGATTGGTTTTGGGGTTGAGATGGCCAATGTTTCCAAGGAAAGGGTGTGTTCCAATTACTTTGAGGTGGATATGCATAAGTTTGAAATTGTGAATTAGGCGCTTGCATCATACTAGGTTGATTAGGCTGCCATTGTCCTCTTGGAGAACTTCCTTCAACCTTGGTAATGAGGAACAAAATTTAACATCATATGATTCTGCATGGACAACACGAATATCAATATCTTCTTTTTTCTCATTTTGTATTATTAGCATTTCTACTTGTTCACTTAGATTGCTAAGAATTTCTGTTTTAAAGTTATCAAGCAAATTTCCAAGTTTAGCTTGACTTACCGATCTTGATGCTGATTTACCTACTCTTGCCCTTCCTCTTGATATGTGTTTGCATGTTTCAAAAATTTATTCAAATGATAAATGGTATACATCACCTCTACTCGTGAGATCAAGGAGATCAATCCACTCATCCCTAATTTTTCTAAGTAAAAGGGTTTTTAGTGTGTCGGATCCTAAATGACGTAGTTTTTCCCTCTTAACATTATACATGAACCTCTCCATTAGATCCTCAAGGATCTCATCTTCTCTTTGATTCATTCCAAAGATTTTTCCTTAAGATCATGATCTTTATATTTTTCTAGAAATATATTTTGCATATCATTCCATGATCTTATTGAATTAGTCCCTAAACTCATGAACCATTTAAGAGATCTATCCTTCAACGTTTCCAGAAACAATCTCAGGTTTTGAGTTTTTAATAAGTAACTATAAGATCTAGAAACAATTTCAAATTCAAAGAGAAAGGTTTCCGGATCCTCTAACCTTAGATCATGAAATTTTGGAAGAAAACATGGAGGGATGTTTTGCATGTGCACACTACCATCAGTATCTTGAATGGGAAATTCGAGAGGATCTTCCTCATTTTCATCATCTCCATCCATTTATTCTACATTCTTTGCCATATTCTTCTTCTACCTGCAAGAGTGAATGGTGATGTGGCTCTTACTACACCACGTGATCAAATGGGGGGTGGGTTGGTGTTGGAGAATTTTTTGTTTTTATGATTGAATGAAAACACTAATGCAATGCACTTTTCTATCTTTGAAATGAAATATTCCTAATGAAAATAATTTTTTTGCTTTTTCAAAACGTAAAAAGAAATGAATCAACTAGGGAAGAAAACAATGCATACTTTGACATCTCCCCGACAATGGCACCAAAAAGTGATGAGCCTTAGTATTGCAACAAGAATGTTGCAACTCCCAAGGCTAACGACTTTAATTATCAACTTGAGGTTCGTATAAAATTAATAGGTATCGACACTATATGTGCAGCATACAACGTGTCATTCCTTTGTTGTCATGAGAGAAAAGAAATGTTGTCTATTTGTAGGAATGAAACACTGAATTTAAAAATGCTTGTAAAGTAACATGAAATCCTGTATCTACTTATTAATACACTTTTCTTGCAAAATAACCCTATTTTAACCCTCTTTGTCACATGTGATGTTTTAACTGATCTAAGCACGAAATCTGATCTAGAGAGTACTAACTGTTGTGTGCATGTGTAAATATAAAAAAACTCATTTTTTAATTTTTTTTTGCTTTATAAATGTAAATGCTAATCTTTCCTCGATCTTTGGTAGGGGAGACAAGTGTGGAGCAAGAGGGTTAAAATGATCTTGATGGCTTGCAGGTCAAGTAGAGGCCTAATCCCAGCTTCAATGATTATTTTTCTCAATTCAGAGTCAAAACAAGCTTTCCTACAGGATGCTATAGGATCCCTTGATTTACTACAGGATGTTACAGATTTACTATACGAAATTATAATTCATCGAATGACCAAGAAAATCGAATCCAAATTGGATGGGACAATTTTTTTTATTGACAAGGATGTCTTAGGTCCCCATTCTAAGTGGAATCACTCAAAAAGACCTAAGTTAACCCATGTTAAAAAATAGCACAAAATTACTAGTTGAAAATCTAGAAATTCGAGAACTAGTGAGCTAGTAAATCTATAAAATTCCTAACCTAATCAAGTGCAAATGCAGTGGGGTAATTTTTTTATGAACTATATTTTTTTGTGATATAATTCAAGTGGAATCAACTTGATTGAATCTCGTTAGCATGCTCTAAAAAATATCATAAATTTACTGTTCTTTGCCACAAAGGAGTTCTAGAAATCTAGATTTGGGAATAAGAAAGCTAATCTAAGTAGCTCAGTGATTACTATGACCTTCCAAATATTTTCCAAGCATGAAATGATGCTTTTGATCCCGCAAAAGAACTTACGTTAACCATTTAACTCAATCCTGCAACAAGAAATCATTAATACTAAATGCAGAAATAGAAATAAATAAAAACAAGAGATGCATGTGAATAAGAAGTGAAAAGAAGGAAAGAAAATGATACAAAAGGGCTCTGAGGCTCCTAGGATGGCCAAGACAAAGGAAACTCAGAGACCTATGGAGGAGAATAAGTTTTAGAGGCTGAACATGGCACCAATCTTCATTATTTTCATCAATACAATTACATCCCTGCAAGAAAATACAATGGAGCTGTAGAAATACGAGTTCTCTCCACAAGAACACTAATGAAAATCTTCTCCTAGAGGAAAATTTGACTTGGTACTTATAAAAAATGATTAGTAATCATTCCCCATGAATGAAGGGATCTTTCCCCACCAAAATCCCTTGATTAGTGGATTTTGTCCCCAATACTAGGAATCTGCATTAAATGGCAGGGAACACATTCCTAGATTTTCTCAATCATTGGAGTTCCACAATCTGTGCCATAATTCCATAATATCTTGTTGATTTATTATTTATTATTGATCCTCCTGTAGTAGGGAGAAAGTCCCTAAATTATCTCCTCCTCCAAATCTTCATAATCTGCCCAATATTCTCATAATATTCCACAAAAATAAATAATATTAGGCACAAATATGAAATTATTCATAAACCTTCCTAATGAATATATTAAAGTTAAAAATACATTATATAATGCAAAAAGAGAGGTTTAATATGATTAAGGATGGTCATAGGCCTTAATTTATGTTTAATTTAGAGGCATGGGCCTTAATTTGTGTCTAATTTAGAGGCCCATCATAGGTCCAATACAACCACCTGGGAAGATAGGTGTGTGATACATTATTACTGCAACTGAGTATTTGACGAGATGGGTAGAAGCACAACTAGTCAAAGAATTTAGTGCTGCTAGAGCCACGAATTTCCTTTTCGAATTTGTATTGACTTGGTTTGGGTGTCCTGAGATATTGATTAGCGATAGGGGTACGCATTTCTTAAATGAAACAATTGTCGCGATGCTTGAAGAATTCAAAGTTTATCATTAGAAGAGTATGCCCTATCATCCTCAAGCTAACAGTACAGTTGAAGAATTCAATAATATTATGGAAAGCACACTGACGAAGGTCTGTAGCGCGAAACAAAACGATTGGGATGTACGCATACCAACGGTCCTATGGCCATATCCGATGATAGGCAAAAAGTTGACAGGCTAAACCCCGTTCAGATTGGTCTATGGGATAGAATTTGTGATGCCCATGGAGTATATTGTGTCGAGTCTGTGGATTGTAGCATTGAATGATATGGCAGATAGCGAGATTATGGAGGAATGCCTCGTGCAATTGTTGGAATTAGAAGAAGATCAGGTTTTAGCAGGATTTCACCAAAAAGTGCAAAAGGAGCGCGAGAAGGCCTAGCATGATCAACATATTAAGCTGTGCACCTTCTAGGTGAATGATTTAGTGTTACTTTATGATAGAAAATTCACGAAATTTCCTGGAAAGTTTCAAATGCATTGGCTAGGTCCCTATGTAGTCAAGGAAATTACATATGGTGGCGCAGTTCAACTCGTGAAGCTGAATGGGGAATTGTTTCCAGGAAGAGTCAATGGCAGTCAATTGAAGTTGTATAAAGGGGATCCTACCCCTGTGCAATGACTATATGATGGTGGGATAGTCTTAGTACTCTAGGAAGTTGCAAGGAAGTATGGGACTATAAACTATACTACTCGAGAAGTGGAAAAATGAAGTAAGGGGGTTGCACGATGGAAGCAAGAAGTGCACCAAGAGGAGTTGCACCATGCAGGTTGGTGCCATGCAATAGGGTTGATAAATAGTCATTGGGTGAACTGTAGGTGAGTGGATGGAAAAAATTTCGTTAGAAAGTGTTAGCCTCCTGTTGCAACAGGTTTCATCTTTCATGATTGACACTGGAAGTGCCAAAACTGTTCATCTTTTCCATACTGCAAAAAGTTCCATTTTTGAAAGATTTCTCAGTTAAGGGAAGGCCAAACAGGCTAAGCTTGGTTTCCCTAGGTTTAAATTGTTGTTGTAAGATAGAGAAGGAAAATCTGTCCAAACAGTTCAAGCTTGGCAGATTAGTAGCTAGGTAGAGAAGTGAAAGAGCCCAACTGCTTAATCTGGGCCCTTGGAAGCAATAAGGATAGTTTTAGATAGGAGGGCAGTTAAAAAAGAAAAAATCAATCAGGGTTTGCAAGTCTAAGTGCACCCTTCCAGAGGTAACAAAAAATGCTAGGTGTATTAGGCTGGGTAGGTAGCCTGGGGTTGCAGAAACAAGATCATCTTCAGTGTTAGCCTTGGCAAAGAAAGCTCATCTCATCAGTGGCAGAGGTACCAAAGCAGTGTTTTGGTGGCAGAATTCTGAAAAACATGTCTAATTTCCCTTCACTCCCCTCAAAGTCTCTTACTAACATCCCCCTAACGGACCTTGGGATCTGCCCAATAAGTCCTGATTCCATTTCATTTTTGTGAAACATTAAGTCAAAGTTTGGCTTTCTTCATGAAAAGAAACCATATTTCTTGTGTAAAATGTTTTCATCTTTCACACAATCTTTATGTCTATCATCACTTCATAGATTTATCATCATTCCCCTTACATTTCATTTCACAAACTCATACTAACTCCTAGTCTTATTATATAGCTCCCTAACTAAGTTCTCCCATCCCTATTATTACAAAAAATTATATAAAATCCCAAAAATAATAGTATCCCCACTCCTTGGCACTATAGCCATATGTCTTTTAGTCCGGGAAATAGCAGTCCATTTGGGGCTCCTATTAACCCTTCTGTCTCCTAACCTTGGAATTAACCTAACCTCTCGTTGGGCTAATAACCTATACCTAATCCCTCATTCATCAAAAGCCTCATATTTCTATCCTCCGCAGTCGTTATTCCCAAAAGTTAAATGTTTAAATGCTTTTTTAAACAATAAATCATCGTATAATCCCCCGACGCATAACCCACAAACCCACATATCCAATGTTTAATCCCCCCGCCCTATGAATAAACAAATAAAATAGTGGGCGGGTCCCCGCCCTAACCTTCCACCGACTTACTTGTCCCGTCAGCCATTAGATCTGGCCCGATCAAGATCTACGGTGGGCGGGTCTTTTCACACGCCAACATGCCGAGGGTTAGCGTCCGGGAGTTCGGCAGTTTTCCCGTCGTACTCCCGCCATGCGTCGCCCTCCCAGGTGTGGCGAAGCCCCCTCCTCCCAAACCGCTTCAGTGCAAAGGCGGTGCGCCCGAAACTGCAAACCGCTCTCCCAGGGGTGACATCGACGCTACGTTTTCCCCTGTGATGTCACCTCCTCGCCTCCGCCGCTGTGCCGTGTTGCTGCCACCTCATCCCTTTCGTGCCCGCACCCTGCCACTGTGTCATTGCCACGTCAGCTGCCCCGTCATCCATCCGTACCGGGGACCCGCCGATGACGTCACACTGACGTCATCCCAAAAAAGCGCCAAAAGCACCCAAATGTCAATTTTTGCTTAAAAAGAGCGTGCAAACGACCGTTGTAGTTCATTTCTATTGGTTCATTTGAAGGCTCCGGTTTGCTGTTTTATTCATTTCCTCATTCCCAAAGCTTGAAATCAACCAACTAAGCTGTTGTGGCCTGCAATTTGACTCATAGCCTACCTTCGCTCCAGCTCGTCCACTCTCGGCACTGTTGAACCAGGTATTTGTCATATCTTCCCCTTTTTCGCTCTTGTTCTTTCATTTTATCCACTGCACATACTGCAAACCTGCAAAATTCCCCAATTTGCAACTCTGCTACACCTGAGACTCCATTAAAACCCACTGGAAACCCTTTACTTCAGAAAAGCCTCGTAAACCTTGTGCCCTTTCACAATTTCACTGGCAAGTCCCGTTTAGAGCTCGGCCTCCAGGAAAAATCTCGCAGCAGCTCAGCATTGCCCTATTTTACCTTATTCCACTGCTTAAATCAGTCCACTGAAACTGTAATTGTCCTCTGCCCCTTTGCATTGTTCCTCACAGTCTCTAGCTCCAGAGAATTCACTAACAGAAGGGAAGTTGACCCAAAACTCCACAAAATTGGTCTCCCACAACATAAGCTCCCAAGCAGTCAAGCTACTGTTGCATTTGAGTTTAGCTCCACCTACTTCTGCCAGTTATTGCAAGCAAGTTGTTAGCCAGTTGTTGCATTAGTCCTCATTTCAGCTCAAGCATTCAAAAGTTGCATAATGGCCACTCCATCCGCTCTAAACATCACTCCCATCAATCCACCAAGCAAAGAGCTTGAGTCAATGGCCTTGGCAGACACAGATTATCTCATTCAAGACCTAGTTGGGAACAGGAATCATCTGCATACCTACTGTCAGCTGAGAAACAGTTTCATAAATAGGTCTGACATGTATGGCATATGGGAATCCAATCTGCCACATTATTTCATCCCTTCTGTCAACATTTTTCCTGAGATTATTCACCTGTGTGCTGCAAATTATGAGCCAAATCAGAGGGCTATTAAGTCTCCATCTGGGAGCATACTTTTTCATATCACACCTGACTCCATCAACCAGATGTTGAATTTCAAGCAGACTCAGATACTATTGCCCTTCTCCATGAATAACTTGCTGGAAGAAGCCTCCTGGCTCCCTGGCCCCAAGATTGAAAAAATTGCTAAGACATTTATGAGGGCAGATTGCCAACCTAAGGAGCCACCTCCATTCCTATACGACCATTTCAATGAGGTGGGCAAGTTACTTATAGACATGATATCTTATGTGTTGGGTTTCACAACCAGTGAGCATGTGGATGAGACAGTGTTGGTTTTGTTGTCTTCATTTAGCCAAGGATAGCCTCCTGCTGTCAAGTACAATTATGCCAAGTTCATAGCAAATAAAATCCATGACCAGCTCATTAAGCTAGATAGGCAAGGAGTTTTCAAATATTCCTCATACATCTCTCATCTGCTCATGTATTATCAGTCTGAAAGTTTCCAGTGTCCCATCAAGGAACTGGATTCAAAGGGAGTAAGGAGATCTGTAGTTTTTTGGTCATCAGTATTCCACCAAGTCCAGCATTCTCCTTACTCGTATTGTGAGTTCATTGACCAGTTTGTATATCCAGTCTCTTGCCTCTTAATGAAAGCTCCCCCTCCCAGAATAACTTATGAGATGTAGAAGTTATTGCAGTTATCTAAGAGCTACAAAGTACGTGATTGGTACCTATATCAGGACCACACTGTGATTAGAATCTATGGCTGTGAGCTTTGTCCTTACAGGCTCCCAAGATATGTGCCAATGAGGCTGTTTGCCTTGGAATACTACAGGCAGCTTATAAATTTAGATTTGACTCATTTTCACAGCACCAAGAAGAAGGGTCAACTCAAATTTAAAGACCACCTAGGCCCCTTCATCATGAACAAGAAGGAAGGTTGGCAAGATGCTCACCTAATACTCAAGGATCAACCCAAGTTGAAAAGAAGTTTCTGGTGGGTCCCTTATGACCCGCTTGGCTTTATTAATGCCAGAAGGGTCAAATATAGATTGACACCCTATGACCACTACAAAAACCCACACATCAAAAAATATGCTAATCAAGATGCATGGGCACAAGGCACTTTAGTTGAAGAATTCACTCAAGAGGAAATTTTGGAGCAAACAGCTAAAGATCTTGAAAAAACTCTTGACTTGGATTCTGCTGACTAGGTAACTTCCAAGCTGCCATACCAAGTTGAAGAAGGCACATCTACAGCTGCAGCTTCACAAGCTACCCAAGGAGCATCTACATCAGCAACAGGTACAGCTAAAGATAAAGAGCCAATGGAGACAGAACAAGGAATGGTCACAGAACAACCTGTCACTTCAATGGAACAAACTCAAGAGTAGGCCCCTCCACAACAAACAGAGGCACTACAAGTGCCACCTCTGCAAACTCTTGTAAATGAAGAAAGAGCCAGAAAACGAGACTGAGAAGACTCCACACCTGCCAATGGGTCTACACAACAGCCTGAATCTAAAAGGCAAAGAGTTGACTCTCCAATTGAGGAGGAAGTCAGTGAAGAGGTCATCGAAAGCCCAAGAAGGGAAGCAAGCCAGCATACACCTACAAGCTCTTTTCAGCAAGAGCGAGACAGACAGCATGGCATGGACGTGTCTTCCTCCACACAAAAGGCAAGAAACCAGCTAGCGTCAAAGCCAGCTTCAAAGACATCAAAGCTCAAAATGAGCTACTAAGAGTGCAACTATATGATCAATTCCTAAAGGCAACACCTGCCAAGCAGGAAAGGTTGATGGCAACATTTGACATCAAACAAGAAAAAATGATTCTTAGCCATTTCAAGCCCAAAGTCCAGCATCCACAGTCAGCTGCAGACTTTGTTAAGACAAGGTTAGAGGTCTTGGCCAAGGACATTCACCCCATGGATCAGATAGAGCTACATAAGCAAACAGGGGAATGGTCTATGCCACCCTTCCAGAGAAGGCCACATTGGCCCATGAGTTGAAAGAATCATTGAAGAATACTAACACTCAGCTGGATTTCGAAAGACTGTCCTCCACAGCCAAAGACAACAGAATTAAAACATTGGAGGACATTATTGCGGACTTAGGACATGATCCTAAGGATCCTAAAGGGGTTAGGGCACTTATGAAGAAGAAAGATGATGACATTGCTGCATGGAAAAAGAAATTGAGGTTGCTTCCTACTGAGCACCCACAAACAGGGGAACTGCAGAAATAGAAAGAAGCTGAGGATACATTGGATTTGATGATGAAATTGAACCAAAGAGTAATTGAGTTGGAAGGAGAGTTGGAGAGAGCACTGCAAGGAAAGCAGGGAGAGTCGACCTCCCAGCTACCTCAAACAGTTCCAACTGTTGCTGCTACTCCACCTGCACAAACAGTGACCCCTCCAATTATTCCAGTAACCACAACAGCTACAGACGCTACAGCGACAACAACAACAACTCCTGTGTCTAGCATGAGCGTGGATGAATTGACAAAGGCTGTCAAGGAGCTAAAGCTGCAGGCAACAGAGATAAAAGAGGCCAAAGAAAAGCTAGCCAAACTGGAAGAAAAATATGATAAGTCCAAGATGACAGTGGCTGAGTAGACAAGGGAAATTAAGGCCCTAAAGGACAAAGTTAAAACTTTGGAGAAAGAACTGTCTTTGGACAAGACCCTGGCTGAAATAAAAAGAATTCTGTGGGCCAAAATTAATCAGTCAATCACTGGCCAATGGAGATCAATTCAAGCAATGTATGAACAGGTAGAACTAATTGGCCTTGCTCAGTTTGAAATTCAGAGAGCCAAAGCAGCATTGGGAAGCATGCCTGAGCAGGCCAACAGAATGATCAATTTTCTGAATCATCAGACTAAGGAAGAGTTGGCAGCACTGCATATAATGAACAGAACAGATGCTATATTGATAGTAAAGAGGGTTCCCACATTGAGAAGCTTTGTGCAAACTCTGGAAGCAAGATGTTGGGAAATACAAAGGGATGTGGATAATTTTGAAATAAAGCTTGCAGCACTACAGACTAAAGGATTGCCCAGCCTACTGACAAGCGCTAGAAAATTGTTGACACGTGACCAATATGCAACCAGGATCAATAATTTTGTCACAAATCAGCTTACTGCTGCATCAAGTTCTACAGCAGAGGCAGGGCTGCCTTCAGGACAGACTCTCTATGACAGGCTGGAAAGCTTATTTTACATGGAGCATGAAATTAATCACCTGTTTGAGATGCCGCCCAACTATTAAAAATATACAGAGGCCGATGAGACACTTGTCAAAATACAAAAGCATCAGTTGCCTCCCGAGGATTGGTGGCAAGCAATGTTGACCATTTTGCCCAGGTAATCTCAGTTTTTGCCCCTTTTTGTCAGTTTCAGAATTGCGGTCAGCTACAGGTCAGCAAAAGCAAGCACACAGAACGAGTTGGAGCAGTCACAAAGCAAAGAGCTGGGGCGGCAAGCCTAGGAGCACGGATTTTTGAAAGCGCAGTCCAGCCGACTTGAATGAACTCAAAGGTTAACATTCACTGACAGAAAAGAGCAGCTGTTACATTTGTCTTTATTTCAACATTTACTTTCTCATCAACCACTCCTTAGGAGTTGGTAAAGAAGTTATGAGTTAATAACTCATCCTCTAGATATTTTTGGATCTTCTTTTTGTATATATATGACCCTCTGCATTGCTAAAGGGGTGGGTCGGCTAATGTATTCCAAGAGAGACTCGCACTGCATATTTGATATTTTCTATAATCAAATATTGCTAAAAGCTTGGAAAATGGACTGTCTGCTCTGTGTCTAATGGTTTGAAGAAGTGAATGTGGAATTCTTGTGCTGCAGTATGAATCAATAAGTTTTCCTCACCTCTGTTATTTCAATTTACATATACTCAAGTCACTGAACAAAGGATTGGTTTAGAATTTTCTTAGCTACACTCTATGCTCAGTTTCTGTGGCTTCTTAATGTTTTCCTCTTGATTTAGGCATAAATATGAATTCTGTTATGGCTCATGTTAGACCTATTTCACATATGAATGACTGTTATCAGGAATTCTTGACTGCTCCTAGATAGAGCCTATTTATCTTTCCTCTGTTAACCATGAATGAGAGATTCTTCACTGCCTCTCGTTCCTTAGCCTTTCGATCCATCTCTTTACCTTGAATGATTGTTTCATACGCAGCTGTCTTGCTCCATTTTCCTCTCTTGCGACCAAGAAAACGCACCAGCAGTCTTACTCCATGACTCCATGCCCAATGGTTTATAACTTACCAGACTGTGCTTTGCCTCTCTACTTGAAAGCACCATCCTTCCCATTAAACATAAACAAAACCCCTTGGACCCAATAAATAGCCTAAAATCATCATCAACAAAACTAAATCCGAAAGAGAGAGCCCTCTCTGATTGCAGGTGGGCTAGAACCTGCAGTCCAAAGATTGGTTTGTGGTTACCTCAGCCGTATCCTTTCAGGAGCTTAAGGACAACCTGAGTGATAACATAATGGCGACTCTACTGGGAAACATCCTCAGTTAATTTCACAAATCAAATTGGAAAGCTCCACTGGGAAAGAACCATACCTTCATAAGTTTCTTTCTCGTTGTCTGGAGAAGGTCAGCTGTTTCCTTCAGAACCATTTTTACAAGTTTAGTTCTGATCTGTGATGGTGGACAGAGATCAGGCACTCCAAAGTTGATCATCCACCTGGCGACTCCGCATCATCATCATAATCAAGACTCCACTGGAGGAGCGAAGCTGAAAGAGAATTTTTCAAAGTTTTTGATCAGTTCTATAGCTAATTAATCCCATTTCAAAGTATTAATAGTCAGATAGGATGACCGGGTGTGTGGAAGATAAATTCGAACAAGTTGTAAATGAATTCAGGAAGTTATTATCAGAATATGAGCTTGATGAAATTTCTTTAAATTAGTGTTGCTAAAGGTCAAAACAATACAACAGCCTCAAATCAAAATTTGTTTTCTTGATTTACTTGCTGAAGAACATCAAAATGAGATTGAACTTTTGCATTCTCAAATCCAGTCATATGATTTTCACGATCCTAAAGAATTGTTCTAGAATCTTCTTTCTCCAAGTCATGAGGAAATTGTACTACCTTCTGACCTACAGATTGAGGATAAACTTGCTTTCAAGACAAAGACTGAAGTATTGGCTACAGAGTTTGTTACTGAGGATGCAACTGTTACATCAGATAAAGAAGACCTAGAAGAAACCCTCCCACATGAGGCTTTTGTTGATCCTGTAGCTGATTACATGGAGGACCTTCTCAACTCGAAATCTCTAACATATTTTCTCTATGAGGACCAAGTGGTTCAGCAGTGGCCTTTATATGTCACAATTTTGATTGTGGGAGCACATGACCAAACAATGTTTCTGATTTCACCAACTGTCAGTGAAACAGTTTGTTTCTTTCTACAAGTGCTTAAATGGTTGCACTGGTTGTTTCATTTTACCTAACCAGCAAATAGGTGCTGATTAGGGTAGGTAGGTAGGATTTCAGTTTTATGTTTGGATAGCAGCTTGATGCAGTTAAAGCCCGAAGTGAAGGCCCTAAGCTCTTCAAGTCTGCTGTCATATATAAATAAAACAGCCAGCAAAGGAAAGTTTTTAGAATACAACAAATAGTTGAAGATTAAGGCAGTCTGACCTGCTGTTCTTGACTTTTCACAAGGAAAAGTCATCCCCAAGTGGAGCCACAGTTAGCCTCCTGTTGCAATAGGTTTCATCTTTCATGATTGACACTGGAAGTGCCAAAAATGTTCATCTTTTCCATACTGCAAAAAGTTCCATTTTTGAAAGATTTCTCAGTTAAGGGAAGGCCAAACAGGTTAAGCTTGGTTTCCCTAAGTTTAAATTGTTGTTGTAAGATAGAGAAGGAAAATCTGTCAAAACAGTTCAAGCTTGGCAGATTAGTAGCTAGGTAGAGAAGTGAAAGAGCCCAACTGCTTAATATGGGCCCTTGGAAGCAATAAGGATAGTTTTAGATAGGAGGACAGTTAAAAAAGAAAAAAGAAATCAGGGTTTGCAAGTCTAAGTGCACCCTTCCAGAAGTAACAAAAATGCTAGGTGTATTAGGCTGGGTAGGTAGCCTGGGGTTGCAGAAACAAGATCATCTTCAGTGTTGGCCTTGGCAAAGAAAGCTCATCTCATCAGTGGCAGAGGTACCAAAGCAGTGTTTTGGTGGCAGAATTCTGAAAAAACATGTCTAATTTCCCTTCACTCCCCTCAAAGTCTCTTACTAACATCCCCCTAATGAACCTTGGGATCTGCCCAATAAGTCTTGATTCCATTTCATTTTTGTGAAACATTAAGTCAAAGTTTGGCTTTCTTCATGAAAAGAAACCATATTTCTTGTGTAAAATGTTTTCATATTTCACACAATCTTTATGTCTATCATCACTTCATAGACTTATCATCATTCCCCTTACATTTCATTTCACAAACTCATACTAACTCCTAGTCCTATTATATAGCTCCCTAACTAAGTTCTCCCATCCCTATTATTACAAAAAATTATATAAAATCCCAAAAATAATAGTATCCCCACTCCTTGGCACTATAGCCATATGTCTTTTAGTCCGGGAAATAGCAGTCCATTTGGGGCTCCTATTAACCCTTCTGTCTCCTAACCTTGGAATTAACCTAACCTCTTGTTGGGCTAATAACCTATACCTAATCCCTCATTCATCAAAAGCCTCATATTTCTACCCTCCACAGTCGTTATTCCCAAAAGTTAAATGTTTAAATGCTTTTTTAAACATTAAATCATCGTATAATCCCCCGGCGCATAACCCACAAACCCACATATCCAATGTTTAACCCCCCCCGCCCTATGAATAAACAAATAAAATAGTGGGCGGGTCCCCGCCCTAACCTTCCACCGACTTACTTGTCTCGTCGGCCGTTAGATCTGGCCCGCCCAAGATCTACGGTGGGCGGGTCTTTTCACACGCCAACATGCCGAGGGTTAGCGTCCGGGAGTTCGGCAGTTTTCCCGTCGTACTCCCACCACGCGTCTCCCTCCCAGGTGTGGCGGAGCCCCCTCCTCCCAAACCGCTTCAGTGCAAAGGCAGTGCACCCAAAACCGCAAACCACTCTCCCCGGGGTGACATCGGCGCCGCGTTTTCCCCTGTGACATCACCTCCTCGCCTCCGCCGCTGTGCCACATTGCCGCCACCTCATCCCTTTTGTGCCCGCGCCCTGCCACCGTGTCATTGCCACGTCAGCTGCCCCGCCATCCATCCGTACCTGGGACCCACCGATGATGTCATCCCGAAAAAGCGCCAAAAGCACCCAAATGTCAATTTTCGTTAAAAAGAGCGCGCAAATGACCATTGTAGTTCATTTCTATTGGTTCATTTGAAGGCTCCGGTTCGCTGTTTTATTCATTTCCTCATTCCCAAAGCTTGAAATCGACCAACTAAGCTGCTGCTGCCTGCAATTCGACTTCATAGCCTACCTTCGCTCCAGCTCGTCCACTCTTGGCACTGCTGAACCAGGTATTTGTCATATCTTCCCCTTTTTCGCTCCCGTTCTTTCATTTTATCCACTGCACATACTGCAAACCTGCAAATTCCCCAATTTGCAACTCTGCTACGCCTGAGATTCCATTAAAACCCACTGGAAACTGTTTACTTTAGAAAAGCCTCATAAACCTTGTGCCCTTTCACAATTTCACTGGTGAGTCCCGTTTAGAGATCGACCTCCAGGAAAAATATCGCAACAGCTCAGCATTGTCCTATTTTACCTTATTCCATTGCTTAAATCAGTCCACTGAAACTATAATTGTCCTCTGCCCCTTTGCATTGTTCCTCATAGTCTCTAGCTCCAGATAATTCACTAATAGAAGGGAAGTTGACCCAAAACTCCACAAAATTGGTCTCCCACAACATAAGCTCCCAAGCAGTCAAGCTACTGTTGCATTTGAGTTCAGCTCCACCTACTTCAGCCAGTTATTGCAAGCAAGTTGTTAGCCAGTTGTCGCATTAGTCCTCATTTCAGCTCAAGCATTCAAAATTTGCATAATGGCCACTCCATCCACTCTGAACATCACTCCCATCAATCCACCAAGCAAAGAGCTTGAGTCAATGGCCTTGGCAGACACAGATTATCTCATTCAAGACCTAGTTGGGAACATGAATCATTTGCATACCTACTGTCACCTAAGAAACAGTTTCATAAACAGGTCTAACATGTATGGCATATGGGAATCCAATCTGCCACATTATTTCCTCCCTTCTGTCAACATTTTTCCTAAGATTATTCACCTGTGTGTTGCAAATTATGAGCCAAGTCAGAGGGCTGTTAAGTCTCCATCTAGGAGCATACTTTTTCATATCACACCTGACTCCATCAACCAGATGTTGAATTTCAAGCAGACTCAGATACTATTTCCCTTCTCCATGAATAACTTGCTGGAAGAAGCCTCCTGGCTCCCTGGCCCCAAGATTGAAAAAATTGCTAAGACATTTATGAGGGCGAATTGCCAACCTAAGGAGCCACCTCCATTCCTATACGACCATTTTAATGAGTTGGGCAAGTTACTTATAGACATGATATCTTATGTGTTGGGTTTCACAACCAGTGAGCATGTGGATGAGACAGTGTTGGTTCTGTTGTCTTCATTTAGCCAAGGACAGCCTCCTGCTGTCAAGTATAATTATGCCAAGTTCATAGCAAATAAAATCCATGACCAGCTCATTAAGCTAGATAGGCAAGGAGTTTTCAAATATTCCTCATACATCTATCATCTGCTCATGTATTATCAGTCTGAAAGTTTCCAGTGTCCCATCAATAAATTGGATTCGAAGGGAGAAAGGAGATTTGTAGTTTTCTGGTCATCAATATTCCACCAAGTCCAGCATTCTCCTTACTTGTACTGTGAGTTCATTGACCAGTTTGTATATCCAGTCTCCTGCCTCTTAATGAAAGCTCCCCCTCCCAGAATAACTTATGAGATGTAGAAGTTATTGCAGTTATCTAAGAGCTACAAAGTACGTGATTGGTACCTATATCAGGACCACACTGTGATTAGAATTTATAGCTGTGAGCTTTGTCCTTACAGGCTCCCAAGATATGTGCCAATGAGGCTGTTTGCCTTGGAATACTACATGTAGCTTATAAATTCAGATTTGACTCATTTTCACAGCACCAAGAAGAAGGCTCAACTGAAATTTAAAGACCACCTAGGCCCCTTCATCATGAACAAGAAGGAAGGTTGGCAAGATGCTGACCTGATACTCAAGGATCAACTCAAGTTGAAAAGAAGTTTCTGGTGGGTCCCTTATGACCCGCTTGGCTTTATTAATGCCAGAAGGGTCAAATATAGATTGACACCCTATGACCACTGCAAAAACCCACACATCGAAAAATATGCTAATCAAGATGCATGGGCACAAGGCACTTTAGTTGAAGAATTCACTCAAGAGGAAATTTGGGAGCAAACTACTAAAGATCTTGAAAAAACTCTTGACTTGGATTCTGCTGACCAGGTAACTTCCAAGCTGCCATACCAAGTTGAAGAAGGCACATCTACAGCTGCAGCTTCACAAGCTTCCCAAGGAGCATCTACATCAGCAACAGGTACAGCTAAAGATAAAGAGCCAATGGAGACAGAACAAGGAATGGTCACAGAACAACCTGTCACTTCAATGGAACAAACTCAAGAGCAGGCCCCTCCACAACAAACAGAGGCACTACAAGTGCCACCTCTGCAAATTCCTGTAAATGAAGAAAGAGGCAGAAAACGAGACCGAGAAGACTCCACACCTGCCGGTGGGTCTACAGAACAGCCTAAATCTAAAAGGCAAAGAGTTGACTCTCCAGTTGAGGAGGAAGTCAGTGAAGAGGTCATAGAAATCCCGAGAAGGGAAGCGAGCCAACATACACCTACAAGCTCTTTTCAGCAAGAGCAAGACAGACAACACGGCATGGAGGTGTCTTCCTCCACACAAAAAGGAAATAAACCAGCTAGCGTCAAAGCCAGCTTCAAAGAAATCAAAGCTCAAAATGAGCTACTAAGAGTGCAACTATATGATCAATTCTTAAAGGCAACACCTACCAAGCAGGAAAGGTTGATGGCAGCATTTGACATCAAACAAGAAAAAATTATTCTTAGCCATTTCAAGCCCAAAGTCCAGCAGCCACAGTCAGATGCAGACTTTGTTAAGACAAGGTTAGAGGTCTTGGCCAAGGACATTCATCCCATGGATCAGATAGAGCTACATAAGCAAACAGGGGAAATGGTCTATGCCACCCTTGCAGAGAAGGCCACATTGGCCCATGAGTTGAAAGAATCATTGAAGAATACTAACACTCAGCTGGATTTCGAAAGACTGTCCTCCAAAGCCAAAGACAACAGAATTAAAACATTGGAGGACATTATTGTGGACTTAGGACATGATCCTAAGGATCCTAAAGGGGTCAGGGCACTTATGAAGAAGAAAGATGATGACATTGTTGCATTGAAAAAGAGATTGAGGTTGCTTCCTACTGAGCACCCACAAACAGGGGAACTACAGAAACAGAAAGAAGCTGAGGATACATTGGATTTGATGATGAAATTGAACCAAAGAGTAATTGAGTTGGAAGAAGAGTTGGAGAGAGCATTGCAAGGAAAGTAGGGAGAGTCGACCTCCCAACTACCTCAAATAGTTCCAACTGTTGCTGCTACTCCACCTGCACAAACAGTGACCCCTCCAATTATTCCAGTAACCACAAAAGCTACAGACACTACAGCGGAAACAAGAGTAGCTCCTGAGTCTAGCATGAGCGTGGATGAATTGACAAAGGTTGTCAAGGAGCTAGAGCTGCAGGCAACAGAGATAAAAGAGGCCAAAGAAAAGCTGGCCAAACTAGAAGAAAAATATGATAAGTCCAAGATGACAGTGGCTGAGCAGACAAGGGAAATTAAGGCCCTAAAGGACAAAGTTAAAACTTTGGAGAAAGAACTGTCTTTGGACAAGACCCTGGCTGAAATAAAAATAATTCTGTGGGCCAAAATTAATCAGTCAATCACTATCCAATGGAGGTCAATTCAAGCAATGTATGAACAGGTAGAACTAATTGGCCTTGGTCAGTTTGAAATTCAGAGAGCCAAAGCAGCATTGGGAAACATGCCTGAGCAGGCCAACAGAATGATCAATTTTCTGAATCATCAGACTAAGGAAGAGCTGGCAGCGCTGCATATCATGAACAAAACAGATGCTATATTGACAGTAAAGAGGGTGCCCACATTGAGAAGCTTTGTGCAAACTCTGGAAGCAAGATGTCGGGAAATACAAAGGGATGTGGATAATTTCGAAATAAAGCTTGCAGCACTACAGACTAAAGGATTGCCCAGCCTACTGACCAGCGCTGGAAAATTGTTGACACGTGACCAATATGCAACCAGGATCAACAATTTTGTCACAAATCAGCTTACTGCTGCATCAAGTTCTACAGCAGAGGCAGGGCCGCCTTCAGGACAGACTCTCTATGACAGGCTGGAAAGCTTATTTTACATGGAGCATGAAATTAATCACCTGTTTGAGATGCCGCCCAACTATTACAAGTATACAGAGGCCGATGAGACACTTGTCAAAATACAAAAGCATCAGTTGCCTCCCGAGGATTGGTGGCAGGCAATGTTGGCCATTTTTCCCAGGTAATCTCAGTTTTTGCCCCTTTTTTTCGGTTTCAGAATCGCGGTCAGCTACAAGTCAACAAAATCAAGCACACAGAACAGGTTGGAGCAGTCACAAAGCAAAGAGCTGGGGCAGCAAGCCTAGGAGCACGGATTTTTGAAAGCGCAGTCCAGCCGACTTGAATGAACTCAAAGGTCAACATTCGCTGACAGAAAAGAGCAGTTGTTACATTTGTCTTTATTTCAGCATTTACTTTCTCATCAACCACTCCTTAGGAGTTGGTAAAGAAATTATGAGTTAATAACTCATCCTCTAGATATTTTTGGATCTTCTTTTTGTACATATACGACCCTCTGCATTGCTAAAGGGGTGGGTCGGCTAATGTATTCCAAGAGAGACTCGCACTATATATTTGATATTTTCTATAATCAAAGATTGTTGAAAGCTTGGAAAATGGACTGTCTGCTCTGTGTCTAATGGTTTGAAGAAGTGAATGTGGAATTCTTGTGCTGCAGTATGAATCAATAAGTTTTCCTCACCTCTGTTATTTCAATTTACATATACTCAAGTCATTGAACAAAGGATTGGTTTAGAATTTGCTTATCTGCACTCTATGCTCAGTTTCTGTGGCTTCTTAATGTTTTCCTCTTGATTTAGGCATAAATATGAATTCTGTTATGGCTCATGTTAGACCTATTTCACATATGAATGACTGTTATCTAGGAATTCTTAACTGCTCCTAGATAGAGCCTATTTATCTTTCCTCTGCTAACCATGAATGAGAGATTCTTCACTGCCTCTCGTTCCTTAGCCTTTCGATCCATCTCTTTACCTTGAATGATTGTTTCATACACAGCTGTCTTGCTCCAGTTTCCTCTCTTGCGACCAAGAAAACGCACCAGCAGTCTTACTCCATGACTCCATGCCCAATGGTTTATAACTTACCAGACTATGCTTTGCCTCTCTACTTGAAAGCACCATCCTTCCCACCAAAATAAACAAACCCCTTGGACCCAATAAATAGCCTAAAATCATCATCAACAAAGCTAAATCCGAAAGAGAGAGCCCTCTCTGATTGCAGGTGGGCTAGAACTTGTAGTCCAAAGATTGGTTTGTGGTTACCTCGGCCGTATCCTTTCAAGAGCTTAAGGACAACGTGAGTGATAATAGAAGGAGCAGGTAGGCTACATTTATGGTTCAAATCTTTGGAAAACTTCTGCCATAGATGCATTTATGAGAGAAATTTGGAGGGAACAGTCAGATTTGAATTTGAAATCACCTATAAATCTGGCATCATGCCCTACCTTAGAACACTTTGCTCTCTGAAAATCGCTTGTGAGCTTTCTCATCTTGTGTTGTGCCACGAGCTATAGTCTATGAATGTGTATGATTGGGAACAACATTTCTCACACCCAGGTTTAGCTAACATGTCTGAAACTTTTCTTAAGACCTTCTTGGATAGAATGGCAGAAACTAGCCACACAGAAGCTGCAAGTTCTGAAGCTATAACCCCTGAAGTCGTGTTGGCAATGGAAGAAACACCCTCTATACCTACGATGCCAAGGTCGCCTAGGTCTAAGCCGTCTCCTGCCAAGAGGAAATGAAAGAAACCATAGCCAGTTTCGGTGAGAGAGTCATCAAGGAAAAACCCCATTGAGATTCACCAAAAGGGGAAAATGGAAAAGTCAAAATAGCCACATGAACCCCTTGATATTGATGAAGAAGAGGTTCGTGGAGGCATTGAGGAGTTGGACGCTAAAGAGGATGAGCCTATAACTTAGCTCTCGAAGTATATCCCACCACAAAAAGGAAAAGCGAAGGTACTGAAAGATCCAAATACCGCCAAGTGTATGGTTTCTACACCACTACTATCGGAGAAGGTGGTGTTTGAAGGCTCACTATTAGGGTGCATTCCCTTTCTCTAGCTGGAAGATTGGGATCTAGAAGACCCTGAAAAATTCCCATAGATTGTGTCGAATATGTATATGGAAAAGATTTATTATGAAGAGACCGAAGTAACATGACTAGAGCCTATGAAATGGGTCGTGGGGGTTGAGAAGGTAGGATTGTTGAACATGTTGTGAGTGTCACATTTTAGCATAACAATCATTAACACAGTCTGTGTTCGACAATTTCTCACCTTGGTACATGATGGGTGTCTCTCATTGGGATAACCCATCTATTGAGGGAATAAGTCCCCTAGGGCTCTGGGTCAGAACCCTAACAGATCAGGAGTAATCTACAACAAGAAACAAGCATTCAACTCAAGAGACATGCTTAAACAAACTAACTATGTGAGGATGAACATACCCGGATGTCCTTCATTTGGGTAGTTCCAGCCAGGGTTCAAACCCTCTGCAACTCCTGATGATCTTCAAACCTGCAAATCAGCCAATTCGAATACACATAGCAGCATATAGATAAATCATTGTAGTGAAATCAACTTTATATCATATAAGTAGATGGTTAGTTATACATTGAAATAGTCATTCATATATAAACCATAACAATAACATTAGATGCATAAACAAAGTTGATATCGGGAACAAGACATCATTTCTTTTTATTGTAGAAAACTATAATAAAAACATGGAAAGAGTTCACCTGAGTCTTCCTCTTCTGGCTCCAAGCGGAACCGTCCTCCAGGTTCGTCCAGTCCCAGTCTTCAACAACCTCCTTCCATAACCAATACCATGATATCTCCAAGCATATGAGAGAACATCAAAAATCAAGGAAACAAGAGTTTCCTGAACTTGGGGAACTGCTTGAAGTGCATGGATTCTTTAGACTTGATCAGGGGATAATCTCAGTATAGTAATTCTATCATTTTTCTCCTCCTTAAGGCCTTCCCATTGAAGTCTTTTTATACTTCCCCCAAATTAGTTTTTTAGTTGGGAAACAGTTGGGCCACATGCACTAATAGGTACTCAACAGGTAAAACCTGTGATCTCTACCCATAGTTAAGGAAATTTAATTTTTTTAAGTGTTTTAACACATATACGCGGGTTGGTTATAGACTGACCCATGTGTACATGCTTTTAACATAGGGAAAAGTAGTGTATAGGGAGTAAAACACTATTTTTAAAGTATCTGGACCAAGTCTAGTAGGAGGGGTTGCCCTAGGCCATAAACCAAGCATCACAAATACCAAGGGTGATATTTGGAGCTATAACATATGCCCCCTAATATATGAGGTCAGAAGGGGTACATGATGGCTGAAATGTATTATGTATATGGAAATGAAACCTGTCAAAAACTTAGAAGGACTTCACTAGATTTCAGCCTGCCAAGCTAGTAAAAGAAGATCATAAAGAAACAACTGTCTGAGGTGGGCATACCCATGCTCAGAGAAAGTAAAGCATGTCCCCATATCAAGTACAAGCTGATCCACTATGTATACAAGTATAAGGAATGGAAAGTACATAACAGATCATCTGATCATGATCAAACAAGTACATGTCTGAATATCACATATAAGAAGATGACAAATGATGCTGAAAGATGAAGTTGATCACTGATGTCAAAAACTGATCCCAATAGTACCAAATGAACATGATGGAATAAGATGATACTACACCCCAACTCAGATGCCAGCATATAGAATATCGTTGTGAAGGACTGCAACATATAATGTGGAATGGTGTCAACTAGCAGCAACAGGAGCAACTGACAAGTGAACCAAAAAATGTTGACGCAACCCGAGGTCTTCACCGACCGCCGTGGTACATTTCTACATAATGGGAATAAATGATCTGAATTCGACCATGTGAGAAATTGTTTGATTACCAATCATTGATGTATACCATTAATAAACGTGAGACTACTCATCGATAATGATAATGAGAGTCAAGGTACCCAGTACAATCTAATAAGTGCGAATAGATGAGCTGAAGTCAAACACCTAGAAGAATTTATCAATCAGGAGGCAATGATGGTTTCCCACTGTCGATAGCGAAGGATCTACCACTGATGACTGCAAACCCCAAGGTACTGCCAAATGGACTCTAGACCTTTGCCCCAGAGCAATGAGTCGTAGTCGATAGGGAAAGATCTGCTAGAAGGAAGGCATTAAGGTATCCTTCATCAATCTAGTGTGAGTGTAACCTGTAGGCCAATAATGTGGAAGGAATCGGATGAAAAAAGATGTAGTAACCCGACCAAAGCACGTTTTTGGCATACACAAGATGTAGGTAGCGCACAATAAAAACCCTCTGAACCAACCAATAATGAAAGCTGACACAGAGGCGAGGTATCCACCAATAGGGTCAAATGGAAACCAAGGCATTGCACAAATCCTAATGTGTGATAATGAAAGCTGATGTCGAACATAAGGGAAACCACTCAGTCAAATACCTATGATACTGATCGATGCTGAGCACAAGGTGACCTATCAATAATGAAAATAGGGCCAGGGTGTGGCTCTAGGCCTGTCCTCAGAGCAATTTGTCGTCGTCGATAAGGACAAGACCCGCTAGCAAGAAGTCAATGGAGACCTTCACAAACCGGCACGAGTAAAGGACCAATATAACTAATGTGATGATAGACAAGACATTGACAACCAGGGATGGACAACTGAAAAATAGGTCAAGAGACACCACAGAGAGGCTGACTCAGGCTTACTTCCCATGAACAAAAGCACGACTCAATGATGACCATGTGGCAGCATATGATAACTCTGTATAAGTTCGTCATGCAGGAGGCACGAACGAACTCTCCATATGATTGGAAGAGATAACCAATTGGAGGAGAACTAACTCAATAACAAGGTTACAGCCTACCTAAGTCAAACTAAATCCCACCCAAATGGAGGAGAGACTTTCTTTTGAGTGCTTTATTCAAGGGAGACATGACTGAATCTAGCTGCCAACAATATATGGAAATGTTGTACCGTTCCCGCTCTTTTTGGAATATATAATTCTTTTGTCTTTTTCTTTAAGCTAGAAAAAGATTAAAAGAATGCTATAGTATAGTGGAAAGAATGAGTTTCAGTGAAACAAATGATCTAGTTCCTGAGATGGGAACATTCCTATGGTCAATGCATGGAGGCAAATCTGGTCAAGGACACTCAAAGGGATGTTCCTTCCACGGGTTTGAGGTTGTGTCAAGTTGTAGAAGCTAAGGGATTGCAAGTTTGATTTTTGAAGAAGACATGGTCAAAAAGTGGCTTAAAAACAAGTCCAAGTGAAGCCAACTCAAGGCCAAAAGGTGAAAATGGTAAAAATGCAATGCAATAGTACAACTCAACACAAAGGAGCCTCTAGGGTATAAGGCCAGAATGAAGCGAAGAAGCAAAGAGGAATGAGTCTTCAATGCGCAAGTCATGGCAGGACTAGAGAGGACCCTCGAGCTTACTCAATGAAACAACATGGGAAATCAATGTCAGTGAGATGCTAACTACGATGCCCATGTAAAGGATGGCTCTCCCACCATGTCATGATATAAAAAATTGGTGAGTGAACATGGCTTACTAACCATAACATGATGGGATTGACCCTATGGCAAGTGTATCGACAAATGGAGGCTAGTATGCAAAATGAAATAGAAAAAATGGTTTCCCTAACCTATATGCTAGTGAGTGAATGATACCTACCATGACGGGTCAGCAGTCATGGAACCGATGTGAAATTTCCGAAGAAGCGTCCAAAATGTCCTAAAAAAACAACCTATTCCCGACAATCCAAGCTCACAAGTTAAAAGATTTGTGAGACAAAAAAAATGAAGTTTTGAAAAAATTTGACATTTTCAAAGCTTATAAAATGAAGTTTTGACTCACCATTTGTACCATTTGTGTTGAGAGCAAAATCTGTGGAGAAAAAATAGCAAACTTGCCCCCTAAAGAATTGCACCGTTCAAATTGCATCAAAATCATCAGGTAACCCCCAATTCTAGCTTGCATTAATTTATGATTGTTTTTAGAAATTTTTATTGAGATTTTACCATAGGAATTTATGTTAAAAATTTCAATGCAGCATATACATGGTTTGGATATTATAAACCCATGTACATACAGGCCCTACATGTGACCGTGTATGAAAGGGACCCGCGTATACATGGTTTGAAATTTAAACACAAAAAACTAACGGTTGGAAATTAATTTTATTTCAAGATGAAAATCACCTAGAGAGAGAGGGAGCATACTACCATTGATAATGAAGTTATGAATGATCAACAGGCCTTAGATGCATTGAGGGGATGTGGTTTATTGAAAATTTTCAAATGCCAAATATGAAGGCCAACACCTGCTTGCTTGAAATGTTAGTCCACTATTGGAGTATCGAAGATGATGAATTTATGATTGATCAAATGCCTTTGAGGATAGAGGTAGAAGATATTTACTTTATCATTGGTCTCTCCTGGAGAGGAGAAGTTGTATATTTGACTGGCCGAACACGAGGTAGTCTTTCAGTGGAAGACTACATACATATATACTATCCGAGGCATCCTGAGAAAATTGGAAGCCAGATTCCAATAAAACATGTAGAGAGCTTGTCCCTAAGGATCTTATTGTTCACCATAGCCAGGATAAATGGATTAGCCTCATTGCACCAAGCGTCACGACTATCCATGAGCTTGGTCGTGAAGTGTCTCACTACAGTTTTTTATTGGTGTACACCACTTCTTACTAACATGAAGAGCCAGTTATCCTCCATTCAGAAAGGACAGACCAAAAACTTTGGATATGGGACCATTTTGTGCTCCTTCTTCTTCGAGAAGGTTCCAGGTGTTATCGGGAAAACTAGTGTCTATACAGAGCTGCTAGTCCCACTAAGGCTGGTAGCTACCTTAGAAACAAACACACTAAAAACTACTTTCGTTTTCCTTTATGAGAAATAGATAAGAGAAGAATAAGGAGACCAACCTCTATTTTGTGCTTGGTTCCTTGCTCGATTCCTCTCTCTTCTAGTAGGTCTTTGCCACTCGTTTCCTTGTCTACCCAGCTTCAAGGAGTACCTGTAGAATCAAAGTAGCATAACACTATCCAAGAACATAGATCTATTATCATAAACAATATAGGATCAGATGTACATTGACCACACAAATGCATAAATCATCAATCATACAAGAATGTGAAGGAAAAATTGAATAGCTTTATTGATAATCAAGAAAGAGCAAAGAGGATTACAACCAATTGTTCTGACCCAACATCATCCTCTCAGCAAGAAAGCCCTTCTTCACCTCATTAAAGCTTAGATCACCCAACACTATGATATTGCACCAGGAAACCAACAGCACTTCTTTACAAGATACAAAATTCCAGCCTCTGGATCTCTGGGATGAGGGATCCATATATAGATGTCTGCAAGGGAGGTGAGTTAGCTTTGAGATTTGATTAGTGTCTTTTCTCTGATAGTTCTTGATTCCACTTGGATATTGATGATCTCTTACTCATCCCTGGTCGAATTCAGAGAGGCAAGTGTCACAGGAGAAGTTTCTGGAAGATTCCATGCTCCTCCACCTTGCAGATTGACCCTGCCATTTGTCCACTCTCACCCATCGCACCCCATAGAAGGGATTTTTGACATGCATTGCACCTACTGTGTGTATTCAGGTGGGATGCAATGCACTTTGCCTATGGAGCAAGTGAAATGGTCCAGTTTTGACCAGTTCTGAGTAGTTTTTCATGGAGAACTTCTGGGAGATGCTGTAATCAGTTGACCTTGTTCTTTTAGGGGTTGGAACAACACCTTTAGGGACTTAGGAGCCCTTGGTTTATGGAAATTTATGCTTGGGGTTGCAGTTCCCAAAAATGTCTATAACAGTTGCCCCCTAAAGCATGAGGTCGTTAATCTTTTGATGTCGGGTGAAATGCTTTATCATGAGGATCCGAAGTTTTTTCGAGTTGGAAGGCGACCTGTAATAAGATACAATACAATACATTATCTTCATATTATTTTCATGATCTAGCTGAGGTGAGCATTCCCATGCTCAGCTTTATAAATTCATTTTCATGTACATAGGACAGACAATCGTCTGAGTGTAGATTGATGATTCTGGTAGAGCCATCATCCCTTATATTGGATGATTATCTGTGCAGCAATGATGTACATTTGATGTCTTTATTTTCCTGAATATATATGGCAGCCCGGATGGATGAAACTAGATCCGGGGTCTTCAATCTCGTTCGATCTTCACTCAAAGTACAAGTCGATCCATGTGAGAGATGTTCTCGATTCGAACATGGAAAGACATCGCCTAATTACCAGCCAATGATGTATGATGTTAACAGGCGCGAGACGAATCACCGATAATGATAATGACCCTCAAGGTATTGCAGTACAATTCACGTGGTGTGAATAAGGGACTTGGCATCAAAAACCACGCAAAATCTTTCAGTCGAAGGCCATTGATGTAAACCTGTCGCCGGAAGTGAGAAACTTGCCATTGAGGCATGCAAGCTTCAAAGTACCGAAAGGGTTGTTCCTAGATCGACTTCTTGGATAATGAGCTGAGGTCGACAAGAAGCGATCTGTCATAGGAGGGCCTTAGTGAATGCCACATCAATGACACGGAACGGAGCAAATGAGTTTAATGGAGGTGAAAATGATCTGGTGATATAAGATTCAGAGTGGCGGTCATGAAAGAATGGAGTGTAAATGTATTGCAGTGGGTGAGACATTCTCTGAGTGACTTCTCTTGAACATATCGGCGACACTGACATGATGGATTGGTAGCATTAACCCCAAATGTGGATGGTGTGATGGAAACATGGTGATGTGACCAGTGAATGGAACAACCCAACCCAACTCGGATGCGGAGTGAAAGTGTCATGTTCAAGAGCGACTTGCTACCAACAAAGTTTCTTCAAGTTTTCTTCCCAATTTTTTCCCAGTCATTTCTAACCAGTACCTCTTTATTTTTGTCAAGCTTGAGGAGGATAACATATTCTTGTTCTATAATTTGCCCTTTGAGCAAACCCATCGTTATGTTTTAACGAGCCTAGCGATAGTGAAACTCGTTCTTGTCTGTTATGGACAAGTTTGTCGTTATTAGGTTTTAACGAGTTTAACGACAAAGATAACTCGGTCCTTTTCAATTTTAGAGAGTCTGAAAGGGACGTAAAGGAAAATCCAAAAATCCTTTTTCATCATCTAATCCCTTAAGTCTGAAAAAGTATAAATTAATACAAAAGGGATGAATTTTCAGTAATTTTAACAAGCCGAACAAAACAAGCGCTCGATCTTTTTGTGTAATAATCCCTCAGGTTCAAAAATATTAAAATCTAAAGGAGGGATAACACTTCCAGTCACTTTAATGAGCTGGAGAGGCCAATGGCTCAACAATCTTTTCATATTTTACGAGTCATTTGAAAAGAGCTTAAAGGAGACTCGTTTTTTGAGGAACGAGCGATTTTTGATTTTCGGAGTTTTATTTTGGTTAAGTTACATGATCCGAATGGAAATATTGATGAAATGCTTCTTTTTATAAATGTTGCAAATGTCTATCTAACACATAATTTGCCAATGAGTCAGTTAATGTGTTTAAGCTTCTGGAAATATGCTGATATTGAATAAAATCAAATTGCCTTTCCAAAATCTTGACCCTTAGGAACATGCGATAGATAGCTGGATTTCGGATGGAGTAGATACCAATGAGTTGTAGTATGACGAGCTATGAGTCTAGCGTGGCGACAAGTCGGCGTATGCCATGTGTGATGGCATTAGAGAGAAGTTCTATCAACGCGCTATATTCAGCGATGTTATTCGTTGATCGACCAATACATACCCCTCTGAAACTTACTAACTCGCCACTTGGATCAAAAATTGCCCAAGTCGCAGAAGATAGGTTCTGCGAACTACAACTTGCTCCGTCGACATATCCAACAAAAGATCCCAATAGGTTTGACATCTACGACAAATGTAAAAAGTGGATTTACTTGACCAAAACGATTACCCTTAGCGAAAACAAAAATGTAACAAAAGCATATAGGTTACCACACTGAATCATGCATAGTAACGCTTAAGTTACAACCCGTTACGGGGTTGCGCCAATGGAATTCCGTCGTAATCCATTAACTCGTAGGCTCCTTTTGCTAACACACATTTAATAATATAGGGGCCCATCCATAAAGACTTGAATTTACCTACTCCCAATTTATCGGATTCTTGGTCATAAAGTAAGACCAGGTCACCTTCTGAGAAGACACGGGGTTTGACATTCTTGTTGAACTGTGCCTTAACTCATTTCTTATGGGCTTCATTAGCCAAAGCGGCATCATGACGGGTTTCATCCAATTGGATTAGTTCCAAGAAATGAGCCTTCTCTTCTGAAGTTCCGGGGAGAAGGTCGATTGCGAGTTTGAGGGACGAGATTTCACACTGAACTGGTAAGATTGCTTCTAGGCCATACACCAGTTGGAAGGGTGTAAACCCAGTTGAATTCCTTACCGATGTTCGGTATGCCCACAAGGCCGAGTACAGGATCAGGTGCCAACTCCTTTTGTGGACTCCAATCATCCTTTGCAGCATGCGCTTCAGAACTTTGTTGATTTATTCAACTTGTCTATTGGCCTGCAGGTAGTATGGAGTAGAGTTGTCGTGAGACAACCCTAATTTGGCAGCTAATTCGGCCATCATGTGATTGCGAAAATGCAATCCATGATCTGTGACTATAGCCTGTGGAATGTCGAATCTGGCGACTACATGATTGAAAAAGAAAAGGGCAGCTGTTTCACCAGTGTTATCTAATGTAGGCATCGCCTCGGCCCATTTGGTAAAATAGTCCACTGCGACTATGATATACCCATGCCCCCCAGTCGAGGTGGGGTTACATGTCATGAAATCAATGCCCCATTTGGCGAATGGCCCAACAACAACTATTGGCTGCAGAGGTGCGGGTGGTCTTCTAGTTTTGCTATCGAAAATTTGACAGGCATGGCAACTTCTGACTGTGGTTATGCAATCTTTGAACATTGTTGGCCAGAAGTATCCTGCTCGCAAAATTTTTTGCGCCGTAGCGTAACCAGATTGATGCCCCCCACACGCGCCTGAATGGCAATCATTCAGGACTTTTTCGGCTTCCTCATGGGTGAGGCACCTCCTCAGAACTGTATCGACGCCACGACGGTAAAGTGTATCACCGACGATCATGTAGTCTTTTGATTGGTATCGAATACGTTTTTGTTCGGAGCGGGAAGTATTAGGTCTATATTTTTGGGTTTGGAGATAGATGATTATATCTCCATACCACGGATTTCTTGAAGATATCAAAAACAAAGATTCATCCATGATTGTTTCATCTGATGTTTCATTGTTGGACGATGATGGGAGATCGCATAGTAATTCCGCGAAAACCAGGGTTTTCTTTGATTTGGATTTTACAAATTCCAGATCAAATTCTTGTAGAATTTCTATCCATTTTGAATATTTTCCCCCCAGAAACTATCGCGACAATATATAAGTCATGGGGTTGCAATCTGACAGAATGGTAGTTTTTCAAAAGAGGACATAGTGTCGAAATCTCTGTATCGCTTGAATAGCTGCGAGCGCCAACTTTTCAACATAGGAATATTTTCTTTCTGTATCATTTAAGTTCCTACTTAAATAATATATAGGATGTTCAATTCCATTGTCTTCTTGAACTAAAACCATTGCGATGGTTGTATCCGCTGCAACCAGATACAGGTTAAAGTCTTTTTGATAATCAGGAGCGTACATTAATGATTCTTTCATTAGGGATTCTTTTAAAGCATCAAAGGAAGCTTGTGCGACCAGATCCCAGATGAAGGTCACTTCCTTTTTCAATAGATGTGTATAACCTTTAGCAAGTTCGGCGTAATTTGGAATGAACCTCCTCAGAAAGTTTTCTTTCCCTTGGAGTTTATGAATATGAAGCAAATTTGAAGGTGGAGGCAAATTTATGATTGCTTGAACCTTACATGGGTCGAGACGAATCCCATCCTTTGAGATTACAAAGCCAAGTAAACGACCAGAACTGACACAGAACACACATTTTTGTGGATTGAGTCGTATCTTGTAGTGTCGGCAACGTAGAAATATCGCTCTAAAATGCTGCGGATGATCTGTCTGCTTTCGCGAATGAGCCGGAAGGTCGTTGAGATATGGTTGAATGATGTTTTTGATGTCATGGAAGGCATAATTCATTGCCCTCTGAAATGTTGCCCCTGTGTTCTTTAAACCAAAGGGTAATTTACGATATGTGAATGTACCCCACGGACAAATAAATGCAGTCTTGGAATAGTCCTGCGGGTGGATATTTATTTGATTATACCCGGAGAATCCATCCATGAATGGAAATATTTCGCATCTAGCGCATTCATCAATTATCTGATCAATAAAGCGTGTAGGGTAGTTGTCTTTTGGACAAGCTTGATTTACATCCCTATAATCGACGCACACTCTAATCGTTCCTTGTTTTTTCATAACAGGAACAATGTTCGATACCCAATCGGTTAGAGGAACCGGGTAAATGAAACCAGCATGGAGAAGCTTTTCAACTTCTGCCTTGATGGCAACGGCTTTCTTGGGGTGCACCTACCGTAGCCGTTGTCGTACTGGTTTGACATCTGGATACATCTTTATTTCGTGTTCGACTATACTCGAGTCAATGCCTGGCATTTCATCATATGACCAAGTAAAGTCATCTATGAATTCGTGAAAAAGAGCATTATATATTTCAAGTTCTGAAGGAGAACAACATTTGCCAACATAAATATTCTCTACAACATCTGTTTTGGTCGAGATATTTATGGCGATAGTCTCTTCAATGTTGGACAAGTTTCACTCGGAATCCACCGTGTTTACAGTATTTGATAGGAAATCAAAAACTGAAGGATGATGAAGGTCATCAGGAGTATCTTCTTTACAATCTGGAAGATGGGAACGATGGTGGTAATCTTCCCATGGTGCCCCTTCAATTACCATTGATTGAACAATTCCTTTGTCGGTGTAATGCACTTGTGACCAAGGATCTGAAGGGGTGCCATATTCCTTAGACCTATCTATCCAAACGCTTGATGAGCATTGATTCGGGTCTGCCTCCCATGCCAAAAACATTGATTGCTACAATATTTCTATTGGGCTTGGAGGCAATACTTGCGCATGATCCATGTTTATATCATTTTCTGAGATCTTTTGAATCGAAGATATCATATTGCAGGTTCCTACCGACGCTACTTCCGCCAGATTGATTGGAGGCGGAAGGGCAAAAGTCCCCATTAATATAGGTTCTTTTAGTAGGCCTACTCCGATATTTTGAAGCGTATGGGGGAGAAATGTTTGTTGGTCAGCAATCATAATTCCTCCTTGAAAAGGAAATGCAATCTTCCTAAAGTAGGTCGAAACAACTACAGCCATAGCATATATCCATGGTCTTCCCAGTAGGATGTTGTAATCGAGGTTTCCGTCGATTACTTCGACATCTATTTCTACTATTTTCCCTCCTAGTTCAACTTGTAAGTTACTTAGAATACCATATGGGGTATATGTTCGTCCGTCAAATGTTTTTAATGTTGTCGAAGATCGCGACAAGGTTGGAGATCCTAAATTTTTCTAGCAACTCATTGACATAATACCTGTAGATGCCCCCTCATCAATAATTGTTCGATGAACAGTTTTGTTGAGGGCTTTCACTTGAATGAGGAAAGCTAGTTGAGCTAGTAATTGAGGATCGTATCCTTTATGATTAAAGGACACAAGATTAGAATCCTTTGGGTCAATCCCACCGATAGCTGATAATAAAGCCTGCTTTTGGGATGAGAAATTTTGCAGTACCTCAAGTGCCGACATAGCGGATGGCGATTGGGCCAGATATTCCACTATATTATAATGCTGTGCTGGTCTAGCATGAGGATTAAATGTCGACTTGTGTACTACTCCCTTTGGCGGTTTTATTGTTAGCTCAAGAATGATGGGCGGCACAACTTTTGTTGAAGTTGTTGTTGAACTACTAGGTTGATCTTTATCCTTGTTGTTCGACAGCTGTGGATTCCCGTAATCTTTGTTCCTTGTCAATATCAAAGCATCATTTTTCTGTTTCAAAACCGACAACATCAGTACTTGGGACGGGGAAGCATTTTCACTAGCAACCAGATTTGTTCCTGGGTTTGGAAACGGATCAGTTAATACTGCCGAGGTTTTTGAATTCTTGATGAATCTTTTAAGCTCAGCCTTATGTGGACAATCTCTTATCCAATGATCCTCATCACATTTTATGCATGGATTTTTTGGTTTCCTACCTCCAGGAGGGTTTGCAGAAGATTTTTCAGGTGATGATTCCTCCTGTTTCTTCTTCTTCCCTTTGTTTTTCTTCTTGCCTCCCGGTTGCTTGGTTTACTTCCGAGGCGAGAAGTTCTTCTTTTGCATTTTGACTGGAAATATTATGTGCCTTTTTAGATGTAGCCTTTGTCGATTTCGTGTCTATCGTACCAATCACGCTATCGCCGACATGAGAGTCATTGTTCGATTTAGGAGGAGGGGGGATGGAAAATTCTGGTCTGGGAGCGTCAGGGATTTTATCATAGAGCATGCTAGACTGAGTATAAATCAAGTCTAAATATTGTGCACGAGCAATAAATTGCTCTTCAGTGACGACTCCTCCTTTTGCCACATCTTCTGTTATGGAAGGTAATAAAGACTTAATAAATCATTAAGCTAAAAGCTGATCAGGAACATACGTTTTTACCATTCTATGACGACGTCGCCACTCATGAATATGATCGGATATGTGAGTGGCCGTTGTTTGCTTGAAATTGGTAAGAAGTTCTGTTCCCATTTCGTACCTTATCAGTAACTGAAAATGGGTTAAAAAAGTTGTGGCTAGGGTACTGAAGTTGTCAAATGAAGCTCTGGGTAACTCGATATACCATTTTGCTGCCGGACCAGTTAACGTCCTCTGGAAAAGGCGAAGTCTAATCGAATCATCGTTTAGGGTGTTTGATGAACACCACAGATGAAATGTCATCACATGATTCGATGGGTCTTCACGTGGATTTCCATTAAATTTAGGAATATCTGGCAGAAGTTTATGCAGAATCGTTGGCCACCAAGGGGCATAAGCAATTGGATCATTTGTTAACCTATTTAGATCCGGTAACTCCAAAGTTGCCACGAAGGGTAACTGTTGATTCAGGTTTGGCGAAGCATACCCAGGATACGACGGAATTGCCTGAGCAGTTGGTCTTTGCATACCAGCATAATGCATTTGATGCTGGTAACTTTGGTAAGGTTGATGGGCATAATCATTGTAGAACGGTTGTTTTGACCGTTTTGAAAATACGGTTGCCCACTATTTGCAAAGATTTGTTGCTTAGATCCTTGGTATACTTGTTGGAATTGCGGTTGTTGGTATTGCACCAGCCATGGTTGCGAAGCCATGTGTTGTTGTCCAATACTGACTGTTTGACCAAGATGAGGGGTAATTATACCCGTTTGGGCCTGTGTTATTCCACTAGTTGGCGATTGTGGTTGAGTCATAGGGACAGGAGGCTGTTGCATTACCACCTGAGAAACCTGAGGTTGGCATACAATAGGCAACGCTTGTACTTGCGACACCGTCACAATAGCTGGCGTAGTCGGTATATTTGACACAGGTAAGCATTATTGCAATGAATACACAACTCTTGGTTGTTGAGGTAGTATCGGTACCCAACCGCTAGATGTAATTCTAGCATAACCTGAATTTTGTTGTGAACTCCCGTATGGTTGTCCTCCCGGAGGAGACAATGAAAGGGTATACTGCCCCCCATACGACGGTAATCCGGTACTCAAAGGAATTGTTTGCCCTTGAGAACCGGACTGCCCAAATTGACACCTTGAAGGATCAATTTGCTAAGCCTCAACATAAGAGTTCCCAGATACTATTCCGGATGAACAAACAGGAACGGACCATACTATCGAAATAGCCCCTGAGTGGGCCCCGTCTAGCAATTGAGAACTAGTTGGGACAGATGGTATGCCGGCAAACGTTGTTGGAGTGACAGCAGGGAGTTCTGTCGTCACTGTGTCGGATGACACAATCCTAGATGTCAACGGTTGTTCAAACATTTCTAGTCTATCCAAAAGATTGCCTAGCGATTCTACAGGAGCTTCCGATGGCGGTAGACTAATTTCTGATGAAGAAGGATATAGAGTGATCCCGACTCCAAATCGCGATGGAGTACTAGATGGAGGATCCTCCACAATCTCTTCTATAGTAATCAGTCCAGGTGGAAGAGGTAGACCGTCAGGTCCGTAAAATATTTCTGGTGCTGAAGAAGGTATAGAATTTGCAGTGACAGATGTTTGGGGAATAACACCTTCCGAATCAGCTGTAGATGGAGCTGGCTCAGTAACACAAGTGTTTACCTTCACACTAGGATCAGTTCTACTATCCTTTGGTGGCTGCTGAACTTCTTCTGTAAAGGCAGGGATACCAGAAATGTTTGGAGTAACCGGAGTCTCCGATGGTGTTGGAACACTTTTTCTAACTTTACCAGGGGATTTGGAACCGGTTAAATGAGTTCGCTTTGTCCGTAACAGTTTCGACTCTGGAGACAAAGACAGTTGACTTGTAAGCCTCCGCAAATGACGGGGTTTCAATTGACTTTCTTCCACGGTTGCAGATTACTCGATCAACTAAAAATCAAAGGGGAAGTATGTTTCCGAATTAGATGAATTTTAGATGCTTTGACACAACTTGTTTTTTCAATTTTTAAGAGTAGAGAAAAAACAAAAGATGACTCTAGTCGCCTTTGATTTTTAATGATCCTAAAGTGACAAGTGCTTAGATGGACCTTTTCTGTTAAGGAGCCTGAAAAGGAATGAAAGGGACTGCTCTGGAAATCTAGACAGAGGGATTACCAAACCAATCGCAAAACTGCAGAATACTTTTTACAGTACGGCAGTCAATCTTCCTGAATGTTGTGTTCAGTGCATTGCGATCGATAGGGCGGCAGCCATGACTTCCTATGGATAAAGGATAAAGCCTATTGTGGTCTCCCAAAATATACTCGACGGTACATGGGAGCACAAGTCCATACTGGCACTTATTGTCTCAAAGTGGAGGAATCACCCAACCAACAGTGAAAACAACAGTTACCAGGCTTTACGATGCCAGAATACGTCTCTAGCCTAGACTTCTAGATGTTGTGCGTTAGGTTCCAAAGCATTTTTAGATTCATTAAATTTATTTTATGGTTGATCTTGCTTAAGAAATTTTCCTTTCAGGTTCACCGCGTGATGTAGATGTACAATTCTTAAAATGCAATCTAAGATGATAAACAGTCATTTAATCTTCTTTCTGCGATGAAAATCCTAGCTACTAAGGAAAGAGAGATGGCGTTCTTTCAACAAAAGCACAGAGCACACACTATATGCACTATCCTAAATCAAGCCAACAAATAGTCTAAATGCAAATGCACATGCATGTATTTTTTTTCAGCATTCTTAATGTGTGAATGATAAAAAGAAAGCTAAGCGCAAATCTGAATTATTTTCCAAAGCGACAATTACTAACAAGTTTCTTTTCAAAAAAAAATGAGGACCATGACAACACATTGTTATTTGGAATTGAAAACTTGCTTTCAACACTTGGAAAAATACTAACTCAAATCAAATACAAGAGTAACAGTGTAACCGACTATCAAGAACAATCAGATTCTCTTCTATGACTGAAAATGACACTTGCGACACTTTCAAATCAAGAAACGACAGTACAATTACGCTACTTCTTTGTAAAGGAGAACTGAAAATGACTCAAAAATACATAAAAACATTTACAGTTCTTTGCACAATGAAGGCGAAATAACAGCAAGGAAATGGGTTTTAAACAGTGGTGTACTGACTACAGGTAGCAAAACTCCTGAATAGAGCTAAAAAGAGTGAACATAGAAACCAAAATTTAGGAACAAGGCCTTTCTGATCAGCGCAGCTGTAACACAGTGAAACTGAAATGCAACGCACCTACTACACTCGGGAAGTGCGATGCATTTGAAGTTCACAGAACAGACAGTGCGCTGGACTAGGGACAAGACTTTGATTGGGTTTCGGGTCACAGTTTGCAGTTCAGTTCAGGGATTTAGGCCGAGAAAGTGGTAATCAGTAAATCATTCACAGGGGTAGATCTAAGGAGGTTACTAGAGCCACCAAAAGGGTAATTAGAGAGCTTGTAAATCAAATGTTTAATTCATAAAAAAAACCTGGAGATTGACTGAAGCAGAGTTGATCTACTTTGCACTTGCATAGCAAATGCAGTTTGAAGGCTAGCTGGCTTGACTTCAGGCTCCGTCTGTAAGTTTATAAAATAAACAAATGTAGATGAACAAACAATCTACTCGGTCCCTAGCGGAGTCGCCATTTTTTTATCGGGAAAACTAGTGTCTATATAGAGCTGCTAGTCCCACTGAGGCTGGTATCTACCTTAGAAACAAACACACTAAAAACTACTTTCGTTTTCCTATATGAGAAATAGATAAGAGAAGAATAAGGAGACCAACCTCTGTCTTGCGCTTGGTTCCTTGCTCGATTCCTCTCTCTTCTGGTAGGTCTTTGCCACTCGTTTCCTTGTCTACCCAGCTTCAAGGAGTACCTGTAGAATCAAAGCAGCATAACACTATCCAAGAACATAGATCTATTATCATAAACAATATAGGATCAGATGTACATTGACCACACAAATGCATAAATCATCAATCATACAAGAATGTGGAGGAAAACTTGAATAGCTTTATTGATAATCAAGAAAGAGCAAAGAGGATTACAGCCAATTGTTCTGACCCAGCATCATCCTCTCAGCAAGAAAGCCCTTCTTCACCTCATGAAAAGCTTAGATCACCCAACACTATGATATTGCACCAGGAAACCAACAGCACTTTTTTACAAGATACAAAATTCCAACCTCTGGATCTCTGGGATGAGGGATCCATATATAGATGTCTGCAAGGGAGGTGAGTCAGCTTTGAGATTTGATTAGTGTCTTTTCTCTGATAGTTCTTGATTCCACTTGGAGATTGATGATCTCTTACTCATCCCTAGTCGAATTCAGAGAAGCAAGTGTCACAGGAGAAGTTTCTGGAAGATTCCATGCTCCTCCACCTTGCGGATTGACCCTGCCATTTGTCCACTCTCGCCCATCGCACCCCATAGAAGGGCTTTTTGACATGCATCACACCTACTGTGTGTATTCAGGTGGGATGCAACGCACTTTGCCTATGGAGCAGGTGAAATGGTCCAGTTTTGACCAGTTCTGAGTAGTTTTTCATGGAGAACTTCTGGGAGATGCTGTAATTAGTTGACCTTGTTCTTTTAGGGGTTGGAACAACACCTTTAGGGACTTAGGAGCCCTTGGTTTATGGACATTTATGCTTGGGGTTGCAGCGCCCAAAAATGTCTATAACACCAGGGCTACGTCCCAGAGTATCAGTTTCTATCAGTAGCCCCCGAGATCCTCGGATGGGTAGGTGGTCCGACCTGATGAAATGCCTTGGAGGCGGAGACGTTCCGCGGACTGCTTTTGATGATGAGTTCTTCTCCTAGTGGGAACACAAATCATCATTGTGGGCGACTATCCCTATGCTGGCATGGATTTTAGAGGAGATCCGGACTTGGTGCTGCCACCAAACACCGCATGGGGAGAGATAGGTAACCATTTTTTAAGTTTTATCAATTTTTAAGATTTTTTTTTATGTTTTTTAAATATGAAAATGAAATTAAGGATATTTTTGATGGGATTAAAATACTGACATAATGATCATGTTCTAGATGTGGGTCCGGTACGACCAGACGGATTTCTGTGGCACAGGCATCACGAAAGAGGTGTCGAAGAGGCGGCTGCAGAGACAGAGAGGGTCCTATATGCAGTCCAATGAAACTTGGTGAGATTGACTCACCGAGTACCGATGGAGGCCATAGAAGATCAACCTGAGGATATGCGGCGTTGCATGGTAGGAGTGCCACGTGACTGGGTTCGCCTTTTTCGGCGTGTGGCCAAAGCAGTAGTCACCTACTTAGTCGCTCATCCTGAGCCAAGTCATTAGATATACTAGACATGATTATGGGCATTTAGTCTCGAATTTGTATATTATTTTTGAAACACTTTATGTACACACGGTCGATTTTATGATATATATATATATACAGTTCCAGATTTTTGATGTTTTTTTTTTATCTTGATGAATGAATGATATGCCAATCTAATGCTTTATTAGCGATAGAATCTACTAATGAATTGTCATATTGTAGGATGTGAAAATAAGTAATAAAAACAAATGATCTTTGCAACACCCTCACTCTAAAAAATTAGTGATATAAATAAGGATCCCAAACCTGATAAATGTTATTCAATTGTGACACTACTAGCTGTGAGTCAAGATACACTACCAACGAATCAATTCCATAGGAAATAGTTTCAGATAGTAAATTAATGATGGCAGTATATTCGGCAATATTATTTGACACAGAACCAATACATACTCCCCTTGATACCATCAACTGACTAGATGGATAATAAATCACCCAAGTTGCGGAAGCAAGATTCCGAGTGTGCCGACTAGCACCATCGTTGAATCCAAAAGAGACCAAGTCATCCATCAACACCTGCCAAAGTAGATCAAAAAAGTGTCGATATCACAAAAAACTCCTGATAGAATATGTACAAAAATACAAAATATACAAAGAAGCCATTTTCTTGGTCGTAACCTAAGCAAAGTACTTCTTGAGGTAGAGCCCATTTCGGGGCTTCGCTAACTTGTTCCCTTCAAAATTGACTAAGTCATAAGCTCATTTTCCTAAAACTCATTTCACTATGAAGGGACTATACCACATAGACTTGAATTTGCCTGCCCCCAAGGCGTCTTTATCTTGGTCATAGACCAAGACAAGGTCGCCTTTAGAAAAGAATCGAGGACGAACAGCGATATCGTATTGAGTTTTAACCCTTTTCTTATGAGCCTCATTGATTATGGCGGCATCTCGACGCTGCTCATCGAGATGTTCCAAATGAAGGAGGCGCTCCTTGAGACTAGAGGTCTCGGGAAGGAGCTCAAAATCCAGCTTAAGGGATGGAATTTCGTACTCAACAGGAAAAATAGATTCCACCCGTAAACTAACTGAAAAGGTGTAAAACTAGTGGCAGTCTTTACCAAGGTTCGTTACACCCAGAGAGTTGGATACAACATGAGATGCCAATTGGAGTGATTTTTGTCAATTGTCCTTTGCAGGATCATCTTGAGGGACTTATTCACAGCTTCAACTTGCCCATTGGCCTGAGGATAATATGAAGACGAATGTTCCTACTGGAAGCCCAATTTAAGAGCCAATTCGGACATTAGTTGGTTCTGGAAATGACTGCCATGATCAGTGACAATCTCTCTCGGGATACCGAAACGAGAAATAATCTGATTGAAGAGGAATAATGTTGTTGTTTCACTATTGTTTTTATAAGTGGGCATGGCCTCAGCCCACTTCGTAAAGCAGTCTACGACCACTATAATGTACTTGTGATTTGCTGTTGAAGGTGGATTATACGTAGTAAAGTCAATACCCCACTTTGTAAAAGGACTGACAATGATAATAGGGAAAAGAGGAGTTGGATGCGCGCACATCTTCCAAGTTTAAACTTTACAAGGGTGGCAACATTTGATCGCTTCAATAAAATATTTGAAAAGCGAAAGCCAAAAGTAGCCGACATGCAAGATTCTATGGGCTGTAGCAAGCTCTGAAAGATGACCACCACAAGCTCCATTGTGGAAATCATTAAGCACAAACTCTGGTTCCTCTAAGGTTAAACAATGCCTAAGGATTGAATCAACCCCTCAACGATATAATTTATCACCAATAATGACATCGTTCTTAGCCAGGTGATGTAATTTTCAACGTTCATCCTTGGAGGAAGCAGGAGGGAACTTCAAAGTCTGGAGATAGATTATGATATCTACATACTAGGGATCTTGTGAAGACATGAGGAACAGATGTTTTTCGGGGAAACTTTCCTCATAAATAGTATCTTCTCCACAAGGAAGCTCGGAAATTAATTCCACAAAAACCAATGATTTCTTAGACTTGGCCGACAAGAACTCGAGATCGAATTCTTTTAAAATAACAATCCATCGATTGTATTTTCTCCCAATCACTCGCCTACTGAGGACAAATTGGAAAGGATTGACTTCCGCTAAGACAAATGTTTTGCGTAGCAGAATATAATGGCGAAGCCGCTGAATAGCATGGATAGCTACCAAGGCTAATTTATCAACCGAAGAATAGCGTAGTTCAGGGCCTACCAAGCCTTGGCTCAAGTAGTAAATCACATGCTCTGTGAGAGCATCATCTTCCTGAACTAGAACCATACCTATGGTTGATTCTGCGGCTGCAAGATATAAAAGGAAATCTATACCATAATTCAGTGGACTCAAAAGCGGGGCAGAGATTAATTCCTGCTTCAAGGCATCAAAAGATCGTTGCGCAAAGTCATCCCATAAAAATGGAACTCCTTTCCTGAGCAAACACATAAATCCTTTAGTTATCTCAGCATAATTTGCTATAAACTGTCTCAAGAAATTTGCCTTCCCCTGAAGACTTTGGAGTTGTCGGATGGAAGACGGGGGAGGCAACTGAACTATTGCCCCTACCTTGAAGGGATCAACTCGAATCCCTTTAGTTGAAACAATGAACCCTAACAACCGACTAGATGTAACTGCAAAAACACACTTATTTGGATTCAACCGAATTTTGTAAAATCGACATCTCTTAAAAAACAAACTGAAGGTTACTAGGATGATCGATTCTCTTTCGAGAAGGAGTAGCTAAATCATCCAAGTATGCTTCGATGACATGCTTGATGTCGTGGAAAGCATATGATATGGCCAGCTGAAATTTGGCTCCAGCATTTTTAAGACCAAAAGGCATCTTTTTGTACGCAAAGGTACCCCAAGGACATATGAAAGTTGTCTTATGCTGGTCTTCTGGACGAATAGATATCTGATTATAACCAGAGAATCCATCCATGAAGGAGAAAATATCATTACCTGCACATTCATCAACTATCTTATCAATAAACGATGTGGGGTAATTATCTTTCAGACAAGATTTGTTCAAATCCCTAAAGACAATGCACACTCAGATCGTTCCTTGTTTTTTATCAACCAGGACTGGATTAGAAACCCAATCCATTAGAGGAATGGGGTATATGAAACCTGCCTTGAGTAGCTTTTCTACTTCAGCTTTAATAGCTGCTACTTTCCTAGGATTAACCAGCCGAAGCTTCTGATGAATCGGTTTAGTGTTTTCATATGTCTTTATCTCATGCTAAATGATGGATGGATTAATAACATGAATTTCTTCATAAGACCAAGCAAATACATCCCGAAACTCCTTAAAGAGGTCGGTGTAAATTTGAATCTCTTCAGGGGTACACTCGGCTTTGATGAAGATATTTTCTATCATATTAGGGTTTCTAGAGATGTTTATCGGTACGGTTTTTGAAATGACCAACACATTACCTTCGGCACAGATGTGTGCTAGATCCAAAGGGTTTGAAACTGTACAAACATCGCTAGTAAGCAGATTGGAGAACCTAGATTCAACTTCCTGCAATGGGGGAAGAAAATATGAATGATGGTGTAAATCTTCCCAAGGTCGATCTACACCCATCATTGCTTCTAAGATTGCTTCTAAGAAATCCATAGTAGAAGTAGAGTCAAGGGTCCAAGCTGGGGCCACATCACCATCTAACTCTTCCTCTAAAAAAGGAGTAAGATGGTTGTCTGCAGAGTTAACGATAGATTGATATCTAAGCTTTGTTGCAGACATAGGAAATGTCATTCCATCGACTTGTCCTTCATCTAATGTGGTCGTAGGCGAAGGCAAGGTCCAAGGGTCTGAAAAATAACGAGTCTGCAAGGACTCTTCCCCTGAAGACTCTTTGGAGGATGAAATGGCATTGATTCTAGCTATAGGAGTGGGAAGATCAAATGTACCCATCAATGAAGAATACATCCCAACTCCTAGATTCTCGATAGGTTGACGGGGGTTATCCACCAACAGAACAGTAGAATCTGAAGTTGCTCGAGGGTCAACTGGAGAATAATCCAATTGATCAACCTTAACAATTTTCCCCTCATGAGGAAAACAAAGGACTCGAAACAGAGTCGAAATGACGACATCCATTTCATAAATCCAATTTTGTCCTAAGAGGAGATTGTAATCTAGGTTGGCATCAATGATTTCTACTTCAATATTAACAACCTTTCCTCCAACACATATAGGAAAGGTCGGGATAATCCCGTGTGGCCTATGAGAATGCCCGTTAAATGTTGTCAAGAGAGTGGGTGAAGGAAGAAACGAAGGCGATCCAATGGCCTTCCAACATGACATAGACATTACGCATGTGGAAGCTCCCTCATCTATAACTGTTCGAAAAATATTAGTTTTCCGGTAAGTAAACTTTTTTTGAAAAGACATATGATGAGGAAGTCTCTTTTTGACATTGAGCATGTCAAAAGTGAGCACTAAAGAATTGTTTGGATAAACTGCCCCAATCGCTGAAAGAAAAGGACTTCGTTGAGCTAGACACGACTGGAGTACCTCTAAAGCAGACATAGCGCATGGAATTTGAGCCAGATCTTCTACAATGGAGTAGTTTTGGGCTGCCCTAGCATTCGGGATTATAGTCGTGCATTTGGCAGAACCTTTTGATATCCAAGGTATAGACTCGACAGAGGGTCACTCAATATGAAGTGGTTCCATAGTTCTAGGAATAGATTTATCCTTAGATGCTTCTTCTTCGCCATAATCCTGTGGCCGTGTAGCCACATTGACATTAGAACTCATCATGAAAACATTTGAGGAATTATCCCCCTCCTGGTTGCCCCCTGTAGAGGTACCAGGGTTTGAGTTCACGCCAGCAAGCAATTGCTGCCCTTGGGGTAAAGGGTTAGTTAAGACAGATTGGGATTTAGAAGACCCTTGTTGTACTAACAAGCACTGAGCATCTTGAATTTTTGGGTAGAGATGAGTCAAATGGTCTCTATTGCATAACTTGCATGGAAACTTAACTTTCTTCTTAGACTCTTTTCCACCCTCACCAACACCATTGCCAAGTTTGTTCGCATTACCCTTCCCATCCTGATTCTTCTTTTTACCTAGTCCCTTCTTCTTCCCATCGGAATTTTGATTTCCTTTGGGGTTAGAAGCCTGCATGACATTTACCAAAGAAGGTTTAGAAGGTGTAGGAGTAGACAGTGCAACCTGATTGGAAGAAGTAGTTTGTATAGACAGCTGCTGCAATTGGCTCAGAAGGTTCACCGCATTTGCATCAATTGATCCAACAATACCGTCAACACGTGGACTTGGCTTCAGTTTGGCTATATCAACCGTGGATTTAGGAACATCATGCAAGATTTTCTGAAGAGTCCTAGACTAAGAATATATCAGTTCTAACTGTTGGGAATGAAAGATAGCTTTCTCTTCCGAATAAACACCAGACATAGGAACATCCTTAAAGATCTCGGGTTGTAATGATTTTAAAAACCATTCGAGACAAAATTCAGGTGGAATTTTGGCTTTAATGAGCCTCTTTCTCCGTCTCCATTCTTAGATATGATCCGAAATGTGAGTAGCCATGTCCTTATGAAAATTTTCTAGAAGTTCAGTTTCGGCTTCGTAACGGACAGGCAACTGAAAATGGTTTAAAAAATGTTAGCCAAATCAGCACAAGATGTAAAGGTGCCCCCTGGCAACTCTATATACCACTTAGCCGCATTCCTAGTTAAGGTGCGCTGAAATAGTCTCAACCTAATCAAATCGTCGATCAGGGAGTTAGATGAACACCATAAATGGAACGTGGTTACATGGTTGCCCGGGTCTTCACCACTCTTCCCTTCGAATTTTGGGATATCCGATGGAAGTTTGGTTGGGACCAAAGGCCGAGCTGGATTGTATCTGATTGGATCATTTGTCAACTTAGTCAAGTTTGGCAGATTGAGCGTGGACAGAAACGTAAGTCGTGGAGGACCTCGGGGATTCCACCCAGATTGGGCAGGGTTCCCAAAAGTCTGAAAAGAATGACCTGGATTTTGAAAGGCACCAGGTTTCCCAAAGTAACTGTTAGAACTTGCTGAACCAAAAGGTGACCCTTGTGGTCCAGCAAAACTCATAGTTTGACCAACTCCAACCGAAAAACCTCCGTAACGGGCAAAGTTTCCCCCTAATGAATTATTATAAGGAGTGGACAACCCCTGGTAACGGTTCCAAGCATTAACTAAGGGTGGAGAACTTCAAAATGAATTCACTGAGGAATACGGCACATTCCCTTTTTGGCCGAAAAACTGATTCCCAGTTCCTATCCCACTAACCTCAGGGTTTGTCCAACTCTGGAAGGGATTACTACCTTGACCTGTGAAAGGAAAAGGCATAGACCCCACTGTCAGATTAGAATGTGGTATATGACCACTTCTAAATGGGAAACCCTGAAAAGAGGTTGATCTACTCATCATGGACAGGGAGGCGGTTAATGGTACACATAATGGAACTAAAGGAATACCTGAGAGGGCATTCCAAAAGGGAAGAATCCAAAACTGGATGCATGAGCTTAGGAACTTCCACTCATCGACGGAATGTAAGTAGACCCAAACAAGGATGTACTGGCAGTACATCCAAATAATGATGTAGAGGGGATGGAAATAGTTCCTCCCCCTTGCACTGATATAGGAGTCTACATACTAATAGCACTCGCGGTGGATGCCATGCTTCTAGCAGTGGTCATCGAAGGGATGTTTGTGTGTGGACCAAGGCTTGAAGGCCTATGTGTCAGAGTTCTGACATATAACAATACGTATGGATGATCAGAAGGGAGAGGATAATTCGAAGCCGCAATTGACTCTGAGAGCTCTTCTACCTCAATATTATCTTCTGACTAGAAGAGTACTCGAGAAAGAACTGGTGTTTTCCTCTCTAACTCTGTGGTAGTACCAGGTCTACCTTGTACACTAATGCCCCCAAGCGGAAGATCAATCTCCACTGCGCCAGCTGCCACTGGTTGAAAACCACTAGCAGAATCACTGCTACGCCTTCTAAGAGAAATCTCTAGACTCGCAGGTGAAAGCCCATGAAGTCTACGGGACCGTCTAAGTGATCGGTCAGCCACTTTGAATTATTTTAATAAGATCTACTTAAAGACTCAAGAAAATTGAAAGCTAGGCCGACTAGGAGCATAGAACACACACTAAAAATGTCCCCAAATAATTCAGCAATCAAACAACTTCCAAGTATTTCCGCTCCACGTGATTAGGACCAGACACCAAAATACAAGAAAGTGAATATAAAGGGCCTTCCGAAAATAGACTAGGGTAATTACGCCCCAGGTCTACTAGTGAAGGTATCAGAGGTAGTTACACTGACCTCCAGAAAATAGCCTTTGTTGGTGCAAGCCCCCAAGCTTTGCAACGGTGCCCTCCAGAAGTACCATTGAACGTGATGCAACGTCCACCTCAAGTGCCACGGGATTCCCTTCCGTAGCCACCTATGTAGATCCCTAGGATTGGAAACTAAAGACACCAACTCGTATCAGAAGCCGAGTGGAACAATCGTGAGGTAAGATCCGACAAGTAAGAGAGGGGGTATCTCTCGTCCTTATCTTCAAAAACCCTCGTGCTTAACTCCCAATCACGGAGCTTTACCAGTCTCCCTAACGCTATTGGATTTCACTCTTTATTCAGACTTCTATGTTTCACAATTTATAGTGGCCTTGGAGAGTTGATTCTCCTCTCGCCTAATCCAAGGCCCTAAATAAACCTAAACATTGTTGGTGTATACTGATTGACAATATAAAAAGTTCTAGTTTATTTTATTAAGTGCTTCATATTAAGTGGTTGTTCTTTTTAAGTCAAAGGGACAATATGGAAGTGAAACTGATGGTGTTCTTATGATGCAAAAGAAATTAATGAAAAACTAACTTATATGCAATGCACTTGTTTGTTCTTTGATGAAAAGCAACTTCTACTTGGGTTCTAAGAAACTTCTATAAAGCAAAAACTTTTTCCTTTACTTTTCTTGTAGCAGACTTCACACTCACAAAAACTAAAGGAATATCGATGCTTTAATAATGCAAAACTATCCTAATGCAAAGTGTACATGATAATGAAAAAATTCTAGATTACTCTAAAAAGAAATGAAAGAAATTTGTTTATAAGCCAACTTAAGTGTTTGAAAGGAATAAGAATTTTGAACACAAAATCTTTCCCAAAACAAGAAGGACTAATCAAAAAGATCACAAATCACTCTCAAAAACCAAAAGAAACCAAACTCAAATTCGGCAAAGAAAGAAAAAACAATGTTTTTGAAAGACTTTTCTTTTTCAAGAAATAATGAAAAAACTTTTCAAAGCACTCAAAATGCCACCAAAGACTCAAAGACCGAAAGCAAATCACAAGGAAACTTTGCAAGTTATCAATTCAATATTGTTGGGTTGTGTTATATTCTTTCCACGACTAGCCCACGTAGTTAACCGAGGGGTTAGAGGGGGGGTAGAGCCCGCCTTCATTGTGTCGATTGTGTAGTGAGGGGGGTCATAGGGGGTTTGAGGCATACCTGTAACCCCACTTTATGGGGTCCGGGGCAGCGCCCCAGAAAATTTTGGTTTTGGACCCTATGTTAGGATGGGTGGACCCACCTATGGTTTTGTGCATGATTTTAGCACATGTTTTTGGATGCAATGGTTTTCGGTCCATGGTATTGGATGCTTCGGCATGTATAAATATGTATTATAACATTGAAAGGAACATAATGAAAAATCAAGCTGGTAGTCCCGGTTTTGGGATCCAGGGGAAATCTCTGTGTATATGTGTTTTATGTGTTATGCTCTCACATTGTTTATTTTCTGTGTTTTAGAATTTGTATGCAGGTAATTTCTGTACGGGGTTAAAACATACATTTGTTATCGGAGCAATTTTGGCTTTAAGGGGACGCCTTTGTTTCTGAGGGGTTTCGCTCGGACCTGTGGTAGACCCTGTTCAATGGGAGATCTGCAAGATCGATTCTGGTGGTGAAAGAAGATGGCGAGCAGTGGAAAGATAGAGATCGATAAATTTAATGGTCAGAGTTTTGAGTTATGGAAACTCAAGTTAGATCCGGGTACTAAACCAATGGGAGTGTTTGATGAAGAATGGAAGAAGTTGGATCGAAAGGCAAAGAGCACAATACGATTGTGTGTCTCAGATTTAGTATTGTTTAATGTATCAGGGGAAGCTACGACGAAGGCTTTGTGGGAAAATTTAGGGACTTTGTACCAATCTAAGTCTCTGGTGAATAAACTGTTCCTGCGAAAAAAGTTGCATAACCTAAGGATGAAAGATGGAGACTCGGTGACAGAGCATCTGAACGCATTTAATACTGTGGTAAGTCAGTTAGCATCTATTGATATTAAAATTTCAGATGAAGACAAGTGCTTCAGTTTGTTGTGTTCTCTACCAGATTCGTGGGATAGTCTAGTTATTGCAGTAGGTAGCAATGCAACTGCCTTGCAGTTTGATGAAATAGTCTCAGCCTTGCTGATGGAGGAGATGAGACGGAAAAATATGGATAGAAAGAATGGTGATGCCTTGTCTGTACAAGAACGGTCCCAGAACATAAACAAAAATAAGTCATCGAGTAGGAGATCTAAATCTCTAGGAAAACCTATAAAGGTGGTGTGATGGAAATGTGGAAAGGAAGGGCACTTCAAAAGGGACTGTAAATCTAAAGCTCCTGATAAAGGAAAGGGATCTGATGATGCTCCTTATGTAGAGGCAAAAACCACCTCAAATGAAGGTGGGGATGTGTACTTGGCTTCTTCAAGTATGCATGTAGATCATGAGGCATGGTTGATTGACTCGGGTGCATCCTTTCACTTCATTCCCCATAGAGAGTGGTTCTGCGAGTATGAGAAATACAAAGGTGGTGATGTCTTCTTAGGGGATGATAGGAAGGCTACTGAATCATTGGTCGCGGAAAAGTAAATTTGCAAGGTGGAAGGGTTAGAACACTCATGGGTGTTCTACATATTCCTACATTGGCCAAAAATCTAATTTCTCTAAGCAAGCTGGATGATGCAGGTGTAAAAACAGTGTTCGAGAAGGATACCTGCAAAATGTTTTGGGGAGTACTGGTATTGATGTGGGGTGTTTGAATTGGAACTCTATACAAGCTGCAAGGTAGCACTGTTATTGATGGGTGCAATAGTTCTGTGGTTCCTGAAAGTGGAGCAGAAAATCTAGTGGTCTCTGGAGAGAAGACCATGTTGTGGCATCAAAGGCTTGGACATATTGGAGAGAAGGGCCTTCAAAAACGTCATGGTAAAGGTATGGTAGAAGGTATGAGTAATAGCTCTTTGGATTTTGATTTCTATGAAAATTGTGTATATGGGAAGCAGAATCAGGTGAGTTTCCCTTCTAGTAGTAAGAGGGCGAAACAGATATTAGAAATTGTGCACAGTGATGTGTTTGGACCTGTGAAGGTTCCATCACTGGGTAAGTCTGTGTATTATGTATCGTTTATAGATGAATTCTCAAGGAATACATGGATATATTTCCTTAAGAAGAAATCTGAAGCCTTTGACAGGTTTAAAGAATTTAAGGCTCTCATGGAAAATTAGACAGAGAAGAAGGTAAAGGTGCTGAGGACAGATAATGGTGGAGAGTTTTGCAGCAAGGAATTTGAAGAATTTTGTAAGAAGTGTGGTATAGCATGACAGAAGACTACTCCGTATACACCTCAGCAAAATGGAGTTGCAAAAAGAATGAATAAGACATTAATGGAAAGGGCAAGAAGCATGCTCAGTGGTGCCAGGTTAGTACAGGAATTTTGGGTAGAGGCGGTGGATAGTGCATGTTACCTGGTTAACAGGTCACCTTCATCAGCATTGGAGGATAAGACTCCACAAGAGGTATGGACTGGTAAGAAACCCTCTCTTTCACATCTAAGGGTATTTGGATGTGATGCATATGTACATGTTCCAAAGGATAAACGAACCAAGTTGGATAGTAAATCTGAAAAGTGCATATTCATTGGGTATAAGGATGGTTTAAAGGGTTATAAGCTTTGGAACCCAGTCACACGGAAGGTTGTTTACAACTGAGATGTGGTGTTCAGAGAGGTAAAATATGTTATTAAACATGAAGTCCAACCAAAGGAACCTGAGAAGATAGAGTTTGAGCTTAAGGAGGAAGAATCAGACTCTACAGCAGAGGAGGAATCAGAAGATGAAGAGCCACAAACTCTGGGTGTGAGAAGATCAGTTCGAGAAAGAAGGCAACTAGAAACATATAGTCCATCTACTTTCTATTCAAATTTTTCTTTGTCTGTTACTAATGATGATCCCAGAACTGTGAAGGAAGCAGTGGATTCAAAGGATGGAAAACTCTGGAAAGAGTCCATTGTTGATGAAATGGCATCTTTGCACAAAAATGAGGCTTGGGATTTGGTGGAGTTGTCGACTGGAAGGAAACCCATTGGCAGCAAATGGGTGTTCAAAAAGAAGACAAATGTAGAAGGAAAAGTGGAGAAATACAAAGCTCGGTTGGTGGCAAAAGGTTATTCCTAGGTGCCGGGAATTTATTTTGGTGATATTTTTTCTCTTGTTGCCAAGGTAACTTCTATTAGATTACTTTTATCTATTGCTATTGCTTTTGATTTTGAGGTAGAACAGATGGATGTGAAGACAACATTTCTTCACAGGGATCTGGAAGAGGAAATCTACATGATGCAACCTGAAGGCTTTGCGATGAAGGGTAAGAAAGAACTGGTATGCAAGTTAAAGAAGTCTCTGTATGGGTTAAAACAGTCACCAAGTATGTGGTATTAGAAATTTGATACATTTTTACGGGGACTTGGCTTCACCAGAAGCAAAGCAGATCACTGTGTGTATTTTAAATTAATTGGTGACCATGTTATTTATCTAGTCTTGTATGTGGATGATATGTTGCTGGTTGGAAATGACAAAGAAATTATCTAGGATTTGAAGACCCAATTGTCCTCCAAATTCGACATGAAAGATGTTGGTGCTGCAAACTATATTTTGGGCATGGAAATTATAAGAGATATTACAAAGAGGAATCTCTGGTTAAACCAGAGGAAGTATGTCGAGACAATATTGTAGAGGTTTAATATGTAGGATATTAAACTAGTGAAGGTTCCTATTCCTGTAGGTGTGAGGTTATTTGTTGAACAGTGTTCCAAGACACAAGAAGAGGAAGAGGACATGTCCCGTGTTCCATATGCAAGTGCAGTCGGTAGCCTGATGATGCAATGGTCTGTACTAGACCAGATATTGCACATGGAGTGGGAGTATTGAGTAGGTTTATGTCAAAACCAGGGAAGGAGCACTGGACAACAGTGAAGCGGGTTTTCAGGTATTTGCGTGGCACTAGTGATTATGGTTTGTGCTACCAAGGAAGATCAGGATTGGACAAAGTTTTGGATATTCATGGCTTTGTTGATGCAGACTGGGCTGGAGATCTAGATCAGAGAAGATCTACAAGTGGGTATGTGTTTAGCCTATTTGGAGGTGCAGTCAGTTGGATGAGTAAGAAATAATATGTAGTGGCACTATCAACTACAGAGACAGAATACACTGCAGCCAGTCATGCAAGAAAGGAAGCAGTTTGGTTGCAAAGATTGTGTTCAAGTATGGGGTTAGTACAGGGAGCTATAAGGATAAACTGTGACAGCCAAAGTGAAATTTTCTTAGCAAAGAACCCCACATATCATTCAAAGATAAAGCATATTGATGTTCAGTATCACTTTGTGAGGGATATGATACAAGACAAAAAGGTGTCGCTGGTAAAGGTGGACACTTTGAAGAATATTGTAGATGCATTGACAAAATCTGTGAGCTCTGAGAAGTTCTCTTGGTGTAGAGAGACAATGGGCATTTCAGGGCTAGAAAAATGACTAAGCTCTCTTGTGGCCCCCTGTGGAAAGAAAACAACAAGTGGGAGAATGTTGGGTTGTGTTATATTCTTTCCACAACTAGCCCACATAGTTAACCGGGGGGTTAGAGGGGGGACGGAGCCCCCCTTCGTTGCGCCGATTGTGTAGCGGGGGGGTCATAAGGGGTTTGAGGCATACCTGTAACCCTACTTTTAGACTCTATGTTAGGATGGGCGGACCCACCTATGGTTTTGTGCATGATTTTTGCACATGTTTTTGGACATGATGGTTTTCGGTTCATGGTATTGGATGCTTCGGCATGGATAAATATGTATGATAACATTGAAAGGAACATAATGAAAAATCAAGCTGGTAGTCCCGGTTTTGGGATCCAGGGGAAATCTCTGTGTATATGTGTTTTATGTGTTATGCTCTCGCATTGTTTATTTTCTGTGTTTTAGAATTCGTATGCAGGTAATTTCTATACGGGGTTAAAACCTACAAATAAGAATGAAAACTTGAACAAATAAGTCTTTCAACTTGCACTAAATGATCCAAAAGCAGAAAAAAGAGCTTTGAGAATCTGATTAAGAAATCAGGAAAGACACACTTTTGTATTCATCAACAAGAAACTTTCGAAAAGCAAGAAAAAGTGAATGGCCACAAAATTGACAAGAAAAGCAAGAAAACCATGAAAATGAAGTTTGACACAAATATTGCAAACAATCTTCTGTTCCAGAAGACCAGAACAATCAATAACCTCTATAAGAAGCCTTGTGTGTTCAAACAAAAATCATAAAACTCACCGTAAATAAAACCGAGGCCAAAAACATTTCAAAGAAGGAGAGAATTTGTCACAGTAAGAACACTGAAAAATTAAATTCTGAAAACAGAAACTGACCACTCAAAAACCACACAGACCAAGAAACAAATATTTCTAGAAAGAAAGATTTGAAAAAATTGTGCAAAAAATTGTATATGTGATTGTGTCTCTACACAACTGCGTGTACACGTGCTTCTGCCAAAAGAAACTTGCATATACACAGTTTCAGTTCACAGAAACAGGCATGTGTATGCTTCTGTAAACAGACAAAGGTGCGTATATGAAGTTTTACAAGAAAAATAAAAAATGAGGCCCGATGAGAAAGATCAGACTTGAAGTCTGAGTTCCTATAGGAGCAGGCAATACAGTCACAGCAAGCAAACTAAGAACTAAGCCCTGATTGGCACTAAATAACCCAAACTAGGAATAACAAGATTGTTATCCCCAGCAGAGTCGCCAATTCTGTTGAGGGAATAAGTCCACTAGGGCTTTGGGTCATAACCCTAGCAGAGCAGGAGTAATCTACAACAAGAAACAAGCATTCAACTCAGGCAACATGCTTAAACAAACTAACTATGCGAGGATTGTTGAAAATGCAACAAGATGATGGAGCTTAGTGGAAAGGAGTCGCCTTCACTAAGTGGGCCCGCAGGCTATTTTTGGCACAAAGTCTATTTTTAGACTATGTTTATTTTTAGACATATGGATCATGGTCTATGAGTTGCAGGATGCTATTTGTGGATGATTGGTCATGTTGGTAAAATAGATGGACTTCTATTTTTAGACATATGGGCGGAGTCTATTTTTAGACTGCCAGGCTAAAAATAGAACAGTCGAATATTATTAGCTCTTAATAATATTTGGACTATAAACATTATCTTATCCTCTTGGAGCAGTTCAGTTCGAGCTACGGATGTGGCACATGCACCTGCCAGAAGGAAATATGCTTTTCTTATGGGTTAGTTGAGCTATTGCATGATGGACTTCAGTTAGAACTCAAGTGATTGAGTTTGGTGGAGTTGATTGATGAGTTGATGGAGTTGTGTTCAGTTAGACTTAGTTGAACTAGTTGTATTTAGTCTAACTGCAGAATACACTAGTGATGAGTGATGTGAATTAATTTTTAATTAATTCACTAATTATTAACTCATAAAGAAACTAAAGAATACATCAGTTAAGTCAGTGCATGGATAGTTCAGTGGAGACAAGTGTTAGAGGTGAGTGAAAGGGCAAGACAGCTGTCAGTTGTGACTATAGTTGTGCATGATATTTGCACAATCAATGGATTGAGTATTGCCAATGAGGATTGCGTGGTTCAGCCAAGGGAAATACGGGTTTGGATCAGCCATTCTCATTCTATTTTCATGTAGGATTGTGCAGTGGAGGCAGGCAAGCAGCGGAGGAGATTTGAACCTGTGATTGATTCAAATCTAAGCTAGTTTGTGTGTAGCAGGTGGAGATAGTACTGAGTACTTGTGAGGAGTATTGTACTATGTATTGTTACATGTTCTCAATCATTATAATATATAGATAGTTGGGGGTTTTCAGCTGTATGCTTTCCCCGGTTACATACTGTGTTGATATGTGTTATTGATGTGTTTCAATGTGTGCATGCGAATGTTTTGATTCTGCAAATTGATGTTCAATGTAGAGGAGGTTATGCATGCATTCCGCAAAGAGTGTATAATCAGGATAATCTCTGTGAATAGGTGTCATATTATTCAAAATTTCTACAAGGATGAACATACTCGGATGTCCTTCATTTGGGTAGTTCCAGCTAGGGTTCAAACCCTCTACAACTCCTGATGATCTTCGAACCTGCAAATCTGCCAATTCGAATACACATAGCAGCATATAGATAAAGCATTGTAGTGAAATCAACTTTATATCATATAAGTAGATGGTTAGTTATACATTGAAATATTCATTCATATATAAACCATAACAATAACATCAGATGCATAAATAAAGTTGATATCGGGAACAAGACATCGTTTCTTTTTATTGTAGAAAACTATAATAAAAACATGGAAAGAGTTCACCTAAGTCTTCCTCTTCTGGCTCCAAGTGTAACCATCCTTCAGGTCCATCCAGTCCTAGTCTTCAACAACCTCCTTCCATAACCAATACCATAATATCTCCAAGCATATGAGAGAACATCAAAACTCAAGGAAACAAGGGTTTCCTGAACTTGGGGAAGTGCTTGAAGTGTAGGGATTCTTCAAACTTGACCAGGGGATAATCTCAATATAGTAATTCTATCATTTTTGTCCTCCTTAAGGCCTTCCCATTGAAGTCTTTTTATACTTCCCCCAAATTATCTTTTTAGATGGGAAACAGTTGGGCCATGGGCACTAATAGGTAATCAACAGGTAAAACCCGTGATCTCCGCCCATAGTTAAGTGTCTTAACACATATACGCGGGTTGGGTATAGACTGACTCGCGTGTACAGTCTTTTAACATAGGGAAAAGTAGCATATAGGGAGTAAAACACTATTTTTAAAATATTTGGACCAAGTCTGGAAGGAGGGGTTGCCCTAGGCCATAAACCAAGCATCACAAATACCAAGGGTGATATTTGGAGCTATAACACCATCCCCATTATGGATATGCTAATCCACCGCATCACGATGTTTCCTTACCAAGGGGTGGATCCAGCTGAGGCATTTAAAGTAAAAGATAAAGAAAAGCAACTCGCAAACCAAATGAAGAGCTAGTTCGACTTAGTTAAAATTCATGCGGATATTCCATGTACTCTATTACAGACAAGGCAGTGCAGTTTTCCGCATAGATCTTGGCCTATAAGATCATAAGGAAGTGTCATATGGATGAGATTTCGGTGCCAATAATTTCACTTGCTACATAATTTGCTAAGGGTGTGCACTACAACTAGGCACAACTCCTCTCTAAGGAATTTTTGCTAAATTGTCGTGAAGCACAAGATGAGGGCAAGGCATTCCATTATGCCTGGCTATTGTTGTTGATTGCCCTAATCACGTGGAGGCTGATAGAAGACAGTCAATTCCCTCCAAAGGAATCTGACTTACCAGAAGCTGCAAAGTTTGCTTCGCTATGGGCGATAAAGGACCCTGTGAGGGTCATGGAGACAAAAGAAAAATGGGTATTGGTTGAGATGGATATCCACACAATGATCAACCAACAGCTGAGGCTATCACCAACTCCATTTGAGAAATTGGAGGCTTACGCAAAGTTCATGGAGGAATTTCATAACATGTCTATCCACGTGAGAAATCTGAAGAAGACATGGTACAAGTTGGCATACCTGGTGGGTGAGGCTGATGTACAAGAAATTGTGGGGAAATGGCTAGGAGAGTGGCTACACCCCTCAAATCTCGGCGCAAGTACAAGAAAGGAAGGTTAGAGTTCATCTGCATAGAACACAACAACACAAAATCATAAGGAGGTTGAGCAGGCTGCAGCTCGAGAGAAAGTTGCACAACAAAATAAGGAAGTTGTTGCCAAGGCAACTGCTGAGAAAGAGTGCATCGCTAAGGAGACCACTATCGATGTTGAGGAATCTTCTTCTCAACATACTGCAGACAAGGATGAGTCTGATGTTGAAGGAGGTGGGGGTAAGGAGCAGGGCACTCCCTTTAGAGTAATGAAGCGCCTCTAGGAGACAACTTCTGGACCTAGAAAGAAGCAGAAATCTTAAAAGCACGCACATGTTTCTCCAATGGTCCTCACTGAGGCAGACTTAGATGAAATCAGGGATAAAGTCTACGATACCACAACAGAACTGCAGACACAGTTTGAGTAGAAATACCAGCAGGCATTTGGGAATGTGCAGAAGGATCTACACAACTTGTAGATTCAGATGGGACAACTGCAAGTGAGCATTGGCCAGGCAAGCAAGATTCAAGTGAGTATGATGGTCTTGGATACTGATCAGAATCTAGATCTCAGAGTCATTCCATTGCTGAAGGGGTCCCTGCATGCATAGTTTGAGGAAGTGAACACTCAATTTTCACAGTTCAAGGACCTGGGGGTCAATCTCATGGCACTCCCTATCCAAACCCTCCATGAAATACACCAAGGATTATATGAAGAGCTATGGGTCATGGAGCAGCGTGCACTGCTATTGATCAGCGAGGTCAAGACCAACAATGAGCTTATATTCGCAGAAAAGGCATAGGTGTTGAAGGAGAAGGAATAAATGCCCCCATGCAGTCACAACTTGGAAGCAACAATTACATAGACATGTAATACGCTGCCAGAGCTCCACATTCCCAAAGATGCAGATTCAGCAGCCAAGATTCGAAATTTGGCTGCAACAGTCAGGGAATAAAAGGATGAAATTGGTCAAGTCTGATTTGAACTTCAGCTATAGATCATAGAGTTACAGTTCAAGTTGCAGCAAACCACTCCGCTAGAATTCCAGGAGTAGTGATTAAGGAGGGGATGGTCACATTGGACACAACAGTCAAGGACTGCACAGATCTCTTCAAGAAGGCTATGGAAATTTGGATATCTCTGCAGGAGGACCCCACTCTGTAGAAGATTTGTATAGATATAAGGGAGAAGCAACAGTAGTTTGACAAAATCAGGTCGACTGCGTGAAATTTGGTGCCAGTCCAGTGCTTTTCTCGGCTACAAGAAGGGCAACAACTACAAACAGAGATTAAAGAGATGCAACATAAAGAGGCCATCTTCAGGGCTAGGACATAGCCATGGAGAGAGGAATCAAGCCAGCTCACTCTATCATTTCAAGAGAAGTTGAAGACCATCCAAAAAACGCAAAGGACGATGGGCCTTGCAGTGGAAGGCCCTACTACATATAAAAGGGTCGAAGAAGTACAACATGTTGTGGTGCAGGGTACTACTGACTTGTAGGTGTTGAAGATGGAGTTTCTCGAACTCCAGGACAAGATGTTTGCGCCATTCGAGTGACTCGAGGGCAATTCACCCAATTTGTGTTAGGGGCCTATTAGGACGGGGTCCCTGGGGTTAATTTTTGGTCAAATTTTGGGCTAATTTTTTTATAAAATGTAAAGTCTACATGAAATGTGGAAGTAGATCGTGAAGATAGAATGATTCAAAGGGGCTTTAGTCCCTTAGGTGGGTAAGTGATAGGAAGGTTTTGAGATGCTCCTATGGTCTGTGGACCATGGTATTTTAGGAAAATTGTTGTATATAGATGATTCATAATGAGTCTAGAGAGATAACTAAGAGGAAGAATCTTTGTAAGGGAAAGTAAGCTAAGATGGGAAAGGTTTGTTTCCTGTACTTAGGTGAAAGGGGAAGGCTCCTGCAGCTAAGTGTCTGGAGATCTTGGTAATTCTGTAGGCTTAGTGTGTGGGCCCCTGCAGCTGAGTGCACAAGGAAAAGAAGTCTGTACTGGATTGATTATACTTAATAAAGATAGTTTTGAGCCAATTCTGATGCATTTGAGTCTTATTTATTACTTCTGCAAGTTTTGTGTCATCACTCTTTGTTATGATTTATATGAATTAATGCTTAATTCTTGCGCGAAAAGAGTAGATCTGTAATATTTATGCATGTTAAGAATAATTAAGAACCTTCGCGAAGACCTGGAAGTTGTTTAAGTGCATTGCAGTAATTTTATGTTCGAAAGGGTTAAGGGTGCGTGAAAGTATATATAAGCCATAAGGACTACAAGAACCTACCACACAGAGCTTTGGATGTAGAAACCTGGTTCTGTCATCCCCCAATACTACTTCGAGTGAGACTACAGCCTAAGCTGACCAAGTTGTTGCCGAAAGGGCAAGCAGTTAGGGTTTTGTTGGTTGGCACGAATAACACTGAACCTGGGTCAGGCCCCATCAAGCCAACACTACCAAATCCATGAAAGATATCACATGATCCACAATCTTAGGAGCTACCCACTCCATGACATCCCTTATCCTCTCTGGATCTACTGAAATTCCTTCCTTGGAGACAACATGTCCCAAGTAGTGCACCTCATTCTGAAAGAAATTTCACTTGTTGAGCTTAGCATACAACTGATGCTCTCTCAACAACCTCAATACTATTGCTAAGTGCTTGGCATGCTCTTCCTAATTTTCAGAATATACCAGTATATCATCAACGAACACAATAACAAACATATCCAAATATGGACGCAACACACTATTCATCAAACACATGAATGTAGCTAGAGAATTAGTTAAGCCAAATGGAATAACAACAAACTCATAATGCCCATACCTAGTCCTGAACGTAGTCTTGTAAATGTCCTCCTCTTTGATGCGTACCTAATGGTATCTGAATCTCAAGTCAATCTTCAAGAACACTATTGATCCCTTCAGCTGATCGAACAAGTCATCAATCCTTGGCAAAGGATATTTGTTCTTGATAGTCACTTTGTTCAACTACCTATTCTCAAAGCATAATATGAGAGTACCATCTTTCTTCCTCACAAACAAGACCGATGTGCCCCAAGGTGACGCACTTGGCTTAGTGTATCCCTTGTCCAAAATTTCTTTCAACTGCAACTTTAACTCAACCAACTCAGGTGTGCTCATCCTGTAAGGTGATTTTGATGCTGGAGATTCCCTTGGTACTAACTCAATATAAAATTCTACCTCCCTGTGAGGTGGCAACTCTGTAATGTCCTCAAGAAATACATCCTGAAACTGCTGCAACAATGTGTATCTGCTCAACACATCAGTATCCTCAACCTCCATACCCTTATCAATAGAGATGTGTACTGCAAATATATTGCACCCTTTCCTGTGGTTACACTTTGCTTGCATAGCTATCACCATCCTAACTGATGTGGCTTTCTTCTTACCTTACAAGACTCTTGGGTCTCCATTGTCATCAATACACTCAATAGTTTTGTCATAGCATGCAACCTTGGTTCTATGTAGATACAACCAATCCATGCCCAACAACATATTGTATGATCCCAATGGTAACATATTCAAATGTGTTATTCTAGGCTTACCATTTAAATAAAGTGCGCAAGCTCTTACCCAATGATGAACTCGCTTCTTCCTACATGTAGCCAACTACACTAACCAAGACTTTGCATGCAATTCCTTATTAAAACCACACTTGTCCACCAAGTTAGGACTAACATAGCTATAATTAGATCTAGGTTCAATCAAAATATAAATAACTTAATCAAAATCTTACCGTCCATCTCAATGATATATGCCTATTGTTTTGCATGCCTGTTTTCCACTGCTAAATAGCTACGTGGAATACTCTGAGCAATGTCACCAACAGTCTGTGCTTCCTATGCAGTGTATATCTGAGGCCTACCACACTAATTATGTGGAAAACATTTCTTATGGAGTTCCTTGCCACCTGTCCAAGACACCTACCGACCAGTGCCCTCACCTCTATGTTGTTGTTGTTGCTGTTGTGACCCATGTCCTTGTCTAGCTGCATTAAATCTCTTTTGCAGAGCCACATTTTCTTTCTCATCTGCATGCTAAGGCCTTGTCCTCTTATGCTGCCATTTACCTTTACCTTTTTCCTATCCCTTCCATCCATGCTAAGATTCATTCTTACACTTTGATTGTTCATAGAAATGCTTCAGTTTCCCAATGACTTCCTCAAGTGACCGAGGCTCATCATACTCAATCTGATCTCTAAATTCTAATGGAAAACCACTGAAAAATCATTGAACTTTAGTCTTCTCATTAGTAAGATATGATACATACCTCAATAGTTCCATAAACTTGGTTGTGTATTATTCATCTGCCATTGATCCCATATTTAGCTCATAGAATTATTTTACCTTACTGTCATATTACCTTTCTGACAAGTACTTCTTCCTGAAAAGTCTCTTGAACTCCTGCTAGCTCAAGTCATCTGTCCTGATGTGTCTAACCCACTTAACATCTTCCCACCAGATGTCTGCTTTGCCTTTTAAGCTGAAGATAATTATTATAGTCTTCATGTTATCTGTGTACTCATGCAACTCAAAGAATTTGTTCATTCCAATTATCCAAGCCTCTACATCTTCCAACTTCTTCATATCTCCGTCAAAATTAAGTGGTTTTTCTTTCTTGAACTCATCTGGAAAGTATCTCCTATCATTCCTTCTATAAGGATGATAGTGATGACGATCATGATGTCTATCAGAACAAGAACTAGAATAATACCTGTACTTGTCGTCCCTCCTTTTTGGAGTGTCCAACAACTTGCCATCTCTCACTATGTTAGATCTATCCAGCCTGTGTCTACTAGGATATCTACTTCCATATGCTCCATTAGTCCCATCCTCATGTGCATGGATGATCCAAAGCGGCCCTTGTCGCTGTAGTTCTAAAAACCTCTGAAGAAGTATAGCATTGACCTTTGCTTTCTTCTCTTATGCATGTATGATCTGATCATTATCTGCCTTACAACTCCTTATCTCTTCCTTCAAGCTTCTCAATGTATCGGCCAAATCAGAAGTATGCCCCACACCATGCTGCTCATCTAATGCATAGGGAGATTCTACGTAATCTACCACCTTGCTAGCCATTTGATCTTTCTCTTTTTCTGTAATACATAATATGTCAAATAAACCAGCGTACCTTAGTATAGCTTGGGGAGGATACCTTGTCTGCAAGATCACCAAATCATCATGATACGTGTATAACATAATCATAACAACATATCGACGTACACAAGTAAATGTATCAACTCATAAACATCATTCTAACTAGGCTCCAGTCATCAATGTACGGCCATATCAACATTGCATCTTATGACCTTATGCATGACAACAACCATTAATCCATTATACACATTGCTACATGCAACCAACAATATGCATAAGTAATTCTTAGCCAACTACAAATACGCATAAATGCATGTAGTCGAACATAATCAATTAGTTCTTGCAGTCAATCTACAAGACTGATGCATGTAATCAAAATATTAAAAATGTAACCTAACATACCAAGATGTAAGTAGGCAACATAAAATCAACATGTAAGTGACAAATAACCATATACAGTTAGTCACATACTTATGTCAAATACTCTTCACGAAATCAACATCAAATTCTCCATGATAACCATACTACAACCCTAATACAACATCAAGCAATCACAACAAGTATATAAGTGTAAGAGACACACATGCAATCAACATGCATGCATGAATAACACATTCAACCCATCCAATCCAAGATTTGAACCATGTTTTGATACCACTTTGTAACACCCTCCTCCCACATCCACCCAAGTAACCATGCCAATTGGGGTAAACATGAGACGAGAGACTATTATGATCAAATTTGACCTCCTATGTTACCTTAAGTGGAATCGACGGAACATCATGCACAGTCATCCAACCTCATCACATAACCCTTAGGAGACAAGTTGTCGACTCAGATAGCCTATCCTTGGGTCCCACTGTTTTTATGGACCTCTTAGGCCATATTCACTCAGATGCTATTGGTAAGGGAGCGACCATAAACCTAAAGTCACTCTCATAGGCCTGCCTCCCAGTGACTGTGGACTAAAGTTCATAGTTTTTTTCCAGCGACCCTGGGATTTAAGCCACTTTTTCAGACCTAGAGCCCAGGCCACTGCCTAGAATGGAATGAAAACTTAGAATCAGGTAAAGTACAAGGAAACAATGATACAAAAGCAATAAGTTGATCAAGACCTTAACCATATCCCTACTAGCCTACAGGTGTAAACAACAGAATTAAGTGTAGGGATCTCATATTTATTTTAGAATCGCTCTGAGCCATTTTTCCCTCATGCCATTTGTTGCCTTATCATTTATTAGGTCATAGAGGCTATACCACCTCACCCTCATCAATAGAAGTGAGGCTTTACTATAATCCATCCTAGATCACTAAGACAGTACAATGAACACATCATAATAGGATTTACCGTGATCTTCGCCCAATCACTAGGCCAAACAAGCATGGATGCGACTAGATTTCGCCACCTAAACCATTAGAAATTTTGATGTCTCATATTCTCTAAGGCTTTATCACAATCAAAACCCATATCACTAGGCCCTAAACTGAGATCCACTCTCAAGAATTTACCACCTATCCCAAACCCGAGATTACTAGGTCCAATGGAAAGAAAACCACCTCTTAGCTTTATTGCATATCATGCCATTCATCAGTAAGGATTCATAGGCCTACTGAGGCAACACAATCCTAGATTTACCACAACCCATAGTTTGGCTCAAGGTTCACTAGGCCAGTGGCTTTACCATGATCCATAATCTGGTTTAGGGAACACTAAGCCATGTGCTCTATCATTCATAGATCCACCTCACTCATCTTTTAATCCATCTAGAAATCTAGCTCAATTGAAACATGATAACCCCATCACACCATGATTATCCAGAAATCGCAAGGCTAGGCTGAAAAACACTGTTATACCTGCAAAAACCCATGCCATGATAGAAAAGAACCACATGCAATGCCATGCATGCCAGATCTAGCAAGGAAAGTACACATATAATTCAATACCTGCGATGAAGTCTATTCTAGTTGCTTGATCCTACCTTTCCCTTCTTGATCTTTGTTTCCTCTTTCCTTCTTTGCTTTTCTTTCTCCAATGCCAAAATTCTCCAAGAAAAAATCTATGTATCCAAGAGTATGAGAGAGAGATAATAATGAGAGTGCTCCAAAACTGAACTGGCAAAAGGTTACCAACTGATCCTCATAAGACTTTTTATGAATGAGGTCTCTATTTTCTTTATTTTCCATTATTTTTCTTCAGTTTCCTCCTTGCATTCAACCTATGACCTTTCACCTCCATTTTCTCCTAATTTCCATTATTTTCATAAATAATTGTGCCAAAAATGCCATTTTTCCTTTCCAAAGCCTTAGCCATTTCCTTTTCCAATTTCCTTAGCCATAAATAACCAAATGAACACCCCCTAGGATGTCCTGCCCAACATTCAGCTTGGAATAAGTGTCCCATTCATCCGTGGTTATTGTTTTTTAACTTTTATTACATGAAATTTTCACCAGGGCTGTTACAAAATCCTCTCCCTTTAGGGACACTGTCCTCAGTGTTCAATCACATATATACCTTAGCACCCTGCTGAAAGAAGACATACTGCTTATGGAACTTTATAACACCATGCGATGCAATATTTACAATGAAAGATCCGATCAAGAGAAGAACATCATGACAACATAACAACATACCGCATAGTGGAGATTTATAACAAAAATCGTTACAGTATTTACATCCATACACATGGGTACATATAGAAATGTCACCATAAATATAGATACCAAAACATATGCCAAATCATATACCAAAACATATATCAAACATATACTAGTCATCCTATCTAAGCACATATCAAAACATCATATAGCATATATCAAACCATCATAAAGCATATATCAACCACCATAAAGAAAATACTAAACCATCGTAAAGCAAATACCAAACCACCATAAAGAAAATACCAAACCAACATAAGAAAATACCAAACCAGCATAAGCAAATGCCAGACCACCATATTAAGCTTATTTGCCTCAACTGGAAAACAAGGAAGGATACATGGCCTTTAGGTTCTTCTTTATCACCTACATCTCCTGTTCCATGTCTGCCGACATATCTAATCCAATCAATACCCTTCTAACTGGATCACTCCAACTAATTGGAGTGTTACAACTCTGGCCATTCAATTCCTCAAAAGGACTCATCCTTAGTGACTCCTGATAACCATTGTTGTATACGAACTCTACCAAAGTGAGATACTCTTCCCACTTTTTCTATTGATGCATCACATACATCCTCAACATGTCCTCTAATATCTTGTTGACCCTCTCTGTCTGTCCATCCGTCTACGGATGATAATTGTGCTAAAGGCCAACTCTGTGCCCAAACCTGCAAATAACTCCTTCCAAAACTTGGAAGTGAACTTTGCATCCCTATCCGACACAATCTTCTTTGGAACACGATGTAGTCTAACCACATATCTGATGAAAACGTATGCCACATCGCTAGTTGAGTACGTAGAATTCACTGGAATGAAGTGTGCAACCTTTGTTAACATCTCAACAATGACCATGATGGAATCATGTTACTTTACTATCTTCAACAACCCTGTGATGAAGTCCATGGAAATGACCTCCCATTTCCATTATGGAATCGCAATCGGATGCACTCATCCACCTAGATGTTTACACTATGCTTTCACTCACTCAAAGTCAAAACATCAAGCCACAAACTCTATTACATCCCTATTCAAGTTTGGCCAATAGTAAGATCTCTTCACTGCTGTCAGTGTCTTCTGGTAACCTAGGTGACCTGAATATGGTTTTGCATGAAACTCCCTCAAGATCACCTTCTTGAGCTCACTGCTATCTGGTATATATATCCTATCTCGGAACCTGACCAATCCATCTACTGTAAGACAATAATCCATTCCCTATGCACCTACACGTGCACCTATACCTGTACCTATGCATGTACCTGTACCTGTATTGCCACTTGTACTTGTACCAACACGTGCACCTATACCTGTACCATGACCTATACTTGTACTTGTACTATCACCTGCTGGAACCTATGCATAATCTCCATATACCTGAAATCCTACTATCTTACCTATAAGATCCTATCTTGTAAGTATGTCCCATAGGATCTCACAAATTCTAAGTGATGTACCTGTACCCATCTACTGAGAACATCTGCCACCCTGTTCTCGTTAACTTTGATGTACTTGATCTCAAAATCAATCTTGTTGATCATGGCCAACCATCTAGCCTAGCTGGCGTTCAGATTCGGCTGGTCAAAAAATACCTCAATCCAATGTGATCACTCATAAGCACAAACTGCCTACCAACAAGATAGTGCCTCCACATCTTCAGTGTATGTATAATCACTACTAGGTCAATATCATGTGGCGGTTAGTTCTGCTCATTCTCGTTTAGTTTCTAGTGGACATAACATACCACCTATCAATATTACATAAGGACTCCACCAAGCCCTCTCTTACAAGCATTTGTGCATACCACAAACTCTTTTTTCAGATCTGCAATTTGTAGTACTGGTGCATGTGTCAACAACTGATTAAGTTGCTCAAATCTAGCTTCACACTCCTTTTTCCATTTGAACTTCTTACCTTTCCTTTGCAATGATGTAATGGGATAAGAAATTTGCGAGAAGTTCCTCATGAACCTCCTATAATAGCCTTCCAGACCCATGAAAGGTCTCACCTCATCCACATTCTTAGGAGCTACCCACTCCATGATGGCCCTTATCTTATATGGTCTACTGCAATGCCTTCCTTGGAGACAACATATCCCAAGTAGTGCACCTCATTCTAAAAGAAACTACACTTGTTTAGCTTAGCATACAATTGATTCCCTCTCAATAACCTCAATATTGCTGCTAAGTGCTTGGCAAGCTCTTCCACATTTTCTTTCTCATCTGCATGCTAAGGCCTTGTCCTATTAGGCTTCCATTTACCTTTACCTTTGTCCTATCCCTTTCATCCGTGTTGAGATTCATTCTTATGCTTTGATTGTTAATAGCAATGCTTCAGTTTCCCAATAACTTCCTCAAGTGACCAAGGCTCATCATACTCAATCCAATCTCTAAATGCTAATGGAAAACCACTAAAAAACCATTGAACTTTATTATTATCATCAGTAAGATACGGTACATACCTCAATAGTTCCATAAACTTGGTTGTCTACTCTTCGTCTGTCATTAATACCATCTTTAGCTCATATAATTATTTTTCCTCACTGTCATATTACCTTTCTGACAATTACTTCTTCCTGAAAAGTCTCTTGAACTCCCACCATCTCAAGTCATCTATCTTGATGTCTCTAACCCACTTAAAATCTTCCCACTAGATGTATTCTTTACCTTTCAAGTTGAAGATAGTTCTTCTAGCCTTCATGTTATCGGTGTACTCATGCAACTCAAATAATTTGTTCATTCCAAGTATCCAAGCCTCTACATCTTATGACTTCTTCATATCTCCACCAAAAGTAGGTGTTGTTTCTTTCTTGAACTCATCTAAAAAGTATGCCCTATCATTCCTCCTATAAGGATGATAGCGACGACGATCATGATGTCTATTAGAACTAACTGGAATAATACATGTACTCATCGCACCTCCTTTTTGGACTGTCCAACAACTTTCCATCTCTCACTATGTCAGATCTATCCCACCTATGTCTACCAGGAGATCTACTTCCATATGCTCCATTAGTCCCATTCTCATGTGCATGGATGATCCGAAGCAGCGCTTGTCATTGCAATTCTGACAAACTATGAAGAAGTATAGTATTGACCTCTACTTGCTTCTCTTGTTCCTATATGATTCGATCATTATCTGCCTTACAACTCCTTATCTCTTCCTTCAAGCTTCTCAATGTATCATCCAAATTAGAAGTATGACCCACACCACGTTGCTCATATGATGCATAGGGATATTCTACGTAATCTACCACCTTGCTAGCCATTTGATCTTTCTCTTTTTCTAAAATGCATAATATGTCAGATAAACCAAATCACAATAAACCAACATACCTTACTATAGCTCATGGAGGATGCCTTGTCTGCAAGATCACCAAATTAGCATGATACATGTATAACATAATCATAATAGCATATCGACATACACAAGTAAATATATCAACTCATAAACATCACCTAACTAGGGTCCAGTCATCAATGCAAGGCCATATCAACAATGCACTGTTGGTTTGTATTATATTATTTCCACGACTAGCCCACGTAGTTAACCGGCGGGTTAGAGGGAGGGCAGAGCCCCCCTTCATTGTGTTGATTGTGTAGCAGGGGAGGGGGTCACAGGGGGTTTGAGGCATACCCGTAACCTCACTTTATGGGGTCCAGGGCAGCGCCCCAGAAAATTTTGGTTTTGGACCCTATGTTAGGATGGGTGGACCCACCTACGTTTTTGTGCATGATTTTTGCACATGTTTTTGGACGCAATGGTTTTCGGTCCATGGTATTGGATGCTTCAGCATGTATAAATATGTATTATAAAATTGAAAGGAACATAATGAAAAATCAAGCCGGTAGTCCCAGTTTTGAGATCCAGGTGAAAATCTCTGTGTATATGTGTTTTATGTGTTATGCTCTCTCATTGTTTATTTTCTGTGTTTTAGAATTCATTTGAAGTTAATTTCTATACGGGGTTAAAACCTACATTTGGTATCAAAGTAGATTTGGCTTCAAGGGAACACCTTTGTCGCTAAGGGGTTTCGCTCGGGCCTGTGGTAGACCCTGTTCAGTGGGAGATCTATGAGATCGATTTTGGTGGTGAAAGAAGATGGCGAGTAGTGGAAAGATAGAGATCGAGAAATTTAATGGTCAGAGTTTTGAGTTGTGGAAACTCAAGATGGAGGATCTGTTGGTGGATAAATATCAGTGGATCGCGGTAGATCTGGGTACTAAACCAACGAGAGTGTCCAATGAAGAAAGGAAGAAGTTGGATCGGAAGGCAAAAAGCACAATACAATTGTGTGTCTCAGATTCAGTATTGTTGAATGTATCAAGGGAAGCTACAATGAAGGCTTTGTGGGACAAGTTAGGTACTTTGTACCAATCTAAGTCTCTGGTGAATAAACTGTTCCTGCGGAAAAAGTTGTATAACTTGAGGATGAAATATGGAGACTTGGTGACAAAGCATCTGAACACATTTAATACTGTGGTAAGTCAGTTAGCATCTATTGATATTAAAACTTCAAATGAAGATAAGTGAATCAGTTTTTTGTGTTCTCTACCAGATTCGTGGGATAGTCTGGTTATTGCAATAGGTAGCAATGCAATTGCCTTGCAATTTGATGAAATAGTCTCATCCTTGCTGATGAAGGAGGTGAGACGGAAAAATATGGAGAGCCAGAATGGTGATGCCTTGTTTGTACGAGGATGGTCCCAGAACATAAACAAAAATAATTCATCAAGTGGGAGATATAAATCTAGAGGGAGATCTAAATCTCCAGGAAAACCTGTAAAGGTGGTGTGCTGGAAATGCCGAAACGAAGAGCACTACAAAAGGGACTGTAAAACTAAAGCTCCTGATAAAGGAAAGGGATCTGATGATGATCCTTCTGTAGAGGTGAAAACCACCTCAGATTAAGGTGGGGATGTGTACTTGGCTTATTCAAGTACACATGTAGATCATGAGGCATGGTTGATTGACTCAGGTGCATCCTTTCACTTCACTCCCCATAGAGAGTGGTTCTACAAGTATGAGAAATATGATGGTGGTGATGTTTTCTTAAGGGATGATAGGAAGGCTAGAATCATTGGTCATGGAAAAGCAAAGTTAAAGTTGCAAGGGGGAAGGGTTAGAACACTTCTGGGTGTTCTCCATATTCCTACATTGGCCAGAAATTTGATTTCTGTCAGCAAACTAGATGATGCAAGTGTAAAAATAGTGTTCGAGAAGGATACCTGCAAAATGGTTCGGGGAGCACTGGTATTGATTCGAGGAGTTCGAATTGGAACTATGTACAAGCTGCAAGGTAGCACTGTTATTGATGGGTGCAACAGTTCTGTGGTTCCTGAAAGTGGAGCAGAAAATCTAGTGGTCTCTGGAGAGAAGACCATGTTGTGGCATCAAAGGCTTGGACATATTGGAGAAAAGGGCCTTTGAATACATCATGGTAGAAGGTATGAGTAATAGCTCTCTGGATTTTGATTTTTGTGAAAATTGTGTATATGGGAAGCAGAATCGGGTGAGTTTCCCCTATGGTAGTAAGAGGGTGAAAAAGATATTAGAACTTGTGCATAGTGATGTGTTTGGACCTGTGAAGGTTCCATCACTAGGTAATTCTGTGTACTATGTATCATTTATAGATGACTTCTCAAGGAATACATGGATATATTTCCTTAAGAAGAAATTTGAAGTCTTTGACAGGTTTAAAGAATTTAAGGCTCTGGTGGAAAACCAGACAGAGAAGAAGATAAAGGTGTTGAGGATAGATAATGGTGGAGAGTTTTGCAGTACGCTATTTGAAGAATTATGTAAGTGTGGTATAGAACGATAGAAGACTACTCCATATACTCCTCAGCAAAATGGAGTTGTAGAAAGAATGAATAAGACGTTGATTGAAAGGGAAAGAAGCATGCTCAGTGGTGCTGGGTTAGGACAGGAATTCTGGGCAGAGGCAGTGGAAACTGCCTGTTACCTGGTCAACAGGTCACCTTCATCAGCGTTGGAGGATAAGATTCCACAAGAGGTATGGACTAGTAAGAAACCCTCTCTTTCACATCTGAGGGTATTTGGATATAATGCATATGTACATGTTCCAAAGGAGAAATGAACCAAGTTGGATAGTAAATCTGAAAAGTGCATCTTTATTGGGTATAAGGATGGTTTAAAGAGTTATAAGCTTTGGAACCGAGCAACAAGGAAGGTTGTGTACAACCGACATGTGGTGTTCAGAGAGGTGAAAGATGTTATTAAACATGAAGTCCAAAGAAAGGAACCTAAGAAGATAGAGTTTGAGCTAAAGGAGGAAGAATCAAACTCTACAGCAGAGGAGGAATCAAAAGATGAAGAGCCACAAACTCTTGCTGTGAGAAGATCAGTTCGAGAAAGAAGGTAGCCAGAAAGGTATAGTCCATATGCTTTCTGTTCAAATTTTGCTTTGTTTGTTACTGATGCTGATCCCAGAACTGTGAAGGAAGCAGTGGATTCAGAGGATGGAAAACTCTGGAAAGAGGCCATGGTTGATGAAATGGCATCTTTGCACAAAAATGAATCTTGAGATCTGGTGGAGTTGCTGACTGGAAGGAAACCCATTGGCAGCAAATGGGTGTTCAAAAAGAAGACAAATGCAAAAGGAAAAGTGGAGACATACAAAGCTCGGTTGGTAGCAAAAGGTTATTCCCAGGTGCCAGGAATTGATTTTGGTGATATTTTTTCTCCTATTGCCAAGGTAACTTCTATTAGATTACTCTGTTGCTGTTGCTTTTGATTTTGAGGTAGAATAGATGGATGTGAAGACAACATTTCTTCACAGGGATCTGGAAGAGGAAATATACATGAAGCAATCTGAAGGCTTTGTGGTGAAGGGTAAGAAAGAACTAGTGTGCAAGTTAAAGAAGCCTCTGTATGGGTTAAAATAGTCACCAAGGATGTGGTATTAGAAATTTGATACATTTATACAAGGACTTGGCTTCACTAGAAGCAAAGTAGATCACTGTGTGTATTTTAAATTAATTGGTGACCGTGTTATTTATCTGGTCTTATATGTGGATGATATGTTGTTGGTTGGAAATGACAAAGAAATTATCCAAGATTTGAAGACACAATTGTCCTCCAAATTCGACATGAAAGATCTTGGTGCAGCAAACTATATTTTGGGCATGGAAATTAAAAGAGATCGGGCAAAGAGGAAGTTCTGGTTAAACCAGAGGAAGTATGTCGAGACAGTACTGCATAGGTTTAATATGCAGGATAGTAAATCGGTGAAGGTTCCTATTCTTGTAGGTGTGAGGTTATCTGCTGAATAGTGTCCCAAGACATAAGAAGAGGAAGAGGACATGTCCCGTGTTCCATATGAAAGTGCAATCGGTAGCCTGATGTATGCAATGGTATGTACTAGATTAGACATTACACATGTAGTGGGAGTATTGAGTAGGTTTATGTCAAAACCAGGGAAGGAGCACTGGACAACAATGAAGTGGGTTTTCAGGTATTTGCGTGGCACTAGTGATTATGGTTTGTGCTACCAAGGAAGATCATGATTGGACAGAATGTTGGATATTTGTGGCTTTGTTGATGAACACTGGGCAGGAGATCTGGATCAGAGAAGATCTACAAGTGGGTATGTGTTTATCCTATTTGGAGGTGCAGTCAGTTGGATGAGTAAGAAACAATCTGTAGTGGCACTATCAACTACAGAGGTAGAATACATGGCAGCCACTCATGCAAGAAAGGAAGCAGTTTGGTTGTAGAGATTGTGTTCAAGTATGGGGTTAGTACAGGGAGCTATAATGATAGATTGTGACAGCCAAAGTGCAATTTTCTTGTCAAATAACCCCGCATATCATTCAAAGACAAAGCACATTGATGTTCAGTATCACTTTGTGAGGGATATGATAGAAGACAAAAAGGTGTTGCTGGTAAAGGTGGACACTTTGAAGAATACTGCAGATGCATTGAAAAAATATGTGAGCTCTCAGAAGTTCTCTTGGTGTAGAGAGACAATGGGCATTTCAAGGCTGGAAAAATGACTAAGCTCTCTTGTGGCCCCCTGTGGAAAGAAAACAACAAGTGGGAGAATGTTGGGTTGTGTTATATTCTTTCCACGATTAGCCCACGTAGTTAACCAGGGTGTTAGAGGGAGGGTGGAGCCCCCCTTCGTTGCACCGATTGTGTAGCGGGGGGGTCATAGGGGGTTTGAGGCAGACCCACCTATGGTTTTGTGCAGGATTTTCACACATGTTTTTGGATGCGATGGTTTTCGGTCCATGGTATTGGATGCTTCGGCATGTATAAATATGTATTATAACATTGAAAGGAACATAATGAAAAATCAAGCTAGTAGTCCCAGTTTTGGGATCCAGGGGAAAATATCTGTGTATATGTGTTTTATGTGTTATGCTCTTGCATTGTTTATTTTCTATGTTTTAGAATTCGTATGCAGCTAATTTCTGTATGGGGTTAAAACCTACATACGCACTATGACCTTATGCATGAAAACAACCATTACTCCATTATGCACATTGCTACGTGCAATCAAAAATATGCATAAGTAATTCCTAGCCAACTACAAATACACATAAATGCATGTAGTCGAATATAATCGATCAGTTCTTACAATCAACCTACAAGACTAGTGCATGTAATCAAAATATTCAAAATGTAACCTAACATACCAGGATGTAAGTAGGCGACATAAAATCAACACGTAAGTGACAAATAACCATATACATTCAGTCACATACTTATGTCAAATACTCTCCACGAAATCAACATCAAATTCTCCATGATAACCATACTAGAACCCTAATCCAACATCAAGAAATTGCAACAAGTATATAAGTGTAAGAGACACACATGAAACCAACGTGCATGCATGACTAACACATTCAACCCATCCATTCTGAGAGTTGAACCATGTTCTGATACCACTTTGTAACATCCTCCTCCCACATCCACCCAAGTAACCATGCCAACTGGGGTAAACATGAGACGAGAGGCTACTATGATTAGATTCAACCTCCTATGCGACCTTAAGGAATTCAAATCAACGGAATATCACACTAAGTCATAGAACCTCATCAACGGAACCCTCAAGATACAAGTCTGCCACTCAGACAGCCTGTCCCAAGGTCCCACTATTGTTCTGTACCTCTTAGGCCATAGTCGCTCTCATGCTATGGGCAAGGGAGCAACCAGAAACCTAAAGTCACTCTCATAGGTCTGCTTGCCAGGGAATGTGGAATATAGTTGGCATTATGTGCCAGTGACCCCAGGATTCAAGCCACTTTTCAGGCCCAGAGCCCATGCCACTACCCAGAATGGAATGAAAGCTCATAATCAAGTAAAGTACAAGGAAACAATGATACAAAAGAAATAAGTTGATCAAGACCTTAATCAGACCCCTACTAGCCATGGAAGGAATTTCATCAAACATATTATCAACATGTAGCCTACAGGTGTTCGAGATGAAGGACATGGTTTTCATGCACTACTTCCTTGGATTGGAAGTGTAGCAAGGTGATGGGAAATCTTTGTCTCTTAGGGAAAGTATGCCAATGAGATACTTCATAGGTTCCACATGGACATGTGTAAACCCATGGAGACTCCTCTAGCGACCAACTAGAGGAAAGAGGATGCCACTTCAAGTGAGGAAGTGGATGCAAATATTTACCGGAAGTTGGTGGGTTCACTCATGTATCTTGTGAGCACGACGAGACATATGTTATGCATTCAACTAGCTGAGTCAAGGTATGGTTACGCCAACCAAACTATTTTGGAGGGAAGTTAAGCATGTTCTACGTTACCTGTGAGGCACTACCCAGTTTAGACTTTGGTACAGATGGAAATAGGGAGTGAGGAAGTGTGGCTATTGGGCGGGAAGTCCATCAGACCGGAAGAGTACATCAGGTGGAATTTGCAGCATTGGGTCTACAATAGTTTATTGGTACAGTAGGAGGCAGATATCAATGGCACTCAGCTCGCAGAAGTAGAATACATGGTTGCAAGTCAAGCAACATGTGAGGTGATCTAGACGAGGAAGATACTTAATGGCTTGTTTAGTAAGATGATGGATCCTACTGTGATTTACTGTGATAATCAGAGTTATATCAAACTCTCTAAAAATCCTATTTTTTTATGATCGATCCAAGCATATTGATATCTTGTATCACCATCTTCAAGATAATCTATTTCTTTCTAAGAGGGATTGTTGAAAATTTAGCAAGAAAAAATCATTTTTACTTTAACAATGTAAACTTTGAAACGGGAACTATAAACTCAAAACGGGAACTCTGGCCAAAAAACCCCGAAAAAACATCAAAAACAGTGCTAAAAGTGAAAAGTGTTGATGCTGGAATAACACATTTTCTTTTCTTGGGTAAATTTTCAATATGTTTTAAAAATGGTGGTGAAAACCAATTTTTTGCGCAAAAATAATCCAAAAAACGCCCTCAAAACGAAAAGGGTTAATTATGGAAGAAGACTTTTTTTTTTCGAAAGTAAAATTTCAACATTTCGAAATAATGGCATGAAATATTTTATCATGACCCCGAAAAAACATTAAACTTAAAAAAATAATGAAAACATAAAATTAAAAAAAAATTAAAAAAATTAAAACAATGAAAAACCACAAAAAAAGGGTAAAAAACAAAAAAAAACAAAACATAGACTAAAATATATATTAAAAGAAAAATATAAAAAAAAAAAAAAATGAAAAAAAAAAAAAATCAATCATAAAATGTAAAAAGAAGGAAATTAATGATAAGGATTAAAAAACTAAAAAAAAAAAAAATTATAAACAATTAAATAGTAAAAAAAATATTTAAAAAAATGGGGAAAAAAGGAGTAATCTTGTAAACCAAAAAAAATTGGCAAAATAAAATATATATGAAAAAAAAAAAAAAAAAAAAACAAAACAAACAAACAAACAAAAAACAACAACAACAACAACAATTAAAAGAAACAAAAAATTAAGTGGGTGAAAATAGAAAAATAAAAATAAAAAAACAACAAAACAAGAAAACAAAAAAATTAAAATTAAAATTAAAACAAACTAGATTTAAAAAAGAAAATAGAAAATTAAAAAAAATTAAAAGCTACTAAAATTAAGATTAAAATGTTGATTACTTAAAAAGAAAATATAAAAATATATATAAAAAACAAAAATAAAAAAAAACAAAAATGTTAAAAAAATTATCTCACAAACCATAAAAGAATTTGGAAAACAAAAAAAAAAAAATTAAAATAAATATATTAAGTAAGTAAAAATAGAGAAATTAAAAAAAAAAACATTAGAAAAAACTGGGGAAAAAAAAAAAATTGAAAACAAACTAGTTTAAAAAAAAATAGAAATTAATGAAAAAAATTTAAAAACTAATAAAATTAATATTAAAAAAAAACAAAAAAAAAAATCAAATTATAAAAAAAAAAAACAAAAAAAGTGTATTTTTATTAAAAAAAAAATGTAATTATTTTTTATTAAACATAGATATTTTGTTTAAAAAAAATCAAAATTTAAATTTTTTTTTAAACAATCTTTTTTATTATTAAAAACAAATTTTATTTTTATTTCTATTTTTTATTTAAAAATAAAATTATTCAACATATCTTTTATATTTAAAAAAAAAAAAAAAAAAAAAACCTATATTTTATATTTTAAAAAAAATTACATTTAAATTTTTTTTTAAACAATGTTTTTTTATTAAAAAAAAAATTGAAAATTAATTTTTTTTTTTGAACAATTATTTTTTTAAAACCATTTTTTTTGGGTTATAATTAAAAATAGTTTTTTTTTTTTAAACAAATTTTTTTTTTTTTTCATTTAAAATTTTAAAAATTATTAAAAAAAATTAAAAATTTTAAAAATTAAAATCGTTTTTTTAATTAAAAATTTTAAAAATTTAAAATCGTTTTTTTAATTAATAAAAAAAAAAAAACGTTCGTGGTCCGCCCCCCAGCCGCCCATGGTGGCGCTGCCGTGGGCGGAGGGCCTGCGCGTAGGCCCCTCCGCCCATGGCAGCGCCACCACGGGCGGCTCGGGGGGGGCCACGAACGTATTTTTTTTTATTAATTAAAAAAACGATTTTAAATTTTTAAATTTTAAATTTTTTAAATTTTTAATTAAAAAAAAAACGATTTTAATTTTTAAAATTTTTAAAATTTTAAAATTTTAAATTTTTTTTTAATAATTTTTAAAATTTTAAATTAGAAAAAAAAATTAAATTGGTTAAAAAAAAAAAAAAAAAAAACTATTTTTAATTATAACAAAAAAAAATGGTTTTTAAAAAATAATTGTTAAAAAAAAAATTAATTTTCATTTTTTTTTAAATAAAAAAACATTGTTTAAAAAAAAATTAAATGTAATTTTTTTTTTTTTAAATATAAAATATAAGTTTATTTTTTTTATTTATTTTTTTTAAATATAAAAGATATGTTGAATAATTTTTTAAATAAAAAATATAAACAAAAATAAAATTTGTTTTTAATAATAAAAAAGATTGTTTAAAAAAGAAATTAAATTTTGATTTTTGTTTTAAACAAAATATCTATGTTTAATAAAAAATAATTACATTTTTTTTGGTTTTTTATTTTTTTCATTAATTTCTATTTATTTTTTTAAACTAGTTTGTTTTTAATTTTTTTTTTGCCCCACTTTTTTTTAATGTTTTTTTTTTTTTTTTAATTTCTCTATATTTACTTCCTATATATATATATATATATATATATATATATATATATATATATATATATATAATTTTTTTTTTTGTTTTCCAAATTCTTTTATGGTTTGTGAGATAATTTTTTTGACAATTTTTTTTTTAAATATTAATTTTACTATTTTTTTAATTTTTTTCATTATTTTTTTTTTTTTAATTAGTTTGTTTTTATTTTTTTTACCTAGTTTTTGCTCATGTTTTTTTCTTTTCCTCAATTTTTACTGACTTATATATATCTATATTAATTTTGTTTTTTTTTCCAAATTGTTTTATGGTTTATAAGATATTTTTTTAACATTTTTTATTTTTTATTTTTGCCTTTTTTTATATAATTTTTTATTTGTTTTTTAGAGACAATTATTTCATTTGGATTGAAAATTCAATTAACGATGTATAAATATGTAAAATATCGAAAATGAAAAATATCGACCTTCTTCTTTAAATATGCAAATCAATAAAAACCTCACTACAAAAAAAATAAAAATAAAAATAAAAACAAGAAAATATGAAGAGGAAGACCACTTCCAAAATTATTAAATTTACAAAATAATTATTTACATTTCATACATTAGAAAAGTTAAAGTCAAAAAAACAGGTTTTTTCTAAAAAAGGGTGTGATGCAGAATAACCACTTTTTTAAATCAGCATGAAAATCACTACCATTCTAAAACGCAATGTACATAACAAGAATTTAAAAAAATTAAAGTGCCAACAAGTATGCTCTAAAAAAAACATGTGTGTTCTGCATCACCCCTTTTCAAAATCGGGTCACTTTTTTGCTATCTCCACAAAACGGGTAACAGTATCAGTTCCCGTCTCAAAGTTTACATTGTTCTTTTCCTTGGTCAAACTAGTGAAAATTGTAGGAATTTACAGGGTAAGTTCCTCAAATAGAACACCAAAGGACACCACTCACAAACAGATCATAGATCAATACACCAATATTATTGACGCGGTTAAAACCCTCAAAGAGGGCAATAGTCCACGGCCTGAGCCAATGCGACCACTTCAGGAAATTTATTAATAAAAGAAAGAAAAATTACATAAGCTTCTCTCATGAATGGTCACCCTACAAATGTCCTCCATTCTATTTAAATAGAGATCATGGACCAATCGGGTGTTAAACCATGAATCTAGTGTCAGTAATACCGAGGAGAGAATACAGGTTGGATCACTTCATGTATATAACATATCGTGACCGTCGTATTGTAAGTTACAAAAGTACATAGTAAAGAAACACACTTTACCTAACTCTACACTAGACCAAGCTATACTTAACTATTTCCTATGTGTTGGAATATCCTAACATCCCCCCTTAAGAAAAACTTGGGATAGGATTGAAGGATGTGCAAATATGACACAATAGGATAAGGAAGAAGGAATTAAATCCAACCCCCCCTTAGTGACAACTTCTTGATCTCCAACCATAAATCGAAGTTTAATAAACTTTGCCTCTGTGAGAGCCTTTGTAAAGATGTCTACAACTTGATCATCTATTGAACAATATTGCACTTCAAGAACATGGTCATGAATGAGCTTTCTGATGAAGTGCATGTGTAGTTCAATGTGTTTGCTAGGTTGATGTTGGACTGGATCTTTGCATAGTTGAATGGCACTTTTCTTATCACACCAAAGTGTAGTCGGATGTTGCTGCTGAAAGCCAAACTCTGACAAGATCTGATGAAGCCACAGGGATTCCTTACTAGCTTCTACAGAACCACAATACTCTGCTTCTATTGAAGAAAGAGAAATGGCACTTTGTTTCTTGCAAGCCCATGTAATAGGTCTAGAACCAAGAGTGAAGACATAACCTGCAGTAGACTTCCAATCATCAATGTCACAAGCCCAATCGGAATTAGTGAAACCAACTAATAGAGGAGATGCTTCTTCACTGTAATGAATCATGAACTGAACTATACCTAGAACATAAAAAAGTATTCTTTTAGCTGCTTTCCAATGACTTTCATGTGGGTTTTGCATAAACCGAGTAATAAGGCCAACAACAAAGGAAAGGTCAGGACGGGTATGGGTCAGATACAAAAGTTTTCCTACAAGCTGATGGTATAAGGTAGCATCAACGTTAGGGGAAGTACAAGTGACTCAAAGTTTGGCTCCAGATTGAAAGGGAGAAGGGGTTGGCTTATAGTCTTCCATGTGAAAGTGGCATAGAAGATCACAGGCATACTTGGATTGGGAAAGGGAAATACCTTCCTTGGATTGAAAGACTTGAAGACCAATAAAATAATGCAAGCGTCCTAAGTCTGTCATTTCAAACTACTTTTTAAGGTTGGACTTCACATGGTTTATAAGGTTGGGATCACTGCCAGTAAGGATAAGATCATCAACATAAAGAACAAGAATGATAAGAGATTTACCCACTTTCTTGGTGTAGACAGTATTTTCAGAATGACACCTAGAAAATCCAGTATCTGAAAGAAAGCTATCCATTTTGGCATACCAAACCTGAGGGGCTTGCTTGAGACCATAAAGGGATTTCTTAAGCTGACATAAAAGGCTAGAGTCTATTTGTATAAAGCCAAGAGGTTGTTCCATATAGATTTATTCATGCAAGTCCCCATGCAAGAAGGAAAATTTAACATTCATATGATGGTCTTCCCATTTGAAAGAGGCAACAAGGGAAAGAACAAGGCGAATAGAGTTCATTTTTGGCAACTGAGGAAAAAGTTTCAGTATAGTCAATGCCTTCAACTTGTGAAAATCCCTTAGCAACAAGACAAGATTTATGTTTATCAACTTTTCCATTTGGTCAAAACTTGGTTCTGTAAACCCATTTACATCTAACAAATTTTCTTCCCTTTGGAAGAGGAACCAGATCCCATGTATCATTTGCCAATAATGAATGATATTTTTCATTCATAGTTGTGTCCCAATCTAGATGGCCTGAAGCTTCTACAAAGGTGTCAAGATCATAATTCGCTGAAGCTTGGGCTAGTAAAGAAGAGGCTCTATTGAACTGAGAATGTGTACATCGTTGATATGTAGGATCACCTGCAAGAGAACCTGCTTCATGCCAAGTAGTACGGACCCATTTTGGAAGCTGAGGAGCTGAAGGAGGATCCTAGGAAGGTGGTGGAGGATTGTCATCCTCATTGTCATCATCTGAAGAAGAAATATTTTCAGCAGTAGAAGGGATAGAGAGAGGTGGCACATCCATTGAACTAGGCTTGTAAGCCGATATATTTTCAGCAAACTTTACATCTCTTCTAATGATAACATTTTTGGATTTAGGTGAAAGACATTTATATGCTTTGACATCTTCAGAATATCCAACAAAAATACATTTTTCAATATTAGGTTCTAAGGCTTTATGTTTCTCATCAGGAATATGAGCCCATGCTTCACTTCCAAAAAAACGAAAGTGACTTACATCTGGTTTAATTGAGCTCCATGCTTCTTCTGGAGTGATATTCTTTAAAACATTAGTAGGAGTGTGATTTACTATGTAATTTGCATAGTTAATTGTTTTTGCCCAAACTTAAGACTAAGTCCTTTAGATTGAAGCATACAATTAGCCATTTCCTTTAAGGTGCGATTCTTCCTTTCAGTTGCACCATTTTGTTGTGGAGTATATGGAACAATATGTTGAATTTTAGTTTCATGCTCAGTGCAAAATTTGATGAATTTGTTGTTAACATATTCTCCGACATTATCAGATCTTAGCTTAAGAATTTGATGTCTAGATTGTTTCTCAACAAAGGCCTTAAAGGCCAAGAACATGTTAAATACTTCACTCTTAAGTCTTAAGAAGTATACCCAAGTGTGGCTAGAGAAATCATCAATGAAAGTTAAGAAATACTTGTAGCCAGAGAATGAAACAACTAGAAGTGGACAACATAAATCACTATGCACAAGTTGTAAAGGGGTTGAGGCATGCCAAGAGGCACGTTTTCAAAACTATCCTGATGATGTTTTCTGAGTACACATCTAGAATAAACACCATCTCTGCAAGATACCATAGGAAGACATGTCACCATATTTTCTTTACATAGATTTTGAAGGGAGCGATAGTTTAAGTGACCAAATCGCTCATTCCAAAGTTTTCTCACTTCATCATTATGAGCAACAAATACCGAGGGAAGAATTGATGACCCAAAGTTGTTAAACTTATACAACCTTGTAGAATCATAATCAATGCCAATAGCTAAAATATGTCTAGGATCTCTTAGGTCATTAATTACAACATCATGAGGTGAAAATTCAATGATGTTACCTTCACCTGAATGATAGATAGAAGGTTGCAGGATAAGGTTGGAACACATAATACATCATTAAATTGACTATTGTCTAGATGAATAGTTCCAGTCCCCACTGTTAGTGTCGGTCTTGAAAGCCCTCCATCAGTGATCAAAGCTCTTTGCATTTGCATTGGTAGGTGTCTCATCAGTGTCAAAATTTGCATCCCGTTAGGCATGCCATAACCCTGATGGAGGAGCTGGTCTATTCATATCCCTTTTGGCTTTGCTGGATCAGGTCATATCAGGTCATTGAGTTTGTCAAAATGCTCTTGTTTGGTCTTAATGTCAAGATTCTAGGTCTAGGGTTTTGGTCAGTTGTCTTAGCAAGGTTAGCAAGGTCATGTTTCCGAGAGTCCTTGAGTGACCAGCAAGCCAGAGGGAGGAAGGTAAACATGATCCTTTGAAATTTTCATCATGTATAGCTCATTTTTAACCTTGGATTTAAAAACCCTGTTTTTAAAGCCAAGGTCATGATAATTTTTGTAAAATGAATAAGTGTCCAAGACATCTTCAGAAAGGCATCAATAACCCTGGTCCCTTTGCCACAGTCCTTCAGATGATCTCCCTACAAAAAAGAATAAGGTGAAAGCCTCAAAAAGTCAACTTCAGGATAAAGGAAACCAAGAAAATTAGTGTTTTTAAAAAGTGACAAAATAGACTTTATAAAGTGGGTTTTGGATGAAATTTTTTCAAAAGTGAGATTATAAAAGGTAATTCTCCCTCCTTTAACTTTCATTGTGCATTTCGAGCTTCTAAGAGTGATTGTGAGAGAGTGCAAGTCGAAGAAGGCGAAGATACAAGTGTTTCGGGCAGTTTCCAGGTGCGCGACCCGTCCAGGCTCGTGCGCGACCTGTTGGGCGGTGCGCGACCCGTCCAGCAGCTTCCGGCAGTGCAAAACACAACTTGGCGCGACCCGTCGAGCTGTGCGCGACCCATCCAGGGGTGTGCGCGACCCGTTCGTCTGCCAGCTTTCAAAACTGCAAATAAATTCCCTCATTCCTTTTCAAACTTGCTAAATCGATCGAGGTAGGCACTCAAGTCATGAATGTTGATGTGGGTGGTGGAAATAATGATGTGTGTCATGGTTTCATCATTTAAATTTGCAAGTGAATGGATTAATATGGCTGTTGCTAATGTTTGTAAAATGCTAGGGTTTTGTGACTGTTTCAAGTGTTTATTGTCCCATTGATCCCTTCCTTTTTCCCCTCTTTCATTTATAATCATGCTTGCATCTCTGTCCTATTTCATTTGCACATAAAATGTTGCCCTACCCCCATCCCTAAGTTATAAACCCTACCCCTCTCACAAGCACTCCAACCCTAATTCCCTCTACCATACACATGCAAAAATTAAAACAAAAAAAGAAAAGATACATTGTAAAGACAGAAGAGAGTCATGTAAATTTAATGTGCTGTATATCTAAAAGCATGTACAAACTCCTATATATCCTTGACATCCCCTTGTACATGAACACTTTCCCTTTATGTGAAAATGATGAGTATGTACTCCTTAATGTGCATGTAACCCTTAAAAGAACAAAAAGAGCAGAATTTGCCTTATACCACACATGAACTCCTGCAAGCAAATTTGGTGTATGGTGTCCCTATGCCCCTATTGATATCTGTATCCCCTTACATGTTCATTATTATACATGTTTTGTCCCATATGAGATGTTCTTTGCAAATGATTTCCCAATGTTAAAATTGTTCCTATATGCATGACAATGTGTAAAGTTTCCCTTGAAAATTCCCTGTTATTATCATATATTTCCATTCCTTGTTCAGAAATTCCCTCCCCTAACATTCCCCTCATGTTTTTCCCCTTGAAACAGCATAGAGTTCAGTACTTTTGCAGGCAGAGGCAGCAGTTTAATTTGTCCTCCAGTTTGCCCACCTTGCTCCAAAACCATGTCAGATACTGAGACTTATGAGCAAGGTGATGACCATTCATCATCTACAGAGATTGAGGAACAGAGGAGGCCTCGTAGAGGGGGTAAGGGAGGTCACCATAAGAGGGAGGAGCCTACTTCATTGGCAGAGTTACAGGCTTGTCCTTTGGCACTGAGTTGTTTCCAGTATATGTCATGCTACCAGTTTTGTGAGAGGCTCTCTCAGATTCAGCATCATAGAGAGTTGGCCCGCTTATTTGTCTTACACCTCCATGATGGACATGTCACTCTTGCAGGGGTGAATTTCATATTGACACCTGAGGTGATCTCAGAGGCTACAGGTATACCGAATGTGGGTGAGGTGTGGTCGAAGCACAGACTTCTTGATTTTGTTCACTTTGAGCCCTATATCCAGCCATCATTTGTGAAACTGTTGACAGGTGTTTTCCCATTCAGATTTCTTCGGAGTGAGTATGCCCCCCTCATGAGACTCATCATGCATTATTTCACATGTGAGGGTAGATTTTCACAGGTGTATTCATATCACATTCGCCTGTTGATGCATTTCACCCGGGTGAGGATGATGAACCTCTTGGTCTTCCTGTTTCAGAACATTCAGAGGATGGTACCCATGTTGCAGAGGAAAACCCCGGCCCAGCAGTACAGGAGTCTTTGTCACTATGGTTTGATTCAGCTCATTGTTTTGCATCAGTTGACACAGCATGGCATCTCGTGGGAGGAGTTTATCTCCCGTGAGTTTTTCACAGTGCCACCTCAGCCACATCAGGAGGCTATTTATGAGGAGGGAGGACCATCTCAGTAGCCCGATGCTCCCATCACTAGACATGTCAGCTCTACTCCTATGGTCACCTATCAGAAAGGCCCAAGGGCCTTATTTGCAGCAGCTAGGCGAGTACTATCTCCACAGCAGGTGGAAGGGGTCTCGCCTTCATCTTCAGAGCAGCGAGTGTTATCTCCACATCAAGTGGAAGGGGCCTCACTTTCTTCACCAGCAGATGTATTGCAGAGGGGCAAAGAGCCCATGGTTCATGAGGATCCAGTGATCGATCTTGAGGTCAGTTCTCCTAGCCAGGAGGCAAAGGAGATCATTCAGCAGCTCAGGGCCGAGAATGAGACTTTGCAGCGGAGACTTGATGGTGCTCAGTGGACCATCACATATCTAGAGCAGCGGAACACTCAGCTGGAGGAGGAGAAGGCTCTTGATGAGATTTGGAGGATTCGTAGTGATCGAGTCCTAAACTGTAGGAGGCCCGGTGATCCATTGCCTGTTGACCGGGAGTCTTTGCTTATTCAGGAGAATGCCCACTTGGAGAGGCTGTTGGCTAAGGCCAACCAAGACAAAAGGCTGCTAAGGAACATGAAAAATCACTATTGGGCTAGGATGCACGTTTGTAAAGCAAAGATGAAAGTGTTTCAAAGAAGATTGACCGAGGCTCTTGGGAGGAAGAAAAAGGCCAACCCACTCCGCATCTTGGCCGAGGCTTCTCTCACTCATCATGACACTCACTAGCCTCTTCACAGCACCAAGCACAAAAAATTTTGGGAGTTTTGGCTCATTTTTGGCATTTTTGGGCAATTTACAGGTTTTGGCTTCTCAACGGGTCTCACCCCCGGTGAGACCCTTTGTCCTCGTAGCTCCGTTTTGCAAAAACTCAGCATTGGTGGATTTTTCATGCAAAGTTACATATGCCCATCCATTACCTTGAGTTTTCATGGAGTTTTGGGCCTCCAAAAGGTCAAAATACAGTCAAATTTTGACTTTCTGCCCCTTTTTTGAGCTGCAGAAGTAGTCTTTGGAGAATTGACTTTTGACTGGGAAAATGACCTCCAAATCCAAAAATTCCAGTTGGGTTAGAAAGTAGACTCAGAGAAATTTCCAACGAGCTATCCTACACCTGATTCTGACACCGGGAAGGCCTCCAAACAGGGCTCCAAAGTGCGCGACCCGTTGAGCTGGATGTGCGCGACCCATTGAGCAGATTTGGCCAGATTTGACCAGTTCAGCCCAGAATTTGCAGATTAGCACCAGTTTGACTTGCTGAGGTCGATGATGATCTTTTTTACTGTACTTGTGGCACTTTTTGGGTACTTTTACTCTTGTTTTACTCTTCTAGAAGTTTCTCTCATGTAAAAGAGTAAATTTGACTGTATGAACTGGTTTCCAAGTTTTTAGAGGCAAGTTGTTTTGATTGCCTATTTTGTAGTGCTTAGTTTAGAAGTGGTTCAAACAGCTCCTAGAAGGATGAGCTTGACCCCTAGAGGTGGGGGAAGAGGTTAGATCATCTATATTATGTACTTTCAGGCTCATTTTCATGGTTGGACTCTTGAGGGAGGAACTATCATTGTATATTTTGCTTGTATCTCTGCAATTTTTGGCTAAGGAAGACCAGGGTTTTGCAGTCATCTTTGGGATTCATGTGGACTCAGGTGTTGATGGTGTGTTTCTTCATGTTATTGTAAGCTTTGTTATGTGATTCATTTCCTTTCTATACTGCTGCATATTAAACAAATGAAGTGATGAAGTCAGAATTCATGCTTGCCATGCTCTACTTTTAAATTTGTTTAATTTCTATGTTTTCTGCTGTCTGAAGAGAATTCAAATCCATTGTTTGCTCTCTTTAGCCTTCTTTTCTTTTACTTCAGCTAAAGACATCAATACAGGTTCCTACCTTGCCCCAAAGACCCCCCTGCAGAAACTGTGTCCAATCCCCGCACCCTAAATTGCAGTTCCTCAATTTGCCACCAAAAACCCCAAAAAACCCCCAAATCAACCTTCAAATCAGTTTACTAGCCTAATATCAGTGTTACCTTGATTGGTCATCTCTTCCTATTGAAAATTTACCGAGATTGACCGGAGAGAGCCTTCTCCTGCCCCGTAGGGCTAGCTACGAGGCTGAATGGTTTGATGTAGCTTTGAGATTTGCCTTTTCAGCCTGAGGTGAAATTTCAAACGCTAACACCCACAACACTAAGAGATCTATCATCACCCAAATATATATTTTTGGTGTCACAATAATCTAAAGAAGAAAACATGGCTTTGCTTTTTGCCATGTGATAAGAAGCTCCAGAATCAATGAGCCATTCATGAGAATGACAAGAAGAAGATACATTTAGTGCATAACTAGACCAAGATGCTTGACAACCATATGCAGAAAGTGTTATTCCTAAAGATGAAGTTGAAGTTGAAGAGTGCTCCAAATGGATGTTATGATTCTTCATTGCTTCTTCCAAGGGTTCCATCTTCTTAAAGCATTTGGATTCTAAGTGGCCATCTCGATTACAAAAGTTGCAATGTCCATCAGCCTTCTTCCATTTTTTTTTTTTTCCTTATCATTTTGTTGAATTGATTTTTCATTTTGAGACTGAAAGTGCTTAGGACCCTTGGTTGGTTTAGGACCATTCTTTTTAGGATGTTGCTTCTTAAGATTCTTTGAACTTGGTTGTTTTTGGGAAGCTAAAGCTTTCTTAGAAGAGTTTCCAATATTAAGAAGACCAAGATGTAAGAGTTTTTCTTGTTCTCTTATTAAAGAATCACAAAAGGCATCAAAAGAGGGTGACTTATGTTGTGGGGGAAAGTATCCAACTCGGAATGACCCTAACCCACTCTAAAGGTGACAGTTCCTTAGCAACAGCTGAAAGCAAAGCTATCTAAAGTTTCTTCTTTATGACATGCAAGAGATAAAAGGGAGAGATCCACTTACCGATGTCTTGCGCAAATGGTCGATCCAATCTCCTTTGTTTGCCGCTTGCTCCCAGCTCCAAGTCTTTTCACGGGCCCAGCTACACGAGATCCTGCAAATAAGACAAGAAGAGGAAACTATAAGAATCATGCATTCATAATCGATTCAAGGATTAGCATAAATAAAAAACGCAAGTAAGACAATTCACCATTGAAACACATGCGAATAGAAGAACCTCAAATGCTTTATTAATATATGGAAGTAAGGTTCAGGCGGTGATACAACCATGAGAGGTCCAATCCAACATCACCTTCCCGACGGAGAGAAATCTCTTCTTCACCTCCCTCAAGCAATCACCCAATGCTCACAACTGTAAACCAACAGCAATTCTTTGCACTAAATTCCGCCCTCCTAGATCCCATGGGATGAGATCCTTATATAGAGTTTTGGAGTGAAGATAAGTCAGCTTGATGTGTGACTTGTTGCCCTCTTCAACTCCAGTTGTTCTTCAGTTCTTCACTTGGAGTTTTTGTCTTCCACTTGGAGTTTTAGAAGCTCTTAACTCATCATTAGGCGAATCTTATGATCAAGTGTCTTTTTGGAAGATTCCTGGGCACTGGCACATTGAGAAAAAGATTCCTCCACATGTCCAAGTACGCCCAACGCAGGTAGCCTTTGTTGCACCTGCTATGCAGCGCAGGTAGCCCTTGTTGCACTTGCTATGCAGCGCAGGTAGCCTTTGGAGCAGCTGCTTTGATCCAAAATTGACCTGTTTTTGAGTGTTTTTCAGTGGAGAACTGATTTGTAGTGTTGTGGTTTGCTGACCTTGTTCCTCTGAGGGTAAGAACAACATGTTTAGGGACTTTGGATCCCTTATATTATTGACATTTCATGCTCTATGTTGTAAGGCACAAAAATGTCTATAACAGTTGCCCCCTAAAGTATGAGGTCGTTTATCGGGTGAAATGCTTTATTAGGAGGATCCGAAGTTCATTCAATCGCCGGGAGGTGACCTGTAACAAAATACAATACAATACATTATCTTTTCATACTTTCTTTTCATGATCTAGCTGATGCGGGCATTTCCCATGATCAGCTTTATAAATACATTTGTCGTACATAAACAGACGATCGTCTGATAAGAGACGGATAATTCTCTGCTTTTAATTATCATCCTTTTAGTAGGATGCTCATCTGCTGCACATGTCTATGTTTTTATCTCCTGAATATATATCGCAGCCCGGATGGATGAAACTAGATCCGGGGTCTTCAAACTTGTCCGATCTTCACTTTAGTACAAGTCGATCCATGTGAGAATTTCTTGAAGTCGAACATGGAAAGACATCGCTTGATTGCCAGTCAATAATGTAAACTGTTAACAAGCGCGAGAGGAATCACCGATAATGATGATGACCCTCAAGGTACTGCAGCACAATTCACGTGGTGTGAATATGGGATCTGACGTCGAACACCACGCAAAGTCTCCCGGTCGAAGGTCATTAATGTATACCTATCGCCGGAAGTGAGAAACTTGCCATTGAGGCATGCAAGCTTCAAAGTACTGAGGGGGTGTTCCTAGATCAACTTCTTGGATAATGAGCTGATGTCGACAAGAAGTGATCCGTCAAAGGAGGGCCTTAATGAATCCCACATCAGTGACACGGAACGGAGCTAGTGATGATTGGTGAAAACGATCTGTGAAATATGATTCAGGGTGGCGGTCATGGAAGGATGAAAGATGATGTACGGTAGTGGATGGGACCCGGTTGACACTTTCTGAATGACATCTCTTGAACATATAACGACACTGAAGTGATGGATCGGTAGCATTACCCCATGTATGGATGGTATGGCGAGACCATGGTGAAGGGACCGGTGAATGATAATAACCCAACCCGATATTTACGGAGGCCAAAGTGTCATGTTCAAGAGCGACTTGCTACCATTAAGCTTTGAGGTTCTTCCCAATTTTTCCCCAGTCATTTCTGACCAGTACCTCTTTATTTTTGTCAAGCTTGAGGAGGATAACATATGCTTGTTCTATAACCTGCCCTTCGGGCAAGCCCATCGCTATGTTTTAACGAGCCTAACGATAGGGAAACTCGTTCTCGTCTAAAGACAAGTTTGTCGCTATCTAATATTTTTAACGAGCCTAGCGACAAAGACAACTCGGTCCTTTTCATTTTTAGAGAGTCTGAAAAGTGTACATAAAGTAGACTCCAGGGGTCCTTTTTCGTCATCTAATCCCTTAAGTCCGAAAAAGTATAAAACAATAAAGAAGGGATGAATGTTCGATATCTTTATCGAGCCGAACTAGACAAGCGCTCGATATTTTTGTGCAATAATCCCTCAGGTCCAAAAAGATTAAAATCTAGAGGAGGGATAGCTCTTCCGGTCCTTTTAACGAGCTGGAAGGCCAAAACTCGGCAAACTTTTCATTTTTTACGAGTCAATGAAAAGAGCTCAAAGAAGACTCGTTTTTTGAGGAACGAGTGATAAACAGGGATAGCAGCAGATTCCAGGTACAGGTTGGAATTTTCCAATCACGGCAGTATTACAAGGATGGCTAAGTGGGATCACTCTTCGCAGCTGTTCCTCAAAATAGGTAAACAATCAAGTGAATGTGAATGATCGGCCAAATGAAAAGTGGAGGTGACGGTGCACAAACATGACCAAGGCTTTTATGGCTGATGAATTTACGGTCTCAAATGGTTATTTACAGGTTCATTTTTTCTGAATGAGCTTGAAAACTGGGGGAAGCCTGCTCACAAGCTTATGTTTATTTTTTAACGAGCGTGAATTTCCGCATTAAAATTGCTCGGATCTTGCGTTTATTTTTTAACGAGCATGAACTTTGCCAAAACTGCTCGTTTTTACCAGTCATAAAGTAGTAAGGTCTCATGGAAGATTCCTATTTTTTAAGGAGCTTCATCTCCCTACGCTTTGCTCCATATCCTCTCTTTGTGCAAGCCAGGTATCGGCTTATCTACAGGTTAGCGGGGTTAGTCCTACCTAAATTTAAAAGCCGCCCATGCTTGCATTCCAAGAGGTTTGCATGCCCCCAGGTGTAAGTCTAATTTCAAGGCTGCTCCTACTTTTCCGTTAAAAACCTTTGTTTTCAACAGGTGAGGCTTACCTCTTTCAGGTTACCCAAAGATTGCTCTGCTAATTCTTTCAAACAGAAACTTTCTTCGGCGATGTCTATCATTAGGATATACAAAGATGGTTACAATTTGTTGCAGCAATTGAATCCCTTTCTTTGGAGGCTGCCCCTACTTATCCTCTAAAACATTTGTTTTAATGGGTGAGGCTTGCCTTTTATCCAAAGATGGTTACTACTTGCTGCTGCAAACGGATCCCCTTCTTTGGCAGAGCCTACTTATTTAGACAAAGGTGAGTAACGGGCCCCCGTCCTCCCACATAACTTTAACAAAAGAATCTTTTTCCAGAACAACCCCATTCCTAACTGCCCCTTCTTCCGCATGAGAGCTCTTCTCGGCTCTTCTGTTTTACGAAGAAGAAGGAGGGGACGGGGTACGGACTAGTCATATTCTCCCGCGGAAATTCTACTCTACACCCAAGGTTTTTTCTGCCTCTAGAGCAGACCAGGATGCATGCCCCCTGGGTTCCGGCCTTCCTTTCCCGAATTACTCGCATTCATCGGGAAGAAGAATCGGAGGTAGAGACCTTTCTTGATCAAATAGACCATTCAGGATAGTTATGTGACTACTTGCAATGCGTGATCCCGGAAGTGAAAGCTGGTCTACGAGCTTGACCATTCTTCCTTCGTATGGAAAACACATTATTCGAAAGAGTGAGGAGACTATTGATTCCATGCAATATACGTAGTCTCGTCCAAGGAGTAGGTTATAATCCAAGGGTCCTTGGACGACCATCAAATTCATCTTGACAGCCTTCCCTTTCAGTGTAATAGGCACATTAGGTAGAATCCCTAATGGTCGACTGGTTCCTTTGTCAAAACCCGAGAGACGCCTTGTCTCGGGCAAAAGCGCCGGGCAACCCAGTGCTTTCCAAGCAATAGAGGATAGGATACTCACAGATGCCCCTTCATCAATGATAGTTCCAGCCATCACCATTTTGTATATTTGGACTATAATTCTAAATGGTATACTGGCTGGTAACCGGGGTCCGCCTAGTTGGTTCCAATCAAAGGACACAACTAGGTTGCTTGGTGGTGGGACCGAATATACGGCCGGATATGATCCTGACGACGCTCCTTCCTGCGATAAAGGAGTGGGCACATTGCCCTGATGTTCATCAGAATCGGTGTTGATGAAGAGAATCTGGACGGTGTCATCCTTACTCTCTTCGGTGGGGGTGTCAACTGAAGATGAATCCTCAGTGACTATGGTATTTGAAGATGAAACTTCTGAAGGGAGAACCGGGTCAACTGCCGTTTCGACCTTTGGACTTTCGTCCGGTCCGGATTCAGTAGGTTCACTTTCAGTGACTGACACTTCAGCTGGCCCTATGAGCGGGGCAACTGTATTTTCGACCAACGAAGGACTTGGCGCGAGTTTTTGGTATCCAGGAGGAAGTAGCAACGGTACAACCGGTTGATCTTCCAAAACTCTCTTTGCTTCGTCTAAAAAGGGACAACGGCGAAGGGTGTGATTGCCTTCACACAGTTCGTAGGGGAATCTCATTCCCCTTCGTCGTCTGGGACCTTCACTTTCGCTGGTCGATGGTAAGCATTCAACCTGGTTGTCAGAGGTTGACGCTTCCGAACTGTGCAAACGAGGGGACCAGTCCCTTAGTATCCGGGGAATACTAGGACAATCACGGTGGAGGTGGTTCCCTCTACATATGACACATGGTGATTTGGGCCCGGTCCGTGCTGTGTGTGGGTTTTCGTTAGATACCTTTTGCTTGCCCCCAGGCGCCTTTGGCTCCTTCTGCTTCTTTTCTTTCTTCTTCTTTTCCTTCTTCTTTTCTATGGGAGCTCCGCTTTCGGCGGCTTGACCTTTCGAAGAAGAAGGATCGGAGGAAGGTTTATAAGAAGTGGAAGGCTGGAGGGTAGCTCTAGATTGGTCTAACTGTTCACTCGACTGTTCAGGAACCGTGGTGGTCTGAACTACAGCGGTTGAGAATAGCCAAACTGGCAGGCCAATTGTCAGCCCTGGAAGCGACAATGTGGCCATGTGGGGCGCACCAACTTCTCCCCAAGAGGAGAAAGGGCTAGGGGTCCCATCATGTGGAATCCCTTTGTTGGTGTGTCCCATGTTCTCAACCTTAAGATCAACGCAGGAATCAGGGGTAATTATGTTCCGTTTAAGATGAATTTTATATGACGACGCTTTAGACACAACTTGCTTTTTCACTTTTTAAGAGTCGAGAAAAAGCTAAAGATGACTCTAGTCTCCTTCGATGTATTAATGAGCCCGAAGTGACAAATGCTCGGATGGACTTTTTCAGTTATAGAGTTTGAAAAAGGCCAAAAGAAACTACTCTGGAGTTCTAGGCAAGGGTGTGCCAAACCTTTCGCGAAACCACAGAATACGTTTTACGGTACGAGTGGTCGATCTTCGTGAATGCTGTGTTCACTGCATCGCGATCAGTAGGGCGGCCGACACGGCTTCCTATGGATAAAGGCTTTGTTCCTATAGGGGTCCCCCAATATACGCGACGGTACGCAGGGGCACAAGTCCGTATTAGTGCTATCGTCCCTCAGGAGGAATCACCCACCTTCGTAGAGATCAACAGTCACTATGTTTAACGACGCCGGTTCACGTCTCTACCTAGACCTCTACTGTGTTTCGTTATGTTTCAAAGCGTTGTTAGATAAATTCAGTTCTTTTTAGGTTGATCTTGCTTAGCAGTTTGCCTTTATGGATCACCACGTGATGTATGGTACAACTCCTAAATGCAGTCTAAGAATGATAAGCAAGCTTTTTCAATTCTTTCAACTTATGAAAACCTTAACTACTGAAGGAAAAGAAAGACATCATCTTTTCAAACAGATCATAGAGCACTCACTGATGCACTTTTCCTAAATCGACATGCAAACTGTCAAAATGCACATGCACAATGCAAGTATTTCTTTTCTTCTTCCTTAATGTTGGTGTATTACAAAAAGAAAGCTGTTGTATAATTTCGAATTCGATTTCAAGCGTAAGCAAACAAGTTTTTGTCCAATAATCAAAAGAACACCTTAAGATTCACTCGTTTCAACACAAGAAATACTGAAATTCGAACCATATAACGAAAGCAAAAGCTCAAGCAGCTATGAACAGTAATAAACTAGCTCTTAGAATCACAACGACACTTTCTCACAGGTCTAGATCCAAGAGGTCATAGCAAGACTAGTTCACTTTCGCTATGGGAAACTGTGAATGACAGCAAGAAATACAATAAGAACAATCACGGTTTATTCATACAACTGAGGAGGAATGAAGGCAAAGAGAAGTGGTTTCAGCTGGGTATACAGGTTGACAACAGGCTGCAAAAACAATACTGAAAACTGGGCAACAGACAGTGGGAAATCCCAGCTGCACAAGGCAAAACTGGATCAGCGCAGGTGCTGCACTGTCAATCTGAGATGCATCGCAGGTAGCCCCTTCGGGACCTGCGTTGCAGTGCAGGTAGCCTTTGTTGCAGCTGCACTGATGAGACAACTCTTGTCTCTCTCAGATTCCGGCTCACAGTTTGCTCAAAAATCAATGGTTTTTGGCCAAATCAGAGGCTGTCAGTCAAGTATACACTAGAGGATGATTAAAGGAAGATGAACACTATCACAAAGAGCTAAAAAGAGTCCTTGTGGATCAGCTCTTCAAATCATAAACATGCCCAGCACTGGGCTAGAGTAGCTGCCCTCTACTTTTCATTCGAAGGACTCGAATGCAGTTCGATTCGGTACTCCTTTGTTTAAGAAATGAATAGCAAGAAACACAAGCTACCAACAAGACACGTTCCCCAGCGGAGTCGCCAGTCTGTTGTGGGGGAAAGTATCCAACTCGGAATGACCCTAACCCACTCTAAGGGTGACAGTTCCTTAGCAACAGCTGAAAGCAAAGCTATCTAAAGTTTCTTCTTTATGACATGCAAGAGATAAAAGGGAGAGATCCACTTACCGATGTCTTGCGCAAATGGTCGATCCAATCTCCTTTGTTTGCCGCTTGCTCCCAGCTCCAAGTCTTTTCACAGGCCCAGCTACACGAGATCCTGCAAATAAGACAAGAAGAGGAAACTACAAGAAGCATGCATTCATAATCGATTCAAGGATTAGCATAAATCAAAAACGCAAGTAAGACAATTCACCATTGAAACACATGCGAATAGAAGAACCTCAAATGCTTTATTAATATATGGAAGTAAGGTTCAGGCGGTGATACAACCATGAGAGGTCCAATCCAGCATCACCTTCCCGACGGAGAGAAATCTCTTCTTCACCTCCCTCAAGCAATCACCCAATGCTCACAACTGTAAACCAATAGCAATTCTTTGCACTAAATTCCGCCCTCCTAGATCCCATGGGATGAGATCCTTATATAGAGTTTTGGAGTGAAGATAAGTCAGCTTGATGTGTGACTTGTTGTCCTCTTCAACTCCAGTTGTTCTTCAGTTCTTCACTTGGAGTTTCTGTCTTCCACTTGGAGTTTTAGAAGCTCTTAACTCATCATTAGGCGAATCTTATGATCAAGTGTCTTTTTGGAAGCTTCCTGGGCACTGGCACATTGAGAAAAAGATTCCTCCACATGTCCAAGTACGCCCAACGCAGGTAGCCTTTGTTGCACCTGCTATGCAGCGCAGGTAGCCCTTGTTGCACTTGCTATGCAGCGCAGGTAGCCTTTGGAGCAGCTGCTTTGATCCAAAATTGACCTGTTTTTGAGTGTTTTTCAGTGGAGAACTGATTTGTAGTGCTGTGGTTTGCTGACCTTGTTCCTCTGAGGGTAAGAACAACATGTTTAGGGACTTTGGATCCCTTAGATTATTGACATTTCATGCTTTATGCTGTAAGGCACAAAAATGTCTATAATAGTTGCCCCCTAAAGTATGAGGTCGTTTATCGGGTGAAATGCTTTATTAGGAGGATCCGAAGTTCATTCAATCGCCGGGAGGTGACCTGTAACAAAATACAATACAATACATTATCTTTTCATACTTTCTTTTCATGATCTAGCTGATGCGGGCATTTCCCATGATCAGCTTTATAAATACATTTGCCGTACATAAACAGACGATCGTCTGATAAGAGACGGATAATTCTCTACTTTTAATTATCATCCTTTTAGTAGGATGCTCATCTACTGCACATGTCTATGTTTTTATCTCCTGAATATATATCGCAGCCCGGATGGATGAAACTAGATCCGGGGTCTTCAAACTTGTCTGATCTTCACTTTAGTACAAGTCGATCCATGTGAGAATTTCTTGAAGTCGAACATGGAAAGACATCGCTTGATTACCAGTCAATAATGTAAACTGTTAACAAGCGCGAGAGGAATCACCGATAATGATGATGACCCTCAAGGTACTGCAGCACAATTCACGTGGTGTGAATATGGGATCTGACGTCGAACACCACGCAAAGTCTCCCGGTCGAAGGTCATTAATGTATACCTATCGCCGGAAGTGAGAAACTTGCCATTGAGGCATGCAAGCTTCAAAGTACTGAGGGGGTGTTCCTAGATCAACTTCTTGGATAATGAGCTGATGTCGACAAGAAGTGATCCGTCAAAGGAGGGCCTTAATGAATCCCACATCAGTGACACGGAACGGAGCTAGTGATGATTGGTGAAAACGATCTGTGAAATATGATTCAGGGTGGCGGTCATGGAAGGATGAAAGATGATGTACGGTAGTGGATGGGACCCGGTTGACACTTTCTGAATGACATCTCTTGAACATATAACGACACTGAAGTGATGGATCGGTAGCATTACCCCATGTATGGATGGTATGGCGAGACCATGGTGAAGGGACCGGTGAATGATAATAACCCAACCCGATATTTACGGAGGCCAAAGTGTCATGTTCAAGAGCGACTTGCTACCATTAAGCTTTGAGGTTCTTCCCAATTTTTCCCCAGTCATTTTTGACCAGTACCTCTTTATTTTTGTCAAGCTTGAGGAGGATAACATATGCTTGTTCTATAACCTGCCCTTCGGGCAAGCCCATCGCTATGTTTTAACGAGCCTAACGATAGGGAAACTCGTTCTCATCTAAAGACAAGTTTGTCGCTATCTAATATTTTTAACGAGCCCAGCGACAAAGACAACTCGGTCCTTTTCATTTTTAGAGAGTCTGAAAAGTGTACATAAAGTAGACTCCAGGGGTCCTTTTTCGTCATCTAATCCCTTAAGTCCGAAAAAGTATAAAACAATACAGAAGGGATGAATGTTCGATATCTTTATCGAGCCGAACTAGACAAGCGCTCGATCTTTTTGTGCAATAATCCCTCAGGTCCAAAAAGATTAAAATCTAGAGGAGGGATAGCTCTTCCGGTCCTTTTAACGAGCTGGAAGGCCAAAACTTGGCAAACTTTTCATTTTTTACGAGTCAGTGAAAAGAGCTCAAAGAAGACTCGTTTTTTGAGGAACGAGTGATAAACAGGGATAGCAGCAGATTCCAGGTACAGGTTGGAATTTTCCAATCACGGTAGTATTACAAGGATGGCTAAGTGGGATCACTTTTCGCAGCTGTTCCTCAAAATAGGTAAACAATCAAGTGAATGTGAATGATCGGCCAAATGAAAAGTGGAGGTGACGGTGCACAAACACGACCAAGGCTTTTATGGTTGATGAATTTACGGTCTCAAATGGTTATTTACCGGTTCATTTTTTCTGAATGAGCTTGAACACTGGGGGAAGCCTGCTCACAAGCTTATGTTTATTTTTTAATGAGCATGAATTTCCGCATTAAAACTGCTTGGATCTTGCGTTTATTTTTTAACGAGCATGAACTTTGCCAAAACTGCTCATTTTTACCAGTCATAAAGTAGTAAGGTCTCATGGAAGATTCCTATTTTTTAAGGAGCTTCATCTCCCTACGCTTTGCTCCATATCCTCTCTTTGTGCAAGCCAGGTATCGGCTTATCTACGGGTTAGCGGGGTTAGTCCTACCTAAATTTAAAAGCCGCCCATGCTTGCATTCCAAGAGGTTTGCATGCCCCCAGGTGTAAGTCTAATTTCAAGGCTGCTCCTACTTTTCCGTTAAAAACCTTTGTTTTCAACAGGTGAGGCTTACCTCTTTCAGGTTACCCAAAGATTGCTCTGCTAATTCTTTCAAACAGAAACTTTCTTCGACGATGTCTATCATTAGGATATACAAAGATGGTTACAATTTGTTGCAACAATTGAATCCCTTTCTTTGGAGGCTGCCCCTACTTATCCTCTAAAACATTTGTTTTAATGGGTGAGGCTTGCCTTTTATCCAAAGATGGTTACTACTTGCTGCCGCAAACGGATCCCCTTCTTTGGCAGAGCCTACTTATTTAGACAAAGGTGAGTAACGGGCCCCCGTCCTCCCACATAACTTTAACAAAAGAATCTTTTTCTAGAACAACCCCATTCCTAACTGCCCCTTCTTCCGCATGAGAGCTCTTCTCGGCTCTTCTGTTTTACGAAGAAGAAGGAGGGGACGGGGTACGGACTAGTCATATTCTCCCGCGGAAATTCTACTCTACACCCAAGGTTTTTTCTGCCTCTAGAGCAGACCAGGATGCATACCCCCTGGGTTCCGGCCTTCCTTTCCCGAATTACTCGCATTCATCGGGAAGAAGAACTGGAGGTAGAGACCTTTCTTGATCAAATAGACCATTCAGGATAGGTATGTGACTACTTGCAATGCGTGATCCCGGATGTGAAAGCTGGTCTACGAGCTTGACCATTCTTCCTTCGTATGGAAAACACATTATTCGAAAGAGTGAGGAGACTATTGCTTCCATGCAATATACGTAGTCTCGTCCAAGGAGTAGGTTATAATCCAAGGGTCCTTGGACGACCATCAAATTCATCTTGACAGCCTTCCCTTTCAGTGTAATAGGCACATTAGGTAGAATCCCTAATGGTCGACTGGTTCCTTTGTCAAAACCCGAGAGACGCCTTGTCTCGGGCAAAAGCGCCGGGCAACCCAGTGCTTTCCAAGCAATAGAGGACAGGATACTCACAGATGCCCCTTCATCAATGATAGTTCCAGCCATCACCATTTTGTATATTTGGACTATAATTCTAAATGGTATACTGGCTGGTAACCGGGGTCTGCCTAGTTGGTTCCAATCAAAGGACACAACTAGGTTGCTTGGTGGTGGGACCGAATATACGGCCGGATATGATCCTGACGACGCTCCTTCCTGCGATAAAGGAGTGGGCACATTGCCCTGATGTTCATCAGAATCGGTGTTGATGAAGAGAATCTGGACGGTGTCATCCTTACTCTCTTCGGTGGGGGTGTCAACTGAAGATGAATCCTCAGTGACTATGGTATTTGAAGATGAAACTTCTGAAGGGAGAACCGGGTCAACTGCCGTTTCGACCTTTGGACTTTCGTCCGGTCCGGATTCAGTAGGTTCACTTTCAGTGACTGACACTTCAGCTGGCCCTATGAGCGGGGCAGCTATATTTTCGACCAACGAAGGACTTGGCGCGAGTTTTTGGTATCCAGGAGGAAGTAGCAACGGTACAACCGGTTGATCTTCCAAAACTCTCTTTGCTTCGTCTAAAAAGGGACAACGGCGAAGGGTGTGATTGCCTTCACACAGTTCGCAGGGGAATCTCATTCCCCTTCGTCGTCTAGGACCTTCACTTTCGCTGGTCGACGGTAAGCATTCGACCTGGTTGTCAGAGGTTGACGCTTCCGAACTGTGCAAACGAGGGGACCAGTCCCTTAGTATCCGGGGAATACTGGGACAATCACGGTGGAGGTGGTTGCCTCTACATATGACACATGGTGATTTGGGCCCGGTCCGTGCTATGTGTGGGTTTTCGTTAGATACCTTTTGCTTGCCCCTAGGCGCCTTTGGCTCCTTCTGCTTCTTTTCTTTCTTCTTCTTTTCCTTCTTCTTTTCTATGGGAGCTCCGCTTTCGGCGGCTTGACCTTTCGAAGAAGAAGGATCGGAGGAAGGTTTATAAGAAGTGGAAGGCTGGAGGGTAGCTCTAGATTGGTCTAACTGTTGACTCGACTGTTCAGGAACCGTGGTGGTCTGAACTACAGCGGTTGAGAATAGCCAAACTGGCAGGCCAATTGTCAGCCCTGGAAGCGACAATGTGGCCATGTGGGGCGCACCAACTTCTCCCCAAGAGGAGAAAGGGCTAGGGGTCCCATCATGTGGAATCCCTTTGTTGGTGTGTCCCATGTTCTCAACCTTAAGATCAACGTAGGAATCAGGGGTAATTATGTTCCGTTTAAGATGAATTTTATATGACGACGCTTTAGACACAACTTGCTTTTTCACTTTTTAAGAGTCGAGAAAAAGCTAAAGATGACTCTAGTCTCCTTCGATGTATTAACGAGCCCGAAGTGACAAATGCTCGGATGGACTTTTTCAGTTATAGAGTTTGAAAAAGGCCAAAAGAAACTACTCTGGAGTTCTAGGCAAGGGTGTGCCAAACCTTTCGCGAAACCACAGAATACGTTTTACGGTACGAGTGGTCGATCTTCGTGAATGCTGTGTTCACTGCATCGCGATCAGTAGGGCGGCCGACACGGCTTCCTATGGATAAAGGCTTTGTTCCTATAGGGGTTCCCCAATATACGCGACGGTACGCGGGGGCACAAGTCCGTATTAGTGCTATGTCCCTCAGGAGGAATCACCCACCTTCGTAGAGATCAACAGTCACTATGTTTAACGACGCCGGTTCACGTCTCTACCTAGACCTCTACTGTGTTTTGTTATGTTTCAAAGCGTTGTTAGATAAATTCAGTTCTTTTTAGGTTGATCTTGTTTAGCAGTTTGCCTTTATGGATCACCACGTGATGTATGGTACAACTCCTAAATGCAGTCTAAGAATGATAAGCAAGCTTTTTCAATTCTTTCAACTTATGAAAACCTTAACTACTGAAGGAAAAGAAAGACATCATCTTTTCAAACAGATCATAGAACACTCACTGATGCACTTTTCCTAAATCGACATGCAAACTGTCAAAATGCACATGCACAATGCAAGTATTTCTTTTCTTCTTCCTTAATGTTGGTGTATTACAAAAAGAAAGCTGTTGTATAATTTCGAATTCGATTTCAAGCGTAAGCAAACAAGTTTTTGTCCAATAATCAAAAGAACACCTTAAGATTCACTCGTTTCAACACAAGAAATACTGAAATTCGAACCATATAATGAAAGCAAAAGCTCAAGCAGCTAAACAACAATAAACTAGCTCTTAGAATCACAACGACACTTTCTCACAGGTCTAGATCCAAGAGGTCATAGCAAGACTAGTTCACTTTCGCTATGGGAAACTGTGAATGACAGCAAGAAATACAATAAGAACAATCACGGTTTCTTCATACAACTGAGGAGGAATGAAGGCAAAGAGAAGTGGTTTCAGTTGGGTATACAGGTTGACAACAGGCTACAAAAACAATACTGAAAACTGGGCAACAGACAGTGGGAAATCCCAGCTGCACAAGGCAAAACTGGATCAGCGCAGGTGTTTCACTGTCAATCTGAGATGCAGCACAGGTAGCCCCTTCGGGACCTGCGTTGCAGTGCAGGTAGCCTTTGTTGCAGCTGCACTGATGAGACAACTCTCGTCTCTCTCAGATTCCGGCTCACATTTTGCTCAAAAATCAATGGTTTTTGGCCAAATCAGAGGCTGTCAATCAAGTATACACTAGAGGATGATTAAAGGAAGATGAACACTATCACAAAGAGCTAAAAAGAGTCCTTGTGGATCAGCTCTTCAAATCATAAACATGCCCAGCACTGGGCTAGAGTAGCTGCCCTCTACTTTTCATTCGAAGGACTCGAATGCAGTTCGATTCGGTACTCCTTTGTTTAAGAAATGAATAGCAAGAAACACAAGCTACCAACAAGACACGTTCCCCAGCGGAGTCGCCAGTCTGTTGTGGGGGAAAGTATCCAACTCGGAATGACCCTAACCCACTCTAAGGGTGACAGTTCCTTAGCAACAGCTGAAAGCAAAGCTATCTAAAGTTTCTTCTTTATGACATGCAAGAGATAAAAGGGAGAGATCCACTTACCGATGTCTTGCGCAAATGGTCGATCCAATCTCCTTTGTTTGCTGCTTGCTCCCAGCTCCAAGTCTTTTCACGGGCCCAGCTACACGAGATCCTGCAAATAAGACAAGAAGAGGAAACTACAAGAAGCATGCATTCATAATCGATTCAAGGATTAGCATAAATCAAAAACGCAAGTAAGACAATTCACCATTGAAACACATGCGAATAGAAGAACCTCAAATGCTTTATTAATATATGGAAGTAAGGTTCAGGCGGTGATACAACCATGAGAGGTCCAATCCAGCATCACCTTCCCGACGGAGAGAAATCTCTTCTTCACCTCCCTCAAGCAATCACCCAATGCTCACAACTGTAAACCAACAACAATTATTTGCACTAAATTCCGCCCTCCTAGATCCCATGGGATGAGATCCTTATATAGAGTTTTGGAGTGAAGATAAGTCAGCTTGATGTGTGACTTGTTGTCCTCTTCAACTCCAGTTGTTCTTCAGTTCTTCACTTGGAGTTTCTGTCTTCCACTTGGAGTTTTAGAAGCTCTTAACTCATCATTAGGCGAATCTTATGATCAAGTGTCTTTTTGGAAGCTTCCTGGGCACTGGCACATTGAGAAAAAGATTCCTCCACATGTCCAAGTACGCCCAACACAGGTAGCCTTTGTTGCACCTGCTATGCAGCGCAGGTAGCCCTTGTTGCACTTGCTATGCAGCGCAGGTAGCCTTTGGAGCAGCTGCTTTGATCCAAAATTGACCTGTTTTTGAGTGTTTTTCAGTGGAGAACTGATTTGTAGTGCTGTGGTTTGCTGACCTTGTTCCTCTGAGGGTAAGAACAACATGTTTAGGGACTTTGGATCCCTTAGATTATTGACATTTCATGCTCTATGCTGTAAGGCACAAAAATGTCTATAACAACTTGTAGGCTTGTCCTTGAGAAATAAAGGCTTCTCTAGTAGAATAGAAGGTGGAAACAAACACAAAGTAGGTTGGTCCTAACTTTGTAAGAATGGAATAGATAAGTCTACCATATTCTTTTGTAACCTTAACACTTTGCAAGAAAAATCTAAGGGTCTTGAACTTGGACAAAAAAACTTCAATGAAAGAAAAATTATTAGGGTCCAACATAAGCAACTCATTTTTTATTTGATTGGATCTAATTTCATTTTTAATTCCAAAAACTTTATTGAGTTGTTTCTTTGCTTCATCAGTGGTATCAAGTTTTGCAATATGGAATATAAGGTCTGAAGAAATAGACATCCCTATCAACCCACGTGCTTGATCTTACCTATTTTCCCATTTCGATTCGTTATATACATCTTTAGATTTAGATTCTTGGCCTAAGGATATTCTATAAAGACCTTTACTTCTAAGCAAATCCACAATGTAGGATAACCATTGGAAGTAGTTGGTGCTGTCAAGAATACATTGGCATGTACTTTCCATTTTAATAGAAAATAAAGTTGTAGATGTTGAAACTAAGTGTTCCAATGGAAATATTTCAAAAAATTAGGCCGCTTAAAAAAAAGGACTCTGAAAACGGCTTCTGAATGAATAAGTTATGGCTTTTTGAAGAAAAGTTGTTGAAGATGCTGACGAAGTATGTGAATGTGCAGAAGTGAATGATAATGTTATGTTTAAAACCCCCCCCACCCCGCCTCCCTCTTTCCAAAGTTAATCTAATTAGCTCATTTTAAAAAGAATATGTGACCCACTTTTATAAATAAGTGAAAGTCACTTTTACGATGGTACTTTATGAGCTACCCACTAAATCATAACTTAAATAAAAGATAAGGAGACATTAGAATTATAAGTGACTCACTTTTTATAATGGGTGAGAACAATTTTACATAAAGTAACTTTAAAACATGAGATACATGTGCTTTTTGAGAAAGTAACTCAACAAAAAGAAAGACTTGAACCCAAGACCTCTATTCTCATAAAGTAACTTTGGACCAAGTGATCTAGTTTAAAAGGTTAGTAATTTTCGAAAAAGAGAAAGGAGATTTTTTTTTTTAGTCACTAAAGCTTTGGAGTGCGTTCTTACTTGAAAAACCACTTTTTTCCTACAAAACAAAAAACCACACAACCCAACATAGACATGCAAAACAACCAAACCTTACGACTTGAAGTTAACTTTCACCGGAAACTAAATTTTTTACGGGATCACACTAAGGCGTGGCAGAAAAGAGCATACAATGAGAAAAATCCTTCCTTTATGTTTCTGATTTGCCTATGTTGCACAGAGTCGCGGGGAAAGGAGCATACGCATAAATGAAAGGTATAGATTCGGTAATAAAAACATAGAGCTAAATAAACTGAAATAAACAGAGAGATAAATAACTATAACTGCAAATAAGGATAGTGTACCTCTAGATCTTAAAAATGACTTAGCTAGGGCTATCAGAAAACTTCTCTCATGAAACAAAAGGGGTTCCTCACTGGAACAGATGCTCCTAACACAATAGAGCAGTCCTATCAGCCCGAAAGTAGTCAAAAATACTAGATCTACGAAACGACAGTCGGATGCAGTTGTACCGGCTTTGGATTTGGATCACCAACGGATGTGGCCCTCAAATAACTCTAATACCATGTAGGAATTTACAAGGTAAGTTCCTCAGATAAAACACCAAAGAAAAACGCTCCCAAATAGGTCACAGATCAATACACCGGTGTCCTTGATGTGGTTAAAACCCTTAAAGAGGGAAATAGTCCACGGCCTGAGCCAACGTGGCCACTTCATGCAATTTATTAATAAAAGAAAGAAAATTTACATAAGCTAATCTCATGAACGGTCACCCTACAAATGACCCTCCATTCTCTTTAAATAGAGATCATGGACCAATCAGGTGTTAAGCCATAGATCGTGTCGGTGATACCGAGGAAAGAATGAATCGTCAGATCACTTCATGTCTAGAACATGTCATGATTGTCGGATTGTAAGTTACAAAAGTACATAGTAAAGAAACACACTTTACCTAACTCTACACTAGACCAAGTTATACTTAACTTTTTCCTATGTGTCGAAATATCCTAACAAAAATTTGAATTTCTATTTCAACATAATACTTGGAGATAGTTAATTGAGGTGATATGGCATTTGTCACTCAGTTAACTCAATTAATTTGATTTCTCGAAGCTTGAGTTTAGTTCAGTATGTTTGGTTGCTATGTTTTAGCAATCTATTTTAGTTAATTTGATTTATTGTCAGTTTAACTAGTTCTAACAGCCAGAAGAGCTAGTGGAGGTCAAGTTACGGAAGTGGAACTTCAACCACACTTAGTGACCAACCAATTATCTGATAAATCGGCCCTAAATAATTGTTGCATGCATATAATTCAAATTATCCAGTTGAGACGAGATTCTGAGGTAGTGTACTATCAGTTGTAGCATATTCCAGTGTGTACAGGTGGTGCATGTAGTCAGAGGAATTACCTAAGTTAATTATGCAATTCCATGGCGTGAAATTCCTAAAAATAGGGAAATTTCCCAAGGGAACATCGCAAGGAAACATGATCTTAGAGGGATTGAAAATTGGATAAGTGTTGGCTAGAGTCAATTAGTCAGGCATATGAATAGACTATACACTTGCAGGGTGTTCTCAAGCTTGAGAAAGCATATGTATTCATTCTCTATTCTCTGATTAATGCAATATAGATAATAAGGGGTTTTGAGCATTTTATTTCCCCTAGATAAATATTTGTGCATGTGTGATGTTTCCTTTTGCATGTATATGATTCTTGTTCTAGATGGTGAATTAAATTCTACAGATCAGTAGAGTAGCTTCAAGTCTTGTGATTTAGTAAATTTAATGAACAATATTGAATCTACACATTAATTTCTAAATTGCTTCAATCAACTTTGTCATATAGGCTGCATACCCTGAATATATTCTAGGGTTCTTACTTTCCATGAATGTACCCTTGGTTTCTCCATGTCCTTCTACACATTGAAGAGTATACTTCAACCAATTAGGTCTCTTTATATTTTCAGTAATGTTGACTTGTTTCACTTGTTCACTTGGACCTTCTTCTTCATTATTGGAATCTTCTTCCTCCCTAGAACATTCTCCAAATATAAGCAGTTCTTCATCATCAGAGTTAATCGGTAGATCTAGATCTTATATGCAACACTTTCATCAAAGATCACATCTTGTCTTACTTAAATTCGATGCCTTTCATTTATGTAGATCCAATATGCCTTTGAAGTGTTACTATATACAACAAATATGCCTTTCATGCTTGTAGGATCCAACTTCTTTCTTTTATCTTTTGGAATGTGAATGTAGACAAGGAAACCAAATATTCGGAGATGGTCTACACATTGTTTCTTCCCATTGAATGCTTTTCAAGAGTCATGTTGTCTAGTGATCTGTGGAGACTTTGATTTTCAATATATAAAGATGTTTTAGATGCTTCACCCCACATAAATTGAGGTAGGTCTTGATAGTAATAGCTCTAACACTTCCTTTAATTGAGTCATTCTTTCATTTTTCTACTTCATTTTTCTCTGGATTGTATTGTAACACCCTCCTCCTACATCCACCCAAGTAACCATGCCAAGTAGGGTAAACATGAGACGAGAGGCTACTATGATCAAATTCGACCTCCTATGTGAACTTAAGGAAGTGGAATTGATAAAACATCACACACAGTCATCCAACCTCATCAACAGAACCCTTAGGAGACAAATCAGCCACTCAAACAGCCTGTCCCTAGATCCCACTGTTATTTTGGACCTCTTCGGCCATAATTGCTCTCATGTTATGGACAAGGGAGAGACCAGAAACCTAAAGTCACTCTCATAGGCCTACCTACCATCAAGTGTGGACTAAAGTTGGTAGTTATGTGCTAGCAACCCTAGGATTTAAGCCACTTTTTCAGGCCCTGAGCCCAGGCCACTGCCCGGAATGGAATGACAACTCAGAATCAAGTAAAGTACAGGGAAACAATGACGCAAAAGAAATAAGTTGATCAAGATTTTAACCAAACCCCTACTAGCCATGACAGGAATTTCATCAAACATATTATCAACATGTAGTCTACAGGTGTAAACAACATAATTAATTGTAGGGATCTCATACTTATTTGAGAATCGCTATGAACCATTGTTCTCTCATTCCATTTTTCACCTTATCGCTTATTAGGTCATAGATACCATATCCATTCAAATACAAGTAAAAACATTTTGAGAGTCATACATGGTTGTTGTCACAAAATGTACATATAACCAACATAATAGGAAAGGAAATACCATAAACATATCAACCATCAAAACCCATGTATACATCAGTACATGTGCACATAGAAATCAAGGGAATTAATTTCTCGTTAATAAATGTAATCAACCAACTGGAGATGGGACTACCATGTTCCACCCGACCATAGAATGGCTTAGCCAAATCTATCTTCATCCATTCACTCCCATGCCATATTCCCAGCATGAATGTGGGACTCAAACCAAAAGAACTCAACCAGGGCATACCTAGGCTAGACCACCTCACCCTCATCTATAGAAACCAGGCTTTATTGTAATCCATCCTGGATCACTAGTCCAACACAATGAACACATCATAATAGGATTTACCATGATCTCCACCTGATCACTAGGCCAAACAAACATGGATTCCACTAGATTTCTCCACCTACACTGTGAGGAATTTTCCTGTCTCCTGGTCTCTCAAGATCTACCATAATCCAAACCCGAATCACTAGGCCCTAAACCGAGACCCACTCTCCAGGATTTAACGCATATCCCAAACCCGGGATTACTAGGCCCAACAGAGAGAAAACCACCTCTTGGCTTTACCATGTATCCTTCCATTCACCTATTGAAGGAAATGTAACTAGGCTAGGTCTTCATAAATGTAATTTTGATTTTTGTATTTATTCAAGAAAAGAGAAATTATTTTGATATTATTTGTCAATGAGCTTCTTGCTTATTGAAAATAGGTGAAGCACATTTTGAATTTCTTCTAGAGAGTCAAAGTCAAAATGTAATTATGATCAGACCCTTTGAGGGCATGTTACTTCATGTATGTCAATATAAAAGGTCATGGGAACACATCCAAGCCAATTCAAATCCTCTCCTAGCATCAACGAAGTCTCCAAGCATCCAAATAATGAATAAAATATGAATTATGATGAATTTTTCAAGTCGGCCTAAAGAGGAGGGATAGGCCTCTATTTATAGAGGATGTCCACTCCTCATTTGAGATAATAATTGTGCTCTGAAATCCACAAAAAGAAAGAGGACTAAAAGGACGCATAAATCCAAGGAAAAGGGTGTACAAGGGCAGCAAGATAAGAAGGAAGAACAACGAATTCTAAAGAATTTTTTTCCAGGGTATATATAGTCACACATACAAGGAAGTAAAGGAAAGTCTGCAGCTATCCCAATAGTGAAATCACAGTTGTATATTCTTCTTTGTTTGGGCTAATAAACAAGGCCTACAAGGCCTCCCCACCCAGAGAAAATGGAAGGAAGAGTCAACAAAGATAAGGGGAATGTTTTAAGGTTTATGTCCATACATGCGAAGATTTCAGTAGTGTACCTTTTGCAGATTTGGCAACAGTTGAAGGTAGCTACATGAGAAGCCTCATTTGGTTGTGCATCTAAGTCTACAAGGTCTCCAAAAGAAAGCAAAGAAGGTTCTATCTAAAGAGAAGTAAAGAAGCCATAATTTTCTAGGGTTTCTCCTAAGAAGAAGAGAGGCTAACTTAGACAAGCAACAGAAGTAGACGAAGTGATGAGGAGAAAAGTGTCGAAATAAAGAGGTCCATGTGTCGGAAGTTATAGTGAAGAAAGAGGAAGGATTTGACTTATGCTTGGAGGATATCCTAGTCAAGGGTCTAGGGTTTGGTAGTTGTTTAAATAAGAAGCTTCAATAAGAGAAAACTTACAAAGGGTTTTCCTCTCAAGAGTGGAGAGGTTTTGTCCCTGGCAGAGAGCCAAACTTTTTGTTCTTGTTATTTTGTTTTGGTAGCAGTTTGATGAAACACATACACTAATAAGAAGAAGAAGATAAATTGTCTAAGTGCATCACAATTTGTTATCAAGTAACGAAGAATCACTTTACACTACTTTGCCCTAGACTCTTCAACATCACCAACAAGGATTCCTAGGCCCACTGAGGCAACACAATCCTTGCTTTACTGCAACCCACAGTCTGGCTCAAGGGTCACTAAGCCAGTGGATTTACCGTGATCCACAGTCTGGTTCAGGGACCACTAGGTCATGTGCTCTATCATTCAGAGATCCACCTCACTCAGCCTCAAATCCATCTGGCAATCCAGCTCAATCGAAACATGAGAACCCCATCACACCATGACTATCCGGAAATGGCAAGCCTAGGCTAAAAATCACAGTTACACCTAGAAAAACCCATGCCAAGATATAAAAGAACCACATGCAATGCCATGCATGTCAAATCTAGCAAGGAAAATACACATGCAGGTCGATACCTGCAATGAATCCTGTTGTAGTTGCTTGATCCTACCTTTCCCTGCTTTATCTTTTCTTCCTCTTGCCTTCTTTGCCTTTCTTGCTCCAATCCTAAAATTTTCAAAGAAAAACTCTAAGTATCCAATAGTATGAGAGAGAAAGAATAATGAGAGTTCTCCTAAAACAAATTAAAAAAAGGTTGCCAACTGATCCTCAGAACCATTTTTATGAATGAGACCTCTATTTTCTGCAGTTTCCATTATTTTCCTTCATTTTCCTCCTCACATGCAACCTGTGACCTTTCACCTCCCTTCTCTCCTAATTTCCATTATTTGCATCAATGATTGTGCTAAAAATGCCAATTTTCCTTTCCAAAGCCTTAGCCATTTCCTTTTCCAATTTCCTTAGCCATATATAACCAAATGAACACCCCCTAGGATGTCCTACCTAACATTCAGCTTGTAATAAGTGTCCCATTCATTCGTGGTTATTGTTTTTTAACTTTTAGTACATGAATTTTTCACTAGGGTTGTTACATGTGTGGAACTATCAGCTCCCTCTTATTTCCAACATCCTTATAGAAAGTTATGTGCTTCTTTGATGTGTATTCTCCTCCATTGTCATATCTTACTATTTAATCCTTCTTTCAATAATATTTTCTACTTTCACTTTGAATTCTTGAAAATTTTCTAATACTTCATCCTTGGAATTTAGCAAATAGATCCAAGTTTTCCTTGAGTGGTCATCAATGAAAATTACATAGTATAGATGACATCCTAGAGACTTTTTAGACATGGGGCCATATACATTAGAGTGAATGAGATCTAGGATTTCTTCTTGATCTTGAAGCACTAGTTCCAAATGGTTTCTTAACATTTTTACCTAATGCACATCCCTTGCAAATTCCTTCATGATCCTACTTAATTTTAGGGATTCCATTCACCATTGACTTTAGAGATGGTAAGATTTTGTAGTGAAGGTGTCCAAACCTTCTATGCCATAGCTCACATGGGTTGGATTCAATGTAAACCAATGCTTGTGAGAGAGGTGTGAGTAACCTGTAGAGTCTTCCTCATGAATCCCAATGACTTTTGCATTGTTTATGTTAGATCCTTTATACCATACCATAAATTTTTTATCTATAAAATAGACTTTATCTCCCTTATCTTCTAGACATGAAGTAGAAAGTAAGTTCTTTTGAAAACCTAGTACGAACAAAATATTTTTTAGATGTATGTTTCCTCCATTTTCCAACTCCAGCGAGGTTGATGCAATTCCTCTTACAGGGTAGCTCTTCTTGTCACCAAGTTCAACAGAGTCGGAATATTTTCCTCTTGATAGATTATTTAGTTGTTTGTGCTCACTTGTCATATGTCTAGATTCTCCATTTTTAAGTACCCATATATTTTCATCTTCAAAAGTACACGTAAGTGCTGAGAATAACCATTTGTCCTTTTTAGTAGAAGTCTTGGTCATATGATTCTTCATAGATAATAGGAGATACAAAAATGATTTTATGCCTTGCTTGAGATGAGTTTCCATTATAGAAAATTTCTTCAATGAATTCTTCAAGGATGTATTGATATTCAGCGTGCCCTTTATCAACCTTAGCTCTGATACCATGTTGAGAAATATAGACGGCAACAATTACGATGATTTCTCTTAGACTTGATAACTACTTGTGATGTATTTTTACTTTTTCATGATTATTAGCTTCTTATCTTATTATTATTTTGTTCTTATCATCAAACGACTACCAAAAAAATGAATATCAATAGTACACATGAACACAAGATGTAGGTTGCAAGCCAGGGCCAAAACCTCTCCACTTGAGAGGAAAACCCACAAATCTCTTCTCTTCTTATAGATTCTTCAAATGAAAAAATACAAGACCTCTAGACCAAGACCAAGCCAGATCTTCTAGATGATGTGCTTCTTATTACCAGGTCAAGCCCAGTCAAATTTCTTCTAGCTACACAATTTCAATCCCCAACTACAACATTTTAGCCTCCACTGTAGGTCTAAAATTTTTGGCCCCTGAAAAAGTTGTTGCTTCCACATGTGTGAACAAATTTAGGGTTTCCAAGGCTTCCCTTGACCTTTTCTTGGGTTTCTTCTCCTTCTATGGCTTGTAGGTGAACTAAAATTCATTTCTTGAGGCTTCTTTCTACAGTTTTCACAACTTCGATCTTGCAGCTACAAAACCCTAGCCTTATCTTCGCACATGAGAGAGAGAGAGAGAACCCAAAATTATTCATCCTTAGTCCGTCTTCCCTCTTCACTTTCCTTTGTGTTTCTTCTCCTTCGCTTGAATTATGAGAAGTGAGTGAGTTTCAATAGTAGGTTGAGTTCCCTCCTAGATATAGGCTTCCAAGGAGGGCGACATGCCCTAATTAGGCTGACTTATTAGATGTCATGCTGACTTGGTCTTGGAGGGGTATTTTGACACTTTAAATACAAAAATAATTCCTTTGACATGTTACAATATGCCCAATGGGGTCTTTTTCATATGATAATGGTTCTATTGACTTCTTGATTCTATGAAAAACCCTAGAAGCACTCAATGGGTGCTTGACCTTTAAATAAAATAAACTTGAGCATGAAACTCATGCTACAAAAATGAAAATAATATGTTTTCTTCCTTTTTACAATATACAATAATCAAGAGTACATTTCATATTTATGAATACTGAACCTAGTTACATATTTCAACACAAGTACCTAAGAAAAGTCAACACTATATAAGTCAACATTTCATAAGTCTGAAAATGAAAATTTGCAGAGCTTCAAATAACAAAATAGTGTTCTTTCCGCTTAAAATTTATCTCTCAACTAGCTTGACTCTTCCTTTTATACAAAATGTTGAGGGCGCAGCATCCTTAATAGGAGGGCTACTTTCCCTCCAAAAATCCCTACAATTATGATAGTTTGTCACATTGGAATTGTGTTTTAGCCACCTCTCATCTTAACTCTTGATAAATTTTGGTTTCTAGTAATATTGTAGGTTCATACAGGTAGAAAAGAAGACATGGATGCTATCTTTATGCCATGGTACTAGGAACTCATTTCTTCTATGAAATGATGTCCAAACCAATATGGTAAGGATTCCAAAGGTCATAAAAATAATTGTTATGATTCAATAACTCAAGAATACACTAAATATAAGGAATAACATGTAAATTATCAAAATGTATAGTAATCAAGGTCATAAATGCATGATTTTCAAGGTGATAGAGGTTCTAAATGGGCCTCTAATTATAGAATTAAAGGTCGTGTCATACCTCCCTACTTAGATGTTTTTTAATTCCTAGAAAAGTGTACCTTTCTTAGTCTTCTTTATCCTTTAGTTGTTTCTATTTCATCTCCTTGGAAAATTTCCTGGCATCCCATGCTATGTACCTAGGTACCTCCTCTGGTTGATAAAAACCTACTGTAATTTCCATCCTATTCCACTCTTCAAATTCCTATTTTTGGTTGATGTGCTTTATTAGTCTTACCAACAATGGAGGATTGAATTTAGTCCAATTCATTGTGTACCTAAATTTGTGGGATTCTTTTGTAGAGAGGTGTTCTAGACAAGGCATCATGTTTCATAGTGGGTGAATGAACTTCTTTCGGTTACAAGATATAAGGTAAATCCTGCCATATTATTTAGCATGCTTGTATAGTTTCATCTCCTAGTAATATGGACATATCCTCAAAGTGGAGGATAGTCACTTCTTCTATTTGCCTCCTAATTTGAGCCACTTGTTGGTCTTCCATGAGGATTTTATGGGTTGTGATGATGATATGAGGGTTAGATACCTCTACCCTTATACATAATAGTGTATTAATTTCTTATTCTAATGTATTTTTCACCTACTTGGCCCCCATATCTTCATGCCTAAGCCAAGAGGTTAGGGTTAAAATTTTAACATCCCCTACATAGGGGTTTGGTTCCCAGGACGATGAGTTAGGAAACACAGGCAACACCATGTTGTGTAGATAGAACTCATATGGCCTAATATTTTCTTCAATCTTACATCTCTAGTATAGTCTAATGAAATTATTAGGAGTTTGGATGTGAAGTTATCCTTGCTATGTAAGACAAGATATTTGAAACCTACACCATTTCTATTTTTGAAATAATTTATATGTCCTTGTTGGCTACCTACAACTAGTCATTCCCAAGTATAGGATGGCCATTACCCCCACATTGATTTCCATGTTTGATAGCTAAGCATTGATTAATTTTATTTTTGAGTCAATCTGCTTTAGTTTATACCTAAGTTGCTTATTTTCCCTCTCTATATGTTATATTTTGTTGGCCTGTTGAAGTCCAAGGATCATCATCTCCTCTATAATTTCATGGAATTCATCTTCTATGTTAGCTGCATCCCCAACTCCCTTCTCTCTTGCTATTATTTTCCATCGATGTGCTTCAATTTTTGCTTTCTTTATCTCCAACACTGCATGTAGTAGGAGATGGTCAAGTAATAATTACCCCTTAGGAGGTATCCCAGTTAGACTTAAATAATCTGGTTGTAGCCATATTCCTACAGAAGGCCCAACTATAACTGTAGATTGTGTCCCTTATTTCTCTATAAAATATTATGCTTCTTTAACATTCTTAGGATATGTATGAAAAGTTACCTTTTGTACTTTTTATTTTTGTGTATGAAGTGATTTTAGCTCTTCCTTTAGTGCTACTTGTGGTAGCCTTTTCTGTAATTCTTCTTATATTATTTCTTCCTGTAGCTTAGATTATGGTATTTCTTCCTGTAGTGCCACTTATAATGATTCTTCTTAAGAGGTGTCTTCTTCCTCCCCTTTTAGCTCTTCTTGAGATGATTCCTCCTCTTCATGTAGCTTTGTTTTCTCTAAAGGAAATATCCTATGTTGCTCCTCAGGGTTAGGTCTATCTTCCACGTGTATTACTATTTGAGAGACCTATTTCTTTTGAGGGGGTGTCTATATCCTTGGCTTATGGCTCCTAAAGGTTTTATGTTCCCACTTGATATGTAAGTTCTTCTGCTTAGATAATACCTTTAGTTTAACAGGTATTCCTTACTTAGGAGGGTCACTAATTTCACCAAATTAGATGCAATCTCTTTCTACGTAATTTCAAATTTAGGCCTCTTGTTCTTAGAAGGCCCAGGGCTAGAAGTAGACATCTTTTTCCCTTTAGCCACTATGGGGGAACATTGTTCTATCAAGACCTTTTAGACCTCTAATAACAATTGTATATCAATATCCACAAACTCTGCCCATTGGACAAGGTGTTCTAGTCTCTCTAGTGCAACACAGACTATTAACTTGATCAACCATGGTGGACTTGATCTTATTTCCTTGGCTTAACCTTACCACATCTCATTTAAATATTATAATGGGAAATAAAGGATGCCATTCGAGTTAATGGGAGATGTGAATGATATCTCAACCACTAAAGAAACATAAAATAATAGGCATAAACTACATTGAGCCACCCCTCACAAGAAATTCATTTCAAAATATGGTTGGAAACTTCATTAAAAGGAGGAGGAATACTCTCTCTTTTGATTCCATTTTTATCATCAACAAATTATTCATTGTCAGACACTTTATTTGGATCAATTTTGCAACACTTTCTTATCAATTAAGAGTTTGTAAACTTGTGAAATGAAAAAAATATATCTATAGAATTAGATTGTTTATAATAAGATCTAGCTAAAATACTTAATGCTTAACCTACTTTATTAAATCAATTGCATAAAATGAAAAACACCACACTTTATCAATCAAAATAAATTTTAATACAAAAAGGAACCAATCTTCTTATATGTACTCTACAAAATCTTATACTAGCATAAAATCATGGTGTGGGGAATCTATGCTTTAAGAAAGGCCCACACAACAATGCTCCTTTCACTTATGTAGATTTTTTAAAGAAGAAATTCTAAGTACAAAACAAGAAAGGAAATAATATTCTTTGGTCTAGACTATAAAATCTTACACTAGCAAAAAAATCAGGGTGTGAGAATCTATGCCTTAAGAAAGGCCCAAAAAAAATGCTCCTTTCACTTATGTTGGTTATTGACTGAAAAGGAAATTCTAATGTTATGAATATAATAATAATAATAATAAAATAAATAATTATAAGTTAATTAGTTAATGAAAATATGTTTTTTTATTAGAAAGACACGTCCATTAGTAAAAATGCACCCCGCATAAATATTTATAACAAGGGTCCTCATTGTAATATTCAGTCATTCTTATTCAGTATATCAATTATTTATATATCAATACATTTATATAATTACATATATATTGTATACACACATACAAACAATAATTGTTTCTTACATTAGGTGGCCATGAGTTAGGCGGCACGAGAGACCAAAAACTACAACAAGCGACAGACATTGAAAACAAGAACCAATAGCAATGACAGAGGAAGGAAGGAGGGGAGGTATCCCCTCCTATCAAGATGCAGTGGCAGGGGAAGGCCAGAACAACAGCAACTAGGTGGAAGAAACAAAAATACTGGGACCTGTCCTTGGAGCACGATGGCAGGCAGGCAACGGAGGCAAGTGTTTACCATGTGCGGCGAAGAAACCAAGATTCTTAATCCCAATGAACAAACTGGAGCGATACAGAAGCTACATGAAAGATCATGCACTAATCTGCAAATTCATTAGAGTTTGGCCAATGGAAAAGGACCTCACTAGATGGATCCAACAAAAATGGCAACCCCGAGACCATATCGAGCTAAAGCTGGGAGCAAAGGGCTTCTTCACAGTAATCTTCTCGAACCTACAAGATAAAGAAAAAGTGTTTGAAAATGGTCCATACTTCCATTATAATGTGGGACTGTTTATGAAATACTAGGAGGAATGTTATAACCCAGACAAGGAAAAATTATTAGTAGCCCTGGTATGGGTAAGGTTGTTCGGATTACCAATGGACTTCTGGGATCCAGAAATCCTAGAGGGTATAGGAAATACAATAGGCAGCTTTTTTAAAATAGCTGAAACTACAAAAAAGGGAAGATACACCTCATATGTTAGAATTTGTGTCTATATGAATATAGTTGATCCTATTCCAGATACAGTTGAGTTAGAGTATCATGAGGAAGTATGGCTACAAACCATTGACTATGAGCACATATCTTTCAGATGCAAAAGATGTCATGAGTATGGACATGTGTCCAAGGAATGTCCACTCACAATAGAAGAAGAGGAGCGGAGAAACAAACAACAGAGGAAAAATCAAGAAGACCAGGAAGGGTTTCAGGAAGTAAAAAGCAAAATAAGACATACAAGAAAGAACATCAGTGAAGGAAGGAAGGAAATACAAACCTAGCCAAGTAATACAAATAGCTTTGAAATCCTACAATAAGAATAAGAAGACAATGAGGCCCAAACAATGGATTATCAGGGAGAAAAGGGAAAGGAAAGCAACACAAATCAAGACAAATCACATACCAAGAGAAAGGCAAAAAGTGAACCAACAGAAAAGGAGGAAAAGGAAGTGGGGGAATGGACAATGGAGGAATGGAAATTGACACAAGCAGAGGAGAAGAAGTATTGCGGAAACTTTTAGATGAATGGAGACACATGGATGAAAGATTCATTCCAAAAGAACAAAAAAGAATCTATAGAGAAACATTCCAATAGTACCAAGCAAAACAGGGATAGGGAAAATTGGAAATGGTAGAACAACTAGGCCTCCAACAGGATAATACTCAAGACCATCAAAGTAAAACAAAATGCGGGTAAAAAAGAGGCAGGAGGAATATACAGGAATTGATTCAGATCATGGGAGAAATGCTAGTGAACACTGGAAGAGTAGTGACGCTCTCAGTGGTATTCCATCAGTGAAACCAAGTACCCCAATGATAATCACATCCTAGAACAGTAAAGGCAAACAGAGACACTTAGCGGATAGGCTAAGAAAAGAAAAACCCCAACTAATGTTGATACAGGAAACAAAAATCTCAGGAAGGAAAATGGAGGAAATCCTAAACAAAATCAAACCAAAATATGAATGTATGACCATAGATGCGAAAGGCAGCGCAGAAGGCATAGCAATACTATGGAGCCCTGCAGAAATATTAGCAAACTACTAGATAGGTATGAAAAGAATACTCACAGGGAAGTTCAGGTTAATAGGAAATAGAGAATGACTTCTAGTATCGGCAGTATATGGCCCGCACACACCAGCGAAAGAGGAAGCTTCCTCATCCAACTTAAACAGTTAGGAAACCTGCATAAAGAAAAGTTGTGGTTGATAGTAGGAGACTTTAACATGACAACATCAAAAGATGAGAAGAAAGGAGGACTAGAAAGAGAAGAACTAGAAATGGAGACATTCAGGGACCTCCAGGTTGAACTGAAGATGGTAGATATCGCAACCATAAATGGAAAATACACATGGAACAATCGACGAGGAGGGAGCAGGAAAATAGCTTCAAGGCTAGATAGATTCCTAGCAACAGAACACTTCATAGGAAAATATATCTTCTACGAAGCATCAATTCTCCCATGTCTAAGGTCAGATCATTGGCCCATCAAAGTAGAAATTTCCATGAACCAACAGAACCAGAATATACCCTTCAAGTTTGAGGCATTCTCGCTGAGAGATCCCAACTTCATTGAAGAAATGAAGAACTGGTGGAAGGAGAATGAGAATGGGAAATGCACACTCTCCAACTCAGATTGAAAGATCTAAAAGGAAAGATAAAGAAGTGGAACAGAGAAGAATTAGGAAATATTCAAAAGGAACAAGAAATGCTCCAGATAACGATGAAAAGAATCCAACAAAAAATGATAGATGAAGGGAGAAGTGAAGAACTAACAGAAGAAGAAGGACTGGTGCTAAATAAACTGGAGGAAAGAAGAAAACAAGAGGAAATCTTATGGAAACAAAAATCGAGAATCCGATGGCTAAAAGAAGGAGAGAGAAACAAAAAATTCTTCCATAAGGCAATGCTACAACATCAACAGTAAAACAGAATATTCTCCTTAAAAGACAACTAGGGCAATAGGATAATACAGAAAGCAGAAATGGAGAATTTGATGGTACAAAATTTCAAAGAGATCCTGATAGAACCCAATATCAGAAGGGAGGCTAACATTGACATACTCAGTCAACATATCCCCAAATTGGTGACTAGAGACTAGAACTTTGCACTCCTAAGGGTCATAACGAAAGCAGAGGTGGAGGAGGTAATAAAGAAGATGGAAAATAATAAAGCACCTGGGCCGGATGGATTCACCGTAGAATTCTATCAAGCCATGTGGAACTTCATGAGTCAGGATATAGTGAATGCAGTAGAAGAGTCCCGATGCACCAAAAGAATGCACCTGGCCTTAAATTCTACTTTCCTAGCCCTGATACCAAAGACAGAGAACTAAGAAGAACCACAAGGGTTCTGGCCGATAGTGCTCTGCAATGTCATATATAAAATCCTAGCCACTATAATGGTGAATAAAATAAAACCAATGCTACCAGAACTGATATCCCAGGAACAAATGGGGTTTGTCAAAGGCAGACAAATAATAGATGGCATAGTAGTAGCACAAGAATCAATCCACTCATTGAAAAATTCAAAAACCAAAGGGATGTTGATAAAACAAGACCTAGCTAAAGCATATGACAGACTTAGTTGGGGATACCTCCAACAAATCATAAAGGCATACAACTTTGAGGACAGGTGAGTAAATTGGGTAATGTCAATGATAAACATGCCAGTTATATCAGTTCTATTAAATGAGTCACCAACAAAAGCCTTCAATCTAACCAGAGGACTCAGGTAGGGAGACCCGTTATCCCCGTTCCTGTTCATCCTTGCAGCGGGCGGACTCGGAAGACTAACAAAAGCTAAAGTGTATAGTGGACAAATGAAGGGATTATGACTATGGGGAAATGACCTACCTCTAACCCACCAACAATTTGTTGATGATGTTATGTTATATGGATAGGCAACACTCAAAGAAGCAAAACAAATAATGGAAATTCTCACAGAATTCACTGAGGCCTCGGGGACATAGATAAGTAAAGAAAAATCAGAAATTTATTTCTTCAATACCCAAGCTTCCTCCCAAGATTTCCTGGCAAGAACCATGGGTTTCAGAGTCAGGAAATTCCCTACAAAGTACTTAGGCATCTTGTTAAACAACCAACAAAACAGAGTGGCTAATTGGGGAATGCTGATAGGTAAGATTCAAAAGAGAACGCAAAACTAGACATTCAAGGCACTGAACATCCCGAGTTGCGTAATCCTGCTCAAATCGGTGCTCCAATCCATAACAATTTATCAACTAACCAGCCAAGCCACACCCAAAACAATCTGCCAGAAATGGTAGATATGTTTAAAAAATTCCTATGGCAAGGGTCGAGCAAGGTAAAAATTGGGCGTTGCTATCCTGTAATTAGCTAAGTAAATCCCTAAAAGAAGGAGGACTAGGCCTGAGAGACCCATACATCCTAAACTAGGTAATGGGGGCAAAGTTGTGGTGGTGTTGGATACAAGGAGGGGACAACCTATGGAAAAAACTGTGGAAGAGAAAATACGAGATGCCCTGGTCTCCAGAAGGAAAGTTGAGAAGCCAAACTGAGAGGAAGGGCTCAGCAATCTGGAACTTGGCAAGAGCCAATAAGGAATTGATAAGTGAGCATAGCTTCTGGGAAGTAAGATAAGGGGACAAAGCAAAATTCTATGAAGAGGCGTGGCAACAGAGAGAAAAACTTAACCAACAACCCCTACTCCAAGAGATATACCAGTTCACCATCCAAACAGAGGGCAACAAAGTATGTAACTACTGGAGCCCAGAGTCAGACAACTATTGGAGGAAGTGGAAACAAAAGGAAAACTGGCTAGAAGCACCTACAAAATCTAACTGGGAAATATATGAAAAGGAAATGGAATCAAGGAAAGTAGCAGTTAAAGAAGGGACGGACACACTAAGGTGGGGAAACAAAATCAAAGGTATGTTCACAATAGTAGAGGGATACCATCTAAAAGCAGGATACAACAGACACACATAAACAAAAAAATGGGAAAGCATATGGAAAACGAAAACATGGCCGAAGGTGGCATTCTTTACCTGGATACTGAGCCATGGGAGAGAGATAACATGGGATCAGTTGAGGAAAAAAATAATGCAAGGCCCATCGTGATGCACCCTTTGTCGAAAACAGGAAGAAACCATGGAACATCTAACCAACGAATGCATGGTCAGCAACAACCTATGGAGACAGCATCAAAAACTCTTTGAAATTAGTGACAAAGACATAAACAACATGAAAATAACGATTGAGAATTAGAGAAACAAACCTTACCAGAATCCAATCCTGAATAGAGAGTGGAAACTATATTTAGGATTCATTTTGTGGAACATCTGGAAAGAGTGGAACCGCCTGATCTTCAAGGAGGATGGTAGAGCAAAGAACGGGATATGGAACCAAGTTATCCAGAATACAAGAGAGACCATCCTCGTAGAGAGGTGGTACGAGGATTGGAAAACGGACCAAATAGAGACAAGAATAATGACACGACTGCAACTAAAACCTATAATGACAAACATGATAGAAAGGAAACACCACAATAATGAGGTGGAAGAGGTCAATCACTACAGAAACCCTCAATAGGGGTTCATCAAGTTGAATTTCAACGAGGCCGCGAAAGGAAATCTAGGAGAAGCAGGGATTGGTGGAGTATTCAGAGACGACAAGGGAACGACACTCAAGATCTACGTGATGGACTGTGGCAATGCAACAAATAACGAAGCAAAGCTTCATGCATTGAAAAGAGGGCTAGAAATTTCCATATGGGAGGAATACCACAAGCTTCAGGTAGAAGGAGACGTGAAATGGGTAGTGGACATAGTCAAGCAGCTACAGCAAGGCACACCTGCGGAAAAAAATTAGCAATAGTTGGAGAACCGCCTGGTTGGTGAAGGAGATAATCAAACTACTAAAATAGCTAGCCTACATCCTTCCCACCCATGTGATAAGAAAGGGCAACGAACCAGTTGACAGTCTGGAAAATTGGGGTTGCAGAAATAGAGGAAGGTCGTTGGATACAAGTGAGGCTGAGCTAATTCAGATAGTGGAGATGGAAAACTTGAAGCAACTTCTCAAAAAAGACAAAGCATGAGATAATAATACCATAGAAAATCTAGCGAAACCGGGTAGGAGTGGCCGGGAAAGGGAAGGAAGAGTGCAGACGGGGGAAAGGAAAAACGTGGAGAATGAAGTGAGTAGATAGGTAATTTGGCAGATGACGAAGCAGTGCAGAGAAGGTACACCTCCCGAGAGTACGAGGGTGGTGACGGATGAGAATGATAGAGAGGAGGGCAGGGTAGAGAGCATGCGGGAAAGCAGAAGAATGACACCAAGTGGTAGAACAAGGATATTCGTAACATAGCAAGAGCAGCCGGGAGAAAGTGGGGATTAATGAGAGGCAATGGTAGAAAGGACAAAAGGGCAACATCCCGAGATGAAGGTGAAAGGATCCGTGCCGGTAACAAAGTTAGATAGGTGCCGGTTAAGACAAGGGACAAGAGGAAGAGAGGGATAAAAATAAATGAAAAGAAGAATATAGTAAATTGCATGCAAATGAAGACGAGGAAAGCTAGCGAGAAGGAAGGTGGTAGAAGAGAGAAGACACAGGTGGTCAAAGGAAGAAAAAATAGATCAACAAGTTGGTATGTTGCCCTCTCGTTCCATACTCTTGCTAAATTCAAAAGTATTCTCAGTAGGAAAATAGGAAGTCTGTGTTGGAAAATGCTTAAGACTATAACAAAGGGTATCAGAACTTCCCGCGACAAGGGCAAAATCATTCCCACAGAACACCTAAATTCCCTGGGCAGGGAAATTGGGAGGAAGGGTCTCACACCCAGGAAGGAAGAGGTCCACCTGGGGTTAAAATCCTGTATCATTCCCAAAAAAAACATGACCCTGGCCAGGCCTATAGGAATGACAAGGAGCGATCCAGAAGATAAATGGGAAGCAACCTGGGAGAGAAAAATCCTAAGGTTTATAGGGAACCATGCAATCCTGCAATCTAGGGGAGAGGGTAGGAGAGCCAGATTCAGAAAACCTGTAGACAAGGCAGGGAGATCCTAGGGAAGAGGGAAACAAAACTGGTCCTCAGCCGGGAAGGAACTCTTGTGGCTACCTAATTTGGAAGGGCAGGGTATAGATAGATGCCAGGGGTGTAGAAAGGGAAGAAACCCATGAAAATTCCCAGCCTTGACTAACAAAAGGACCGGCTCTAAACCCAATCAAACCAAAAACCTGATGGTAGTAAATCCAGGAAAGGGAAGGAAAATGAGCAATTGGGAAATTGCATTGATTCATTATTATAACTCTGATATATGCTTTGATTTTGTGATAGGTATAGTAACATACCCAGAAAAGTATAGTGAATAGAACAGAGAACATCAGGAAAAAGATAGCTACATCCAAACAGAGAACAAAATGGCCCCTAGGAAAGGATAGAAAGTAACTAAAATGGAAGAAGGCACAAGTGGACCGACGAAGAAAAGAGGCAGGAAACTAGGTGGAGAACATATGAAGACAATCATCGATGCCTACATGACTGGGAATCCACTGGACATTAGATCCCATATAGAGAGTTGGGAGAGAGAATTAAATGACAGTATCAAGCACCAGGATATCCCCATGGAAGAATGGGAAAGTATGGTGCTGGACCCGGGGAACACTCAGAGAAGACATTCTCTATTCAGACAAACCATTCAAGAATACTACGTAATGAAAAATGTGGTGGCACGGGCCATGACCCTGCATCGAGAGCAAATGGTAGACGAAGGAGAAGAGGCACAGGAGAAGAATAAGGAAAAGGATCCAGTTAGGGTAGAATTACTCAGGGGGATAGCGACAATTCAGATACAGACCTACCAAAACAACCTGGCCCTGGGTAGAATTGAACAGACTCTCAAGGACCTAAGGTGGATAATAGAGCACAGGAGCGAGATGCCAGGATCCAGTGCCAAGGCGCTATCCCCAGTAATATCGTCGGATGAGGAGTGAAGCAGAGATTTAGTTTTATAGCAAAAACTTTTTTCTTTTGATGAAATGCATTTACATGTTTAAGCTTAAATTACGTTCCAGGAAAAGCGGTATAGACAGTCAAAATTGTGATGCTAGATGGATAACAATAAACCTCTTTAAGTTTTGGATAGGGTTTAATGCTAACAGGTGGTTATATGGTTTCCTTCAGGTAGGTAAGCCACCTGGAGCAAATGGTTCATAATTTTTTTTGAAAAAGGAATATAAATAGAGGATCTACCAAGTTTACAAAAAAAAGAAATGTTTCTTACATTGGTATCAAAACCAAGTTTTGACTACCATTATAATTTTAGATCTTGAAAGTAGGGAATTCAAGGGGCTTTTCAATGAATTAAGGGAAAACAATGAATCACAAAAAGAATGGGAAATCAAAGAACTTGTTACAAAATGGTCAAAGGATATTAAAATGTTGGATATAATACCTAAAATCAAAATTTCCATCGAAGAAAGGGATTACTCAAAAAATATTCAAGGAAAAAATATTGTAAGTGTGGTTTCTGTTGGAAAATTCAAAGTGGTAGCTATTAATTCCAATTTTTCTTAACCTTAATATTTGCTTGTAAATTTTTCTAATGATATTTAGTTATTTAGTTATATATATTCATCAAACAAATATCAAGAATGAAATAGTAACAATATAGGACACATAAATTAGGCTCTCCGCTAGGGAAAAACGCCTCCAAGGGGAAAACCCAAAAAAATATTTTGTTCTTATAGAATTTGCTTCAAATGGGACACAAAGACCCAAGTCTTAGACCAAGTCCTCCTCCAAGTACCAATTCATCCATTCCAGCAATTCCTTCCTTTGATATTGCTCCACCAACTTTGAAACTACAACTTTGACCTATCAGCTTCGATATCGCAACTCTTCTGCAACTTCGATCTTGCAGTAGCTACACAAAAACCCTAATACAACTCTTCCTGCAATCCTTCCTTGAGAAAAATGAGTCTTTCCAAGGGCAACGGATTCCAAACATAATACTTTCTCTTCCTGCAACCTGATGATGCACTTGCAACTTGAATCTACAATTTTGGCGCTTCTAGGAAGCTATAGAAACCCTATATTTCACATGTGTGAGAGAGATGGAGCCCATAAACAAAAAAATTTCTTCCTCCTTGGATTCCTCTTTCCTTCTAGACCTTTTCTCTTCCTTGTTCAAACTTCCCGACTACATATCGAATTATTCCTTGAGAGATCAAAATTCTTGGTGTGTATGTCTCAAATAAGGTCAAATTGCTCCTTTATATATCCTTCCAAGGGGTCGAATTACCTCCTTAAGACCAACTTGAAGCTGTCAAGGTCGACTTGTACTTTTGGAGTTTCAATGACTTTCTAGACTCATAAATAATTCTTTTTCCAATAACATTTTTCTCGGGAGGGTCTTATAAACATGATGTTAACTCCTTTGACTCATGACATTAAATCCTATGACCTAAAAAAGCCTAGAAGCATGAATACCATGCTTTTACCTAGAAGATCATCAATAACGATCATGAAACCCATACTTTATAAAAATAACTTTTTATTTTCTTCTCTTATTTGTTACATAATATACATATTGAAATGAGTACAACAATAATTATGAAGACTGAAACTAATTACATTTTCAACAGGTTCAAATCCTACAAATAAGGGCCAAGTATACCACCTCACTAAAGAGAGGGATGCAACAATGAATATAATGGAAAGTATCTCAAAAAAGAAGAACCTCAAACAGAAAGGTAAGCAATTTAGTAATAAATTGGAAGTAAAGACAAAGGAGGATAATGAGATAATGAGTACAAAAACTGATAACATCCTTAACCCTTGTGATGAAATTATGTTGGATGAAGTGATCGCTTGATTTCCTTGGTACAACCAGCCCATTATGGATTTTAGTTGAGGTTTGGTTAATTACTGACATGTTCATTCCCATACTATGGTCACCTCCAAAATCCCAGTATTCTTAATAAGTCGTTTGTTTTATTCCACACCCCAAACATAGATTATCCTTAGTATAATATCCTCTATATATGAGTTTATAACAACAATGATGGCCTTCTTTCGAATCTTCTGATACCATCCAACCCTAATGAATTAAGGTTTTAGGTAAAAGAAGTTCATGATGACAATCATGAGTGTATATATTCCATCACTCCATTCGATGACGACCATATCATGTACAACATGAGCATGGTTGACATAAGATATGGAAACGTTTAGCGGAAGAAACTCTCATCCTTTCCTATCTTGGATGGGAATTTTGTGTTTGGTTATTCTTACATTGGTGGGTGTTGTACTATGTTTCAAGTTGTCAGGGTCCCAAACCACATCGAAAAGCTTCAGGAAGAGGTATTTCCTATGTGGATGCTCCATGGAAGAAACAACATAACTAATTGACAATCTCAACTCCAATGAAAACCTTAATTGGGTGCCACTGCTGATTTAATTGATACATTAATTGGATATCATTCAAAGAAGCAGGGAATTATAATGGGTGTGAAGTTTGTATGCAATGCCTACATGAAAGTAGAAAATAAAGTGGTGAAGTCATTGTGCATGTTATCTAATTTATTGGGTTTTAGGGTTTGATTTATTAGTTTCTATCTCTTTGGCCATTTAGATAGTGATCAATGAGCAAAAATAAATAATCACACCTTCAATGCAAGATGACCTTACCAAAGAAGTGGCGCAATAACCCAAATCAATCTCTCATGAAGTTTGTTTTGATCATTATTACTCATTATTATTGTACCAATATGTGTTTCCTTAGTGTGTAATCAAGATGAGTACATAAATCAAGGAAAAGACCATGTTAATGACCATTATCATATCCAAAGAGTGGGGGCGTATCCAAGCATTGTGATTTTTAGTATTCAAATTTGACCCATTAATATCAATGTTAGAGAATTATAATTAGGCCAAGAATTATATTAATAATAATTAGATTACTATAATTCATAAGGGGAAAATATTATTAAATGAATTGGAGCATTATCATTGGAGTTACAATTTATTTTTAGAAAAGTTAAATTGAAGTTAAAGTTATTCATGACCTAAAGTTTCATAAATTCAATCAAGTTAATTTTGTTTTCTAGGACAGAGATTGACACATAATTCTAGAAGATTTGTCATGGGAAATTAAAAAGATATGTCTCTTACGATACCCCCCATTATTTTTTTTTGTAAGCTTGGCATGACCTTTCTATTACTATTTCAAAATAGGGCACTTTCTATAGGATCAACAATCTGGACCAGATGATCTCAACCTACCTTGTGGGAAACCAAGTTTGTTGACCATTTAGTAGCATTATAAGCCATCCAAAATCTGTATTGTTTGAGATTGGCTTGCATAGAAATATAAACCTGATTATCTTTATGACTCCTATTTACCATAATCCTATACCATATATACAAAAATTATTTTCTACACCTAAATTTTATACATTTTATGCTTTACTGATCAAAGCACTTTTTTGAACATCCTAATTCCACCTCAGAACTACAAAGTTTTCCTCTCTTCCATCAATAAATGCTAATGTAACTCGGGTTGCACTTCACGATGTTCACATTCATCAGGCTATCGCCCACCACCCATTTGCAATGAGCGCTTAAAGACTCAACTCTCCTGAAGTCTCGATGGTCTGATAAATGAAGACATTATATAATGGTTTCATTTGTGTCAAATGATAAAATGTATGTCTACCCACCACCCATTAGCTTTAACACATTGATACTCACTCACCACCAAACCCAGTGGTATAATAATGGATTTGGCATGAGACATATTTGTTTATGATATCATATAGGAAAAGGTCTCTTTTATTTCCCACTACTCACTAGATGAAATGCATTACATAGCTTATAATCCTTTATGGGTTGATGGCCTAGTGAAGCCAACTGACCTCCACATCATCAATTCCTCGTACACATGGCTTACACATGTTTCCTACCTAGATCCTCCACTTCATGTTAGATCATTTAGTTGGGTTTTCATACCAAACTAAACATACTTGCTCCTCAGCGACCCAATGGTTAATGTTAATTAGGTTTAAGGTGGATAAAATCTCGTGATAATTACAGATTATATGATCTTCAAATTTGAATGTCATTCAATGAATTTCAGTAACGGCCTCCCTCCTTTCAATTAATAAGTCCAATTGCTAAACATTATGGGAAGTATTCATTTATGAGTGTTTATGGTTCTAGTTTTTTACAAAAAAAATTAGCACGCGTAGTATTTTCTCTCAATCCTTCATGAATATGGCTAATACTCTAGCAGTCTTCCCTACAATATTTCATTTCTAATACTTATAACATTCACAGGTTCAAAGTTGGGAAAGAAAGCACAAAGATGGAAGCAGGTCCAACTAAGTGAGGACTTGGATGCTAAGAACCCTAACTCAAATCTATTTTTATACACCACGTCAAATCTTGATAATATGAGTAAATCATGGCACACAATTTTTCAATTGTTTACGGAAGAAATAGTTGGGGAATTTGAACCAGAAGAAGATGACTACATCCTTGACAAAACAAGTATATTGTAAAATTTTAGTTGCACAATATAATTTCTTGGCCCAAGATGGCACCTTACATAGACATGGTTCCCTGGGCTCTGGACCATGTAGACTTGAAGAAGATATTCATATTCAACAATCAGAAATTAGTCATTGGATCTTTCAGGATAGAATACCTCTAGAGTTTGTATAAACACGCTGCATCAAAATTCTTTTATAATGATAAATTTATTCAAAATTTTCATCAAGAAGAGTGTGCACAATATGACCAAACTATGCCCAAATATATTAAGGAATGGTGGCATGATGAAAATAAATTCAGAGAAAAAAGATCCAAAATGTATGCTACTACTTCATGTAATCATGGTCCTAGTATGTGTCCATCATGTTGTGCAGGGTGCTTAGGGAAAATAACCCAATAATTTCTTGTAAGACTAGACCCCTATTATCCGTCGATCTCTCAATGGTTATGTATTCAATTGGGAAACTATTCCCTCATAAAACCCCTACAAACAAATTAAATCTTACATTACATAGAGAACGGATGGAACCACCCCTCCATTTTTAATGTCTACCTACATTATGGATGCCATATGCTTCCATACCCTTTTTCTACAAATGGGTTGAAAATGGAATATTAACTCTCCTCAGCTTGTGCATATTCATCATTTCAAGTTAGGGGATGAAAACACAAATGACTATTGCTATGAAATTTGTCATTATGTCATGATTCCTCTCTATGAGAAATTCTTTGGTTGTTCACCCCCAGAATAATTGATGAAGCTATATAGGGTTTGAAGGGAATTAGTGACTGGTATATAGAGGAGGATTTCTCATATGTCCATATATGTGGTTATTTGTATCCTCTCATAAGTTTTCCTCAGATTACCCCGAACATGCTTATATGAAGGGAAATCACAAACCTAATCATCTCAACAAATGTATCTATATAGATATACCTTTCTTCTAAAAATATACGGCCTTATTTTCCTATATATATCAATCTATATGGATTGCTCCATATCCCTCAAGCTAGGCTAGAAGTTGAAGTTGTCGAAAAAAATAATTTGTCGTATATTGAGCTCAAAAAACATGATACCAACAAGATTTTGTTTGAATATTGCTCACATTTAGGAGCTAGAAAGTATAGTGACGAGGAATCCTTTTATGATGACTTATTCAAAGGTGTCTAATCATTTTAGGATGGTTTTGAAAAAGTCCATAAACTTCCTTCCCATCAACAATTTTAATTCCATAGCTTTAGAAACACAAGAAAGAGGTGATTACTGCATAGTTTACAAGAAGATACTAAAATACAGGTTACAAATACACTAGTACAACGTAAGTTTCTCCCTCTGCCAATGTCAACACATGTAAATATATAACAGGTGGAAATAAATCTTCCTCATCATGGATCTCATGAAATCACTAACCTGGAAAAAAACTACTATCTTAGAAGAACAGGAAAACAAGATATAGGAGGAACAAATATTGTTCGAAAAGGTTCATAAGGAACTAGAAAAAAGCAAAGGAAAAAAACCTATAAATACTTATTGAGGGCCAAAAATGACAAAAAAAAAACAATGGGGAGATCACCCAGTTAGGGCACCAAACTAAGCCCCTATCTATTTTGAATGGTGCTTCTGACTAGTTCTAACGGGTCTAGTTATCCTCACTCTCCATGTTGACTTGTGATATTTCTAATTTACTATCAACAAGAAGAGGTAACCGAACACACCTTCCTACAGTGCACTTGCAATAAAGTAGTTCTTAAGTTGACATAAGGGCTCAGCCAAGCCACCAATGAGGTTACTCCTGCAAAATGAGACTTCTAAAAATGTAGTTAATTAATCTAAATGTAAAAATACTCTAAAATGCAAGAAATATAAAATAAATCCTAAATCTATCTCAATTGGGAAGGATATAGATATTGTCCCAATCAAGAGTAAGAGAATGAGATTTGGACTAGTTTTGAATTCAGAATAAAAATGAAGTTGGCAGATAAAGGAAAGAGTTTCATGATCTATCACTTATTCAAACAAATATGTACACTCAGTTATCTCATAAAAATTTATTAGACCTTTGTTGTACACATATCTAAATTCAAACAAAAATGAATTCAAAATTAGCAGAATGATTGAATCACAGAAATAGTTCTCATATTGCAATCATGGTTTAAACAAAGATAAACTTGTCACCGATAATTTATCACTAATAACATTTATATCTATTTGAATTCATTGTTAAACTTTAACATGAATCGGATCCATCATGAAAAGATAGCTTTTCAATGTTTAAATAAGCATACAATTAAATGAAATTCAGAAAAGTGCAAAACTCATTAATCAAATACTTATTTGGATCAATAATTCAATCAAAATTGAATTAAAATGAAGAGTATAAATCGACCTTTAACCTTCACATTAGTGTACAAAGGTTGCAGATCTGATCATAGTTTTTGAGTACATAATTTCTCAAAAAAAATCATGAAATCATGAAAATTTTTGGAGTTGAAACACATCTCTCTAGATTTGGCCCAAAGATAACCAAATTTTTAGGTCTAAAATGGGCCTCCTATGGAATATTATAAAATAATAGTGGAGATAATAAAATAAGATTGGATTATCTCATCAAATTTTGGAGGGAAAAAAATAAAAATTACTTTTTCAACTCGTATTTTCAACTTATCTCCCTGTAATTTTACTCTAACTTCGAGCGGGAGGACTTTTTGGATGTGGAATTTAATTTCTCATCCAAGGAGTACTCATTTTTCATACTTTCAATGGACCATGCTACAGTAAAAATGAGAAATACATGAAAAATGTGTTTGCAAGCATGTTTTTTCATGTATTTCTCTTTTTTCATGTAGCAAGGTCTATCAAAAGTATGCAACATGGGTAATCCTTGGTTGAGGAGTTTAATTACACGTCTAAAGAGTGATCCCACTCGAAATTTGATTAAAATTGTAGGAAGATAAGTTGAAAATACAAGTTCAAGATGTGGTTTTTTATTTTTTATTATTTTATCTTTTTACTCTAAAAATGGTGAATCATCCCCCATGATTAACATCATCATCTTGAACCCTATTGGTTCTTATAAAGTTTATTTTTGTTGTACATTTTTGTTTTGAGGGCCATTTTTTACCTCAAAACTTCTCTAATGATCTTCGGCAAAATTCAGTTCTCAACAATAGTGCAAAAAGCCCTCTTTTTGGAAAGAATTTAGAACCATTTATCCTTCTGCCAATTTTTATTTAAAGTTACAAAAAGAAATCCCCAAAAAGGATACTTAGGTAAAGAATGGTTGGGATCTCTAATTTTAGTTGGAAAGAATCCATTTCTTTTCTTTGCTCATGTAATTCCATGATGTTAATTTACCATTATTCTATGTTGTTTCAATTATTTTAGCCCAATTGAATTCTTCATTTAGAAATATTTTCAATACAAATTAATTATTTCATAAATCAATAGTAACTGGAGATAGAAGAGTAATGCAATGACAATAAGAGACAATTAACAACATCAACAAGAGACGCTTGATTTGCTCAAAGACCAAGGAGAAAACACCACAAGTGGTAAAACGCTTTGAAATTGTTCTTCTATTAGATTGTCATAAAATATTCAACAGAGAGTACAATGAGCCAATACAAAACTATCCATCAAAATCAACCAAACAATATTCAATATATGAGCCCAACAGTAATATTGATTATAGTAACATTCAGGCTTGTGATCAATTATACAGATTTGCAGTCACTTGTCATTAGAAACCTTAATTTTCGGCCACATGGAGCAAGTATTTATGCATGCAGATGGAGCATTCTAACCACATGGATGAGCCTATATGTGTGTAGTTACAGCTGAAAAATTCTTGTGTCAACTTTGTGGTTGTAAACCAAAAACCATAATCACACGTGTGAGCTTTAGACCCTGCAATTTTGGACCTGTACAAATCAATACCCGAGAGCCACCTTCAGACCTGTGTGAACCAAACCAAAGTAGAGTGATGTCCAAATGAGGGTCACTTGACTTGTATTTATATGCTTCCAAGGGTGTCATATTTCCTTTTAGGGCCGACTTGATCAAATGTGACATTGTGGGATTCACTTCAAAAATACACTTTCCCTTATCCAAATATAGCACTTCAAAAGTCAAAATTGGTCCTCTCAAAAAGAGGAATCTAGTCCAATAATTGGAATTTGTCACTGAGATAATAAATTAACACTCCCTCTAAGCTAGGGATAAATTCCAATTTCATCATGTAATCATCATAAGCATGTTTTCATCATACCATGTTCCATCTCTGCTAAACTCTATTTTTTGAATCATTCTTGAATCTAAAGAACAAGAATCATAGGAGAGCTACATATACCACCATCTTGGGACAATGAGGAAGGTCATATGGGAAACTCTCACCTCATGCCTATGACATTGGGGAAGGTCCTATGGGACACTCTCACCCCAAGTCATCTCATCAAGCAATAGGCGAGATACAAATTACCAAGCAAGGATCACAACGATCCCATGATGCAATAAATGGGCAAGATACCACTTTCTATATCAGAGTTAAGGATCATCCTATTGCATGTTGATCTTCTCAGCAATGACCCTCAAGAGTCATGTGGCAGAACACCTACATCATAATCAATCTTAGGTGAGATACCCAACTTACCAAAGGTATGGATCACACACACCCAAGCCTCTTCAACTCGTTGCTCAAACTAGGAGGGACAATCTCAATAAGCCCAAGGAATGGGTATGATGCCAACTTGGGTATACTCTCCATAGACCAAGATAGTATGAGATCCTCGACTTGTCAAAAAATATAAGGATCACACACACCCTATGGGTAACGAATAGGGGAGATACCCTATTTTCTAGAAATCCCTCAACCCCAAGAGCCCTCAATGCTTCATTCCTTCCTTGGGGAGCTCAAAAAAGGGGGAAGAGATATGCTCAATGTTATTGATTAGTGATGCCCCTTATAAGGATGGGTCACATCTATCATTCCAAGTTGCTCTCTAAAAGCCAAGAACTTCCCTTTCGGCAAAGCCTAGGTTAGAATATCTACAATCTACTCATTTGTCAATATGTGATGGAGTCTAATGACTCCTCTCTATAAAATGTCTCGAATGTAATGATATAGCATCTCTATGTGCTTGAACTTGTCATGAAATATTGGATTCTCTACCAATCAAATCCCACTCTTGTTGTCGCAATATATCACTATAATATCTAGGACCTGCTCAAATATCTCTCCAAAGATATTTCTCAACCAAACTGCTTCACAACTAGCCATGGTAGCGGAAATATACTCTACCTCAGCAGTACTTAATGCTATGGAATTTTGTTTCCTACTCATCTAAGATATCATGGCAAATCCAAGGCTAAAACAACATGCAAAAGTTCTCTTCCTGTCAACAACATTTCCTACCCAATTAGCATTGGTATATCCTGTTGGTAAAAATACTGAGAAGGGCGGTGAATCAGTATTTTCAAATCAATAAATTTTTACATTTCATATTCATATTTCTATAAGTGACTTTAATGAAAGGAACCTACATGTGTATGCAATTGTTATTGTCATCTCTCACTTATTTTTAATATAAATAAAAAGTTTTTTACAATATTGTACTGGTGCAAACTCATACCAGTACGCAGACACACACCTACAGAAGGCTACAACCTTCACTCATTCTCCAACTTCTACGAGAAGGGAGCTACAACCCCCTATTTCTTATACTAGCATAAACTTATACCAGTATTGATCTGAGATAACCCGTAAATGACCTCAGAGAAATAGTGAAGGTATTACAGACTCAAGTGCTGGGGTGTGCCTATGTTATTTTATGCAACGGATCAATAAGATTGCGAAATACATAGACACTGAAACAGTAAGAGAACACAATAAGCAAACACATAAACACAACAAATTTAAAAAGGAGTGCACCCAATCCTCCTATGCTACGTCTCCTGGTCCAGCCTTCAGTGGTGGCCTTATATTGTGTCTTAAAGCGGAGTTTTTACAATAAGGAGCTCAATTTGAGTCTCACTTTAACAAATGATGATCAGTAGGATTGTACTTGGATTCCCCAAATCTCTAGAGTACACAGGCTCCCCTTACTGAATCTCGACCTCAACTGGTATTAGTGGTATGAGTCCAATTTGATACTCAATACCTGACAGGTATACACAGAGGAGTTGCTTGAACCTCTCAAGCCTTCTCTGGAGTTCACAGACTCTCGGACTCTCTCTGTCTCTATCTGCTCGATGCTACCTTTGCTCTGCAGGTCAGCTCGGATTCTCTGTTCTCTGTTATTCACTTCTTTCTTTCCTCTCGGCTTTCTGCTTCTCTTTCTCTACCTCCCTTACTCTTTTTCTATTTGTGGCTTAAAGCCAATCTGCTCCCTGACTGTTCATTTCCGCTTCCCGGCTCTCTAGATCTCCTGCCTCTGTCCGCTTGAATTCCCCTGCTCTACATCATCATCATTGTGTAACGCTTCACAGAGAAGTGGCCACTTGTTTTCTCTCGAACTGAGTGTCAGTTCTCTTTGAATGGTCATTATTTCCGTTGCTCCAAGATTGCTTGTGAAAATCATTCCTCTGCCAACTCATCGGTCACGCCAGACCTCAAATCTTATATGACTCAGCCTATTTCCCCATCGAATCCAGTCATCCATTGGATTATTTCTTCATTGTTGATCTAGAGCCTCCAGATCCTATAGTCTCCATCCATATCGCATGGTTAAGTAGCATGACTTTACCCACGCGATGTGAGCGATTTTCTCTTTCATCAGCTGGACGCATGTCACCCAGTGTATGGCATCAAGCGGGACTTAGTCAAACCCGCTTACTGCTTGAATCCCTTTTGATATCCTACCAGTTTTAGTGGGGGACCCACCTTCTGACAGAATCGGCGATTTCCATACGGTTTTATGCTTTTCCTCGTAACCGGGTGCTTGGGAATTTTCCTTCACTGAGGGGGACGTAGAAACTGCCTCTATTTTTGGATTTGACCTCCCGTTTGTCAATTTGTGCCAATGCACAGTCACCATGGGCCAATAGTTTGCGTGTAGAAATTTCACCTGTAGAACAAACCAATATATGCAATGTCCTAAAGAATAATACCTGTTCTACTTCTACAAAACATTAAGCAGAAGCATAATCGAATTCATGAGCAACATCAAATAGAAACATGCATAACTGATCAAGAGAAATAATCACACATAACACAAGATATATCCAAGGGAAAGCACCAACATAAAACCCCAACCATGTATTATTAATCAAGTGAAAATCCTCTTCACAATACAAAAAGAATTAGCTCTCAAGCTATTCAGTTCTCAATGAACTATGAAGATATGAAGATATGTCTCATGAACCAACCAAGCCCTATATATAAAGGCTTTACCTATGGTCCAACCCCTATTTCCTTGCACAGTTTTCTTAGGAAATAATAGCAAAAGCATATGCAATTAATTCCAAACATACCAAGTCAACCTATGGTCCAACTACGCAATCTTTGAGGACACTAGTTCCTTAATCATGCAAAAACTACTTACTAGAAATAGTCAAGCATCTGATAGTACATTGTTCTATTTTTAGCAGTTTCACCTCTCACCCAATGTGGCTAATGACCTCACTAGCCAAACTGCTATTTTTAGCACATTCTGAATTTAACATTTCTTTTTGCACACTTTTCAACATTGCGCGCTTTGGCCGAGGTTCCTCATTGTTCCGTGCTGACCACAAATTGCCATTGTTTAGAGGTAATTTCTGATAAGCTTTGACATCCATAATACTTTGAAACTTTGGTATGAGTTTTACAGAGTTCAGAGAACTTTAAGAGTGTTTAAGGATCCAATTCGGATCAAGTATGCAGGCACAAACCTACAAAAGGCTACAACCTTCACTCATTTTCCATCTGTGGCTGGAAGGGAGCTCCAACCCCCTAATCTAATCACTAACTACTACTAGCAAGAAGCTTCAACTTCCTCACTGAAGGCTTCAACCCTCAGCATCCTCCATGGACCATGTTTCATGAAATTTTCAGATTGGATCCACCTGCTTCAACACATCATAACTTGTAGGCCACGTTTCATCAAATTTTCAAACTGGACCCATTATCAACACTTAATCTCAATATAAAAAATCAAACTGTAACTCATCACTACAACACTATCATTTATATCTGACACAACTAAATCAATCAATCACTGAAACCCAATCATCAATCACTGAAACTCAATCATCAATCTCTGACATAAATGAAACCCAAATCATCAATCTCTAACATAATTGAAACCCAATCATTAATCTCTGACATAACTGAAACTTCTGAAATCATTCTTTGACACAACTGAATCAATCATTGAAAACCCAATTAACTGAAATTTAATCAAAACTCAACCAATTAACTGGAACAGTCAGATCACTGTAACCAGTACACAACACTGAACCCAGAATGCTGCATCAACAACCAGAACCAACTGCAACCTCAAAAATCACATGTCAGAATGTATATGCTACTTCAATGAGGAAAACCTGCATGTATACGCTACTTTTTGTAACTCAACCTGCATATACCTCTAAAGATACTGAATCATACAACTTCTGAACCAAAACTGTACTAACCAAAGACATTGTGAATATCTACTATCATATTTCAGAGTTCTAAACAGATATCAGCAAAGATCACCCTTCTTACTCAATCAATCAGTCGGTTAGACTCAGTCTCCCCATACAATCAGTTTAACCTTAGATCTAATGAATACATCATTGACAAACAATAGTAAAACAACAACATTGATCAGATAGATTAGTCATTTCTGAATAACAAGCCCTTCCTCTGCATACACTACTTGGAATTGTCGAATCCACACGTATACACGTCTTCACCGAGGCTAACCTGTGTATAGATCTGTAAATAATGACTTATAACTTTGTATCTTTTCAAGAGTTCAGATATACCTAGATCATATCATTTAAAGAATAAAACATGCGTTAGCACTCTGATCTATCCTATCCATTATTAGATCATACAATGATAAGTCATTTCAGGTCTCATGATCATGATCCAACATTGTATCCAAGGGTGCATAAGATGTTTCATATCTATATCATAACCATAGCCCTTACAACACAAAATATACTTCAGATAGAAGTATTCATGAAAAACCCTTTCACTTGCACATTTAGCCCTTTGATCTTCTCCTCCTTATACACTTAGATCCTTTGTCAATACCATGAACCAAAAAAACACTTAGAGCCTATAGTATTCTTAGACGGGATCAAGTATCCATTATTCTGCTCAATATTGTGGGCTAATACCATGGTATGGACCCTTGGTATTCTTTAACCTCAATTTTCCATCCCATACGCGGTTTTCCTTCTATGAAACTGCATGTATATGTATACATGCTTGTTATTTTGTGTACCTGCGTGTATACGCGACTTGGACTAGGTTAAACAATGTATACAACTTAAAACATTCTATTTCCTCAATTTCTTGATTCTGATTTGTAATCCTTTGGCCCATCATCTTGTTCTTCTGTGCCATTACTATGTTACCTCTGAATTAACCTGTTATAATGTGAGTTGCCATCATACATCACTTTATCATTTTTGAACTAACCTGTGGATACATCTGGTTATCATATATGTGAGTTTCCATCAAGGACAACACATGCACCATAATGCCAACATATCCATGTAGTCTAACATCTCCAACAGAGTATCTTAGACCAAGGTTGATCATCCCATGAAAATATCTCAAAATTTTTTTGGCAACAACCCAATGTGCATGGAGAGGCTTAGCCATGAGTTGAATCAGCGTGTTCACTACATAGCATATGTCCGGATGACTATTCTCTAAGAACATCAGAGTGTTGGCTTGTTGGGGCCTGAACCAGGTTCAGAGTTAATTAGCCAAACAAATCCCTATACTACTGAGGTCTCACCCGAAGTAGTATGGGAGGGTGCTAGAACTAGGTTTCCACACCCTTGAGATGTCTAAGAGGTTTGATTGGTCCTTTGTTTGTTCCTGCGCGCAGGTGGCCTCGTGCACCTTCCGTTCCTTGTAGCTTGATACCTTGCCTTCGCGCAACCCTAACCAAGGGTTGTGCTGCGCTTTGTGCTACTACACGAGATCTTATTTATCTTCCAGTATCAATTAAGCACCTTTGCCTGCTTAAATGTCTTAATTTATACTTAACAATATAAAACATTCATACAAGTTCATGTAGTAAATAAATAGTATACTTGCATATTATATCCAATCATGCATTAAACTAGGAAAAGATACACAAAATTACAGCAAAACTTCTCTTTATTGATTCTTCCAACGGTTATAGACTGGACCCACCCTGTGCACTCAGCTGCAGGGGTCTGTGCACTCAGTTTCAAACTACTAGGCCTCTGCGCACTCAGCTGCAGAGCCTTCTCCTACTCTATGACCCATAGACACACTTTACACTTGAACTCAATCACTTATACTTGTCATGATTCTATTCCATTCATTAGCTATCTTTTACACTTAGAGCCTCACTTTATTTATATAATTCCATGGTCCGCGAACCATGGGTAGGTCTATCCAGCCGACATTACATTACAAAAATTAGGGTGGACAACTCTATTATACTTTCACGCCCTGCGCCCGCAATTCACGGAGCTTTTACAATAATATTCGGTCAAGACTTGGGCTTTAAGCCCCAAAACATGACTTGGGGGGATTCCATGCCCAACAGGCCCCCAACACAAACATCATGACTCGCCCTTGAGTCACTCTATTGGCACAAAGATCTTTACATGGAGTCCCTCCAATTGTTCTCGTACTACAACAAGGTCATCAACACATTGAGTTGCTGCTTGCTGGATCTGCTGCATACGTTGTTCCAAGACCTCTGTGTCAGAACTGCTTCTCTGCATCTATGCCTTTGTCCGGATCCTTGGAGCATGAAGACTATGCTTCTGTCGGTTAGTCAGATAGTCGAGCCACTCGTGTAGGGCTTCAAGTAGCTGCCATTCACTTTGCCTGGGAAAGGCTTTCCATTTAGTTTGACTAGCTATACCACGCCTCCATCTATGACCTCCTTAACAACGTATGGTCCCATCTAATGGATTTTGAACTTTCTCAGGTATTTATCAAACTTATTGTCATACAACAGCACTAAATCATTCACCTTGAAGGTATGCAACTTAATATGGCAATCGTGTTAGGCCTTCTCACGCTGCTTTTGCACCTGCTGAGGAAAGCCAACTAGGAACTGTTCCTCCTCAAGTTCTTCCAACTGCAAAAGCCTTTCTTCTAGGGCTTCGCAGTCCGTCATACCTGTGAGCGCTGCTATGCACAGGCTACGTACAATATACTCCATTGGCATGAAAACTTCCATGCCATAAACTAACCAAAAAGGTGTCTGTCCCATCAGTTTCTTGCATGTTGTTCTATAAGCCCATAGTACTACAGGTACGCGTAGGTCCCAATCACTCCGCTGCATGTTTGATATTTTGGTTAGCACAGTCTCTAGTATTTTGTTGAATGCTTCTATTGTCCCATTGGCTTGTGGGTGATACAGTGTGCTTTTCTGATAATACACCTAGAACTCTTATGTTAGTGCATTGATGGTTTCGTTTAGGAAATGTGTACAACGATCACTCATGAATATTTTTGAACAACCAAATCAAGTAGCACGTATTCAAACAAAAACTTCGCAGCCATGGCAGCCGTGCAGTCTTTGACCAGCTGTGCTTCCGCCCAACGAGTCAGGTACTCCGTCGTGGTGATGATGTATCACACGCCCATTTTTCCCTGAGGTTTGATAGGTCCTACAAAGTCGATTGCCCACTTTTCGAAGGGCTGCAGCATCATTTGTGGATTCAAAGGAATCTCATCCCTCCACGATGGTTTACCTGTCCTTTGACATATATCATAGGCCTTACAGTGTGCTTTTGAATCCTGGTGAAGGGTTGGCCACCACAACCCTGCACGGAGAATCTTGTGCGCAGTCGCTCATCCTGCATAGTTTCCTCCTACAACACCCCCATGTGCTTCCACGAGGACCTGACTTCGTTCAAATTCAGGTACATACCTTCGCAGTATCTCATCATTTCCCATTTTGTATAGTTGCCCCACGATGACAAAAAAATTAACCGTGTGCACCACCAGTTCCTTCTTCTACTGAATGGAGTATTCCTTCGGCGCAGTCCTTGTTGTCATAAAGTGGATTATATATTCAAAGTGTCCATCCACGACGCGAATAGAAAAGAGTTGTGTGTTAGGTAATCCTTCTTCCAAACTAGTAGGTTCCTCACCTGTCTCAATATGTGACAAGTGATCCGCTCCTATGTTCAGGCATCCAGGATTTACCAAAACCTCAAAGTCATACTCTTGGAACAATAAGAGCCACTTGCATATGCGCCCCCCCCCCCCCCAACACAGGCTTATTGACCAAGTATTTTAGCACGGAATGGTATGTATACATCTTGAAATGTCCTCCTAGCAAATAGTTCTAGTATTTTTGGAGCGCGTACACCATAACCAACCCCTCACACTCAGTTGTGGAATAGTTTTTTCTGCTTTGGAGAACCTATGACTTGCAAACTTGATATGGTGATCCAAGCCCTCTCTGCCTTCTTGTGTGAGCACTGCTCCTAGCGCTATACATGACGCATCCACATGGACATGAAACTCCACATCCCATTTCGAGAAGACTAGAATTGGGGCGGAGGCCAGTTTCTCTTTTAATATATCTAGGCTCTTCATGCAATCATCATTCTAGCAGAACATGACATCCTTTTTTAACAGTTTCTCCATTGGTGCGGTGATCTGGGCATAACTTTTGATGAACTTCCTGTAGTACCCCGTATGTCCCAAGGTAGCACACAACTATTTAAAACTTCGGGGTGCTTCCAAATTCAGAATTACTGCAATCTTCATGGGGTCTACCATTAGTCCCTATTTGCAGGCCACATGTCCCAATAAATTCCAAAAGGGAATGAGGAACGTACACTTTTTGAGGTTCAGCGTGATTTGGTGTCGTCGGCAAGTATCCAGCATCAAGCATAAGGTCACTACATGGTGCTTAACCAATCCAAATACAGTCCAATCATCCAGATAGACCTCCAGGAATTTGTGGATATGCTCTTTGAATGTTGCAACAACTATGCACGAAAACATGGCTAGCACGTTCTTTAACCAAAACGACATAACGGTGTATTGAAATCAGCCCCACTCAGTCATGAAGGTGGGCTTGCTCCTATCTTCCAGCGTGATTTTGATTTGGCGGTACCCTAAGAACCCATTAGTAAATGAATGCTTCTTGCCCACTGACATTTTCCAATACTTCATCTATGAATGGAGTCAAGAATGGGTTGTGCACACAAGTGTCATTCAATTTCCTAAGGTCCATGAATATTCTTATCTCACCCTTTTGCTTCTTCTCCTGTACTACCATAGGGCTTACCTAATTAGATTCTTCAACTAGCTCAATGATTCCTACTGCGAGCATTTTTTCTAGTTCTACGCAGACCTTTTCCTTGTGCTTCGAATTCAAGTGGTAAGGTCTCTACTTAACTGGCTTTGCATCAGGTTTTAGGGTGATCTTCATTTTCCCTAAATTGCCAACAATCCCCTTTAAGTCCATGATCTTGGTCGGGAATAAGTCTTGGTACTCGCAGAGTAACTCAGGGACCTTATCCACCATGGCATCATCCCAGTAGTTGCCAAGCATTGCATACTTCAATTCAGCTTCCGTACCAATGTTTACCGGCATGGTAATGTCAGGGTCTTTAATCAATGGCCCTTGAACCTCGCGATAGCCTTTAGTTTCTGGAATTTTAACTTTGTGTGGATCTTCGTCATCTTCTTCAATGTTTACGTTGTAACACTCCAGCGCGCAGCTTTGCTGGGTCGCCCATTTAGGCTAAAGCACTTCCATTTGCTTCTAGGGTATTGTATCCCACCAACGATCCTCAAACGTGAAGGTTAATAGGAATCCTTCATGCAAGATATCCCATTCGTTCGTGCCATGGCAGAGCTCCATTTCTATATACCAATTCATGGGTATAATATCTAGGGTATGATAGAATAGGTGCACCCACTCAAGTTGGGGCTCTTCCTCATAAACCTTTGTCCATTTCGCGAGGTGTGCATGTGGATCATCCTGTCCGTCATACTTGTCTTTTAACCACATCTTAGACTTCCCAAACTGCATGCGCATCATCCTTCTACTTTCGCGCTGGTCCTCAAAACTCCTTTGGTGCGTACCCCACCATCTTGCGGGCGTAGCTCGCAGTACCCATTTTAGAGCGTCAAACCACTATTGTTCCGGTACTTCTCTTTCAAATTTGTTCAGGAAGTCATCCACCTCTCTCAACCTGTCATACGTAGGCAGATCTCTTACCTCTGTTGCCAAGCAGCACAACGACCTTGTCATCATGTTACAGTTGAGTGTGGTTACCTCGTGTAACTAGTTCTGCCATTGTTCTATCTCCTCGTCAGAATCTAATGTGAAAGAGCTTTCGCGCTCCCACGAAATTCAGCCATCTGTGATTGGATTTACCCAGTCCTACCCCCGCACAGTTATTTTGTAGATACAATCCAAGTCATCATTGCTACCGTAGTCGCATACTAGCTCTATGTAGCGCGATCCTTCTGTAGGCTTTAAAGGTACCACTACACGTAGTGACTTTTTCTCAAATATCATCTTGCACTTCTTTAGGTTTATTACTCCATTCATGTCAATGGCCCAATCTATTCCCAATAGCGCGGGGTAGGGATTTCTGTCATCAAAAATATCTATCACTTCGAAATATGCTAGCGTGCTTGCTCCTTCGATATCTACTGTGATTCCCTACAATCTCCCCATAGGTAGGATCTTCTGCTGGTTCGCCATCTGTTATTGGATAGGAGACCATTGCAGCATAGGCCTGCCCATGCGCTCCCATGTCTGCTTCGGTAGGATGTTCATGTTCGATCCTAGGTCCATAATCACTTGATCCATCTCGTATTCCCTGATCTGCGCGGTCAATCTCATCACCCTTCCTGTTCACATCGTGTGCTTCCCGAGCTTCCGGACTACGCACGATTCTCCTTGCGCAATCCCAGCACATCTAGTTATGATTTCTTGCAGCCCCTTTACAACCTTGTTGTCACGTAGCAGCTTCATGCATGTCTCCAAGAATGTAGTGAGCATCGATGGTTCCATTTCCGGCTCAAGTCTGTCCTTACTTCCTAAAGTGGAGGCATCAGTGAAGCTCCTCTTAGCTTCCATGAAGGTCTCCTTAGCGCACTCCAAATCAAATTCTGGTTCCTTCGTTGGAGCCTTACGAACCCAGGTGCTTTCTTCATGCTACTTGCCTTTGTCATCCCCTATCATAATACCAATCCGGAGCATGATATTTACATTAGGGTATTCCTCACACGGCCCAGACCTCATCATTTTCAGGTTCTGAGTTGGGGGAGGTTGGAGTGCTCCTTTATCGCGCAACCTCACTATCAGTGTTGGACAGTCCTCTATCTCATGATCAAACAATGTACAATACAAGCATGATGGCCGCATTTGATTTGTACAATCACGAGAATTATGTCCAGACCCTCCGCAATTGTAACATATCAGCTGTCTACAACCTCTTCCTAGCCCCATTCCACCTTGGCCTTGTATGCACCCTTGAAATCCAATGCGCGCCATTCATGTGTTTTGATCGAGGGCCCATGTTTAGGCCTGAACTTTATAGGTAGGAGTTCGATCCATCATCAGTGCATAACTTCTACAGGTGCGCTCATCATGTCCTACTAACCTATAGAAATTACAGAACAATTGCTGTGAATTTTTTGTATACTTCTGTAATAGATGGAAATTATCTATAGCATGCTTCCCTCCTATCTGAAAAATCACGCACCACAACGCAGGCATCACAATTGGTCCTGCTTGTGGCTCCAGTATTAGTGGCATTGGCCCTCCTCCTGCAAGGTAATTCACGAACACTGGGCAGTGGTCCTTGTCGTGCCCCTGGCCCTTACATTTTATGCACCATACCTCATCGTGCACTTTGGGGCAAGCCATCCTGTCTTGTTTCAAACTCTGCATCTCAAGGCACAATTTTTTCAACTGCGCATGAATCTATTGAACTCCCAGGTTAGGATCCTGTATCGGAGTCTCGTGCGATCTCATCACGACCTCCAAAGCCTCAGCCTGAGTGGTTAGCCTTTGTTGCGACAGTGAGTTCCGTAGATGTGGTGTTAACGATGCTACAAACCATTTGCGGTGTTTCCCATCTATTAATGTCATGTTCACTTCATGAATTGTGCACTTCAGTCTTTGATCCAACTCCCACGGGGTTTCACCTGGTAGCATTGTGATTTCCTTGAATCCAATGATCGACTATGCCTTCGATTTTGGCTTGCTAAATTCTTTGTTTAGTGCAGCTTGGATATCCACTATCCTCGCATTCAAATTGTCATTGGAATGCTTAATGTACCAAGTCATTGTGCGATCGTGCAGAGCGCTGATCAACATCGCCTTCTTTATATTGTCATCCATGACACCCTATGCTTCCCATACAGCTTTTATCACGAACCAAAACTGGTCTAGATCTTCATTCCCTACTCCCTTGAACACTGGTAGCTTTATCGCACTGGCCATACTGCTTCGTGGTGGTGGCGGAGGTGGTATGGGCAAAGTCAGGGGTGAAGATGGTGAAACTAGTGGTGGTGTGGGTGGGGGTGGCACGCACAGAATTCTCTGCCTTATCAGATTGATCGCACTTCTTGGAGAAACCTTTGTGAGCTCTTATTCGCCCCTTCGCAAAGGTGAAATCAAGGAGCTAGTCTCTAGTTTTGTACTACCTTCGTTTCTATAGATTCTCCCACTTCGCATAGCCCCAAACATCAATTTATTCTCATAACCCACTTTTTTCACAGTAGCATTTTAATCCAAGTGTTCAAATATTTAACGTACTTAGCTCGCGGTCCCTTGAGGAAGCATCTTTCTACCTCGTTATAGCTGATTGAAGTATCTACTTTGAATTCAATGATGAATCTTCCTATGATTTGATCAAGCCAGTGATCGACAACGTGCATGATCTTATCTTCCAATGCTTCTAGTTTGTGAACCAATTCTGGAGTCCACACAATAGGTTTGTCGAGTTTACACCTTCCTTGGCTATCTACTAGCTTCGCGATCCACTCGTACAACTCAATAGGGAAGGAAGCAAAGAAAATTTTGTGGATCTCCATATACAAGTAGCAATCTAACCACTCTTCCTTTGATAGTCGTGGGTTCCTATTTTCCTGCACCATGAACTCGTGAATCTTTCTATCCAACCACTCTTCAATTACTTTCTCTGTCGAATTCCAGTGATACGACATCAGACATCTCTATGCAGATCCCGGTCCCATCAATGAAATCATTTTTTGGCTTGTTGGGGCCTAACCCAGGTTCGGAGTTAATTAGTCAAACAAATCCCTGTACTACTAGCCCTTTTGGCAACAGTCCGCAGAGTGTGGACTGAGGTCTCACCCAAAGTAGTATGGGAGGGTGCCAGAACCAGGTTTCCACACCCTTGAGATGTCTAAGAGGTTCGACTGGTCCTTTGTTTGTTCTTGCGCGCAGGTGGCCTCCCGCACCTTCCTTTCCTCGCGGCTTGATACCCTACCTTCGCGCAGCCCTAACCAGGGGTTGTGCCACGCTTTGCACTATTACCTGAGATATTATTTATCTTCCAGTATCAATTAAGCACCTTTTCCTACTTAAATGTCTTAAGTTATACTTAACAATATAAAAAATTCATATAGGTTTGTGCAATAAATAAACAATATACTTGCAAATTATATCCAATCATGCATTAAACCAGGAAAAGATAAAAAAAATTATATCAAAACTTCTCTTTATTGATTCTTTCAACGCTTATAGACTCGACCTGCCCTGCACTCTTAACTGTAGGGGTCCGCGCACTTAGCTGTGGACTACTAGGCCTCTGTGCACTCAACTGCAGAGCCTTCTCCTACTCTAAGACCCACAAACACACTCTACACTTCGACTCAATCACTTAGATTTCTAATGCTTCTATTCCATTCGTTAGCTATCTTTTACACTTAGAGCATCACTCTATTTATACAATTCCATGGTCCGCGGACCATGGGTAGGTCTATCCAGCTGACATTACATTACAAAAACTAGGGTGGACAACCCTGTGACTCTATTATACTTTCGCGCCCCGTGCCCGCAATTCACAGAAATTTTACAACAATATTCTATCAAAACTTGGGATTTAAGCCCCAAAGCATGCCTTTGGGGGATACCATGCCCAACATAGAGCCCCAATAAATTGTCTACACTCGGATGGATTCGCCAAATCAGGTCTTGCAACTTCTCCACATAGATTCTTGAAATTCATTTCCATTGGTGTGGGCAGGGACTTGCATTCTATCATTACAAATCTCTCCAAAAACTTCACGACATATTTTCCTTGTGAAAGGAGGATCTCATCGGGCCTTTGCCACACCTCAGGGCCTAGGAAGTAGTGCATGGGTCCAAGGTCCTTCATTTCGAATTCATAGGCTAGTTACCTATTACGCTCAATCATCAAGGGCTCGCTACTTAACAAAAATAGATCGGCAACATATAGAACCAAAATAAAAGGCATGCCTTGGGACACTTTGAAGTATAGGTTAGGGTTGGTGTTGCTTCTTGTGAATCCAAGCTTCATCAAGTAACTATCTAGTCAAGCATACCATGTTCTAGAGGCTTTCTTCAAACCATGCAATGCCTTCTTCAACCTATAACATGTGTCTTTCGATCCTTTACTTCAAATCCTTGTGGTTTCTAAGTGTAGACTTCTTCCTGTAACATGCCATGTCGAATGTTGTCTTCACAGCCATCTAATGAAGGGTCCATCTTTCACTTGTAGGAAGGGAAACTATCCAACAAATGGTGGTTTATCGAGCCACAAAAGTAAATATATCATCGTAATATTCTCCCTCCTTTTTGGTGAATCCTCGGCCCATGCACCTTGTCTTATATTTCTCAATACTCCCATTGATTCCGTCTTTGATCTTGAATAGCCATGTTGAAGTCACGATAAGTTTCCCCTTCAGCCTCGGCACAAAATCCCATACATAATTCTTCATAATTGGTTCATACTCTTCGGCTAGCATCCTTCCAGAATTTTTCTTTCACGGCTTCTTCAAAGGTGTGAGGCTCAACTTGAATCATATTGCTCATATCTAAAACATATCCTTGGTACCTAGATGGATTATTTCTTTCTCTAAAAGTCATTCTAGTGGGAATGAGTCTCTTGGCATCCTGTAATGTATCATGAAGCCAAGGTAACCTCTTCCTAGCAGGAGGATCACATGGAGGAGGATCCAAGGGGTCCATTAGCTCCACATGATCTTCATCAATGTCTCTCTCGAATTCAACCATGGAAAGACCTTTTAAAATATCCATATCATCATTCTTATTCTCGGGAGGAGGAGGTGGAGGAAGGTCCCTTGCTTTCCCAAGGGAAATATATTCATTAAATGTTACATCCCTACTAATTTGAACCTTCCTTTGACTAGGAATATATATTCTAAATGTTTTAGAATATTCACAATATCCAAAAAATGTACCTTTTCTTCCTGTGGCTTCTAGCTTGTTTCTTTTGTCCTTTAGCACATGGAACTATACGGCGTAGCCAAATATATGGAGGTGACCAATGTTGATCTTGAAACCTGTGAATACTTATTCGAGAGTATTATTGTCTAATTCTTAATGAGGAACCCTATTTTGTACAGTTGCATTAGTAGCTTCTCCCCAAAGAAACTTTGACATATTTTGATTATGGAGCATGGCACAAGAAACTTCCACAATAGACATCTTCTTTATCTCGTCTATTCCATTTTGTTCGATATTATATGGAACAATCATCTCTTTCTTGATTCCTTCTTGAAAAAATATATGAAATCATTTGAAATGTACTCTCCACCATTATCAGACCTGAATATCTTAATTTTCTTCCCTGTTTGATTTTTAACCAAAGCCTTGAAATTCTTGAACAAATTGAAGGCCTCATCCTTATTATTTAAGTAATATATCCAAGTCTTCCTTGATAAATCATACATGAAGGTAATGTAGTAGAGATGGCCACCAAGAGAATGTATGGGCATCAGACCACATATGTTAGAATGAATGAGATGGAGGATGTCTTTCATCTTGTTCTTGCTAGAGGGGAATGGTCCCCTTGTCTTCTTTCCACTGGTACATCTAGGACATACTCCATCATGTTGGGCTTGAACATTGAGAATTCCATAGACCAATTTCTTCAATTTCGGAAGAGAATAATAATGTATATGGGCCAATATTTGGTGCCATAGCTTGCTTTGATGACTAGTATCATGGACCGTTTCTAGAAGAGGTCTTCCAGTGACTCTATAAAGTCCTTCAAATCTTGATCCCAATGCAAATACATCTCTCATAAGGGATCCCATCAGTCAAGTGAGTACTTTTCCCTTGATGGATGCAACCCCCATTCATTTTTCTTCCAAAGAGGATATAGAAACCAAATTCTTCTTCAACCACAACATATACATCACATCATGAAGAAAAATAGACTCCTTGGAATCCAAATGAAATTTAACAGACCCGAAGCCTTTAACGGGATGAGTGGAGTTGTCTCTGAGGATAATCTCCAAACTTGACTCCCTCTCCACCAAATCAGAGAGAACTTCCTTATACCTAGAGAAATGATGAGAGGGCCCACTACCAACAAACTAAATGTCCCAAGTATCTCACAGAGAGGAACTAGAAAGTTCAAAAATAACAATATATTTAGATTGATTTGCAACATTTCTTTCATACGTGGTATATCTTGACTTCTTTTTAGGACGGTGGTATTCTTTATGATCACTTGGAGCATCTCTTCTTCTTCTTTCATCTCTTCCATTATGATCATTCCTTTGATCATCTCCTCTTCTTCGATTATTAAACCTAGTATTGTTTCTTCTAGTGTTGTAGCATGGACCATTATTCTTCTCAGGGAAATCTCGAGCATAGTGACCTTTCTTATGAAAATTATAGCATTCAATGTACAATGGTTCCTTGTATCTTCCATTATTGCTATTTGAATTTAGAGAAGGAGGCTTTCTTGAACTTGATGGACCTCCTTTTCATTTCTTCTTCTTGTTGTGAGTGACAAAAGCAATGGTCTCTCCTTCTTCATGTTTTTGTATCTTGCCTCTTGAGATAATCCTTGATTCTTCTTGAGTGATTTTTCCAACGAGCTCATCAAATGATTGAAAAACATTATTATTTCTTACAGTGGTAATGAAGGTTTCCCAACTAGGAGGGAGACCTCTAAGGTTTGTTGAGAAATCTAGGGCATCAAGATTAGGTTATTTCTCTTCTTATGATAACTGCTTGTGAATTATTTTTACTTCTTTAGATTAGGATATTATCTCTACTTAGATTATTATTGTGTTCTTCATTAAACAACTACCAATGCATAAACAATAAATATACAAGAGACACATAATGTAGGAAATTAGCCAAGGCCAAAACCTCTCCCACTTGAGAGGAAAACCTAAACAAATTCTTCTTCTTATAGAGACTTCAATTAATGAATACCAAGATGTTATAGACATATTTGGGCACTGCAAACCCAATCAAATATGTCCATAAACCAAGGCGTTATAAACCCCTAAAAGTGTTGTTTCATACCCTAAAGGAACAAGGTCAGCTGATTACATCATTTCCCAGAAGTTCTCCCTGAAAAACTGCTCAGAACTGGTCAAAACTGGACCATACAGACTGCTCCATGTTGAGGGTGCGATGCATCTCACCTGTTACACATGGGGGGTGTGATGCATACTAAAAATCTCTCCTGTAGGGTGTGATGAGTGAGATCAAACAAATGGCAAAAGCAGTTTGCTAGGTGGAAACTCAAAGAATCTTCTAGAACCTGCTCATATGACACTTTCCTCTCTGAATTCACCCAAGGGATGAGTAAGAGATCATGAAATCTCCAAGTGGAACCAAGAACTATCAGTGAAATGACACTAATCAAAATCCTAGAAGCTGACTCACTCTCCTACAAACATCTATATATGGATCCCTCATCCTAGAGATCTAGAGGCTGGAATTTTGGAATTTGCAAGGAAGTGTTGTTGGTTTCTCTTTGAAGACATTGTTGGGTGATCTTGCTTTGTATGAGGTGAAGAGGGCTTTCATGCTGGGAGGATGATGCTGGATCAAACAGCTTGGTTGTAATCCTCTCTTCTATTACTTCTATCAATAAAGCTATTTGAGTTTTCCTCCATATGCTTGTATATCTCTGAATCTTGTATTTGTATATGCATTTATATGGTTAATGTACATCTGATCCTACATTGTTTATGGTTATAAATCTCTATGCTTTGACGGTATCTTGCTGCTTTGACTCTATAGGTGTTCTTTGAAGCGGTACAAGTGAGAAAGGAGTGGCAAAATCTCTATCAAGGGAGAGAGGAAACAAGCAAGGAGACTAGCAAAAGATTGAGGTTGGTACTCTCTGCTCTCTCTCATCTATCTCTCATAAAGGAAAACACAAGTAACTTTAGTTTGTTTGTTTCTAAGATAGCTACCCCTCTTAGTGGGACTAGCAGCTCTGGATTAACACTAGTTTTCTCGATAACAAAATGGCGACTTCACTAGGGAATGAATAGTTTGTTTGTTTTGTTACTGTTGTTTGCTTTATAAACCACAGACGGAGCTTGAAGTTAAGCCAGCTAGCCTTCGAACTGCTTTTGCTATGAAACTACAAAGTAGATCAACGCTGCTTCAATCAATCTCCAAGTTGGTTTATGAACTGAACATTTGACTTGCAAACATCCTAAGTGCCCTGGTGGTAGCTCAAATAACCTCATTATATCAGCCCCTATACTTTTTGTTTACTGACTATCATTAGCTCAGCCTAAATCCATAAACTTAGCTACAAACTGTGAGAGAAAACCAAGCCTAGTCTCATCCCTAGACCATCGCACTGTCTCTCATTGGAAATCTGGATGCATCACACCTCCCATGTGTTGCAGGTGAGATGCATCCATGTTTCCCTGTGTTACAGGTGCAATGATTGATTGGGACTGTTTCTGCCCTGATTTTAGTTTTTTCTTCATTGTCTTCAGCTTTATTCAGTAGTTTTGTTGTCTATGATTAGTATATCACTGTCAAAACCATCTTCCTTTGCATTATTCAACCTCCACTGATAAGGAATTGTGAATGTTTTTTATGTATTTTTCATCATTTACATTCTCCTTTGCAAATAGTAGCTTAATCGAACTGTCGTATTTTGATTTGAAAGTGTCGCAAGTGTCGCTTTCAGTCAAGAAAAGGAGTGTCGTAAAGCATTCCTCTTTTAGGTAATTGATTACACTTTTGCCATTGTATTTGATTTGAATTAATAGTATTTCAAGTGTCGAAAGAACTTTTAAGTTCAAAATTTCAAAGTGTCGTCTTAGCCTTCCTTTCGCTTTTTGAAGAGAAAATGTTAGTACTGTTGCTTTGAAAGAAAATAATTCAGATCTGTACTTAGTTTTCTTTTCTGTCATTCTCACATTAAGGAAACTGAAAAGCAATACATGCATGTGCATTTGCATTTAGACTGCATGCTAGATTTGATTTAGGAAAAGTGCATCTAGTGTGTGGTCTCTGCTCTATGTTGAAAGAATTTCATTTCTCCATTTCTCTTTCCTTAGTAGCTAGGATTTTCATTGCAAAAAGAAAGTAAACAATTGTTTATCATCTTAGATTGCACATTTAGGAATTGTATATCTACATCACACGGTGAACCTTAAAGGAAAACTTCTTAAGAAAGATCAACTGTAAAATAAACCTCAATGAACATAAAAACGATTTGGAACCTAACGCAAAACATCTAGAAGTCTAGGCTAGAGACATATTCCGGAGTCGTAAAGCCTAGTAACTATCACTTTCATCGTAGGTTGGGTGATTTCTCCTCTTTGAGACAACAAGTGCTAGTATGGACTTGTGCTCCCACGTACCGTCGAGTATATATTGGGAGACCACAATAGGCTATATCCTTTATCCTTAGGAAGCCGTGTTTGCCGCCCTATCGATCAAAATGCACTGAACACAGCATTCGGGAAGATTGACTGCCGTACTGTAAAAAGTATTCTGCAGTTTTGCGATTGGTTTGGTAATCCCTCTGTCTAGATTTCCAGAGTAGTCACTTTTGTTCCTTTTCAAACTCCTTAAAAGAAAATGTCAATCTGAGCACTTGTCACTTCAAGCTCATTAAAAATCGAAGGCGACTAGAGTCATCTTTAGCTTTTTCTCGACTCTTAAAAATTGAAAAAGAAAGTTGTGTCAAAGCGTCATAAAATTTATTTTAATAGGAATAACGTCACTGTTCCCTCATTGGTCTTAGGTTGAGAAATGGAGTCTACTAATCAAGGATTTCCCCTTGGGGGAAATTCTAGTCCCTTCTCCTCTTGGGGGGATGTTGGTGCTCCACACATGGCTACATTGTCCCTTCCAGGACTCACAATTGGCTTGCCAGTATGGCTTTTCTCGACCTCTGTCGTTCAAAACACCACAATTCCTCAGCAATCAAATCAACAACCAAATGATCCTGAAGTCGCTCCCCCACCTTCTACTTCGTTTTTTTCTCCCTCTTCTTCTTCCTCTTCGCTTGGTGAAACTAGTAACACTAAAAACCAAGTAACTGAGAAGAAGAAGAAAGGGAAGGAGAAGAAGAAAAAGAATCCAACGGCGAAAGGGGGCAACCATGCATCGTTTGGCCAAAATCCACACACTGCACCTAAATCTCCATGTGTCATTTGCCAGGGAGACCACTATCATAGAGATTTTCCCTGCATCCCATGGATCCTGAGGGACTGGTCTCCCCGCTTGCACAATCCAGTGTCTTCAACCTCTGACGATCATGTTGAGAGCACACCATCAACTAGTGAAAATGAAGCCAATGGAAAGAAAGGAAGATCTAAATTTCCTTGTAGATTGTGTGAAGGCGATCATGCCCTCCACTGTTGTCCTTTCCTAGACGAAGCTAAAAGAGTCTTGGATAACCATCCTGCTTCACCGCAACGACTTCCTCCTGGATACAAGAAACTCTTGCCAAGTCCATCGCTAGTTGAAAATCCGACTGACACACCATTGTTGTCGGTCAAAGCACCTATCATTGAAGATAGACCCTCTGAGTCCACACTGGACCAAAGTCAACAGGTCGAGGTGGCAGTCGACACAGTGTTGTCTTCAGAAGGCTCACCTTCAGATGATATAGTCACCAAAGAGGATGAGAACGACACCGTTCAAATTCTTTTCGTTAACACAGAATTCGATGAAAATGGGGGCAATCTTCCCGTTCCTTTACTGCAGGAAGAAATTTCGTTAGAGATTTATCCGGCTATTTATTCGGTCCCTCCTCCAAGCAATCTAGTCGTTTCCTTCGATTGGAATCTACTAGGGAGACCTCGTCTACCATCTAATGTACCATTCCAAATCATAGTACAATCTTACAAAATGATCATGGTTGGTACTATCATAGATGAAGGGGCTTCTATGAGTATCCTTTCCTCAACTGCTTGGAAGGCGCTTGGTTCGCCAACGCTTCTGCCTAAGATTCGAAATCTGACAGGCTTCAACAAAGGAACCAGTCCACCGTTGAGGATCCTTCCAAATTTTCCTATAACTTGGAGAAGGAAAACTATTCATCTAAACGTGATGGTAGTCCAAGGGCCTCTAGATTACAATATACTCCTTGGGCATGACTACATTTATAGCATGGGAGCTATTGTTTCCTCACTCTTTCGAGTGATGTGTTTCCTGTATGAAGGCAAAATGGTTTGGCTCGTAGACCAACTTTCATTCCCTAGTTCAAACACGGCTACTAGTCAAATGCCATCCCTAAATGGTATTTTTGCACAAGGAATGTCTGATCAACCTCCAGTCCATCCACCTAATGAATGCAAGTGATTCGATGAATGTGACTAAACCTAGGAGGCATGCGCCCTGGTCTGCTTCGGCAGGAAAACCCCAGATATAAGGTAGGTTTCCTCGTAGGAATATGACTAGTCTGATACCCCTTTCTGTTTAGGAAAATGGATTTAGACTGGAAAAGGATTCCCCCGTCAAAATTTATGTAACTGGCACTGACAACAGTCACCCTTGCCCATTTTGATGGACGAAACCAAGGAAGTGTTTTGTCTGCTACGCGGATCGAACAATCTTGCTAATGCAAGAAATTTCGTATGGTAACCTGGAAGCTCTATTTCGTTATACTTGGGGGCATGCAAACCTTTTTGCATGCAAGTGAAAAGCGACCATTTATTTTCTTATTTTGTAGGCTCTTAACCCTTTAAACTCGTAGGTTGGTCGTTCCTAGCTTGCATAACAAAAGTCTTCGGAGCAAAGTTTCGAATGGTGCAAGCTCCCTAAAAAATGAACCTATCGATGAGACATCCTTATTATACAACTAGCACGAGCAGTTTTATGAAAAGTTCAAGCTCGTTAAAAAATAAACCTAGCAATGAGAAAATGTTCCCCCAGAGTTTAAGCTCATTAAAAAATGAACCCACCTTCATTAAATAATCTTTGTGAACGCATAATTATCAGCTTTTGAACCTTGGTTGTGTTCTTACCATCACCTCCACTCTTTTTTAGCCAATCAGACGCCTCCATTTGATTGTTTACCCCTTTTGAGGAACAACTGCGACAAGTGATTCTATTAGCCACTTTCTTTACACTGTCGTGATTGAAAAGTTCCAAACCTTACCTAGAACCAGTTGCTATCCAAAAACATCACTCGTTCCTCAAAAAACGAGTCTCCTTTAAGCTCTTTTCATCTAACTCGTAAAATATGAAAATATTGCTGAGTAATTGGCCTCTCTAGCTCATTAAAGTGATCAAAAGTGACATCCCTCCTCTATATTTTAATCTTTTTGGACTTGAGGGATCATTACACAAAAAGATCGAGCGCTTTTCTTGTTCGGCTCATTAAAACTATTGAAAAGTCATCCCTTTTATATTATTTTATACTTTTTCGGACTTAAGGGATTATATTACGAAAAAGGACTACTGGAGTTGCCTTTCCGTCTCCTTTTAGACTCTCTAAAATTGAAAAGGACCGAGTTATCTTTGTCGTTAAACTTGTTAAAACAATAGCGACAAACTTGTCCATGCAGACAAGAGCGAGTTTCACTATCGCTAGGCTCGTTAAAACATAGTGACAGGTTTGCCCGAAGGGAAAATTATAGAACAAGCATATGTTATCCTCATCAAGCTTGAAAAAAATAAAGAGGTACGGGTCAGCAATGACTGGGAAAAAAGGGAAGAAAACTTGAATAACTTCATTGGTAGCAGGTCGCTCTTGAACATGACACTTTCACTCCATCACCATGATTGAGTCGAGTTGGGTTATTCCATTCACTGGTCATATAACCATTGGTCCTCCATACCATCCATCTTGGGGTTAATGCTACCAATCAATTTCAGTGTCGCCGATATGTTCAAGAGAAGTCGCTCAGAGAATTCACCAACCTAGCTAACGCCTCATCTGCTACAATACCTTCACTCTCCATTTTTCATGACCACCACCCTAAACCCTGTATCATCAAATCGTTTTCACCTCCACAAAATCATTTGCTCTGTTCCGTGTCGTAGATGTGGGATTCATTAAGGCCCTCCTACGATGGGTCACTTCTTGTCGACATCAGCTCATTATCCAAGAAGTTGACTCAGGAACAACCCTTTCAGTACTTTGAAGCTTGCATGCCTCAATGGAAAGTTTCTCACTTCCGGTGACAAGTTTACATCAATGGCCTTAGACCAAAAGATTTTGCGTGGTGTTCGACATCAACTCATGTATTCACACCATGTGAATTGTACTACAGTACCTTGAGGGTCATCATCATTATCGATTATTCCTCTCGCGCCTATTAACAGCTCACATCATTGGCTGGTAATCAGGCGATGTCTTTCCATGTTCGACATCAGAACATCTTTTCACATGGATCGACTTGTACTTCAGGCAAAGATTAAACGAGTTTGAAGACCCTAGATCTAGTTTCATCCATCCAGGCTGTGATATATATTTAGGAAAATAAAAACATCAAATGTACATCATATCTGCATAGATAATCATCCAAACTAAGGGATGATGGCTCTACCAGAACCATCAGTCTGCCACACAAACGATTGTCTTTCTTATGTACATGAAAATGAATTTATAAAGCTAAGCATGGGAATGCCCGCCTTAGCTAGATCATGAAAATATTATGAAGATAATTTATTTATTGTATCTTATTACAGGTCACCTTCCAGTTCGAAAAACCTCGAATCCTCATTATAAAGCATTTCACCCAACATCAGAAGATTTACGACCACATGCTTTAGGGGGAAATTGTTATAGACATATTTGGGCACTGCAACCCCAATCACATATGTCCATAAACCAAGGGGTTCTAAACCCCTAAAAGTTTTGTTTCATACCCTAAAGGAACAAGGTCAACTGATTACATAATTTCCCAGAAGTTCTCCCTGAAAAACTGCTCAGAACTGGTCAAAACTGGACCATACAGACTGCTCCATGCTGAGGGTGTGATGCATCTCACCTATTACACACGGGGGGTGCGATGAATACTGAAAATCCCTTCTGTAGGGTGCGATGAGTGAGAGCAGACAAATGGCAGAAGCCATTTGCTAGGTGGAAACTCAAATAATCTTCTAGAAACTGCTCATATGACACTTGCCTCTCTGAATTTGTCCAGGGATGAGTAAGAGATCATGAAATCTCCAAGTTGAACCAAGAACTATCAGTGAAATGACACTAATCAAAATCCCAGAAGATGTCTCACTCTCCTGCAAACATATATATATGGATCCCTCATCCTAGAGATCTAGAGGCTGGAATTTTGGAATTTGCAAGGAAGTGTTGTTGGTTTCTCTTTGAAGACATTATTGGGTGATCTTGCTTTGTATGAGGTGAAGAGGGCTTTCATGCTGGGAGGATGATGCTGGATCAGACAGCTTGGTTGTAATCCTTTCTTCTATTACTTCTATCAATAAAGCTATTTGAGTTTTCCTCCATATTCTTGTATATCTTTGAATCTTGTATTTGTATATGCATTTATATGGTTAATGTACATCTGATCCTACATTGTGTATGATTATAGATCTCTATGCTTTGATGGTATCTTGCTGCTTTGACTCTACAGGTGTTCTTTGAAGTGGGACAAGTGAGAAAGGAGTGGAGAAAGCTCTAGGAAACAAGCAAGGAGACTAGCAAAATACTGAGGTTGGTACTCTCTACTTCTCTCTCATCTATCTCTCATAAAGGAAAACACAAGTAACTTTAGTTTGTTTTTCTCTAAGATAGCTACCCATCTTAGTGGGACTAGTAGCTCTGGATGGACACAAGTTTTCTCGATAACACAAGACCAAGACCCTTGACCTATTCACCTCTCCAAGACCAAGTCACAAGGCTTCTTAGCTTGACCTTTCCTTCCTTGAGTCAGCGATGATCAAATTTTTTATTCTTCCTTCTTCCTCGACAACCCTTTAGATCTTAGGTTCCTTTTCTCAGCTTCTTGAATCAAACCTGCAAGTTTTTGGCCCTACTTTAGAATCCCTAAATTTAGTCCTTGAGAAACCTTCACCTTCAATCTTCTTCTCTTGAGAAGGAGACGAACCTTCCTCAACTCGGCTTGAGGATTTACTTCTCTTTCTTCTTTATATAACTTCTAGGATAGCAGTGATTCCTTCGATGATTTTTTGTAGCAGATGATCCTCCTTTCCTTCACACATGTGGAGATATCAGCTCTAAAATAGACCTAAACAACTTTTCTCTTCCCTTCCTTCTCTTCACTAGTTATGAGGCTCCTTTCCTATTGATTTCCTCACTTCTTATTGTAGACTGATCTTGATCAAAATTCTGACTTCCAAATGGAGTTTGAGCTGCCTATTTATAGTGGTTTGTGCATCTATAATAAGTTGAATTGAATTGGAGCCTAGGTTGACTCGTCATTCTAGAAACATCTTTAGGCCGAATTGAAGTAGGTGCTTGATATTGATCTTGGAGGGTTTCTTAATGCTTAATTTACATATGTAACATGCCCAAAAAGGGTCTTCAAACTTTGACATTGACTCAATCAACTTTATGACTTGATGGTGAACCCTAAAGGGTCACAATGGGAGCCTTAACTAAAATAAAATCCCTTAATCATGAAACCCGTGATTCAAGCATTACATAAATAATTTTATTTTCTTTTTTACATCAATTACATAAAATCATATTTACACATGTCGTTATGAAAACCAGACTGAGTTACGCTTTTCAACACCCCCTCTTAACTAGGGAGGTATTCATAATGGTACTTGGTCATTCTCAATCTAAAGAATTCTCATAAGAAGAGTCAGATTGGTAACCCTTCTGTTTAGCATCATATCAACCAATATTGTCACATAGCAATGCCTTAACTAATAGCTCTATCTCTCCACAAGATCTGAGCTCAATGTTGGTGAGACCAATGATGTATAGACACCCTCATCATTGTCTCTCTTGGAACATACCCCACCCAAGTTCTTAGGGTCTGTTCCACCAAGACTATTCTTATCTTGGATTGGGCCAATCCTTAAAGAATATCGATCCTCTATGACTACTCTTATCTTGGATTCCATAACTCATCCTCAAAACGCATCGGATGCCATATTTTTACACAATCCTCCATTTAGTCTTCCAAAGTGAAGATATGAATGATGTGTCTATCTATCCCTCTTAATTAGCGAGGATATACCTATTCCATTGAAGGAATGTACTCATTCCTACAGAAGGAATGTACCTAACCTCCCTCTTGGCTTATGAATTTTTCTTCCAAGTTTCTACCAAATAAGAAATTTGTTTCCAATCTCCCTCTTAATTAGGGACCAACAATAGCTCCTCAAGTGCAGATGATGGGACAACTAGCTGCTTGAAGAACTCCTCCTCAAGATGTCATGAACTTCTCTTCTTTATTTAGGAGTCTTCATGTTTTGGGACTTCTTCGTAGGGCACATACCATCCATCACTTTCATCCATGATTCATTCATTTCATTATTCCTTTCATTAGAATGTGATCCATCAGTTCCTATCTCGATTCCTTCATGCCATGTTTCCTTCTTCATGCCATGTTTCCTTAAGGATCTTTCATCCTACTACATGGACATCATCAATGGAATATATCCATATATATTCCCTTGGAGGCCCTGCATAAGCCCATCCATATGTCATTCAAAAATAAAGGAATGAACATTAAATAGAAATTACCTTTGTGATGGTCTTTCATCATGGCATCTAGTTTGTATCATCATCCTACATACACATTGACACATCTCCCAAAGATACATACTTTCAAGGGTATATTTATTTTTTCAGAATTCATCAAAGTCCTCATATATTTCATGGAGATATCCTAGTCAAATCTCTCAATCCTTGGATGTTGATTTCCTTTTCCATAGTTTCATATTTCATGATCTCTTCCTTTCTTTCCTCACACATTTTTCTTCCCAGGAATTTTTAATTATAGTTCCTCCTATTACCTCCTCATATTCCATATGAGGACATATTATGTTGATTTCATCCAGACAATGTGTGACCCTTACCTTCCTGCATCCTTTCAAAGGAGGAGATCATTTCTTTTGATTATGCTCTTGAGATAGAGCATTTTTACATGCTACCTACAACCATATGACATGACTCTATAATATCTAATATAAGCATACATACCTCATTTTTCTCTATGTCATCTTATACTTCCTTTCAGCAACTTCTGTGATTGAAATAACTCTAATCCCTTGATCTACTTCACCTCTTTTGTCATCATACCATCACCCCATGAATTCCACAAGTTGGAATTCTTGATGAAACCCTTGCTTCCTTTTGATTGGTGAACCTTCCAATGAAGATTCCAATAGAGGATCTTGAGTATCCTCATCCAGGAAATGTTTCCTTTTGACTAATGTATGATGAGCTTTGTACTAGATGATTTTCCCATAAGTACCACTTATGTTTCTAATGAGGTTTCCAAGGGTTATATATTCCCATGGGTGATTTCAATAGAATTCAGTTATCTTTCATGATTCTCTATGACGATGTCACGAGCTCCTGCTTTTAATGCATTTATGATGCCATGATGCATCCTATCATAGACATAGCTTGAAATAGGAACTTGAAAAGAACTAGGTGAGGAAGACTATCTCAATCATAGTAGATATCTCCTACTTCCTCTTTCTTGGACTTCTTCTTTTCATCTTCCTCCACTTCTTCGGTGATATGGGCTTCTTCTCTACCTCTTTTGTTATTGTTGAGCTCAAGATAATCTCTTTTGTAATTCCCATATTCTTGACATCTATAACATTGAATCTTAGCAATGTTCCTTCTCTGTTATGAGATCCTCTTCTCTTTGTCATAGTAGCATATGCTTGATTTTTATCACTAGATCCCACATCAGTTTTAGTCTTCAGCCTGGTTTCTTCAATCTTACATAATGACCATAGATCCTGGAATGGAGTAGCTTCTTTATTCCCATAGATGATTGAAGTAAAGTTACCCCATTCCTCTGGTAGTGCATTTAGTACTACAGTGGTCATCTATCTATCAGACAATACTTCTCCTAGATCTTGAAGTTGATCCCTTATCTTATATATCCTCATAAAGTATGAGGTTATTCCTTATTCTTTCGATATATTTATCTTGTACAGTTCTTTCCTTAGAGAGATAACTTCTCCTACAGTACTTGCAGAAAAAAAAAAAAAAAAAAAAAAAAAAAAAAAAAAAAAAAAAAAAAAAAAACAAACAAACAAACAAACAAACAAACAAACAAACAAACAAACAAAACAAACTCTGCCAATTTGTCATATATTTATTTTAAGGTGTCGAGTTTAGATACATATGGAATGAGAGGATCCTTGATGGATTCTGTGAGAATCCTTTGAGCCCTCACTTCACATTTCATAAAATTTTCAAGTGCTTGAGCATATTATTTTGATGGTTTGGTTATAGATCCTTTGACATGATCCATAGCCTCATTTTTTCATATCTGTCCTCTTCTTCCATGCAATATATTTTTAAGCCCCAACCAATTTGTTGCTTTCCTTGGAAAAAGAAATTTTGAAAGATTTAGACATAAATATACTTACTTGTTAAGAAAATTCTTCCGCTCACTGCCTCCTTGAATTTGATGATAATATAGATTGTAGAGAAATTCTCCTTGATCAGGATAGATCTCTCCAAGAGTGATCCTTGACTTACCAAAGAAGGAGATAACTTTATATCCTTTGATGGAGATTCCCTTGTTAATGATGATCAATTATTAATTTATGATGCTTCTTGGATTACCTTATATAACGATAAGGTCCTTGCTTCAACGAGAGAAAATTGCCTTAGAACTTATGAAGATGATGACAACTTCCTTGATCTTGCTTCTCTAGAATGAAAACTTCATGTATAAGTCCATCAACTTGAGTAGGATCTTTGTGGTCTCTTAAGATGTCCAAGAGTTCTTGCATGTGTAGACTTTCTTCTTTGATTTAGTGTTTTGGCACTTCTTTGTAGATCTTGACTCCAAGATGATCTTCTAGATTTGCTTTGATGCCTTTCTCAAGATTTGATCCCGTAGTGTCCCTTGATAAGATGCCCTTCCTTGATTTTTTCACCTTAGATCTGATACCATGTTGAGAAATATATGGCATCAAGATTAAGTGATTTCTCTTCTTATGGTAACTACTTATGAATGCTTTTTAATTCTTTAGATTAGGATATTCTCTCTACTTAGATTATTATTGTATTCTTCATAAAACAACTACCAACGCATAAACAATAAAGAGAGAAGAGACACATAATGTAGGCGATCAGCCAGGGCTAAAACCTCTCCCACTTAAGAGTAAAACCCAAACAAATTCTTCTTATTATAAAGACTTCAATTGATGAATACCAAGACCAAGGCCCTTGACCTATTCACCTCTCCAAGACTAAGTCACAAGGCTTCTTATCTTTACCTTTCCTTCCTTGAGTCAACAATGGTCAATCGTCTGTTTCTTCCTTCTTCCTCGACAACCCTTCATATCTCGGCTTCTTGAATCAGACCTGCAACTTTTCAGCCCTACTTTAGAAGCCCTAAATTCAGCGCTTGAGAAACATTCACCTTCAATATTCTTCGCTTGAGAGGGAGACTAACCTTCCTTAGCTTGGTTTGAGTATTTACTTCTCCTTCTCCTTGCTTCAACTTCTAGGACAACAGTGATGCCTTCTATCCTTTTTCTGTAGCAGATGATCCTCCTTTCCTTCGTATGTATGGAGATATCAGTCCTAAAACAGAACCAAACAACTTCTCTCTTCCCTTCCTTCTCTTCATTAGTTATGAGGCTCCTTTCCTATTTATTTTCGCACTTCTTATTACAGACTGATCTTGACCAAAAAATTTTCTTCCAAATGGAGGTTAAACTACCTATTTATAGTGTTTTGTGAATCCATAATACGCTGACTTGAACTGGAGCCTAAGCCGAATTTTCATCTAGAAATGTCTTTAGGCCAACTTGAAGTATTTGCTTGAGCTTGGTCTTGGAGGGTTTCTTAATGACTCATTTACAAATTTAACATGCCAAACAAGGGTCTTCAAACTTTGATATTGACTCAATGAACTTTATGACTAACCCTAAAGGCTCACAATGGAAGGCTTAACTAAAATAAAATCCCTTGATCATGAAACCAAAGATTCAAGAATTACAAAATTAATTTTATTTTCTTCTTTACATCAATTACATAAAATCACATTTACACATGTCATTATGAAGACTAACCTAGTTACACTTTTCAACAAGGGTCACCACCACCAACTCCTTGCCAGGTACAGTTTCCCCAACTCTCTGTAATTGATCTCGTAGATGATATATCTTCATAATGAAGGATTTCACAGACTCTCCATTATTCATATTCATATTTTTAAGTTAATATTTCAAGGGGATGATTTCATTCAAATTTTTGACTTCATACATGTCAACTAGCTTATCATACATATCCTTAGAATTTTTCAAATTTCCAACATATGCAAGTAAATGATCTTGTACATCATCAACTATAATTTTCTTTGCTTTTAACTCACCTTTCTTGTTCTTATTCTTGGTAGCAATGGAAGAATTTTCTAGAGGCTCGGGTACTTTTCCTTATATGTATTCCCAAACATCATTATCATTAGCTATGGTTTCCAACTTGATCATCCAAGCAACAAAGTTAGATGAATCACCCAAATTCTCATTTTCCTTGAATAGGATCACATATTGACTTGATTAGATATGCTCCTTAAACTTTTCCAAATATGATTGTTTCAACTCTTGTCTCCTTTGGGTTTGTCCTTCACCTTTTCTCTAATAACACATTAATTTTACCATTGTTCTATGTTGTTTCAATTACTTTAGCCCAATTCAATTCTTTAATCAGCAGTATTTTCAAAAGAAAATAATTATTTCATCAATCAATAGTAACATAAGATATAATAGTAATGCAATGACAATAGGAGACAATCAACAACATCAACAAGAGACACCTGATTCGGTCAAAGACCAAGGAAAAACACCACAAGGGGGAAAACCCTTTGAAATTGTTTTTCTATTAGATTGTCATAAAATGTTCAACAAAGATTAAAATGAGCCAATACAAAAATATAAATTAAAATAAACCAAAAAATATTCAAGATATGAGTCTAGAAATAATACTTATCAAAGTAACATTCAGGCTTGCAGTCAAATATTCAAATATGTGGTCAACTATCGTCAGAAACCTTAATTCTCTATTGCACGTAGCAAGTATTTATATGTGAATATGGAGCATTTTGGATGCATGGATGAGCATGTATGCGTGCAGTTGCAACCGAAAAAATTCTTGTGTCAAGCATGCGTCTAGAAACCAAAAACCATAATCACAATTGCAAGTTTCAAACCCTGCAATTTCAGACCTGTACGAGCCAGTATTCGCGAGCCACCTTCAAACCTGTGTGAACCAAACCAAAGAAGAGTGATTTCAAAATGAATGTCACTTGACTTGTATTTATAGGATTCCAAGGGTGTCCAATTTCCTTTTAGGGATGACCTGATCACATGTGACATTGTTGGCTTCATTTCAAAAATACACTTACCCTTGTCCAAATCCAGTGCTTCAAAGGTCAAATTTGGTCCTCTCAGAAAGAAGAATCTAGGCCAATGATTGGAATTTTTCATTGAGATTCTAAATAAACACATTTATCCAAGACTCCTTTTCTTCATCCTTTCTAATAAGCTCTGACAAAAAATTATTCAAAAACAAAATTTAAAACAAATTAAATCTTCATAGAAAAACAAAATGCAAAATTTCAAAACAAATTCACCAATTAAAATTAAATTTAATATATTAAATAAAAGGAAATCCATGTTTTTTTATCATTCCCTACACATATCTCTCTATAAAAATGATAATCTGAAATGAATTTGCAACAACAAGCCACTTTGAGCAAACCAAAGTTCTCCAAAACAAACTCATAAATTGATTTTTTGTTACAAATTCGTTAATGTAGATTCTGCTGAATTTTTGGCATATTAAATGACTAAATATGGTAATTTAAATACTTCCAAGTCCTTATCCATGAAATTATATTTCCAACGAGCCCTCATTTTCTCAATTTCGTTGAGTATAACTCAAGATATGAACATCCAAAGTCTAGGTTCCAGAATTGGTTACATGCTAGAAAATTAACAGTGTTAGTCATTTTATTTAAAGTTTTGGACTAATTAACTCTTTATATATATATATATATATATATATATATATATATATATATATATATATATATATATATATATATATATATATATATATATATATAATAAAATACAAAACATCTTAATCTAGCTGAAGAAATTGCATCCCGTGATGAGCTTCCCACCCTGGAATTTTCAAACCCTGAGTGCTCCTTCCTTTCTTGGTTCCTGAGGCCTCCTGCTCCCGGGGCCTGCTATCCCGCGACTGGCCAGAGATGAACCTTTTGGATTCTCCTCAAGAGGGTGGATCGATCCCTGCTCAACTTCCTAAATCTTTGGTCCAGTTGGGGGAAAACGCAACAGCTTTTGCCTCTCTAATCTCTTCCCTCGAACCATCTCAAAACATGCCTTCAATTTCCAAGTTTGTGAAGAAGATTGATGAAATCCCTAAAATTATCCTCCCCCCTTCCCTCCCTCGATGCCCAAATCTATCTCTTTCTGAGCGTGGGTTGGTCAATCAATTTACTAGGCTCTAGCCCTCTCCCCAATTGGTGCTCAAATGGGTGGAAAGAAACTGGGCCTCCTCCGTCTTGGGGAAATTCTCGATCAGATTTTGTGGAAGAGGTTATTTCACCTTCCAATTTGAAAAAAAAGAGGATAGAGACTTAATCTTCAGAAAGTGACCATATTTCATGGACTCAAGAGGGCTTTATTTAAATAGATGGACCCCAGACTTCGATCTAGAGTTGGATGTGCTGAATGCAGTGCCAACATGGGTAAGGCTCCCACGTCATCCTCTACATTGTTGGGGAGATGAATCTATTAAAGTAATAGGAAACATAGTGGAGAAATATATTGATAGAAGTGAGCCAAAGGAAAATATGCATGCTTCCGCAAGAATATGTGTGGAAGTGGATTTGGGGAAAGGACTACCAGAAGTAGTCAAGATCAAAGTTGATAACTGGGTTCACATCCAATAGCTGGAATATGAACAAATTCTATTAAAATTCAAGGTATGTCATGAATATGTTCATTTTGAAATTAGATGTGCTAAAAAACAGGAAATCGAAGAAGCGAAAACCAAGAACCAAAATGGGAACAAGTCAAAAAGAAAAAGACAGAAAATAAATCATCCTCCCTCTCTCGACCCTCCCCCCTCTCTCCCCCTCATCCTCTCCTTCCAGGCCTATCACATCTAAATACCTCCCCTCTCCCTCTACCCCTCTCCCTCCGTCTTCAATCCCTCCCCCCTTATCGGATCTTTTGGTTTCTAATCGCTTTGGCTCCCTTATGGACCCTGATCTCCACTCCCCTCCCCCTTCCTCCCTCCCTCTTCTTCCTTTCCCCTCTAATTCCTTCGTTCCTCACCTAACCCCTCCCAAAGTCCTCATCCATCCTGTTAGTGTCAATCTTTGAAGACTTCCACCAGTGATCGAACATGCTCTTACAAAGTGATTTTAGGGTGTCAAGGTATAATTTTGTCATTTCAGTGAGTCTTCAAGTAAAATTTGGTCACTAGGTATTAGGTCTAGGATTTGTTTTCCAAATTTTTCCAAGTGTCTCACCATTTGGCTGAGTGTACCATCATTCAAAGAGTTATAATCATTTCAGGTTCCAATGGGTCATTTTACACCTTATTCATGCTTCAGTTGTACTTGGGTAAGGCCCATTTCCCTCTCCTAGGGTTTTGAAGGTAATTTTTCTTGGATGGCCAAATGATCAAAAGAACTTGTGTCCTACTGTTCGTACACCTTCCCCTATCCCTAATATACCTTCTTAAATGTTTCCCATCACTCATATCCCTCAAATTCATCATTTTCCCACAAACCCTATTTTATTGCTACAATTTGATAATTTTCTAGGCTAGGCCTGTGTTTTGACCTTTTGGACCACTTCCCCTCACTCAATATTTGAAATTACACTTTCCCCTGATTCCTAACATCCCTCCCTACTTCCTAAAATTTTCTCAAGAATTTAGAAGCCCCTTATCCCCTTCGTTTCCCTTCATTTCCACAAATCTCCTGTTCCACACATCGGGATAGGTTTTATTCAAATGATGTTTCTAAAAAATAGAAGATGAATTTGAAAAAAGTGAGATTTTTTTGTCCATCATTGACCCAAGAAGAAAAACCTCTTCCATTTTTTACACAGGTTTCATGGCTTGGGAGAAATGTCAAAAACATCATTGGCCTCAAGAGGATTGATGCACTTCTTGAGTGACCTTGGGAAAATCAAGATTTCACCTAGCTGGGATGTTAAAATGACTAGCTTGATGATTTAAATGATGTATAGACAGAGAGATATTTCCAATGATCTATCATGAGCTCAATTTGGAGTTGAGGAAGACCTTCAAAAGTTAACTGCAACAGCACTTTGCATTTAGGAAACCTCATTCTGCACATTTTTACCAATATTGGGATATTTGACTTTTGATAGGACCAATGAACTCCAAATTGAAAAATTCAAGATGTTCTAGAAAGTAGACTCGACAAGCTTCCCAATGAGCTATCACATGCCCAATTTCAACATTGAGAAGGCAGTCAAAACTCGCCTTGAAGTTGGCGCTGTGCATAGGAACAGTGACATTGCACATTGGGAGGCTGGCGCTGCACATCAGGTAGCTTTTTCCTGTGTAAAAATACACTGGTGCTGCACATCAGGCAAGCACTATGCATTGGGCTCAGTGCACTACACATTGGCCAGTGAGGCTTCAAAACCAAATAAATTCATCTCAAATCCTCCCAAATGCTTCATTTGCCTTCTTAACAAGTAAGTACACACACTTTGGAGCCTAGGTAGGGTTTTTATGCTTCAATTATATTTTCATCTCCTAAGAATCAAGAAACTAGTGCATTTTCCTATCTTATTTTTCACCACTACAAAATCTTCTTCCTTGTCTCAATATTCCTATTTGCACTTGCCCTAAACCTACCCTTTAATCCTATCTCACTTCACTCATATTCCCTTTCCCCTTTTCCCTATTAAAACTAATCCCCTTTATCAAACCCTAAGTCCCTCATACATCAAAACCCTAGCTCCCCAAATCCTTCCCTTCATTCCCCTACCTCATCTCATTACTATTGTTCCATTTACAAAATCTCTTCATACTCACCTTTTTGTTCCCACCTATTATCCATTATTCACCATATCATCACAATATTATCTCATAGAGACAAGCATGGAAAGAGGCAGTGAATTAGATTTTGAAGAAGACACTCCTAGTGATAGCTCAAGAGAAAGAAATGTGTAGCAAAGGAAGCCTCACAAAGGTGGAAAAATCATCAGGGAGGAACCTATCAGCATGAGTGAACTCCTTGCTTGCCCACTAGCCACCACATGCTTCAGACATCAGTCATGTTTTGATTTTTGTGAAATGGTAGAGAAGCATCTGGTTCCCTTGACTCCAGTTGAACAAGAAGTGGTTAATGAGAGAGAAATATGGCTTGAGAGGGTAAATATCCACCTTGAGGGTCTTCTAAAGAAAGCCAACAGAGACAAAAAGATGCTTAGGCATATGGCCTACCATTACTTGACCCAGAATAGGATAAGTAACATGAGAATTAAGCACCTTAAGGCAAGATTAAGGAGTGCCTTAAGAAGAAAAAATAGGGGTGAAAAACTTGAGATCTTGGCTGATGTTAAACTTGCCCAAAAAAGTAACCAATGAAGTACATTTGAGCCAAAACTGGGCAGATTTTGGAAAAATTTTGATTTTTTTTTAATTAGGCATTGGATTGGTTCACTCTTTTTCTAAATGGCTTGTAGTTTTGGATTCATCATGAAAAATAAACCAAACCCAGAAATTTTCATCAAATTTGGAGGAGATCTTGGCAACCAAAAGGGCAAAAAACACTCAAAAAGTGCCCTTTCTGCCACTTTTTGGACACACATGAACAAGTCTTGGGAGAATCCATTGTTGAAGGGGCAAATGACCTCCAAATCAGAAAATTCAAAGTGTTCCAGAAACTAGACAGGCAGGGCTTTCCAACAAGCTATCTTGGGCCTGATTTGGATGAGTATAAGGCCTCCAAAAGTAGCCTTGAAGCGGCACTGCGCATCAAGCAAATTTTTGTCCATTTTGCCTAAAAGTCAAAATTCGCCTAGTTTCTTTAGTAGTTGACTTCTTCTTCTTTTCTTGGTAAATTTTGCATGGTAAATGATGTAATATGATGTAAATTTGATGTAAAATGACATGAGGGGGTAGATACATCAATGAAAAGTGGTTTAAAACTAAATGTATCAGTTTCCTTAGCTTTAGAGGCAAGTTGTTTCACTGCCTATTTTCTTGTTCCCAGTTTAGATATGGTTGAAACAGTCCCTTATATCTTGGATTCGACCCCTGATGGATATCACAAGTGGTTTGGATTTCTATATCATGTGTTTTTTCAGTCATTTGAAAAGGTTGGACTTTGGTGAAAGTGGTGGCACTCATTGAACATTTGTATCAACAGTTTGGCAAGGAATAAAACCAGGTTTCACAGCTATTTTGGTGGGATTCTTGTGACAGTGAGTTTATGTATTGTTTCTTATATGTAATGAGTTTTTCTTATGTTTTATATGTATCCAAATCCATCCCTCTCTTCTAAAACTAAATGAATCAAGGTGAATGGACAAAATACACTGTTGTGCTTTGTCTTGGGAATGCATTTGGTTTTCAATGTTTTCAACTGTTTGAAGAGGATTCATAGTTTCTTTATTCCCTCCTCAACTCCTCAGTTGTCTTAATCTACCATCTTAATTCATTTCTAGTACATAAAACCTTGCCTACCTTGCCCCACAGAACATGATTGTATCCCTGAGTTGATTTCTCGGACCCAATCTGCCTTCTCCAATTGATCCAGCAACCAAAACCTAAAAATCAAACCAGAAATCCTGAGCTACTATACCTAGCCTAAAATCTACATTAAATTCAGTCATATCAAGCCCTAATTACCAATATCCTAATTGAGATTGACAAGGAGAGAGCCCTCTCCCAACCTGGTAGGGCTAGCTACCAGGTTAAGCGTGGTTTGATGTTACCCTAGACCTGCCTTCCTTCAGCCTAAGGTAGATCCAGGCCCTAACACATCCTCCTTCAACTAAATAATCACTTGTACCCTCTCCAAAGAGCTCCTATCCTCTCTCAATCACCTTAAAGGGGCAAGAAGAAAATCCAACAGAGAATTTAGAGATGAATTTGTGGCAAAGAAAATGGCTATGGGCACCCAACAACCTCTAGATACCTTATTGGAAAAAAATAAGGAGAAAATCACCCACCCTAATAGAGGGAAAGGTCCCTCTACCCATAACATCAAGTGATAATGAACCTAGTCTCCTGGAATTGTAGAGGAATGGGAAGTATGCCAAAATTAAGGCAACGAAGGATTTAATAGTTTCAGAGAAACCAGATATATTCATGATTTAAGAGACAAAGACAAATGAAAAGGAAATGGAAACAATGATACAAAAAACAAAAAATTATCAAGGAACCTCAATTCAAGTGACTGGAGCCTCAGGAGGAATATGCACACTATAGAAAATCGAAAATTGGGAGCTCATTCAGCAAAGAAAAGAGTTGCACTGGATAAAAATAGACTTGGAAAACAGAAAAACAAAAGAGAAATATTGTATTATAAATATTTATGCCCCAAACCATTACAGGGATAAGGAAGTTTGTTGGTCCTCAAAAAATTATCTTATGCAAAACCAAAACAGAGGCATAATCGTCGGAGGAGATCTCAATTTGGTATTGAGTGCAGAGGAGAAATTCAGGGGAATATACAATGCTGATCCACATAGGGAAATGTTAGAATCTATTATGGAAACATGAAAATTAATGGACATGCCTCCTAGAAATGGAAAGTACACATGGAGCAACAAAAGAATTGGGAAAAATAACATAAAGGAAAGCTTGGATAGATTTCTAATACAAGACAAAGTAGCCAACACCTTCAGTGAAATAAAATCCAAAATCATCCACAATATAGCATAAGACCACAAACCATTGGCTCTCACCCTTCGGAATTTAGAAAATCTCAGCCCTATTCCTTTTAGATTCAGCTCCACTTGGAACGATAGTGAAGAAGTTAAAAAAAAAACATCAATGACGTATGGCCAAATCTAATTACTAGCTCTCCTAGCTTTGTTTGGGAAACTAAATTAAAATGCCTAAGGAGAGAGCTATAACATTGGGCAAGGATCAATCAACTAGAAACATAAAAAACAAAGCTAGAAATAACAGAAAAAAATTGATAGAATCCAAGTGGAAAAAGAGAAACAAGAGGAAACGCAGGAGAGCATATGGCAGGAAAAACAAGCATATTGGGAGATGTATAGGAAAAAATTAAAGGAAGAAGAAGAGTGGCGGCTAAAATTGCGAAGTCTATGGCTCAAAGAAGGAGACAAGAACACAACGTTCTTCCATAATGCAACCAGGATAAGAAGAAATCAAAACCAAATAGACAACATAAAAGATAACAAAGGAAAAGAAGTCAAAGGTCAAGAGGAAATAAAGAAGGAGGCTTACAAATACTATAAAAATCTATTATCATCCCCAACATCAAATAATGAGTATGAAGATTATCTTCAGCATATTCCCAGGAAAATCAGTGAAGCAGAAAACAATGAACTCACAAGAGCAATTGAAGAAAAGGAAGTTGCAGTTGTTGTTTGGGATTTGCATCCAGATAAGGCCCTAGGCCCGAATGGGTTCCTTATTTCCTTCTATAAAAGAAATTGGTTCATTATCAAAAAAGATTCGATAAGAATCATCAGAAATGTGTTTGGGAAATTCAAGGTTGGACGATTCACAAACTCTTACTTCCTTGCCCTTATCCCAAAAGAGTCAAATGCTAACTCGTTCAGTATATTCAGGCCCATTTCTCTGTGTAACTCCTCCTACAAAATCATAAAAAAGATTCTCACAAAAAGAATTAAAGTTTTGCTTGTAGAAATAATTTCAGAAAACCAAGGAGGGTTTGTCCCAAAAAGACAAATCCTTGACAACATTCTAATAGTGTAGGAAGCTTTGCACTCTAGCCTAATGAAAAAAGAAAAAGGAATGATTGTCAAGCTTGACATGGCTAATGATTTTGATAGGGTCAACCTAGGTTTTCTTGTTGTTGTCCTATAGAAATTTGGTTTCTCAAAAAAGGAAATAGATATAATAAAAGCATATACTTTGGGTCCATGGATTGCACCATTGGTCAATGGAATACCAAGTGAATATTTTTAGAGCTTAAGGGGACTTCGCTAAGGTTTTCTCTCTCTCCTTTCTTATATATCATAATGGCAGACTCACTGAGTAGAAGTCTTGAGAATTGAAGATAAGATAGGACTATCACAGGATTTACAATCTCTCCTGAAGTTAAAAGCATAAACCACTCCCTATTTGCAGTTGACACCTTGGTCATGGGAGGGGCCTCCTGCATAATGGCAAGAAGAGTAAAAAAGGTACTAAACAAATTTTTGGAAGCCTCTAGAGGACTTCTAAATAATCAGAAATTCAGAATATTTGGTTGGAACAATATGATCTGGATTTAAACAGGAACGCAACAAATTACAAAGATAACCATAAACACAGAGATGTAGCGGAAATAATACTTCATTTCATTAATGTAAAATACTGAAATATGCTTACAAACAGAAATGGAAATACACCAGCTAGGGCGATGGTAGCTTATCTCTAAAAAGAGATGTGGCAGCTACATACCTATGAACTGAACTACAATGAGGCTCAAGGGCCTTTTTATTATTGAACAATAAGAGCAAACCCTAAACAACCAAAACCCTAACCCGAGGAGATGTAACACCAAGAGTTTATGGGCCCTGTTGGGGTGAGTTAGACAACCAACTTCTCAGGGTCGTGACTTGGTCATATTATCTCCGTTTGACGCGCATGATAACCTGTTGGAAAGATATCTTTGAGGACTACGATGAAAAAGATGATTTTAGACAAAATATTACCAGTGGTATATTTCCAAAAAAACATTATTTAGGGCCTCAAAACAGCTTCGAAATTTTAGGAGCCGAAAAACTGCTAAAAATAGTAAATTGTGCTACAATTAAGGAAACTGAAAAACTGAAAGAAGCAATGGTGGCGGTCCAAGTGGAATTGGTGGGTGGCCACCAATATCCACCTGGATCATTCCTCCCCCATTGCGTTGAGTTCCTACATGAGATGAGGAAACTTCTGTTGAACTTGGTCCCTGGTGAGCCACTTGCCCTGGTGAAGGAGTTAGCTTGCTTTGACAACTCGATACAATTGGATATTCTTCTTGCAAGTGTGCTTGATCTGTGTGTCCATGATCCGATCAGTTGCAACTTGTTCCATGCAATATGGATTTAAATATATGGGTGTGAGTTGTTCTGCAATGTCGAATGTGTCTAGTAATGGTGGAAAGTATGGCTGAAGGCGGTCCACATTGAACACTGGGTGCAAGCCAAGAAATAGGGGAATGCTGAGCTCAAATGCATTGTCTCCCATAGCCTTGGTAATGGTGTAAGGACCATATCAGAGTGGTCTGAGTTTCCGATAGGCTCCAGTAAGGCGTTCCTTTTGCAAATGAAACCAGACTTTGTCGCCCACCTGAAACTTGTGTGGCACCCGATGTTGATCATGTCGCTACTTATACTTGGCATTTGATTTCTCCATAATGTCATGGACCTGTTGGAGAATATGTTGGATGTGCTCAATGAAGTTGTTTTCCTTATCTGTTTCGAACTGGACATGAGCCAAATCTCTGTGAGTAGCTGCAAATGGCATGGCCACATCAATGGGACATAGTAGCTGGAATCCCAAGCCCACTTGAAAATGGCTATGGCCAGTCGAGCTGTGGATAGCCCGGTTGTAGCTGTGTTGAACATAGGGGAGGCTCTCATCCCATTTGCATGGATGCTTTGAGTTGTACATGCGTAGAATGTGTACGATCATCTTGTTGACAACCTCTTTCTGGCCATCAATTTGAGGATGGAAGGTTGTGGACTTAGTGAGTTTGGTGTCCAGCATCAACCAAAGACTGGACCAAACTGTACTGAGGAACCTGCTATCCCAATCTGAGATGATAGACTGTAGGATCCCAAAGTGTACCCACACTCGTTCAAAGAAGAGTTTAGCAGTGGCTTCGGTTGTGATATTCTTCTTGCAGGCTGCCATAATGGCCATCTTTGAGAACCTGTCAACGACCACAAAAACACAGTCGTTTCCATGCTTAGTGGAAGGAAGGCCTGACATGTAATCCATGAAGATGGATTCCCAAGGTCGACTATGGGTAGGCAACGGGGTATAGAGGCCTTGCTTCTTGCTGGTCAGTTTGGCAATGCCACAGGCTGTGCATGATCTGATGTACTTCCGACATCCTGTCGAAGATTCAACCAATAGAAATACTTCTGCAGCATGACCACTATTTTCTCGACCCAAAAATGCCCAACAGCTCGACTGTAGTGTGCTTCCTAAATCATCTTGACATGCTCGCTTGAAGGAACATAAAGGTGACCTAGGTGGCATAATAGGGCATCCTGGAGGTGAAAATTTGGAACATGCTGACCCTCCAAGAGTGTCTAGTATGTGTGGCTGAATTCTGGGTTGCTTTTGCAGAGAAGTGACCAATCAGAAGTCTCGTGCCCACAAGAGTTGAGCACGATGGTTAACACCATGATCGGTGGTCAACTGAGGCAATCTGCAACATTATTGGTGCTTCCCTTCTTATACTTGATATTCAAATGGAACTGTTGCAGGTATGTGGACCACTTCTGATAGCGATCATTCTGCAATTTCCCTTAGGTCTGTATGAACTGTAGGCATCGGTGGTCTGTGTGGATGACCGTTTCCTTCCCCAAAATGTAATGCTTCCATTGTCGGCGGGCCTGTACAATGGAATACATCTCTTTTTCATAAGTGGGATACTTCTGGACTATGTCTAAAAGTGTCTCACTGTGATATGCCACCAGATGCCCGTGTTGAGTAAGGACTGCCCCAATAGCATAGTTAGAGGCATCTATCTCGACCTCAAATGGTTGTTGCAAGTCTGGTAACACGAGCACTACTGCCGAGGAGAGGCGATCTTTCAACTCTGTGAATTCCTTCTGTTGAGATTCAGACCAAAATAATTTTTCTTTCACTCCTCCCTTAGTGACTTGACTCAAGGGCCAAGTGATATGAGAAAATCCCAACACGAACCTGCAGTAGAAGTTGGAAAGACCTAGAAAGCTACAGAGCTTTGGCAGAGTGGTTGGAGATGGCCAATCCCAAATGACTTGGATCTTGGTTAGATCCACATGCATCCCGTGTTCATCAATAATGTATCATAGATACTGAACCTGGGTCAGGACAAAAGTGCATTTCTCCAAATTGGCACATAACTTGTGTTGCCGCAGTGTTTGGAGAACCTGTCGGATGTGGTGGAGGTGCTCTTCCCAACTCTGGCTAAAGATCAGGATGTCATCCAAGTATACCACTACAAATGAGTTGGTGAATGGCCGCAATATGTCATCCATTAGCCTCATGAAGGTTGCAGGAGCATTCGTCAATCTGAAAGGCATAACCAAGAATTTGAAAAGGCCCTCCTTGGCTTTGAAGGAAATCTTCTACACATCGGAGGGTTCGATTGGTACCTGGTGCTATCTTGACTTCAAATTGATCTTGCTAAAATATTTTGCCCCCTTCAGCTGGTCAAGGAGGTCATCAATCCATGGGATCAGGTACCTATTACTAACAATGATCTTGTTTAGCACCCGATAGTCAATACAGAGTCTCCAAGTCCCATCCTTCTTCTATACCAAAACGATCGGGCTCCCACAATTTGATGAACTCGGGCAGATGTGACCTTTCTGCAGAAGCTCCTAAATATGCCTCTTGATTTCATCGTTCTCCAGAATGGAGCGCCGATAGATTGGTCCATTGGGCAGCGGTGTACCTGGGGTCAGATTGATGGAGTGATTAACCTGAAAGTGTAGAGGAAGCCCTGCGGGGGAGGTGAAGATGTCCTCGTACTCCTCCACGACCTTGTCCATCTATAGTTGTCGTGCGGAGGGGCCTTGTCTGGAGGTCATGGCCACTGTCTTCTTCTTTCCTTGAGGGCGTATCATCAAGAAAAAAAAATTCCAAGTTTTGGAAATGAGCTTACTGCATTGTTTTGCAGTAACCAAAGAGATGGCGGTAGGTGGTGCTATCTCCAATATCCTATACAACTTATTTCCCAAAGTAACAATAACAGCACAGGGCCTTGATTCATACGCAACATGTCACTTCCACAAGTATGGTTGTCCTAATAATACATCACAAACTTCAAGGGGAGCAATATCACACAATACCTCATCCGTGAAGGGCTTGATGTTGTATGGAAGGCGACGCTACTGGCTCACGTGAAGATCTCGTCCTTGGTGAACACACTCGATGATGTACAGTTGTGGATGTGTTGTGGTCGGTAAGCCCAACCACTTCATGACCTCTACCAAAATGAGGTTCTTTTGGCTCCCGCTATCGACAATGAACTATTGCGGGGAGCCCTTTACCCACGTCTGGGAGTGGAAGAGACACTCCTCCTCTGGATCTTTGGGTTCCTCCTTCTGGATCTTCGTGGTGGCAACAGTGGCATTGGGCTCCGCATCGATAATCTGCTTCCCTTTGTCATTCTCTTTGTCAGGTTCTGACTCAGAGTTGGAGCATGCATCTGATTCTGAAACCTTTAGCTCAGCCACTAGTGACTGCTTGGCCCGACACTCGCTTGTATTGTGAGTGGAGCTCTTATGGAACTCACATCACTTTCCCGTGTCCTTTTTTGACTTCGCGGTGTTGTTCTTTGCTTACAGCTTTGGTGAGTTGTCTTGTGCCGCCACGCCTTGGCTTTGTCCTTTGTTCTGCGGTTTGAGGGCACCTTTCCCTTGCTTCGGATTCGCAGATCCAAAGTTTCACTTCTTCTGTTTAAACTTTTTCTCGACCTTGATGGCATATCGATATGTCGTGTCAAGCGAGGAGATGTTCAGGAATTCTATTTCTTCTTGGATGTACTTGTGTAGGCAGCTATGGTATTTGAGTACCAAATGCTACTCCAAATCCTTGATACCCAAATTTGTGCGAAGGGTATGGAAAATATTGGTAAACTCTGGCACGTCTTGGTCCCTTCCCTGCCGTAGCATGGTCCACTTTATGTATTGATCCTCATAGCATCCAACAGGGTAGTACTACTCTTTGATGGCATCCCAAAATGAATTCCAAGTGGGTGCAGCTGAAAATAGTGATCCTGTACTTTCATCCTTCTGCTCGCAGTAGGTTTCCCACCAGTCCTTGACGTGGGGGGCTACTATGAGAAGAGCGAAAATAATCTTTTCCCGACTGGAAAAATCATGAATAGAAAAAAATCCCTCTAGCAGATTTAACCATTTATCGATGGCATCTGCATCTATCTGACCCTCGAATATGGGGATTTCAAAATTAACTTGTACCTTAAATGGTGTGGCGTTTCTAAAGTAGCTGTTGGAAGCCGATGCATCGCCCCTGGGTAGCCGGTGAAGGATCTGGGCAAAGTTGTCCATCATCGCGTTCCTTTGTCACTTGAGGGCTTCTTCGAACAAGATTTTGACAGGATTTCCTACCCCCTCATCTTTCTTTTCATCCGCCATGGGAGGCCATCGAGATTTGCAAGGCTGGTCTTGTAAAGGTTCGACTAGTTCAAGCCCTAACTCCTTATATCCCAGCCTCATTGGGGACATGCAAAGAAAAATATAGAAAAAAACCAGACCACTCTGATACCACTGATCCGGATTTAAATAGAAATGCAACAAATTACAGAGATAACCATAAACATAGAGATGTAGCAGAAATAATACTTCATTTCATTAATGTAAAATATTGAAATATGCTTACAAACAGAAATGGAAATACACTAGCTAGGGCAATGGTAGCTTATCTCTGAGAAGAGATGTGGCAGATACATGCCTCTGAACTGAACTACAATGAGGCTCAAGGGCCTTTTTATTATTTAACAATAAGAGCAAACCCTAAACAACCAAAACCCTAACCCGAGGAGATGTAACACCAAGAGTTTATGGGCCCCGTTGGGGTGAGTTGGACAACCAACTTCCTGGGGTCATGACTTGGTCATATTATCTCTGTTTGATGTGCATGATAACCCGTTGGAAAGATATATCCGAGGACTACGACAAAAAGGATGATTTTACACAGAAAATCGTTGATGGTAGATTTCCAAAAAAACGTCATTTAGGGCCTCAAAACAGCTCCAGAAGTTTAGGACCTGGAAAACTACTAAAAATAGTAAACTATGCTACAATTAAGGAAACTGAAAAACTTAAAGAAGCAATGGTGGGGGTCCAAGTGGAATTGGTGGGTAGCCACCAATATCCACCTGGATCACACTACCTCTCACACTCTCCAAAAAATCTCAGAAATTTTGGAAATCCCATTTCAAGAAAAATGGAGCCATTTCCAATATCTTGGACTCTCGATCTCAAAAGAAAATTTGAAGACTAAGATTTGGAATAAGTATATTGAGAAAAAAAACAAAAAGTGTAGAATTGGGGTATGATTTGGATCAATATGGCAAGAATGGTGGTACTAATTAAGGCCCTCCTCACAGCTCTCCCAATTTACCAGTACGCAGCAATACTAGCCTTGGCAAGTATACATAAATAAATTGAGCTAGTAATCAGGGGTTTCCTATGGCAAGGAGGTAAAGTGGAGACAAAGAAGCACAACCTTGTGAAATGGGAAAAAGTAACTCTTCCATATGATAAATGTGGGTTGGAAATAAGACTTCCAGGGATAATGAACTTGGCTCTAGGAGCAAAAATAACATGTAGATTTATAACTGAAGAGAGCATTGGTGGAAGCAAATTCTGGAAGAAAAATACATGAACCAAAATAGAACCCTCTTATTGAGAAAAGGTTATCCAATCAGGCCCTACTCCCAGGTCTGGAATCTGATTAAAAAAATTGTTTCCCTCATCAAAGAAAACTCTTCTAAGATCCCTGGTAATGGTAAACTCATCAAAATATGGAAGGACAGAATAATGGGAAATCAGCCAATAGCCTACCAAGAAAATCTTTAGGATCTGAGAAGATGGATGAAAACAAAAGAAATAATTACCCTGGATGACATATCTCTTTGGAGAGATGGATAATGGGGAGATTGGAGGATTTTTAACCTCCCTCGAGGCCTTGTCCCTCAGTGGAAGTCCCTAATCTCTCATCTCAAGGGGGTTTCTCAACTAAGCCTAGACTCGAAATATTCTATTCACTGGGATCCTAATGGAGGGGATTTCTTAGTCAAATCAGGATATGCTACCCTACATCAGCAAGGAAATCGAGACTGGGATCACTGGAGGGAGGCATGGAAAATTGAAACACTGCCAAAAATCAAAGTTTTCATGTGGACATTGCTCAAAGGAAAAATAATGATCGTGGATAATATTAAAAAGAAAGGATATGAAGGCCCATCACGTTGTGCTATGTGTCAAGGAAGTGAAGAAAATATTCAACATCTCTTTGTGGGATGCCCCTTTGCTAGGGCCTGCTGGAAAGTGTTGAAAAGTGTGCAACAAGAAATGCTAAATTTAGAATGTGCTAAAAATAGCATGTCTAAAAATAGTAGTTTGACCAGTGAGGTCATTGGCCACATTGGGTGAGAGGTGAAACTGCTAAAAATAGAAAGTTCTAAAAGTAGCATTTATGGGTCCCTTTCTATTTATAGTAGTCCCTAGTCTATCTATAGGAAGTAAAATTAATTTTGGTCTTAACAGCAGTTGGAAATATTAATTAATTAATTCAGTTGAGTTAATTAGTTAAGGAAATTAGAATTTGAAGTCTTTGTGAGCATGCACATGAGTTATCCCACTGATTGGGGAATTTAACCTTAATTTCCTCCATTGGTTGAGGGAATAAGTATGAGTTCTATAATGAGAGAATCAGATGACTTAGTTCTAACTAGTCAAGTCCAGTTAGATTATTTTAACAAGTTGTTAAAATAATAAAATATAGTTTGTTAATGCTTGCGTGCATGTGACAACTACTATTTTAGATAACTGAGAATTCACTCATGGATAACTGTTGCATGTCAGTTATGTCAAAGACCCAGTTGAGATCAGATGTGGGAAAATGTACTATCAGATGCTTGACTATTTCTAGTAAGTAGTTTTTGCATGGTTGAGGAACTAGTGTCCTCAAGGATTATGTAGTTGGACCATTGGTTAACTTGGTATATTTGGAATTAATTGCATATGCTTTTGCTATTATTTCCTCAGCAAACTGCGCAAGGAAATAGGGATTGGACCATAGGTAAAGCCTTTATATACAGGGCTTGGTTGGTTCATGAGACAGATCTTTATAGTTCATTGAGAACTGAATAGCTTGAGAGCTAATTCTTTTTGTATTGTGAAGAGGATTTCCACTTGATTGATAATACATGGTTGGGGTTTTATGCTGGTGCTTTCCCCTGGATATATCTTGTGTTATGTGTGATTATTTCTCTTGATCCATTATGCATGTTTCTACTTGATGTTGCTCATGAATGCGATTATGCTTCCTCTTAATGTTTTGTAGAAGTAGAACAAGTATTATGCTTTAGGACATCGCATATATCGGTTTGTTCTACAGGTGAAATTTCTACAGGAAGGGCTAGTCATTCCCTTGGAGGTTAGTATTCTACAATCTCTTCCTTTTCATGAAATTTTATCAACCTGGGGGAAAAAATACCCATATTCCTTCAAAAATAAAGAAAGAGTAAAAAGATATTGGTTGAGTTTTCCCTCATTTATGTGCTGGAAAATTTGGTTAGCAAGAAACCAAACCATCTTTAAAGGTCGCACCCTAAATACCAGAACAATCCTGGCTAAAACTTGGAGCATGTCATCTGAATTCATCAACTCTAAAGGAGTGAAAGCAATATATGTCAATCACATGTAGCACGAGGAAAGAGTCTGGGTTGAATTCGTGATGAGCAAGCAACAAAAAATAAACATTAGCAAATCTCCTAACAACATGCAGAATTGGAAAATCAGAATTAAAAAATAGGAGTTCAAAACATGGAAAAAAAAATTAAAAAGGACTTGCTTACTATTTGATGGTGCTTCTAAGTCCAACCCAGGCAAGGCTAGAGTGGGAGGTATTCTTTTCAACCCAGGAGGGAAAAATGCTATTACTTATGAATGGGGACTAGGATAACTATCTAACAATAGGGCATAAGCATATGGCCTCCACTTGGGAACGGAAATCTTAAGGAAACCAAGTATGAAGAATCCGATTATAATGGGGGACTCTTCAATAATAATCCAATCGATGGTGGAAAGCAGAAGCCCCAAGAACAAGTCTCTGAGACAAATAACAAAAAGGGTGGGAAAGAAGCTGTAGTTTCTAGGTGAAGTCACCTTCAAGCATATCCTTAGAGAAAATAATAGTACCACCAACATGTATGCTAATCTGGCTATCAACCATCATACGAGAGAATATATAATTGATAATGTGATTGCTAAGAAACCGATACCATAGGAACTCTAGTCTCAATGTGAAGAGTATAGAAATCAAAGAGAGAACATCAAGGTGGGAAACAATCACTTCAACTCAAATGGTTAGATATCAAAGATAAGGAAATCCAAGGAAATCCCCAAGAACAAACAAGATAGTCAATCTATGGCCATCAAGCGAACTGTAGCTACTCGAGCTTCCCATGAAATGTTAATGTTCTCTTCCCTGATGTGGCATGTTGTGTAGCAATATAATCTCCCCCTTCGATCATCTTATTTTACCTCTACCATCTTCACCCTCCCTTTATTTTCTCTATGTCTCAGAAGTTGTAATCTGTTTTCCAGTATATGTCGATGCGCCCCTTTGGAGACTGAGCTTATCTTCTATGTTTTAGCCTTGCCTCTATCCTTTGCAAAGATCTGGTGGTTGTTTTCTAGTTCCTATTGTCTTTGTGCAACTCTAGTGGCCCTTGCCTTCACACAGCTCTGGAGACGACTTACCAAAACATTTTTCCTTTGCGTAGTTCTTGTTGCCCCTGCCACCGTGCAACTCTGGTGGAGCCCGCTTATTAGATTCTTTTGACTTCGCGCTCCTCTTGTGGCTTCTACTCTCGAAGCCCGTTTCCCTCTCTTTGGCAGTTGTGGATATTCACAGGTCTATCTAGAGGTTGTTTTTGTTTCTACTCTCTGTTTCTTAATTCCCCTTCTATTCTATGCTAGATCGATCGCCTTCTTCCTTCAGGAAAAATGGAATGGAACTCTCTTGTAAATGTTCCAAAGTACGAAAATTGTGCAATCTGTCGAGATAACAAATTCATGATTGAGTAGGTCTGAGAAATGGTCAAAGACTACAAAGTTGAAGAAAAAACTGAGAATTCCTTCCTAAAGAGGCAAATGGAAGAGCATATGAAAGAAATGGCTGCACTAAAACAAAAGTGTAGGCATTTGGAGGACACAATCAATTATCTAAAGAGCTTACTTATTAATTAGACAAAAGAAAACTCTAAAGCACAAAGCAACAAGAACTGCCATCAATCCCACTAGGAACTGTCAGTCAACAAAAATTAATTGCAAATGCCTCTTTCTTCTCTTTTCTGCAAAGTATTTCCACTACTAGTTTTTTATTTTATGTAGGTGTAAATTGTTTTTGAATCAATATGTAAGTATTTACAAGAATAGTGAAATTAGTAACCACATAAACAAAAGAGGAAGAGCTTGGAAGATAGGGATCGTCTTCCCTTTGTTTCTCTTCCAGGACGCCTTCTCCCATTTGGCTTGATGTAATGGGATCTTGTCTCCCTTCTTTTCCTTTTTTTTGGAATAGAAATCCAGTGACCGATTTTCTTAAAAAAAATAATAATAATAAAATACAAAACAAAAATATAAAAGTCAAAATGGATTAAGGTTTAAAAGGGATCATATGTATGAATGTTGGAGGAGAGGGTGAGGACGTGGGAGGGGGTTCATGTGGATGGGAGTGGGACCCCCTCTCCACCATTTAAACTTAAAATGAGATGTACTACCTTTTCAAAAATTTGATACCACTTTTGTTAATGTATATAAAGCACACCCATTGTTCTCCTCCCAATTCAGCCTTTGAATCCTCCCACGTCACCATGGGCCTAATCAGCCCAGGTGATTTCAAAAAAATAAAATTGCAATATCTCTGGGGAGTCAACGAACTAGGGAAGAATATTCCCCTACCCATTTTTTAATTATATTATAATTTTATTAATATTTACAACAGGTTTTTTTAATATATAGTTTTTTCAAATTATATTCTTACATATATATATACACACACACAAAGTGCTTGAATCCAGTGATTTTGCATAATTGAATTAATTAAATAATTAAAAAAAGGATATTTATAAACTAATTTATTTTAATTAGCTTAATTAATCAAAAGCAATTAAATTAATCATCTAGATAATCATATTTACATATTTTGAGTTAATTAAATTTATACAATTTATCAAATAACAATAAAATATATATTTACATATTTTGAGCCCAGTGGATGAAGTTTGACCAAACTTTGGTGGAGGATATTATCCAAACCGTAAGTTTGAATGAAGTGAAATTTGAACCATTGGAAAGTTGGCGACAAAATGCACATAATAGAGTAGTCAAAACAAAAATCTTTTGCAAAATTACCAAAATTAAAGCATTAAAGAAGTGATTTGACCAAAATTTACATGGAGGGTCCCCTAAAAAGTTTGAAAATTTATGGGGGGTGTTTTAGCCACAAAAATTGGCAACACATGTGGACAAAGCAATATTCTCTGGTTTAGAACAATGGGCTTAAATTTACCAAAGGTTGAAATAATAATTTCCAAAACATTCTCGCATATTGCATCATTTCTAAAGGTCCCACATAAGACATAATCGAAACAAAATAAGCTCTTAAAAATGAAACTACTTGAATTCTCAGTTCAAAACAATGAATTCAAATATAGAGGATAATTATTAACTTCAAATTTTATCTCCACTATTGGATAACAAAGATAGCTAGGTGGTTTAAATGATTAGTTTGCATCTATAAAATTACCTCTTCGTCCTAACATTTCTTCAATGTCAGTAGGATTGTTCAGTGACCTGTAAATTGTCATGGATATTCCACTAGACAGTTCGTCACAACAAATCTAATAATATTATATTAAAAATCTAAAATTCTACACTATTACAATTTTATTAAATTTCTATATTTGTAGATTTTATTGTAAATATTGCATGCATGTGAATGGAAATTATACAGAAATTGCACAATGGAAAAATAAAATCTCAGACACACATAAGACACAATATTTTCTCTAGGATACCCTTTCGGGAAAAAACCCAGGTGGAAGGTGAGGTCGCTCTCCTCTCTTTCTTTGTTTGGAAATATGGTTGCAAGTACAAAGAAGTATGGATTGTGACCCATGTGTTGCTACAGTGCACAAATCCTCTTTGTGTGCTCTACCTCCTATCCCTCTTGCCTATTTTTTTCATATATGAAACAAATGCACTCAAAAAAATGGAATGTCTCTTCCTCTTATTGGTCCAGTTATAACACAACCCGATAGCCTACTAGTGGTTAAGTTTGACTACCTCAACTCTTAACCAAAGTTAAAATATAGACTCTTATAGAGTATTTTACATTATAATCACATGTTTATCCCATTTTCCATGAATAATGAGGATTGACGTGACATCCTCCCAAATTATGGGTGTGAAAATAGGAAGGTCAACTTCTGAGTAGCATAACTTTTGCATACTGACTCCGATTGACGTGCTTCTTGCGTCGTTGGAAATATATCTATGAGTAGAATATCATGAACAGGTTTCAGGGTGAAGCAGAAATTTTTACCCCAAAAAAGTCGTTTTATACCTCAAAATTCTCTCAGAAGGTTTTAGACCTCATTTTTCCAAACTGGGTCTTACCGGTAAAAATGGTCCCATGATTTCATTCCTCTAGTCTTTCCACTCTAAATGCATCGAGATGGATGAAAAACAATATAATGATCCAATATGGACCGGCGAAGATGTACTGATACCATGTATGTATTGAATTGTTGCCAGCAAGCATGTTCAACACCCTGACGGGTTTGCATACGCTTCCCACACATATGTGCTTTCAACCTTCTTATATGTCACCCTTTTGATTAGGTTTACTGAAAAATTGCATTTATGAATTGGGTGAAGAGAGCACTGCAATACAAGAGGCTTTTAATTTAAATAAACAAATATAGTACTAGCTAAGTTTGAACTACTAGTCTTTTCTTCATCTACCAATATAGAGGTTTTTTAAATGTGGAGCAGTATAGGAGGGATTCAAAGCAAAGACTATAGGAAAATTGTTCCATTATAAATATGAACTTATAATATTTGAATCATGTCTTAGTTTTCCTCATAGGTAATGCACGAGAAAGTGAAAACTTAGTATGGATGAATTTTAGATAAATGAAATCATGTTGAAGAAGTAGAGTAAATATTTCCCCATGTTGACCAACTGATATTGTGTAGGAAAGATTCCCCATATTGATTTTGGAAATATCATAAAATCCAATCCAAAGGAAAAGTAAAATCAAATGACCACAAATAATGCAAAAGAAGTAAGGAAAATGCAAACCCAAAAGAAAAGGCAAATGAAAAATCCTTGATTTTAAGAAAACTTCAACAATACCACTTATGAAAATAAGTCTCAACAAAAGAGAAATTATAAGGAAAGCATGTATGGCTTACTTAAGTTGAGATCTTGTTAAAATTTCTCTCAAAATTCTACTTGATTATGATTTTTATTGAAAATGAATCTTACAACTAGAGGGTCACCATGGATAAAATATGAAGCTACATCAAATGTCTCTTGTTTAGTGAACATCTTGTTTCAAAATAAGTCATGAAAAGCAAAGAAAAAGATATTAAATGAAATTAAAGTAAAGAGACTCCTTGACGTAATTTGTTTTCCATTTAATAATGATCACAATTGTTTCTCTGAGTTGGAAGGGATGCATAGTAGACTAAAGGATTTTTTAAGCAGTTTTGCCAGCAACATCAAACCTTTAGTGTAACTAGTGAGGACTTGTAAAAATAGAGATGAAATTATAAAATACTAAATGGGCATGATAGATGGTGAGACTTGATTTGGGTAAGAGTTGATTTGGCATTCATCAAGGCTCTTTATGTTATCCCAAGAACTAAAGCCTTGAAGTAACAAAGAATGCGCAATAAGAAGAGGATTGGAGTGACTAGATATGGGATGATGTGGAGGGTAATACACATGATCAAATGGAAATCATTGTGAATGAACACAAATTCCACGTGAATAGGCTGAGGAATCCTTAGAATGGTAGCCTAGAAGGAACAAGAGAAGTGTGTGTTTAAAATTTTTGAGGAAGCAAGATATAGGATTACGTGGAAGGCAGGAGCTAATGACCCAACAAGATAAGTATGAGAAAGTATTACAAAAAAACATGTGATAATGAGTTGTCTCAAGAGATTCTCCCTTAGTAACTCAAATAGAAAGTCAATTGAAACCTACGGGGGAGTTTGTTGAACCGGGATTATGTGTATAAGGGCAGTGACATGAAGGAAAAATCAATGTTATGAATGAAGTCATGTGGCAGAGCTATTAGGTCTTCATGGATTCTTGCATCACCCTAAAAGGTGATCCCTGGGAGGATGGAAATGAGAATTTTGTGAATCTCTAGGGAAGAACCTTCAGGCTACGTGGCAGAGTAAAATGGTAATTATAGTTGGGCAAGGAAACTCGTAAAAGAGATGGCAGAATGGTGTGGAGGAAAATGGGCCCATCTATCCATGTTGTTCCGAAAGTTCAAAATAACGAAAGAAAAAAGGGAAAATGTGAAGGATTCTGTTAGGGAAATAAATGTCTCATGATGACGTGGGAGAGAGTAAGGAAGTGGGGTTAATGTGACTAGAGGAAACAACAAAAAGAAGGGGTGGACCCACGATTGACATCACCCCAAGAATAATCAACGAAGCATCGGCTAGGACCTCTGGGATTATGTGTAAAGTGAGGAAACCAAGAACCAATGAATTTATAGGAAGCATTAAGTGACAAGGGGTACCCATACACATACAGTGTGTAGACTGGATTGTCATATAATCGTTGAGTTGTCACGGAGTTTGTAAAAAAAAAATGCAACCAAAAGAAAAGGTATGAGATGATTACCTTGGGGAAAAATAAACACTACTACGAAAGTTTTGACACAGATCAGCCTTTGGAGACTCCTCTGCCTTTTTCCACTATTACAAATTTTGCTCATATTATTCTCTTGCCCAAATCACTTGCATCTCATTTAAATGTATTAATGTTTGATAGAACTTGTAGTGAGTGAAGGCTTTATCTATGTGATTAATTTTCCACCAGTGATGCTCAAAGATTCAACTGCATCAAAACAATAAACACATCATTATAATTCATCTAATAAATTTGTGAAGTGAAGTAAATGTAAAGAAAAGAACTTATACAAAGCACACTTTGTCAAAAATTAAAATTCTGATGAATGGATAAATACTTCCCTAAACATGTTCATAAGTAGATTTTATTGGAATCTCTTTGAATCATTCTTTTCCAAAAAAAAAAAAAATCTTTCTTATTTCACTCCTACAATATGAATACAAAACAAAGAAGAAAAGCAATCTAACTACACTACTTCTACTCTAATCTAATCTTTTTTTTTTTCTATATTAAGACTAACCTACGTACCCACGGGAGATTTGAACCGGTGACCTATCGCAAGGAGTGCCTTAACAGCGCACCCATTCACCGTCAATCCAAACCCCCGTGGGCTTACTCTAATCTAATCTAACAGGGAAAACTAAAACTAATTAAAATTGTACTTCCAAAGTAGTTATTCCATTATCTTAAGCCCTGAAACAAAATGCACATTAAAAATTAGTAATATAAATAAAACTATTGAAAAACGATTAAAATAAAATTTCAACCTATTATGTACATTAATTTCTAATAATTTGAGTAAAAGAAACTTATCATCTACAGAAACTTTGCTAGAAATGAATTTTTCGGCCACATTTCAATCCTATCATGAAAACCATTATGTAACTGTTGAAATGAAATCATGGTTGGAATAGCACTAAGCAAAGTGATTTCGTCAATTTCTCCCTGTAGAAACAATTTCGTAGCACGTACAATAAAAGGAGTACTAGAAATATTTTGTATGATTGAATTTTCCAAACAATTCTCAAATGGATTATAAAAATAAGGATGGAAATTTAATGAATCTGTTAGAATATTTTTGATAGATAATATAGATGGTCAAATTGTGATGTTACACTCTCATGTGCTCATTCTTGTGTAAAATTCATTTTGTAGGTTTTAACCCTGTACAGAAGTTACCTACATACGAATTCTAAAACACAGAAAATAAACAATGCGAGATCATAACACATAAAAAAAATATACACAGAGATTTTCCCCTAGATCCCAAAACCGGGACTACCAGCTTGATTTTTCATTATATTCCTTTCAATGTTACAATACATATTTATACATGCCGAAGCATCCAATACCATGGATCGAAAACCATCACGTCTAATACCATGGACCGAAAACCATCGCGTCCAATACCATGGACCGAAAACCATCACGTCCAAAAAACATGTGCGAAAATCATGCACAAAACCATAGGTGGGTCCGCCCAACCTAATATAGGGTCCAAAACCAAAATTTTCTGGGGCGCTGCCCCGGACCCCATAAAGTGGGTTACAAGTGCCCTTCAAACCCCCTGTTAACTATGTGGAAAGAATATAACACAACCCAACATTCTCCCACTTTTTTTTTTTCTTTCCACAGGGGAGCACAAGAGAGCTTAGTCATTTTTCCAGCCCTGAAATGCCCATTGTCTCTCTACACCAAGAGAACTTCTTAGAGCTCACAGATTTTTTCAATGCATCTGCAATATTCTTCAAAGTGTCCACCTTTACCAGCAACACCTTTTTGTCTTCTATCATATCCCTCACAAAGTGATATTGAACGTCAATGTGCTTTGTCTTTGAATGATATGCAGGGTTCTTTGACAAGAAAATTGCACTTTGGCTGTCACAGTCTATCCTTATAGCTCCCTGTACTAACCCTATACTTGAACACAATCTCTGCAACCAAACTACTTCCTTGCTTTCATGAGTGGCTGCCATGTATTCTACCTTTGTAGTTGATAGTGCCACTACAGATTGTTTCTTACTCATCTAACTGACTGCACCTCCAAATAGGTTAAAGACATACCCACTTGTAGATCTTCTCTAATCCAGATCTCCAGCCCAGTCTGCATCAACAAAGCTATGAATATCCAACACTCTATCCAATCCTAGTCTTCCTTGGTAGCACAAACCATAATCACTAGTGCCACGCAAATACCTGAAAACTCGCTTCATTGTAGTCCAATACTCCTTTCCTGGTTTTGACATAAACCTGCTCAATACTCCCACTGCATGTGCAATGTCTAGTCTAGTACAGACCATTGCATACATCAGGCTACCAACCGCACTTGCATATGGAACACGAGACATGTCCTCTTCCTCTTCTTGTGTCTTGGGACACTGTTCAGTAGATAACCTCACACCTACAAGATTAGGAACCTTCACCGGTTTACTATCCTGCATATTAAACCTTTACAGTATTGTGTCAACATACTTCCTCTAGTTTAACCAGAGCTTCCTCTTTGCTGGATATCTTTTAATTTCCATGCCCAAAATATATTTTGCAGCACCAATATCTTTCATGTCGAATTTGGAGGAAAATTGGGTCTTCAAATCCTGGATAATTTCTTTGTCATTTCCAACCAGTAACATATCATCCACATACAAGACCAGATAAATAACACGGTCACCAATTAATTTAAAATACGCACAGTGATCTGCTTTGCTTCTAGTGAAGCCAAGTCCCTGTATAAACGTATCAAATTTTTGATACCACATCCTTAGTGACTGTTTTAGCCCATACAAAGACTTCTTTAACTTGCATACCAGTTCTTTCTTACCCTTTGCTACAAAGCCTTCAGGTTGCTTCATGTAGATTTCCTCTTCCAGATCCCCGTGAAGAAATGTTGTCTTCACATCCATCTGTTCTACATAAAAATCAAAAGCAACGGAAATAGATAAAAGTAATCTAATAGAAGTTACCTTAGCAACAGGAGAAAAAATATCACCAAAATCAGTTCTCGACACCTGGGAATAACCTTTTGCTACCAACCAAGCTTTGTATTTCTCCACTTTTCCTTTTGCATTTGTCTTCTTTTTGAACACCCATTTGTTGCCAATGGGTTTCCTTCCAGCCAACAACTCCACCAAATCCCAAGCCTCATTTTTGTGCAAAGATGCCATTTCATCAACCATGGCCTCTTTCCATCGTTTTCCATCCTCTAAATCTACTGCTTCCTTCATAGTTTTGGGATCATCATCAGTAATAGATAAAGCAAAATTTGAATAGAAAGTAGAAGGATTATACCTTTCAGGCTGCCTTCTTTCTCGAACTGATCTTCTCACTGCCGGAGTTTGTGGCTCTTCATCTTTTGAGTCCTCCTTTGCTGTAGAGTCTGATTCTTCCTCCTTTAGCTCAAACTCTATCTTCTTAGGTTCCTTTCATTGGATTTCATGTTTAATAACATCTTTCACCTCTCTGAACACCATATCTCAGCTGTACACAACCTTCCGTGTGACTAGGTTCCAAAGCTTATAACCCTTTAAACCATCCTTATACCCAATAAAGATGCACTTTTCAGATTTACTATCCAACTTGGTTCATTTCTCCTTTGGAACATGTACATATGCATCACATCCAAACACCCTCAGATGTGAAAGAGAGGGTTTCTTACCAGTCCATACCTCTTGTGGAGTCTAATCCTCCAACGCTGATGAAGGTGACCTGTTGACCAGGTAACATGCAGTATCCACCACCTCTGCTCAGAATTCCTATCCTAACCCGGCACCACTGAGCATGCTTCTTGCCCTTTCCATCAACGTCTTGTTCATTCTTTCTGCAACTCCATTTTGCTGAGGTGTATATGGAGTAGTTTTCTGTCGTGATATACCACACTTCTTACAGAATTCTTCAAATTCCTTGCTGCAAAACTCTCCACCATTATCTATCCTCAGCACCTTTATCTTCTTCTCTGTCTGATTTTCCACGAGAGCCTTAAATTATTTAAACCTGTCAAAGACTTCAGATTTCTTCTTAAGGAAATATATCCATGTATTCCTTGCGAATTCATTTTTAAATGATACATAGTACACAGACTTACCCAGTGATGGAACCTTCATAGGTCCAAACACATCATTGTGCACAAGCTCTAATATCTGTTTCACCCTCTTACTACCAGAGGGGAAACTCACTCGTTTATGCTTCCCATATACACAATTTTCACAAAAATCAAAATCCAGAGAGCTCTTACTCATACCTTATACCATACCTTTACCATGAAGTATTCTAAGGCCCTTCTCTCCAATATGTCCAAGCCTTTGATGCCACAACATGGTCTTCTCTCCAAAGACCACTAGATTTTCTACTCCACTTTCAGGAACCAGAGAACTATTGCACCCATCAATAACAGTGCTACCTTGCAGCTTGTACAGAGTTCCAATCCGAACTCCCCGCATCAATACCAGTGCTCCCCGAACCATCTTGCATGTATCCTTCTCGAACACTGTTTTTACACCTACATCATCCAGCTTGCTAACAAAAATCAGATTTCTGGCTAATGCAGGAATATGTAGAACACCTGGAAGTGTTCTAACCCTTCCACCTTGCAATTTCAACTTTACTTTTCCACGACCAACGATTCTAGCCTTCCTATCATCCCCCAAGAAGACATCACCACCATCATATTTCTCATACTCACAGAACCACTCTCTATGGGGAGTGAAGTGAAAGGATGCACCTGAGTCAATTAACCATGCCTCGTGATCTACATGTGTACTTGAAGAAGCCAAGTACACATCCCCACCTTCATCTGAGGTGGTTTTCGCCTCTGCAGAAGGAGCCTCATCAGATCCCTTTCCTTTGTCAGGAGCTTTAGATTTACAGTCCCTTTTGTAGTGCCCTTCCTTTCCACATTTCCAGCACACCACCTTTATAGGTTTTCCTGGAGATTTAGGTCTCCCTTTAGATTTAGATATCCCACTTGATGACTTATTTTTCTTTCTGTTCTGGGTCCGCCCTCGTATAGACAAGGCATCACCATTTTGGCTCTCCATATTTTTCCATCTCATCTCCTCCGTCAGCAAGGATGAGACTATTTCATCAAAATGCAAGGCAGTTGCATTGCTACCTATTGCAATAACCAGACTATCCCACGAATCTAGTAGAGAACACAACAAACTGATGCACTTATCTTCATCTAAAATTTTAATATCAACAGATGCTAACTGACTTACCACAGTATTAAATGCATTCAGATGCTTTGTCACCAAGTCTCCATCTTTCATCCTTGGGTCATACGGCTTTTTCCGCAGGAACAATTTATTCACCAGAGACTTAGATTGGTACAAAGTCCCTAACTTGTCCCACAAAGCCTTCAATGTAGCTTCCCCTAATACATTCAGCAATACTGAATTTGAGACACACAATTGCATTGTGCTCTTTGCCTTCCGATCCAACTTCTTCCATTCTTCATCGGACACTCCTGTTGGTTTAGTACCCGGATCTACCACGATCCACTGATCTTTATCCACCAACAAATCCTCCATCTTGAGTTTCCACAACTCAAAACTTTGACCATTAAATTTCCCGATCTCTATCTTTCCACTGCTCGCCATCTTCTTTCACCACCAGAATCAATCTCGCAGATCTCCCACTGAACAGGGTATACCACAGGCCCAAGCGAAACCCCTCAGCAACAAAGGCGTCCCCTTGAAGCCAAAACAGCTCCAATACCAAATGTAGGTTTGAACCCTGTACAGAAATTACCTACATACGAATTCTAAAACACAGAAAATAAACAATGCGAGATCATAACACATAAAACACATATACACAAAGATTTTCCCCTGGATCCCAAAATCGGGACTACCAGCTTGATTTTTCATTATATTCCTTTCAATGTTGCAATACATATTTATACATGCCGAAGCATCCAATACCATGGACCGAAAACCATCACGTCCAATACCATGGACCTAAAACCATTGCGTCCAATACCATGGACCGAAAACCATCGCATCCAAAAAACATTTGCGAAAATCATGCACAAAACTATAGGTGGGTCTGCCCAACCTAACATGGGGTCCAAAACCAAAATTTTCCGGGGCGCTGCCCCAGACCCCATAAAGTGGGGTTACGAGTGCCCTTCAAACCCCCTGTTAAATACGTGGAAACAATATAACACAACCCAACACATTTGAGAAGAAAGAATGAGCTGGTAAGTTATGAACATCAAATAAAATTGAATGAGTAGAAACTCCTGATGCTCATGATTAAGGATTTGAATTTCATTTTCACTTTCTTTTGCTAATGCACTTTGCGAGTGTTAAATGTTTGATTTCTCAATATTCCAGCATAGGATATCCAAAAATTAATAAATAAAAGAAGTATATAAATCTAAAGGTTATAATAAATGAAGCCAAAACCATAAAATTAGATCATTATTTACACTAATGTCACAGATAGTGTTACAATATAGTTGGGAGTTATTTAAAATAATTTCATTTCTGCGAGTATTAATCAAGATAATTCAATTGGAATTGACATCAACATATAATTGTGAAGGCGAAAGAGGCTCAAAAATATGACCAAGAATGGGAACTTGAATATTGTTATGATCAAGAATTAGATTAGATTTCTCTTCTTGAAAATTGCATCCACTATGAAACTTTAAGAATTCAAGACGAGAATCTTTTGTAGTGATATCAATAGAAGAAGATCCCACGGCTTGAAACATGGATTGACTTTGAGTATTGAGAACAAGAGAATTTAATGATTGATGGGATAACTCAAGATCATAATCATAAATAACTTAACAATTTTCATTAACATCCTCTTCCTTTCCATAAGACACATTAGAACAAGAAGAATGATTGAATGAATTTTCAACATTATTGAAAAGGTGATCATTAAATGACTCTTTGTCCTGATCAAAAATATTTGGAAATTCATTATTTTTTAAATTTATGAAATAACCTATGTTGTTTAAAATAATGTTTGTGCAAAGAGCAATCAAAGAATGACATGAAAATGAATTACTATTAGCAAAAAGATCAAGATAAAGAGAGAAATGACTATTTGAAGATATGAACCTGAAAATTCTATGTCTATAGGTTCTTGCTCGTTTTCCATAATGAAAATTTCATGTTTTTCATCATGTATTTGGTTGACCACATTTTCTTGAAGATTAATGATCAGCTTCCCTAAACTTTGTGACTAATCATTAATTCTAGCATGAGAAAATTCAGAAATCTGTGTGGCAAATTGCACATTGTTGGAATTTTCAGTTTGCATTATTTCTTGTTGATTTGCTTGTTGCTTGTTCGCTTATTTTCTTCTTTGTTATGAAAAATAGTTTCATTTTAATTTTGAGCAATTGATTTATCGATAGCAACACTTTTTTTATCAACGTTAATTTTATTGAATGTGCTTATGCTTTCCTAAGAAGGTTGATTAGAAATTTCTGCATTTTCTTCTTGAAGAGTGTTGGCCATGATATTAACAATGAATGACTTTTCAACAATGGAAAATTCACTTTAAAAAGTAACATCTTTGGGTTATTGGAAATTGTTTGGAAGGCATGGAGGGGAACAAATATATTCAAACCATTCCATCAATTCAATATTTGAAGGTCTATCTTTAGATTTACATCTTAAACAAATTAATTGGAAACTAATAATAAAATCAATGAAAGTTTCAAACTTTTGTAAATTTTCAAGTTCAATGTAGACATGTTCATAATCATAGTCGTCAATTTGTGAAGGAATAAATTGGTCTCAAGTGTGAATAGAGGCACTTGGAAGAGATTCACACCATCTTTTGGTTGTGTTTTATCTTTGACGACAGTTCCAGTCTTGGGAACTGTTCCAAAGCATCTAAGTGAAGGATTTAATTTTAAATGGATGGCCAATGATTCAAACCATTAACACTTGTACAATCCAAACACTTCTGATATTTTGGAAGTGTTGATTTTAACTCTTAACAACATATAATCCTTAAATTGATTATGACAAAGGAAAGAACCAGATATATTATAATTAAACATTCATCCTGAATACTTAATTTATCATATATAGTATATGCATGTAGGGAAATTTATACATCCACTCACATATACATTCAAGAGATGACAAAAGGCAACAATTAAATGATGCAGAGGTACTAATTTAAACAACCTGTTTAATAAGTTAATCTCAGTGATGATGATAAATTTGTAGTGGGTTGTCAAGGAAGTTAATACTTAACTTAACCTTACCCTAAATCCTATGTTAACTTGAACATATGATGAAAAACATAAATGAATATACCATAAAAACTCACATGAACACAATTATTATTAAAATTGAAGTCGAAATCCTTTGATTATCTTCAAAAACTTCCAAAAATGTACAATGATGTTTCTTGGCTCTTTCAAAGGTTCAACCTTTGTTACTTCAAATTACAAAGTATATATAGAGTGTAATTCAAAAATATCTAATTTGATACAATTTTTTACAAAAAACAAAATTTTATCCAAAATGATTTGGATATATCTAATTAATATAATTCAAAAATAAGAATTATGAAAACCAATTATGTAGAAACATCACACTATTTGAGGATGTTGTTTGCAACTGTTTCCTTGAAATTTGTTTCTCCTCTTTATGCTCTTGTATTTACTACACTGATACCTGGAAAATTGCATATTGTTCCTTCTTTTTCTGTGTTGCTAACTAAAATTCTGCATTCGGTTCACTCAAGAAGTTCGAGGAACTTATCCCATTTTTCATCATCTGGACATGAAAATTTAATTACCTTCTTGTAGGCTTCATCCACTTCGATATACTTCTCAAAAGTTGTCTTGGTAATAAATAGATGATGGACCTCATGCAAGATAAATAAATCATACTTTAAACCTTCCAGAAAATTTTTACCATTAATGACCCTTTTACCTTAGCAAATTTTGACTTATTTGTTGCTATGTCATGTAATTTGTATTGGTAATTTTATAGTGGAATCAATTTGCCACGAGAATTATCTTAAGGATGCAAGTCCTTTTTGTTGGAGGATAGAAAATTTTCTGTGGAACTTCTTGATTTGAGCTTCTAAGTTTTTACATTTATTTTCCAGCTGCAACATTAAGTTTCTTTTTGTTAATACCTTTCTAACTTCTAGGACTATGTTTGCCTTGTCTTCAATTCCCAAGTCTTTAAACTCATCTTTGGTTTTTTATTTTAGTACTTTGATGATCCTTGTTGCTTCTCTTGGTTTATGGTCCATTTCTTCTTTGATTCTTGTTATGGTTGTTTTTTCTTTCTGTACCAGTTTTTCCTATTCAAACATTATTTCAATAGATGTCCACAACTCTGAAATGGTCGAATTTATGTCAATCCGGATTTTCTCTTTTGCTTCAGATAATGTCTGTGCACAAATTTATTCATCTGTATGCTTTTCAAGTTGTTTAGTTAGCTTGAATTCTTTTGTACTTCTGAGATATACGCATTATCTGCCTTAAGTTTATTTTCTTCCATTCTCTATATTGATGTCTTTAATTTCTCTATTTCAACATTTCTTAAAGACAGATCTCCCATAGCTTTTGACAACTTTTTAGTGGCTTCTTCACTAGTTGATTATGTTTGCACTGCAAAAGTTCCTGCACTCATTTGTTGTTCCTTCTCTTTTAAGAGATTTTCCATATCTGCTTCCATTTTCTAAATCTGAATATTATGTTCAACAATAATCTGCAACATATTTTCTTTTTCTTTCTCTAATCGCCCCCCTTCTTGAGTTTGAGGATGCATCTATGTTGTTGGTAATTTTAGCTGCTTTCTTAATGCTTGAATATATGCATTCCTATTTTTGATGATTTCTTCAGCATCATTAACATCATTAGGATCTAATCCTAATTTTATTACCAGATCTTCCAATCCTTTTATTCTTGTATCTTTAGCTAAGGAGAACATATTTTCTAGCTTAAGCTAAGAATGGATATTGTTTAAAGAATCTTGCAATTTTGATGTTGTCATGGCAAAACTTGTCAATGAGGAATAGATCATCTCAACTTATTGTTTATGAAGATCAATTTGATCAATTGGATGAATCTTTTTTGTATCAAAATAAGAGGGCTTTGTAGTCCTCTTCACTTTTAGGAACTAGAACCTTTGGCTCAAGAAATTGCAATTGAAATTGCCCTCTGTCAAGGTCCAGTGAAGAGAACAATCTGGTTTGAGTGGTAGAAGACTGTTTCCAAAACTCAGAATAGGTCGAAGCATTCAATGCTTCATTTTTCTTCTTCATTTCTCTGAATCTTGCGAAAATACTTTATTGTTCTAAATAAGGAGAAGCAGGAGAATCAATAATTGTTTCTTTAGCTTGCTGTAGAGAATATACAGGCTTGCTTGATACTACCACTATAGTAGATTCCTCTGGATTTCTTACCTCTGATGATTCTTCTTCTACATTCATTATTTTTCTCCTTTTGAAAACTTTAAATTCTATTGGTTTAAAACCTGAACCTATAGGAGACATACTCTCACTTGGCCTTTTTAATTCTTTTTATTTCTCAAATTTCCCCACTTCCTTTTCTACTGCTCTAGTAATAACTATAAATGGACCAACTTGTGCTTTCAACTTAAATTGGGCCTTTTGATTCCTAGAAACAAAATGAATTTCATCCATGTTCATCATTTTCCTAATGAATTCTCAAAGAAAAGCTATCATAGGCACGAAAACTGGCAGTTTATATGAGGGCAATTCACAACCATAAACTCAGATTCGTGTAAAATTTTGATAAAGATACCAGTCTCCTACTTTTGATTGCTCATTGAGATGCACTATCCTTTTGATTTTTGTCAATATCCTTGGAATTGCATCACTACTAAGGAGACACAATGATAGATATAAAAATCGATTCACCTCACTAAAAGAATATTCCTCTGATTTTTTTCCGACCAAAGAAGTCTTGTGGATAACAGACTGTGGTCTTCCCTGTGAATCCATCTTTTGTAATGGTATTTTGAATCTTTATGATTGGTGGTACAATAATAGATATAACAATATTGATTGATGCTTAAAAGACCCCTCAACACTAAATTTTAGAAATTGTTCATGGATAACATCTGATAAAAACTGGCTAAAATTAAAAAGGACTGAGGGTTTTTTACCAAATGAAAACACTGACATAAATCATAAAATCACTTCATCAACCCACTAATCATTTTGGTAACCTAAGAGACAACAAACCATGGAAGAAACATGTCTGGAAATATTTGGAAAGATAGAAAATTAATATGGTGGATTGGTTCGAGGAAATTTTGAATATTCAGGTAGAAAGGACTAAAAAATATGAGCTCCTACTAAAAGGTAAGATTTTTATAAATTTCCATCAAGGAATCAACTAAAAAAGGATGAAGAGAACTTTGAGGGTTTGTCTCCAAATCTTGACAAATTGACTTTGGGGTTATGGAAAATAAAATCTCATTGTTTCGGGAAACTATGGCTCTTTGACTTGGTAGGTAGTGGCTTTCACACTATGTAATGAATTAAAGAAAATGATGGGTATGAGGGGAACTTAATTGGGGTAAAATGGACTCCTAGAAATAGAATTCATCACTGGCATCCTCAAAATTCTTAAATGCCTAATTATGTAGCGCATACAAATCTAATTCACACTAGGGCTCTTTGATTTTAGATTGGGTACAGGAGGTAGAATTGGGATTTCAATGGTTACCTTAGATTTACTCTTTTTACTAGCCATTTTTAAAATAAAAAGAACATATAATTCTTGAAAGAGAATACTCGGTGAACTGACGACTAGTAGCACTGGCTCTTTGTTGCAATTTGGTGACTTGGTGTCACTGATTAATCTGGCAAACAATGACAGAATGAAGAACAATGCACTTGAGTCGACTTGGATTTACAAAATGGTTGTAAATGGGTTTTGTTTAAATAGTCATTATTGGCGTGTCCATAAATGATAATCAGGACATTAGCGAGATATATTTAGTAACTTAACAATGAAATAGTTAAATTATTGGGCAATTGTAACGGAGGTCATTTTGGCAGAAATGGTGGTGGTGGGCGAAAATAGCATGAGTGATGGCAGAGGTGGTTTGTGAGGGGGGTAGCAGTGGTAAGTGATTTAGGGGGGGGGGGGGGAGGATACCTCATACTAGGTGGTAAAAGGAAAACCATTTTATGGAAACCCCCACCTCCCCTTCGTTAACCGTCAGGAGTGCGGGGGGTCCCGTAATTATTCATTGATTGTTTATGTGAGCAGCAACGATCTGGAGCATCTAAAGTTACTCAGGATATAATTTGTTCAACAATATTTTACTTTTTATTAAAAATAAATATTTAAATAAAACATTTGGGCCAAAAATAAACCTAAAGTGGCATTTAACGTACACTCGTTTTTATTACAAAGTGCATGAAAAATAACTTTCTTTTTTAAACTATACAATTTAAAAGATAAATTGCATAGATAAAAATAAGTTACAACATCGGCTCCATCTGGGGACTGCTTCCCCCTATAGGATGTAGAGAATGTGCAGATCCATGTGCCTTCTCCTTGGGCTATGGAGTCATTGTTGTAGAAAACCACACTTGCTCTTGGAAATATAAATGAAACCAGATATATACAATGATTATAAGAGAAACTTACTCATTATTGGATGTAATGCTTTAAATGTTGCCCATTGACTGGTAATGGGAAATATTTTCCCTCCAAATTCTGAAGAATTAAGGTGTTATTTCCTTTGACTTTTGCAATACTGAAAGGTCCCAACCAGATATTGTCAAACTTTCCATGCTTTCTTTTTTCTTCTCTTCTTGCATCCCATCTGAGAACCAAGTCTCCTTGTCTGAAATCCCTTTCTCTAGCTTTTGTGTCAAAAAAACTTTTCATATTGTCTTGATATTAGAGGAGTTTGTGTTGTACTTCTTATCTATATTGATTTAGTCAATGTTTTGATTTATCCTTTTTGAGAAATCATCAGTATCCTCATATGAATCTTGCAAAATTTTCATGACTAGAAATGCTAATTAAGTGGGGGAAATAGCTTTTGTTCCATAAACAAGTTTAAAAGGAGATTTACCAATAGACCTCTTAGGTGAAGCTCTGTTTTCCCATACTAGATATTTCAAGTGATTGCCTCAGTTTATTTTATGATCTTCTAACACATTTTTTATGACTTTAATCATAGTTTTGTTTGATGATTCTGCTAGCCCATTCCCTTGTCGCTAATAAGGTGTAGAGTGATGTAATGAAATTTGATATTTTTGACAAAATTTAGTCATTTTAATGCTACTAAAATCTTGAGCATTATCTATAACTATTTGTCTTGGACAACCAAATATAGACAAGATGTTTTCCTCCATAAATTGCATGACTATAGAATTAGTTGCATTCCTCACAAAAATAGCCTTTACCTACTTTGTGAAGTAATCAGTTGTTGCAAGTTTCCACCTGTGTTTATTATTTTAAGAAGGAATTGTTTCACCAATAAAGTCTATTCCCCATTGTAAGAAGGGAGATTCAACTCAAACTGGAATGAGAGGGAGGGAAACTAATATTTGTCTTCTTGTAAAAATATGACAAGGGATACAACTTTGTACCTTTGAAACAACTTGTGCAAACAATTTTGGCCAATAGAATCTTGCTCTGAGTATTTTGTGTGTTGTTGGTTTCCAAGCATAGTGGCCTCCACAGACTCCTTCATGAAATTGTTCAATCACCCCTTTTGTTTCACTTTCAGTCAAACACAATAAAAGAATGTTCAATGGGTCCTTCCAATATAGATTTTCATTTACTATATAGTATTTCATTTCTCTGAGCTTAAGAGATCTATATTGATTCCTTGTGAATTCAAGAGGATATTCAAAATCACATAGAAAATGTACAATGTCTTTATACCAATCTGATAATAAAAAAATATCATCAATATGCAAAGGAAGTGGTACAGGTATTGAGATGGGAGAAGGTTCTTGTGGATTCTTCTCCTCTAAAGCAGAAGAAGATTCTTGTGAATTATTCTCATGTGAAGGATTTGAAACTTGCATGATTGAATTGATGCCCAAAATTTTACAATTTGATTCTTCTAACAACTTAGCTAGACCTTGTCCCTTAACCAATTTTGTTGGTTTCATATCCAAATCAAACTCTAGGATCTTAGCAATCCATCTCCCCCTTTTCCCATTTGTATCAGGTTGAGTCAACATTGTTTTTACTGCATTATTAGGTACATAAGAAATTATAGGAGAATGCAACACATATATTCTAAAAGCTTTCAAGGCTTGAACTAAAGCATAGGCATGTTTTTCAATTATGTCATACTTCAGTTCTACATGCCTCATAACTTTGGTAAATAAAGCAATTGGTCGATCATGATGGTCTTCATTTTTCTGAAATAAAACTGTTGTTATTGTGTTGTCTGAAGTGAAAGAGAAAATGTTAAAGAGTTTGGAATAATGAGGAAGGGAAAGTGTTGGTGCCTTTGAAATTGCTTTCTTAATCTAAGAAAATGAAGATCTAGCTTGTGCAGTCCAGTTGACTTCATGATTTTTCTTAAGCATATCAATAATATCCTTGACAATCTCAGCATAATTCGACATAAACCTTCTTAAAACAATTATTTTCCCTAACAATGATTGAATTTATTTCTTTGTCCGGGGCAGGTTGATTATTTGAATGGATGAGACTTTTTTAGGGTCAATTGTGACTGTAGAAATTTTGAATAATTTAACACATATTCACAGAGATTATCCTGATCATACAATTATAAGCGGAACATGTATAATACATAATCTCCTCTATGTTGATCATCAATTTACAGAAGCAGAAACATTCACAGGCGTACATAGAAGCATCAATCAAACTCATTAACACAGTATGTATCCCAGGGAAAGCATCTCGCTAAAAACCCCACACTATCTGTATATTATATTGATTGAATCATGTAACATTACAAAGTACAATGCTTATCACAAGCAATCCAGTACCAGCTCCACCTGTTACACACAATACAGCTCGGATTTGATCTCCAAATCTCCCCCGCTGCTTGCCTGCCTCCACAGCTCAATACCTGCTCAAGAATAATTGATGAGAATGGTTTACCAAACTCGTATTTGACCTGCAAATAATCACTCACACTCTGTTGGACGTGAGCACAGGCTACAATTCTTGATATTGGCCAATTCATTGGCAAA